>CM060937.1:905836875-910836875 GCA_030765085.1 Allium cepa
TCCAGTTTATAGAGGAATTACGGTACTGCATAGACTATGGGAATATATAAAAATGTGTTAAGGGAAATATGGGTAACGCCTTAACGCTATTCTAATACTTTACTTTGCTGTAGACACTATTATAATAGCGTATTGTATTACATAGTAGATAGCTTAATGGATTCTTAGGAGATGGTAATCCTGAACATCTCTTAAGTTATTGCACCCACGTTAAACACTGGATATGAGATGCCAAACCCCGTAAAAATCTTTGATACCGTTACACTCATATTTATTTATTGTTGATTTAACTTACATAATATATTTTAGTTCTGGCTCAATGTTTTGTCGTTTCACTTCGCTCGAGTCAGTCAAAGCTTTTCAGTTTACCAAAAATAGCATTCTAGAGGACGAAGACGAAGATATAGTACCATTATTATTTGTTTTATTTATTCCGCTGCATAATGTTATTACGCTGCATTTATTTATTATTTATTCTTGTTTTATGTAACTTTGATCTGTATTATAAAGGTTTAATCAATGTTATTTATAAATAACTTCATGAACTTTTTATTTGATTATTTTTTTTTTCATTTTGCTGTAAGATTTTGTATTTGTTTTCTTTCTTTTTCTACTTTTTCTTATTTACCCCATAAAAATATACTCTCCTAAATGGTTTGAGTTTGATGCATGTGTCTTCTTAAAACATCCAAAAAGTTAGGTCCTTACAGTTGGTATCAGAATTTTGGTTTAGCGATAACCTTAGATTTGTGGGGTCTGACTCTTCAGAAATAGGGTAGTAATACCGTAGAATGAGTCGCTGAGTGTATATAGAGAGAGCGTATTACTGCTATAAAAGGTTTTTCGTATTATGTTAATTTGTTCCATTTTGTATTTATAAATTCTGGTCGATGCATAGGACGCTATGACATCAATAAGGATTTTTAAATACTTAATAGGACAGATCGACACAATATTATTTTGAAATATAGGTAAATGAAATAATTTTGCCTATTATATATTATTTATATAAAATAATAAATTTTATAAATGATATATTTGGTTGTTATATATTTGTTTGTTAGGTAGTGAAATTTTGTAAATACTGAAAATAAGATTTACAAATAAAATGAATATAAATTGGAATTTGAGAACTTAAGCCTTAGAATTTTGGAAATTTCTTTCGAAAGATTTTGGAATATAATATTAATATTATTTGAAAGTATTTTGTGATATAACCATTTCAAGATGATTTAAAAGAAATGTTTTAAAAAGAAACATTTAAGGAAATAAGCTCTAGACTCCCCTCTCTACGGTTGAAAAATAATTTCGGTGATGAGTGCACGCATCATCGACGTTCATTTTCGAGTTTCAAAGTGGAAAGACTGCTGTATTAGTTATACTGCACATCCATTTGATAAACTAATCTTATTTTTAATTTCTGAAGTTTGAATTGATATATATACACACACACACACATGTATATATGCATGTGTAAGTATGAGTATATATATTATTTTAAAATAACTGAAATGTAACCCAATCGTTTAATTCTTAAGTTTCTGTAAATTAGAAATTGAAATCATTGTAATGAATGAAATCTCAACTATATTAATAATTGGAAACTTTTAAAAATAAAACAAGAAATTTGATGTTAAAATGATTAATGATATGGATAAGAAACTGAAATTTTGAAAACTGTAAATAAAAAGGAAATGAAAATAAGAAATGGCAACCATTGAACATTTTGTCAAATAAATAAATAGGAGAAACTTGGGTAATATTCAATTGTATTCTTAAGACATATTTATAACTTACCAAATTATTAAAAGTTGAAATGTTAAAAAGAATATGTAATAGAATATTAAACAAGTAAAACGTGGAAAAATTGAAGGTGTTCAATGGACTTAATTTTATATATAAGAGTTCTAATATTACAAATTGCTATAAACTTAAGTTAATAATTTGAATTGCTACTAAATAAATGTAGTAAAAGTGAATAATGTTTGAAAAATGATTATAAACTTAGGTTAACATTTTTATACATTTATAATCAAACTTAATGGAAAAGGTGAATATTATAAGTAAATAATTATAAACTTGAATTAATATTGAAGCAATTTATAATTAAAGTGAGTACTATATTAATTGAATGATTATAACTTCAGAAACCATTGAAATGATTTAGAAATGAAGTTAATGTTCAATGGTACTATATGTGGAAGAATGAATGTGAAAAGAAATAATCTATAAATGGTGAATTAAATTGTAAAAAAAATTACCTAATGATGTATAATCCAATAATTGAAAAAAAATAGTTAAGCAATGAATATAAATTAATAAAATGAAAGAATTGGCATGATATGAATAAATGAGAAATGAACTTTTGTAAGCAATAATGAATGTAAATTAATGAAAACAAACATTATATAAATGGGAAAACAAAAGTAAATGGAAAAAAGGGAAGATCAAACTAAATTATAATGTGAATTAAACTGAAATAAAATGTATACAATACTCCAACAATGAATTCATTTATGACCAAATAATTGAAATAAATATAACTTATGTAAGTAAAGAATGCAAATTAATGAAATAAGCCTTACATGAATGAATGAAAATTAAAATTTTGTACGTAATGAACGTGAATGAAAGAAAGTAATTGTATGAAAAATGAACAATAAATGATCTGAAAAGATAAATAAGTTAAACTTAAAAATGTGTTGAATTCCTTGTTTGTTTGGCTTATGGATTGGTTGGGAAATGATACTTCTATTTTGTATAGGGATGTATAAATAACCTATAAAGTTTTGTCTATGACTGTTGAGTGTATGGTTTACACCATAGTTTATTTATCATTTTATATGATTAGAAGTTCTGAATCTAAAAAAACCATTTGTTTTTTTTGCTGTGTATGTAAGATTGATATTTTGACTGTATGTGATGATTGTATGATTTGTTTGTATGAAATTGTTGTAATGTTGTGATGTTTTGTTGTCATTAATTGAAACAACTTAAATAGTTTCTCTTTTACTCAATTATTAACCACTTTGGATTATATAAGTGAAATACAGAGTATGGAAGCAATAGCTACTGTTTTTGGTTTCATAAAATAAGCATTGCTTGTCCGACAAATAGGTACGTTCTCGGATTATGTTTTTCAAGCGATATTATATTTCTTTTCCATGGTTAAGGATATATTATTTTGAATAATATGACATATATTGTTATTTTTGATATTATAATTTCTCTCAGACCTCTCCACACAAAGGAGACTCTGCCGAAATTTTCTATGAATTTTGGACATAGAAAATTTTTGTCAAATGTTTTCAAACTTTTATTAACTTGAATATAAACGGATTTAATTATTTATAAATTGATATATTTTATTTAAATAATTTGATTATTCAAATTAATTATTTATAAATTTAATATTTTGAATAAGATATATTATTTCCATATTCCTTCTTTTCCCTTTTCGAGGAGGAAAAGTTTGAGTGAGGGAGAGTGTAACGACCCATAATTTTCGATAATTAAAAATAGTTAAATTAATGAGGTTTTGTGATTAAATGTTGGAAGAAATAAAAATTTATTGTTCATTAATAAGAATATAATTGGAAGAAAATGAAATAGTTCAATTAATTAAAATGATTTAAATGTTATAATTGGTCATATATTGTAAATTAAGTGAAATAATGTGTGTGTTAATTTATAATTGGACTTAAAGAGTAATTGTCAATTTAAATGTTGATTAATTTATGAAATAATGTGTAATAAATTGTAATTGGATAGAATTCGTATAATGTAAGTTGTATAACATTTGTATGTAAATAATAAACTTACAAATGTTATTAAATGTAGAAATGATGACAATTGCTATGTGCTACCAATTTAATTAATCAATTACAAATAAATCTAATTAAATGTTACATTACTATGAGTTAATAAAATAACTGCAAATTGGAAATGTAATAAAATGTATAGAAATGTCAATTACACTAACAAGATAATAAATTGATTTAATAATAAAAAAAGAAACCAAGATAAATGAAGTTGTGGGATTTTAAATTACAATCAAAGTCAAAATCAATAATGGTTCAATATTATTGGAATATTGCAACTAATATGATAAAAGATGATAATTGTAGAATATTTATGTAATACGATATAAACAAATGTTAACATGTCTATAGAGTAATAATTGGATGAAATAAAAAGATTGAAATCAAATTAGATTAATTTATTGGAATTAAATTATAATTAGTTGGATTTAATTACAGTTGAAATTGAACACCGTAAGTAGAGAAATATTTAACAATGAATTAACATGTAACATTGATTTAAATTTTTGTAATTGTCCAGGTAGTAAAAAAATGAAGAAAATTGTCGGCCATTAAATTTGAAATTTAAAAAGTGATTTAATTGACTTAATATTTATATATTTAATTAATGTAAAAATACCATTTTGGCCACTGTCTCGGATTTCAATGAAGCCAATTTCATTGGATCTGTAACGGTGAATTATTGTATAGTTTCAAGATTTGTTGTGAACGGACTTGTCGTTTGATCGTACAAACTCGAAACGCGTCGAAATCAATTTAATTGGAATCAATTTGAAATAAGCCGATTTTAAAGCAACTTCTTCATTAGATGGAATTAATGTCTGAAACCTATTCTATTGAGTTTAAAAATATCGAAAACACCTATTTTGATATATGGGATTACCCATTTACGTTTTGAGAATGAAATGGGTTTTTCTGGTCGTTTATCGTTCCAATCAAAATCGATCTGGTCCATTCTTTTCTATTTCAGTTATACCTATAAATAGATCGTTTTAAACCCTAGTTGTTTCTCATATTCTCATTTCAGTACGTACAATTCTATCTGCTTCTCTCTTGTCAATGACAGAAATCAATTCAAACTCGAAACCCTAAATCCCAAATTGCAAATTAATTTTCGAATTCAGTTCCAAAATCAAACTCCTCCAAACCCTATCAAATTATATACCAATTCGAAGCTATCGACTAGTGGAACCCGAATCTGTGATTTGTTTTTCAATTTGCATCATGTTTTGGTCAGAATTGTTAAGAACAATCTCAGTCATTCATTGTGTGTTGATCAACTTTGGCCGATTGTCAAATTGATTTTAGGGTTTTGTAGAGATCGCCGGGAGGAGCCCATCTGAGGTGTTCGCTAGGAGATTTGGTGGCCGAATCGTTGTCAACAATTCGATTTGAGCTAGGGATTTATGCGGCGGCTGGGCTTCTTAGGTTTGATTTGATAACAAAGTGGGGTCGTCGTGGTCGCGAGGTTGTGGGGTGGCGCGCGATGGGTTTGGGGGGTCAACAGTGGCGAGGGCATAGGCTGCGAAGTACGGGAAAGAGGCGGTGGTTCGTACTCACGTATGAGCTGATTTCGATTCATCCTGGGCGCTTGTTATGTGGCGGGGGTGAGGTGTTCTTTTTTTATTCAAAATTTCAGTTTCAATCGTTCTAATATACGTAACTTTTGCATACGAAATTCGATTCACGTACGGTTAGTTCTACTAGGATCGTATCAGAAGTTTAGACATTATGAAACTGGTTTGGACAAATTCTGAGACTGTTCAAATTCGGGCCCCGTTTTGGATTTTAAATCGATTTAAAATCGAATGTGAGTGTTTCAACCCACTAAAAATTACTAAACTATCTTATATTAGTTAAATTAAATTTATGATGTGATTAGAAATTAATTGATTGATGTTTGGTATGTTTAAATCGTCATTCTAGTTAAATTTGTCTTTTATTGCATTTAATCATCATTAAATTTAATATTGAATTTAAATTGTGAATTTAATACCTATTATTAATTATCAGTTATTTGGTGATGTTTATTGATTGATTTGGATGGATTGATTTGGATGATGATTGTGATGGATGTTTGATTGTTGTTATCGTATGACTGGATGATTGTATTTTATATTGTTATAAACTACAAGTTCCCTATGGGTTGAAATGATACATACCCGAACGATCTATAGATTAGGAAAAATCACTATGGGTTGAAAGTATAGACTCGAGTTATTTTATGGATTTTATTTAATTTGGGATTGTAGTTTGAAATGATATATAACCATAAAATTTTATACTGCGGATTGAAATGATAAATGCTCGTATCACTTGACCATAGGGTAGAAAATTATATACGGACACCGGATTGTTAAATTAAATGATTTTTGAATCTTTAAAAATTTGAATTCAGTTAACTGGTATTTTGAAATAGAAATAGATTTATATAAATGGGATTATTTTCTATAATCCAAGTGTAAATGCTAAAATTAAAATTGATCTAATGAATTGTTTAAAGGGTTTAAATTGAAATTTCAAAGTTGAAGTTTAAATATAAATGAATTTATCGGAATTGAGTTATTGAAATTGTTTAATTATAACTTTAAAATCTATTATAAAGTAATTTAATTGATTTTAGTCAATTTAAACTATTTTAGTTTATTTTAATCTATTATATCATATTTAATACAATTTAATCTATTTTTACCTATTTTAAACATATTAAATTTATTTAATCTATTTTAAATATGTTTAGTCTATTTTAAATTTAATTAATCTATTTAAAAATCTACTTGATATAAATTAAATCTATTAAATCTATAATTAGTCTATTTAAAACATTTTAAACCTAATTAAATCTACTTAATCTATCTTTAATCTATTTAAATCAATTTAAATCTAGTTAAATCAAATTTAAATCTATTTAAACTATTTTACTTTTAAACTATTTTAGTTTATTTAAACTATATTTAAACTAATCTATTTAAACTATTTAAACAAATTTAAATCTATTTTAGTTTATGACTATTATTTTCTAAAATTTCAGACTATGTAAAGTTGAAGTATTTATATTTAAATCCTTGATGATGATACATCTTAAGTTGGAATTTGAAATTGATACTTTTTTGTGAAATGACATATTTGAGTAAATATGATTTTGAAAGTAAAGACGATTTTGAAAGTGAATATGGTTTCGAAAGTGCATATGATTTCGAAAGTGATATGGTTTGAAATCGAATATGATATTTTGATATTAAGCATGAATTGACTTTTGAAATGTAAAAGAAACATCCGGTGTGAAATAAGCGTTTGGTTGTTAAAGAGACCGAGATCAAATATTGTCATACTCTCTACCAATATCAAAAACCACTTTGACAACTGTGTTTGGAGATTCCAGAAATGAAGTACGATGGTTTGGCGATCGGTTTTGTATGAGTTATTTAAGTGACCCTGACTCCCGTGAGTCTGCTTAGATGTGACTAAAACAAGAGCTATACCTAGGCTAAATGAGGTTATTCCTTCGATCAGATACTCTTCTTCGATACCATATTATGACTTTGTGATGATTTGGTGGCCATCCCTTGATTTGAAGTTTGTTTCAAGGTGGGCGGTAGTAACTGTTGTGCGTTACCGCCAACCCATTTCAGTAATAGGTAAATCTCCTCTGGCATCGCCTCAATTGCCATGTTCACATGCCCTAGAGTGTCTTCTATGAGTTAGGTTTGTACCATACCAATGGAGTTCCCTCTAATAGTCCTCCATTTATGGAGGAATTACGGTACTATATAGACTATGAGAATATATTAAAATGTGTTAAGGGGGATATGGGTAATGCCTTAACGCTATTTTAATACTTTGCTTTAGACACTATTATAATAGCATATTGTATTAAATAGTAGATAGTTTAACCGATCCTTAAGAGATGGTATTCCCTAACATCTCTTAAGTTATTCCACCCAAGTTAGACACTGGATGGGAGATATCAAACCCCGTAAACATATCTGACGCCGTTACACTCATATTTATTTACTGTTGATTTAACTTACATAAGATCTTTTAGTTCTGACTCAAGTGTTTTGTCTTTTCAATTCGTTCGGGTCAGTCGGAGCTTTTCAGTTTATCGATGACTGCTTCAGGGGGATGAAGATGAAGATATAGTACTATTATTATTTGTTTTATCTATTCCGCTGCATCATGTTATTCTAATGCACCCATTTATTACTTTGTAAAAACCCGCATATTTATCGATTTCATATTTAAATATTTTATTTAAATATTTCATCGTTAGTCGGATTTTAGTCCGAAAAGCTACCTTTTGCATACGGTCGAATTAGGACTCGGAACCACTCCCATTGAGTTTAAAATGCCGTTTGCGACCTTTTTGAGTATAAGCTTCGATATGTTTGGAGAAAGTTGATTTTTGCTGCTTTTCACTTTGGGTTTGGTTTGGGCTCAGCCCTATGTTAACTTATGCTCAAATCTGAGCCACTCTTCCCCACTCACCCTCATTCTCTTCTCTTTTCAGTTTTTAGAGTATTAATGGTGGGAGAGATTGGAAATTAAAACTCCAAAACCCTAGTTCCTTTTGCAACTTCAAATTCCCAGCTCCAAATTCAAGAGAACCCATTGGTAAGCATTCTCTTCTTCTTCTCCAACTTATTCTCTTACCAATTTCAGAAATTCCTAAACCTAATTTTGGGAATGATCTTGTTTTGAGCATAGATTCAAGCTCATTTGGGTTGTGTTGAAGAGAGGTTGATTCTACATTTGCTTTCAAGCTTCTTCTTGTTTGATTTTGTGAAAAGGTGAGATTTTTAATCTCACATCTAAGTCTATGAATTATCTTCGATTGTTAGGTATAAATTCCTAACACTTATTCTTGTGCAATTGCTTTTGATTTGGATTGTTTTTGAGAATATACCAATTTTAGTGTTTGAAAGCCAAATCCTTTAAAAATCATAACTTTGATGTTTGAACATGTGTTTTTGGTGATGCATCGAGGAGCCAATAGGGCCGGGTAGCCGTTAGGCATAATTCCCTAGCGTCCGTGCTCGTTCGATTGCGAATTGGTGGAGGTTGCATATCAATTTATGGGCATCAATTTGCAGAGCATCAGGTTCGGCCGACCGACCTCCCTGGTCCGGTCGACCGACCTGCTAGTAAAAGTGCAGATTGCCCTTCTCTATTTCTGGTTCGACCAACCGACCCCCCTGGCTCGGTCGACCGACCTGATGCCCGAGAAGTTTTTCAAAACAAGGTCCGGTCGACCGAGCCCTGCAGCCGGCCGACCGACCTGTGCAATTTTGCCTATTTTCGCCTAATTGCTTGAATTTCCAACTCTAATCGATTTGTGTTGTTTCCCTATTTGTTGTTATCATTTGTTATTAACTTTGATGACTTATTTTCTTTGGGAATTCTTGGAATATCCATTTCGATGGATTCGGTATCGATTTCTTTGGAATTTATTCACGTTTTCGAATGTGAATCTTAGTGATTGATTATTCCTACAATCTTCTTTGTGATTTGTCACTTTAAAAATATAAAGGTTTTCTATACTAGTAGTAAATATCAAAACTCTTTCTTCAAACGATTTCAATATATTTTAATACCAAATTCGTTTATAAAACCGTTTTTCCAATCTATTAGTATATATAAACCTTTACCTCACTCGTATGAGAAATCTAATTAAACAACTTAGTAAAACAAGTGGTATGAAACGCTTGCGTTCACTTTGTTGGTTAATTCTTGGACTTGTTCGATTGAAACTGTTGTGACAATTTTCTAGTGGAGATCTACAATTTGTTCGTAAATATTTTAAGTTAAGCTAGTGGTTATGGGACATGATGCTAAGCTCATATATTTACTAGCTTACTGTAATCGACACTTCTCGTTGATCATGATGATCATCTTTGTGATTTAGACTAGCAATGTGCGATGTCTCTTTGTCTACGAGGGAGATTAAACCCCGTTTTGTGGAGTTTCGACTCAATTTGGTGGGGTAGCAACCCATGGTCTTCGGGCCGTTTGTGGAGCTTCGGCTCAATTTGTGATGGTTAGCAACCATGGAATTAACGTTCCGTTTGTGATACACGTGTTGGCGAGCTTTATGCTCCCGTTTGTGATAGGCCTCCCCCCTTTGTGATTTCTGGATTTCTTGAGATGATTTCTAGAATTTGTGTTCCACCAATTTTCGTGATTTCCATTGATAAGTTTTATCAATATCTGTGCGTTGGTGAATTTGTGCGTCATTGACTTTTGTGATTTCTGGATTTCGCATATTGAATTCTGGAATTTGTGTGTCATTGACTTTTGTGATTGACATTGATATTATTGTCAATATTTGTGCATTGGTGAATTTGTGTGTCATTGATTTTTGTGATTGACATTGATATTATTGTCAATATTTGTGCATTGGTGAATTTGTGTGTCATTGACTTTTGTGATTGACATTAATATAATCGTCAATATTTGTGGTTTGATGAACGAAATAAGGAGTATGGCATTTCTTTGATTCTTGTGTAGATTTGGTGATATTGATTAATCTCTCGTTGATTTTCAATTACTTATATATATCACAGCTTGGAATTGTGATTATTATGTGTTTAGTCATATCTCTTATTCTATATCGTTTCATCTGATATCTATAGTTAGACTGATCCGTTTATTATTTTCTTATTAAATAATACTCGGGTCAGACCGAGATGTTATAGGTGCTTCTGCTTGACTTCTCTCTTGGGATTGATTTCTCTGACTTTTGGCTTACTACTTAGATTAGTAGTTTATTTTGGTGTATACATTCGAGATATAGACTCCATAATGTATACTTATTCTTTTGTGTAGTTCATGTAACTATTCTTTTGTGATATTGTGGATCTTTTTAGACCACTACTCTGATGTACACTTCCTAGTGTAATATTCATATCTATTTCCGCCTTTGTGATATGAATTGTCTGTGACTGATTTATGTTATGTTTATTTCTATATTTGTTTCCGAAGATTTTATAGCCACTGTGTAGTAGCTTTGAGTTTGTGTCGGTATGTCGGATTTCCCTCTTGATAAAGAAATGCATGTTATACTATCTGACATATCGATGCTCGCGCAAAGCAATTACACGGATGGTCGCTCCTCTACAGCCTTATTCTCCGTGCTAGTTTACAGCATTCTCGGTAATGTTCTTGGCTAGCGTGGGTATAGAGGTGGGGCGTCACAGCTTGGTATCAGAGCCAAACTTCGGAACAATATGGAATATTATAACAAGGATCATCGTCCTAAGTCTTTCTTAGGAGTCGTGCTTTAGGATTTTATACGGATCTACGTACCGTTCTATCCTATTTTCTTTTGTGATTCCTTGTTTTGTCTATCAAGATTGGTTGATATTCATTAGTGAATAATCTTCTTCTTGCTCTTCTTTCTTTCTAAGGAAGAGGAATGTCTAGACCAGGCCGTCCCAGAGCTGGACCATCTAGTGTTCCACCCCAAGATGGAGTTTTTATGACTACTCAACAGCTTCTTGATTTAGTGACGAATGCTCAAGCAGCTGGAGCTAACCCGGAACCTACTCACCCAAAGTCGGGATTTGCACGCTTGTGTAGCGATTACACTAATTTGGGTGGGGAGCCATTTAAAGGTTCCGAAACTGTTATTGAAGTACAGGCCTGGCTAAGGTCATGCGATTGAATCTTTTCTCGCATGAATCTTATTGACCTTCACCGAGTTCAGGTGGCCTCTAGTATGCTCCGAGAAAGAGCATTGGACTGGTACGAGCTTCTTATTTCTGAGATTAATGAAGCAGATCTCACCTGGGAGAAATTCCGGGAACGCTTCGAGTTGAAATTTGTACCGGAAGCAGAGAAAGTGACATTGGCTCGACGATTTATAGACCTTGTTCAAGGTGAGTCCTCCGTGACTGATTACGTCGCCTCCTTCGAGTCGCTTTCCAAATATGGGGTTGAATACATCAACACCCCTTTAAAGAAGAATCAGAGGTTCGTTTATGGCTTAAACAAAAATCTCAAGAAGCCATTACTTCTAAAATTAGAAGTTTCTTTCGACCAACTCATTAATATCGCTCTTCGTCTTGAAGAGGCGGATAAGGAGAATGATGTTGAAGTGGTGGGTTCCAAACCAAACTTCAACAACAAGAAAAGGCCAAACAAATTCAAAGGCCCTTATCCTAATAAGAAAGGGAAGCAAGCAACCTCCGTGGCAAAGACTTCTTCCTTTGGTCGTGGGGAATGCTATAATTGTGGTTCGAAGGACCATTATGCGAACAAGTGCCCAAGGTCTCTCTCTTGTCGCTACTGCAAAGTTCCCAGTCATGTTATATCTTCATGCCCCAAACTTCAGGGCAGGAAGGAGGGAAAGCTTAATGCTGCTCAAGCCCCTGGCAACACATCTCGTGGTCAAGGTATTTCTTATTCTATTCTGGATGGAATTATTTTATTTCGTGATCATCCTATTCGAGTTCTTTTTGATACGGGTGCGTCCCATTCTTTTATATCAAAAGAACTCGTTGATACTTTTTCTTTGGATGTTTTGTGTTTAATGACATCTTTGAGAATTGCGAATCCGGTTGGTGGATCCGCAACAATCAGTTTATTGTGTAAAGATGTCGAGATTATTTTGTGTGATTTTCCTTTCCTAGCCGATTTGCATGTCATGCGTTATTTAGGCTTTGGAATGATTTTGGGAATGGATTGGCTTAACCGTTATAAAGCCCATATCCTATGTCCTGAGCGGACTATTCATCTTCGACATCCTCAATCTGTTAAGCAGATTTCTATTAATCTTAAAGATTCAGATTCCAGCTTGGTTGCATCTTTGTATTCTTTAAATCCTCGTGATGACGATGATGATGACGGGGGTGATATTATTTCTCTTATTCACGTCGTTTGTGAATTTTCCGACATATTTGAGCCCGTTTTAGGATTACCACCTAAGCGAGCAATTGAGTTTAGAATTAATCTTATTCCTGGAGCCCAACCTATCACTCGTCCTCCGTATCGTATGTCCAATAAAGAAAACGAGGAGATGCGTAAACAATTATCCGAATTGGAGACGAAGCAATTTATTCGCTCTAGTTCCTAGCCTTGGGGAGCTTCAGCTATTTTTGTGAAGAAATCCGATGGTACACTTAGGCTTTGCGTTGACTACCGCAGGCTTAATGATCTTACTATCAAAAATAAATATTCCTTACCTCGGATTGATGATCTATTCGATAAGCTTAGTGGTGCTAAGGTCTTTTCACAATTAGACTTAGCTACTGGATTTCATCAGCTTCGTATTGCAAAGGATAGTATTCCACTGACCTCGTTCCATACTCGTTATGGATCTTATGAATGGCTTGTCATGCCATTTGGTTTGACGAATGCTCCGGCGTATTTCGTTGACCTTATGAATAGAGTTTTCAAAGACTTCCTCGACCGGTTTGTTCTTATCTTTATCGATGATATTCTTGTGTATTCTAAAACCGAGGAGGAGCATGAAAAACATCTTCGGATTGTGTTGGAAACTCTTAGGAGTAATCAATTAAGGGCAAAATTTTCTAAATGCCACTTTTGGCAATCTCGTGTGAAGTTTCTCGGTCATATTATTTCCGAATCCGGAATTTCCATGGATCCTTCAAAGATTGAAGCGATTCAAGATTGGAAGAGACCGGAGAGTGTGACAGAGATTCGTAGTTTTCTCGGATTGGCGGGCTATTACCGTCGTTTTATCAAAGACTTTTCTAAGATTGCCGTGCCTCTCACTAGCTTGACTAAGAAAGGTGTTAAATACATTTGGTCGGACAAATGTGAAGCTTCTTTTCAGAAATTAAAAGAACTCCGTTCTGATGCTCCTATTCTTGTTATTCCCGAGGGGAATCAAGATTTCGTTGTTTATACCGATGCTAGTCGCGTTGGTTTGGGTGTCGTTCTTATGCAAAGAGAACGTGTTATTGCTTATGCTTCTAGGCAATTAAAGCCTGCCGAGACTAGATATGCCACTCATGATTTAGAACTCACGACTATTGTTTTTGCTCTTCGGATTTGGCGTCATTATCTTTTAGGAGAGAAATTTGTTCTTTATACCGATCATAAATCTTTGAAGTATTTATTCTCTCAAAAGGAACTTAATTTGCGTCAACAGCGTTGGCTCGAATTTCTTACTCCTTATGATCTTGATATTCTTTATACACCCGGTAAGGGTAATCGTGTCGCCGATGCTCTTAGCCGTAAACAACAAGCTGTTGTTTCTATGATGATATCCGAATGGAACGATCTCGAGATCTTATCCACTTGTGAGATTCGAGACCGCGTATCCGATTTATGCTCATCATTTGTTTTATGTAGCCTTGAGGCTCATCCTTCTCTTTTGGACCGCATTCTTGAAGCTCAAAGGCTAGATCCCGAATTGGCTCTTCTTGGCCAAAATATTAAGGATAAAATTGATATTGAAGGTTTGAAAGACTTTGATATCGATTCTCATGGCGGCATTCGAAAATTTGGTAGACTTACCGTGCCAAATATTAGTGATCTTCGTAAAGATATTTTAGAAGATTCACATCGTTCTAAATTTACCATTCATCCCGGTAGTAGTAAAATGTACACGGATATAAAGCGGCTTTATTATTGGGAGGGAATGAAACTTGACATCGCTAGCTTCATTAAGCGTTGCATGACTTGCCAACTCGTTAAGGCCGAACATCAAAGGCCCGGTTGGTTATTGCAACCTTTAGAAATTCCAATTTGGAAGTGGGACCAAATTTCCATGGATTTTATAGATGGCCTTCCCCGTTCTCGTTCGGGTCATGATAGCTTATGGGTGATTGTTGATAGGCTTACTAAATCTGGCCATTTTATTCCCGTTCGGTCTAACCGAACCGTTCCTCTTTTGGCCAAGCTCTTTATCAAAGAGATTGTTAAATTGCATGGGGTTCCTACTTCTATTGTTAGCGATCGTGATCCATTGTTTACTAGTGGATTTTGGAAGAGTCTTCAAAAAGCTTTGGGAATGAAGCTTAATTTTAGCACCGCTTATCATCCCCAGTCCGATGGACAAACTGAGCATGTGAATCAAACTCTTGAAGATCTTCTTCGTTCTTGTGTGCTTGATTTTGGTGGAAGTTGGGAAGATCATATTTCACTTGTTGAATTTTCCTATAATAATAGCTTCCAATCTAGTATTGGTATGGCACCTTTTAAGGCACTCTATGGAAGGCCATGCCGATCTCCTTCTTGTTGGCTTGAGGCCGGTGAGAAGCTGGTTTTAGGTCCAGATTTTATTCGTGATTCCATAGAAAAGATTGATCTCATTCGTCATAGGATGAAAGAAGCCTAGAGTAGACAAAAATCCTATGCCGATAACCGGAGAAGGAAATTAGAATTTTCTGAGGGAGATCTCGTGTTTGTTCGTGTTCCGCCTATGAAGGGTGTTGTGCGATTCAGTCGATCGGGAAAACTAGCGCCTCGATATATTGGGCCATTTCCTATCACCGAACGTATTGGTTCCATGGCTTATCGCCTTTTATTACCGGCTCAATTTTCTGCTATCCATGACGTGTTTCACGTTTCTCAATTTCGGAAATGTCTTCGAGATTCCGATTCTATTCTTGAGCCCGGTGTTGTGGAAGAGATTGAAGTTTCGCCTAATTTAACTTATGAGAAACATCCTATTCGTATCATTGCTTCGGAGGTCAAACGACTTTGAAATAAAGATGTTCCGCTTGTTAAAGTTCAATGGTCTTCAAATCCTAAGGATTGTTCTTGGGAATCTAGAGAGTACATCGAGCGAACACATCCGGACTTACTTTCTCGTGCTCTTTGAGGTGAACTTCTTATTTCAAACTTCTTTTGTGTTGAATATGCTTTTATGGTTGTTACTATATATCTTCTTCTTAAAATATTGCAAGGACGCAATTTTTTTAAGGAGGGGAGTCTGTAACAACCCGCATATTTATCGATTTTATATTTAAATATTTTATTTAAATATTTCATCGTTAGTCGGATTTTAGTCCAAAAAGCTACTTTTTGCATACGATCGAATTAGGACTCGGGACCACTCCCATTGAGTTTAAAATGCCTTTTGCGACCTTTTTGAGTATAAGCTTCGATATGTTTGGAGAAAGTTGATTTTTGCTACTTTTCACTTTGGGTTTGGTTTGGGCTCAGCCCTATGTTAACTTATGCTCAAATCTGAGCCACTCTTCCCCACTCACCCTCATTCTCTTCTCTTTCAGTTTTTAGAGTATTAATGGTGGGAGAGATTGGAAATTAAAACTCCAAAACCCTAGTTCCTTTTGCAACTTCAAATTCCTAGCTCCAAATTCAAGAGAACCCATTGGTAAGCATTCTATTCTTCTTCTCCAACTTATTCTCTTACCAATTTCAGAAATTCCTAAACCTAATTTTGGGAATGATCTTGTTTTGAGCATAGATTCAAGCTCATTTGGGTTGTGTTGAAGAGAGGTTGATTCTCCATTTGCTTTCAAGCTTCTTCTTGTTTGATTTTGTGAAAAGGTGAGATTTTTAATCTCACATCTAAGTCTATGAATTATCTTCGATTGTTAGGTATAAATTCCTAACACTTATTCTTGTGCAATTGCTTTTGATTTGGATTGTTTTTGAGAATATTCCAATTTTAGTGTTTGAAAGCCAAATCCTTTAAAAATCATAACTTTGATGTTTGAACATGTGTTTTTGGTGATGCATCGAGGAGCCAATAGGGCCGGGTAGCTGTTAGGCATAATTCCCTAGCGTCCGTGCTCGTTCGGTTGCGAATTGGTGGAGGTTGCATATCAATTTATGGGCATCAATTTGCAGAGCATCAGGTTCAGCCGACCGACCCCCCTGGTCCGGTCGACCGACCTGCTAGTAAAAGTGCAGATTGCACTTCTCTGTTTCTGGTTCGGTCGACCGACCCCCCTGGCTCGGTCGACCGACCTGGTGCCCGAGAAGTTTTTCAAAACAAGGTCCGGTCGACCGAGCCCTGCAACCGGCAGACCGACCTGTGCAATTTTGCCTATTTTCGCCTAATTGCTTGAATTTCCAACTCTAATCGATTTGTGTTGTTTCCCTATTTGTTGTTATCATTTGTTATTGACTTTGATGACTTATTTGCTTTGGGAATTCTTGGAATATCCATTTCGATGGATTCGGTATCGATTTCTTTGGATTTTATTCACGTTTTCGAATGTGAATCTTAGTGATTGATTGTTCCTACAATCTTCTTTGTGATTTGTCACTTTAAAAATATAAAGGTTTTCTATACTAGTAGTAAATATCAAAAATCTTTCCTCAAACGATTTCAATACTATTTTAATACCAAACTCGTTTATAAAACCGTTTTTCCAATCTATTAGTATATATAAACCTTTACCTCACTCGTATGAGAAATCTAATTAAACGACTTAGTAAAACAAGTGGTATGAAACGCTTGCGTTCACTTTGTTGGTTAATTCTTGGACTTGTTCGATTGAAACTCTTGTGACAATTTTCTAGTGGAGATCTACAATTTGTTCGTAAATATTTTAAGTTAAGCTAGTGGTTATGGGACATGATGCTAAGCTCATATATTTACTAGCTTACTGTAATCGACACTTCTCGTTGATCATGACGATCATCTTTGTGATTTAGACTAGCAATGTGCGATGTCTCTTTGTCTGCGAGGGAGACTAAACCCCGTTATGTGGAGTTTCGACTCAATTTGGTGGGGTAGCAACCCATGGTCTTCGGGCCGTTTGTGGAGCTTCGGCTCAATTTGTGATGGTTAGCAACCATGGAATTAGCGTTCCATTTGTGATACACGTGTTGGCGAGCTTTATGCTCCCGTTTGTGATAGGCCTCCCCCCCTTTGTGATTTCTGGATTTCTTGAGATGATTTCTAGAATTTGTGTTCCTCCAATTTTCGTGATTTCCATTGATAAGTTTTATCAATATTTGTGCGTTGGTGAATTTGTGCGTCATTGACTTTTGTGATTTCTGGATTTCGCATATTGAATTCTGGAATTTGTGTGTCATTGACTTTTGTGATTGACATTGATATTATTATCAATATTTGTGCATTGGTGAATTTGTGTGTCATTGACTTTTGTGATTGACATTGATATTATTGTCAATATTTGTGCATTGGTGAATTTGTGTGTCATTGACTTTTGTGATTGACATTAATATAATCGTCAATATTTGTGGTTTGATGAACGAAATAAGGAGTATGGCATTTCTTTGATTCTTGTGTAGATTTGGTGATATTGATTAATCTCTCGTTGATTTTCAATTACTTATATATATCACAGCTTGGAATTGTGATTATTATGTGTTTAGTCATATCTCTTATTCTATATCGTTTCATCTGATATCTATAGTTAGACTGATCCGTTTATTATTTTCTTATTAAATAATACTCGGGTCAGACCGAGATGTTACAGGTGTTTCTGCTTGACTTCTCTCTTAGGATTGATTTCTCTGACTTTTGGCTTACTACTTAGATTAGTAGTTTATTTTGGTGTATACATTCGAGATATAAACTCCATAATGTATACTTATTCTTTTGTGTAGTTCATGTAACTATTCTTTTGTGATATTGTGGATCTTTTTAGACCACTACTCTGATGTACACTTCCTAGTGTAATATTCATATCTATTTCCGCCTTTGTGATATGAATTGTCTGTGACTGATTTATGTTATGTTTATTTCTATATTTGTTTCCGAAGATATTATAGCCAATGTGTAGTAGCTTTGAGTTTGTGTCGGTATGTCAGATTTCCCTCTTGATAAAGAAATGCATGTTATACTATCTGACATATCGATGCTCGCGCAAAGCAATTACACGGATGGTCGCTCCTCTACAGCCTTATTCTCCGTGCTAGTTGACAGCATTCTCGGTAATGTTCTTGGCTAGCGTGGGTACAGAGGTGGGGCGTCACATACTTATTCTAGTTTTATGTAACTCTGATCTGTATTATAAAGGTTTAATCAATGTTATTTGTAAAAAGCTTCATGAACTGTTTATTTAATTATCATATTTTGTCATTCCGTCGCGAGATTTTGTATTTGTTTTTCTTTCTTTCTCTGGTTTTCCTTATTTACCCCATAAAAATCTGCCCCTCTGACTGGCTTGAGTTTGATGCGTGTGTCTGCTTAAAACGTCCTGAAAGGTAGATCATTATAGTATTCCACTTGGCTTTTGATCCTTGGCCTTTACTTGCTGGCAATTTATGCATTTCTTTATCCATAAGCCAACATCTCTCTTCATAACTTCCTAGAAGAAATTCCGCTTCATATCCTTGTCCATTTTCATGCCTTCAGGATGAATAGTAAATTTTGATCAATGACATTCTTTAAGAACTTCCTTTCTAAGAATATCTACATTTGGAAAACACAGTTGTCCCTTCTTTCTTAACCACCCTTTTCGGTCAATTGCAAAATATTTCAATTCATCAATCTTATTTCCTATTTTTGGTCTTTTGTTCGATCAGCTAGTATTGGATCCTTTTTTTGCCTTACTGTAATTCTTTTGATCAATACCGATTGAACTTCTAGATAAGAAAAATGGTACCTTGATTGGAACTGGTTGTGTACCTCATTCTAACCCATATGAAGGCAATAAATGTAACGACCTGAAATTTTCGATCCCGAAAATTCCAAAAAGTTATGAAAAAGAAGAAAGAGATAGAAGAAGAAGAACAGAACACTAAACAACTCACATTCGCAGCGGATAAAATATAATAATAACAATTTACAAAAGAATACTATATTTGTCGATTACATTTAATATACATCAGAGTTTCACATTATATACAGTCACTGAATATTTACAATTATCATGTCTCAGACAACAATAATATAAATACAGCGGAAATACTCTATACGCTCCTGCCATCCAACTCTCCTTCTGAGCTCCAGAACGTACCTACCTGAAAATCTGTAATACTCGGTCTGACCCGAGCATTACACCAAATTAACACCCGGTCAGGCTGGAAACCAGCGTGAGTAAACCCAACTAACATGGAATACCAAAGCAAGCAACTTATATAAACCCGGGTAACTTATATCAATTTAACCAATTCACAATTGGCTATAGACAACACTTATTTCACATATAAATTTCTATGTACCAAACTTAGATAAAATAAATCCAATTTACTTAAATCTTTACATTTCATTGTATTGATTTCACAAATCAATTTATATAAATTTGAAGTAGTTTCGGTATTTCCTAATACCCGACCCCGGTCTCTTCGAAACTCATGTTATCCTAACCCAAGTTATTCAAACGAAATACACAACATTCATATCAGGGATATCAAATCAATCAAAACACTCGATATCATTCAGTCATCCATAAGCAAAGCTTAATCACATACAAATCAATTCAATTGATTTTAATTGAATTTTCAAACCTCAATCACTTAGATTCCTTCATTAAATATTAATTTCAAATCAATTAATTAACCAATCCTCCATTATTCATCTTAATTAATCACACTGGATTAATTATCTTCAATTACATTCAAGTAATTATCTTTAATTAATTTTACGATATTGATTCTTCTTAACCAAAATCGATAAGTAATCTTAATTACTTCATGAATTAATTAACTATTTTAAATTTCATTAATCCTTAGTTACTTATATTAATTAACTTCTCATAAGTCACTTATATTGATTTATTTTCTTAACTAATCAATCTCTATTTACGTCATTAATTATATAGATTAATGATTTTTCATTTACATTTCACTTTATTCGGATCTAGTTTTAATTATATCAAATAATTAATGACTAATTAAACCATATACATTAGTCATTCTTGATTTATCCCAACCGATGATTAACTATCTTTTATTTACTTTATTAAATAAATTAATTACTCCTTAAATAATAATTTAAATTAATCTCTTGATTAATTCCACAAGGTAATTATATTTTATTAATTCCATTAAGCAATTATTTATCAACCACCCAATGATCATTCCAATTAATTTCAACCCAATTAATTAACCCAAACAATAGATTAATGTAATTTGTTAAGCATTCATTAAATTATCCTATTTTTTCAATGAGTCACCAATCAATAAATCTTTATTGTTTTTAATCGGAACCATTTCCTTATTTACGATTTAAATTTAAAACCATTTAAATCCAAATACCTCGAGTCAAACAACAATTAACTCGAGAGCCAACCCGAAACCAAAATTACTAAATCATCAGATACACATTCAATCAATCCAATCATTTAACCAATTATTTAAATCTAACCATTTAAATCCACATAAAAATCAAAACAGAGTGAGATTTACTCACCTTTATTTTGGTTGAAATCCACTTCAATCCCGACTATTTTCTTCACAATATATGGACCTAGTATAAACATTAGGTGATTATTATTACTTACATTAACCAAATAATTTATTTCCCTTAAATAAATTTAATTGACCCAAAAATTTATTCAAACCAATTTTTTTCTTTTAATAAATAAATTTTTGGTTCCAAAATAAATTGAGTAGGTTAATCTCCCAAATACTATTGAAAATAAATTAGTAAATAAAAACATGTAAATGTATATTTATCTTAATTTACTTTCTTTAAAACTACATATATTTTTAAACTTAATTTTTGATTTAGCTTAAACTTGTTAATCTCTATCCTTTACTAAGACAACAGGTTTTGTTCGGATTAGTTTCTAGCCACCACCCCCCTTTTATTCTTCTGCATAAACATTAATTGAATTAAATTAAATAGGGCAGACAACCTCATCTTGACGATTCAATGCTATTGCCTGTACGAACCCTAGTACGAGAGCCACTTCAATTTGCCGACAACTCGCGAGCCACCCTAGTTCCCTGACGGCAACGACCAGCCCTGGAGACGACTACAAGCCCTCGATGTCTCAGCGCACGCGAGCGCTTGCTCCTCTCTTCGCGAAGCTTGCCGCGACACTGCTCGATTCGAGCTCCATGCCGAAGCTTTAATCGCGTCCTTGCCGTGATGAACACACCTCCGCCCTAGCTCGCCATCCCTGCTTCTATGTTTGTGATTTGTGGTGGCTCGAAAACGAGCACACAAATTCCCTCGGCCCCCAATCGAACGCGGCAACGTTCGCCTTCAATTTCCATATGCACGAAAATTTTCTTTCTGATGAACGACTTCGGCCTCTTTTTTTTATTTTTTTCGTTCAGTTCCTGCTTATCCATTAGAGAGGAAGACGGGGAATTTAATAAAGATGGGTGAGAGGCTTCTCGAGTACGAGTAAGTGAAAATATCTTTGACCCTTGATTTTTAAATTTTATTATATTGTAAAACTTACAAAACATCTCATTAATTGCCATTTAAATTTTCGAACACCTCTTAAGGGATGCTGCTAGGCAACTATAAGGTTTTACCCGCGTTCCAAACACAATGGAACGTGTTTCAGAGGCTAGTTCGGCCAAATGCGCTAGTAACGGAAGTAAACCATCGATTTTAAATTAAATTGATTAAAATAGTTCGAAGGGTTTTGAGCTGCCAAGGTAAAACGACAACTCCGGTTGCTACAAAATTTGAAATCCGATAATAACTAACTATTACGGATCCAATGGAACTGATTTCGTCAAACTCCGAGACTGTG
Organism: Allium cepa; assembly: GCA_030765085.1. Classification (NCBI taxonomy): domain Eukaryota; kingdom Viridiplantae; phylum Streptophyta; class Magnoliopsida; order Asparagales; family Amaryllidaceae; genus Allium; species Allium cepa. Next base: position 905,859,269 of record CM060937.1, read on the forward strand.
TCTCGGAAGGCTATTTCTAAATTCAATTTAAACGACATATTTTCAAAACTGAACATATCACCTCTAAATTAAATTTCAACCATTATATTATTTTCAGTGCTATCAATATAAATTTTATAAGCCTTCAAATTATTTTAAACGGGCTTAGAAATCCCAGATTCATTGTTTTACCCAATTTCAAATTATATGATTCAATATTTAAACTATATAATTCAATGATTTAATTATCAAGTAAATATTAATATTCGGAATATAAGTTAAAATATTTTAAAATCAATTAACTATTCCAATTTAAATTGCTAAAAATTCCAGGTCGTCACATTCCACCCCCCTTAAAAGAATTTCGTCCCCGAAATTACTAGATAGGAAGAATGGTTCGATACCCGTTTATCTTCTCCCAAAATTCACAATTCAACATTCTACCAACTATCTTTTATTAAGGCCTACTGTCACCTTAACCAACTTCCTAACATCTTTTATAGTTTTAAACAATACCCTCTTGCTCAATCCTCTAAATTTCAATTTAAAACTAAATTTTGGATTATCAAAAATTTCTCAAAATTTTTCTAACTCTCTGAATTTTCGAATTTTTTTGCCAGCGTCTCCTTTGCGCGGCTAGCTCGGTACAACTACAAAAGGCCTCTACGGGCTCCCATATTCCAAAAAGAAAACAAAAGCCAAGTGGCTAGATCCAAAAACCCAATCCAATTCATACAGAAATTAAAATACATACCTTTTTGTCGGGCAATTCACATTTATCTTTTGGAATCAAATCCAATTTTCTTTTCCCCCTTTTAATACCTGCATATCTTGTTTAGCAACAATATTCAATCGAAAATTTACAAATCATTTTATACATTCTCTTATATAGGTTTTCATATTTACTTCTATTCAAATTCGTTTTTCCCGTTTTAATATGAATTCAACTTATTTCAATATTGGATATTAATTTTTTATTTTCCATTTATAACCGAGTCTTATTAGTTCCATCCACTAATCTATTTCAGTTTCATATTTAAAATCGTTTAATTTCTTAACAAAAATTTTCTCAAAAATTTTCTAACTCCCAAAATTTTCGGAAAATTTTGACAAAGTCTCCTTTGTACGTAGGAGCTTTTGCAATTTGACAAGAGATATAAATATATATACATCGACCCACCCGGTCGGAAAAAGCAAAAACAGTTCATATTTCCTATTTTTATTGCGTAGGTGTACCTTATTTAGCATTTTAAGCAAGCAGCTTATAAATTTTAGCAATTAGTGCAACCAAATCCAGCCAAACGACTTTCAGGTACCTGTACTTACTCAATTTAAATATGTAAGTGCCATATATAGAAAATTTGTTAGAATTTCACTTGATTTTAATAGCTAAACACATGTATTACATACTCAACAAGTGCCAAACGCTTCCCATAAGCGATTCATATGATTTTAAAGCTTATTCAATTGTTTTCAACCAAATTTATATGCCATTCATTCAATTTCAATGGTTTGGAACTCAATTTCTTACATTCCATTGATTTTTAACCCAAACAAGCTCATATTCACTTCAGTTGATTCAGAACCAATTTTTATTTAATCTCTATTAACTCATAGCATTTTAATTACTTTTATTTACGCTCAATGACAACCATTTTTACGTAATTTTGTCAATATTCATTTAATCGAGTAGCCACTACAGTTTATACTACTTTAAATTAATTTTCAACTCATTTTATATTTAATTCAATTTCATTTCTAATTTATTCGCCCAACATACATTGCATATCATTTCATTCGCGTAATTGTTCCATTCAAAATAATTTATTAAGCTTGGCACATTCAATACTTATAAATTAATAACCATTTCCCAAATTAATTCAATCCAAGTTTTTATTGAATGGGCTTTCACCCTTATTCGAAGCCAAGCATCCATAAATTTTAAACTTGGGTGAATTTACTTTAATTTATTCCAACATCAAACTTAAGTTTACTTCTATTTGATCCTCATTTAATCAAATTCCTTAAACTCAGTTAGCCCATCCATTCAATTTTAATTTTACTTCACCTTCTCCATTTATTAAAATAACATTCAAGCACATATGCCACCGAATTTAAGTTTAGTCTGATAATCCAATTCCAATTACAACTTTGATTTAGTTTCTATTTAACCAGACTTCATCTATTTATTTTATTTTTAATTCGATTAACCCATTTTAAATTTTAAATTTACTTAGTTCATTTTCGAATTTATTCCATTAATACAAAGCCATTCTCGAACTATTTCTACTCATCTGGATTTTATTTGCAACTCAAACCATTTCTATTACAATTCTCTTCCATTATATCCAATTTACTTACAAATTTCATTAAATATTATTCAAATCACACTTGAATTTTATTTGTAATTCAAACCATCTCATTTTCAATCCAACTCTATTTTGTTTTTATTTTACAACATCTCTTCTTATTTATTTCATTATCAAATCCAAGTCGAATTCTATTTACAATTTGAATTCATTGTCAAATTCCATTATTAACTTACCATTTAGTTTATTTCCCCAAGTTAAATTTTATTAATATACTCAATCAAACAATTATTTAACCAATTAGCTTATTTCCAACTTCTAAATCAATATTTGATTTTAATTACAAAATCACTTCATTTAAAATTCCAGTTTGGATTTCCTTTTATTTCCCAAAAATTCTAACATCTTTATTTAAAAGTTTTAGAAATGCTTTTAAATTCACATCATACTTAATAAAATAGCTCTTTATAAAAATATTTCCTATAACTCGATGTCTCAACCAGTCCATCCTCGTTCTCACAGAAATTCAGTCATACGTTGATCAGGCGTAGGACTAAAAATCTGTAAGTACTTGGTAAACCCGTTTTCAACATCCAGTGAAAATACTTCGAAAATAATTTTTTACTGAAAATATAGAAAACGGTTTTTGAAAATAGAGGAAATAACTCTGGTGAGAATGCTCTGGAAATCATCACCCCCATCCATCGTCGTAGTTAACCCGATGGTTACGTTGCCATCCCGACAAAATCCATAGATAACTGTAGGCCTCCGCGCCCCTCGATTACACCATGGAACCCACAACAGATCGCTGCTACAACTGGGGTTACGTAGCTATCACAGCAAAAACCCATATAACTGTAGGCATCAGCGCCATCAAATTTTGCTGCCAAAAATGAAACTTCTCCACTCCACTTGACCATAGATCGCAGGCTACTGATGTTGCGTTGCCTTCCCGGAAAAATCAAGGGTAGACTGTTGGCACTCATCCTCCACACGATTTCGCTATGGTCCCCACAGTAGATCGCAACGACATCGAGTTACACTGTCGTCACAGCATAACCCAAATGCCTCTATAGGCATCAGCGCCCTCGACTTTCGCTACCCAATAATCCTCAGGAACTAGTTTTGTCCAGACTCCTCAGATGATCAACTTTAGAACCCCCCCTGGGGCTTAAGGCAGCACCACCCGGTGGCACTCCTGAGAAGCTCATTTCAAGGGAGCGCCTTTTTCCCCAGATCCACCATCAAAACATTTTATACTATACACATATAGTATCTTCAAATCATACACCTAGTATGATATCATGCAAAGCTCCTTTACACAAAATCGATTATCCCAAAATCGATAATTCTCAAATTAGGCTTTCCAAATTCCAATATTGATTTTACTCAAAAACCAAAAGCCTTTCCAAATCCAAAGGTTCTCAAAACCTTTTTCCAAATTCCTCGTAAGATCCTTTATATATATATATATATATATATAGACACACACACACACAGATATATATAATTTTAAAAACTTTGGACATTTCAAACTTGTATAAAACACTTTTATACTTCAAACACTTAAAAAAACATTTTCTTCCAGCAATAAATTTAACCTGGGGAGTTTTCATCTTACATATAACAAAGATGTATAACTTTGTTTATTCAAAATTAAACATTCTAATTTGATTACTCTTTTCAATATCAATTTCATTCAAAACCGTACGATGTACACATAACATCCGTACGCTATACTAATCTGATCGCTCACTCGATCACACAATTTCACTTCCGAACAAGTAACGTCCACCCGACTTCCTAGTGCGGACATAGATCTGGTTTCTTGATTAGAAACCGTCATTCTCCTTGCATAGCCATAACTATGATAGAGAATAGCCAGAACCAATCAACAATCCATATCCAGGTTCGCCGTCGAAAATCGAGTGCAAAATCCCAACTCGAATCGATATACTATCTCGAAATTCTGTGTTCGAATCTGGATCAAATCGCTATGCGAATTAGAATAATATACGTACATCCTACGTATTTATTTCCATTGATTATCAGCCAAATCAATTTCCTTTCCATTCACATTTCCTTTAATTCCCATTGAATTGTCACTTCAATTCTTACCTCAGTTGGGTATTTAAACCAATTAACAGTTTGAACTCCGACTAGTTTTAGAAAATAGCTTGAAAAATTAAAAATAGATAAGTAGTTGAAAATAATTATTAGTTCACCAAATAGCTATAAAATAATTAACTAATTGTAAAATAGTCGAAAATAATTGAATAGTTTCAAAGATTCTAAATAATCGCAAAATAGTTGTAAAATAGAAATTAGTTTGTGAAATAGTTGAAAAATAGTAACTAGTTTAGGAAACAGTTGAAAAATGGTTAAATAACTCCAAAAAAAATGGTAAACAATTATAAAATAGGTTAGCTTTAAAAAGAAAGGTTGTATAAATTTAATAGCTTAGAAAATAAGTTTATATGAAAACAATTTATATTGAAAATAGTCAAGAGTAAACTGTTCACTTCCCCAACTAATTTCCATTTAATTGACTCAATTCTAACTTGAATAACTTCAATTTCTGTTTGAAATTTATTCCCAATTCAAGTTGAATCAATCTTGATTCCTTTCCCAATTTAAATCAAATTCTAGTTGATTTAATCCTGTTCGATTTTAATTTTAATTTCATATTATTCCAATCAATTTGAATTATTATCAATTGAATCCATTTCAAATTCAAAACATTTCAATATATCCAATTCAATTTCCCATTTAAATTTTAAAATTATACATCTTCAATCACCAATCCAATTAATTCAAACCAAATTCGATTTTGAACTAATTTAATCTAAATCTTGAATTTAAACTATCTCGAATTATATAAATTCGAGTTAAATTCTCAAAGGTTGGGTTAAACTTTTAAACCAAACTAACATTTATTCAAAGTTTTTAATCAATTTAATTTATGAGTTCAATTTTCAAAATTCCATTTTAAATTATCTTAACTTATGTATTTCACAGTTCAATACAATTTTATTTTAAAAACTTAATTTATTATTCAATTTTATCTTTCAGTTTCGAAGCCAGTTCTTAAACAAGTTTACTTTACAATTCAATTGTTCACTTTTATTTATACAATACCATTCTCAATTTAAAGATTTTTATTAACAATAGGATGATATCATTCAATTTATTTTAAGACGTCCATCCATTTTCAATTTTTAAATCTCAAACCCGTTTTGAGATCACACAAATTCCCAATTCCAATCAACCATTTAACTTTCCAAGTTAAATTCCAATTTACTTAATCCAATCAACCTTACTAAATTTGAATTCTCGCTTCAAACTTCAAAATTCTTTCCCTCTTATAAGTTCAAAACTTATATCGCTTTGGGTTTTTACATCAAACTTTAGGGAAAAAGTCAAAACTCAACCTCTTAGAGTTTCTTTCAAATTATCTTTGATATCATGTATATCCATACATATATACATATTTATTTCTTGGCCCTCCCAGCCATGATTTAAAACTTTAAACCATCCTTGGTTTTAAACTCAAATCAATTTTCAAAGAACCATTGTTTGCAACAAATCCCAGTTATCCATATAATACTTATTTATTATTTTTCATTACTTTGAAACAAAATTTTCAAATTCTGGGACCAGATTTAGAATTTCACTTCCAATCCAATAAATTTTAATTTAGTTGTATTCCTATTTCTACTTAATTTAGTTCCCATTCAAGATTTCAGTTTGGTTGTATTATATTACTCCTAAATTTTAATTTCAATAATTAACAACCAATCACCTTAGTTATTTATTTAAAGGAAATATTACTTTATATATCAAAATATATAATCGTTATATAAGAAATAACAAGTACGCGCTTATATATATATATATATATATATATATATATATATATTTAACTCATTCTATAGTACTACAGACTCTATTAAATGAGTAATCCCTACCAGAGCCAAGGTTCTCGCTTAACCTTTCAGCTCTGATACCAAATGTAACGACCAGAAATTTTCGATCCCGAAAATTCCAGATAGTTATGAAAAAGAAGAAAGAGATAGAAGAAGAAGAACAGAACACCAAACAACTCACATTCGCAGCGGATAAAATATAATAATAAATAATAACAATTTACAAATGAATACTATATTTGTCGATTACATTTAATATACATCAGAGTTTCACATTATATACAATCATTGAATATTTACAATTATCATGTCTCAGATAACAATAATATAAATACAGCGGAAATACTCTATACGCTCCTGCCATCCAACTCGCCTCCTGAGCTCCAGAACGTACCTACCTAAACATCTGTAATACTCGGTCTGACCCGAGCATTACACCAAAGTAACACCCGGGTCAGGCTGGAAACCAGCGTGAGTAAACCCAACTAAAATGGAATACCAAAGCAAGCAACTTATATAAACCTGGGTAACTTATATCAATTTAACCAATTCACAGTTTGCTGTAGACAACACTTATTTCACATATAAATTTATAAGTACCAAACTTAGATAAAATAAATCCAATTTACTTAAATCGTTACATTTCATCGTATTGATTTCACAAATCAATTTATATAAATTTGAAGTGGTTTCGGGTATTTCCTAATACCCGACCCCGGTCTCTTCGAAACTCATGTTATCCTAACCCAAGTTATTCAAACGAAATACACAACATTCATATCAGGGATATCAAATCAATCAAAACATTCGATACAATTCAGTCATCCATAAGCAAAGCTTAATCACATTCAAATCAATTCAATTGATTTTAATTGAATTTTCAAACCTCAATCACTTAGATTCCTTCATTAAATATTAATTTCAAATCAATTAATTAACCAATGCTCCATTATTCATCTTAATTAATAACATTGGATTACTTATCTTCAATTACATTCAAGTAATTATCTTTAATTAATTTTACGATATTGATTCTTCTTAACCAAAATCGATAAGTAATCTTAATTACTTCATGAATTAATTAACTATTTTAAATTTCATTAATCCTTCATTACTTATATTAATTAACTTCTCATAAGTCACTTATACTGATTTATTTTCTTAACTAATCAATCTCTATTTACGTCATTAATTATATAGATTAATGATTTTTCATTTACATTTCACTTTATTCAGATCTAATTTTAATTATATTAAATAATTAATCACTAATTAAACCATATACATTAGTCATTCTTGATTTATCCCAACCGATGATTAACTATCTTTTATTTACTTTATTAAATAAATTAATTACTCCTTAAATAATCATTTAAATTAATCTCTTGATTAATTCCACAAGGTAATTATATTTTATTAATTCCATTAAGCAATTATTTATCAACCACCCAATGATCATTCCAATTAATTTAAACCCAATTAATTAACCCAAACAATAGATTAATGTAATCTGTTAAGCATTCATTAAATTATCCTATTTATTCAATGAATCACCAATCATTAAATCTTTATTGATTTTAATCGGAATCAATTCCTTACTTACGATTTAAATTTAAAACCATTTAAATCCAAATATCTCGAGTCAAACAACAATTAACTCGAGAGCCAACCCAAAACAAAATTTAATAAATCATCAGATAAACATTCAATCAATCCAATCATTCAACCAATTATTTAAATCTAACCATTTAAATCCACATAAAAATCAAAACAGAGTGAGATTTACTCATCTTTATTTTAGTTGAAATCCACTTCAATCCCGACTATTTTCTTCACAATATATGGACCTAGTATAAACATTAGGTGATTATCATTACTTACATTGACCAAATAATTTACTTCCTTTAAGTAAATTTAATTAACCCAAAAATTTATTCAAACTAATTTTTTTCTTTTAATAAATAAATTTTAGGTTCCAAAATAAACTGAATAGGTTAATCTCCCAAATACTATTGGAAATAAACTAGTAAATAAAAACATGTAAATGTATATTTATCTTAATTTACTTTCTTTAAAACTACATATATTTTAAAACTTAAATTTTGATTTAACTTAAACTTGTTAATCTCCATCCTTTACTAAGACAACTGGTTTTGTTCGGATTATTTTCTACTCACCACCCCCTTTTTTTTCTTCTGCATAAAAATTAATTGAATTAAATTAAATAGGGAAGATAACCTCACCTTGACGATTCAATGCTACTGCCTATACGAGCCCTAGTACGAGAGCCAGTTCAATTTGCCGACAACTCGCGAGCCACCCGAGTTCCCTGACGGAAACGACCAGCCCTGGAGACGACGACAAGCCCTCGATGTCTCAGCGCACGTGAGCGCTTGCTCCTCTCTTCGCGAAGCTCGCCGCGACACTACTCGATTCGAGCTCCATGGCAAAGCTTTAATCGCGTCCTTGCTGTGATGAACGCACCTCCGCCCTAGCTCGCCATCCCTGCTTCTATGTTTGTGATTTGTGGTGGCTCAAAAACGAGCACACAAATTCCCTTGGCCCTCAATCGAACGCGGCAGCGTTCGCCTTCAATATCCAGATGCACGAAAATTTTCTTTCTGATGAATGACTTCGGCCTCTTTTTTTTATTTTTATTTTTTCGTTCAATTCCTGCTTATCCATTAGAGAGGAAGACGGGGGATTTAATAAAGATGGGTGAGAGGCTTCTCGAGTACGAGTAAGTGAAAATATCTTTGACCCTTGATTTTTAAATTTTATTATATTGTAAAACTTTCAAAACATCTCATTAATTGCCATCTAAATTTTCGAACACCTCTTAAGGGAAGCCGCTAGGCGACTATAAGGTTTTACCCGCGTTCCAAACACAATGGAACGTGTTTCAAAGGCTAATTCGGCCAAATGCGCTAGTAACGGAAGTAAACGATTGATTTTAAATTAAATTGATTAAAATAGTTCGAAGCGTTTTGAGCTGCCAAGGTCAAATGACAACTCCGATTGCCACAAAATTTGAAATCCGATCATAATTAACTATTACGGATCCATTGGAACTGATTTCGTCGAATTCCGAGACTGTGTCTCGGAAGGCTATTTTTAAATTCAATTTAAACGATATATTTTCAAAACTGAACATATGACCTTTAAATTAAATTTCAACCATTATATTATCTTCAGTGCTATCAATATAAATTTTATAAGCCTTCTAATTATTTTAAACAGGCTTAGAAATCCAAGATTCATTGTTTTACCCAATTTCAAATTATATGATTTAATATTTAAACTATATAATTCAACGATTTAATTATCAAGTAAATATTAATATTCGGAATTCAAGTTAAAATATTTTAAAATCAATTAACTATTCCAATTTAAAATTGTCAAAAATTCCGTGTCGTCACACAATGCCTCTGCATCATTCCATTCAAATGACATCGGTAACACCACATTTGATGTTTTCTACTAAAAGACCCACCACATTATTTCCTTTCCCCGACGTATACTCGATCCCAAAGTCATACTCTACTAAAAACTCCATTCATCTTTGCTTTCTCATATTCATCGCCTTTTGAGAGAGTGAATACTTTAAGGACTTATGATCCGTAAAAAACTTCAATCATCCTATCAATAAATAGAGTCTCCATAATTTCATTGCAAAGATTATCATCGCCGGCTCCAAGTCATTAGTATGGATATTTTATTTCATGTAATCGAAGTTGTCGAGAAGCAAAGGCAATAACTTTACCTCTCTGCATCAAAATAGCTCCCTACCTGATCTACATGCATCTGTATACACCACCAAATCCTAATTTCCATATGGAATAATTAACATAACACTGGTGAATTGGTTAATAAGAGCTTAAGCTTTTAAATATCTTCTTCACACTTATCAATCCAAACAAAATTTATGTCATTCCTTGTTAGTTTAGTCATCGGTGCTTCTATACGTGAGTAATCTTTAATATACCTTTAGTAGTTGCTAGCCAACCCTAAGAAACTTCTAATCTTGATCACGGTCTCAGATCTTTTCCGATTATTAATAGCTTCGATCTTCAAGAGGTCTACAGACAATCCATCCTTTGAAACTACGTGCCCAAGAAACTTCGCTTAACTTTCCCAAAAATGACATTTTGAAAACTTCGCCTTTAGCTGATGCCGCCTCAGCATAATAGCACTATTCTTAGATGAACTTCATGCTCTTATTCATTCTTAGAATATAATAAAATGTCGCCGATAAACATCGAGATGAATCTATCAAATGTTCTCAAAAGATCTGTTTCATCAAGTCTACAAGAAAGCAGATCTGTTGATCAGTCCAGAAGGCATGACTAACCTTTCATATGAACCATATCTTATACAAAACATTGTTAATAGTATATTGTTTTCATGCACCTCTCAATTAGTGGAAAGCCATTGCTAAATATAGTTGTGAAAACACCTTAGATCCACTAAACTGATCGAACAAGACATATATTCTAGGAAAATAATACCTTTCTCTATTGTCTTCTCATTTAGCTTTCTGTAATCAACACACATCCTCAACAACCCATTTGATTTATTCATGAACACCGCTATTGATCTAATAAAATTCTTACCTTCTTGATCCACTAGCTGTATCTTTAACTCCTTCATCCCGGTATGTGTCATGTTCTAGGTGGTCTAACTATGGATTCAGCTCCAAGCACGAGATCTATTCAAAACTATATAGCTTGTTTTGGTGGTAATCCCATGATGGGATTAAAAATAACTGCATACTCCCTTACCATGGAAACATGATGGATTTTATCCTCCACGCCTTCCATGGCACTCAACATTGCATAGACATCAAAACTTGGCTCTTCAAATGTGTATACAATTCATTCACAGCAATCATGTTGTTTTATGGATATTACTTTGTCCCGACAAAATATCCTAGCATCATATCGGCTTAACAAATCAATACGTAGAATTATCCAAAAACCAACATAGTCAAACGCATTGTAGGAAAACAAATGACCTAAAAAATCAAATCTATATGGTTACTCCTCGCTCTAAGAGTTACATAGCTGCCTGTCAGATTTACAACCCTCGGAGAGGTAAAAAGCTATGTCAATTCAAGGCTTAACTTATCTGCCAAACATCTAGAGATAAAAGAATGTGATGCTCCAGTATCAAACAACATACTTACTAAAATGCTATGAATAAGAAGTGTACCTCCTAACGCAACCTTCCTCCTTTCCCTGCAGTTGGTCTAAAAGCTGTATGTTGTGCAGTTAAAGCCATAAAAAATCCCCGCTATAGCACATAGCACTCTTCGACTACTTTGTGTTTTCAATATAACACCACTAAACAATAGATCCGCTTTAAGCCCTTTTATTTTCTACTACACCCACTGAATTAAGGCATTTTTGCACCTGCTTTAGCAATATTGATATAAATTATTTTGTTTGACTAGTTCTTCTTTGAATCAAATCAACAAAGTTAGGGTAAAGACCTAATTTTATGTATAAGTGCTCAATATAAGTTAGAATTCTGTTGTAGTCACTAGATTTGGACTTTACAAATGATTTATTCTTCGATTTTATTGCATAAGGTTAAACGTTAATTCTTTTCCTATACAAATGATGTGAGAATGATAATACATTAACTTAAATTTTCATGTTTAATGAAGCCTTTTGCACCTCTGCTATTTCCTTGCTTTACTCTCGCTTTATCACTTCTATACACCTCTACTGCTATGGAACCGCTAAACGTTTTAACTGCACATGCAGTAGATTCTAAAGTGAAAACCTTTCCTCTTTGAGCTTTGGCCAGTTCAGCACACTTATTCTTGAAACGCCTCATCTTGTTGCAGTTATAACACCTAACATTTTTCTTTTAAATAGTTTATTGCCCTTACTAGACTGAAACTCATTAGCAAAGTGCCCCTTCTTATTACATTTATAATAAGTAAGTTCTACTTTTCCCTTTTTCGGTACCTCTCTCTTTAAGCTCACTTTTCACAAAAGAACTTTCTTTTCTTGCCTTGGAAAGCCATGGTCTCCTCAGAGTTGTTCTTTCTCAATAATGTGAGCAAATCTTTAGAGTGACCTACCACAAGACCCATATTAACAAAGCGTATTACTGGGTAATACTGTCTGTTAGTGCAGAAAATAGGATTGGTTAGGAACGACCATCTGTAAAATTGCTTTGGACGAGTATTGAATATGTTGAATAATGTGACCATATTTTTCTTCTTTTTCTTACAAGTGGCAACTCAACATATCCGATCTAGCGTTAAACAATACTACAATGGTTTAATCTAATTCAGAGCAATACATGACATAATATACAACATAGAATGAGATGTCGTAATGGAAATAATATACATCATTAACTCTCAAAGGTATGAGTCTATAAAAGAAAATACTAGACTCACATATATACATAGATACATATATATACACGGTTAATTCTCAAATATATACAAAACCACAAAAGTCAACAACATGAACAAGCATATATACAAGACTCAAATAGTACATCAAAAATAATGACAACATCAAAATAAACTTCTTAAGCTAACTCACATCCGTTGAGTCTCATTACCTGTCCAGTTTCGAGTCAACTCATGCATTAGAATAACACCTGGGTCCGACTATTTCCAATTATCACAAAAGGTGATACACTAACAATAATAAACTTGCATAAATGTTAAGGATAAATATCCATAAACTGTGCTTCACTAACATAACAATACTTCATTTAATAATTCATGGTTTATGGTTAAGTTTATGCTCGTTTACAACATTGATCAAAGTCAATGCAACCATTACAATAAGAGCATAAAAAATCATAACCATATATGCAAGCAATAGACATGCAGTTCACAAGTCAATCAAGAAACACACACTTCCGCCAATACTGAAGGTTGCATTTCGAATACATAATCCTGTGGAAAAATGAGTATCACAAGATGGGCCTAAAAACCCATTTAATCTGCCTAAACGGATTACCTAAGATCGAGTTTGAAAACTCGACAAATAGATAAGTGATATCTACTTCAAATTAATAATTATAAAAGTGTCGACTAATGTCCCATTACCACTTGACGATGCTCGAATATTTACTAATAGCTAGTGAATTCCACTTGTGCAAATAAATGTTCATTTGAGGAAGTCCATGAATCAACCGATGAAATAAACACAAGTATTACATACCATTCAATTCAGTTTCTCACCTAAGCGAATTATAGTGTTTTTAAAATAAAATGGTTTTTTTTGAAAGCTAATTTAAAAATATTTATAATATATGTATGTGTGTGTGTGTGTGTATAATAAGCACGATTTAATATCTACACTTATATAAAACACCTTTACATTCCACTTTAAATTGAAAGTGTGTGTGTGTATATAATATATTTTTTAAAATCATTCATGTCCAAAATACACATATTTTTCATCTATATATATACACATGCATATATATATATATATATATATATATATATATATATATATATATGCATAGACACACACACGCATACACATATATAAATCAATTTATTTCCAAAAGAATTCCCTTTATAAGTAGCTTCGCAAACTAGTGCAATTAATTTATGTGTTTGACAAAAATCATAAGGCGAGACTTCCATGCCAACAAGATAATCAAAGTTGGGTTCAAGCATCCGAAATGCATAAGTAGTTCATCCAAACAAGCTTTAAACTGATGTAATAGTCCACGTAAAATAATAAGGCACATAAATGAATGATTGAATGAGCGACCGATGTTTTACCTGGAGCTGAAATGGCTCCAGGAATACATGCCACCAGTGGTAGCGAACCCTAGAGCTATTTTATCTCCAGATTATCCTCTATCAGTCCATCAGTCGATGGTTTTAAGTGTTCTAATCGCGTAGACTTCTAGAGCACTGATTTTGCTAACATACAAACACAAAACAACTATAACTTGACGATTTAAATGATCATACGATAAAGGTTTTTAGAAAACAGAAAATAGGGTTTCATATGATAATAATAGCACATAAGATTGAGATAATTTTCATCATATACACATCAAATCAATACAACGACAACTTGAATTCGAAATAGAAATAGTTATGAGTCTTTAACTCATCTTATTCACCAATTCAGCTTGCCAAAGACTTCTATTTCAACTTTGCAAATCATATTTCAGAAAACTCTAATATTTGTCTCAACCAAAAGAAGAACAAACAACAATCGAAACCTATTATAATTGAAATCAATTAGACTAAGGAGTCAATTAGAATTAGGAAAGCTTACCTTGATTTTATCAAGATTTTTGGAATTTATTTTTATGTAAGAACTTGATTTTTGAGAAAGCTAGGTTTTAGAAATAAGAAGGAGATGGGTTTCCATTTACTTCAAATGGAAAAATGAACGTATGGGTCATTTTCCAAGTAAAGAAGAAAGAGAAACATTTCTCTTAAACACAAATATGCAGAAATACAATTTAAGCCCAAACCTAATCAATAAAAGAAATAACCAATATCTCACCCATTATCTCACCTGCAAACCTATATTTTAAATTGATTTTTTCTCCAAAAATGTATACATAAACACTATAATGTATTTCGGTCACTTACTTTCCATTCAAAAGAAAGAACCATAATTAAAACGATTATTAAATCTCCTTTTAAATATCTAAATCATAATATTTTTATTTACAATAAAAGGTCAATTATAACTCCTTTATTGTTTGAACACAACAAACTTATTTTCATTCAAAATAAATTTATACAATAGTAGAAAACTCTAACAAGTTTAAAAACAAGGAATTTACATCATTAAATTCCATATATTGCTTTTCGAATAAAATACACATTTTAGAGTGTTCATTTCAAACTCAAATTCCAATTATTATTCAAATAAAAAATTAAATTCTAATTTCTCCAAATTTAATGTTTGAGAAATCAGTTTTCTCATTTAAATTTCTCATTTAAATCTTTATTCATTTAATTTAAATAGCACCAAAAATTATGGTTATTAAAGACTTCCCCCTTTAAGAAATTGCGTCATCGCAATTTATAATTTAGAGAGAAGTTTAAAATTAGTAAAAATATATTACTACAATAGTATTTCTATTTCTTCAAAATACATATTAACACTAAAACAACTAAACATCCAAGCAGTCTAAATAATCAAGCAATATACAAGTAGATTCTTGTGTTTATACTTAAATAAAATCTATTCACTTATTATTCAAAAGAATAAAACATCATATTATTTACTCATCCAAGTTATGTCCCAAAAATTTGATTCCTTCAACCAGTTTCCAATTTAATTACTTCTTTTATAAAGTTTCACTTTATTTTAAATCAATATCCTAAATGGTATTTTCTTAATCTTTTTCAAAAATTGATTACTCCAAAAATTTATACTTCACACTTTGTAACATTTTAAAAGCAAAGATTAATTTCTCTAAAAATTTCCCCACAAATCGTACTTCAGAATTTGTACTTCAATTTGAAATATTCTTATTGATTTATCTTAACTTAAAATTACACCATGATCATAATGAACATCCTTCATACTGAAGTTAACAATCAACTCGTACCATCATAATAAACTAGTGTGAAAGCAAGTTATAAATCCATCATATCAATGACGGCGCATAATTCACAAACTAACACAATCGCTTACTGGATATGTAAAGGTAAGTATTCGCTTGTTTACACAAATGATCGCACTTCGCTAGTCTCGGGCCAAGGTTTCTTACAAAAGATTGCCCTTCTCAAGTCTAGCTCCACTTTGCAACCTTAACATAGATGACTACACTTTGCAAGTCTACTTGTACTTCACAAGTCTATCATAGATGACTACACTATGTAAGTCTACCTGCACATTGCAAGTCTAACATAGATGACTGCACTTCGCAAATCTACCTGCACATTGCAAGTCTAACATAGATGACTGCACTTCGCAAATCTACCTACACATCGCAAGTCTAATGTAGAAGACTACACTTCGCAAGTCTACATACACATCGCAAGTCTAACATAAATGACGGCACTTCGCAAATCTAGAACCAACGCCTATCATGATTTACTACCTTCACAAGCTTAAGACATGTACTTCACATATCATCACAAAAGTGTGAAATACCTTCTAATAGTAATCATTCGAGTAATGCCTGTGCGTCCCATAAACACTTGGGTTTACTTGAACATTCTACCGATCACCACTTGCATAAATATTCTACATAATGAGTCAAAAATTAATTGATAAAGCGATCCCGAATGTCCCATAACCACTTGGGATCATCGAATTGTTTAGTCATAGCTGTTATTCCATAGAAGTAATAATTTGAAACCAAACATTAGAAAAAGGAATTATTTTGCATAACATGAAAATCATAGGTATTCAACCATTATACATATTTAATTCCATTCAATTAAATTTCTTCATTTAAGGTTTGAAACTAACTTAGTTACATACAATATCAAACCAAAAGAATTTTTATTTTGTATTTACCTTTGAAGTCATCCTTTCATAATTATAAAATTTGTAGTTTAATATATGTTATATCCTTATACTGTAAAACCTAAACTATATTCCTTTAACGATCTATCGATCTGACCAAACACCAAAAGAGAATACAACCCAAAAGTGTTAAATACTTCCTAATAGAAATCACAATAATTTAACCAAGGCATTCCATAATATCCGGTGAAATTCAAGTATATACTAGTGGGCTAGTAAGTATCACTCAAACGTTCTATTCAAAGAGTTGTACAATTTTCGATGAAGCATTACTCGAGAGCATTTAAACCAATCGGTAAAATAAGTCAATTATTAGTACTCCCCTTATTATAGAACTAAAGCTCTCAAAATATTTATCTTATAAAAGTTTATAGTTTAAAACACCAAAATTCCTTTAAAAATTTAAATGATTTGATTTCAGATAAATCTTTTCTCCCAGAATAATTTTCTAACTCCATATACTTCAAACAATATACTAACTTCTTATGGTGTTTACATACTAATTCCCCTTAAAAAGAATTATCCTTTTATTATTCCAAATCATCAATTATAAAATTCAAACTTTATTTTCCCATTAATTCTTTACTTTGGAATTCCAAAATTTATTAGCCCATATATACACATAAAAATAAATCCTTCGTTCTTAATTTTTTTTCCATAAATGACCTTCCTGAAAATATTCTAATATTATCAATTCCTAAATCATCCAAATAATACCATTAAAATTCCATGTAATATCTTCTTTTCTTAAATAAATATATAGATCACAATATTTCTTTCAAAAATATTATTTATCTTCAAAATACTTTCTTTTGAACTTAAATTTTTTCCTAAAATATCTTTTTGTTTCCAAAATTGATTACATATGCACATAAATATATTTTCTAGAACATTTATCCCATTTGAAAAGAATATTCAACTCTATTAAACTTTACTCCTTTCTGAACATTATTTATAATTTTGTTAGACCATTATTATATATTAAAACTCAAAGTATTGTGTCTAACTGTCTCGTTGAAGTGTTTAGGAATCCCTATCTATAATGTTAATCAGGCACATCAATCAGAATCCCAATCAACGAGCAATTTAACACAATTTATTTCTCCAAATATTCCTCCATCAATCTAAACATTTTCGTATAATTGTAAATATTAATATGAATTTTAAAAATACATCCATACATCTAAGCACACATCATGCAATCAAACATAAATAAACATATAACCACTAAGCTCAGCGAAATCAGTCTATCGGTTTCGCTGCACATCTTTGATCATTAACGGATCTGGATACAACTACACAACACCAAATTTTTAAAACCATTTTATAAAAATAATATATAAAGTAATTTAATTTTTTACAAATACATCCCAATGATTATCCTGATAATCATTTATACTTCTATTTGAAATAGCAAAATAAATCCTAAACTCTACTCGCCAAACCAAAGGGACGAGACTCTAAGTTAATCTAAGCCACGATTCGTGTTTCTTATATTCTAGATTGTTCTGTACCTTTGCTCTGATAATAACTGTAATGCTCCACCTCGAGACTCATACTAACAATGGGTATTACTGGGTAACACTGTCTGTTAGTGTGGAGAATAGGGCTGGTTAGGAGCGACCTTCTATAAAATTTCTTTGGGCGAGTATAAAATGCGCTGAATAATGTTACTATATTTTTCTTTTCTTTTCTTAAAAGTGGTAGTTCGACATATCCGATCTAGGCACAAAACAATATACAATGGTTTAATCTAATTCAGAATAATACATAAAATAATATACAACATAGAATCAGATGTCATAACGAAAATAATATACATCATTAACTCTCAAAGATACGAGTTTGCAAAAGAAAATACCATATTCATATACGTACATAGGTACATATATAAACACTACCAAATCTCAAGCATACACATAAGCATAAAAGTCAACAACATGAACAAGCATCTATACAAGACTCAAATAGTACATCAAAAATAATAACGAAATCAAAATAAACTTCTTAAGCAAGCTCACATACAAAGTCGCCAAGTCCCTATACTTGTCAAGTCTCGTTCTAACCTGAGCATTAAAATAACATCTGGGTCAAACTATCTCTAATTATCAAAAAAGTGAAATATTGATAATGGTAAACTCTCATAATTGTCAAGGATAAATATGCATAAATTGTGCTTCACTAACATAATAATACTTAACTTAATAATTCATGGTTTATAGTTAAGGATATGCTCGTTTACAACGTTCATCTAAGTCAAAGCAACCACTATAATAAGAGCATAGAAAATCACAACCATATATGCAGGTAATAGACATGCACTTCACAAGTCAATACAAGGGGCACACACTTCATGCCAATACTAAAGGTTCCACTTTTCAAATTGTAACTCGTTGGAAAAATGAGAACCACAAGATGGGCCTGAAATCCCATTTAATCTTCCAAAACGGATTTACCTAAGATTGAGTCGGAAAAATCGATAAATAGATAAGTGTTATCCACTTCTGATTAGTAATTATAAAAGTGTCGACTAATGCCCTATAAGCACTTGACGACGCTTAAATATATACTAAGAGCTAGTAAATTCCACTCGTGCAAATAAATGTTCATTTGAATAAGTCCATGAGTTAAATGGGGAAATAAACGCAAATGGTCCACACCACTTCTATTACTAGTCCGTTTAATTCAATTTCTCATTCAAGCAAGATAGTGTGTTTTTGTGATAAAATGCTTTTGCTTTGAAAGCTAATTTAAAAATATTCATTTAAAAAGATGTATAACACACACACACACACACACACACACACACACATATATATATATAACAGAAAACACGATTTAATTCATAACTATACTTATATAAAACTTCTTTACTTTCCACTTTAAAATTAAAAGTGTGTATATATATAATATATTTTATAAAATCATTCATGTCCAAAATATGTATATTTCCCATATGCACACATATACATAGAAATCAATTTATTTCCAAAAAGAATTCCCTTTATAAGTAGCTTTGCAAACTTATGAAATTAATTTCTGTATGCGACAACAATAATTGGGCAAGACTTCCATGCCAATAAAATAATCAAAGTTATATTCAAGAATCCAGAAATGCACAAGTAGTTAAAAGTAGTTACTCACAAACAAGCTTCAAACTGATGTAAAAGTCCCAGCAAAATAACAAGGCAAATAAACAAATGATTGAACGAGCGACTGGGATTTTACCGAGAGCTGAAATGGCTCCAGAAATACACCCCACTAGTGCACCGATGTTGTCCATCAGTCCATCGATGGTGGCAAAACCTGGAGCTATGTCTGCTCAATGTTGCCCTCTGGAAGTTCATCGATTGATGGTTTTACGCGTATTAGTCACCTAGACTTCTAGAGCATTGATTTAACTAACATGCAAGCACAAAAAAGCTACAACTTGTCGATTTAAATGATCATATGGTAAAGGATTTTAGCGAACAGAAAATAGGATTTCATATGATAAGAGGTAACACACAAGACTGAGATTAGTTTCATCATATATTCATCAATCAACAACAACAACAACTTGAGTTCAAAATAGAAATACTTATGAGTATTTAGCTCACATTATTCACCAATTCAACTTGTTAAACACTTCTATTTAACCTTTGCAAATCATATTTTAGCAAACCCTAGTATTTGTCTCAACTAAGCGAATAACAAACAACAATCAAAACCTGTTATAACTGAAATTACTTATTTTAAGGAGTGAATTAGAAATAGGAAAATTTACCTTGATTTTATTAAATTTTTCTATAATTTATTTTGATTTAAAAACTAGATATTTGAGAAAGCTAGGTTTTAGAAATAAGAAGAATAAGACGGGTATTTGTTTACTGTAAATGGAAAAATGAACGTATAGCTCACTCACCAAGTGTAATAGAGAGAAAAATATTTTTCTTAAACAAAAATGGGTTGAAATATAATCCAAGCCAAACCCAATCAATAAAGAAATAACCTATATTTCACTCATTATCCCACTTTTAAACCTATATTTCAAATTAATTTTATCTCCATAAATTTATACATAAACACTACAATGTATTTCTATCACTTACTTTTCATTAAAAAGAAAGAATCATAATTTAAACAATTATTCGGCCTCCTTTTTAATGTCTATAACAAAACTATATTTTTATTTATAATAAAAGGCTAATTATGAATCCTTTATTATTTGAACACAACTAACTTATTTTCATTCAAAATAAATTTATACAATATTTAGAAAACTCTTACTAAATCTCTAACATGTTTAAAACAAGGAATTCACATCATTATATTCCATATATTGCTTTTTCAATAAAATATCAAACTCAAATTCCAATAATTATTATTCAAATAAAACACT
This sequence comes from Allium cepa, assembly GCA_030765085.1. Lineage (NCBI taxonomy): Eukaryota > Viridiplantae > Streptophyta > Magnoliopsida > Asparagales > Amaryllidaceae > Allium > Allium cepa. Next base: position 905,880,363 of record CM060937.1, read on the forward strand.
TAAATTCTAATTTCTCCAACTTTAATACTTAAAAGATCAATTTTCTCATTTAAATTTCCCATTTAAATCTTTATTTATTTTATTTTAACAACAATAAAAATCAAGGTTGTTACAATTTTCATTCTCCAAAGCCATGTCCACTATGAAATTAAATGGATCTCTATGGTGTAGCATAGTTGCCTTAACAATCTTTGGCTACAATCCTTTAATGAACTTCTCATTCTTCTTAGGCATTGTCTTAGTGGTAGCCTGCCTATGCCTAGACAACCCATCAGACTTTGATACATACTCCAACACAATCATTCCACCATGTTCCAACTTCGGAACTTCCTAAATAAAGTCAACTTAGCTGCTTCAGACTTCTCTTCAAACGTCTCTCTAAAGCCAGCCCTAGTAAGCTCCTTCTTTGGAATTCCCATAGTAACAATATTCCACTAATTCAAAGCAGCTTCTTACAACTCACTTGAAGCTAATCTCCTTTTCTAATCATCTCCAACCCTAGATCAGCAAAAATTATGAAGCTAATCCTCTACCTCGATGGCATTCCCCATCCCTAAGAATGGTTTTAAGCCTAAGCTAGTATAATATTAGCTTAACCTGGCATAGTTATTATTGGTATCCACTTCTAGTATGGCAGCTCCCGCAATACAAGCATCACCACCAGTGAAACTAGCTGCATAGAACAGATACATGGTCCCCATATCAGCTATTGTGGTTCCAACACCTAAATTAGCTTTAGCGTTTGCTTTAATTAGCACTCGCATTGGTTATTTGGTTAGCATTCCTAGCATTGGCCCGAACGTTTCCACTAGTCATGGTGCTTTCACCTCTCAAGTTTATTCTTCCGCTTCTAGTATTCATTTCTTGTAATATGCATATGAGTCTTCATAAGATACAAAAGAATGGTCTAAGAAAGAGGAGAGAGCATAGATAGATATACACACTTATAGATATAATAAATAACAAGTAAGTTATTATATCATTTTCCAAGATCCCAAACTTTATTCTTTCACATTTCAATTAGGTTATGTTCTTCAAAATCATATTAATTTTTATGTCATCCTATGCTCTTTTACCAAGTTGTAACATCATCCATCATTTCCATAACCCTCCAAATACATCATTCAGATAAAATATAATAATTACACATAGTTTTAAGTGCGACATATAATGATGCCTCCTTGGACGATCATAGTTTTAACTACTTAGATGTTACAGTACTCGTCAGTACATACATTCAATGAATCAAAGGTGGTTAAACTACTGCAAAGTGGAAATATAATCTTCTATATAGTAGCTTGCCTCCTGCACAACTCCCGAAGCTTATTTATCTAAACCTGAAAAAGCCAAATTTCTAGCCCACCCAATGCCAAATTGAGTACCCGAGAGTTTACAAGGATATAAAATTTTTTGAGTTATACGAAATGTTTGGTGTGAATAATATTATTCCATCTCCAACCAAAAATTTGGGTACTTGGTGTGGCCACGTCGCAAAGCGGAATAGGTTCCTCCTCACTAATACCTCATTAACTAAGATGTCATCCATAAAATATCCTACATCTAAAATGATTAGCACATAATCATAGTAACATATCATGCTTGCATAGGTCAAAATGAATAGTCCATCATTAATGAGGGTTAAGGGTTAAACATTTCTAAAACAACATAATCCCATTAATGGTCAATTTAACGGCATACTTTTCCAAGGGTCACCATGAACCTAATTTAGTTTTCTCAGGCCGAATGAAAACCTATTGGCTGACTCAGGCTAAAACATACCAAGTGATCAAACGGTTGGTAATTTATTAAAAACATACACTAATGGTCTCCTAAGATCGGTAAAAGAAAATAACAATGATCTCCTAAAAATGGTAGGAGAAAAGAATAACGGTCTCCAAAGATCGATAAGGGAAAACAGTGGTGAGCTAACTTTTACTAGTTTCTTCAAATGCCTAACTTCAAAATTTAGCCTTAATCGGCAAAGCACTATGCATTTAAACCACAGATCTGACTAACCAAGGGCTAACGATTGCAGTATACGGCACGACCTACCCCGGTTGCCACCCAAAATCTAGTTTTTAAAAAGACCTAATCATGTCTTTTGATTAGTTCAAGGAATCCTAACATATTTTGAACCTCTTGATCTCCTGGATGTAATTCTACCGATTTAGGAGTTTATGTTTGACCATACTCTCTACTGAAGCAATCCTAACTGATCATCAGTTCCCAAATTCCCAAGGTAAAATGTTGGGTGATATATACAATATATGAGTGAGCATGTCAACAATTTATCATATGCACTAATAACTAATCAACATGCTAAATGAACATCAACAATCAATCGTGTATATATTTGATATTATAACTAATTTAGACACAACATTACTTTTTCAAAGTAATAGCTTCCTCTATAAATAACTCTATAAAAATAGGCTAAGGTATCCTTTCTTTCCTTTGAAAACCCAAAAAGTCATCCTTTCTAATTAAATAAAATTTAGCCCAACATAGAGTTAAGTATATTCTAAGTGTTATAAACCAATAATCTTCCTTTTCAAACTATAGGATGTCATGCCTTGTTAAATTTGATGCAATCATGGGTTAAAATATAAGTTATCATGCCTTAAAATTCAGCTTTCAAAAATAAGTTGAAATGTTGTTGGCCCATGAAAAGTCGTATTCATCATGGGTTAATAAAACATAGCCACCTTGCCTTTAATATATAGCCATCGTGCCATATTAAAAACTTAGGCTTCATTGATAAAGACATAATCATCGTGGCTAAATAAAACATAGCTTTTCGTCTAAATAAAATATAGTCGTCATGACATAACACGATAGGTAGCTATTATGAGTTATTAAAATGGGAAACCTAAAACCTTTGTAAGTTGAAATAAATATAGCCTTCATGAGCTATAAAAACTGAAGCCCTCGTGACTAGAAACATGACTTTCAAATGTTGATAACCCATAGCATTCGTGAGTTAGACAGTCATCATGAGATGATGAAAATATAGCCGTTATGTGGAAAAACAAAAGCAGAGCCATCATGCTTTAGCAAAAACATATCATAGTGAGTTAAAGTAAAAGCCTCAGTGTGTTATCAAAACAAGCTTTTGAAGGTTGGAAACTATGGCTATCGTGGGTAATAGCTATGGTGCTTAAAAATAAGGACTTTCGTGAGTTTGAAATGACATTATTGTAATATTTTCCAAAACTGAAAATTTCCTTGAAAAGCATACACTTTTCGTCACACCAAAATTATTTGTCAAAATCTCATTAGCAAACAAACTTCTTTTTAGAAATTCAAAGTGGAAAGTTTTACTTCTATTTTTCCAAATGAAATTTTCCCATAAATTATATCGTTTATTCTATTACGCAAATAATCCCTTTTGCACAAAATAATATATATTAAATTTTAAAAGCTTAGGCAAAATCCAAAAAAAAATCCTAAAGATCAATATTTACTTCGTCAATATCATATTAAAATTTCTAAAAATAAATAAATATTCTTCATATTTCAAATAATTAAATTAGAAAATTAACCATTTTCCTTCTTCGGGAAATCATAATAAATTCATATAAATTCCAAAAATTGTGAAATTTAAAATCCATCTTAAAAGTAGTAATTTGAGCAACATATCCAACTTTTAGAACATTTGAAGATTAAAAACTTAGTTTTACACATCAAAACCCATTAGGAAAATTTACAAAATTCCAAATAATAACCATTTAATCATATACATGAATATCCATTTAGCGTGCATGATAAAAACTTAATAAAAATTCAGACTTATGCTTAGCCCCAAATAAAACACATCAAACAATGAGATGGTAGTATTATTCACCTTCTAATCTTTGTTGAAATGATGGAATTTGCTTTGATTCTTCCCTTCTATAGCTTTTTCTCTACTTCTTTACTTTGTATTGGCCGATTTTGGTTAGTTGTGTTTTAGCTTGAGAATGAAATGAAATATGTAAGGGATATGGAAAGTATAGTATATTTTCCCTTTCCCTTCTACCTTCTATACTTAGGTTTTCAAATCCTTATTTATTTAAACCATTCTCTTTATTATTGTTATTATGGCCAACCTTAATTAATTAACTTAGAAAATCCCATATTTACAATTTTAAATAACATGCAACAAAAATTAAGAATGTTACTGGCTTCCATCCTTAAAGAATTTCATCCTCGAAATTATGATAAGATAAACAACAATAAGCACATCAATCATACAAACATGTATGACAAGCAAGTAAAATCAGCAATACTAGCATAACTACTAGTCAAAAGTCTATACAACAATATTAATCATACAATCAAAATAGATTGGGATGCACCTCCCTAATCCTATCTTCTGCCTCCTATTATCATCAAAAATCACCTCAACTTTGTCAAAACCTTAAAGAATGTAGAAGAAGGGTCCATGAAGTATGACAGCAGTTGTTAGACCTTTCAAAGAGTCGGAAGGATGTCTCCGCAAAATATTAGGTGAGCAACGGACTTTTGAAGAGGTCGAAAGGGGATGAAGCTACCCTTCCGTTTCATTTAACACCTTTAGAAACAGTTGGGTCCGCAAGTTAAAAGGGAATTCGCATAAGTTAAAAAAACTTTTCAAAGGCGTCAGATAACAAGCTTCCATATTTGCACCAAACCTTTCAAAACAATTGGTTTTGCCATTTTTTACCTTCCGCAGAAGAACATTTTCCTACGGCAATCCTTTCGAAAGCATGGAACAACCTTTTGAATTGGTTGAAACCTTCCATAAGTATAAAGGAGAGCTTACATGTATCTAATATGGCTACATCAAACACCAGAAGATGGGGGTTCTGCATCAGTCAACAGGAATGCTTTCGAAAGCTACCTTCCGCAACTAAGCCTTCTATTATGCTTCAGCTCATTTGAAGCCCAAAAATATCCCTTTTGATGACTTCGAAAACCAACATCCTTCCCTACTTACACAACACATCAATAACAAAGTAAAGCATGCTTCTATACATTTTGATGGAGTCGAAAGCCCCCAAGTTCCATTCAAAGGCAAAGTTAAAAGGGCATCTTGAATTCAACCGAGACGAAAGGTCTTCAAACCCCCCTCCCCCTTCTCGACCAAGTCAAAAGGACCAATGCAAAAGGTTCCAACCCACGCCTATACATAAGACCCAAGGGGTATTGAAAAGAAGATCTAAATTCAATCATTTGAGACGTGTTCTTTTCTTGAATTTGTAAACCCTAATTCAAAAATCAAATTGGGGATTTTTATTTCTTTGTAATACTTAAGCTTCTTGTATTCAGTAATATTATAAATAAAGTAAGTGCATGGCATCTCCGAGTACATTGATTCTGATCTATTTCTTCTATATGGTTCTGGTTGTAGATTACATGTATTAATACCAATCAAAAGGTTACCTTTCGAAGGAGTAGAAACCTACCGATTCAATTAAAACCCTTCGATCCATTAGATCCCAACTTTTAGTCACCTCAACAACTTCGAAAGAACGTTTATAAGGGGACTTAAGCCATCTTAGCTACTTAAAAGGTGGTTTCCAAGAAGTTCCAAATGCCTAGACCTTCTCGAAAGGTGGATTCAAAGGTGTTTTAAATTACCTTGATTGATTTGAAAGGTGGTTTCCAAGAGGTTGTTCATAGTCTTAATCCTACTTTGGGACATTGACTAGATTTCTTGTTAACATTTTTGGTGCTAGAAGAAGGGCCTGAACCTCCAACCTTTTAAATTCGTAACCGTAGATTCCTTTATCCTTATTTCATTCCAAATTAACATTAGATGTTATATCACAATGCTTAGCAAAGTCAAAAAGTCCAAGCAAGAATCTTTAGAACCACATTTGGCTAGGTCCCCTAATAAAGTTGTTGAAGATTTAAGGCTATATAAAGAACAAATGTTAAGATTGGAAGCTTTAAGAGTCATGAAAAAGAAGAGAGGAAAATCCTAAGGTCCAAACAATTGGAACCTAAACCCATTCCAGATTGGCCATATTCCCATCTTTTCTTTAGGAAAGCAAGATGTAAAGGTGATAATTTGTTTGTTCAAATGAAGAAGGCTATCTAGTGTTATGAAAAAGGAACTATCTTGAAGAAGGAATGATGGCTGGTTATTACGCCTTTGCTCAAAAATGGCATCCAACAACAAGTGGATCATTACCTACATATGAGCTTCGAAAGGTTTTAAAAAGGAAGTTGATCGTTGAGAGTAAAGTTCCTGAATCGAGTGACAAAAAAAGTTAGGAATCAACCTCAAAAGTCATGCTTCAAATCAAGACTCCCTAAAGAATGCAACTTGACTACATCAATTGAGAACATCTACATATTAATAAGGGAGAAACTCAACTATCAGCCATCTAAAAGAAAAAGGCCAAATATGAAATGAATATGGTAGGTTCTTACTGCCACTAACATATGATGAATGGGCACGAAAAAAATTAATGCAGAGCTGTCGAGTGAATGGTCAGAATCTTTTTAAGACAAGGAAAAAATCAACAGATTTGTAAAGTAACCCTAGAGAAATTCAATAAAGCACTTTTTTCTATGAAAATATCTAGAAAGCCGTGAGAAAAATTCTCCTTAAACTTGGAAATTGCCTTAAACGGTCATAAGGCTTTGTCCGCGTTGAGTTAGTTAGGTTAAACCGCCTCTTGGAGGGAGGTTAGAGTAAACCTTTATCTGCACCATGCTATGGCCAGTTTAAAGTAACTATAAGCCATTGATTGCGCCACGCTATGGCTAGATCAAGGTTTCCCCTGGAGGGGGGATGGAGTAACCCCTTGAACGTGGCATGCTATGGCCAGGTCATGGCACTAACAAACCTTCAGTCCTACCTATAAGGCCAGGCTAGAGCACCTCCTGGAGGGAGTAAGAAGTAAGCCTTTGAACCCGGCACGCTATGGCCTGGTCAGGACACCGAACAAGCCTTCAGTCCCGCCAATATGACCTGGCTGGTGTGCCTCCTAGAAGGAGGTCGGGTAAGTGCTTAGCCCCTTCTTGTGGATAAGCTAACCAAGCGCACTTGACAACAACGGACTAAGACGTCCAAGCCCTAGAAGTGGCACACAAAACATTAACAATATATAGAGCCTATGAGATGGCAGGTAGTGAAGGAATTAAGTTCAATGAATCAACGAAGTAACACAAAGCAAAAGGATTAAATAATCAACGTCCGAAGAGCGACACAAAATAAAAGGCTCATATAAGGATTTCTGAACTTTCGTTATTGCTAGGAGCGGATTTCCAATCTTCTATTATTCTTAGATAATAACTTTCGGGTTACATATGAACCCATTGCCATCGACTAATTTCCAGAAAGATAATTTCCAGACTTCACTCGTCAATACCCAAATCTAGGTTTCGGATCTTTTATTATGAACTAATAGGTTGCCGTTATATTCAGAAAATGATTTCTGAACTTCACTTACTAATACCAGAATTTGGGTTTCGAGTCTCATGTTATTTTAAGTCTTGTATTATGGATTTCTAGTCTTCTACTAATTTGCAAATAAGAATTTCTTGATCTCTCTTATTACCCGAATCTAGGTCTCGGGTCTACAACTATTAGCTTTTGGACTCCACTTATCAAATCATTTCACAAATCTTCTATTATTTCTAGAAGAAGATTTATGAACTTCTATTATTAATACCAAATCTAAATTTTGGTCCTTTAATTAAGTTTCTAATCTTCTATTAATACAGCCAGAGCTGAAATTCTGAACTTCTTTCACTATTAACAAAACTAAATATTGGGGCTTCTATTTTTGCTGGATGAGAATATCCGATCCAATATTTTACCAACCGTGGATTTCATGCCACTTACTATTTGGAGATAATAATGTATTAATTTTCATTATTCCCAAAATTAGAACAGTGGAATTTTAATAGCATAAATTATAATATTATCTCTAATAATGTTATGATCAAACTACTAGATATATTTTTGCATAAACTACAAACTAATAAGAAATGTTGCCTACTTTATATTCTGTGGGAAAATTAGATTGATGGAGAAGATCGAACGATTCAACAAACACAAAAGAAAACTGTAGTCAAAGCTATTAAAAGGCAAATTCACAAACAACATTGAGAGTACAGGAAAGGATAACAAACCAGGTGATATTTACATAATTTACAAAATTATTTACAAGAATATTGTATGACATTAATATGTACATTAAAGATCTTGGACGGCCTTATCTAAGTTTTCTGCAATCAAATAATCAATAATGTGGCGAATCGCTGTGCAAAGAATTTCTTTGACTTCTTCTTGATTTTGTCAGCATTAACAATAGATCCAATGCGGGTCTTCAAAGCATGATTGAAGGCATTATTAGCACCTTTAAGGGTCTTGTTTTATCTCTATAAATCGTCAATATGATTTTGAAGAAAATATTTTTTATGTTCAAGCCTTTGGATTTTAGCTGCATATTCATTAATGCATTGCGAGTACCTTATTTTCTTTTGATCGTCAAAATATCTCATCATTTTAAACTTAACTCTTCTACACCATTCACCTACCGCCTTCTCGTCTAAATCTACGTGATGGTTTATTATAGCAGGGAATTTTTGAACAGTTAACGATGAAGACCTTGTTGATTTCACAACAGATGGAGTGAATATCTCCTCCCATGATAAATTCCAAGGATTTACACTAAGCTGGTAAATCGATATTCGGAATGTCTCCTCCCATGATAAATTCCAAGGATTTGCACTAAGCTTGACTATCTTTTAATTTTATCTCCAAGTTGCTTACCTGTTGGAGAAGCTTAGACATCTCATGATCAAAGTCAATCGGAGTGCATGATTTAATTTGGCGTTTCAATTGGGAAATTGTTCATCTTTACTCTTGATATCTGCTTCGAGACTATTGATTTGATCATTAAGGTCCCTAATAATCTCTTTTTGAAGTAAAATTTGTTATGCCATGTCAATGCCTCAGTATTACCTTGAATTCAAGTGGACAAAGGATCTTTAAATTGGATTCTCTTCTCAGGATCTGCCGCCAGCTTGTCTCCAATACTGGTAAAACGAGGTGATTAATCTAGTCGGAGAGGTGTGATAGCTACTCTAATTCCTATCTAAATGAATAAAAAACAAATTAATACCTAGAGAACAAATTTCTTTATCACCATAGTAGAAGTTATAACTCAGAACGAAATAAAATAAAGGGTACAATATCAATGTTATAATCAAATACATGCTTTTCCCTATCACACTTAAAATCTATAAACAACATTTTAACTTTATTCAAATGGTTAGCCAAAAGGGAAGTGGTCGAGTCAAAATTGGTATTGAATTCCTCTAGAGTAATAACTGGGGGACATTTGCTTAAATCTCATTCGCTGGCTGGAGGACTATCACGACCACAAATCAATTTCTTATGATATGTACGGCTTTCCTTAAGGAGCTTCTCCTCTTCTTCCCCACGAAAATTAAAGTGAAGGCGGGGATATTGCATATAAAGCTTCTGTAAATCCCTAAGAAAGCAATACCTAGCCAACCTTAGGGATTTCAAGAGCAAGGCCTTTTCTAAGTAATCTCTTCTTAATTTGACGTATTTGCCTAAGTAATCTCTAGAAACAAGGCTGCTTGAGAGACATTTACTCTGTAATAACGTAATAACATACAACTATGTATGAAAGAAAACTAATACAGAAAATTCACAAATCAATATTATTACATGATTATAAATTTTCATCTGGTTCGTACAAAACTGATTTTTTGAATAACTCGGAAAAGAATTTATCCTTATTGTATTTGAGTTTTTCTAAAGGCAATTCACGTGGGATTAAATTGACTCACGAAAATTCCAGCAAGCCCCTGGATGAGGATCAGATCCAAATTCATCTAAGTACCTTCTACGTAGATATCTAGGTAAATCCTTACTTAAATCACCTAAGTATGAAAAATCAATTGTTGAATGTATGCAATAAGCTATGTATAGAAAGCTTACCAGGACATCTCTATCCTCGATCAACATCCAAAAAAGTGTTATCAATTCCCTTTTCTCTTCTAGAAATTTGTCATAACGAAGGCATGCCCTTTTCAGTCGAGAGGCCGCTTCCTGATCTTTAAAAGATGCTAACACTACATCGCTTTTATTAAGCTTATAATACTTATTAGAGAGTGTGTTTTGTTCTTTTAATTGTTTACCTAAATCCATATCAAGCTATTTATTTCCACCTGTTTTCTTTCAAGCTTTGTTTTATAAAGATGAATGGATTTGTTCTTTATCTAAAATGGGAAAATATCAGCTATTGTTATCTTAGAAGTGAAAGTCATTTAGACAAAGAATTCCATACCTGAGAAATAGGGATTTATGTTTGTTGGGTCTGCTTTTTCCCTTCTTATTCTCCAAGATCAATGTTGACGTCTTTCTAATGGAGTTCAGAGGAATCAAGAAATTCAGTTTGACTTGCTTCACAAGCATTTGGATCAGCGATGACTTTCTCTAAAGCCTTGGAAGTATCATCGTCGCCTCCTTCTTGATAACCATCATGATCACCCCCACCGCCAGAATCCTGACCTCTATCATCATTATTAGGGTTATCGTCGTCATTGCCATCATCTTTGCCATTTTCTTTAACAATGGCTTCATCATCGTCATCGTCCTCCTCCTCGTGAGAATCAGAATCTCCTTCTACGGGAGGGATTTAGAAAGATAGGAGCTTTAAGGAATCAATTTCTTTTCTCTCAAGGACCTCAATCCCTTGCTCCATTTCTTTAATTTTGCCCATGATTATTTTGACCAATACAAAATCAAGCAAAGAAAGTTTAAGTCAAGGCATTTCTCAATGTTATTAGAGTAAGCTAGCATGAGTGCATCCTACAATGATATTATTTAGAGAAGTGCTTAAAAATTGAGACACTTTCCGCTTAGCGTCGGAAATGATCTTGGTGGCCATGGCTAAGGAATTCTTCTTCTTCTGCAATTTAATTTTTAAAGACGTAAATTTCTTCTTGAGAGAAAAATGTTTAGTGTTCATCCTGGCTTTTTCATCCTCCCATTCTTTTAGAGTCATTTTCAATGCAAAAATCTCATCAGCTAAGATTTGTTTTGCCTTCCTCAACTCCAAAATTATGTATTGAGCTTAAGCAAGAGAAGCGCTCAAAATTTTTTGTTCCCTCACCGTGTTATGTTTAGCAGCAGTGAGGGAAGTAACATTGTTACTTAAAGTTGGACATCTTCTTTAAATATAGATGTCTCAGTGGAAGACTTTGAAGCATTTTCTTAGTGGGAGTACCAACTTTTGGAGATCTAAAAGATAAGGTAAAACATAAGTCAAGATTTAATATAAAATGGTAACAAGAAAATCAAGTAGTATGTAACATACAAGAAGTTGTTGTTCAATAAGGGATCGACAATAACATGTCGAATCAAATACAGAGGATAGCGGTTGAATAAAGGTAAATGAGGGAGAATTCATAGTTGATTGTTCAATCTTCTTAAAGTCATTAGGAGAAACCGATAAAGGGGGTCTAGTGGGGTTGAACTCTTGAAAGGGAATTGAAGTGCCCAAATCCTTTTGCATCTGCTCAATAATGCCAAGAGAAACAGACATAACAATGTGAGACATGAAGCCATCCTTTGAAAGAGTTATTCTAGGTTAGTCGGTAGTAGTATCAAGAGTAGGACCTCTAGGATCTTGATTAACCCTAGAGGAGGGTGAATAGGGTTATAGCAAATTTTCTCGAATTAAACACAGAGATAAATATGCTGAAAAGTAAATCACACACAAAATTTACCCAGCTTCGGCAACCCCTGCCTACTGCTGCATTCCCAGATTTCTATTAGAATTAAACAGTATCACGCTTACAAACACTCTACTAGACTCGCAAACACTTGCTCCCGCTCACAAACACTCTACTAGACTCGCAAACATTTGCCCCCGCTCACAAGCACTCTACTAGACTCGCACACCCTGCTCCCGCCTATAGAGTTTCGTTTACTCGTAAACTCTGCTCCTGCCTATAGAGCTTTGCTTACTCGCAAACTCTGCTACCGCCTATAGAGCTTTGCAAACTCGCACACCCTGCTCACTGAACTAATTCTAACTAGAAAATCTGGCACTACCTAAACCCTAGGTGGTGATTTACAAAGTTTTGATTGGAAAAATAAAAACAACAATTAAAAGACAAATAATTAACACTTAAACCCTATTTAAAATATAATAAAGCCCTTTTAAACCACGGCCGGCCCTATTCTTTATTTTAGCCCGTTCCATTTTGTGAAATGGTGGCCTCTTTTGTATCTTTGTTCGTTCCTCTTTGAGATGGCGGCTTGTTCTTCTCTGCAACTAAAATTAGGGCTTCGGCTCTTTGCTCCTTGCTTCCAAAATTAGGGCTTTGTAAATTTTGAAGATGCCGACTTTCCTTCGATCGAATATATGATTTCTCGTTGCTTTCGTCGATCGTTTCACTCACTGTTTTGCTCACGGCTCTTCAATTTTGATCGAGTTCGTCTCCTTTATTCGGTATGTAATTTATCCTTTTGCTTTACTGGGTTGATGCTTGAACTTGATGAATAAATTGCCGATGATGATTGGGCTTATATTGGATTCGAAATCCTATTTTTTCGTTCGTATATGTTAATTTGAATTTGTCTTTGGTCGTTCGATCTGGTATTGATGCTTGAGATTTTCACTGACTAATTCAAATTGCTTGGCTACCACGATTTTGAATTGTGACTTGTTCAATTTGCTTGATGCGCACGGCTTTCTTGTGAATTACGGCTTTGACTTTCTGCATTGGCTTTGAATTTTGAGATGTTTTGATTTTTACCCGCTTTGACTTGGTTTTAAAACACTTCGACTTTATCACCCCATCTTTGACCTGAACCCGGCCATTGATTTTGAAGCCACTGCTCGGCCCACTGTAGTTCCATCATCTCTGTGGTGACCACGGCTTTACTATGACTATGTGAATTTTTCTGATGGACTTTAACTTTGCTTCGTCACGAATACTTCACTTGTTCAGATGCTCTTCACTGAGCATACTGTATTGCATTTAGTTTTGCTGTGTATGTTTGCTTGTGTTCATGTTTGCTTGTGTTCATGTTTGCTATGGATTTGTACATACTCGGTTTCAAGCATTCTGTAATTGCCACTGCAACACCACTGTTGCAAGTGTTCTTGTTGAGCCACTGTTTTGCTACCTTCATGTACATATCGAACTGATCGGTTGCATCTGTGGTTTGTAAATGTGTAGTCTTCATCAGTTTTGGTTGACATTGTGTACATGCTACTGGTTTGATTGTGCTTGCATCTTTTTGTTGTTTCCAGTTGCTTAGTGTCTTGATGCTCGGCTTGCATTGTGGTTCCCACTGTGTTGCATTTGTATCACTGTATCATGCTTGGCTTTCATGTTCATGTGTATCTTCGTAAACTTGTTGCATTCATGTTCTTCACTTGGTTGTTGACACTGGTCTGGTTCATCTTGTTGCACTTTGGTCTGCTGTCATGTTCAATGCTCGACCATGGATATTTGCAGTTGGTATTTTAATTGGATTTTGCTTCTGTGCATATTGAACTCAATTGTTGAACTGGATTTGATGTCAGTCTATACTTTACATATGTGCACTATGTGGTCTTGAGCATTGCTTGTCTTTGGTGCTGTTTGTGCAGTCCATGTTGCTGTGTTGATCACTTGATTGTGTAACTTGTGGTTTCATTGCTGCACTCGAGTTTTGTTACTTGAGCTGCTTTGTTGAGTTCATTTGACTTGACTGTACTTGTACAACTTCATTGTTCTGTCGCATGCAGTCCATTATGTTTGATCTGACTTGAACTTTCATTGAGTTTTGTTGCACTGGTTTTTGATTTGTGACCTACCCTGTGTTGAATCCAGTTTTACAAAAACTCGGGTTTGACCTTGTGCTCGTGAGTTGTGACATTTATGTTATTGCATGTGAGTTGAACCCGGCTTTTCATTTGGGTTTGACCTGTGCTCACCTGTCCCTGTAAATCAATCAAGTGTATATATCGGTGTGCATGGCCTTGTGGCATGTACAGTGATACACTGTGTATGTCACAAGTTGTTCGTGTATGATAGATCCAAATTTAAACGATGACGAACAACCCAAATAACCGAGGCAAATTATATTTTCAAAAGTCATGTTTCATTTTATATTGCAAAAATATTTCTTTTTCAATTTTACTATGTTAGTGAATCTTGCAGATTGCTCAGATGCTGGATTCAAACTGGAATGCATAAAAATATGAGTGTGAGTGATATGTAGTGAGGTTCTGAATGTAAATTGAATTTGTATGGTTATAGTGAGAGCTTGAAATTGTACTGTTCAAAGTTGTAATAAATATTACTTTGAATAAAATATTCGTTTGGATTCAAATTCTGTGTTATTTAATTTTATTCAACAAATATTTATTTAATCTGTGAAAAACAAAATAGTATATTAACAAATACATTTAAACGAATGCATATATGTTTATTATCATCAAACAAAGATCATATAAGCGCATATTCAACATTCTCCCCCTTTTGATGATAACAAACATATATTTAAGATTTTGAATGTATTAAATGTATTTGATCGTTCAATTTGCTCCCCCTATTTAAATGCTCCCTCTCTACACAATACTCCCCCTACATATATGCATACAAAAAAAATGTAAATGAGCTTATATGCAAATGGAAAATTATTTGACCTTTGCTTGATTCTATTTGACAAAATCTTAACTTTTCTCTCCCCCTTTTGTTATCAGCAAAAGAATAACGGTGTTATAAAAATAGGGATAAAGTGACAGACATGAATCAAACATTTAGCTCAATTGAATATAAATATCAAATTTCAATAAAACTCAAACAAAAATCATAATTATCCTTGTCAGGCGCATATTCCACTTTCAGAAGTGATGGGGATAAAATCATCAAAAAACATACAGTTCCGTCTATTTGTGGTATATTTATTTTAGGAAATTTGAATATCTACTAATCATGCATAACCGTTAGGACTTTTAAATGAGATTAGTAGTATTCCAATTTAATTTAAAAAATGAAATCAAGTATCTTCTAACCACGCATGACCATGAGGACTTTTAAATGGGATTAGAATCAACTTGCCTATTTAATCAATTAATTTTGATATGCGTTCCATACATGCATAACCGTAAGGACTTTTAAATGAGCATGGAAACACATAAACAAAAATCCAAGTAATTCACCCATGCATAACCGTGAGGACTTTTAAATGAGAGTGAATGCTTTGGATATTTATTTTTATTGCTAAATGTAATAAATTGAAGCACAAATAATTTCCTTCACAGATTTAAAGATATTGAAGAACGAATGATTTCCTTTGTAAACTACCATAAATTTACATACTATATGTAATTTTGATGAGTGATGGTCGATAGAAAGATGATAGAAATAGAAATGGTCATGGAATTTTTACCCAACAAATTTTTTTTATAACTCTTGTTATGAAATTCTAAAAAAAAATTCTAAATA
Organism: Allium cepa; assembly: GCA_030765085.1. Taxonomy (NCBI): domain Eukaryota; kingdom Viridiplantae; phylum Streptophyta; class Magnoliopsida; order Asparagales; family Amaryllidaceae; genus Allium; species Allium cepa. Next base: position 905,895,828 of record CM060937.1, read on the forward strand.
TACCGTCTTGAGAAACGTACGAAAAATATCGACACTCATCACATTTTCAATCAGTATTGATCTTTTTGATAATCATTAGGGAGTTAGATTAGTCAAAATTTGTCATTTAAAATCAAATTAAAATGACTAATCTGAAAATATGGTCAACAATGATTTTCTCGAAGGGGTTATATGAGAAAAATTCTGCCATTTGAAAAATTATTTCAAGTGAAAAATATGCAGATATTTTCTTTGAAAAAAAACGATGCAGCAAATGAATGTTTCAAAAATTAATCACGTTCCACTAGTAATTTTTCTGTCAACTATATTACCAGTGTAATCTGCATCTGAATTTAAGTTTCACTCAATATTCACTCGTTGGATGTCAAAGACCAGATTGTGAAATTTCAACAAATTATCTCATAATTGTTTTCAACAATTTTTAAATGAAATTCTCTTGAATTTGAATTGAGACCGTGTTAACAATCAAACAAATATCATAGTGTCAGTTTCAAAAACAGTTATTTTCAAGAGTAATCAACAGTCAATCAAAAACAATTTCTTGAAGTTTCAACAATTTCTTAAAATCCTTTTTAACAGCTTTACACATGAAATTAGAAATCGTACAAATTTACAAGCAGTGACCAAAATGTCAAAACAAATATATCTACGTGTAGCATGAGTAATAGAAGATCAATAAAATACCATCATTTGACCGACCAATTTATATGGATTAGTTCAAAGTTGAAAATCTGATTGGTCATCATTTAAGCACAAATCAAGGTCATAAATAAGAACAAGTCAAGTAGGATCATATCAAGTAAGTCTGAATCAGTCAACCATCATAATTACTCCAAGTAATTCTATTTAAAGATGATTGGTCAATATTTTGAAAAAAAGTCATAGAATCAAAATCATCATCTTTTGTTCATCTCAATATTGGTGATTTAATTCAGATTATGGTGCAGATTATCACATTTAATATATCGTTTAAAACAAATTTATCTGTTTTACCTTTACGATAATTTTTCATGATTGCCCATTGTGATTCTGTCACCTTTGTACTAGGCTAAGGAACTTTTCTTTGTCACCCATTGTGTTCTTAGAACAGCCAAAATCCAGAGAACACTGTTGTTGTTCCTTAGCCTGCCACCACACCTACACGATGAAAGATTTTTGTGACCTATTTGTTTTTATAGGTCCATGGTTGTTAGTGGCAGAACATGAAAAATATGTTTGTGGAGACCCAAAACTATTTATATATGTTCCTTTTGGCACCCAAATTTGTTTGACTTTCAAGGATTTTATATTTGTGCCTTTTGGAACCCAAATTGGTATAGTTTCACGTGTTTGGGTCTATACTAACAATTATTTTGATTGTGTCCAAATTTTCTACAAATTGTGCACATAGGATTAACTTGATTAATATTGCTTTCAACAATTTTAGATTGATTATATCCAAGTCCTTTTCTAACCGTGTTAACAGTTTGCTTTCCTAATAGCATATTCAACGATTTTTCGCTTTTTGAAAATTTATCAAAAGTCGTTGACAATTGTTGGACTTGTATTTTGAGAGATTCATTTTCGTTTAACAATTGTGTGCACTTTTTAATAGAATTCTCTCTTCTAGTATTTTCATTTTCTTTTAAAATCAGAATTTCATTTTCAAGTGATTTCATTTTAATTTCTAATTTTTTTAATTTCTTCTTCAAATGTTGGACACTTATCACACTTAGGTATCCTACTTTGATAGGTTTTAACTAATTGGTCGAGTTGTTCATTTAATTCTATCAAAGTAACTTTTTATGATTCAAGTTTAGCATATTTCTCCCTAAGTCGTTCAAACAGGCATTTACTTCGTGGAAATAAATAAGTAATTCAGAGTGAGTAAGTTTTGATACCTCGCTTGGCTCGTCATCGTCGCTATCGGTTATATTTCCATGAAGGCATATATCTGCTTTCTCACTTTCACTGTTATCGCTTTTATTCCACGTGGCTGCAAATTTCCTTTTAGAATTCTTTTCTTTATTGAGTTGAAATCGGGGATAATTGGGCTTGATATCACCGGGTTTATTGCAGATGATGCCGTGTTCTTCAGAGTTGTCTAGTGCTTTAATTATTTTGCTTTTCAATTGTTGATTTAGAGCTGGATTTCCGTATTTGTTATTACACCTTTTGAATTTCTTTATTATTAACGCCAGCTCAGCTGCTCCATCATCATCATCCTCATCACAACTGCTATTTACCAATCCTGTTAAGCATATTTCTTTAACTGAGTTGGTTGTGGAGGACTTCTCATTGCTGTTGACTTTTGCACCATATATTGCATCCAGAGTTTTGTAGATTTTCTGTGCATTTTCACAATGAGAGACAAAATAAAAATTATCACGATTAATATGAGAATATAACATATGCATAGCAAGAGCATTAACCGAGATAATTTCCTTATTTGTTATATCACACCCAATTTCAATAATATCCCAACATTTAATATTAACGGATTTTAAATAAAATTCCATTTTTGATTTCCAGTTCAAAAAATCTGTTCCATTGAAAATAGAAGGAATAATATTGGAACGACCCTCAACAAAAGTATTATCTGGTGGAATCATGACTCTAGAGTTAATGAAAAAATACCGTGCTCTGATACCACTTGTAGGATCTAGATTAACCCTAGAGGGGGGGTGAATAGGGTTATAGCAAATTTTCTCGAATTAAACACAGAGATAAATATGCTGAAAAGTAAATCACATACAAAATTTACCCAGCTTCAGCAACCTCTGCCTACTGCTGCATTCCCAGATTTCTATTAGAATTAAACAGTATCACGCTCACAAACACTCTACTAGACTCGCAAACATTTGCTCCCGCTCACAAACACTCTACTAGACTCGCACACCCTGCTCCCGCCTATTGAGTTTCATTTACTCGCAAACTCTGCTCCCGCCTATAGAGCTTTGCTTACTCGCAAACTCTGCTCCCGCCTATAGAGCTTTGCAAACTCGCACACCCTGCTCACTGAACTAATTCTAACTAGACAGTCTGACACTACCTAAACCCTAGGTGGTGATTTACAAAGTTTTGATTTGAAAAATAAAAACAACAATTAAAAGACAAATAATTAATACTTAAACCCTATTTAAAATATAATAAAGCCCTTTTAAAACACGGCCGGCCCAATTCTTTATTTTAGCCCGTTCCTTTTTGTGGAATGGTGGCCTCTTTTGTATCTTCGTTCGTTCCTCTTTGAGATGGCGGGTTGTTCTTCTCTGCAACTAAAATTAGGGCTTCGGCTCTTTGCTCCTTGCTTCCAAAATTAGGGCTTTGTAAATTTTGAAGATGCCGACCTTCGTTCGATCGAATATGATTTCTCGTTGCTTTCGTCAATCGTTTCCCTCACTGTTTTGCTCACGGCTCTTCAATTTTGATCGAGTTCATCTCCTTTATTCAGTATGTAATTTATCCTTTTGCGTTACTGGGTTGATGCTTGAACTCGATGAATAAATTGTCGATGATGATTGGGCTTATATAGGATTCGAAATCCTATTTTTGCGTTCGTATATGTTCATTTGAATTTTTCTTTGGCCGTTCGATCTGGTATTGATGCTTGAGATTTTCACTGACTAATTCAAATTGCTTGGCTACCACGATTTTGAATTGTGACTTGTTCAATTTGCTTGATGCGCACGGCTTTCCTGTGAATTACGGCTTTGACTTTCTGCATTGGCTTTGAATTTTGAGATGTTTCGATTTTTACTCGCTTTGACTTGGTTTTAAAACACTTTGACTTTATCACCCCATCTTTGACCTAAACCCGGCCATTGACTTTGAAGCCTCTGCTCGGCCCACTGTAGTTCCATCATCTCTGTGGTGACCACGGCTTTACTATGACTTTGTGAATTTTTCTGATGGACTTCAACTGTGCTTCGTCACAAATACTTCACTTGTTCAGATGCTCTTCACTGAGCATACTGTATTGCATTTAGTTTTGCTGTGTATGGTTTCTTGTGTTCATGTTTGCTCTGGATTTGTACGTACTCGGTTTCAAGCATTCTGTAATTTTCACTGCAACACCACTGTTGCAAGTGTTCTTGTTGAGCCACTGTTTTGCTGCCTTCATGTACATGTCGAACTGATCGGTTGCATCTGTGGTTTGTAAATGTGTAGTCTTCATCTGTTTTGGTTGACATTGTGTACATGCTACTGGTTTGATTGTGCTTGCATCTTTTTGTTGTTTCCAATTGCTTAGTGTCTTGATGCTCGGCTTGCATTGTGGTTCCCACTGTGTTGCATTTGTATCACTGTATCATGCTTGGCTTTCATGTTCATGTGTATCTTTGTAAACTTGTTGCATTCATGTTCTTCACTTGGTTGTTGACACTGGTCTGGTTCATCTTGTTGCACTTTGGTCTGCTGTCATGTTCAATGCTCGACCATGGATATTTGCAGTTGGTATTTTAATTGGATTTTGCTTCTGTGCATATTGAACTCAATTGTTGAACTGGTTTTGATGTCAGTCTATACTTTACATATGTGCACTATGTGGTCTTGAGCATTGCTTGTCTTTGGTGCTGTTTGTGCAGTCCATGTTGCTGTGTTGATCACTTGATTGTGTAACTTGTGGTTTCATTGCTGCACTCGAGTTTTGTTACTTGAGCTGCTTCGTTGAGTTCCATTTGACGTGACTGTACTTGTACGACTTCATTATTCTGTTGCATGCAGTCCATTATGTTTGATCTGACTTGAACTTTCATTGAGTTTTGTTGCACTATTTTTGACTTGTGACCTACCCTGTGTTGAATCCAGTTTTTCAAAAACTCGGGTTTGACCTTGTGCTCGTGAGTTGTGATATTTATGTTATTGCACGTGAGTTGAACCCGGCTTTTCATTTGGGTTTGACCTGTGCTCACCTGTCCCTGTAAATCAATCAAGTGTATATATCGGTGTGCACGGCCTTGTGGCATATACAGTGATACACTGTGTATGTCACAAGTTGTTCGTGTATGGTAGATCCAAATTTAAATGATGTAAACAACCCAAATAACTGAGGCAAATTATATTTTCAAAAGTCATGTTTCATTTATATTGCAAAAATATTTCTTTTTCAATTTTACTGTGTTAGTGAATATTTTTGCAGATTGCTCAGATACTGGATTCAAACTGAAATGCATAAAAATATGAGTGTGAGTGATTTGTAGTGAGGTTCTGAATGTAAATTGAATTTGTATGGTTATAGTGAGAGCTTGAAATTGTACTGCTCAAAGTTGTAATAAATATTAGTTTGAATAAAATATTCGTTTGAATTCAAATTCTGTGTTATTTAATTTTATTCAACAAATATTTATTTAATCTGTGAAAAACAAAATAGTATATTAACAAATACATTTAAAAGAATGTATATATGTTTATTATCATCAAACAAAGATCATATAAGCGCATATTCAACATTCTCCCCCTTTTGATGATAACAAACATATATTTAAGATTTTGAATGTATTAAATGTATCTGATCGTTCAATTTGCTCCCCCTATTTAAATGCACCCTCTCTACACAGTACTCCCCCTACATATATGCATACAAAAAAAAATATGTAAACGAGCCTATATGCAAATGGAAAATTATTTGACCTTTGCTTGATTCTATTTGACAAAATCTTAACTTTTCTCTCCCCCTTTTGTTATCAGCAAAAGAATAACAGTGTTATAAAAATAGGGATGAAGTGACAGACATGAATCAAACATTTAGCTCAATTGAATATAAATATCAAATTTCAATAAAACTCAAACAAAAATCATAATTATCCTTGTCAGGCGCATATTCCACTTTCAGAAGTGATGGGGATAAAATCATCAAAAAACATACAATTCCGTCTATTTGTGGTATATTTATTTCAGGAAATTTGAATATCTACTAATCATGCATAACCGTTAGGACTTTTAAATGAGATTAGTAGTATTCCAATTTAATTTAAAAAATGAAATCAAGTATCTTCTAACCACGCATGACCGTGAGGACTTTTAAATGGGATTAGAATCAACTTGTCTATTTAATCAATTAATTTTGATATGCGTTCCATACATGCATAACCGTAAGGACTTTTAAATGAGCATGGAAGCACATAATCAAAAATCCAAGTAATTCACCCATGCATAACCGTGAGGACTTTTAAATGAGAGTGAATGCTTTGGATATTTATTTTTATTGCTAAATGTAATAAATTGAAGCACAAATAATTTCCTTCACAGATTTAAAGATATTGAAGAACGAATGATTTCCTTTGTAAATACCACAAATTTACATACTATATGTATTTTGATGAGTGATGGTCGATAGAAAGATGATAGAAATAGAAATGGTCATGGAATTTTTACCCAACAAAAAGTTTTTATAACTCTTGTTATGAAATTCTTAAAAAAAATTCTAAATATACTGTCTTGAGTAACGTATGACAAATATCGACACTCATCACATTTTCAATCACTATTGATCTTTTTGATAATCATTAGGGAGTTAGATTAGTCAAAATTTGTCATTTAAAATCAAATAAAAATGACTAATCTGAAAATATGGTCAACAATGATTTTCTCGAAGGGGCTATATAAGAAAAATTCTGCCATTTGAAAAATTATTTCAAGTGAAAAATATGCAGATATTTTCTTTCAAAAAAACGATGCAGCAAATGAATGTTTCAAAAATTAATCACGTTCCACTAGTAAATTTTCAATCAACTATATTACCAGTGTAATCTGCATCTGAATTTAAGTTTCACTCAATATTCACTCGTTGGATGTCAAAGACCAGATTGTGAAATTTCAACAAATTATCTCATAATTGTTTTCAACAATTTTTAAATGAAATTCTCTTGAATTTGAATTGAGACCGTGTTAACAATCAAACAAATATCATAGTGTCAGTTTCAAAAACAGTTATTTTCAAGAGTAATCAACAGTCAATCAAAAACAATTTCTTGAAGTTTCAACAATTTCTTAAAATCCTTTTTAACAGCTTTACACATGAAATTAGAAATCGTGCAAATTTACAAGCAGTGACCAAAATGTCAAAACAAATATATCTACGTGTAGCATGAGTAATAAAAGTTCAATAAAATACCATCATTTGACCGAACAATTTATATGGATTAGTTCAAAGTTGAAAATCTGATTGGTTATCATTTAAGCACAAATCAAGGTCATAAATAAGAACAAGTCATGTAGGATCATATCAAGTAAGTCTGAACCAGTCAACCATCATAATTACTCCAAGTAATTCTATTTAAAGATGATTGGTCAATATTTTGAAAAAAAGTCATAGAATCAAAATTAACATCTTTTGTTCATCTCAATATTGGCTGATTTAATTCAGATTATGGTACAGATTATCACATTTAATATATCGTTCAAAACAAATTTACCTGTTTTACCGTTACGATAATTTTTCGTGATTGCCCATTGTGATTCTGTCACCTTTGTACTAGGCTAAGGAACTTTGCTTTGTCACCCATTGTGTTCTTGGAACAGCCAAAATCCAGAGAACACTATTGTTGTTCCTTACCTGCCACCACACCTACACGATGAAAGATTTTTGTGACCTATTTGTTTTTATAGGTCCATGGTTGTTAGTGGCAGAACATGAAAAATATGTTTGTGGAGACCCAAAACTATTTATATATGTTCCTTTTGGCACCCAAATTTGTTTGACTTTCAAGGATTTTATATTTGTGCCTTTTGGAACCCAAATTGGTATAGTTTTCACGTGTTTGGGTCTATACCAACAATTATTTTGATTGTGTCCAAATTTTCTGCAAATTGTGCACATAGGATTAACTTGATTAATATTGCTTTTAACAATTTTAGGTTGATTATATCCAAGTCCTCTTCTAACCGTGTTAACAGTTTGCTTTTCTAATAGCATATTCAACGATTTTTCGCTTTTTGAAAATTTATCTAAAGTCGTTGACAATTGTTGGACTTGTATTTTGAGAGATTCATTTTCGTTTAACAATTGTGTGCACTTTTTAATAGAATTCACTCTTCTAATATTTTCATTTTCTTTTAAAATCAGAATTTCATTTTCAAGTGATTTCATTTTAATTTCTGATTTTTTAATTTCTTCTTCAAATGTTGGACACTTATCACACTTAGGGATCCTACTTTGATAGGTTTTAACTAATAGGTCAAGTTGTTCATTTAATTCTATCAAAGTAACTTTTTGTGATTCAAGTTTAGCATATTTCTCAATAAGTCGTTCAAAACAACCATTTACTTCGTGGAAATAAATAAGTAATTCAGAGTGAGTAAGGTTTGATACCTCGCTTGGCTCGTCATCGTCGCTATCGGTTATCTTTCCATGAAGGCATATATCTGCTTTCTCACTTTCACAGTTATCGCTTTTATTCCACGTGGCTGCAAATTTCCTTTTTGAATTCTTTTCTTTGTTGAGTTGAAATCGGGGATAATTGGGCTTGATATCACCGGGTTTGTTGCAGATGATCCCGTGTTCTTCAGAGTTGTCTAGTGCTTTAATTATTTTGCTTTTCAATTGTTGATTTAGAGCTGGATTTCCGTATTTGTTGTTCCACCTTTTGAATTTCTTTATTATTAACGCCAGCTCAGCTGCTCCATCATCATCATCCTAAACACAACTGCTATTTACCAATCCTGTTAAGCATACTTCTTTAACTGAGTTGGTTGTGGAGGACTTCTCATTGCTGTTGACTTTTGCACCATATATTGCATCCAGAATTTTCCAGATTTTCTGTGCATTTTCACAATGAGAGACAAAATAAAAATTATCACGATTAATATGAGAATATAATATATGCATAGCAAGAGCATTAACCGAGATAATTTCCTTATTTGTTATATCACACCCATTTTCAATAATATCCCAACATTTAATATTAAAAGATTTTATATAAAATTCCATTTTTGATTTCCAGTTCAAAAAATCTGTTCCATTGAAAATAGAAGGAATAATATTGGAACGACCCTCAACAAAAGTATTATCTGGTGGATTCATGACTCTAGAGTAAATGAAAAAATACCGTGCTCTGATACCACTTGTAGGATCTAGATTAACCCTAGAGGGGGGGTGAATAGGGTTATAGCAAATTTTCTCGAATTAAACGCAGAGATAAATATGCTAAAAAGTAAATCACACACAAAATTTACCCAGCTTCGGCAACCCCTGCCTACTGCCGCATTCCCAGATTTCTATTAGAATTAAACAGTATCACGCTTACAAACACTCTACTAGACTCGCGAACATTTGCTCCCGCTCACAAACACCCTACTAGACTCGCAAACATTTGCTCCCGCTCACAAACACTCTACTAGACTCGCACACCCTGCTCCCACCTATAGAGTTTCGTTTACTCGCAAACTCTGCTCCCGCCTATAGAGCTTTGCTTACTCGCAAACTCTGCTCCCGCCTATAGAGCTTTGCAAACTCGCACACCCTGCTTACTGAACTAATTCTAACTAGACAGTCTGACACTACCTAAACCCTAGGTGGTGATTTACAAAGTTTTGATTTGAAAAATAAAAACAACAATTAAAAGACAAATAATTACACTTAAACCCTATTTAAAATATAATAAAGCCCTTTTAAAACACGGCCGGCCCTATTCTTTATTTTAGCCCGTTCCTTTTTGTGAAATGGTGGCCTCTTTTGTATCTTCGTTCGTTCCTCTTTGAGATGGCGGCTTGTTCTTCTCTGCAACTATAATTAGGGCTTCGGCTCTTTGCTCCTTGCTTCCAAAATTAGGGCTTTGTAGATTTTGAAGATGCCGACTTTCGTTCGATCGAATATATGATTTCTCGTTGCTTTCGTCGATCGTTTCCCTCACGGTTTTGCTCACGGCTCTTCAATTTTGATCGAGTTCGTCTCCTTTATTCGGTATGTAATTTATCCTTTTGCTTTACTGGGTTGATGCTTGAACTCGATGAATAAATTTTCTATGATGATTGGGCTTATATAGGATTCGAAATCCTATTTTTGCGTTCGTATATGTTCATTTGAATTTGTCTTTGGCCGTTCGATCTGGTACTGATGCTTGAGATTTTCACTGAATAATTCAAATTGCTTGGCTACCACGATTTTGAATTGTGACTTGTTCAATTTGCTTGATGCGCACGGCTTTCCTGTGAATTACGGCTTTGACTTTCTGCATTGGCTTTGAATTTTGAGATGTTTCGATTTTTACCCGCTTTGACTTGGTTTTAAAACACTTCGACTTTATTACCCCATCTTTGACCTGAACCCGGCCATTGATTTTGAAGCCTCTGCTCGGCCCACTGTAATTCCATCATCTCTGTGGTGACCACGGCTTTACTATGACTATGTGAATTTTTCTGATGGACTTTAACTTTGCTTCGTCACAAATACTTCACTTGTTCATATGCTCTTCATTGAGCATACTGTATTGCATTTAGTTTTGCTGTGTATGTTTGCTTGTGTTCATGTTTGCTCTGGATTTGTACGTACTCAGTTTCAAGCAATCTGTAATTGCCACTGCAACACCACTGTTGCAAGTGTTCTTGTTGAGCCACTGTTTTGCTGCCTTCATGTACATGTCGAACTGATCGGTTGCATTTGTGGTTTGTAAATGTGTAGTCTTCATCTGTTTTGGTTGACATTGTGTACATGCTACTGGTTTGATTGTGCTTGCATCTTTTTGTTGTTTCCAGTTGCTTAGTGTCTTGATGCTCGGCTTGCATTGTGGTTCCCACTGTGTTGCATTTGTATCACTGTATCATGCTTGGCTTTCATGTTCATGTGTATCTTCGTAAACTTGTTGCATTCATGTTCTTCACTTGGTTGTTGACACTGGTCTGGTTCATCTTGTTGCACTTTGGTCTGCTGTCATGTTCAATGCTCGACCATGGATATCTGCAGTTGGTATTTTAATTGGATTTTGCTTCTGTGCATATTGAACTCAATTGTTGAACTGGTTTTGATGTCAGTCTATACTTTACATATGTGCACTGTGTGGTCTTGAGCATTGCTTGTCTTTGGTGCTGTTTGTGCAGTCCATGTTGCTGTGTTGATCACTTGATTGTGTAACTTGTGGTTTCATTGCTGCACTCGAGTTTTGTTACTTGAGCTACTTTGTTGAGTTCCATTTGACTTGACTGTACTTGTACAACTTCATTGTTCTGTTGCATGCAGTCCATTATGTTTGATCTGACTTGAACTTTCATTGAGTTTTGTTGCACTGTTTTTGACTTGTGACCTACCCTGTGTTGAATCCATTTTTTCAAAAACTCGGGTTTGACCTTGTGCTCGTGAGTTGTGACATTTATGTTATTGCACGTGAGTTGAACCCGGCTTTTCATTTGGGTTTGACCTGTGCTCACCTGTCCCTGTAAATCAATCAAGTGTATATATCGGTGTGCACGGCCTTGTGGCATATACAGTGATACACTGTGTATGTCACAAGTTGTTCGTGTATGACAGATCCAAATTTAAATGATGACGAACAACCCAAATAACTGAGGCAAATTATATTTTCAAAAGTTATGTTTCATTTTATATTGCAAAAATATTTCTTTTTCAATTTTACTGTGTTAGGGAATATTTTTGCAGATTGCTCAGATGCTAGATTCAAACTGGAATGCATAAAAATACGAGTGTGAGTGATATGTAGTGAGGTTCTGAATGTAAATTGAATTTGTATGGTTATAGTGAGAGCTTGAAATTGTACTGTTCAAAGTTGTAATAAATATTAGTTTGAATAAAATATTCGTTTGAATTCAAATTCTGTGTTATTTAATTTTATTCAACAAATATTTATTTAATCTGTGAAAAACAAAATAGTATATTAACAAATACATTTAAACGAATGTATATATGTTTATTATCATCAAACAAAGATCATATAAGCGCATATTCAACAGGACCCTCTGGAGCTTTGCCTACATCAACAGATTCACCCTCGTTTGGAAGAAGAGAAGACTAGACATCTGCAGTTTTAATTTTCTTAAAAGAGGGACCTACTGCAGTTACTTCGCTCTATTTTCTTTTAGCAAGCATTCTCGACCTATCAATGGCCTGGGTCAGAGCTAAAGCACTTAAGTTAGAAGGTAAAGGAAGTGGTTCTCTTGTAAATAGTTTAGACGAAGGAGCAGCTGTTAAAATTAAAAAGCATAAGTAGCAAAGCAATCTAAAGAGTAACATAACGGTAAGTTACAAATGGTACATTTAAGTTTACCAAGTTGGTCTGGAAAAATCGAAGACAAAGGTGAAATTTTTTTAGGGCTACCCAAACATAGAAAGCGTTTGCGCTTGGTAGCGTGTTAGATAAGAGATGGTTGTCCAATAACCCTCTGACTTGCTAGAACGAGAGAATGTTTCTGAAGATTAATAGGGGTCAATAATGTAAGCCTAATGCCAATGCTATTTGAAGTTTCGATTAACAACTTCACGATTCTCTTCCCTTCATCTTCGAGATCTTTAGGAGCAGGGCCTAATAAGAAAATGTGATTTAGTAAGAGAAGATAACTCAACGATATTAAAGATAATGATCGCCTTACGAGGAGATGAGAAAGATCCACTAATATTTGGAAATTTGATATAAAAGAATTGCGTCTTTTAATCCTTGAACTTATTTACTACCTCTAAAATTAACTTTTTGTGAGGATTAGCCCTGAAAATCTAGCTATTTAAATTGCTGAGCTCAACAAGATGCACCAAATTATTGAGAACTTCAGCACTTAGCGAAGGAAGGCCCAACTCAAGACCATTAGCTCTAAGGAGACAAGATATGTATATACAACTGGTGATAATTGCACTGGAGCTATGCCAAGGTGACACAAGAATCTTGACAAGAAATTAGGCAATGGAATAAAACCACCATGCCAGATGTGAATGGTAGTGCCAGCAAAATATCCTTTGGAGGACTGTGTATAGTATCATTATCATCGGGAGGAATAGCTTCAACTCCTTTAATTCCAAAGTCTTTAAGGATCGCTTCAACTTCGTCTTAAGTGGCTATAAGAGAATACCTCGAAACTGCATCAACTTTCTTTGAAGAAGGCTCTAATTCTGAAGCTATATCCTTTTAAGGTTTCTTAATAGTCCTTTTCAAACCCATCATCCTGCCAGGTGAAATAATTTAATTAAAGTTATGATTCATTCCATTATTAACGCCTTTTGAAGGTGCCAAAAGCATACTACAATGGTTTAAATATCCACTATAATATATGGTTTCATGCTTCCGAAAGGAGATTGAAGTTAATGAAAATTATGAAATTCATTGAACTTTTGACAGTGTCGAAAAGAAGGATGGAATCCAAGCACCTTAACACACCCTTCGACAATATCGAAAGCCCAAAAAATGGATTTTTATCATTAATAAGTGCAACTCTCTACACAACACCAATTTAGGTACATACATTGTTGAAACACTAGATCCCAATTAGGTTGGAAGGATTTGAAACAATGAGGCATTGACACTAACGAAAGGACATTAAGATGTTTTGACAATGTTTGTATAGAGAAGTGATGATAGTTACACTCCAATTAACTATTGTGAGTTTCGAATAAGTCGAAAGGATATAGCAGAACCTTAGAAGCGTTAGCACTAAGTTGAGATAATATAAACAAATATATTTATTCAAACTTTGAGGCTTCGACTAAGTCAAAAGGTTGGTTAATGGTTTCGACGATAACAAAAAGTATACTTTTAGTTCAATTTAGGATGAGAGATGTTGATTTTTAATCTAAAGTATCATCCAAGACAAACTAAAATTGGGCATTGTTTATCTAAAATAAAGTTCTATATCAAATTAAATCCATTTTTTATATGCATTGAGTTTTGAAATTCAAAAAGAATTGTGCCTTCGAAGAGGTATATTGTGTAGCCATTAAATTAAACCTTTCAAGAGGATTTTTCGAACGGTGTTAGAATAAATTGTAACATACCTTTGCTTTCGAAGAAGTCCATCTCATGACTACAACATCAACCCTTTTGAAGGGATCCATTTAAAATGGGTACTTGACTACCTTTTGACCCCTTTGAAAGGGGTTGGAAATAAAATGGAGATAGTCGTATTAACCCCTTTCGAAAGGGTTACAAAAGTTAAGCTACAATATTAAGTTTTTGATTTACACAGCTTAATCTTCTCTTCGAAGCCACTAGAAAAAAAAATTCTTCTTAATTCACTTTCAACCTAGTGCTTCTAGATGTTGACAGCTACATCGATTTGAGCATGAATTTACATTCAACAGCAACGAAAACCGTGAGTTTGGCAAATTCAAGCTCAAACCACATTTGATTCTGTAGATCAAAAAAATAAAAAAGGAAAGTCCTCCCAAACAAGTCAAAATTGAGCATAATATGATTCAGGTCTGAATTCGTATACAACAATGGAAAGTAGCACCAACTTTTATGAATTCAAGTTCATACCTAGAATTGATACCATAGGTTATCGAAATTAGCATAAAAATGAATCTAAAGATCATTTTACACGAACGATAAACTTAAATTCGAACACTAAGAATTTGAAATTAAAATTAAATGTGATAAATCAATCTGTAATATAGGACAATAGATGCATACCTCAAATCTTAACTTGCGTCTCCTAAAAGTAAGAATTTAATAAGAGGTTGAAATTTATGATTCTTGCTTTGTGTTTTGTTAATCATAGGTAAATAAAAAGAGGGAAGATCAAAAATCACCTCAACTTTATCGAAATCTTAAAGAATGCAAAAGAATGGTCTACGAAGAATGATAGCAATTGCAAGGCCTTTCGAAAGAGTTGAAGGGATGCGTCTGCAAAATATTAGATAAGCAACAGACTTTCAAATAGGTCAAAAAGGAATGAAGCAACACTTCTACTTCATTTAACCCTGTTCGAAATAGTTGGGTCTGCATGTTAAAAGGGGATTAATATAAGTTAAAGCACCTTTCGAAGATGTCAGATAAGCTTCCATATTTCTGTCAAACCTTTCAAAACAATGGGTTTCGCTATTATTTACCTTCCGTAGAAGAACATTTTGCTAAGGTGACTCCTTCGACAGCAAGGATCCGCATTTCGAATTGGTTGAAACCTTCCACAATTATAAAGGAGAGCTCATATATACAAACACTAAAAGATATGGGTTCCGCATTAGTCAACATAAATGCTTTCGAAAGTTAATTTCTACAACTAAGCTTTCTACTATGCTTCAGCTCATTTGAAGCCCAAAAATATCCCTTTCGATAGGGTCGAAAGCCTTCCCTACTTACGCAAAACATCAACAACAAGGTAAAGCACGCTTCTATACTGTTTGATGGAGTCGAAAGCCACCAAGTTTCATTCAAATGCAAAGTTAGAAGAGTGTCCTGAATTCAATAGAGACAAAAGGTCTTCAAGACCCCCCCTTTCGACCATGTCGAAAGGACCAATGCAAAAGGTTCCATCTTGTGCCTATAAATAAGACCCAAGGGGTACTGAAAAGAAGATCCGAATTCATTCATTCGAGACTTATTCTTTTCTTGAATTTGTAAACCCTAATTCATAATCAAATTGGGGATTTTATTTTTTTGTAATACTTAATCTTCTTGTATTTAAGAAAATTATTAATAAAGCAAGTGCATGGCATCTCTGAATACATTGATTTCGATCTATTGCTTCTATATGGTTCTGGTTGTAGATTACATGTATTAATAAAAATTGAAAGGTTACCTTTCGAAGGAATAGAAACTTATTTATTCAATTAAAACCCTTAGATCCATTTGGTCCCAACCTTTAGTCATCTCAGCCAATTCGAAAGAAGCTTTCGAAGAGGACTTAAGCCATCTCAACTAATTCGAAAGGTGGTTTGGAAGAAGTTCCAATCGCCTCGACCATTTCAAAAGGTGGATTCAAGGTATTTTTAAATTACCTTGATTGATTCGAAAAGTGGTTTCAAAGAGGTCGTTCACACTCTTTATCCTACTTTTGGGTGTTGACATGATTTCTTGTTAACAACTCCAAAGTACAGTCTCGTTCACTGTCACTCCCTTGGACTTTTACTAACTTGATTGTCCTGTTCCTTAATTCCATATATCTATAACAACTATATGAATAGGTCGCCTAACGATAGTCATATCAGGCTCAACTATTTAGTCTTCTAAAATCATTGGTTCTATAGTGATCTCTGGATCACGCATGTACTTCCTTTGATGAGATACGGGAAAAATGTTATGGGCTCCTGCCAAACTACTGGATAACTAGATATGATAAGCGAGTTTCTCGATTCTCTCTGTTATAGGAAATGCATTAACATATCTAGGTGCCAATTTTCCCACATTCTTAAATTATACATTACCTTTCATTGGTGATACCTATACGAAAACAAAATCTCCTACTAAGAATTCTATGTCTATACGCCATTTATCCACATAACTATTTTCCTTTATTGTGCTTCCTTCATCCTACCCTGGATTAACTCAATCTTTTTAGTCGCTTCTCCCACTAAATTCGGACCAAGTATCGGTCTGTCGCCTATCTTTAACCAACTTATGGGTGATTTGCACAGCCTTCCATGAAGTACTTTGAGAGGATCTTTTCCTGTACTGGTCTGATAGTTATTATTATAGGAAAACTCGACTAAGTGCAAATAGTCATCCCATGATCCTCCAATGTCCAATACACAAGCTCTCAAAATGTCTTTGAGTACCTTGTTAAACCTTTCTATTTGCCCATCAGTTTGCATATGGTAAGCAACACTCATCTTTAGCTTGGTACCCTATTCATTCTGTAAGCTCTTCTAGAACTCATTAGTAAATAAGTGATCTCTGTCGCTTATAATGCTACTTGGCATTCCATGGAATCTCACAGCATTCTTCATGAATAATTTCACCAAATATGGTGCCATCCTTGTTGAGTTGATACGGATAAAGTGTACTCTTGGTCAGTCTATCAACCATAATCCAAATGCCTTCATTTCCTTGTTCGACCTTGGCAAGCCATCGATAAAATCCATAGATATAGGTACGGGTTTCCATAGTTGCACTTCCAAGGTTGAAGTAATCCACTTGGCTTTTGATGTTCAACCTATATTCACTTGCAACTCTTGCATTGCTTCATCCATAAGCCTACATCTCTCTTCATACCTTCCTAGCAGAAACTTCTCTTTATATCCTAGTATATCTTTGTACGTTTGAGATGAATATTAAACTTCAATCGATGGTATACTCTAAGAAATTTCTTTCTAAGATAATCCTTATTTGGAATACAAAATCATCCCTTCTTTCTTAACCATTTTTTTGGTCAAGTACAAAATCTTTCAAATCATCAATCTCATTTTCCATTTCTAGTCTTTTGATTCGATCGACTAGTATTGTACCATTTTTTGGCCTTTTATAATTCTTTCAATCAATATGGGTCGAACTTCAGGACATGAAATCATTGTGGTATCCTAAACTATTCGTCAGCCTCATTCTAACTCCATACGAAGCCAAGCCTCCATATCGTTCCATTCATATGACAACGCTAACAACAAATTCTGATGTTTTCTACTAAGCGCATCTGTCGCTTAATCTTCTTTCCCCGACGTATTCTCAATCCCAAAGTCATATGCTGCTAAAAACTCCATCCATCTTCGATGGCTCATATCCAACTCCTTTGAGAGCATAGATATGTAACGACCCGTAAATTTTCGATAATTAAAATAGCTGATTTAATAAGATTTCGTGATTTAGTGTTATAAAAAAATTATAAGTCGTTTGGAATAATAATAACTGGAATGAATTGCAACAATAATTATCCAAGTAATTATTTATAGATTGAATGGAGTTCTAATCTAATTGAATTGACTCAAATGTTATAACTTGGTTAAGGGAATATATGGAAAAACCAATGCAAACAAGTGAATAAGAATTGTGAATTATTTAGGTAGTAATACAAATTTTAATAGATTGGTTTCGAAGATTTGAATAGTAATAAGTATTGAAAAATAAATGCTACTTAGTGAATGCCTTTGCAATCAATAGTTGGATAGGATAATAAATGTTGAATTCATTGGGTATAATAGAGTAATTGATTGATAAGTAAAATCTAGTTCAAATCAAATAATTGAATATTGAACAGGTAAATTGTTCAAAGTAAATATTTAAAACTTATTGAATAATTGAATAACGGAAATTGGATAACTGATTAATGGAAATGGTTGCTCTATAATTTGAATTAGTTTTAAAGGTTAAATCTTATAAGTTCGTTTTGAATATTTCAAAAGATGGTGATTTAAGAATAATCAAATTCGTTTAAATTTAATATTACAAATGTTTGAATAATTAAATTCCGAATTTGATATGGTTAATTTGATATTGAAATTTAATATATGAAAATAGAGTGAATAATTGAAATTTGATTTAATATGATTCAAATTGGTTTCCAAAGTGAATGTAAGTTATAGTGGGATTATAATAGAGTTAATAAGATTTTAAAATTTGAATTTATTGGATAATTGAATAACGGGTTTAATATGATTAAAAATGATTTGTAAAATTTTATTTTATCATACTAAAGTTAGAATGATGTTGTAGAACTTTTCAAATCGAATTAAAAGTAAATTTGTGAAGATTGAATATTTTAATATTTAATTGACGAGTTAAAATAGCCATTTTTCTAACAGTCTCGGATTTCGACGAAACTAGTTTCATCGGATCAGTAACGTGATATTATTTTAAGATTTCAAATTTCGTGTCAATCGGATTTACCGTTTGTCCAGGGCAAGCCGAAACGCCTAGAAATTTAGTTAACCGGTTTCATTTAATATCGATCGTTTATTGCCATAACTCGCACAGATGATCGAATTGGCTTTCGAAACCTATTCCACTGTATCCGGAACGCGGGATAAACCCTAGGAACGCCGGTCACCGCGCGAGATTTGGAGTACGGAAAATCCGGAATGAATAGTGTTCGTCAGAATTTCTATATAAGCACGATATTATCTTCATTTTGCAAAATTAAGAAAACCCTAGGGTTTGTTTACAGCCGCCGCCTCTTATACATTCAATGGCCAGAAAACACCGAACTTTCCCCTCGAATATCTCTCAATCCGTAAACATTTATGAAAACTTATCAACTACAAAGTTGTAGAGGGCGATGAGATTGACAAATCCAACGGTCGTGATCGTTTATAGACGTAGGGATCATCGGGAAATCGAGCTAGAGTGGCCGGCGTTTGTGCATGTTTTCACACGCGTGGGGACCACCGAGCTGCACGTGAATTGTGGCAGGGGTGCTTGGCGAGTAGGGCTTCGATGTGGCCTCATCTGATCGTGGTATAGGTCAAGCGTGGTGGTCACGCTATTGAGGAAGGGTGGCGGCCGCGTGGGTTCTGTGGTTTGGAGCTTGCGCGTGATGTTTTGGGGAAGAAGCTTTGCGTTGGGACGGGCCAAATATTGGGTATGTGTTGTTTAAATGTAAGTAAATTATTTTATAATTAAATTTTCGATCAACTTATAACCGGTATATCTACTTCGTACGAGATCGGAATCGGATGAAACAATCGGCGATGGGATCGTGGCGACAAGCACTATGCTCTGGGATCGATTTGGAGATGTTTAGAGCCTGTTAAAATTTAAGGTCAAATTGAACGTTGTTCGATTTGATTTGAAATTGAAATTCAAGGTGAGTGTTTTATAACGCTCACAACGTACTGAATTTCTTTATGCTAGTTAAATTTGACATTATGAAGTGTTATGAATTTTATTTGTCGTTGTTTGATAAAATTTAATTGTCATATAGATTGTCGTTTGAATTAACCGTTAAAATTTAAATTGACAGTCAAATCGAAATTGAAATTGAACTGCAATTAAATTACCTGACATTGATAACTATGAAATTGTCATGAATTGTATTGTCTATTGGATGATGTATTTCGATGGATGCTATTGGTTGATATTTAAATGTTTGGACGTTTATTTGCTTATATATATCCTGTTAGGCATACATATGAAACTGTGATTTGATTTAAGTGATATATATTCATCCCTGGCATTTAATTGAAATAAATAATTACTTGGCCATAGGATAGAAAATAATATACGGACACCGAATTGGCTAAATTAATAATTTTAAAATCGCCGATTTGAAATTTATTTAAATGTTTTGATTTAAAAGTTATAAATAGAAACCAATTTATAAAAATCGAATTTATCGAAAAATTGAGTTTGGAATGTTGAAATAAATTTTGGTTAAAAGAAACTGTTAAATAATTAAAGTGGAGACTCTGGAATTTAAAAATGGGGATATGATTGAATTTCAGAAATTGATTTGTTTAAAGATTTAACCTTAATTCGAGCTTTGAATATTACTAAGTAAAAGTGATATAAAATGATATTTTGAAATCGAGCTTGGAATTGAATCATATTTGAAGTTTGGATTTAAACTTGAATATTGATGGATAATTCTGTTAAGTGTTATAAATGGATATTTTTGAAAAATCAAGCTCCAAATCGATATAAATTGAAATTGAATTAATTGAAAGTGAATATAAAATTGAATAAATTTGAAGTCAAAGTTGACGTTGATTTAACCGAAATCGAAATTGAATCGGTAGAAGGGAAATTGAAATTGTTTTGAATTGGGAAGTTATAATTGAAATGGTTTGGTTTTGAAGCTGTTTTATTTTGTTTTCCAAATTACTCAGTTATATAAACAATTTTTGAATACTTAAACTAGTTTAATCTATTTTAAATCTACTTAACCCAATTTAAATTATTTTAAACTAATTTACCTATTTTAAATCCATTTTAGGACTTTAAGTATTTTTAACTACTTTAATTATTTAAACTGCTTTTAAACTACTTAAAACTATTTTCTAAAATTCTAAGCTGGTCAATAAGTTGAAATGTTTATATTTAAATACGAATTGGGTTAAATGAAGTTGCAACCTAAATTGAAATTCGAAATGATTTTGAAATCGAAATGAGATATTGATGCGAAAAATGATTTTTGAAACGGAACCTTACATTTGAATAGATACGATGATATTTGAAATGGATTTGATTTTTGAAGCGAATATGATATTTTGATATCAATTATGAATCGATTTGAAATGTAAAAGAGCCAAAGGTGTAATAATACGTAGTTATTAAAGAGACCGGGATCGGATATGGACATACTCTCTGTCGATACCGAACACCACTTTAATAACTATTATACGCGGAGTGTTGATCTAGAATGAAGTGGATGGTTTGGTGAACGCGTTGACTGAAGAAAGAGAACGATATTGGATGACCCTTGACATGACTAAAACAAGAGTTGCGCCGGGCCATTGAGGTTCGCCATCTCTAGCGGACACACTTCTTCGATACCATATCTATTACATTTGTGATTCGATTTGGGTGCACCCCTTGATTTGGGGGTGTTGTTTCGTGGTGTTGGGGTAGTTGCTGGCTATGCTCAACATCAGTCCATATCACGCAACTAGTAGTATCCTAGTTGGTATCGCCTCATGTACCTTGTCATACTGATTATCCTATTCGCGACCACTGCGTTTTGTTTTGTGTTATACCTATGGAGTACCATCTGATAACCACTAGTTTACGGTGGGGTTTACGGTGCTGTATAGACTATGGCATTATAAAAATGTGTTAAGGGGAATTATGGTAACGCCTTAACGCTATTTTAATACTTTTACTTTACTGTAGACATTTTATAATAGCGTATTGTACTACATAGTAGATAGTTTAACGGATCCTTGAGAGATGGAAAATCCCGTAACATCTCTTGAGTTATTGCACGCACGTTGACACTGGATAGGAGATGTCAAACCCCGTGAACATCTCTTACGCCGTTACACTCATATTTATTTACGATTGATTTAACTTACATGAGGATATTTTAGTCCTGACTCGAGTGTTTTGTCTTTTCATTACGCTCGGGTCAGACCTGAGTTTTTTAGCTTATTGAAGATCTATTCTGGAGGACGAAGACGAAGATTTGGTATTCTATTACTATTATTATCTTTGCAACATGCTATCTGCTGCATTATTCTATTTGTCCAGGTGTATATGTATAACTCTGATAAATGTTGTATAAATAATGATCAAAGTACAGCTTCATGAACTGTTTATTTGACTATTATATTTTATCGTTCCGCTGCGAGATTCTGTGTTGTTTCATTTCCTTTATTTCTCTTTCTTTTCTTTTCTTATTTACCCCAATAACCTTCTGCCCTTTTGAATGGTTTGGAATCGGCATGTGTATTCGATTGTCGGTTTAAACTGTCCAAAAAAGGCGGGTCGTTACAGTTGGTATCAGAGCTTTGGTTTAGCGATAACCTTAGCTTTGTGGGGTCTAACTCTTTATAAATAGGGTAGTAATACCCTATGATGAGTCGCTGAGTGTATATATATGAGAGAGCGTATTTGTTAGTGATATAAAATGTTTTATATTGTGTCGGTTGATTTGTTGAGTGGCTTATGGATTCCGGTCAATACGAGTAATTAACGTCATTGATAGGGATCTCTAAACTCTCGAACATAACAATTCGACATAGTATTGTTTTGGAATTGGGTAAATGAAATAATTTTGCTCTAATTATATTTTATATATAAAGAAAATTTTAGAAATTATTGTGACTTATCTAGCTTACATGTTGTTAGGAATGATAATATTGGTTATTATCATTAATTGGATATTGTAATTTAATAAATAAGATGAATTACAAAATGAACAGTGATAAAACAACTTGTGGAATATTTTATGAAAGTAAAATCCTATAAGAATATTTTATAAAGGTGATTTATAAATTAAAATAGATTTAAATTGGAAAATATTGAATTTAAGACCCGGAGGTTTTGACAATGGTTCTCAAAGCTTTGAAGAAATATATAGTAATATTAGTTGGAAAATGTTATGGAAATATTTTGAAAGGATTTTTTTTAAAAAAAAAAGAAGGAATGAATTCTTTAATCCTCTCTTCTGTCGTTGGAAAATTATTTCGATGATGACTGCGCAGCATCATCGACGTTCATTTTTGAGTCTCAAAGTGGGAAGACTTCAGAGAAGCTTTGCTTTTCTTCGGAATTATTTTGGGTAAATGGGTTTTGGTTTAAACTCCAAAGGTATGATTTGATATATTAAAGATATAAGTGTATATGTTTATTTTAAACAATTTGAAAAGAACCGGGAATTTAAATTTCTAAGTTATGTAAATTAGTAATTTTCAAATTATTTGAATGAAATGTGAATAACCAGAATTTATAAAATAAGAGGATTAAGATATCTAAGCTTATGTTTTAGGAAAACTTTAGAGTTGTAGTGTACCTTTAAAGTTGAAAGGTAAAGAGGATTTAAATAAAATCAAATTTGTGAATATTCTAATTAAGTAAAATGAAATTCTATAAATTTGAATAATACCAAATTTGCATTCTAATAACATATAATATGACTTACCAAATATTAAGAAGTTGAAATGATGTTTTGGATATGTAGTGAGATATTGTACAACTAAACAGAACCTGAAAATAATTGAAGTATACCAGTAAGGAAAAATCAAAAAGAATTAAAATGTATATAAATGGGAAATTTGGTTGTGATAAAAATGTTATATACTTAAATATAGCATGAAATGATGAATGGATAAATGGGACAAGTAAGTGAACTTAAGAAAGAAGATAAATGAATCGTATTGTATCTTTGTAAATTGGTTATAGAAAATAAATATGAATTGCAAAGGGATTGAAAAAAAAGAAAAAAAATTAAATTTGTAACCTTTAAGATAACTATAAACTAAGAAAAGTCATATATAAGAAGTTAGACTTTTATGGAATGACTATAAATTAAAGTGATGATTAATAAAATGTTCCGCCAATAAATTGGTTATTAACTGAAACTGAATATGAAGTAAATATAAACAATAGAATTTGGTGTGGCTAAGAATCAATTGGAATTGAAAGAGATAAACCAAATTGAATGTAAAATTAATAATTTGGTTATGTTGGGTATGATTTGGTTGTTATATGATTGTTAGTTGATTGTATATAATTCATTAAGTGTTAATGAAATTGAAAGCTATAAATCATTGAAATCAAGTTGGAAGTTAAATGAATTTAAATAGAATTTAATTTGATTCAAATTGGAAGTGAACTAATGTAAATATAAATTAGTGAATGTTAACTAATTGAATTGAGAATAAATGTTAGTAAAATCCAACGTTAATGAATCAACTGTGATTAAAATTGAAAACCAAGTCAATAAACATTAATGAGAAGTGAATTTATATTGATTGGTTATGGATTTGTTGGATGATAGTTGGATGATAATTGATTTGGTGGATGCATTTGTTGTTTTGTTGCATTTTCTATGTTGGCACATGTAGTTGTTATGTTGCTATATAGTGTATATTGATATTATTTTCATATATGCATGTTTCTCATGGTTTGTTGAGTGTTTAGTAGATGCGGATTGCGCTTGCTTCACATTTGGAGCTCGCTTTCGCGCTATATTAGCCGTATATGCTCGCTAATAATATATAAGGTACATATCTCGGATTACATACCGTACTTTTACACTTTTTTCCCTGCGGGATGCCTCATCACTTGATGAGATGTATATTTTTGATATATATACTGTTATTTTTTTTCGATCGAGCTGCGCAAAGGAGACTCTGCAGAAATTTTTCGTAAATCCGGGTGTTAGAAATTTTTTCAAGTTTTAAAATTTTATAACTTGTTTGATAACTAACTTTTAAAGTTAGAAAGTCGTTCAGGGTAACTTAGTGGAAGCATAGTTATGACTTTATAAATGGAATTTCATTGTTTTATAAGTTGGTAACTTTGAATAAAATATGTCTAGTGTTGAATTCTATACTTAGTTCCTTTTCCCTTCTTTTTCCTTTTCGGGGACGAAAAGTTTTGAGTGGGGGAGAGTGTAACGACCCGTAAATTTTCGAAAATTAAAATAGCTAATTTAATAAGATTTCATGATTTAGTGTTAGAAAAAAATTGTAAGTCGTTTGGAATAATAATAACTGGAATGAATTGCAACAATAATAATCCAAGTAATTATTTATAGATTGAATGGAGTTCTAATCTAATTGAATGGACTCAAATGTTATAACTTGGTTAAGGGAATATATGGAAAAACCAATGCAAATAAGTAAATAAGAACTGTGAATTATATAGGTAGTAATACAAATTTTAATAGATTGGTTTCGAAGATTTGAATAGTAGTAAGTATTGAAAAATAAATGCTACTTAGTGAATGCCTTTGCAATCAATAGTTGGCTAGGATAATAAATGTTGAATTCATTGGGTATAATAGAGTAATTGATTGATAAGTAAAATCTAGTTCAAATCAAATAATTGAATATTGAACAGTTAAATTGTTTAAAGTAAATATTTAAAATTTATTGAATAATTGAATAACGGAAATTGGATAACTGATTAATGGAAATGGTTGTTCTATAATTTGAATTAGTTTTAAAGGTTAAATCTTATAAGTTCGTTTTGAATATTTCAAAAGATAGTGATTTAAGAATAATCAAACTCGTTTAAATTTAATATTACAAATGTTTGAATAACTAAATTTCGAATTTGATATGATTAATTTGATATTGAAATTTAATATACGAAAATAGAGTGAATAATTGAAATTTGATTTAATATGATTCAAATTGGTTTCCAAAGTGAATGTAAGTTATATTGGGATTATAATAGAGTTAATAAGATTTTAAAATTTGAATTTATTGGTTAAATGAATAACGGGTTTAATATGATGAAAAATGATTTGTAAAATTTTATTTTATCATATTAAAGTTAGAATGATGTTATAGAACTTTTAAAATCGAACTAAAAGTAAATTTGTGAAAATTGAATATTTTAATATTTAATTGACGAGCTAAAATAGCCATTTTTCAAACAGTCTCGGATTTCGACGAAACCAGTTTCATCAGATCCGTAACGTGATATTATTCTAAGATTTCAAATTTCGTGTCAATCAGATTTACCGTTTGTCCGGGGCAAGCCGAAACGCCTAGAAATTTAGTTAACCGATTTAATTTAAAATCGATCGTTTATTGCCATAACTCCCACAAATGATCGAATTGGCTTTCGAAACCTATTCCATTGTGTCCGGAACGCGGGATAAACCCTAGGAACGCCGGTCACCGCGCGAGATTTAAAGTTCGAAAAATCCGGAATGAATAGTGTTCGTCAGAATTTCTATATAAGCACGATATTATCTTCATTTTGCAAAATTAAGAAAACCCTAGGATTTGTTTACAACCACCGCCTCTTATACATTCAATGGCCAGAAAACACCGAACTTTCCCCTCGAATATCTCTCAATCCGTAAACATTTATGAAAACTTATCAACTACAACGTTGTAGAGGGCGATGAGCTTGACAAATCCAACGGTCTTGATCGTTTATAGACGCAGGGATCATCAGGAAATCAAGCTAGAGTGGCCGGCGTTCGTGCACGTTTTCACACGCGTGGGGACCACCGAGCTGCATCTGAATTGTGGCGGGGGTGCTTGGAGAGTAGGGCTTCGATGTGGCCTCATCTGATCGTGGTATAGGTCGAGCGTGGTGGTCGCCTTATTGAGGAAGGGTGGCGGCCGCGTGGGTTTTGTGGTTTGGAGCTTGCGCGTGATGTTTTGGGGAAGAAGCTTTGCGTTGGGCCGGGCCAAATATTGGGTATGTGTTGTTTAAAGTGTAAGTAAATTGTTTTATAATTAAATTTTCGATCAACTTATAACCGGTATATCTACTTCGTACGAGATCGAAATCGGATGAAACAAGCGGCGATGGGATCGTGGCGACAAGCACTATGCTCTGGGATCGATTTGGAGACGTTTAGAGCCTGTTAAACTTTTAGGTCAAATTGAACGTCGTTCGATTTGATTTGAAATTGAAACTCAGGGTGAGTGTTTTATAACGCTCACAACGTACTGAATATCTTTATGCTAGTTAAATTTGACATTATGAAGTGTTATGAATTTTATTTGTCGTTGTTTGATAAAATTTAATTGTCATATAGATTGTCGTTTGAATTAACCGTTAAAATTTAAATTGACAGTCAAATCGAAATTGAAATTGAACTGCAATTAAATTACCTGACATTGATAACTATGAAATTGTCATGAATTGTATTGTCTATTGGATGATGTATTTCGATGGATGCTATTGGTTGATATTTAAATGTTTGGATGTTTATTTGTTTATATATATCCTGTTAGGCATACATATAAAACTGTGATTTGATTTAAGTGATATATATTCATCCCTGACATTTAATTGAAATAAATAATTACTTGGGCATAGATAGAAAATTATATACGGACACCGAATTGGCTAAATTAATAATTTTAAAATCGTCGATTTGAAATTTATTTAAATGTTTTGATTTAAAAGTTATAAATAGAAATCAATTTACAAAAATTGAATTTATCAAAAAATTGAGTTTGGAATGTTGAAATAAATTTTGGTTAAAAGAAACTGTTAAATAATTAAAGTGGAGGCTTTGGAATTTAAAAATCGGGATATGATTGAATTTCAAAAATTGATTTGTTTAAAGATTTAACCTTAATTCGAGCTTTGAATACTAAGTAAAAGTGATATAAAAATGATATTTTGAAATCGAGCTTGGAATTGAATCATATTTGAAATTTGGATTTAAACTTGAATATTGATGGATAATTCTGTTAAGTGTTATAAATGGATATTTTTGAAAAATCAAGCTCCAAATCGATATAAATTGAAATTGAATTAATTGAAAGTGAATATAAAATTGAATAAATTTGAAGTCAAAGTTGACGTTGATTGAACCGAAATCGAAATTGAATCGGTAGAAGGGAAATTGAAATTGTTTTGAATTGGGAAGTTATAACTGAAATGGTTTGGTTTTGAAGCTATTTTATTTTGTTTTCCAAATTACTCAGTTATATAAACCATTTTTGAATACCTAAACTATTTTAATCTATTTTAAATCTACTTAACCCAATTTAAATTATTTTAAACTAATTTATCTATTTTAAATCCATTTTAAGACTTTAAGCATTTTTAACTACTTTAATTATTTAAACTGCTTTTAAACTACTTAGAACTATTTTTTAAAATTCTAAGCTGGTCAATAAGGTGAAATGTTTATGTTTTAATCTTGAATTTAAATACGAATTGGGTTAAATGAAGTTGCAACCTAAATTGAAATTCGAAATGATTTTGAAATCGAAATGAGATATTGATGCGAAAAATGATTTTTGAAACGGAATCTTACATTTGAATAGATACGATGATATTTGAAATGGATTTGATTTTTGAAGCGAATATGATATTTTGATATCAATTATGAATCGATTTGAAATGTAAAAGAACCAACGGTGTAATAATACGTAGTTATTAAAGAGACCGGGATCGGATATGGACATAATCTCTGTCGATACCGAACACCACTTTAATAACTATTATACGCGGAGTGTTGATCCAGAATGAAGTGGATGGTTTAGTGAACGCGTTGACTGAAGAATGAGAACGATATTGGATGACCCCTGACATGACTAAAACTGGAGCCGCGCCGGGCCATTGAGGTTCGCCATCTCTAGCAGACACACTTCTTCGATACTATATCTATTACATTTGTGATTCGATTTGGGTGCACCCCTTGATTTGGGAGTGTTGTTTCGCGGTGTTGGGGTAGCTGCTGGCTATGCTCAACATCAGTCCGGATCACGCAACTACTAGTATCCTAGTTGGTATCGCCTCATGTACCTTGTCATACTGATTATCCTATTCGCGACCACTACGTTTTGTTTTGTGTTATACATATGGGGTACCCTCTGATAACCACTAGTTTACGGTGGGGTTTACGGTGCTGTATAGACTATGGCATTATAAAAATGTGTTAAGGGGAATTATGGTAACGCCTTAACGCTATTTTAATACTTTTACTTTACTGTAGACATATTATAATAGTGTATTGTACTACATAGTAGATAGTTTAACGGATCCTTGAGAGATGGAAAATCCCGTAACATCTCTTGAGTTATTGCACGCACGTTGACACTGGATAGGAGATGTCAAACCCCGTAAACATCTCTTACGCCGTTACACTCATATTTATTTACGATTGATTTAACTTACATGAGGATATTTTAGTCCTAGCTCGAGTGTTTTGTCTTTTCATTACGCTCGGGTCAGACCTGAGTTTTTCAGCTTATTGAAGATCTATTCTGAAGGACGAAGACGAAGATTTGGTATTCTATTACTATTATTATCTTTGCATCATGCTATCTACTACATTATTCTATTTGTCCAGGTGTATATGTATAACTCTGATAAATGTTGTATAAATAATGATCAAAGTACAGCTTCATGAACTGTTTATTTGACTATTATATTTTATCGTTCCGCTGCGAGATTCTGTGTTGTCTCATTTCCTTTATTTCTCTTTCTTTTCTTTTCTTATTTACCCCAATAACCTTCTGCCCTTTTGAATGGTTTGGAATCGGCATGTGTATTCGATTGTCGGATTAAACTGTCCAAAAAAGGCGGGTCGTTACAAAATACTTCAGGAACTTATGATCCATAAATACCTTGAATCATTTTCCTAACAGATAGTGTTTCCATGTTTTCAATGCAAAAATTACCATCGCGAACTCCATGTCATGAGCAGGATATCTTACTTCATGTGGTCGAAGCAGTGGAGAAGCAAAGGCAATAACTTTACCTCTGTGCATCAAAACAGCTCCAAACCAAGATCTACATGCATCCGTATACACCATCAAATTTTGATTCCCATCTAGAACAACTACCACTAGCTCATTGGTTAATAAGCACTTTAGCTTTGAAATGCTTCTTCACAATTATTGGTCCATACAAAATTTACGCCCCTCCTTGAAAGTTTAGCCGTCGGTGCCACTATACGAGAGAAATCTTTAATGAATCTTGGGAAGTAGCCAGCCAACCCCATAAAACTTCTAATCTCGGTCATGATCTTAGGTCATTCCAATATTAATGGTATTGATCTTCAATGGGTCTACAGACAATCCATGCATCGAAATACATGCCCAAGTAACTTCACTTCTCTTTCCTAGAAATGATATTTCAAAAACTTTGCCTTTAGTTGATGCTGCCTCAGCGTATTTAACACTATTCTAAGATTAAATTCATGTCTTGTTTATTTTTAGAATATTTCAAAATGTCATCGGTAAAAGCCAAGATGAATCTATCCAAATGTTCTTGGAATATCCGATTAACCAAATTTATAAAGAAAGCAGGCGTATTGGTCAGTCCAAAGGGCCTGACTAACCACTCGTACAAACCATATCTTGGTCGTAATGCTATTGATGGTATATTGCCCTCTACTACTCTCAATTAGTGGAAACCCGTTACTAAATTTAGCTATCAAAATACCATGGCTTCACTCAACTGATTGAAGAAGTCACCCCTTCAAGGAAAAGGATATTGATTCTTTATTGTTGCGAACATCACCACCTCTATACCTATGCTATCCCAAAGTATTATTTTGTAATACTATTGGGTAACATGAAGAATAGGGCAATACGGAGTACACACATGAATATTCCATTGGATTAACATTGGTACATCTCTTGTATTGTATAATACTCACCACAATTGCACATAGTTTCAGTATAAAGCAAATCCACGGGTCCCACTAGGATAGAATAATATGTAATCACATAATAATATTAGAGTACACATAGTCACAATGTAACAGGCGAAATACAATACATATTATAAGGATGCAAAATGATAGTCTCTAGCCCACTATACAATACATCATCAAATACTACATAATAGTTACAATGAGGCTATAAAAATGTATAGGGAACGTATCGTCTGATAACTACTACTAGCCTCCGCAAAATGCGAAAGGGGATCCTGCTATCTACATAGTACTTATGCCTGCAATGTCTCGGATTAACCCGAGTATAAAACACATGGTTTAGATTATATTTGAATCAGCTTTATGTGTGATATAATAACTATAATATAATCTAGTGTAATATATGTAAGTAACACATATGTCATATTATATCATCGGACTATATTTTCATACTAGAAAATATCATGCTAAATACGAGTTTGGATAATATGGCGATTGACTATACTTTCAATTCACAATCTCTAGCTTAATCAAACTCATCATCGAAGGAACATAAATAGCATATGCTTATCTATCACACACACCAAAACCAGATCAGAGATTAATAACACACGGTTGCTTCAAGAGACTGACATGTGCCCACCTAACACTGCTTCTACAGTCTTAGTTACATTGACGGCAATCATAATTCACGACCATCGTAATAGACTGGTGGCCTAAATGACATAAGGGGTAACGCATTACGGACACATAGCTCTATATACTGCCGACACATAGCTAAAAGAATAAGGTGCCATAGATCAAAGGCACGACCATCGTGGTCAGGTTGCTAGGATGGATACTAGCCAATCTGATTCAGCTTCCCTACCACAAAGGAAGTTAGATAGTGATAGAAAAACACATCTTATTTATAAAATATGGCTGACACACAACATTATGTGTATATATTGACACACGGTTCTACCAGCACACTGTTATAACCATCCTTACTTACCACTGTGAGTACCATATCAACCCATATATATCCCCTCAAAAATGATGTTTACTTACAATGAATAACGAAACAAATATCAATACGATGTCCATACCATTGCATGTTATTCGAATGTTTATTCAATGCTCATAAACTCTACTCAATCCTCACTAGGTATTTGCATGCAACGAGCCCGATGAATAACCAGAAAAGTGTTATGAAACGTCCCATGCTAGATGGTATCGCTAAACCATTTATTCAAATTTCTTATACACAGAAATGAAAATATATAAATAACAATAATAAAAGCAATTTAATTATATCTGAAACATAGTAGTTTTACTATTTTAAATGAAAATTTATTAAAAAAAATTAATATCCAATTAGATGTATATAATGCCATATATTTCCTTTATACATCCATAGTATAAGTTATATAATCTTTATAAACTTTTATAAGTACATTTGATAGTTTATATGCAAGAATTTATTAATCTTTTTAATTTTTCTATTCAACCAATTTTATTAAATTCACTTCATTTAATTGTCAACATTTTAAATATTATCCATCTAAGTATAATTGTATATATATTATAGTATGTTAATATGTTTATGTTATATATTTATTTTATTTTAATTTATTTTAATATATATATGGGCATTTTAAAATAAGTGCTGTAATGTTGCAACCACAGGTCGACCCATAGCGGTCTACCGGTAGGCGATTGACTGATGAAGCAACTGTTGTCATGTTTTCCTTTGCTTGATTAGTGCATTTATGGTCATATTCTCATGCTTTCCTTCCGCCTCCTTCCAAATTCAAGGCATACACCATTGCATATCCATTATATGATAACCCATATCAAAATAACCAATAATAATCCCAAACACAATCAAAATCAAATAGTGCGAGCAGGAGTAAGGATATAGGAATGTGTATAAATTATTATACAAAGATATATTCCATTTCTAACATCGATTCACCATCAATATATTCATAGTTGTAAATTAGGATACTCCCATTGGATTGAAGCAATTCAATTACTCTTCAATCTTTTTCCTACTTCTCTCCTTCACTCCTTCTATCACCTACTGTAAATTTCATTCCTCGATTTAGATGAACAAACTTGAATTCTTACTTCTAGTTGATGTAGAAATTTATTTGATTTCTATTTGAGTTTCTAAAGAAGTAGGGTTTATATAAGAATTTGATTTTCTCAAGCAAAGTATATTTACGTTTAAGTTGTATTTATATTTAAAGGAGAAACACCAGGAGACAAAATGCTTTGGAAATTAGAATTGTCAAGAGACAAGGTTTTAGGGTTTAGGTTTGAGCCCATCATGTTGGGCTTTGATCTATTTCCTCTTCTTATTTTCTTTCTTTCTTCCTTCCTTTCTTTTCTTTGAATTGTAAAACTTATATTTCCAAGCTCATTTCAAAACAGTTATTCTCTACTGATTTTCTTATTAATAAATAATGTAACGACCCGGATTTTTTACGGCTAATTTACAATATTTAAATTGAATTTAAATATTTAAATTGAACTTTAATTTGGATTATAATTTGTTTTTGAATATGGAAAGCTGTTTTATTAATAAAAAGAATTCAAAATTTTAAAATATAACGACCTATTGGATTAATTAATTATTAAAGTGGTAATTAGATATTGGGTAAAATATAAAATCTGGTGTAGTAAGCTTGTTGAATTTTTTTTAAAGACTTATAAAATGAATATTGATAATACTGGAAGTAATAGATGGATTAAAATAAAAATTAACTGTCGTTTGTTTAATTTTGAATATGCATCGTTTAAATTGACATTTAAAAATAACCTTCCGAGGCACAGTCTCGGAATTCGACGAAACCTGTGCCGCTGGATCCGTAATATTGAATTATTACCGGATTTCAAATTTCGTAATTTTTGGAGTGATCGTGTGATCGTATGAGAGGTAATCGATTCGAAAACAATTAATTATTTATTTAAATATCCTACATCAAATCATAGCCGACCTATTTCTTCAGCCGAACTCCTCTGAAAAATAAGCCACCCTAGATGTCGATCTTGTCCTCTTTGCCTTTTGAAGTACGCAACTCTTTTTGTTAAAATGAAACCGAGCTTCTTCTTTCAAAATCTGAATTCGCAGAGAAAAAAATAATAATGGCTGCCACTTCAAATTTAATCTTCGATCGAAATCAAAACCCCCTTCTTCTATTTTCTCAAACGAAGTCTCCCTTCGTTCCTTTGTTCTCTTCCTTAAGCCAGAACTCGATAGTTTATAAATAAAAAAAATCAAACCGGTCCATTCCCTCATCCTTCAAATTCGAGCTCGATTTATTTCAAAGGGCATTGCCGCTACCCTATCCCTCAGTTCAGCAATGAGAAAAGGGGGGTTTCTTGTTTTCGTTCGCGTGCGAATTCGAAAGCGTGAGGGTTTCATTAGGCCGCGCTCGTGAGTAGGGCTCGAAGTTGAAGGCGTCTCGCTTGGAGGGCTTGCATAGTGACAAGGGCGACCGGAGGCGTCAGATGGAGGCAAGATGTGATTCCCGAGCTCGGTGAAGTAGAAGTCGCGCGCGTAGGGGGGGTGCTGTCGCTAGGGTTGGAGGAGGCCGGGGACGCGCGTTGGATGGATGCAGTGGTCTCGTATCTGTTGCCAGTGAGGTATTTTATTTATCTGCTATTTAATTTAAATAAATATACATATTTTAAAAATTGTTAGGTCTATTTTTAATAATAATGGTCTGGTGAAAAAAAATTGTTTAG
This sequence comes from Allium cepa, assembly GCA_030765085.1. Taxonomy (NCBI): domain Eukaryota; kingdom Viridiplantae; phylum Streptophyta; class Magnoliopsida; order Asparagales; family Amaryllidaceae; genus Allium; species Allium cepa. The sequence continues at coordinate 905,930,091 of CM060937.1, forward strand.
TTAACTTGTTTTAATTATTTCAGCTAATAAAAAGATTTTTTTTAGGAGAAAATGTTTTCAATTTAAACATAAGTAATTAGTAAATTAAATTTATTAAAAGAAAATAAATGGTTCAATTTGTTCCAAATACTTATAAAATTCAATTTTGAATTGTCAGTTTATTAAATTATAAGATGGGATTTATCGATCGATTATTTCGAATATTTATAAAGTTCATATAATTGTTAGACAAGGTTTAAAGTCGAGAAATAAATAGCTTAAATAAATTGTAAGTCAATTAAAATATTCACCGATAAATTTATCATGGATCAGTTCAAATATTAATAAATCATCAAATTGTTATTCAAGGTCAAAAATCGAGAAAACCAAGGCAATATTGGAATGGATTGCAACTTTGAAGCAAAGGTGAGATTTTCTCACTCATTTGGATGCCCTAAATTGAATTTAAATGTTAAATTTAAATTATTGGATGTGTTTGGTTGATTGACAATAATTTATTCACTGGTTAATATCATAACCCATATACTGTAATATCCATTTGAAAGTGGAATTGATATTTTATTCTGTGCAAACATTTATGGATGCAGGGAAACTGGTTGGAGGAATCCAACAGGATTCCTCAAAAATATTTATTTTATCTTATATATATTGTTCTGTGACAAGATGATAAATTGAGATGGGTGACCTTGTATATAAATTGAATTATTAACTGTTGAATAACAAAGAGGCTAAAATTTGAAATTTCACTACTATTGATAAATTAATTCAAAGAAGTTAAATATAACTCAAATAGGAAATATAATTGGAATTTGAAACTTCAACTCGAGAATGAAGAAAAAGAAATAAAAGCATCTTATAACTGAAATTGTTAAAATTGAGTTTTGGGGAAATTTAATATATTAAACACAGGAAGAATTATTGTAATCAACAAGTAAAATTTTATTTAAGAATAAAAAGAAAATGTTGTTAAGAAGTACAAATAAGGGATTTTTATTAAGAAATAAAAAGGAACTTTATTAAGAAATGAAATGAAATTGTTTTAAGGAACAATATGGAATTGAATTGAAAAATAAAATTATAAAATAGGATTTTTGAATAAATTGTTTTCATAAATAAATGAAAAAGACAACTTAGGGAGTTATAAATTTATAAACGGAGTTTATAAATGAGATAGAAAGTATTAGCGAATATGTAATGAGATATGTCATGGTAAGGACTTGATTTGAGTTATGGAAATTGGTTTTGGAAGGAAATCGTTGAATATTTCTAGAAGTAAGAAGTGAGAATATGGTCAAGAGGAAATTATGGATGAATATTGGGTTTTTCTAAAATTTTAAAACTTAATTTTTTAGAAGGAGCATTTTAAATTACTACACTATATAAATTTCTTGTAAACTATTACTTGAATTTAAAATGTTTCGAATTAGTTATTTTCGAAGGATACGAAAATATTTATAATAAACTTTAATTTTCTGAAACCAGTTTTTTACAATTTATCATTAACTGGATATGAACTCTAAGTTTTATGTTAAATATTTCTCTTAAACCGTAAATTGTTTAAAACTATACTTTTTATTTTATAAATCTAAATGTTTTCAAATGCTTTTGAAAATCCAATTAATAATCCTCTTGTGATGATAAGTGAGTTATTAAATGAGATAAGATTTAGGAGGAATCTTATTAAATGAAGGAATTGAGTTTGAAAATTTATAAACAAAGTATAAATTGATTTTGAGAAGGGAATGAGAAAATAAGAAATATTTTCAAGGGTTGAATCAGATTGAGTTAAGTGATTTCATGGAAATTAAAGAACTGTGTAATTTGATTCAAATGGGTTAAATTGGGAATAATATCTTAAGCAGATATTTGAGATAAGTAATTGGTGGAAATTATTTGATGGTTGCTTGTGTATGATAAATTGATAGTTAAATAACCGACTATCAATATTGGACAATGCGCTGATCGTTTCGAAGAGTCCGGGATCGGATTTAATTATCCGAAAACCACTTCGATCCGGTTTGAACGATTACGAATGAAGACCGTGAAGAGTTGAAGACGGTGATTCGGTTTGTCCAGACCCAGGGCAACTTGTATGGATTGAATGCTTTAAACATCGCCAGGTGGACGATGAGCATTCTAAGTGATGCGTTCTTGAAAGGTAACGCTTAACCTTAAGCCTCATCAACCGGGAATGGCTAAAACAAGGGAGGTGCAGCAAGGTTAGGTGGGTCAATCCCAAGCAGGACAAGATTTTCCTCTGTCTAGATGTCCCTTTTTATTCGGCTTAGTGGGTGGTTGGTCGCGCCAACCACGGGATTGTCTTGTTCTGGACTGTTCAGTAAGGAATGGTTCCGGCCTTGTGTTGCAGGGGAGCAGGCGTACTCCTCGGTACTCTAATCTAGGCCAGGTACTGTGACGGGCGGTACCCCAGTAGCCCAGCCATTGATGGAAATCCATTCTCCCTACGAGCCTTGTACGAGTTTTGTTTGTATTACCCACTCTGTGGCTAGTAGTTGGAATTTAATAGATGTAACAATTTCGGCTATTTTATAAGTATTTGTATATAGACCCTATTATAATATCAGAGGATTTCTATAAAATTGTTTTAGCTATCGTAAGGTAAAAACCCGACATGTTTATTTGTGGCGTGGTCTTACGAGATGCTTTTGTTTTCAAAGGATTTTTGAAACTTTAATAATCCAATTGAGTGTGATTTTCTCACGCTGGTATTCCATACTGACTCAGGGATTGTTTTATATGATGCTCGGGTCAGACCGAATTAAACAGGATTCAGGTTATATGCTGGAGCTCAGGAGAAGAGCTGGTGATAGAGCGTATTTCCATATTTGTCTATTATTTCCGCTGTGTATGATCATATAGTAGTTGTCTCTGTATGATTGATTGATGTACTCTGATGATGGCATGTATGTATATATATACAGTACAGATTTCTTTGTATTTAAAACTGTAGTTTATATATTATATTTTATTCCGCTGCGATGTGAGATTCTGATGTTGTTTTCTTTTCTTCTACTTCTACCTCTTTCTTCTTTTACCCGAAGACTCGTACATTTTGTGCCACTTTGGACAGAACAGTGGTGGAATTTTGTTAGTTCAAAGGGGTAAGGATTTGCGGGCCTTTACACTTGGTATCAGAGCTGAAAGGTTAAGCGAGAACCTTGGCTCTGGTGGGAATTACTCATTAGAATAGGGTCAATGGTACTCTAGAATGAGTTTGAGCGTATTTATAGACATGAGCGCGTATTTGTTAGTGCTTATAAAATGGTTTTATATTGCGTTGATTGATTTATTGAGTGGTATATGAATCTTCGTCGGCACAGCCTCGAAAACTGTATCGAAGGGGTTTCTAAACACTTAAATAGAGCAATTCGACACAATATCGATTTTTAAAAGTGGGTGAATGAAATAATTTCATCCAAAATATATTTTGATATAAAAGAAATATTTTCTGAAATTATTATAACTTGGATGTTTGGATGCTATATTTAGACAAATGAGATTATAAAGGTAGAAATAGTTATCTAATCAAGGAAAACATTAAATGTTGAATTTTGGAATTAAAATTTAAAGTGAAAAGTTAAAGATGGAAATTTAACTTGGATTAAAATTTAAAACTTGAAATTTAATTAATGATTTGGAAGGGATAAATTAGTAGATTTTAAATGAAGTTGAAATGAGAAATAAAACTTAAGGTGGATTGAAATGAATTTAAGTTATGTGAATGGAAGTAAATTGAATTAAACTGAAAATAAAATTCAGTTGTATTTGAATTAAATTGTAATTTAAATGGGATTAGGTGATGAAACCCGAGTTATAAATAGAAATTCCATTGAAATGTTAAGTAAAATTAAATATGAATTTCAATTATTATGAATTGGATTAACGTAATGATAGTTTGAATTTACAAATAAATCCAAATCAAGTATGGATGGAATAAATTGGTCTTGAATATTATCTTAACAAATTTAGAATGGCTAATTAAATCACATGGGATTTGATCTAGATGAGTATCAAATAAATTGAAAATAAATTTAAATAAGAAGTTACAATAAATAAAATTAACTTAAGGTTTAAATTTATGGAAAGGTGATTGCGAAGAAAGTGGAAGTTCATTGAATAAAATAGATGGGTAAAGCACCTTAAACTTTGGATGTGATTGGATAGTGAATAGCAAATTTAATTGGATTGAAAACTTTGATTGTACTGGAATTAACTTAAGCTAGTTAATGTGTGAATTTGAATGAAGATGAATTAAATTGAGATGTAGATGGTATTGTAATAAAACTCTCACTTGGCTAAGTAAACATGTATAAACCCGTATTAAAATAAAAAAAATGGGAATGTGGTTAACTGTAAATGAATGGAAGTGTGAAGATAAATAAGAAGTGTACTTATAAAATTAAGATGGAATAAATAAGTCAAATAGAATTGTTTGAATCTGGAAAACGAATAGAAGTCCAAACCTGAATTATAAAATAGAATTGAACCAAGGAAATTTAAGTGAAGAGATTTTTGAAGCTAAAAATCAAATATTGAATTATAAATTGAGAGTAAACTAATTTGGGATAAATTAGTAACTTGAATATGTAGATAATCTTTGAATTGGTTAAATAAAGGTTGAATGGTAAATTATTAAAAGTGGAGGGTGAATTAAAGTAAATGGGAGGAAGAGACCCTGAATTATAAATATAAAATTCAACTTGGATTGGTTAGCAAATAAAATGAAATTGGATTAAATATAAATGGTTAGAAGTGCAAACAAAATCCAATTGTGTATAAATAAAGTGAAAGTGGTCTTGTAATAAGTAAAATAAGTTCGAGAATGAATCGAACATGGGAATTGAATTTTTTTTTTTAAATTAAATAATTAGTTGAGCTAAGAAGTAAATGAAAGGGATTTAAATAAAATCAAATCAAAATTGGGAAAAGAATTTATGGGTAAATGAAATAAAATTAAGTTATGAAAGTTAAATAATTTGAAGTAACTTAAGTCTAAAATTCAATGAAGCATGACTTATTTAAACTTGGGACATGTTTGCTAAATTTTAAGCATTGAAGTTGTTGAGCTTAATAGAAAATGGTTTTGAATAAAATAAATGCAAAGATATGATTTAAAAATAAATTAGAATGGAATGAAATTTCATATAACTTGAGTTGGAATCAATTTTAAAACAGTTATAAAATTAAAGAAATTGTTTGTTGAATGAATATTGTCGAATTTGCATGAAATAATTGTTGTTGTCGTAAACAAGATTAAATAAAGTTCTATGGAATAATAGAAGTAATTAAACTTGATTTTTGAATAAATTGCCATGAATACAAATAGTTCGGATTAAGAATGAATTGAATAAAAGAATGATGTGAAAATCATTCTGAATCAGATATGATGTTATAAATTGAGTAAAAGCAACTGAATTTAATTGGAACCTTATCAATTGTTTATACAAACTGCTTGTATACATTTTTTATGAAATATGGTTTTGAATCGATAAGAAGCAGAAATTGATTCTTGAAATCAATTAAATTGAAAATGGGTTTGTTTGGGCATAATTATGAATTGGAGTTAAGTAGATGTGTGTAACTCACTTAAAGTTGAATGCAAACGGTATTTGTGTCAGTTATAAACAAATGGAACTAGTTTGGAAAACTATAAATTTGTTATGAAGTTATTTATAATGCAATACTTATGTTATTGATGTATTGTGATTGCTTAAATGAATGAAATGTTATAAATTTCATAAGTATGTTTCTTATATGTTTAAATTGAGTAAGTACAGGTACCAGAAGACTGAATAGCGGGATTTTGGGCACATAAATGCTAAAATAAAATTTGCCACTTGCTTAAAATGCTAAATAAGGTATGCCTACGCAATACAAAATAGGAAATATGAACTGTTTTTGGTTTTCCGACCGTGTGGGTCGATGTATATATATTTATATCTATTGTCAAATTGCAAAAGCTCCTCCGTATAAAGGGGACTCTGCCAAAAAAAATCGGAAATTTTGGGAGTTAGAAAATTTTTGGAAGTTTTTGAAAATTTTGTTAACGACTAATGTTTTCAAAATGGGAAATGAATAAATTAGTGAATGAAACTTATTTAAAATAATGACATGAATTTGATATAAATGAAAAATAGAATTTAAATATTCAGAGATTAAGATAAATTGAATTCATATGGAAATGGAAGAATTGATTTGAATAAGAATGGATATAAACTAAAGTGGTAAGATGAAAATAAATATAAGAAACACATAAAATGCTTATACTAATTTAAGTAATGAATGATACATTCTCAATCGAGAATTGATATTTCAATTATAATCTAAAATAATATTTGAATGAATAGATATTGACATTTGTAAGGGAGTCGATAAAATGTTTTGTATATTGTGATTGGATATATTGCTGTGTAAGATATGTAGGTAATATAAAGGTAAAGAACATTGATTTTGATTTCAGGAGATAAATAAGAAATGCTCGACAAAAAGGTATGTGTTTGAATTTCTATATGGAAATTGATTGGGATTTTGATCGAGCCACTTGGCTTTTTGAGAGGCCGTAGAGCCATTTTGTAGTTGTACCGAGCTAGCCGCGCAAAGAAGACGCTGGCGAAATTTTTCGGGAATTTAGGGTGTTAGAAAAATTTTGATAATTCAAAATTTGGTTTTAAATTGAAACTTGAATGTTTACGCAAATAGTATAGTTTGAAACTAAGGAAAGGTTTGAAAAGTTAATAAGAAGGGTAATGCGTCTTTTATTAAAAAGGGTAGTTTGGTAGGATGTTGAATGGTTGGTTTTGAAAAAAAAATAGTTAGCGGGTTAGGACATTCTTATGAACTAGTAATTTCGGGGATGAAATTCTTTTAAGGGGGGAGGAATGTAACGACCCGGATTTTTGACGGCTAATTTACAATATTTAAAAATTTAAATATTTAAATTGAACTTTAATTTGGATTATAATTTGATTTTGAATATGGAAAGCTGTTTTATTTAATAAAAAGAATTCAAAATTTTAAAATATAACGACCCATTGGATTAATTAATTATTAAAGTGGTAATTAGATATTGGGTAAAATATAAAATCTGGTGTAGTAAGCTTGTTGAAAATATTTTAAAGACTTATAAAATGAATATTGATAATACTGGAAGTAATAGATGGATTATAAAATCTGCATCGTTTAAAATGACAATTAAAAATAACCTTCCGAGGCACAGTCTCGGAATTCGATGAAACCTGTGCCGTTGGATCAGTAATATTGAATTATTACCGGATTTCAAATTTCGTAATTTTTGGAGTGATCGTGTGATCGTATGAGAGGTAATCGGTTCGAAAACAATTAGTTATTTATTTAAATATCCTACATCAAATCATAGCCGACCTATTTCTTCAGCCGAACTCCTCTGAAAAATAAGCCACCCTAGATGTCGATCTTGTCCCCTTTGCCTTCTGAAGTATGCAACTCTTTTTGTTAAAATGAAACCGAGCTTCTTCTTTCAAAATTAGAATTCGCAGAGAAAAAAATAATAATGGCTGCCACTTCAAATTTAATCTTCGATCGAAATCAAAACCCCCTTCTTCTATTTTCTCAAACGAAGTCTCCCTTCATTCCTTTGTTCTCTTCCTTAAGCCAGAACTCGATAGTTTATAAATAAAAAAAATCAAACCCGTCCATTCCCTCATCCTTCAAATTCGAGCTCGATTTATTTCAAAGGGCATTGCCGCTACCCTATCCCTCAGTTCAGCAATGAGAAAAGGGGGGTTTCTTGTTTTCGTTCGCGTGCGAATTCGAAAGCGTGAGGGTTTCGTTAGGCCACGCTCGTGAGTAGGGCTCGAAGTTGAAGGCGTCTCGCTTGGAGGGCTTGCGTAGTGACAAGGGAAACCGGAGGCGTGGGATGGAGGCGCGACGTGATTCCCGAGCTCGGTGAAGTAGAAGTCGCGCGCGTAGGGGGGTGCTGTCACTTGGGTTGGAGGAGGCCGGGGACGCGCGTTGGATGGATGCAGTGGTCTCGTATCTGTTGCCAGTGAGGTATTTTATTTATCTGCTATTTAATTTAAATAAATATACATATTTTAAAAATAGTTAGGTCTATTTTTAATAATAATGGTCTGGTGAAAAAAAAATGTTTAGTTAACTTGTTTTAATTATTTCAACTGATAAAAAGATTTTTTTTTTAGGAGAAAATGTTTTCAGTTTAAACCTAAGTAATTAGTAAATTAAATTTATTAAAAGAAAATAAATGGTTCAATTTGTTCCAAATACTTATAAAATTCAATTTTGAATTATCAGTTTATTAAATTATAAGATGGGATTTATCGATCGATTATTTTGAATATTTATAAAGTTCATATAATTTTTAGATAAGGTTTAAAGTCGAGAAATAAATAGCTTAAATAAATTGTACGTCAATTAAAATATTCACCGATAAATTTATCATGGATCAGTTCAAATATTAATAAATCATCAAATTGTTATTCAAGGTCAAAAATCGAGAAAACCAAGGCGATATTGGAATGGATTGCAACTTTAAAGCAAAGGTGAGATTTTCTCACTCATTTGGATGCCCTAAATTAAATTTAAATGTTAAATTTAAATTATTGGATGTGTTTGGTTGATTGACAATAATTTATTCGCTGGTTAATATCATAACCCATATACTGTAATATCCATTTGAAAGTGGAATTGATATTTTATTCTGTGCTAACATTTGTGGATGCAGGGAAACAGGTTGGAGGAATCCAACAGGATTCCTCAAAAATATTTATCTTATATATATATATATATATATATATATATATATATATATTGTTCTGTGACAAGATGATAAATTGAGATGGGTGACCTTGTATATAAATTGAATTATTAACTATTGAGGCTGAAATTTGAAATTTCACTACTATTGATAAATTAATTCAAAGAAGTTAAATAAAACTCAAATAGGAAATATTATTGGAATTTGAAACTTCAACTTGAGAATGAAGAAAAAGAAATAAAAGCATCTTATAAACTGAAATTGTTAAAACTGAGTTTTGGGGAAATTTAATATACTAAACACAGGAAGAATTATTGTAATCAACAAGTAAAATTTTATTTAAGAATAAAAAGAAAATGTTGTTAAGAAGTACAAATAAGGGATTTTTATTAAGAAATAAAAAGGAATTTTATTAAGAAATGAAATGGAATTGTTTTTAAGGAACAACATGGAATTGAATTGAAAAATAAAATTATAAAATAGGATTTTTGAATAAATTGTTTTCATAAATAAATGAAAAAGACAACTCAGGGAGTTACAAATTTATAAACGGAGTTTATAAATGAGATAGAAAGTATTAGCGAATATGTAATGAGATAAGTCATGTAAGGACTTGATTTGGGTTATGGAAATTGGTTTTGGAAGGAAATAGTTGAATATTTCTAGAAGTAAGAAGTGAGAATATGGTCAAGAGGAAATTATGGATGAATATTGGGTTTTTATAAAATTTTGAAACTTATTTTTTTAAAAGGAGTATTTTAAATTACTACACTATATAAATTTCTTGTAAACTATTACTTGAATTTAAAATGTTTCGGATTAGTTATTTTCGAAGGATAGGCAAATATTTATAATAAACTTTAATTTTCTAAAACCAGTTTTTTACAATTTATCATTAACTGGATATGAACTCTAATTTTTATGTTAAATATTTCTCTTAAACCGTAAATTGTTTAAAACTATACTTTTTATTTTATAAATCTAAATGTTTTCAAATGCTTTTGAAAATCCAATTAATAATCCTCTTGTGATGATAAGTGAGTTATTAAATGAGATAAGATTTAGGAGGAATCTTATTAAGTGAAGGAATTGAGTTTGAAAATGTATAAACAAAGTATAAATTGATTTTGAGAAGGGAATGAGAAAATAAGAAATATTTTCAAGGGTTAAATCAGATTGAGTTAAGTGATTTCATGGAAATTAAAGAACTGTGTAATTTGATTTAAATGGGTTAAAATGGGAATAATATCTTAAGTAGATATTTGAGATAAATAATTGGTGGAAATTATTTGATGGTTGCTTGTGTATGATAAATTGATAGTTAAATAACCGACTATCAATATTGGACAATGCGTTGATCGTTTCGAAGAGTCCAGGATTGGATTTTATTATCCGAAAACCACTTCGATCCCGTTTGAACGATTACGAATGAAGACCGTGAAGAGTTGAAGACGCTGATTCGGTTTGTCCAGACCCAGGGCAACTTGTATGGATTGAATGCTTTAAAACATCGTCAGGTGGACGATGAGCATTCTAAGTGATGTGTTCTTGAAAGGTAACGCTTAACCTCAAGCCTCATCAACCGGGAATGGCTAAAATAGGGGAGGTGCAGCAAGGTTATGTAACGACCCAGAATTTTATTTAATTTAAATTTGAATATTTAATTAAGTTTAAATATAAATAAGTGAAATTTATAAGTCGAATAAATTTTATTTTGAATAATTGGATTTAATTGGATAATTAAATCGATAATTTAATATGTGAAAATACAGAAATAATTGAAAGTTGGGTTAAATATGATTGAAAATGATTTGTAAAATTTTATTATATCATATTGGAGTTTAGAATGATGTTATAGAACTTTTAAAATCGAATTAAAAGTTAATTTGTGAAAATTGAATATTTTAATATTTAATCGAGCGAACAGTCTCAGAATTGGACGAAACTAGTTCCATTGGATCCGTAATAGTTTGTTATTATCGGATTTCAATTATCGTAGCAATCGGAGTTATCGTTTGATCGTGGCAGCTCGAAACGCATCGAAATTGTTTTAATATTAATTTGGCAAGTTAAAATAGCCATTTTTCAAAAAGTCTCGGATTTCGACGAAACTAGTTTCATCGGATCCGTAATGTGATATTATTGTATGGTTTCAAATTTCATGTCAATCGGATCTACCGTTTGTCCGGTGCAAGCTTAAACGCCTAGAAAATCGTTTAATCGGTTTAATTTTAAATTGAACGTTTATTGCCATAACTCGCACAGATGACCGAATTAGCTTCCGAAACCTATTCCATTGTGTCCGAAACGTGGGATAAACCCTAGAAACGTCGGTCACCGCGCGTAAATCTGAGTTTGGAAATTCCGGAATGAATAGTGTCGTTCAAACTTCTATAAATATGGCCTTTATTCACAAAAATATAGCAAAACCCAAATTTTCTAGTGTAGCCGCCAGTGATGAAACCGAAGGCCGGAATCTTCCTATCTATCTCCTCAAATTTCTTCGAATCCGTGAAGCAATCCAAAAAACTTACAACACGAAACTTGTAGAGCTCGTCGAGAGCAACATTTTCAACGGTGATGATCGGAAAATACGCTATGGATTGTTGGCAATTGGCTCGAGAATGTGTTACGGTCGTGCTCGATTTTTGACGCATGGGGATGACCCAGCGTCGCCGGTCTCTGGCCGAGTATGGTGGCTCCTGATCGGCTTCACGTTGCTCGAGTGGGTCGCGGCCTTAAACCCTAGTTGTGCAAAATGGGTTCGGTTTTGTTTTCTTACCTGTAGAATACGTGCGTGCAAAAGAAGAAGATGAAGAGGGAGCGGCTAGATTTGCAGGTGCAGGAGATCCAAGGGCTGTGATGAGTGAAGGTTAAAAATTATAAAAGAATTTGTAAATATAAATTTGTGTAAACTTGTAAAATGCATAACTTTTTCATACGAGGTCGAAAACGCACGAAACCAGTTGCGTTGGAATCCTATGGACGAGCACTACGCTATGGAATTGGATTGGAGTCGTTTGGAGTTAATGAGAATTTCGGGTAAAATTAAACGCGTGTTTAATTTTATTCGAAATAAATCGCTAAAACGAAATTGAAATCAAGGTGAGAACTTCTCACTCAATCGAATCGGTTTCGATTTTATTTTAAATATTTAGATTTAAAATTCTTGAATGTATGTTTGAATGATGACTGTTATCTATTGATTGTTAAAATAGACATTACGCGCCGTTAGTAAGCGGAAGTTATTTATTAACAACATATACCGTGAATATTTCATAAACAGTGAAATTTGTATTATATATAATAGAAATATATATATATTGGCATATGTACATATTGCAGTTGTTGGTTTCCCGCATTGTATAGCGGATGAGACCCTATTGCGCCGTCTATTAAGCGGATAATATTTTAAATCCCATATACCACGATAATTTCGTACTGGAACGAAATTGGTATTGTGCTAATGTTTGTGGATGCAGGGAAATATGTTGGAGGGATCCAACTGGATTCCTCAACAGTATTTATTTGATTTCAGATATTTTGATATTTGATGGATTATCATATCAATATATGATATCGTTGTTGTCGTGATTGACTATTTGGTGTGTAGCATCATTGGGCCAAATTTTGGAATTTTAAAATGATTTTAAAGTGATTTTTGAAGAGTATACGTTTATAAAATATATTTTTTGAATTGATCCATTATAAATAAATAAACGTTATAATTTTGATGTTATAATAATTATGATTTTTGAGAAATATAGTTAAAAGTTGATTTTTGAAAATATGAGGTAAATGATTTTATAAAATAGTTTAAATTGCGATTTTTGAATTTATTGTGAAAAGTTTAAAAATAGGATTTATAAAATTTAATTATTTTATAAATCAAAATGATGGAATTATAAAGGAGTTTAAAGACGTTTTGAAATGATAATATGAATTGATTTATATAAGGAATTTATAAATTGATATTTATAAATTAAAATATTTGAATTATAAAACGAGTTTTTATAAGTGTTAGAACGAATTGTAAATGAATCTCATAAATGAATGAAATTTATAGAATTATAAACGGTGAAGTTATAGATGGAATTTTATAAGCAGTAGGTTTATAAAATTTGTAAAGTTATTTGAAGAATAGATTTGGTTAAATAAATGAATCTTATAAGTTATAAGATTTATAATTTGGGAAGTTAAAAGAACGATTTTGTAAAATAATCGTTTTATAAGCATTTAACTTATAATATGAACCTTTGGTTTATAATTGAGTTATAACTGAAATAGCTTAATAAAGGAGATTTATAAAAAGGAAGTTGTTATAAAATAAATAGGAATGGAATTTATAAACATTGTTTTTTATAAATCCGAAAAACGACTTATTTTGATAAGTAAATAGCTATAGCATATTAAAGGAGTTATATTCACGTTTTAGACAGTGAATATTCCTTTAAAGTAAAATGAATAGAAATGATGAAAATTGGTTCCGAAGTATATTCACGTTTTTGAATGGTGAATAATATGTTAACGAAATTGTTTTGAATGTGATGTTTTAAATAGAATTAAAATGATCTAACGATGTTTTAAATGTGTTAAGATCGAAACCATAGATTTCAACATTTATTGTTGAAATAGACGTTTTCGAGAAATAAAAGGAAATGGTGGACTATAACATTGTTGTTATAGTAAATGATTTTCGAAAGAAAATCTTTTGTATAGTATTAGGATTTATATATCTATTTTAATTTCGAATCCCTATACTAGTGATTTTGGGTTGTCGTAACGATGTTTTACGTAACATTCATTTTAGCCCAAATAAATATGTTTAAGAGAATGATTTCCTTAAAGAATGAAATATAAACTTAATTTCGATTTAAGTATATTGAATATTTTCCAAGTATAGAAAATAAAAAGACTTGTGAATTACTTATAAATAAATAAGCATGGAAATGTTTTTCCAATGTGAAATGAAAAGTCTAGAGAATTTATCTTTTTGAAGATAAATTGAAATGAATAATTGAAATCGTATATGCATGGATATTTTGGAATGAAAATTCACTATGGAATTTATAAAAGAAAGGGGAATTTGTTTAAAAATAAATATTGATTTATTTTTGAAGTATTGAAATTATATATCTTGTAAAGATATTTTTGGGAAATAAATAATTTGGAAAATTATTTGGAATCTGGTGATGTTGTGCATATCCATTGATAGTTCAATAACCGACTATCAATATTTACCTTTGAAAGGTATTTGTTGTGATTTGCTGAATTTGAATGCCACACTTATTTTTAAATTATTGCGCTCGTTATTCGGATTACCCATTCCGAATAGTGATACGACGTAATGGATAGCATTGATGACCGGTGTTGAAGACTGGATATTTTTGAAAGCGAAAGGACAACTCATCGATTGTCTTTGCACCGAGTAGCTACGGTATAGAGACTCCCTATGTGATGGAAAGTCCGGACGTGACTAGAAATTATCCGGATTGCAAGGACTTCTTTGTAAGTGCCTTCGGTTCTGTTCGAGCCCGGAACAGACTTGTATGGATTGTATGTCTGACATTACAAATTGAGATATAAATCCGATTTCTTTAAAATATATTTCTGTTGGTGGCGGAGAATTTATTCTCTTAGCTTAACACCCTTCTCTGAGACGTACGAGCTCAGAGGTTATGTTGTTGAAGGTTAACAGCGATATATTCCCAATTTGGTAATGTAACATGGTGAGTGTTGCTGTGAAATGATCATTGTGTTGATCATTTGGGATAGGATCATTTGTTTGATCGTTTATCTTTGTGATCATTTCTATGATCATTTGTTGACCCAAAGCATGACTTTGTATAAAGCGTGGCTTTGTGGACGAGACTTCGTCGAGCCTCACACCCCAGAATGGTCAAAAGAGGAAAGATGCGGCAAGATTATGAAGGGTAGCTCCCTTTAGGGTATGTGCATTTCCTTCTGGAAAAGGGTGGTATCATGGTATGGAGCCCAGATACTTACTCATGTTGAAACACTTTATTTATGATTGTGTGATGCTGATTACGAGCGCTCGGTTAAAGGTCCCAAAGGACCGGGGGATGGCATACTCGTGTCAGTAGTTACCCTGTTAGGGGTAACCCGGCCTTGTGTTGGCAGAGATCCGGTTTGGTTCTCGGGGACGTCCTTCCAGAGGCGTTCTCATGTGGCAATGGGAAGTTCCTTGGCCTGACCATTCGTTGGAAATCCAAAGAAACAATACGATCTTGTACGGTATTAGTTGTAGAACCTATCATTCACTTATGGTGGCGCCCCACTGTTTGGATGGTAGCTATAGTAGGCATAGTTCGAAATGTCTATGCTGGCTAAGATTAATATTCTACTTTTGAAATGTTTTCTCTACACTATGCACTAGTAATAATATCAAATGTTCTTTTTAATGCGTATCAAACATCTTTGACTATCATAAGGAGAAATCTCCTCCGATTCTGCGTTTGCATTGTGTGTGTGTGCGGGAGGCCTTATGGTAGTCTCATTTTTAAAAGCATTGCGAATTGACTTTAAAAATATTCCTCTATTTTGTTTTGAAGATAAATAAACTGTTTTGAGTTCTCACACCAGTCACATGACTGACTCGGAGTTTATTGTTTCCTTCCTAAACTCTAGGTGCCCACCAATTTCCACACGGGCAGTCAAGAGTTAAGGTTTATCAGGATATTCTGGAATTGCTGGAGGCGAGACGGATGGCATTGGCGTATTACTAGTATATAGTATTTCTTTTCCGCTGTTTGAGGTTGTTGTTGTTGTACACTCTGATGATATGATGTAATGAAATGAAAATATAATGTAATGTAATAACTGATATAGTTCTTGTTTAAAGATTATTCATTTATCTATTATATGTTGTTCCGCTGCGATGTGAGATTCTGATATTGTTCTGTTGTTTTCTGTTTCGTTCTATTTCCTTTCCGTTCTATTTTCTATCTTTTCTCTCTTCTATCCTTTTTCTTTTTCTTTTCTATTTCTTAAACATTGAGAATTCGTATTTCTGTTCATCTTGAGTTAATCTATGGAGATTAGTGTATATTCAAGGAGTATGGATTTGCGGGTCCTCACAGGTGGTATCAAAGCATATGGTTAAGCGACAACCATGGTTCTGTTGGGTATTACACATTAGAGATAGAGTCAGTAGTACTCTAGAATGAGTTTGAGTGTAATAATAGCTATGAGAGCGTATTTGTTAGTGAATATAAAATTGTTTTATATTGTGATGATTGGTTTGTTGAGTGGCATATGAACCTTCGTCAGCACGGTCTGGACAACTATGCCGAAGGGGTTTATAAACACTTGAATAGAACAATTCGACACAGTATTGTTTTAAATTGGGTAAATGAAATAATTTTGCCTTGATTATACTTTGTATATAAAGAAATAATTTTTCAGAATTATTAAAGTGTATATAAGTTGATTGTTTGGTTGTTGAATAAGTTGTTTGAATAATCTAAATAAAAGAATAATTGTATAAGAAAAAGAATTATAAGTATGAAATTATAATTAAAGTGATTAACAATTGTGAAATAAACTTATATATAAAATTGAGTTTGAATAAGTAATGAAATTTGACCTTGGTTAAAGTTAAATGGAAATTTACTTAGTATTGGAATCTGAATTGATTTATAAGTGGGAATTTAAGTTATGTAAATGAAATTCAACTTTTGTAATTGAATTGAATTAATGGATTGAATGTTAATCGATTGAATATAAATTAAGTTGATATGGAATAATGAATGTAAGTGTTAATTCATTAAAATCTAATGTAATTGGAAGTTGAATAATTGAATGAAAATCAATTTAATTAAACCAATTGAAAGTGATGGTGTTAAACTAAATTGAATGAATATAAGCAAAGGAATTTGGTTGTAATTAATATACTTTGGTTGTTATATGATTGTTAGTTGATTGTATATAATTCATTAAGTGTTAATGGAATTGGAAGCTAAAGTAATTGAAATCCAATTGGAAGTTAAATGAATCTTGAATAGAATTGAAATTTGATTTGGAAGTGAACCAACTTGAATATGAATTAGTGAATATTAACTAATTGAGAATAAATGTTAGTAAAAACATCTACTGTTAATGAATCAAATGTGATTAAAAATTGAAAACCCAATTCATTGAATATTAAAGAGAATATGAATGAATATTTATTGGTTATGAATGCTAGTTGGATGATAGTTGGTTGATGGTTGGATATATATTGCTTTTATTGCATTTGCTATGTTGGCATATATAGTTATTATGTTGCTATATGTTGTATATTGATACTATTTTCATATATGCATGATTCTCATGTTGTTTGTTGAGTGTTTAGTAGGTGCGGATCGCGTTTGCTTCGCATTTGGAGCTCGCTTTCGCGCTATATTAGCCGTATATGCTCGCTAATAATAAATAAGGTACATATCTCGGATTACATGCCGTACTTTTACACTTTTTTCCTTGCGGGATGCCTCATTACTTGATGAGATGTATATTTGTGATATATATACTGCCATTTTTTTTCGGATCGAGCCGCGCAAAGGAGACTATGGCGAATTTTTCCGAAAATTTAAGGCGTTAGAAAAAATTTGAGAAAATTTCAAAATTTTTGAAAACTATAACTTTGATTTGGAATTGAAAGTTAAACAATAGTAGTTGTTTTTGAAAAGATAACTAGGTATAATTTGAAAACTTAGTAAAGTTATTATAAGAAGTTTAATTATGAATTTTGCGAAAGTTAATAGATTCTGTAATTTTTCTTACTTGTTAATTTCGAGGACGAAATTCTTTTAAGGGGGAAGTATGTAACGACCCAGAATTTTATTTAATTTAAATTTGAATATTTAATTAAGTTTAAATATAAATAAGTGAAATTCATAAGTCGAATAAATTTTATTTCGAATAATTGGATTTAATTGGATAATTAAATCGATAATTTAATATGTGAAAATACAGAAATAATTGAAAATTGGGTTAAATATTATTGAAAATGATTTGTAAAATTTTATTATATCATATTGGAGTTAGAATGATGTTATAGAGCTTTTAAAATCGAATTAAAAGTTAATTTGTGCAAATTGAATATTTTAATATTTAATCGACTAGTGAAAATAGCCAATTTTCGAACAGTCTTGGAATTGGACTAAACTAGTTCCATTGGATCCATAATAGTTTGTTATTATCGGATTTCAATTTTCGTAGCAATTGAAGTTATCGTTTGATCGTGGCAGCTCGAAACGCATCGAAATTGTTTTAATATTAATTTGGCAAGTTAAAATAGCCATTTTTCAAAAAGTCTCGGATTTTGACGAAACCAGTTTCATCGGATCCGTAATGTGATATTATTGTATGGTTTCAAATTTCATGTCAATCGGATCTACCGTTTGTCCGGTGCAAGCTAAAATGCATAGAAAATCGTTTAATCGGTTTAATTTTAAATTGAACGTTTATTGCCATAACTCGCACAGATGACCTAATTAGCCTCCGAAACCTGTTCCATTGTGTCCGGAACGCGGGATAAACCCTAGAAACGCTGGTCACCGCGCGTAAATCGGAGTTTGAAAATTCCGGAATGAATAGTGTCGTTCAAACTTCTATAAATAGGGCCTTTATTCACGAAAATATAGCAAAACCCTAATTTTCTAGTGTAGCCGCCAGTGATGAAACCGAAGGCCGGAATCTTCCTATCTATCTCCTCAAATTTCTTCGAATCCGTGAAGCAATCCAAGAAACTTACAACATGAAACTTGTAGAGCTCGTCGAGAGCAACATTTTCAACGGTGATGATCGGAAAATACGCTACGGATTGGTGGCAATTGGCTCAAGAATGTGTTACCGTCATGCTCGATTTTTGACGCATGGGGATGACCGAGCGTCGCCGGTCTCTGGCCGAGTATGGTGCTTGCGACGAGCTTCGCTATGGTGGCTCCTGATCGGCTTCACGTTGCTCGAGTGGGTCGCGGCCTTAAACCCTAGTTGTGCAAAATGGGTTCGGTTTTGTTTTCTTACCTGTAGAATACGTGCGTGCAAAAGAAGAAGATGAAGAGGGAGCGGCTAGATTTGCAGGGCCAGGAGATCCAAGGGCTGTGATGAGTGAAGGTTAAAAATTATAAAAGAATTTGTAAATATAAATTTGTGTAAACTTGTAAAATGCATAATTTTTTCATACGAGGCTGAAAACGTGCGAAACCAGTTGCGTTGGAATCGTATGGACGAGCAGTACGCTATGCAATTGGATTGGAGTCGTTTGGAGTTAGTGAGAATTTCGGGTAAAATTAAACGCGTTTTTAATTTTATTCGAAATAAATCGCTAAAACGAAATTGAAATCAAGGTGAGAACTTCTCACTCAATCGAATCGGTTTCGATTTTATTTTAAATAGTTAGATTTAAAATTCTTGAATGTATGTTTGAATGATGATTGTTATCTATTGATTGTTAAAATAGATATTATGCGCCGTTAGTAAGCGGATGTTATTTATTAAAAACATATACCGCGAATATTTCATAAACAGTGAAATTGGTATTATATATAATAGCAATATATATATATATTGGCATATATATATATATTGCAGTTGTTGATTTCCCGCATTGTATAGCGGATGAGACCCTATTGCGCCGTCTATTAAGCGGATAATATTTTAAATCCCATATACCGTGATAATTTCGTACTGGAACGAAATTGGTATTGTGCTAATGTTTGTGAATGCAGGGAAACAGGTTGGAGGGATCCAACTAGATTCCTCAACAGTATTTATTTGATTTCAGATATTTTGATATTTGATGGATTCTCATATCGATATATGATATCGTTGTTGTCGTGATTGACTATTTGGTGTGTGTTGCGACTTTTATATTGATTAGAAAAGTACAAATTTTAATAAATTCTGCAAGCGCACATGCGTGTAGTATGCAGGTCGAACACAGGGAATTGTATTTTAAAACAATTAAAATCCATAGTTAAATCTTAGGCGTGTTAAACGAATTCGACGGTGAATTTTGAACAGAAAATAAAAACAATAATATACTCCGAATCTATTTCGAAACTAATCGAAATTGCTATCAAAATATAGAATTGTAAAAATCAGAACAGAAATTGAAATTGCGGAAAAGAAGATAACGGAGCAAACAATTGAAATAATTATTAACTAACTGAAAAGTGTGCAGAAAATAACTAAGAACAAGAATAAATAAATTGCTAAATCTAATCAACAATCCTACGTATTCTGTTCGAAAATAAAAACAGTGCTGAATTTAAATCTAAACTTGAAGAAAAGTGATGAGGTAAGAGATGATTTTCCATCTGCATTCCTCTCTCTATTTAAAGACTTCAGCCTCCACAAATAACCCTATTATTTAGGTCCATGTGCTTGATATTAGGAGAGAAATAAGGACACCTCACTTTGAATTGGTCTTTGCTTTGTTATTTGATTAACAAGTGGCCTTGCTTTGAGAGATTTTCAGGTCAAACTTTGAATGTGTATTTTCAATATTTGCAATTGATTTCTTGCATGAATGGTACACATGTTGGTGACGTGAGATGCATTTCTACATGAACGATATGTACTTTCTCTTCGACGGTATTCAAAATGTTGCACTTTGGAATCTATAATCTGCAAAACCACAAAAAAATACCCGTATAATACCACTTTATTACAATAAAAATATATGAAACAAACGGTTTAAAATGCGGAAAAATATGTTCATCGGTGTGTAGCATCATTGGGCCAAATTTTGGAATTTTAAAATGATTTTAAAGTGATTTTTGAAGAGTATACGTTTATAAAATATATTTTTTGAATTGATCCATTATAA
The DNA here is from genome assembly GCA_030765085.1 of Allium cepa. NCBI lineage: Eukaryota > Viridiplantae > Streptophyta > Magnoliopsida > Asparagales > Amaryllidaceae > Allium > Allium cepa. The sequence continues at coordinate 905,950,697 of CM060937.1, forward strand.
ATAAATAAACGTTATAATTTTGATGTTATAATAATTATGATTTTTGAGAAATATAGTTAAAAGTTGATTTTTGAAAATATTAGGTAAATGATTTTATAAAATAGTTTAAATTGCGATTTTTGAATTTATTGTGAAAAGTTTAAAAATAGGATTTATAAAATTTAATTATTTTATAAATCAAAATGATGGAATTATAAAGGAGTTTAAAGACGTTTTGAAATTATAATATGAATTGATTTATATAAGGAATTTATAAATTGATATTTATAAATTAAAATATTTGAATTATAAAACGAATTTTTATAAGTGTTAGAATGAATTGTAAATGAATCTCATAAATGAATGAAATTTATAGAATTATAAACGGTGAAGTTATAGATGGAATTTTATAAGCAGTAGGTTTATAAAATTTGTAAAGTTATTTGAAGAATAGATTTGGTTAAATAAATGAATCTTATAAGTTATAAGATTTATAAATTGGGAAGTTAAAAGAACGATTTTGTAAAATAATCATTTTATAAGCATTTAACTTATAATATGAACCTTTGGTTTATAATTGAGTTATAAATTGAAATAACTTAATAAAGGAGATTTATAAAAAGGAAGTTGTTATAAAATAAATAGGAATGGAATTTATAAACATTGTTTTTTATAAATCCGCAAAACGACCTATTTTGATAAGTAAATAGCTATAGCATATTAAAGGAGTTATATTCACGTTTTAGACAGTGAATAATCCTTTAAAGTAAAATGAATAGAAATGATGAAAATTGGTTCCGAAGTATATTCACGTTTTTGAATTGTGAATAATATGTTAATGAAATTGTTTTGAATGTGATGTTTTAAACAGAATTAAAATGATCTAACGATGTTTTAAATGTGTTAAGATTCCAAACCATAGATTTCAACATTTATTGTTGAAATAGACGTTTTCGAGAAATAAAAGGAAATGGTGGACTATAACACTGTTGTTATAGTAAATGATTTCCGAAAGGAAATGTTTTGTATAGTATTGGGATTTATATATCTGTTTTAATTTCGAATCCCTATACTAGTGATTTTGGGTTGTCGTAACGATGTTTTACGTAACATTCGTTTTAGCCCAAATAAATATGTTTAAGAGAATGATTTCCTTAAAGAATGAAATATATACTTAATTTCGATTTAAGTATATTGAATATTTTCCAAGTATAGAAAATAAAAAGACTTGTGAATTACTTATGAATAAATAAGCATGGAAATGTTTTTCCAATGTGAAATGAAAAGTCTAAAGAATTTATCTTTTTGAAGATAAATTGAAATGAATAATTGAAATCGTATATGCATGGATATTTTGGAATGAAAATTCACTATGGAATTTATAAAAGAAAGGGGAATTTGTTTAAAAATAAGTATTGATTTATTTTTGAAGTATTGAAATTATATATCTTGTAAAGATATTTTTGGGAAATAAATAATTTGGAAAATTATTTGGAATCTGGTGATGTTGTGCATATCCATTGATAGTTCAATAACCGACTATCAATATTTACCTTTGAAAGGTATTTGTTGTGATTTGCTGAATTTGAATGCCACACTTGTTTTTAAATTATTGCGCTCGTTATTCGGATTACCCATTCCGAATAGTGATACGACGTAATGGATAGCATTGATGACCGGTGTTGAAGATCGGATATTTTTGAAAGCGAAAGGACAACTCGTCGATTGTCTTTGCACCGAGTAGCTATGGTATAGAGACTCCCTATGTGATTGGAAGTCCGGACGTGATTAGAAATTATCCGGATTGCAAGGACTTCTTTGTAAGTGCCTTCGGTTCTGTTCGAGCCCGTAACAGACTTGTATGGATTGTATGTTTGACATTACAAATTGAGATATAAAGCCGATTACTTTCAAATATATTTCTGTTGGTGGCGGAGAATTTATTCTCTTAGCTTAACACCCTTCTCTGAGACGTACGAGCTCAGAGGTTATGTAGTTGAAGGTTAACAGCGATATATTCCCAATATGGTAATGTGACATGCTGAGTGTTGCTGTGAAATGATCATTGTGTTGATCATTTGTGATAGGATCATTTGTTTGATCGTTTATCTTTGTGATCATTTCTATGATCATTTGTTGACCCAAAGCATGACTTTGTATAAAGCGTGGCTTTGTGGACGAGACTTCGTCGAGCCTCACACCACGGAATGGTCAAAACAGGAAAGATGCGGCAAGGTTATGAGGGGTAGCTCCCTTTAGGTTATGTGCATTTCCTTCTGGAAAAGGGTGGTATCATGGTATGGAGCCCAAATACTTACTCATGTTGAAACACTTTATTTATGATTGTGTGATGATGATTACGAGCGCTCGGTTAAAGGTCCCAAAGGACCGGGGGATGGCATACTCGTGTCAGTAGTTACCCAGTTAGGGGTAACCCGGCCTTGTGTTGGCAGAGATCCGGTTTGGTTAGAATTATAAATGAATCTTTATAGAATATAAACGGTGAAGTTTATAGAATGAATTTTTATAAATGAATCCGGTTTTGTTAGAATTATATTTGAATTATAAAACGAATTTTTATAAGTGTTAGAATGAATTGTAAATGAATCTCATAAATGAATGAAATTTATAGAATTATAAACGGTGAAGTTATAGATGGAATTTTATAAGCAATAGGTTTATAAAATTTGTAAAGTTATTTGAAGAATAGATTTGGTTAAATAAATGAATCTTATAAGTTATAAGATTTATAAATTGGGAAGTTAAAAGAACGATTTTGTAAAATAATCATTTTATAAGCATTTAACTTATAATATGAACCTTTGGTTTATAATTGAGTTATAAATTGAAATAACTTAATAAAGGAGATTTATAAAAAGGAAGTTGTTATAAAATAAATAGGAATGGAATTTATAAACATTGTTTTTTATAAATCCGCAAAACGACCTATTTTGATAAGTAAATAGCTATAGCATATTAAAGGAGTTATATTCACGTTTTAGACAGTGAATAATCCTTTAAAGTAAAATGAATAGAAATGATGAAAATTGGTTCCGAAGTATATTCACGTTTTTGAATTGTGAATAATATGTTAATGAAATTGTTTTGAATGTGATGTTTTAAATAGAATTAAAATGATCTAACGATGTTTTAAATGTGTTAAGGTTCGAAACCATAGATTTCAACATTTATTGTTGAAATAGACGTTTTCGGGAAATAAAAGGAAATGGTGGACTATAACACTGTTGTTATAGTAAATGATTTCCGAAAGGAAATGTTTTGTATAGTATTGGGATTTATATATCTATTTTAATTTCGAATCCCTATACTAGTGATTTTGGGTTGTCGTAACGATGTTTTACGTAACATTCGTTTTAGCCCAAATAAATATGTTTAAGAGAATGATTTCCTTAAAGAATGAAATATATACTTAATTTCGATTTAAGTATATTGAATATTTTCCAAGTATAGAAAATAAAAAGACTTGTGAATTACTTATGAATAAATGAGCATGGAAATGTTTTTCCAATGTGAAATGAAAAGTCTAAAGAATTTATCTTTTTGAAGATAAATTGAAATGAATAATTGAAATCGTATATGCATGGATATTTTGGAATGAAAATTCACTATGGAATTTATAAAAGAAAGGGGAATTTGTTTAAAAATAAGTATTGATTTATTTTTGAAGTATTGAAATTATATATCTTGTAAAGATATTTTTGGGAAATAAATAATTTGGAAAATTATTTGGAATCTGGTGATGTTGTGCATATCCATTGATAGTTCAATAACCGACTATCAATATTTACCTTTGAAAGGTCTTTGTTGTGATTTGCTGAATTTGAATGCCACACTTGTTTTTAAATTATTGCGCTCGTTATTCGGATTACCCATTCCGAATAGTGATACGACGTAATGGATAGCATTGATGACCGGTGTTGAAGATCGGATATTTTTGAAAGCGAAAGGACAACTCGTCGATTGTCTTTGCACCGAGTAGCTATGGTATAGAGACTCCCTATGTGATTGGAAGTCCGGACGTGATTAGAAATTATCCGGATTGCAAGGACTTCTTTGTAAGTGCCTTCGGTTCTGTTCGAGCCCGTAACAGACTTGTATGGATTGTATGTTTGACATTACAAATTGAGATATAAAGCCGATTACTTTCAAATATATTTCTGTTGGTGGCGGAGAATTTATTCTCTTAGCTTAACACCCTTCTCTGAGACGTACGAGCTCAGAGGTTATGTAGTTGAAGGTTAACAGCGATATATTCCCAATATGGTAATGTGACATGCTGAGTGTTGCTGTGAAATGATCATTGTGTTGATCATTTGTGATAGGATCATTTGTTTGATCGTTTATCTTTGTGATCATTTCTATGATCATTTGTTGACCCAAAGCATGACTTTGTATAAAGCGTGGCTTTGTGGACGAGACTTCGTCGAGCCTCACACCCCGGAATGGTCAAAACAGGAAAGATGCGGCAAGGTTATGAGGGGTAGCTCCCTTTAGGGTATGTGCATTTCCTTCTGGAAAAGGGTGGTGTCATGGTATGGAGCCCAAATACTTACTCATGTTGAAACACTTTATTTATGATTGTGTGATGATGATTACGAGCGCTCGGTTAAAGGTCCCAAAGGACCGGGGGATGGCATACTCGTGTCAGTAGTTACCCAGTTAGGGGTAACCCGGCCTTGTGTTGGCAGAGATCCGGTTTGGTTCTCGGGGACGTCCTTCCAGTGGCATTCTCATGTGCTAATGGGAAGTTCCTTGGCCTGACCATTCGATGGAAATCCAAAGAAACAGTATGATCTTGTACGGTATTAGTTGTAGAACCTATCATTCACTTATGGTGGCGCCCCACTGTTTGGATGGTAGCTATAGTAGGCATAGTTCGGAATGTCTATGCTGGCTAAGATTAATATTCTACTTTTGAAATGTTTTCTCTACACTATGCACTAGTAATAATATCAAATGTTCTTTTTAATGCGTATCAAGCATCTTTGACTATCATAAGGAGAAATCTCCTTCGATTCTGCGTTTGCATTGTGTGTGTGTGCAGGAGGCCTTATGGTAGTCTCATTTTTAAAAGCATTGCGAATTGACTTTAAAAATATTCTTCTATTTTGTTTTGAAGATAAATAAACTGTTTTGAGTTCTCACACCAGTCACATGACTGACTTGGAGTTTATTGTTTCCTTCCTAAACTCTGAGTGCCCACCAATTTCCACACGGGCAGTCAAGAGTTAAGGTTTATCAGGATATCCTGGAATTGCTGGAGGTAAGACGGATGGCATTGGCGTATTACTAGTATATAGTATTTCTTTTCCGCTGTTTGAGGTTGTTGTTGTTGTACACTCTGATGATATGATGTAATGAAATGAAAATGTAATGTAATAACTGATATAGTTCTTGTTTAAAGATTATTCATTTATCTATTATATGTTGTTCCGCTGCGATTGTGAGATTCTGATATTGTTCTGTTGTTTTCTGTTTCGTTCTATTTCCTTTCCATTCTATTTTCTATCCTTTCTCTCTTCTTCTATCCTTTTCTTTTTTTTCTATTTCTTAAACATTGAGAATTCATATTTCTGTTTATCTTGAGTTAATCTATGGAGATTAGTGTATATTCAAGGAGTACGGATTTGCGGGTCCTCACAGGTTAGGTGGGTCATGCCCTAACAGGACAAGATTTCCCCCTGTCTAGATGTCCCTTTTTATTCGGCTTAGTGGGTGGTTGGTCGCGCCAACCACGGGGTTATCTTGTTCGGGACTGTTCAGTAAGTAATGGTTCCGGCCTTGTGTTGCAGGGGAGCGGGCGTACTCCTCGGTACTCTGATCTAGGTCAGATACTATGACGGGCGGTACCCCAGTAGCCCAGCCATTGATGGAAATCCATTCTCTCTACGAGCCTTGTACGAGTTTTGTTTGTATTACCCACTCTATGGCTAGTAGCTGGAATTTAATAGATGTAACAATTTCAGCTATTTTGTAAGTATTTGTATATAGAGCCTATTATAATATCAGAGGATTTCTATAAAATTGTTTTAGCTATCGTAAGGTAAAAACCCGACATATTTATTTGTGGCGTGGTCTTACGAGATGCTTTTGTTTTCAAAGGATTTTTGAAACTTTAATAATCCAATTGAGTGTGATTTTCTCACACTGGTATTCCAGACTGACTCGGGTATTGTTTTATATGATGCTCGGGTCAGACCGAGTTAAACAGGATTCAGGTTATATGATGGAGCTCAGGAGAAGAGCTGGTGACAGAGCGTATTTCCGTATTTGTCTATTATTTCCGCTGTGTATGATCATATAGTAGTTGTCTCTGTATGACTGATTGATGTACTCTGATGATGGCATGTATGTATATGTATACAGTACAGATTTCTTTGTATTTAAAACTGTAGTTTATATATTATATTTATTCCGCTGCGATGTGAGATTCTGATGTTGATTTCTTTTCTACTACTTCTACCTCTTTCTTCTTTTACCCGAAGACTCGTACATTTGTGCCACTTTGGACAAAACAGTGGTGGAATTTTGTTAGTTCAAAGGGGTACGGATTTGCGGGCCTTTACAAATAATTTTATTTAAATTTATTTACTAATTAATTTCTTACTTTATTAATAAAATAGTTTCTTTTATTATTATTTTTTCAATCTAATAATATTTAATTTTAACATTACATTCCAAATAATTAGTTCATATTTATGTGTTTTAAGATTATTAAATGAATTATTAAATCATTGTTTTTTCATATTTAATTCTTATCATTTAATAATGTATTTCTTAAGAAATTTCTGAGATTCAAGTCAATTAATTCAAATCATATTTAATACAATAATTATTTTTGTTTAATTGTTAATTAATTGCTTCTGGACAAGGGTTGTTAAAGACACCCCTTAAGAAAATTGTGTCCTGGTAATCACTTATACGGGAAAATCTATAACTAGCTAATTAAATTCTAGATTTCTACATCACTAATTAATAATAGACAATGTGCATTAGAGAATAACTCAGGATAAGATCGTTCCATGAGCTCTTGTGTCTTCCAAGTGAAATCCAATGGATTTTCAGACCATTACACTTTCGCCAATGGAACTCTCTTTCTCCTGAGCTGTCGAATTTCAGATTCAACTATCCAAACTAAATGACACATATATGTAAAGATTAGGGAATAACTCAGGCTCCTGAATGTCTCTAGGCTCGGCAATAGTCTATGTATGCCTTAAGTATTTCCATTAGTTGAGATACATGAAAGATACTATGAATCCCAGAGAAGTGGCTAGGCAATTTAACACTGTATGTCGCTCTTCCAATAGGCTCGGTAATAGGCTACGGACCCTCATAGCATTGGTGCTAACTTCCTTGTTTTGTTGAACCTTATAGCTCCCTTCAGTGGTGAAATCTTCACATATACTAAATCTCTAATTGCAAATTCTATATCTTTCCTTCTACAATCTACATACAACTTCTGTCGATCTTGGGCCTCATTTATTCTTTGTCTAAATAGCTTAATCTTCTTTGTTGCTTCTCTAATAGAATCTGGACCTAGAACGAACTTATCTACAGTCTCCAACCAACAAGATGGTGAATGATACGGTCTGTCATATAAAGATTCAAATGGAGCCATACTGATGCTAAGCATGATAACTTTTATTATAAGCAAACTCCACCAAGAATAGATGGTCCTTCCAATCACCACCGAAATTCTAGTATACAGGCACAAAGCGAATACACAAGAATCTGGTACATCTACTATGTTTGTCCACCAATCTACGGATGATATGCTGTACCAAAATTCAGCTTTGCTCCTAATGCTTCCTGAAAACTTTTCCAGAATCTTCTAGTGAACAAGGAATCATGATCATAAACTATGAAGTTAGGAATTCCACGAAGCCTCATCACTTCTTTTAGGTACAACTTAGATAAATAAGATGTAGTTCAGTTTGACTTTACCTGTATGAAGTGCACCGACTTAGTCAACAGATCCTCTACTACCCAAATATGTCGTATCCATGTCTAGATCATGGTAGCCCATCCACAAAGTCCATTGACACCTATAACCACAAAATGTAAATCACATTCTAATAGGATTTGTACAACTGAATAAATGATTATTGATCTACTCATACTTGATTCCATTTCCATTGAAGGATTCCTAATAGTTGTAGAGGACAAGTGGATCTATGTACTCCATAATAAACTTTCCAATACCACGTTTCATACCTTCCCAGTAGGAGAGTCGCTTCATATCTATGTATATTTTGCTACTGCCTAGGTGTATGGTGTATCGTGATATATGGAATTCTTCCAATACTTATGGAAATCATTAACATCTATATTACTAACATGTTCCTTCTTCATAAGCTTCTAAGAGAGTTAAAGAATAACTAGCTAAATCTTCACCTTTATCTCTAGATTCCAATCTCTGAATAAGAGCTAAAGTAGTCGAATCTTTCTTCTGTGCTTCTATGTTCTTATCAATCAGAGTTGGTCTTACTACCAAGGTTGCTAATACCACATCCGAACAAGCTGTAGAGTTCCTATCTCGGATCTTACACATAGATAATGTCTCAAGATCTTTCCACTTAGCTATCATTGTAGAGACTACAATTGGGTGCTTACAACTCAATGCATGAGCAACTCGACTACCTTTACAAGGTGTATATTGGATCTCAAAATCGTATGCTACCAAAAACGCCGACCATCGCTGCTACCTCATGTTAAGATCCTTCTATTTAAACAAATACTTCGGTGAACTATGATTATGTATAACAAAAATCACTCTCCAATGTCACTAAATCTTTAGAGCAAAGATAATAGCTGCAAGTTCCAAATCATGTGCTGCATATCTAATTTAATTGGGTCTTAACTATCTCGATGCGCATGCCATAACCCTTCCTTTCTTCATTAGTACTGCACCTAATCCAGAACCACATGCATTATATAAACTTCCAGGTCCTAGTTGCCTTCAGGTACTATATAAATAGGTGCATTTGTAAGCAATTTCTTCGATTTCAAATATGCTTCTTTACACTTATCCATCTATTGGAACTTCACTCCTTTCCCGGTAAGGTTGTTCAAAGACTGTGTAATCTTCAAGAAATTTTTGGTGAACTGCCAGTGATCCAGCTAATCTCAAGAAACTTATGATCTCTAAAACAGTCTCTGGTAGTTTCCTATTCTATATTGCTTCTACCTTTGATGGGTCTATTGAGATACCTTCTTCGAAAATGATATGGACTAAGAATTTAAACTGTCTTTTCCAAAAATGACATTTAGAGATCTTGGCTTTTAACTTATTTTGCTTTAGTGCTCCAATACTATCCTGAGGTGCTTCACATGCTCCTTATTAGATTTAGAATATTCAATATATCACCAATAAAAACTACAACGAACTTATCCAGTTATTGTTTGAGGACTCTATTCATCAGATCCACGAAGTAGGCTGGAGCATTCGTCAAACCAAACGGCATTAGATCTACCTTTGCTAGGTTCACGGAGACGCCCTCTTCGAAAATGATATGGCCTAAGAATTTAACCTGCCTTTGCCAAAAATGGCATTTGGAGACCTTAGCTTTTAACTTATTTGTCTTTAGAGTCTCCAACACTATCCTGAGGTGCTTCACATGCTCCTCCTCAAATTTAGAGTATTCGGTGCTCCTTTTCAGATTTAGAGTATTCAGTATATCACCAGTAAAAGTAGATAGATCTTATCTAAGCATTGTTTGAAGACTCTATTCATCAGATCCACGAAGTAGGCTGAAGCATTTGTCAAACCAAACAACATCACTAGCCATTTGTATGAGCCATATCTAGTTTTGAATGAGGTCAATGTAATGTTGTCTTTAGAATTCTCAATTGACGAAATCCCATAGCTAAGTACAATTGTGAGAAGATATTAGCTCCACTTGGTTGTTCGAACATATCATCAATCTAGAAAGGGGATACTTATTCTTAATACTTACCTCATTTAACTTCTTATAATTAATACATAGCTTGAGGGATCTGTCTGACTTCTTTACAAATAGAGTTACGGCCCCACAAGGTGAACTACTCGATCTAATAAATGCTTTTACTCTACTTTAGACACTTGCTTCTTAGGTTCTTCATTCTATTTGGTGGACAGGAGGTTGATGAAAGGTTGAGCTCCAGGAACAAGATCTATTCAGCGCTCAATAGCTCCTTAGGAGCTAGATCTGTTATAGGTTCAAAGATATCCCCGTATTCATTAACTACTGGAATCCGAGCAATCTCATCCTAAGCTCGAGCTTCAATAGCAAAAAGAGATTCGCCCAATCTTCACTAACACTCATAAGATCTATACTTACTCTCTCAAAATCTGTATAGCTGGAGTCATAATCCTTTCAGACCATAAAAGATGTCCCATATAACAATCTAGCCAATCCATCCCAAGGATGATGCCAAATCCCATATATTGAAATACATGTAGATCACAACAAAAAGAGTAACCACCCAAAATAAATTCAAATCCTTACAGAACATCATAAGAATTGCTTATCCTCCAATAGGATTCGTAATCCTTAAAATTCTGATTAAATATGCCACATAATGGTGAAATTTATCCACCAATTCTTTCGATATGAATGAGCATTATGCATCCGCATGGAATAGAACTCTAATAGGTATACCTCTAAATAGATTCATACCTCCAAGAACTACCGGTGCTTTTCCCTTAGCTTGAGTGGTACTGCCAACTATCTCTATAGAATTCAACTTTTCAATCTTCTTCTTTACTGTAGGATAAGTGTAGCTAAGATGCCTTTCATGATGTAGATCCTGCACTTCTTCTTAAACAAAATCCGACGAGGTTTGGAACACTCTCTGGAGAAATACCTTTTCTCTCCACAGTTATAGCACTTCACAGCTTCTCTCCCATGGCTCCTAAACTCTGATGTGCTAGCTTGCACGGCCTTCTTGCCTTAAAATTTGGGCTTTTGCTTCCTGAAAGAGAATCATTGCTTCTGCCCAACGACTGCCTTGGCCTTTGACTCACCTTCACTAATTTCTTTCTCTTCTTCTTCCAAACATAGTGTAGTGCCTAAAATTTTCTCAAAAGTAACCTCTTATTGATGTAGAAGAGCCATCCTTAAAAAAATTTAAGTTCATATATGAATTTCTAATTCTTTTTCAGCAGTGTGTTAATGAGCTCTATGTCGTACTTAGATATGGCTTTAAATATAGAAACATATTCGGCTATGGACATGTTATGCTACTTCAGATCTATAAACTTTCGAGTCATGGTTGTCTTCTCAGCTTCCGGAAGAAACTTCCTATCCAATCGACCTTTAAAATCATCACAAGTTAACTCCAACTCAACAGCCTCTACTACCAGAAGCTAATACCAATCCAGTGCCCTTTCCTAAAGCTATCCGGAAGCAATTTGGACATTTTGCTGGTCAATAATGCGCATACATGTGATGATGCATTCACACATCTGTAATTAAGCTTGCACTCCTATCACTCCCGATGTACCATTATAGGTTTTTCCTCAAAGTATAGCATTATGGCTACACAACCTAGTGAAGTCAAATCATGGAGTGGGAGGATTTAAAGTGGTGGAAGTGCTCGACTGTTGTATGCTTCACACCAATTCCATAAGCTGCTTTCTAGTCATGTAAAATTCCTTGGGTCCACTAGACTGACATAGGTCTGCACGACCAGCTTGAGGACTGACCATTTCTCACTTCTGCACTTAAGTGAGACATATGCAATGGATATTAAAAAAAGTAATAATATGTCAGATCACACAAATAATAAACACGCACCTAGATGACTACACTCTGTAATCACCGTACATAAACACACACACTTGGATAATTCATTTAGGATATCTACCCAATACCCAATAGACAAAGTCTCCTAAGTCCATCTAGGCCAATGACTCGTGTCCCTTATGACATGTATTGTTCTAAACTCGCTCTAATACCAAATGTGAGTACCCTCATCTTTGTACCCATGCTATTCTATAGTATTACCATGAAATATAGTTGGGTAACACGGAGAACGAGGCGATACGGTGTACAGATGTGAATATTCCCTTAGACTAACACCACTACATCTCTTGTATCATATAATACTTACCAAAAATGTACACGGTTCCAGGACAAAGCAATAAATATCGATGCGACCAGGATAGAACAATACAAAATCACATAATAATATCAGAGTACATAGAGTCACAAAGCGACTAGTGAACTATACTAATATAATACATAGTCCAGGGCTACAAAATGATAGTCTCATGCCCACTATCTAATACATTATCAAATACTACAAAATAGATACAATGAGGCCATAAAATCGTATAAGGAATATATCATCCTATAACTACTACTAGAGTCCCCTAAATGCCAAAACGAGTCCTATGATCCATATAGTACTTGCGCCTGTAATGTCTCGGACTGACCTAAGTATAAAACACATGGGTCAAAATATGTCTGAATCAAATTTAATTGTGATATAAACTATAATATAATCTAGTATAATATATGCAAGTAACAAAATATATCAAGCATACATATCATCAAATCATATTTTTATACTACAAAAATATCATGCTGACAAAATGAGTATAGATAATATGGGGATTGACTATACTTTAGATAAAAATCTCTAGCATAGTCATACTCATCATCATAAGAATATAAATAGTATATTTCTATCTATCACACACACACACCAGAACCGGACGGGAGACTAACAGTACACACTTTCTTTAGGAGACTCAAAATGTCCATTTGACATGGCTCATATGGTCAGAGTTTCCTTGACGACCATCATGTCTCACATCCACCAATGTACTCAACTATACGAGGACTCGATCATGACCCCTAAACATGACCCCTGAATAGTAAAAGGCTGGTGGCCTAGGTGACACATGGGGCGATACAGTACCTACACACGGCTCTATAGACTCTTGACACACGACTATAAGAATTAGGTATCATGGATCTGAGGTGCGACTGCCATGATCAGGCTGTTAGGATGGTACTAGCCAGTTTGGTTCAACTTTTTAGCATAAATGAAGTCAGAAAATGATGGATAATGACATTGATTTTATAAACTATGACCGACATACAACACTATGTACATATATTGACACATAGTTCTATACACATATTAACACACGGTTATAATCATCCTTACCCACCAAGTGAGTACTATATCAATCCATATATATCATCACATGGGTAATGTTTACTCATAATTAATAAACCCCCCAGATCTAAGAGCATCTGAGAACATCTCCGGCGAAGGAAACATAGATAACTGAAATGATTGGCCTTCATGCCTATCCCCATCATTCGAAACTGGAAACAGATCTTTTAGAGGTGTAGCAGCGTATCAACATCAGCTGTGTTTAACTCATGTTACTACAACTCCAAACCAACATTCGATATGATGTCCCATACCATCGCATGTTATTTCAATGTTTATTCAATGCTCGTAAACTCCACTCAATCCACACTATTTCCGTACAACGAGTCCAATGAATAACCGGAAAAGTGTTACCGAAAGCACCGAACCAGACGATATCCCCAAAACTGTTTATTTAAATTTCTCATCACACAAAAATGAAAATTCATAAATAGTAATAATCAAAGTAATATGATTTATATCTTACAACATATTGGTTTTACTATTTTAAATGAAACGTTACTTAATTCTTCTATATAAGGTAATATCTAATTAAATGTATCTAAACATCATACATTTCCTTTATAGTTCCATAATGTATGTTATATAATCTTCAAAAACTTTGATAAGTGCATTTGATAATATATATGCAAGAATTTATTTATCTTTTTAATTTTTCTATTTAAAAAACATTATTAAATTCACTAGATTTAATTATTAACATTTTAAACATTATTCATCTAACTAAATGTGTATATACATTATAGTATATTAATATATTTATGTTAATTATATTTTATTGCAATACACACACATACACATATTTCAAATAAGTGTCGATCGCTCGCAATCACTGGTTCACTGCTAGCGGTCGACTGGTATGCGGTCGACAAGTCAAGCAACCGGTGTCGCATTTACCTTTGCCTGAATAATGTGTTTCGGGCCATCTTCTTATCCTTTCCTTCAACCTCCTTCCAAATTCAAGCGCATACACCATTGCACATCCATTTTACGATTAATTCATATCCAAACAACTAATATTAATCCCAAACATAGTCAAAATCATATGTTGGAAGTAAGAGTAAGGATACATAAATGTGTATAAATGATTATACAAAAGGTATATACCATTTCAAACTTCAACTCACCATCAATGCAAGCATAGTTGTAAGTTGGAATACTCACCTTCGATTGAAGAAATTCAATTCTGCTTCAATCTTCTTCCTGATTCTCTCCTTGCACTCTTTCTATCATGTATTACAAATTTCCTTCCTCCATTTAGAGGAACAAATTTGAATTCTTACTTCTGGTTATGTAGAGTTTTCTTTGGATTTTTTTTTTGAATTTCTAAAGAGGTAAATGTAACGACCCGTATTTTACGTGTCGATGGATCGTAGAATTTACAGGTCGTTAGTGTTGTTTGTGGTGTTCCTAGCCTGAGTCGTATAAGGAGATAACTCGTGTGGTTAGTGTTGAGTCGTGACCGACTCATAGGCATTGCCGAGTTAAGGGTTGAGTCGTGACCGACTCATAGGATAGGTCGTGTACAAGTTACGACTCATAGGATGGAAGGCTTGGGAGTTAGGTCGTTTGAAGGATAGGTCGTAGGTAGGGGTGAGCGACCTAAGGAGCTAACGGGTTAGGATGTTAATGTGTTGAGAGTTAGGTCGGTTGAGCGACCTAGGATAGAGGAACGACCTAAGAAAGTGACCGACCTAGTGGAGAGCGACCTAAGAGGGGGTAGCGACCTAAAGGTTAGGCGACTTAGAGATGGACCGACCCAGGAAAGTAGCCGACTTAGGGTTTAGAGAGGCATGCTTGAGTCGTTGGTAGATGAGTCGTTAGGTCGCTAGCGCGACCTAAAGGAAATAGGTTGAGTCGTGAGTCGGCTATGTTGTTAGGTCGTAGCATGATAGGTCGGCAACGACCTAAGTTAGGTCGGAGGCTTTTGTATTGTGTGTTTGTTAGGTCGTTGGGGACATAGGTCGGCAGGGGTTTGAGTCGGCACTGGTATTAAGTCGTAAGTCGGCATGGTGGTTAAGTCGTCATACGACTTAGGACTTGGGATATGCGGCCTGTGTTTTAGGTTATGTCTGGGTTGTGTCGTAGGTCGTTAATGTTATAAGTCGTTAGGTTGGCCTTGGGCTTAAGTCGGCCTTGTTTGTTAGGTCGCAGGGGGTTTAGGTCGTGAGACCCTGTGTGTTTGGATAAGCCGTAGGTCGCTAGGGCGGGCTGGTTTTAGGTCGTAGGTCGTTGGAGTGTTAGGTCGGGGACGACCTAAAGGGCGACGACCTAAGGGTTGTTCAGCCTATAAATAGAGGGGTTTGGCTCACTTTTTGGCACCGGTTTTTGAAGCGACGAAGTGCTGCCATTTTGAGAGCTCGACTACAACATTTCTTCATTTTCTTTTCTCTATTCCAATCTAGTTCTAACATCCATCCAAGATTGAAGATCGAAGATCCAAAGTTGAAGATTTTCATCCGAAGAAGCTAGATTTCACCGTTTCAAGTGAAATTTCTCCGGATCAAGCTCAAGTCCTTGCTGTCCAGATCTGAAGTTGATTGATTTTAGGTTGTTTTGGTGATTTGGTGAGTGGTAGTTATCTCTCACGCGGGTCCAAAGGAGTATATTGGATTGGTGGCATGTTTGGGTGTTAAAGTTAGAGATTTCATGCATTTTTCTTAGATCGAAGTCTAGATCCATGGTTTTTGAAGATGTTTACTTATGCAAGTTAGTTTAACAAGTATTAGAGACAAAACCCATGTTTTATAATTGATAGATCTATGCTAAAAACCATGATTTCACATATGTTGGACTTTTGCTCGTTTATTTACGAAATTGCCATTATAGTTGATATTGCTTATATTGCTTGTTAGATCTTGTTTGAATGATTGATATTTGAATGTATGATTGATTTGATTGTTTCCAAGTTAGCTAGTAGTTGATTTGGAACAAGAGGATGGAAGAGGATTCAAAAGCTATGGAAGAAGGCTCTTGAATGGTGAAAGCTGCTTAAGGCATATGTAGCGGATGTTGAAGCTCATATGTATAGATTGGATGATGTTGAGATGGGACTTTGCCATGATTTGATGAGGCAAACCATGTTGTTGAGTTGAGACTTTGCTTTGATGCGATGAAGCGAAGTATGATGTGAGTCTTGGCTTAATCCAAGCAGGGATCATTCCAAGCATGTTGATAACTTGAAGAGTAGTTCAAGTTGGTTGATAATGGATTGTTCAAGAGGTAGCTTGAGCTTGTATGAGGATAGTCGTCAAGATGGATGGCTAGGAGGCTTGGATCTCGTCGTTGTTGAAGGTTCTAGCATGCTCAAAAGCAAGAGTACATGGGGCGCCCATAACGACTACAGGTAGGTAGTCGGGACACCCAAAAGACTACAGGTAGGTAGTTGAGTACTCTGGGCAAAGTAGATAAGTCCTAGGCACAAGGCAGTGTGCGGAGTTATGGTTAGAACCGGGGTTACCATTAGCCCTTGACAGATGGTCATTCAACTAACGGTGAAATCGAGGCAAGGATGACAGTGATAGCCAGAGTCATGGATGTTTGGTTGTATTATCATTCGGCTTCAAGAGCGGTGTTTTCTGGGTGCTTATCTGATCTTGGTTTAGGCCTTGGGGGTTTGTATTTGGAAAACATCGTCCTTGACTCGAGTGGTATTCGCTTTACCTTAATTGTCTATGTTGTTATGCTTGCTTCTCCTTAGTGTATGTCTGGGGCTATCACTGTAGAAAGAGGTGGAGTGGGATGGTTTGGTTCCTATTCCTTTTATCCTTTATGCTCTTTTGGTATGTTTGATAGTTAATTTACTGCTCACTAAGACTTTGTCTGACTCAAGGTTTTATGTCTCCTCTTATTACCTTGGGCTGTTCATCCATGTTTGGGATGGGCAGACTAGGTAGCAGGTGACAGGTGCTGTGCTAGGAGTTCTACGCTGAAGATGACGAAGACGAGCAGGAGGCTTTGCATATTAGTTTTCTTACTATATGTACTGGGTATCCGCTGCTGTATTTGGTTGAGTGATTTGTAGTGAGGCTTTCATGTATGGATTTGAGTAGATGATTGTACGAAACTACTGTGATGCTTATATGATGATG
This sequence comes from Allium cepa, assembly GCA_030765085.1. Taxonomy (NCBI): domain Eukaryota; kingdom Viridiplantae; phylum Streptophyta; class Magnoliopsida; order Asparagales; family Amaryllidaceae; genus Allium; species Allium cepa. The sequence continues at coordinate 905,967,961 of CM060937.1, forward strand.
TTCTGTTCTATGGAGCTTCACTATATTATATTTCTCTATTGTATTTTATCCATGCGCTGTGAGTTATGCGATAGAGATTCTTCTGTTTTGTTTTACCCTGACTATCGTCCATGGCTGCCTGGCACACCTTTTAGCGCATTATTTCCTTGATTTGGTGCGGGAGTCATGGGCGGTCGTCACATTTGGTATCAGAGCTTTGGTTAATCGATTTCAGCCAACGCTCGCTGACGTAACTACGTATGAGAGACGTAATTGTATTTTGATGGATGATTACTATATATAATATAGTAGTTTAGAAGGGTTTGAACTCCTTATGCAGTTGTTTCTTAAGGTGTTCTAATCATTCTTATTTACAGATATTAAGGATGAGTCGAAGTGAGAGACAAGCTGCGAGGGGTAGCCGTGATGCTAGGGAAGCTGTTGATTATGCTCCTATGTTTGAGGCCATGATGACTTCAATCATGAGGAGAATACCAGCTTCAGGATCATCTGTGGATGTGGGAGTTCAAGTCCAAGCTCCGAGACCGGTGGATTTTGCCAAGCTTTGCAAGGATTATACTGCTCTTGGAGGGAAAGCTTTCTTGGGGACGGAGTCGACTATTGAGGTGCAGAGATGGATTGATGCATGTCGAAGGATCTTTGGTGACTTAGGGATTGAGGATGCAACTAAGAGGAAGCTTGCATCGAGACAGCTTCAGGGAAGAGCTGCTGATTGGTGGAATTCTATCACCATAGATACACCAGAAGAAGGGATTACTTGGGAGCAATTCCAAGTTAGATTTGAAGCTAAGTTCATCTCTACTTCCCAGAAATCTGTCTTGTTTAAGAGGTTTGTGGAGCTCAAGCAAGGGGGAAGGCCTGTTCTTGAGTACATTTCTGAGTTTGAAGCTTTGTCTAAGTATGCCAGATCATATATTGATTCTCCCTACCAGAAGAATGAGAAGTTTGTGACTGGTCTGGATGCTTATCTTGGGAGGCAGTTAGTGGATCATTTGGATGATCCATTTGAGAAGCTTGTGGAGAAAGCCCTTAGGCATGAGAGTTTGTTCCCTAAGGAAAGTTCTGTTGTTGCTGTAACCAGGGAAGTATCTAAACCACAGCAGAGTGGCAACAGGAAGAGGAAGCAGCAGCAACAGAAGGGTAAGGATGGCCAGAAGAAGCCGAAGAGCGAAATGACTTGCTATAACTGCCAGCAGAAGGGCCATCTTTACAAAGATTGTAAGAATCCCAAAGTGCCGGGAAAGTGTTACAACTGTGATAAGCTGGGACATATCAAGAAGGATTGTCCAGAACCGAGGAAAGATAGGCAGGTTGTGCAAGCCTATGCTTTGGGGGCTGTTCCATCGTCTTCGAAAGTTCCTACTGTTGAAGAGAAGGGGAAGAGTGTGGTGGTTCAAGGTACTCTTTCTATTTGTGGTATTCCAGTTAGAGTGTTGTTTGATACTGGAGCGTCGCATTCTTTTGTTTGTGATGATTTGGTATGCCGGTTAGGTATGAAACCGGATATTGTTGATAGGCCATTGGTTGTGACTAATCCGGTTGGGGGTTCGTCATGTTTGTGTATGATATGCCGTGGTCTAGTTGTGTCGAGTCATGATTGCTCGTTTGTTTGTGATTGCTTTGTTCTGAACTTTGCGGGGTTCGGAATTATTTTGGGCATGGACTGGCTTAGGAAGTATGCGGCTAGGATTGATTGTGAGAGGCTTGAGGTGACAGTCGGAAATGTGGAAGGGCGAAAGGTTGTGATACGATGTAAGCATGAGGAAGGCGTCTTCATGAGCTTCATGTATTCGCTGGTTGTTCCACGGGATGGACTGTCATCAGTGCCTATTGTGAATGAGTTTGGTGATGTCTTTGAGGAAGTCAAAGGGTTACCGCCGCATAGGGAGATCGAGTTTCGTATCGATCTAGTTGAGGGAGCCAGACCTGTTGTGATGCCTCTTAGGCGGATGGCACCGAGGGAGCAGCAAGAGCTGAAGGTGCAAGTTGATGACCTTTTGCAGAAAGGATTCATTCGGAGAAGTGTGTCCGAATGGGGTGCGCCAGTTGTGTTCGCAACCAAAGCGGATGGATCGTTGAGGTTGTGTGTGGATTATCGTGAGCTGAATAAGGTGACTAAGAAGAACAAGTATCCATTGCCGAGAATAGATGACTTGTTTGATCAGCTTCACGAGGCTAAGGTGTTTTCTCAGATGGATTTGGCAACGGGATTTCACCAGTTGAGAGTGGCGAAGGATAGTGTGCCGAAGACTGCTTTCAGGACACCATCCGGTTTTTATGAGTGGCTGGTAATGCCGTTTGGATTGACTAACGCACCAGCATATTTTGTGGATCTTATGAATAGAGTGTTCAGAGATCAGTTGAATAAGTTCGTGCTTGTGTTCGTGGATGATATTTTGGTTTACTCCAGAACCAAGGAAGAGCACAAGACGCACTTGAGGATTGTTTTAGGAATCTTACGGAAACATCAGCTGAAGGCTAAGTTTTCGAAGTGTCACTTCTGGAAGAATGAAGTGAGGTTCTTAGGTCATGTTATTTCTGGAAATGGAATAGCGGTTGATCCCGCTAAGGTGGCAGCGATCCAGGATTGGGTTAGGCCTAAGAATGCATCTGATGTGAGAAGTTTTCTTGGATTAGCAGGATATTATCGTCGGTTTATCAAAGACTTTTCCAAGATAGCTGCACCGTTGACAGGATTGACGAAGAAGAATCAAGTGTTCAGATGGAATGATAAGTGTGAACAAGCTTTCGTAATCCTGAAAGAACGACTGACAAGTGCTCCTGTTTTGACTATTCCGAGTGGGAATGATGAGATGGTGGTTTACACCGATGCATGTGGCACTGGACTAGGAGCGGTGCTAATGCAGAAGGATAAAGTTGTTGCGTATGCTAGTCGACAACTAAAGCCGCATGAAAGGAATTATCCGACTCATGATTTGGAGTTAGCGGCGATTGTGTTTGCTTTGAAGATGTGGAGACACTATCTATTGGGAGTTAGATTCGAGCTGTTTACAGATCATAAGTCGTTGAAGTATCTGTTTTCCCAAAAGGATTTGAATCTTCGACAGCAAAGGTGGCTAGAGTTCTTAGCATCGTATGATTTTGGTATAGCCTATACTCCAGGGAAAGGTAACGCAGTGGCTGATGCGTTAAGTCGAAGACATGCAGGTTTGGGAGCCATGTTTTCGGAATGGAAGAGTCTTGAGTATTTGGCTGGATTTGATTTCAGGCCTAGATGTGAATTGGAACCTGAGATGTTGGCAAACTTATCGATAAGGCCTACTCTTGTGGAAAGAATTGGTGAGAGGCAAAGGGGAGATGATAAGCTTGTCAAGATTATCTGTGATTTGGAATCTGGATTGGACCCGGAGAAGGATAAAGGATTTGAAGTCGATCGAGAGGGTTGGCTTCGAAAGCAAGGGCGACTAGTTGTTCCCGATGTAGATGGATTGAGAGATGAAGTTCTGAGGGAGAGTCACCACTCGAAGTTGACAATTCATCCAGGTGGAAATAAGATGTATCGGGATATGAAGAGGACCTACTACTGGGAAGGTATGAAGAAAGATGTTGGAAATTTTATTTCCAAATGTATGAATTGCCAGTTGGTAAAAGCTGAGCAGAAGAAGCCCAGTGGATTGCTTCAGCCATTGGAGGTTCCTACATGGAAGTGGGAGCAAGTGTCGATGGACTTTATCGATGGTCTACCTAGGACAAGAGCAGGGAATGAAGGGATTTGGGTCATAGTAGATCGTTTGACCAAGAGTGCAAGGTTCATTCCTGTTCGATCGACTAGGACTGCATCGAAGTTGGCTGAATTATATGTGAAGTGGATAGTTCGTTTCCACGGTGTTCCGAAGAGTATAGTGAGCGATCGAGATCCATTGTTCACTAGTAGATTTTGGAAGAGCTTCCAGGAAGTTTTGGGAACTGAGTTGTGTTTGAGTACAGCTTATCACCCTCAAACAGATGGTCAGACTGAGAGAGTCAACCGAGTTTTGGAAGATCTTCTTAGAGCATGTGTTTTGGACTTCGGAGGATCATGGGAAGATCACCTTCATTTGGTGGAGTTTGCTTATAATAACAGTTATCAGTCGAGTATCGGTATGGCACCATATGAGGCATTATATGGAAGACCGTGTAACTCTCCGACATGTTGGTTGGAAACTGGAGAAAAGCTGATACTTGGGCCAGAGATGATTCGACAGACTTCAGATTGTATAGAGATCATTCGGCAACGAATGAAGGCAGCCCAAGATCGTCAGAAAAGTTATGCCGATAATCGTCGTAAGGATTTGGAATTCGACGTAGGTGATATGGTTTTTGTGAAGATTTCTCCTCTGAAGAGTGTCATTAGATTCGGGAAGAAAGGAAAGTTAACTCCGAGATTTGTTGGACCATTCCCGATTATCGAGCGTATTGGAAAGCTCGCTTACAGGTTGGAGTTACCGGAAAAGATGGCGGGTGTGCACAATGTCTTTCATGTATCTTATCTACGGAAGTATGTGCACGACCCAACTACGGTGGTTTCTGCTGATAGCTGTGAAGACTTGGAGGTTGATCCAGTTGTTTCGAGACCTCGTAAGCCGCTTCGTATTGTTGAAACCGATACGAAACAGCTTAGGAGGAAGACGATTACGTTGCTCAAGGTACAATGGAGTGATGATGTTAACGACTGTACGTGGGAGGAGGAAGAGAGGATGAAGGCAGCTCATCCCGAACTCTTCGAGGTATGGCCCTAAAGTGTCGTGACATCTCATGAATTTGTAGCTTGTTCTAAGTTTTAGAATTCTGCATCCTAGGCTAGAATTGGTTGCATGGTTTGTTGATTGCTTTGGATGGTAGGCATGCAGAATATCTTTGATTTCTGATTGTTTGCTTGGAATTTCGGGGGCGAAATTCCTAAGGGGGAGAGAATGTAACGACCCGTATTTTACGTGTCGATGGATCGTAGAATTTACAGGTCGTTAGTGTTGTTTGTGGTGTTCCTAGCCTGAGTCGTATAAGGAGATAACTCGTGTGGTTAGTGTTGAGTCGTGACCGACTCATAGGCATTGCCGAGTTAAGGGTTGAGTCGTGACCGACTCATAGGATAGGTCGTGTACAAGTTACGACTCATAGGATGGAAGGCTTGGGAGTTAGGTCGTTTGAAGGATAGGTCGTAGGTAGGGGTGAGCGACCTAAGGAGCTAACGGGTTAGGATGTTAATGTGTTGAGAGTTAGGTCGGTTGAGCGACCTAGGATAGAGGAACGACCTAAGAAAGTGACCGACCTAGTGGAGAGCGACCTAAGAGGGGGTAGCGACCTAAAGGTTAGGCGACTTAGAGATGGACCGACCCAGGAAAGTAGCCGACTTAGGGTTTAGAGAGGCATGCTTGAGTCGTTGGTAGATGAGTCGTTAGGTCGCTAGCGCGACCTAAAGGAAATAGGTTGAGTCGTGAGTCGGCTATGTTGTTAGGTCGTAGCATGATAGGTCGGCAACGACCTAAGTTAGGTCGGAGGCTTTTGTATTGTGTGTTTGTTAGGTCGTTGGGGACATAGGTCGGCAGGGGTTTGAGTCGGCACTGGTATTAAGTCGTAAGTCGGCATGGTGGTTAAGTCGTCATACGACTTAGGACTTGGGATATGCGGCCTGTGTTTTAGGTTATGTCTGGGTTGTGTCGTAGGTCGTTAATGTTATAAGTCGTTAGGTTGGCCTTGGGCTTAAGTCGGCCTTGTTTGTTAGGTCGCAGGGGGTTTAGGTCGTGAGACCCTGTGTGTTTGGATAAGCCGTAGGTCGCTAGGGCGGGCTGGTTTTAGGTCGTAGGTCGTTGGAGTGTTAGGTCGGGGACGACCTAAAGGGCGACGACCTAAGGGTTGTTCAGCCTATAAATAGAGGGGTTTGGCTCACTTTTTGGCACCGGTTTTTGAAGCGACGAAGTGCTGCCATTTTGAGAGCTCGACTACAACATTTCTTCATTTTCTTTTCTCTATTCCAATCTAGTTCTAACATCCATCCAAGATTGAAGATCGAAGATCCAAAGTTGAAGATTTTCATCCGAAGAAGCTAGATTTCACCGTTTCAAGTGAAATTTCTCCGGATCAAGCTCAAGTCCTTGCTGTCCAGATCTGAAGTTGATTGATTTTAGGTTGTTTTGGTGATTTGGTGAGTGGTAGTTATCTCTCACGCGGGTCCAAAGGAGTATATTGGATTGGTGGCATGTTTGGGTGTTAAAGTTAGAGATTTCATGCATTTTTCTTAGATCGAAGTCTAGATCCATGGTTTTTGAAGATGTTTACTTATGCAAGTTAGTTTAACAAGTATTAGAGACAAAACCCATGTTTTATAATTGATAGATCTATGCTAAAAACCATGATTTCACATATGTTGGACTTTTGCTCGTTTATTTACGAAATTGCCATTATAGTTGATATTGCTTATATTGCTTGTTAGATCTTGTTTGAATGATTGATATTTGAATGTATGATTGATTTGATTGTTTCCAAGTTAGCTAGTAGTTGATTTGGAACAAGAGGATGGAAGAGGATTCAAAAGCTATGGAAGAAGGCTCTTGAATGGTGAAAGCTGCTTAAGGCATATGTAGCGGATGTTGAAGCTCATATGTATAGATTGGATGATGTTGAGATGGGACTTTGCCATGATTTGATGAGGCAAACCATGTTGTTGAGTTGAGACTTTGCTTTGATGCGATGAAGCGAAGTATGATGTGAGTCTTGGCTTAATCCAAGCAGGGATCATTCCAAGCATGTTGATAACTTGAAGAGTAGTTCAAGTTGGTTGATAATGGATTGTTCAAGAGGTAGCTTGAGCTTGTATGAGGATAGTCGTCAAGATGGATGGCTAGGAGGCTTGGATCTCGTCGTTGTTGAAGGTTCTAGCATGCTCAAAAGCAAGAGTACATGGGGCGCCCATAACGACTACAGGTAGGTAGTCGGGACACCCAAAAGACTACAGGTAGGTAGTTGAGTACTCTGGGCAAAGTAGATAAGTCCTAGGCACAAGGCAGTGTGCGGAGTTATGGTTAGAACCGGGGTTACCATTAGCCCTTGACAGATGGTCATTCAACTAACGGTGAAATCGAGGCAAGGATGACAGTGATAGCCAGAGTCATGGATGTTTGGTTGTATTATCATTCGGCTTCAAGAGCGGTGTTTTCTGGGTGCTTATCTGATCTTGGTTTAGGCCTTGGGGGTTTGTATTTGGAAAACATCGTCCTTGACTCGAGTGGTATTCGCTTTACCTTAATTGTCTATGTTGTTATGCTTGCTTCTCCTTAGTGTATGTCTGGGGCTATCACTGTAGAAAGAGGTGGAGTGGGATGGTTTGGTTCCTATTCCTTTTATCCTTTATGCTCTTTTGGTATGTTTGATAGTTAATTTACTGCTCACTAAGACTTTGTCTGACTCAAGGTTTTATGTCTCCTCTTATTACCTTGGGCTGTTCATCCATGTTTGGGATGGGCAGACTAGGTAGCAGGTGACAGGTGCTGTGCTAGGAGTTCTACGCTGAAGATGACGAAGACGAGCAGGAGGCTTTGCATATTAGTTTTCTTACTATATGTACTGGGTATCCGCTGCTGTATTTGGTTGAGTGATTTGTAGTGAGGCTTTCATGTATGGATTTGAGTAGATGATTGTACGAAACTACTGTGATGCTTATATGATGATGTTCTGTTCTATGGAGCTTCACTATATTATATTTCTCTATTGTATTTTATCCATGCGCTGTGAGTTATGCGATAGAGATTCTTCTGTTTTGTTTTACCCTGACTATCGTCCATGGCTGCCTGGCACACCTTTTAGCGCATTATTTCCTTGATTTGGTGCGGGAGTCATGGGCGGTCGTCACATAGGGTTTGTATAAAAAATTGATTTTCTCAAGTAAAGTACGTTTACATTTACGTTTAGATTGTATTTATACTTAAGGAGAAATATCAAGAGATAGAATGCTCTGGAAATTATAATTATCGGGAGACAAGGTTTTAGGGTTGGGTTTGGGCCTATTATGTTGAGCTTTGTTCTGTTTCCTCTTCTTCTTTTCTTTCTTTCTTCTTTCCTTTCCTTTCTTTGAATTTTTAAAATAGCTTATATTTCCAATCTCATTTCAAAACAATAATTCTCTATTAATTCTTATTAGTAAATCATTTTATATAAATTTAATTACTAACTAATTTCTGTCTTCTTTAATAAAATACTTTTTTTAATAAATATGTTTTTCAGTCTTATAAAATTTCATTTTTACATTATATTCCAAATAATTAATTCGTGCTTATGTGTTTTAAGATTATTAAATAGATTATTAAATCATTATTCTTTTCATATTTAATTTTTATCATTTAACAATATATTTCTTATCAAATTTTTAAAGCTCATATTAATTAATTATAATCATGTTTGATACATTAATTATTTTTATTTAGTTGTTAATTAATTGCTTCTAGATGCAGGTTGTTACAATTATCTTCTCATTCAACTTTCTATAATCAATACACATCCTCAATGACCCATCCAATTTCTTCACGAAATTAATGTAGTTCCCTTATGCAAACTAGTTGTTCTGATAAAATTCTTTCCTTCTAGATCAACTCGGTGCATATTTAACTCCTTCGTCTTGGTAAATGTCATTCTGCTAGCTGGTCAACTTACAGGCTCATCTATAATTGCTATCTATTCAAAACTCTATATCTTGTTTCGACGCTAGTCCTCAAAACTATCATCATGCTACTTTACTGCGAAAACCCGATTGGTTTCATCATCCATACCTTCCATGGCACTTAATACTGAACGGACGTCAAAACCTAACTCTTCGCATGAGTATACAATTACGTTACAACCATCAGGATGTTTCATGGATATTACTTTATCCTCATAAAATATCCTAGCATCATATCGTCTTAACAAATCCTTACCTAGAATTATCCTAAAACCAGCAAAATCAAACATAAAAAAATATAGGCAAACAAATGACCTAGCAAATCAAAATTTACATAGATATATCTCATTCCAAGAATTGCATAGCCGCCTATCGAATCCGCAACCCTCAGAGTGATAATAAGATATGTCATTTCAAGGCTTAACTTATCTACCAAACACTAGAGATAAAAAAATGTGATGCTCCAGTATCGAACAACACACTAACCAAAATGCTATAAGGAGTGTACCTTCTAACACTGTCTTTTTTTTTCCTCTGCAGTCATTCCAAAAGCTACAGGTTCTAAAGTGAAAACCTTTGCTTTTTAATCATTGTCCAATTCAGTACACTCGTTCTTGAAATGCCCCATCTTGTCATAGTTATAAGCCCTCACACTTTTCTTATCAATAGTTTTCTTATCGTCACCAAGACGACTCTCGTTAGCAAAGTTCCCCTTCTTATAACATTTATAGCAAGTCACTCGAGCTTTTCCCTTTTTTAAAACCCCTTTCTTCTGGCTCCCTTCTTGCCAAAGAACTTTCTTTTCTTGCATGGGAAACCCATGATCTCCCTAGACTTGTTCATTCCTAATGATGTAAGTAAATCTTCATTCGTCAAAGCCATATCCACCACAATATTAAATGGATCTCTAAGGTGTGGCATAGTTTATGTAGTAATCTCCAGCTTCAATCCACTAATGAACTTCTTGTTCTTCTTAAGTAGAGTGATACTAATAGCCTGCCATCCCTAGACAACTCACCAACTTTGTAACATACTTAACATACTCCAACGCTATCATTTCACCCTATTCTAGCTTTGAAAACATCCTAAAATAATTTGATTTAGCTGCTTTAGACAGAAACTTCTCTTCAAACCTCTCTCTAAAACCAACCTAAGTAAGCTCCTTCTTTGAAACTCCTATAGTTACATTATTCCAGCAATACAAAGTAGCCCTTGCGACTGCCCTGAAGCCAATCTACTTTTCTGATCATTCTTCAAGCCTAGGTCGGCAAAAATTCTCTTATACTGAAGTAGCATGCCCTCCGATTGTACATCATCCTTCATCCCTAAGAATGGCTTTCTTCTAAGCTAGTATATCCCAGCTTAACATGGCATTGTTATTACAGGTAGCCACTTTTGGAGTGGTACTTCTCGCATTACCAATGTTACTTCCAATTAAACTAACTACTGCTTTAGCTTGCCTCATTCTGACAAAGGACTGATATATAGTCCCCATATCAACTGGTGCAGTTCTAACACCCACTTAGCATTAGTGTTTGCATTTGCATACACATTGGTTGTTCAGTTAGCATTCCTAGCATTGGCCCAAATGTTTCCATTAGTCGTGGTGCTTCAGTTTCCCAAGTGTAGTCTTCCACTTCTAGTATCCATTTTCGTAATCTACATATGATCCTTTATATGCTGTAGAAGAGTGGTCTAAGATAGAGGGGGGAGTATAGATAGATATATCTACTCGTATACCTATATAACAAATAACAAGTACAATATTATATCGCTATCCCATACCCCAAACTTTATTCTTTCAAATTTAAATTGGGTTATATTCTTCAATATCTAATTAATTTTCTTATAATCTTATACTTTAATACCATGTTGTAACGTCCCCCATTATGAGGCTTGGATGTAAATAATATTGATGCTGTAGACATCCTTACCATTATTTTCCATTAACAAATGAGATCCGTTATTGGATCATTAACACCAAGAGCATTAGAATTGATAAATTTCTAACAAATCATTTTCATGTGTCAATTTTCAAATTAATTACATTTCATTTCCATAACCCTACGAGTAGAACATTTAGATAAAATAAAATAATTACATATAGATACAAGAGAAACATATGATGATGCCTTTTGGAAGATTAGAGTTTTAACTACTTAAACGGTTACATTACACGTCTTTACATACGTTCAATGAATCAAAAGCAATTAAACTGCTGCATAATAGAAATATAATCTTTTATATAGTAGCTTGCCTTCGACATATATCTAGAAGCATGTTCATTTAAACTTGGAAAAGCCTCATTCTTACCTACCCAATTCCAAATTGAGTACCTGAAATTTTATTGGGAAATCAAAAAATTTGGATCAATATAAAATTTGCTATAAATAATATTATTCCATCTCCAACCAAAAATTTGAGTACTTATTGAGACCATGTCGTACAGTGGAATGAGCATCCCCTCACTAATACCATATCTACTAATATGTCATTTGTAACATACTCTACCTCTAAAATGATTAGCACATAATCATAATAACATATTATGCATGCATGGGTTAAAATGAATAGTCCGTCATTCATAAGGGTCGAGAGTTACACATTCCTAAAACTACTAATCTAATGAATGGTCCATTTAATAGCATAGATTTTGCAGGGTAACTACAAACTTAATTTAGTTTTCTCAAGCCAACTAATACCATATTGGGCGACTTAGGACAAAACATACCAGGTAATTCAAAGGCCTTCTAGTTCATTCATAACAAATACCACCGATCTCCTAAGATTGGCTAGAGAAAATAAAAACGCTCTCCTAAAAATGGAAGGTGAAAAGAACAACGGTGTCCTAAGATTGGTAGGAGAAAACATAGGCGAGACAACTACTGCGAGTTTCTTCGGATGTGTAACACCAAATTTTAGCCCTAATTGGAAATGCCCTACTGCATTGTAATCACTGACCCGACCAACCGAGGGCTAACGGATAGAGGATAAGATGCAACCCTACTCCAGTCTCCAACCACAATATGGCTTTGAAACTAGACCAAGTCATGTCTTTTAATTAATTCAGGGCATCCTAACACATTTTGATTTTTCCATATATCTTAGATGCAATATTACTTACTTAGAAGTTTAAGTCTGACCATACCCACTACTGAAATAAAACTTACTGGCCATTAGTTCTCCAATCTTTAAGGTCAAAATATTGGGCAACATATATAACATATGAATGAGCATGTCAACAAATTATCATATGCATAATAACCGATCAACATGCCAAATGAACATACACACATAAAAAATCAACCAAACGTATCTTCGATATGATAGCCAATTCATATACAAAATTACTTTTTCAAAGTAATAGCTTCCTCTACAAATAAATCTTTTAAAACAAGCTAAGGTACCATGTTTTTTCTTTGAAAACCCAAAAAGTCATCCATTTTGATTAAATAAAACTAAGCCCAACATAGAGTTAAGTATATTCCAAATTTTATAAAAACAACCATCTTCCTTTTCAAACCATTAGTTGTCACGCCTTGTCAAAATGATCTCATGGGTTAAATACAAAAGCTATTGTACCTTAAAATTCAGCTTTCTAAAACAACTTAATATTTTGTTGGCCCTTGGCAAACCATTATCATCATGGTTAATAAAGCATAGCCATCATGCATTAAAAATATAGCTATCATGCTATATTAAAAACTTAGCCATTATTGATAAAGATATAGTCATCGTGAATATATAAAACATAGCTTTCTACCTCAATAAAACATAGTCGTTGTGACATAACACGATAGTTAGTTATCGTGAGTTATTAAAATGAGAAACCTAAAAAATTCGTAAGTGTTGAACTAAAAGTTGGCACAAACGTCCTATAGATTTATAGAATAGCATATAATGAAGAAATAAAATGAAAATGGGAAAGAATGACACAAAACAATTTATAGTGGTTCTTATAATTATTGGCCTAAGTTCAATTTATGTTGTTAATAATTCTGCAAAGTTTTTACAAGTGTGATCTTAAGGATCAGTGGTCTATGATCGGTAATGATCTAAGAAATTACAACAATAGTAAAAAAAATTAGGATGCAGAAAAAAGAATCCCAAAATGGTGCTTCTCATAGACGATCATGATTAATAGATTTTCCTCCAGCATGTTGACCCCTCATTCTCCACATCTTAATGAAGATTTCCTGAAAAGTTCGTGGCCAAATCAGTAGTGTATTAGGGATCGTTATTGATCTTGAGGACTTCTGGATTGGTGGCGATCCATAGTGATGGTTCACTATGTTTTGGTTAATTCCTTGAGTTTCTTAGTGGTTCGATGATGATCCGGGCTCTTAGTTAATTGGCATGCATTTGCATTTGGCTTTTGAATAGGTTGGGAAAGTACAAATTTATTAGACATCCTTGGTTCGATGATGATAGCAAAGTGTTTAATTTGATTTCTATGAAGTTTATACTTACATGTTGATGTTCGACTCGTTGATTTTTGGCAACCCATGCCAAGTTGCATGATTTGATTAATAATTGCTTTAGCTCCAAAATGACATAAAGTAGGTAGTAATTTTAATGAGGTGAGATGTATCAGTATCGATTTGAGACATTTAGGTGGATACTGATCCAAAAAATTTCTTGGATTCAACTTCTTTGACTTTGGCCAATGGAACTACTTTGATGAGTAGGCGATTTCTTTAAATGTTTAGCAAATTGGTGAATATATCTATGAGCTTCAATTGAATTTGAACTCTGTGGTAAATGTTTTAGATTTTTGATTTGCTGTCTAACCATTTGATCGTTTCGATTTTTTCAAGTACGGATTTGTTACAAATTTGGATAACATTTTCCCTAAAGAGTATATTTTGCGTTAACAAGGTATATTTTGGATCAAGACAGTATGTCGACTTTGAACTTTATTCTTAAACTCATGTCTTCTATTTTCTTTGAGTTGCTTTCGCAAGGTAGTACATCATTTTCAAATTGCGTGTCATTTTGAATAGTTTTGGATTTATAGCTCTTAGGCAGTATAAGAACTGAAACATGTTGTTCGAGTTTTCTATTTAGGCTCTAAAAGATTTTCAACAATCTTTTCTTTGAAATTTTCAAGTAGGATTTCGTTGTCTAGAACTTCATTGGATTTTGCATCACACTCCTTTCCATTATTATCATTCACATCGTCATTTTGTGTTTATTATTAATTTTTATTTTATTTTACTTATTATTATCATTATTTTGGTTCAATACTATTCTAAGATTCCCAGATTGGTATCGCTTTATATTTCCTATTTTTCTGGTTTGGGTTTCTTATAAGCGAACCAACCCTTATAATTTTTCTCTCTTGTTTCATTTCTTCTGGCTTGAGACTTTCGAGCTTCAATCTACCATTATCGAACTTTGAATCACCGCCATCGGCTCATAGCACCGCCATCCATTATCTAAATCGTGGCTAGAGCTTGTCTTCTCCAAGCTCGTTTTTCAAAACCCATCAATTTCTTTGATTTTAGCTTCAGATCCAAATGACCTTCTAATTCAATCAACATTGATTTGACTTAAGTAGGTGATGGCATGGCATCACATGGCTCGTCTCGGTTGAACACTAACCACAACCCAACCGTAATCTGAACTCCATCTCTCCCTTTTATTGGTTTGGTGGACGAATCAATACTTAGATGGATTTTTAAAAAATTTGAAGTAAAATAATTTTTTTCTTGGAAAGCCTGGTGTAGATTCAAAGCAAGCTTGGAAATTTTCATGGTTTGACTAAAGTCTTGAGTCAAGGTTTGATTTGTAAGGCCTTTCTCAAGTCAATTTTGTGTCATACCTAGGATTAACCCATGTTTTTCAATTGGCCATTAATTTTAGATAAATTTTTTTATTAAAACATTATAAATCAAAGAGGAAGGGGTATGGAGCTTCTTAGCAACCTTGGTCAAGTTGTGATTGATAATTGTAATTCAATGGGACAGTGTCAACTAACAGTCACATTGAACATGCTTTGGCATTCGAATGGACAGTTTATTAATCTTTTTAAGTTAAACATCGCACTACAAGGTTCCATTGTGTGACGATACTCATTTGCCAGTATGAGTGAGCTTTCTATACATCATGTTCATATTCGCAATCCTATGGACATAGGCATAGACATTGTACAGATTGGAGCATACGTTATTGCTTCATATGGATATGTGATTTGATTGGCTAATACACATTGGTATCCATTGGATCGTGTATATTGGCTTCATAGGGCTATTTTTCAGTATGAATGTTAAAACTTTTATCTTCCCCAAACCTCCTTATTATGAAGTTTTCTAATAATTATAGATCGTAGACATTTTTTACATCTTTCCATGATGGCAGCAGGTCTATCGACATCAAAATATGTCAAGTCTGATACAGAATCCAGTTCATCGATAGTGCCTATCACAAAGTCCATTTCTACACCTTCTCAGTTTTAACCAACTGTCCACCAAACGGAGTAGGCTTTAGTGATAGTCCCTTTTGTTTTGTTGATGAACCTTCTATAGGGGTTGCCTTCAATATTAATATTAGCGATGTCATTATCTTAATAGATCCCCAAGATTCCTTGGCTTTCAAAGTAGACTAGGCATCACTCAAAGATATGTAAGAGAAATGGAACTCCTTTTGAAGATGTGTTGGTTCCTACAGGCTATCAATGAGCACATCTTTCGCCTAATGTGTATGCAACTTGCAACCAATATATATGTATGGTAGATGTGTTCTGCCTTTCAATTATTTTGTTTATACGGTTCTTCAATTTATGAAGCTTGTGCCAGCCCTATTACATCCAAATAGTCACATCTCTTTAAATAGCATGTAAATGATATTTGTTTGTCATCTAAACAAGATTCCTTTTATAGAAGAGATCCATTGTTTATAAAGTTTCAAGCTTTGAAAGGGGATCGCTTCCCTTACCTTCTTAGAACTTTCTATTAGTCGTGGTATAGTAGTTAGGCTTTGGAATAAATTGAGTTACTTTAAAGATGAGTTCTTCATCATGCGTTGTCTCCTAGCTTCGCACCGAAATGGTTATCTAAATGTCAGTCTTGCTCACTTTTTTTACTAGTGAAGATATTATAGTTTTGAATGTTAATTTTATTAATGATTCGAGAAGACCTAGTAATGCAGCTTTAGCAAGTACCCTCGCATCTCTCAAAAAGATTCCGCTTGAAGAAATGGATATGAGGCTACTCCCAATCGATGAGAACTTTCAAGCCTATAATCTTTAGAGGAAGGCCATATTGTAGATCATATTCTCGAGGTTTAATAGGATATTCAACCTACTTTGGAGACCATGGCTTATGTTAATTTCAATGAGGGTCAAGAAGCGCCTATGTACATGATCCTTTTATTGACCCTGGAATGAGGGAAAGAGTAAGACCCAGCAACATGGAGGAAGATAATGATGGAGGTGGTAATGAGGGTGTAGATTTTTGCCATGAGTCCTCTAGTGATAAGAGTGGTGATGCCCATGTACCACTTATTTTCCGATGGCTAAAAATAAGAATTGTTTCATCTCGTACATCATGATAGCCTCCATCAGCTTCTACAATAGAGGAGATACCTATTCTTCCATCAAGCGATATGTATGGATCCTTCGAGAGTATACTGGATTAATTAGGTTCTTTTGGTCTCAATGACATTAGTATTGATGACATCGGTTATCCTATTCATCTCCCAACTGATGTGCCTGCAACTAGAGCAGAGGAAATAACCTTTGTGATAAAATTTCAAGTCCATAGTCTGTAGGGACACTAGGACACATCAATACCTATACAACATCACACTTTCGTATTGTCTGCACTATTTCACTATCTTACTAGAATTAACTCATTTGTGTTTTATTTTTATATTCTAAGGAACGTAGGAATTTATATGGTGATCCCAAGAAGTAAGTACAAGAAGCTCAATTCATCAAATCATCCTTGTAAATCATCATATGCATCATATTTGGATAAATGCCAAAGGTGGGATTATACAAGGTGACATAGAGACTATATGCCTCATGATGAGCATCACGAAGAATCTAATAGAATTTCACCTTCTTGTCGTTGGTCTCTTTCATTGTTGCTTATACTATGGACAGGTTTTCAGTGAGACTTGACCTCGTTCCATTCATTGAGGTCTCATTCACTCCAATTTTAGTCCCACCTATAACGTAAACAATAGTATCTTCCTACGCGCCTTAACGATATGAGCAGTCATCTAGGCTAGTGTCTCCTAACAGTCCCAAACAAAGGCATGGGAAAAGGCATCTTCATGCCTCTATTATTAACATAGAGACCAAAGTTGTTATAAACACGAATTTGGCTGCAATGAAGAGTGCTTTTTTGAAAGTCTATTTTGACGACATTGTATTTATTTTTTACTTAAAAGCTATTACTCAAAAAGTTAGTTTGGACGTTGAGGCTTGTGTGAGCGATGTGTATGCACAAGTGGAAGAGGGTAGCCGAGGCCATTTCTGAAGTATCTTATAAGAGAAAGGTAGAACTTGGAGGGATGAAGCACCTTAAATAAGACGACAAATGTATAATCAAAACCCTTGATAAAGAAGTTGAAGGGTAAGGCTTCGTTAGCTGATGTTAAGGAGAAGTTGGAGGAAATAAATAAGTTTGTCGAAGAAGATTGTCAAAGCCAATAGAGGCAAGTTGAGGCAGTGCATCATAGGAGTTAGACCCTTATAATAGAAAATGAAAAGCTCCAGAAGACTATAGAAGCATAGGCCTCTATAATAACAAGATTGAATGAGTTGTCGGAGATCGAGAATAAAGAAAAAGGCGATGCCCTTACTCAGGCTTAGGATTACTACAGTGAATTATTGCATACTTGCTAGCTAAGAGATGATATAGAGGCCCGACAATGAATGGTTGATGAGCAAATCCAAGCTTTCGAAGACCGAATCAAATATAAAATCGAGCCTACCTTCACGCAGTTCTGTGCAAATGCCATCAAGTTTGGTAACCTAAGAGGGTTGGATGAGGGATATCCCTAAGCCTTGGCTATGGCTTGGGAGGATATCCTATAGAAGGAATGAGAGCATTACGGCGGAGTTAAGATTGATGAGGAAATGCTAAAACTGGATCTTCTAGAAGAAAAGAACGTAGGGGTACTTGAGGCTAGGAGGCCCTCTTACACTCCAAATTCATTCCTCAAGGCGGTGTTTCTATCGGGGTCCAACCCGAGCTTGATTTAGATATTTGGGTGAGATTTCTAGTTCGATACTCCAAGGACATACGGCTAGGACCTCAATGCACCAATGCCTGACATTACCACCTCTCTCATATTAGGGTTGCTAGCCACTAAGAATACTATTCCTCCTCCTAGCTTCCTCGCTATTTCCACTATCAGGGCAATTCTGGTATTTCAATTACTCTCGCATCCTCGTCAGATGTCGATTATAATCCCAAAAAGCATAGCTTCATGGGTACTGAATCATTTTCGATGTTACCTATATTATCTCCTATCCTAGAAGGAGGCTCTATGAGTACCCCTACTCAAATGATGTTTGTATCTTCTGGTGGTATATCATTATCCTGAAATATACTCGAGATGGATCATATAACACCGGTTGATGTCTCTAATCTCTACCTTTCTATTTTTCAAGTTTCAGGTCAACCTATTTTTGTCCCTTTACTTGAAAAAGGCTTATCTTCGAGTAGACAGGCTACATTGATTGAATAGATCATCCTGCCCTTCCCCATCCCGACTTCAGCTTTCCTAGTAGGTAACACTCTGGGTCCCAATGTTGAAATGATCAATGCCTAAGATAAGGAGGCCATAGGCAACCTTCATGGGATCCAAGGGAATGAATATATTGTTATTACTTGGGTCCTTGAGCATTCATCTGGGCCATCAACGCAGGAGATGTAAAAAGTCGCAAATTATACTAGTCAAGGACATCAATAAGGAAAAATTGGATGACATTTCCCCTCCTCGCTCATTTTTCGTTACATACAGAGCTAATTATCATTCCCACTTTTATCCTCATTTTTGGCAGTACTGAAATTAAGCCCCTAAATATCCAAAGGTTTTATTCAAAGGGAGGCAAAAGAAGGATATAATGCAAGAGGCATACTTCACACTCTTCTAGAGAAGGGAAGAAAAGGAAGAGAGGGAAGAATGATTAGTTGCATTTTTCTTTTGTTTTTCTGTTGTATTTTGCATAGCTTTAAGTTTGTGCACATGGGCTGGTGATGTGCGGGTCTAGCCTCAATTTTTTTCCGAAAAAGTTTGTTAATAAAGAATAAATTGGTTTCTTTTCAAAATTTGCATCTGTTTGTTTATGTACTTCATTTTATTTATCCTTTTATGCTAACTGCTAATGCACTTAAGTCATAGCACATTAATCACCCATTCTAAGTATGTGCGGGCAAAAGGTTTCTTACTATTATTTAGTTAGATTAACAGTTTTCTTATTTTATTGCTAATCGGGTGCCATTTGATTAGAGATAGAGTATGATTTCCACAGTACTCATTGTTATCGTGGAGTGATGTTTTGGATGTCTTTCTCTAGACATCCATGTTCAATACTGCATGTATCTAGGCATTGACCGTGATTATTCTCCATAAGTGGTGGCTTGAATGTCTATCTCCACACATTTTCATCCAAACTCACTTAACTCTGGGAATTGATTACACATGCCCTATCTCTGAGACTAATTAATCAATATGCCTGGCTTTGGCATTGGTTGTATATTCCCCATCTTTGAGGAAAAACAAGCAAAAGCCTATCTCTGGGCATTACGCATTGACCCTGGAAGTTTTTAGACAATGGTTCAATGTGTTGCTTATCTTTGGGCAAAGGTCTTGGGGTGTATTGTCTCATCCAACCCCCATGTATTTATACTTTAATACCAGAATCATGGGTTGAAGGAGTTAGTTGGTATCTGTCTTTGGATACTAGGAATGGTTGCATTCCTTAAGTTCAATCATAATATGCAAGATCCGATCAGTAACTACCTTCCGGGAACCAATATACCTGCATTTTACAAATGCATAATACTGAATTATGCTATTATTCACAGCACACAATTATGCTAATAAGAACACAGATCCATCAGTTTCCCAAAACCATTCATTTTATATTCATAAGAATGGCAAACTTCACCTAGTTACATCGGAGTCCACTTAAATACTTATAGAGATACATCTAGCAGAAAGAGCATCGTAAATGTTCACTATCCCATGCTTTTGGATGTGAGATTCCATCAACAATTACTAGCTTGGATTTTCCGTCTCTAAGCTTATGCTCAATGGCATATGGACCTTCCCAGCTCGGGCCCATATTCACTGGACCAGAGAAGATTCATTTAAGGATGAGATCATCAATCTCGAAGGTCTAGCTCCTGACCTTCATATTATAATGTCGAGCTACTCATTTCTGGTGAGTAGCAACTCTTAAGTTAGCATTGTCGTGTCTCTCATTCACCATATTAATGAACTCAAGCAGGAGTTCCTCATTCTTTTTAGGATTATTATGAGTCTTTCGATGAGAAGGAACTTCTATTGGAATCATAGCCTTTAATCCATAGGCCAAAGTGGATTAAGTATGACCAGTCGTAAACTTGTGGGCCATTCGGTTAGCCCAAAGACCAAAAGGTAATTCATCAACCAACTTTCCCATAGCCTTTAATAGTTGTTTCTTTATGGTAGACTTGATGATTTTGTTCACCGCCTCCATCTTTCCATTCACTTGTGGGTGTGATATGGCTGCAAATCTTTTCACTATCTGATATTTTTTTGTAGAAACTTTTGAATTCAACATTATCAGATTGGGTTCCATTATCAACAATGATTGTTACAGGATCCTAGATTAAAAGATAAAGTTTCTAACTAAAAAATTGATCACCTACTTTGTGGTGACTATGGCAAGCTGTTCCGCTTCGGCCCAATTAATGAAATAGTCAACTGCAAGTACTTTGCTCCTCATTTCCTCATCAGTAGCACAATAATAATGTCAATTTCCAATATCGCAAACGGCTATGGAATGACCAGTTGTATAACTCTATTAATAAGGATCTAGAATTCTTTGGAATTGGTATCTATGACACATCCCGCTGTAATCAGCCTCGTCTTGGTTGATGGTTGGCCAAAAATATTGATAGCAAAGAATATTTCTTGCCAAGGTCTACCCCCTAGTGTAATCGTTGTAGGCCTCTTCATGACATCCACCAGGATCCTTTTTGCTTCTTTCTTGGCAA
This sequence comes from Allium cepa, assembly GCA_030765085.1. Taxonomy (NCBI): domain Eukaryota; kingdom Viridiplantae; phylum Streptophyta; class Magnoliopsida; order Asparagales; family Amaryllidaceae; genus Allium; species Allium cepa. The sequence goes on from CM060937.1 coordinate 905,988,832, forward strand.
TACATCGCTGCGTGAGAGCTAAGAACCCTCTGTTGTATAATACTCCTTCTTGAAAAATAAATCATGGTGATTTGCAGAGTAGTTTTCTCCATTCATTTCTTTCATCTAGAATAGTTCCTTGTAGTAAGTACCCCTTGATCGAACTCATCCATGACTCCTTTTCAACTTTAGCCTCCAAGATCTAATCGGATGTCCATCTTGTTGATGCTCAAAGATGATAATACCTACACTGAAACTAAACTAATGAGGTGCATCCCTAGCCAGCTTGGCTAGGAATCATCCTTTGTGTTATCCTCGCTGGGTATGTGTGTTATCACATAGTATTCAACATCATTTAGTAATTCTAGAAATGCATCAAAAAGGGCTAGCCTTGCTTCCGTAGCTTGAAATTCTTTCTTTATCGAGCAGACCATAAATTAAGAGAGTGTGTGTGCGCATGCACAAGATTTTGACTCCCTCCTCCCTTTCTATCTTGAGCCCCGTGATTAGCACCTCATACTCTGATTTGTTGTTAGTTGAGGGGAACACAAGCTTCAAAACATGACAGATTGATAGTTCCTTGGGGGTTAGCAATACTACTCCTGCCTCCGTGTAGCGTTCATGTCACGACCCGAAATTCAATGTTCAAAAAACGACATCAAATACCTCACTTGTATTCAACTGTCGGAGATCCAAACGTTGAACTCCAGCTCGGATGGAGCTTATAACAACATTAGATGAATATAAACAATAGAAACAAAATGAATATCCTTGATCACAACACAGATACAACATTGATACAATACTCATTCCAACATCGATCACCAATATCAGAGTGTTACACATATGATACTACAATAAAACTACAATTCCATAGTGGAACAACAGAGTTTCATATAGTTTCCAACATACTTCAACTTCGATGAAGTCTACCAAACTCCAAAACACCATTTAGATCCAAAAGACTTCAAAAGATATCCAAGCCAAAAGCTTCCAAAATCCGATAGCTTCCAACAGACTTCCAAATCCAAGCGAGCTTCAAAACACGGATAACCTGCCTCTAAGCTACCCGTGTGGGAATTATGGGCACCCCCAGAGTTTAGGAATGGAACAATAAAATTCGGGTCAATCATGGGACTGGTATGAGTAAACAAAAACAGTTGTTTGTACAAAAACAGTTTATAAAAGAAATCCGATATGCTTTTGGAAAATGAAACTATGATAAGACCTCCCGCCACACACACAGTGCAAATGCAGAATTGGAGGAGATTTCTTCTTATGATAGTCAAACATGCTTGATACGAGAAAACTCTTTTGATATTATCATTAGTGCATAGTGTAGAAAACATTTTCGAAAGTATAATATTAATCTTAGCCAGCATACCACATTTCATCGTATGCTTACTATAGCTACCATGTTTTGTAGAAGGTTACCGCCACTCTACATGGCAGGTTATACAACTATTATTGTACGGGGCTCGTATTGTTTTGTTTCAATTTCCAACAAATGGTCGGGCAAAGAAACTTCCTACAACGAATGGGTACACCTCTGGAGGGACGACCCCGAGAACCTAACCGGATCTCTGCCAACACAAGGCTGGGTTACCTCTATAACTAGGTAACTACTGACACGAGTATGCCATCTTCCGGTCGTTACCAACCTTTATCCGAGGCACCTCTCAACCAACAACCACAAAGCAATAAGTTTGTAGCAACCACATAAGTTAAGTATCTGGGCTCCATACCATGATACCACTTCTAATCCAAAAGAAAATGGACATACCCTCAGGGGGAGCTACCCCCAAATAACCTTGCTGCAACGATTCCTGTTTCGACCATAACCGAGTTGTGAGGTTCGATGAAGTCTCGTTCACAAATCTACGTTTTTCACAAAAGTCATGCTTCGATCAACAAATGATCAGTAGCAATCAGCATGCCACACTAACAAGTTGGGAGTATATCACTGATAACCATCAACTACATAACCTCTAAGCTCGTACATCTCAAAGAAGGGTGTTAAGCTAAGAGAATAAATTCTCTGCCACCAAAAGAAATGTATTTGAAAGAAATCAGCTTTATATCTCAAAGTGTAATGTCAGACATACAACCATACAAGTCCGTTCTGGATTCGAACAGAACCAAAGGCACTTTCAAAGAAGCCCTTACAATCCGAGCATCCACAGTCCCGGTCAGATTGCCCATCACATATGGAGATCTCTATACCGGAGCAACACAGTGCAGAGTCATTCGATAGGTTATCCTATCGTTCTCGAAGACACCCGGTCTTCACCACTGTCTTTAAATGTTATCTATTTTGTCGTTACACGTATTCGAAATGGGTTATATGACACAAAGTCCTCTCCCGGCTAAACCGAATAATGAGCATTTAGTTCAAAAACACGTGGATATGTCAATTACAAAGATTCATCATTAATATTCGATGTGGGTTTCGATTAGCCAACTGGAATCCGACTCCCTGTCGCATCGAAATTCAAGTGCCGTTTTACGGGCCAATGGATTTTCACATTCACACAGAAATATATTCATCACAGATATCACAGCTCAGCACAAAGCAATTCATATCACATAGTATCACAATCACATATCAGAGATATCAATCCGATACACAGCACTCAATAATAATCAATCATGTACAATTAAGATGAATTAATTGTGTGATTTAAATTAATTAACCACATAATTACTTTCATTAATTATCTTTAATCAATGATTAATTATCCTTAATTATAAATTAGTTAGTCATTAATTATTTATTAATTAATCCTTAATTGTTAATTAATTAAATATTAATTACTTTTATTAATTAATCGTTCCTTAGTTAATTAATTATTAGTTACAAATTAATTACCTTAATTATTTATTTAATTAATCTATAATATTAAGTAATTAATTAAGTAATTATTCTTTAAGTAATTATATTAATGAATCATTAATTACTTAATAAATTAAAAGATAAATCTTTTTATCTTTATTATTTACTTTAATTATCTTTTAAACCTTGTTTAATAAATCATCCTCATCACATTAGTTGCTTTAAAAGGTTAAGGTTAGTTTAAATAACATTTTATCTTAATTATCCCTTTTAATTAAATTATTCATTTAATATAAATAACTGTATAAAATAATGTAACAAAATTAAATAAATTTAATTTAATTACTTTAAAAATATCTTACTTAAGTACTTAATTAATTCAAAACTTTAATCAAAATCATCATATGAAAACATGGATTAAAAATTTTAAAAGTTTGAATTTTATATAAAACTAAAAACTATTTTATATATCAGACCCGAGACCCACCTCGAGTCTTACTCGATCAAATGCCTGAATGCTTCGAGTCTTCCCCGAGTACCTTCCAAAAATTTCCTTTTTAAAACTTGAAATTTTATTCAAGTTTTTGCTACCTGGAATGTAGTCAAAAATATTCGACATCTTCCTCGAGCCATTATCTTGAATCGCCGAAGACCCCTCCGAGTCTATAGCCTTCTTCTTCAAGCATATACCGATGATACACATCAAAGGTTCGTGCACATGCACCGAAGCTCCGATGATCTCAAGTCAACCTCGCCGCCTTCCACAAGTCTACGATCGCCTACTCAAGCATGCAGACCACCCAGGAACCCCCAACGACGACGAATTTGGAAGTTAGCTTCCCGACCCAAAACTGGAAGAAACTCAATCATCAAAAACTCGATTGCCTTACCGTCTCAAGCCACCAGAGGCCATGAAATTTTTGTCAGAGCATCGCAAATCTTCAACGCTTCGATTCCAACAATTCCAGTCGATTCTGATTCAACGATGACTACTCTATTGCCTCAAGAACACAATCGACTTAAAACTGGTATTAAACCCTAAATCGATCGGTTTTTCCATCCATGCTAGACTAGAATTTTAACGAACATTTTTTGGATGATCTCCTACCTTCAAGCAAGCTACGACATCAATCTCGAGACCCAAAGCTTCGCCGATCGCCAGAATTTGGTGGAAATGGCGATTCCGTTCATGTCCCTATTTCCCACTGATAGCGAACTAAAAATCTTGAATCTTATTTTAAAAGTCATGGTTTTTCAAATCGAATCTAATGATGTAAATAAATCAGAAATTTATATTGCTTGAATCAAAACATAATTTTTGAGTTTTACTGTCTTTTCTTATTTCTGGAAATCCACTTGATAATTTTATTTGAAAATAATTTTTAAACTTTAATTTTGTTTATAAAAACAAGTTTTATTTAAATCATGAAGCCTAAAATCAATTAAAGAAAAAGAATTTGATGTTTAAACAGGTTTTTGAAAACCTGGAATTAAAACCAGGGATGAATGAACCTGTATATTAACATGCACATGCAAAATATACACATACATAGAGATCTGTACACATGAAAACCAAAGTTCAATCTTGCTTTCATTATGAATTCAAATCACAGATCAAATACCAGAGTTTCAAAAGGTTTACTCACCTTGATCAAGAAGAAATAGAGAGCTTTTAAAAAAAATCCTAGAAGTAGATTTAAAGTTGAAATCTGGGCTTGACCTTGAAGTCCCTATTTTTCTTTTGATATTTTATTTGAATTGCTTTACTGGTTCAAAGATTGAATGTGATGACCCGAAATCCGACCTTCGAAAATCGACATCCATACTTCACTCGTATTCAAATGTTGTAGATTCGAACGTCGAACTCCAGTTCGGATGGAGCTTATAACACATTAAGTACAACAACATAGCGGAATAACACAATGAATATATCATATATCTCCAATGAATACAATATCCAAATATGATACAACACTGCCCAACATATATCAGAGTACAAATCAATGCTAAAGCGGAGTAAATAACTTGAACTTCAACCACCAAGGGAGAACTCCAATATCTGCAACTTCATCTCCAATCCAAAGCTAGCTCGAACCCCCATCAAGTTGGACTAAGCAAGGTCAGATCTCGAATGTTGAAGAGAAGCACAAAGCGATAGCCAAATCCAAAGACCGAAGAAGATTTCCAAAGGCTGGATACTATCGAATCTACACCTACTATTTGATTATCTGAAAACCCCAACTTTAGACTGCCCGTGTGAAAAATTATGGCACCTAGAGATTAGGAAGGGAACAATAAACTCCAGGTCAGTCATGGGACTGGTATGAGCAAACGAAAACAGTTTATCTTTATCAAAAGCAAAACAAAAGAATTTAAAAGAAATCCGCAATGTTTTTTGGAAAATGAAACTACCATAAAGCCTCCCACCGTACACACAATGCAAATGTAGAATTGAAGGAGATTTCTCCTTATAATAGTCAAACATGTTTACTACGCAAAATCCTTTCGATATTATTATTAGTGCATAGTGCAGAAAACCTTTCGACGGTATAATATTAATCATAGCCAGCATAGACATTTCGAACTATGCCTACTATAGCTACCATCTAAACAGTGGTGACTACCATGAGTAAATGGCAGGTCATGCAACTAAAATCGTACAAGGCATGTATTGGAGATTGGATTTCCAACAAATGGTCAGGCTATGGAACTTCCTACACCGAATGGAATGCCTCTGGAGTAACGCCCCCAAGAACCTAACCGGATCTCTACCAACACAAGGCCGGGTTACCTCTGTAACTAGGTAACTACTGACACGAGCATGCCATCCCCCGACCGTTACCAACATTTATCCGAGGTACCTCTACACCAACAACCACAAAGAAATAAGTTTGCAGCAACCACATAGGAAAATATCTGGGATCCATACCATGATACCACCTTTTATCTAGAAGGAAATGGACATACCCTCAGGGGGCGCTATCCCCAAATAACCTTGCTGCAACGATTCCTGTTTAGACCATTACCAGGTTGCGAGGCTCGACGAAGTCTCATCCACAAAGCTACGCTTTACACAAAAGCCATGCTTCGATCAATAAATGATCAGCAACACTTCGTATACCACATTACCAAATTGGGAATGTATCACTAGTAACCATCAATTACATAACTTATGAGCTTGTACGTCTCAGAGAAGGGTGTTAAGCTAAGAGAATAAATTATTAGCTGCCAAATAGAAATGTATTTGATAGGAACCAGCTCTACATCTCAAAGTGTAATGTCAGACACACATCCATACAAGTCTATTCCGAGTTCGAACAGGACCGAAGGCACTTCAAAGAACCCCTTGCAATCCGGCTATTCACAATCTCGATCGGACTCCCCATCACATATGGAGATCTCTATATCGGCGCGATTCAGTGCAGAGACATTCGACGGGTAATCCTTTTCATTCTTGAAAATAACCGATCTTCACCACCGGTCTTCAAATGCTATCCATATCGTCGTATCACTATTCGGAATGGGTTATACGACAAAAAGTCCTCTCCCAGCTATACCAAATAGTGAGCGCTTAATTTAAAAAGCATACGGATATTGGGATCTTAGTTAAGTCACAACTAAAAACCCAAAACCTTTCTTTCAAATGGTTTAAACAAATTACCATTTTAATCTTTTTAAAACAAAAGGATTCACTTCACAAAGTTCACCAATCTTTCACAAAGATTCATTTATAGCCCTTCAAAACAATTCCATTTCAATCCCAAATCTTTTATACAAAAGATACCTTTTAAGATCATTTTCAATTAAAGTTCAACAATCTTCCATAAAGATTCAATTAAGCTTTCAAAACAATTCACAATTCAAATCTTTTATACAAAAGATACACCTTTAAGATCCTCTTCAATTTTGGAAACAAAGTTCAATAATCTTTAACCAAGATTCATTAATAGCTTTCAAAACAATTTTCATTTCAAACTTGAAATCTTTTCAACACAAATTGGAAATCCTTTCTTTATATGAAAGCTATTATTACTGAAAACAAATATTTATCGTTTCGAAAAAATCCGATTACATTTGCGCAAGTTAAAGCCCTTCAAGTACAAGACTTGGGTTAAATTCAGATTCCCAAAACAATACTTTTAAAATGGTTTAAAACCTATATAAACACATTTATAACTTATAATGTTTTTAAACCAAAATTTCCAAACATAGAATTCAATTCCAAATCTTGAATTCAAATTCAAATCAAACTATTTAAATTTCAAAACTTTATCAAGTTATTCAAAGTAACTTTTATCTTCAAAATTCCTTTTCAAAAGCTTTTCATATTTAACCCAATTCCATTTCCAAAACTATTTTGGATTCAAAATTCAATCTTTAAAACCATTTCATAATATTAGATTCAAATATCTGTGACTTAACCAATTTCCTTGTGCAATCCATATTTGTGTGTGTATTGTGTAGTCCAGGGGTTTTACACACAATAATGCGACATCATCAATTATCACAGATTTAAGCACAGCAATATCGATAAGCGGTATGATCCAATAACGCTTATCTTCATTCACAGATTCACAGATAAATAATATAAATTTATCACAGGTAAATAAATTACATTCATTACAGATAAATAAATTACATACATCACGGCTCAAATCAAAACAGAGCATCACACATTAGGGATATCAAACAATTCAACATTCAGTAGAATCCAAACATCCATAAGTAAGATCAATTAATTATCTGGCTAACTTAAATCAGATTAATTACTTATGAATAAACTACTAATTATGGTTAGTTAATATTAATTAATTACAAATCATTTGAATTAATTAATCTTTAATCATTTATTAATTGACCTTTAATAATAAATAAATTAACCTTTAATAATCAACCTTTAATCATTAAATAATTAACCTTTAATTATTTAGTTAACCTTTACTTAATTTTCCTTAATTACGTTAATTAATTAACCCTTAATTAATTACCTTTTAATTAATTATCCTTATTTAATTACAATAAGTGATTATTCCTAATCAATTTAATTAATTAATTTACCTTTAATTAATTAATTATCCTTAAATTAATTACTTTAATTAATTAACCATATTAATTAATTATCCTTTAATTAATCACTTGATTAATCAACTTTAATCATCCATCTTAATTAATCACCTTTAATTAATTAATTATTCCTTAATTAATCACATTAATTAAATTAACCTTCAAGTTGATTACATAATTAATTGTCCCTTAATTACATTAAGTAATTACAAATTAATTAACTTTTAAATCATCAATTAATCAAAACCTTTAATCGCTTAATAAATCTTTAAATTACAAATGTATTAACCAACCCTTAATTATTTCATTAATAAATTATCCCTTTAATTACTTATGTTAAGTAATTATCCTTTAATAAATCTCATAAATTAATCATTCTTTAAGTAATAATCTTTTAATTACTTTTATTAATAATTCATCATTAATTACTTAAGATCTTAATTAATTAAAAGACAAAAACATTTTATCTTAGTTAATTACTTACCTTGTTTAATAATCTTGTAATTGATTTTTTATTAACCACCTTAACTTAAACCTTTAAGTTAAATTAAAGATTCAAAACACTTCATTCTTTAATCATTTAATTAATAACAAAATTATGTTTATTAAAAATAAACTTTTCAAAAACAAAGGTTATATGTTGAAAACATTTTAAACTCAAAATTTTTTTTTAATAAGTTCCATCTTAATTTAAACATTAATTATTTTAAAAGAAATGGTTAATAAATTATTTAAACTTAATTAAGTTTAAAATTTTAAACTTGTTATAAAATCAAGATTGAGAAACTCGGGCCAAACACTTAAATACTCGGACCCAACTTCGGGTTATCTTCCCACTTCCCTTTTCCCGAAGTCACCCCCCACATTTCTTCGAGACGAACCGAGTGTTCCTCGTCTTCCTAACCCACATCATTTCCAGATGCACGAACCTTCGCGCGTGCACATGCACATGTGATAAGAGCCGCTCCGATCATCGCTTCTACTACCAAAACATTGAATACGACCACCCCGATTAATTCGAGCGCCTAGATCGACAAAACGACGTCGAAATTGAATTTTGAGAAAGTCGACGTTTTTCTGTGACCAGACTCAATCGAAAGTAACCGCCTCGACGCCGACGATCAGACCACCTGAAGCACTGCCACTCTGACCAAAGCCACGTCTGACTCTCCCCCTTCCCATTCCCCTTGGTGCGATCGACCAAACACCTTGACGAAGTCGCAATCTCCCCGAGAACTTCATCAGCCAAAAGTGATTATCGACCCCTAGATCGACGTGGTGTCGCCGCCACGACAATGTAAAACTTCATCTAGTATTTTTCACAGCCTTGACAACTTCTCCACTACCTTCAGCATCAACCTCGATCCAAGCATCAACGTCGATCATCGGAATTTGACGAAAACGTGCATTCCGTTCAACCTAAAATTTCTTAAACAATAGATCACTAAAAATTCTGATTTTTCTTTTAAAAATCATACTTATCGAAAACGTGATGGATGGTATAGATAGATCAAGGAAATTTAATATTCGACTTTGACCTGATTTTAGCATTTTCTCTGTATATTTTAAATTTTCAGATAAACTCAAATCAATTCTTCTCAAAAATATTTTTTTTAGTCTTAGATCTCGATTATGCAAACAAGTTTTGTTTAGATTTCAAAGCCTAATATAGATTAGGGATGAAGATTTTTTATTTTCAAACATGTTTTAAAACTTGGAATTAAAACAGAAGTAAATGTATCTGTTTCTAGATATGTACACAGAGTATCCATACATGCAGGCATATTTCATCCATATATACATATTCCACAACATATATTCAATATTGATCACATGCAAACTAGAGCAAATATATGGGTTTAAGGTTTTTGCTCGCTTGACTTTGAACAAAGCAGTATTATATTTTTTCTCTTTTTTTGTTTGTTTGATCTGGAACTTCTGCGATCAGCTACCTGCATTGGTTGTCGAATTGAATCTTTGATCTTTGTCTGATCTGCTTCAGATTTTTGAATTTGCATAAGTTGTGTTTAAATCTGCTCTTAAGTTGTCGCTTCTAGGTTGAAGTTTGTTTGTTTAAGTTTATTTCCAGATTTGAGATGTTTCAGACTTTGATTTCCAGGCAGTGGTTTCATTTTGATGTTTAGATGATTCTGGTTTTTTATATTTATTTCTCAGTTTGAGAATGAAAGAGAAATTGGAGAGGAGAATGAATTGGATTAGCCTGGTTATACTCTTTTCATTTTTTTTCTTTACATATAAGTTAAATCTAAAATAAATTTAAATGCCACTTGTTCATTTAACTCAACACTTGTTATCCTATTTATCTCCTTATTTTACAAATGCCATTTTGTGATTAAATTGTGTTTATGTCACGACCCGAACTCGATGTCCGATAATAACATCAAATTCGTATCGCGGGAGCTTGCAACACCCATTAGATGATAAATAACACAGCGGACATAAAAGATGATATCACTGATATAACACGAATACACTATCTGATACACCAATATGATACGATGATAATCATCAACATCAGAGAATATACAACATAATATAGCGGAACATGATAAACTATGAATAAGTCTTCAACAGAATATAATACTGCAACTCTGATCCAAAAGCTCCAAAACTCCTAGCTCGATCCACAATCAAGGTTTCACCAAGATAAGCAAGTCTCGTCTGAATCCAAAGACTGAACCAGCTCCATATAATCTACTAAACCTAACTATCTGAAAAACCAAACTCTAGACTACCCGTGTGGAAAATCCTGGGCACCCAGAGTTTAGGAAAGGAACAATAATCTCCGGGTCAGTCATTGGACTGGTGTGAGCAAACAAAAACAGTTTGGTCATTAAAAACAGTCAAAAATTTGCCTTTCAAAATCGCAATGCTTTTGGAAAATGAAACTACCATAAGGCCTCCCGCCACACACACAATGCAAACGCAGAATCGTAGGAGATTTCTCCTTATGATGGTCAAACATGCTTGATACGCAAATTTCTTTGATATTATTATTATAAGTGCAAGTGCAGAAAAACATTTCAAAAGTAGAATATAAATCTTAGCCAGCATAGACCTTTCGAACTATGCCTACTATAGCTACCATGTTCAATAGCAGGTTACCGCCACATTCCATGGCAGGTTATACAACTAAAACCGTACAAGGCTCGTATTGTTTGAATGGATTTTCCAACAAATGGTCAGGCTAAGGCACTTCCTATTGCCACATGGGAACGCCTCTGGCGGGACGCCCCGAGAACCTAACCGGATCTCTGCCAAACAAGGCCGGCTACCCCCCTTCCCGGGGAATACACAGAACCTCAGTTATGCTACCCCCGGTCCTTTGGGACCTTTATACGAGAGCTCTCTAACCAACAACATCACACAGTAATAAATAAAGTGTGTCCACATGAGTAAGTATCTGGGCTCCATACCATGATACTACCCTTTTCCAGAAGGAATGGTCATACCCTAGGGGAGCTACCCTTGAAACCTTGCTGCACAATTCCTGTTTTGATCATTACCGGGTTGTGAGGCTCGATGAAGTCTCGTCCACAAAGCTACGCTTTTTACAAAGCCATGCTTCGATCAATAAATGATTAGCAGCACTCAGCATGCCATATTACCAAATTGGGAATATATCGCTGATAACCTTCAACTACATAACCTCTGAGCTCGTACGTCTCAGAGAAGGGTGTTAAGCTAAGAGAATAAATTCTCCGCCACCAACAGAAATGTATTTGAAAGAAATCTGCTTTATATCTCAAAATGTAATGTCAGACATACAATCCATACAAGTCTGTTCCGGGTTCGAACAGAACCGAAGGCACTTCCAAAGAAGCCCTTGCAAATCCGGGTATTCACAATCCCGATCGGTCTTCCCATCACTTAGGAAATCTCTATACCGGCGCGACTCAGTGCAGAGACAATCGATAGGTCATCCTATCGTTCACGCAAATACCCGATCTTCACCACCGGTCTTCAAATGCTATCCATAACGACGTATCACATATTCGGAATGGGTTATACGACACAAAGGTCCTTCCCGGTTAAACCGAATAGTGAGCGCAACATTTAAAAACATATGGATATGGGATTTCAATTAAGTCACAACTTAATGATTCAAAACTTTCTTTCAAATGGTTTAAACCAATTACCATTTCAAATCTTTTAAACAAAAAGATTTATTTCACAAAGTTCACTCAGTTTTCACAAAGATTCATTCCCGGATTTCAAAGAAATTTCCATTTTAATTAGATTAACTCATTTAAATCTTTAAATCAAAGATTTATCTCGTAGCTTTCAAAACTCGTTTCCAAAGCTTCGTCCATAACTTGGAAAATCATTTTTTTCACTTCAAACTTGAAATCCCTTTAATATAAATTGGAAATTCATTACTCATATAAAAGCTTTTTATCACTTAGAAACAGTAGTTTTATTTCGGAAAAAACCTATCCCATTTATACAAGTTATAATCTTTGTTTTAATTCAAATTTCCAAATCAACGCTTAAAAATAGTTTAAACCCATATAACTTGTAAAGTCCTTTTTAAATCATAAGTATTGAATATAGAATTCAATTTCAGAATTTTGAATTTCAACATAAATACGATTATTCAAATTTCAAATCTTTATTAGTTATTCAAAAATAACTTTTATTCTTAAAACGGCTTTTCAAAAGCTTTCCATATTAGACTTAATTTATTCCCAAAACTATTTGAATTTAAAATTTCAAATTCAAAACTTATTTAAAAATCTGTGACTTAACTGATTTCCACGTGAAATCCATATTTATGTGTGTATATAGTGTGGTCCAGGGGTTTTACACAATAGTGCACAACATCAATCATCACAAATATATCAATATCGATAAGCGATATAAGCAATAACGCTTATCTTCACTCACAGATTCATAAATAAACAAATTTATAAATCACAAGGTTTCTCCATTATGATTCGATGTGGGTTTCGGATAACTAACCGGAATCCGACTCCATGTCGCATCGAAATTTAAATGTCGTTTTACGGGCAAAAGGGGTTTCATGTATATACAAAAACAATCACAGTTCACAGTTCAGCATAAGGCAAATCACATCACAAAGTATCACGATCACAACATGGGTATGAATCAGCTCAAGGCACTTCAATAAGAATCAATCATCTAACGATGAGATGAATTAACAGTGACTATAATTAGTTAATCACAGAATTATTATTTTTATTGATCATTCTAAATTGATGATAAATTAAATCCTAATTAACTTGATTAATTGTTTTTTTCAATTAATCATTTTAATTAACTACCAATTAAAATTAATCAACTTAATTTATTTAATTAACAAGTTCTTAATTTACAAATTAGTTTTGAACACTTATTTGTCTATTAATTAATTTTAATTACAAATTATAAATCATTCTTAACTGCTTTTTTTTTGAAACCATTAGTTAGTAACAATTATTACCTTAATCATTATTTAAAATCTTCTTATATTTAAAAAAAATCAATTTATTGTTCCATTGAAAATTTTAATGTAAATTAACTTTAACTCTTATTTTAAATTTAATTATTTAATTAAAAGATTAATCAAATTCTAAAACATTGTTAAATAATTTTACTTATAGTAAGTTCTTTACTTAACATAAATCAACATTGGTTAACTTGAAATACAAAAATTTACTTAACATTGTTAACTTGAAATTTTGTTTGGCTTAACCCATTATAAAAGCAAACCTGAGTGAACTATGTTTTTCGCTCGAGTCCAACCTGAGACTTCCAGGCATTTACTCGAGTCTACCTTCTTTCTCCCCCGTGCTCTCCTCTTCTTCCTCTACAGTTCTTCTTTCACCTCTTTTTTTTTAGTCAAGTCAAAAAAAACACACAAAACTGCAGTACCCATACAAAACACGCACGCGCCCAAATCAAAACCCGAAGCAAACGATCCCCAAACCCGAGTAGCAACTCGAAATTTCCCCGCCATAACACGCTGACACTATCCCATGCCGTACACGTGCACAGATGTTTCGCCTCACTCCGGTGAACTCCACCACCCCTAGCAAATCACTTTCGACTCAACCTCGCTACCCAAATACAAAGAAACACAAATGAAACTCGCGAGCAAAATCGAGGTATCTCGATCAAATGATCCCAACAGCACACCACCAGAAAATGAACCCGCGCCACCTCCTCTGCCCTTCAGAGGCCACGAAAACTTGACCCAAGATTCCTCACCGTACAACGCCGCTCTTGGCACCGGAGTCTTGGAGTCCGATGGTCCACAGGCGGAGCAGCGACCACGTTTCCAAACTCGACTCGATTTAGCCCTTAAACCCTAAATTGTTCTCGACTCATCAATTTATGAAATAGAAATTTTTTTCAATATTTTTCCCATGATACTTGACGCCGAATCCTTCTTCTGACCAAAATTCGAAGAATTTAATTTCACCGATTGAAGGAATTTGACGAAAAAGCAATTTTCGTTCACTTCACTCATACTCGAGATTTAGTAACTTAAAAATCATGGGGTTTGCACCTAAAATCATCATTTTGCGATTCAAACATGCTTGTGTGATTAGAATATAAAATTTAAAATACTTGAATTTACTGAGTCATGATGATTTTACTGTAAATCATATTTTATACAATATTCACTTACTTTTTTTTCTTAAAATTATTTTTAAAAGTTGCTTAACTTTGTTATGAATAATTTCCTTTCAGAAATCATAGTATAAAAAGTTCTAAGTATGAAGATATGAATTTATAAACAGGTTTTAAAGTTTAGAAAACCTGGAACAAAACATTTACTTGTGTACAAGCATATACAGAGGTTCATATTCTTGCAGCATTCCTTTATATCATTCATACAAACAGTAGCATCAAAATATTATAGCAAGTTCAAGGTTAGTTTGCTCACCTGAGAGATTGAAGAACAGAGGCTATGTTTTGAAGACCTGGAACAGATTTTAATCTGGAATTGCTTGAAGCTTCATTCAGGTTGATTTGCTTAAAACAGGTTCTTGATTTATATTTTTTTTTCTTCTTTGAAAAACTGTTGTTTTAAGTTTGTAAATATAATGATGTTTATATGCTGGAATGCTAAGTTTTTGATAAACGAATCAAGAATAGTGTTGTTGTATATATAGAAAGATAGTGTTTGTATAGATGTTTACTGGTGTAGATTGTTTTTTTCTTTTCCTATATTTGATCAGATTTTCTTGCTGCCTACTGTTGACTAAAGATTTTTTTTTTTTACTGAATCTCGGCTGAGAAGATATCAAGACATGCTGAAGAGATGTGGCATTTAATGCATGTATCCTATTTTGCTTAAAACTTATACTATTTTTTCTGGTTTTGCTTAATATGAAAAAAAATCTTATTTCATTTACTTTATATCTAACTTCAATATCTTATTGATTTGTCTTTTGTCATTATTTTTTCTGTACATAAATATTTACATTCCTTCTTTTGCAAGCTACTAGATATAATTTTTCAAACTTATGCTTGTTTTCTCAGCATACATGTACTTATATATTTTGCTATCTTTCCTTTTTGCTTGTACATAGGTCTTATATGTTTACTTGTTTCACATTTCTTTTCCAAGTCTTATTACTTAGTTGAATATAATTTTTTCTGTCAAGCCTATAGACGTATATATATTTGTTTTCTCTCTTTTTCAAGTGTTCATACTTATTTAATTATTGTTTTGTACAGTAGATGTTTTTGTCTTTCTTTTTTTTTTGCCCTTTATACATGTACATTATTTGTTTGTTTACTAGTGTCTTCTTTGATAAGCTTTTGGTACATAGATATTTTTGTTCACTTGCTTCATTCTTACCCAAACTGATTTGCTTTTACATACTTATCTATTTATTGTTCACACTTGAATATATTGTATTGTTTTGTAATTTATCTTCTAATTATATTTCTAACATAAGTGTTAAATTTTCTAACGTATATTTTATTTTATATTTTTCACTTAATATTGATGTTATCCCGCTTTTTGGCAAAGCCGCGATACCAAAAGATCGGTCAGAAACGGAGAACAGTTCGTCTCAGAGGCTGGTCATACTTCGTTTCGCCATGGATGTCACTGAATTTTATCCGAGTCCAGATTGAGCTACAATTGATAGGACATGGAAAGAAAGACTATAGGAGTCAGCATTTCAAATTTCAAGTCAATCCGAGTTCATATGCTCGAGTTATGATCGATTCAATTTGAAGGGCAAGGCCTAGGTTTCGAACCCATTGTTGACCAACATTTCGAAACCATCGCGTTCGAATCCATAAGGTTCGAATCCACCGAACCACCTCAGGTTCGTCTCCACCACCTTCGAACCCATCAGGTTCGAACCCATCAGGATGCATCGGTTTCGAAATCATCACGCCTCACCTTCAGCTCCACCCACTTCGAATCCATCTCCTTGTTCGAACCCATCACGGAGTGCTTGTTCGAATCCATCACGGAGTCATTGTTCGAAACCACCACGGAATGCTTGTTCGAACCCATCACGGAGTCATTGTTCGAACCCAACTGTGCAGCTTCATTCGAAACCACTGGGTCAACCAACCATGATGATGTGTCTTCCATCGGTTCGAATACGCCAAGATATATGGAGTCGAAGCGGTCAACATGGAGTGAAGACCGGATCGATTCGAAGTTTGCGCTCCACGTCAACGCGAAGCCACGTGCCTCCAAGGATTCGAAAGGATCGGTTCGAAACCTTGGTTTCGAACCAAACAGCCGAGCAATAAACCCAATTTCGAACCCATTATATCTCCTAACCTACTGATCCAAATGCCATGAAATTTTCACAGAAGCTTGCATGCATGTTGAAGAATGTCTACGCCAAATTTCACCTCGATTGGACTAATTCTTGATCGGTTCGAATGGAGTTCGAACCGATGCCAAAGTGGGCCCAAACTTCCTGAGACCGCGCGTGTGGGCCCCCTCACGTGCCAGAAGTGGTCTCCCGAGTTTTCAGCGAAATATCAGCAGCCTACGCCTATAAATAGAGCCCCAGGGCCAACAGAAAAGGGATCATCTGACTCTGAGGCGCCCAAACTCTGCCGGATCAAGATCTCCATCATCCTATATCATAACTTGATTGTTGATTTCGAATTTCTGGTTGTAACTTGCTATTGATCGCTGTAAAAACTTGTAAACATTGAAAGAGAATCAATAAAATATCAAAAAACTTCACAGTGGACGTAGGCAACACGCCGAACCACTATAAATCGATTGTCTACGCATTTTCTTATTGTTGATTGGAGTTTTTGTTAGATAATATCTGTTTTGAACTTGCATTCTTGACTATTATCTCTTCAACGACTCCCGAAGAGTGTTGTGCCCAATTTTGATGCAAACACTTTGGTGCTTTCACTGAGAAAACCCAGGTTTTCTCCTGCTCGTTGGATCTGTCATCGATACCGGATTCAATAAATCTAAGAGAGAGATCCAGATCATTAAATCCAACTTCCTTCCCTTCTATTCAGATTTGCATAAAGTCTAGGAAAGGAACTCAACTCTAAAGATGGTTAGCACAAGAACCACCTCGAACGCCGTCAATCAAGAAGGACAGGATAGACAGAATCCTGCCCCTCTACCTCCACCTAATCAAGATGTCGCTGGGCACTCAGAGCCGTCGGGTCCGGTTACCCGACAAGAATTGCAGTTGTTACTCCAAGAGCTGACCCAGAGTCGGCGACAACTAGAAGAACAGCTACGCGCTAACGCTGAGCTAATCAACAAGCTGGATCGCCAAAAACGAAAGAGATCCATGAGAGATCGTGCTTCTCGCTCTTCCAGCGAAAGTTCTTCATCTTCTGATTATCATAATCGACCACCACGACCCCGGTTAGATGGGAGTCGTATGCCATCCGCTGGAAACCAACCGACATTGACCATTGGACAAATAAGAGTTGGCCCGTCAGCCAGCTTCCAAACCGGACCCTCCTCCCGAGGAGGCGCCGTTCCTCATCACGCCGCAGAATACCGCACCACTAGCATTGCGGTTGAACCAGGGGTCAACGCTCAAGACCAGTCGGACCTAGACCGTCGTCATAGCGGTCGTACTCCTGAACCGTACTTCCCAGAGGACTATGAGCCGAGAAGGCAAGATGTGAACCGTCGACGATATCCGGTTCAAACCCAAAGTATGGAACGTGACCACATTCCGGCGCAAATGCCGGATCTTTCAACTATGGTACGTCAGATGATCCGTGAGAGTCAGGGGTTCACAAACGACGATTGGGGAATTTTCCGAAGTCACACTCCATTTACGGACGATATTCTTAATGCTGAACCCCCACGGCGATTCCGAATGCCCACTCTACCCATGTATGAGGGAAACTCCGACCCCAACCAACATATTCTAAAATATGAATGGTCGATGACTGCTGCCAGAGCCGACGACACTGTGAAGTGTCGTAGTTTCCCCATATCCTTGGGGGGGCATCGCCACCATGTGGTTCACCCGATTGCCTCCTCGATCCATCTCCTCATTCGACCAGCTGGCCACAAAATTCGTTGAGCAGTTCCGCATGCACGTCGCAAGGCCGAAAGATGTCAACACTCTATCTAGTGTCACACAAGCTCCCGGAGAGACACTCAGACACTACTTAGAAAGATTCCATACTGCATGTGCAGAGATTAGTAATCCAAACGATAACTCCATCCTTATGGCGCTAACTGAGGGGATCGACCCCGATTCTGAATTTGGCAATTGGCTAGCTGGGAAACCACCCGCGTTATTGGACCGTTTCCATGCCAAAGCAGCTCAATTCCTGAGACAGGAAGATGCGAAACAGTCTAGGAAGCAAACTGACGCAGGACCAAATGCGGGAGGAACCCAAAGCAATGTTGCCATAAAACAGTCCGGTGAGAGCTCCGGAAGAGTTCAGTTGAACATTAAAAATAAACAAGCTCGGCGAAGAGAGAGCGTGAATCAACTTAAAAAACAAGATCAAAATCGCGGCCCGCAATGCAAAAATCCGAAGTTCGACAGTTATACTCCTTTGAATATTTCATTGGAGGACTTGTATTTGCGGACCCGTAATGCGATTCAATATGAAAAACCTGCTCCAAGACCGTCGTCAGAGAGACAAATCCAGACGGGAAATTTTGTAGGTTCCATGAAGGCTACGGGCACGATACGAACGAGTGTCGTCACTTACAGGATCTTGTTGAAAAACTGGTCAGAGAAAGGAAGCTGGAACAGTTTGTGCGGACACCGCAGCCCAGAGATGCGGGCCCATCCAATCCAATCAATGAACCCAATCGACCGAGGCAGGAGGACTCGACTTGTCCCCGTGGGAGATTGGTGATAAACGCCATCAGTGGCGGGCCTACTCATTCAGAAGCCTGGAACGACGAAGAACCTCGTCACTGTCACACGTGACAGGCTCCTTCAGTCTATGAATGCTTTCAAATAAAATGCTATCTCTTCAAGCTAAAGCTGTGATTCACCGAATACAACATTCAACAATCACGACACACGAAGAGCTAAGTTCCATCGAACAATGGAATTTATTCAACTAGCGAGTGACTGCGTTACAACCGGCCACTCACTAAGTGAAACCCCAGCTCGGGGGCAAGCCAACACATCGAAGGCTGAACTGGACCAACACACGACAGTCCATTCCATAATTCGTTCCCACTGCGCGAACGGACTCCAACTTCCCACAGTGTGAATTGGAGTATAAACATTCAATAATTCGTTCCTAGAGCGCGAACGGACTCCAAGTTCCCAGAGTGCGAATTGGAGTATAAACATTCAATAATTCATTCCCAGAGTGCGAACGGACTCCAAGTTCCCAGAGTGCGAATTGGAGTATAAACATTCAATAATTCGCTCCCAGAGCGCGAGCGGACTCCAACTTCCCACAGCGCGAATTGGAGTATAAACATTTAACAATTCGTTCCCAGAGTGCGAACGGACTCCAACTTCCCACAGCGCGAATTGGAGTATAAACATTTAACAATTCGTTCCCAGAGTGCGAACGGACTCCAACTTCCCACAGCGCGAATTGGAGTATAAACATTTAACAATTCGTTCCCAGAGTGCGAACGGACTCCAACTTCCCACAGCGCGAATTGGAGTATAAACATTTAACAATTCGTTCCCAGAGCGTGAACGGACTCCAACTTCCCAGAGCGCGAATTAGAGTATAAACATTTAACAATTCATTCCCGAAGTGCGAGTTGGAGTATAAACGTCAATTCCGGGTTCCTGAAGTACGAACCCAAACATACATGTTTTATCCAAGTTCCCGGCGTGTGAATTGGAGCACAAACACCAAGTTAAAGTTCCCGTAGTGCGAACTAAAATGTTAATACTAACTCCGAGTTAGTAGAGTGCAAGTTGGAATGTGAACATCATTCCCAAGTTCCCGGAGCGCGAACCATGTTACAAGCATCAATAACTCTCGAATTCCTGGAATGCAAACCAGGTTATCGATCTCAAATTATTCTAAGTCCCCGGAATGCGGACGTGTGCTCAAGACTTGCAACAAGTGCAATCAACCACCAAAAATACAAGTGCTGTTCCCCAAAACTGGGGGGCACGAAAGCTAAATATTAATCACTAACCGAAGTGATGCAACGTCCGAAGTTCAACTCATTCATCAATCGCAACCTGTGACCAAGATTTTCGGGCTTGGCGAATGAAACGAACTCTACTTAAACGGTAAAAACACCACAAGTACACCGGACCGAAAACAAGACACTGCAAGTACTTAAGCACAAATAAAACAAGAGTTGAAACAAGGAAATAAAGTTTTATTTCAACTAACTTAAAACAAGAACTTACACGCAAATAAGTTCTTCCAAAAAAGAATGCCTACTAGCAGGGGCCGAACCTGCATCTATACACGACCTACTGACAAAAAACGAAGACAAGTACCTATCTACCCAAACATCTGCTTGAGAAGCCGATTTATTTCTTCTTTTTCATCCTTCTCACTAGTGGTACATCTTCAGTGTCACTAGGGACAGAAATTCTTCGTTTTGAGTGTCTCCTCTCCGGCGGTGGCTCTTCGACTGGAGGCGTGATGTCAATATCCTCCTCGGAGCTTGAATCTACATGGGGGCTTCTCTCTGGAGGAGTAGGGGCGACTGGATCCGTGACGGAAGTTGAGATAGTGCCACCCGATGGTGCTACCATAGCAGGTGCTGGACTCTGCGCCGCCGTGCTGCCACTGACGGTACCGCTCTGCCCCGCAGCCTCTATTTCGGCGTTGATCTCAGCCAAAATTTCCTCATCACGAGTCGCATGGGCTTGGCTGGGGGCATCCACGGCCTGCATCGAAGAACTTGAGGACGGCGGGAGGCTACTAACGATGATAAATGGCAAGTCAGAGAAAGAACCACCCTGCTCACCGAGCAGTTCGCTCACCATT
This sequence comes from Allium cepa, assembly GCA_030765085.1. NCBI lineage: Eukaryota > Viridiplantae > Streptophyta > Magnoliopsida > Asparagales > Amaryllidaceae > Allium > Allium cepa. Next base: position 906,010,103 of record CM060937.1, read on the forward strand.
TGTTCGTCAGCAGATAAGGATCCCCCCTGCACCGCCTCAGCAGATACCGCGGTTACAACAGTAGTCTCGGTAGCGATGGCCTTATCTCCTCTGCTTGATTCTTGAGCCACAACAGTCGGCGCAACTCCAGTCACTAGGCAAAAAATAAGAAGTTATTAGTAACTGCTGCAAAACAAACACTCTATTTAGAAAACGCTTGAGATAACTTCGGAATACCTTCCCCAGTTTGGCTCGCAGACGGCTGAACGGCCTCGGAAGTACGCTCATGAATAAGAGATAAGCGCGGCTGTTCCGGGTCGTAAGCAGGAACAGGTTGCAAACTGACCGCAGATACAGGCACCGACGAAGATGGTGTGGTGACTTCAGTGACAGCAGAATGGTGCTCAACACCTGACCCCTCTCCGACTTCCAAGGAACGACCACCGACCATCTCCTTCTCATGAGCGATGATAGCGTCATGAAGAACCTTCTTCTCATCGTCTGTGAGCAGCCGATTCTCAAGTTCGAATCGATCGACCGCTTCACCTGGGTGCGCTTCCTCTTCCTCCTCAACCAATCGGTCCCAGGCGCTACGAAGGTGAACTGGATAATCTTGAAGCCAGGCCAAGTTTCTGTGCTTCAACACATTGGCGTTGTAAGTTATGAGCAAATCTTCGATATCGGCCTCTAGCCTGGCCTCTGCATGTTGAACCTTCTCCTCCACCTCTGCTTCGACCGCCTGAACTTTGGCGGCGGCCGCATCTCTTTCAGTGCGAAGCACTACGGCTTGGTCGCAGGCTTCTTGCGCCGTGTTAAGAGCGTCATCTCTATCTTTAATAATCTCGGCAAATTTAGCCTTGAGCTCATTAAGTTCTTTTAACGCCGCATCCCGCTCAGCAGTGACGATAGTGTTCCGGTGGCCCATGTCTTCCACCGTAACATAGTGCTCCTTTTTCATTCTATCCATGGCTGCTTGAGCTTCATCAACCTTTGTAAGAGCCTCCATCTCTGATTTTTGAGACGATTCAGCCTCAGTATTCAGCACTTGTATGATGCGGTCTTTTTGAGCCAGCTCGGTTTGAAGCTTTTCAATGGTAGCCGCTCGTTCGAAGGCCAACGCCGATGCCTTATTGGCCGCCCTATACCACGCCTTGTATTGGGTGTAAAAGTCATGCACATAGTCAAGCGCCAACCGCTTGGCCTCCGGCGGGATTCTTTTCAGGTTCGGAGGAAAGACGTAATTATCGAAGCAAATATTCGGGAACTCCCTCTTTAATTGCGCAAGTCTAATTGCCCCTTCCCCCGAGATTTCAGTAGGAGGCTGCTCTGCGACTATCGGGGTCATCGCCTCAGATCGGGAAGGTTGAGAAACCCACGTATATCGAGAAGACTCGGAAGGATGAGGGACATGAGCAGGAGGTTGTACGGGATCTCTGGAAGGAGGAGGGGTACGCGATCGCGATCGACGCTTATAGCCCCTATCCTTGTCATATCTCTCATGACTAGAATACCCAGAGCGTCCCTGGTCATAATGCCCAGAGCGCCCCTGATCATAACCTCTATCCCCTTCTCGTCTGCGCGAGTCGTAATATGAAGGCTTGCGGGCATGTCGAAGACTCCCAAGCATTGAACCACGCTTAGACATAATATCTGCGAAGCAAAATAAAATAGAATTAATCACCTTTCAAAACAGATAGTTTTCAGTCAAAGGTTATGCAGTGTCGTGAAATGTGTATGAATATGCATTCCCCCCGACCAACCAGAAGTGTCGACCTCGCTGATACTAAGAGGCTCGTTCAACTCTAGAGTACGATGGAATTCCTCCAACCCGGCATCATGTTGAAAGGACACATCGTCCGGGATTGGAAGATCGGCAAGCCCTTCAAAAAGATTTTCGGTTCTCGGAGGAGACATCTCCGAAATTCTAACTCCGGGAGCAGAACGGGCCGTGACAACCGATTTCCATCTCCCCTTCTTACTTGACTTAACCATGGCAGCCTTGCCTTTTCTCTGCTCCGCGACATCCGGAACTGCGTCAGTAGGCCCGGTCAGCGGCTCATCATCGATGTGGTTCTTTCAGAGTCAGCTTCCTCAGCTATAGTAACTCTGGGTTTCTTGTTCTTGACTCGTTTTTTCGAGACGACCCTTAGTGCCACCTCAAAGCTTATGCTCTGCCCTTGTTCGATCAAACCGCAGGCCCGGAGATTCCTATCCGTCAATAACACGTCGATATCCCTATCTCCACTCGGGACTTCTCGAAGCACTCGCACCATCTCCCTATAGTGCTCACCCTCCGGTCGTTGAATCATCGCTGTAAAAAAGAACAAAATATAAGTTCCACTTCGGCTGCAATTGCCGTAGTAATTATTTACGAACTCAGCTATACTCACGTCTGAATAGCCATCGTCGGGCAAATCCAGGAGGACATCTGACATAAAACCATTCTGTCCTATAATAGCTCAACCTGGTCCAAGACCCGGTAACCACTTGGCAATTTCTCACCGCTTCCAGGAATGTGAAGGAGGGGTAATCACCCCGAGTTTTGAAATTGAACAAGTATCTGATCTCAATTGGGAGCGGTGGTCGATGGAGATATTCCATAAATGCAATGAACAAGCTATTGATCGACGCATATCCGTTCGGGTGCAGCTGAGATGGGGCGATCCTCAAAAACGACAATACTCCCCTTATATACTCGTTGAACGGAGGAAGTGTCCCGGCCGCGCACGCGTGGCGGTTAAATGCTGTATATCCCTCCGACGGATTATGCGGTCTATCATTCGGCCCTGGCAGTAGCACATCATCCAGCGACAGGCCGTGTCTCAAGCATATTCTCCCCAACATGTCTTCAGAGATATTGGACGGAACGGAATCTGATGGATTGGCAACGAACGACGCATCGGGAAGTTCATCCGGGGCTGGACCAATAATCTCAGGATCAATATCCGGAATCTCTAGCCTCGGAGAGACTGTAACTTGAGTCTCTTGCTGTTGTGAACTTGACGGTTCCATAACTGGCTAACTCACGAGAAACCATCATTAGACGACAAAAACCCGTGCGTCCCCCGGTGTAACGTGTATGAGTGTATGTTGTGCAGTGACATGCATTACTTGAATAAATGTTGCAGAGTTAAAAAAATATGCAAACGACAAAGCTACGGAGTCCAGCTATAATGACCGTCATCGCTGACCGTCATCACCAATCCGTTTCCATGATGGAAGTTGATCCGGGTAAAAATTGTTATGGTTCCATCGACGAGCTTCGAAGGGCGGTCATGTATGCAGTTTAATATTCAAGTCCAAATGTGCAAGAGCGAAGCTCGTCGGAGTTGTGCTTAGAAAATATCAAACTTTTGTATCCATCATAGAGGGTTCGAAACCATCACAAGGACTTCGTTCGAACCCAACCGGACACCCCTTCGTTCGAACCCATTCTGACGTCGCTTCGAACCCATGCGGTTAGACGCGCTTCGAACCGATGACCAGATGCCAAATTCGAACCGATCGATAAGGGACAACTTCGAATCGATCATTGCTTGACAAGTTCGAAACGACAAGGGGAATCCCCAACTTAACGTCATCCACGTTCGCATCGATACTCTTCGTATCGATGCGAAGTTGTGGACTTCGAAACCACAGATGATGGGTTCGAATCCATCGATTCGAGTGAACCCATCGAACCCATCAATGGGTACAAACTGCGTCACCCCCATGGGGTCGTCCAAGAAATTAATTCGAGCACGAGTCCCCATATGGCTTCGAAGCCCTCTGCCAGGCCAGATCTGACTTTATCAATTGATAGAAAGGCACGGGTTCGAAGTAACTTTGCCGTTCGCCGTTTGAATTCGAGGCTGATTACCTAGTTTGAACAATGAATTCGAGAGATTGAAGGCTTGAATCTTGGTCGATTCGATGATGCGACACAGTGTTTTCTCTTTTGGAGCTCCGAAACGATGAAGAACACAGTAAAAGCAAGCAAGAGTAAAAGTAAAAAATGAAAAAAGTGAAAACCACTGCTATTTATATGAGGTGTTGAAAGCAACCGAGACGATTGCTCTCCCAACCGGCCACAACCAGTCAAGTACCAGATCGGTTCGAAGTTAGCTTTCGAACCCATCTGCCTAAAGGCCTATCGATTCGAAGTTCACCTCGTGCTTCAACGGTACGAAACGCACTATAGAGTGACAGGCTGCATCGATGCGAAACGAACTATAGGCATATCGATTCGAAGACCTTGTTCACATCAACCACTTCGAATCCATCCATGGCCTATCGATTCAACAGATGACTTCGTACCCATCTTCTTCCAATTCGAATCGACTCGAATAGTAATTCCATATCCATTCCCTCAAACCGGTTCGAATGTTGACTTCGAACCCATCATAGCACAAGCATACCGCGTCCATACAAACGTGAATTTCGAACCCATCGATGCTCGAATGCATCGGTTCGAAATATTACACTCACGCAATACAGAATTCAACTCCTTCAGCCTTCAATATCGATTCAGGAGAGGATCGATACGAAGGGGTTTTTCTAAACAACCGTCAAGCGTTGTCTCAACTCAAGTTTCCAAATCGGTTCAGGAGAGAATCGATACGGAATTCGATAGCCAACCAAGCTGGCAACGACTCGTGAACGCACAACGTTTGCGAGGGTCAAACTAACATATATGCATAAAAGTCGAACTAACAATCGATTTTAAGCATTTACAGGGGTCAAGCACTCATCCTGTTACAAATGCAACAGCCAACGGCTAAGCACTATTATACAGCAATCAATCATGTCAACACAAGGTTACAACAACACAGCATACGAGTTTCAGCAAAAAAGAGAGCAATGATTGTTCAGAGAGAGATTGCAGCTATTCAAAGCACGTCATGTTCCCACAAGACGTACTTTGGGGGGCAAAATGTTATCCCGCTTTTTGGCAAAGCCGCGATACCAAAAGATCGGTCAGAAACGGAGAACAGTTCGTCTCAGAGGCTGGTCATACTTCGTTTCGCCATGGATGTCACTGAATTTTATCCGAGTCCATATTGAGCTACAATTGATAGGACATGGCAAGAAAGACTATAGGAGTCAGCATTTCAAATTTCAAGTCAATCCGAGTTCATATGCTCGAGTTATGATCGATTCAATTTGAAGGGCAAGGCCTAGGTTTCGAACCCATTGTTGACCAACATTTCGAAACCATCGCGTTCGAATCCATAAGGTTCGAATCCACCGAACCACCTCAGGTTCGTCTCCACCACCTTCGAACCCATCAGGATGCATCGGTTTCGAAATCATCAAAGCGCCTCACCTTCAGCTCCACCCACTTCGAATCCATCTCCTTGTTCGAACCAATCACGGAGTACTTGTTCGAATCCATCACGGAGTCATTGTTCAAAACCACCACGGAATGCTTGTTCGAACCCATCACGGAGTCATTGTTCGAACCCAACTATGCAGCTTCATTCGAAACAACTGGGTCAACCAACGATGATGATGTGTCTTCCATCGGTTCGAATACGCCGAGATATATGGAGTCGAAGCGGTCAACACGGAGTGAAGACCGGATCGCTTCGAAGTTTGCGCTCCACGTCAACGCGAAGCCACGTGCCTCCATGGATTCGAAAGGATCGGTTCGAAACCTTGGTTTCGAACCAAATAGCCGAGCAATAAACCCAATTTCGAACCCATTATATCTCCTAACCTACTGATCCAAATGCCATGAAATTTTCACAGAAGCTTGCATGCATGTTGAAGAATGTCTACGCCAAATTTCACCTCGATTGGACTAATTCTTGATCGGTTCGAATGGAGTTCGAACCGATGCCAAAGTGGGCCCAAACTTCCTGAGACCGCGCGTGTGGGCCCCCTCACGTGCCAGAAGTGGTCTCCCAAGTTTTCAGCGAAATATCAGCAGCCTACGCCTATAAATAGAGCCCCGGGGCCAACAGAAAAGGGATCATCTGACTCTGAGGTGCCCAAACTCTGCCGGATCAAGATCTCCATCGTCCTATATCATAACTTGATTGTTGATTTCGAATTTCCGGTTGTAACTTGCTGTTGATCGCTGTAACAACTTGTAAACATTGAAAGAGAATCAATAAAATATCAAAAAACTTCACAGTGGACGTAGGCAACAGCCGAACCACTATAAATCGATTGTCTACGCATTTTCTTTATTGTTGATTGGAGTTTTTGTTAGATAATATCTGTTTTGAACTTGCATTCTTGACTATTATCTCTTCAACGACTCCCGAAGAGTGTTGTGCCCAATTTTGACGCAAACAATTGATAAGTAGTTTTATTCTATTTTATTTTAAACACTTTACTTATAATTCAATTTAACTGAAAATATTCATTTTTGAGTTTCAAATCCAAATTTTACAAAATATATTAGTATATACATCTTATTAAATTTGGAAATTTCAAATAAATCCATAATTTGATCCAAAAATTCAATTAAATTGTAAATTTAAATTCGTCTTTAAACTGGGATCGTTACAGATTCCCCTCCTTAAGAAATTTCGTCCTCGAAATTTACGAAGGAGATAACAAAGATAGACGAATGATAGGGAAATATTTTTCCAGATCAAACTGGATATCAATTCTGCATTTGGTTTACCAAAGCAGAAAATCAACAATAGATATGAGAACAAACTCAATCTATTACGAAACAATTAGGTTATCTGATCTACGAAGTATATAGGGGTATTGGTTAGTTCGAAGGGATAACTAACCGTTCGTAGATAATATCGAAACCCAATGAAATAGATAGAAATAGATTCGATTACGATCTCAGATTCAAGATTTAACTTATTTACGATTTGCTGAAAATAAAACTATGTGTAGTTTTCATGTCGAACAAAAATTCAAACAATTTTTTAATCGTAAACGAGAAGGTTACCTTATAAAATTTATTTCCTTAATTAGCTTTTTGAGGTTGAAGAATTACCTCTGATTGCATACACTTTTTTTCCTAGAGTTGCTTATAAGCTGGACAGTTGTTGATCCTGTGTCCCGGCTTGCGGCATTTATAGCATCCCATAGATTCCTGATCTGGCCTCATAAATGACTCTCTCAATCCTAGCTTCCAATCATTCTTGCATTTATCTGAGTAGTGACCTTTCTCCAAACAACTGAGACAAGTAACATCCTTCTTCTTTTCTTCTGTACATCCTTCTTTCCTTTATTTTTCTTCGATTTCTTACAACCAAACTTCCTTTTTCTCCAATTCAATTTACTTGTACTTCCATTCTTCTCCGGATCTTCTTGCTTTTCCAGAGTATCATATCTATAGCCCATATCAATTAATTCAGAAAAAGATTCCTTGACGTGAGTAGTCATCCGTTCATGAAATTCCTTGTTCATTCCCCGAATAAACTTTTCATTCTTCTTTAACGGTGTATTCTCTAATTCTGGACCAAATTGAGATAATTCAATAAATTTGTTCAAATATTCCTCAAATGATAAACTTCCTTGCTTCAAATCCACAAACTCCTGGTACACTCTAGAGATACCAGCAGACGGCATATATCGCTGCTCAAACACTTCCTTGAAACGACTCCAAGTAAATTCATCTGTCGACTCATCCAATGTAATTGTTTCCCACCAAACTAAAGCCTCTTCCTGTAGTTGCCAAGAAGCTATCAATCGCATCTGATCATCTTCTAATTTTAATCCCTTGAAAATCCCTTCACACGATCGAATCCAGGCTTGTGCTTCGATAACAGATTCTTTGCCAGTGAACGGCTTTCCACCTAGTCTAGAAAAACTTCGATGTAGATCAGCCAAATTTGATTGAGATTGAATAGGAATATCTGTCGTTGTAGGGCTTTGACCAGCTGAAGTGGTACTTTCCTGTCTCCTATTTCGTCCTCTTCTTCCACTCATTCTTACCATCTGTGAATAGTATGAAATCCAATTTAGGAATTCGGACGAAATATCTTAGAGAATAACAACAGATAAAAGAATAGATTAAGAAATTTAGATTGGTTCCACTGGTTGTACTCATTCTAGGGTATACTTCACCCTATCTCTAATTAGCCATCTAAAGTGTTACACTCCGTAGCTAAAGTTCTTACTCAACCTTCAGCTCTGATACCACTTGTCACGACCCGAACTCGATGTCCGATAACAACATCAAATTCGTATCGCGGGAGCTTGCAACACCCATTAGATGATAAATAACACAGCGGACATAAAAGATGACATCACTGATATAACATGAATACACTATCCGATACACCAATATGATACAATGATAATCATCAACATCAGAGAATATACAACATAATACAGCGGAACATGATAAACTATGAATAAGCCTTCAACAGAATATAATACTGCAACTCTGATCCAAAAGCTCCAAAACTCCTAGCTCGATCCACCATCAAGGTTTCACCAAGATAAGCAAGTCTCGTCTGAATCCAAAGACTGAACCAGCTCCATACAATCTACTAAACCTAACTATCTGAAAAACCAAACTCTAGACTACCCGTGTGGAAAATCGTGGGCACCCAGAGTTTAGGAAAGGAACAATAAACTCCGGGTCAGTCATGGGACTGGTGTGAGCAAACAAAAACAGTTTGGTCTTTAAAAACAGTCAAAAATTTAAATTTCGAAATCGCAATGCTTTTGGAAAATGAAACTACCATAAGGCCTCCCGCACCCACACATAATGCAAACGCAGAATCGGAGGAGATTTCTCCTTATGATGGTCAAACATGCTTGATACGCAAATTTCTTTGATATTATTATTATAAGTGCAAGTGCAGAAAAACATTTCGAAAGTAGAATATAAATCTTAGCCAGCATAGACATTTCGAACTAAGCCTACTATAGCTACCATGTTCAATAGCAGGTTACCGCCACATTCCATGGCAGGTTATACAACTAAAACTATACAAGGCTCGTATTGTTTGAATGGATTTTCCAACAAATGGTCAGGCTAAGGAACTTCCTATTGCCACATGGGAACGCCTCTGGCGGGACGCCCCGAGAACCTAACCGGATCTCTGCCAAACAAGGCCGGCTACCCCCCTTCCCGAGGAATATACAGAACCTCAGATATGCCACCCCCGGTCTTTTGGGACCTTTATACGAGAGCTCTCTAACCAACAACATCACACAGTAATAAATAAAGTGTGTCCACATGAGTAAGTATCTGGGCTCCATACCATGATACTACCCTTTTCCAGAAGGAATGGTCATACCCTAGGGGAGCTACCCTTGAAACCTTGCTGCACAATTCCTGTTTTGGTCATTACCGGGTTGTGAGGCTCGATGAAGTCTCGTCCACAAAGCTACGCTTTTTACAAAGCCATGCTTCGATCAATAAATGATTAGCAGCACTCAGCATGCCATATTACCAAATTGGGAATATATCGCTGATAACCTTCAACTACATAACCTCTGAGCTCGTACGTCTCAGAGAAGGGTGTTAAGCTAAGAGAATAAATTCTCCGCCACCAACAGAAATGTATTTGAAAGAAATCTGCTTTATATCTCAAAATGTAATGTCAGACATACAATCCATACAAGTCTGTTCCGGGTTCGAACAGAACCGAAGGCACTTCCAAAGAAGCCCTTGCAAATCCGGGTATTCACAATCCCGATTGGTCTTCCCATCACTTAGGAAATCTCTATACCGGCGCGACTCAGTGCAGAGACAATCGATAGGTCATCCTATCGTTCACGCAAATACCCGATCTTCACCACCGGTCTTCAAATGCTATCCATAACGACGTATCACATATTCGGAATGGGTTATACGACACAAAGGTCCTTCCCGGCTAAACCGAATAGTGAGCGCAACATTTAAAAACATATGGATATGGGATTTCAATTAAGTCACAACTTAATGATTCAAAACTTTCTTTCAAATGGTTTAAACCAATTACCATTTCAAATCTTTTAAACAAAAAGATTTATTTCACAAAGTTCACTCAGTTTTCACAAAGATTCATTCCCGGATTTCAAAGAAATTTCCATTTCAATTAGATTAACTCATTTAAATCTTTAAATCAAAGATTTATCTCGTAGCTTTCAAAACTCGTTTCCAAAGCTTCGTCCATAACTTGGAAAATCATTTTTTTCAATTCAAACTTGAAATCCCTTTAATATAAATTGGAAATTCATTACTCATATGAAAGCTTTTTATCACTTAGAAACAATAGTTTTATTTCGGAAAAACCCTATCCCATTTATACAAGTTATAATCTTTGGTTTAATTCAAATTTCCAAATCAACGCTTAAAAATAGTTTAAACCCATATAACTTGTAAAGTCCTTTTTAAATCATAAGTATTGAATATAGAATTCAATTTCAGAATTTTGAATTTCAACTTAAATCCGATTATTCAAATTTCAAATCTTTATTAGTTATTCAAAAATAACTTTTATTCTTAAAACATCTTTTCAAAAGCTTTCCATATTAGACTTAATTTATTCCCAAAACTATTTGAATTTAAAATTTCAAATTCAAAACTTATTTAAAAATCTGTGACTTAACTGATTTCCACGTGAAATCCATATTTGTGTGTGTATATAGTGTGGTCCAGGGGTTTTACACAATAGTGCACAACATCAATCATCACAAATATATCAATATCGATAAGCGATATAAGCAATAACGCTTATCTTCACTCACAGATTCATAAATAAACAAATTTATAAATCACAAGGTTTCTCCATTATGATTCGATGTGGGTTTCGGATAACTAACCGGAATCCGACTCCCTGTCGCATCGAAATTTAAATGTCGTTTTACGGGCAAAAGGGGTTTCATGTATATACAGAAACAATCACAGTTCACAGTTCAGCATAAGGCAAATCACATCACAAAGTATCACGATCACAACATGGGTATGAATCAGCTCAAGGCACTTCAATAAGAATCAATCATCTAACGATGAGATGAATTAACAGTGATTATAATTAGTTAATCACATAATTATTATTTTTATTGATCATTCTAAATCGATGATAAATTAAATCCTAATTAACTTGATTAATTGTTTTTTTCAATTAATCATTTTAATTAACTACCAATTATAATTAATCAACTTAATTAACAAATTCTTAATTTACAAATTAGTTTTGAACACTTATTTGTCTATTAATTAATTTTAATTACAAATTATAAATCATTGTTAACTACTTTTTTTTGAAACCATTAGTTAATAACAATTATTTACCTTAATCATTATTTAAAATCTTCTTATATTTAAAAAAAAATCAATTTATTGTTCCATTGAAAATTTTAATGTAAATTAACTTTAACTCTTATTTTAAATTTAATTATTTAATTAAAAGATTAATCAAATTCTAAAACATTGTTAAATAATTTAACTTATAGTAAGTTCTTTACTTAACATAAATCAACATTGGTTAACTTGAAATGCAAAAATTTACTTAACATTGTTAAACTTGAAATTTTGTTTGGGCTTAACCCATTATAAAAGCAAACCCGAGTGAACTATGTTTTTCGCTCGAGTCCAACCTGAGACTTCCAGGCTTTTACTCGAGTCTACCTTCTTTCTCCCCCGTGCTCTCCTCTTCTTCCTCTACAGTTCTTCTTTACCTCTTTTTTTTTAGTCAAGTAAAAAAAAAACACAAAACTGCAGTACCCATAAAAAACACGCATGCGCCCAAATCAAAACCCGAAGCAAACGATCCCCAAACCCGAGTAGTAACTCGAAATTTCCCAGCCATAACACGCTGACACTATCCCATGCCGTACACGTGCACAGATGTTTCGCCTCACTCCGATGAACTCCACCACCCCTAGCAAATCACTTTCGACCCAACCTCGCTACCCAAATACAAAGAAACACAAATGAAACTCGCGAGCAAAATCGAGGTATCTCGATCAAATGATCCCAACAGCACACCACCAGAAAATGAACCCGCGCCACCTCCTCTGCCCTTCAGAGGCCACGAAAACTTGACCCAAGCTTCCTCACCGTACAACGCTGCTATTGGCACCGGAGTCTTGGAGTCCGATGGTCCACAGGCGGAGCAGCGACCATGTTTCCAAACTCGACTCAATTTAGCCCTTAAACCCTAAATTGTTCTCGACTCATCAATTTATGAAATAGAAATTTTTTTCAATATTTTTCCCATGATACTTGACGTCGAATCCTTCTTCTGACCAAAATTCGAAGAATTTAATTTCACCGATTGAAGGAATTTGACGAAAAAGCAATTTTCGTTCACTTCACTCATACTCGAGATTTAGTAACTTAAAAATCATGGGGTTTGCACCTAAAATCATCATTTTGCGATTCGAATATGCTTGTGTGAATAGAATTTAAAATTTAAAATACTCGAATTTACTGAGTCATGATGATTTTACTGTAAATCATATTTTATACAATATTCACTTACTTTTTTTTCTTAAAATTATTTTTAAAAGTTGCTTAACTTTATTATGAATAATTTCCTTTCAGAAATCATAGTATAAAAAGTTCTAAGTATGAAGATATGAATTTATAAACAGGTTTTAAAGTTTAGAAAACCTGGAACAAAACATTTACTTGTGTACAAGCATATACAGAGGTTCATATTCTTGCAGCATTCCTTTATATCATTCATACAAACAGTAGCATCAAAATATTATAGCAAGTTCAAGGTTAGTTTGCTCACCTGAGAGATTGAAGAACAGAGGCTATGTTTTGAAGACCTGGAACAGATTTTAATCTGGAATTGCTTGAAGCTTCATTCAGGTTGATTTGCTTAAAACAGGTTCTTGATTTATATTTTTTTTTCTTCTTTGAAAAACTGTTGTTTTAAGTTTGTAAATATAATGATGTTTATATGCTGGAATGCTAAGTTTTTGATAAACGAATCAAGAATAGTGTTGTTGTATATATAGAAAGATAGTGTTTGTATAGATGTTTACTGGTGTAGATTGTTTTTTTCTTTTCCTATATTTGATCAGATTTTCTTGCTGCCTACTGTTGACTAAAGATTTTTTTTTTTTACTGAATCTCGGCTGAGAAGATATCAAGACATGCTGAAGAGATGTGGCATTTAATGCATGTATCCTATTTTGCTTAAAACTTATACTATTTTTTCTGGTTTTGCTTAATATGAAAAAAAATCTTATTTCATTTACTTTATATCTAACTTCAATATCTTATTGATTTGTCTTTTGTCATTATTTTTTCTGTACATAAATATTTACATTCCTTCTTTTGCAAGCTACTAGATATAATTTTTCAAACTTATGCTTGTTTTCTCAGCATACATGTACTTATATATTTTGCTATCTTTCCTTTTTGCTTGTACATAGGTCTTATATGTTTACTTGTTTCACATTTCTTTTCCAAGTCTTATTACTTAGTTGAATATAATTTTTTCTGTCAAGCCTATAGACGTATATATATTTGTTTTCTCTCTTTTTCAAGTGTTCATACTTATTTAATTATTGTTTTGTACAGTAGATGTTTTTGTCTTTCTTTTTTTTTTGCCCTTTATACATGTACATTATTTGTTTGTTTACTAGTGTCTTCTTTGACAAGCTTTTGGTACATAGATATTTTTGTTCACTTGCTTCATTCTTACCCAAACTGATTTGCTTTTACATACTTATCTATTTATTGTTCACACTTGAATATATTGTATTGTTTTGTAATTTATCTTCTAATTATATTTCTAACATAAGTGTTAAATTTTCTAACGTATATTTTATTTTATATTTTTCACTTAATATTGATGTTATCCCGCTTTTTGGCAAAGCCGCGATACCAAAAGATCGGTCAGAAACGGAGAACAGTTCGTCTCAGAGGCTGGTCATACTTCGTTTCGCCATGGATGTCACTGAATTTTATCCGAGTCCAGATTGAGCTACAATTGATAGGACATGGAAAGAAAGACTATAGGAGTCAGCATTTCAAATTTCAAGTCAATCCGAGTTCATATGCTCGAGTTATGATCGATTCAATTTGAAGGGCAAGGCCTAGGTTTCGAACCCATTGTTGACCAACATTTCGAAACCATCGCGTTCGAATCCATAAGGTTCGAATCCACCGAACCACCTCAGGTTCGTCTCCACCACCTTCGAACCCATCAGGTTCGAACCCATCAGGATGCATCGGTTTCGAAATCATCACGCCTCACCTTCAGCTCCACCCACTTCGAATCCATCTCCTTGTTCGAACCCATCACGGAGTGCTTGTTCGAATCCATCACGGAGTCATTGTTCGAAACCACCACGGAATGCTTGTTCGAACCCATCACGGAGTCATTGTTCGAACCCAACTGTGCAGCTTCATTCGAAACCACTGGGTCAACCAACCATGATGATGTGTCTTCCATCGGTTCGAATACGCCAAGATATATGGAGTCGAAGCGGTCAACATGGAGTGAAGACCGGATCGATTCGAAGTTTGCGCTCCACGTCAACGCGAAGCCACGTGCCTCCAAGGATTCGAAAGGATCGGTTCGAAACCTTGGTTTCGAACCAAACAGCCGAGCAATAAACCCAATTTCGAACCCATTATATCTCCTAACCTACTGATCCAAATGCCATGAAATTTTCACAGAAGCTTGCATGCATGTTGAAGAATGTCTACGCCAAATTTCACCTCGATTGGACTAATTCTTGATCGGTTCGAATGGAGTTCGAACCGATGCCAAAGTGGGCCCAAACTTCCTGAGACCGCGCGTGTGGGCCCCCTCACGTGCCAGAAGTGGTCTCCCGAGTTTTCAGCGAAATATCAGCAGCCTACGCCTATAAATAGAGCCCCAGGGCCAACAGAAAAGGGATCATCTGACTCTGAGGCGCCCAAACTCTGCCGGATCAAGATCTCCATCATCCTATATCATAACTTGATTGTTGATTTCGAATTTCTGGTTGTAACTTGCTATTGATCGCTGTAAAAACTTGTAAACATTGAAAGAGAATCAATAAAATATCAAAAAACTTCACAGTGGACGTAGGCAACACGCCGAACCACTATAAATCGATTGTCTACGCATTTTCTTATTGTTGATTGGAGTTTTTGTTAGATAATATCTGTTTTGAACTTGCATTCTTGACTATTATCTCTTCAACGACTCCCGAAGAGTGTTGTGCCCAATTTTGATGCAAACACTTTGGTGCTTTCACTGAGAAAACCCAGGTTTTCTCCTGCTCGTTGGATCTGTCATCGATACCGGATTCAATAAATCTAAGAGAGAGATCCAGATCATTAAATCCAACTTCCTTCCCTTCTATTCAGATTTGCATAAAGTCTAGGAAAGGAACTCAACTCTAAAGATGGTTAGCACAAGAACCACCTCGAACGCCGTCAATCAAGAAGGACAGGATAGACAGAATCCTGCCCCTCTACCTCCACCTAATCAAGATGTCGCTGGGCACTCAGAGCCGTCGGGTCCGGTTACCCGACAAGAATTGCAGTTGTTACTCCAAGAGCTAACCCAGAGTCGGCGACAACTAGAAGAACAGCTACGCGCTAACGCTGAGCTAATCAACAAGCTGGATCGCCAAAAACGAAAGAGATCCATGAGAGATCGTGCTTCTCGCTCTTCCAGCGAAAGTTCTTCATCTTCTGATTATCATAATCGACCACCACGACCCCGGTTAGATGGGAGTCGTATGCCATCCGCTGGAAACCAACCGACATTGACCATTGGACAAATAAGAGTTGGCCCGTCAGCCAGCTTCCAAACCGGACCCTCCTCCCGAGGAGGCGCCGTTCCTCATCACGCCGCAGAATACCGCACCACTAGCATTGCGGTTGAACCAGGGGTCAACGCTCAAGACCAGTCGGACCTAGACCGTCGTCATAGCGGTCGTACTCCTGAACCGTACTTCCCAGAGGACTATGAGCCGAGAAGGCAAGATGTGAACCGTCGACGATATCCGGTTCAAACCCAAAGTATGGAACGTGACCACATTCCGGCGCAAATGCCGGATCTTTCAACTATGGTACGTCAGATGATCCGTGAGAGTCAGGGGTTCACAAACGACGATTGGGGAATTTTCCGAAGTCACACTCCATTTACGGACGATATTCTTAATGCTGAACCCCCACGGCGATTCCGAATGCCCACTCTACCCATGTATGAGGGAAACTCCGACCCCAACCAACATATTCTAAAATATGAATGGTCGATGACTGCTGCCAGAGCCGACGACACTGTGAAGTGTCGTAGTTTCCCCATATCCTTGGGGGGGCATCGCCACCATGTGGTTCACCCGATTGCCTCCTCGATCCATCTCCTCATTCGACCAGCTGGCCACAAAATTCGTTGAGCAGTTCCGCATGCACGTCGCAAGGCCGAAAGATGTCAACACTCTATCTAGTGTCACACAAGCTCCCGGAGAGACACTCAGACACTACTTAGAAAGATTCCATACTGCATGTGCAGAGATTAGTAATCCAAACGATAACTCCATCCTTATGGCGCTAACTGAGGGGATCGACCCCGATTCTGAATTTGGCAATTGGCTAGCTGGGAAACCACCCGCGTTATTGGACCGTTTCCATGCCAAAGCAGCTCAATTCCTGAGACAGGAAGATGCGAAACAGTCTAGGAAGCAAACTGACGCAGGACCAAATGCGGGAGGAACCCAAAGCAATGTTGCCATAAAACAGTCCGGTGAGAGCTCCGGAAGAGTTCAGTTGAACATTAAAAATAAACAAGCTCGGCGAAGAGAGAGCGTGAATCAACTTAAAAAACAAGATCAAAATCGCGGCCCGCAATGCAAAAATCCGAAGTTCGACAGTTATACTCCTTTGAATATTTCATTGGAGGACTTGTATTTGCGGACCCGTAATGCGATTCAATATGAAAAACCTGCTCCAAGACCGTCGTCAGAGAGACAAATCCAGACGGGAAATTTTGTAGGTTCCATGAAGGCTACGGGCACGATACGAACGAGTGTCGTCACTTACAGGATCTTGTTGAAAAACTGGTCAGAGAAAGGAAGCTGGAACAGTTTGTGCGGACACCGCAGCCCAGAGATGCGGGCCCATCCAATCCAATCAATGAACCCAATCGACCGAGGCAGGAGGACTCGACTTGTCCCCGTGGGAGATTGGTGATAAACGCCATCAGTGGCGGGCCTACTCATTCAGAAGCCTGGAACGACGAAGAACCTCGTCACTGTCACACGTGACAGGCTCCTTCAGTCTATGAATGCTTTCAAATAAAATGCTATCTCTTCAAGCTAAAGCTGTGATTCACCGAATACAACATTCAACAATCACGACACACGAAGAGCTAAGTTCCATCGAACAATGGAATTTATTCAACTAGCGAGTGACTGCGTTACAACCGGCCACTCACTAAGTGAAACCCCAGCTCGGGGGCAAGCCAACACATCGAAGGCTGAACTGGACCAACACACGACAGTCCATTCCATAATTCGTTCCCACTGCGCGAACGGACTCCAACTTCCCACAGTGTGAATTGGAGTATAAACATTCAATAATTCGTTCCTAGAGCGCGAACGGACTCCAAGTTCCCAGAGTGCGAATTGGAGTATAAACATTCAATAATTCATTCCCAGAGTGCGAACGGACTCCAAGTTCCCAGAGTGCGAATTGGAGTATAAACATTCAATAATTCGCTCCCAGAGCGCGAGCGGACTCCAACTTCCCACAGCGCGAATTGGAGTATAAACATTTAACAATTCGTTCCCAGAGTGCGAACGGACTCCAACTTCCCACAGCGCGAATTGGAGTATAAACATTTAACAATTCGTTCCCAACAACATCACACAGTAATAAATAAAGTGTGTCCACATGAGTAAGTATCTGGGCTCCATACCATGATACTACCCTTTTCCAGAAGGAATGGTCATACCCTAGGGGAGCTACCCTTGAAACCTTGCTGCACAATTCCTGTTTTGATCATTACCGGGTTGTGAGGCTCGATGAAGTCTCGTCCACAAAGCTACGCTTTTTACAAAGCCATGCTTCGATCAATAAATGATTAGCAGCACTCAGCATGCCATATTACCAAATTGGGAATATATCGCTGATAACCTTCAACTACATAACCTCTGAGCTCGTACGTCTCAGAGAAGGGTGTTAAGCTAAGAGAATAAATTCTCCGCCACCAACAGAAATGTATTTGAAAGAAATCTGCTTTATATCTCAAAATGTAATGTCAGACATACAATCCATACAAGTCTGTTCCGGGTTCGAACAGAACCGAAGGCACTTCCAAAGAAGCCCTTGCAAATCCGGGTATTCACAATCCCGATCGGTCTTCCCATCACTTAGGAAATCTCTATACCGGCGCGACTCAGTGCAGAGACAATCGATAGGTCATCCTATCGTTCACGCAAATACCCGATCTTCACCACCGGTCTTCAAATGCTATCCATAACGACGTATCACATATTCGGAATGGGTTATACGACACAAAGGTCCTTCCCGGTTAAACCGAATAGTGAGCGCAACATTTAAAAACATATGGATATGGGATTTCAATTAAGTCACAACTTAATGATTCAAAACTTTCTTTCAAATGGTTTAAACCAATTACCATTTCAAATCTTTTAAACAAAAAGATTTATTTCACAAAGTTCACTCAGTTTTCACAAAGATTCATTCCCGGATTTCAAAGAAATTTCCATTTCAATTAGATTAACTCATTTAAATCTTTAAATCAAAGATTTATCTCGTAGCTTTCAAAACTCGTTTCCAAAGCTTCGTCCATAACTTGGAAAATCATTTTTTTCAATTCAAACTTGAAATCCCTTTAATATAAATTGGAAATTCATTACTCATATGAAAGCTTTTTATCACTTAGAAACAATAGTTTTATTTCGGAAAAACCCTATCCCATTTATACAAGTTATAATCTTTGGTTTAATTCAAATTTCCAAATCAACGCTTAAAAATAGTTTAAACCCATATAACTTGTAAAGTCCTTTTTAAATCATAAGTATTGAATATAGAATTCAATTTCAGAATTTTGAATTTCAACTTAAATCCGATTATTCAAATTTCAAATCTTTATTAGTTATTCAAAAATAACTTTTATTCTTAAAACATCTTTTCAAAAGCTTTCCATATTAGACTTAATTTATTCCCAAAACTATTTGAATTTAAAATTTCAAATTCAAAACTTATTTAAAAATCTGTGACTTAACTGATTTCCACGTGAAATCCATATTTATGTGTGTATATAGTGTGGTCCAGGGGTTTTACACAATAGTGCACAACATCAATCATCACAAATATATCAATATCGATAAGCGATATAAGCAATAACGCTTATCTTCACTCACAGATTCATAAATAAACAAATTTATAAATCACAAGGTTTCTCCATTATGATTCGATGTGGGTTTCGGATAACTAACCGGAATCCGACTCCATGTCGCATCGAAATTTAAATGTCGTTTTACGGGCAAAAGGGGTTTCATGTATATACAAAAACAATCACAGTTCACAGTTCAGCATAAGGCAAATCACATCACAAAGTATCACGATCACAACATGGGTATGAATCAGCTCAAGGCACTTCAATAAGAATCAATCATCTAACGATGAGATGAATTAACAGTGACTATAATTAGTTAATCACAGAATTATTATTTTTATTGATCATTCTAAATTGATGATAAATTAAATCCTAATTAACTTGATTAATTGTTTTTTTCAATTAATCATTTTAATTAACTACCAATTAAAATTAATCAACTTAATTTATTTAATTAACAAGTTCTTAATTTACAAATTAGTTTTGAACACTTATTTGTCTATTAATTAATTTTAATTACAAATTATAAATCATTCTTAACTGCTTTTTTTTTGAAACCATTAGTTAGTAACAATTATTACCTTAATCATTATTTAAAATCTTCTTATATTTAAAAAAAATCAATTTATTGTTCCATTGAAAATTTTAATGTAAATTAACTTTAACTCTTATTTTAAATTTAATTATTTAATTAAAAGATTAATCAAATTCTAAAACATTGTTAAATAATTTTACTTATAGTAAGTTCTTTACTTAACATAAATCAACATTGGTTAACTTGAAATACAAAAATTTACTTAACATTGTTAACTTGAAATTTTGTTTGGCTTAACCCATTATAAAAGCAAACCTGAGTGAACTATGTTTTTCGCTCGAGTCCAACCTGAGACTTCCAGGCATTTACTCGAGTCTACCTTCTTTCTCCCCCGTGCTCTCCTCTTCTTCCTCTACAGTTCTTCTTTCACCTCTTTTTTTTTAGTCAAGTCAAAAAAAACACACAAAACTGCAGTACCCATACAAAACACGCACGCGCCCAAATCAAAACCCGAAGCAAACGATCCCCAAACCCGAGTAGCAACTCGAAATTTCCCCGCCATAACACGCTGACACTATCCCATGCCGTACACGTGCACAGATGTTTCGCCTCACTCCGGTGAACTCCACCACCCCTAGCAAATCACTTTCGACTCAACCTCGCTACCCAAATACAAAGAAACACAAATGAAACTCGCGAGCAAAATCGAGGTATCTCGATCAAATGATCCCAACAGCACACCACCAGAAAATGAACCCGCGCCACCTCCTCTGCCCTTCAGAGGCCACGAAAACTTGACCCAAGATTCCTCACCGTACAACGCCGCTCTTGGCACCGGAGTCTTGGAGTCCGATGGTCCACAGGCGGAGCAGCGACCACGTTTCCAAACTCGACTCGATTTAGCCCTTAAACCCTAAATTGTTCTCGACTCATCAATTTATGAAATAGAAATTTTTTTCAATATTTTTCCCATGATACTTGACGCCGAATCCTTCTTCTGACCAAAATTCGAAGAATTTAATTTCACCGATTGAAGGAATTTGACGAAAAAGCAATTTTCGTTCACTTCACTCATACTCGAGATTTAGTAACTTAAAAATCATGGGGTTTGCACCTAAAATCATCATTTTGCGATTCAAACATGCTTGTGTGATTAGAATATAAAATTTAAAATACTTGAATTTACTGAGTCATGATGATTTTACTGTAAATCATATTTTATACAATATTCACTTACTTTTTTTTCTTAAAATTATTTTTAAAAGTTGCTTAACTTTGTTATGAATAATTTCCTTTCAGAAATCATAGTATAAAAAGTTCTAAGTATGAAGATATGAATTTATAAACAGGTTTTAAAGTTTAGAAAACCTGGAACAAAACATCTACTTGTGTACAAGCATATACAGAGGTTCATATTCTTGCAGCATTCCTTTATATCATTCATACAAACAGTACATCAAAATATTATAGCAAGTTCAAGGTTAGTTTGCTCACCTGAGAGATTGAAGAACAGAGGCTATGTTTTGAAGACCTAGAACAGATTTTAATCTGGAATTGCTTGAAGCTTCATTCAGGTTGATTTGCTTAAAACAGGTTCTTGATTTATATTTTTTTTTCTCTTTGAAAAATTGTTGTTTTAAGTTTGTAAATATAATGATGTTTATATGCTGGAATGCTAAGTTTTTGATAAACGAATCAAGAATAGTGTTGCTGTATATATAGAAAGATAGTGTTTGTATAGATGTTTACTGGTGTAGATTGTTTTTTTCTTTTCCTATATTTGATCAGATTTTCTTGCTGCCTACTGTTGACTAAAGATTTTTTTTTATTAACTGAATCTCGGCTGAGAAGATATCAAGACATGCTGAAGAGATGTGGCATTTAATGCATGTATCCTATTTTGCTTACAACTTATACTATTTTTTCTGGTTTTGCTTAATATGAAAAAAAATCTTGTTTCATTTACTTTGTATCTAACTTCAATATCTTATTGATTTGTCTTTTGTCATTATTTTTTCTGTACATAAATATTTACATTCCTTCTTTTGCAAGCTACTAGATATAATTTTTCAAACTTATGCTTGTTTTCTCAGCGTACATGTACTTATATATTTTGCTATCTTTCCTTTTTGCTTGTACATAGGTCTTATATGTTTACTTGTTTCACATTTCTTTTCCAAGTCTTATTACTTAGTTGAATATAATTTTTTCTGTCAAGCCTATAGACGTATATATATTTGTTTTCTCTCTTTTTCAAGTGTTCATACTTATTTAGTTATTGTTTTGTACAGTAGATGTTTTTGTCTTTCTTTTTTTTTGCTCTTTATACATGTACATTATTTGTTTGTTTACTAGTGTCTTCTTTGACAAGCTTTTGGTACATAGATATTTTTGTTCACTTGCTTCATTCTTACCCAAACTGATTTGCTTTTACATACTTATCTTTTTATTGTTCACACTTGAATATATTGTATTGTTTTGTAATTTATCTTCTAATTATATTTCTAACATAAGTGTTAAATTTTCTAACGTATATTTTATTTTATATTTTTCACTTAATATTGATAAGTAGTTTTATTCTATTTTATTTAAACACTTTACTTATAATTCAATTTAACTGAAAATATTCATTTTTGAGTTTCAAATCCAAATTTTACAAAATATATTAGTATATACATCTTATTAAATTTGAAATTTTCAAATAAATCCATAATTTGATCCAAAAATTCAATTAAATTGTAAATTTAAATTCGTCTTTAAACTGGGATCGTTACAGCTTAAACCCCATTTAATTTATTTATAATTTGTGTTCAAATTCTTGCCTTATTTTTATGTTTAATGTTTATGTTAAACCCTTTGTTTTAATTAATTCATAAATTAAGTTCTAAACCTTATCATTTTATAATTTTGTAAATCACATTTTATACATTTTCAAACTATTATTTGTACTTGCATAACTTATAAACAAAATGATTTAAAAACTAATTTCTATATTAATTCCAAAGTAAAAATCCATTTTGTTTTCCATATATTTATTAAAGAATTTCAAACCAAAATTCTTTATATACAATCCAATTCTATTTAAAATATTTATTTTGAGTTTCAAATTCCAAATTTCAAATTTTAAAAATTTATTTATATAAATAAATAAGTATATATCTTATTAATTTTAAAAAATTTAAATTAATCCACAATTTAATTCAAAAATTTATTTTAATCATTAATTTAAATTTGACTCAAAAACTGGATCGTTACATTGAAGAAGCATTTTTGTTTAGATCTGGTTTGAAATGTTTTCTAGTTTCTTTTTTTTCTTGGTTCAGGTTTTAAAATTTTAATATGCTTTGTCTTTGAAAATGAAGGTAAAAGAAATTAGAAGGAAGGAGATGTAGTGTTTTTATAGGCTTGTTTCTATTTTAATTAATTTTCTTAAACATAAATTCAATAAAATGACACTTGTTAATAAACTGATAAGATTATTACACTTGTTACATGAATCACACTTGTTAATATTTGTGTTAAAATTTAACACTTGTATTATGCATGCATTAAGTATTATATATATATATATATATATATATATTAAATTGTATTTTCTATTTTATAAATACATTTCTCTTTAATTTAAATATATACAATTTAAAAGAAAATGTTTTAAAATTAATTATACATTAAATAATTTACCTATAGATATTATTTTAAATCCAAATTATTTTATTAAGACATTTATCTAAATTTTAAATTCAAGTTCAAATTCAAATTCAAATTTGAATTATAATCCATTTATATGTGTATAAATCAATACTAATTCTGTTTGTCTTGAAAATTTTCAAATCAAATTCAAATTAAATTTTAGAAATTCAAACAAATTACAAATTTAAATTGATAAAATTTGGGGATGTTACAGTTCATAGAATGTTTTGTCTACGAATAATTTCCATTGACCATGCCCCTCAATGCCCTCTTCTTTCTCCTTATCCTAGGTAGTAAATTCGGTAACGAAATCGACCAATTCTTGTCTTCTAATCGCTCTGTTTGGTATTATACGATATATTATACTAACTTAATTCGTTGTCCCATTTCAACAACCTTCCTAAAGTTTTGGGTCAGTGTAGTGCCTAGGCACAGAGTTTGGTCAGTCAATACCTTGTTTGCATGAGCTTGAAAGTTGGGATGAAGTTTTGTTGATGCAATCAACAAGAAGTAGGCTAGTTTTTCCAACTTTGGATAATTCCTTTCTTCTCCCATTAACCACTTGCTGATGTAATATACCAACCTCCGGATCCAGGCATCCTCGTGTGCTAGGACATCACTTAAAGCAGGAAAACTAATAGGTTAATAGTAATCGCTACAAGAAAATATATTATTAATAACGCCATTTTATAACGTATTGTTCTAAAGCGTTATTGTATGCCTTTGATTATTTGTTTTTTTTACTCTGTTTGTTTTGTACTGTTCATATGCAACTCCTTCAATAAGCGCAAAATATCCTAATTATTCCGTGGTCATGGTTTTCTCAAATTATTCCCCCTCCCCCCTCTTTCCTCTTTCATTTCGTTCCATATTTCCTTAGTCTCCCATACCAATGGAATCAAATCCCAAAATCACTCCTTCAAATCCATTCCTCCTTCATAAACCCTAATCAGATTTAGTTAAACCCTACGTAGCTTCATCTTTAATCGACAACGTCAATGACTTGGACTTAGAGTGGGTGGCACGTAATCGATTCCAACTACTGAAACGGCGTCGGCAACTCCAAGCTCATCACAGCTAGGGCACAACATAAACATCCACCAAATTTCGATCTTCCATCTTCGGTAATAATCAGTTGTTACTTACACAGTTTTTGTTCATTTACTTTCACAAATACCGCCTAAGTTTAATTTAAAGCTCGGTAGGGTTCAATTGCTTGATTAAGTCAAAAAATTAACATGATAAAGCGTTGCTTGACTGTTTTTTTGTTAAAAAAGCAATTTTGTTCGTTATTTGGGCAATCTCTATCCATATTTAAGACGAAAAATAAAAAAGTACCCATTAGTTACGTGATTGGATAGTGTTAGGATATTTTAATTTGGATTTTATTTTTTATTTAGTTTATTTAATTTATTATACTCCCTTTCTTGATATACTTTCCCCGAATAGTAGGTTATGACTATTTACTGCTTAGTACTAGATTATAAGAAGATATGGGCAGTTTAATAAGAATCAGAAGTACTCCTTGAGTAAGTCTTGAGGAGTTTCCCACGATTAAACCAAAATTCTTTTTTTACATTTACGCATTTGAATTAGATTAACTAAACTGTATCAATCAACATCAGAGCATCAAGTATTCTGTATTGATTTTGCCATAAATATTGCATATCATTCGATTAGTTTGATCGATTTAGCTGATTTGCAAATTTTCTACTTTACAGCTTGCTATTGAAAAGGATTAAAGGCACGGAGGTACTTAATTTTGGACATTTTTATGTTCTAATTTTTTAATTTTATTCAGTTGTACTTTTTTTGTAATTTTTACTTTTATTGTAATTTGCAAACAAAATTATGCTAGTTAGTTTTGATCAACTTTCACATAGTTTTATAAAAAGTTTGGTAGCTTTGTTAGATTTGATATTGTTTGAATCGAACTGTGAAGCCCCACCTCTATGCTCACAATAAGAAAGAGTATTAAAAGAAATACTGTCTGTTATTACGAAGAATAAGGCTGGATAGGAGCGGCCATCCGTAGTTAGGCCTTACACTAGCATTGGTTACCTCGATAGGAGTGGTATATATTTTCATTTTTCATCTCATATTTATTTACTCCCATCGACATACCCAATTCCAGTATAAAACGAACTACGATGGTTCATAATAGTTTAGGACAATAGATATAATAATAACACAGATAATATAAATGCGGAACACAGATAAAACAAAAGTCTCATGTATATAATAACTGATGTCAGTTACAATACATGTGATACAGTACATATGATACAACTACAACGGTCGACTCTGGAAGTTACATATACAAGTACATTATCGTATATAATATACATGAATACATGTCATCCTATACAATAAACCGACTACTATAAATGACGACGACTACTCCAAAAGATATGAAGTGACTTCATAGCTCAAGCAGCAACCCAAAGTAAGATATCAACAACCTGTGAATACTCGGTCTGACTTGAGTATTACATTCAAAAGAAAATAATACACGGGTCAGTCTAATTCAAACTCAGTTACTAGTGCACAGAAGTAATAATAATTAAATAATGAATAGACGACAGTCGCAATAAATCTTGTCTATCCGATCCTAAAATAAAGAAATCGGATAACGATATATATAACACGTAACAGTGTTAAACAACAAATCAGCAAATTAAACCAAATCAGAATACAATTCAGAATATTGAATTGAATAAACAAAACAGTTCAAACCATTGAAATATCAACTAAAATATTAATTCGGGTAGGGCTGCAGTACACGCACGCGTGTACTGCCTCGCCACTACAGCAAATGAGCTACGCTAAAGATTAATAAATCAAAACAAAATAGAATATCACAAAACCATACCGTGTGGCTGCAGTTCACGCTTGTGTGCACTGCCTTGCCACTATAGTGAGAATGTACCCAAAAACTCAATCCCGTGTGGCTGCAGTTCACGCTTGCGTGCACTGCCTTGCCACTACAGTAATGATGTACCCAAAAGATCAACGAACCAAAATCAATGAAGGTTCAAATACCAATGCCACGGTCTTAGTGGCAAAGTATCGAACATACAGATGTGCTCAAGACAAACGAGCTAAGTATACAAGTAGAGGTGACAACATGATACTGCACCAAATTAGAGGAAGGCAACTGATTTCAAGTGAAGGGAAACAAGTATTGCATCAGTGAACCATTCAACAAATGCATAAATAGGAATGCAACAGTGACGATGCACTGATAATAACGTGAATGGTCATACTAGGTCATACAAACCTGAAACTATCTTTTTATTTTTATTTCTTTAAAGAATCAGAAATTCATGTATGTAATGTTTTATGTACATACTACAAGACGAGCAAGTGTGCAAATGAAAACAACACTGGTGCCAACAGTCGCAAACAAGTTCAGAAACATCAGGGTAATCTAAGTCAAAGCTATGCTTTATCAATAAGACAACAAATTCAGTTACAACCAAGAACAAGGCATAGCAACTGCATAGGACTGCAACAACCAAATGGATGGAAGCAAAGACCAGAAGTACAACATGACCAATGAACAAAGAACAGAGACCAGACAGGCCAAGCAACAAGGCAGATCACAAAGAAATGCATGCCACAAGAAAGCAAACTCAGGAAAATGTACACAGCTCATGTATGCATCAGGTACAAGGCACGGTAAAGTGCAGTGCCTAAGTGAAAGTGAGAATATCATGTTTTAACAAAACAGTGAAAACCGAAGCAGTTCAGTATCACTGCCCACAACAGATGCAACATGAAGTGCCAAAGAAATTCAATGCCGTATAAATCAATGCTACAGGGATGAACAAAATTCAATCAGTGCTGTGGTGGCCAAGTCGAACAGTATGCAAAAGGGGTAGTGGATAGAGCATGCGTATGAAACAACCAGACAAATGCAGCTGGGTTCAAGAGAATGGCAACAACGTGAATTCGATGCAGTGCAACTAATGATGGCCATACCAGACTACAAGATGTACAATATACAAGTGAAGATGACAAAGACCACAAGACTCAACCCAGTGTAATGGAACAGTTTCAACTGAATGAAACTGGAAAGTGCAAACAACCCAACTGTGAGTCCAGACAACTAAAACTGCCATTATCGAGGTACAGCAAGCACTTCGCAAAGTCAGGGACTATAATCAAGCAATGACATTAATAGGTCAGTGAACAAAAGCAGGTGAAAGTCGAAGTCAATCAGAAATTCACACAACAAGTCCACGTAAATGCCAGAAATTCACGAAATCAAAGAAACAGGCAAAGTCAAAGGAAATCAGCAATAATAAAATCAAGTCGAAGCCGAGACAACGAGAACAACTAAGCAGACGAGGTCGAACTATTTACAGTTAGATGTGAGTAATGTAAATTACTCACCTTTGCCACGAATGAAGCAGCCGAAGTCGAATCGAGTACGAGCACGTCGAAGCAGCCATTATCTTCGATTTCGACGATGCCCTAGATTTGACGAGCATAAACGATCTATCGAGCCATCGAAGTCAGCGCCTTCGAATCCCACACGCCCTGACTACTGACCGAAGAAGAACGAGAGAGGACAAACGAGCGAACGCCATTTATTTTGAAGCCCTAGTTTTTCTGATGCGTAACGAAGGAGAAACGAACAAAGATTAGAGTGGCGGCCATTTTTTTTTCTCGTTCGTTTAGATTTAGGGTTACGAACGAATAAGAAAAAAATGAATAAAAAGGGGGATGGGTTATTTGCTTAGCAAATTATCATGGCCCAAATAAAAATGGATCATGATTTAATTTTTTTAAAGCCCACTTAATTATTAACAAATTTTTAAACAAATTTACAACTGATTAAAACACTTAATAACAATTAACAACCAATTTAATCGTCTAACGATGATAATTAATTGATGCTAAACTCCAGGTTGTTACACGAACATCCGATTTGTGATTTTTCTTTGTTTCTTTTTTGATTGACGTTGATATAGTAAGATACAGGTAGTAATTTGTAGGTGTAAATGATGTATTCTGATGGTAGTTTTGTTATTAAGTAAGAATTTGATCCTTTTTCTTCTTAGTTGCTGTATCATGTTGATTTTTCCAGTAAATATGTGCTTGCATTTGTATCGGTACAACTGAAGTGTATTTTTAGCTTATTGTAGCTATAGATGTTTCAATTAAAATTAAGTGTTAAAAAAATCACTCTAGAGTAGATTGTTAATTGAATTACCTCTATTGAATAGAAAACCAATCCTATAGTAAAGTAGCTAATGGACAGTGAAAATATTTTTAGACTTAGGTAGTTAATGCGTTAAGTTTGTTTTAGTTTTGTAAAGGTGATAAACTCGCTCTTATATTTTTGCTAATCTCATGTATGCTTTGTAACCTATACATTAGCTTGATCAATATTACTCTCTATTGTTAACATTTAATTTATGCATGTATGTATCTGTTTCTACATAAAATTTGACATGTTTTGTGGAGTTTGGTTGTTAAGTAATTTAAAATGTATTTTATACCCTCTAATGGCTTCTTTCCTAATCTGCATACAAGAAGATTCATTACTGAAGTAGCAATGTCAATGTTAGCAGTTAATTTCTATTTGAATGTTACATATATTTAAAATACAAAAAAAATCACATAGCACTTTAATATACACCACATTTTACATACACCAGTTTAATCATTATATCACAGTAACATTCCTAATTAGCTCATAAAGAAAGAGCTCTTGTTCTTTTCTTTCTCTTAATTCACTAAACTCTAGATACCTATCGCAAACTGATTTAGCCGCAAGCCCTTCAATTCGGATTTTATACATGACAATAGGCAGATTGTAGAGTACCTGGAAATATGAGCAAATAATTTAGTGCAAATCTTTTACAATTCACATTTGTTAGCAAGGATAGAGATGGGTTGGACATTATAAGCCTTGCAGTATAGTTGAATCCATTTAGACTTCGGCAACCATGAACAAAGTTGCCATTGTTACCTGTAGCAAATTTTCTTCATTTTCAAGCTTAAGGTATAATACAATTCAGTAATACAAATATGAAACTTTGTCGAGTTAGTTTAAAAATTGAAACAAAAACTACTATCATCGATGTATTCCAATTATATTTCGGATCCTCAATTTCTATTATAAAATTTGAAGATGGCTGTTATGGTATTTGTTTTAGTTTAAGTGTGTAGCCAGTGGACAATTTTGCATCACAATTCTCTTTAAGGAGAACGTAAGTTTTGGTCTGCAAATGCAAGTTTTTTGAAAATCCATTATTTTATTGTATATGTAGATACGTATGTACATACGTACCTATATAACTTATGTTTTACATTGTAAAATATTGTTTTTTTTACAAGCCGTGTATATGGAAAGCAACAGGGGTTGATTAAGAAGTATGGGACCATGTGTTGTAGGCAATGCTTCAGAGAAAATACCAAAGAGATTGGCTTCATCAAGGTATATTTACATTCATTTAAACTTGTGCTATATTGGTATAACTATACGTTCTTTTCGTATATTCTGAATGCTTGTGATAAAATATACAATTTACAATTGTAGTGTCATTAAGAAAGCCTGCTACTAGAAGCATGGACAAGCATCCCTGGGTATATTCTAAGCAATGTTGTTTATTGTGGTTTATATACTGTGAATCTAATCTTGTTTTTCTTTCCAATTTCTGTGTGCATTTCTTGATTATGTATTGAACTTTCGATTTGCTTCTTAGAATATGCCGTGAGAAAGTGTTGAAATTTTATATCGTTTACATGGATTATATTATTTTTTGCTTTTTTAGATTTGTCATTTGTATTATATACTTGAAACTATAAGTATATATTAGAACTATAGGCTTTATATAAGGAAACCGATAAAGCTGCCCCAGCAATAGTATATATTAGAAATAGTATATCTGTTAACAATCACAATGGTTGTCATGTTTGGTGTAGGCTTAAAAAGTGAATTAGATTAGTTAATGCTGTATGCAATAACATAAAGAAAGGTTCTAGCGTAGGTTATTTATTTATTATGTATTGCTGTTTTTACCATAATGGTATTAGCTCAGTTTCTACTGTATGCAATAACTCAAAGAAACCTCCAAGTTATTTGGCACATTTTAGTTTCTGCTTTGCAATCTACACACACTAAATTAACATGGTTAGTGTTATTTTAGTTTCAAATTTACATACATGAATAATGGTAGGACTTGGTCAGATATAGAGGACGATACACAAGTAAAGATTAAATAGATTCATAATTCTTTTGTGTCATTGTTAAACTAATTAAACTCGGCTGATTAAAATGAAATTGTACCATGTAAGCTAATGAATTTTATTTCTAAATAATTGATATGCAGCCCGGATTGCTACTAGCTTTTTGTCTAGTTTGACTCGGTGTTGATTCTATGTAGAAGAAATGATTTCTATCGATTAAATGAAATAGGAACGAAATTACATTAGCAGTTGCTAAAAATGAAGCTAGTGCCCTATGCTACATTTAATCTTGAAATACTCAGGCATTTGGAAAATGAACATGCCACTGTCTGTCACGACGATATTTTTGTTAAATGAGTAGACCTATCTTTTATGAATTTCAACTCTGTTGCATGTTGCCTCACAGTGCAGCCCTCAGCCTCACACAACAAATATAGCTATTCTACTTTAATTCTAGCTGCCACATTCCATGCAATGCTCTGAATCATAATTATTTTAATCTCTTTCTGTTTCATATTGTGTAATATTTTGGTTAGAACATCATAAACAATAGAAAGCCTATATATTTGGAAGTCTTGGTATTATTTTAATAGCACGTATGCATATTCCGATCTTCGTTAAGTTCAGACTTCAAGTTACTATCAACTAAATATTTTTGAAGCACAAGATGTATCAAGAATTTTGCTCACACTATTTTAACGGTTAATTTGATTTATTTATTTAGTGAATGAGAAGGTTGTAAACATTGTAGTTTTAGCAAGTTCCCTATAGCACTTACAAAGTCACAAATCGAAATTCATGTATGAGATATATGTTGAGGAAATTAGTACCAATATTTCAAAGATATAGTCATAATGATTAATATATGGTGATTGCAAAAATGGACTGGAAGAAAGGAAAGGAAGTAAATAAACAAGAAAGGATAGAAAAAATATATGGGAAGTATGCTTTATTTTTATTTCATTTACTACTTGGTGTGCAATGTTCTTTTGCTTAAAATTGGTTTCCAATTTATATACATTAGTTCTACTATCTCTTTGGAATATGTCTCATGGTCCCTTTTTCTAGTTTTAATGATATTTCTTCTTAGAATATAAAAATGTAAGAGCATCAAAAATGGACATGCTACATTTCACTTGCTTAGTATGTTATGTTGTAATAAATAAATAAATTCTAGATCTGAATACATACAACCCATATTGATTCTATCGAGAAACAAATATATGAAATTAAATAGTTCAGCAGAAGTCGTACATGAATCCATTGATGTTTGCAAAAAAAAGAAGATCAACTAGGTTTTAGATCTTCCAAATTGACACAAGCTTAGATCTGAAAATTCTCTTTAGAAGAGGGTGGAGAGAATATGATAAAACTTTTGTAATTTGGGGACCATAACCCCATATATATAGTGTGTGATATTTTTTAGTTCGGCCCTTCAACAAACTAAAATTATCACTCTGGTATCCATGCATTATAAATTTACATGACGAATATACCCCTTAAGTCTTGTTGTATTTATTCCAAATAGATCACATAATTAAACTTAATCCCAAGATAGCCCATACATTCAAATATTAAAATCTGTGGCCCCATAATGCTGAATTATTCCAACAATCTCCCCTCGGGCCACATATGTAACCTTATATGTATTTAACTTTATGAGCTCTCAAATAGCTATCTTGACAATATGGTATATCCAAAACAATCTTGTCCATTGATTGTGTTAACATAGGATCAAAGCGGTTTTAATTATCGTTAGTGTAACTAAACCCATCAATGGTCATGTATATCAATATAATCAAATGACATAGATCAATCATGTATGTGTAGCATGGAAATTACATGAAATGTGATCTTTACATGTCTATTCCAACTGGTCCTACTTTACTTTAATGAGATCAAAATCTAAACATATATAAATAATTTGAGTGCAATTAAAACTTTATTTCTGATCAGAAAAACTGAAGCATATCCACAATCAAAATATAGAGCAATGCCACAAAAGAAATGACTTAGTACAAACTCCCCCTAAACCAAAATATTCTTACATAAAAGATACATATATTTTAGCAACATGCTTATGAAAGACCTTGGGTGGTAATGCTTTTGTAAGTGGATCCGCTAACATGGAATTTGTCCCAATATGCTCTATGGATATTAACCCATTTTGCACTCTTTCCTTCACAACTAGAAACTTGATGTCAATGTAATTTGACTTACTTGAGCTTCTATTGTTATTAGAATATAATACTGCTGGTCTATTGTCACAAAACAACTTTAATGGTCTTTCAATATTATCTATAATGCGCAGCCCAGTGACAAAATTTCGCAGCCATTTTCCATGATTAGATGCCTCATAGCAAGCCACAAACTCTGCTTCCATAGTGGAAGAGGCTATAAGCGTTTGCTTAATGCTCTTCCATGATATAGCCCCTCCACTCAACAAAAATATGCATCTTGAAGTGGATTTTCTGCTATCTGGACATCCAGCAAAGTCAGAATCAGAATACCCAATAATCTCCAACTGATCTGATCTTCTATATGTAAGCATATAGTCCTTTGTTCTTTGAAGATACCTCGTAACCCTTTTTGCTGCTTTCCAATGATCCATTCCAGGGTTACTAAGATACCTGCCTAACACTCCTACAATGTACGCAATATCCGGACGCGTACATACTTGAGCATACATTAGACTCCCTATAGCAGATGCATAAGGGATCTTCTGTATTTCATTAACTTCAAGGATATTATTAGGGAATTGTTTGAGACAAAACTTATCTCCTTTAGCGACAGGGGTATCACCTGGTTTACAATCTTGCATGCCAAATCTCTTAAGCACCTTTTCTATGTAGTTCTTTTGTGACAATCCAAGAATTCCTCATGAACGATCACGATGTATTTGGATCCCTAATACAAAAGAGGCATCACCAAGATCTTTCATTTCAAAATTATTTGAAAGAAATCTCTTAGTTTCGTGCATCATATTTAAATCATTGCTGGCAAGCAATATATCATCAACATATAAAATTAGAAATATAAATTTACTCTCATTAAACTTGTGATACACACAGTTATCAATGATGTTTGCCTCAAAACCAAAAGAGGTAATTACATTATGAAATTTGTGGTACCATTGACGAGAAGCTTGTTTCAGTCCATAAATGGATTTCTTTAGTTTGCAAACATATTCTTTGGATCTTCGACCACAAAGTTTTCCGGTTGCACCATATAAATTGTTTCCTCATTGTCTCCATTGAGAAATGCAGTCTTAACAT
This sequence comes from Allium cepa, assembly GCA_030765085.1. Classification (NCBI taxonomy): domain Eukaryota; kingdom Viridiplantae; phylum Streptophyta; class Magnoliopsida; order Asparagales; family Amaryllidaceae; genus Allium; species Allium cepa. Next base: position 906,044,008 of record CM060937.1, read on the forward strand.
CCATTTGATGCACTCAAGGTCAAAATGTGCAACAAGTGACAAAATTATTCTAAAAAAGTCTTTCGATGAAACCGGAGAGAAAGTCTCTTTGAAATCAATGCCTTCCTTTTGAGTAAAACCTTTTGCTACAAGACGAGCCTTATATCTTTCCACTTTACCTTTTGCATCCCTCTTGGTTTTAAATATCCATTTACAACCAATGGGCTTCTTACCTTTAGGTAAAGGGACAAGATCCCAAACTTTATTGTCTTACATTGATTTATACCCTTCATTCATAGCTTCAATCCACTTTTGAGAATTAATATCTTGCATGGCTTGGTGAAAGTTGATAGGATCATCTTCCATCAATCCATTATTATCCTCTAACTCTTGAAGAAATACAACATAATCATCCGGAATAGCATTTCTTCTTTCCCTAGTGAATCTTCTTAATGGAAATTCATTTTGAGGTTGTTGAATTTGTTCTTGTGGAACATTAACTTCAACTTGAAGAGGATTTTCTTCAACATTGTTTTGTTGGGGTTCTGGATTCACTTCTTGATCAATGACAGGAACAATAATCTACACATTGTCCGAAGAAGTAACTGTAGTAGGAATCATAGACGATGATTCCTCCTCAAAAACAATGTTCCTTACTTCATTTCTACCTCTCAACTCAACATCCTCAAAAAATGTTGCATTTCCTGTCTCAAATATTTTCCTCAGTATGGAATCATAAAATTTATAGCCCCTAGATCGCTCAGAATAACCAATAAAGTAGCTACTCGCTGTTTTGGAGTCCAACTTTCTTTCATTTGGCTTATATGGCCTTGCCTCGGCTGGACATCCCCAAATGTGAAAATGCTTTAGAGTAGGCTGTTTGCTTGTCCAGAGCTCATAAGGTGTTTTAGTAGCTGCTTTAGTGGGTATTCTATTAAGGATATAAACTACTGTCTTTAATGCCTCTCCCCAGAGTGATTTTGATAAGGTAGAATGACTGATCATACTCCTTTCCATGTCTTTAAGAGTCCGGTTTCGTCTCTCAGCAACACCATTCATTCTAGGTGAACCTGGCATATTGTATTGTGGGACTATTCCACATTCCTCTAGGAATTTGGCAAATGGTCCTAGACATTGTTCACCTGATCCGTCAGATTTACCACAATATTCACCGCCACGGTCAGATCTGACAATTTTAATCCTTTTGTTGAGTTGGTTCTCAACTTCTACCTTAAATTTCTTGAACATGTCTAAGGATTTTGATTTATCATGAATAAGATATAGGTAGCCATATCTTGAGTAGTCGTCTATGAATGTTATAAAATATTGTTGACCATTCCATGATGCCTCAGGGAATGGCCCACAAATGTCTGTACGTATTAATTCTAAGACGTCAGTTGCTCTATTGGCACCTATTTTCTTATATTTGGTCTGTTTTCCCTTGATACACTCAACACAGACATCAAGGTCTGAAAAATCAATGGATTCCAAAATGTCATCTGACACGAGCCTTTGAATTCTATTTTTAGATATATGACCTAAGCGCTTGTGCCACAATGTGGCTGAAGTTTCCTTATTAGCTTTTCTTTTGGTACCACGTGACTCTACATGCAAGGCTTCATTATAAGAGGTATTAACATGAAGCGTGTAATGACCCGCAAATCCGTACCCCTTGAGTCAACACTATTCTACAACAATCAACTCAAGTTGCACAGAAATACGAACCATTTGGGTTAAAGAAGAAGAAGAGAAAACGAAATCAACATTCAGAATCTATCCATCGCAGCGGAATAAAATATAATAGATAGTAAATAATCTTTACTCAAAATCAAATATATCTGTATACATACATTATATCATCAGAGTACATCAGTCACAGCTCACATCAATAACATACAATGGATACACAACAACTCAACAGTGGAATATATATATAAACAAGTACGAATGTATGTATCGTCATCCAGCTCGTCTCCTGAGCTTCACAGCATCATATCATGTATCCTATAATACTCGGTCTGACCCGAGCATTACAGTTAAATAAAACCCGAGTCAGTCTGGAATACCAGCGTGAGAAAATCACACCCAATTGATTATTAAAGTTTCAAAAATCCTTTGGAAATAAAAGCATCTCGTAAGACCACGCCACAAATAAACATGTCGGGTTTTTACCTTACGATGGCTAAAACAATTTTATAGAAATCCTCTGATATTATAATAGGGTCTATTTACAAATACTTATAAAATAGCCGAAATTGTTACATTCATTAAATTCCAGCTACTAGCTACAAAAGTGGGTAATACAAACAAAACTTGTACAAGGCTCGTAGGGAGAATGGATTTCCATCAATGGCTGGGCTACAGGGGTACCGCCCGTCACAGTACCTGGCCTAGATCAGAGTACCGAGGAGTACGCCCGCTCCCCTGCAACACAAGGCCGGAACCATTCCTTACTGAGCAGTCCCGAACAAGATAAACCCCGTGGTTGGCGCGGCCAACCACCCACTAAGCCGAAATAAAAAGGGACATCTAGACAGGGGAAATATCTTGTCCTGCTTGGGCATAACCCACCTAACCTTGCTGCACCTCCCCTGTTTTAGCCATTCCCGGTTGATGAGGCTTGAGGTTAAACGTTACCTTTTAAGAACGCATCACTTAGAATGCTCATCGTCCACCTGACGATGTTCTGAAAGCATTTGTCCATACAAGTCCGTCCCGAGTTCGAACGGAACCGAAGGCACTACTCCTACCACATCCATTTTGGAAATATCCTCAGGATTAGTAGCGACTAGCCCTTGCACTTCACTGCTCCATCTTCGAATTCAAAATCGTTTACACGAAAACGTATAAACCGGATCGAAGTGGTTTTCGAGAAATAAATCTTGATTCCGGTCTCTTCGAAACGATCAACGCATTTGTCCAATATTGAGAGTCGGTTATTTAACTAACAATTAATATTCACGAACAACCATCAACCAATAGTTTTCCAAATTTTTTGATTAATCCCAAAATATCTTCACAAGATATATTTCTATTTTCAATCCTTTTGGAAACAGTTTCAAAACCATCCTTCCTTTCAGAATAAAATTTCCCAAATACTTTCTATCTCCTCTGAAATTACCAAGCACAAAATAGATTTTTTTTAAATAATTTAAAACACTTAACTTTGAAATTTATACTTCAAAACATTTATTTGAAAACGGACTTCAATAAAAATACATACCATATGAATATTTGAAAATAAGATTTACTTAATAAAATATACAACTAGATTTACACTTTTAAAACACATACTAAATCACTTTTTAAATAATTATTGTTATAATAGATTAAAAGGAAATACTTACTTTAGAAATTAAATATTAGAAATAATAAGTTTTACAAAACTTGCTTTCTTTTAAAAACAACTTTAAAACATTTAATTTATATTTATAATTTACTTTTAAAAACGTGTACTTGGCCATCCAGAGAAAATTCCAACTTCAAGCACTTAAATCAATTTTCCTCAAATTGATTCCCAATTTAATTTATTTGAAATAAGTTTCTTAAATTTCTCAATTTATTTCAAAATTCATTGGTTATGGACTTATTATTATTGTTGTTATTTTCCGTTTGATGTAAAATCCTTTAAGGGAAATACATCAATTTCAGGCTTTTCCCAAATTCTCCTTTATTCCTTTCCATAATTTAAATCTTAAAATATTAAATAAATATTTTGTTCTATTAAATAATATCACTGAAGTTTCAAACTTCACTAACTTTCTGTTTATTCAAAAATTCCTTTCCATATACAGAATTTGATTAATTAGTATTTTGAAACTACTAATATTCTTATCCAATTCACTTTAATTTATATACATTCGTTATAATTATTTCTTAAGAGTTCGCTTCTTTATTTCCTTTCAAAATCCAATTCTATATATTTGGATAAAACAGAGTACCAAAATATTCAAGCAGATGATAACATTCAATATTCTAATATAATTCATCACAGAATATCAATCAATCACATCGGTGGATATTAAATAATTTAAATAATTTAAATACCTGTTTTCCCTGCATCCACAGACGTTAGCACAATAAATGCATCAATTCCAAATATATACCACACTACAGCGCATCAATCAATTCAACCTTTTCAAACAATTATTTAAATTTAATCATTTAAATTTAAATTTAAGTTCACTGAGTGAGATTAACTCACCTTGAATCCGTTTGCAGCCCATTTCAATTTCAAACTGGTTTCCTGGGTTATAACCTTGTATAACATTTAAATTTTGTACCAATATTCGAGCCAATAGAACGATTAAATTTCCATTTAACAAAAATAAATTTTCTTCCTTTTTATTTAAGTTAATCTTCCTATAATAAATATTTTAAATAATGAAAATAATTAAAGAAGTTTATTAAGCAAATTAATTTCTACAACACATCATTATATTTTCTTCCAAAATCTTATAACCAGACTTATTTTATTTCAATAAGTATAAAAGTAATATTCAATTTCTCTTTTTTTTAGCAAGCCACTACTATTAGTTTTAAACTCCAGAATCTCTTTTTTTAACTAAAAGTTGATTAAATAAAAACTTAATAGTAAAAACAAAACAAACCTCACATCACAAGTACCAATTGCCAACAGCCGAACTTCATCTCCCACCTTCTCTGAGAACAGCTCCCGTACACGCATCTCCTCCAAACCCTAACTTGCCCAAATTGGTCGCACCCATCAATCATCGCTCATTCCAGCGAGTAGCTGCTCTCAACCTATCGCCTTCCCTATGCGCTTCGAATTACGCTTCCACCATCACTGATCGAACCGTAGCCCTCAGCCGACCACACCTCGCTCTCGAGTCTCGCGCTTATCGCCATAGCAACGCACGATAATCACGTTTCCCTAACCGCGAATTATTCGATCGTAGTACCCTTTTTTTTAGAAGCGAGATTTGTTTTGGAAATGAAAAGGGGGGTTCGGCCTTTACCTTGTTCGAATGAGGAAAGAGGGGATTTTTTTTCTTTTTGAAATCACGGGGTGCTTTGGGTTTTCGGAAAGAAGAAAAGGTTCGGTCCCTATTGTGTTGCCCTCTTTTTTTTTAACGTGACTTAAAGCTTCCCCTTGAAGCTTCTCCTTTTATTTCTTTATTATTCGTATTATTATTATTATCATTTTTATTATTTTTTTATTTTTTTTCGAGCATTTTGATTGTTGATTGAATGGCTTAGAATTGGAAAAGTATGTGATTAAATGACGGGAAGATGGCGTATACCAGAAGCTTGATTAACTAAATTAAATTTCATCAAATTATTACCAATTAAATTTTCAGCGTGTTTTTATATCTTACGCTCACACAACAACTCCAAAAGCTACGAAAATTGAAATCCGACAATAATTCAATATTACGGACTCAATGGAACTGGTTTCATCGAGTTCCGAGACCGTGCCTCGGAAGGCTCTTTTTAAATTCAATTAAAACAATTAAATTTCAAAACTTAACAAACCATTTTTAAATTTGATTTCATCATTCTGTTCTCTTCAGTATTATGAATATAAATATTACAAGTCTTCAAATCATTTTTAACAGGCTTAAAATTCCCGATTCAACATTTTACTCAGCTTCAGGTTATTTAATTTAATTTAATAATTTAATCATCAATAAATTGTGATATTCGTAATTTAAGTTAAAATTTCTTTTATTGAATATTTAAAATCAATTAAATATCCTAAATTCAATTGCTTAAAAATTTCGGGTCGTCACGTTCCTCCCACCTTAAAAGAATTTCGTCCCCGAATTACTAGTTAGGAAGAATGGTCCATTACCCGTTTACTTACCTCTAAAACCAAACAATTCAACACCTTACTAACTATCTTTTTATAAATGACCCATTATCATTCTTATTAACTTACAAACCTTTCCCTAGTTCCAAACCATACCATTTGTTTAACCATTCAAGTTTCAATTAAAAACCAAATTTTGAATTCTCAAAATTTTCTCAAATTTTTTTTCTAACTCCCTAAATTTCCATAAAATTTCGTCAGTGTCTCCTTTGCGCGGCTAGCTCGGTACTACTACAAAATGGCTCTACGGCCTCCCATATCCAAAAAGAAAACAAAAAGCCAAGTGGCTCCATCCAAATCCAAATCCCAATCAAATTTCATATCAATTTTAAACACATACCTTTTTGTCGGGCAATTCAAATTTATCTTTGAAATCAAAACCAACTCTCTTTTCCTTTTATATAATACCTGCATATCCTGCTTAGAACTAATATCCAATCACAGTATCCCAAAAACATTTTATCGGCTTCCTTACAATGTCAATATTTATCCAAATATCAACTTAGAATATATTTGCAATATTCAATTTCCAATTATGAACTCACCATACCTTTCTTAAGTTTAGTGTAAACATTATATATGTTTCTTATATTTATTTTCATTTTCCACTTTAGTTTATATATATTTCTATTCACAATTAATTCCTTCATTTTCATATGAATTCAATTTATCTTTAACTCTGCATATATAAATTTTATTTGTCAGTTATTACTAACTCGTGTCATTACTTTAATTAGTTTCATTTACTAACTTATTTTAAATTTTCAATTTGAAACCGTTTTGTCGTTAACAAAATTTCCCAAAATTTTCTAACTCCCAAAATTTCCGAAAATTTTTAGCAGAGTCCTCTTTGTACGGAGGAGCTTTTGCAATTTGACAAAAGATATAAATATATATACATCGACCCACACGGTCGGAAAAACCAAAAACAGTTCATATTTACTATTTTTATTGTGTAGGCGTACCTTATTTAGCATTTTAAGCAAACGGCTAATTATTTTTAGCAAATAGCACAACCAAATCCAGCCACACGGCTTCCAGGTACATGTACTTACTCAATTTAAACATGTAAGTGCCAAATATATGCAGTTTAACAATATTACACTTAGTTGCAATAGTTAAAACATATGAATCCTAAAAGAAACTCATTCCAAACATTTTTCCGTAAGCAATTTATATATTTTCCAGGCTAATTCAACTGTTCCAATTAATTTATAACCATTTTCATTTGATTTGAATGCTTTTCAATCCATTCGTATACCACTTCATCAATTTGAATGGTTTAAAACTCAACCATTTACTTTTAATTTATTTTTAAGCAACTGAACTCATATTTAATTCAATTGCTTTCAAAATCAATTTATCTCACTCCTATTAATTCATAGAATTTTAATTACTTCCATTTACATCAAATGACAATTTATTCTATGCAATTCGACAAGATTTATGTGAATAAATAAGTATTTATGTTTATAACCAATTTAAATTGACTCCAACTCAATTTATACTTAATTCTATTCCATTTCCAATTTATTCACAATCCATATATTCTCAGTTTCATTGCATTTCAATTTTATTAACCAAATTAGTTCATTCAAAACCATTAACAACCTAGGTTCATCTTGATTGCCACTTAAATTTCCCTTTTATTTTAATCCATTCACAATCATTTATTTAGCTCGACACATTCCATTTAAATTTCATTTACAATCCATTTATTAACACTTCATTCCATATTTGTTTATTCCAACTATTTTATTTAGCTCAAAACAACCAAGCCATATCATTCAATAACCATTTCTCAACTTATTTAAGCCATACTCCATTTGGTTCTTATTTATCACATCCATTCATTTATTCAATATATTTAGTTTATCCACGCAATCCATTGTGAAATTTTATTTCCTTAAATATTATTTACAACCCACCAAATTTTATTTTGATCCAAATTTATTTTTACTTGGTTTAAATTCCATCCAATATCTTTAAACTTGGTTTTAAGTTGAATTCAATTCAACTTTCCTTCATTCATTTAGCTTAAGTCCATTAACCTCAATTTATTCAAATTTTACACTTAAGCCCATTCTCATTTTGCAAACAAAGTTCTCTTTTCAATTTAACTTGATTCTATTCTAATCCAATCCCATTTTAAATCTGCAAATTTCATTTAATTGGTTATTATAAAATTTAACTTTCCAGATTCAACTCATTCAATTTATTACCTGGCTATTTTCCAGGTTATCTTCACTTATTTGGATTTTATTTGCACATTCAAACCATTTCTATTTTAATCCATTTACATTTTTATTTGATACATTCCCAATTATATTTAATTTGTTAACACTTCAAGTTAAATTTCAAATTTATATCTCAAGTTCTGATTCTATTATTCACCTTTAATTTACCATCCAATTTATTAACTCACAATTCAGCTTCATTCTCAGTTACTTTCACTTTATCAACAATTTGAATCAATTTTTATTTATAACTTGAGTTTATTTCCAACTTCATCATAACTCACAATTTAATTTCATTAACTAATTTATTATCTAATTAGTTCTTCCCTTATTTATAATCCAACACTTGAATTTTAATCTCAAATATCACTCCAATAAATGTTTCTTAGTCCAATTTAATTTAATTTTAATTTTTTTTAAAGTTTGGATTTTCCTTCGTTTTATTATCCAAAATATCAAACAACATTCATTTTGGATTTTGCATCCCATTTTAAATTTTGTAAGTCACACTTGTTATCTACCCACTTCCATTCATTATAGGCTTGAATATATTTTTTCCTTTATTTTAATTCAAGCCTTATGCTTATTTATAACTCAAGCATATTTTATTCCATGCATTATTCATTCTTTTATAAGTTATTCTGATTTATTTATTCCAATTCCAATCCTTATCCAATTTATTTTCCATTCTTTCAGGTAAGAATTCAATTCTATTCATTAATTCAATTGAATTCTCATCCCAATTCAATTTCACTTTAACTCAAATTTATTCAACTCAATTCAATTTCAACTTGATTCGAATACAACTGGATATTAGTCCAGCCTATTTAAATTAATTTTCAATCCAGTTAAATTTTTATTTCCAAATCCAAGTTAATTTCATTTTCAACTTTTCTCTTTAAATTTAAATTCCAACCTTCAAAGCTTATATTCCATTTCTGATTTAAAAATCATCTCAATTTATAAGCTTACAAAGTATCTCATCAAGATTTTATACACCCGGCTTTTGATTTCAAATTATTTTGAAATCTCCAACATTTCAAAATCACACTTCTCAAAAATTAAACCAACCCTGGTTTTATTCCCAACAAATTTCCTTTGGAATTTCAAAAACAACTTGCTTTTCTAAACAAATGAATTTGGTAGCATTTCTTCGCTTAGAAATTCGAAAACGAAATCTGATGATGTGGCCGTCATAATTAGAATTATTTTCCAATAATCCAAGTGATTTCAACGCTATATCACCTTCAAAATCCCTTTAAAACAATTTCCTTTCAGAAATATCCCAAAAACAACAATGCTACAATTTATCATCAAAATACTTCCAAAATCTCCGGGGTTTTAAATTTTCCAATCCTGCTTGAATAAATCTTTACTATAATTCATTTGCACAGCTTATGCTCATACAAATTCTCATGTGATTATATTTCAATTTATAATTTACATTTATAATTCATATTAATAAATTTCATTTTATAATGCATTTATTCCCTTAAACTTGGGTTATATTTACAATTTCTAGTTAAATTGTCACTTAATAATGATAATAATTTAATATTATCATTTCTAACATTCAAGCAACCATATAATAGCTATATAGTTTACCAAAAACTTTCTTTATATCAAAAATATATTTTTGGGCAAAATTATTTCATTTACCCATATTTAAAACAATACCGTGTCGATTGTTTTATTCAAGTGTTTAGAAACCCTTTCGATACAGTTGTCCAGACTGTGCCAACGAAGGTTCATATGCCACTCAATAAACCAATCAACACAATATTAAAACAATTTATATTCACTAACAAATACGCACTCATATCTATTAATACGCTCAAACTCATTCTTGAGTACTATAGACTCTATTTTATGAGTAATTCTCACCAGAGCCAAGGTTATCACCAACCTAAGCTCTGATACCAAGTGTAACGACCCGTAAATCCGTACCCCTTGAGTCAACACTATTCTACAACAATCAACTCAAGTTGCACAGAAATACGAACCATTTGGGTTAAAGAAGAAGAAGTAGAAGAAGAGAAAACGAAATCAACATTCAGAATCTATCCATCGCAGCGGAATAAAATATAATAGATAGTAAATAATCTTTACTCAAAATCAAATATATCTGTATACAAACATTACATCATCAGAGTATATCAGTCACAACTCACATCAATAACATACAATGGATACACAACAACTCAACAGTGGAATATATATATATAAACAAGTACGAATGTACGTATCGTCATCCAGCTCGTCTCCTGAGCTCCACAGCATCATATCCTGTATCCTATAATACTCGGTCTGACCCGAGCATTACAGTTAAATAACACCCGAGTCAGTCTGGAATACCAGCGTGAAAAAATCACACCCAATTGATTATTAAAGTTTCAAAAATCCTTTGGAAATAAAAGCATCTCGTAAGACCACGCCACAAAAAAAACATGTCGGGTTTTTACCTTACGATAGCTAAAACAATTTTATAGAAATCCTCTGATATTATAATAGGGTCTATTTACAAATACTTATAAAATAGCCAAAATTATTACATTCATTAAATTCCAGCTACTAGCCACAAAAGTGGGTAATACAAACAAAACTCGTACAAGGCTCGTAGGGAGAATGGATTTCCATCAATGGTTGGGCTACTGGGGTACCGCCCGTCACAGTACCTGGCCTAGATCAGAGTACCGAGGAGTACGCCCGCTCCCCTTCAACACAAGGCCGGAACCATTCCTTACTGAACAGTCCCGTACAAGATAAACCCCGTGGTTGGCGCGACCAACCACCCACTAAGCCGAAATAAAAAGGGACATCTAGACAGGGGAAATATCTTGTCCTGCTTGGGCATGACCCACCTAACCTTACTGCACCTCCCCTGTTTTAGCCATTCTCGGTTGATGAGGCATGAGGTTAAACGTTACCTTTTAAGAACGCATCACTTAGAATGCTCATCGTCCACCTGACGATGTTCTGAAAGCATTCGTCCATACAAGTCCGTCCCGGGTTCGAACGGAACCGAAGGCACTACTCCTACCACATCCATTTTGGAAATATCCTCAGGATTAGTAGCGACTAGCCCTTGCACTTCACTGCTCCATCTTCGAATCCAAAATCGTTTACACGAAAACGTACAAACCGGATCGAAGTGGTTTTCGAGAAATAAATCTCGATCCCGGTCTCTTCGAAACGATCAACGCATTTGTCCAATATTGATAGTCGGTTATTTAACTATCAATTAATATTCACGAACAACCATCAACCAATAGTTTTCCAAATTTTTTTATTAATCCCAAAATATCTTCACAAGATATATTTCTATTTTTAATCCTTTGGAAACAGTTTCAAAACCATCCTTCCTTTCAGAATAAAATTTCCCAAATATTTTCTATCTCCTCTGAAATTACCAAGCACAAAATAGATTTTTTTAAAATAATTTAAAACACTTAACTTTGAAATTTATACTTCAAAACATTTATTTGAAAACACACTTCAATAAAATACATACCATATGAATATTTGAAAATAAGATTTACTTAATAAAATATACAACTAGATTTACACTTTTAAAACACATACTAAATCACTTTTTAAATAATTATTGTTATAATAGATTCAAAGGAAATACTTACTTTAGAAATTAAATATTAGAAATAATAAGTTTTACAAAACTTGCTTTCTTTTAAAAACAACTTTAAAACATTTAATTTATATTTAAAATTTACTTTTAAAAACGTGTACTTGGCCATCCAGAGAAAATTCCAACTTCAAGCACTTAAATCAATTTTCCCCAAATTGATCCCCAATTTAATTTATTTGAAATAAGTTTCTTAAATTTCTCAATTTATTTCAAAATTCATTAGTTATGGACTTATTATTATTGTTGTTATTTTCCGTTTGATGTAAAATCCTTTAAGGGAAATATATCAATTTCAGGCTTTTCCCAAATTCTCCTTTATTCCTTTCCATAATTTAAATCTTAAAATATTAAATAAATATTTTGATCTATTAAATAATATCACTGAAAGTTCAAACTTCACTAACTTTCTATTTATTCAAAAATTCCTTTCCATATACAGAATTTGATTAATTAGTATTTTGAAACTACTAATATTCTTATCCAATTCACTTTAATTTATATACATTCGTTATAATTATTTCTTAAGAGTTCACTTCTTTATTTCCTTTCAAAATCCAATTCTATATATTTGGATAAAACAGAGTACCAAAATATTCAAGCAGACGATAACATTCAATATTCTAATATAATTCATCACAGAATATCAATCAATCACATCAGTGGATATTAAATAATTTAAATACATGTTGAGGGTTCCTTTGGATCCCTCCAACCTGTTTTCCCTGCATCCACAGACGTTAGCACAATATAATGCATCAATTCCAAATATATACCACACTACAGCGCATCAATCAATTCAACCTTTTCAAACAATTATTTAAATTTAATCATTTAAATTTAAATTTAAGTTCACTGAGTGAGATTAACTCACCTTGAATCCGTTTGCAGCCCATTTCAATTTCAACCTGGTTTCCCGGGTTATAACCTTGTATAACATTTAAATTTTGTATCAATATTCGAGCCAATAGAACGATTAAATTTCCATTTAACAAAAATAAATTTTCTTCCTTTTTATTTAAGTTAATCTTCCTATAATAAATATTTTAAATAATGAAAATAATTAAAGAAGTTTATTAAGCAAATTAATTTCTACAACACATCATTATATTTTCTTCCAAAATCTTATAACCAGACTTATTTTATTTCAATAAGTATAAAAGTAATACTCAACTTCTCTTTTTTTTAGCAAGCCACTACTATCAGTTTTAAACTCCAGAATCTTTCTTTTTTAACTAAAAGTTGATTAAATAAAACTTAAGTAGTAAAAACAAAACAGACTTCACATCACAAGTACCAAATTGCCAACAGCCCAACTTCATCTCCCACCTTCTCTGAGAATAGCTCCCGTACACGCATCTCCTCCAAACCCTAACTTGCCCAAATTGGTCGCACCCATCAATCATCGCTCGATCCAGCGAGTAGCTGCTCTCGACCTATCGCCTTCCCCCATGCGCTTCGAATTACGCTTCCACCATCACTGATCGAACCGTAGCCCTCAGCCGACCACACCTCGCTCTCGAGTCTCGCGCTTATCGCCATAGCAACGCACGATAATCACGTTTCCCTAACCGTGAATTATTCGATCGCAGTACCCCTTTTTTTTTGGAAGCGAGATTTGTTTTGGAAATGAAAAGGGGGGTTCGGCCTTTACCTTGTTCGAATGAGGAAAGAGGGGATTTTTTTTTCTTTTTGAAATCACGGAGTGCTTTGGGTTTTCGGAAAGAAGAAAGGGTTCGGTCCCCATTGTGTTGCCCTCTTTTTTTTAACGTGACTTAAAGCTTCCCTTTGAAGCATCTCCTTTTATTTCTTTATTATTCTTATTATTATTATCATCATTTTTATTAGTTTTTTAATTTTTTTTGAGCATTTTGATTGTTGATTGAACGGCTTAGAATTGGAAAAGTATGTGATTAAATGACAGGAAGATGGCGTATACCAGAAGCTTGATTAACTAAATTAAATTTCATCAAATTATTACCAATTAAATTTTCAGCGTGTTTATATATCTTACGCTCACACAACAACTCCAAAAGCTACGAAAATTGAAATCCGATAATAATTCAATATTACGGACTCAATGGAACTGGTTTTATCGAGTTCCGAGACCGTGCCTCGGAAGGCTCTTTTTAAATTCAATTTAAACAATTAAATTTCAAAACTTAAGAAACCATTTTTAAATTTGATTTCATCACTTCTGTTCTCTTCAGTATTATGAATATAAATATTACAAGTCTTCAAATCATTTTTAACAGGCTTAAAATTCCCGATTCAACATTTTACTCAGCTTCAGATTATTTAATTTAATAATTTAATAATTAATCATCAATAAATTGTGATATTTGTAATTTAAGTTAAAAATTTTTTTATTGAATATTTAAAATCAATTAAATATCCTGATTTCAATTGCTTAAAAATTTCGGGTCGTCACAAAGCATATATAAGTTATCATAAACATTAAGAGAACCAGTTCCAATAAGAGTTGAATTCATTGATAAACTAAAAGTACCATTCCCAAATGAACAAGAATAACCAAATTTGTCCAACTTAGAAACAGAAACCAAATTCCGTCTAAATGACGGTATAACAAAAGTATCAAATAAATCCAAATAAAACCGAGTTCTTAATAATTACTTAAAATGCCCAATAGCCTCCACTTCTATCGATTTTCTATCACCCACATAGATGTATCTTTCAGCATCAGTTGGATATCGGTAGCTAAGGCAACCCTGCATAGAAACACTTATGTGAGTAGAAGTACCAGAATCTAACCACCAAGTATTTCCAGGTACTGTAGCTAAATTTACTTCAGAACAGACCAAAGAAAAAGATGTACCTTTCTTAACACGCCATGCGTGGTATTTGAAACAATCTTTCTTCAAATGTCCAGCCTTTTTGCAAAAGTAATAACCATCAGTCTCCTTTTGTTGTTTCTTTTCAGTCGGACCCTTAGCAGTTTCTTTATCCTTCTTTCTCTTTTTGTCTTTTCCCTTAGAGGTGTATGCTAAATGAGCACTTTCAGCCTTATCATGCTTCAATCTCTCTTCTTCTTGTGCACAATACGAAATGAGCTCATTAAGAGTCCATTTTTCCTTTTAACAGTTATAACTGATCTTGAACTGGTTGTATTGTGAAGGAAGAGAGATTAATACCAAATGCATGAGCAAATCATCTGAAAGCTCAAGCTTAAGTGCCTTAAGTTTTGAAGCAGTGTTAGACATTTTCATAATGTACTCCCTTACGTTTCCTTTTCTTTGATACTTCATGGAAATCAAGCGTTGCAAAAGCGTGCTTGTTTCCGCCTTATCGTTTTTAGCAAAACGTTTTTCAATCTCAGCAAGGAAATCTTTAGCATTGGTTATCTTTTCAGATACCACACCCCTAAATGCCTCTGGAGTGCCACGCTTTATGATCATTAGACTCATGCGGTTTGAACGATCCCACCTCTCAAAGTTCTTTATAATATCAGAAGAACTTTCATCCGTAAGAGGGGTGGGTTCATCTATCCTAAGTGCAAGGTCAAGATCCATGCAGCCAAGAACAAGCAATATGTTCTCTTTCCAATCCTTAAAGTTTGTTCCAGTCAGAATAGGAATGTTGTTCAGATTGGCAGATACCGTAGTCAAATTAGCTGTAATTTTAAATTAATCAAATGTGCATACATTATAAGACAACTGTAGTAAATTTAAAATAATTGGTATGTCTTTGCTCAAGATACCTAGCACAACATTAATATCAAGTCTTTGGACGGTAATATTAACTGTAAGTGGTATTCTTGTTGTAATCATCAAATATTAACAATAAATTCAAGTCAAATAATAATCTTCCTTTGGGCCGATTAATTATTTTCTTGTAAAACTTTATAATTGTTACATATTTATCATCACACATGTGTATCTGATTTGGCCAGATATTAACCTTCCTTTGGGCTGACTAATATTCGCATAAATCAATACACACAAATATCTAACATTTTTCATGAGCAACTAAAATAAGAGAGGTCACTTTGGTGACATATTATTTCAATTAGTTCACTTGTAATGTAGGATATTCACAATCAATTTGCAAAAGACGCCAAATAGTATATGAATTTATTTTAACTCCTTCATTTTTGCGTATTCCATAAATTTCATTTTTTTGTTACTTTTATACATATTGAAAATATGGCTTCATAGTCGTAATTAAAAAAAATTGACATCAACTAAGACTGCACCAATATATAACAAATGGTATTTGCAATAACAATTAATCATAAAATATTGCATATTTTATTTAACTGTCAATATTCAAGGCAGAAGAAAAAACAAATTTTAACATAGCATGGTCCATACATGTGATATTATATTACAGAAAGTGAAACTTTTTTTCTTTTAATGAACGGGACATACATATAAAATATATGTACTTATAAAATATAAATGCATTAAATAATAAACAATATGTCCTTTCTTATTCCAAATACAAACATGCTGTATCGTTAAATTTATTGCAACTGATGCATTTATTGCATTTATGATAATAAATTAATTTATTTATTACTATAACAACCACATTTAATGCAATTATGATAAAAAAATTACATGCAATTAACCGTTATGTGATCCAATACGTATTACAGGAACATTAAAAGGCATGAATATGCTTCCATATGTGTGAAAACAAAACTTAACATGGTAACCATCTATAGCAATAAAAAAAATTATACAGTCACAATACCACTGACAATAAAGTATGAATAATACAAGTAGCAACAATTAAAGGCATCAGATTTGAACAAGCGGAATTAATTCATCAATTATTTATATAGATCTGAAACAAAGGCATCAGATGAATCAATAAGAAAAAAGCAAATTTCACAGATCTGAAATAAAGGCATCAGATTAATTAACCAAAATTGTAAATCCAAGAACCCTAGTTTCATATGTTCTTAAAACCAAAGAATTTCTCAATAAAATCGATGATGGGTGGCTCTGATACCACTTGTTGTAATAAATAAATAAATTCTAGATCTGAATACATACAACCAATATTGATCCTATCGAGAAACAAATATACGAAATTAAATAGTTCAGCTGAAGTCGTACCTGAATCCATTGATGTTTGCAAAAAAAGAAGATCAACTAGGTTTTAGATCTTCCAAATTGACACAAGCTTAGATCTGAAAATTCTCTTTAGAAGAGGGTGGAGAGAATATGATAAGACTTTTGTAATTTGGGGACCATAACCCCATATATATAGTGTGTGACATTTTTCAGTTCGGCCCTTCAACAAACTAAAATTGTCACTCTGGTATCCACACATTATAAATTTACATGACGAATATACCCCTTAAGTCTTGTTGTATTTATTCCAAATAGATCACATAATTAAACTTAATCCCAAGATAGCCCATACATTCAAATATTAAAATATGTGACCCCATAATGCTGAATTGTTCCAACACGTTACACAAACAAATGTTAATTAATTTTGGTTAGAAAATTTAATAGATAATTTGACTTGTTAAATTTGACTAGTTAAAGTATATTAAACATCACTATAGCAACAGGAGTATATAAGACAATATATATTCTTACTTATATGCCTTCATTTTAAGGTCTGACAAGATCTCTCTTGAATTCTTCAAACTAAGTTTATTGTTTTTAGGCCCATGATAGTTTTGGGGCATCTTGAAACTTTTAACCAGTATTTGTTTGGTAGTGCAATGTCTAACTTGCATGGATCTACCGCAAGATCATAAAAATACGCTAACTACAGTTAAACAACCTACAAAATCATGCTATTTTAAAGCTTAGTAATAGTACATGGATACATTCACAGTGTGTTCGACTGCTAGGTGTATGCACCAATTAATTATTACTCTTGTGAACTATAGTTAATTTGATCAGTAAATTCTATTAGAAACATATATATGTATATGTACATGTGCGCGTGCATATGGTTTTGATTTTAAGATGACAACCAAACACATCCTATTATGGTATATTGGTTATCTGAAAATTAAATATTAATTTATAAAAAATAACAAATTAAATGTATCACAGATATTGTCAAAACATATCTTCACCGAAAACAGTACAGACAACAAGTAAAATTTAACTTGAAATGAAATTAATTTCACAAAAAGATAATAAAAAACATACAATAAATATATAAACCTGCAAAGTTAAATTCAAAATTTTTAGCCATATGGTTTAAGTGTATGCTTCATAAAATGAAAATATTTTTTATAGTTATATAATGAATTACATGGCCTAGGCTATCCGAAGAAGTGGAATATAATTATACGATACAATGAAATATCAATGGCTATCCGGTCAATGGCGTTCCCATGTTGAATCATAAATATGAGAACTACAAAATTCACATCTTTTGATAGGATCAAACTATTTCATCAGTATATTTTCAATTATACGATTTATGTGGCCTGGGCTTTTTGGCGAAGTGAAATATCATTATATGATAGCGTAGATAATGAAGTGAAATAACCACTTCATCGATATATATTTTACTATATAATTTTTATAAATATGAGCAGTCTTGCATAGTGCCTAGGGTTTTAATGATACCTGGAGATAACTAAGTGAAAAAAGGATATCCATATGCGATGTATTTCTTGGGCAACCATGTTTAAAGTTCATTTCCGTTATTGGATCACAAGTGATGTTAGTTTTCTAACTAAACTCTATTGTACGTTTGTAAAATAAAAATTTTACAGTATAAATGTATATCTTTTATGTGAAAACCAAGATAATGATCGTTCTCCACTTTTTGATCATACATGCATATTCTAAACTAAAGTTTCTTTAATGAAAATTGAAACTTCCTTTAATGAACTGTTTTCTAAGGAAGTTGAGGATTTTAACTCCTTACTTGGAAGTTTAATTTTTTTTGGCATAATTATTTATGGGTTGAATCAATTTTTTTTCTCAATCAACGTGTATATAGTAGATAGTTACAAATGATGAAACTGAAGAACTTGAACTTTCTAGAATCTTATTATAGATGTAAGTTGTATATCTTTCAAAATCATTAAAACTTTTATGCAACGTGTATGTGAATAGTAAAATTAGACCATTAGTCAAATTTTCATAGTAAAGTGTTTTCTTTGTGAAAACATTTAATATACAAGTTATACAAGTTATCATGATTTGTACGTAAGATGTAATGCTTCAACATAGCTAGAAAAAGCTTTTTAACAGCTTTTTATGATTTGATGTTCGTCAATCCAATTTTCATAGAGTAATTTTTTTTACATAGAGATATGCATTTAGAAAACTCTTCACATGCTCCACTAACTTTGTCGAATGCATGGGGCAAGCTGTTAAAGTCTCCAGTAATTATGCAGTGAAGGAAAATTTGTTCAGATCTGTATTATATATACGCCTAAAATTTTCTTCCTTCAGTAACTTCATTTGATCCATTCACAACACTGATTACAAATTCAAGACCTCCATTTTTCTAGGTGACATTGAGTAAACTGATCATCTTTCTTTAGCAGAGTATAAAACCAAAAATGATGTCCCATATGACATTGATTCTTCTTTTTGATGACTGTAAGCTACTGTTATTTGTCAAATTCCCTAATGGTGTCTATATATATTATAAAATATAATACTTTTGCTTCATCTAATATATTTTTAGATAATTCCATAAAAGAATATCTTGTGGGCTATCCATTTTCATTTTATTTCATGTGCTTGATCCCAAGCCTTATCAATGGTTTTGATGTTGTTTCATTATTTCACATACTTTGCAATTGTCATTGAAAAGTGTTTTTGAGGTTTTGTCATCTGCATCATAGTTACATTTTTGTGCATTTTAATGTTTTATCTTGTATCTCTATCAATTATAATAACGCATACATAAAATCATATCAATTTTTATCATCTTGTTTGATTTCACCTTTTTCATACACAGACAAACCCAAGGGCTGCTGCAAATACCAAAAGATATTCAGTTGGTGCATTTTGAATTCAATGAGTAGCAATTGCTACCTCTATTTTAAATTATATTTCTGAAACTTTTAGTTAATTGTTTAACATATATGGGTTTTACTTATTTTTTATTTATGGATAAATTGTTCATGCTATTATACTAAAATTGTTTGGTATGTAATGTTTGTTTCATGTTCTGATAAATAAGCTATAGTAGACAAGCACCATTGTCCCAGTGGTTAAGTGATTCGGCTTTGGTGTAAGAGGTCACAAGTACAAAAACATGCATAGCGTGATTCGAACATTTATTGACATATGATATGTTGTCCTAGTTACATGTTGTATATAAAATATCATTTCAAAAAAAAAAAGCTATAGTAGAAAATGTAGAATAGCAATTATCTAGCATATATGCATACAGTGACTAGAATTTGTACTCTCCCTCATTATTAATTTTTGGAAATAATTTTGCAAATCAATGGTCAACTGAAGATTTTGCTTAAAGGTATTTTTGTTCTTTACCTGCGTGCTTTATTTCTTTCTTCCTGAAACCCACAAAGAAATCAAACATAGATGTAAATGCCATTGCTTCAAATTTTTGTCCCGAAGATCCTTATCTTATTTTTTACGCAAATTATCTTGGGGCAGATATTTATTTATCTAGTAATAGAGGCTAGAATTCTCATAATGAAAGTCAAATTGGAGTAAATTTATTAAATCGTCATTATTTATTTGGACCAAATCCAGTATGAAGTCAAAAAGTCAGTTGGATGTGCTCATAATGAACTATTTGATACCTGAATAATTAACTATAAAGAGTCTGGAAAATTAAGCTATTCTTTTACTCATTTTGCACCAAGTTTTTTCTATAATATAAATGATTATTGTTTTGGTGGTAGTTACTTTTTGGTTTATGTGAAGAATATAACCATTAGTGCCTTACTCGAATTGAGGAATGTTATACACTTACACTCTGGATTACTTTCTGAGTCTTATTTATTTAATTATCATTAGAGTACTTTTTGTAGGTGTGCCCAAAATATGATTCTCAATTCACTGGTAGGGCATGCAACCTTCAACTTTATTAGTGTGTATCGTTATATTTATCTGGAGTTTACAAGTATTTTTTGCTTAGAATATTTAATATGAACTATTTGATTTCTAAATTTTTATATTTTTGATCTATTAGATGTTTGTCCTTGAAAACAAACAAATTTTAGTAGATGTTTTATAACATGCTGTTTTGAAATATTTAACTTTGTCTATGAAAAATGAAGATAGTGGACCTCATTTCTTAGCTGGAGTGAGGTAACGTGGTTCCGGTTGATTAATTAATGCGAGCTATGCCAAAATTATTGTTTGCTATCTGAAAATCAAATTTCTTCAGTGTTTTATTCATATTCGTTCCTAATGTAAATATTCATCTTATTCGCAGGTGTGTGAAAGAAGAAGGATGTGAAATTGTGGTCTTCTTTTTAATGCAAACAACCAAATATGTACTTGTTTTTTTGTTAAGCTTTACTATTATTTTTTGGGGTGTTCCTAAAACATTTGCTATTACGTTTTGATTTATGTGGTTTAAACTCTAAGATATTATGTGTATGAATATTTGATATGTTTAATGTAACGTGTTACATCTCTATATTTATTAAAATTTTATGATTTTTCAATTATTTAAATGATTTTATGTTTAAAATGATTATTATTGTGCATTTTGATATTGGTATTTAAAATTGTAGTTCATGAATAGGATGCAGAAAAATTTTGAATTGTGAAACTAAACCATAGCACTTGAAAACTGTTATAAATATTTAATAGTGTCGAATGACTGCTATTAAATCTATCATTAGTACAGATGCATAACAAGAAAAGTACTATGGTATTACAAAATGTGCTAAAAAAATTACCATAACAGAGTATAAGCACTATGGTAGCTGAATCCTTATAACGACATATTGGTGTTGTGACAAGTCAACATTTACAATAACGTGTCCATATACGGCGCTCATAATCCGCTATTAATACTTTTTATAGCGTATTATTAGTGCTATCTTAGAAAAGACGAAAGTATTTTGTGGCTAACAATGAATTTCATAGCAGAAAAATAGCGCTATTAAAGTAATCAATAATACATAATTTGCCGCTATAAAAATGTTTAAAATAGTATATTATTAGCGCCATTATATTATTACTTTTTATAGAAATTATTATGCGCAATAAATTGTTCACGGTTTTAATAATATGTCACTATACAGCATTTATTAAAATGCTATTATATGCTTTAATACCCTTTTTTGGCGCTATCATAGGGTCTTTTTGTTGTAGTGAATCTAGAAACTATAATTTAGATAGATAGTCTAAAACGAACGAAGATGGGTAATCTAGAATTGATTCATTTGTTTTGCATATCATCATATTATACTATTTTGAATTGATTTAACCATTGTGGATGCAGGAGCACAGTATATGGTTTCATAAAGGTTTTGAGATACTAGTGAGGAGAAACCTGTTCTGCTAAACGGCATGGTCTCACTAGATATCTAAATGTTATGAGATGGTAGAATATTATTCATACCAGGCTTTATGTCTGGCTCGAAGTTTATGTTTTCCCCTTAAACTCTCGGGTACTCAATTGACTTTGAGTAGTTTGAGAGTTGAGGTTTTCAGGTACCTCTTAATATGAATAAGCTTCTGGAGACGTGCAGAAGGCATGATAGCTATTTAGAGCTCTCTTTTCTTTTGATTCTGTTGTGTTGTTCGTAATTGCAAAGTTGTTATATTGCATGCATATACTCCGATCATCCAAGTGGCATATGCATATGTCGCTCTTGGGCATATGTTGTAATAAATATATTTTGTCTGAACGTGATTTTCAAATATGGGATTAAGTAATGAATTGGAAATGTTTGATATGGAATGTGATTTTGTTTGAAGTTTAAAATATTTCCATGTTCATATGTTAACGTGCATCAATGAATCTAACTTCGCCGTATTTGGTCGCCGAACATTAATAACAATGGATAACTACAACATCTGTAGCCACTAGTTTTGGTCCTCCAAGTAAGGGGATTTTACAAGTTGGTATCAAAGAATAGGTTTATGAAACATTAAAAGAAACTTAAACCTAAGGATTTTCAAGCATAATTCAATGAATTTGAAAATATGGTCCGGGTTTGTGTTAACCTATAGTGACGTACTTGTATTTGGTATATATATATATATATATATATATATATATATATATATATATATAAGTATGTGTTCCTTTCTCTCTTAGACCATTCTTCTGTATCTTACTAAGGCTCGTATGTAGATTTACGAGAAAGAAGATATGGAAGCGGGAAACGGAAGAGGAAATTTAGGTGGAGCAAGCACCACAACCAATGGAAATGCTAGACCTGATACCAGGAGGAACCAAGGTTGACAAGCTAATGCTAATCCAAATGTTAAAGACAATGTAGGTGCTAGAAATCCGCCAGTAAATGCAGGGATGGTGTATTAGTTCTTAGCCAATCTTTTGCATGCTGGAGTTATTGGTAATGTTGGAGGAGCTAATCTTGTGGCTTCAATTGGGAATAACTATGCTAAGCTAAGTAGAGACTGCACCAGTTTGGGTGGAAAGCCGTTCGTTGGAATGGAGGATGTAGTTGAAGTTGAGAATTGACTAATTTGCTGTGAAAGGATCTGTACTGATCTTGGCTTGGATGATGGGAAAAAGAGAAGACTGGCCTCTAGGCAATTGCAAGGGGTAGCGCTTCACCTGTGGAATAGTGTGACCGTCGGAGTTTCGAAGGAAGAGTTGACATGGGCTGATTTGAAAAGGAGGCTTAAGAAGATGTTCTTGTCTAAGGTTGCTATGTCAGTATTGATGAGGAAGTTCGTGGATCTAGTCCAAGGAGAGATGTCAGTGGTCGAGTGCGCTGCCAAGTTTAATGAGCTATCTCGATATGGATATGCTATGATTGGCACCGATGTCAGAAGGAATGAAGGGTTCCTTCGAGGACTGGGACCTGAGATTACTAGAAGGACTATGACCCATATCCAAGAACCATGTGATGTGTTGGTGGAGATGTCCACTGGCCATAAAGAGATGCTTGCCATTTCTGCTAGAGAGAAGATAGTTGAATTCCAAGGTCCTCAACGAAAGAAGAGGAAGTTCTTTAAGAAGAAATGAGCCCACAAAAGGGATGCTACCAAGAAGGCAAAGGCTGATTTAGTTTGCTATAAATGTGACAAGAAGGGTCATTATGCAAATGAGTGTTGGTCGGGCAAGGGGAAGAAGGCTGCAGATAAGAAGAATGTGAAATGCTTTAACAATGATCAAGTTGGGCATTACAAGAATCATTGTCCAAAGCCAGCCAGGACGGATAAGGGGAAAGTTTTTGTTATTGGATCATCAGTAAAGCCTACTACAGCTGATAAAGGAAAGACTGTGATGGTAGGTACATTTTTGATTCAGAGTATACCAGTTAGGATACATTTTGATACAGGTGCATCACATTCATTTTTATCCCAGTGTTCGATTGATAGGTTATGCTTAGAACCCAAAAACTTGTAACTTTCTTAAGGGTTGCGAATCCAATAGAAGGGTATGCAACTCTAGGGATGAGATATGACTAGTTAGAACTTGATTTATTAGGTCATAAGTTTGCATGCAGATTGTATGTTTACGATTTCATAGATTTTTAGCATGGATTGGTTGAAAAGGTATGAGGCTAATATATTCTACTAGGATGGGGAGATATCTTTGAGACACCCTAATAGTCATAACTGAATTATATACTCAGTAGAGAAATTCGATCGGTGAATGTAACGGTCGAGACTTTTCGACGCTCGAAAACCAACATTAATACGTCCACTGTATCTACTGTCGAGCAATCGAATGCCGGAAAACCGTACCGTTATGGTTAAAGAAGAAAAAAAAAGGTAGAAGAAGAGAGAAAAAGATAGAACAGAACAGAAAGAGACAACAGAACAATAACAGAATCTCACAATTGCAGCGGAACAACATATAATAGATAAATGAATAATCTTTAAACAAAGAACTATATCAGTTATTACATTACACCACAATTACATTACATCATCAGAGTGTACAACAACAAACAACAACAAACAGCGGAAAAGAAATATTATACACTAGTGAATACGCCATGCCATCCAGCTTGCCTCCAGCAACTCCTGAATTCTAGAATATCCTGATAACCTGACTCTTGACTGCCCGTGTGGAAATTGATGGGCACCCAGAGTTTAGGAAGGAAAACAATAAACTCCGAGTCAGTCATGTGACTCGTGTGAGAACTAAAACAGTTTATCTTTAAAACGAAGAACAGGATATATTTTTTTAAATAGATTCGCAATGCTTTTTGAAAATGTAACTACCATAAGACCTCCCACCACACACACAATGCAAACGCGGACTTGGAGGAGATTTCTTCTTATGTTAGTCAAAGACGCTTACTATGCAAAATCAAATCATTTTTGATATTATTATTAATGCATAGTGTAGAAAACATTTCGAAAGTAGAATATAAATCTTAGCCAGCATAGGTACCATTATATTATGCCCGCTATAGCTACCTCCTGAGGAAGCAGGTTATACAATTTACAATCGTAAAGCGTTCGTATTGTTTCTTTGGATTTCCAACAAATGGTCAGGCCAAGGAACTTCCCATTGCCATATGGAAACGCCTCTGGAAAGACGCCCCGAGAACCTAACCGGATCTCTGCCAGCACAAGGCCGGGTTACCCCTAACTGGGTAACTACTGACACGAATATGTCACTCCCCGATCGTAACCGATCTATATCCGAGGATCCTCGATTTCCAACAACCACAAAGCAATAAATTTGCAGCAACAACATAGGTTAAGTATCTGGGATCCATAACATTATACCACCTCTATCCAGAAGGAATGACATACACTAAAGGGGCGCTACCCCCTAATAACCTTGCCGCATCCTTCCTGTTTTGACCATTTCCGGGGTGTGAGGTCGACGAAGTCTCGTCCACAAAGCCAAGCTTTATACAAAAGCTGTGCTTTGATCATCAAATGCTCAACAGCACTTCGTATGCCACATTACCATTTTGGGAATGTATCACTACTAACCATCAACTACATAACCTCTAAGGGTGTTAAGCTAAGAGAATAAATTCTCCGCCACCAACGGGAATATATTTGATAGTAACCAGCTTTAATTCTCAAATTGTAACGACAGACACACAATCCATACAAGTTCGTTTCGGGATCGAACGGAACCGAAGGCACTTACAAAGAAGTCCTTGCAATATGGATATTCACTAATCACGACCGGACTTTCCATCACAAAGGGTAATAAATTTCTATATCGGAGATCGGCCGATGCAGAAACATTCGACGGTAATCCTTCCATTTTCACAAATATCCGGTCTTCAACACCGGTCATCAAATGCAATGCATAACGACGTATCACATATTCAGAATGGGCTATACGACCCCAAGGTCCTTTCCCGGCTAACCCGAATAGTGAGTGCTTATTTGAAAATAAGTGTAGCATTCAAATTCAAGCAATTCACAACAAATACCTATTTAAAAATAAATATTGATAGTCGGTTACTTAACTATCAATAAAGATGCGCAACGTCATCAGATTCTAAATAATTTTCCAAATTATTTATTTTCCCAAAAATATCTTTACAAGATATAAATTTTTCATATTTCAACCATTTGAAAACAATTTTCAAATCACTTTTCACCTTTACTACTTTTGAAAACAAATTTCAAACATTTTCCTTACGCGGAAGTACTTTCATTTCAACATTGTTCATTTAAACCAATTAAATAAATCCTTAACGATTTACTTTATATTTACGTTCCAAATCCGTAAATTAATTCCCACACTTAAAAAATAAATCAATGTTTATTTTTAAACAAATTTCCCTTCCCTTTTATAAATTCCATAGTAAATTTACATTTTCAAAATATCTATGAATATACGATTTTCAAATCGACTTCTAATATTCATTTTCAATTTATCTTTACAAGATAAAATCTCAAAACATTCACTTCATATTGGAAAACATTTCCATACTTATTTAATAATAAGTAATTCACAAATCTATTTATTTTCAACACTTGGAAAATATTCAATATAATTGAATCGAAATTAAGTATATATTTCATGCTTTACGGAAATCATTCTCTCAAACATATTTATTTGTGCCAAAACAAATGTTGTGTAAAATATCGTTACGACGACCCAAAATCACTAGTATAGGGATTCGAAATTAAAATAGATATATAAATCCCAATACTATACAAAACATTTCCTTTCGGAAATCATTTACTATAACAACAGTGTTATAGTCCAACATTTCCTTATTTCTCAAAAACTTCTATTTCAACAATGAATGTTGAAATCTATGTATTTGATTCATAATAAATTTTAAAACATCTTTTTAAAATAATTAACTTCATTTTATAATATAGCTTTACCAAAAAACATGTCCATGTTCTTTAATAATATATTCGCTGTCCAAAATCGTGAATATACTTCACTAACCAAATTCAACATTTTCTACACATTTTATTTCAAGGATAATTGGCTATCCGAAATCGCAAATATATCTCCTTTAATAACCTTCTATATTAAATTTATCAAATTTAATTTATTTCGGATTTATAAACAATGTTTATAAATTCCATTTCTATTTATAAAAACTTCGATTTATAAAAATCCCTTTATATAAATCAATTCAATTTATAACTCAACTTCATAGCCAAAATCCGATTTATAAGTTAATTATTTATAAATCTTTTATTTTACAAAAATCTATTCATTTTATAATTTCACAATTTATAAATCTATAAATTTTATTCACTTGTGGAATCCATTTATACTTCATTTTAACACTTATAAAAACTCGTTTTATAATTCCTATATTTTTTTATTTACAAATATTAGTCTTAGAAATCTTTTATATAAACCGTTTATAATGATTCAAAAATCTCAATTTAAATAAACCAATCCTTTTAATAATTTACAAAACATTATTTAAAACTTATACAACTCCAAAATCATACTTAAGTACTATTTTCCAAAAATATAACTTTTATAACAATAAAATTATAATGTTTATTTACTTTAACAATTCAAAATTTAATACAACGTGTACTTTCAAAAATTACTTTAAAATTCCTTTTAAAATCAAAATCATTATTTTAAAACTTCAAAAATGGATCCAATGATGCAATAACACCAAATAGTCAATCACAACATCCAAATATCATATATGGATATGATAATCAACAAACATCACAATATCTATAATCAAATAAATACTGGTGAGGAATCCAGTTTGGTCCCTCCAACCTGTTTCCCTGCATCCAAAGATGTTAGCACAATACCAATTCCGTTCCAACATGGAATATCGCGGTATATAGGATTTATAAAATATTATCCGCTTAATAGGCGGCGCAATAGGGTCTCATCCGCTATATAATGCGGGGAAATCAACTCCAAGTACATATATAATACCAATTCCAATCAAGATGGAATTATCGCGGTATATATTTTTAATAAATAACCTCCGCTTACTAACGGCGTATAATGCCTATTTCAACCAATAACCGATAATAATTTATCATTCAGGCATACAATCAATAATTTTATCTAACTATTTAAAATTAACATCGAACAATTTCGATTGAGTGAGAAGTTCTCACCTTGCTTTCAATTCAATTTTTGTGTTTTATTTCGAATAAAATTAAACGCGCGTTTAATTTTATCGGAAATTCTCACTAGCTCCAAACGACTCCAATCTAGTTCCATAGCGTAGTGCTCGTCAAAACGATTGCAACGCAATTCGTTTCGTCAGATTCCGAACTCGTACGACAAAGATACAACATTTTAAATATTACACGATTTAAATTATAATTTATTTACAATTTTTTTTCTTCAATTTTTAATCTAACTACCATCATCTGCCGTCCATTTCCTTTGCCTAGATCCTAGCCGCATTTCTTTTTCTTCCCTCTCCAGCTTATTACAACGAAGATAACCAATAGGCCGCCGTTTTTCATCGAATTAACGAGCCACCATCGACTACTTCTCCTACGATCAGATGATGCCATTCCAAAGCTCGTCTCGCGCTCGACACTCGGCTCGAATTTGGTGGAGCTCGGCCTCCTCATGGTCCCTAAAAAAGTGTGTGACCGTATGGCCTTTGAATAGAAATTGTCGATGATTCGTAGCGAATTTTTCGATCATAACCGTTCACATCGAAGATCTCAACGTGCTCTGCAATGTTGTAGTTAGAGATTTTTATTAATACTGAGTGGATCAAGAGAAAAATGAGGAGAAAGGAGAGAATATTTTGGCCATTGAAGTATATGGAGGCGGCGGCTCTGAGATGAAACCCTAATTTTTTTTGTTTTTGCAAATTTGTGAATGTTGTGGCCTTATATAGAAAATTCTACGAAGCACTATTCATCTAAAATTTTCCGAACTCCAAACGAAGCATGCCGGCTGGCGTTTCTATGGTTTACCCCACGTTCCGAACACAATGGAATGGGTTTCGGAGGCTAATTCGATCATCTGTGCGAGTTACGAAAATAAACGATCAATTTTAAATTAAACCAATTAAACGATTTTCTATGCGTTTTGGCTTGTCCCGGACAAATGGTAAATCCGATTGACACGAAATTAGAAACCATACAATAATATCACATTACGGATCCAATGAAACTGGTTTCGTCAAAATCCGAGACTGTTTGAAAAATGGCTATTTTAACTCGTCAATTAAATATTAAAATATTCAATTTCACAAATTAACTTTTAATTCGATTTTAAAAGTTCTATAACATCACTATAACTCCAATATGATTTATTAAAATTTTACAAATCGATTTCAATCATATTTAACCCAATTTTCAATTATTTCTGTAATTTCAACTATTAAATTATCGATTAAATTATCCAATTTAATCCAATTATTCGAAATAAAATTTATTCGACTGTTTAATTTCACTTATTAATATTTAAAATTAATTAAATATACAAATTTTAATTAATAGAAATTCTGGGTCGTTAAAAACTTCCCCCCTTAAAAGAATTTCGTCCTCGAAATTACCAAGTAAGAAAAAATTACAGAATCCATTAACTTTCCAAAACAAACCATTCAAATTGGGTTTTACAAATCTCTTAAGTGTTTAACTTTTCCAAAATTCATAGTTAAACTTCTTACAAAATCTTTACTAAGTTTCCAAATCCAAACTTAGTTTTCCAAAAATTTCCAATTTTCTCAAAAATATTCTAACGCCTTAAATTTTCGAAAATTTTTGCCAAAGTCTCCTTTGCGCAGCTCGATCCGAAAAAAAATGATAGTATATATATCACAGATATACATCCCATCAAGTGATGAGGAATCCCGCAGGAAAAAAGTGTAAAAGTACGATATTTAATCCGAGATATGTACCTTATATTTTATTAGCGAGCATATACGGCTAATATAGCGCGAAAGCGAGCTCCAAATGCGAAGCAAGCGCAATCCGCACCTACTAAACACTCAACAAACAATGAGAAACATGCATATATGAAAGTAACATCAATGTAATATATAATATAGCAACATAACAACTACATGTGCCAACATAGCAAATGCAACAAAAGCAACAAATGCAACCATCAAACAACTATCATCCAACTAATAAACATCCAAGAATCAATGTCTATCCAAATCAATTCATAACCAAATCAATATTCTTTCATTTCTCATTATTATTCAATGAATTGGTTTTTCAATTTAAATTACATTTGATTTGTTAACATTGGATTTTTTTACTAACATTCACTTATTCATATTCAATTAGTTTGCATCCACTAATTTACATTCAAGTTAGTTTACTTCCACATTCAAATCAAATTCACTTAACTTCCAATTTGATTTATAGGTTTCAATTTTTCCTTAATTCAATTTCATTAACACTTAATGACTTATATACAATCAACTATCAATCATATAACAACCAATGTATATTCAACATAACCAAATTATTTAATTTACATTCAATTTGGTTCAACACTCTTAATTCCAATTGGTTGATATTAAATTGATTCTCATTCAATTATTCAACTTGTCAACTTCATTAGCTTCTAATGAATTTACACTTACATTCATTATCTCATATCAATTTATTTTACATTCGATTGATTAACATTCAATCAATTTATTAATTCAATTGCTAATTTATTTAACAAATAAGGTTAAATTTCTTTTATATAACTCAAGTCCATATTCCTAATGCCTTCATTTCATTAATTCACTTGTTAATTTACTTCGACACAAAAATCAACTTCATTCAACATCACTTAAGTTATATTCCATTTCAAACATCAGTTGTTTAACTTAACTTAAGTTTCCACTTATAAATCCAATTCAGATTCCAATTATGAAGAAAAATTTATTTAACCTTTAGCAAAGTCAAATTTATTATCTCATATCACTATCAAATTCAGATTTTGTGTTGCTTAACCAAATTGTTTAACCATTTTTAACAATTTGTTTCACTTTCATCTTCTCATTTCATAAGTTATACAACTTATATTCAACAATTACCAATTTGGATTTTTTTATTGGTTCACTTATACTTCTTTTAATTTAACTCCATCCTTTAAGTTAAATTTATTCTATCAAAATTTAATTTGTATAAGTTATCAACTCGTTTATCATTCCTATAAATATTTTAAATAGGATTCCAGAGTCTTTTCGACCTTTCAAAATCATTTTTTTGGAAATCAATTCAAATTTTCTTTTGAATTTCCAAAACCAAATCCAAATTTTCCCAACAACTTTCTTTTAAAATAATTTGGCAGCAATTCCTCTTTTGGAAACCCGAAAATGAACACCGATGATGTTGCAATCATCATCGGAATTATTTTCCAGCGACCGAAAAGAGTTTAGAGCTTTAATTTCTCCAAAACAATTTTCCAAAATAACAAATCCTTTCAAAACACTTCTTTGAAATTTTTTTTTTTAGATTATAAATCTTTTACTTATATAATTTCACTTCTTATATATAAGATTATTTCACAATTGTAAATCACATTAGTTATAATTTCATACTTATAATTCATTTACTTATACAATTATTCTTTAAAAATTGTTGTTTTTACTCAACAATCAAACAGTCAATTTATATACACTTTTATAATTCTGAAAAATTATTTCCTTTATATACAAAATATAATGTAGGTATAATTATTTCATTTACCCTATTTTAAAACGATATCGTGCTGAATTATTCAGAATAAGTGTTTAGAGATCCCTATCGATAGAGTTGTCCAGACCATACCGACCGGAATCCATATACCACTCAACAAACTAATCACCACAACATAAAACAATTTTATATTCACCAACAAATACGCGCTCATAACTATTATTACACTCAAACTCATTCTAGAGTACTACTAACTCTATCTCTAATGAGTAACACCCAACAGAGCCTTGGTTGTCGCTTAACCATATGCTCTGATACCAAATGTAACGGTCGAGACTTTTCGATGCTCGAAAACCGACATCAATACGTCCACTGTATCAACTGTTGAGCAATCGAATGCCGGAAAACCGTACCGTTATGGTTAAAGAAGAAAAAAAGGTAGAAGAAGAGAGAAAAAGATAGATCAGAACAGAATTAGACAACTAACAATAACAAAATCTCACAATCGTAGCGGAACAACATATAATAGATAAATGAATAATCTTTAAACAAAGAACTATATCAGTTATTACATTACACCACAATTACATTACATCATCAGAGTGTACAACAACAAACAACAACAAACAGCGGAAAAGAAATATTATACACTAGTGAATACGCCATGCCATCCAGCTTGCCTCCAGCAACTCCTGAATTCCAGAATATCCTGATAACCTGACTCTTGACTGCCCGTGTGGAAATTGATGGGCACCCAGAGTTTAAGAAGGAAAACAATAAACTCCGAGTCAGTCATGTGACTAGTGTGAGAACTAAAACAGTTTATCTTTAAAACGAAGAACATGATAAATTTTTTAAAATAAATTCGCAATGCTTTTTGAAAATGTAACTATCATAAGACCTCCCACCACACACATAATGCAAACGCAGACTTGGAGAAGATTTCTCCTTATGTTAGTCAAAAATGCTTACTACGCAAAATCAAATCATTTTTGATATTATTATTAATGCATAGTGTAGAAAACATTTCGAAAGTAGAATATAAATCTCAGCCAGCATAGGTACCATTATATTATGCCCGCTATAGCTACCTCCTGAGGAAGCAGGTTATACAATTTGCAATCGTAAAGGGTTCGTACTGTTTCTTTGGATTTCCAACAAATGGTCAGGCCAAGGAACTTCCCATTGCCATATGGAAACGCCCCTGGAAAGACGCCCCGAGAACCTAACCGGATCTCTGCCAGCACAAGGTCGGGTTACCCCTAACTGGGTAACTACTGACACGAATATGTCATTCCCCAACCGTAACCGATCTATATCCGAGGATCTCGATTTCCAACAACCGCAAAGCAATAAATTTGCAGCAACAACATAGGTTAAGTATCTGGGCTCTATACCATGATACCACCTCTATCCAGAAGGAACGACATACACTAAAGGGGCGCTACCCCCTAATAATCTTGCTGCATCCTTCCTGTTTTGACCATTTTCGGGGTGTGAGGTCCGACGAAGTCTCGTCTACAAAGCCACGCTTCATACAAAAGTTGTGCTTTGATCATCAAATGCTCAACAGCACTTCGTATGCCACATTACCAATTTGGGATGTATCACTAGTAACCATCAACTACATAACCTCTAAGGGTGTTAAGCTAAGAGAGTAAATTCTCCGCCACCAACGGGAATATATTTGATAGAAACCAGCTTTACATCTCAAATTGTAACGTCAGACACAAAATCCATACAAGTCCGTTCCGGGATCGAACGAAACCGAAGG
This sequence comes from Allium cepa, assembly GCA_030765085.1. Lineage (NCBI taxonomy): Eukaryota > Viridiplantae > Streptophyta > Magnoliopsida > Asparagales > Amaryllidaceae > Allium > Allium cepa. The sequence continues at coordinate 906,077,606 of CM060937.1, forward strand.
CACTTACAAAGAAGTCCTTGCGATTCGGATATTCACTAATCACGACCGGACTTTCCATTACAAAGGGTAATAAATTTCTATATCGGAGATCAGCCGATGCAGAAACATTCAACGGTAATCCTTCCGTTTTCACAAATATCTGGTCTTCAACACCGGTCATCAAATGCAATCCATAACGACGTATCACATATTCAGAATGGGTTATACGACCCTAAGGTACTTTCCTGGCTAACCCAAATAGTGAGCGCTTATTTAAAAATAAGTGTAGTATTCAAATTCAAGCAATTCACAACAAATACCTATTTAAACGTAAATATTGATAGTCGGTTATTTAACTATCAATAAAGATGCGCAACATCATCAGATTCCAAATAATTTTCCAAATTATTTATTTTCCCAAAAATATCTTTACAAGATATAAATTTTCCACACATCAACCATTTGAAAACAATTTTCAAATCACTTTTCACCTTTACTACTTTTGCAAGCAAATTTCAAACATTTTCCTTACGCGGAAATACTTTCATTTCAACATTGTTCATTTAAACCAACTAAATAAATCCTTAACGATTTACTTTATATTTACGTTCCAAATCCGTAAATTAATTCCCACACTTCAAAAATAAATCAACGTTTATTTTTAAACAAATTTCCCTTCCCTTTTATAAATTCCATAGTGAATTTACATTTAAAAACTATCTATGAATATACGATTTTCAAATCGACTTCTAATATTCATTTTCAATTTATCTTTACAAGATAAAATCTCAAAACATTCACTTCATATTGGAAAACATTTCCATACTTATTTAATAATAAGTAATTCACAAATCTATCTATTTTCAACACTTGGAAAATATTCAATATACTTAAATCGAAATTAAGTATATATTTCATTCTTTAAGGAAATCATTCTCTTAAACATATTTATTTAGGCCAAAACAAATGTTGCGTAAAATACCGTTACGACGACCCAAAATCACTAGTATAGGGATTCGAAATTAAAAAAGATATATAAATCCCAATACTATACAAAACATTTTCTTTTGGAAATCATTTACTATAACAACAGTGTTATAGTCCACCATTTCCTTATTTCTCGAAAACGTCTATTTCAACAATGAATGTTGAAATCTATGTATTCGATTCATAATACATTTTAAAACATCTTTTTAAAATAATTAACTTCATTTTATAATATAGCTTTCCCAAAAACATGTCCATTTTCTTTAATAATATATTCGCTGTCCAAAATCGTGAATATACTTCACCAACCAAATTCAATATTTTCTACACATTTTATTACAAGGATAATTCGCTATCCGAAATCGCAAATATATCTCCTTTAATAACCTTCTATATTAAATTTATCAAATTTAATTTATTTTGGATTTATAAATAATGTTTATAAATTCCATTTCTATTTATAAAAACTTCGATTTATAAAAATCCCTTTTTATAAATCAACTCAATTTATAACTCAACTTTATACCCAAAATCCAATTTATAAGTTAATTATTTATAAATCTTTTATTTTACAAAAATCCATTCATTTTATAATTTCACAATTTATAAATCTATAAATTTTATTCACTTGTGCAATCCATTTATACTTCATTTTAACACTTATAGAAACTTGTTTTATAATTCCTACATTTTTTATTTATAAATATTAATCTTAGAAATCTTTTATATAAACCGTTTATAATGATAAAAAATCTCAATTTAAATAAACCAATCCTTTTAATAATTTACAAAATGTTATTTAAAACTTATACAACTCCAAAATCATACTTAAGTACTATTTTCCAAAAATATAACTTTTATAACAATAAAATTATAATATTTATTTATTTTAACAATTCAAAATTTAATAAAACGTGTACTTTCAAAAATCACATAAAAAATCCGTTTAAAATCAAAATCATTATTTTAAAAACTTCAAAAATGGATCCGATGATGCAACAGCACCAAATAGTCAATCACGACATCCAAATATCATATATCGATATGATAATCAACAAACATCACAATATCTATAATCAAATAAATACTGGTGAGGAATCCAGTTGGATCCCTCCAACCTGTTTCCCTGCATCCAAAGATGTTAGCACAATACCAATTCCGTTCCAACATGCAATATCGCGGTATATAGGATTTACAAAATATTATCCGCTTAATAGGCGGCGCAATAGGGCCTCATCCGCTATATAATGCGGGAAAATCAACTCCAAGTACATATATAATACCAATTCCAATCAAGATGGAATTATCGCGGTATATGTTTTTAATAAATAACCTCCGCTCACTAACAGCGTATAATGTCTATTTCAACCAATAAAAGATAATAATTTATCGTTTAGGCATTCAATCAATAATTTTAAATCTAACTATTTAAAATTAACATAGAACAATTTCGATTGAGTGAGAAGTTCTCACCTTGCTTTCAATTCAATTTTCGTGTTTTATTTCGAATAAAATTAAACGCGCATTTAATTTTACTCAAAATTCTCACTAGCTCCAAACGACTCCAATCAAATTCCATAGCGTAGTGCTCGTCAAAACGATTGCAACACAATTCATTTCCTCAGATTCCGACCTCGTACGACAAAGATACAACATTTTAAATATTACACGATTTAAATTATAATTTATTTACATTTTTTTTTTCAATTTTTAATCTTACTACCATCATCTGTCGGCCATTTCCTTTGCCTAGATCCTAGCCGCGTTTCTTTTTCTTCCCTCTCCAGCTTATTAGAATGAAGATAACCCATAGGCCGCCGTTTTTCATCGAATTAACGTGCCACCATCGACTACTTCTCCTACGATCAGATGATGCCATTCCATAGCTCGTCTCTCACTCGACACTCAGCTCGAATTTGGTGGAGCTTGGCCTCCTCATGGTTCCTAAAAACATGTGCAACCGTATGGCCTTTGAAAAGAAATTGCCGATGATTCGTAGCGAATTTTTCGATCATAACTGTTCACATCGAAGATCTCAACATGCTCTACAATGTTATAGTTAGAGATTTTTATTAATACTGAGTGGATCAAGAGAAAAATGAGGAGAAAGGAGAGAAGATTTCGGCCATTGAAGTATATGGAGGCGGCGGTTCTGAGATGAAAGCCTAATTTTTTTTGTTTTGCAAATTTGTGAATGTTGTGGCCTTATATAGAAAATTCTACGAAGCACTATTCATTCAAAATTTTCCGAACTCCAAACAAAGCGTGCCGGCTGGCTTTTTAGGGTTTACCCCGCGTTCCGAACACAATGGAATAGGTTTTGGAGGCTAATTCGATTATCTGTGCGAGTTAGGGAAATAAACGATCAATTTTAAATTAAACTGATAAACGATTTTCTACGCGTTTTGGCTTGCTCCGGACAAGCGGTAAATCCGATTGACACGAAATTTGAAATCATAAAATAATATCACATTACGGATCCGATGAAACTAGTTTCGTCAAAATCCGAGACTGTTTGAAAAATGGCTATTTTAACTTGTCAATTAGATATTAAAATATTCAATTTTCAAAAATTAACTTTTAATTCGATTTTAAAAGTTGTATAACATCACTATAACTCCAAAATGATTTGTTAAAATTTTACAAATCAATTTCAATCATATTTAACCCAATTTTCAATTATTACTGTAATTTCAACTATTAAATTATCGATTAAATTATCCAATTTAATCCAATTATTCGAAATAAAATTTATTCGACTGTTTAATTTCACTTATTAATAGTTAAAATTAATTAGATATACAAATTTTAATTAATAGAAATTCTAGGTCGTTACAGTGAAGTTGTGCGTTGTTAAGTGCAATGGAAGTGGGGGAAGAGTTAATTCTAGTTCGAATAGGAAGAGAGTTTGTAGATCTTTTTGAGCCAGTCACTGTACTACCATCGTAATGAGCTATTGAGTTTCAGATAGATCTTGTGCCAGGAGTGTAACATCCCGCCTTTTTGTATGCTTTAAATCAACGATAAACCACACATGTCAGACTCAAAACATACAAAAGGGCAAATTGTTATGCGTTAAATAAGAAAAGGCAGGGATAGAAAAAAAATAGAATTTTGCAGCGGAACGATAAAATATAATAATCAAAATAACAGTTCATGAAGCTGTTTTACAAAAACCTTTGATTATACTTATACCATACATATCAGAGTTACACATACTAGAGAATATTAATAATGCAGTGGAATACAATGGTGTAGTTAATATAATAGATAATAATAATAAAAATTCTTCGTCTTCGTCCTCCAGAATTTAGGCCTTCAAATCCTGAAATGCTTAGGCTGACCTGAGCGAATTGAAAAGACAAAATACTAGAGTCAGAACAAAAATATCTTATATGAGTTAAATAAACAGAAATAAATATGAGTGCAGTAACTCAAGAGATTCTCGAGATTTACATCTTCTAGGGATCCGTTAAACTATTTACTATGTAGTAATATTTCGCTATTATAATAATGTCTTTTAGTAAAATAAAATTACTTTTAAATAGTATTAAGGCTTTACATTTTCCACCTTAACACGTAATAGTGCCAATAGTCTATACAGTACCGTAATATCTCCTGATCGGGAAACTACCAGAGGATACTCCATAGGTACGACACAAATCAAACTCGCACAAGGCACGCTAGGGTAGGTGACATGACACAAATCAAACTCGTACCATCCTACTTCATTCTGGAAGCTCCACCGCGTACACGGTTGTTAAAGTGGTTTTCGGAGTTGGCAGAGAGTATGACAACTTCCGATCCCGTTCTCTTAAACAACCAAACGTTATTATAACACCGCGGCCTTTTCAAAATAGTTTATACTTTAAAACCAGAATATAATATCCATTTCAAAACCATATAAATACGATATCATTTCCATCTTAAAACCAAATTAATATGGTATCCTTTTTACAAAACCCAAATTAGTATAATACCGTTTTATTTCAAATTTTATCCATTTCAAAAATCATAACACTTTCAACATTTAACACGTCGAAATCAAAATTCTAGAAATATAACACTTTTAAAACATAATACTTTGAAATTCATAACTTTGAAACATTTCAATTTCGATAAAACATTTCAATTTCGATATATTTCAAGGCTTTAAATATTCCAAAATTCCAAAACTGAATTTGATAAATTTAGATTCAAAAATCAAATCTTTTATTATTTAGTTTTGAAATATTTTACATAATAAATCCATTTTCATTTAAACAACTCAAATTTCAAATAACTAAATATTTTCTTCAATTCATTTATACTTAAAATAATCGTTTAATTCACCTAGACCCAAAAAATCAAGTTGTAATAATTATACCTTTTAAAATTTTCAATTTAATAAATTTCACATCAACCCTTTAGAGTTTAATGCTTAAATAAATTCAATTTCAAATAAACCTCCAATTTATCTCCCAACCTTAATTTATTTAAATCATTATGCACTCTGTATTAAAATAAAATTTAAATACTTACTCACATTTAATTTAATAAAAGTCAAACTCTATTATTAAACTTAATTTTTATTTAACAAACTTATACGTAGCTTAAATTCAAGCATTTTACTATATATATAAAAATAATATTTATATAATATCAAAAATAAATATTCATTAAACCATATCATATAAAAAATCAACTTTATTATTGGGCTTATTTTATATTTCAAAACATATTTATATATAGCTAAAATCAATAATAAATTTGACGTTTATATAACATTTAAAATCAATATTTATATAGCCCGTATATTTCTTTACAAAACCATAGAAATCATTTCAAAATATTTTTTATATATATAGACCACGGTGTCTGTATAAAATTTTCTATCTTATGGTCAAGTGGTCGGATATTTATCATTTCAATCCGTAATTTAAAATAAAAAAATGCAGTTATATATCATTTCAAACGACAATCCCGAATCAAAATAACAAATATAGAACTTGCAGATTATAATGATATGAAAATAAACATCCTTTCATCCATCAACAGATCACACATCCATCACAATCATCATCCAAACAATCAATCAATATCAATAGATAACTGATAATATATATAACAGGTATTTAACTGGCAGTTATATTCAATACTAAATTAAATAACGATTAAATTTAAATAAATGCAATTAACTGAGATGATGATTAAAAATATACGAAAAATCATAAATAAATGCACAATCACAACAATAATTTAGTTTAACAAACATAAGAAATTTTAGAAGTTGTGAGTGGGTCAAAACACTCTCCTTTTGAATTTAAATTGAATTTAAATCCAATTTAAACCCAAAAATTGAACAGTTTCAGAATCCGTCCAAACAAGCGCCAAAATCTTCGGAATTCTATTACGATCGCAGTAGAGAAAACCGCGCGTAATTTTGACGTCGTTTGTAAAAGTTATGTTAGTTATAACATATGAAATCAAAAATTAAAAGAAAACAACTAAAATTGCAATAGCCTCTCACCACGTCAGCACGCTCGTGCTTCTCACTCCAGAAACGCACGCATCTGCCCCATACAAATCCAACTCTCGTTCGCCAGAACCCTAGAGCTGCCAACAACCTCGATCTGCCGCTGCCAAATCATGCACCTACGACCAGATCCAGACCCTCCACTGCGACCACGCCGCTGAGCCGCCCCCATGTCGTGAACGATGCTTCGTCCGGTCGCCCCAGCTGACCACGCTGTCGCAGACGTTCTAGGCAATTTATTGGCGAATCCTGACATCGATAGCACAAACGAACGGCACAGACGCGTGCTGCACCTCCTCCTCTATCCATCGTCACTCCCTGATCAACAAAAGGTCGACGATCTACCGTTGGATCGTCGAAAATCCAATATGAACGGTCACGGTTCAAATCTTGATTTCTGGACAAATGATGATTAGTATCCAAAAAAACAGCGGATCTGAGATGCATATATCGAGAGCTTCGATATATAATTTTCCTGAATTCTTTTGAGGAGTTTGAAATTTTAATTTGATTTTAGAATTTCAATTGGATTTGGAATTGTCTGCCATTGAAATGAGGAGGTGAAGATGAATTGTACGCACAGACAAATGATAAATATATGTAGGCTAGGGTTTATAACAGGTTATATATATGCAAGGTTGAAATAGAATAGATGGACCCGATTTATAAACGCGCTGAACGATGAATGGCTCGGAAAGCCCGTTCTGACTCTGCAACGAAATTGGGTCAACCCATATATCAAAATAGATGTTTTAAAATATTTAAAACTCGATGGAAAAAGTTTCAAGTCCAAATTCCATCGTATGAAGAAGTAATGCAAAAATCCACTTATTTCAAATTGATTTCAATTTAATTGATTTCAAGGCGTTTTAAGTCCGTACGATCAAACGACAAGTCTGATCGCTACGAAACTTGAAATCCTACAATAATTCACCATTTTGGATCCGATAAAACTGGTTTCGTCGAAATCCGAGTCAGTAGCCAAAATGGCTATTTCCCAGTTAATTAAATAAACTAAAAATTAATTAATTAAATCCAAATTTTAAATTTCAATTCTAAAATTGACAAATTTTATCACATTTATATTTCTTAATCATTTACAATGATCTAACAAGTTTAAATGTCAATTTATAGTTGATTAATTTATCAATTTTCGTGTTAGCCTTAATTCATTAAATTCAGAAATTATAAATAAAATCCTCAATATTCCCATTTAATTAAATAAGTTAATGATTATTCCATTCACTACGGATAAATAGATGGATTTAACATTGGATTCAGAGCTATTACATAAATATTTTCACATTCCATCTAAATTTCCATTTATGTAATATTTAAATATTTAATTTCATTTTATTGCAATAAATCCTATTATCATAAATTAAATTCCAATATATTGATAAAACTTTATTTCCATTCTTTTTATTCAACTAATTATCATATTACGAAGAAAATTTACATTATTCCCACTTATTGCCTAAATTACATTAACGTAACATTTCATTCATATTTATTGCAATGATTTCCAATTCAATTAAATGAACTAAATATATATGTACATAACTCATAATAATTGTTGTCAAAACTCTTAATCACACCTTTATAAGTTTATTATTTCCACTCCAATATTATAGTATTTACAGAGTATTGGTTTTTATCCAATCATCATTTATTATATATGTAAATTAATTAATTAAATATTTAAGTTCGTTTTCCTATATTAAATTTATTACCAAGTATACATTTACCTTATTCCAACAAATTTGAATTCCATTCAATTTCTACAAACAATCATTTTCCTATTCATACTTTATTATCAATAACAACATTGTCATTACTTATCTACTACCCTAATATACGCCTATTCACATCTTACATTTGTATAATGTTACATTAATATATTCAAATTTCTGACTCCTTTGTTATTAACTATCATATTTCCATTTATTATATCTTTGCCAAATATATACATTAATTACGATCTCAATAAATTTATTTACTTGGTTTCATGCTTTTTATTACATCAATTACTGCCTTATAAATAAATTTACATTTCTATTACATTCACCCTTCCCGTTATTATGTTAATTATCACTAAAGTAACATTTAATTACTTCTTATTTTTAAATTGGTAAATTTCGGGTAGCGACAACCATTTGTCACCCTTATACCCTTTATAATACTCGTATGTTTATTCTACACAAACAACTACTATCTATTATAATATTTCACCTATTAATTCAATAATTACACTTGTTTTCTCATATTTCCATTATAACTAAGTCATAACATTTAAATCATTCTATTTAAATTGGAATGTCATTCAAATTCCTTAATTATTAACTTACATTAACCTATTTCCTAAATTTACATTCAATTACTGTTAACAATGTGTTATTTCATTAATTAATCCAATACTTACTTTTATTTTCTCATATTCAATTTATATCCAGGCATAACATCTTCACTACTTCATTTATTATAATTTTATTCAAATTACTAATAATTAGTTTTAATAACATTGCTATATTTCATTTTTAGCGTTCATTCCAATATTAAATTATAAAGTTTTTATTTCTTACTAGATTTAATTACAAAAATCTAATTAAATTAACCAATTTATTTATCAAAATTTATGGGTCGTTACACTCTCCCCCACTCAAAACTTTTCGTCCCCGAAAAGGAAAAAGAAGGGAAAAAAGGAATTAAGAAATCAATATATCTTACTTAAAATATTAAATTTCTAAACAAATAAATTTACAGAATTAATTAATTTAAATAAAATATATCAATTTATAACCATTAAATCTTTTATACTCAGATTAATAAAGTTTGGAAAACATTTTTAAAATATTTTCTAAGTCCAAAATTTAGGGAAAATTTTGGCAGAGTCTTCTATGTACGGGAAGGCTCGGAAGAAAATATAATATCAAACATAACAATATATAACATACATTTTTCAAAATAATATATATCCCACACGGAAAAATAATATAATAGCGTTGTAAACCGTAGTCCGAAAACGTACCTATTTGTCGGGCAATTACGCTAAATTATGAAACCAAAAGCAGTAGCAATTGCTTCCATAACCAGTATTTCACTTATATAATCCAAAAGAATTAACAATTATATAAAATGAAATATTTAAGTTGTTACACCCACTAACAACCAAACCAAAATAAACAACAATCACTTGCAACCAACATACAATCAAAATCAACACAATCAATCATCTATTCATACCAAACAAAACGAATAGTTTATTCGGGTTCAAAAACTTTAAATTGTACAGAATGGAGAATAAGCTACTAAATTCACCATTTACTCAACAGTCTTAGATGAAACTAAATAGATTATTCATACATCCATACAAATTTATAATATCATTGCCTAACAAGCATAAACCAAACAAACAACAATTCCAACAATAAATCAAGTAAATTTATTTCTCTATTTCTTAACATTTGTTGTTTGATTTCCTTTTTATTCATGCAATGGTTTATCTTTTAAATTTACATTTATTTCTTATAATTTTATTTAGAAATAACTTCAACTTATTTACTTAAGTTTAAAATTTCTTACTTACAATACCTGCCTTCTATTATATTTAATTAGTATTATTCCAATTATACTTAAGTTTATAACAACTACTACACCAAATTCTATTTTTTTTAAGGATTTCATTAATTACTTTCATTACCTCAAGTTTATTACTTATATAATATCTATTACATTTTCTTATTAACATTTCAACTTTTTATCTTTTGGTAAGTTATATATATGCCTTTAAGAATGTAATTGAAAGTTATACAAATTTTTCTCATTTCTTTTAACCAAATTAATATTCAATAATCCTATCCTTTGTTATATAGATTACAATTTCAAATTTCTTTTAATTTCATTCATAATCTAGCATTGAATCTCTTATTTTATTTAAAGGTTCCAATTATTAGTTAACTTCCATTTCACTACCCTAATTAAACTATTAATTAGCGGAAACTTAAGAATCAAATACCGGTTTTAATTTCAAATCATTTTAAAATAATAGATAAATATATACTTACAATTTATCTCTCCAATTATAATTAAAACAACTTAAAATTTTATATTTGTTTATCAAAATAACTCTGCAGTAAAACTACTACAGTGGCTTTCCCGCTTCGAAACTCGAAAATGAATGTCGATGATACGTGCACTCATCACCGAAATTATTTTCCAGCTACAATACGGGGAGTATAACTTATTTCTTTCCAAAATTTCTTTAAAACAATTCTTTCAAATCATATTAAAGTATTCATATCGGAAAAATACTTCTAATAATATTATTATTATATCCCAAAAATCATTTGAAAGAAATTAAGGAAAAATCCCGAAACTTAGGTCCTAAATTCCCGATTTCATTTATTTTATTTTCAATCTTATTTCAACTTGTTATTTAAAATTTCATTACCTAACAACCAATATATTGCAACCAAATATATATATCATTTATAAAATTTTATTTTATATATATAGAAAATATAATAGGCAAAATTATTTCATCCACCTGTACTAAAAACAAATATTATGCCGGTCTGTCCTATTAAGTGTTTAGAAATCCATATTGATGTCATAGCGTCCCATGCACCAACCAAAATTTATAACTACAAAATGGAACAGATTAACACAAGGTTAAAACCTTTTATAACACTAACAAACACGCTTTCTCATATATATACATCAGCGACTTATCATAGGGTATTACTGCCCTATTAATAAAGAGTCAAACCCCACAAAGCTAAGATTTATCGCTAAACCAAAACTCTAATACCAGATGTAACATCCCGCCTTTTGTACGCTTTAAATCGACGATAAACCACATATGTCAGACTCAAAATATACAAAAGGGCGAACTGTTATGGGGTAAATAAGAAAAAGCAGAGATAGAAAAAAACAAAATAGAATCTTACAGCGGAACGATAAAATATAATAATCAAAATAACAGTTCATGAAGCCGTTTTACAAAAACCTTTGATTATACTTATACCATACATATCAGAGTTACACATACCAGAGAATATTAATAATGCAGTGGAATACAATGGTGTAGTGGAATATAATAGATAATAGTAAAAAAAAACTTCGTCCTCCAGAATTTAGGCCTTCAAATCCTAAAATGCTCAGGCTGACCCGAGCGAATTGAAAAGACAAAACAGTCGAGTTAGAACTAAAATATCTTATGTGAGTTAAATAAACATAAATAAATATGACTGCAGTAACTTAAGAGATGCTCGGGATTTACATCTTCTAAGGATCCGTTAAACTATTTACTATGTAGTAATATTTCGCTATTATAATAATGTTTATTAGTAAAATAAACTTACTTTTAAATAGCGTTAAGGCATTACATTTTCCACCTTAGCATGTAATAGTGCCAATAGTCTATACAGTACCGTAATACCTCCTGATCGGGAGGCTACTAAAGGATACTCCATAGGTACGACATAAATCAAACTCATACAAGGCACGCTAGGGTAAGTGACACGGCACAACTAAACAATGCCAGGATAGATATACCAATTACGCTTCCGGGCTGGTGGTAACGCGTAGCGCGCAGCTACCGTCCACCTCGAGCCACACCCCTAAAAAAGAAAATCAAAAGTGGTCACCGAACCAATCCAAAGGTCAGAGTATAATATCGAAGGGATGTGTCCGATCAAAGGACCTACCTCATAAGCCCGTCAATCTCTCCTGTTTTAGCCACCTTATGCCAACTCATGGGAGTTGGGTCCACGTATTTACCTTAAAGGAAACGCCGCCACCATCTTACTTCATTCTGGAATCTCCACCGCGTACACGGTTGTTAAAGTGGTTTTCGGAGTTGGCAGAGAGTATGACAACTTCCGATCCCGGTCTCTTAAACAACCAAACGTTATTATAACACCGCGGCCTTTTCAAAATATTTTATACTTTAAAACCAGAATATAATATCCATTTCAAAACCATATAAATACGATATCATTTCCATCTTAAAACCAAATCAATATGATATCCTTTTTACAAAACACAAATTAGTATAATACCGTTTTATTCAAATTTTATCCATTTCAAAAATCATAACACTTTCAACATTTAACACGTCGAAATCAAAATTCTAGAAATATAACACTTTTAAAACATAATACTTTGAAATTTATAACTTTGAAACATTTCAATTTCGATAAAACATTTCAATTTCGATATATTTCAAGGCTTTAAATATTCCAAAATTCCAAAACTAAATTTGATAAATTTAGATTCAAAAATCAAATCTTCTATTATTTAGTTTTGAAATATTTTACATAATAAAACCATTTTCATTTAAACAACTCAAATTTCAAATAACTAAATATTTTCTTCAATTCAGTTTATACTTGAAATAATCGTTTAATTCACCTAGATCCAAAAATATCAAGTTATAATAATTATAAATTTTAAAATTTTAAATTAAATAAATTTCACATCAACCCTTTAGAGTTTAATGCTTAAATAAATTTAGTTTCAAATAAATCTCCAATTTATCTCCCAACCTTAATTTATTTAAATCATTATGCACTCTATATTAAAATAAAATTTAAATACTTACTCACATTTAATTTAATAAAAATCAAACTCTATTATTAAACTTAATTTTTATTTAACAAACTTATACATAGCTTAAATTCAAGAATTTTACTATATATAAAAAAAATTTATATAATATCAAAAATAAATATTCATTAAACCATATTATATAAAAAAATCAACTTTATTATTGGGCTTATTTTATATTTCAAAGCATATTTATATATAGCTAAAATCAATAATAAATTTGACGTTTATATAACATCTAAAATCAATATTTATATAGCCCGTATATTTCTTTACAAAACCATAGAAATCATTTCAAAATATTTTATATATATATAGACCACAGTGTCTGTATAAAATTTTCTATCCTATGGTCAAGTGGTACGGATATTTATCATTTCAATCCGTAATTTAAAATAAAAAAATGCGGTTATATATCATTTCAAACCGCAATCCCGAATCAAAATAACAAATATAGAACTTCAGATTATCATGATATGAAAATAAACATCCTTTCATCCATCAACAGATCACATATCCATCACAATCATCATCCAAACAATTAATCAATATCAATAGATAACTGATAATATATATAACAGGTATTTAACTGGTAGTTATATTCAATAATAAATTAAATAATGATTAAATTTAAATAAATGCAATTAACTGAGATGATGATTAAAAATATACGAAAAGTCATAAATAAACGCATAATCACAACAATAATTTAGTTTAACAAACATAAGAAATTTTAGAAGTTGTGAGTGGGTTAAAACACTCACCTTTTGAATTTAAATTGAATTTAAATCCAATTTAAACACAAAATTGAACAGTTTCAGAACCCGTCCAAACCAGCGCCAAAATCTCCGGATCTATTACGATCGCAACAGAGAAAACCGCGCGTAATTTTGACCTCGTTTGTAAAATTTATGTTGGTTAGAACATATGAAATCAAAAATTAAAATAAAACAACTAAAATTGCAATAGCCTCTCACCACGTCAGCACGCTCGTGCTTCTCACTCCAGAAACGCACGCATCTGCCCCATACAAACCCAACTCTCGTTCGCCAGAACCCTAGAGCCGCCAACATCCTCGATCTGTCGCCGCCAAATCACGCACCTACGACCAGATCCATACCCTCCACTACGACCACGCCCCTGAGCATCCCCCATGCCGTGAACGACGCTTCTTCCGGTCGCCCCAGCTGACCATGCCATCGTCGACGTTCTAGGAAATTTATTGGTGAATCCTGACATCGATAGCGCAAACGAACGGCACCGACGCGTGTTGCACCTCCTCCTTTATCCATCGCCACTCCCCGATCAGCAAAAGGTCGACGATCCACCATTGGATCGTCGAAAATCCAATATGAATGGTCATGGTTCAAATCTCGATTTCTGGACAAATGATGATTCGAATCCAAAAACAAACGGCGGATCTGAGATGCGTATATCGATAGCTTCGATATATAATTTACTAAATTTTTTTGAGGAGTTTGAAATTTTAATTTGATTTTCGAATTGCAATTGGATTTGGAATTGTCTGCCATTGAAATGAGGAGGTGAAGAGGAATTGTACGCACAGACAAATGAGAAATAGATGTAGGCTAGGGTTTATAACATGTTATATATGGGCAAGGTTGAAATAGAATAGATGGACCCGATTTATAAACGCGCTGAACGATGAATGGCCCGAAAAGCTCGTTCTGACTCCGGAATGAAATTGGATCGAACCCATATATCAAAATAGATGTTTTAAAATATTTAAAATTCGATGGAAAAGTTTCAAGTCCAAATTCCATTGTATGAAGAAGTTATGCGAAAATCCATTTATTTCAAATTGATTTCAATTGATTTCAATTTAATTGATTCCAAGGCGTTTCAAGTCCGTACGATCAAACGACGAGTCCGATCGCTACAAAACTTGAAATTCTACAATAGTTCACCATTTCAGATCCGATAAAATTGGTTTCATTGAAATCTAAGTCAGTGGCCAAAATGGCTATTTCCCAGTTAATTAAATAAATTAAAAACTAATTAATTAAATCCAATTTTTAAATTTCAATTCTAAAATTGACAAATTTTGCCACCTTTATATTCTTAAACATTTACAATGATCTAACAAGTTTAAATGTCAATTTATACTTGATTAATTTATCAATTTCCGTGTTAGCCTTAATTCATTAAATTCAGAAATTATAAATAAAATCCTCAATAATCCCATTTAATTAAATAAGTTAATGATTATTCCATTCACTATGGTCAAATAGATGGATTTCACATTGGATTCAGAGCTATTGCATAAATATTCTCACATTCCATCTAAATTTCCATTTATGTAATTTTTAAATATTTAATTTCATTTAATTGCGATAAATCCTATTATCATAAATTAAATTCCAATACATTGATAAAACTTTATTTCCATTCTTTTTATTCAACTAATTATCATATTATGAAGAAAACTTACGTTATTCCCACTTATTGCCTAAATTACATTAACGTAACATTTCATTCATATTTATTGCAATGATTTCCAATTCAATTAAATGAACTAAATATACATATATGTATATATATATATATATAACTCATAATAATTGTTGTCAAAACTCTTAATCACACCTTTATAAGTTTATTATTTCCACTCCAATATTATAGTTATTTACAGAGTATTGGTTTTTATCCAATCATCATTTATTATATATGTAAATTGATTAATTCAATATTTAAGTTCGTTTGCCTATATTAAATTTATTACCAAATATACATTTACCTTACTCCAACAAATTTGAATTCCATTCAATTTCTACAAACAATCATTTTCCTACTCATACTTTATTATCAATAACAACATTGTCATTACTTATCTATTACCCTAATATACGCCTATTCACATCTTACATTTGTATAACGTTATATTAATATATTCAAATTTCTGACTCCTTTGTTATTAACTATCATATTTCCATTTATTATATCTTTGCCAAATATATACATTAATTACGATCTCAATAAATTTATTTACTTGGTTTCATGCTTTTTATTACATCAATTACTGCCTTATAAATAAATTTACATTTCTATTACATTCACCCTTCCCGTTATTATGTTAATTATCACTAAAGTAACATTTAATTACTTCTTATTTTTAAATTAGTAAATTTTGGGTGACGACAACCATTTGTCTCCCTTATACCCTTTATAATACTCGTATGTTTATTCTACACAAACAACTACTATCTATTATAATATTTCACCTATTAATTCAATAATTACACTTGTTTTCTCATATTCCCATTATAACTAAGTCATAACATTTAAATCATTTTATTTAAATTGGAATGTCATTCAAATTCCTTAATTATTAACTTGCATTAACCTATTTCCTAAATTTACATTCAATTACTGTTAACAATGTGTTATTTCATTAATTAATGCAATACATACTTTTATTTTCTCATATTCAATTTATATCCAGGCATAACATCTTCACTACTTCATTTATTAGAGTTTTATTCAAATTACTGATAATTAGTTTTAATTAACATTGCTATATTTCATTTTTAGCATTCATTTCAATATTAAATTATAATGTTTTTATTTCTTACAAAATTTAATTACAAAAATCTAATTAAATTAACCAATTTATTTATCAAAATTTACGGGTCATTACAAGGAGATGAACCTATGAATAGACCGCCCAGCAGGATGACACTGACTGAGATGAAAGAGTTAAAGATGCAGCTAGTGAATCTAGAAGGAAGTAATTTTATTAGACCAAGCAGTTCGCCTTGGGAAGCGGCTGCGGTATTCGTTAAGAATCCAGATGGATCGTTAAGAATGTGTATTGACTACCGTAAGCTGAATGAAAGGATGATAAAGAATAAGTATCCTTTGCCTAGAATTGATGATTTGTTTGATTAGTTGAGTGGAACCAGAGTGTTTTCTAGTTGGTTTTTACGATGGGGTTCCATCAGTTAAGAGTGGCGGAGGACAGTATTCCTTTGACAACATTTCAGACCAGATATGTTTCATATGAGTGGTTAGTAAAGCCATTCCGGTTGACTAATGCACCTACTTTCTTTGTGGATTTTATGAATCGAGTCTTCCGAGTGTATCGGATAGATTCATGTTGGTGTTTATAGATGAAATTTTGGTATACTCTAAGGACGAGAGAGAGCATGAAGATCATCTTGGAGTTGTGCTAGAGATGCTGAGGCAGAATCAGCTAAAGGCGAATTTTTCCAAGTGTCCTTTTTGAAAGAAAGAGGTTAAGTTTCTTGGTCATGTGGTTTCAGAGAAAGGATTGTCAATCGATCCAGATAAGATCGAGGTTGTGAACAATTGGAAGAGACCAAAGACAGTGACCGAGATTAGAATTTTTCTTGGACTTGTTGTCTACTACTAGAGATTCATCAAGAATTTCTCACCGATGGTAGCACCTTTGGCTAAGCTTACTAGGAATGAAGTAAAGTTTTTTTGGTCCGACAAATGTGAGGAAGCACTCCTTAAGTTAAAGCATTTGTCGACCAATGCTCCAATGTTAGTAGTTTCAGATGGAAACCAAGGGTTGGCAGTATACATGGATGCGTATGGGTCTGGATTAGGAGCAGCGTTGACGTAGAAGGGCAAAGTTATTGCTTACGCATCTATGCAGCTTAGACCACATGAAGTAAGATATCCTACTCATGACTTGGAGTTGGCTGCGGTGATTTTCGCCTTGATGATTTGGAGGTATTATCTCTTAGGAGACAAATTTGAGTTATATACTGATCATAAATCTTTAAGATACTTATTCTCTTAGAAAGAGTTGAATATAAGACATCAGAGGTGGCTGGAATTTTTGGCTACTTATAAATTTGGTATAAAGTATACTTTTGGAAAGGAAATAAGGCAGTGGATGCTCTTAGTAGAAGACATCAGAATGTGGTGTGTTGACTATGTTAGCGGAATGGAACGATCTAGAAGCTTTAGCTGGTTGTGGTATGCAGTTAAAATCGACTGCTAGTTCTAGTCAGGGTACTGCCATGTTTTCCTGTTTAAAAGTTCGACCAGTGTTGATTGAGAAAATTTCTTCTAGGCAGAGGGAGGATCCATTATTAGACGAGAGGATCTAAAGTCTTGAGGTTGGAACCGAGGTCGATGATTGAAATATTTTTGTCTTGATCAGAGAGGATGGTTAAGAAAGAAGGGACAGTTATGTGTTCTAGATATGGAGAACTTGAGGAGAGAAGTTCTTGAGAAATGTCATCGATCCAAGTTTAAGATTCATCCTAGAGGGACCAAGATGTTTCAGGATATGAAGAGGAGCTTCTATTGGGAAGTCATGAAGACTGATGTTGGCTTGTTGGTTAGGCAGTGTGTAAAATGTCAACAAGTGAAAGCCGAACATCAGAAGCCAAGTGGGTTACTTCAGCCTCTAGATATTCTAGTTTGGAAATGATTCAATATCCATAGGTTTTATAGATGGGTTGCCAAGGTCAAGGAAAGGAAATGAGAGTATATGGGTTATTGTGGAAAGGTTAACCAAGAGTGCCCATTTCATTCCAGTAAAGTCGACCAGGACGACACCTGTTTTGGCGAAGTTGTTCATGAAGAACATAGTTAGGATTCATGAAGTTTCTAGTAGCATAGTCAGGGATATATATGCTTTATTCACTAGTGAATTCTAAAAGAGTCTGAAGGATGTGTTAGGTACTAAGCTCAAGATGAGTACCGCATATCACCCAGAGAAAGATGGGCCGACAGAGAGAGTCAATCAGGTGCTCGAGGATTTGTTGAGAGCTTGTGTATTAGACTTGGTGGATCTTGGGAGGATCACCTACATTTGATTGAGTTTTACTATATTAATAGTTATTAGACTAATATAGGAATGTCACATTTTGAAGCTTTGTCTGGAAGGCCATGTACATCCTCTGCATGTTGGTTAGAGACTGGAGGCAGATTGGTCTTAGGTCCAGATTAGGTAAGGAAGGCGTCAGAGAAGATTAAATTCATTCGAAAACGAATGAAGGAAGCTCCATCCAAAGAGAAGAGTTATGCAGATAAGAGGTGTAAAGACCTAGTGTTCTCAGTGGGAGACATGATTTTCATAAACTTATCACCGATAAAGGGTGTGGTACGATTTGAGAAATCGAGAAATTTGGCCCTGAGATATGTTGGTCCATTTTAGATTATAGAAAGGATTGGAAAGCTCACATACAGAGTAGAGATCCAGAGTAGTATGGCAGGCGTCCATAATGTATTTCATGTATCTCACCGTCGCAAGTATGTGCATGATCCAGAGGCTACCATTCCTCAAACAGAATTGGAGGACTTGGTAGTAGAGCCTGATTTGACTTTTGTTAGACAACCAGTCCAGGTTGGAGAGAGAGATGAGAAAAGGTTGATGAATAGACAATCAAGTTGGTAAAAGTTTAGTGGAATGACAACGAGAAAGACAGTACTAGGGAGACAAAGGATAGGATTCGAGATACCTATCCTGACCTACTTTGAGGGTATATCTATATTAGATTTATATAGATAATTCCTAGTCAGGTAGGCTAGTATGGTTGTTAGGAGTAGTTGAAGATTGCTAGTCCTTATTGAATTTCATGAAATTCTTTAAGAAAGGGAGCCTGTAACACCCCTAATTTTTTATAACATTGTTCAGGAGATTTAATTAGATAAATTAAATAGAATAATATAGATGTAAGTAATAAAGGGATTGAGACTTGAATTAATTAATTAAGGCCAAGCATAATGTGATAATTAATGGGCTAATAATGGTTTTTAGTTAAACAAATCACATAAGGGTATAATTGGAATTTGTCGTCCAATGACCCTTACCCATATACTATTTTACCTCCCCATTCACGTCATTTTTGAAAACGTAAACTAAAAGATAGAGAAAATCAAATTAAAAGCTAGAAAATCAAGCTTAGGCGAAATCAATCTCAATCCAATCTCCTTATCTAGATCAAGATGAATAATAATTTTATCTCTAATGTGTTTTTAAATAATATATTTTTGGATTTAAGGGTAAATTCATTTTTATGATATATTGGATGATGATATGCTTGATTTATGATTTATTTGATATAAACAAGATTGTTTCAAATGTTTTTTGCATATTTTTAAGGTAAAACCGAGATCAAACGATGTTTAAATGCCATGGGAAATTTTATGTTATGAGAAACATGATTTTGGAGTTGGTTTTCAATTTTGTTAATTTTCCAAGCTATGGAAAGATTATTATGAATTTTCAAAGGAAAATATGGTTATTTGGGTTTATACATTTATTTTGGTAAACATATTGAGAATTTAGGTATGAAATTTTGATATGTTAGATAACATGAATAAAGTGAATTTCTGGAATTTCTGAGGATTTTTCCAAAGTGATTTGCTATGCAAAATAAATTATTTTAGAAGAGGGACTTCTTTGCAAAAGTTGAAGGGCTTAACTGATTAACTTAACCATGTTTTAGATCTGGATTAGCGGCAGTTATTTTTAAAAAAGAATTTGAAAGAGTTATGGCAAGCAATCTGGTGTTGACAGGTGGCAAATTAGTTAGTGTAAAGATTTCTTAAAGTAGTTAAAACCGGGTTTACATTGGAAAATTTGTTCCGCCTACTTAGGAAAGCACCTTTCGACCCAGAAGCTTTCGCCTTCATCTTTATCAAAACCAACTTTGCCGAAACCAATACACAAGGTATCACCTTGATGGTATGCAGTGGATTGGGGGAAGGCGAAAGGTAAGGTGTCGAAAGAATAGCTTCCGAAGGAGTCAAAACCTTGGTTTGTTTTTAAAAGAAAAGCGCATGCCTTTGTTTTTATTTAACCTTCGACGGAGTCGAAGCGCTTGGTTTAGAAAGAAGATATGTAAAGGTTTCAAAAGGGATGTTATTAACTCAAGTTTGCTTTCGACTGGGTTTCTTTACTTATGGAAGTATGTTTTGAAAGAAGGGGTTCCGACCTATTCAAAATCCTGCTGCCATTTCATAGACTTTTGATGCTATTAAAGGTATCAATGATGTCGAAAGGTATTTTATTTTATAAGCTCAAGCCACTTACTATAGCTATCGAAAGGGGTTAGGGGTTTCAAAGGTAATGATTTCGAAATGGGTTTCGACGCCAACCTTCCATTTTTTAACCCAGATGTTTTATGCTTTCAAAAGAAATGGTGTCGATGCCATAATGTTTTCTCCAATATTTTCATATGATAGAGGAAGTTTCGAAATAGATGCTTTTGCCTATAATTACTTCGACCCAAATAATGTTTTAGGTATAAGGCACTTTCAAAGATTTCGGAAGGGTTACTTCCAATTGTGTCGAAAGTGGTACTTTCAACCGATTTCAAAGCTAAGCTTCTAAAGTTAAAAGCTAATATTTTAATATAACCAAAATCTTTCAAAAGGTTGATTTTAAATTATTATAAGGTAGGAGCCTAATGTTTTGAGGATGGATTTTTAAGTCTTACGAAGGAGGTCATCCTATGAAGTCGAAAGCTAGGTATTGAAAGGTTTTATAACCCAAACTCTATTTTAAAAGGAAAAAACCCATGGCTATATTAAAGGAGTTCTTATAATGGTTTTAAGAAGAAGCTACCTTTTCTAAAATAATAGGTTAAAAGGATTAAGCGTGTATTAATTTAAACCCATAGGGGTGGCATTTCTGTGTTACTATATTGCTTCTTCAAACATAAAGATATTCACTTTATAATGGACCCATTACTGCATCTTGGGAAAAAAGGGTAGAAGAACCAGTTAGGTTAACCCAGTAGTGAATATAAATTGAATAAACTCTTGAATGAGTAGAATTATATCCAGGAGATCAGGAATACCATAATATAGGATGCTAATATATAAAAGAAAGATATTGGCAGGGCCAATATGTTCTCAGTAAGCACATGAAAACTATGTATAGGAAAAGATATTGGGCTGGTCAAATAGGTTCATAGTTAGCCCATGTAAACTATGTGTGAAGGAAGATGTCAGGAAGACAGGTTCATAGTAAGCCCATGAAAACTATGATTTGATACTGGCAGGGGCTAGTAGGTTTGTAGTTAGCCCATGAAAACTATATCCGGATGAAATATTGACAGATGTCAATAGGTTTCTAGTCAACCCATGAAAACTAGAACAAGTGATAGGATATTAGAGTCATCAATAGGTTCCTAATCAACCCATGAAAACTAGGATAAGAGTAAGATATTGGAGTTAACAATAGGTTCATAGTGATCCTATAAAAAGTATGTAATTGGACATGGAGTTTTTAAATGTTTAACCGGTTATTAGTCAGCCCATGAAAACTAGTAGGTTAACGTGATCCTAGAAACTATAATCAAGACAGATAGTCTAAAATGAATAGGGATGAGTAATCGAGAATTGATTCATTTGTTTTGCATATCATAATGGTATACTATTTTGAATTGTTTAAAGATTGTGGATGCAGGAGCACGGTATATGGTTTCATAAAGCTTTTGAGATACTAGTGAGGGAAAACCCGTTCTGTTAAGCGGCGTGATCACACTAGATATCTAAATATTTTGACATGGTAGATTATTATTCATACCTGGCTTTATGACTGACTCAAAGTTTGTGTTTTTCCTTAAAATCCGGGTACTCAATTGACTTTGAGTAGTTTGAGAGTTGATGTTTTCATGTACCTCTTAAGACGAATAAGCTTCCGGAGACGTCTAGGAGACATGGTAGGTATTTATAGTTCTGTTTCCTTTTGATTCCACCGTGTTTTTTGTAATGGAAAAATTGTTATATTGCTTATACATACTCTGATCATCCAAGGGGGCATCTTCATATGTCGATCTTGGGCGTATGTTGTAATAAATATATATTCTTCAAACGTGATTTGTGAATATGGGATTATGTAATGAATTGGAAATGTTTTGATATGGAATGTGATTTTGTTTGAAGTTTAATTTTTTTTCCATATTCATGTGTTTTTATGTATCAATGAATCTAACTTTGCCGTATTTGATCGCCGAAGATTAATAACTATGGATAGCTGCAACGCCCATAACCGTTAGTTTTAGGCCTCCAAGTAGGGGGATGTTACACTGTCTCTTAGAAAACCTTTTGCCTAGTTGATAGATTTCTATAACTCTTGAGTGATGGGTCAATAGTAGCCATTTGAACTATAGTTTTTTAGCCTCAAAAACATGGCCATGTCCACCGTCAACACCACCAGGAAAATAAACAGCATCCTCGACATTCATTACCTGGTGTCTCAGCTTGGCACCAACTTAGGAGATGGTTTGGTACCGATCCGAGCATCTTTATTTTGAACTCTCCCCAAGACATTTCTCGATGTTTCAGCCTCCTTTTTTCATTCTCTATTTCCCTTCTCCATGATTTTCACCGGATGAGGATGAACTATCTTCTTTTGAATCGAAAGGCGACATTTCCCTCCTGTTTCTTTTACAACTCAGGACAACTAGGTCATCAAATCCAAGTTTTCTTATATCTTTTTCATCATTTCATTATGGCTTTCAATAGCTTATCATTCAATTCTTTCATCATTTCATACATCTCAAACTTGGTAATTATATCTAAAGCGCTCTGAATTGTAGTAATGTTAGGCTGAGCGGTTTCTTCCATGTGTTGAGTGCTAACATTCTCAATGTCAGGTCTAGAGGCAGTTGATTATTCCTTAGCACTTCTTAGAGCCATTACTTTGATAGGTCTAAAGGCGTTGTGATCAATAATAAATGTTATTATTGATCCACTCGTTTATGGACTAAAATAATTCAATAAGGATGACATTGGAATTTTGACCAAAACAAAATTCCATAAATCCTAAAGCGATATAATATTGCCAAAGAGAACATGTGTGTGAATTATTGTTACTAAATGGCAACACTTAAGATTACCAAAATAGCTCTAATTGAAAATTTGGCCAAATTTTCACATCACTAGCGGAGGTGATGTGCGTACTTTATTATTTGAATTGTTCAATATTAATTATCGATGGAATTCACATCTCCAAGTCACACAACCATATTTGTGACTTACTAAAAAAACCATGTGATTTAATTTATTTATAAAATGTTATAAATTTAATAAATTAATTAATATTTGAGAAATATTTATTATTTCATTTATTCAATGTTTGGTTATTGTTTGTAATTATTTGAATGCATATATTAAAGTTATATTTACGCGCATCGATATATGGTATCGGTGTCACTTTAAATGAGTATAAATAAAAGGTATCGCATGAAGGGAATTATGGAAATTGGCATCGAAGGCTGTACATACCTTGAGAAGAGAAAAGAGTGGAAAGAGAGAAAAATAATAGATTTGTTATGGAATTTTAATATGAAAGAAAGAGAAATGTCTTATTCTTTCAAATAAAACAAATCCATTTATTTTATTCCGTTCCATTCTTTATTCCGTTTTGTTTTTCTCTCTTCCCCTCCATTGCGATGGCCGAAAATAAATGCATCCCTCCAAAAAAAACAACACAAAATCAAATGAAAACATCAAATAAAGCAAAGGCTAGATGGGTCATCCTTCTCTTGCATAATTAGGTGGGGATTTACTTAGATATCTAAGGAGAAGTCACAAATCAATATGTTACAAAGGGAATGATTTCAATTTTTTTTCTTTTTATTCACACACTCATGATATTTAGCCATGAATTAACTCTAATATATGTATATTTAATTACCACATATTTAATCTATTTTAAACATCTTGTGTATTATAATTTAAATGTAAAATCTATCTTACGTGTGATTTTCTTTGTGTGTTGATACTGTTTTTTGTTTTGAAATCATAATTAAATATAGATTTGATTTGCTACAAAAATTATTTTTTATCATAATTTTAATTAATTATTTAATTTAAAATCTATTTATGTTTAGTTTATTTTGTATAGTTATATTTTTTGTTAAATCTGAGATTATTTGTTAATATAAATATGCTTTGATGTAACAAAATTTTACTTTTTTATCACAATTTTATTCATATAAAAATTGATGTTTAATCAATTGGATATATATATATATATATGTATGTATGTATGTATGTATGTATGCGTATTCGTATGCTTCAAATTCATGATTTCAAGATTGTAAAATTACACCAAGTCAAATCCTTCTGTTAGGTTAATTTGTTTTAAAATAACATATTCAAGTTTTTTCTTGAAACTGGATACTTTATAAACAAAGTAAGTACTTACAGCTTCAGTTGTTTGAATCAAAACAAGTGAAAAAGAACCCTCTCAACATAATTCACTACGTGCTGACCAATAAAATAACTATAAAGATAGAAAAGAAAAATTATATAGCAAAAATCTAAACAAGAAAAACATAAATGATTGAGCATAAGATTGTGAATTTCTACTAATAAATTAATGACACCACATCCAAGTTCCATTTTTATTACTTCGACATTTTACATGACTTAGTTACCAATTTTTCTCTACCAAACAGTAACGGAGATGTATAAAACCTTACCTTTCCCAAGAAATTCAAGGCTAAAACAAGGTATCCTCCCCTTATTTTGCTCATCCATCTTATCAACGACTCCGATCTGTAACTAGCAAGCTCCAGTTTGTTCCCTCTTAAGCAACCAGCTGGCTTTAATGTCTAACTTACTTCAGGTAAGCTTGAAACTTTTTGATAATACAGTTCTTATAATGCTGATTTCATTATTTTCTTTAGATTTATTATTATTATTATTTTGCAACCTTGCCCAATTAATTTAATCTCATGCTAAGGGATAATCCTTTTTTGATACAATCTACTATTTTATTCATTCCATACATGTCAGACCACCGTAAACATCTTTGTGAAATGTTCTTGTAGTATGCTTGTTTGCTATGGAATTTATTATGCCTATGATGTTATTTGTTTAAATTGTCTATAGATGAACCTCCTGTTTGATTGAACCCCATATGTCATACGTTCTTTCAAAAAATAAGTGATCTCTTGTCTCATTATCGATATTACATAATTTACATTTGGTTAATTGGAAATTATTCCAATTGCTCAATCTACCAAGAGTATATGGTTTGTTGTTAGTTGTAAAATATACACATGTGGACATTACTGCTGTGCAAATCATATTCCATATATGATGATACTGGTTAATCTGTGGGGATTTAGATGTTGTATGTTCCTAAGTAGATTTGAGGCTAAACTTCCTATTATTTTTGGGATACCACCACCAGAAATCTTCATTAGCATCCTTATCTATGCTGATCTCCTCAATTAGTTGCATATTCTAAGTAGTATATTAGATAAATTAAGATTCCATTTTGAGTCTGCAACTAGGGAAGCTACCTCCAATATGTTAAGTATTTTACAACCATGCATAACCGTGAGGACTTTTAAATGAGATTAGAATATACTTGATATTTATCCATTTCTTATATGTGTCTCATTCATGTATAACCGCTTTTATATGAGAATGGAAGCCCATATACAGAAATTCAAGTAATTCACCCATGCATAACCGTGAGGACTTTTAAATGAGAGTGAATACTTTAGGATATAATTATTTTACAAAAAAAATATTTCCTTATTTTGAAATACCAAAATTTGCACACTATTATGTATGGATTGACAGAAAAGTGAAAGTGATAGAAATGAACATAGGATAAGTACTAATATAAAAATATTATAAAATTTGTTTAATTCTCATGAAATTATAAAATTATACTTCCTCTTGTTAAGAAATATAATTTAATCATTATCCATCACTTTTCAAGCACTATAATAATTTTAATGAGTTCCAAAAGATTCAATTAGTCAATGGCTATCCTTTCTAGAGTACATCTCTTACCGAAATAAACTAGAGTATTTTTAACATGATGAAAACTTGAGTTTCAAAATTTAAAATAAGTGAAAATCAATTTTCTGTAAGGGGGTTTTGTGAAAACGACTTCTAGTTAAAAATCAATATAAATAACTGCAAAAATGATTTCAACATGAGAAGATATCAGATACCACTTGTATTTGAGATATTCATGGTGATGTATAGTGGTATATAAGAAAAACGTGTACTCTTTAACACTCGAATTGTTTTTTTTTGAAATTTTTTAGCACATCCATTTATATCAAGCTCAAGTAAAGTAATCTATATTGAGGAAAAACACACATTCAAAAAAAAATCATCAAAGCAGTTTTTCATGACATTTCAAAGTGAATCGGTAAAAACAAAAAAGTTTTAGCATTATCGGTTAACTTTCCAGAACTTCAAAAGTTTCAAAATTCAAAGTTGTGACATTCAAGATATGGCAGAAATACTTCAACAATATTGATCAAAAAATAGCTAGCAATATGTGAACAAAATTAAGTTAAGAGATCATACGTCACTTTCCTTCGATTCGGTGATATCCAAAATGCGATGATCTCCATCTAATCTTTATATGCTAAGGAACATTTAAATTTTAGTTTATCAATCATCTAGAACAACTCGAAACCTATCTCAATCAAATTTGTTCCTTAGCCAACTTATGTGTCTAAATTTTGGAGAAGGAAAGTGATCTAACAAAGGATGTAGGACCACTATTATTACCTATTGAAATCTTTGGTACCCAAATTTGTTTATATAACAAACCGTTATCATCTACAATTGTATCCTGGGGAATCCAAATTTGCTTGCGAATCCAAATTTGTTTAAATTTCAAACCATTTATACTCATACCTTTTGGAATCCATATTTGTTTAACGGTTTTGCATTTGTATATATTTCGACAATCATTCTTGCCATGTCCGATATTTTCACACTTTACGCATTTGGGTATCGCACTTTTCCTCTTAACAGTGTTATTAGTCATTTGTTCATATTTTGACACTTTTGCAAATCCAAATCCTTTACTTTTACTCTTGAAGAGTTGATTTTCTAAGAGCAACCAGCTGGCTCTAATGTCTAACTTACTTTAGGTAAGCTTGAAATTTTCTGATAGTACAATTCTTATAATGCTGATTTCATTATTTTCTTTAGATTTATTATTATTATTTTGCAACCTTTCCCAATTAATTTAATCTCATGCTAAGGGTTAATCCTTTTTTGAAACAATCTACTATTTTGTTCATTCCATGCATGCCAGACCATCACAGACATCTTTGTGAAATGTTCTTATAGTATGCTTGTTTGATATGGAATTTATTATGCCTATGATGTTATTTGTTTAAATTGTCTATAGATGCAACTCCTGTTTGATTGAACCCCATATCTCATACGTCCTTTCAAAAAGCAAGTGATCTCTTGTCTCATTACCATTACTACATAATTTGCATTTGATTAATTGGAAATTATTCCAATTTCTCAATCTATCAAGAGTATACGGTTTGTTGTTAGTTGTAAAATATACACATGTGGACATTTCTGCTGTGCAAATCATATTCTATATATGATGATACTGGTTAATCTATGGGGATTTGGATGTCATATGTTCCTAAGTAGATTTGAGGATAAACTTCCCATTATTTCTGGGATATCACCATCAATAATCTTCATTAGCATCCTTATCTATGCTGATATCCTCAAGTAATTGCATATCCTAAGTAGTATATTAGATAAATTAAGATTCCATTTTGAGTTTGCATCAGGGAAGCTACCTTCTTGTTGCTACTGCTAATAAAGCTCAATGATTGTCAACCTAACACATTAATAAGAGAATCTCCATGTACCCATGGGTAAAACCACATCTTAGTATTTCTCCCATCTATAATGTTTTTTTATTAGACCGTCACCAATTGCTCTAGTTTTAAGAAGAAGTTTCCAAGTGAATGAAGCATTTAGGTTTTCAGAAATGATCTAAAAAAATAGCAGTATCTACTATGCAGCCAAGAAGACTATAAACTTTTGCAAATATTTTCATATTAGTTTTAAACCAAAACAAATTTTAAGTCCTTTAATTTCCTTAAACCAAAAAACCCCTCCTTGTTTTTTCTTACGTACCGTGTCTCGGTAAATTTTGTGTTGTATATCTAACGAGGTGAAGGTTGGGACATAAACTTTCAAGTTTCTTTATCATGGTACAAGGCATTTGACATATTTGCATCCCAATGGATATTATGGGATAAATCACAGTTTTGATTGATTCTAGTCTTCCACTCAAAGTGAATAACCTACAGTGCAACCATTTAAGCTCTTTTTAAGCATATCAAATAGTTTATTAAAAACATCTCCCTATAGATCAACATTTAAACACATATTATCAGAACCTTTTCTGTTAAAAGGTATGACCATTTCATGAGCTGATAAAGAGTTCTCATTGATTAATCTTCCTAGTATGAAAGCTTTTTGGTTTTCTAAAATGAAATCATTCATATATACCTTTTCTCTATTGCAAACTGTACTAGAAATTATTTTTAAATTATATTGCAACATGAGATTGGCCAATGATCTGATATGGACATATGGTTTCCTTTTTTGGCACAAAAGTCACGAAAGTATGATTTATTTCATTTAATTATTTGTCCACTAGTAAAACTATCATGTACTGCAGCTATTTGTTCATCTTTGATGAGCTTCCATTGATTGATGTTTAAATTTTTCCCCTAAAACATCAGGCCGAGGACTACTGCTGTGATGGTCCACCTTTATAAACTCATTAACAAAGGACATTACGGAGTAATATCATCTACTAATGTGGAGAATAAGGTTGGTTAGGAGCAACCATTTGTATTATTGCTTAAGGCAGGTATCGATACGCCAAATTAGGTGAAAATGTTTCTTTTCTCAAAAGAGGATTCAACATATCCAATCCATGTGCAAAACATCAACACAATAGCTTAATATAATACAGAACAATATAAAATATTAGAGATCATAGAACAACATAATACACATATAAATACACATATCTCATAATCTAGTGGAGAATGAATATGATACATAGAGTGGACAAATAGAATAGGGGTCATAAAAGAACACCTATATACACAAGCAATACATAGACGGTGTAACGATTTGGAATTTTACTGCCTTGCCTTGTGAATATTTAATAAATTTTAAGTATTAAGACAACAGGTTTATAATTAAAATATAACTCTTATAAGTAATAATAAATGATGGTAAAATAGATTTGTAACAACCCAGGATTTTCCCACTTTGAAATAGGCTATTTAAATATATTTTATATAATCAATAAATGGATTTTTATTAGAAAATAAACATGTTTTAATTATTTAATAATGGTGATAAAATAGTTTTCAAATTTTTTTTACCAACATAATGGTTCAAATAAAAATAGAAAATGTGACCGAAGAACGATTTTCGAAATTTCAACTTTTTGGCACCCGAGAATCATTGGGAAAGTTTTGCACACTTAATGCAACATGCGCACATTTATACATGTTAGGATTAGTATTAATTAAGCATACTTATGTATGTTAACTTATATATATTTATACCTAAGTTTGGATGTGACAAATTATGTTTTAAAATGGCATACATATATACATATAAACACATTTGCATATATATAAAATCCTATGCCATATCTTATGTACCCTACATCATGGCCTGGGGGGGTTTCATGGTGGACGTGTGCACCTAGGGTGAGGAGGAGGGTATGGAAGCATGCTCATGGCTACATTTAATATATTTTAAATGTTAAAATTAATTTAAGTTATTACTTCATTTCTTTTGCCTATAAATACCTCCTATCTCTACACATTCTTCCTTTACACCGTCATTCATTCATTTCTATCCTCTTTATGTCTACAGATTCATCCATGGATTTCAAGATAAAATTCCTAAGTTAAATTAATAAATACACTTCTAAAAATCAAGCTAAATAGCCTTACTTCATTTCCAAATATCATCCTCCACCAAAACAAGCTCCTACACCTTCCAAACCACAATGGTCAAGCCCTATGTACTCGCTAGGCCGAATCATATTCGCTTTCCGATGTCCAAAAGTTGAGTTTTTACAAGGAGAAGCTAGGTTTAGCCGATCGGTGATTTTGATAGCGTTGGTTCAAAGTTGTACTTAGTTTAGTGGGTAAAGGTTTTTTTAAAATCAAGTTACTAAACTTGAATTTGATGTATAAATGGTAGTAAATAATGATGCTCGGTTCTGTAGTTATGATGTGAATAGGTTACGCTTGAGTTTGATTGTAACGACCCGTAAAATATTGACGATTTAAATAACGTAATTAACTAAATTTTTCATGAAAATTAACAATTAAATTTTAGCCATGAAAATTTGTTATTTTGTATAAGTCTATTTAAACGTAGCAAGTATCAGATTTTCATTGGAAAATATGGAAGTTGTTTGGTTGTGAAATTTCAATCTAAAAATTTTAATCAATTAATTGATGGAAATAAAATATTTTTGAAATATGGATATTTTTATATAATAAAATTTTAAAATATTGTCTAAGTGAGGCAACATATTTTATTTCACCAAATTTGGACTGCTTTATCCCAGTTTATCCTATTTTCAGCGTTTTAGTAGCAGTTTTGGCAACGGAAATCAAATCTTGATAGGATGGTCATATCTCTAACATCTATATAGCATTCTGTTTGTCTCGTCATGCTAATCTCCACAGTATATTCATTTGTGCATTTGGGTGTCCGGTACGCAGTGAAATCTATGAAATGGTTAGCCGTATCGGTACCGGTTTGGAACGTTTTAGTGTTCTGTGTCCTTTCATTGTCCTCCATGAGAAAGCTAATAGCCACTGGTTATTAATAATACCTAGAATTCAACTCTTAGCTATTACTATTCCCTATATTCAATATAATATGTTGGTTCGTTCATTCACTATCAATTATGTCTCCTCTTTTCTATTTTATTCTGTTGAAGCTTTGGAAATTATATAATATAATATTATTCTCATACATAAACTCATATATTGCATGTAACCTTTGTCCAACAATATATTTACTTGCCTCCTTCATGCTAATCTACTCGTGCAACCATCTTGCCTTGTGCCAACCCTCTATGTCAGCTAAGCACAGCCTGCCACTTAACCAGCCCCTCACTTGAGCAGTCTCCTCCCCTCACGTAAGTAGCTGACCTCCATGACCTCCGCCTTTCCTTGCACCATGAAACTCCTCCATGTCCAACAACCCATCACCACCTTTATTCCCCACTCACCACACAACGCCTGACCTTCCGCCCTCTAGCCTTTGTTCCCAACCACCAACGGCACCCTCTTCTGTTGTGCACTTATCACCTACCACCAAGATCTCTCCGCCACACCCTAGATCAGCCTCTCTCAATAGCAAAAATCGGCACCAACTCGAACAGCCTATCACCGCCTGACCCTTCGCCCAACCACCTTTCTCCACTTGAATGGCCGCATCACCCCTCGACTCGAATAGCCACATCAGCCTCCTACATAAACCCAGCCCCTGCCGAACCACCCTGAAGCCATCCTCCATGTTGTTTCCCACTCAACCACCGGAAACACTATGCTTCGACCCTCGCCCATAGCAGCAGTCGCATCACCTTGCCTCGATCAGCAACTCGGCCTCTGCCCTCGTTTACAGCACATATTCACGAACCTAGCAAGACTCGTCACCTCTTTTATTATATAAAGGTGTGTATATATATAATCTATTTAGATTTGTTATATAATATGTTTAAAGGTGTATATATATAATATGTTTAAAGTATTTACTTAAATTTATGTTAATATCTTTAAAATAGATTTTTTTTGTAATAGCTTATATATATTATGTTTAAATATTCATTTGAAAATTTTGAAAGATATATACAGGTTTATAAATATTGATAAAAAAGTATATGTATATTGTGTGTGTGTGTATTGTTCCATCAATCTCTAGCTATTGATTTGTTTTCATCGATTCTAGTTTGCTCGCTTTGCCTTGCTGATGTCGAATTTGTCGTAGTAGCTTCTAGCTTGTCGAGGTCCCGCTAGTCCATGTGCGTGTCTCTTTCTTATTCACGTTGTTTTCTCTAGCCTCGAAAGGTGAGTGATCGCTCATGATTAACATTCTTATATTTACTAAATTTAGTTCATATGAAATGATGATTTAAATATGTTGTTAAATTTGAATATGATATGTTGTCATCTGCAATTGTTTGCCTATATTAATTAACATATGACACCATAACCTATTGTATATATGCTTGCAATTGATTTATATGCTATTTTATATTATTAGTGCAATTGATATGAATGCCATTTTATATTATTATTTTATTGTTCTTATTCTGCAAGTTCCTTGACAGTTAGGAATTCCCTATGGGTCGAAATGATACATACACGAATGATTTTATAGGTTAGGGAAAATGGCTATGGGTTGAAATGATAAACACAAGCGATTTTATTGATTTTGAAATTATGGGATTGCGGGTTGAAATGGTATATACTCGTAAATATTAAATTATTGCGGATTAAAATGATAAATATCGGTATCACATGACCATATGTTAGAAAATTATATACGGACGCCGTTTTGGTCTATTCTTAAATGATTTGTAGAATTTTTGGAAAGGAAAATTTATGTGTTTTAATATATATTGATTTTTATAATATAATATAAAGATTTTTATTTTAATATGTATGTAAATTTAGGTTTTTTTAATTTTATATGTTTGAAAATTTTAAATTTATAAGTTAGCTTTGAAAATATAAATTTTAAGATTTTACTTATAATTTTATTATTTTTAAATATATAAAATAAGATATAATATAAGATAAATCTAATAATAAGATTTAATTTAATAAAATTTAATTTAATTAGTATATATTATATGTTTAATCATTTATTTAATCTATATTAATATTTTAAAAATAGATTTTGTGATAACTTTAATAAATTAAAATTGATTTGAAACGTATAGATTTTGAGATTTTAAGATATGATTTATAACTTGGTTTTAATTAAGGGTAATTAAATACTCAAATTTAAATAAATTGAATATTTAATTTTGATTTTGATATAAATTTTGAAATTTGAGATTTTAGTTAAATGTTTACAAAAGATGATAAAGTGTATATTTTCAAAATTAAATAAATTGATGTTTGATATTAATTTTGATTTAAATTTGTAATTGAGATTTTATTTAAATGTTATGAAAAATGATTAAGTGAATATTTCCAAATTTAAATAAAATTAGAGTTGAATTTTGAAATATAAATGAAATTTATCAAATTGAGTCATTTTAAATTGTTTGAATATTTAAATTTTGAAACCTATTAAATTGGAAGTGGTTCAATCTTTGTAGTACAAAACCTGGATTTGAAATCGGTATAAACTGAAAATGCTTTTAAGGAAAATTTGAATTTGAACCTTTTTTTTTTTTTTGATTGAAATTGTTGAACTGAGATTGATTTAAATTGAATTTTAGAACTAAGTTGATTTGAACTGATTTGTTAAATTGGAAGAAACAATTCTAATTTGAAACTATTTTCGATAAACTCTTTTTAATATATAAACTATTTTAACCTATAAACTATTTTTGAATATAAACTATTTTTAATGTATAACTATTCCAAAATATAAACTATATCTCAGTATTCAAATTGTTTAAGTTGGAACTTTTATGATATAGATTTGTTGAAATTAAATGTGAATACTTTAATATGATAGTTTAAACTATTTTGTGGTTATGATTTTGAAAGTGAATATGATTTTGAAAGTGATATGATTTTGAAATGAATATAATATTTTGATATGAATTATGAACTGTTTGAAATAAAAACGACAATAATATGAAATAAGTGTTTGGTTGTTAAAAAGATCAGGATCAAATATTATCACGGTCTCTGCCAATATCGAAAACAACTTTAACAACTGTGCACATGGTGGAGAGTGCAGAATAAAGTAGGATGGTTTGGCAAACGTCTATATAAGGTATGAACGCAGCCCTGACTTCCTCCGTTAGCTTGATGTGACTAAAACAGGAGCCACGCCGAGCCAAGTGAGGTCGCACCTCCGATCGAGCATATTTCTTCGATACCATTCTATCACTTTGTGATTTGATTGGATGCACCTTTGATTATGGGAGTATGTCTCGAGATAGACGGTAGTAGCTGCTATGTGCTACCACTAGACCGAATCCACAAAACTGTAGTATCCTACCGTGGGTATTGCCTAACGTGCCTGGTCACATCCCTTATCGAGCCCATTACGAGTTTGGTTTTTGTCGTACCTATGGAGTGCTCCTTGACAGCCCAACGGTTTGGTGGAGTTTACAGTGCTGTATAAACTATGTCATTTATATAAAAATGTGTTGATGTGCACGTAAATGTGCATATTTTTACCACCATATTTAATCTAATTAAACTGAATAAACGATCATATTGGGTATTTTAACTTATTTAAACCAAAATTCAAATTCTTCGAAATTGTCACATATTCATCTTCATCCAACGGCAAAATGGTCATTTTTATGCATATGTTAAATTGAGAAAATTTTGGAAATTTCTACATTATTTTATAGGAAATTAAACTCAATTACAAGTGATTTCATGAAGGAATATGCATGCACAAAGAAGATATAAAAGAATGAAGATGGAAATAATTCAAAGTAAATAACATAGAGGATCCCACCCACTTAATCTAATTTTCAATTAGGAGCTAATGCACATGCTAAAAGGCCATTAAAGCTTCATGTATATTTAAGTGAGGGATTATTGAAGCTAATGGTAACTTGGCCACCACACTTCTTACAAGGGCATTTTGGGCATTCTCTAAAAATATGAATTAAGGTTTAGCACATGTGTATATACCCCTTATGTTTCATGTAACCCTTTTCTTCCTTAGTATCACTTAGTTTTAGTTTATGAACAAAAATAAAAAAAGCTCTTCTCTTTCTCTTTTCATAGCTACTTGACCATTTTTATTTCATGTAATTTTTCTTTCTTATGTAATTCAATGCTCTTTTCTTTTTACATGCATCTCTTCTTATGTTGTAATGTAGATTTCTTTTGTTTTTCATGCAAGTAGAATAGCTCTTCTTTTCCATTAACTTTCATTTTCCTCTTCTTTTTGTGTTTCGTGTTGCTTTCTACATTTGTTGAAATAATAACAAATATGTGAGCCTAATCCCTACAATCTATGGACAATTAAGCTCTCTTGAATCATGTAGATGCAACATAATTTTACATTTATGTCTCTTTTGTGCTTAATGGAAAGTTAGATGTTTGTGTGATTTTGTATTAATATTGAGTTTGATAGCTTATGTTGTTCAATACAAATAAGCTATGCTTAGTCATATGAATCACTAATTACCTCTTCATCTACATATAATCATGGTAATTGAAGTGGATTTAGAATCAAAATTTGATGGTTTATGTTTCTAATTCAATAGTCAATAAACCATGCTTAAAATTAATTTCATATCATTTTAATTGAAGTTAGTAAGTGGGTTAGATGGTGCATTAAAGTTTTATGGCTTAAGTGTGCTAATAACACAATTAGGTCATGCTTATGATAAATGCATCAACTAAACTCATAAATGATCAAAAAGAGATCATAATTCCATTTTATTGATTTATGAGATCATGAGAGGGGTTTGCCTCTAAATTGCTCTTTAATCTCATATTTTTATTTTCTTTAGTTTTAGTTTGTTTTTACTTTCTTTTAGTAGTTAACATTCATTCGACTTTGGTTTAATTTGATTGAATAGGATTTTAAAATCTACAATTCCCTACGGATCGATCCGTACTCGTCATGTACTACGATTGTACATCGTGTGCTTA
The DNA here is from genome assembly GCA_030765085.1 of Allium cepa. Classification (NCBI taxonomy): domain Eukaryota; kingdom Viridiplantae; phylum Streptophyta; class Magnoliopsida; order Asparagales; family Amaryllidaceae; genus Allium; species Allium cepa. The sequence continues at coordinate 906,114,323 of CM060937.1, forward strand.
CGATTATTTTAATTTGAAATTTATCGACGGTTTTCTAATTCGATAGAATTTCCGTCGACAAACAAGTTTTTGGCGCTATTGCCGGGGAATTTGTCTTGATTTCTATTCTTCAAATTAGTTGTTGTTTGATTTTTGTATGTTTATATTTTATGTGCGTTTGCATTTAAAAATAAATAAAAATAAAAAGTTGTGTGTTTGTTGTTTGAGTTTTGCTTGCATTTGTTTGTTTGTGTGTTTGTCCATTTGCATTTGCATATTTCAAATAAAAAAAAAACACAAAAACATACATAAAAAAACTTTTATTTCATTTTCAAGTTACAATTTTCATTTTTTACTATTTTTCATGTTTCAGCATTTTCTACATACATTACTGTGTCATTTTATACATCTCTGTCTATTTCCTTTCCTCCATCACCAAGACCTGTTTCTCCCTGCAAACCCCCAGCTACATTGACATCACACAACTTGCTTGCTCAAAACCATCTCCACCCGACAAAAGCACCCTCCACTCCTCTGACATGCACACCTCACTAACAGTACCCGGTGCCAGTGGCGGAGGTAGCTTCCAAGCTTAGCTAGGGCCAAATTGAGCTGCTTCTGATATCTCTGGCACAAATTGTATTGATTTGCCTTCAGCTAGGGCGGGAGCTTGGATTGAGCTAGGGCGGATGGCCAGATTTGGAGATTTTTTGCCAAGTTTGGGGATTCTGAGCTAGGGCAGTGACCCTAGCTGGGAGAAGAGTGGCTCCGCCCCTGCCCGGTGCCATAAGTCATTACAATATATCACTTCCTTCCCTCAACCTCACTGACAACAAGCTACAGTTCACCATCCATTCAAACTAAAAAAAAACAGAACTGCCATTTACACAACATTTACCATTACTTGACAGCTCCTCATTTCACAACCATTGAACCACCAATCCTCCACAACCATCTGACAACTGCAGCTCCTCCTACCCAACGACAATCACACGTCCATGTGCACCAACCTTCTTCACAAACCCCTTCACACTTCTCTTCACAAACATCACTGCACACTAACCTTATTACTCCACACTACATACATTAATTGCTTCACCACCAAACAACTTCCACAGTTCAACATTCTCTACTTGCCTTCCATTCCACAGCCAAACTGTCACCATCAAAACTACCTCTGACCTTCTACTAGCCGGTGGTAGATTGGTTTCTATTTCAACTGCAACAGTTATAATTTCAGTGCACATATTCTTTCCCTATAGTTCATCAAATACACCAGAACTCTACCAAAAAAAAACCATCGGCCTACAATAACTTACTGCCCCTGCTACTAACTTACTGCCACGTCGACAACTTCCCCACCACTGATACATCACCTCCCCTGCCATCGACTGCCTCAATCAATTTAGAGCTCGCCGCACCCACGAAATCAGAAGACAAGCAATACAATCACCAACTCCTCATCTGAAACTCATCTGAAACAGACAATCGAAACTCATCTGAAATTCATCACCATCGAAGTCGAAATCCCAAACTTCATCTCCTCAAACCGAAACTCAAGCAATAAAATCACCAACAATGCTAACTCTCCTCCAACCAAACATAACAACTGCATCACCAGTGTCCGCTCAGTTCCTTCCACTGTGCCTCCGCCTATTCATTTCTGCAGCTACTAACAGCAACAATCATCAACAGTGCATACCTGCCTAGAGCATCGTCACCTCCTTCTGCTACCACCGTTGCTGCTTCACCTACTACTACTCCGTTACATTTCTCACACCGTCACCTTCAGCAGTAATCGCGACCTCGCAATTCAAACAGCGACCACCTCTTCAATCTCAAAGTTCGATACACTACATCGCGAACCAGAAGCCCAATTCCTCACAACCACTAACCAGTCGCCAAATCGATCGCCACTACCTCCCAAATCGCCGCAACCAATAGTAGTCTTCACCGCCTAATCACGAGTCGCTTTTTCTTCGAATTTGGATCGAGAAATTTTTGTTTCAAGGAGTCGTGAATTTGAGTGTTCAATGGTCTTTATTTTGGTTGAGTATTTGTATTAATCTGTGTGAATTTGATAAATTGTAGTTGATCTGGATTCGTTTAGCTGATCTTTAGCTCCTTTTTTTTGGGCCGGGTATAATTAGTCTGGGCCCGGACTTGTCGCTTTAGTATTTTGTTTCCTTTTTGTTTAGTTTTCCTGGTTAAAAAAACGAGTGAGTTGTTTTTAATTGGTTTTGTTTTAGGACTTCTTTCATATATAAAAAAAAAAAGGGCAACCAGGTTTTAATTGTTTTTTTAGTTGTTTTAGTTTCTTCTTTAACATAAACATTTTAAAAAAAAAAGCTGCATACATATATATATATATATATATATATATATATATATATATATATATATACACATATCTTTGTTTTACTTGCAGATTGTCAAAGCAGAAATTCGCAAAAGGAAGAAGTGCTTGCCAAACCAAAAGGAAAAATAATTGCTTTGCTTAGCTTGATAAAAAATAAATTGCTTGCTTATAAAATTCCTTATCTATTGTTTTAATTACTTTGCATTGTTGATTGCTTGCATTTGCATTTAAATGAAAAAAAATTCGAAAAACCAAAAAAAAAAAATCCATTCGTAATTGCATTGTTAATACACGTTTAATTTCTACTTTGCATTTCATCCTAGATTTTGATTAATAATACCGATTAGACATCGATAGCTTTTAATTGTATATTGACAAATTGTCTTCTTTGAACAATTTAATTTATTGGTGTTTAGGCTACGGTAGAGTAATAACCATTTATAAATATGAAGGTGATCCGTAAATATTATAGCGGTTGTTCCTCTGAAGGTACTTAAACCTTCGGCTGCATTGCTATGGTGATTCGTGGTGCACCGATAAATCATGTCCATTACCTGGCCGAGAACTATCTTGTTGTGTGACTATACAATTTTAGATTAACTTAGGATCATTTGTAATTAACCTTGCATTCATTTAATTGCACTAGTTCATGCATATTTAAAAAAACACAAAAAAATATCAAAATCCAAAACTAAAAAAAATTGTAAATATTCTTTTCCTTTGAAATTTTTAAATCATTTTTCTTTGAAATTTCAAAAATCCAAAAAAATTTAGAAAAACCAAAATTCGTAATATATATATATATATATATATATATATATATTAACTTTTCAAAAAACAAAAAAAACAATTTGAAAAATCAAAAACAAAACAAAAATTAATTTTCCATTTTGAAAAATAAATGTCCGAGTTTCCCCACACACTTGAATTTTACAATAGTTGTGAAAATCAATATAATCCATATGATTTCACTCCAAACTCGTATGGATATTTTAGCAGCAACTATTGTGTAAACGACTCAAATTTTGAACCACAAAATTTTCAAAATGATGACCAACCTTCGAATCTTGAAAATAGCATTTCATCTTTACTTAAAATCTCTACACAACAAAATCAAATGATGAATGATTTGTGTAATTCGTATTTGTGCGATAACTCGAGTCAACGTTTTCAAGGATTTCAAATTTGAATTCAAGTCAAAATTCAAACAATTTCAACTATAACCCATGCCAATTCAATTTTGAACTCCAAAATGAATTTCAAACTCAAAATGAAAATGGAAACAACTTTTCAAATGAATTTGGTGAGGAGAATAATCTCAACCTCGATACGACTGAAATTTTTAATTCTCAACAAATCCCAACCGAAAATTCTCAAGCTAATAACTATAAATTGGATTTTGTTTAGCAACTGAACGAAATTTACGATGATCACACGGATTTGTTGTTTGAAACATATATGAAACAACATGAGAAACAAAACCAAATCCTAACGTGTGACGAGTCAAACAATAATACATCTTTTACCCAAATCGACGATTTTCATATAACAACTTTTGAAATTGAAAATAATAATCTTAATGAAGTTGTTGAAAACATGGTAATTAAGTTGGATTTCAATTCTTTTGAGGGTGTGGAACCAAATTTAAAGTTCGATCTTCCTTTTCTCGATTTCGAAAATTTGAATACAACAACTTTGGATTTTGAACTTGAGATACGCAATGAAGTTGTTGATAATCCAACAAACGAAGATGAATTTAATGAACACAAATTTTTTGGGCTTTTGAATGACGAGTTGTTAAATTCCATCGGGGAAGATTTGAGTCACCACTTTGATTTTGAAATCAATAATTTTGAAGAATTTTCAATGACAAACTTGAATTTCAATCAATCGTCGTATCTACCCCAAAAATCATCGAAAATAAAACAACTCGTACAATTTTTAATAAATTCATTTTTCCAAATCAACGTTCAACTTTGAAATCTTTTATGGTTTGGTTTTCTGAGCTTAAGCTGTGTCTCGCATACTCGACAAAACAAATGAATCGGTCTTTGGAAGACCCTTTCATTTAATTTTTGACGATATACTTTCTGATCTTGTGTATATACCATTAATTTTCATTTAAATAAAGGTGTTTTTGTTTTTATTTTTCTCCTTCCACTTCGGTTGACTGTGGTGACACAATCAAAATCAAGTGTAGGGGAGACTCATCTTCATTTTTAATTTTTCATGGTTTATTTTTGTTTTTTCTTTTAAAAGCTCAAAAAATGATATTAAAAAAAAATCTAAAAAACAAATTTTCTTTTGATTTATTTTTAAAGAAGCACAATAGGATAAATATACGGTTTTGGTTTACTAAATTGAAATTTTTGAAAATTTATTCATCTTAACAAAAATAAAAATGAAGTTTTATTACATATAAAAATGGTTTAACTAGTATATATGAAGATTCATACGTGTTAATTATGAAATACATCTTAATTGAAAATCTTTGTTTTAAAAGTGGTGAATTTAAAGTAAAGGATATAACATTTTTTTTGTCTTCTAAGTTAAATGGTGCTAAGATGATTTTGCAAAACTCTCTCTCATTTTAAAAAAAACATGTAAGAAAGAAAAATAAAAAATTTGTACATATATATTCTATTAACACCTACGGTCGGCAGGTGTACACACTTGTGTGCACACTCTCCATGCTCTGTATCTTTCTCACGTAAGCCTGAAAGACAGTGCAAGATCGGTATATCTGGCCTCAGTTTATCTGAGCTAGGTGCATGTATATATAAATTCTTTTAATAATAATGCCTACAGTCGATAGGTGTTCATACTCCTGTGTTCACTCGCCACTCTCTGTATTCCCCTCACATAATTCCGCAAGACAGTGCATGGGTAATAAATCTGGTCTCAGTTTACCTGAGTTAGGGATATAAATATTGTAAATATCAATAAAATTTTCAAAAATACAAGAGAGAGTAAGCAATTGAAATCCTAGCGCTATTTTTAACCTATTTGATTTGAGTTGGTATTGAAAACAAATAAATATATCACTTTGATAAACTTTGATAATCAACTAAAGATCCATTTTATAAATTTTTATCAACCGAAACAACAAGTTAAACTATAGTCTATTTGTTATAATAAATTGATTTTTGTTGGAAATTTTGACGAGTAAATGACTTAAATTTTCAGGGTAATGACTGAAACCTATATCTAACTTATTTGTGTCGATTTAAAAGTGAATCCTTCATTGCAAATATTTTCAAAAACTCACATTCATCTCTTTGTAAATATATCTTGCATTTTGTAAATATTTTCATCCTGCATTTGGATTTTGTGGGTAGTATCCGCAGAAAACCCTCACGAGACAACACTCGTCCTACTTAGGACACCCAGAGGTTTAACGGCTTGTTGCATACGCTCAATGCAATCGTGCTCCCTACGAAAATGGATTTATCTTAGCTTTTTTTCTTTATTCGAGGACGAATAAAAAGATAAGTGTGGGAGTATTTGATGTGCACGTAAATGTGCATATTTTTACCATCATATTTAATCTAATAAATTGAATAAATGATCATATAGGGTATTTTAACTTGTTTAAACCAAAATGCAAATTATTTGAAATTATCACATATTCATCTGCATCCAAGGGAAAAATGGTCATTTTTGTGCATATATTAAATTGAGAAAATTTAATTCAAAATTTTTATATTATTTTGTAGAAAAATAAACTCAACTACAAGTGGTTTCATGAAGGAATATGCATGCATAAAGAAGATACAAAAGAATGAAGATGGAAATAATTCAAAGTGAAGAACATGGAGGACCCCACCCACTTACCTTGATTTTCAATCAGGAGCTATTGCACATGCTAAAAGGCCATTAAAGCTTCATGTACATTTATGCGAGGGATTATTGAATCTAATAATAACTTGACCACCATACTTCCTACAAGGGAATTTTGGGCATTCCCCAAAAATGCGAATTAAGGTTTAACACAAGTATTTATACCCCTTATGCTTCATGTAACCTTTTTCTTCCTTAGTCTCTCTTAGTTTTAGTATAGGAAAAAAATAAAAAAGATCTTCTCTTTCTCTTTTCATGGCTACTTATCCATTTTTGTTTCATGTAATTTTTCTTTTCTTTCTTATGTAATTTAATGCTCTTTTCTTTTTACATGCATCTCTTCTTATGTTGTAGTGTAGATTTCTTTTATTTTTCATGCAAATAGAATAACTCTTCTTTTCCATTTTTTTTCATTTTCCTCTTCTTTTTGTGTTTCATGTTGCTTTCTACATTTGTTGAAATAATAACAAATATGATAGGCTAATCCCTATAATTTAGGGGTAATGAAGCTCTCTTGAATCATGTAGATGCAATATAATTTTACATTTATGTCTCTTTTGTGCTTAATGGAAAGTTAGATGTTTATGTGGCTTTTGTGTTTAATATTGAGTTTGATAGCTTATGTTATTCAATACAAATTAGCTATGCTTAGTTATATGAATCGCTAATTACCTCTTCATCTACATATGATTATGGTAATTGAAGTAGATTTAGAATCAAAATTTGATGGTTTATGTTCTAGTTCAATAGTTAATAAACCATGCTTAAAATAGATTCTACTTTTAATTTCATATCATTTTCATTGAAGCTAGTAAGTGGGTTATAGGGTGCATTAAATTTTTATGGCTTAAGTGTGTTAATTAATAACACAATTAGGTCATGCTTATGATAAATGCATCAACTAAACTTACAAATGACCAAAAAGAGATCATTATTTCATTATGTTGGTTTATGTGATCATGAGAGGGGATTTGAGTCTAAATTACTCTTTAATCTCATATTTTTATTTTCTTTAGTTTTAATTTGTTTTTCTTTCTTTTATTAGTTAATAATTATTCAACTTTGGTTTAATTTGATTGAATAGAATTTCAAAATCTACAGTTCCCAACAGATCGACACGTACTCGCCATGTATTATGATAGTACGCCGTGCGCTTGTGGTTATCTTAATTTGAAATTTATCGACGGTTTTATAATTTATAGAATTTCCATCGATAAACATGTGTTAAGGGGAATATGGGTAACTCCTTGATGTTATTTTAATATTTTACTTTATTATAGACATTATCTATATAGCGTATTGTACTATGTATGTAGATAGTTTCACCGATCCATAGAGGATGAGAATCCCAAGCATCCTTTAAGTTGTATTGCATTTCACCTGGACATTTCGCTTGAGTTGAATTTACTAGCATAAGAATGTTAAGCCTGACACGGGTGTTTTATGTTTTGCTTTATGCTCGGGTCAGACCAAGTGTCACAGCATTTGAGACTCACCTTTGAAGTTTGAAGCTTTGCTTGAAGATCTGTCACTTATCTATTTAGCTTTCTAGTTATTTTATTTGTTTCCAGTTGTTATGTTCAGACTCGCCATTTGCTTATGTATTGAGACTTCTTTGTGTTGAGATTTCTGTTGTATTTTGTTTTAGACTCTGATGTTTATGTAGTAGCTTCATGAACTACTATGTATCTATTTCCGCTGCTTGTTATTGTAAAACTTTATGTCTGTGATTCTATGATTTATTTATTTACTATATCTGTTAAGTTTTGCCAAATGAAAAATTAACTATCTATTGTTTTGAGCAACTCAAGTCGGCCATATGTGGATGATTGTCGATTTGAATGGTTCGATATGGCTGGTCGTTACATTGTTGGAAGTGTTGACGATTTGGTTGTGCATATGCATATTTTGTATGTTGTAGTTAAACTTAAAATTTGAAATTAGTTAGTAAATGGAAAGTTAGTATATTGTTGATAATTATGACCGTGATGTGAATGTATGATGGATATGGAATTTAGTATAGTTAGTTAATGTTAGAAAGGTAACGTTTACTAACTTTAAGCGATATGGAAATTCCTTTTATAAATGGGTGAAATTTGATTTTAGAAATTGCAATTATTTTAAAGTTAAAATCTTTGTTTTAAGTTTCAAAATCGTTTCTTTGTTTTTTAGAAATGATAAGAGTTTCAAAAGTTAAAATTTTAGAAGTTAGCAAGTAAAGTATCAAGTTTTTAAAATTACTGATCCGTATAGCGATAGTTGCTAAACGTGCAGTTCATGAAAAAACGAACTAAATTTTCTAGATCTTAAGGGTTTACACTTAAAAACTTTATAGAAAATGTTTTCTAACTTTAATTTAGTAACTAGAGAACAATTATTTAATTCTTTGAATATTTATTTATTTAATGATTATTTAATTGATTAATTGGTACTTAGTCATTTGTTAATATTAAACTTAAATGTTAATCAATTAAGTCAATCATGATTTGTCACTTAACTAAAGTTATTTTAATTATTAATTAAGAACTAATTCATTATTATTTAATTATTAATTTAAGATAATTATTAATAAAAATTTGTTTTAAAGGGAATTTATATAATTAATCTTTGATTAAAGTTTAATTATGTTTTAACAAGTTTCATTTAAGGTTTAATTACTTTTAATTCAGTTTAATTACTATTTAATAAGAATGTGATTCAAATTAATAAGATTTTAATTTTTTTAAATCGCTTTGAGTTTAAGTAATCAGTTATGTTTTAAACTGTTTTCTTTTCAAATTTTGTTTTAAATTAAGGGATTTCTGTGTCACTTACTCTTAAATAACCCCATATGACTAGGAAAACTAAATGACATCTATTAGCAGAACAAAACACCATTTTGCTATTATAATTAATTTATACATTTACTTAAGTTTATTGATGGTTATGTGTTGATCCCTTATATAACTGTTGTTATGTGATGTCATGTTAAACTGGATAAGCAAAACCAAATTAAAAGCACCATTGTGGTCATTAAGCCTCCATTTGATTTTGTAAGGATAAAATTTCATTTTTTATAAATGGTTTCATAGTTACTGCATTTCGAACAAGATATTTAAAGAATGATTCGACGGATGGTTTTACTAAAGATGTTTTTAACTAATGGGAATGATTTTCCATGTTATAAACATAAGTTTATGTTAAGAGTTTTATAAAGGAATTTATAAATTTAGAAGGTGTTTTTTGAGTAAATAAATTTGAGTTTTTAAGCAAAGAAGATTTCATAAATAAAGTAGATTTATAAAATGGATTTGCTTATTAAAGGAAGCTAATTTGATTTAAGGTTATTTAAGAAGTTTTTTAAACAGGGAACGGTTATAAAGAAGTTTCATAAATGATGTGGGGTATTTATAAATGAAGTCTTAGAAAATGATTTGATTATTCATAAAGGGTGTTTACAAAAAAGGTTTGGATATTTATAAGAAATTTGTATAAAAGGATTGGATATTTATAAGAAATTTATATATATATGAATTTTGAATATTTACAAAAGTGTTTTATAAATAAATTTGGGAGTATGGAAAGCATTTTAAAATGGATTTGGATTTCAAGTAAAAGAAATGTCATAAATGAAACAAATTTGATTAAAATGGATTTATCGAAAGAAATATAATTTTTTTTAGATTTGGGTTTCTCTAAACTGAACTTTAAAAAATGGTTGCATGGAACATCCATTCCACACTTAACACCGAGGGAATAATGATTAGGGTTGTCCTTACCTCCAATTTGAACAACATTTGTTTAATCCTTTTTAACATGATTTGAAAGTAAGAAGTTATTCACCAATGTTTTGTGTATATACATATGGCAGAGAGATAAGTAAATCAATGTTTTAGACAATCATTTTGAAAGGAGATTTATTCAATAAAGATTTATTTTGAGTCTTAGTGGTTACTATGGATAAATAAATCTCAAATGGAATTGGTTATTTTTTTATTTGATACTTAAATAACCGACTATCAAATATGGATGCAAAACGTAACTTTGGAAATATCTAGAAGAAGCATGTGGGTTATATGGCAAAGTCATCTCCTATGATGTTGTACTATGTGTATAAATCTTGTTTCATTCTCTTATGACCAATGATAAGGAAACCCGTCCACTAACGGTTAGGAGGTGATCTTCGCTCTTATTTATGACTGCTTATTTCCTAAAGAACCGGGGTAAGTTTATCAGAAGCTACCGAAAGTTGTTTTGAAGAGACTGGGATCGGAGCTGGTTGGTAAGGTTCATGCATGATAGGGAGTTCTCGCTTTGTGTTTGGAAGTGAGCAAGAGATTCTTATCCCTACATACCTAGAGAAGTAGTATAAGGCCTTGAATGGTTGGCTACGGGTCGAGAGGTTGGCTATAAAATTAGATTCAAGGTACCAGCGTATGCCACGGTGGGTTGTACCCACTGATTAAGGTTGAAAAGCCTAGACCGTTGCTTTTGGTATCAAAGCTTAGGTTGAGCAAACATCTAGGCTTTGGTTGGGTAATCTCATTATAGATAGTGTCAGTAGTGCCATAGAATGAGTTTGAGTGTAATATATATATATGAGTGCATATTTGTTAATGAATAAAAATGTTTTATATTGTGTTGTTTGACCTGTTGAGTGGTTTAAGAATTCATATCGATGCACTTGATCAACGTTATCGATACAGATTTCATAAACACCTGAACAAGTTAATTATGCATAATATTGTTTCAAATTTGGTAAATGAAATAATTTTACCTAGGAATATATTTTCTATATATAAAAAGGGATCATTGAATTGAACGCCTTATGAATTAAGTTTTATAATTCGACTATAAGGCATTCGACGATATGTAGGGTTAAAAAATTAATTTTAATGAAGTTTTTTATTAAAAGAAAATCTTTAGATGGTTTTATAAGATGAATTATGAGAGTTGATTTTACAAATCCGAACTATTAAACGTGTGGTTTTAAGAATGTTAAATCCCGATGGCTTTAATAAATTCCAAATGATTTTGGAAAACAGCAGCAATCTTTCTTAAGAATATTTTAAGATTAGATATTTTAAAATAAAGTTTGAGAGTATAGTTTTCTTTATACAGTTCAGGAATAAGTCTTGATTTGTTCAGTGATGATCAACATAATCTTTTAAGTGACAATTGAATGTTTACGTAGGCAGATATGATGGTACACTTAGTAAATTATCATCTTTGTTGTTGTACAATCAGGACGAGTTCAAATTCGAGTGAATCTAAAGAAAGTGGATGATTTTGTAAAAAAACTATCTGTTTATAAATAGTATTGTTTCAAGAAGAAATTTGGAAAAAGAAGATTTTTTTATCAACTAGTCCAAATGTCTCGGAAATAACTGAAAATTTGTAAGAAATGTGTTCGGATGGCAAACATTTCTCTTGAGTATTGCCATTCTTAGTAAATGGGTGTATGGTACTATATGGTAGTACCCAGTTCCTTGACATCATTTCGGAGTTACTGAGGCTATATATATGCTTTGAAAAGGTTCTTAAAATAAAACCCGGATATTGTGTTCGTAGATCCATTAAAAGGAAGAGTTTTCAAAATAAAAGGATACTTTGATTAAAAAGGTGGATTAATAAATGAAGCTTTAATTAGGTTAAATTTGATAAGGAAATTTAATAAACTTTGTTTATTTAAACTATGTTTTTTTTATATTTTAACATCTAGAATGTGAAGAATTATTTGATGTTATTAGGCCGGCTAATACACATTTTTACGTAGTAGTGTCTAAGAAAAAGTAGAATCTATGATGGAGTTTGGATACCAGCATCTTACTCTTCTTAGCTACTTACCAGGCCAAATAGGGTAAAGAGGTTGATTTGGTTGACTTAGTTTGAAGACCATAATTAATTTTTGCCTGCATCTAATAGTTAAAATTAAATAGAACTAAAAATTAGATGTTTGTATATACTCTTAGGAGTAGAAGAGTATTGTATAAATTAAAAAATTAAAAAATTGATACTTATGAAGCTTGGTGGAAGGGTAAAAAGAATTTAGATAGCAAGAATCGTTAGATCAGTACGCAGGTTGTATGAAGATCATTTCTCCTTTTCACATAATTCTAGATCTTAGATTCAAGTATATGACTGAAGGTGTTTTACACCATTCTGAAAAAGGATTTATCATTCGATTTTTGACGGCGAGCATTGGTAAGGGTTCTTATTTGGAACAAAAATTTGTCTATCATAGTTTATGGCTATGCAAGGAGAACAAAGATTTCTAACTAAGAGGTCTGATCAAAGTCCGCACTAGGAAGTTGGGTAAGCAATACTAGTTCGGAAGTGAAGTTATGTGTTCGAGTTAATGACCAAATCAGATTTTATATAGGAATGATCTATGTATATAATATGGACTAGTGAATAGTTTAAGTATTTTTGGGAAACAAGGTTGTCGTTCAATTTCGAGGACGAAATTCTTTTAAGGGGGAAAGTGTAACGACCTGGAATTTTAGCGCCTTGATTTGCGAATATTTAACAAATTTAGACATTAAGATAATAGGTTTTATAATTAAAATATAACTCTTTTAAATAATAATAAATGATGGTAAAATAAATTTGTAACAACCCAAGATTTTGCCACTTGGAAATAGGGTATTTAATAAATTTTATATAATCAATAAATGGATTGTTATTACCAAATAAACCTATTTTAATTATTAAATAATGATGATAAAATAGTTTACAATTTTTTTACCAATATAGATGGTTCAAATAAAAATAGAAAATGTGATCGAAAAATGTTTTCTGAAGTTTCGACATCCGAAAGTCATCGAGAACATTGTGCATACTTGGTACAATATGCACACATTTATATATGTTAGAATTAGTATTAATTAAGTAAACTTATGTATGTTAACTTATATATATTTATACCTAAGCTTGGATGTGACAAATTATGTTTTAAAAAGACATATATTTATAAATAAACACATTTGCAGATGTATAAAATCCTATGTCATACCTTAAGTACTCTACAACATGGCTTGGGGGGAGGTTTCATGGCAGATGTGTGCACCTAGAGGGAGGGGGAGGGCATGGAAGCATGTTACATGGCAACATTTAATATATTTTAAATGTTAAAATTAAACTGCATTATTACTTCATTTCTTTTGCCTATAAATACCTCCTATCTTTAGACATTCTTCTTTACACCTTCATTTCAATATTCATTTTTATCCTCTTCACGTCTACAAGTTTATCCATGGCTTCTAAGAGAAAATTCCTTGGCTAAAACTAGTAAATACACTTCTAAAATTCAAACTAAATGGCCTTACTTTATTTCCAAATATCATCCTCTGCCAAAACAAGCTCCTACAACCCCGAACCAACAAAGCTAAGCCTTATGTACACCAATGGTCGAACCATATTTGCTTTTCCAATGTCCAAAAGTTGAGTTTTTACATGGAGAAGCTAGATCCATTAGTTGATCAGTGATTTGTAGCTTTGGTTAAAAGTTTTACTTAGTTTGATGTGTAAAGGTTCTCTTTTTGAATCAAGTTACTAACCTTGAATTTGATGTATAAATGGTAGTAAATAATGATGCTTGGTTGTGTAGTTATGATGTGAATTGGTTACGCTTGAGTTTGTTGGAAGTGTCAACGATTTGGTTGTGCATATGCATATATGTGTGTTGTAGTTAAACATGAAATTTGAAGTTAGTTAGCAAATGTAAAGTTAGTATAATTATTATAATTATGGCTATGATGTGAATGTATGATGGATATGGAATCCAGTAAAGCTAATTATTGTTAGAAAAGATAGCACTTACTAAATTTAAGCGATATGGAAATTCCTTATATAAAAGGGTGAAATTAGATTTCTGAAATTGCATTATTTTAAAGTTAAAATCTTTGTTTTGAGTTTCAAAAACATTTCTTTATGTTTTAGAAGTGATAATAGTTTCGAAAGTTAAAATCTTAAAAGTTGGAAAGTGAAGTTTCAAGTTTTGAAAACTACAGATCTGTATAGCGATAGTCGCTATACGTGCAGTTCGTGAAAAACGAACTAAATTTTCTAAATCTTAAGTGTTTACAGTTAAAAACTTTGTAGAAAATGTTTTCAAACTTTAGTTTAGTAGCTAGAGAATAATTATTTAATTATTTAATGGTTATTTAATTGATTGGTTAATTAATTAAGATAATTAGTACTTAATAATTTCTTAATAATGTTTGGTGCTCTATTTGGAGAATTTAAAAAAAAGGAGTTTTGTTTTATAGTTAGAGTTCATTTTGTAAAGTAGTTGTATAAATTGATTTGGAAAATAAAACGAGCTTACAAATAATATTTTATAAAAGAATTTTATAAAAATGATTTATAAATAATATAAAAGGATGTTTGTAAAGGAGTTATTAAATAGATTTGGAAATTTATAAAGGAGTTATAATTAATATATATTTTTGCAAGAAGTTTTATAAAATGAGTTACAAATGACTATTTATAAAATAAGTTTTACAAAGAGTTTATAAGTTTTTAAATAGTATAAGGAAGGTTTATAATGGAGCTATCAAATAAATATAGAAATTTTATAAAGAAATCTATAGTAAAGGCCTAAAAATTTATAAAGAAATTTAGAAATAAAGTTTTCAAAGGAAATTTTGGAATGGAGTTGAAATAATGGAAGGGACTTGCAAGCAAGAAAGTGTGTGGGTTTATTGGTATTATTGTTTTTAAAGACATTTTTTTAAATCAAATAAGCGTGATCTTAAAAAAGGGAATCTTTCTTGAGATTTGTGAATATAATTATATAGTTGAGTTGTATACGAATATTTTCAAAGTATTGGAAAGTGTAGAGACGGGTTAGTGAAATACATAATCTTTGTGAAAGCATTTTAATAAATGATTTACAAAACGGTTCTAGATTTAAGGAATGACAAATTTAAGAGGCCATGTTGCTTTGTATTTAACCAATGTTATTTTCCCGTAGAAAAATTAAAACTTTGGTTGCATTGTTTGTTTATTTGATAGTTAAATAACTGATTGTCAAATGTTGGCCAAATTTAAATTATCGTTGTTCATTCGAAGACACCAGGATCGAATATGTTATCCAAAAACCACTCTGAACCGGCATAAGCATTTCGAATTGAAATATCTTGAAGATAATCGAAATGGAGCATTTGAAGTGCAAAGGCTACTTGCTACTAATCCTGAGAAGGATTCCAAAATAGATATAGTAGAAGTGGTGTCTTCGGTTTCGTTCAATCCTAGAATGAAATTTTAAGGATGAATCCCGGCATTGCATTATTGCTTGGAAGGCAATGTTATCGTTCCAAGTGGGAAGTGCTATATAAAGGTAAAACATAGCCTCGAGCTTAATCGACCAAGAAATGACCAAAATCAAGCATGCAGCAAGGCCAAGTGAGTTTCTCCTATCAGGGTATGTTCACTTCAAATCTAGATCGATTACTATATACTCATGTATGCTTTGGGCCCATTAATGGGAGGGGTGATCATTTTCGGTACTACTAGTTAAGTGGTAGACCAATCCTGTGTGGCAGGAGTACAAGATGTTTTTGTCAGACCCCGATGCATTTTATCTAGAGATGTACCTTTGGATGGTCGTTGTAACGACCCGAAAATTTGAACGATTTAAATAACGTAATTAACTAAATTTTACATGAAAATAAACAATAAAGTTTTGCAATGGAAATTTGATATTTGGAATACGTCTATTTAAGCATACCAAGTGGAAAATTTTTATCGAGAAAATATATAAGTTGGTTCAGCTGTGAAAATTTCAATTTAAAATTTGATGGAAATAAAATATTATTGAAATCTGAATATTTTCATATAAGAAAAATGTAAAACATTTTCTGAGTGAGACGTCATAATTCGTTTCACTGAAATTGGACTGCTCTAGCTCAGTTTATCTTATTTTCGGCGATTTAGTAGCTTTTTGGGCAGCGAAAACCGAGTTTTGATAGGTAGGTCATGTCTTTGATATCTATATACCATCTTGTTCATCTCATCGCGGTTATCTCTGTAGTATATTCATTTGTGTATTTCGACGTCCGGTACGCGGTAAAATCTGCAAAACGGTTAGCCGTATCGGTACCTATTTTGGGTCTCTAGAGTGTTCTGTGACTTTTCATTTGTCCATCGGTTGACAACAAATAGCCACTAGCATTAAATATTCTTTTAATTCAAAATATATGGCTTTTGCTTTTCCCCTGGTTGATATAATTTCTGGTTCGTTTCCCCAGCTCATTCTCTTCTTTCTTCTTTGTTTCTGTGCTGGCTTCTTATAAAAATAATAATACAAGTTTGCATTCGTATTTTAGAGAACCTGCTCGTCACCTTTATTCCACCGAGAACCCATTTTATCCATTCCCTCTCCTCTTTTCTTTGACTGGTCGTCACCCTCCCGTCCACCAAACGCTAGACTCGCCTTCGACCTCGCATCCTTCCCATAGCATGCACGACCCTCCCCGTGCAAGCAACCACCACCCTGCAGCCTTATCAACCGCTACCACAAGCCTCCATCGCTAAACAACCCTCTTCGCCTCGTCACTCCCATGACCGAACCCAATAACCCAAACTCCATCAGCCGACAGCCCTACACCTACCCATGCAGGCCATCCACCACCGTCCGCCTCACCACCCTAACCGCCTCCACCCCATTCCCTCCGACCAAGTAGCCCACCCTTCCATGCTTGAACCCACTACCGAGCCTTCTCATCACCGAAACCAACTGTTGCACCATCAATCCTCCTATGCATACCTGGCTGCACCCAGTTCTCCCGCAGCCAACGCCAAATGACCACTGACCCAGTCGAACCCTAGCCAAACTCTCCAACCATCCTCTTGTAGCCTGCACCTTTCCCTCTCCACTTCACAGCCCTCCTCCGCCTTATTCCCCTTAGCCACCTTGCTCATGTCCCTCGCCACGCCACAACCCAGCCTTGCCTCGTTCCTTGCTGAACCCGCCACCTAACCGCACTCAAAACGCCTCGCCCTAGGCCGAGCTCCACTTCAGGCCGAGTTCCATGGATCCTTAAAGGATGAGAATTCAGAACATCCTTTAAGTTATTGCATTTCACTTGGGTATTTCACTTGAAATGGTTTACTTGCATAAGAATGTTAATCCTGACTCGAGTGTTTTGTGTTTTGCTTTATGCTCGGGTCAGCCTGAGTGTCACGACATTTGAGACTCACCTTTGGAGCTTTGCTTGGAGATCTAACTTTATCAATTCAGCTTTTCAATTAATTCAATTATTTCCAGTATTCATGTTTAGACTTGTCATTTTCTTATGTGTTAGAGACTTCTTTGTATTTGGGATTTCCGTTGTATTTGCTTGACTCTGATATTTATGTAGTAGCTTCATGTAGTACTATTTATCTATTCCAGTGCATATTGTTGTATTACTCTATATATGTGATTCTGTGATTGATTTATTTACTATATATGCTAAGTTTTTCCAAATATTAAATTACAATCCATCGTTTTAAGCAATTCAAGTCTGACATGTGTGTCTACTTTGGCACTCGGAGGGTGCAGCATGATAGGGGGCTCTTGCTTCTAGGTTTGGAAGCGAACGGATGACTCTTACACCTACATGTCCACGGGGTTGGTGCAGTCGAGAGGCTGGCCGTAAAAGCAGAACACAGGTTCGGCTGTATGCTACGGTGGGCGTACCACATTGTCGGTTGACCGTTACAGTCAGATTTGTGGTTTAGGCAAACTTAGCTTATGGAGTAAAAATTTATTAGAGATAGGGTAGTATTACCCTAGAATGAGAAGAATCAATTACGGAATCATCCTTCCTTTCGAGTCTATCTTCTTAGTTAGAATTCTCTTTGATTAGGGTTCCTCTAAATTTGAATCTCCATCCTTATTCTAAAATCCATTCTTGAATTATTCTATAAGAGAGCATACTTGTAATTGATATGAAAAATGCTTTTACCATGTTGTTTTAGTTGTTAAGTTTGAATTTTGGGTTTCGATTGATTCGCTAGCTAACGCTATCGATAGGAATTCCAAAACACTTGAACAGAGAACCTGACACAATATTGATTTCGAAATTGGTAAATTGAATAATTTTATGTATAATTTTATTTTATGTATAGAAGTATAATTTTCCAAAATTAGATGGGTAAATGAATTGGTTGTTTGAAATGATAGTACTAGATTATCATTTATTGCTTGGTCATAGTTCCTAAATCTTTAACTATTGTTATAAGGAGATGAAATTTTATAAACATGGTTTATAAATTTGATTTGCAAATGAAATGAATTTAAATTAAGGATTTGAGAATTTAATTTTTAGTGCTTTTCAAAATTTGGTTTTTAAAGTTTTGAAAAATATATTATTTGAAAGTATTTTCGAATGGAAATTGTTTCCAAAGAATTTTAAAATAAGTAAGTCAGTACTCTCCTCTTATGTCGTTGAAAAATATTTTCGATGATGACTGCAGCATCATCGACATTCATTTTCAAGTCTCAAAGTGGGGAGACCACTTAGTAACTTTGCTATACTTTTGTTTTGGAAAATGAATTTGATTTGAATTTCTTGAGTATAATTGATGTACAAAATATATGTGTGTATATTTATTTCAAAATGGTTTGATGTGAAACCGAAAATTTAACTCTTAAGTTAAGTGATGATTTTCAATTATTGAAATGAAGTAAAAAATTTGAATAATAAGAGTGTCTAAAATGAGAAATGAAATTTGAAACAACTTGAAACAATTGAACTCGGATAAAATTAATTTGTATAATACTCAATTGCATTCTAAAACATATACAACTTATCTAAAATATTCAAAAAGTTAAAATGTTAATGTGAATATGTAATTGAAGGTATACAAGAGAAAACTTAAGTAATATAAATGTTCAAACTAAATTTTTCTTAATAGAAATGTTGTCAATAAAGGTAAATTTGTATAATGCTTAATTACATTCGGAAACCTTAATAAACCTACCTAGAAAAAAGTTTGAATGTAATGAGAACATGTAATTGAATAGCATACGATATAAAATGTAAGTAATAAGATGTCCAAAAATAAAATTATGTTAAGTGAATTTATAAATAAGAATCGAGTGGTTATAATAAATGTTTATACACTTAATCTGTGCCGCAAGATATGTTAAGTGAGATGAATTGAATAATAAAAAGAGAATGCTATTTAAGTAAATAAATATGAACCTAAGAAACTAAAAAGGTAATAAATTAATTCATATCTTTGTAAACTGTTTATGGTACAAATGTAAATTATATAGAATAGTTGAAATTGAATTATAAGGTTGAATTAACTTCATTGAAGACAAATGGATTCAATAAATGAGTTGGATAAAATAGAACTCGTTTTGAAAAAAATGAACTTAAGTTATAAAAAAGGTAAATGTAAATAAATTATGAGTGAAAGTTAGTTAAGTGGAGATGTAAGAAATTTGGAATATATAAGTTATATAACTTGAAACTTGCAAAAATCGGAAGTAAAGACCAAAATACGAATGGGGTTAAACATTTTGGACAAGCAAAAGAAAATATGGAATGTTAATATTAAACTTAAATAAATTTGTTGAAGGGTTAATTAAGTGATATTGACATTAAAGGAAATATACCATGTGAATGAAATAAAATAAATGAACATAAATAAAATTGAATGTGAAAGTGGATAACAAATATGATAGTAAACGAATATAAAGAAATAGGGTGAATATAATGAATATTAATAATTGAATGTAAGTTAATTGGACATAATAGAATGGAAATTAATGGAATGAGAATTCATTGATTATTAACAAGTGAGTATGAAAAAAATTTGTAATGAATGTTAATAAATTAAAAGTAAATCAATTGAGTGTATACCAATTCAATGTGGATGAAACGAATGTAAAATAATGGAAACAAATCAATTGGATGAAAATACATTGAATTGAAATCAACCAAATGTGAATACAATGAATATTGGTTGATTGAATAAAAAGTGGATTGAAACTATATCAGTTGAATATAAATCAATTAAAAGCGAATGAATTGATTATCAATCCATTGGATGATTAACAAGATGGATAACAATAAGTAAATGTTAGTCAATTAAGAAGTAGACAACGTGAATGCAAATAAATTGGATATGAATGTAAATTAATTGAAAGTGAGTTAACTAGAATTATAATAATAAATGGATGCTAACAATAATGAGATGTATAATGTTAACACTCGAAAATGAAATTTATATGGTTTTGAATTAATTGTTGTATCTGATACTATGTATTTTGAATTTATCTTATCTTTCTATTGCTTCTATTCTCTTATCTCATTCCTTTTCAAGGACGAAAAGTTTTGAGTGTGGGAGAGTGTAACGACTCAAAAATTTTAACGATTTAAATAACACAATTAACTAAATTTTTCATGAAAATAAACATTAAAATTTAGCAATGAAAATTTGATATTTGGAATACGTCTATTTAAGCATAGCATGTGGCAAATTTTTATCGAAAAATATGTAATTTTGTTCAGTTGTGAAAATTTTAATTTAAAATCAGCTAATATTTGATGGAAATAATTTTTTTTGAAATCTGAATATTTTCATGTAAGAAAAATGTAAAACATTTTTCGAGTGAGAAGTCATAATTCGTTTCGTTAAAATTGGACTGCTCTAGCCCCGTTAATCTTATTTTTGACGATTTAGCAGCTTTTTTGGACAGCAAAAATCAAGTTTTGATAGGTAGGTCGTGTCTCTGATATTTATGTATCATCTTGTTTGCCCCATCGCGTTGATCTCCGCAGTATATTCATTTGTGTATTTCGACGTCCGGTCACGGTGAAATCTGCGAAACAATTAGCTGTATCAGTACCCGTTTTGAGTCTTTAGAGTGTTCTGTGACCTTTCATTTGTCCACCGGTTGAAAATAAATTGCCACTAGCTTTAAATATTCTTTGACTTCAACATATATGACCTTTTATTTTCCCCTCGTTGATCTATTTTCTAGTTTGTTTCCCCAGCCCATTCTCTACTTTCTTCTTCATTTCTGTGCAGGCTTCTTAAAAAAATATAATACAAGTTTGCATTCATATTTCGAAGAACCTTCTCGTCATCTTTATTCCACCCAAAACCATTTTCTCCACCCCCTCCCCTCTTTTCTTCGACTGGCCGCCACCGTCTCTACAACCGAGCGCCAGAATTGCCTTCAACCTTGCCTCCTTCCTACGGCACGCACCGACCCATCCCACGCAAGCAGCCACCCCCTATAGCCTTGTCAATCGCTGCTACAAGCCTCCATCGCCAAACAACCCTCTCTGCCTCACCACTCACTTGACCGAACCCAAACACCCAAACTCCATCAGCCGACAGCCCCACTCCTACCCACGCAGGCTATCCACCACTTTCCGCCTCACTACCCTAACCGCTTCCACCACATTCCCTCCGAACAAGTAGCATACCCTTCAAATATTAAACCCACTACCAAGCCTTCTCATCACCGAAACCAACGGCCGCCCTCCTCCACACACCTAGCCATACCCATTTCTCCCACAGCCAACGCCAAACGCCCACTAACCCACGCGAACCACTGCCAAACTCTCCAGCCATCCGCCTGTAGCTTGCGCTTTTCCCTCTCAACTTCACGGCCCTCCTTCGCCTTATTTCCCTCAGCCACCTTGCTTTTGTTCCTCGCCACACCACAACCGTGCCTTGCCACATTCGTCGTCGAACCCGCCACCTGACTGCATTTAGAGCACCTCATCCCAAGCCGAACTCCACTTCAGCCAACCCCAAGTAGCAGCTTCTCTTCCTCTTCATTATATAAAAAAATACATATTTATATATATTTTTTGATTATCGAATCGAAGTTTGTTGTTTTGTGCCACTGTACGAAACTTATAGTAGCCATTTTTTGTTTGTTGTTGTCCCGATTTGTGTGCAGCAGCTTCTTGCTTTGTTTCGCCATGTGTCCATGTCTGTTTGCTTATTCTCATTATTTCTCTAGCCTCAAAACGTGAGCAATCATCACGCTTAACAATTTTATATTTAAGTAAATAAACAACGCTTGAACTAACCATCGAAATGTTTGTTATAGCTAAGATTATTTTAGTTAACATATGTATGTTTATGTGTTACGATGCTCACTTTGACACACACACACACACACAAATATATATATACATATATATATATATATATATATATATATATATCATGACATGATGTGATTTTCATTTTGATGTATATGATGATATGTAGATATGCGACACGATGTGAAAATTGACATACGTATGATATTTGACCCCTGGAATTGGATATGTTATAAAATGCTTTATGACTTTGAAAATGCTATATTTATTTAGCACTTTTATTTAGCTATAAATTTGGCTAGCCAGTAGTGCATAATTTGATATGATAATTACCCATTATATATGTTATGTGATATGTTGTTGTATGGTATGTGATATAACACATGATTGATAATCTGTTATATGGAAATTATATGGCACATGATTGATAATGTTGTTGCATGGTATATTGGTATAAAGCATGATTGGTAATGTTTCTATATAATATGATATATAACACATGATTGATAATGTATTAGATGATATATTACATAACACATGATAATATGTTGCTTTGTATAACACTTATGTTCACATGTATAATATGTTAATTTGGGATTCATAATTGCAAGTACCTTATATGTTATGCTGTTAATTATTTGTTTTCAATCACACTACAAGTTTGCTTAGATATTAGAAAAATCACTATGGGTTGAAATGATACATGCTCGAATGATCTTATAGATTAGGGAAAATAGTTATGGGTTGAATGATAAATCCAAGCGACTTTACTGATTTTGAAATTTTGGGATTGCAGGTTGAAATGATATATACCCGTAAAATTAAAATATTGCGGATTGGAATGATAAATATCCATATCACTTGACCATAGACTAGAAAACTATATACGGACACCGTTGGTCTATTTTTTTAAATGATTTCCAAATTTGGAGGAAAGAAAATATATGTATTTTGATTTTAAATATAATACAAAGATTTTATTTCAAATTTTAACATGTGTGTAAAATATAGATTTTGAAATTATATGTTTGGAATTTTAAAATATAAGTTAATTTTTGAAATATAAATTTAATGTTTTATTTATAACTTTATTATTTTAAATTGTATAAAATAAGTTTTTAATATAAAATAAAATATATTTAATAAATAAGATTTAGTTTTAAAAAATAATATAAAAAATTAATTTAATTAATATATTTTAAATATTTATTTGAAATTTATATTAATATTTTGAAAATAGATTTTGTAATAAATTTAATAAATTAAGGTTGGAAAGATAAACTGAAAGTGATTGAAATTTAATTTTCTTAAGAATTGTATATAAATAGGAATCGATTTGAACTTGTTGATTTTGAGATTTAAAGATATAGTTTTATAACTTGATAACTTGATTTTGGTTAAAGGTTATTAAGTGATTATTTTCAAATTAATTAATAATTAAAGTGGAATATTTAATTTTGATTTAAATTCGTAATTTGGTATTTTGAAAGGTATGATTTTATAATTTGATTTGATTAAAAGAGATAAAGTGAATATTTTCAGAATTAAATATAATTGAAGTTAGATATTTAATTTTTGATTTTGATTTAAATTTATGATTTGAGATTTTATTTAAATGTTTATAAAAGTGATTTTTATAAGATGACCACGGTGTGAAATAGGCGTTTGGTTGTTAAGGAGACTGGGATCAGATATTGTCATACTCTCTGCCAATACCAAAAACCACTTTAACAGCTGTGTACATGGTGGAGAATCTGGGAAGAAGTTGGATGGTTTGGCGAACGATGGTGTATGAGATATGAATGCAGCCCTGACCCTCTCGAGTCAGCATGATATGACTAAAACAGGAGCTATATGTGGGCCAAGTGAGGTCGCACCTTCGATCAAGCATGCTTCTTCAAAACCTATCTATTACTTTATGATTTGATTGGTGTGCAACTTTGATTCTGGGAGTGTGTTTCGGGTGGGCGGTAGTAGCTGCTATGCATTACCACCAGCACGGTTCTGTAAAACGGTAGTATCCTACACTAACATTGCCTCACGTGCCTTATCATATGCCATATCGAGCTCGTTACGAGTTTGATTTGTGTCGTACCTATGGAGTGCTCCTTGATAGCCCACGCTTGGTGGAGTTTACAGTACTGTATAGACTACGCCATTTATAAAAATGTGTTAAGGGGGATATGGTTAACGCCTTAACACTATTTGAATATTTTACTTTACCGTAGACATTATCAATGTAGCGCGCTATACTATATATGTTGATAGTTCCACGAATCCTTAAAGGATGTGAATACCAAACATCCTTTAAGTTATATTGCATTTCACATGGACATTTCACTTGAGTTGGTTTACTTGCATAGGAATGTTAATCCTGACTTAAGTGTTTTGTGTTTTGCTTTATGCTCGGATCAGCCTGAGTGTCGCAGCATTTGAGACTCACCTTTGGAGCTTGGAGCTTTGCTTGAAGATCTATCTTTATCTATTCGACTTTTCAGTTATTTTCAATATTCATGTTCAGATTGTCATTTGCTTATGTGTTAGAGACTTCAATGTATTTGGAATTTCTGTTGTATTTTCTTTTGACTCTGATACTTATGTAGTAGCTTCACGAACAACTATTTATCTATTCCTTTGCGTATTATTGTATTACTCTGTGTCGGTAATTCTGTGATTGATTTATTTATCGTATATGCTAAGCTTTTCTAAATATAAAATAACAATCTGTTGTTTTGAGCAATTCAAGTCTGACATGTGGATTATTGTTGATTTGAATGGTTTGAAATGGCAGGCATCCTTACCTTGTCATCGTATGAAATCCAATCTCCAATATGTGCCTTTACAGTTTTGATTTTAGAAACTAGTATGCTGGAATTTAATAATGTAACAATTTCGACTATGATTAATAAGTATTTGTATTCTAAACATTATTATAATATTAGATGATTTTCTATAAAAAGTTTTGGGTTTTATCGTCAATGCATGGGGAATCGAAGCCAACCCAAAAAAAATTTGGGCTATTTGAGACATACAAGCGCCCAGAACTATAAATCAAGTACAAAACCAGAATGGAAAAGTCGCCGCATTGAGTCGATTCATATCCAGAGCGACCAATAAGTGTATTTCTTTCTTCGATGTGATAAGGAAAGGAAAGAGAAATTTTAAATGGACATTAGATTATGAGGATGCGTTCCGAGTACTGGTGAGACATTTGGAGAGGCCTCCGGTATTATCAAAGCCTGTAGACCATGGGGAATTATATGTTTACTTGGTCGTATCTCCGCATGCCATCAGTACAGCCTTGGTCTGCGAGGAGGACCGAATTCAAAACTTAGTGTACTATGTTAGTAAACGTCTAACGGGGCAGAGAGAAATTATCCTAACATTGAGAAGTTGGCTTACTGTTTGGTTATTGCATCATGCATGCCCCGTCCATATTTTCAGGCACACCCGATTAGTGTTTATACCGATCAACCTCTCGATAGGTTCTCCAACGACCAGAAACCACAGGAAGCTTGCTTAAATGGAACATTGAGCTGAGTCAATTCGATATCACTTACTTTCCACGGAGGGCTATCCAAGGGCAAGCGCTTGCACACTTCATTGCAGAATTCACCATATCAGACAAGCCAAGTAGTGCTGATGTCGTTCCCCCATTCGATGGAAACTATACACCGATGGGGCATCCAATGACCGTTGTTCTGGGGCTGGTGTTATTCTTGTAACTACTTAAAACTGATTAATTTATTATTCTTTGAAACTCAATTTCCCAGCTACAAATAACGACGCTGAATATGAAGCATTGATTGCTGGCTCAAAACTTACCAGAGAACTCGGAGTGAAATCGGTTGAAATCTTTTGTGACTCATAATTGGTGGTGTATCAAGTATGGGGATATTATCAAGCAAAGGGGCAGAGACACTCCCCATACCTTGCTCGGGTTCAAGAACTGCTGGCAGGCCTTGAATATTGCAATATTTCGCATATCCAGCATAAAATAGGAAAGTCGATTCATTGGCAAAATTCGCAAGTACTGGTGATGCACAGTTGATGGGCTTAGTTCCCGTTGAAATCTTACATGTCCCAAGTATAAACAAGATGGAGGTAGATTTTATGTTAGAAACAGAAACTGAAAGGGAGCCTTGAATAACCCCATTCAAACAATACCTGCTACACGGGACTTTTTCCCGAGAGAAAGAATGAAAGACGACAAGTCATTCGCAAAGCCTCATGATATATAATGCACAATGGAGTAACGTCTAAGAAAGGGTTCTCAGTTACCTTAGTTTGGTGCATCGTCCACGGTGAGATAAAGCGGGTCTTGAAAGAGGTTCATGAAGGAGAATGTAGCGACCATACTAGGAGGCAGATACTTGCAAAAAAGATACTCCGCTGTGGATACTATTGGCCAACCGTGAATCGAGACGCCGTAGGCTATGTAAGAAGATGCGAAAAATGTCAAAAGTATGCGAAAATCTCGAGAGCTCGGCCAATGGAACTCACACATATGGTTAGTCCCTGGCCATTTGCGATATGGAGGATCGATAAAATCAGATCCTTACCAATCTCCAAAAATGGTGCAAGATATGCAATTGTTGCAGTCTATCAC
Organism: Allium cepa; assembly: GCA_030765085.1. Lineage (NCBI taxonomy): Eukaryota > Viridiplantae > Streptophyta > Magnoliopsida > Asparagales > Amaryllidaceae > Allium > Allium cepa. The sequence goes on from CM060937.1 coordinate 906,141,156, forward strand.
TTTACCAAGTGGGCGAAAGTAGAGCACTTAGCTAGAATCCCCACCGAAAAGGTCATTAACTTCGTTGTGTGAAACCTCATATGCCATTTTGGCCTCCCATGAACTATCATTACGGACAATGGAACTCAATTTGTGAGTAGAGAGTTCAAAATATTCTGCCAAAAATATTGCATTGAGAAAAGGTTTGCGACAGTGCTTGTTCTCGACGAAAATTCTATCGGTTTAGAAAACCGTCGAACGAATTTAGAAATAAAAATAACCGCAAGCGCACGGTGTACGAATGTAGCACGTGGCGAATACGGGTCGATCCGCAGGGAATTGATGATTCCAAAAATCTATTCAATCAAATTAAACCAAGGCCGGAGAGAATGTTAAATGAGAAAAGAAGAAAAACAAGCAAACGAAAATTGATAAAAATACGAGTGTTAAGACAATTTAGAGGCGATTTCCACTCTCTAAATCACATAAATCAACAAAATGAAGTTATAATCTCTCTTTTCTTGTCATTAGTGAATTAGTTGATGTGCTTATCATAAGTATGATATATTTGTGCTATTAATTAGCTCAATATAAACCATCAAACTATAACACAACCACTAATACACTTTTAAACCTCATAAAATATGACAACAAAGTTGAAAGAAAAATCTATTTTAAGCATGGCCTATTAACTATTAATTAGAAATATAAGCCATCAAATTTTAATTTCAACAATCACTTCTTTGCCATAATCATATATATGAAGAGGCAATTTGTGTTTTGTTTGTTTAAGCATAGCCTATTTGTTATGAACAACATAGACTATCAAATTCGAAGCTAAACAACATCATTAAACCACTTCAATCACTCTCATTAAGCACAAAAAGAGAGCATAAACATCAAATTAAGTTGAAGCTACATGATTAGAGAGCTTCAATACCCCTAAATTGAAGGGATTTAGCATCTCATATTTGTTATCATATGAACAAATATAGCTTGCAACATGAGAGAAAAAGAAAAAGAAAGCAAGATAACGAAAAACTATTCTACTTGCATGAAAAATAAATCTACACTACAACATGAAAGTAAATAAGCAAGAAAAATAAAAGAACATGTATTGAAGTTGCATAAAAAAAAGAAATTACATAAAGATAAATGGCTAAGTAGCCATGAAAACAAAGAGAAGATTTTCTTTTATTCTGAACCTAAACTAATGAAGAGGAAGATATGAAGATTACATGAAACATATGGGTATTTATACATGTATGAAACCTAATTCATTTTTTTTGGGAATGCCCAAAATGCCCATGAGGTAGTGTGGCCACCAAGTAATCATTAGCATGTCATAATCCCCATTTAAGTGTACATGAAGGCATTAATTTCATAAGCATGTGCATTAGCCTCTAGTTTGTACATTAAGGGGTGGGTAGGTGGGGTCCTCCATGATCTTCACTTTGAATTATTTCCATCTTCATTCCTTTATATTCATGTTGTGCATGCATGTGTCTTCATGAAACCACTCATATTTGAGATTAAATTCCTACACAAATATATATAAATTTCCAATTAATTTTTCTCAAAGAAATATATACATACAAATGACCGATTTGTCCCTATATAAAGATGGATATGTGACAATTTGGAATTAATATGGATTTTGGTTAAAACATGTTAAAATACCCAATATGACCCTTTTTTTAATTTAAATAGATTAAATATGGTGGTAAAAATATGCACATTTACATGCACATTAAATACCCCCACACTTATCTTTTTATTCGTCCTTGAATAAAGAAAAAAAACTAAGGTAAATCCGTTTTAGTAGGGGACACGATTGCATTGAGCGTATGCAACAAGCCGTTAAACCTTTGGGTGCCTCCAGTAGGACGAGTGTTGTCTCGTGAGGGTTTTCAGCGGATACTACCCACAAAATCCAAATGCAGGATGAAAATATTTACAAAATGCAAGATTTATTTACAAAGAGATGAATGCGAGTTTTGGAAATATATACAAATGAAAGGTTTGCTTTTAAATAGACACAAATAAGCTAAATATAGGTTTTGGTTATTATATTGAAATTTAAGTCATTTACTCATCAAAATTTCCAACAAAAATCAAGTTATCATAACAAATAGAGTATAGTTTAACTCATTGTTTTGGTTAATAACACAGTGTAACTATGAAATGGATCCTTAGTTGATTATCAAAGTTTATCAAATTGGTATTTTCATTTCTTTTTAATAACAAATCAAATAAGTAAAAATAGTGCTAGGATTTCAATTGCTTGCTTTCTCATTATTTGCAAGAAAAATTACACACCTAGCTCAGGTAAACTGAGGCCAGATATACCACCCATGCACTGCCTTTCGGGCTTATGTGAGGGGAGTACAGAGCATGGCGAGTGCACACGCTTTCGTGCATACACCTATCGACCGTAGGTGGTTTTTATTAAGTCTGTTCTTTTTTTCTTTTCTTTTTTACATGTGTTCCATACATGCATAACCGTGAGGACTTTTAAATGAGTATGAAAGCACATAATCAAAGATTCCAAGTAATTCACCCATGCATAACCGTGAGGACTTTTAAATGAGAGTGAACACTATGGATGTTGTTGTTATTTTTTTAAGAGAGAGAGAGAGTTTTGCAAAATCATGTTAACACCATTTAACTTAGAAGACAAAAAATATATTATATCTTTACTTTAAATCAACCTCTTTTTAAAATAAAGATTTTCAATTAGGCTGTATTTCATAATTAACACGTATGAATCTTCCTATATACTAGTTAAACCATTGTTATTTGCAATCAAACTTAATTTTTATTTTTGTTAAGATAAATAAACTTTCAAAAAATTTCAATTTAATAAACCAAAGCCATATATTTATCCTATAGTGAATAAATCAAAAATTCTTAAATAAAATTGTGTTTTTTTTTTGTTTTTGAGATTTTTTGTTTTTGTTTTGCAAAGAAAAAGTAAAAATAAATCATGAAATATCTAAAATGAAGATGATCCTCCCCCCACACTTGATTTTGATTGTGTCCCCATAGTCAACCCAAGCGGAAGGAGAAAAAATAAAATAAAAACATAACCTTTATTTAAATAAAAATGAAAAGATGATTATTTACAAGACATCAGAAAGTATGTCGTTAAAGAGTAAATGAACCGGTCTTCCAAGAACCGATGCATTTGTCTCACCAAGTATGTGAGAGACAGCTCAAGCGTAGAAAACCAAACCATAAAAAATTTCGAAGTTGAACGTTGATTTGGAAAAACGAATGTTGTTTTATTGAAAATTGTACGAGTTGTTTTGTTTTCGTTGATTTTTGGGGTCGATAAAACAATAGATTGAAGTTCAAATTTATTTTCACCAATTTGAAATTCAAGCTTGTCATTGAAAACATTTTCAGAGTTATTGATTTCAAAATCAAAATGGTGATTTTCATCTTTCCCGTTGGAATTTAACAACTCGTCACCCAAAAGTCCAAAAAATTCATGTTCATTAAATTCGTTTTCCTTTGTTGGATTATCAACAACTTTATTACATGTCTCAAGTTCATAATCCAAATTTGTTGTATTCAAATTTTCGAAATCGAGAAAAGGAAGTTTGAATTTTAAATTTGGTTCCGCACGCTCAAAAGAATTGAAATCCAACTTAATTACCGTATTTTCAACAACTTGATTAAGATCGTCATTATCAATTTCAAACGTTGTTATTTTAAAATCATCGATTTGGGTAAAAGATGGATTATCGTTTGACTCGTCACTCATTGAAATTTGTTTTTGTTTCTCACGAAATTTTTTCAATTTTTAATCAACAAATTCGTGTGATCATCGTAAATTTCATTCATTTGCTCAAAAAAGTCAAATTTGTAATTATTAACTTGAAAATTTTCGATTTGGACTTGTTGAAACAAGAATTGTCAATTTTGATAAACGTTAGATTATTATTTGATTCTTCGCAAGTTGAGATTTGATTATGATTTTCACGAATTTTTTTGTATTTTTCAAGTAATAAATCCCCGTTATCTTTTTCCATTTGGTCAAAAAAATCAAATTCATGATTAATAATTTGAAAACTTTCATTTTGAATTTGTTGATAACAAAGGTTTTCAACCGTATCATTATTGAAACTATTCCCATTGCCAAAATTATTTGAAAATTGGATCACATTTTCATTTTGATATCGAAATTCATTTTGGAGTTCAAAATTGAATTGGCATAGGTTATATTCGAAATTGTTTGAATTTTGAAGTGAATCCAAATTTTGATTATTTCGAAAACTTTGATTCGAGTTATCACGCAAATATGAATTACACAACTTATTTATCATTTGATTTTGTTATGTAGTGATTTCAACTAAAGATGAAATGCTATTTTCAAGATTTGAAGGTTGGTCATCATTTTGAAAATTTTGAGTTCGAAATTCGAATCGTTTAAACAGTAGTTGTTGTTGAAATATCCATAAGAATTTGAAGTGAAATTATATGGATTATATTGATTATCACAACTGTTGTAAAATTCATGTATGTGGGGAAACTCGGACATTTTCAAGAATGCTTTTTTTTTATAAAGAAAAATATTTACAAATAGAATTTCTTTTTCAAAATGGAAAATTGATTTTTGTTTTGTTTTTGATTTTTCTAATTTTTTTTGTTTTTTGAAAAGATTTTTTTTTTGAATTTTTGATTTTCTAAAAAAAATAAGTAAATATTTTTTTTGGATTTTTGGAATTTTGATTTAAAAAATTTCAAAGGAAAAGGAAAAAAACTAAGTTAAGGAATATTTACAATTTTTTTTAGTTTTGGATTTTGAATTTTTTTGTGTTTTTTTTTAAATATGCATGAACTAATGCTACTAAATGAATATAGTGGTTAATTACAAATGATTTATCCTAAGTTAACCCAAAATTGTATAATTACAAATTGTCTTAGATAAACAAGATAGTTCTCTGCCAGGTAACGGGTAGGATTTATAGGTGCACCACAAATCACCGTAGCAATGCAGCCGAAGGTTTAAGTACCTTCAGAAGAACAATCACTATAATTTTTACGAATCACCGTATTATTTATAAATGGTTATTACTCTGCCGTAGCCTAGACACTAAGAAATTAAATTGTTCAAGGAAGACAACTTGTCAATATACAATTAAGAGCTATCGTTATTATTAATCAAGATTCTAAGATGAAATGCAAAGCAGAAATTAAACGTGTATTAACAATGCAACTACAAATGAAATGTGTTTTTGTTTTTGTTTTTGTTTTTCTTATTGCAAGCAGACAACAATGCAAGGAAAATAACAAAAATAAATAGAGGTAAAACACAGCAATTTTTTTATAAGCAGGCAAGCAGTTATTTTTTTTGACAGCAATTTTTCTCCTTCTGAAATTCTGCTTTAGCAACCTGAAATAAAAAAAAGATATATACACAGGTTTTTTTTGTGGGTTTAAAACTAAAAAAAAGAAGGCAAAACCTAAAAAAATTAATAATGATAAATCCCGGCCCAATTAGTATATTACTGCAAAACAGAGAGCACCGCAAATCACAAAATCGAATTCTCAACCAAAAACACTATCGATTTCACTGACTCAACAATCAAATTCTCAAACCCATAAAAAAAAACTCAGTTCGTAAATACTTAAATTGGAGAATCAAAACGAAATTGAATTACGAAGGTTCGAAATGATTGAGGGATGCAGTGTTTGGTGGACAAGGCGGCTCGAGTTCGAGTGTCGCGATGGTTGGAAGGGGTGGTCTCTGGTGAAGGAAAGTTGAGCTGGTACGAGACGGTAGGGGATGGAATGGTCGAGGATAGGTTGTGGCGACTCGATTGCAAGTGGCTCGATTTGGTCGCTGTTAGATTTTGGGTTGGAGTCGCTGTCGATTTGGTGCGAAGGCGATGGGAATTACGTGTTCGAGCGGTATTGCTGTGTTGGATGGGTAGGTGATTGGTAGGCCGTGATTGTTTGAGTGAAGGTCGATGTTGTTGCGATTAGAGGGGGGTGGGTTTGAACTGCTGGTCTTGATTTTTTTCGCGATTATATAGGTGAATTCGTGGTGGTTTGCGGAGTGATGGAGATTAAGCTTGTAATCACTATTGTGTTCACAGTTGTATGCAGTGGTGTGGAGACTGTCGAAGTGGATGAGGCTGTTCCAATTGGGTGTGTGTGAGTTCGATGTGGTGAAGTGGAGGAGAGTGCTTGCAGGCAGGTTGTGGGATGTTGTTCGACGAAGTGGTCAGTGGAGGATGGAAGTTGCTGTGTGTAGATGAGAGATGGTGAGATGTATTGGCCGTTGACAGGTAGTGGTGGTGGAAGTTATACTAGGGGGAATGTGGCAGTCAAGCAGTGATGTATGTTGAGAAATGAATGGTTATTTGTGGAGCTGAAGACTGGTGAATTGTTGCAGTAGGCAGGGGAGTTGAAGTATGAAGCTTGTTTGAGTGGAACTGTGGAGTTTGTGGAAGAAAGGAGTGGAGCAGCAGCAGGTGGTTCGGTTGAAGAGGTCGAGTAGCAGTTTTGTGGAGATGTGAACTACTGCTGGATGGTGGACTGGTCATGGTGAAGGGGAAGTTGAAGGCCAGTGAGTTGAAGGTCAGTGGAGTATGGAGTATTGGTGAATGTTATGGTGGGTTTGTGATGGTATTGGAAGGTGAAGTATGGTAGACTGTAGTGTAACAGAGAGGAGAAACTGCAGTTTGTAACAGAGAGGGAGAAATGTAGAGGGAGGAAAGTGTTAACAAAATAGAAAAGAAAGTTGTTTGTATATTTATTTTTTCTTTTTTAAGAAAATCAAAGTTGTAAATGAGCAAAAGAAAATTATTTTTGGAATGAAATTGTGAATGCTATTATTTTTAATAGAAAAATAGAAATGCAAAATGAAAAATTACAAACACACAAACAAATGCAAGCATAAATCAAACACACACAATAATTTTTTTCAATGCACTCAACACACAAAACAAACACACAATATAATCAAAAAAAATCGAAGAATAGAAAATAAAATCAAACAAATCCCCGGCAACGGCGCCAAAAACTTGTTCGACGACGGAAATTCTATCGGTTTAGAAAACCGTCGAATGAATTTAGAAATACAAATAACCGGAAGCGCACGGTGTATGAATGTAGTACGTGGCGAATGCGGGTCGATCCGCAGGGAATTGATGATTTCAAAAATCTATTCAATCAAATTAAACCAAGGTTGAAGAGAATGTTAAACGAGAAAAGAAGAAAAACAAGCAAACGAAAATTGATAAAAATATGAGTGTTAAGACAATTTAGAGGCAATTTTCACTCTCTAAATCACATAAATCAAAAAATGAAGTTATGATCTCTCTTTTCTTGTCATTAGTGAATTTGTTGATGTGCTTATCATAAGTATGGTATATTTGTGCTATTAATTAGCTCAATATAAACCATCAAACTATAACACAACCACTAATACACTTTTAAATCTCATAAAATATGACAACAAAGTTAAAAGAAAAATCTATTTTAAGCATGGCCTATTAACTATTAATTAGAAATATGAGCCATCAAATTTTAATTTCAACAATCACTTTTTTGCCATAATCATATGTAAATGAAGAGGCATTTTGTGATTTGTTTGTTTAAGCATAGCCTATTTATTATAAACAACGTAGACTATCAAATTCAAAGCTAAAAATCATCATTAAACCACCTCAATCATTCTCATTAAGCACAAAAAGAGAGCATAAACATCAAATTAAGTTGAAGCTACATGATTAGAGAGCTTCATTACCCTAAATTGAAGGGATCTGGCATCTCATATTTGTTATCATATGAACAAATGTAGCTTGCAACATGAGAGAAAAAGAAAAAGAAAGCAAGTTAAAGAAAAACTATTCTACTTGCATGAAAAATAAATCTACACTACAACATGAAAGTAAATAAGCATGAAAAATAAAAGAACATGTATTGAAGTTGCATAAAAAAAAGAAATTACATAAAGATAAATGGCTAAGTAGCCATGAAAAGAAAGAGAAGCTTTTCTTTTATTTTGAGCCTAAACTAATGAAGAGGAAGATATGAAGATTACATGAAACATATGGGTATTTATACATGTATGAAACCCTAATTCATATTTTTGGGGAATGCCCAAAATGCCCATGAGGTAGTGTGGCCACCAAGTAATCATTAGCATGTCATAATCCCTATTTAAGTGTACATGAAGCCATTAATTCCATAAGCATGTGCATTAGCCTCTAGTTTGTACATTAAGGGGTGGGTAGGTGGGGTCCTCCGTGATCTTCACTTTGAATTATTTCCATTTCATTCTTTATATTCATGTTGTGCATGTATGTGTCTTCATGAAACCACTCATATTTGAGATTAAATTCCTACACATATATATATATAAATTTCCAATTAATTTTTCTCAAAGAAATATATGCACACAAATGACCGATTTGCCCCTATATAAAGATGGATATGTGACAATTTGAATTAATATGGATTTTGGTTAAAACATGTTAAAATAGCCAATATGACCATTTATTTAATTTAAATAGATTAAATATGGTGGTAAAAATATGCACATTTACATGCACATCAGTGCTCATCCAAAAGCCAATGGACAAGTTGAACCCATAAATAAAATAATCAAGTCCATATTGAAAAAATGTTAAATGTTTGGAGAAGGCTACAGACAAGTGGGTGGATGAGCTTCTGACAGCACTCTAGGATTACAGAACTACCCACAAGTTCGCGATTGGCCACACACCATTCACCTTAGCATACGGCACTGAAGCTGTTATACCGGTGGAACTTGAAGTTCCCTCTCACCGGGTGACTCATTATGATCCTAAGATGAATCAGGATCTTTTACTGGAATCGTTGGACTTTGTCGATGAGAAACATGAAGAAGCTGATTTAAGGGCGGCTGCGTATCAACACCGAGTCGCTCGATATTATAATAAAAAAGTTCGACCGAAAATCTTTGATGTGGGTGATCTTGTTTTGAAGCGAGTCTTTCCAATCCCGTCACATATGAATCCTACATGGGAAGGTCTGTATGTCATCGAACGAAAGCTTGGGGAACGAACCTTCAAGCTAGCGACTGTTAGTGGCATGACATTCCCCAGAGCATGGAATAGCGAGCATTTGCGTCGTTATTACACTTAGTCTATTCCTTTTGCATTTTAGTAGCAGTTGTTTCCAGTGTATGTTTCCTTTGTTGTTCTTTGTTTCCAACATGTAATAAGACAATTCAGCTTGTCCCTATTTTTTATAATCAATAAAGGCTTGAAGCCGTTTTTTCTATGAACTATTGACGTCTTAGATGTTGCAATTCCATGATAAAAAAATTAAATTGCATTATTATGTCTGGCATATGAACACATATATAAATTAGAAATCAATAAACGATTCAAAAATTCTTTAAGTCCTTGGAGCACGGACTAGTGTACTCTGAGTCCTCGGAGTGCGGACTAGAGTATAAACGATTCAAAAAATCTCTAAGTCCCTGGAGCGCAGACTAGAGTACTTTGAGTCCTCAGAGTGCAAACTAGACTATAAATGGTTCAAAAAATCTCTGAGTCCTCGAAGCATGGAATAGAGTGCGCATAGTCCCCAGAGTGTAGACTAGAGTATAAACGATTCAAAAAATCTCTAAGTCCCTGGAGCACGGACTAGAGTGCTTTGAGTCCCCGAAGTGCGGACTAGAGTATAAACGATTCAAAAAATCTCGATATCTCTAGAGCACGGACTAGAATATAAACGATTCAAAATATCTCTAAGTCCACGGAGCGCGGACTAGAGCACTCCTCTGAGTCCGAAGTGCGGACTAAAGTATAAACGATTCAAAAAATCTCTAAGTCTTCAGAGCCCGCACTAGAGTACTCTGATTTCTCGATGTGCGGACTAGAGTATAAACGGTTCAAAAAATCTCTAAGTCCCCAGAGCAAGGATTAGAGTACTCTGAGTCCCCAGAGTGCGGACTATAGTATAAACGATTTAAAAAATCTCTAAGTCCTCGGAGCGCAGACTAGAGTACTCTGAGTCCCCGGAGTGCAGACTAGAGTATAAACGGTTCAAAAAATCTCTAAGTCCCTGGAGCGTGGACTAGAGTACTCTGAGTCCTCGAAGTGCGGACTAGAGTATAAAAGATTCAAAAAATTTCTAAATCCTCGAAGCACGGATTAGAGTACACTGAGTCCACGGAGTGCGGACTAGAATATAAACGATTCAAAAAATCCCTAAGTCCTTGGAGCATGGACTAGAGTACTCTGAGCCCCTGAGTGGGGACCAGAGTATAAACGATTCAAAAATCTCGAAGTCCCCGAAGCGCGGACTAGAGTACTCTGAGTCACCGAAGTGCGGACTAGGGTATAAACAATACAAAAATTTCCAAGTCTTGATGTGGACTGTAGCTTATGTAACCCACAGATTTTGAATTTCGACTACAAGTTAGACAATAAGCTAAACAATGAAAATCGTGGAAGATGAAGAAACAAAATTTTATTTACTAATCCAAAAGTTAAGTTCCATTACTACTTTTCTGGAGTTTGGAGCAAAGTCTATTCACAACAACTATAAAGATAAATAGAAATAACCACATGATTTAGGTTTATTCGGTCTGAACGAGGCATGGTCAGATAGCTACCTTTTTTATTTTTTTCCATTGGTTTCTCTGAAGGCTCCTCGCCTGAGTGTTTTCTCATGAAGGCCTTACTTCCTAGTGAGATGGTGCTCGGGGAAGGTAGAGGGACCTCAAGAGGTGTGGTCTTGCTGGGGAGAATTACCTTCAGGGGCTTATTTAGAGGATCATCAAGTTCCACCACCTGAGGTTCAGTCTTAATTTCGGCTTTCTTTTTTTCCTCTTCCAAGATTCGCTCCCCCATGCTATGTTTTGAAGTAGGTTCGGAGGAGCCTATAATTTCAACCTTGTCACGTTCATCCGCAGGCTAGGGATTCTCGGGTTTGTCTTCATCGAGCACCCCGATCACTTGAGCATCGGGCCCAGAAGTATCTCTAGTGTGAAGTCCTTCCGCTAATTTCTCTTCCTTCTCCATGAAACATCGCTCCTTGGAGTTGGTTCGAGATCAGAATGGCCTACATGAAGTTGTTAAGGATAAATGTTAGAATACATATATTATTCATCAAAAGCGATGATTCTCTAGACACTAGAAGGAAAAATTACATACCGACTTCCATCTGACTCTCAGCTGTTTTAGGAGTCTCACCCTCTGGAATAGGGGATAGAACGTGAACATCGAGCTCGATCTTATCAGGGTCATAGCCAACAAGCTGCTTGAAAGGATCGAGTGATGAGCAACCAGCCGACAAGCGGTTTCGAATGCGCCAGCAACATTGTCCTTGCCCTTCGATGAGGAGGAATCTCTTCCAAAGAGGTCTTTTGCTACAGATAAGTCGAAAGGCTTGTTTCTTCTAAGCACTTCCTTCACAAGAGCATCCTCATCAACCTCTTCGGTACCCAACATACTCTATTAATTTTTATTAAAGTATCCCATGCTTCAGCCAACGATTTGAGGTAACCTTTGCCTAGAAAAGATAGATCTCGATGCATGAGAACTCGAGCATTATATTCAACATTAAGCGGATCAAACAAGCATTTAATTTCTTCTCTGCCGACTTCAACAGCTGCCTCAAGGCGAGAATCGATTTCTGTCAATGCTATTTTTTTCCTTCCTCACGGGCTGCATCCTTTAGCGCTTCGTCTTTAGGAAGTTCCTCATTAAGCTTCGTCTTTAAGAGTCGTGTTGCGACAATTTCATCGCAATATTGTTGTGACTCTTCCTATGTAGTAGTTTTATCTTCATCCCCTTTAAGGACCAGCTCCTCCAACTCTTTAACTCGTCGAGTGAGAATATCTTTTTCCTTCTAGATGCAGTCTTTCTCCAAGGCAAGATCACCACTATGTTGGATTGCCTCATCAAGTTTCTTTTTGTGAGTGACCTCCAAACGACTAACTACGTCAGCTGTATCCATGGCCTTTTTTTGTACGACCTCAAGTTGATATTTGTACGAGGATTGTTCTTCATCCTAGGCCTTAATGATATCTTTGTTGTGAGTGGCTTCAAGTTTCAGGCGATCGATTTCATATTGACGTTCCATATAAACCTTTGAAACTTTCTCCGCCAAATGAGCAAACACGTCATGTTGGACATGGACATCATTATTGCAAGCAATGGCACTTTGTTTGACACGACCTAGAATAGGATGAATCGTAGGAAGAAACTTTAATCCGTCGAACCATATCTTTGGAAATGTAGCCTTAACTCAGCTAATTTTTCTGCTGTCGACGGATCATGTGTGGAGACTGGGGGAGTTTGCTTAGCCGTAATCACATACTTTTTACGGGCTCAGAGATTGCTTGGTGCTGGACGAGCCAGAGTGTTGGTCATGGGGGGATTCAAATTGAGATCCTTTCTAGGTAGATTTCTCCCTACTGTGCTTTGAATAAGGGAGAGGATTATTAGGATATGAAGAATGGTTGTAAGTTTTTCTTTGAGAAGATGATGAATCTCTGGGATGGTAGTCCCTACTGCCGCTGTCATCCATATCTCGGCGTCAACCTGATCCCGAATCCCGACTGGAGTAGTGGAAGATAGGGGACCCATGAAGGCGGTCGAAGACGTGTGCTCCCCATATCACCTACACAAAAGTCATGTGAAGACGAGTTAGTAGAAATCACATGATGACTAAATTTCAAGTGTAGGGTGAAGTGTAAGTGTTTGTCAAGTCTTAGTGCTTCCCACTGATGGACCAGTGTTTTTTGCTTTACTTATTGGATTTTTCTCTCCTTGATGATGATCTTGACCGCCTTCACCGTTTTTCGTGGGCGAATTGAGTCTCATGCCCCTTAGGTTATTGAAGTCATAGTTCAGTACATCGTCAGGGATGGCCATGTCTGATAGACCTTTTAGTGAACCTTCTAAATTTTGGGGAGATGACTCTTTCTCAACTAGAGTAATCGTAACTTTTGAGGTTCCATCCACTGTTTTCTTTCTCAGTTTGTAGGCTACGCTCTTTTTTGAGGTTCCATCCACTGTTTTCTTTCTCACTTTGTAGGCTATGCTCTTTTTTGTCTTTGCAGGAGGATTCGATTCATCGATATAGGGTACATTAGCTATTGGTGCTGAGTCGGGACTTCTATTCTCATCTAACGCTCATGGCACCCCGGCCTCTTTAATTTTACCTTACTCAGATGTGTCGGGAGCCCCTTCTGTAGGGGGTACCAAGGGCCCGGCCTTCTCTTTGCCTTTTTCTAAAGCGGGTCCGGTTATAGTGGTGCAAGTTGGGAGGCTAGTTCGAAGACCCTCCGCCAATAATCCAAACTTTGAAAGCAATTTCTTAACGATAACGGATTTAATCTTTCGGTCTCTCACAGGGATAGCTCGAATGGCCTCAAAGGCCTCAGAATACCCGATGCCTTTGGGTCGCGGGTGGACACCTATAAAAGTTAAAGGAAGTCTTGAAAGGATGCACTTAGAGCTTTAGACAAATAACGGTCTAGGGATGAAACTTACTCCCTTCCAGCCATCTTCTCGCAAAGCGAGAGAGGCAGCGTACGTAAAACCACTCCTGCTTATACTGGGAAAATTTACTCCACACCCCAATTAGGATTTGACATTTAGAATGTGGCTCAAGAAATATGAAGGATGAACTGTCAGACCGTCTTTGAAGCGGTAGATGTAGCGAATATCCTCGGTAATAGGGAGTCTGAATAAGGTGCCCACGAAGAGAATACAAGTGCCATGTATAAACGTGTGACTATTGAGGTGTAGCTGTGCTGGAGCAATCTCGATATACCGTAACACTTCATGGAGAAATGAATTGAAAGGTGGCATGCTTCCAACCCAACACATAAAACTGTTGCATGTTGTATACCCGGCTAGGGGCAGACGGGGCCTATCTTGTCCTGATGGAACTAAGACATGGTCGAAAGGAATTCTACGAATTGAGCACAACCGACGAAGAGCGGCTTCGTTGATTTTTGAAGCTTGTGAATCAATAGGATTATCTAGGATAACTGCTTCGTTTATAACATCAGGGGTTGGTCTATGACAACAGTGGATGGATCCAGAATGCCCTGTGTAAAAGTTGTTTGTGGATTCGAAGTTCCTACTACCTCTTGTCGAGAACTTGGCTCAGGCTTACCAAAAACTGTAGCAGAGATGGATCTTTTGAACAACTTCAATGAGCATTTAATATGGGTAGGTATCTGTTTAAACTATACCGGAAAGCCAATCAATATCAGATATAACAACAAAATATTCCCCCCGTATGATGTGTGAACTAGTGCAACCATTCAAGCATGAATACAAAAGAATTAAAGTTCTAAAGATTGGTAAAACGCGACTAAGCTTAGACTATCGTCTTCGAAGACCGTCATCACCGATCGTCTCCGAGAGCTTGCCTTATGTTCGGTAGTAGAGGCATTAGAGTTGGACATTGGCATCATATATTATGGAGGTTGTTATTTGCTTTTTTTGAGTTGAGTTCGCGTTTATAATTATTAAAACTATGGAGTTATTAGTCCGAACCAGTTCCGTACGCTCATGTGCTTAAGTTCTTGTCGTTGTTCATTGTTCTATGATCAGGTGTGGGAATATATGGTCTTGATATTTGCTATGTTCAAGTTGAGGTGATTCTGATTATCAATGCTGACCCCAAGGCCTGCAGCCGATCGTCTCACTAGACCAAATGCACCAACCAACTCACTCTCCTCTCTCTCACTCTCTAATCACCAAACAGCCCACTGGGACTATGCCGAACCACGCTCCTAGGTTCCTACCGATCCATACTCTTTCCCTCAACACCGAACGGCACCCTCGCTCAGAATACCGAACCACACCTCTAACTCCTATCGACCCACAACATCATGCGAAGTTAATAAGCCACACTCACGTTCTCTCAGAGCGATTGACCTGTATTCGCTCTTGGATCACCGAACCCCTCTTCTCTTTTCTGCAATCCTCCTTTCTCCACCTAAGTCCCGACATCCGAGTTAAGAAACGACAACTACTCCTCCTATGTGACTTATGTCGTCGCCCATCAAAGCCAGGCTGAAGCCCTAACCTAAAGTCCACTCTTATTCTTAATTCATCTCTTTCCTTCTTCTAAATTATCCTCTACCCACTCCTATAGCAAAAGAAGAAGGGGAACCATTCATCCGAGCATTGAGACCTTGTACATGACTCTGGGTTTGGAAAGAAATTCATATCTATGAAGAGAGCTCAAAGTATGCGGTGGTTTCGAGGTGTTGGGCGGGGGAATTGTTCGAATTCGTGAGCAATTAGAGTTGTGAGGTAGGCAATCTGGGTTCGATGGAAGGCTAAGTAATGAGTAACGCTCAGAGAGGAGTGAGTTGACAACTTTGAGAAAGTAAGGTAAAAGTGAGAAGGAGAAAGAACAAAGGCTAGGCTTTTATATGTGAAGAAAGGAAGGTGAACAGGTTTTCCCCCTACGGAACCGATCAAAACGCTTTGGTGGTTCGTTGAATCAATACACTGAACGACATCGAGTAGACCGAACGAGTGGTTCGGCACCCATGCGCCGACCTATCCAAAATAAAAAAAGAGAAAAAAGAAGAAGGGTCAAATACATATGTGTGTGTAAGCACACATAACGTTAGGAGGGTCTGCTATGATTCATCTTTTGTGAAATTGTGTGCGTTCAGCTTTTGAAAAGTTAAGAATAAGATCTGAACGGCAGACGATTATGTTTCTAGATGAGCTAGTTTTTGAGAATAAGAACTGTTTGCTAATTCAACGCACCTCATGTTGATTCACATGACATACTTTGGGGGACAAGTGTTACCCGGTACTTTGGTGGCGATAGTCATAGAGCCTGTGGTTGAGCCTGGACGGGACTCAAGCTAAGAGATGATTGGAAGTATAAGAGACTAATGTAACTCATGTTTGGATCAGCCTATATGCATGGATTGGTGTATTTGACATGAGCTTAGCCAAGGCAGCTCGACGCTGGGGTGAAGCCAGGGCGGATCAGCTAGGAATGGCAAGAGCAAGTGTTCGATGAAGATGATTTTGGACTAAGTGGATCGGTGTGGATTTGGTTTGGCCTTGGTCACCCGGTTAATTGTGGTCCGGCCTTAAAGGCACTAAGCCATGCATCGCTCGGTTGGGGAAAGCCATATATCGCTTGGTCGAGGAAGGCCATATATCGTTCGATCTGAATGGTCGTCATGCGTCGTTCGGTCCAGGTATTTCGGCAGGTGTCGCCTGGTCAAGAAAGAAAAGCCAAGCACAGGTCTGCTGGGGGTATTTTGTTCAGTCCAAGTTTGGTGCTCATGGTTCGGTGCATAACAAGGGAGTTGATAGCTCTTAGTTCTATCATAAAGCAAGGCGATCGGCATGTCATTGCTTCAAGTCACACTACCATTCCCTTCGAGACCCCTGAGAAGTTGCTTCGAGCTATTTGTCAAGACGCCCTGGTTCGGCATTTTTCGATCGGTTGAAAGTCATTTGGTGTGCCTGGTTCAGCTGTCTCATGATTACCATATGCAGGTCAAGTAACCTTGGCCTTGGGCCTGCACAAGGAGTCCAACCTATCTTTATCTACAGAAAGAGAGGCAGGGGTATAGTTGAGGAGGACCTTTTTTCGAGAACTCCAAAGAGACTCAGCCATTTTCTGCACTAGCTTTCTATTGACTAAAATTTGTATCCATATTGTTTGTTTATGGATTGTATCTGCATTTAAGTATTTGAGAAAGGAAATAAAGATTACATTAACAGTGGACGTAGGTAGTTACGCCGAACCACTATAATTCTGGTGTTCTTGTTTCCATTGTTAGTTTGGCATATATTCCTCTGTTTTAATTTAGGATCTTCATTAACCTCTCTACACAGATCTATTCTTAGGTGCTAGCAACCAATTCTGATGCTAATAAATGCCATGCAGAGGATTTGGCTCTGCTCATGACAATTTTAAAGGTAAACAGATTCAAGGATTCGAACCAAAAAAAGAAAGAAAATTTTTCAACAAATGACTAGGTAGGTGCACCCTCTTTGAAGTATAGCTCTAGTGATATACTTTTGAGAAGCTCATTTACTCTGCGACACTTCTCAGGACCCTCCAAGCTAGACCCCGCCAGACCTTACCGAGTATATGAATATTTCTACATCTAAATGCACAACCGAATTCAAACCAGATGAGATGTGAAAATAACCTAATGGGAGCAACCCCACATAGCTTCGCCCGATCCCACCTTTTGGTTTAGTCACTTTTTGACAAAGGATAGCAACGATCAATGGAGCAATAAATCATCTTAGAATGACGATAATAAAGGAGCTAAAGTAACTGATACCTGAGATACCAACTATCGAGGGTATAAAATGATTGTATATGGAAATTAAGTCTTGTATACTTATCACCACTCATTGAATTCAAACTTATGCTTGGTCAATAAAAATACCGGAAAAGTCAAGGTAGTGTTACCTCAAAGTCATGTCCAACGATTATTCTTAACTTTTGAAATAGCTACAAGTTTACATCTTCAATGTTTAGTGTTAGTTATACAAATAAATTGTTTCCATTTAAGTGATTTTCTTTATAGAAATTATTCATTTCCATAAAAGAATAAAACCTTTTCTTTTATAAATGAACTGAACTTATGCTTGATTCCATATTATAGTATTGGCAAAACATTTTTAGGAATACTCTTTTAAACCATTCTTTTATAGGACAAAATTTATAATACTAAGTGTATTAAAAAACAGGGTAAAAAACAGTTGTCCTTAAAACATTGTTTACTGTAAACCCAAAAAAAATTCACACTTAGCTTTATTTATAAATAATCACTTTTAAAGGATTTTCTAATTTATAAACCATCATTTATAAATTTTAAAACAATATTTATTATCTCAAATGTATACATAATTGTTAAGCCACGTTGAATTAATCGCTTAACCCCTTGCTTTCCCATTAGAATTAGTTCATGATTGTAAAACGTTAAGAGAATAATTTTTCCAAGTCTTCGACCCCAAAGGCCTAAACAAACATTAAACTGACACCCAGAAGATTATTCAACTTAACATCCCAATAATCAAGTTTCAATTTCTTTTTAACTTACCCAAAATTTTCCCTTATCTTGTCAAAACTCTTATGTGATCTTTGACAAGTATCCAGATTTTCTTTTAATAAACAAATCATTTATCTTTATATTAAATACCTAATTATTTCCTAAACACTTTCATTAAATCAGTAATTTATCTTTAAAAAAATTCAATTAATTTACTTTAAACTCATTAAATCAATTAATTGACTTGAATATTATTTGTTAAAAGATTTATTTAATCCATATAATCATTAGATAAAATGAATAATTCATCTCAAACATCATTAATTAAAATGATAAGTAAACTTTAAATACCATTAATTAAAACAATTAATTAAGTTTACATAATCATAAATTAATTGGATTAATTAAATTCAAAGCTCATTAGTTAAAACGATTAAATAAACATCATTTGTCAAATGATTTAATTAACTATATAACACCTTAATTAAAATTATTTAACTAAATCCCAAATAGCATTAGTTAAATTTAAAACAATCATTAATTAAATGAATAATTAAATTCGAACATCATTATTTAAAATGATTAATTACTTTTAATTATAATTAATTAAAATGATAATAAATATAAATTATCGTTAATTAAGATAATTAGTTAAACTCAAGAAATCATTAGTTAAAATGATAAATTAAATCTTATCTCATTTAAATCAAAGATAAACCAATTTTGAACATCATTTATTGAATTGGTTAAATAACCACAAAAATCATTAGTTGAAATGATTAATTATTTTAAATTTTCATTAATCAAAATGATTAATGAGCTTTAATATTCTGTTTAGCAGAAAAACAAGCTCAAGTTCATACGATAGGGTTTTAGGAAAGAAATTCAATAAATGACGTTATAATGAAATTGCTATAATGGTACTAAACAAATTAAATGGAATATCAGGATTTATTTTAATTAACCGTCAGCATAACAACATAAGGATAAATAAATAATTATTGGCAAGAAACTCCTCAGTGTCTCTCTATAGATTTTCCCTGCAAAATAATGGTTATGTATTATATATATATAATCATATGGGTTTATAACGATCAAATTAATATGTCATTTGCTTTCCAAACGAAAATTCAACCAAACAACCAATCAAACAATTTAACTAACATCCCAACAATCAATAAATATTTATAACATTGCTGATATGGTATAACAAAAATTAATGTGAGCTTAACTCATATTGATTTTTGATTTCACCGAAACATACCGAATTGGACTTAAACCGAATGGTCGTCCGATTTTAGCCTAAATTTCATAAATCTCCAAATCCATCTAAACGAATTTCATCACGAAGATCTCGATGACGCGAGTCTAATGCAAAAAAAGGCATTCGAATCCGACCTCATAAAAGTTAGAAACACAATTTATAAGTTATTGATAAAATTTAAATTACAAATAACAACTTTATGTTTATTTACAATTTTACCCTACACTGCTTTCTTCCCCAAATATTCCAACATGCATAGTGAAACACAATGTCCAAGTACCCATTAAAATTTTGCACATATACCTCTGACACGGAGCAACGACACACCATTTGACGAACCGTTGCATTGCTCACCTTCTCTCCTCGAACTAGACAAGCAAATCACTAAGATGGAACGACCGCACCTCCTTCCATGATCGCGACCTACACTTGACCTCGCCAAACCTATAGGTCGCGTGTCCCAATCGGCCACCAAACCTCGCAAAAAATTTCCTAAAGTGATATATTCCCTAGCAAGTCCGAAACCAAGCCTCGTTCGCCCCTTAGTCGACCATACGCTCCAATATCTCCAACCGTACTTTACTGCCTTAAGGTTGAGCCACCTAAAACGTCATTGTCCATAATTCAAGGCTATAACATCGAAGCTAAGATCAAAACAAACTTGATGAACTTTATTTCATGATTTTTCAATGCTTATTTATTTAAATTTTGATTTTTAAAGTTCTATATTAAAGGGGGAACCCATTTCTTGGTTTATAGAAAATGTTAAATAGAGGTGAAGAGGGATGGGAGAGGCATGGGCCTAAAAAGATGGGATATGGGCTAGTTGGTATGGCAGAAATGATGAACATGTACATGTGTGTGTGTTTATATAATTTTATTTTAAAATATTCAACAAAACGTATTAGGAGTCGCCAATGAATATGTGGAGGGCCAAAAATCTCAAACTCCAAACGAGGCATGTTGCTTGGCATTCTATATGTTATACTTCTATTCCAAACACAATGGAACTAGTCCCGAGCCTTAATTCAATCATATGCAGAAGATAGCTTTTCCAACCTAACCATTATATTGAATTTTTGATATTAAATTCTGTACGTTTTCAACTCGCACGACCAAACGATATGTCTGATCGTCACAAAATTCGACGGCATATTTTGACTCACTATTATAGATTCAGTGAAACTGGTATAGTCAAAATCCAAGACTGTGCCCCAAAAGGCTAATTTCACAGATTTAGATATTGTTTTATATTTAATTTTCAACATTTATCCAATCTATTTATATTTGTAAATAAATTTACAAATTGAATTCACTAATATTATTTATTAAATAAAAGGAGTTAATTAAAATTATTCAATCCATTTAATTTTGTAATTCAAATATTTAATCATTCCCTATATTTGAATTATAAGTCACTAAATTCCTAAAACTAATTATTTAAAATAAATTAGACATGTAAAATCAAATGACCTGAATTTTGGGTCGTTACATTCTTTACTCCTTAAAAGAATTTCGTCCTCGAAATTCCTAAGGAAGAAAATGTTTTCAAAACCTTAAGTTTAAATCTATAAATTAAGATGAGTTTTTAAATTTATTTTTGAAACCAATTAGCTAGAATAGATTACAAATTTCCAAGTCTTTTAAATAAACCCATCCAAACCAACTAATTTCCTTTCATTCATTCATTCCAAGACATAACTCAAACGGTCAAATTTTACTTATTGAAAATTTCCAAAATTCTAAAAAATATCCTAACTCTTAAATTTCAAAAAAAATTGCCAGCATCACCGGTCGATCGGAACAACTACAAATTGCCTCTAAGGGCTCTAATCCAATCAAAAAAACAAAAGCCAAATGGCCTTCCATATCTGGAGCATAAATCATCAACCAATTTAAATTTTCTTGATTTATTGTGTACCATTTTGCATTTTATTTATTTTGGCAGGTAATTATTATCTCTATGCAAATACAGGTGCGTAAGAAGTTATGTAGGAATCTCTTGCCACCATGTACTTACATAATCTAAAAAAGAATTAGGTTGACAAAAGCAATGTGATGTAACTTTACATGCAAAAACTAGTCTGATATTAATCTACATGAAATCAATAACCATATCTCAATAATATGTGATAAAATATAGAGAATGTTCTGTAATAGATGTTATGCATCTAATAAATTTTAGATCTAAATACTTAGGTTTTTTAAATTTCAGTAAACTCATATTTGAAAGCATGCCACATATATTTTCGTATATAATAACTTTAAACAATTCATGTAAACAAACTCACATTGGGTTTATTCGGATTTGAACTCATTTCGATCATACACTAATAAAGAGAATAATTTACTATGTATTCCACAACATTCGTCTAAGAATACATCAGATCGTCACTTAGAAGATAATTCAGATTATTACAAAACTAATCGAAACAGTTTCCTTCTAATTATCCCAAAGAAAATGCATTTCATTTAAAAGTCTACTTTCCAAACATATTTTTTTAAGTTACTTCCAAAAAAACTACTATTTCTTTTATCAAAAACCCTTTGAAATTATTTCCAAAAATTTCAGGATTTAGATTCATAAATCCTTTTTAAACACATTTTACAAACTAGATATATAAAAAATTTCCTTCATATAAAATCATTTCATATTCTAAAAATCCTACTTTATTATAATAGGATTATCTCAAATATTTATTCTCTAAATATCTTATCCCACTATTTAGGTTATATTAACAACTTTTTATTAAAGTTTAATCCTTGACCCACCATTATTAAAATGTAAATTTTCAAGCTAACATTTTCTACGAACACTTTTATAGTAAAATTTTGAAAATTAATTCATAAAGGGTTCGTTTTAATTCAAAGCGATAAATGCTTCTAAATAATCTGAGCATAATTTAATAACTAACAAGCAATAGTTAATGCATCTTATTTAGATTAAGCATAACCGAACAAACAATAGTGATAATAAATAAATATTATCACATTTGAACCAACACACTTTATAACTATATAAAGTTTTGAAAATTATTCCTTAATATATGTAAAATATAATCCAAGGAAAAATATTAAATTTGTCAAAATTTTCAAAATTTTCAATATCATGTCCATTGGCTTTGGGCGAGTGTTTAGAAATCTCTATACATACCATGGCATCCTACGTCCCGATCAGAATTCAAAAAAAAAATCAATAGATAAATTAATATAATACATTTTTATAACATTAACAAATACGCTCTTAAATATATGATACCCTCAAATTCATTCTAAGGTGTTGCTTACACTATCTCTAATGAGCCAAACCTTACTAAAGCAAAGGTTCTCACTTAACATTTAGCTCTAATACTTTAAAGACCCGCCTTTATGGCCACCAAAAGTCAACACTGAACAGTACCACCGTGTTTCAATGCCGCGTAGCCAAACGACAAAAGAGCATATTACTGGGGTAAATAAATGAAAAGAACAAAGAACATAGAAAAATAGAATCTCACAGCGGAATCGACAACATATAATATAACAAGGACATTAGAAACTGTCACTCCAAAATACAGAGTATACCAAAATTAAAAATAACCCTTATCGACAGGATAGTCATAAAATCCTGAACCTACAAATACTAATAGGGATACTACATAATACAACGGAAAATAAAAACATTACGATAAGTGAATCTGTAGCTCCCCTTCAAGACCTCCTTGACACCAGGACAACCTAGGAAAATACTCAGTCTGACCCAAGCATTATAATAAATTAACACCCAGATCAGTCTAGAATTACTAGCGTGAGATAACTCAAATAATGGGAAAATATAAAAGTTCTATGAGACCATGGCGCTAATGCGGGATGGGTTTTTACCTTACAAGAATAACATCCATACACATAAGAGCAGAAATAAATAGAAGGAAACAAATTCAAATATGAATGGGTATAATTAATATTAGAACCATATTTGAAAGAATGGAAATAACCCAAGTTAAATCCAAATTGGACATAATGGATAAAACAAGGAAACAGTCCAAATTCAATTGAATGGAGAAAATAAAATGACAGTCCAAACTTGATAGAATGGGCTAAATAAGGTAGCAGTCCAAACTTGATATAATGGATGTAATAAGATAGCCGATCAATTTGATAGAATGGACTAAATTAATACCTAAATGCTGTAAAGAGGAGTTGGCTCTACTCATGGAAATTTTAAAGATAAACATATTCAAAGATTTTAATCAAATAAGGAAAGGAAATTTTCCAACAAATGACTTGAAAGGTGCACCCTCCTTGAAGTATACCTCTAGTAACATACTTTTGAGAAGCTCATTAACTCCGTGACAGTTCTTGAGACCTTGCCAGACTTACCGAGTATTCGAATATTTCCACATCAAGTGCACAACCGAATCCAAACTAGATGAGATGTGAAAATACCCTTATGCGAGCAACCCCACATAGCTTGGTCTCCCCTCATGCTTTTGATTTAGTAATTTTCCAACAAAGGATAGCAATGCTCAATGGAGCAATAAATCATCTTAGAATGACGATTATAAAGTAGATGAGTAATCTATAGCTGAGATACCAACTATCAAGGTTATAAAATTATCATATATGAAAATTAACTCTTGTATACATATCACCATTCATTAAATTCAAACTTGTACTATTTCTTGATTAATAATAATATCAGATAAGTCAAGATAGTGTTACCTTAAACTCATGTCCAACGATTATTCGTTACTTTTGAAATAGTGACAAGTTTACGTCTTTGATGTTTAGTGCTAGTTATGCAAATAAATCGTTTCCATATGAGTGATTTGCTTCATAGAATAATTCATTTCCATAAATGAATCAAACTTTTTCTTTGAAAAATGAATCAAACTTCTACTTAATTACCATATTATAGTACTGGTAAAACATTTAGAAATACTCTGTCGAACCGTTCTTTTACATGAGAAAATTTAGAATACTAAGTGTATTAAAAACAAGGGTCAAAAACAATTATCGTTAAATTTTTTTGCTATAAACCCAAAAACAATTCACACTTAGCTTTATTTATAAATAACCCCTTTTAAAGGATATTCTCATTTATAAACCATTATTTAGAAATTTTAAAACAATATTTATTACCT
This sequence comes from Allium cepa, assembly GCA_030765085.1. NCBI lineage: Eukaryota > Viridiplantae > Streptophyta > Magnoliopsida > Asparagales > Amaryllidaceae > Allium > Allium cepa. The sequence goes on from CM060937.1 coordinate 906,165,547, forward strand.
CAAACGCATACAGAATTGTTAAGCCTTATTCAATTGATTACTTAACCCCTTGCTTTTCATTAGAATTAGTTTCTGATTGTAAAACCTTAAGAGAATAATTTTTCCAAGTGCTCAACCCCGGAAGGCCTAAACTAACATTAGACTGACACCCAGAAGATTATCCAACTTAACATCCTAATAATCGAGTTCCAAATCCTTTTTAACTTACCCAAAAGTTTCCCTTACCTTGTCAAAACTTTTATGTGATCTTGACAAGTATCCAGATTTTCTTTAATAAACAAATCATTTATCCTTATATAAATAGTTAATTATTTCCAAAACACTTTTATTAATTTATCCTTAAAACGAATCAGTTAATTTACTTTAAACCCATTTCTTAAACAAATTAATTAACTTGAATATTATATGTTAAAAGATTTATTCAATCCATATAATCATTTGTTAAAATGAATAATTAATCTCAAACATCATTAATTAAAATGATAAGTAAATTTTAAATACCATTAACAAAATCAATCAGTTAAGTTTAAATAATCATAAGTTAATTAGATTAATTAAATTCAAAACTCATTAGTTAAAACAATTAATTAACATCATTTGTTAAAATGATTTAATTAACTAAATCATTAATTAAAATGATTTAACTAAATCCCAAATATCATTATTTAAATTTAAAACAATCATTAATTAAATGATTAATTAAATTCAAACATCATTATTTACAATGATTAATTACTTTTTAATATCATTAATTAAAATGACGATTAATTTCAATTATCATTAGTAAATATAATTAATTAAACTCAAGAAATCATTAGTTAAAATGATGAATTAAATCTTATCCCATTTAAATCAAAGATAAATCAATTTTAAACATCATTTATTAAATTGGTTAATTAACCTCAAAAATCATTAATTGAAATGATTAGTTATTTTAACTTGTCATTAATCAAATGATTAATGAGCTTTAATATTCTGTTTATTAGAAAAACAACCTCAGGTTTATACGGTAGGGTTTGGGGATGAAATTTAATAAATGACGACATAACAAAATTGTTATAACGACACTTAACAAATTAAACAGAATATCAGGATTTATTTTAATCAGCCGTATGTATAACAGCATAAGGATGTAAATAAATAATTATTAGTGAGAAACCCCTCAAGGCCTTTCTATATATTTTCTTTACAAAATAATGATTATCGCTCATATATATATATAATTATATGGGTTTATAATGATTAAATTAATATGTCATTCATTTTCCAAACAGAAATTCAACCAAACAATCAATCAAATAATTTAACTAACATCCAAGCAATCAATAAACATTTATAACATTAGTGATATGATATAATAAAATTTAATGTGAGTTAAACTCACATTGATTTTCGTTTTCGCCGAAACGTACCGGTTTTGGACTAAAATCGAATGGTCGTCTGATTTTAGCCTAAATTCCAACAACCTTCAAATCCATCCAAACCAATTTCATCATGAATATCTCGATAACATGAGTCTAACACAAAAAATGGCGTTCGAATCCGATCTCATATGAGTGAGATACACAATTTATAAGCTATCGATAAAATTTAAATTTTAAATAAACAACTTTATATTTATTTAAAATTTTACCCCTCACTGATTTCTACCCCAAATCCTCCAACATGCACAGTGGAACGCGTGTCCAAGAACCCATCAAAATCGTGCACATATACGGAGCTACGACACTTCGTTTGACGAACCGATTGCATCGATTGCCTTCTCTCCTTGAACCACACAAGCCCATCACCAATATGGAACGACCGCACCTCCCTCAATGATTGCAACTTTCGCTTGACCTCACCAAACCCTACAGGTCGCGCATGCAAATCGGCCACCAAACCTTGCAAATATTTGCCCTTTGTGCTGTATTCCTTCGCGAGTCCAAATCCAAGCCTCATTCGCCCCTTAGTCGACCATACGCTCCAATATCTCCAACCATAATTTACTTCCTTAAGGTCGAGCCTCCCAAAACGTTATCGTTCTCCAATTCTAGGCTATAACATCGAAGCCAAGATCAAATCAAACTCGACGAAATTTATTTCATCATTTCAATGCTTATATAATTAAAGTTCTATATTAAAGAGGGAAACTATTTCTTGGTTTACAGAAAATGTTAAATAGAAGTAAAGAGGGATGGGAGAAGCATAGGCCTAAAAAAGGGGATATGGGCTGATGGTATGGAAGAAATGGTAAACAAGTACATATATATATATATATATATATATATATTGTTTTAATTTTAAAATAATCAACAAAAAATATTGGGAGTCACCAATGAATGTATGTGAGGCCATAAATCTCAAACTCTAAATGAGGCGTGCCGACTACCGTTCTATATGTTATACCCCTTTTTCAAACACAATGGATCTAGTCTCGAGTCTTAATTCGATTATATACAGAAGATAGCTTTTTGAACCTGATTATTACATTAAACTTTTGATATTAAATTCTCTGCGTTTTCGAATCGCACGATAAAACCGAAACGTCCGATCGCCATGAAATTCAACGACATATTATGACCCACTATTACCGATATAATGAAATGGTTATAGTCAAAATCCGAGATTGTGCCTTGAAAGGTTAATTTCACAGATTTAAATATCGTTTTATATTTCATTTTCGATATTTTATCCAACCTATTTATATTTGTAAATAAATTTACAAATTGAATTCACCAATATTATTTAATAGTTAAAAGGAGTTAAATAAAATTATTAAATCCATTTAATTAACATTAAATTTCATAATTCTAATATTTAATCATTCTCTATATTTGAATTATAAGTTATTAAATTCCTAAATCTAATTATTTGATTATTTAAAATAAATTAGACATTTAAAATCAAATGACCAAAATTTTGGGTCGTTATATTCTCCTCTCTAAATGAATTTCGCCCCTGAAATTCCTAAGGAAGAAAATATTTCCAAAACCGTTAAGTTTAAAACTATAAATTAAAATTAGTATTAAACATATTTTCAAACGCAATAGATGGAATAGATTCCAAAATTTCCAGGTCTTTTAAATTCACCCACCTAACTAACTAATTTCCTTCTATTCATTCATTCCAAGGCATAATACAAAAGATCAAATTTTATTGAAATTTCCAAAATTCTCAAAAATATCCTAACTCTTTAATTTTCGAAATTTTTTGCCAGTGTCTTCTTTTCGTGGCACGATCGAAACAACTACAAATGCCTCTATGGGCTCTAATCCAATCAAAGAAAATAAAACTCAAATGGACTCCCATATCTAGAGCATAAAGCATCAACCAATTTAAATTTTCTAGATTTATCATATACCTTTTTTCGTTTGATTTATATTTTGGTTGGTAATTTATTATCTCTATACAAATGCAGGTGCGCAAGAAGTTAAGTAGGAATCTCTTGCCTTCCTATACTTACATAATCTAAAAGAGAATTAGGTTAACAAAAGCAATGTGATGTAACTTTACATGCAAAAAACTAGTCGGAAATTAATCTACATGAAATCAACAACCATATCTCAACCGTATGAAATAAAATACAGAGAATATTCTATAATAGATGTTATGCATCCAATAATTTTATATGATAAATTTTAGATCTAAATACCCGGGTTTTTTAAATTCCAAAACTCATGTTTGGAAGAGTTCCATATATATTTTCATATATAATTACTTCAAACAATTTATATATTAAAACTCACATTGGGTTCATTCGGATTTGAACTCATTTCGATCACACAATGATAAATGATAATTTACTAAGTATTCCACAACGTTCGCCTAAGAAAACATCTGATCATCACTTAGAAGATAATTCAGATTGCCACAAAACTAACCGAAACAATTTCCTTCTATTTATCCCAAAAAATACATTCCATTTTAAATTCTACTTTCCAAAGTAATTTTTTCAGTTACATCCAAAAATACTATATATAGAAAATTTCCTTTATATACAATCATATCATATAAAGGAAATTTCCTTTATATAAAATCATATCAAACTATTATTCTACTTTCCAAAGTATTTTTTAAGCACATTTTACAAACTAGATATATAGAAAATTACCTTTATATAAAATCATATCATATTATAATAATCCTTCCTTATAATAATAGGATTATCTTGAATATTTATTCTCTAAATATCTTATCCCACTATTTAGGTCATATTGACTACTTTTTATTAAAGTTTAATCCTTGACCCACCATCGCTAAAATGTGAATTTTCAAGCTATTATATAGGAGTTGCTCCACTCATGAAAATTTAAAGATAAAGAGACTCAAGGATTCGAATTAAATAAGGAAAGGAAAATTTTCAACAAATGACTAGGAAGGTGCACCTCCTTGAAGTATACCTCTAGTAATATACTTCTAAGAAGCTCATTTACTCTGTGACACTTCTCGAGACCCTACAAGCATGAACTCGCTAGACGTTACCGAGTATTAAAATATTTCCATATCTAAGTGCACAACTGAACCCAAACTAGATGAGGTATGAAAATACCCTAATGGGAGCTACCCCACATAGCTTGGCCGCCTCTTACGCTTTTGATTTAGTCATTTTCCAACAAAGGATAACAACGCTCAATGGAGCAATAAATCATCTTAAAATGATGATTATAAAGTAGATAAAGTATTTGCTAGTTGATATACCAACTATCAAGGATATAAAATGATCGTATATGAAAATTAAGTCATGTATACTCATCACCATTCATTGAATTCAAACTTGTACTATTTCTTGGTTAATTATAATACCGAACAAGTCAAGATCGTGTTAACTTAAAGTCATGTGAAATGATTAATCTTTACTTTTGAAATAGCAACAAGTTTACGTCTTCGATGTTCCATGCTTTATAGAAATAATTCATTTCCATAAAGAAATCAAACTTTTTCTTTTAAAAAAGAACTGAACTTGTGCTTGATTTCCATATTATACTATTGGTAAAACATTTAGAAATACTCTTTTGAACCGTTCTTTTGTAAGAGAAAATTTATAATACTAAGTGTATTAAAAACAAGGGTCAAAAACCATTATCGTTATAACATTATTTACTGTAAATCCAAATCAATTCACACTTAGCTTTATTTATAAATAATCCCTTTTAAAGGATTTTCTCATTTATAAACCATTATTTATAAATTTTAAAACAATATTTATTGTCTCAAATGTATACAAAATTGTCAGGCCTCATTCAATTAATTGCTTAACCCCTTGCTTTCCCATTAGAATTAGTTTTTGATTGTAAAACGTTAAGAGAATTATTTTTCCATGTGCTAAACCCAAAAGGCCTAAACCACCATTAGACTAACACCCAAAAGATTACTCAACTTAACATCCCAATAATTGAGTTCTAATTCCTTTTTAACTTACCTAAAAATTTCTCTTATCTTGTCAAAACTTTTATGTGATCATTGACAAGTATTCGGATTTCCTTTTAATAACCAAAGCATTTATCTTAATATATAATAATTAATTATTTCCATAATACGTTCATTAAATCATTAATTTATCTTTAAAACAACTCAGTTAATTTACTTTAAACTCATTTATTAAATCAATTAATTAAATTGAATATTATATGTTAAAAGATTTATTCAATCCGTATAATCGTTAGTTAAAATTAATATTTCATCTCAAATATCATTAATTAAAATGATAAGTAAATTTTAAATATCATTAATTAAAATAATTAATTAAGTTTAAATAATCATAAATTAATTGGATTAATTAAATTCAAACCTTATTAGTTAAACGATTAATTAAACATCATTTGTCAAAATGATTTAATTAATTATATAACATCATTAATTAAAACGATTTAACTAAATCCCAAGTATCATTAGTTAAATTTTAAAAAATTCATAATTAAATGATTAGTTAAATTCAAACATCATTATTTAAAATGATTAGTTACTTTTAAATATCGTTAATTAAAATGATGATTAATTTCAGTTATCTTTAATTAAGATAATTAATTAAACTCAAGAAATTATTAGTTAAAATAATAAATTGAATTTACCTCATGTAAATCAAAGAAAAACCAATTTTAAGCATCATTTACTAAATTTTTTAAGTAACCTTAAGAATCATTAGTCGAAATGATTAAATATTTTAAATTGTTATTAATCAAAATGATTAATGAGCTTTAATATTCTGTTTAGCGAAAAAACAAGCTCAAATTCATATGACAAGGTTTTGGGGATGAAACTTAATAAATGACAATTTAGTGAAATTGTTATAATGAAACTTAACAAATAAAATGGAATATCATTATTTATATTAATTAACCGCATGTATAACAACATAAGGATGTAAATAAATAATTGTTGATGAGTAACCCTCAGGGTCCTCTATAGGTTTTTCCTACAAAACAATGGTTATGGATAACACACACACACACACACACACGCACGCACACACCATATTGGTTTATAATGATCAAATTAATATGTCATCCATTTACCAAACTGAAATTCAACCAAACATTCAATCAAACAATTTAACTAACATCTAAGCAATCAATAAACATTTATAACATCACTGATATGATATAATAAAATCTAAAATGAGTTAAACTCACATTGATTTTCATTTCCACCGAAACATCCTGATTTTGGAATAAAACCGAACGGTCATCTGATTTTAGCATAAATTTTAACAAGCTCCAAATCTGTCCAAACCAATTTCATCACGAAGATCTCGACGAACAAGTCTAACACAAAAAATGGCATTCGAATGAGTGAGATACACAATTTATACGTTATTGATAAAATTTAAATTATAAATAAACAAATTTATATTTATTTGCAATTTTACCACTCATTGCTTTCTTCCCAAACCCTCCAACATGCACAATGAAATACCATGTCTAAGAACCCATCAAAATCATGCAATATACACACTGACACGGGGCTAAGGCACTCCGTTTGACGAACTAGTTGAACCGATGGCCTTCTCTCCTCAAATCAGACAAGCCTATCACCAAAATGGAACGACCACCCCTCCCTTCATGATCGCAACCTGCACTTAACCTTGCCGAACCCTATGGTTGTGCGTCCCAATCGGCCACCATACCTCGCAAAAATTATGCCGAGGTGGTATACTCCCCTGCAAGTTCGAATCCAAGCCTCGTTCGCCCCTTCATCGACCATACACTCCAATATCTCCAACCCTAATTTACTGCCTTAAAGTTGATCCTCCCACAATACCATTGGCTATAGCATCGAAGCCAAGATCAAAACAAACTCGATGAACATTATTCATGATTTTTCAATGCTTTTTTATTTAAATTTTGATTTTTGAAGTCTTATATCAAAAAGGGAAACCGTTTCTTAGTTTACTAAAAATGTTAAATAGAGGCGAAGAGGAATGGGAGAAGCGTGGGCCTAAAAAGATAGGGTATGGGCTAATGGTATGGCAGAAATGGTGAAAACGTACACACATACACACACACACACACATATATTATTGTAATTTTAAGATATTCAACAAAACATATCCAAAAATCTCGAACTCCAAACGAGATAGTTTCCTGACATTTCGAATGCAATGGAACTAGTCCTGAGCCTTAATTCGATCATATGTAGAAGATAACTTTTTAAACCCAATTACTATATTAAATTTTCCATATTAAATTCTATGCGTTTCAATCTCGCATGACCAAATAATACGTCAGATCGCCATGAAATTCCACGGTATACTATGATTCACTATTACAGATCTAATAAAACTGATTTTATCGAAATCCAAGACTGTGCCCTTAGTGGCTAATTTCACATATTTAAATATCGTTTTATATTTAGTTTTTGATATTTATCGTAACTATTTGTATTTGTAAATAAATTTACAAATTGAATTCACCAATATCATCTATTAATTGAAAGGGGTTAAATAAAATCATTAAATCCACTTACATAAAATTTCATGATTAACATATGTAATCATTCCATATATTTGAATTATAAGTTATTAAATTCTGGAATCCAATTATTTAAATATTTAAAAAAATAAACAATTAAAATCAAATGACCAGAATTTTGGGTCGTTACATGGATGTTATCTTCGCAATGGAACTAGTTTAGACGAATTTGGAGACATTCGAAACTTATGCTAAAATCGAACGTAGTTCCAAATCGGAAGGCCTCGGTGACAACAGGAATTTTGGTGAGTTAACTCACCTTTTAGGTTAACTAAAAATAGCATATAGTTGATAAAATTTATTGATTGGATGTTTGGATATTTATATGCTGATTGTTTGGTTTTGATTAATTGTCGTTTTAGACAGAAATTAATCTATTAAATTATTGCAGGAACATGTTGAAGGGATCCAACATGATTCCTCGCCACAGTTGATTTATATATATATATATATATATATATATATATATATGTTGATATATACATATATGTACATGAGTTGTGACACAGGTGGAAACAGGTTGGAGTGATCCAATGGGATTACTCGCCATTTATTGAAATGTTTTTAATAATATTATTGTTGAATGTGGAATACCAAGCCTGATTGTTAACCCTATTGGTTATGATGATATTGTTATATAATCAACTAGAAATCCAGTAGTGATAAAAAATCAATATTTGTTAAGCGATAGTAACTATTGGCCTAAAATTAGTATTTTAATTTGCCATTTTAGTTGCAATTGGTTTTTGAAACAAAAAATGATTTTAAATCCGAAATTGGGTTTTGTAAATATTTCGTTTTAAAGGATTTAACTTCTATTTTATTCCAACCTTCTTATCTACCTTTTTCTAAGTATTTATCCCTATTAATATTGTTATAATGTTTTTTTATTGATATTAATATAGTTTTGAAGTTATTTATTTATATTAGTATTGTTTTAAAGTAATTTATTTATATTAGTATTGTTTAAAGTTATTTATTTATATTAATATTGTTTAAAGTTATTTGTAAATATTAATATTTTTTATTGTTATTTGTTTATATTAATATTTTGATAGTTAATTATTTAAGTAATTAATAAGGCCTGAAATTAATAATAATGATTTATTTATAATGTTTGGAAATTAATTATTATTATTTATAATAATGGTGAAGATTGATTATTATTGTTTATTAATAATCTTTTATAATTATTAATTGTTATTATATAATGGTATTTGAAGAAAATGATTATTATTTATTTAGAAACGTTTTTGAGATTTATAAATAGAGTTTTATAAACTAACTTAGTTTACAAGAGGAGTTTACAAATTGTTTTTTGGAGACTTAAAGGAAAATTATTTATAATGTATAAAGAGAGATTTGCAAATGGTTCTAGATATTTATAAAGGAAATTTATAAATGGGTTTATAGATTTATAAGAAGACCTTTATAAATAATTGTATGAGTTTGCAAAAGTTTATAAATGACTTGAGAAACGGTTTAGAAATATTTATAGATGGTTTTAAAGATTATAAATAGTTTTATAAATGGGTTTTGAGATTTATAAAGAATTTATAAATGATTTTTGAATTGCATAGAAAGGAAATCGTTCTCAATTTTGTGAATATACTTATAGTGTTAAGATAAGCATATAGATATTTTTCTACGTATGGAATATATAGGGATATGCGGGTATATCTTTGTATAGGTATTTATAAACAAGTATTAAAAAGTGATTTTCATTACTTAAAAGATTAATTAAAAGGAGGCTAGTGGTTACTTATGTGTTTAACCAATGTTGGTTTTCCCTTTGGAAGTAAATCACTGATTTGAACGTTGTTTATTCGATTATTAAATAACAAACTTTCAAATTTGGACCCAAAACGCAACTCAAGAAATATTTAGGAGAAACGTGAGTTATTTGGCACAGTCATCTTCAATGATGTTGTACTGTGTTTATAAATATCTTTTCGTTCTCCTAGGACAAATGATAAGAAAATTCATCCACTAACGGTTAGATGGAAATGTACGCTCTTATCTTTGACTGTTTATTTCTTAAAGAACCGAGTTTGAGTTTACTAGAAATTATTAAAAGTTGTTTAAAAGATATCGGGATCGGATATGTTATCCAAAAACTACTTCTATCCAACTCAAGCATTTCGAATTGAAGACATCTTGAAGATGAAAAAATTGAAGATGGAGCATAAGCATTTCGTTTAGTCCCAAAATGAAGTTGTATGGATGAACGTTGGCATTGCATTGTTGCTGGGAGGGCAATGTTAGCATTCCATGTGGGAATTGCTATATAAAGATAGAATATATCCTCAAGCCTCATCAACTAGGAATGACTAAAAGGAAGAGGTGGTAGGGATAAGTGGGTCACTCCTAAGTAGGGTATGATCATACCTATCTAGAGTCGATATTATCTCTCATTTTATGCTTCGGGGCCCATTAAGGGAGGGCTGATAATACTCGGTACTACTAGTCAAGTGGCAGACCAGTTTTGTGTTGGCAAAGGATCCTAGCTAGGTCCTTTGTGTAATTTTACGAAGAGAAGCACTATGACGGGTGGTACCCTTCATTATATGGTACCCATTCTCCAACAAGCATCGTATGGACTTAGTTATGCTCAACTTTGCTGAAATGTGAGATGCGAGCATTTCAGCTATATTCATATTTTACTTTGACTTCTTGACATTATTATAATATCAATGGTTTTTTATGGAAATGTTTTGGTTATCATAAGGTGAAAATCCATCCATGTTTATGTGCAGCACGGTCTTACGAGATATCTTTATTTTTCAAAGGTTTTTATAACTTTTATTTGCGTGAAAATTGGTCGCAAAACCCAAGTGTCATGAAAGCACTAGTGTATGAACACAGATCAGTGATAAATGATCACAAATCACAGATTTAAGTAATGTAGAGGATAAAAAATGAAGAACAATAAACTTCGAACGTAAAGAAATAGATAAAGACACAAGATTTAAATAGTTCGGCTATCTCCGGCCTACATCCACTTCAAAAGTTAATATTTTGTTGACTTTCTTTGCTAGTTACAACTAATTACTGATAAAATTCAAGTACAACAACAGCCTTGTAGTGCAAAGATGTTTTCGGCAGAGTCTGGACATCGAATAGCCAAAAAGATCCCTTCCCTCAAGGCTCTGAGGTGCTATTTATAGGCGTAGGTTGTAAATATCTCGCTCAGATCTTGGGAGACTTATTTTGGCACGTGAGTAGGCCTACGAGATCGATCCCAGGTGATTTCGACTCGATCCAATATCAATATGAACGAATTTCGTATCGATCAAGATTTGACCCAATCGAGTCGAAATTTGGCATAAACATTCTTTAGGTCGTACGCAAGCTCCTTTGAAAATTTGGTGGCATTTGGACTCGTGGATTGCAAGTTATGATCGATATGAAATGTAGTTTTCCTAAAAGCTGAAGCGTTCGTCTCCATCCCCTCATATTAGCTGCATCGATGACGTGGCTCGAAAGTCCATGGAGATCCAATTCTGACACCGAGTTGATTGCTTCCTTCGTATCGATCGATATAAACATGATCGATACGAACACGACTCCTGAACCCTTCGGTCTTCTTCGAATCGATGCATGAGTAGGTCCTTCGTATCGATCAATAATCGATTGGTACAAAATGCTTATCCATGTTCCTACTTCCATTGCTTCTTCCTTCGTATTGATCCCAGCCCTGATTGATACGAAATGCACTGACATACTTGGCCATCCAATCGATACGTATGTATCGATATGAAACCCATAGCATGAGTCCATTTTGATTGATACGAACGCGTCGATCCAAAGTAAATAGCCGAATCCACTTCTACCAATACGAACTGTGTCGATACAAACTGTATCGATACGAAATCAGCTCCTTCCAATATTGATCCATCCATATCCCGAGAATACGAACTCCGATTGACCTAAAATTTGAAACGTAGTCTCTCCTAACCTTTTCCATCATTCCCAATCGATTTTATCTTGATTGGAGCTTGGCAAATTTTGACGACATCGATCACGGTCTCATTTTCAATCGATCTCCAATCCTGATATCCATCCTTTCCAGCTAATTTGTTGATATTTCAGCCTTGACCAAAAGGTGGGATAACAGATTTAAAAATTTAATTGAGGTGTGCGTATATTACGCTGGTTTACCAAACTAATTCGAGTGTTATTTTATTACAATGCTCAGGTCAGACCGAGCATATTTACAGATTTTGTTTTAGATGCTTTGAGCTTTAAGAGGCGAGTTGGAGCCAACAGCCATATTCACGTATATGGTTATTTTTCGTTGTATTCATTGTTGTACTTATTATCAATTGTGAGGTCAAGTTGTTATAACTGTCTGGGCTGAAATAGGTTAGCATACTCTGATTGATGTATGTATATTATTTTTTCTTTGTGTAAAGATTTGTGTATGTTACAGATTATTCATTTTTATATGAGATTCTATGCCTTTTATTTTCTTCCCCACTTCTTTATTCTTCCTTCTTTCTTCTTTATTTTCCCTTAATAATTGGGTTTTCGACATTTGACTTCTCAGCACGCAATTCATTGGACGTATTAGTGTCAATTTTCGGTGGTCGAAAATTCCAATCGTTACGTTTATATGCCGGATTGTCTTATAATATATCTTTAATTTGAAAAGAGTTTGATAGCTTTAAAAATTCAACTAGGTATGTTTTTCTCACGTTGGTTTACCATACTGACTCGGATGTTATTTTATTATAATGCTCGGGTCAGACCGAGCATATTTACAGATTTTTTAGATGTATTGGAGCTCAAGGGACGAGTTGGAGGACTTTAAGTCTTATTCATGTATATGTTCATTTTTTGTTGTTTTATTATTAAATCATTAGAATTTGTGATGAAAAGTTGTTATAACTACCTTGGCTGATGTTGTGATCTGTTGCTGTACTCTGATCAATGTATGTATATAACACTTTCTCTTTTGTAAAGATCATCGATATTATATTATATATTGTTCCGTACGATTGTGTGATTCTGTATTGTTTCAGTTTTGTTTTCTCTTCTTATTTTCCTCTTTTATGTTTCTTCCTCATAACTACCCATTCTTCCATTCAATTTTTGTTGGACAGGTGTGGTTTATTATCAGCTTGAATTATGCTGATTTGCAGGTTGTTACACGTGGTATTAGTGTCAGGTTAAGCAAGAATCTTGGCTTTGGTAGGGTAAATCGTTAAGAGACAAGGTAATGGAATGCCTTATTCCATGTTTGAGTGTATTATAGATAGATATGAGAGAGTACTTGTTAGTGATTATAAAAATGTTTACGTTGTGTTAATTTACCATTTGAGTGGCTTATGAATTCTAGTCGGTACGTGGGATGCCACAATATCGATAGGAGTTTCTACACCCTTAAACAAGGCAAAGCGACACAATATTATTTTGGGAATTGGTAAATGAAATATTTTTATCTATATCATATTTTAAATATAAAGGAATAATCAGAAATTAGAGTATATTGGTGCGTTTGGTGGTTAGTGAATGATATTATTTGATTATTATCATTTGTTGTTCTAATAAAAGTTGTTATTATTATAATGTAAACAAAGATAAAAAATTAAGAAATGGTTTTATATAACCAAAGTGAAATTATATATAATAAAAATTTAGTGATTTGTAAATAAATGGATTTAAAACAAGAACTTTGGGAGTTTAAATCCTATTGATTTCGAAAATTGTTTTTCAAAGGTTTTGGAAAGATAATAATAGTATTATTTTAAAAATATTTTGGTTATAAATATTTTAAAATGTGATTTAAAAGAAATAGAAAGCACCAAATTCACTTCGGCCATTGCAAAATAATTTTAATGATAATTGCAGCATTATCGACATTCATTTTCAAATTTCTAAGTGATGGATTACTACCATTGAAGTTATGTTTTGGTAAAACAAGCTTTGATTTTAAAATCCAAAGTATAATTTGATAAATATATGAAAACAAGTTTTTGAACTTATAATTTGGAAATGGTATGGATAAGAAAATAGAATTTGGAATTGAGATATGAAATCACAATTTAACTTATGTAAAGTTAAATAAATTGAGTTAATTAATTAAATCAACTAAAGTTTGACTTAAGAAAGGTTAAATGAAATTGAATTAGATTTTAAATGAATTAGATGAATTAATAAAGTGAATTAATGAAATAAAGTAATGGAACACATATGAATTTGAGTTATAAAATGAAATTCAATTTAAGTTGTAAAATGAGTTGAACATGGTTTGAAATGTTGTTGGATAAAATTGAATATGAACTTAAGTTGTGAAATAATAATAAACATGAGTGGTGTAATATAAAATGTTTAGGAGGAACTTAAGAAATTGTTGCATGGAATGGTTCATAAATAATGTTAGTATTGAAAACCTACACTAAGTGATAATGAAATAAAATTTAACTTAGGAAAAATTAAAATGCAACGATTTTATGAAATGGCCAATAAACAAATTTAGTATGCAATGAAATGTTGTTAAACATAATTGAATATAAAGTGAATGTAAATAAAGTGGATGTTGATAATTGAATGTAAATAAATTGAAAATGAAGTAACTAAATGTTAATATGAAACGAAGGTGTATAAATATAATGTTGACATTTGAAAAAGCAAATTGATATGATGATCAATTAATTGGATGGATATTATTTGTTGATGGTTTCTCTTGTTACATTTGTTACATTTGCGTATAGTGATTGTATCAGTATATGTTATATATTAGTATTACTTTCCATATACATGTTCTCATTGGTCGTTGAGTAATTAGTAGGTGCGAAAGGCATATGTATTGCTTTTGGAGCTTGCTTTTGCATTTTATTGGTTGTATATGCTTTGCTAATACTAAAATAAGGAACATATCTTGGACGACATATCGTATTTTGTATATTTTCCTATGGATTCCTCATCGTTGAAGATAAGATGTATATTTGTGATTATATACATCTTGTGAAAAATTTCGATCGAGCCGTGCAAAGAAGACGTTGCCAGGATTTTTTGTAAATTTAAGGCGTTAGAAATTTTTTGAGAATTTTGAAAAGAAAATTTTTGATAACTAAAATTTAATGTTTATGTTATAACTTGAAACGGTATTAGTTTGTAACTATGAACTAATTTTAAAGATTCAGAAATTTTACAACCTATTTCAAATAATTGGTTTTGAAAAGTTAATGGGATTGTGGCATTTCCCTTACTTGCAAATTTCGAGGGACGAATTAATTTAAGAAGGGGAGAATATAATGACCTAAAATTTCAATAGTTCAAATTTAGAAATATTAGTTGATTTTAAATATTAAAAAGTTAATTTTATAAGTTAAATAACTTATATTCCAAATCCAATGATTTATTTGATAATTAAACTATTAAATTCAACATTTTGAAATATTTAAATCAATTTTAGATATATTAAATTCAATGTGAATAAAAAATGATTTCAAAAGTTGATTTAAATTCTATTTGAATAAGAATGAAGATAGTAGACTTTTGAATAAAAGTGAATAAACTTGTTTAGTAATATTTATTTTAATTAACGTGTGAAAATAGTCTTCCAATTCACCATCTTGGAATTGGATGAAACCTATTTCTTTGGACCCACAATGGTGAATTATAGTATGCCGTCAAATTTTGTAGCAATTAGACGAATCGTTCAGTCATGCGATTCGAAATGCATAGAAATTATTTAAAGGAATTAAAATTAATATAATTTGATTTTGGAATCTAACTTCTGTACAATGGAATTGGATCTTGATGCTAGTTCCATTGCATTCGGACTAGGGGCATTACATATAGAATGCCAGATGGCACGCCTCGTTTGAAGTTCAAAAATTTAACTAATGAATAGTGCCGTGAAACCTTTTATATAAGGACCTCATTTATTTTGTTACTTGAGAAAACAAAACCAAGCCGCCATTTCTTTTAAAACCCTAACCCTAAAAATCAATGGCCTAGAATCATCACATTGATTGGAGAAGAATTATGCTAAATGTTCTACAAGAAAGTGGTGTGACATGACCTAGGGAGTAGATCGGTGGTGACGGATCGGAGTATGGTGGTTCTAGGCATCGGCAATTTACGATGGAAGCAATGGTAGTTCTAGGGCAAGTACTTGGTGATGGAGGCAATTCAAGGGAGGAGATCAGTGGCTGGGGGAGCTCTTAGTCGAGGCATTCGATGGGCGAAGTGCGGCGGTTATCCGAGGTGCCAGTTGGCGATACGGAGTAATGAAAATTGCGAGTTTGGTTAGTTGCCTGAGAAACATGATTTTAAATAAGAGAGGGAAAGGATTAGGTTAAAATAGAGATTAGTTATTGTTAACATATGTAATTATTAATAATAATTGAATGTTCATACATATATAGTCTTTCATATAAGGTCCAAATTGAATGCAACAAGTTGCGTTGCGATCATATCAGAGAAATCTACGTTATAGAGTTAGATCGGATAGATCTAGAGATGGTGGGAATTTTGGTCAAAATCGATATCTTATTCAATTCTAATTCAAATCGGAGCGCTTTGAATTAGTTCTGGAATCAAAATGAGTTAACTCAACTCTCTGGCCCACTTACCTTTTATATAAGTGCGGACAATTTATTTGTTGATTGTTTGTTGACTGTTTGAATGATTTACTATTTTATTTGCTGATTTGGATATATTCCCACCCTTGGAGCGGATGAGACCCTCTTACGTTCCTGTGTAAGAGCAAATGATCCTTTGTATACGATCCCACCTTAAAGCGATTGATTTAAATTTTTATGATTATGTATTGTATTTGATGTAGGGGGACATATTGGAGGGATCCAGCTGAATTTCTCACCGTTGGTTTTATTTTCCATATATTTTGATATATGATGTGTTGGATGCCATATTTGATAACATAGATGATTTTTCCCTACTATAATTTTAGTATTTTGAAATACTATAAAGTAAAGAATAAGTTTTAAAAAGGATTTTAAATGATTTTGAAAAATTATATGTTTTTAATAATTAATCTTGAATTGTTTAAAGAAGGAATTTATTCTAAAATAAAATGTATGATTTCTGGATCATATAGACTAACAGTTTTACAAAATATTTTAAATAGAGATTTTTGAACTATATAATAAATAATTCTAAAATCTTAAAGTTAAGACCGTGTTTTATAGTAAAGGAATATGGATTTTAAAAAATAGAAATATATATAAATATTTAATAGCCATTTTATATATAGTGACACACACACACACACACATATTAAGATTTATTTACAAATGTAGAAATTTATAAATGTGATTGTGTATAAAAGTGACATTTTATAAATATAGCGAAGACTTGTGAAATCGTATTTTATAAATAAAAGAATAGATTTGTAAATGATGTTTTATAAATTAAGGGAATTATTATCGTTGGATGGATTAGAGGGATATATCACAACTGTGGATTTATAATAAGATGGGGAATGTTGTTTTAGAAAAATAGTTTATTTTATTTTTGGAAATTCTGTGATATTTTAAATTAAATGTGTTTTCAAAACTTTATATTTATTTTCAACTTTTTATTTATTCTTTTAAATTTACATGCATATAATAAATGTTTTAAATAATTATTTGGGAAGTATTGATTTTCAAAAATAAATTATTATAATAATAAATATCTATTTTTTAAAAGACAAATTTAAAAGGTAATCTTCTATTTTTGAAAGGAAATTTGTAGTTCAAAAGGATATCGTAATATTTGAAGTAATAGTTGTGAATATTTTTGTTTAACAGGTCGTAAAAGGAAATATATTATGAGTATTATTTCATAAGTGGAGATGGATTTATGAAAAGTGTTTTATGGGATAAGAAAAATGGTATTATAAGTAATATCTTATAAAAAGGAAAACGATGCATTTTGGAAAAAATAAGAAATGAATTCCATTTGGGAATATATTGCAATATTTGGGGCGGTCGTGTTATACAAAACTATATTATTTCATAGGTGTATTTTGGAAATTGTCTATATGTAGAGTTTGGTGCTCTATTGGAGAATTTGCTTTAAAAAGAGTTCTGTTTTATAGTGGGAGTTTGGTTTTGTAAAGTAGTTGTATAAATTGATTTGGAATTTATAAAATGAGCTTACAAATGATATTTTATGAATTTTTTTATAAAGATGGTTTTATAAATAATATAAAGAGAATGTTTATAAAGGAGTCGCTAAATGGATTTTGAAATTTATAAAGGAGTTATAATTAATATATTTTATATAAGAAGTATTATAAAATGAGTTGTAAATGACCATTTATAAAATAAGTTTTATAAAGAGTTTATAAATAGTATAAGAACGGTTTATAATGGAGTTATCAAATAAATTTGGAAATTTTATAAACAAATCTATAGTTATGGTTTAAATGGTTATAAAGAAATTTATAAGTAAAGTTTTGAAAGGAAATTTTGGAATGGAGTCAGAATTATGGAAGGGGCTTATAAACAAGAAAGTGTGTGGATTTATTGGTATTAGTGTTTTTAAAGGACATTGTTTTAAATCAAATAAGTGTGATCTTAAAAAAAGAATCTTTCTTAAGATTTGTGAATACTCATATAGTTAAGTTAGTTAAGTATATGAATATTTTCAAAGTATTAGAAAGTCTAGAGATGGGTTTGTGAAATATATAGTCTTCGTGAAAGTTTTTTAATATAATGATTTACAAAACAGTTCTGAATTTAAGGAATGACTAATTTAAGAGGCCCGGATTGCTTTATATTTAACCAATGTTATTTTCCTTTAGAAATTAATCCTCCATTGCATTGTTTGTTATTTTATAATTAAATAACTGACTATCAAATATTGGCCAGTTTTAAATTATCTTTGTCCGTTCGGAGATACCGGGGTCCGATACGTTATTCGATAACCACTTTGAACCGGTTTAAGCATTTCGAATTGGAATGTTTGAAGATAATCAAAATGGAGCTTTTGAAGTGTAAAGGCTGCTTGCTACTAATCCTAACGATGATTTAAAAATGGATGTAGTAGAAGTTGTGCCTTCGGTTTCGTTCAGTCCCAAAATGAAATTGTATGGATGAATGTCGGTATGCATTATTGCTTGGAATGCAGTGTTAGCATTCCAAGTGGGAAGTACTATATAAAGGTAAAATATAGCCTCGAGCTTTATCAATTGGTAAATGACAAAAATTGGGCATGCAATAGGGTCAAGTGTGTCGCTCTCATCGGGGTATGGTCATTCCAAATCAAGATCGATTATTATAAACTCATGTATGATTCGGGGCCCATTGACGGAAGGGATGATCGTATTCAGTACTACTAGTCAAGTGGTAGGCTAGTCCTGTATGGCAGGAGTACAGATGTTCTTGTCAGACCTCGGTGCTTTTTATCTAGAGTTGTACCTTCCGAAGGTAGTTTTTTACCTTGTCATAATATGGAATCTAATCTCCAGTACATGCCTTTACATTATTGTAGAACCTAATATGCTGGAATTTAATAATGTAACAATTTCGGCTATGATTAGTAAGTATTTGTATTCTAGACATTATTATAATATCAGAAGATTTTCTATAAAAATGTTTTGGTTATCGTAAGGTAAAAACCCGTATATTTTTATGTGTGGCGTGATCTTACGAGATACCTTTAATTTGAAAAGAGTTTGACAATTATAAAAATCCAACTAGGTGTGTTTTTCTCATGCTGGTTTACCAAACTGGCCTGAGTGTTACTTTATTATAATGCTCTGGTCAAACCAAGAATATTTACATATTGTTTTGGATGGATTAGAGCTCAGGAGATGAGTTAGAGGTCTTCAAGTTGTATTCACGTGTATGTTCATTTTCCACCATTTTGTTGTTGAAATCATCAGCATTTATGAGGATAGGCTGTTATAATTGTCCAGGCTGATGATTGTGATTTGTTGTTATACCCTGATTGATACATGTTTATAATAGTTTATTTTTTGAAAAGATCATTGATATTATATTGTATATTGTCTCGCTATGATTGTGTGATTCTTTGTTGTTTCAGTTTTTGTTTTCTCTTCTTCTTCTCTTCCTCTTTCTTCTTTCTTCCCTATAACTATCCATCCTTCTGTTCAATTTGGGATAGACAGGTATGGTTTATTGTTAACAAGAATTGTCCGGATTTGCGAGTTATTACAATTGGAGTATGTAACAATCTCCAAATGTTGAGTAATGTATTACTTATTGTATTGTGGGTACCAAGGGTTTACGTTCTAACATTTATTGGAAAACTACGAACTACCTCATTTAAAAATTTCATATTGGTTAATAGCAACTCAGGTTAAATAGCAAATCTCAAAGTGACTATATTGCACAGCTATCTCAACTTGAGAATAATGTTGAACTTCAATGTGAACAATCCACTTTGATTATAGTTAAATCATGGCATGACACCTATCGATAATTGGGTCGGTGTTAAACATAGGAAATGAAACATTATTCAATAGAGAATTTGTCTCCTTACATATATAAGGTCGACTGTAGTCAACTCAAAGTCAAAATTTGTGGCAAGGGTAGTATTATTAATAATAAATGTTATTATTGAATTAAGGACTTTCTTTACGAACTAACGAAGTTGAATGTGGATGATGTTGGTGTTACCACCAATTCCCACTTCAACTTTGTCGAAACCAAGATGAAAAGAAGAGAAAGAAGAACAAGAGATAATAGCACCAACAAGGCTTTTGGAAGAAGTCGAAGGGATACTACTGTCAAGGGTTAGATGTGTTACAAGCTTTCAAAGGGGTCGAAAGCACCCTTGTGCTTCGATTGCGTCCTTTTGAAAGAGATGTTTTTGCCAACATGAGTACATTTTAAATGGATTGAAGAATACCTTTCAAAGGCAGCTAGTAACAGCCACACGTATGTGTGCCAAACCTTTTGAAACCAAAGGTTTCGCCTTCATTCAAATTACTTAGAAAAACATTTTGTTAGAACAAATCCTTCAAAAGCATAACTAAGCCATCCGAACCGGTTGAAACCTTTCACAATTAAGAGGGGTCTGCATCTATCCGCAAGTATGTCTTCGAAAGCTACCTTCCACGTCGTAACCTGGAGTATTTCAATACCTATGAAATCTCAAGGATGTACCTGATGACAAAGTCGAAGGCTAATGCTTCTTCTCACTTGCAACAATAAAGCAACATAAGGGGAAAGGGAGCATCTACTCCCTTTCGATGAAGACAAAAGAATTCAAATCCATTTAAATTCAATGCAGAGGTATGCGCAAGTGTTAATGGAGACGAAAGGTCTACAAGGCCACCCTTTGACCAGGTCGAAAGCATTGAGTTGAAAGGTGCCAACCCACACCTATAAATAAGACCCTAGGGGTCTAGTTTAGAGGGCCGATTTTTTTTACTCTACTCTTGTTTTTTTTTAAGATTGTAAAACCTAATTATGAAATTAGATTGGGGATTTGATCAAATTGTACTACTTGAGAATAATGAAAGCAAGATTATAATACTTTTGAATATGCAGCTTATTTGAAATTCTAAATGGATTTAGTTATAATCTGCTTGTGTCGACTTGGTCAAAAGGTCATTTTCTAAAAGAAATGAAACCCTAAACACATCCAATTTTCCATAAGTCTTAGCACCTAATCTCAAGATACCTAAAGATCAACTTTTGAGTGAGTCGAAACCTTAAACTTAGCTTGTTTTCCTTAGATTTCAGGATTAAACCCAAGCCACTAAAAAGACCAGCTTTCGGTGAAGTCGGAACCGATCCAGTGAAACCATATCCTTGAATCCATAGCGCTAACTTTTGGTACATCGCAACTGTTTTGAAAGGAGGTTTCGAAAGGATAACCAAACTACTTTAGAAAGCTCGAAGGACTTAAAAGAAGGGGATACAAAGGTGTCGAATGAGTCGAAAGGTTGAATAAAGAGTTAGTTTATATTACGATCACCTATTAGAAAGGTCGATTGAAGGTAGTAATAATGTTCTAACTGCCTCAACATATTCAAAAGAGGGTTTCAAATAAGACCTCTACACTTAAAATTCTATATTGGAGTGTTGAAAAGATTTCTTGTTAACACTTTTGGCACTAGAGGGAGGGGGTCAAACCTCCGACCTTGTTGAACTTCCTACCTTACTTTCCTCAAGCCCAATTCTTTTCCAAACTTCAAGCCTAACTACTTTGGACCTTTCATCATCATGTTCAACAAAATCAAAAGAACCAAGCAAGGGTCCTCAAGGCCATAGCTACGTAGATTTTCTCACGAAATAGTTAATGATACAAATCTACATAAAGAACAACTACTAGGAATGGAGGCTTTTAGGATCATAAGGAAAAAGAAAGTTGAAGCCTATGATCAGTTCAATGGAGTTTAAACCTTTTTTATATTGTCCCCAACCCTATCTTTGCCTTAGGAGAAAAGAAAAATGAAAGTGACAACTTATTTGATCAAATGAGGAAAAAAATTCAGTATTAGACAAAGGCACAATATTTGAAGAAGGAATAATGGGTGATTACAACGCCTTTGCATACAAATGGCATCAAGCGATAAGTGGGACACTACCTACACATGAACTCCAATGGGTTTTAAAAATAAAACTGGTCGTTGAGGGTGAAATCCAAGAACCAAGTAATAAAAGATCCAGAAATCACCCTCAAAAAACAAGCTTTAGGTAAAGACTTCCTATGAAATGCAATTTGACAACATCAATCGAGAATGTTTATCTGCTAACCAAGGAAGGGCTCAATTGTTGGCCATCATAAAAGAAAAAACCGAAATATGAAATGAATTTAGAAGGATCCTATTGCCATTACCATATGGTGAATGCTCGTGAAACAAATCAATGCAGAGCACTCTAAGGAATGATCATCAAATTTTTTAGATAAGGAAAAATTAATGAGTTTGTAAAAAGATCCTAGACGAAGTCAATAAAGAATTACTTTACTAAGGAAACTCTATATGGTTGGGAGTGAAATACTCCTTGCACTTGGACATTACCTTAATTGGTCAAAGCCTTTGTCCATACCGAGTTGGCTAGGTCAAAGCACCTCCTTGAGGGAGGTTAGAATACGCCTTTATCCATGCAATGTTGTGGCCAGGATAAAGCATTGACAAGTCCTTGGTCGCACTATGCTATGGCCAGGTGATGACGCCTCATGGAGGGAGGTTAGAGTAAGCCTTTATTTGCGCCATACTATGGCAAGGTTAAAGCAATGACAAGCCCTCGGTTGCACCACACTATAGCCAGGACAAGGCGCCTCCTGGAGGGAGGTTAAAGTAAGTCTCTATCCATGACACACTATGGCTAGGTTAGAGCGTCGATAAGCCCTTGGCTATGCTATACTATGGCTTGGTCAAGGCGCTTCCTAGAGGGAGGTTGGGTAAGTTCTTGAGTCCTGCTTAAGGATAAGCTAACCAAGCGCACCAAACAACAAGGACTAAGACGTCCAAGCCCAAGAAGCGACATATTAAACAACGGACTAAGATGTCTAAGCCCAAGAAGCGGCATATTAAACAACGGACTAAGATGTCTAAGACCAAGAAGCGGCATATAAACAATAGACTAAGAAGTCCAAGCCCAAGTAGCGGCATATCAAATAATGGACTAAGAGGTCTGAGCTCGGGAAGTTGCAAATCAAGTGACACATACCCAAAGAACAGTGCAAGAAAGAAGGCTTAAGTGAGAATCTACAGCCTCCGATTTATTCCCACAGCCTTCGATTTATTCCCAAGAAGAGAATTTCTGAACTTCATTTATTAATACCCGAATCTGGGTCTTGTGTCATTCAATATTAAGAACTTCACTAATTAATGCCAACATCTGGGCTAAAGATCTCTATTAAGAAGATTACTATTATGGACCTCCGGTCATCATCCACAAATAATCGAATCTAGATTTCGGGATAATTACTAATAATTACTAGATTTCACTCCTTATTCCGGAATCTGGGCTCTAGATTTCTATTACCGAAAATATTTTGGATTGTTGGTTATTATCCTCTAATACCCGAATCTGGGTTTTAAATCTTTTAACTTCCAGAATTTCACTCATTAATGCTCGAATTTGGGGTTCCAGAGAAACTGATGTTTGAGATCTGTTTTACTAATGCCTAAGTTAGGGTCACCGGACTTCCACTACAAACTTTTAAACAATGATTCTTGGACTTTAATTACATGGTCCATAACTGGTTTTCTATTAGCTACCCTCGGAAGATAAATTTCTAAACTTTTATTATTAGATATTTTCTATTCTGTCATTATGATAGAAGTCGGATTCCTGACATTCTCCCTCATCATTATCAAAGATGGATTTCAATGCATTTAACCATCTTCAATTATAGAATTATTTCCCATTTATTATGTAATGATTTGTTAACCTCCACTTATAATATGGATAAACTTCTATATACATCTCAAATTAGTGATGAAGAATGCTGTTTATGTCATACTTTTCTGGAAAAGGAGATGAAAAAAGGAAGATTGGATGGATTAGAAAATGTAAAAACCATGGACCAAGCTATCGGAAAGCAAATCCAGAAACGATATTATAGGAAAGGACTGCAGGTCAGGTGATACTTGCAAAATTTTCATAATTTACATAATTTGAGAAATTATTTACAAGTATATGGTACAAATATAAATTGTTCATGAATTTTTAACAGCCTTATTTAGATTCTCGGTAATTAAAGGATCAAGAATGTGATGGATTGCAATATGAAGAACTTACTTAAGCTTTTTATCTTTTTTCCTCATCTTATCTTCATCATCAATAGATTTAATGTTGGTCTTTAGAACAAAATAAAAGCTTTATTTGCACCCTTAAGAGTTTTATTTTCCCTTTCTAAGTCAGCAATATGCTTCTAAAGGAGATACTTTTCGCGTTCAAGTTCCTGAATCTTAGATGGATATTAACTTATGCGTTGCAAGTACCTCACTCTCTATTATCCGTTGAAAAACTTCATCATCTCAAATTTGACTTTCCTACAAATTCTCCTACTACCTTTTCGTCTAAGCCAGAAGAAGGATTAGTAATAGTATGGAACTTTAAGATGGCAAGGGAAGTAGACCTTATTAATTTTGCAACAGATGGAACAATTAAAGAAGCTGGTGAAACAATGTTTGAAATATTATTTCCCATAATGAATTCAAGCAATTCACACTGAGCTTGACTATCTTTCAACTTAATCTTCAAGTCACTTACTTGTTGGAGAAGTTCTGACATCTTATGGTCAAAGTCAATTGAAGGATTTGACTTGATTTGGCGCTTCAATATAGAGACCGTCTCATTTATGCTCTTAACGTCCACTTCAAGACTGGCAATCTGTTCATTGAGATTTCTAATGATTGTCTTTTAAAGCAAATATCTCTTGCGCCATTCTACATCTTCAGCATTATTTTGAAAGCGAGTAGACAAAGGATCACTAAGAAGTTTCCTCTTTTCAATATATTCTAATAACCTATATCTAATTCTAATAAAGTGAGATGTTGAATCTAACGGGTGCAGCGTTATAGATTACTGTAACTCATATTTAAACAAAAAAAATAAAATAAAGTCAAGACTCAAATAATCAATCTCTTTACTATAACAATAGAGGGTTACAACTAAAAATTAGACAAAAGTTGCAATTTAATTGAACACTTGTTTCGCATGTAAAGTTGAGAGGTGTCCTTTTTGACTTTATTCAAAGAATTAGCCAAAAGGGTAACCATTGAATCAAAAGGAATACTAAATCCTTCCATGGTAATAACTGGAGGATATTTGCTATAGTCTTATTCTTCGGCAGATGGACTATCGCGACCACATATCAATTTGGTATGATATGTTCGAATTTCTTTAAGAAGCTTTTCTTTTTCTTCACCAAGAAAATCGAAATGAAGACAGGATGATGCATGTAAAGTCTTTGCAAATCTCTAAGGAAGCAATATCTGGCTAATTTCGAAGATTTCAATATTTAAGCCTTTCCCAGATAAAGTCTTGTTAATTTAACATACTTGCTTAGATAATCTCTAGTGATACGGTTTTTTAAGAGACATTCATTTTATGATAACGTAGTAAAATACAGCTAAGTATAAAAGGAAACGAGGGCAAAAAATTCATAAACCATTATTATTACATAATTATGAATGTTCATCCGTTCATAAAAAATCGACTTTGTAAATAACTCTGAAATAAATTTGTCCTTATATTATTTAAGTTTCTCAAGAGGCAATTCTTGAGGAATCGGTCTGACTTATGGTAAGTCCCAACAAGCTCTGGGATTTGGATTAGATCCAAATTCATCCAAATATCTTTTGTATAAATGCCTAAGTAGACCTCCACTAAAATCACCTAAGTATGAGAAATCTACAGTTGGGCGTCTATAATAGGATCTGGACAAAAAGTCTATCAAAATATTCCTCTCTTCAATCAACATCCAAAAGAGCATAACCAACCCTCGATTCACTTTCAAAACAATATCATATCGAAGGTGCGCCCTCCTCAGTCGAGGGACAGCCTTTTGATTTTTGAAAGACACAAACTCTACCGGACTTCTGTTAAGTCTATGATATTTATCAGAGAGAATATTGTGTTCTTTCAATTGTTTATCTAACTCTGTATACAAGATTTTTATTTTTGCTTGTTTGCATTCAAGCTTGGTTTTATAAGGGTGAATGGATTTCCTCCTTATCTAAAATAAAAGATGTAAACTATTATTATCATGGAAGTGAAAGCCGTTTAAACAAAGAATCTCATACATGAGAAACCGAAACCATTGATTAATGGACCTACTTCTTTTTTTGTTTTTCCACGTTAATATTGGCAGGCTCCTCTTGAAGGTCGGAAGGTGTAGGGGGTTCAGGTGGGCTAGCTTCACGAATAGTTGGGTCAGGATTTACCTTTTTTGAACCCAGCTACTGTCATCATCATAATTTTCAAGAGCGTTAGTGTGACCACTCCTATTCGCCACCTGAACCTTGACCTCCATCTACATTATCATCATTATTTCCATCGTCATCGTTATCATGATCATCATTACTACCCTCTTCATCAGCGACTTCATCTTTATCACTTTCATCTTCAGAGTCGGAGGCTACTTCGAAGGAAGGGAGTTCAAAAGATAGGATTTTAGAGGCATCAATCTCCTTCCTTTCAAAAACTTCAACCCCCTACTCCATTCTTTTAACTTTATCCATAACTCTATTGACAAGAGCAGGGTCAAGTGAAGGAAAGCGTAAATCCGAGCATTTTCTATATTGTCGGCGTAAGCAAGCATCATGGCATCTTTAAAATAGTTAACAACGATGTC
Source organism: Allium cepa (assembly GCA_030765085.1). NCBI lineage: Eukaryota > Viridiplantae > Streptophyta > Magnoliopsida > Asparagales > Amaryllidaceae > Allium > Allium cepa. The sequence continues at coordinate 906,192,741 of CM060937.1, forward strand.
CTCAAGGGAAGTATCGAGGAATTGAGATAGCTGTTGCTTTGCTTCAGAAATAACATTGACAATTAGCTATAGAGAATTTTTATTTCTCTTCATCTTTTTCACAAGAGATGATTGCTTTGCTGCCATTTGAGCTTTTTCGTCCTTAGATTATTTTAGGGCCATTTTCAAGGCTAAATTTTCTTTAGTAACAAGTTGATGTGCTTTTCTTTCCTCAGAAATAACAAACTCTGATTGAGCAAGAGAAGGTCTTAATCTCTTTAATTCATCATAGCTTTATTTCTACCCGCAGACGGGGGGAGACTTGGCTATTTGAAATTTCTTCTCGATGCCTTGATGTCTCTATGGAAGATTTTAATACACGCTCTCGTAGAGAGAGCCAGCTTTGGGAGATCTAAAAGAAAAAGTATAACATAATTAAAAAACTTAGAGAGAAACAATAATAATAAGGTTAAGTGATATGAAGCATACCAGAAGTTGTTGTTCAACTAGAGAATGACAGTATCCATTAGATCAAAAACAGATGAAGGTGGTTGGATAGAAGTAAAGGATGGAGAACTCAAGATAGAGTAAACCATTTTCCAAATCACTTGTAGGCACAAGTGATGTGGATCATGAAGAGTGCAACTCCTAAGAAAGGGTCGAAGTCCCTAAGTCTTTTTGCATTTAATCAATCGCACGAGGAGAGCAAGAGATGACAATGCATGATAATAGATCGAGCTTTGTGGTAGTCTTCTTTGGTTAATCAAGAGAAGCTTCAATAGTTGGACTCTCTAAAGTTTTGTCAATATCAGTAGTCTCCCCCTCTTCTAATGGTGGAGAATTGGGAACTTCGAGGATCTTGGCTTTCTTAGAGGATGGCTCTACCACGGCCACTTTCTTTAATTTTCTTTTAGCAGCCATCTTTGACCTAGCAATGGCTTGAGTCAGAGATGATGCACGGGACACAGAAGTTGGGAGAGCCGGATCACTTGTGATTACACCAACCTTAGGAGCAGTTGCTAAAGATTCAAAAAATTACTAGTCAGTGAAGAAATTTGAGAAGTAACGCAAATGGCAAGTGCTATATATAAACCTACCGAAGTGATCGGGGCAAATTGGTGACACCGAGGAGAAGTTCTTTGGATCTCCCAAAGAAAGGAAGTGTTTTATCCGAGATGTGTGTTGAACTAAGGGAGGTTGACCAAGTACCCTCTAACCAGCTGGGAGGAGGGAATGCTTTGAAGATTGAGGGATTCAACAGAGTTACTCTATTCCTAATGTAGCTTGAGGCAGTAATCAGCGGTTTTACAATATTCTTATCTTTTTCCTTCAGTTCTTTGACAAAAGGACTTTACAAAGAGGCATAGATTAGTAGAGGAAAGTAAATAAATATAAAAAATTATAAATTAAAGACGGTGATCAACTTTTGGGGGGAAGAGAAAACTCTACTGATGTTGGAAAAGCATTTATCGAAGAAGAAATGTGTTTTTCGATCTGAATTTGTTTACCCCTCAGATATTAGCTTTTGGGGTGATTGGCTCTAAAGATTTGATTATTTAGGTTGCTGGTTTAACTAATTAAACAAGATAATTCAAAACTTCAGCAATAAGTGATGAAATTCCAGATTCCAGTGCAATGATTTCCAAGATAGAAATATGTATATATGTTTGGTGATAACTGTATGTGAGTAACACCCAGGTAGGTCAGGAATTTGGCCAAAAAATCCTGAAATTGCTGGAAACCACCGTGCCAAATGTGGATAGCAGTGTAGGAAAAATATCCTTTAGGTGGGCTTTGGATGGTGTCACTACCACTAGTGGGAATAGCTTCCACCTCAGTGATGCCGAAGTCACTAAAAATTACTTCCATCTCATCATGGGTAGATATTAAGGAGTCCTGGGAGAGGATTCCACCATCGGTATTGTATCCTTTTCTAGTTTTGAGAAGTTATTTTCATGCCCATGATCCTGCTAGGTGAAATCATTTCAGTTAGAAGTTATTATTTATTATGAAATTAACATTTTTTTTCAAGTATATCAAAAACTTATTATAACGATTCAAATATTAACCAGAACATGAAGTTTCATATCCTTAAAAGAATGTTAGAGTTAGTTTAGAAAAATGAAATATGTTAAGCTTTTGAAGGAGTTGAAAGGAAGAATAGAAGTGGACATCTAATAAACATCCTTCAACAATGTCGAAAGCTCATGGATAACTTTATTTTTGAAAGAAGTAGTTGAAGCCTACATAACCAATTTTAATATAAAGGTACACTAACAACGTTCAATAAACAAGACAAATAAACCTTTCGACGCTGTCGAAACCCTATGAACTTTGTATCACTAAAAGAATATGAATGTTGTCTATACCTTATATGCCAATCAAGATGAAAGGTTTGAGTTTGAGTGATATTAATTAGATGAAAAGGCTTTGTAACGTTTCGACAATATTGATATAAAATGATGATCGAATTCCATTTAGTCAAAAAGGTTGTCAAGAAAGTTGAAAAGGGTATATAGTTTTGAAAGCATACCAACAACTAAATTTAAGTCAGTACAGTAGGTTTTGACCAAGTCGAAAGGTTTGATTTAATTTTTTAACTTAAACAAAGTATGTTTTCTCTCAATCCTATTTGTAAAAAGAAAAATGAATTTCTAACTTCTCCCATTTCCTAAAATAAATTAGAATTAAGCAAGTACAAATCGTTTCGAAACCAATCAACTTAAAATTGCGCTTTCGAAGGTATGTACCACGTAATCATATAGAGAAACATCTAGAGTAACACATCAGGCAACTTTTTTGAAAGGTACCAAAATGTATTAAATCTTATTTATGATTATGAAGAAGTCCACTTTATATAAACTACATCAACCTTTCGACGAGATCAATTAAAGGAGGCACTGGACTACCTTTCGACCCCACTGGAAGAGGTTAAAGAAGTAAAACAAAGTTTTCCACCTTAACCTCTTTCAAAGGTGTAGAAAGATAAAATTGCAGCGCCAAAATGCGATTCATACAGCTTTGACTTCTCTATGAAGAAACCGAAAAATTCTTTCTTACCCAAATTTAATTTAAACCGTAAAGCTATAAAAAAGATTTAATTTAAGTGCGGATTTACAATTAGTAATCACAAAATCCCCAAAATTTACTTTCGAACCTTTTCTAAAAAAATTAAATAAAGCAATGAATTTGGAGAAGAAATTAAAGTGGGAAATGGAGCAAGAGAATCCATGGAAAGAAAACGAAGGATATTTTCATTAATGAAAAACTTAAAATTATCTCTATGAGATTCGAACGGTATTTCAAATTCAAACCAGGCAAATGTTGAAACCAAAATTTAGCATGGAAAGTTAGTTTGAAAAGAAAAAATAATAAATACTTACTTTGGATTCGAGTTTATGTTTATTGGAGATAGGGATTATTTAAAGAATTAAAAGCTTTGATTCTTGCTGAAAATTTCTTCTAATTACAGATAAATCGAAGAGGGGAAGAAAGGAACGTGATTTATATGAAAAGTCAGCATGGGGGACCGTATGATCAAATTTAAATGAACGGCCTGGATCTGTGCAAGAATATGAAAAGCCAGGAAACGTTATAGGTTTCGAAAAGGTTGACATGGAAAGTCAAGAGCATCCCTTCGCAAAGGAGGAGGCAAATGTTACCACCAATTCCCACTTCAACCTTGTAGAAACCAAGATGAATAGAAAAGAAAGAAGAACAAGTGATAATAGCACCAACAAGGCCTTTTGAAGGAGTCGAAGGCATGATACAGTCAAGGGTTAGATGTGTTACAAGCTTTTGAAGGGGTCGAAAGGGTCGAAAGCACCCTTGCACTTCGACTGCTTCTTTTCGAAAGAGATGCTTTTGCCTGCATGAAGACATTTCGAATAGGTTGAGGAATACCTTTCAAAGGCAGCTAGTAACAATCACACACAAGCATGCCATACCTTACGAAACCGAAGGTTTCGCATTCATTCAAATTACTCAGGAAAATATTTTGTTGGAACAACCCCTTCCAAAGCATAACTAAGTCTTTCGAACAGGTCGAAACCTTTCACAACTAAGAGGGGTTTTGTATCTATCTATAAATATGTCTTCGAAAGCTACCTTCCGCGTAAAAATCCAGAGTATTTTAATACCTTTGAAATCCCAAGGATGTACCTTATGACAAAGTCGAAAGCTCTTACTTCTTCTCACTTGCAACAATAAAGCAACACAAGGGGAAAGGGTGCATCAACCCCCTTTCGATAAAGACGGAAACATTCAAATCCATTCAAATGCGATGCAGTGGGATGCGTAAGTGTCAATGGAGATGAAAGGTCTACAAGGCCACCTTTCGACCACATCGAAAGCACTGAGTCGAAAGATGTCAATTGGCACCTATAAATAATACCCTAGGGGTCTAGTTTAGAGGGGCCGAATTCTTTCACTCTGCTCTTGTATTTCTTAAGATTGTAAACCTTATTTCTAAAATTAGACTAAGGATTTGATCAAATTGTACTACTTGATTTTAATGAAAGAAAGATTATAATACTTTTGAATTTGCAGTAGATGTGCAATTCTGAACGTATTTAGTTATAACTTGCTTGTATCGACTTGGTCGAAAGTTCATTTTCTAAAAGAGCTGAAACACTAAACCCATCCAATTTTCCATAAGTCTCAGCACCTAATTTCAAGTTACCTAAAGGTCATCTTTCGAGTTAGTTGAAACCTTAAACTTGGGTTTGATCCGCTTTTTTCCTTAGATTTCAGGATCAAACCCAAGCCATTCAAAGACCAGCTTTCAATGAAGTCAAAACCTATCTAGTCAAACTATATCCTTGAATCCTTAGTGCCAACTTTTAGTATATCGCAACTATTTCGAAAGGATAACCAAACTACTTTAGCAAGCTCGAAGGACTTAAAAGAACGGGATATAAGGATGTCGACTGAGTCGATACGTTGAATAAAGAGTTATTTTTATTATGATGACCTATTCATAAGGTAGATTGAAGGGAGTAATAAGGTTCTAACTGCCTTAACCTAATAAAAAGTGGGTTTCGAATAAGACTTCTACACTTTGAATTATACAATGGGTGTTCACAATTTTCTTGTTAACATTTTTGGCGCTAAAGGGTAGGGTCGAACCTCCTATCTTATTGAACTTCCTTCCTTTCTTTCCTCAAGCACAATTATATTCCAAACTTCAATCCTAATTACTTTGGACCTTTCATCATCATGTTCAAAAAAATCAAAAGATCCGACAAGGGTCCTTAGAGCTACGTCTGATTGGATTCTCCTATGAAACCGTTAATGATACAAATCTACATGAAGAACAACTATTAAGAATGGAGGCTTTAAGGATCGTAAGGAAAAAGAAAGTTGAAGCCTATGATCCAATTATATAGAGTTTAAACCCTTTTTATATTGCCCCACCCCTATCTTTGTCTTTGAAAAAAGAAAAAAGAAAGTGACAACTTGTTTGATCAAATGGGGAAAATAATTCAATATTACATCAAAGGCACAATTTTTGATGAAGGAATGATGGCTGATTATAACACCTTTGCACATAACTAGCATTAAGCAATAAGTGGGACACTAAGGGTTTATAAAGAAACTAGTCATTGAGGGTGAAATTCCAGAACCAAATAATAAAAGATCTAGAAACCACCCTCAAAAGACAAGCTTCAAGTCAAGACTTCCTAAGAAATGCAATTTGAGAACATCAATCGAGAATGTTTATCTGCTAACCAAGGAAGGACTCAACTATTAGCCATCACAAAAGATAAACCAAAATATAAAAGGAATCTAGGAGGATCCTATTACCACTACCGTATAATGAATGGTCATGAAACAAATCAATGCAGAGCACTTGAAGGAATGATAATCAATCTTTCTAGACAAGGAAAAATTAATGAGTTTATAAAAAGATCCTAGACGAAGTTAATAAGGAATTACTTTACTAAGGAGAATCTATATGGTTAGGAGTGAAATACTCTTTGCACTTGGACACTACCTTAAACGGTTAAAGCCTTTGTCCATGCCGAGTTGGCCAACCTAAAGCTCGTCTTGGAGGGAGGTTAGAGTAAGCCTTTTTCCGCGCCATGCTATGGCCAGGATAAAGTATTGACAAGCCCTTGGCCACGCCATGCTATGGCCAGGTCAAGGTGCCTCTTGGAGGGAGGTTAAAGTAAGCCTTTATCTGCGTCACGCTATGGCTAGGTTAAAGCATCAACAAGCCCTTGGTGGTGCCACTCTATGGCCAGTTTAACGCACCTTTTGGAGGGAGGTTAGAGTAAGCCTCTATCCAGCCATGCTATGTCCAGGTTAGAGCATCGACAAGCCCTTGGTCGTGCCATACTTTGGCTATGTCAAGACGCCGCCTGGCAGGAGGTTGAATAAGTCCTTGGGTCCTGCTTGTGGATAAGCTAACCAAGCACACCAGACAACAATTGACTAAGACATCCAAGCCTAAGAAGCGGAGTATTAAACAACAAACTAAGATGTCCAAGCCCAAGAAGTGGCATATTAAACAACGGACAAAGATGTCCAAGCCCAAGAAGCGGCATATTAAATAATGGACTAAGACATCCAAACTCGGGAAACGGAAAATCATAAGACACATACCCAAAGAGCGGTGTATGGCAGAAGGCTTAAATGAGAATCTACAGCCTCCAATTTATTCCTAAAAATAAAATTTCTAAACTTCATTTATTTATATCTAAATCTTGGTCGGGGTCATTCGTTATTCAGAACTTCACTTATTAATGTGCGAATTTGGGCTAAAGATCTCTATTAAGAAGATTATTATTATGGAAAAATACTCTCATCTAGGTCTCAAGACAATTATTAATAATTCCTGGACTTCACTCCTTAATGCCCGAATCAGGGTTCTAGATTTCTATTAATGAAAGTATTATGGATTATTGGTTATTATCCTCTAATACTCGAATCTGGGTTTTGAATAATTTAACTTCCATAATTTCACATGTTAATGCCCAAATATGGGGTTCCAGAGCAATTGATGTTTGAGATCTATTTTACTAATGCCCAAATTAGGGTCATTGGACTTCCACTACAAACTTTCAAACAATGATTCCTGGACTTTAATTACATGGTTAATTACTAGTTTTCTTTCGAAGATAAATTTATAAATTTATATGATTAAATATTCAGTATTCTATGAATATGATAGAAGTTAGATTCCTAGCTTTCTCCCTCATCATTATCAAAGATGGATTTCATGGCATTTAACCAAACTCAATTATGGAACTATTTCCCATTTATCATATAAAGATTTGTTAATCACCACTTACAATGTGGATAAACTTCTATATAGATCTCAAGTTAATGATGAAGAATGTTGTTTATATCACACTTATCAGGAAAAAAGAGATGAAAAAAGGAAGACCGAATGGATCGGCAAATATAAAAACCATGGACCAAGCTAACGGAATGCAAATTAAGAAATCATATTATAGGAAATAATTGCAGATCATGTGATATATACAAAATTTTCATAATTTACATAATTTGAGAAATTATTTACAAGTACGTGGTACAAATATAAATTTTCATGAATCTTGAACTGATTATTTAGATTCTCGGCAATTAAAGAATCAACAATGTGATGAATTGCAATACGAAGAACTTCCTTAAGCTTTTGCTCCTTTTACCTCATCTTATCTTCGCCATCAATAAATTTAATATTGGTCTTCAGAGCATGATTAAAAGTTTTATTTGCGCCCTTGAGAGTTTTATTTTCCCTTTCTAAATCAGCAATATACTTCTAAAACTGATATTATACTTCTCGCATTTAAGTTTTTGAATCTTAGTTGCATATTCATTTTTGCTTTGCGAGTATCTCACTCTCTGTTGTTCATCGAAATACTTCATCATCTCAGATTTGACTTTCCTACTCCATTCTCCTACTACACTTTCGTCTAAGCGAGGAGGAGGATTAGTCATAGTAGGGAACTTTTCGATGGCAAAGGAAGTAGAGCTCGTTAATTTTGCAACAGATGGAATAATGGAAGAAGCTGGTGAATCAATTTTTGAAATATTATTTACCAGAGTGAATTCAAGCGATTCACACTGAGCTTGATTATCTTTCAACTTTATCTCCAAATCACTTACTTTTTGGAGAAGTTCCAACATATTATGGTCAAAGTCAATTGACAGATTTGACTTAATATGGCACTTCAATATAAAGATCGTTTCATTTTTGCTCTTAACATCCGCTTCAAGACTGGCGACATGATCATTGAGGTATGGAAATGGACTGACATGCATGCACGTCGCCACCCGCCCATCCCGTACCGAACCAAACCGGGTCAGGCCGGGTATGGGTGAGGGTCCAATAAGAGCGGATCGTGTTATATTTTTTCTAGACAAAAGTGGATAGTTTTTTGACTGTTTAAATTCGAGTAGAGGTGACTCTTGGTTGTAAAAGTCGCATCTGTTTGAATGGACATGGATTTTCCCAACGGAAATGGCTATTGCAACTATTTGAATGGACACTACTTTTCGAAAAGAAATTATTGTTGCAAATATGAAACGAAGATACATGACCTTTTTCCAACGGATGTAGTCGTTGAAAATTCACCTATAAAAGGAGAAGGAAACCTAATCACTTTCAATCTCCAACCAATTCTCTTCTTCCTCTTCGTTTCTGAAGACCAGTTCTGCATATCACATAGAAGTTCGTACGCACCACAATCTCAAGCAGATCGCGTCTATTGTACCTCGGGAGACATTGAATAAAGTCTTCAGAAAATTTTCATGGCAATCCTCAGACAGAATTTGTAGGATCTAGATTAACCCTAGAGGGGGGGTGAATAGGGTTATAGAAAATTTTCTCGAATTAAACAAAAACAAACTGCAGAGAAATAAATATGCTGAAAAGTAAATCACACACAAATTTTACCCAGCTTCGGCAACCCCTGCGTACTTCTGCATTCCCAGATTTCTATTAGAATTAAACAGTCTCCCGCTTACAAACACTCTAACAGACTCGCAAACCCTGCTCCCGCTTACAAACACTCTAATAGACTCGCAACCCCTGCTCCCGCCTATAGAGTTTTGCAAACTCGCAAACCCTGCTCCCGCCTATAGAGTTTTGCAAACTCGCACGCCCTGCTCACTGAACTAATTCTAACTAGACAATCCGACAATACCTTCAACCTAGGTGGTGATTTACCAATACTTTGACTCGAAAAGTAAAAACAACAAATAAAAAACAATTAAACCCAAAACCCCAATAGCCAAAAGCCTTTAAAATATAACCGGCCCAAAGTATTATCACTCAAGAGAAAAAAACGCGGCCCTGTTATTTTCTTTTATCAATGTCGGCTCTCTATTCTTGTTCGTTCCTCTTCAACAATTAGGGTTTTGTGCTATCGATCCAAATTGGGGCTTTCTTCAAATTCGATTTTCTGGTGTTGCTCTTGCTCGCGGCTTCTCTGATGATCGATTCTCTGGTTTGTGTTGCTTGCGCTCGTTCGCAGCTGCTCCTTTGATCGAGTTCACTGTTGCTTCGGTATGTAATTTCCTATTTGTGCTTTTATGATTTCTCGTACTCGAACTCGATGCCGATGATGAATTTTGGGTTTGATATTTATATGAATTCGAGATACTTGATTTGCTCGTATTCATTTACACTTTCCTAATTTTTGATTGCCTGATGCGCACGGCTTTCCTGATATGTTTTCAACTTGATGCGCACGGCCTTGATTTTTGTAGCGTTCGATTTTCCCTTGTTTGATACGGCAGAAACTTTCCTTTTTTACTTTGCTTTGACTTTTTCAAAGACGTATATTTTCGTTGAATTCTGACTTCGGCTTTACTGTGTATTAGGCTTTGACTTCATCTGGCCATCTGTGTGTTTATTACTCTGCTGTTTGCATTTGCATTTTTCATGTATCTGCTGTTGACTTGACTTCTAGGATTTCACTGTAACTTCGCATTTGCTTTGCATTGACCATGGCTTCTTCTGTCACGTATATGTTGTACGAACTGCTGTGCCATTTTAGTTTTTCACTTGTGCATATTGCCTCGAGTTCATGTATTCTTGGCTTTGGTTCATGTTACATTGATGTTGTTAGGATTGGCTTGTGGTCTTTGTTGTGTTCCCATGTTTATGGTGCATTTGATTCAGTAGTTTGCTTCATTTTGACCCGATCATTTGTATACGTTGTTTCTCGGCATTGACTTTGGGCTTCACTGAATTTGTTATTGCACTTTGTCTTAATAGTCAAGTTGCACTTTGTTGCACTTGCTCATTTGAGTTGTAGCTTGATAATCATGTCTGCACTCTCTGACTTTTGTCTGGGTTCACTACTGACACTGCTTCATCATGTTGCATACTCTCCATTTTGCATACTGCTGTTGAGTTGTTTTGGAATTGAACTTGATATTGAGTCTGATACTTCATACTGGATATTGTTGCAGTATTCATATTTTGTGCTCGAGCTTGCATGCTTCATGTTCGTTGTGTCACTTGTGCATTGTTTCATTTGAGTTAGGCATTGTTTTGTCTCTCATCTTTCTGAAGCTCGAGTTGCACACTGTTTTCATTTGTTCAACATGTAGTTGTTCAATTGTCTTCTGTTTACCCATTACTGCACTGCTTGTTGTAGCTGGACTTGTTGTTGTACATGTCTGCTTTGTATCACTGATGCATTTGGACTTGAACATTCTTGATGCACTTTACTTGAGTCTAGTCATTGTTGGCACTGGTCTGCATACATGTGATTTGATGCTCTGTTGTTTTCTGTTGCATTCATGTTGGTTTAGTCGGCACTTGGTCTTTGTTGTAACTGGACATGTTACTTGAGTCTTGAATGCATCTGTGCATGATTGCTGAACTGGTTTTGATGCCATTCTATGATTTGCTTGTATCAGTTCTCGGCCACACTATTTCCATTGATATGTCTTGAACTTGGCTGTTTGGTTTCATGTTGCTGTTGATTTTTGAAATTTCACTTGAGTTGAATCCAGTTTCAAAACTCGGGCTTGACCTTGTGCTCGTGTCGTGATTTTAAATATATTGCACGTGAGTGAAACCGGCTTTTCATTTAGGTTTGACCTGTGCTCACCTGTCCCTGTAGCATTATCAAGTGTATATCGATGTGCATGGCCTTGTGGCATGTGCAGTGATACACTGTGCATGTCACATTGTTCGTGTATGATGAATTCAAATGTGAATAAGGACGAACAACCCAAATAACTGAGGCAAATCATATTTTCAAAAATCATATTTCATTTTATATTGCAAAAATATTTCTTTTCAATTTTACTGCGTTAGTGAATATGTTTGCAGATTTCTCAGATGCTGGATTCTAACTGGAATGAAGTTGAAGATAAACTACGAGTGTGAGTGATATGTAGTGAGGAAATTATGTAAACTGAATTGTGATGTAATTAGAATCAAAATTGTATATGTATAGTGAGAGCTTGAATTTGTACTATTCAAAATTGTAATAAATATTTGTTTGAATAAAATATCTGTTTGAATTCAAATTCTGTGTAATTTATTTTATTCAACAAATATTTATTTAATCTATGAAAAACAAAATAGTACATTACCAAATACATTTAAACGAATATATATGTTTATTATCATCAAACAAAAACATATAAGCGCATATTCAACAATCTCCCCCTTTTGATGATAACAAACATATATTTAAGATTTTGACTGCGTTAAATGTATTTGATCAATGATATACTCTAATTGCTCCCTCTATTTAAATGTTTCCTCTTTACATGATGCTCCCCCTATATATATTCATAGAAATATATAAATAAGCCTAGATGCAAATGGAAAATTATTTGACCTTTGCTTGATTCTATTTGGCAAAATCTTAACTTTTCTCTCCCCCTTTTGTTATCAGCAAAAGAATAATAGTGTTAGAGAAAATAGAGATAAAGTGATCAATATTAGTCCAACATTAAACTCAAATTGAATATAAATATTAAACTTCAATAAAAATCAAACAAAAATCATAACTACCCTTGTTAGGCGCATATTCCACTTTTAGAAAGAATGGAAATGATGTTCTGATATAAAATCATACAATTGTATCAATTTGTGGTACATTTATATCAGGAATTTGAATATCTACTAATCATGCATAACCGTAAGGACTTTTAAATGAGATTAGTAGTATTCCAATTTAATTTTAAAAAATGAAATCAAGTATCTTCTAACCATGACCGTGAGAACTTTTAAATGGGATTAGAATCAACTTGTCTATTTAATCAATTAATTTTGATATGCGTTCCATACATGCATAACCGTAAGGACTTTTAAATGAGCATGGAAGCACATAATCAAAAATCCAAGTAATTCACCCATGCATAACCGTGAGGACTTTTAAATGAGAGTGAATACTTTGGATATTTATTTATTTTTACAAAAAAATGTGACATGAAAAACAAATGATTCCTGATTATAGTACCACATATCGACAAACTATATTTAAGATTTGATAAACGATGGTTGATAGAAATATGATAGATATAGAAATGGTCATGGAATCTTTACCCAACAAAAAGTTTTATAACTCTTGTTTGAATTCCTAAAGAAATTTTCCAAATATACTTTCTTGAGTAATATATGTTAAATATCAATACTTATCATCTTTTCAATCACTATTTATCTTTTTGATAATTAGTAGGGAATCGGATTAGTCAAAATTTGTCATTTAAAATCAAATAAAAATGACTAATCTGAAAATATGGTTAACAATGATTTTCTCAAAGGGGTTATATGAGAAAAAGTTCTGCTAGTTGAAAATTATTTGTAATGAAAAATATGCAGCTATTTTCTTTGAAAAATGATGCAGTTACTAAATGTCTCAAAAATCACGTTCAACTAGTAATTTTTCTATCAACTAGATTACCAGTATAATCTGCATCTGAATTTCTTTTTCACTCAAAAACATCACTAATTAAATTTCATAGACCAGACCATGAAGTGTGCATAAAAACTCAAACAGCATTTTAAATGGCATTCTCTTGAATTTGGATTGAAGCCGTGTAAATAATCAGAAAACCGTGAATATAGAGTTAGCCGTATTATAACCAAAAATATTATCATCCAACAAAACACTATATCCAAACTAATATATATGAAGTAAATCAAAGAATAGTGTTTTTGGCATAAATGTAATTGGCCAACTATGTTGAACAAGTCAGAATCAAAAAACATCATCTTTACAACATCTCAATATTGGCTGATTTTATTCAGAATATGGTGCAGATTATCACATTTAATGTACCTTCACCTGTTTTACCTTTACGATAATTTTTCATGATTGCCCATTGTGATTCTATCACCTTTGTACTAGGCTAAGGAACTTTTGCTTTGTTGCCCATTGTGTTTCTGGAACAGCCAAAATCCAGAAAACACTGTTGTTGTTCCTTAGCCTACCACAATACCTACACGATGAAAGATTTTTTTGACCTATTTGTTTTTATAGGTCCATGATTGTTAGTGGCTGAAGCATTGTGAATAAACAAACCCTTTGGAACCCAAACTTGTTTAGTCCTTTCATTCTTGTTCCAATAGACATGAAATTTTTTTGTAGAATTCTTAGGAACCCATACTTGTATAAATTTTGTGTTCTTGTTCCTATGACTACAATTTTCAACACGATGTCCAATTATTTCACATCTATCAAAGACACTCTTACCTTTTGCATTACCATCAACTTGTGTTTTCCCAAAACCTAGTCCTTTTCTGTTGTTAGCAAAAATTTGATTTTCCAATAACATGTTGAATGATTTTTCTCCTCTTGAAAAGTTATTCAGAGATTTCTCAAGATTTTGGACTTCGGTTTTTAGTGTTGTGTTTTCAGTGACAAGTGAGGTGCATCTATTTATAAAATCCTTTTTCCTAGTGTAAATGATTTCCTTAAGACTCAAGTTTTCTTTTTCAAGATTCTCAGAGCTATTCTTAAGTCTTGATAATTCTGAATCTAAAATTTTACATTTTTTACATTCTAGGTTTTGAATATTTTCAAGTTCAGTGTCTAACCTAAAATTTTCACGAGCAAGTTCTCTCCTATCAGATCTCAGTTTTTCAATTTTAGATTCAAGAGTATCAACTGCTTTAGTAAGATCAAGACACATAAAAACAAGATCTTTATAAGAATAGTAACCTACCTCACTAGATTCCTCTGAGCTTGCTTCTGAATCTGATTTTGCCACAAGACACAAGTTAGCCTCCTCTGAGCTACTATTCGAAACTTCCTCTCCTTCTTCATCATCCCAAGTCGCTGCAAAGGCCTTCTTCTTCTTTTTCTTTCCTTTGTTGTTTTTGAGAAGTGGGCATTGTTGTTTGAAGTGGCTTGGCTTGTTACAGTTAAAGCACGTCGATTCATTATCGGAATTGTCAGAATCTTTTGACCTATTACCATTTGTTTTCTTCTTGCATGGCTTGAATCTTGACCATTTTCTAAGATTATTGACAGCTATTGCAAGCTCTTCAATTGGATCTTATTCTTCTTCATTGCTCTCTTCTTTTCTCTTTAAGGCAATCGTCTTCTTCTTTGGTTCAGATTTGTTGCGTTCCTCCTTTGCTTTTAGCTCAAGCTCATATGTCATCAAGTTGCCGATCAACTCCTCCATGCTTAGTTTACTCAGATCTTTCGATTCTTGTATTGCCGTGACTTTTGCCTCAAAGCTCATCTGTAAGACTCGTAGCACCTTCCTCACAAGCTCTACGTCAGTGAATACCTTCCCAAGCTCTCTAGCATTGTACAAAGTTGAAAAGCGTCCAAACATGTCCTTTATGCTCTCGCATTTGTCCATCACAAAGTTCTCATATTCATTGCTGAATAAGGCTAGAAGAGACTCCTTGACTTGAGAAGTTCCTTCATGTGTCCCTCCAAGGTAAGCCAAATTTCCTGTGCAGTTTTACAATGAGAAATTCTATTAAATTCAGTCTTATCAAGAGCACAAATCAAAGCATTCATGGCTTTAGCATTTGTAGTTTTTAATTTCTTATCGTTAGCATCGCACCTATCCTTAGGTTTAGGAATCTCAGTATCACCAATAGTTATAGTGGGAGATTTATAGCCAGTTTCAATAATGTCCCAAACATCATAATCAACAGAACTAAGATAAATACCCATCCTAACTTTCCAATAAGCATAATCATTCCCATTAAACATGGGTGGCCTAACAATAGATTGCCCCTCAGAAAAATTATTATTTGATGGATTCATGACTCTAGAGTTAAAGAAAAATACCATGCTCTGATACCACTTGTAGGATCTAGATTAACCCTAGAGGGGGGGTGAATAGGGTTATAGCAAATTTTCTCTAATTAAACAAAAACAAACTGCAGAGAAATAAATATGCTGAAAAGTAAATCATACACAAATTTTACCCAGCTTCGGCAACCCCTTCCTACTGCTGCATTCCTAGATTTCTATTAGAATTAAACAGTCTCCCGCTTACAAACACTCTAACAGACTCGCAAACCCTGCTCCCGCTTACAAACACTCTAATAGACTTGCAACCCCTGCTCCCACCTATAGAGTTTTGCAAACTCGCAAACCCTGCTCCCGCCTATACAGTTTTGCAAACTCGCACGCCCTGCTCACTGAACTAATTCTAACTAGACAATCTGACACTACCTACAACCTAGGTGGTGATTTACCAGTACTTTGACTCGAAAAGTAAAAACAACAAATAAAAAACAATTAAACCCAAAACCCTAATAGCCAAAAGCCTTTAAAATATAACCGGCCCAAAGTATTATCACTCAAGAAAAAAAACGCGGCCCTGTTATTTTCTTTTATCAATGTCGGCTCTCTATTCTTGTTCATTCCTCTTCAACGATTAGGGTTTTGTGCTATCGATCCAAATTGGGGCTTTCTTCACATTCGATTTTCTGGGGTTGCTCTTGCTCGCGGCTTCTCTGATGATCCATTCTCTGGTTTGTGTTGCTTACGCTTTGTAACGACCCGTAAATTTTCGACAATTAAAATAGCTAATTTAATAAGATTTCGTGATTTAGTGTTAGAAAAAAATTTGTAAGTCGTTTGGAATAATAATAACTAGAATGAAATGCAACAAATTTTATCTAAGTTAATTATTTATGAATTGAATGAAATCCCAGATCAATTGAAATAATATGTAGTCAAAGGTAATTGAATGAATTTGTATTGAATAGGTAATTGTGACACTTGTTTATAAATAATAAACTTATAAGTAATTAAAAGTAACGGTGATAATTATTTAAGTTACCTATTCATTTAGTTAGTCGAATTGAATTTGTGAACCAATTGCAATTGAAATGAAAGTTTATATATTAGTTGAGTGCATTATCTCTAACTGTAGTTAAATAATAATGTGGAATTCATTTGATGTAATATAGTAAATCAACTGATAATAAAAATTTTATTTAAAAATCCAATATTGAAATCCGTCAAATATTGAACAATTAAATTGTTTAAATTTAATATTTGAAATTTATTGAATAATTGAATAACGGGAATCGAATAACTGTTTAATGAAAATGGTTGTTCTATAATTTGAATTTGTTAAATTTTATAAGTTCGTTTTGAATATTTCAAAAGATAGTGATTTAAGAATAATCAAATTTGTTTAAATTTAATATTACAAATGTTTGAATAATTAAATTCCGAATTTGATACGATTAATTTGATATTGAAATTTAATATATGAAAATAGAGTGAATAATTGAAATTTGATTTAATATGATTCAAATTGGTTTCCAAAGTGAATGTAAGTTATATTGGGATTAAAATATAGTTAATAAGATTTTAAAATTGAAATTATTGGATAATTGAATAACGGGTTTAAAATGATTAAAAATGATTTGTAAAATTTTATTTTATCATATTGGAGTTATAGTGATGTTATAGAACTTTTAAAACCGAATTTAAAATTTATTTGTGAAAATTGAATATTTTAATATTTAATTATCGACTGAAAATAGCCAATTTTCGAACGTCTCAGAATTGGACGAAATTAGTTCCATTAGATCCGTAATAGTTTGTTATTACCGGATTTCAATTTTTGTAACAATCGGAGTTTTCGTTTGACCGTGGCAGCTCGAAACGCATCGAAATTGTTTTAAATATTAATTTGGCGAGTTAAAATAGTCATTTTTCAAACGGTCTCGGATTTCGACGAAACTAGTTTCATCGGATCCGTAATGTCATATTATTGTAAGTTTTCAAATTTCTAGTCAATCGGATTTACCGTTTGTCCGGGGCGAGCCCAAACGCATAGAAATTTGATTAACCGATTTAATTTCAAATCGATCGTTTATTGCCGTAACTCACACATACGGTCGAATTAGCTTCCGAAACCTATTCCATTGTGTCCGGAACGCAGGGTAAACCCTAGAAACGCTAGCCGGCACGCTTCGTTTGGAGTTCGGAAAATTTTCGATGAATAGTGTTTTGGCGATTTTCTATAAAAGGACCCCACTTTCTTTGTTTTGCATAAACCCTAGGATTTCAGCCCTTAGCCGCCACTTTCATTTCAATGGCCAGAAAATTTCGAAACTTCTTCCTCATTTTCCTCTCAAGCCGTCAACAATTACTAAAAACTCTCAACTACAAAGTCTTAGAGGGCATCAAGATCTAGCTATCAAACGGTGGAGATCAGAAACGGAGCCACGGATTGACGGCAAAACGCGATGGAAGCAGCTGCATTTTTCACGCAATTCGAGGCAGAGGATGAGGCCGAGCTTGGAGCTATTTGGGGTGAAGGTGGAGTAAGGCTGTGGCTTCGAAGTGGTGTAACCTGATCGTCTTCAAGTGGAGCGTGGTGGTCGCGTAAATTGGTTGAAGGATGGCGGCATGAGTTTCTTGCGTTCGAACCCTACCTTTAGAATGTTACGTGAGGGAGATGATAAGGGGCACGACCCAGATGTTGCAAGAATAAAATGGACGGATCTGATGTGAGTTTGGGTAAAAAAATAAAATAAAAGTTGAATTTAATTTGTATTTAAATTTGTATTAACTTCAAAATATCATAACTCTTTCATACGAGGCCCGTTTTGAACGAAACTTTTTGCGTTGGAATCGTATCAACGAGCACTATGCTATGGAATTGGATTGGAGTCATTTGGAGCTAGTGAATATTTCGAGTAAAATTAAACGCTCGTTTAATTTTATTCGAAATAAAACGCTGGAACTACATTGAAATCAGTGTGAGTGTTTTATAACGCTCACAACGTACTAAATATCTTTATGCTAGTTAAATTTGACATTATGAAGTGTTATGATTTTATTTGTCGTTGTTTGATAGAATTTAATTGTCATATAGATTGTCATTTGAATTAACCGTTGAAAATTAAATTGACAGTTAAATTGAAATTGAAATTGAATTGCGATTAAATTACCTGACATTGATAACTATGAAATTGCCATGAATTGTATTGTCTATTGGATAATTTAATTCGATGGATGCTATTGGTTGATATTTAAATGTTTGGATGTTTATTTGCTTATATATAACCTGTTATGCATACATATGATATTGTGATTTAATTTAAGTAATATATACTCATCCCTGACATTTAATTGAAATAAATAATTACTTGGCCGTAGGATAGAAAATTATATACGGACACCGAATTGGCTAAATTAATAATTTTAAAAAATCGTCGATTTGAAATTTGTTTAAATGTTTTGATTTAAAAGTTATAAGTAGAAATCAATTTATAAAAATCGAATTTATCGAAAATTTGAGTTTGGAATGTTGAAATTAATTTTGGTTAAAAGAAATTGTTAAATGATTTAAGTTGAGACTTTGAAATTTAAAATTTGGTTATGATTGAATTTCGAAAATTTATTCGTTTTAAAAGATTGAACCTTAATTCGAGCTTTGAACATTACTAAGTAAAAGTGATATAAAAATGATATTTTGAAATCGAGCTTGAAATTGAATCATATTTGAAATTTGGATTTAGATTTGAATGTTGACGCATAATTGTGTTAAGTGGTATAAATTGGTATTTTGAACATCAAGCTCCAAATCGATATAAATTGAAATTGAATAAATTAAAGGTGAATGTAAAATTGAATTAATTTGAAGTAAATGTTGACATTGATTTGAATTGAAATCGAAATTGAATCGGTAGAATGGAAATTGAGTTGAATTGGGAAGTTATAATTGAAATGGATTGGTTTTGAAGCTGTTTTATTTTGTTTTTCAAATTTCTCGGTTATATAAACCATTTTGAATACTTAAACTATTTTAATCTATTTTAAATCTAGTTAACCCAATTTAAATTATTTTAAACTAAATTTATCTACTTCAAATCCATTTAAGATTTTAAGTATTTTAAGTATTTTAATTTTTTAAAAAAACTACTTTAAACTACTTAAAGCTATTTTCTAGAATTCTAAGCTGGTCAATAAAGTGGAATGTTTATTTTTAAATCTTGAATTTAAATACGAATTGAGTTAAATGAAGTTGCAACCTAAATTGAAATTCGAAATGATTTTGAAATCGAAATGAGATATTGATGCGAAAATTGATTTTTGAAACGAAACCTTACATTTGAATAGATACGATGATATTTGAAATGGATTTGATTTTGAAGCGAATATGATATTTTGATATAAATTATGAATTGATTTGAAATGTAAAAGAGCCAACGGTGTAATAATACGTAGTTATTAAAGAGACCGGGATCGGATATGGACATACTCTCTGTCGATACCGAAAACCACTTTAATAACTATTATACGCGGAGTGTTGATCCAGAATGAAGTGGATGGTTGGGTGAACACGTTGACTGAAGAAAGAGAACGATATTGGATGACCCCTGACATGACTAAAACAAGAGCCGCGCCAGGCCATTGAGGTTCGCCACCTCTAGCGGACACACTTCTTCGATACCATTTCTATTACATTTGTGATTCGATTTGGGTGCACCCCTTGATTTGGGAGTGTTGTTTTGCGGTGTTGGGGTAGCTGCTGGCTATGCTCAACATCAGTCCGGATCACGCAACTACTAGTATCATAGTTGGTATCGCCTCATGTACCTTGTCATACTAATTATCCTATTCGCGACCACTACGTTATGCTTTGTGTTATACCTATGGGGTACCCTCTGATAACCACCAGTTTACGGTGGGGCTTACGGTGCTGTATAGACTATGGCATTATAAAAATGTGTTAAGGGGGATTATGGTAACGCCTTAACGCTATTTTGATACTTTATATTACTGTTAGGCATTATCTACTTAGCGTACATTACTACATAGTAGATAGTTTAACGGATCCTTAAGAGATGGAAAATCCCGTAACATCTCTTGAGTTATTGCACGCACGTTGACACTGGATATGAGATGTCAAACCCCGTAAACATCTCTGACGCCGTTACACTCATATTTATTCACGATTGATTTAACTTTCATAAGGATATTTTAGTCCTGACTCGAGTGTTTTGTCTTTTCATTACGCTCGGGTCAGACCTGAGTTTTTCAGCTTATTGAAGATCTATTCTGGAGGACGAAGACGAAGATTTGGTATACTATTACTATTATTATCTTTGCATCATGTTGTCTGCTGCATTATTTTATTGTTCTGTTGTATATGTATAACTCTGTTAAATGTTGTATAAATAATTGTCAAAGTATAGTAAACAACTTCATGAACTGTTTATTTGACTATTATATTTTATCGTTCCGCTGCGAGATTCTGTGTTGTTTCATTTCCTTTATTTCTCTTTCTTTTCTTTTCTTATTTACCCCAATAACCATCTTCCCTTTTGAATGGTTGGAATCGACATGTGTATTTGATCGTCGGTTTAAACTGTCCAAAAAGGCAGGTCGTTACAGTTGGTATCAGAGCTTTGGTTTAGCGATAAACCTTAGCTCTAGTGGGGAATAACTCATTGAAATAGAGGTAAACTATATGAATGAGTTGAGTGTATATGAGAGAGCGTACTTATTATTTGATATAAAATGGTTTTATATTGTGTTAACTTTGTTCCGTTGAGTATTTATGAATTCTGGTTGATACTTGGGATGCCAAGGCGTCGATAGGAATTTCTAAACACTCGAATAGGACAAACCAACACAATATCATTTAGGAATATATTTTATATAAAAGAATTATTCGAATATTTATTCATTTTGATTGAATTGATTGTTAGGAGATGATAATATTAGATTATTATCGTTATTGTTTGATCAGTCAGTATTTACAATAACTGATTAAATAACAATGGATTTAAGAAAATGAAATCTTGTAAACACAATTGATAATGAATATAAATGAATTTTAACTTGGATTTGAGAATTTAAATTCCGGTGTTTGAAATTGACTTACAAGAATTTGAAAAATATAATATGAGTATTATATGATAGTATAATTGAGTTGAAATTGTTTTCGAAGGATTTTTTTTTAATGATAAGTGTTATATTCCCTTCTCTTGACGCTAGAAAATGATTTCGGTGATGAGTGCACGCATCATCGGCGTTTATTTTCGAGAGTCCGAGTGGGGGAAACCACTTAATAGCTTGTCTAAACCTTGTTTTGATTCAAATTTTATTTTATTTTGTATTCTCTATAGTATGATTTGATATATAAATTATATAAGTATATATTATTTCAAACTTGATTTGAAATAAAATCGGGATTGGAATTCTTAAGTCCTTTAATAATTAATTTTTTTTTTTAAATGATTGAAATAAATTTAGGCTTGAATCATTAAGGAACTTCTAAATTGTGAAATGAGAAATGAACCTAAGAGCTAAGTGAAAATATCAATTGAAGTAGAAATCCTTAGAATTAGGAAATTATGAAATTAAAATAAAATTGAAACTGTAAAACTCGCATAGTATTAAATTTCATTCTATAGCATAGATATAACTTACCAAAATATTTAAGAAGTTCAAAAATGTTATATAAATTGTTAATTGGATAATATACAAGTATAGGTTTGAATAATGAAATATGCATTTAATTAATGGTTTGCAAATATAAATAAAATTGTTAGTAAATAATTGGAATTTAAATTAACATTTAAAGGTGATTCATAATTATGTTAATATAAAATGGAAATACTATATGTGAATGTAAATGTAAAATTAAATTATAGTGAAATTTAAGTAATGACTTAAGAATTAATTAATTGAAAATTCAACTTTAAATGAAAAGAAGTTGCATGTTGTTTAACTACATTCTATTTGCATAACTATAACTTACCAAATACTTAAAAGGTTTAAAATGCTAATAAGGATAAGTAGAGAAATAATATACCTGTGTGAGAGTGAATAATAAAATGTGAAGATCTATTGATAGTTGTAAATATAAAAGAAATTTAAGCTGTAAAATGAATGATATATATAAGTGAATGAATAAAATTTAAATTAATGAAATATAAATTGGTAAATAGAAACTAATTAAATTTGAATATAACTAAATGTCAATAAACTTGGAAGTGTATGAAATTAAAATTGACTTGGAAATGTATAATTGATTTAGTGTAGATTTTGGATGGATGTTAATGTTTGATATGCATTAGTTGTTAGATGGATGATAATTGATTAAGTAGAACTCATTAGTGTTAATGGAATTGAATAAACGGAATAAAATTTTAAAATAATTAAATTCAAATTTGAAGCAAAGTGAAATTGAATATAATTGAATTCAATTTAAATTGAAGCAAATTGACTTGAATTTAAAATGTGAATGAAACAAACTTGAATAAATCGGAAATAAATTGAATGTAAACCTATTGCATGGATGAATAAGAAAATAAATTACTTTGTGTTTATGAATATTCTTTAGAAAATTTGAAGTTTTGATGGTTTGTACTTTGAAATAATAAAAGCAAATTTTTGGAAAAAATCCAAAATTGTCCAATATATGCTGAAACGAAAACAACCATAACTTTTAAATGGCTAAACAGAATTCGACGATCTTGAACTTTTCGAAAAGCTTAGAAACTATAGCACAAATTTTGTTTGGATAACTTGAGTAAATTCCTTCGTCTACTAGGTTAAAAACTTGAATGTTACTCGCTGTCCAGTGTAAAAATAAGTAAAATCAGTAGTATACACCCTTAGTATTTTCGGCATATCTTTTGAATGGTTTATCAGATTTTGATGATCTTGAACTTTATGGAAAGCTAAGAACTTAAGCTAAAACTTTTGTTTTAAGTATTTTGTGTTTTGATGTCGTTTAGAAGGTCGAGAACGCGGGTGAACATCGCTGACCTGCGCAATTCATTGCCCAGGCTGAGGCGTATCCTCCAAGTAAAACGGCCATAATTTTTGAACGTATGGTCCGAATTCGATGATTTTGGACATTCCGGAAAGCCTGAAATGAATTCAACAACTTTTATTTAGATTCTGTTGCCTAATTTTATCGTTTAGGTGTCCTAGAACTAAGATTTGTTTGCTGTCCTGAAATTGGAATCTCAGTTTTGAAGCTAAATATGTTATATATATGTTGTGTAGGCTAAGTATATCGATCTATCTTTATATGCATGGTTCTAACTTAGTTATTGAGTGTTTAGTAGGTGCGGATTTCGCTTGCTTCGCATTTGGAGCTCGCTTTCGCGCTATATTAGCCGTATATGCTCGCTAACAATATATAAGGTACATATCTCGGATTACATATCGTATTTTTACACTTTTTCCCTACGGGATGCCTCATCACTTGATGAGATGTATATTTGTGATATATATACCGTTATATTTTTTTTCCGATCGAGCCGCGCAAAGGAGACTCTGTCGAAATTTTCCGTAAAATCCGGGTGTTAGAAAAATTTTCAAGTTTAAATTTTTTTTATAACTTGTTTTGATTACTAACTTTTAAAGTTAGGAAGCCGTTTGGAGTAACTTAGTGGAAGCGTAGTTATGACTTTATAAATGGAATTTCATTGTTTTATAAGTGGATAATTTTGAATAAAATATATCAAATGTTGAATTCTTTACTTAGTTCCTTTTCTCTTCTTTTTCCTTTTCGGGGACGAAAAGTTTTGAGTGGGGGAGAGTGTAACGACCCGTAAATTTTCGATAATTAAAATAACTAATTTAATAAGATTTCGTGATTTAGTGTTAGAAAAAAATTTGTAAGCCGTTTGGAATAATAATAACTAGAATGAAATGCAACAAATTTTATCTAAGTTAATTATTTATGAATTGAATGAAATCCCAGATCAATTGAAATAATATGTAGTCAAAGGTAATTGAATGAATTTGCATTGAATAGGTAATTGTGACACTTGTTTATAAATAATAAACTTATAAGTAATTAAAAGTAACGGTGATAATTATTTAAGTTACCTATTCATTTAGTTAGTCGAATTGAATTTGTGAACCAATTGCAATTGAAATGAAAGTTTATATATTAGTTGAGTGCATTATCTCTAACTGTGTGGAATTCATTTGATGTAATATAGTAAATCGACTGATAATAAAAATTTTATTTAAAAATCCAATATTGAAATCTGTCAAATATTGAACAATTAAATTTTTTAAATTTAATATTTGAAATTTATTGAATAATTGAATAACGGGAATCGAATAACTGTTTAATGAAAATGGTTGTTCTATAATTTGAATTTGTTAAATTTTATAAGTTCGTTTTGAATATTTCAAAAGATAGTGATTTAAGAATAATCAAATTTGTTTAAATTTAATATTACAAATGTTCGAATAATTAAATTTCGAATTTGATACGATTAATTTGATTTTGAAATTTAATATATGAAAATAGAGTGAATAATTGAAATTTGATTTAATATGATTCAAATTGGTTTCCAAAGTGAATGTAAATTATATTGGGATTAAAATAGAGTTAATAAGATTTTAAAATTGAAATTATTGGATAATTGAATAACGGGTTTAATATGATTAAAAATGATTTTTAAAATTTTATTTTATCATATTGGAGTTATAGTGATGTTATAGAACTTTTAAAACTGAATTTAAAATTTATTTGTGAAAATTGAATATTTTAATATTTAATTATCGATTGAAAATAGCCAATTTTCGAACAGTCTCAGAATTGGACGAAACTAGTTCCATTAGATCTGTAATAGTTTGTTATTACCAGATTTCAATTTTTGTAGCAATCGGAGTTTTCGTTTGACCGTGGCAGCTCGAAACGCGTCGAAATTGTTTTAAATATTAATTTGGCGAGTTAAAATAGTCATTTTTCAAACGGTCTCGGATTTCGACGAAACCAGTTTCATAGGATCCATAATGTCATATTATTGTAAGGTTTCAAATTTCGAGTCAATCGGATTTACCGTTTGTCCGGGGCGAGCCCAAACGCATAGAAATTTGATTAACCGATTTAATTTCAAATCGATCGTTTATTGCCGTAACTCACACATACGGTCGAATTAGCTTCCGAAACCTGTTCCATTGTGTCCGGAACGCAGGGTAAACCCTAGAAAAGCCAGCTGGAACGCTTCGTTTGGAGTTCGGAAAATTTTCGATGAATAGTGTTTTGGCGATTTTCTATAAAAGGACCCCACTTTCTTTGTTTTGCATAAACCCTAGGATTTCAGCCCTTAGCCACCACTTTCATTTCAATGGCCAGAAAAGTTCGAAACTTCTTCCTCATTTTCCTCTCAATCCGTCAACAATCAGCAAAAACTCTCAACTACAAAGTTGTAGAGGGCATCAAGATCTAGCTATCAAACGGTGGAGATCGGAAACGGAGCCACGGATTGACGGCAAAACGCGATGGAAGCAGCTGCGTTTTTCACGCAATTCGAGGAAGAGGATGAGGCCGAGCTTGGAGCTATTTGGGGTGAAGGTGGAGTAAGGCGGGGGCTTTGAAGTGGTGTAACCTGATCGTCTTCAAGTGGAGCGTGGTGGTCGCGTAAATTGGTTGAAGGATGGCGGCATGGGTTTCTTGCGTTCGAACCCTACCTGTAGAATGTTACGTGAGGGAGATGATAAGGGGCACGGCCCAGATGTTGCAAGAAGAAAATGGACGGATCTGATGTGAGTTTGGGTGAAAAAAATAAAATAAAAGTTGAATTTAATTTGTATTTAAATTTGTATTAACTTCAAAATATCATAACTCTTTCATACGAGGCCCGTTTTGGACGAAACTTTTTGCATTGGAATCGTATCGACGAGCACTATGCTATGGAATTGGATTGGAGTCATTTGGAGCTAGTAAAAATTTTGGGTAAAATTAAACGCTCGTTTAATTTTATTCGAAATAAAACGCTGGAACTACATTGAAATCAGTGTGAGTGTTTTATAACGCTCACAATGTACTAAATATCTTTATGCTAGTTAAATTTGACATTATGAAGTGTTATGATTTTATTTGTCGTTGTTTGATAGAGTTTAATTGTCATATAGATTGTCATTTGAATTAACCGTTGAAAATTAAATTGACAGTTAAATTGAAATTGAAATTGAATTGCGATTAAATTACCTGACATTGATAACTATGAAATTGCCATGAATTGTATTGTCTATTGGATGATTTATTTCGATGGATGCTATTGGTTGATATTTAAATGTTTGGATGTTTATTTGCTTATATATAACCTGTTATGCATACATATGATATTGTGATTTAATTTAAGTAATATATACTCATCCCTGACATTTAATTGAAATAAATAATTACTTGGCCATAGGATAGAAAATTATATACGGACACTGAATTGGCTAAATTAATAATTTTAAAAAATCATCGATTTGAAATTTGTTTAAATGTTTTGATTTAAAAGTTATAAATAGAAATCAAATTATAAAAATCGTATTTATCGAAAATTTGAGTTTGGAATGTTGAAATTAATTTTGGTTAAAAGAAATTGTTAAATGATTTAAGTTGAGACTTTGAAATTTAAAATTTGGTTATGATTGAATTTCGAAAATTTATTCGTTTTAAAAGATTGAACCTTAATTCGAGCTTTGAACATTACTAAGTAAAAGTGATATAAAAATGATATTTTGAAATCGAGCTTGAAATTGAATCATATTTGAAATTTGGATTTAGATTTGAATATTGACGCATAAATGTGTTAAGTGGTATAAATTGGTATTTTGAACATCAAGCTCCAAATTGATATAAATTGAAATTGAATTAATTTGAAGTAAATGTTGACATTGATTTGAATTGAAATCGAAATTGAATCGGTAGAATGGAAATTGAAATTAAGTTGAATTGGGAAGTTATAATTGAAATGGATTGGTTTTGAAGCTGTTTTATTTTGTTTTCCAAATTTCTCGGTTATATAAACCATTTTGAATACTTAAACTATTTTAATCTATTTTAAATCTAGTTAACCCAATTTAAATTATTTTAAACTAAATTTATCTATTTTAAATCCATTTAAGATTTTAAGTATTTTTACTATTTTAATTTTTAAAAAAAACTACTTTAAACTACTTTAAACTACTTAAAGCTATTTTCTAGAATTCTAAGCTGGTCAATAAAGTGGAATGTTTATTTTTAAATCTTGAATTTAAATACGAATTGAGTTAAATGAAGTTGCAACCTAAATTGAAATTCGAAATGATTTTGAAATCGAAATGAGATATTGATGCGAAAATTGATTTTTGAAACGAAACCTTACATTTGAATAGATACGATGATATTTGAAATGGATTTGATTTTGAAGCGAATATGATATTTTGATATAAATTATGAATTGATTTGAAATGTAAAAGAGCCAACGGTGTAATAATACGTAGTTATTAAAGAGACCGGGATCGGATATGGACATACTCTCTGTCGATACCGAAAACCACTTTAATAACTATTATACGCGGAGTGTTGATCCAGAATGAAGTGGATGGTTGGGTGAACGCGTTGACTGAAGAAAGAGAACGATATTGGATGACCCCTGACATGACTAAAACAAGAGCCGCGCCAGGCCATTGAGGTTCGCCACCTCTAGCGGACACACTTCTTCGATACCATTTCTATTACATTTGTGATTCGATTTGGGTGCACCCCTTGATTTGGGAGTGTTGTTTCGCAGTGTTGGGGTAGCTGCTGGCTATGCTCAACATCAGTCCAGATCACGCAACTACTAGTATCCTAGTTGGTATCGCCTTATGTACCTTGTCATACTGATTATCCTATTCGCGACCATTACGTTATGCTTTGTGTTATACCTATGGGGTACCCTCTGATAACCACCAGTTTACGGTGGGGCTTACGGTGCTTTATAGACTATGGCATTATAAAAATGTGTTAAGGGGGATTATGGTAACGCCTTAACGCTATTTTGATACTTTATATACTGTTAGGCATTATCTACTTAGCGTACATTACAACATAGTAGATAGTTTAACGGATCCTTAAGAGATGGAAAATCCCGTAACATCTCTTGAGTTATTGCACGCACGTTGACACTGGATATGAGATGTCAAACCCCGTAAACATCTCTGACGTCGTTACACTCATATTTATTCACGAGTGATTTAAATTTCATAAGGATATTTTAGTCCTGACTCGAGTGTTTTGTCTTTTCATTACGCTTGGGTCAGACTTGAGTTTTTCAGCTTATTGAAGATCTATTCTGGAGGACGAAGACGAAGATTTGGTATACTATTAATATTATTATCTTTGCATCATGTTGTCTGCTGCATTATTTTATTGTTCTGTTGTATATGTATAACTCTGATAAATGTTGTATAAATAATTGTCAAAGTATAGTAAACAGCTTCATGAACTGTTTATTTGACTATTATATTTTATCGTTCCGCTGCGAGATTCTGCGTTGTTTCATTTCCTTTATTCTCTTTCTTTTCTTTTCTTATTTACCCCAATAACCATCTACCCTTTTGAATGGTTGGAATCGACATGTGTATTTGATCGTCGGTTTAAACTGTCCAAAAAGGCAGGTCGTTACACGCTTGTTCGCAGCTGCTCCTTTGATCGAGTTCACTGTTGCTTCGGTATGTAATTTCCTATTTGTGCTTTTATGATTTCTCGTATTCGAACTCGATGCCGATGATGAATTTTGGGTTTGATATTTATATGAATTCGAGACACTTGAATTTGCTCGTATTCATTTACACTTTCCTAATTTTTTATTGCCTGATGCGCACGGCTTTCCTGATATGTTTTCAACTTGATGCGCACGGCCTTGATTTTGTAGCGTTTGATTTTCCCTTGTTTGATACGGCAGAAACTTTCCTTTTTTACTTTGCTTTGACTTTTTCAAAGACGTATATTTTCGTTGAATTCTGACTTCGGCTTTACTGTGTATTACAGCTTTGACTTCATCTGGCCATCTGTGTATTTATTACTCTGCTTTTTGCATTTGCATTTTTCATGTATCTGCTGTTGACTTGACTTGTAGGATTTCGCTGTAACTTCGCATTTGCTTTGCATTGACCATGGCTTCTTCTGTCTTGTATATGTTGTATGAACTTCCGTGCCATTTTAGTTTTTCACTTGTGCATATTGCCTCGAGTACATGTATTCTTGGCTCTGGTTCATGTTACATTGATGCTGTTACGATTGGCTTGTGGTCTTTGCTGTGTTCCCATGTTTCTGGTGCATTTGATTCAGTAGTTTGCTTCATTTTGACATGATCATTTGTATACATTGTTTCTCGGCATTGACTTTGGGCTTCACTGAATTTGTTATTGCACTTTGTCTTGATAGTCAAGTTGCACTTTGTTGCACTTGCTCATTTGAGTTGTAGCTTGATAATCATGTCTGCACTCTTTGACTTTTGTCTGGGTTCACTACAGACACTGCTTCATCATGTTGCATACTCTCCATTTTGCATACTGCTGTTGAGTTGTTTTGGAATTGAACTTGATATTGAGTCTGATACTTCATACTGGATATTGTTGCAGTATTCATATTTTGTGCTCGAGCTTGCATGCTTCATGTTAGTTGTGTCACTTGTGCATTGTTTCATTTGAGTTGGGCATTGTTTTGTCTCTGATCTTTCTGAAGCTCGAGTTGCACACTGTTTTCATTTGTTCAACATGTAGTTGTTCAATTGTCTTCTGTTTACCCATTACTGCACTGCTTGTTGTAGCTGGACTTGTTGTTGTACATGTCTGCTTTGTATCACTGATGCATTTGGACTTGATCATTCTTGATGCACTTTACTTGAGTCTGGTCATTATTGGCACTGGTCTGCATACATGTGCTTTGATGCGCTGTTGTTTTCTGTTGCATTCATGATGGTTTAGTCGGCACTTGGTCTTTGTTGTAACTGGACATGTTGCTTGAGTCTTGAATGCATCTGTGCATGATTGCTGAACTGGTTTTGATGCCATTCTATGATTTTTTTGTATCAGTTCTCGGCCACACTATTTCCATTGATATGTCTTGAACTTGACTGTTTGGTTTCATGTTGCTGTTGATTTTTGGAATTTCACTTGATTTGAATCCAGTTTCGAAACTCGGGTTTGACCTTGTGCTCGTGTCGTGATTTTAAATATATTGCACGTGAGTTGAACCCGGCTTTTCATTTGGGTTTGACCTGTGCTCACCTGTCCCTGTAGCATTATCAAGTGTATATCGATGTGCACGGCCTTGTGGCATGTACAGTGATACACTGTGCATGTCACATTGTTCGTGTATGATGAATTCAAATGTGAATAATGACGAACAACCTAAATAACTGAGGCAAATCATATTTTCAAAAATCATATTTCATTTTATATTGCAAAAATATTTCTTTTCAATTTTACCGCGTTAGTGAATATGTTTGCAGATTTCTCAGATGCTGGATTCTAACTGGAATGAAGTTGAAGATAAACTACGAGTGTGAGTGATATGTAGTGAGGAAATTATGTAAACTGAATTGTGATGTAATTAGAATCAAAATTGTATATGTATAGTGAGAGCTTGAATTTGTACTATTCAAAATTGTAATAAATATTTGTTTGAATAAAATATCTGTTTGAATTCAAATTCTGTGTAATTTATTTTATTCAACAAATATTTATTTAATCTATGAAAAACAAAATAGTACATTACCAAATACATTTAAATGAATATATATGTTTATTATCGTCAAACAAAAACATATAAGCGCATATTCAACAATCTCCCTCTTTTGATGATAACAAACATATATTTAAGATTTTGACTGCGTTAAATGTATTTGATCAATGATATACTCTAATTGCTCCCCCTATTTAAATGCTTCCTCTCTACATGATGCTCCCCCTACATATATGCATAGAAATATATAAATAAGCCTAGATGCAAATGGAAAATTATTTGACCTTTGCTTGATTCTATTTGGCAAAATCTTAACTTTTCTCTCCCTCTTTTATTATCAGCAAAAGAATAATAGTGTTAGAGAAAATAGAGATAAAGTGATCAATATTATTCCAACATTAAACTCAAATTGAATATAAATATTAAACTTCAAAAAAAATCAAACAAAAATCATAACTACCCTTGTTAGGCGCATACTCCACTTTTAGAAAGAATGGATATGATGTTCTGATATAAAATCATACAATTGTATCAACTTGTGGTACATTTATATCAGGAATTTGAATATCTACTAATCATGCATAACCGTTAGGACTTTTAAATAAGATTAGTAGTATTCCAATTTAATTTAGAAAATGAAATCAAGTATCTTCTAACCACGCATGACCGTGAGGACTTTTAAATGGGATTAGAATCAACTTGTCTATTTAATCCATTAATTTTGATATGTGTTCCATACATGAATAACCGTAAGGACTTTTAAATGAGCATGGAAGCACATAATCAAAAATCCAAGTAATTCACCCGTGCATAACCGTGAGGACTTTTAAATGAGAGTGAATACTTTGGATATTTATTTATTTTTACAAAAAAAATGTGACATGAAAAACAAATGATTCCTGGTTATAGTACCACATATCGACAAACTATATTTAAGATTTGATAAACAATGGTCGATAGAAATATGATAGATATAGAAATGGTTATGGAATCTTTACCCAACAAAAAGTTTTATAACTCTTGTTTGAATTCCTAAAGAAATTTGCCAAATATACTTTCTTGAGTAATATATGTTAAATATCAACACTTATCATCTTTTCAATCACTATTTATCTTTTTGATAATTAGTAGGGAATCGGATTAGTCAAAATTTGTCATTTAAAATCAAATAAAAATGACTAATCTGAAAATATGGTTAACAATGATTTTCTCGAAGGGGTTATATGAGAAAAATTTCTGCTATTTGAAAATTATTTGTAATGAAAAATATGCAGATATTTTCTTTGAAAAACGATGCAGTTACTAAATGTCTCAAAAATCACGTTCAACTAGTAATTTTTCTATCAACTAGATTACCGGTGTAATCTGCATCCGAATTTCTTTTTCACTCAAAAACATCACTAATTAAATTTGATAGACCGGACCATGAAGTGTGCATAAAAACTCAAACAACATTTTAAATGCCATTCTCTTGAATTTGGATTGAAGCCGTGTAAACAATCAGATAACCGTGAATATAGAGTTAGCCGTATTATAACCAAAAATATTATCATCCAACAAAACACTATATCCAAACTAATATATATGAAGTAAATCAAAGAATAGTGTTTTTGGCATAAATGTAACTGGCCAACTATGTTGAACAAGTCAGAATCAAAAAACATCATCTTTACAACATCTCAATATT
This sequence comes from Allium cepa, assembly GCA_030765085.1. NCBI lineage: Eukaryota > Viridiplantae > Streptophyta > Magnoliopsida > Asparagales > Amaryllidaceae > Allium > Allium cepa. The sequence goes on from CM060937.1 coordinate 906,225,301, forward strand.
GGCTGATTTCATTCAGAATACGGTGCAGATTATCACATTAATTATACCTTCACCTGTTTCGCCTTTACGATAATTTTTCGTGGTTGCCCATTGTGATTCTGTCACCTTTGTACTAGGCTAAGGAACTTTTGTTTTGTTGCCCGTTGTGTTTCTGGAACAGCCAAAATCCAGAAAACACTGTTGTTGTTCCTTTGCTTGCCACCATACCTACACGATGAAAGATTTTTGTGACCTATTTGTTTTTATAGGTCCATGATTGTTAGTGGCTGAAGCATTGTGAATAAACAAACCATTTGGAACACAAACTTGTTTAGTCCTTTCATTCTTGTTCCAATAGACATGAAATTTGTTTGTAGAATTCTTAGGAACCCAAACTTGTATAAATTTTGTGTTCTTGTTCCTATGACTACAATTTTCAACACGATGTCCAATTATTTCACATCTATCAAAGACACTCTTACCTTTTGCATTACCATTAACTTGTGTTTTCCCAAAACCTAGTCCTTTTCTGTTGTTAGAAAAAAAATTGATTTCCCTATAACATGTTGAATGATTTTTCTCCTCTTGAAAAGTTATTCAGAGATTTCTCAAGATTTTGGACTTTGGTTTTTAGTGTTGTGTTTTCAGTGACAAGTGAGGTGCATCTATTTATAAAATCCTTTTTCCTAGTGTCAATGATTTCCTTTAGACTCAAGTTTTCTTTTTCAAGATTCTCAGAGCTATTCTTAAGTCTTGATAATTCTGAATCTAAAATTTTACATTTTTTACATTCTAGGTTTTGAATATTTTCAAGTTCAGTTTCTAACCTAAAATTTTCACGAGCAAGTTCTCTCCTATCAGATCTCAGTTTTTCAATTTTAGATTCAAGAGTGTCAACTGCTTTAGTAAGATCAAGACACATAAAAACAAGATCTTTATAAGAATAGTCACCTACCTCACTAGATTCCTCTGAGCTTGCTTCTGAATCTGATTTTGCCCCAAGACACAAGTTAGCCTCCTCTGAGCTACTATTCGAAACTTCCTCTTCTTCTTCATCATCCCAAGTCACTGCAAAGGTCTTCTTCTTCTTTTTCTTTCCTTTGTTGTTTTTGAGAAGTGGGCATTGTTGTTTGAAGTGGCCGGGCTTGTTGCAGTTAAAGCACGTCGATTCATTATCGGAATTGTCAGAATCTTTTGACCTATTACCATTTGTTTTCTTCTTGCGTGGCTTGAATCTTGACCATTTTCTAAGATTATTGACAGCCATTGCAAGCTCTTCAATTGGATCTTCTTCTTCTTCATTGCTCTCTTCTTTGCTCTTTAAGGCAATCGTCTTCTTCTTTGGTTCGGAGTTGTTGCGTTCCTCCTTTGCTTTTAGCTCAAGCTCATATGTCATCAAGTTGCCGATCAACTCCTCCATGCTTAGTTTACTTAGATCTTTCGATTCTTGTATTGCCGTGACTTTTGCCTCGAAGCTCATCGGTAAGACTCGTAGCACCTTCCTCACAAGCTCTACCTCAGTGAATACCTTCCCAAGCGCTCTAGCGTTGTACACCAAAGTTGAAAAGCGTCCAAACATGTCCTTTATGCTCTCGCCTTTGTCCATCACAAAGTTCTCATATTCATTGCTGAATAAGGCTAGACGAGACTCCTTGACTTGAGAAGTTCCTTCATGTGTCACCTCCAAGGTATGCCAAATTTCCTGTGCAGTTTTACAATGAGAAATTCTATTAAATTCAGTTTTATCAAGAGCACAGATCAAAGCATTCATGGATTTAGCATTTGTAGTTTTTAATTTCTTATCGTTAGCATCCCACCTATCCTTAGGTTTAGGAATCTCAGTATCACCAATAGTTATAGTGGGAGATTTATAGCCAGTTTCAATATTGTCCCAAACATCATAATCAACAGAACTAAGGTAAATACTCATCCTAACTTTCCAATAAGCATAATCATTCCCATTAAACATGGGTGGCCTAACAATAGATTGCCCCTCAGAAAAAGCATTATTTGATGGATTCATGACTCTAGAGTTAAAGAAAAACACCGTGCTCTGATACCACTTGTAGGATCTAGATTAACCCTAGAGTGGGGTGAATAGGGTTATAGCAAATTTTCTCGAATTAAATAAAAACAAACTGCAGAGAAATAAATATGCTGAAAAGTAAATCACACACAAATTTTACCCAGCTTCGGCAACCCCTGCCTACTGCTGCATTTCCAGATTTCTATTAGAATTATACAGTCTCCTGCTTACAAACACTCTAACAGACTCGCAAACCCTGCTCCCGCTTACAAACACTCTATAAGACTCGCAACCCCTGTTCCCGCCTATAGAGTTTTGCAAACTCGCAAACCCTGCTCCCGCCTATAGAGTTTTGCAAACTCGCACACCCTGCTCACTGAACTAATTCTAACTAGACAATCTGACACTACCTACAACCTAGGTGGTGATTTATCAATACTTTGACTCGAAAAGTAAAAACAACAAATAAAAAACAATTAAACCCAAAACCCTAATAGCCAAAAGCCTTTAAAATATAACCGGCCCAAAGTATTATCACTCAAGAAAAAAAACGCGGCCCTGTTATTTTCTTTTATCAATGTCGGCTCTCTATTCTTGTTCGTTCCTCTTCAACAATTAGGGTTTTGTGCTATCGATCCAAATTGGAGCTTTCTTCAAATTCGATTTTCTGGTGTTGCTCTTGCTCGCGGCTTCTCTGATGATCGATTCTCTGGTTTGTGTTGCTTGCGCTCGTTCGCAGCTGCTCCTTTGATCGAGTTCACTGTTGCTTCGGTATGTAATTTCCTATTTGTGCTTTTATGATTTCTCGTGTTCGAACTCGATGCCGATGATGAATTTTGGGTTTGATATTTATATGAATTCGAGACACTTGAATTTGCTCGTATTCATTTACACTTTCCTAATTTTTGATTGCCTGATGCGCACGGCTTTCCTGATATGTTTTCAACTTGATGCGCACGGCCTTGATTTTGTAGCATTGGATTTTCCCTTGTTTGATACGGTAGAAACTTTCCTCTTTTACTTTTCTTTGACTTTTTCAAAGACGTATATTTTCGTTGAATTCTGACTTCGGCTTTACTGTGTATTACGACTTTGACTTCATTTGGCCATCTGTGTGTTTATTACTCTGCTATTTGCATTTGCATTTTTCATGTATCTGCCGTTGACTTGACTTGTAGGATTTCACTGTAACTTCGCATTTGCTTTGCATTGACCATGGCTTCTTCTGTCTTGTATATGTTGTATGAACTGCTGTGCCATTTTAGTTTTTCACTTGTGCATATTGCCTCGAGTACATGTATTCTTGGCTCTGGTTCATGTTACATTGATGCTGTTACGATTGGCTTGTGGTCTTTGCTGTGTTCCCATGTTTCTGGTGCATTTGATTCAGTAGTTTGCTTCATTTTGACCTGATCATTTGTATACATTGTTTCTCGGCATTGACTTTAGGCTTCACTAAATTTGTTATTTCACTTTGTCTTGATAGTCAAGTTGCACTTTGTTGCACTTGCTCATTTGAGTTGTAGCTTGATAATCATGTCTGCACTCTCTGACTTTTGTCTGGGTTCACTACTGACACTGCTTCATCATGTTGCATACTCTCCATTTTGCATACTGCTGTTGAGTTGTTTTGGAATTGAACTTGATATTGAGTCTGATACTTCATACTGGATATTGTTGCAGTATTCATATTTTGTGCTCGAGCTTGCATGCTTCATGTTCGTTGTGTCACTTGTGCATTGTTTCATTTGAGTTGGGCATTGTTTTGTCTCTCATCTTTCTGAAGCTCGAGTTGCACACTGTTTTCATTTGTTCAACATGTAGTTGTTCAATTGTCTTCTGTTTACCCATTACTGCACTGCTTGTTGTAGCTGGACTTGTTGTTGTACATGTCTGCTTTGTATCACTGATGCATTTGGACTTGATCATTCTTGATGCACTTTACTTGAGTCTGGTCATTGTTGGCACTGGTCTGCATACATATGCTTTGATGCTCTGTTGTTTTCTGTTGCATTCATGTTGGTTTAGTCGGCACTTGGTCTTTGTTGTAACTGGACATGTTGCTTGAGTCTTGAATGCATCTGTGCATGATTGCTGAACTGGTTTTGATGCCATTCTATGATTTGCTTGTATCAGTTCTCGGCCACACTATTTCCATTGATATGTCTTGAACTTGACTGTTTGGTTTCATGTTGCTGTTGATTTTTGAAATTTCACTTGAGTTGAATCCAGTTTCAAAACTCGGGTTTGACCTTGTGCTCGTGTCGTGATTTTAAATATATTGCACGTGAGTTGAACCCGGTTTTTCATTTGGGTTTGACCTGTGCTTACCTGTCCCTGTAGCATTATCAAGTGTATATCGATGTGCACGGCCTTGTGGCATGTACAGTGGTACACTGTGCATGTCACATTGTTCGTGTATGTTGAATTCAAATGTGAATAACGATGAACAACCCAAATAACTAAGGCAAATCATATTTTCAAAAATCATATTTCATTTTATATTGCAAAAATATTTCTTTTCAATTTTACTGCGTTAGTGAATATGTTTGCAGATTTCTCAGATGCTGGATTCTAACTGAAATGAAGTTGAAGATAAACTACGAGTGTGAGTGATATGTAGTGAGGAAATTATGTAAATTGAATTGTGATGTAATTAGAATCAAAATTGTGTATGTATAGTGAGAGCTTGAATTTGTACTATTCAAAATTGTAATAAATATTTGTTTGAATAAAATATCTGTTTGAATTCAAATTCTGTGTAATTTATTTTATTCAACAAATATTTATTTAATCTATGAAAAACAAAATAGTACATTACCAAATACATTTAAATGAATATATATGTTTATTATCATCAAACAAAAACATATAAGCGCATATTCAACAGAATTTCCTTCTATATCCAGGTTAGATTGTTAGTTTATTTCCATATATTTCTGTAGTCTTTCTTGTTAGAAGGTTTACTGTTTATACTTGATAGTGAAATAGTACTTATCATTGTAGTTTAATGGAGCATTTCACATTATTGTTGTTGCTACAAATTGTTGTTGTACATTCATTACGATTGGAAATTTTATTTATAAACTTGTGTAAGGAGTTTATAACTATTTAGTCTCTGTTTTGGTATACTGATTGAATAACATCTTAAGACTTTTCTGTTTTCACAAAAAACAGAGATGGCGGCAGTTGATTTATTAGCAAAAACTGCTACTCACAACAGGCCTGATTCATTTAGAGGAGATGATGATGACTTCATGACATGGAAGAATCAAATGCTGTTTTATCTACCATGTTAGGGCTGCAAAAGTGCATTGAGGAGGATGAACTAAAGCCCAAAGGTGGACAGACTAGAGAAAAAGACGCAGATGTATTTCTCACAATTAACTCATGGAAGCATTCGGACTTCCTGTGCCGAAACTACATTTTGAATTTTTTGGATAAAGTACTGTATAAAGTGTATCAGCCACACCACACAGCAAAATCCCTATGGACTGCACTTGCAAATAAATGCAAGAAGTAGAATGTCAGTTTGAAGAAGTTCATAGTAGATGAATTTATGGATTACAAGATGGTGGATTCCAATCCGTAACTAATCAAGTGTAGGAACTCCAACGTATAATCCATGAACTTCAATCGGAAGGACATTATGTTATTGAGTCATTTCTTGTTCAAGCGATAATAGGAAAATTATCACCATCTTGGAGAGCCTATCTGAAATATAAGGAAAATGAGATTTTCTTAAAAGATCTCATTGTCAAATTAAAATTTGAGGCAGATAATCAAGGAATAACATAACCCATAGGCAAAGAGGCGTTACAAATGGGTCAAAGAAGAAAGGACACTTCAATAATAAAAGGAAAAACTTCTCTAAAAAGAGAAAGGCACTAGATAATCAATCCAAAGATAAGAAAATCAAGAAGATCAAAGGTGGAAGTTGGATCTGCGGAAAGATTGGGCACGCAGCTAAAGATCGCAGGCATAAGAAGAAGAATGACAAGTCGGTGGAAAATATAGTGGAAAATTTGAGTTTAAACATTGAGAAGATGAATTTTTCAGGAGTTGTTTCTGAATGCAACTTAGTACGGAACCATGCACAGTGGTGGGTAGACATAGGTGCTACTTATCATGTCTGTTTAGGTATATCTATGTTCTCCACTTATAAGAAACATGATCTGGAAGAAAAACTCTACATAGGTAATTCTGCGGTTTCCATGATCGAAGGTAACGACGTCGTTGTCCTCAAATTTACATCGAGAAAAACTATGACACTAAATGAAGTTCTTCATGTTTCAGATATCCACAAGAACCTTATCTCTGGATCTGTGCTCTTTTAGAAAGGACTTTGAATGGCCTTTGATTCAAATAAAGTAGTTCTATCTAAGGCTGGAATTTGTATAGGATGGGGTTATTTATGTGATGGCCAATTTAAGACAAATCTAGCCGTAGTCGGTAATAAAACTATGTATTCTGATTGAGATATTAATATAAAATGAAGTTTCTTATTTGGTTGAGCATGAAATTTTATTATGGCATGATAGATTAGGAAACATAAATTTTTGAAAATGAAAAAATTAGCAAACTTGAGATTAATTCCAAAATTGCAAGTAGATAAAAACTACAAATGTGAGACATATGTGGAAGCAAAATTGGTTAAAAAAACCATTTCATGTTGTTGATAAAAGTACAGAACCACTAGTTTTGGTTCATACTGATTTACGTGATTTTAAATCATTACCTATAAGAGGTGGGAAAAAGTACTTTATCACTTTTATTGACAGCTATACACGATACTGCTATGTATATCTTTTAAATAGTAAAGATGAAGCAATTATATCGTTTATAAAATATAAGGCTGAAGTAGAAAATCAGTTAAATAAAAAGATCAAGATATTGAGATCTGATCGAGGTGGAGAATATGAATCACCATTTTAACAATTCTATGCAGAAATTGGTATAATTCATTAAACAACAGCTTCATATTCATCACAACAAAACGGTATTGCCAAGAGAAAGAAGAGTGCATTAAATGATATAATTAAGGCAATGATATTGACCTTTGGCCTACTGACGAACTTGTGGGGAGAAGCCTAAAATATGTCTAATCACATATTAAACAAGGTTCCTCACAATAAAACAAGAAGATTTCCATATCAGTTATGGAAAGGACACATACCAAGTTTCAAATATCTCAAAGTGTGGGGGTGCTTGGCAAAAGTTCTAGTTCCGCCTCCCAAGAAAGTGAAACTTGGACCAAAAACCATAGACTATTACTATATAGGACTAACCCAAAATAGTTGTGCCTACAGATTTTTGGTATTCAAGTCTGCGATAGCTAATATTGATGTAAATAAAATCATAGAGTCGAGAGATGCCTCATTATTTGAAGATGTGTTTCTGCTCAAAAGGAATGAAGGAAATTATATCCTAAAAAGGACAAGAGAACAATCAAGCAAGCCACATGAAGATGAAACTCATCGTGAAATTGAGGAAGTTGAACCAAGAAGAAGCATTAGGGCAAGAACGTCCAAGACATTTGGTTCAGAATTTCTAACATACGTGTTAGAACACGAACCTCAAACGTACAAGGAAGTAATGTCATCTTATGAATCTTCATGTTGGAAAGAAGCAATCAAAAGTGAAATTGATTCAATTATAAGTAATAAAACTTAGGAAGTAGTTGATCTTCCACCTGGATTAAATCAAAGATTAGTTGTAAATGGATCTTCAAAAAGAAAATGAAACCAGATGGCTCTATTGACAAATATAAAGCAAGATTGGTAGCCAAAGGATATTGTCAAAAGGAAGGTATAGACTTCTTTGGTAATTATTCACTAGTTATATGAATAACCACTATAAGAATGTTAATAGAAATTACATCCATATATAATCTAGAGATTCATTCAAATGGATGTAAAGACAACATTCATAAATGGAAAGCTTGGTGAGGAAATTTACATGGAGCAAACTGAGGGTTTTATTTTCAAAAGAAATGAAAACAAAATATGTAGATTAGTAAAATCATTACATGGACTAAGAAAAGCTCCAAAACAATGGCACACAAAATTTGATAGTGTCATGATGAAAAATGGTTTCTGTATAAATAAATGTGATAAATGTGTTTATTATAAACAAGTTGGACAATCATACGTGATGATTTGTGTATATGCAGATGATATTCTAATCTTTGGTCTGAATAGTAAGGTTAAAAGACCATAAAGAAATTGTCAATCAACAATTTTGATATGAAAGACTTAGGAGTTGCAGACGTTACTTGGGAATCAAAATAAAAAAACACCTAGTGGAATTGAACTATCTAAGTCACACTATATGCAAAAAGTGATTGAAAATTTTCAAAATTATGGAGTCAAAGGAGTAAGAACACCTTCTAATCCATCGAAAGTATTGCATAAAAACACTAATAAGATTGTAATGCAATTGGAATACTCTCGTGTAATAGGATGTCTAATGTATCTCATGAATTGCACATGACCGGATATAGCTTATGTAGTAAGTAGATTGAGCAGGTATACAAGCAACCCAGGAAAGGAACACTGGAAAGCACTAATGAGAGTGCTAGGATTTTTAAAGAGTACCACGAAATTTTCTCTACATTATGGAAAATATCCTACCATCTTAGAAGGATATAGTGATGCAAACTGGACTTCTGATTCAGAGGAATCTAAATCAACTAGTGGTTATGTCTTCACCTTAGCAGAAGAAGGAGTGTCATGGAAATCTACTAAACAAACGTGCATAGCTCGATCCACTATGGAATCATAGTTCATCGCTTTAGATAAAGAAGGTGAAGAAGCAATATGGTTTCATCATTTTTTAGAATATATTCCATTTTGGCCTAAACCTGTGCCGGTCATATGCATAAACTATGATAATCAAGCAGCATTAAGTAGAGAACAAAACTTTTTGTATAATGGAAAGTCATGACATATTCGTCAACGCCATAGCACAGTTAGGCAGTTACTCTCAAATGGAACTATTTCCATTGATTATGTGAGAACTACTGATAACCTTACGGATCCATTTACTAAAGGTTTGTCAAGTGAGAAAATTGACTGCGCATCGAGAGGAATGGTTTAAAAGCCTAAACCAACAAGAGTTATCTTGTACGGAAACCTATCCCAAGGACTGGAGACCTCATGGACTAGGATCAATAGACAAACCAGTTCTGAGTAATTCAAAAAGTAATGCATTTTTTTGGACTTAGTCCTACTCCATTCCTATGGTGCACAATAGAATGCATGCCTATAGAAGTATTAAAAGGTTAAAACTATGTTTTTAGTGATGACCATATCTTGAAAATAACAAGTGGGGTGTATGTAGGATACTCTCAATGGTTGCGATCACCTATGTTAATGCGAGCTGGATCGGCTCTATGAGAATATTGAAGGCTTTAACTCCCTATATACACTCACAGAACCAAATTGTTCTGGACCAAAATGAACACAACCAAGAGATTAGATGTGAAGGGGAACAATTCTTTGCAAAACTAATTGTCTAGTTATGCACTAACGATTGATGGTTCAAGATGAAATAATTCACCGGCTAGCTAAGTATATCTGATAAGTTTTAAATAGAGAAATTTCAAGGTGAAATATCTACTTATCCTCGATATAGAATTATTCCCATGTGAACTACATGATATTACACTTTGTGTGGGAGGGACATATGCCATCATTCATGTAGGGGATTATTAGAAACTATTGCATTGATGAATGAGATATTGTCCCACATTGCCATAAATATGTACATTTTCATGTTTATATAGTAAATCTCTCAAATCTATTTTGGCCCTTAGGATTAGGTTAATTTTTGCGAGCGGGAGGAACTATATGGCCATGAACTAACACGCATGCGCGCCGCCGGCAGTCCCGTACCGAACCGAACCGAGCCTGGTGTGGATGCGGATCCAATAAGAGCGGACCATGTTCTATTTTTGCTGGATAAAAGTGGATAGTTTTTTTACTATTTAAATTTGAATAGAGGTGAATCTTGGATGTAAAAGTCACATCTGTTTAAACGGACATGGATTTTCCCAATGGAAATGGTCATTGCTACAGTTTGAATGGACGTTGCTTTTCAAATAGAAATTACTCTTGCAAATATGAAACAAAGAAAGTGACCTTTTCCCAACGGATGTAGCTGTTACAAATTTACCTATAAAAGGAGAAGGAAACGTGATCACTTTCAATCTTTAACCAATTCTCTTCTTCCTATCCGTTCTGAAAACCAGTCTTGCATATCACATAGAAGTTAGTACGCTTTGCAACCACGAGCATATCACGTTTGTTGTATCTTGGAAGACTTTTAATAAAGTCCTAAGGAAATTGTCATGACAATCCTCAAACAGAATTTCCTTTTATATCCATGTTAGATTGTTAGTTTGTTTCCATATATCTCTACAGTCTTTCCTGTTAGATGTTTTACTGTTTGTACTCGATAGTGAAATGGTTCTTATCATTGTAGTTTAATACATCATTTTCACATTGTAGTTATTACTACAATTTGTTATTGTGCATTCATTATGATTAGAAATTTGATTTGTGAACTTATGTAAGGAGTTTATAACTACTTGGTCTCTGTTTTGGTAATCTGGTTGAATAACATCTTAAGACTTTCTCGCTTTCACTAAAACAGAGATGGCAGCAGTTGAATTATCAGCAAAAACTGCTACTCACAACAAGCCTAATCCATTTAGAGGAGATGGTGATGACTGCATGACACGGCAGAATCAAATGTTGTTTTATCTCACTACGTTAGGGTTGCAAAAGTGCATTAAGAAGGATGAACCAAAGCCCAAAGACGGACAGACTATTGAAAAAGAAGCAAATATTTTTCTCATAATTGACTCATGGAAGCAATCGGACTTTCTGTGTCGAAACTACATTACGAATTGTTTGGATAAAGTACTGTTTAAAGTATATCCGCCATACCACATAGCAAAATCTCTATGGACTACACTTGCAAATAAATACAGGACGTGGAATGTCAGTTTGAAGAAGGTCATAGTAGATAAATTTATGGGATACAAGATGGTGGATTCCAAATCCGTAACTAGTCAAGTGCAGGAATTCCAACTTATAATCCATGAACTTGAATCGAGAGGACATAAAGTTGGAGAATCGTTCCTTGTTGAAGCGATAATAGGAAAGTTACCACCATCCGGAAGAGACTACCACAACTATATGAAATATAAGAAAAAGAAGATTTTCTTAGAAGATCTCATTATCAGATAAATAATTGAGGCGGATAATCACAGAATAACACAACCCAAAGGCGAAGAGATATTTGTTACAGTAGGGTCAAAAAAGAAAGGAAACTTCAAAAACAAAAGAAAAACTTCTCTAAAAAGAGAAAGGCACCAGATAATCAATCCCAAGATAAGCAAATCAAGAAGTTCAAAGGCGAATGTTGGGTCTGCGGCAAGATTGGATACGCGCCTAAAGATTTCAGGCACAAGAAGACGAATGACAAGTCGGTGGCAAACATAGTGGAAAATTAGAGTTCAAACATTGAGGAGATTAACTTTTCAAGAGTTGTTTCAGAATGCAACTTAGTACAGAAACCTGCACGGTGGTGGGTATACGCAAGCGCTACCCATCTTGTCATGTCTATTCTGATATATCTATGTTCTCCACTTACAAGAAATACGATCAAGAAGAAAAACTCTACGTGGGTAATTCTGCAATTTCCATAATCGAAGGTAATGGCACCGTCGTCCTCAAATTAACATCGAGAAAAACCGTGACCTTAAATGAAGTTCTTCATGTTTCGGATATCCGTAAGAATCTTATCTCTGGACATGTGCTCTCAAAGAAAGGATTTCGAATGGTCTTTGATTCAGATAAAGTAGTTCCGTCTAAGGCAAGAATTTATATAGGAAGAGGTTATTTATGTGATGGCCTATTTAAGGCAAATGTAGCCATAATCGGTAATAAAAATATGTATTCTGATTGTGATATTAATAAAAATGAAGTTTCTTATTTATTTGAGCATGAAATTTTATTATGGAAAGATAGATTATGACACATAAATTTCTGAAAATTGAAAAATTTAGCAAACTTAGGATTAATTTCTAAATTCCAAGTAGATAAGAACTACAAATGTAAGACATGTGAAGAAGCAAAATTGGTTAAAAACCATTTCATACTGTTGATAAAAGTACTGAACCATTAGGTTTGGTTCACACTGATTTATGTGATTTTAAATCACTACCTACAAGAGGTGGAAAAGTACTTTATCACTTTTATTGATGACTATACACGATATTGCTATGTATATCTTTTAAATAGTAAAGAAGAAGCAATTACATTATTAATAAAAATAAGGCTGAAGTAGAAAATCAGTTAAATAAAAAAAGATCCGATCGAGGTGGAGAATATAAATCACCATTTAAACAATTCTTTGCAGAAAATAGTATAATTCATCAAACAATAGCTCCATATTCACCACAACAAAAGGTTATTGCTAAGAGAAAGAATAGAACATTAAAAGATATGATAAATGCAATGATATTGACTTCTGGCCAACAGATGAACTTGTAGGGGAAGCCTTAAATATTTCTAATTTCATATTAAACAAGGTTCTTCAAGATAAAATAGAAATAATTCCATATGAGTTGTGGAAATGACACATACCAAGTTTCAAATACCTTAAAATGTGAGGGTGCTTGGCAAAAGCTTCAGTTCCGCCTCTCAAGAAAGTCAAACTCGGACCAAGAAACGTAGACTTTTATTATCTAAGACCAGCAGAAAATAGTAGTGCCTATAGATTTTTGGTATTTAAGTCTGAGATAGCTGATAATAATGTAAATATAATCGTAGAGTCGAGAGATGCCTCATTCTATGAAGATGTGTTTTCGTGCAAAAGGAATGAAGGAAATTATGTCCCTAAAAGGACAAGAGAACAATCAAGCAAGCCACATAAAGATGAAACTCGTCGCTAAATTGAGGAAGTTGAACCAAGAAGAACGTAAGGGCAAGAACGTCTAAGAAATTTGGTTCATAATTTCTAACATACATGTTAGAACACGAACCTCAAACGTATAAGGAAGCAATGTCACCTTTTGAATCTTCATGCAAGAAAGAAACAATCAAAAGTGAAATTGATTAAACTCTAAGTAATAAAACTTGGGAAATAGTTGATCTTACACCTGGAATAAAACCGATTGGTTTTGAATGGATCTTCAAAAAGAAGATGAAACCAGATGGCTCTATTGATAAATAAAAAACAAGATTGGTGGCTAAAGGATATTGTCAAAAGGAAGGTATGGACTTCTTTGATACTTATTCACCAGTTACATGAATAACCACTATAAGAAATAGCAATTGCATCCATATAAATTCTAGAGATTCATCAAACGGACATAAAGACAACATTCTTAAATAGAAATCTTGATGAGGGGATTTACATGGAGCAACCTAAGGGTTTTATTTCCACGGGAAATAAACCAAAGTATGTAAACTAGTAAAATCATTATACAGAGTAAAACAAGCTCCAAAACAGTGATACGTAAAATTTGATAGTGTCATGATGAAAAATGGTTTCCGTATAAATGAATGTCATAAATATGTTTATTATAAACAGGTTGGACAATCATACGTGATGATTTGTCTATATGTAGACGATATGCTAATCTTTGGTCCTAATAGTAAGGTAATAGAGACCATAATGTAAATGTTAATCAACAATTTCGATATGAAAGACTTAGGAGTTACTGATGTTATTTTGGAAATCAAAATAATAAAAGCAACTGGTGGAATTGAACTATCTCAGTCACACTATGTGTAAAAATTGACTAAAATTCTTAAAATTATAGAGCCAAAGGAGTAAGAATGCCTTTTAATCCATCGGACGTGCTGCATAAAAACATTAGTAAGAGTGTAATGCAACTGGAATACTCTAGTTTAACAGAATGTCTAATGTATCTCACGAATTGCACAAGACCAGATATAGCTTATGCAGCAAGTTGATTGAGCAGGTATACAAGCAACCCAAGAAGGGAACACTGGAAAGCATTAATGAGAGTGCTGGGATATTTAAAGAGTACCATGAACTTTTCTCTACATTATGGAAAATACCCCACTGTCTTAGAAGGATATAGTGATGAAAACTGGATTCTGATTCAAAGGAATCTAAATCAACTGGTGGTTATGTCTTCACCTTAGCAGAAGTAGCAGTGTCATGGAAATCTACTAAACAAACGTGCATAACTCAATCCACTATGGAATCAGAGTTTATCGCTTTAGACAAAGTAGGCAAAGAAGCGGAATGACTTCGTTATTTTTTAGAAGATATTCCATTTTAGGCTAAACCTGTATTGGTCATATGCATACACTGTGATAATCAAGCAGTGTTAAGCAGAGCACAAAACTTTGTGTATAATGAAAAGTCATGACCTATTCATCGATGTCATAGCACAGTAATGCAGCTGCTCTCAAATTGAACTATTTCCATTGATTTTGTGAGAACTACTGATAACCTTGCGGATCCATTTACTAAAAGTTTAATAAGAGAGAAAATTGACGGCGCATCGAGTGGAATGAGTTTAAAATCCTAAACTACAAAAGTTACCTTATACGGAAACATATCCTAGCAACTGTATCTCATGCACTAGGATCAATAGGAAAACCAGTTCTGAATATCTCAAGAAGTAATGCATTTGTTTGGACTTATTTCCACTCCATTCCTATAGTGCACAATATGCCTATAAAAGTATTAAAAGGTTAAAACTATGTTTTTTAATGATGACTGTATCTTTAAACTAACAAGTGGGGTATAGTAGGATACTTTTAATGGTTACGACCACCGATTTAGTGCGAGATGGATCGGCTCTATGAGAATATTAAAGGTATTAATTCTCTATATACACTCGTAGAACCAAATTGTTCGGGACCAAAATGAACACAACCAAGGGACTGGATGTGAAGGGGAACAATGCTTTGTAAAGCTTATTGTCTGGTTATGCACTAACGACTGACGGTTCAAGATGAAATAATTCACTGACTAGTCAAGTATATCCGATAAGTTTTAACTAGGGAAAGTTCAAAGTGAAATATCCACTTATCCTCGATATAGCGTTATTCCTTTATGAACTAGGTGATATTACACTTTGTGTGGGGGAGACATATACTGTCATTCATGTGGAGGATTGTTAGAAACCACTGCATTGATGAATGAGATATTGTCTCACATTGCCAAAAATATATACATATTCATGTTTATATAGTAAATCTCTCAAACCTATATTGGCCGGTCAGGTTATTTTATGCGATGGGGAGGACGTATATGGTCATGAACTAACATGCGCGTGCGCCGTCGTCCACCTATCCTGTACCGAACCGGGCCTGTTGCGGGTGCGGGTCCAATAAGGACATACCGTGTTATATTTTTTTGCATAAAAGTGGACATTTTTTTACTGTTTAAGTTTGAAAAGAGGTAACTCTTGGCTGTTAAAGTCGCATCTATTTGAATGGACATGGATTTCCCAACGGAAATGGTCGTTTCAACTGTTTGAATGGACGCTGCTTTTCAAACAAAAATTACTGTTGCAAATATGAAATGAAGAGAGTGATATTTGTCCAGCGGATGTAGCCATTGCAAATTCGCCTATAAAAGGAGAAGGAAACACGATCATTTTCAATCTCCCACCAATTCTCTTCTTCCTTTTCGTTTTTGAAAACCAGTCCTGCATATCACATAGAAGTTCGTACGCAACGGAATCTCGAGCATATCGCGTCTGTTGTATCTTGAGAGACTTTGAATAAAATCTTAATGAAATCACCATGACAGTCCTCAGACGGAATTTTCTTATATATCCAGTTAGATTGTTAGTTTGTTTTCGTATATTTCTGCAGTCTTTCTCGTTAGAAGGTTTACTATTTATACTCGATAGTGAAACAGCACTTATCTTTGTAGTTTAATGCAATACTTTAACATTGTTGTTGTTAACTACATTTTGTTATTGTACATTCATTACAGTTGAAAATTTTATTTCTAAACTTGTGTAAGGAGTTTATAACTACTTAGTCTCTGTTTTGGTATACTGGTTGAATAACGCTTATGCACTGCATCGATTTCTGAATCAACTCCAACCAATTTACACCTATATCAATTTCTACACTAGCACTTGTCTGGACCCTTGCACTTCAGTATGGTTCATCCTCACTTCGGTTCAGTTCGATTCACTATCATGTTCTCTATACACTAGCATGTTCACTCTTATTTTAGTCTTGTCATTACACATGTTATTCACTGTACGCTGCTCCAGATTTGATGTTATCTTCAAATTCAGTTGCAGCGTACTCACGTCATTCTGCTACTACTGCTCATTCATTGCTTTAGTTTCCATTGAGTTATACAGTTCAATTGCTTCGCTATTTGAACCAGATCAGCAGGAACATTCTAGCCCTCATGCATTTTATGTGCTTTCTCTGATTGCACATCGCATGCTGCATATGTTCGATCGATTTATTTATTGTTGGTTGGGTTGTGGTTCGACGCGGCGTTTACAATTTTTTGCTAGTCCACAGTTACACTAACAAATGTCACTTGCAATAATTCTACCTTGACAACAAAAGTGGTATTTAGCTAGTTGACTGGTTAGCATATTTCTAGTTGAGGGTTATTTAACAAAACAGCTTCGTGTATAGTAATAACTTATCATCCAAGTTTAAACTGTAGTAGAATATAAAGTGAACGTCCATTTACGACCTAGGCAACTTTCAACAGTAGCACTTAGTTTAACATGCTTATCATAGATGCTTTGATTTTGGTCAATGTTTCATATTTTGGCTTCCAAAAGTGCAGAGAGATATAGCTCCAATGTCCGATCACTGACACTCAAATAGATATTATGATCAGTCACCAAAAGTAGTTAAAAATTTGGCTCCAATACGTACCTTAAGTGGCAAGTCTTTGCTTCTTCTATTGAATCTTTCTTCTTTTCTTAATTGCATTTTAACCAAAGTTCACCAGTTGCCTTTTCTCTCTCTTTCCTTTATGCAGTCAAACGTCTTTCAAAGTTGTAAACTAATCACTCTATGGATTGCTGTATATAAGTAACAGATAACCTTAATATGCGACACTTGCTATTTTCAATATTACAAATTTCTAGCTCCTTAATGCAAGTTAATAATTCTTACCAACTCCTTTTACATGATGCTTTTAGAATATATATGATGATTGCACATCTTAGTTGTAAAAGCCTTACTCTTTGTATTTTGGTTCAACAAATAATTGTAGTATTTACATCACTGCTGCTCAATGTTGCAAATGAAGAGCCTGTCCCATTGGTATCTTATTGCATTAAGACATTTACACAAAAACAAGCCATTTAACATGGCTCTAACATATAGTTATTATAAGAAGGTAAAAGCTTTTTGGCCATGGCCATCTCCGATCAAAATCTTAAGGATTCTACAATATACCTCTCCAATTCTCCGACATCTTCTAACCTCCCTTCTTCCCCAAATCACCGGGATAAGGCCCCATAGCCACCCCTCTTCCCTCCCGACCGATCAAGTAGATGATGGGTATCCACCGGTCAGAAATCGATGTAAAAGCCCTTCAACGAAAATTCAGAGGCTAGTGCATAGGCCTGTTTTTAATATTCCAGCACGAAACGCTTCCAACTGGCAGCGATACAATCAGATATCAAATCAGCAACCAACAGTACAAGAAAACGGGCAATTTCCGACGGTTAGTAGCCATCGGCGATAGTCGCTAGCCGTCGGAATTAATGTCGGAATACGGACCATGACTTCCATCTATTTCCGACGTCAACGACGACATACTAGCGACGGCTATTCCGATGGATTTTACGACATCAACGACGTCCACATGGAATGGTAATTTTCCGCTAAGGCCCTGGTGCCATCGATAGCCCTCAGAATACTAATCCAGATTACCGTTGGAAGTCGTCGCCTACCGTCGGAAAAACTGACCAATAGGCCGTTGGGAGCCGTCGGTAATCTAGGCAATCTTTTTCTTCTGCAGCACAGCATGGCTTCCATCCCAATATCAATATAGAACTCATTAAAATCAATATATAAGCCACATATATAAAATAAAATCAATATCAATATCAATATAAAACTCAAACATCATAATGTCAAATGCAAACATATTTCCATCCAACATCAAACTCCAATATTTACAAAAGAAAAACCTTCCATCGTCACTCTCATCCATCCAACTTCAATATTTACATCCAACGTCAAATTCCACATATCAACTTCACAAATTAACCACCAAATCAATGTCAAACACCATATATCCATAAATTAATTTCACCATGTTTATACACAAACTACATCCAACACCACATGTTCATAAAGAAAAAAATAGCAAATCGTATCTCAAGACACATCATCGGCTCCGGAACCACCGGACGAAAGGAATGTACCATGACACTTCATATACTCGGCCAAACGCTGGTTGAGCTAGTCCATTTGCACTGTTCAGAGTCGGTCCTGCTCCTGCAGCTATGCAATCTACTGTCTAAGCTAATTAATCTCCACGTTGTCCTGAGCCTTTTGGTAATCCCTTTGTGATGTCCGATCCTATAGAACAAGTCGAAATATGTTTAAGTTATTACATAACTTTTATTAAAATTAAGCAAATTTTACAACGTAGTTAATTTTTATGAATTACTGATTGGATGCCGTAGCCGTAGCGCCAATTTCTATGGATGAGGTCCATAATAAAGTCAAAGATCGTGCCCTCCTCGTCAGTGGTCAACTGCTCCCGTCCGGAATGCTCAAGCAGTTGCACACGTGCCTGCATAAATTTTTCCTACACATAAAATTAAATAAAAATAAATATTACATGACATTATTATAATATTTTATAATTAACTAATTAGAATGATCATTATTAATAACTTATAACTTAAAATATACTTACATGTGCAGTTTACGCTCTATCATCCTCATGTCAGGCATAAGACACTGATCCTTCGTCGTCTGTCTGTCTAACGACATATATATGCTCAAACACGTCCATCTACGAGACGGGACCCCCACCCCTATGCTTCTTCCTACAATAATTGGCTTATATTATTGTTGCTCATGCAAATTTATACTAAAATACAATAACTATTCGTAATTACAATTATTTAATTTACCAGGTCCTCACGATGGTGCTGGTATGATTTTGAGCCACCATGGTGTGTGATAGGATTTATCCACCTATTCACAGAGATCCTGTCCGACTCCGTCTACAAATTAAAATTAAGATTATATTTTACAGGTATAAATTATATATTCTGTATTGAATAAATTAAGATGATATCTGATAGACTTATCTTGAATTCATCGCTACCCCACCATGCGACCCAAGCATCCCAAACGCTGGCGCCCATCCATTGTGGCTTCTTCCTAGATTTTCTTATACTATACATCGTATCCCTATAATTTTTTCGCACTTTGAGTTCCAATGGCGCTGACAAAGGGAAATGTCCTCCTCTTGTAAGTCTACCGCCAATTGTATATATGTTAAAAAAATATAAGTTATACATTTTTGCTTAGTCAGCAAATTGTAAAGTGATTATATATAATGGTACATAATTTACACTTACTAGGAAGTCCTGCCATATGCTTTCGCGTACATGGTCCAGAATCCTGCTCCACTTTGGCCAGCATGTAGACATGCGACTCATATATGCTTGCTTCAATATGTTGGGCACAATGTTAGAAGGCTCAAGCTTAGAACCCCTGCATTAAATATGATACAGACAAATCATGACTAATATATCATACAAAATATTTGAAATTCTGAAGTAAATTTAATATTTATGAGCCGTCATCTTTCGGTAGTAATCAAACTACCTACGTGGCGCCTCCTATGAAGGTCCGCTGCCATCAACACCGCCGCGACCTGTCCCTCTCTGAGACCCAGAGGGAGAACCGGTCTGTTAAGAACTCCACCACCTAAAAAATGACATATGTAATACCTGTGACATACATATTATTTTATTATAGCAGAATTTATCATTCAATTATGAGTAAACATACCAAGATTCAACATCAATAATCACATGTAACATACAAAAAAAAGTGTAACATCATTACTCCCATAAATTATCTTTTTTCAACATATATACTATTAAATTAGTTCTCGTCGTTTTTTGATTCAGACTCTGTCTTGTACTTTATATTATTTTCCACTATGGTCACAAATGCTTCTACTAATACATCTGATTCACCATTTAGAGGTCCTAAATCGGTTTGACCATCTGTTAATGCAAATTCGGCATTTTCCTCAATATCCGCTTGGTATGCTTGTTCGACTGGAAATTTTTTCCAACGAACATAAATCTTGCCTTCGTTTTAGAAAAAAACATCAACTAATCTGCTTTATTTCTTTTTAGAGATGGATAAGGAGTATAATAAACTTGTAGGGCCTGTTTTGTTAGTATAAATGGATCATACTTATGATAACGTGATGTATGCTTTATTTCAATAATATCATATTTTTGGTGCACGTTGATTCCAAAACCTAAAACATTACTGAATCAGTTGCACCTAAACAAATAAACTTCTTCCACATGTCTGGTGAAATATGTAATTGCAAAACCTGAATTAACACGCCATAAAAATCATTTACATGATCATTTGGATCATCACTACCTTTAACATATATACCGGTATTGCTAGTTAATTTTTCATCCTCGTATTCTTCGGTGTTTAATTTGTATCCATTGACAAAGAATATTGGATGTGTCTTGACTTTTCATTTTGATCTCATCGCAAGATGTTTCAACCCTTTGTCGACTACACAATTGACTAGATCATATACGTGGTTCGAAAACCAAGTAGCGAAATTTTTGCTGATATCCCCGTTTGGATGCTGTGATTCATAAATACTGCATATACAGATAACATATTGCATTATATTTAATACACACATGTATTATTCAAGTAAATAATTTTAGATGTGTTATTCATTAGTACCTAACAAATGGCGCAACTTCTGCACAGTTAAGAAGAAAATTTGTGTGGGCTACATGGAAATCTCTATCGTCTAACCATACTTCCACACATTTTCCAACAGGATGTCCATGCTACCTAAAAATAAATAGCATTTATTTAGAAGAATCTTATTCAATGCCCTCATCGTTTCGTGCAGCACTTTCAAAAGATAAGTTTACATGGTCACTAAAATAATGAGAGAAAAAGAATGAAGCTTCTTCTCCGATATATGATTTGCATATCAAACCATCAACTCATGTTTTTTGTCTCACTTTTTTCTTTAGATGATTCAAGTACCTGTTAAGAATAATTATAATTAAATTTCATTATATGTGGTTAAATTTAAATTTAACAACTCAATATTAATACCATTCAAACGGATACATCCATCCATATTGCACAGGACCTCAAAGACATGCTTAAAAATGGAAGATGAATAGGCAAATTCTCCATTACATTCAAGAAACCAGGAGGAAATATTTCCTCTATTTTGCAGAGCAGTATAGGAATTTCTTCCTTAAATTTACATAGACGATCAACTTTTAAGGTAGTTGAACAAAGCTCCTTACAAAACAAAACAAGTTCTGCTAAAACAGTCTAAGCTTTTCTTGGCAACAACTTTGAACGCAACGGGTAACAAATGTTCCATCATTACATGACAATCATGACTTTTCATCCCACTCAGTTTATCGTTCTTATAGTCGACACATCTACAAAGATTAGAGGAAATCCCATCACAAAATCCTAATCCTTTCACCCACTTTAACAGTACTTTAACTTGGTTATGTCTAGCTCGTAGCATGCTTTGGGTTTTTTATGTCATTTGGCTTCATATGAAGCTTGAGACAATTGCATATTGCTTCTATATCACGTCTTGATTTCGAATCGTCTTTAAGTTATCCCTTAACATTCAGAAGCGTGTTAAATACATTATCAAACACATTCTTCTTATTATGCATCACGTCAATATTATGACGAGTTAGGAGATTTTTTCATTAAGGCAACTTCCAAAATATACTTTATCTGCACGAATTATGAATTGTCTGTTTAACTTGTATCTCAATTTGTATGCTGGTTTCATATATCTTTGGATAAATCTTTACAAGCTTATATATATCTTCGATTGACCAAATCGTTGGTGGTTGCAAGGTCTTAACTCTATTACTTGTAAAGTTTTTTATCTTTTCTAAAAGGATGATCAATATGGAGAAAACAACGATGATAGTCAAAGCATGAAATTTTCTTCCCATGCTTCAAAGAAAATGCTCGTGTTTCTTTCATGCAATAAGGGCAAGCTAGATGACCAGTCGTACTCTAACCGGATAGCATTGCATATGCAGGAAAATCGCTTATAGTCCACAGTAGAGAAGCAAACATACGAATTATTTTTTTTAAATGTCGTATGTTTCAACACCTTAGTACCACTATGTTTTCAACTCTTCAATCAACGGTTGTTATTATACATCGATTCCTTGTGTCGGATCATCAAGGCCAGAGATGATAATAGTGAGAAACATATATAGAGTTTTTATACACATCCACGAAGGTAAATTGTAAGGTGTAATGATTATAGGCCAAGATGAATATTTTGAACCAAATTGAGAAAGTAGTGAAAATCCGTTTGTACATAAATCAAGTCCAACATTACGGCTCTCCGCTACAAAACCAAGATATGTCTTATCGAAATGCTTACACGCTTCTCCATCAGTTGGGCGTGTTAACATTCCTTCTTTTTGTGTTCTCACAAAGTATCATCTCATATAATGCTGGGTTGCAGAAGATGCATATAACCTTTGAAGCCTAGGAGTGATGGTTAAGTAATGCATACATTTGTATGGAACATCCTTTCTTTTTTTTTTCTTGGTTGTATCGTTCTTGATTACATATTCTCAATTCCTAAGACTGATGTCTTCTTTCCAACACAACATGTAACCATTTAAACATGTATTTATATTTTTGATACAGCAAACCAAAAGCAGACATAAGTTTCTTCACTTCATAATGATTTTTCCACATTAAATTATTGGGTAGCTTATGCCGTTTTGCGGCTTGTACTATAACTGTAAAACTGGCTTTTGTAGAGTTATAATTTGATCTCATCGCAATGTATTCTGCAGTTACTTATAGTTAAGTACCACTTGTACAACCATCCCAAAGGAGTTTTTAGCAGCATCCAATAAATCATAAAAAAATTGCTCCAATACTTGGTTCTTCATCGACATTAACATAATTACCATCAATTTTAATGGTAGGAAACATTGAACGTGCTGCATCTTTAACCATATCTTCTATGAGATTCGTCGGAACAAGTTAATTATCCACCTCCTACTCCAAATGTATAGGATTAGATGCTATAAGTTCTCCATAACGATCCCACATCAAGTAATTCGGCACAAAACCATATTGGCACAAATGAGCTTTTACCATATCTGGTATCAAATGCTTCAATATTTTACACCACTACATGGACAACGAAATTCTTTATCATTTCCATTATTATGTAAAGAGAGTTCAATAAAGACGTGTACACCATTTTGAAAATGTTCACTTATTGAGCCTCCAATTTATCTTCTTTAGTGGTACATCCAGCTCCGATCGGTAAAATAAATTACTATTTTTCCTACTTAAAAACATACAAGCGCATTAATCATTTACGTCTTGAGATTTTATTTTTCAAATAAATCATATATTTAAATTTTCACAAATATATAATATTATACTGTTTAATTTTATTTTCAAACTGATTTACATAAATTATTATATGAATATAATCTATAATTTTTAGGTAATTGTTTTACACCTTGATGGTTCGTCATCCTACTTCCCATTACAAACACAGTAGTAATTATATTTTGTAAATCATTTAATTTTAAACAATTCAACAAAATTTCGACAGCACCTATAACAACCCAAAATTTTACCCGTAATAATTAATTCGTTAATTAACCAAACAATAAAATAACTTCGTGAAATTATTAAAACTGAGCCATAGGAGTTGCACCATTGTGTCCATGGTAATTTTATGGTCAATTTCCATATATAGAACGTCCGAATCTGAGGTAATATGAGCGTACAGAATAAAAAAGAATCGAAAAATAAAAAGAAAAAAAATCTGGTTGACCCGCCTTCCCTAACGAGCGAATGAACGTCCATTCGTTCAATTGTTGTACGCGTATTTTGCATAATTTGGCTTCATCTGGACCTTCTATTCTTGCATCTGATGGCTTCTATTCAGCCTATGTCGTGGTTGCATCCTATTCAACTCCCAAATCCACCGGTCAGAGATCCACTTCTAACCCTATAAATAAGACCCTAGGCCTAACGCTTTTTTCTCATTCTAGATTTTCTCCGCTTGGGTTCAGCTTTTCAGGAAGGACCCTAAAAGAAATAATTTTTCAAGGAGAAAGTCTTTTTAATAAAAGTATTTTAACAACCCAAGTGGATCCATAAAGGCCTAAAGGGAAGAGCTAAGGATCAATGGTGAGTGACTGTAATTATTTTAATACTTTTTAAGTAATTTAAAATAATAGGGTTTTCAATAGTTGTATTATTACTATGATATTTGGAATAACCTTTTTAGCAGCACTATTTATAGATTTTAAAATTATTTTCAGTCTATTTCTTTCTAGCTATTCTTTTCAATTAATTTTAGTTATTTCTGTTAATTATAGCATTTGTGTTTATTTACAGTTTATTTACAGTATTTTAATCTATTTACTGTTATTTATGCATTATTTACGTCTTCTTCCTACACCTTGGATTTTCTTCTATTTTTAGTTTCTTTAGTTTCTCCTTCTTCTTCATATGGATTAGAATAGAATTAACACGAAATTGGATTAAATTATAAGAATTTTGAAATAACGAAAGATAAGACGTAAATTATAATGACTGTAATAAAATAAAATTAAGACTAAAATTATGCCTGATTATGGTATTAATCGAAGTGAATTAAAGAGATTGGCCTATTTATAATTATGAGATGTAAATTATAAAAACTGTAATATAAATGGAATTGGACTGAAACTATCTGTAATTATGATTAAAACTGGACTAACTAATTAGCCTAGTTATAACCTAGAATTATAACTAAAAAAAGATTAAAAGATGAAAGAGGCTTATTTTCACACTTAGGCATTGGGTTAAGTAATAAGCATGATTATATGTAGGTTATAATAAGAAAAAGAACAGAATAAGGCTTATTTTAAGACTTAGGATATATTTATAAGCATAGATAGTGGAGAAAAATGTAAAGCCTTGTTTAAATAATTTAACTAAGTTAATAAGAAAAGATGAAAGTAGGACCTATAACAAATAGCATTCCCTATTAGACAAAATGGTGGTCCCACATTAGCCTGAAGTGAGACGAGGGCACGCTTATGCTAAGAATGGTAGTAATTTGTCAAACAAAAAGTCCAAATCATGGGGATTTGGATAAGGTGCGTGACCAGATATTGTTTGGATGACGGGCCGGTACAACTAACATTCCCCCTATAGATTCTGTGGACACACCTTTACATCCTACTTGCAGGATTAGGAATTCAGCCTAATTAAAGTAAAAATCAAGGACAAGTTCAAACAATCAAAGTTAACATATCTTATAGTTAATCATATTTATTTCCAGTTTATATCTTTCCTATTTACTTTGTTTACTCTTTATATACTAGAACTATTGTAGAGTTTATTACTTTTATCTTGCTTAAAGACTCTAGTAATTACTATCATTCACCAGATTTTTAATCCGACTCACTCCTCTATTTTTCCTTTTCCCCCTATAGGCAATCAAGGGAGAAGACAATAGATTGCTGTTGCTTAGAGTTTTCTTGGAGGAGATATCTACTATGTACTTCTTTTATTTTCAACTTCTGTTCTTTCTATGTACTAGCTTATTATGAGGGATATTATGTACCCTGGTTTTTGAGACTATGAGTTTTTATTTCGTGAGACATATTGGATTTTCAAACATGTATGTCGTATTTAGTATTTGACATATTTATGAAGCAATTATAAAGTTTTGTTTTAATTAATTTATTATTTTAAGTTTACACTGTTTTTATCTATATTTTTCTTGTGAATCTTAGTCTCCTTTAGCTTTAATTATACCGACATTGCACCACGTCATTTACTGTGTCCTTTCGGATATATTAAGGGGTATGGCGTGTTTCACTTGGTATCAGAGCCTAAGGTTACAGTATTCCAAAATATATATTTTAAAAGTGATGTATTTTCCAAAAAAACTTGCTTTAAAAGTATTTCTTAGAAAAGAACTCTTAGAAATATTTTAAGTATAAAAGTGTTTTTATGAAAATCCCCTCAAAATCTAGTTCAACCATCTTTCGATTTTTTCGAGCCAAAGTTTCCTTTTCTTTATGTACCATGGCTGACTTGTTCCGTAGAGCTATGGTATCAAAGGTGTGAGGGCAAGTGCCCAATACAACATCGGTATTTGGAAATCCCTTTAATCCACCTACACCAACCAATTTTTCTAGGCTATGCAAGGACTTTACTAGCATAGAGGGCGGAATATTTTCTGGCATGAAGGATTTCAAGGGGACATAAGCTAGGTCAGAAGATATGAAGCGCAAGTTTAGATGGTTAGGCTTGGAGGACCGACAACAAATTCAACCTACTTATTGGAAGCTAAAGGGAGAACTTAAGGAGGCTTCTACAATCTCTAAGAAACAGTGTTGGAAGGACATAAAGGATAAGCAGAAAGAAAGGGGACCTCAGAAGCGAATCAAGAAAAATGAAAAATGTAAGCGCTATAAAATGAATGGTCATTATGCAAAAGACTGTAAGAAGGCAAGAATGGAGGGAAGGTGTTTCAATTATGGATAGCTTGGTCACTTTAGTAAAGTACGGCCTTAGAAAATGGGGCAGGTAGCAAGCGCACATGTAGCATAGATTCAGACTTTGGATACAGTACCTTCCAGCAGTAGGCCAAATCGAGGTAGGAATTGGTAACTATTTCTAATTTTCCCATTCAAACTCTTTTCGATCCTAGAGCATCACACTCTTTTATCTCTAGTTCTCATGGGTTGTCTGCACTTAGACATTTCTTTAGTAGTAGACCCCATCCTTGTTTCAAACCCCATAGGAGGATCGGCAATCTTGTCTATGGTTTGTACAGGTTTGAAATTTTATATTCTAGGCGTAGAATTTGACTGTGATGCCTATGCTTTGGGATAGTTGGGGGTACAGAATGATTTTGAGAATGGACTGGCTCTTCACATATGGAGCTATATTAGACCGCGAGAGGAGAGTTGCTAGACTAGAGGGAGGCATCAGTAGGACTCTCGAGATTTTATGTAACCCGCAAGATTCGGTTATGTTGAGCTTCCTTTATTCCCTTGATTCGTCATCAGAGTTAGACTCGGTTTCTGTCGTCATAGATTTTTCCAGACATTTTTAAGGAGGTTAGGGACTACACCCTAAGAGAGAGATTGACTTTAGGATTTATTTGGCTAGCCAATAGAATTACCCATAGGGCATATGGCGCTTAGGTAAAGGAAGTGAATGAGCAAGCAGATCCGTGAGCTTTAGAGAAATGTTTCATAAGAAGAAACATATCGAAATAGGGAGCGCCAGTTGTCTTCGTTACCAAAGCAGGTGGTTCTCTACGACTTTGCATTGACTATAGAGAATTGAATACGCTCACAAAATTGAGCCATTATCCACTCTCTAGGATAGATGAACTTTTCAACTAGTTACTTGGTTCTTTGATATTCTCCCAGCTTGATTTAGCCACTGAATTTCATCAGCTTAGGGTCGTTGATGATAACATTGATAAAATCGCATTTAGGACATTAGACGGATTCTTTGAGTGGTTAGTCATGACTTTTGGGATAACACTTGTCCTAGCCTATTTTATAGATTTGATGAACCATTTTCTTAGAGATGTCCTAAAATAAAGTTCGAGGTGGTATTCGTGGTCGACATTTTGGTATTTTCCAAAAAGTATGGAAGAGCATGTTATTCATCAAAAGGAGGTACTTTGTATGCTTCGTGTTCGTCAGTAGAGAACAGAGTTCTTGAAGTATCACTTTTGGAGTGCGTTTATTGAGGCATAGAGAATGCTACACATGGTAGGGATTTAAGTAACCGTTTTGTACATTTAGGATTAGGATTATGGAAATCCAAAGAGAGATAGGCAAAGATTAGAAATGTACAATAAAATTCAGTAGATAAGCAGAGAAGAAAGTCCATATGTAGGAAATTGCAGAAATTATAATTGTCTCAGACTAGTGGATTTGATGGTGATGCCTTAAAATAAATATAAGTATAAAAGAGCAATAGGAGCAAAAGCCTTTAGTTAATGAAAAGTACTCCAAGGGTGGTAAGTAGAAAGGGCCACTTTATGCTAAGCCCGATAAAATGAAATTTTCCAAACTTAAAAAATTGAGAAAAGAAATTGTAATTGTTGGAATTGAAAATTTTCATTATAAATATTTTCTTTTAGAAAATAAACATGGATTTTTTGAATAATGGTATAAAATTTAAGTTGATTTTTATATAATGAAAAAATTGGAATTCTTTTTGAAGAATTATGGAGTACATATATATAACTCACTAGTTTCTTTGAAAGTAAATAAGGATTTTAAATATAAAAACCTAGAGTGTATCAAGTATCGAAAATGAATTACAACATTTATTGTTGTAATTAATGTTTTCGTGAAAACTAAAAGGAGCATAGGCTATAACACTGTTGTTATAGTAAGTGACTCCCAAGAGAAATTTTATTACATAGGTATATGAGGATTATTAGTACTCATTTGTTTAAATCCATACATTTGTTTTTTTGGGTTGAAGTAACGATGTTTTACGTAACATCCGTGTAACGACCCATAAAATTTTAGCAATTTTTTTAATTGGTTTATAACGTATTGAATTGGATTTTTGAGAAATTATTAATAACAAAATTATGAAGCAGAAAAAAATTTAATATTGGGATTACATATAATTATAATTGATTCAGAAATTTGCATGAAATCAAGGGAATCGACTGTTACCATAAATTTATTTCTTTCCTGTCCATTCAAATTTTACATCAGTTACAAACCAATCAATACATTATTTCTTTCCCTGTATTCGTGCTGTAGCTCTTTAATTTTCCATCCGTTGCTATTTCATTTCGGGTTTGTTCCTTTCCTATTTATTCCATTTCAAACATTTTCTCTTCTTTCTGGCAGAAACATAAGTTTTACATCATTTATATATATATAGCTTGCATTCATTCATTTATTCACTTTTACGTTTCTCATACTTTCTACTTTATTGTCCTTAATTCCCGTGCTTGACGTTATCATTTCAGTTTCTTTACATTGAATGTGACACGTTTCATTGTTAACGTTTATTCCATTTATATGTGTGGCTTTCCTTTTGCAACCTGTTCCATTTCAATTTCCTTCGTTTTCAAAATTTGAAACGTACAGGCTGGACCACAGTGTTAATTGCTTTAATAATTTTTCCAATTCGCGTTCAAACGTTGCAATTCCTAGCTACTAATAAATTTAGAAATCAGTGTCTGTTACTTAATTTATGGCATACGTTCTGAAACGACCCACAAATCCGTACCCCTTGAGTTAACACTATTCTACAACAATCAACTCAAGATGCACAGAAATACGAACCATTTGGGTTAAAGAAGAAGAGGTAGAAGAAGAAAATAAAAAAACAACATCGGAATCTAACCATCACAGCGAAATAAAATATAATAGATATTAAATGATCTTTACTCAAAATCAAATATCTCTGTTTATATATTACATCATCATAGTACATCAATCACAGCTCAACAACATATCATACAAATGGATACACAACAACTCAACACAGCGGAAATATATATATATAGCAAGTACGAGAGTACGTATCGTCATCCAGCTCGTCTCCTGAGCTCCACAACATCAAATCCTGTATCCTATAATACTCGGTCTGACCCGAGCATTACAGTTAAATAACACCCGAGTCAGTCTGGAATACCAGCGTGAGAAAATCACACTCAATTGATTATTAAAGTTTCAAAAATCCTTTGAAAACAAAAGCATCTCGTAAGACCACGCCACAAATAAACATGTCGGGTTTTTACCTTACGATAGCTAAAACAATTTTTATAGAAATCCTCTTATATTATAATAGGGTCTATATACAAATACTTATAAAATAGCCGAAATTGTTACATTCATTAAATTCCAGCTACTAGCCACAGAGTGGGCAATACAAACAAAACTCGTTCAAGGCACGTAGGGAGAATGGATTTCCAACTAATGACTAGGCACTGGGGTACCACCTGTCACAGTACGGGGCCTAGATCACCGTACCGAGGAGTACGCCCGCTCCCCTGCAACACAAGGCCGGGACTACCCCTTACTGAATAATCCCGAGTGAGATTACCCCGCGGTTGGGATCAGCAACCGCCCACTAAGCAGAAATAAAAAGGGACATCTAGACTGGAATGACCTCACCCTGCTTGGGTGCTACCTACCTAGCCTTGCTGCATATCCCCTTATTTTCAGTCATTCCCATTTGATGAGGCTTGAGGCTAAGCGTTACCTTTTTAGAATATATCCCTTAGAATGCCCATCGTCCATCTAACGATGTTTCGCAAGCATTCATCCATACAAGTCCGTCCCGGGTTCGAACGGAACCGAAGGCACTATTCCTACTACATCCATTTTGGAAATATCCTCAGGATTAGTAGCGATTAGCCCTTGCACTCCACTGCTCCATCTTCGAATCCAAAATCGGTTTTCACGAAAACGTACAAACCGGATCGAAGTGGTTTTCGAGAAATAAATCTTGATCTCGGTCTTTTCGAAACGATCAACGCATTTGGCCAATATTGATAGTCGTTTATTTAACTATCAATTAATATTCACAAACAAACATCAACCACTAAATAATTTTCCCAATCATTTATTAATCTCAAAAATATCTTCACAAGATATATTTCTGTTTTCAATCCTTTGAAAACAGTTTCAAAACCATCTTTCTTTCAAAATAAACTTTCCCAAATATTTTCTATCTTCTCTGAAATCACCAAGCACAAAACTAGATTTCTAAAATAATTTAAAACCCTTTACTTCGAAATATACTTTAAAACATTTAGGATAAAACTACTTCAATAATTTGTTAAAAATACATACTATATGAATATTTGAAAATAATGTTACTAAATAAAATATAAAACTAGATTTCACTTTTAAAAATAAAATACTAAGCCACTCTTTAAATAATTATTGCTATAATAGATTAAAATAATTATTCCTACAATAGATTAAAAGGGAATACTTACTTAAGAATTTAAATATTTAGAAATAGCAAAATTTTCAAAACATACTTCTTAAAACAACTTTAAACTTTTAATTTATACTTAAAAATTTACTTTGAAAACGTACTTGGTTATTCAGAGAGAAATTCCCAATCTCAATCACTTAAATCAATTTTTCAAATTGATTTCCAATTTATTCCATTTGAAATAAATTTCTTTACATATCAGTTCATTTTGAAATTCATTAATTATGGACTTTATTATTATTTTCAGTTTGATTTTTAAATCCTTTAGCTGAAATATACAAATTTCAGGTTATTCCCAATTTCTTCTTTATTCTTCTTAAATAATTTAAATCCTAAATTTAAAATAAATGTTTTGTTCTTTTAAACAATAACATTGAAGTTTAAGTTTCATTAACTCTCTGTTTATTTAAATTTTCCTTCCCATACTCAAGATTTATTTATTAAAATTTTAAAGTCACTTTATTTCCTTTCTAGTTCATTCATAAATTTATTCAACTTTTCTATAATTATTTTACTTACAATTTCACTTCTTTTATTTTCATTCCCAAACTCAAATTATATAATCGGTAATTCATTATTACCCGATTATAACAATCAAGCCATAGCATTCAATGTTTCCACATAATTCATTACAGGATGTCAAATATTCAAAACAGAGAATATTAAATAATTAAATAAAGTTGAGGGGTCCAGTTGGATCCCTCCAACCTATTTTCCCTGCATCCACAGATGTTAGCACAATATAAAATGCCAATTCCAAATATATACCACATTACAGCACATAAATCAATTCAACCATTTCAAACAATTATTTAAATTTAATTATTTAAATTTAAATTTAACTGAGTGAGATTTACTCACCTTTGTCCTTACTAGCAATCAGATTCAATCCAGCTTGTTCCCATGATTTTATACCTTGTATAAACATTATATGATTCTATTAACATCTTTGAATTAGTCAATCGATTAATTGCTATTTATTTATTTAATTTAGCCACTAATTTGGGTTTAAACCAATAATTTATTTTAACTAATTTCCTTTGATAAAATATTTTTAGTGTCTAAAGTAATTAAACAAGTAATTTAAACCGGTTAATCACCCTAATACATTTTTTTTAAAGATAATTTATATAAACCGAAAGTTCAAGTCTAATATAACTGTTCAAATCGAAATATTTTAAAATTCCTGTTTAGCCCTATATAGTTTCGGTAAATAAATATATTA
Source organism: Allium cepa (assembly GCA_030765085.1). Taxonomy (NCBI): domain Eukaryota; kingdom Viridiplantae; phylum Streptophyta; class Magnoliopsida; order Asparagales; family Amaryllidaceae; genus Allium; species Allium cepa. Next base: position 906,257,813 of record CM060937.1, read on the forward strand.
AATTTTAAACTAGTAATTTCCCCTTTTTAAACTCATATACACTTATAAAAATAAATTATAGATTTCAAAACTCTAACTTTTATAAATTCTTCATACGCTTTTAAAAAAATCCCTATTTTTCGAACATCTCATTTATAACAATAATTTCTGATTAATAAACTAAAATCAACGGGTTAAACTCAGGTTTTAGGCTTGAGTATTAACAAAAAAAATTTTAAAAAAAAAAAATTCAAACTAAATTTATCATTGTCCAACAATCTATCACTTTGTATATTCATTTTCAATATTAAATTTTTTTATGTTTATTTCTTCCTGTAAATATAATCTATCACAAAACAAAGCAAGTCAGTAAATAAAACCCTAGAGAAACGAAAATACCTCACTGCACTATCATCTTGGCATCAAAACGCACGTTCTCCCCTCCCTCCAAAATCGAACTCTACCCTAACAAAAAGATACAAGTTCGTGAACTTGGGCGACAAACGAGGCTCGGTCCTCACACCCTCGAATTCGCGACGCTGCCGCCTCACCGCCACCCAATCCTCGTCCACCGTCATGCCTACCACCAGCCCGCGTGATGCCGACCTCGATTCCCACTCCCTCGTTGCTCGCATGCTTGAAACCCCATGCCGTAACCCTGCCATGCCTTGCTCAAGCTCCGTCTAACGATCGCGACTAGGATGGATAAAGGAATTTTAATTTAGGATTTAGGGATTTAAACTGAGGGAAAGAAGGGATCTCATTCGGCCTCCCCCTTTTGTTTTTCGTCCCTTTTTTTTTAATCTGAGGTTTCGATTTGAAAAAGAATGAGGCTTCGGCCATTATTGATTTCGAACATAGATATTTAGGTTTTGGTTTTGCAATGTAAAGAAGCGACATTATTATTTCCTTTTCTGAACGATGAAGGACACTCGCATGGTAAAAATAATAACAACGAAGGGTACAGGAAGACATTATCGTACTAGAAGCTGAGAAAAGGAGACAAGATTTGAGGGGAAATTACAGTGATGGTGATGGGAATTCGGCTGAAGGAAGATTTGATTAGTAGGAACATAATATGTTTGAATTTAAATTGTCTCGATACAATTTCAACATGTTTATATATCGTTTGCTCACATAATAACTTCAAATACTATGAAAATTGAAATCCGGAAATAATTCAATAATTCGGATCCAATGGAACTGGTTTCGTCGAATTCCGAGACTGTGCCTCAGAGGGCTATATTTAAATTCAATTTAAACGATTAAATTTCAAAACCGACCAATTCAGCGCTAGATTCAATTTTAACACTCCTATTATATTCAGTGTTGTCAATATAAATTTTATAAGCCTTCAAATTATTTTTAACATGCTTAAAATCTCAAGTTTCATATCTTATTCAATTCAAATTATTTAATTCAACGATTTAATTGTCAAATAAATTATGATATTCGTAATTTAAGTTGATAATTAACCTTTAAATAATTAAAGTCAATTAAATATTCCGATTTTAAATGCTTGAAAATTTCGAGTCGTCACATTCCTCCCCCCTTAAAAGAATTTCGTCCCCGAAATTACTAGTTAGGAAGAATGGTCAAATACCCGTTACTATTTTCCCTAAACTAAACAATCCAACATCAAACCAACTATCTTTTTATAAAAGACCCATTATCATACTTATTAACTTCTCAACTCTCCCATTGTTCCAAACTATACTATTTGTTTAACCTTTCAAGTTTCAATTTAAAACCAAACCTTGAATTATCAAAATTTTCTCAAAAAATTTCATAATTTTTCTAACTCCCTAAATTTCCAAAAATTTTTGCCAGCGTCTCCTTTGCGCGGCTGACTCGGTACAACTACAAAATGGCTCTATGGCCTGCCAAATCCAAAAAGAAAACAAAACGCCAAGTGGCTCGATCCAAAAACCCAATCAAATTTCATACCAAAATTTAAACACATACCTTTTTGTCGGACAATTCAAATTTATCCTTTGAAATCAAATCCAATTCTCCTTTTCCCTTTATAATACCTGTATATTCTACTTGACAATAATATCCAATCACAACATTCCAAAAACATTTTATCGACTTTCTCACAAAATGCCAATATCTATTCATTCCAATATTATCTTAGATTATATTTGTAGTATCAATTCCCAATTAAGAATTTACCATTCCCTTCTTAATTTAGTATAAGCATTTTATATGTTTCTTATATTTATTTTCATCTTACCACTTTAGTTTATATCCATTTCTATCCACATCGATTCTTTCATTTCCATACGAATTCAATTTATCTTTAACTTTAAATATTGAATTTTATTTTTCATTTATAACTAATCCATGTCATTATTTTATATTAGTTTCATTGACTAACTTATGTCAATTTTCAATTCGTAACCGTTTTGTCGTTAACAAAATTTTCCAAAAATTTTCTAACTCCCAAAATTTCTAATTTTTTTTGGCAGAGTCCCCTTTGTACGGAGGAGCTTTTCAATTTGACAAAAGAGATAAATATATATACATCGACCCACCCGGTCGGAAAAACTAAAAACAGTTCATATTTCCTATTTTTATTGCGTAGGCGTACCTTATTTAGCATTTTTAAGCAGACAGCTTATTTATTTAGCAGTTAATGCAATCCAAATCCAGCCACACGGCTTCCAAAAACCTGTACTTACTCAATTTAAACATGTAAGTGACAAATATACAAAGTTTATAGCATTTCACTTAATTTCATTAGTTAAACACATGTATAATATAAACAATATACACTAAACACTTTCAAAAGCAAATTAATAAGGTTCCGATACAAATTTAGTTGTTTACAACTAAATCACCCATCAATTTCATTCCATTTAAATGGTTTACACTTCATTTCTAACATTCTACTCATTTTAATCCAAACGAACACATATTTATCTCAATTGATTCAAAAATCAATTTCATTGCCTATATTAACTCATAGATTTTTAGTTACTTCCATTTACGTCAAATGACAATTTATTCTATGCAATTTGACAAGATCTATGTGAATAAATAAGTATTTATGTTTTATAACCATTTTAAATGGATTTCAACTCAATTCTATTCCGTTTTTAATTTTTTTTCACAATTCATATATTCTCATTTTCATTGCATTTCAGATTTGAATCCATTCACTTGCATTTCACTTATTAACCAAACTAGTTTATTCAAAACCATTAACAACTCAGGTTCTTCTTCATTACCTATTAAATTTTATTCACAGTCCACTCATTTATACTTCATTTCTTATCACATTCATTTAAATCCATTCTATTAAACTTGAAACATTCTATTTTCTTATTGTCTCAAGTTATTTCAATTCCTTAATAATTTTAAATGGTTTACAGGTATTCATTCTAGAATTTCATTCCATTTATATTATTTATAACTCACCGAATTTTATGTCGATTAAAAATTTATTTCACTGGATTTAAAACCAATCCAATATTATTAAACTTTGTTTAAGTTGAATTCAATTCAATTCCCCTTCATTCATTTAGCTTAAGTCAATTTATTCCAAATTTTATACTTAAACTTGTTTCATCTTACGAGTAAATCTTTCTCTTTCATTCAACTTAATTCCATCTTAGTTAAATCTCATTTTAAAATTTACAATTTCATCTGATTAGTTATTATAAAATTTAACTTTCAGATCCAACTCATTCAATTGATTACATGGTCATCTCCAATTTATTTCCACTTATTTGGATTTTATTTTCACATCCAAACCATTATAATTCCAATCCATTTACATTTTCTTTTATTCGATACATTTCAATCGTATTTAATTTGTTAACACTTCAAGTTAAATTTTAACTTAAAATTCAAGTTCTGAATCCACTATCCATTTCCAATTCACCACTCAATTTCATTTTCATGAACTCACAAATTCAATTACACTTACTTCACCAACAATTTAAGTCGATTTAATTTATAATTTGAGTTTTATTTCCAAACTTCATCATAAACTCACAATTTAACTTCTACTTAACTGCATTGGTTCTTGTTACATATTTTATTATCTAATTTATTATCTAAATAGTCTTTCCCAATTTATAAATCCAAAACTTGATTTTTAATTCCAAACATCACTTCATTTACTTTTTCTTAGTTCAATTTATTTTTATTTTATTTTTTTCAAGTTTGGATTTTTCCTTCGTTTTATTATCCAAAGCATCAAACAATATTTAATTTGGATTTTCTATCCCACATTTAAAATTTAATAAGTCACAACTTATTATTTTCACAATTCCATTTATTATAGGCTCGAATATATTCTTCCTTTATTTTTAACTCAAGCTTTGTGCTTATTTATAACTCAAGCATATCTTGTTCTATGGATTTTTTTTTTAATTCTCTTACTCATTATTCTTATTTATTTATTTCAATTCCAATCCTTATCCCATTTATTTTTCCTTTGTTCAGGTAAGAATTTAATTCCATTCATTAATTCAATTGAATTCTTATCCCAATTCAGTTTTACTTTAACTCAATCCGATTTTTTTAACTTAATTCGAATACAACTGGATATTATTTCCGACCTATTCAAAATATTTTCAATCTAGTTAATTTTTTTTTATGTCCTCAATCCAAGCTTATTTCATTTTTAACCTTCCACTTAAAATTAAGTTCCCAACATTCAAAATTTATAATTCCTTCCTGATTTCAAAATCATCTCAATTCATAAGCTTACCACCTATCTCAACAGGATTTTTAAACACCCGGCTTTGGTTTTCAACTTATCTTGAAATCTCCAAGATCTCAAATCATACTTCTCAAAATTTTAAACCAATCCTGGTTTTATTCCCAACAAATTTCCTTTGAAATTTCGAAAACAACTAGCTTTTCTGAATGAATAAATTTTTGGCAGCAATCTGTCACTTAGAAACTCGAAAATGAACATCGATGATGCTGCAGTCATCACCGAAGTTATTTTCCAGCAACTGAAGTGAATTCAATGCTATATCTCTTTCCAAATTTATTTGAAACAATTTCCTTTCAGAAATAAACCAAAAACAACAATGCTACAATTTATCTTCAAAATACTTCCAAAATTTCTGGGGTTTTAAAGTTTCAAATTCTATTTTAAATTCAAATTTAACTATAATGCATTTGTATAGTTTATGCTTATATAAATTTCGATTTGATTGTATTTCCATTCATAAATTACATTTATAATTCATATTTATAAATTTCATTTTATAATGAATTTATTCCTTCAAACTTTGGTTATATTTTCAATTTCTAGTTAAATTTTCACTTAACAATGATAATACTTTAATATTATCATTTCTAACATCCAAGCAACCATATATTAGCTAAATAGTTTACAAAAACTTTCTTTATATCGAAAATATATTTTTGGGTAAAATTATTTCATTTACCCACATTTAAAACAATACCGCGTCGATTGTTCTATTCAAGTGTTTAGAAACCCCTTCGATACAGTTGCGCAGACTGTGTCAACGAAGGTTCATATGCCACTCAATAAATCAATCAAAGCAATACTAAAATAATTTATATTCACTAACAAATACGCGCTCATATCTATTAATACGCTCAAACTCATTTTAGAGTACTATAGACTCTAATTTAAATGAGTAATTCCCACTAGAGCCAAGGTTATCTCCAACCTCGCTCTGATACCAAGTGAAACGACCCGCAAATCCGTACCCCTTGAGTTAACACTATTCTACAACAATCAACTCAAGATGCACAGAAATACGAACCATTTGGGTTAAAGAAGAAGTGGTAGAAGAAGAAAATAAAAAAAACAACATCAGAATCTAACCATCGCAGCGAAATAAAATATAATAGATAATAAATGACCTTTACTCAAAATCAAATATCTCTGTTCATATATTACATCATCAGAGTACATCAATCACAGCTCAGCAACAATATCATACAAATGGATACACAACAACTCAACACAGCGGAAATATATATATATATATATATATATATATAGCAAGTACGAGAGTACGTATCGTCATCCAGCTCGTCTCCTGAGCTTCACAACATCAAATCCTGTATCCTATAATACTCAGTCTGACCCAAGCATTACAGTTAAATAACACCCGAGTCAGTCTGGAATACCAGCGTGAGAAAATCACACTCAATTGATTATTAAAGTTTCAAAAATCCTTTGAAAACAAAAGCATCTCGTAAGACCACGCCACAAATAAACATGTCGGGTTTTTACCTTACGATAGCTAAAACAATTTTTATAGAAATTCTCTGATATTATAATAGGGTCTATATACAAATACTTATAAAATAGCCGAAATTGTTACATTCATTAAATTCCAGCTACTTGCCACAGAGTGGGTAATACAAACAGAACTCGTACAAGGCACGTAGGGAGAATGGATTTCCAACTAATGACTAGGCACTGGGGTACCACCTGTCACAGTACGGGGCCTAGATCACCGTACCGAGGAGTACGCCCGCTCCCCTGCAACATAAGGCTGGGACTACCCCTTACTGGATAATCCCGAGTGAGATCACCCCACGGTTGGGATCAGCAACCGCCCACTAAGCCGAAATAAAAAGGGACATCTAGACTGGAATGACCTCACCCTGCTTGGGTGCTACCCACCTAGCCTTGCTGCATATCCCCTGATTTTCAGTCATTCCCATTTGATGAGGCTTGAGGCTAAGCGTTACCTTTTTAGAATATATCCCTTAGAATGCCCATCGTCCACCTGACGATGTTTCGCAAGCATTCATCCATACAAGTCTGTCCCGGGTTCGAACGGAACCGAATGCACTATTCCTACTACATCCATTTTGGAAATATCCTCAGGATTAGTAGCGATTAGCCCTTGCACTCCACTGCTCCATCTTCGAATCCAAAATCGTTTTTCACGAAAACGTACAAACCGGATCGAAGTAGTTGTCGAGAAATAAATCTCGATCCCGGTCTCCTCGAAACGATCAACGCATTTGGCCAATATTGATAGTCGGTTATTTAACTATCAATTAATATTCAAAAACAAACATCAACCAATAAATAATTTTCCCAATCATTTATTAATCTCAAAAATATCTTCACAAGATATATTTCTATTTTCAATCCTTTGAAAACAGTTTCAAAACTATCTTTCTTTCAAAATAAACTTTCCCAAATATTTTCTATCTTCTCTGAAATCACCAAGCACAAAACTGATTTCTAAAATAATTTAAAACCCTTTACTTTGAAATATACTTTAAAACATTTAGGATAAAACTACTTCAATAATTTGTTAAAAATACATACTATATGAATATTTGAAAATAATGTTACTAAATAAAATATAAAACTAGATTTCACTTTTAAAAATAAAATACTAAGTCACTCTTTAAATAATTATTGCTATAATAGATTAAAAGGGAATACTTACTTAAGAATTTAAATATTTAGAAATAGCAATTTTTTCAAAACATACTTCTTAAAACAACTTTAAACTTTTAATTTATACTTAAAAATTAACTTTGAAAACATACTTGGTTATTCAGAGAGAAATTCCCAATCTCAATCACTTAAATCAATTTTCCAAATTGATTTCCAATTTATTCCATTTGAAATAAATTTCTTTACTTATCAGTTCATTTCGAAATTCATTAATTATGGACTTTATAATTATTTTCAGTTTGATTTTTAAATCCTTTAGCTGAAATATACAAATTTCAGGTTATTCCCAATTTCTTCTTTATTCTTCTTAAATAATTTAAATCCTAAATTTAAAATAAATGTTTTGTTCTTTTAAACAATAACATTGAAGTTTAAGTTTCATTAACTCTCTGTTTATTTAAATTTTCCTTCCCATACTCAAGATTTATTTATTAAAATTTTAAAGTCACTTATTTCCTTTCCAGTTCATTCATAAATTTATTCAGCTTTTCTATAATTATTTTACTTACAATTCCACTTCTTTTATTTTCATTCCCAAACTCAAATTATATAATTGGTAATTCATTATTGCCCGATTATAACAATCAAGCCATAACATTCAATGTTTCCACATAATTCATTACAGGATGTCAAATATTCAGAACAGAGAATATTAAATAATTAAATAAAGTTGAGGGGTCCAGTTGGATCCCTCCAACCTGTTTTCCCTGCATCCACAGATGTTAGCACAATATAAAATGCCAATTCCAAATATATACCACATTACAGCACATAAATCAATTCAACCATTTCAAACAATTATTTAAATTTAATTATTTAAATTTAAATTTAACTGAGTGAGATTTACTCACCTTTGTCCTTACTAGCAATCAGATTCAATCCAGCTTGTTCCCATGATTTTATACCTTGTATAAACATTACATGATTCTATTAACATCTTTGAATTAGTCAATCGATTAATTGCTATTTATTTATTTAATTTAGCCACTAATTTGGGTTTAAACCAATAATTTATTTTAACTAATTTCCTTTGATAAAATATTTTTAGTGTCCAAAGTAATTAAACAAGTAATTTAAACTGGTTAATCACCCTAATACATTTTTTTTAAAGATAATTTATATAAACCGAAAGTTCAAGTTTAATATAACTGTTCAAATCGAAATATTTTAAAATTCCTGTTTAGCCCTATATAGTTCCGGTAAATAAATATATTAAATTTTAAACTAGTAATTTCCCCTTTTTAAACTCATATACACTTATAAAAATAAATTATAGATTTCAAAACTCTAACTTTTATAAATTCTTCATACGCTTTTAAAAAAATTCCTATTTTTCGAACATCTCATTTATAACAATAATTTCTGATTAATAAACTAAAATCAACGGGTTAAACTCAGGTTTTAGGCTTGAGTATTAACAAAAATTTTTTAAAAAAAAAACTCAAACTAAATTTATCATTGTCCAACAATCTATCACTTTGTATATTCATTTTCAATATTAAAATTTTTTATGTTTATTTCTTCCTGTAAATATAATCTATCACAAAACATAGCAAGTCAGTAATAAAACCCTAGAGAAACGAAAATACCTCACTGCACTATCAGCTTGGTATCAAAACGCACATTCTCCCCTCCCTCCAAAATCGAACTCTACCCTAACAAAAAGCTACAGGTTCGTGAACTTGGGCGACAAACGAGGCTCGGTCCTCACACCCTCGAATTCGCGACGCCGCCGCCTCAGCGCCACCCAATCCTCGTCCACCGTCATGCCTACCACCAGCCCGCATGACGCCGACCTCGATTCCCACTCCCTCGTTGCTCGCATGCTTGAAACACCATGCCGAAACCCTGCCATGCCTTGCTCGAGCTCCGTCTACCGATCGCAACTAGGATGGATAAAGGAATTTTAATTGAGGATTTAGGGATTTAAACTGAGGGAAAGAAGGATCTCGTTCGGCCACACCCCCCCTCTTTTGTTTTTCGTCCCTTTTTTTTTAGGCTGAGGTTTCGATTTGAAAAAGAATGAGGCTTCGGCCATTATTGATTTTGAACAGAGATATTTAGGTTTTGATTTTGTAATGTAAAGAAGCGACATTATTATTTCCTTTTCTGAACGATGAAGGACACTCGCGTGGTAAAAAAAATAATAACGAAGGGAACAGGAAGACATTATCGTACTAGAAGCTGAGAAAAGGAGACAGAATTTGAGGGGAAATTACAGTGATGGTGATGGGAATTCGGCTGAAGGAAGATTTGATAAGTAGGAACATAATATGTTTGAATTTAAATTGTCTCGATACAATTTCAACATGTTTATATATCGTTTGCTCACATAATGACTTCAAATACTACGAAAATTGAAATCCGAAAATAATTCAATAATTCGGATCCAATGGAACTGGTTTCGTCGAATTCCGAGACTGTGCCTCGGAGGGCTATATTAAAATTCAATTTAAACGATTAAATTTCAAAACTGACCAATTCAGCGCTAGATTCAATTTTAACACTCCTATTATATTCAGTGTTGTCAATGTAAATTTTATAAGCCTTCAAATTATTTTTAACATGCTTAAAATCTTAGGTTTCATATCTTATTCAATTCAAATTATTTAATTCAACGATTTAATTGTCAAAAAATTTATGATATTCGTAATTTAAGTTGATAATTAACCTTTAAATAATTAAAATCAATTAAATATTCTTATTTTAAATGCTTGAAAATTTCGGATCGTCACACGTTCAAAGCATTGGCTTTTATTAGCTTAATTAAGGGTGACCATTGCCATCGCATAACCGGTAAAAGATTTGTATACGTTTTATTTGTTTATGCGGCAACGATTCACATTTACACTATTATTGCCTTTTTAACTTCATTGGTTTTCATTTATTTGTGTACGTTTCGTTTTATGTATTTGCACTTGAATTTTTTCCATATTCGTTACTTTACATTTATATCGGTACGTTATTTTTGCGTTCATAAAACTTTATACGTTTATTATAATTGATTGTTGCTCATCTTGGCCTATATAATTCCATCCTTATATTCTTCTTCCTCTCCTCTTTTATTCCTATGCTCTGAAAAATACAGTTCATATGCTTGCTCATCAAACTTTTCCACCTGCTCCTATTTGTCGCAGTCTCCTCGCCACCAAAGTTCCCCTTCTCCACTTCGTGCCTCATCCTCATCTCCTCTCTTTTATATAATAAGGTAATATATATTATTTATTTATACTATTTTTTTTAAGATACTGGTTCATATATTAGTTGTATGCGGTTGGTATCATTGATTTTACTCTATAAGTTATGTATATCTGAAGAAAACGTATGTGTTTACTATATATATACACGTTTACAGTCCTAAGTTATAGGATCTTGCAAAAGTAATTTTTATGTTAAGTTAATATTAAGCTAGTGTATATTGTATATATAGTATATAATGTTAGTTATATATTACATATATAAGTAAGTTTTAAAGTATACGGACAATTCTTATTTTGGGATTCATGCTATGCAAATATCTGTTCAATTCCTTTTGTCCGCTATACATATGACTAACCCCTTCAGTTAAATTATTTGGGTTTAAACCGTGTTACAGTTAACATCTATTTTTTTTATGTAATGATACCAAAAAATCATACAATTTTGTAATTAAATTCTAACTTAATACATTATATGGTAAAATTTATTACACGATGAAAAGACATGTAGGAAGAATTAAAAAGGGTTAGTCTTCAATCTCGACATTAAGATTTAACTCGAGTATGAATATGCATATCAATTGTGGCAAGATCATTTCTGGTCCACCTTGTTTTTTGTTTAAATTTTATGCATGTGATATAAAAGATATGAATTTTAATTAAAACAAGGATTCAAATTTTGGTTGCACTTTCTAATCATCAACACAAATTAGGAAGGAAGAATGAAAATGTTAAAATGTTGGTGTCAGACACTGTGTATTTTTAGGTAAGCTGATAAAGCAAGGCTGCAAATAAATGTTGATTATAAATACAAGTTCATTCAAGCCCATGCTCCAACTTCCTCTAACAGCGTGGAAATATGATATATCTACGTAGTTCAAAATGAGCTAAAACTTTGTAGATATTTCCAATTATTATTTACATCTGTATCCACAAAATTGGAAAATAAATAAATTCCATAAAAGCAATATAATTACAAAATTTTACCTTTCTTCGAGTTGCGTAGATACCATATTTCCAGGTTGAAGGAGAATATTTCACTCTGCGCTTGAAATATCTATCGACATTCAAAAATACTATTGCATAATGTACTAGTAGGAGTATTTTGTAATCAAAGGATTTGCATAGTGTCAATGTTTTGTTGGATTATTGAATGTTTAAATTCCAAAATGAGTTACAATTTCAAATAACTACTTCACATATATCATTATAATGATCAGTTACCTAGGATAAATTTCTAAAAGGACACGCATTGCACATTTACTTAATATGGTAACATTATTTATCATGGTTTCCCTGTTGCTTTTACCATAAGCAATATGAGTCTCTATCAGAAGAACTAGTGCACAAACAATTTTATTTCTAATATCTAAATTTCAATTTTTTTTGTAGAAGTTAAGATCCTTGTTGAAAGGTATAAAAACTTAGATTAAAGTATGCAGGAAGTATGTTTGATGTTTAGATATATAATATATATAAAATTATAGTTTGCTTGACTAATTATGATATGTTCAATTGTTGGTATGGTACGTATAAAGGGTGTGCCTGTTAAATTTAAGTTGTATAAATGTATATATTTTATTTGATAAGTATGGGATTAAATATAAATTTGAAATAAATTCATGTTTTGAATTAAAAAAATATATTATATTTATATATAAATTTAGTTCAATTTATATCAACTGATTCAATCGTTCTCATCGATCTCACATTATCAGCCTTGTCCGTCGTGCCTATTTTCTACATTAAATCTTGTACATATAGCGTTGCTTTGGATTTCGTAGCTCATTTCTTTCTTAAATCTATCTAGCCTCGAAAGGTGAGCACTCACTCATGATTAACGTTCTTTTATTTATTAAATTTGATTTCAATTGAAACGACAATTGAAATATGCCGTTGTAGTTATTTAAATTGTTATATATGTTATTATCTATAACTGTTCACCTGTGGGATATGATACCATATCCTGTTGTTTATATTATACTGTTATTGAAGATATATGCCTGTAGTATTATTATTATTATATGTTATCACTCTGCAAGTTCCATGTAGTTTAGAACTCACTATGGGTTGAAATGATACATACCCGAACGGACTTTAGAATTGGAGAAAATCACTATGGGTTGAAATGATAAACCTAAGCGATTTTCATTTGAATTGAATTTGAGATTACGGTTTGAAATGACATCTATCCATATATATATATTTAAATTACGGGTCGAAATGATACCTACCCATATATATTTAAATCACGGATTGAAATGATAAATATCCGTATCACTTGACCATATGATAGAATTCTATATGCAAATACCGTTGGTCTATATATAGATAAATATTTTGAAAATAATTTCTATGGTTTTGGAAGAATATATATATATGGTTTTATTTAATATTGAAATATAAATATGGCTTAATATAGAGTAGATTTAATAATAAACTTTAATTTGGTAAAGTTTGACTAAATTAATATAATATGTTTAAGTAATTTTCCAATGATTTGTATTAGTTATGGATGATAAAGTGGAATTGATTGAAATTGTATTTAATTGAGAATTTTACTAAATCAAATCAATTTGAAACCTATTGAATTGGAAATTTAAGGATATGATTTGATAACTGGATTTTGATTTAAGCGATTTAATGAATATTTTACGTTTAAATAAATTAAAGGAAATATTTAGTAAGATGTAATTTAAGGTTAATTAAATGTTATTGAATTTATTAAGTGAATATTTCAAAACTAAATAATAGTGAAGTTAAATGAGGAGATAAATGAAACAATTTAATTTAGTTTTGAAACATTGAATAATTCAAGCTTTGAACACACTTAAATCTAAATGGTTTATTAAGAACTGTATTGAATTGACGAATGTAGCTTTGAATGAAATTGAATTTGGAACTGGAGTTTATTTGAATCGATTTGTGAGACTCGAGGAAATTATAAATACTTTACTTTATAAATAATTTAGTATATGTATATATATTATTTTGGAAATAGATATATTTGAAATAAAATGATATTTTGATTTTGAAGTATAAATAAATTTGAAATGATCATCGTGTTATAGTGTATATTTCTACATTGGAGATAGTTCCACGGATCGTTAGAGGATGGTTATCCGAAACATCCTTTAAGTTACTTGTATTTCAGTTGATATTTCACTTGAGTTGGATTTATAGATATAAGAATGTTAATCCTGACTCGAGTGTTTTGTATTTTGCTTTAGCTCGGGTTAGACTGAGTGACACAACATTTGAGACTCACCTTCGAAGTTGGAGCTTTGCTTGAAGATCCAGCTATCTATCCTTTCAGTCATCCAGTTCATTGGTTCAGAGAAGTCATCTACTCGTACATGAGACTTCACTGCATCTGAGATATTCTATTGTATTTTATTTCTAACTGTGATGTTTATATAGTAGCTTCCTGAGCTACTATTCATTTATTCCACTGCGTATTATTGTACTACTCTGTATTTGTGATTCTGTGATTGATTTATTTACTGCATATGTTAAGTTTTTTCCAAAATTAAATTAATAATCTGATATTTTGAGCAATTCAAGTCCGACTTGTGTGGATACAAATGGTTGAAAATATCGGGCCGTTACAGTTGGTATCGGAGCTTTGGCTCTAGGAAAAACTTAGCATATATGGAAAATTTATTTACAGAATCACTTTCGTTTGAGTTGAATCTCTTCCTTTTGACTCGATTTCCTTTGAACATTAGAACGTTCTCTGTGGTTCTAAAATTCATTCTTGTCTCTCTCTATTTATATTCTTTTGGTTCTGGAGTATCCAATGACTCCACTAAATGATTTGTAAAATGGGTGAAACTCCTTTACAATTGGTATTGATTCACCAAAGATTTATGTATCCCTCGGTTTAGATGCTACTATCTCCAGTTATTTCGAATTCTATCTCTACCGATCGAATGTCGATTTTCCTTAGAATTCTGCATCCATCATATTGCTAAATTCATGGTTGACCCGAACAAGGTCGCCCGTGATTTATAGAAGTATATCCATCTTCTATTTTGTAATTTAATTATCTCGTCTTCAATCGAGTCTATCTTCAAATCAGGATTCTATTGATTAGAGTTCCTCTAATTTAAATCTCTATCTTTGTTTTGAAACCCATTCTTGAATCATCCCTTGAAAATCGAGTTTTGTTTGTATTTTAAAATTGTTTATATACCGAAATTTTTATTTGGGTAACTATGATTTTATTTTATATAAAAAGGAGAAAATGTTTTCGATAAGGATTATATATCTATATATAAAACGAATAAGAAATGTAATTCTATATATAAAAGTTTTGAAAGTAATTGAATTTTTTAAAATTATATAAGAAATGGATTTATATAAAAATAATTTATAACTAAAGGGTTTTAATTAGAAATTCGAGTGATTGAATTCCGGTGTTTTGAAATTGGTTTTAAGATTTTGGAAAATATATATATATATAATAATACGATTTAAAAGATATTTTCCGAATAAGAAATGTTTCAAATGAATTCGAATGAATTCCAATGATTTCGAAGAGATTTTTTAAAGAAGTTTCAAGAAAATAGAAGTCCAGAACTCGCTTTTGTCGCTGGAAAATAATTTCGATGATGAGTGCATGCATCATCGACATTGATTTTTGAGTTTCAGAGTGGGGGAGAGGCCACTCTAGTAGCTTTGCTATGCGAATGATATTGTGAAACAAATTTTTATTTCAAATTCCGAAGCATAATTCGATATTCGAAAGATATATGTATATATATATTTAAAATGATTTAAAGGAAGTCGGTGTTCAATCCTCTAGTTTTCGATTTGATTTAGTATAACTCTATTTATAAAAATTAATTTACTGATTTGTTGTTGATTTCCAGCTCTTGGATTTGAAATTTGTTTTCACCGACTATTTTGAAGGTTCGAACACTTCCAAATCAAGGTCTAAAATTTTAAAGCTAAGTAATTTCAAAAAGTATAAATTAATGGATAAAGTATATATGTTTAAAACTACTTTGTTAAGTAAATGGATAGGACTAATTTGAATTATACTAACATGAAATCTTGTTTTGAATGCTTTATAAATAGTTTAAAGGTTTCGAAGGGGTGGTTATAAACTTGAAAATCATTTGGGTATAATTGATTTTAGAAAATATTTGGTTTCGAAAAAAAAGATTTGGAATTTAAAACCTAGTATTTATATGATGATTTTGGAAATGAATTTGATTGACCTAAATTATGTTGATTTGGAAATTAGGATTATTTTATAAACCTATTATTTGGAAATTTTGAAACTGAAGTTATTAAATATGGAAGAAGTAATTTGGTGAAATCATATATGATTTTGAAAACGAAACGATATTGAAGAAATTGAAATTGAGAACCTTGTTTTTCTAAATACTTGATTTGGGAGTTATCGAACTTATATAGAATTGATTTGTATAAGTATGAAGTTGATTTGAAAACTATTGATTTGGAAAGGTACTCAATTTGAAAGGTGTAATCTTATATAGGCAAAGTCTATATAAGTATGATTTGATATACTATTGATTTTGGAAAGTGTTCAATTTGATAATGAAATCTATATAATGGACTTTATATAAGTATGATATTTGAAAGTGATTTGAAAGGTACTATATGACATATATTTTCGAAGTAAGGATATGAGAAGTGCCTTCTGCTTGATATCCGCTTTGTGGCCACATTGTGGATTCATTCTATCAATATTATTCTCTCTGATGTTTAATTTTACGGATGTGATACTCGAGTGTCCCACCGTGGCGTAACCCATGGTTTTTCTTATGATCGCGACCGCATAGCGCAACTGCCTGGCTGAGCTGGCCTAGGGGTACGGATTGTTTACTGGAGGATCCAGGCGTAACCATTGTGTATCCTGCAATCTATGTAGATCGAATTAGTAGCGAAACTGCCTGGCTGAGACGGCCTAGGGGGTACCGATTATTTCTTGGGGGATCCAGGCGTAACCATTGTGTATCCTGCACTCTACTAATCATCATGGCGTAACTCGCAGGGCTGAGAAAGCTTACGGATACGGATTGTTTCCTGGGGGATCCAGGCATAACCATTGTGTATCTGCGATCCATGGTTAGACAACTGTTTCGGTTTGGTTGATTTGTTTGGGTTGTACTTTCCATATCTATTTTTAAAGGGTTTTCAAGTATTTTCACTGGGTGTTGAGACAGGTCTACTAAGTACTTGGAGAATTCTAGCTTTGCGCCTGATCAACGCATGGCCAGAGTCTGCAAGAACGAGGATAAACTTGTTGAAACATCGAGTTATAAAAGTATTTTCGAAAGGAAAATTTGTTTTGATATAAAAAGTATTTTATTATAAAGGTATTTTATTATAAAAGTATTTCCAACAAGAAATTTTGTATTAATATTTGAAATTGAAATTCTTTTGGTTTGAAATTAACTATTCGAGCCCGATACTATTCTTTTGAATCTACCTTATTTGTCCTGCTTTATTTATTCACCTATATTCTCTTTTCCGAATCTATCTTCTTTCCTTCTTTCCTTCTTTTGAATGTATCCTTTAAAATATTGTTTATTTATATACTACCTGGTTTAATAGTAAATTTTTTAGTGTTTTATAAATAATTGATCTCATAATTAATTGAATGGATTTAATAAAATGAGTAATCTATTAAATATTAATTAATTTAAATAAAAAAAAGTATATGGTTTTAAATAAATTGTTTAATTTGTTTTTCAAAGTCTAATTTTTCATCTGGTTGTTTCTATTCTCCTACTTTGTTCCTTTTCGGGGACGAAAAGTTTTGAGTGGGGGAGAGTGTAACGACCCATAAAATTTTAGCAATTTTTTTATTGGTTTATAACGTATTGAATTGGATTTTTGAGAAATTATTCATAAAAAAATTATGAAATAAAAAAATTTAATATTTGGATTACGTATAATTATAATTGATTCAGAAATTTGCATGAAATCAAGGGAATCGACTGTTAGCATAAATTTATTTCTTTCCTGTCCATTCAAATTTTACATCAGTTACAAACCAATCAATCCCTTATTTCTTTCCCTGTATTTGTGTTGTAGCCCTTTAATTTCTATCCGATGCTATTTCATTTCGGGTTTGTTCCTTCCCTATTTATTCCGTTTCAAACATTTCCTCTTCTCTCTGGCAGAAACATAATATTTTACATCATTTATATATATATATATATATATATATATATAGCTTGCATTCATTCGTTTATTCACTTTTACATTTCTCATACTTTCTACTTTATTGTCCTTAATTCTCGTGCTTGACGTTATCATTTCAGTTTTTTTCCATTGAATGTGGCACGTTTCGTTGTTAACGTTTATTCCATTTATATGTGTGGCTTTTCTTTTGCAACCTGTTCAATTTCTATTTCCTTCGTTTTCAAAATTTGAAACGTATAGGCTGGACCACAATATTAATTGCTTTAATAATTTTCCCAATTCACGTTCAAACGTTGTTGTTCCTAGCTACTAATAAATTTAGAAATCAGTGTCTGTTACTTAATTTATGGCATACGTTCAAAGCATTGGCTTTTATTATTCAGCTCAATTAAGGGTGACCGTTGCCATCACATAACCGGTAAAAGATTTGTATACATTTTATTTGTTTATGTGGCAACGATTCACATTTACACTATTATTCCCTTTTTAACTTCATTGGTTTTCATTTATTTGTGTATGTTTCGTTTCATTTATTTGCGCTTGAATTTTTTCCATATTCGTTACTTTACATTTATATCGGTACGTTATTTTTGCGTTCATAAAACTTTATACGTTTATTATAATTGACTGTTGCTCATCTTGGCTTATATAATTCCATCCTTATATTCTTCTTCCTCGCCTCTTTTATTCTTCTGCTTTGAGAAATACAGTACATATGCTTGCTCATCAAACTTTTCCACCTGCTCCTATTTGTCGTAGTCTCCTCGCCACCAAAGTTCCCCTCCTCCACTTCGTGCCTCATCCTCATCTCCTCTCTTTTATATAATAAGGTAATATATATTATTTATATACTGTTTTTTTAAGATACTGGTTCATATATTAGTTGTATGCGGTTGGTCTCATTGATTTTACTCTATAAGTTATGTATATATGAAGAAAACGTATGTGCTTACTTTATGTATACACGTTTACAGTCCTAAGTTATAGGATCTTGCAAAAGTAATTTTTATGTTAACTTAATATTAACCTAGTGTATATTGTATATATTGTATATAGTGTTAGTTATATATTATATATATAAGTAAGTTTTAAAGTATACGCACATCTCTTATTTTGGGATTCATGCTATGCAAATATCTGTACAATTCCTTTTGTCCGCTATACATATGACTAACCCTTTCAGTTAAATTATTTGGGTTTAAACCGTGTAACAATTAACATCTATTTTTTTATGTAATGATACCAAAAATCATATAATTATGTAATTAAATTCATACTTAATACATTTTATGGTATAATTTATTACACGATGAAAAGACATGTAGGAAGAATTAAAAAGAGTTAGTCTTCAATCTCGACATTAAGATTTAACTCGAGTATGAATATGCATATCACTTGTGGCAAGATCATTTCTGGTCTACCTTGTTTTTTTGTTTAAATTTTATGCATGTGATATAAAAGATATGAATTTTAATTAAAATAAGGATTCAAATTTTGATTGCACTTTCTAATCATCAACACAAATTAGGATGGAAGAATGAAAATGTTAAAATGTTGGTGTCAGACACTGTGTATTTTTAGGTAAGCTAATAAAGCTAGGCTGCATATAAATGTTGATTATAAATATAAGTTCATTCAAGCCCATGCTCCAACTTCCTCTAACTGCGTGGAAATATGATATATCGACGCAGTTCAAAATGAGCTAAAACTTTGTAGATATTTCCAATTATTATTCATATCTGTATCCACAAAATTGGAAAATAAATAAATAAATAAATTCCATAAAAGCAATATAATTACAAAATTTTACCTTTCTTCGAATTGCGTAAATACCATATTTCTAGGTTGAAGGAGAATATTTCACCTTGGGCTTGGAACATTTATCGACATTCAAAAATACTATTGCATAATGTACTAGTAGGTGTATTTTGTAATCAAACGATTTGCGCAGTGTCAATGTTTTGTAGGACTATTGAATGTTTAAATTCCAAAATCTGTTACAATTTCAAATAAGTACTTCACATATATCATTATAATGATCAGTTACCTAGGATAAATTTCTAAAAGGACATGGATAGCACATTTACTTAATATAGTAACATTATTTATCATGGTTTCCCTTTTGCTTTTACCGTAAGTAATATGAGTCTCTATCAAAAGAACTAGTGCACAAGCGATTTTATTTCTAATATCTAAAGTTCAAAAAAATTTTTGTAGAAGTTAAAATCCCTATTGAAAGGTATAAAAACTTACATTAAAGTATGCAGGAAGTATGTTTGATGTTTAGATATATAATATATATAAAATTATAGTTCGCATGACTAATTATGATATGTTCAATTGTTGGTATGGTACGTATAAAGGGTGTGCCTGTTAAATTTAAGTTGTATAAATGTATATATTTTATTTGGTAAGTATGGGATTAAATATAAATTTGAAAATAAATACATGTCTTGAATTAAAAAATATATATTATATTTATATTACATTTAGTTCAATTTATATCAACTGATTCAATCGCTCTCATCGATCTCACATTATCAGCCTTGTTTGTCGTGCCTATTTTCTACATCAAATCTTGTACATCTAGCGTTGCTTTGGATTTCGTAGCTCATTTCTTTGTCAAATCTATCTAGCCTCGAAAGGTGAGCAATCACTCACGATTAACGTTCTTTTATTTATTAAATTTGATTTCAATTGAAACGATAATTGAAATATGCTGCTGTAGGTATTTAAATTGTTATATACGCTATTATATGTAACTGTTCACCTGTGGGATATGACACCATAGCCTGTTGTTTATATTATACTATTATTGATGTTATATGCCTGTTATATTATTATTATTATCTATTATCACTCTGCAAGTTCCCTGTAGTTTAGAATTCACTATGGGTTGAAATGATACATATCCGAATGGACTTTAGAATAGGAGAAAATCATTATGGGTTGAAATGATAAACCTAAGCGATTTTCATTTGAATTGAATTTGGGATTACGGGTTGAAATGACATCTACCCGTATATATATATTTAAATTACGGATTGAAATGATACCTACCCGTATATATTTAAATCACGGATTGAAATGATAAATATCTGTATCAATTGACCATATGATAGAATTCTATATGCAAATATCATTGGTCTATATATAAATAAATATTTGAAAATAATTTCTATGGTTTTGGAAGAATATATATATATATGGTTTTATTTAATACTGAAATATAAATATGTCTTAATATAGAGTAGATTTAATAATAAACTTTAATTTGGTAAAGTTTGACTTAATTAATATAATATGTTTAAGTAATTTTTAAATGATTTGCATAAGTTAGGGATGATAAAGTGGAATTTATTGAAATTGTATTTAATTGATAATTTAACTAAATCAAATCAATTTAAAACCTATTGAATTTGAAATTTAAGGATATGATTTGATAACTGGATTTTGATTCAAGCGATTTAATGAGTATTTCACGTTTAAATAAATTAAAGGAAATATTTAGTAAGATGTAATTTAAGGTTAATTAAATGATATTGAATTTATTAAGTGTGAAGTTAAATGGGGAGATAAATGAAACAATTTAATTTAGTTTTGAAACATTGAATAATTAAAGCTTTGAACACATTGAAATCTAAATGGTTTATTAAGAACTGTATTGAATTGACGAATGGAGCTTTGAATGAAATTGAATTTGGAACTGGAGTTGATTTGAATCGATTTGTGAGACTCAAGGAAATTAAAAATACTTTACTTTATAAATAATTTATTATATATATATATATATTATTTTGGAAATAGATATATTTGAAATAAAATGATATTTTGGTTTTGAAGTATAAATAAATTTGAAATGATCACGGTGTTATAGTGTATATTTCTACATTGTAGATAGTTCCACGGATCCTTAGAGGATGGTTATCCCAAATATCCTTTAAGTTACTTGTATTTCAGTTGATATTTCACTTGAATTGGATTTATAGATATAATAATGTTAATCTTGATTCGAGTGTTTTGTGTTTTGCTTTACGCTCGGGTCAGACTGAGTGATACAACATTTGAGACTCACCTTCGAAGTTGGAGCTTTGCTTGAAGATCCAGCTATCTATCCTTTCAGTCATCCAATTGATTGGTTCAGAGAAGTCATCTGCTATTATTGGAGACTTCACTGCATCTGAGATATTCTATTGTATTTTATTTCTAACTCTGTTGTTTATACAGTAGCTTCTTGAACTTCTATCCATTTATTCCGCTGCGTATTATTGTACTACTCTGTATCTGTGATTCTGTGATTGATTTATTTACTGTATATGTTAAGTTTTTGCCAAATTTAAATTAACAATCTGATAGCAATTCAAGTCCGACTTGTGTGGATGCGAATGGTTGAAAATATCGGGCCGTTATAATCCGTTTTAATCCAAATAAAAAAATGTATTTTAAAAGGTAATTTCTACGTATAGAAACAAAATGTTTTGTAAAGTACACTTTTTATTAATAAGTATAAGGAAGTGTTTTTGCAGTTATGGAAATATGAAAATAGTTTTGAAGATGGGTGTGTAATTTAGGTATTAGAATATATTTATCATGGAAGAATGTAATTTAAACATATTTTAATCTTTTGGAATGAAAATAATAATGGAATGATTTTCTATGAACCAGTAAAAATGTTTTGTGAAAATTACAAGAAATACATGAAAGAGATGTACAAGGTATGAAAAGCCTCATTTTTTGTATAGCCTATTTCGAAAAATATAAAATAAGTTCCTTGTAATTTCACATAGGCATGAAACTCTCTTTTAAAATGTTCATAGAAGATTTTAGCGTTAATGACTTTTCATATGAGGAAGTAGTTCCAATACATTAAGATTTGAAAGTTTTTCCCTCTAGGTTTGGGAAATAATATTTAGTGATCAAATATTTTTGAAATTAATAGAAACTGAAAAGATAACACTTTTAAAGACAAAGATTTTAAGATTTGATGTTTAAATTTATTTTAGAAACCCTAGTTTTTAAAATAAGGTGATAAATACCAAACCAACTCCTAAATGTAGAGTATATAAGAATCATTTCATAGGATTAATGGAAAAGGTGTAAGGAGATAGCAGTAATTCCTTTTAGAAGTAATAATGGAAGTTTCCGTATAGTGTACAGGACACTGGTAAGATCCTAGGAATGTTGATTCATGAAGAACAATAAAATGAAATTGGTAGGATAGTAAGATAAGCATGGTTGAGAATGAATATTCTTGATTTTGGAAGAACTTGGGAAAAGCATCTTCCTTTAGTGGAATTCATATGGTAGTATTACTCAAGCTAGCATTGGAATAGCACCTTTTGAAGTTTTTTTGGGAAGGCCGTTTAAGACATCTTCATGTTGGTTGGAGTCTACGGAAAGGTTGCTTCTTGGTTCCAACATGGTTAGAGAGATTTGAGAGAAGACTAATTGATTAGGAGAAAATTTGTATCTCATGTCCATGTCTCTTTGATAATTTGTTTTAGAATTTCCTTTTTTCATCTTTAGTTTTGAATAAGTTCTTCCCATTATTATCCATTGGGAGGGAAAAGCTTAGGATTTAACCTATGGATTGTAGGCTTTGATGCAAACATGTTAATAGAACATGTTATGCATGATGTATGCTAGTGATTGCAAGTGTTTGCAAGTGGATGCTAATAGACACATGTAGGTACACTAGGCACTATTATTCCTTAGAGATCGGTCTAATTAGGACACTAGAGCATATGCATATAGATGTGTGTGCATTTTAATTTATTTCTATGAATGCTATAAATGGATGTTTACAAAATGATTGTTGCATTTGGATGATGTTTGTACCATGCATATAGAATCATCAGTTATCATTAGAGAATTTTCGCATTCATATGGATACACGGTACGGACATGATTGCATAAAAGGAGGTCAGCTGAGTCAATGGACTGCCTAAACTTTTGCATTAGTTAGGAACAATGACACTACACTAATTGCATAAGTATCATAAATTGCATTAGAAAGACTTAAGGGCAATGAATAAATGGTTGTTGATCGAGTAGTTGGTTGTAAAATTGGATAAAAACATTTAGTACTTTCTTTTATCCTTAGAGATTTCAGGGACGAAATCCCTCTAGGAGGGGAGAGTACAACAACCTGAAATTTAACCCGTACTAATTAATTCATTAATTAACTAAAATAAAATAACACTGTGAAATTATCAGACTTGAGCCACAGGAGTTGCACCATTGTGTCCGTGGTAATTTTCTAGTCAATTTCCATATATAGAATGTCTAAGTCCGAGCTAATATGAATGTACAGAATAAACAAGAATCGGAAAATAAAAAGAAAAAATATATATAATGCCCTAGGTTGACAGGTCGGTCGACCTAGGGGGGAGGGTCGGTCGACTAGCCTTCCCTAATGAGCAAACGAATGAATGTTCGTTTGTCCATTTGTTGTACATGTGTTTTGCATTAGTTGTCTTCATCTGGTCCTTCTGTTCTTGCATCCGATGGCTCCTATTTAGCTTATGACGTAGTTGCATCCTATTCAATTCCCAAATCCAACGGTTTGAAATCCACTTCTACACTTATAAATAAGACCCTAGGTCTAACGCTTTTTTTCATTCTATATTTTCTTCGCTTGGGTCCACCTTTTAAGGAAGGACCCTAAAAGGAATAATTTTTCAAGAAGAGAATCTTTTTAATAAAAATATTTTAATGACCCCAAGTGGATCCATGAAGGTGCTAAGGGAAGTGCTAAGGAACAAAGATGAGTAATTATGATTATTTTAAGATTTCTCTAAGTATTTTAAAATAATAAGGTTTCCAATAGTTGTAGTTTTATTATGATTTTTGGAATAACCTTTTTAGCAGTATTATTTACAATTTTTTTTAAAAAATCAATCTATTTATTTCTAACTATTCTTTTTAGTTAATTTTAGTTATTTCTGTTAATTATAGCTTTTCCATTTATTTATATTATTTTAATATATTTACTGTTATTTATGCGTTATTTACATCTACTTCCTACGCCTTGGATTTTCTTCTATTTTCAATTTTCTTTTATTTATCCTTCTTCTTCACGTATGGATTAGAATAGAATTATTGCGAAATTGGACTAAAGTATAAGAATTCTGAAATAATGAAAGATAAGATGTAAATTATAAAGACTGTAATAAAATAGAATTAAGACTGATATTATGTCTAATTATGATATTAATTGGACTGAATTAAAGAGCTTGGCCTATTTATAATTATGGGATGTTAATTATGAATACTGTAATATAAATGGAATTGGACAAAATTATGTTTAATTACGATTAAAATTGGACTAACTAATTGGCCTAGTTATAACTTAGAATTATAACTAAAAAAAGAGTAAAAGATGAAAGAGGCTTATTTTCACACTTAGACCTTAGGTTAAGTAATAAACATGATTATAATGTAGGTTATAATAAGAAAAAGAACAGAATAAGGATTATTTTAAGACTTTGGATAAATTAATAAGCACGGATAGTAGAGAAAAATGTAAAGGCTTATTTAAATAATTTATCTAATTTAATAGGCAAAGATGAAAGTATGACATGTACCAAATAGCATTCCCAATTAAGCAAAATGGTGGTCCCAAATTAGCCTGAAGTGAGATGAGGGCACGCTTATGCTAAAAGTAGTAGTAATTAGTCAAATAAAAAGTCCAAATCGCAGGAGATTTGATATGGGGAGCGACTAGATATTATTTGGATGACAGGCCAGTACCAACAGCATTTCCCCTATAGATTCTATGGACACACAGTGATCTCACGTTAGCCTGAAGTGGGATGAGGGGCACGCTTATGCTGGAGTTTGAGGTAATAAGAAGACATAATATGTGGAGCAAGACGTAGCATGGGCATGGTGGCAGTTACGCGTGCGACTTCCTTTCGGGTGCTCAGTAATATCTATGGGTTCCAAGCGCTTAGTAGGGGTGTCTTTCGTAGACACCGTTGCCTTCTATGTAGGGAGCTATATATGTCATCTGGCCTACAGTAACATTCTGTGTAGGAAGTTTAATAGCATCAGGTCTGCAAAAAGGTACTATAGAGTAGCAGGCCGATCAAAAGGGTATGATTAGGGTTACATCCTAATTACTTGATTAGGAATTCAGCCCAACCAAAGCAGAAATCAAGGACAAGTGCAAACAATCAAAGTTAACCTATCTTATAGTTAATCGTATTTTTTTCCAGCTTATCTCTTTCCTATTTCCTTTGTTTTCTCTTTATATACTTAAACTATAGTAGAGTCTATTACTTTTAACGTGCTTAAAGACTCTAGTAATTACTATCGTTCACTGGACTTTTAGTCTGACCCACTTCTATATTTTCTCCATTTTCCCCCATAGGCAATCAAGGGAGAAGTCAGTAGATTTTTTTTGCTTGGAGTTTTCTTGGAGGAATTCTACTATGTACTTCTTTTCTTTTTAGCTTCTGTTCTTTCTATGTACCGGCTTATTATGAGGATATTATATACTCCGATTTTTTAAAACAATTAGTTTTTTTTCATGAGACATATTAGATTTTCAGATATGTATGTGGTATTTGGCATTTGGCTTATTTGTGAAGCAATTATAAAGTTTTTTTTTAATTAAGTTATTATTTTAAGTTTCTGCTATTTTTATCTATATTTGTCTTGTGAATCTTAGTCTCTGTTAGTTTTAGTTATACCTAAAACGCACCACGTCTTTTAATGTGTCCTTTTGGTTATATTAAGGAGTGTGGGGTGTTTCATTTGGTATCAGAGCCTAAAATAACAATTTTCCTTAAATTTATTTTAAAAGTTAAGTATTTTCCAAAATAATTTGTTTTAAAAGTATTTTTCATAAAAGAACTCTTAGAAATAGTATTAAGTATAAAAGAGTTTTTATAAAAATCCCCTCAAAGTCTAGTTCAACCTTCTTTCAATTCTTTCGAGCCCAAGTTTCATTTTCCCTACATAGCACGGCTGACTGGTTTCATAGAGCTATGGTATTAGAGGTGCAAGGGCAAGCGCCTAATACAACACCGGTTGGTGGAAATCCCTTTAATCCACCTACATCAGCCAATTTTTCTAAGCTACGCAAAGATTTTACTAGTATAGGGGGCGGAACATTTTCTAGCACGAAGGATTTCAAGGGGACACAAGCTAGGTTAGAAGATATGGAGTGAAAGTTTAAGTGGTTAGGCTTGGAGGACCGACAGCGAATTCAACCTACTTATTGGAAGCTGAAGGAAGAATTTAAGGAGGTTCCTTCAAGCTCTATGAAACAGTGGTGGAAGGACAAGAAGATAAGCGGAAATAAAGGGACCTCAGAAGTGAATCAAGAAAAATGGAAAATGTAAGCACTGTAGAATGAATGGTCATTACGCAAAAGACTGTAAGAAGGTAGTAACGGAGGGAAGGTTTTTCAATTGTGGACAGCTTGATCACTTTAGTAAAGTATGTCCTCAAAAAGCAGGGTAGGCAGCAAGTGCACCTTCACAACAGATTCAGACTTTGGACACAGCACCTTCCAATAGTAGGCCAAATCGAGGTAGGAAAATTTGGTTTCTACTTTTGATTTTCCCATTCAGACTCTTTTCGATCCTAGAGCATCACACTCTTTTATCTCTAGTTCTCATAGGGATTGTTTGCACATAGAAATTTCTTTAGTAGTAGGCCCATCTTTGTTTCAAACCCCATAGGAGGATCGGCACTCTTTTCTATGGTTTGTAGGGGTTTGAAATTTTTTATCCTAAGCATAGAATTTGACTGTGACGCCTATTCTTTGGGATATTCAGGGTATGGGATGATTTTAGGAATGGATTTGCTCTCCATATATGGAGCAATATTAGATTGCAAGAGTAGATTCGTTAGACTAGAGGGAAGCATTAATAGGACTCTCGAGATTTCTTGCGACCCGCAAGAGTTAGTTATGTCGAGCTTCATTTATTCCCTCGATTCATCATCATAGTAAGATTCAGATCCTGTCGTCAGAGATTTTTTCCAGACATCTTTGATGAGGTTAGGGGACTACCCATTAAGAGAGAGATTGACTTCAGGATTTACTTGGATAGCCAATAGCATTACCTGTAGGGCATATGGCGCCTAGGGAAAGGAAAGGATTGAGCAAGCGGATCCGTGAGCTTTGGAGAAAGGTTTTGTGAGAAGAAACATATCAGAATATGCAGAGTAGGTCGTCTTCACTACCAAAGCATGTGGTTCTCTTCGACTTTGCATTGACTACAGAGAATTAAATGAGCCCATAAGGAAGAACCATTATCCACTCTCTAGGATAGATGATCTTTTCAACTAGTTAGTTGGCTTTTTCGTATTCTTCCAGCTTGATTTAGCCACTGGATTTCATCAACTTAGAGTCATTGATGATAACATTGATAAAACCACATTTAGGACACCAGACGGATTCTTTGAGTGGTTAGTCATGACTTTTGGGCTAACCAATCTCTCAGCCTATTCTATATATTTGGTGAATCATGTTTTTAGAGACGTCCTAAAATAAAGTTCGAGGTGGTATTCGTGGTCGACATTTTGGTTTTTTTCAAGAAGTATGGAAGAATATGTTATTCGTCTAAAGGAGGTTCTTTGTACGCTTCGTGTTCGTTAGTTGAGAGCAGAGTTCTTGAAGAATCACTTTTGAAGTGCGTTTATTGGGGCATAGAGAATGTCTACACATGTTAGGGATTTAAGAAACGGTTTTTTACATTTAGGATTAGGATTATGGAAATGCAAAGAAAGGTAGGAAAAGGTTATAAATGTAAAATAAAATTCAGTAGATAAGCAGAGAAGAAAGTACATGTGTAGCTAATTGTAGAAATTATAATTATTTCAGGCTAGTGGATTTGACGGTGATGCCTTAGGATAAATATGAGTATACAAGAGGTATAGGAGTAAAAGCCTTTTGTTTAGGAAAAGTACTCCGATGGTAGTAAGTAGGAAGACTCACTTTATGCTAAGCCCGATAAAACGAAATTTTCGAAACTTAAAAAGCTAAAAAAAATTGTAATTGTTGGAATTGAAAATTTTCATTATTAATAGTTTATTTCAGAAAATAAACATGGGGTTTTTGAAGAATGTATGAAATTTAAGTCGGTTTTTATATAATGAAAAAATTGGAATTCTTTTTGAAGAATTATGGAGTGTGTGTGTGTATCTCGCTAGTTTATTTGAAAGTAAACAAAGATTTCAAATATAAAAACCTAGAGTGTATCAAGTGTCGAAAATGTTGATTACAACTTTTATTGTTGTAATAAATGTTTTCATGAAAAATAAGAGGAGCATGGGTTATAACACTATAGTTATAGTAAGTGACTCCCCAGAGAAACATTTTTAGATATGTATATGACATTTATTAGTATTTATTTAGTTGAATCCATACACTAGTATTATTATTATTTTTGGGTCGTAGTAACGATGTTTTAAGGAACATCCGTTTTAACCCAAATAAAAAAAATGTATTTTAAAAGGTAATTTCTAAGTATAGAAACAAATAGTTTGTAAAGTACACTTATAATTAATAAGTATAAGGAAGTATTTTTGCAATTATGAAAATATTAAAACGGTTTTGAAGATGAGTGTGTAAGTTAGATATTAGAAAATATTTATCATGGAAGAATGTAATTTAGACATATTTTAATTTATTGAAATGAAAAGAAAAATGGTATGTATGAAACGAATAAAAATGTTTTATGCAAGTTACAAGGAATACATGAAAGATATATGCAAGGTATGAAAAGCACCATATTTTGCATAGCCTATTTCGAAAAATATAAAATAATTCCTTATAATTTCACATAAACATGAAATTCTCTTTTAAAAGGTTCGTATAAGATTTTAGCGTTAATAATCTCTCATAAGAGAAGGTAGTTCCAATACATTAAGATTCGAAAGTTTTTAGATTTGGGAAATAATATTAAGTGACTAAGTATTTTTGAAATTAATAGAAACTGAAAAGATAGCACTTTTAAAGGCAAAGATTTTGCGATTTGATGTATTAATTTTTTTTAGAAACCTTAGTTTTTTAAACAAGGTGATAAATACCAAACCAACTCTTAAATGTAGAGTAGATAAGAATCATTTCCTAAGAGTAACAGAAAAGATGGAAGGAGATAGCAGTAGCTATTTTTAGAAGTAATAATGGAAGTTTCCGTAAAGTGCGTAGTACATTAGTAAGAACCTAGGAATATGGATTCATGAAGAACAGTAAAATGAAATTAAAAGGATAGTAAGACAAGCATGGTTGAGAATGAGTATTCTTGATTTTTGAAGAACTTGGGAAAAGCATCTTTCTTTAATGGAATTCATATGGTAGTAGTTTTCAAGCTAGCATTAGGATGACACCTTTTGAAACTCTTTTCACGAAGGCCGTGTAAGACGTATTCATGTTGGTTGGAGTCTACGAATAGGTTGCTTCTTGGTTCCGACATGGTTAGAGAGATTTCAAAGAAGACTAATTTGATTAGGAGAAAATACGTATCTCATATACATGTCTATTTGAAAATAGGTTTTAGAATTTCCTTTTTCCATCTTTAGTTTTGAATAAGTTCTTTCCTTTATTTTCCATTGGGAGAGTAGAACTTAGGATTTAACATATGGATGGTAGGATTTGATGTAAACATGTGAATAGAACATATTATGAATGATTTATGCTAGTGATTGCAAGTGTTTGCTAGTGGATACTAATGGACGCATATAAGTACACTCGGCACTATTATTCCTTTGGAATCGGCCTAATTAGGACACTAGAGCATATGCATATGGATGTGTGTGCATTTTAATTTATTTCTATGCTTGCTATAAATGGATGTTTACCACATGATTGTTGCATTTGGATGATGTTTGTTGCACGTATATAGAATCATCAGTTGTCATTAGGGAATTTTCGCATTCATTTGGATACATGGCACAGACATGATTGCATAAAAGGAGGTCAACTGAATCAGTGGACTGCCTAATCTTTTCCATTAGTTATGGACATTTACATTACACTAATTGCATAAGTATTATAAATTTCATTAGAAAGACTTAGGGACAATGGATGAATGGTTGATGATTGAGTAGTTGGTTGTAAAATTGGATGAAAACATTTAGTACATTCTTTTATCCTCAGAGATTTCGGGAACAAAGTCCCTTAAGGAGGGGAGAATGTAACTAACCAAAATTTAACCATAATAATTAATTCATTAATTAACTAAACAATAAAATAACTTTATGAAATTATTAAAATTGAGCCACGGGAGTTGCACCATTGTGTCCGTGGTAATTTTCTGATCAATTTCCATATATAGAACGTTAGAATCTAAGCTAATATGAGCGTACAGAATAAACAAGAATCGGAATATAAAAAGAAAAAATATATAATACCCAAGGTCGACCGGTCGGTCGACCTAGGGGAAGGGGCGGTCGACCCGCCTTCCCTAATGAGCGAATGAACGTTCATTCATTTAATTGTTGTACGCGTTTTTTTACATAATTTGGCTTCATCTGGACCTTTTATTCTTGCATCTGATGGCTCCTATTCAGCCTATGACGTGGTTGCATCATATTCAATTCTCAAATCCAACGGTCTGAGATCCACTTCTACCCCTATAAATAAGACCTAGACCTAACGCTTTTTCTAATTCTAAATTTTCTCCAATTTGATTCACCTTTTCAAGAAGGACCCTAAAATGAATAATTTTCTAAGGAGAGAATCTTTTTAATAAAAATATCTAAACAACCCCAGGTGGATCTGTGAAGGCCTAAAGGGAAGAGCTAAGGACCAAAGGTGGGTGGTTGTAATTATTTTAAGATTTCTTTAAGTAATTTAAAATAATATGGTTTCTAATAGTTGTAGTTTTACTACGATTTTTGGAATTACCTTTTTAGCTTTATTATTTACAGTTTTTAGAATTATTTTCAATCTATTTCTTTCTACCTATTCCTTTCGATTAATTTTAGTTATTTCTATTAATTATAGCTTTTCCATTTATTACAGTTTATTTACAGTATTTTAATCTATTTACTGTTATTTATACGTTATTTACATCTTCTTCATATGCCTTGAATTTTCTTCTGTTTTTAGTTTTTTTTATTCTCCTTCTTCTTCGCATATGGATTAGAGCAGAATTAACATGAAATTGGAATAAATTATAAGAATTCTAAAATAATGAAAGATAAGACGTAAATTATAAAGACTGCAATAAAATATAATTAAGACTGAAATTATGTCTAGTTATAATATTCATTGGACTGAATTAAAGAGATTGGCCTATTTATAATTATGGGATGTAAATTATATAGACTATAATATAAATGAAATTGGACTGAAGTTATGTTTAATTACGATTAAAGTTAGACTAACTAATTGGCCTAGTTATTACTTAGAATTATAACTGAAAGGAGTAAATGATGAAAGAGGCTTATTTTCACACTTAGACCTTTGGTTAAGTAATCAGCATTATTATAATGTAGGTTATAATAAGAAAAAGAACAGAATAAAGCTTATTTTAAGACTTAGGATAAATTAATAAGCATAGATAGTAGAGAGAAATGTAAAGGCTTATTTAAATAAATACCTAAGTTAATAAGCAAAGATGAAAGTAGGACCTGTACCAAATAGCATTCCCAATTAGACAAAACGGTGGTCCCATATTAGCCTATAGTGAGATGAGGGCATGCTTATGCTATGAATGGTAGTAATTGGTCAAATAAAAAGTCCAAACCATGTGGGATTTGGATAAGGGGAAAGACTAGATATTGTTTGGATGACGGGCCAGTACCAACAGCATTTCCCCTATAGATTCTATGGATACACGGTGATCTCACATTAGCCTAAAGTGGGATGAGGGGCACGCTTATGCTAGAGTTTGAGGTAATAAAAAGACCCAATAGGTGGAGAAAAAGGTAGCATGAGCAGAGTGGCAGTTACGTGTGCGACTTCCATTCGAGTGCTCAGTAATAGCTATGAGTTCCAAGCGCTTAGTAGGGGTGTCTTTCATAGACATCGTTGCCTTCTATGTAGGGAGCTATATACGTCTTCTCGTCCACGGTAACATTCTGTGTAGGGAGTTATATAGCATTTGGTCCGCAGAAAGGTACTATAGAGTAGAAAGTCGATCAAAAGGGTAGGATTAGGGTTACATCCAATTACAGGATTAGGAATTCAACCCAATCAAAGCGGAAGTTAACCTATCTTATAGTTAATCGTATTTATTTCCAGTTTATCTCTTTCATATTTCCTTTATTTCCTCTTTATATACTAGAACTATTGCAGAGTCTATTACTTTTGTCTTGCTTAAAGACTCTAGTAATTACTTCATTCACCAGACTTTTAGTCTAACACACTCCTCTATTTTCCCCTTTCCCTCTATAGGCAATCAAGGGAGAAGTCAATAGATTGCTTTTGCTTGGAGTTTTCTTGGTAGAGATTTCTATTGTGGACTTCTTTTATTTTAGCTTCTGTTCTTTCTATGTACTGGTTTGTTCTTTCTATGTACTGGTTTATTATGAGGGATATTATGTACTCTGATTTTTAAGACTATGAGTTTTTGTTTCATGAGACATATTGGATTTTCAAACATGTATATAGTATTTGGTATTTGACTTATTTATGAAGCAATTATAAAGTTTTGTTTTAGTTAAGTTATTATTTTAAGTTTCTGTTTTTTTTATCTATATTTGTCTTATGAATCTTAGACTCCTTTAGCTTTAGTTATACCTACAACGCACCACGTATTTTAATGTGTCCTTTTGGGTATATAAAGGGCATGGCGTGTTTCAGTACTTCCCGTTTGTTCCCTATATCGTACACATATGTGTGTACACTGGGAACAAAAAGAAAGTGTTGTCGAAATTTTGTGAACCGTTTAAAATAAAATGTGCAAAATATAATTACTACTGTATTTGTAACTTGTCCAATACGGGGACAAACTTGACAAATATTATATCAGATGAATATAAATGTCCATTCTGTGATGAAAACGAATATTCATACAACGATCATATAAAATATTGATCAGACGGGGCTAAAAACTCTCTAACTAATTTACAATAAGTAAACAGTATTATACCACAAATTTTACAATAATTTATTCACATTCTAAAAAACGCATACACGAAATCATCATTTTTGTCATTTTGAAAACACATACACCAAATTTTGAGCATCGAATCTAAATAATCCAATGTAGCCTTAATGTGCATATGCACTAATTAATAAACGCATATGCACCAATTAATGCACATATATATTAAACAAAAAATTCTCAATATTTCAATAATAAACAATTGTAATAACAACCTAATTAGCATTCAAAATGTTATACCAAACAATCAATGGTGTATTATACAACTATAACAATAAATTAAACCTAATTTAATAATTCAAAATTAAATATAGGGTTTAGGAATTTAACTTTCTTACCGAGAAATAGGTAAAGGAGCTAGTTGAAAATCGAAGATTCCGACGTGCTGGCGACGTAGAAGGTTGTTGACTGCGTGGAGGAGGGGCTGGAGGAGGGTTTGGAGGAGGGATGGCTGACTTGAGGGAGGAAAACAAATAAAGAAACTGTCGGCCTGGAGCGGCAGGTATTCATGATTTTTCAACGGCTACCGACAGCCGCCAATGGCTTCATTAGCGATGGCTACCGACGGCTTCAAACGGTTAGGTTATTTTAATTTCAATTATGTCACAGAAAGTGTGACGACCCGACTTTCCACTCCCGGAAAATCGCATCATCAATTAAGAAAGAAAGGGATAGAAGAAGAAAAGAAAGAAGAGAAAGAAGAAACAACACTAGAATATCAACAGCGGAACGAATAAATTATATTAATAACATAAGTATTTACATAATATACAATACTAATCAGAGGTACACAGCATACACATCACATATACTAGACAGTTATAGACACCTGTCTAGTATTTACAACTCAATACAATCACAACACAGAGAACACACAACGGAACTATATATCTACAACGCAGAAGCCTCCTGCTCCATTGCTCCTCCATTATTCGACAAAGAAAAACCTGAATCCCTTGGCTACTCGTAAAAATTTGAGTACCCAAGAGTTTAAGAAAACAAAGATAAACTCCGGGTCAGACATGGGTCTGGTGTGAGTAACAGGTTAAGGTTGCTAAACTAAAAAAAAAACTATTTGAAAAGAAAAGGTATCACGTAAGACTTTCCACACATAAACATGGAAAAGTTTTTACCTTACGCTAACCAAAACATTTGATAGGAAATCCGATGATATTATAATAGTGTCTAGGGTTTTCAAGTAAAATACAGAAATAGCTGGAATGCTTACATCTCACGTTCCAACATAGTTGGGCACAACTAATACGTACGGCACTTATTGGATTTTGGATTCCATATAATGGTAGGGCTACTGGGGTACCGTCCGTCACAGTACGTGGCCTAGATCACCGTACCGAGGAGTACTTCTAATCCCCTGCAACACAAGGCCGGAACCATTCCTTACTGAACAGTTCCGAACAAGACAACCCCGCAGTTGTTTGCAACCAACTGCCCACACAGCCGAATATAAAGGGACTTCTAGACAGGGATCAATCTCGCTCTCCAATGGGAGCTACCCACGAAGCCTTGTTGCACCTCCCCTGTTTTAGCCATTCCCGGTTGATGAGGCTTGAGGCTACGATTACCTTTATAGGACATAACACTTAGAATGCTCATCGTCCACCTGACAATGTTCTGAAAGCATTCAATCCATACAAGTTCATTCCAGGTTCGAACGAAACCGAAGGCATTATCTCGTTACACTCGTTTTGGAATCACCTTCAGAGTTAACGACGATAACCCTTGCACTCTGAATCTCCATCTCGAATCTATAAGTACTATTCCGTCAAACTCATTACGGAATCACCCACAGAGTTATACTGACGTATAGGCCTTACACCTCGAGTCTTCACTCTTCACATAAGATTCACGACCTATCGTTAATTTGGATCGATGTGGTTTTCGGATATCCAAATATGGAAACCCGATCCCGGACTCATCGAATTCCAAAGCGTGTCTTTTAGGTCCAAGTTGTTTTAAAGTTTAAATCAATTTGATTCAATATTATCTACATACACACAGATAGATAATTCTTAACATCATAATTAGATAATCAATATTATCATCACATCAAATAATCTATATTATCAACTCAAACAGATAAATCATATTATCAACTCAATGCAACCACAGCATCCAAATCATACAACAACATTTATCTCATAACTGAGATCTCAACCATTCATGATAATAAATATCAATCATCATTCATAAGCACTTACTTATTAAATCACCCTTCTATAATTAATTTTAAAATGAATTAAATTAATTACTACTTCCTTAATTAATTTAAAATGAATTAAATTAATTACTCATCCATATAAATCTTGCTTACACATCAATTAATTATAAATCAATTAATTCTTAGCAAGTTACCTTAATTAATCATCTTGATTAACTACCCTTTAATTACATTCAAGTAATTAACATCTAATTAATTTCACAAATTAATTAATCCAAACCAATCCCTGTAATTAACCTGTAATTACTTCATCAATTAATTAATAGTAATTAATTACATTAATCCTTAATTAATTGCATTAATTAATTCTTTATTGATTAATTTATCTTAATTAATCAATCCTTAATTACATCATTAATTATTTTATTTAAAATAACTCCATTAAATTAATTATCAATTATCTCCATTGATTAATCATTCTTGATTAATCACATTAAGTAATTAACTTAAATTAATTACATCTCTTAACCATTCTCAAATAACTTAATAATCAAAACCTAAATTAATTACACTAAGTAATTAATTTCTTATCTTAAGTAATTAAACACACTAATAATAATTACACAAAGTAATTAATTCCAAAAACTCCTTCAATTAAATTACATCTAGTAATTTATTTTCTTAATTACTTCACTAAGTAATTTTCCATTTTTAATTACATTTGTAATTACTTCTCAAATCAATCAATGATTAATTTAAATTAATTAAACTTAATTAATTGACTTAATTAACCAAAATAAAATTTATTAATTACAATCAATAATTAATTTTCTTAATTACTTTCATTAAGTAATTCACTTTAACAATTCAAATGATTAATACAATTAATCATTAAAATTAATTACATTGATAAATCATTAAGTTAATGACCCTCACTAACCAATAACAAATCTTTAATTACTTCTCTAAAGTAATTAACTGAATTAATAAATATTAATTCTTAATTTACTTATAAAACTCATTAATTAATCTTAAATTATTAAATTAATCAAGTGATAATTAAAAACTTAAATAATTATTAATTACTTGATTAATAATTCAATTCATTAATTAAATTAAATTAATCAAATCTTATATTTAAATTAATTTCTAAATCACACTTTAATCAAATTTAATTAACTTACTTAATCCTTTTAATTAAGTAAATAAACCCTTAATTATTTAATTAATACCCTAATTGTTAATTAATTAAATTAAATAACTAAAATCTTAATTACCTAGATTAATTAATAAATCATTAAGTTCAAATCAACTTAATGATAATCATTAATTTCATTAATGATTTAGTTATCATTATCAAAGAAATTTAAAAACAAATTGCTTTTAAATTTCTTTAAATTCCATTTTAAATTAAAACTAAAATGAAATCAAATTTAAACAAGATTCAATTATTAAACACTTTTTATTTCATATTAAAGAAGTACTTAAGGTATTTCATAAATAGTTTAACCCATAATCAATTTAAATAAAATTTAAATTATACTTTAAATATTCAAGTGATTTTAAAACATTCAAATTAAAATCTCATTTCATTTCAATCCAGAATTCAAATTATGTTCTTAGATTCAGGTTCAAAAAAATTAAATTTAAAATCCTATTTTAAATTTCATTTCAGATTTACAAAAATATATGTTATAAAATAATAAAATATACAAACTTAATTATAACACTAGAATTTATAAACTTATTCCTTTTTGAAAACTTCAGATTCAAATTTAAATTTTGAATTCAGGATTTCAAATCAAGATTTTGACTTAAATTTATATTCTTGTTTTAAAATCTTATTTCCAGATTTTAACTATCTCATTAAAAATACTGTAAACAAGTTCAGTTGTCAAACTTTCCATTTTATAAAATTTATTTATTTTGAAAACAAGAATTCAAATTCATTTTGAATTCATAATCTAAACTTGGTTTGAATCTTTCTTTAAATCTTGCTTTGCTTCCCTTTTTGTTAAATTTTGTTTAAAATTTAAAACCTGCATATTGTCAGGTTTAAATTTTCTAAATATTTTATTTCTGCAAATTTTCTATTTGAAATCTGGAATTTCAAATCTATTTGGATTCATAATTTTAAACTTACTTCAAATACAAGTTTAAACCTGCTTTGCTTATTTTTAAATTTGGTTTAAAATTTGAAACCTGAAAACAGTTCAGGTTACAAAATCCACCCTGCAACTAAAACTACCCGAGACAAAACCATTTTGCTTCGAGTCACCCTTGCCTTAACTCCGAGCAAAAACTGGAATTACCCGAGACATACTCGAGTATACTTCACCACTGCTAAAACCTGGAAACCACTGTGCCAACCCAATCTCAAAACCTGTCAATGGCATGATCACCTCCCCCCGACCATCGTTAGGGCTACAGTTCCGGCTAGTACCTCCTCTAGGGCCCAGTAGTCAATCCTTAGAGTTGCTAAACACTCGATCCAATATTGAAAGGAAACGGTCCTATTTGCTAACAGCTTCAAACACTAGGGTTACAGAACAAATTTGTCCACCGCTGGCTCTATATCGATTCGATCACTGTATAAATATTTTTCCCTTCAACTACAAACCCTCCACCATCTCTACCCAAGATTCTGACCATCCCAAATTCTTTGGTTTACCAGAAAAACCCACATATTCATTCCCAGTTCATCCTAGAACTGCTCCTAAATTCCCAAATTAGAAATTATGATTTTGGTTTTAAAAATCATGTTATCATATCAGTTTTCTGATCATGAACTTAAATTAATGAATTAGGAAATTTGGATTTTTAATTATCTCATGTCTTCCTGATCTCTTTTGAATTTTCAGAGAAAGTTAAATTTTATTTTTACTTAATTAAATTTTTAAGCTTAAACTTATGATCTTTCGAACAATTTCTGTTTGTATCACAATTCATAACAATGCTTAGATCATGAAATAGCGGATTTAAAACAATAATGCTGGTTTTAAATATGGGAACAGAGGTATTACAGACCTTAGCATCCATGCACACATCATTCATCCATATATATACACACAGGCAATCTTACATTCAGAGGAAATCAAACCACCAGAATCATACTAAATTCAGCAACCAGAATCCTATTTAATTTATTTATTTTAAAAAAATAATGTTACTCACCTTAGATTTAAAGGACAGAGCATCCAGATTTTTAAGCTTTGAACCCAGGTTGAAAGAAGATGCTTTACATGCTTCAGGCTTAAGAAATACAAGTTTTCTTTTATGCTTCCAAACTGAAGAATGCTTGCATTTGAAACTTCAACCAAAATTTGATGCATGAAGGCCATGATAAAAAAAAAATGCTGGAATTCATTATGCTTTGCAGGTGAAAATCCAGAGATGAAAATGCAAAGAATCTTCAGGTTGAAAGAAAAATGCTTGCAGGCTTCCAGCATGTTGATGATTTCCAGATTTGTAATTTTTTTTGTTTGGGGAGTGAATTACAGATTTATGTTTTGAGGGGTTTCATATTTTGTTTGGTAATTTCTGTTTTACTTGAAGAATGAATTATAGATTTTTTTTTTTTCTTTTTTCAGATTTTGCTTAAGCTTTCTCCTAGCTTAGAATAAAAGATAGAAAAAAGAAATGAGGGAAAAGAATACGTTTTAAGGGCTGAAATTAATTAACCAAATAAAGAAAAAGATCAAAATTTGAATGACACTTGTCATATTGTTTTATTCATATATTAACACATGTATTTGATTTTTTTTAAGACTCAACACTTGTCTTTCTTAATTAAGTTATATTTTTAAATATTTATAAAGAGTTTTCTTTAATTTGTTTTATGTTTTAATGAATATGTATGATTATCTTCTTTAAGAAAATGTAAATAAAACTATTTATAAATTAAAACTCACAAAATATTTTAAAGAATCAATTAATTTGAATTTCAAAATAAGATTTCCAAATTCAAATTAATTCTTTGAAATCAAACCAAAATCAAATTTAAAAATGAAGATTCTACTTTCCTTTTTTAATTCCTCTTTATATTTTGAAAAATAGAATTTTTGTTAGTATGGTTTAAAATAACAAATTTACAAATTTTATATGATTTATAAGGAATTATAAATCACTTTTATATTTAAATGAATTTAAATCATATGTTATCTTATATTTTAAACTTATATAAAATATACTCAATTCATATTTAATCAAATAATATTTTAAAAAGAAATAAAATCAACTTTTATTTAAATTTAAAACAAAAATTAAACTAAGACAAATTTTAAACAATTACATTTATTATCAAACCATACAGTTATTAATTTAAATAGATTTTTAAAAGCTAAATATTAATTTAAAACATAATTTACTAATTACCCAATATTTTATTAGAATTTAAAAACAAACGTCAGTTATTTATTTTCATGTAAGTTAAATTCCAAACAAAGATAAACTATAATATATATATACAAATATATATATACATTATAATTTAAAACATTTATTTTAGCATTTTAAAAGACAAATCACAAATTAAATATTTATTTAAATCTGATTATTAAACCAAAACATATTTTATTAATCAATATTCTAAATATGGTCAATATCAATTTAATGTTATATAAAGATCATTAAATTGATATTGTCTAAAATTTCGGGATATCACAGAAAGTGCTTGCCGTTGGCAGCCATCGCTAGTTGTGCGACGCACCGTTGGCGGTCGTCGAAAATAGTCGTTGCTATTTACTGTACTTCTAGTAGTGCAATATGGAATAAGCAAGCCTTCGATGCATCAAGAAATTTAAGAGTTCCTACTACTGAACTATTCATTTCTGGAAAACATCATCAACTGGGGCGGATTTCGTTAAAATAGGAGGGCTTAACTCTAGTGTTGATCTGAGTTTTTCTGCACCCATTAAATTAGAAGATAAAAAAATTGTTGTTGTCAAGGAGATAGTTAGTCAAAGAATTGAAGACAAATGGGGTAACTCTATTGTAGCTTATGTATTTGGAACACATCCTTATTATCATCACTTCAGAGAATTTGTTGTTAAAACTTAAACTCCGATGGATAAATTCGAGATTTATACAAGAAATTTTTTATCATTAGATTCATGAATGCAGCAGACTGCAATCAAGGAGGCTCCTTTTTATTAAAGGTAAGTTGGTTATCTCAAAGAAATGAGATAAAAAAATGGTTCTTGACCGTGACCTTCTATCAACATACCTTACATGGATAAGGCTACCTGAATTAAATCTTAGACTTTGGTATAGAGAAGCATTTGGGGCAATTGCTAGTGTTGTTGGCATACTGATAAAGTTATATGAGCCTACTACCATTGAGACAAGGCTCAACTATGCTGGAATTTTAGTTGAAATTAAAGAAAATAAAGATCTTCCAAATGAAGTTTACATCAATATGCATGATGGGGAAAACATTATTCATAAAATAGAGTATGAATGGATTCCACCTAAATGTATGAAGTGTTTTTCTTTGGGCATCTTACGGAAATATTCTAATCAAAACTAATTTGGAAACTATTGTAGCTAATGTCTCAGGAGAACAGCAAGATTCAGAAAATTCAAAAAAAGAACATGTTTCTGCAAATCAAGAAAAGGATGTCCAGGTATATAACTCTAAAATCGTTAAAAGTAATGTTCATCCTGAAGTCTTTGCAAATTTGGATAAAATATATGTTTCTGAGAAAATCTATTACAATGGAGAAAAGAAAGATCTGGATTTGAATAAATTTGATTACATGGAAATTATAAGTAATGATGAGCAATCAAAAAAAATACCTGTTTGCAAGAATCTTCAAAAAGTTCCAAAGATGATGATATGAATGTTAATCCAGCTAATGAGGACATACGGTAGAACCAAAATGTAAATTCTACTGTTCAAAGCGTTGCAGATAGCAGTGGTAATGGCAAGCATCTATCCACATAGGCCTCCCCCATCAATTCAGATTTGCTAATAGAGAATGCAGGCCTTTACTTTCCTCTTCTTGCTTACCTGTCAGCAATAAAAGGAAAAAAAGAGTAGAAAGAAGAGCATTCTGGATATCATAAACAATGATAATGTTGATGTTTCTAATAATAAAGTCTGTGAAAGAAGAATAACTTGAAGAGCATACAGAAAACCATGGAAAATTATAATGAAGAAGCTTTGAATTATAAAAGCTTGCAGGAAAAGTATATTATCAAAAACCCCAGAGTGAGAAGAATTTTTGAAAGTTAAGGGAAGTAAATCATACAAAAAGAAAGGAGGGAAGACTTTTGAAAGCATTAAAGTCAGCAGCAACTTATTCATATAGCTGTAGATCATTTCACATATCCTTTATAACTATTTTAGTTGTGTCAATTATTGCTTGAAATGTTAGGGGTTTGAATCCCTTTGAAAGAAAACTAGATTTTTCTAAGCTTCTTTTGTCTTATAAACCCAGTATTGTGGGAATTCTAGAACATAAACTTGATGATAATAGCATTATTAACTTTCATAATATATATTTAGCAAATTGGCATGTTATTAACAATAATTCTAAAGGGGGTAGTGTAGAATTATAGTTATTTGGGACCTTAATATTTGGGATCTATGCCAGCACACTTTCAACCTTTAATATATTTGCTGTTATCTTAAAAATAAAGGGGATTTCTCATTAATGTTTCATTTGTCTATGCTTCTAAGTTTGAAAAAGAAAGAGCTCTGTTGTGGAATGATTTAGATCAGCTAAGTCATTGTATCAGTGTTCATGGATTTTAATTGGTGATTTTAATACTATTATGAATGCTTTTGAGAACAGGGGAGGCACTCCAATAACATTCAAAAAGACTATAATTTTTTCAAACTTTATGCTTAAAACTGGTCTTATTGAACCTCCTTTAAAGAGCAATAAGTTTACTTAAAAATCAGGGGAGTTTAGAAACATCCATTGTAAACTGAATAGGATTTTGGCTAATCAAATTTTTATTAACCTTTTCTCTAATTTTAAATGTTACACTTTACCGCAAGCTACCAGTGATCTTACTCCTTTGCAATTAATTTTGTCTCAAAAAATTATATTAAGAATAATTTTCCTTTCAGATATAAAAATAGTTGGGTTTCTGATAAAGAATATTTTCAAATTGCTAAAACGGTTTTCAAATCCAAACTGATGGCTCTGCTAAATTCATATTTAGAAAATTTTTGCATCTTACTACAGATAATCTTAAAAAGTGGAACAAAAATAGAAATAACAATGAAGCTAGTCAAATCAAAGAGGAATGTGTTAATTGCAAGACAACATAAACTTTA
The DNA here is from genome assembly GCA_030765085.1 of Allium cepa. Classification (NCBI taxonomy): domain Eukaryota; kingdom Viridiplantae; phylum Streptophyta; class Magnoliopsida; order Asparagales; family Amaryllidaceae; genus Allium; species Allium cepa. The sequence goes on from CM060937.1 coordinate 906,301,134, forward strand.
ATGGCTCGGACACTACAAATCGATAATTTTCTTCATATGCAAAAGAAGTTAGGCAAGGCTTTGGATATTGAAGCTGCTAGCCTAAGGCAGAAATCCAAAATTGATTGGCTTTTAAATGGTGATTTACCTAGTAAATTTTTTTATGCTAAGATGTCAAGTAGAAAATACTGTAATGACATAGGTGAATTACTAAATGACTATGGTGATAACATTAATGAATCCTCTTAATTAGAAGAAACGGTAATCGCCTTCTTTACTGATTTATATAATTTTGATGGATGCTATTTCCCAAATGTTACTCCTAAATACTTATTTGCATGCTAATAGCGAAGAAATTTCACTTGCTCAACTTTGTATTGAAGATATTAAAAAAAATCATTTTCAATGTTAAAGATGATAAAAGCCTAGGGCGGGATAGTTTTGGTGCAAAATTTATAAAACTCATTAGAATGATTTAAAGCATATCTTATATGATGCAATTAATGAGTTTTTTATCACTGGAATGCTTTTGAAAAGCAAAAATCACACTTTTATTACTCTAATGCCAAAAGCTAGAGCTCCAAATTGCATAAGCGATTACATGCCTATTACTTGTTGCAATTTTATACACAAAATCATTGCAACTGTTTTGAGTAATAGAATTGAAGTATTTCGAAAGTATCTAATTTTTGAAAATCAATGTGCTTTTATTCTCGATAGTTATATTGTTGGAAATACATTGCTGGCCCATGAGATGTTAAGAAATTTTAACCAAGGTCGGAAAAACAAAATGCGCATCAAAGTGGATCTTCATAAGGCCTTTGATAAAATTAATAGAAATTTGATTATTTGCATGATGAAAAAAATTAGATTTCAATGAGAAATTTGCAACCTAATTAAAGAATGTATTTGTAATGTAAGATATTCCAGTTTAATTAATGGATTCCTTTGTAGATTCATACATAGTAATAGAGGAATCTACCAGGGGATCCTTTATCTCCCTACCTTTTTAAACATAGCAATGGAATTTTTTACATTACAAATGAATAAGAAAGAGCTGTATAACAATCTTAAACCAGTTAATATGGATGTTCCTTGTATTACTCATCTTCTTTATGCAGACGACTAATTAATTTTTTTAAATGTAGGTATTCAAAATGCTCTAATTATTGGTAAAACTTTGAAAATCTTAAAAAGTTTGCCGGTCTACAAGTTAATGAAAATAAGAGCAAGATATACTTCAGTAAAACTTGCAAGAGTAAGAAGGAGGTTAGCAATATCTTAAATTTTAAAGATAGTGAACTCCCAGTCAAATATATGGTCTTCCTCTCCGTTCTAATCAAATTAAGGATAGGAATTGTGACAAACTTCATGAGATCATTCAAAGAAAATAGGATAATTGGTCTAGTAAGTTACTTTCTATTGCAGGAAGAATTGAACTTATTCATATTGTCATCACTACCATTATTCTATATATTGGATGCAATCACACAATATTCCAAAAAAAAAAGCAATGGAGAAAATTGAAAGACTATGTCCTAACTTCATTTGAGGTGGGAAATGTCATAAAGTTTCTTGGAGTACTGTCACTAAAACCAAAAAAGCCGGTGGCCTTGGTATAAGGCATTTTGCTGACATAAATGAAGCTTGTAATTACAAATTATTCTGGAAATTTGTTTAAGGAAAATCTCTATGGGCCAATTGAATGATGCCAGATTTGTCAAAAACAAGAACTTTTGGACTATGCCACTTGAAAATCATTTTTCAAATACATGGAATAGCATTCTTAAATGTTGAGAAATTGGTGTTAACTTAATTGAAAGAAAGTTCAAGGAAGGTAAACAAACTAGCTTACGGTTTGATCCATGGATTAATGGAAAATCATCGATTAATTTTTTAGGATGGACCAACTTTTTAGGGGTGGCAACACCAAAGTCGATATCATCATTCAAAATTCTTTACGGAAAAAACAATTTCATCCCACCGCTTCTATTTTTAGTTCAGCAATAAATAAAATAGAAATAGACTCAAACCAAAAGGAAGACATTTGGACTTGGGAACTTTCATCCAAAGGAAAATTTTCTTTTAAAAATATTTGGAATTACATTAAAGGGGATGAAATGGAAGGGACTGGTGTAAAACAATCTGGAATTCAGCCAATTACCCAAAAATGGCCTACTATGCTTGTTTTGCTATTTTAAATTGACTTTCAACTAGGGACAAATGTGTTAAGTGGGGCAATAATAAGGATAGTATTAACTACCGCCTTTGTAAAAATGAGGCAGAATATATTAATTGTCTTTTTTATTGTTCTTATTCTAGACATATTTGGTTTATAGCAGAAAACAAGCTTAATTTTAATCAGAAGATGGCTCTTCGAAACATTAGAGATAGTATCAGCATATTCAGAAGGTGTTCAATGGCAAGAAGGAATTCAACAAAGCTTGCATTGTTTTAACTATTGTCATATACTTTATATGGAAGGAAAGGAACAACAGATTGCATAAAAGCATTGAATCGATTGTATTCAGCTATGGAAAACTATAGAAACAGAATGTAATTTACCGTTCCTTAAAGCTTGTAATTTGGCCAACATCAACAATCATAACCGGAGCAAATGTGACCTTGATAACTATGTTGAAAATGTTGAGGAGTATTTACAAAAGGGGAATTTCTCTTTTGAGAATTCCCTTCAACATATCAGCCATCTTAAGGCTTGTAATCTCAAAGCAGATTATGGCAACAATTATGTTTGCAACATAGCTGAAGATGGCCGCTCAATTGTCCAAACCAGGAATGTTTCCTGCAAGGGAAGAAATCGAAATTTTAATTATGTAAAGCCTTAAAATATTTCTAGAATTTAACAATTGTCCACTTTACCATATTTGAATAGGAGTAACCGCACACTCAACTATGAGCTTGAGAAAAATGGCAACTGTAAATTGGTCATAAATGAACAATCTTCAAATCAAAAACAATATACTCTCCTAACTTCTTCATAACTTGCTGGAATTTGGGTAGAAGGAGCTAAAAATGAAGAAATACATGAAAGGGATATTGTAGTTGAGACAAACTATAGACAACTCATAACTATTCCTGAAATAGCTGGTTATTATGATCTATTGTAATATCCACTTTTATTACCATATAGAAGTTGCGGATGGGATATAAATAGTCAGGATGAAAATAGCAATAAATTTTCATGTCGTGAGTATTATGCTAGTATTCTACAGGTATATACAATTTAATATATAACATGTTTTATATTTATATTTTTTACTTCTTAATATTCATCAATATGTAACGTTCTTTTATAGATTCGACAAAATGATAAATCGTTTTTCCTTCGAGGCAGATGATTGTTTCAACAATACGTGGTCGATAACTATGTTAAGATAGATACCAGCAGGCTAAGATTGTATAGAGTAATCGAAAAAACATCAGAGCTGAAATGTACCAAGGATTACAAGATGCTTTAAACGCCGGGGAAAATGATGCAAGTGCATAGTTTGTGAATTTGAAAACCCGCTCTTATATTAAGTACATTTTTATACTTTTACGTAATTAGATTTCATATTTATGAAGTTTTTAACAAATTCTCTTATTTAGGTAATGTTGGAACATGGACAATACTACCTTCTTCTTATATTGGTTGTCCACATGATATGTATCAACGATATCAAGATGCAATGGCTTTAATAAATAAGTATGGAAAACCCGATTTATTTATTACAATGACATGCAATCCACTTTGGATGAAATTGTTAGCGAATTGCTATCCGTCAAGACCCTCAAGACAGACCGGATTTGACGACAAGAATATTTTATGCAAAATACGAGGAATTAAAAAAAGATATTTTTAGTGAAGGGGCACTTGGAAAAGTAGCTGCTTACGTCCATGTGACTGAATTTCGAAAAGAGGTTTACCGCATGTTCATATGCTAATTATCTTCAAAGATGAAGACAAATTGATTAATCCAGATAAATATGATGAAATTGTTAGAGCAGAAATACCATATTCTAACAAAGAATCAGAGTTACATGTGGCAGTAATGAAGTGGATGATTCATGGACCATGTGGTACTCAAAATCGAAATCGTCCTTGCGTGAAAAATAATAGTTGCAAAAGAGAGTATACAAAACAATTTTCAAATGTGACTATTCAAGGCACTGATTCATACCCAATTTACAGAAGATGCTATACTGGAAAATCTATTCCTATTGATAGAAATGAAAAGTTGATGGTAGATAACAGATGCGTTGTACCTTACAATCCTTGGTTACAACGTAAATATAACTATCACATCAATATAGAGATATATAGTAGTATAAAAAGCGTTAAATATCTTTACAAATATGTCTACAAAGGTCCATACCGCATTTCAATGCAAGTTTGACCTGGACCTAACTATGATGAGATACAATAATTTATAAATACAAAGTGGATTCCGCTCCAGAAGCATTGTGGAAGATTTTTAGATTCTCTTTTAGCAAGATATATCCATTAGTTGAACGTCATCAAATACATCTTCCAAATAAACAAAGTGTAATGTTTTCCAATGATCAAACCATCAATGAAGTTTTGGTCGATGAAAGCAACCTACACACAATGCTGACAGAGTTTTTCTATACAAATTCAATTGATGAATAGGCAAGACAACTTTTATATCGTGAATTTCCAAAGCACTATCGTTGGATTAAAAATGAAAAAAGGGGAAAGAAAAGTACCTAATGTAAGGATGATTGGTAGAATATACACAGTCTTACCTACAGAAGGAGAATGGTTTTTCTTGAGAGTACTTTTGAATCATATTAGAGGACCGATTTCTTTTAATGATTTACTTATAGTTGAAGAAGTTAGAAATCGAATATTTAAAGAAACTGCTGAGAAAAGAGGGCTTTTAGAAAACGATGATATCATTAAAGAATGTTTGACTGAAACCTCAAGTACAAAGACGCCAGTTTCTTTGAGAGCATTATTTGTTACTATCTTGGTTTTCTACAATCCATCAGGTGTGCGAAGGTTATGGGATGAGTTTTTCGATCATATGGTAGAAGATTACTGAAATTCAAGTACTACTAACCGAATGCTTCTAACAAATCGTCTTTTGAAAGATTTAAACAGTTACTTCTTCAGCACAACAAAAGCATGACTGATTATGATTTTCCAAATATGTCAAGAGCATATGATTGTGATGAATGTGATAAAATTTCAGAGCTAATAAAAGAAGGGTTAGCAATTTCTATTTCCGAGGATGATTTACTAGCTATTGAAAAATTGAACGAGGAACAATTGAAGGCCTACAATACAATTATGAATGCAATCATAAAAAAAGAAAAATGTTTGTTTTATATAGATGGTCTAGGAGGGATGGGAAAAACATATTTATACCGTGTTTTCTGTCAATGATTAGTAAAGATGGTGGTATTGCAATTGCAACAGCTACATCTAGTATCGCTGCAAATATACTACCTAGTGGAAGAACTGCACATTCAAGATTTAAACTTCCATTACAATCAAAAGCGACGTCAACATGCTCAATAAGCAAACAGTCAAAATTAGAATTTTTTTTAAAATAATCAACTGTTCTTATGTGGGATGAAACTACCATGGTGCATCGTTATGCTTTTGAGGCATTTGATAGAACTATGAGAGATATAATGGATGTAGATGAACCATTTGGAGGTAAAATCCTTATTATGGAAGGAGATTTTTGACAAGTATTGCTAGTTGTACCTAAAGCTACAAGAAATGAAGCGATTAATGCATGCATCATTAAATCACTATTATGGGAAAATTTTAAAATTTTGCATTTAAAGAAAAACATGCGAGCAGCAAATGATATCACATCAAAATTTCTAATTCGAATTAGAGATGTTACCGATCCTTCAATCAAGGAAGAAATGATTCAACTACCAGAATATATGGTCATAGCATCACTGATGTTAATCCACTGTCAAAATTGATAGATACAATTTTTCCCAACATATCATAAAATGCATTCGATAAAGAGTACATAGTTAATAGAGAATTAATTACACCACTTAATGAATATGTTGACAAGCTCATTGAACATGTACTCAACATATTTCCTGGAAGTGAAATCATTTACTACTCATATGATGCAGTAGAAGACGAAGCTCGCAATTTATACCAACAAGAATTTCTAAACTCAATCACTACTGGTAGGCTACCTCTACATTGTTTAATATTTAAGCTTGGAGCACCGATAATATTGTTAAGAAATTTGAATTCGAAAATTGGATTACGCAATGGAACGAGGCTTATATGTAAACAACTCAATAAGAATTGCATTGATGCTGAAATCATCATCAGACATTATGTTGGTACTAGAGTTTTCATTCCAAGAATCCCACTAAAGCCACCTGAAAATTTGAATTTACCATTTGTGTTAATATGGAAACAATTTCCAATTCGTTTGTATTTTACCTTCACTATAAATAAGGAACAAGGAAAATGATAAAAAATACCGGTATTTTTCTACCTGAGCATGTATTTGGTCATGGACAACTATATGTGGCACTTTCACGAGGAGTTTCAAGCGCTAATACCAAGGTGTTGGTAGAAAAGGGACATGTGTTGGACGAACCGGAACTTTCACTAAAAATGTTGTCTACAAAGATGTTTTACTGACTAGCTAGGAATAAAGGTACTTAATTTGATCTTCATCTACATACATCATCAACTTTCCAAGGTACATCTTCGCTGTATTTACCTCTTCTTTTATGCTACCTACAGGCGAATCTATAATATATGGAATAGAGAAACATATCCACAGCTTCTAGGATTTTCTATGCCTTTTGAATCTATAGTATATGCAATGGAGAAATTCTGGACATGTCATCAACCATTGCGGTATGCGTCTTTTAATCCATGGATGCTTTGTGAATTAGGTTTGGACTGAATTTGCGTTAAGATGGAGTTGTTTAATTTTGTGATATTACTTTAATGATATTAGCATACATATACCTTATAGTTTGTTTAGAATTTAAAACACAGACTTTCATTTAAATAGAATATAAATGAGTTGTGTTAATGTTCAATTATTGGGTTGGAGTTTTCTAACATAAATTTTTGTATATTATTGTGTTTTGGTTGGTACTCTGACATAATATTTACGGCTGTACCTTGAAAATTTTACAGAACCATTTACCTTTTCAAATAAAGTACAAAAACATCTAACTATGTTTTATATTGATATTACTGGAAATGTTGTCAATTTCATTCAGAAAAGGTGGTTCTTTTATGGAGGTATTGAGCTCATATTACATGAATATCTATAGATTACATCAAAATTTAGCATCTTCTTTTGATAGTTATCTTTTATGTTCAGGCCAAGTTCCAAAACAACCAATCAGTAAAAGTTTTTGGATTAATTAAGAGTAATATTACAAACAACACTGAGATGATTCAACTAGCTATCTCTTCTTACGATCTTTTATGTAATATTAAGGCACAGTAAAATATATCTCAGCCTATGCAGTTCAAAAGTGCATAACATATGTGGTTAATACCATATCAGATGCTAAGCTAATTCCTAGCATTAGTTGAATATTCACTTAAGCAAATTATTATTTAACTTTGATAGGGTCATTAGCAATAAATAGTAGTCAATCTATATTCGATAAGGGATATCATAAGGTGATATTGATCTTTGAGATCCATGTACTTTATAACAAAATGGATTCTTACATAGAATGACCCTTTTCTTCCATTTTGCTTTGAATGTGGAATTTTCTGAATGTATTATGCCTTTACGTAATTGTAGAGTGTAAATCGTAACATGTAAATAACATGGTATACATTGCCAAACAAAAAAACACTATGAATTGATTATATATTAGTAGTTTTCATAACATAAGGAAGAGTATTAATTATCTGCAACCACAACAGAAGATAATACCAAAGTCAATTTACATCAAAAGTCAGTGTCTATTGTGTATGCATAAGTAAAATAACTTATAGTTTACTGTAATGTAGAAATGGTAACTTCAAATGCGAAGTAAATTTAAAGTGGATTGCAAAAGGGTAGCAGCAGCAGTGTGAAACTAGATTAACCATCATGACATGCTCAAACCAATAAGTCAGTGGATATTATTCATCTTTTGAACATTAATAAAAGATGTACATTAATCTACATGGAATTCAAAGCTTAGGGCGACAATTTAAGATATAAACTTATATCTTCATGTTTGGTTTTCATATTTTGGTTAGTTCTTAGTTTTAAGGAGATTGGGATGGTTTGCAACATTAATTCACTGACGAAACACATCTCTACTACTAATAATGAGAATTCAATGAGCATAAATCAACCGTGTCTTTTCAAATTTCCCAAATTACCCTTTCTACGTTTTACCCTCCCTTCTCACTTCAAGCTGCTTACCCAAAACTAAAAAACCCTAACCCCCATATCCCATATCAAAACTTACTTTGAAAAAGAGGTTGAGGCGATTCCAGATCTAACGCAATTCCACGTGTAACTCTTCTCCAACGAACCGCATAGACTAAGGATACTTCAAGGTGATTCCAAGTCAAAGGCGATTCCAGTCCCAACATCTTCTCCAACGAACCGAACAAATTAGGGTTACTTTGGCACGATTCCAGATCTAACGCCTTCGCCAGCTTCATTGTGCGATTAACTCTTATAGATTGTTCGATGGTCTACTTAGGTTAGTTCATAGATTCATGGTTCTAGATTTAACGTCCATCGATTATATTTGTTGGCCATGCATTTATCATGCTTAATTTGATTCAGTATTTTGAATTTGGGCTTCTGTTTATCCCTTATATTCACTCACTGTGCCTTCACTGTACTATAAATTTAAGTAAAACCACATACGATTGCCTTCATTGTACTATAAATCGTTGGCACTGTCTGGTATACTATTCTACCCATTTTATAATTTTTTCTCCATGGTCTAATTTTACTAAGTGTATGTTAAAGCAGACATGAACAGGCCTGGGAAATTGAAATGAATGATATTTAAAAAATGTTATTTCGAATTGTATATATAGTTGGTTTTATGGAAGTGCGTATTGTGTGTATTTTTTGATACTGTTGTCTAATGTGCCTTTCATCATATATGTTGTATATTTTAAGCACCTGTATGCATTTTCCGCACAATGTAATGTGCATTGTGTGTGTATTTTGAGTACTTGTATGCATTTTTTAAACAATATAATGTGCATTCTATGTTTATCGTATTTTATTTGAATTTACTTCTAAAAATATTATACAGCATACATATATTGTACATAATACAATATCAATATGCATTTTCTAAAACTGCAATACAACGAGCATTTTCCATTTGCATATTGTTTTACTTAAATTTATACAATTATTGATCTTCTTTTTATAAAAAGAGGGTTAAATTTTGAAATTATGATTAAATAATGAGGCTTTATTGCATTTTGGTAGCCGATGATTTCAAAAATTGCTAAAAAAAACAGATATATACCAACTTTTTGTCTGCTTTTAGAGGTCTTACCATTGCCACATAATGTTGTTTGCTACCGTGCATTTGATTGAAAAGTGCTTAATTAATGGTTTTCATATTTTGAATTTTCTTTCTTGTAATTCGAAATCAAAGGCCACAGTAAGGTTTATGATACAAAAAATACATTGGTTAGTTTGAGATAAGGTTATAACAGAATATCAAAGGCCAAAATAAGGATAAAAAGGAGACAATTTGCTTACCAAAATGCTGGTATTTGTAAGATTTTAAGCTTACGTATATACATGCCTTTCCACTTAACGATAGTTGAAGCTGCAAACAAAACAAAAAATCACATTGTAAACTTGGTTAGAAGAATGCAGCAAAGTGTTCCTGGAAAAGTGGTTCAGGAAGCTGCAAATAAAAAAATCACATTGTAAAGTCCAAATAGAAAAGCGGTTTCTAGAAAATGTAGCAATGGTGGGGATAATGTATACATAGGTCAAGAGCTAGGAAAACTCAGAACAAACATGAGGCTAGAATAAATATGCGTAAGTTCTGAATGTAAATGGCATACTCAGAACAAACTGTATAATGAAAAACTAACTTAAGTTATTTGTCAGTAGACAATTTTTCCTTTATTTTAGATGTCTCTGCCTCTATATCAGAAAGGTTTTGAATATATGAAAAGACAATGCTAATATTCATATTTTGATTTTCCAGCTAATTCTACCATATAGATATGGATATGTATAGAATATAGAGTTATTATTATTAATAAATATCTTGGTTTGTCCATGGTGCTATCTATCCAAAATTAAATAGACATAATGGATTAGTTTCAATAAATCATACCGATTACAAATTACAATGACCAAAAAAATTTCAGACTTACCTGAGGAATTTGTATCATTGATCTCAGAAACAATAAAATTAAACCTATTAAATATTTGGCAATCCAAATTGATTTAAAATTTTAGGCCTAGATCTTATTTTCATAATGTTTATGTGTTTGTATTTCAAAAGACAAATACTTGGTTAGAGCATAATATTTGGTTGTCATGTCAAATAACAGTTATGTCCTTAGAGTTTAGTGTCACAATTCCTTATTTAGTTTTATGTAACAATTTATCTTCGACAAAGTCCAGCCCGCCAACCCCATACTGTCAACCCGGCCTACTTCATTTAGAGATAATTTATGTTCAATTGTTTTATTACACACTGAAAGTGGTTGGACAATAACATGTTTCAACGATACATGCATGTGAAGTTTACCTTGAAATCAAAATAATTATCAAAACAATTGAAATTAACAAATATTGACCATGTAACTAAATGTCTGAAAAAATAATCAATAGATAAATGTATAGGAAACTGATCTGAATATCAAGTAAGAAGTTGATTCACAGAAGCAAAAGCTATGGAAAACAAAATAATATTTGGAGAAGCTTTAGAAGAAGCAACAATAACAGTAGAAGACAAAAAGATTGACCAAGGTGATGGGACTGTAATTCAATCAACTAAAATAGGGGAAACCAGTTTAAATGAAGTAAAACAGGTATTTCAATATGTTTTTTTTTGTTTAAATGTGTTAATATTACTTGAGAAACTTGCAATTTGTCTTTAGAAAATGATATAGCAACATTACTCTACCAATAGTGCTACAGGTTCAAGCAAAAGTTTTGAAATTATTGGACAGAGATTGTAGCTAAATTTTTTGAGTAGTAAAGATATGCAAATATAAAGCATTAAATACTTGATTAACTATTTTTCAAATTCCTCTTCTTATTTATTTTTTTGTTTGCTTTACCATAGTGCTATTATCAGTATTATCATTTGATTATTGAGTTCCTCACACTTTTGTTTGCTCATGTGTGAACCAAATGCATATGTATCCATAAAATTGAAAATCAAATTATGTTTGTAATAAGTTGGTTTTGCTCTTTTTTTCATGTCATAAGTCTAACGAGCATCTCTACTCGCTAAATAATATATATGCATCATTCATCAACATGTTCTAATTTATTTGATGTACTAATCATATGATAAAAACTATTTCAAATATATCACATGACTGATAATTATCGAATAATTGTACTTATTATTTCGAAAAATAGTGTAGAAGTATTGTTTCTCACATGAGTCGTATGACAAGTTGGTCTTTCCTGATTAAAATAAAGAATAAATTTGCCAACAATAGCTATAAGGTCATGGATATAAATAGATGTTGGAAACTCAAAAATAGAAGCTCAGATGATCATAGGTATTTTTTTAAAGATTAGAACTCAATAGAAGCATATGAAGCCGTTGAAAAGAAAATTCACAACGTATTTCTATGTTTCATTTATTTGAACATCTACTGCAAAGGTTAAGGGTTCATTGAAGAACATGAATTAACAGTTCACAAATGTCTTAAATTTCATCTTGCAGGAAAATATTCCAAGCTACATGGATTTCAGCTTTAAGCTTTATGGATTATGGCTCTCAAAATTAAAGCAAGGAAAATAAAATCTTCTATTATAGCAGTAGTAATCTACACCTTTAAAGGAGCTAAGTTTCAGTTCAAGAATCTAAACATTAATAGAGGATAACTGCTGTAGAATTTAAAAAGTTACACCAAATTAGAATAGTATTATATGTGCTGCAAGAGAGATAAAATTGATTAAAAAACATTTGCACTTGACGGTAGAATATGAACTTTTTCTACATGGCATTTAGAGAGATGCTTTTTGTACTATTTTATTGTTTTTATTATCATGATGTTATGTTTTCTGTTGGACTATGATACTATTGGTGTTAAAATATTTTTGTTGAAAAGATTTACATACATATTTGTTTTAATGTGTGATGCTGGATTATTATCGTGTTTGATTATGTGTATTTTATGTTATATGAGTACATGCATACTATTCCCATTCCGAATTAATGGTCTGTCAAAACAGAAACCAAAATGTTACCCTCTGAGTAGATACATATCAAAGGTTATGTATGTAGGTCTCTTTAGGAGTTCATGAGTAATCAAGAATAATACCACTCTGGTAATTCATTGGCCTTAATCGTGAAAATAGATCTTAGTGTTATAGATAAGTTGTTGAATATTGGACTTCCTATTTGTCTTCAAATGGTCATATCTTTTTTTTTTTGTATGACTTTAACATCTTATCCTTTATATTTTTTTCAAAATTATCCTATCTTTATTTTTTTTAGTTATTTGACTTCAACATCTTATCCTTTATGTTTATTAGGTTCAAGGGAGGCTTCATGTATCCTTTTTGACCAAACTGCCTCTGTTCATGCAGTGAATCTCAGTTGCAAATTTTTAAACATTATGATAAGAATAAGTACATACTATATCTACAAACAAAAAATATACATGATTTGAAACATACTACAGATTCACACTGTTGAATTAATGTATGCACACTATGATTAGATGTAGTTTAGTTTCGCTATTTCATTTGTTTTTCATTTTTTTTAATTTATTTTTATAAACAAGAGTCAAATGTCAGAACCACGGATAGAAGTTCATATATATAACAAAAGTCATAGTGAAAGTCTTATGCATTGAATTTTCCCTATTACTAGACTAGATAGAAGAGTTGAAGCCATGTTGTGAAGTGATGATGCATATACTATATTTCCATATTAGCTAAAAGATTGTATATATGTATAGGTACAAGTATCATTTCAATTTTCAGTAGTATAAAATAGACTAAAACAAAAGAAACAAATAATAAAAATTTAGTATTATAAAAAAAATTGGTTCATGACTATTCTTAAGTTGTTTTAGTCTTCTCAAATGTTACTTTAGTTTCAGTTTATGCAGATAATAATACTATCAAATTTACTTTAAGGGGTATAACTATAAATGCATGCCCACTGTGATTTGCAGGCCAACCTGTGCGTGCATATACACTCGTATAGTTAATGTTAGTTTTTTTAAACTTATTTGTAACAACCCTAGAGTTTTGAATATAATTTAAATTTGACTTTATTTCATTTTGAAATTATTTTAAATTTGTTTTATTTGTGATATTTCATATCTAAATATTTTTAAAATGATAATAGAATTTTTTCAAAATTTATTGCATTTATTTCCTATTTTTAAAAGGCTAGTTTCTATTTTTCTACTATTTTCTTCATTTACATTATATTTAATTAAAATTTATTTATTTATTTTTGTGAATGCATTTTTACTTTATGTTCTTATCTTTATTTATAAATATTTTCCAAGTCCATAAAATTTTCCCAAAGTTTATTCTATTTATTTTCATATTTTCTAGACTAGTTTTCATTTTCTGTGTATTTTCTTATTTTAATCATATATAATTAATATTTATTTATTTATATTTTGTTTATTTGTTATATTTTCTAATTTTAACTAAATTTATATGTATTTTTAGTTATTTAAATTTATAAAAAGAAATATGAGAAATGTGAAAGGTTTTGTGACTTTTTGTTTCTTAAAGGCTTTTTGTATTAATTCACACCTTTTCACATTTCAACATTACTTTTCATTCAATTGGCCGTATCTCTTCATTCCTTCAGCCGACCATCCCATTTCTCATTCATGTAAAACATTTCTCATCTCATTTTTGAAGAAAAAATCAGCCATATCTCGTGAAAAAAATTGGTAAACTTTATTCCTTTTCCATTGTTTTTATGCCTGTTTATTTGATTTTTGCTCTTGCTCTTCTTTCTTTTAGGATCGGCCATGCTCCTCCTTCAGCCTTGCCGCCTCCACCACCACCTGGAACCCATCTCCACCACCTCCTCTACAACCCCAACTAGGCCGTGCACCACCCTTGGTGGTAGATCCTTCACCAAATGCTCCAACCTCCTCTTGAATGACTTAGCCGTGCACATCTCCACTTCCACCACCTTCAACACCACTTAGCCTCCACCTACTCCACCACCTCCAGCCTCACCTAACCCCTCTTCCTTGTCAACCTCTTGACCCCACCAGTGATGGTCGTGCCCCCTGTGGCCTTGGCCGAGCCTTGCTTTGCTTGAAAAACCATGTGATGTTGCTTGTTAGTGTTGTTTCACATCACACACCTTTACCCCATCACCATACATATTTGGCCGACCCATATCAACCCAAACTAGATCCAAACCTTGCTTTAGCCATATATTCCACTTTATGGCCGAGCCTAAAGAATGTTGGACGCAAGTGCAAAGCATTTCAGCTTGTTTTATGCAGTTAATTCTAGCATATTTTAATCGTATTTTTGGTTTGAAAGCTTATAATTGTTATATTGTTTTGTTTGATTTGTATTCAAGGAAATTAATCCTTGTCTCTCCTACTCGAATCTGTTTCGTGCTTTCATGCTTGTGTGGATCTCAGTTGTGTATTCGTTTGTTGTCATCTCCAGCTAAACCAGTGAGTTATTCTCACCAGACAATTTGTACCTATATAACTAGTAAATTGGACACTTTTGAATCTGTAAAATGCATCACCATATTATGTCTGCTATGTTATGATCATATGATGTTCACCTATGCTTATTCACCTGTTATATCATATGTTACTGTTATATTATGTTATTCTGTTATTTTTATCAGTTTATCACACTTCAAGTTCCCTTTAGATTAGAATCACTATGGGTTGGAATGATACATACCCGAATGGACTTTAGAATAGGGGAAAATCGTTATGGGCTGAAATGATAGGCCTGAGAGATTTTCAAATTATTTCATTTACTTGGGACTGCGGGTTGAAATGATAAAACCCGGGTTTGCTTTGTAAATTATGGGTTGAAATGATATATTACCTATATCACTTTACCTAGCGTAGAAAATTATATACAGACCCGTAGTTAAAATATGTTTTTCTAAAAATTTTAAAATATTTTAGAAATGTAAATATTATAATATTTTGATTTAAACTTAATTGAAAATGATTTTTGTAAAATATTATTGATTTTCTGAAAATTTATAAGTTAAATAAATTATGGAAAGGTTAGAAAATTTGAATGTAAGTTATTTTGGAAATTTTGATTTAATTATCAATGGAATTTAAATTAAATACGAAAATTGTGATAAATTCATGATAATTTGGATTAAAGTGAATTTAAAATGATTTTAGGATATATTAATGATTTTTGAATAAAGTTAAAATGCGAAATGAATAAATATTTAAGTTGAAATTTTGAAATATAACTAAAATTGAAAATTTGTGAATTTGGCTTAAAAGTGAATTTTTACTTATGTAAATAAAAATGAAATTTAGTGATATTTGAAAATTTAAACTTAAGTGTTAAGTTAAAATATAATTTAATGAATTTAAAATTGAATGTTAACAATTTAATAAGTGAATTATTATTAAATCTTGATTTTTGAATGGAAATTTAACTTTATAAATCATGAATTTAAGGAAAATTAAATGATGATTATAAAAGTGAAATTATATGATTTGACAAGTTAAAATAATTTAAATAACAATATAATTGTTTGTGAAATTATATTGAATATTTGAAGTTAATTAACTACATTTCTGAAATGCTATTAATTCTAATGTAAATGATAATACAGCATTTGTTAATGCTGTAGTTGATAATAATGAACCAAATGGCTAAATTTAATTAAAGGCTATTATAGCATTTTTGTAAGTGATATAATTGTTGAATTGAACTAAGTTTTCTTTAAAACTAATGTAAACCTATTACAGCATTTTTAAATGCTGTCTTTTGTTAAATTGAACTGTTTTGAATGTAACTTTCCATGACCTTTTCTAAATGCTACAAAAGGTGAATTTTCACTGTTTTGATAATATTAAGCGAATGAATGAACTTTGAAAAGTTTAAAATTTTTGAAATTTAATAATTTAATTATTAAATATAATAATTTCATTTTAATGGTTTAAATGAAGTAATTCGATTTGAAATATAAACTATTTTAAAATGTGAGTTGAAATGGTATTTTAAATTGAATAAAATGAATGTGGTTTTGAAATGAAATGATAAGTTTGATATTTTTGAAATGATTTGAAATGATATTGAACTGCTAAATGATATTTGGTTTTTGAAATAAATATATTTTAAATTATAACTACGGGTTATAATAACGATTGATTCTTAAAGAGATCGGGAACGGATATGGACATACTATCTGTCGATCCCGAAAACCACTTTAACAACTGTGTACATGGTGGAGATTCCAGAATGAAGTAGGATGGTGACGACGTTCTTGAGGTACATTACGTGGACCTAACTCCCATGAGTTAGCTTAAGGTGGCTAAAACAGGAACGATCTCGGACCAAAGGAGGTAGCACCTCTGGCCGGACACACTTCTTCGATACCATTCTATTGTTATTGTGATCAATTGGGTGCACCCCTTGATTTTGGAGTGTTGTTCAGGATGGGCGTATGTTGCTGCTGCGTTACCACCAGCCCGTGTGCGTAATTGGTATACCCTGGCATTGCCTTGTGTGCCGTGTCACCTAGCATACCGAGCCTTTACTACGAGTTTGTTTTTCTCCCGTAGCCCATGGAGTATTTAGGGTAGTCTCCTGATCTGTATATATGCTGATACTGGATGGACTACTGGGACTATTATGTGTGAAGGGTGATATGGGTAGCCCGGAGCGCTATTTCAAAGTATGTTTATTTTACTGTAGACATTATTATAATAGCGCAATATTACTACATAGTAAATAGTTTGACGGATCCTTAGAGGATGGGCGGTCTCAGGCATCCTTTAAGTTACTTGTTCTTTATTACAGTTCACTTGAGTTGGTTTACATTATATAAGTATATATTGTCCTGACTCAAGTGTTTTGTGTTTTTCTTTACGCTTGGGTCAGCCTGAGTATTCACAGCTTTGGATTCTCTTTCTGGAGCTAGTCCTTACTGGAGTTTCTACCTATCTACATTATATCTATTTCTGTTTTAGATGTTCTAGTTTATCTCATGTATTAGTGAACTTAAAGAAGCTATGCGGTAGGATCGTGTAATATGGAAAAAGTCTAGGTAGATAAAGTAGGCAAATGCAAAGAGATACCAGGATTTTATACTGGTTCGGACCTCTTGTCCTACGTCCAGTCCCTAAGCTTCACTTAGAAATTTCACTAACTAACACCCTCACTTCACCCGGAGGAGTAGGTTTACAACTTACCCGAACAACCGAACGGGATTTCTTGCTTCAACTACCAAAGAGGACTTCAACTCAATTATTAAAATACAATATTTGACTTGTTGTGTTCTTGTCAACACTAATGAGTCTAATGTAGTACAATATTCCTATAATATTATCCTCGAGAATATGCAATGTATTTGTGAAGATTTAGGAAATGTGAATTGCTATGAATAAAAAAAATGTTATAAACAAAAACAATGATTCAAGCAATAGATTAATGAATGCTTTGAGAGTATCTAGAAAATATGAACAAGAGAATGGTTAGATTAAAGCAAGAGAATTCGGTTAATTAAATGATGTTAGAATCATGTATATATACTTGTAGAAGAGATGCATATGTTGTCAAAGGTTGCAAACAAGAGATGCTTCCATTTCCATTGATGAAAGGTTGCAACTCTTGGGAGGAAGAAGGTGTCTTTTCAGAGAAAATTCGCAGGTTCAAATTCAGTTGACTGAGCAGGGAATTCAGTCAACTGAAAATATGAAGTAAAATTTTCGGGACCAAATTCAATCGACTGTGCATGAAATTCAGTCGACTGAAACTGTGCATGTGTATAAATTTGTTCCAGTTTCAGTCGACTAACTGTTCCTGTTCAGTCGACTAAACTTATAAAACCTGCATAGTTAAAACTAAATTAAACAAATGAAGTTTAACAAATTTTTCTAGTGCTCGTGCAAGCTTCTTGAGGATAGATTTTAACAATACATCTAGACTAAGACACATGTAAAAACATACTTTAAGCTTGTTTGGTCTTCATCTATCTTCCTTTAGCATTTGCATATATTTCTTCCTTGTTTGTAAAAGCACATTGTCATTGATCAAAATCTTCGCGTATCAACATTCTCTCCCTTTTTGATTGATGACAATACTGATTTATTCTAGAGATGTTTTACTTACTTTCTCCCCCTGAATGTATGCACTATCTTTCCTACAAAACAAAGTTAGTACCATAGATTTTCTCCCCCTTTGTCATCGACAAAAAGGAAGAACTAACAGCAGTAATAATATATCAAAACAATCACTGAATCATAGAGACTATTTGCATAAGCATGAATTAAGAGAAATAAAAATGTTGTGACAGACAAGCATAAAATGGCTATTTGTACAAGCCATTAGAAAGTCAAAAATACATATCAAAAAAACAAAATTACTCATCCTTATCCTAGTCATATGAACTTTGTAGAATGTTGTGATAGATTCAGTCGACTGAGCAATACATTTAGTCGACTGAATTTTGTTGCTGAAATTTTCTGTTGAATTTTTAGTCGACTGTGCAGATGGTTCCAGTCGACTGAACTTTGTATATATTGTTTTCTATCATATTTTCAGTCGACTAAGCACGGTCATTCAGTCGACTGAAACATGCATTTTTGTTGTTTCAGTTAATTTTTGAAATTAAACAATTTATTTAGAGAAATAGTTACAAAAATATTAATGTAACAACATACAAATATGTCAAAATTTAACTATTTCTTTGGGGATGGACTTGAAAATTTCTTTCCTTCATTCTTCATGTAATTTATATCCCATGAATTCGGACTATATTGAGGAGTTTTAGGAGACGTCCAAGGATTCATAGGATCGACTGGTGTACGATAAGATGAAGAAGGATCAAGAGAGAAAACGGGGCAAGGTAGGGGTTCAACCACTTCGTTCTTCTTTGATCCACAGAAGCGTAAACCGATTTGTTCTAGAAAGCTCAAACGTCATGCCGTAACTTTTTGCTCGAAGTATAGCTCTCGTTGAAGATCTATCTGTTGTTGTTGAAAGTGATGAATTTCATCAATCTTTCTTTTTGTGTCAGGTGAAATAAAGAGTCCGCGTTTTGCCTTTTTAGATTCTGGAGTGAAACCAGTACGATAATTTTTCCATTTGTAAACAGGCTCATGTGTAGGTGTTGGTGTGGGAAGTTTTGGCGATGTTGGAGTGTTATCAACTAACGAGGTGATATTGATTGGACAGAAGGAGTTGTTGGATGACATTTTATATTTAATTAAGATTTTATTCGTAAAATCAAGATGAAAATAAAAGCATTTTTAAGAGTTTATTTATAATAGAATTTTACTAAACAAATAACGGTTATAATTTAATAAGAATTTTTAACCGTATAGAGATTTAGTGGTAAAGAGGATTTTGTTAAAATGTATGTTTCTTATTTAATAATTCAGTTTTACAAATGTGTGGTCTATAAATTTATAATGTAACATATATCATAGCTGAAAATATTTGAAATTCTTATTCAGTCGACTGAACATTTTATTTTAGTCGACTGAAATGTGGGAATATTTCTAATGTATTTCTAATTAATATCTTTAAAGGATATTATACCTAATTCTCGTTGAAGTTTTATAAAGGAGTTTTCTAATAGAGGTTTAGTAAATATATCGGCAATTTGATTTTCGGTAGAAATATGTTCTAAATTAATTATTCCTTTTTCGATATTGTCACATAGAAAATGGTGACGAATATCTATATGTTTTGTACGAGAATGATTAACCGAATTTTTAGATAAGTTTATTATACTTGTATTGTCACAGTATATTGTAGAATTTGTTAAATTTATATTAAAATCTTTAAGTGTTTGTTGCATGTATATAACTTGAGTGCAAGCTAAAGCAGCTGATATATACTCTGCTTCGCATGTCGAAAGCGAGACACAATTTTGTTTCTTACTAAACCAAGATACAAGTGATTTTCCAATGAAATGGCAAGTACCACTTGTACTTTTTCTATCTATTCGAGATCCACCAAAATCAGCATCACTATATAATACTAACTCAAATGGACATTCCTTTGGATAGAAAAGACCGAAATCTTTAGTTTTGTTAAGATATCGCATTATTCGTTTTACTGCTCTTAAGTGTGAATCTTTAGGATCGGATTGAAAACATGCACATAAACAAACACTCATCATTATGTCAGGTCTACTAGCGGTTAAGTAAAGTAAGGAACCTATCATACTTCTAAACAATTTTTGATCTACACTTTTTCCATTTTCATCTCGATCGAGATGTGTAGTGGTACTCATAGGAGTAGGTTTAGCAGAAATGTTTTCCATACCGAATCGTTTAATTAAATTAGCACAATATTTTTCTTGGTTTATAAAAATTCCATTTGTTAATTGTTTGATTTGAAGTCTGAGAAAATATGATAATTCTCCCATATGAGACATTTCGAACTCATTAGTCATTATATTTGAAAATTCTTTACATAAATTTTCATTTGTTGAACCAAAAATAATATCGTCTACGTATATTTGAATTATTAGAATATCTTTGGAAGTATTTTTAATAAAAAGCGTTTGATCTACTTTTCCAATTTTAAATCCCGAGTTTAATAAATAACTTTTAAGTCTTTCATACCAAGCACGAGGTGCTTGTTTGAGACCATATAGTGCTTTCTTTAATCTAAATACATGATCCAGATATTTTTCATGTATAAATAAAGGAGGTTGTTCTACATATATATTTTCTTTAATAAAACCATTTAAAAATGCACTTTTAACATCCATTTGATAAAGTTTAAAATTGTGAAAACAAGCAAAGGCTAATAGTATACGTATTGCTTCCAGTCTTGCAACGGGAGCAAATGTTTCCTCAAAATCAATACCTTCTTCTTGATTATACCCTTGTGCTACTAGTCTTGCTTTATTCCTTGTTATATTACCTTGTTCATCTACTTTATTTTTGTAAATCCGTTTTGTTCCAATTACTAATTGATTATTAGGATGGGGAACTAATTCCCAAACATTGTTACGTTCAAATTGATTTAATTCTTCTTGCATTGCGATAATCCAATAATCATCTGTTGATGCTTCTTTTGGATTTTTAGGTTCTATTGATGAAATGAAAGCTACATGACCTATTTGATTTAGTTTATTTCTTGTTCTAACTTGAGAATTTATTTCTCCTATTATATTTTGAGTTGGATGATCTCGTAATATTCTAGGAGGAGATCTTACTTCATTATTATTATTTTCAAGGTTTGTTCCTTCTATATTTATCAATTCTTCATCATCTTTTATATTAAAATTTTTATTAAAATTTTCATCAAAAGATATATGCAAAGTTTCTTCAATTAAGTTTGTTCGTTTATTAAAAACTCAATATGCTTTACTTCGTTCTGAGTAACCTACGAAAATTCCTTCATCAACTTTTGAATTGAATTTTCCTAATTGATCTTTTGCATTTAAAATGAAACATTTTGATCCAAATATTTAAAATAAGATATATTTGGCTTTTTATTATTAAATAGTTCATAAGAAGTATTTTTAGTTAATGGTCTAATTGATATTCTATTTAATACATAACATGCAGTAGTAACGACTTCTGCCCAAAAATGTTTTGGTAGAGAACATCCATTTAATAATGTTCTTGCGCATTCTTGTAATGTTCTATTCTTTCTTTCTACAACTCCATTTTGTTGAGGAGTTCTAGGAAAAGAAAAATTATGATTTATTCCTTTCTTTTTACAAAAAGTTTCAAAAACTTCATTTTCGAATTCGCCTCCATGATCGCTTCGAATATTTTTAATTTTCAAATCTTTAGTGTTTTGAATTCTTTTGACAAATGTTTTAAAATGCTCAAAAGTGTCACTTTTATTTTTCATAAAAATAGTCCATGTTTATCTTGAAAAATCATCAACTATTACAAATACGTATCGATTATGATTAATGGATTGAACTTGTGTTGGTCCGAATAAATCCATATGTAGTAATTCTAATGGTTGTAAAGTTGAAATATTTTTCTTAGATTTGAAAGAGGATTTCGTTAATTTTCCTTTTTGACAATCATCACAAAGATTTTTTATTTTAAAGTTTATTTTGGGTAAACCTCTTACTAATTCATTTTTAGAAAGTTTTCTAATGGTTTTAAAATTTATATGACAAAATCTTTTGTGCCATAACCAAGGATCATTATCTTTGGCAAGTAAACACATACTTGAATTATGATTAATATTCATATTTAAAACATAAATATTTCTATCTCTATTTCCTTCAAAAATAAGATTTTGGTTTTGATCAAAAATACTACATTTATTATTCGAGAAAGTTATTTTAAAACCTTTGTCACACAATTGACTTATGCTAAGTAGATTATGTTTTAAATTTTCAACTAATGAAAAATTTGTTATAAAAGGTAAATTTAATGTACCGTAATTGTTCACATCTCCTTTGCCAATGATATACCCTTTTGAATTGTCTCCGAAGGTAACCGAGCCACCATCAAAGTATGTGATGTTTGTAAGCATATCTTTGTCTCCGGTCATGTGTTTTGAACAACCACTGTCTAATATCAATTTCTTCTTTTTGAGTGGGACCTGGAAATAAATATGAAATTATTGGTACCCACCTTTTAATATGGTCCTAAAAAGTTAGAGTTTAGGAAACCAAACCCAATTTGGTTTAGTATCCTTTTTATAAATATAGTTTTCATTATGATGAACATTATCCATAAATGTTTTAATGTATTTATTTCTTATTAATACATTGTTAGTCTTTGGTATCCAAATTTTAACTACCTTGTTTTCTACTTTTGTTTTAATAGGTTTCTTTAGCAATATTTGTTGTTTTGAATCCATATTCCTCTTAAAATTTGTATTTTTCTTTTTAGAAATTTTTGACTCCTTTTTATATCCTAATCCATGTTTACTTGAAGAGAATTGAGAATTTTCTAAAATCTTAGATAAATTTTCTCTTCCTTTGTTAAAGTTAGAAACATTTTTAGTGATGTCATCTAATCTAGCTTGAAGACTATTATTTTCCAACTCAACTTGTCTAATCTTAGTTTTTAACTCATGATTTTCAGAAACAATTATATCATTCTTTGTTTTTTGAGTTTCAATTTCTTGACTTAAGAGTGATAATTGAGTTTCCGAATTTGAATGAGATTCTTGAACTTTTTCAAGTTCTTCTTCTAAGATTTTCTTTTCATCTTTTAACATATCCCTTTCAAACTCAGCTTTGTTTTGATTTTCACGAGTTTCTTTGAGTTTCTTTTTAAGAGTTTTTATTGTGCTTAAAAGTTCAGTGTTTATTTCAATTAAATCGTCGAAAGTTAAATTATTTACCTCAGATTCTTGAGCCATGAAGCATACATTTGCCTGTTCATTGTCGCTATCGCTATCATTTTCGGATGAAGATGAATCTGAATCGTCCCATGTTACAGAAAATGCCTTCTTTTTGAATTTATCCTTCTTGTTTTTGTTGTTGAAATTTTTCTGGTTTTCCTTCATTTGTTCTTGACAATCTTTTTGCATGTGTCCTTTCTTGTAACAATTGAAGCATTCTATATTTGAGGATGAAGGTTTGTTCAAGAAATTCTTTTGAATCCTTTTTTGTTTCCTTTTTCTATACTTTAAGAATTTCTTGAAGTTTTTGGCTATAAATGCTAGATCTTCATCTTCAGACTCTGATTCTTCCTTTTCCGCATGAAAAGCAACATTATTTCTTTCTTGAGCTTGATCTTTCTTAGCTTGCATATTTACTTCATACGACGTAAGATTTCCAATCAGTTCTTCTGGTTTCATTGTAGATAGATCATTTGCTTCCTCGATTGCTAGTACTTTTCTTTCCCATTCATCAGTCAGTGAATTTAGAACTTTAGACACAATGTCAAAGTCCGTGTATCTTTCTCCTAGTCCGATTAGAGCATGATGAATGTCTTGAAACCTTGAGTACATGTCATTGATGGATTCATTTTGTCGCATTCTAAAGTTTTGGAATTGATTCTTCAGCATGGATATCTTTGTTTGTTTAACTTTGTTTGTGCCTTCATGTATGACTTTGAGTGTTTCCCATATCTGATATGCAGTAGTACATATGCTAACACGGTTGAATTCATTTCTCTCTAGGGCGCAAAATAGCATATTCATAGCTTTGGCATTTGCACTAGCTTCATTCTTTTGAATTTGTGTCCATGTAGGATAATCGGTTGTGGGCACAACGAACTCTGCTTGAGTAGCATTCCAGGCTTCGAAACTTGTTGCTTGCATATAAATCCTCATCCTAGTAACCCAGTAGTTGAAGTTTAGTCCATTGAATAGGGGGGTCTTTGGGTAGATTGTCCTTCCGCAAATGTGGAACTATAGGCAGATGTTGTGCTTGTACTTGCGTTATTTTCCATATTATCAATATGTATAATAATGGTGTTATGGTTATAGGACAACCTCGCTCTGATACTAATTTAAAGAAGCTATGCGGTAGGATCGTGTAATATGGAAAAAGTCTAGGTAAATAAAGTAGGTAAATGCAAAGAGACACCAGGATTTTATACTGGTTCGGACCTCTCGTCCTACGTCCAGTCCCTAAGCTTCACTTAAGAATTTCACTAACTAACACCCTCACTTCACCCGGAGGAATAGGTTTACAACTTACCCGAACAACCGAACGGGATTTCTTGCCTCAACTACCGAAGAGGACTTCAACTCAATTACTAAAATACAATATTCGACTTGTTGTGTTCTTGTCAACACTAATGAGTCTAATGTAGTACAATATTCCTATAATCTTATTCTCGAGAATATGCAATGTATTTGTGAAGATTTAGGAAATGTGAATTGCTATGAATAAAAAAGAATGTTATAAACAAAAACAATGATTCAAGCAATAGATTAATGAATGCTTTGAGAGTATCTAGAAAATATGAACAAGAGAATAGTTAGATTAAAGCAAGAGAATTCGGTTAATTAAATGTTGTTAGAATCATGTATATATACTTGTAGAAGAGATGCATATGTTGTCAAAGGTTGCAAACAAGAGATGCTTCCATTTCCATTGATGAAAGGTTGCAACTCTTGGGAGGAAGAAGGTGTCTTTTCAGTGAAAATTCGCAGGTTCAAATTCAGTCGACTGAGCAGGGAATTCAGTCAACTGAAAATATGAAGTAAAATTTTCGGGACCAAATTCAATTGACTGTGCATGAAATTCAGTCGACTGAAACTGTGCATGTGTATAAATTTGTTCCAGTTTCAGTCGACTGACTGTTCCTGTTCAGTCGACTGAAGTTATAAAACCTGCATAGTTAAAACTAAATTAAAAAAATGAAGTTTAACAAATTTTTCTAGTGCTCGTGCAAGCTTCTTGAGGATAGATTTTAACAATACATCTAGACTAAGACACATGTAAAAACATACTGTAAGCTTGTTTGGTCTTCATCTATCTTTCTTTAGCATTTGCATATATTTCTTCCTTGTTTGTAAAAGCACATTGTCATTGATCAAAATCTTCACGTATCAACAGAACTTCTATGTATTTGGGATATCTATTGTGTTGTTTTCAGACTGTATTATGTATTTGGTTTGAGACTCTGTTGTAGTAGCTTCATGAACTACCATGTTATTTTTATATTCCACTGCGAGTTATTCTGATTGTTCTGTGTCTGTGATTTTGTGTATTTGATTTCATTTGCTCCAAATTTATTTACAATCTGATATTTCGCATCATTCAAGTCCGACATGTGTGGATTATTTTCGATTTGAATAGTATGAAATAGCGGGTCGTTACAGTTGGTATCAGAGATTTGGTTTTTTTGGCAAACCATTGCCACTGTGGAGCAAAAACTAATTAGAGATAGGGTATTTCTACCCTAGAACGAGTGAAATCAATCTCAGAATAATATCTTTGTGAGAGACTTATTTTTAAAGTATAAAATGATTTTCAAAATGATTTTTCAAAAGATTTTCAAAGATTATTTTGATATATAAATTTTTCTTGTTTTAAAGGATTTTCAAATGTTTTCCAGCTTACTTCCTTTCTTTCGTATCTACCTTGTTAGATTTTTCTTTCTTTAGGATATTTATCCAAGTGAATTCTCATGTTTTATCTTAATTTATCTTTGGATTTTCTTTATCCTTGTCCTAAATTCATTCTTGATATTTTTCAGGATAAATCGAGGAAATGCTAGAGGTAGGGGTCGTGGTATTGCCACAGCTCCTCAGCCTGTTGCTCTTGTTCGATTTACTGTTCTTTGTAAGGAATTCTCTCAACTAGGTGGAACCCCATTCACCGGTTCAGAGAGTATCATTGAGGCTCAGTAGTGGTTGCGGAGTCTCAAGAGGATATTTACTGGTCTTGATATTACTGATGCCCAGAAGCGTCGATTAGCAGCTTGGCAGTTGCGTGATTCTGCTTTAGATTGGTGGGAGTCCGTTACGGCTAACACCGTCGAAGCTGACATTACTTGGGAGCAGTTTAGGTAACCTTTGTGTTGTCCTGAATTTTTGTTCCTATTTTTTCCTTTCCTTTTGAATCTATCTTAAGCTTGTTTTCTCTATCTCTTTTCCAGGGAGGCTTTTGTGGCAAAATGGATGCTTGAAGCCGAGAAATCTCAGCTTTTTCGTGAGTTTATGGATCTTAAGCAGGGTAGCATGTCTTTTGCTGAGTATGAGAGGAAGTTCAATGAACTTTCCAAGTTCGGTCCTAGCTTGATTGATACTCCTCTCAAGAAGAATGTGAAATTCATTGCTGGTGCTCGTCCAAAGTATTATAGTCATCTTATTTCTCATGTTCGTGGCTCTTTCACCCAGCTTATGGATATGGCTATTCGCTATGAGAATCCCACATCCAAAGGTCCTGCTGTTTCTGGTGCTCAGTCTTCATCTGCTAATTTCATGAAGCGTAAGCCTAATTTCCAGCAACAGAAGAAGAATTGGCAGAAGCGTTGTGGTTTGGGATCTTCATCATCTGCTCCTGCTCAGAGGCAACCAATTGATCTCTCCTCCATCACTTGCTTTAGGTGTGATCAGAAGGGGCACTATGCCAATAGCTGTCCTACTTTATCTGGTGCTGCTCCTTCACCTGCTCAGTTGCTAGGCGTGATCTTTTCCATATCTGTCTCCATCCTGGTTATTTTAAGAAGGACTGCCCTACCCAGCAGAGAGGTACTCCTTCTGGTATATTTGTTGTCACTTATGCCTCATCTCCAGTTCCTCCACCTGCTCCTGCTCCTAGTGATGACCAATGTACTCTCCAAGGTTCATTTACTTTATTCCATCATCCTGTTCGTGTTTTGTTTGATACTGGTGCTTCACACAGTTTTATTTCTGTTGCTTTGTGTGATAAGTTTGAGCATCTTCTATCTCCTGAGTATGCTTGTGTTCCATTATGTGTTTCAAATCCTATTGGGGGTCCTGCTAACCTTAGTCAAATTTGTCGAGAAGTGAAACTTCTCCATGCTAATCATCGCTTTAGTGGTGATTTTTATGTTTTGGGCTTCGGTGCTTTGCTTGGTCAGGATTGGTTAGTGCATCATGATGCACATATCTCTTGTAAAGCCCGGACTGTTCGTCTTGTTGATGATCAAGGGAATTCCTTGATTATTCAGTGCCGCTTTCCTCAGGATTTTGCTGGCAACTTTATTTATTCTCTGGATTCTTCTCCCAGTAATCTTGATTCGACTCCCATGGTTAGATTATATCCCGATGTTTTTGGTGAAGTCACTTCTTTAGCTCCGAAGCGGGAAAGTGATTTTCGGATTGATCTTATTCCTGGTGCTCGACCTGTTGTTCTTTCTCCTAGAAGAATGGCACCCCGCGAGAAGGTTGAGTTAGGAAAGCAAATTGAGGACTTGTCTTCCAAGGGTCTTATTAGGCCTAGTTTTTCTGAATGGGAGCCGCGGTGGTTTTTGTCACCAAGTCTGATGGTTCTCTTCGGATGT
Source organism: Allium cepa (assembly GCA_030765085.1). Lineage (NCBI taxonomy): Eukaryota > Viridiplantae > Streptophyta > Magnoliopsida > Asparagales > Amaryllidaceae > Allium > Allium cepa. The sequence continues at coordinate 906,329,365 of CM060937.1, forward strand.
GTGTTGATTATAGGGAGCTGAACAAGCTCACTATGAAAAACAGATATCTAATGCCTTGTATCAATGATACGTTTGATCAGCTTTGTGGTGCCACAGTTTTCTCTCAGCTTGATCTTGCCACTGGTTTTCATCAGCTCAGGGTTGCCGAAGATAGCATTCCCAAGACTGCTTTCCGCACTGAGAATGGTTTTTATGAATCGATAGCCATACCCTTCGGTTTGACTAATGCTCCTGCTTTCTTTGCTGATTTGATGAATCGTGTTTTTCGTGATGTGCTTAATAAATTTGTGCTAGTCTTTGTTGATGATATCCTTGTCTTCTCTAAGACCTAGGAAGAGCATGAGTCGCATTTGAAATATGTTCTTGAGACTCTCAGAAATCATCAGTTGAAGGCTAAATTTTCTAAATGGCATTTCTGGAAGGATGAAGTCCGATATCTCAGGCATATTGTTTCTAGTAATGGAGTTTCAGTAGATCTAGCCAAGATCGCTGCGATCAATGTAAGTCTTTCTTTCTTTCTCTTCTTCTTTATCATTTTAATAATTCTATCTTTTTGGTTGTCCTTATTTTTTCCCTATTCTGTTTCAGGATTGGGAAACTCCAAAGACTCCATCTGATATTCGTAGTTTTCTGGGCCTTGCCGGTTACTACCGGAGATTCATTGAGAATTTTGCTCGTATTGTTGCACCTCTCACAGCTTTGACTCGTAAGAATGCAAAGTTTGTCTGGAATGATCAGTGTAAGGTTGCATTTAATGAGTTGAAGAGCAAGCTAACTTTCGCACTAGTTCTTACCATTCCGAACGAAAGTGAGGGATCTTATTCCTGGTGCTCGTGATTTAAAGTTGCATGTTGTTGTCTTTTCTTTGAAGCTTTTGAGGCATCATCTTCTTGGAACCAAGTTTGAGCTTTTCACCGATCATCAGTCTATGAGATATATCTTCTCCTAGAAGGATTTGAATCAGAGGCAAGTTCATTGGCTTGAGTTTCTGGCTTCTTATGACCTCGATATTTGCTATAATCTCGGTAAAGCTAATGTTGTGGCAGATGCTTTGAGTCGAAAGAAGGCTTTGTTGTGTCAGCTTGTTGTTTCTTCTTTTCCTCTTCTGGATCGTATCATGGCTAAGAAGGATGAGGATAAGATGCTTAGATTGATGAAGCAGAGTGTTCGTAGCAGGGTTGGTGGTAGTGGTGATAGTAGTAGTGGAGCTCAGATTGATGATAGAGGGATTTTGAGGATTAATGGCGGGATTTGTGTCCCGAATGTTGATGGTTTAAGGCAGGAGTTACTTCAGGAGAATCACTGATCCATGCTTTCTATTCATCCTGGTGTGTCGAAGATGTATCAGGATATGAAGAATCTTTATTGGTGGAAGGGGATGAAGAGGGATATCTCTATCTTTGTTAGTCGGTGTGCGACTTGTTAGCAAATCAAAGCCGATCACCAGAAGACCCCTGGTTTGTTGCAGCCCCTTGAGATTCCCAATTGGAACCGGGAACAGGTTATCATGGATTTCATCGATGGTTTATCGAGGACTCAGAGGGGTAATGAGAGTATCTGGGTTATTGTTGATAGACTGACCAAGTCCGCTCATTTTATTCTGGTCAAGTCTACTTGTTCTGCTTCTAGCTTATCTGAGATCTACATGAGAGAGATTGTTCGTCTCCATGGTGTTCCTCTCAGTATTGTTTGTGATCGTGACCCTATCTTTACCAGTCAGTTTTGGAAGGCTTTTCAGGAATCTCTGGGTACTCGTTTGAATCTGAGCACTGCTTACCATCCACAGACTGATGGTCAAACGGAAAGAGTGAATCAGGTTCTCGAGGATCTTCTTCGTGCTTGTGTTCTTGATTATGGAGGATCTTGGGAAGATTATCTCTATCTTGCTGAACTCACCTACAATAATAGCTATCAGGTATAATCTTATCTTCTATTTTTCAGTCTATTCTTGATCTTTTTATCTATCTCATTCCATATTCGCATTCAGGCTAGTCTTAAAATGTCTCCACTTGCTGCTCTATACAGACGACCTTGTAGATCCCCTTCTTGCTGGATTGAATCCGGCAATCGTTTGGTTCTTGGTACTAATGTGGTTTTGGAAGCTTCTGAGAGAGTTGAGGAGATTAAGAAAAGGTTGAGAGCCGCTCAGGATAGGCAGAAGAAGTATGCTGATAGGTGTAGGCGGAATTTGGAATTTTCTGCTGGTGATCAGGTGTTCCTTAAGGTTTCTCCCTTAAGGAATGTCATTAGCTTTGGTCGTAGAGGGAAGCTTTCTCCTAGGTTCATTGGTCCTTTCCGCATTGTGGAAAGAGTTGGTTCTTTGGCTTATCGTCTGGATTTTTCCGAGAAGCTTTCTGGAGAGCATGATGTATTCCATGTCTGCATCTTCGCCGACATCTTCATGATAAATCTCTTATTGTCCAGCCTTCTGTTCTTGATAGGTTGGATATTGAGCCTAATCTGACTGTTGAGAGGAAGCCACTTCGTATTGTCGACAGAGGTACGAAGCAGCTCAAAAGGAAATCTGTTAATCTGGTCAAAGTATAGTGGAGTACTGACGATCGAGATTGTACCTGCGAAACGGAGAAGAGCATTCGTGCTTCGAATCCGAAATTATTCGTTTCGGGTACTATTTTGTTTTTCTATCTTGTTTCTCTTATTTTCCTTGCCCATTCTTTTCAAGGACGAAAAAATTTGAGAGGGGGAGAGTGTAACAACCCTAGATTTTTTTAATATAATTTAAATTTGACTTTATTTAATTTTTAAATTATTTTAAATTTGTTTTATTTGTGATATTTCATTTATAAATATTTTTAAAGTGATAATAGAATTTTTCCAAAATTTATTGCATTTATTTCCTATTTTTAAAAGGCTAGTTTCAATTTTTCTACTGTTTTCTTCATTTAAATTATATTTAATTAAAATTTATTTATTTATTTTTGTGAATGCATTTTATTTTATGTTCTTATCTTTATTTACAAATATTTTCCAAGTCCATAAAATTTTTCCTAAGTTTATTCTATTTATTTTCAAATTTTCTAGACAAGTTTTCATTTTCTGTGCTATTTTCTTATTTTAATCATATATAATTAATATTTATTTATTTATATTTTGTTTATTTGTTATATTTTTGAATTTTAACCGAATTTATAAATATTTTCAGGTATTTAAATTTATAAAAAGAAATATGAGAAATGTGAAAGGTTTTGTGGCTTTTTTTTTCTTAAAGGTTTTTTGTATTCACACCTTTTCACATTTCAACATTACTTTTCATTCAATTGGCCATATCTCTTCATACCTTCAGCCGACCATCCCATTTCTCATTCATGTAAAACATTTATCATCTCATTTTTGAATAAAAATTTGGCCATAGCTTGTGAAAAAAATTAGTAAACTCTATTCCTTTTCCATTGTTTTTATGCTTGTTTATTTGATTTTTGCTCTTGCTCTTCTTTCTTTTAGGATCGACCATGCTCCTCCTTCAGCCTTGCCGCCTCCACCACCACTAGAAACCCATCTCCACCACCTCCTCTACAACCCTAGCCAGGCCGTGCACCACCCTTGGTGGTAGATTCTTCACCAAATGCTCCAAACTCCTCTTGAATGACTTAAACCTTAAATATTGGTACTTGGATGTTTCATAGGAAGTAAAGATTTGGAAATCTATTCCATGAGAAGAATTGGATTTGAAAAGTGTTTTCAACAGGATTTGAAAATGAAAACATATCTTGTAAAGATATTTTTGAGGAAAATAAATAACTGGGCAATTATTTATTGTGTGATGAATGTTGTGATTATTAATTGATAGTTAAATCACCGACTATCAATATTGGACAAATGCATTGATCATTTTGAAGAGACCGGGATCGAGATTTATTTCTCAAAAACCACTTCGATCCGGTTTGTACGTTTTCGTGGGAAAACGGGTTCAGGGTCGAAGATGGAGCAGTGAAGTGCAAGGGCTAGTCGCTACTAATCCTGAGGATATTTCCAAAATGGATGTAGTAGGGATAGTGCCTTCGGTTTCGTTCGAACCCGGGACGAGCTTGTATGGATGAATGCTTTCGGAGCATCGTTAGGTGGGCATTGAGCATTCTAAGTGAAACGTTCTAAAAGGTAACGCTTAGCCTCAAGCCTCATCAACCGGGAATGACTGAAAATCAGGGTATATGCAGCAAGGCTTAGCGGGCAGTACCCATTTTCGGGTAAGGTCATTCCTGTCTATATGTCCCTTTTATTTCGGCTTAGTGGTGCGGTTGCTGATCTCAACTGCGAGGTGATCTTACTCGGGACTATCCCGTAAAGGGTAGTCCGGGCCTTGTGTTGCGGAGGATCAGGCGTGGTCCTCGGTGCACTGATCTAGACCAGGAACTATGACGGGTGGTACCCCAGTGCCTAGTCATTAGTTGGAAATCCGTTCTCTCTACGAGCCTTTTACGAGTTTTGTTTGTATTACCCACTCTATGGCTAGTAGCTGGAATTTGATAGATGTAACAATTTCGGCTATTTTATAAGTATTTGTATATAGACCCTATTATAATATCAAAGGATTTCTATAAAAAGTGTTTTAGCTATTGAAAGGTAAAAACCCGACATGTTTATTTGTGGCATGGTCTTACGAGATGCTTTTGTTTTCAAAGGATTTTTAAAAATTTAATAATCAATTTGAGTGCATTATTATCAGCTGCTATTCCAGACTGACTCGGGTGTTATTTCATTATAATGCTCGGGTCAGACCGAGTATTATATGTCCAGGACAGGATGCTAAAGAGAAGGAGAGGAGCTGGAGTCCGAGACGTATTACCCGTACTTATATATATATATATATATATATATATATATATATATATATATATATATATATATATATCCGCTGTTGTGATTGTATGAAATTGTTTGACTGGTAAATGTTGTTTGTATGAGATACTCTGATGATATGATGAAAAAAAAGATATAGTTTCATCATATGTACTATATTTTATTCCGCTGCGACTGTGAGATTCTGATATTGTTTAGTTTCTTCTTCTTCTGTCTCTTCTTCTTTAACCCTAATGGTTCATATTTCTATTCCATTTGAGTTAATTGATGTAGAATAGTGTTGACTTAAGGGGTACGGATTTGCGGGCTGTTACACTTGGTATCAGAGCTTGGTTGGCGACAACCTAGGCTTTGGTGGGGAAATTACTCATTAAACAGATTCAATAGTGCTCTATAATGAGTTAAGTGTATTAATAGATATGAGGGCGTACTTGTTAGTAAATGTAAAAACTGTTTTTATACTGTGTTGACTTATCGGTTGAGTGTTTATGAATTCTGGTCGGTACGTGAAGTACAACCATATCGATAGGGGTTTCTAAACTCTTAAACAAGATAAACCAACATAATTTTCTTTTTAAAGTGGGTAAATGAATTTTAGCCAAAATTATATTTTGATATAAAAGGAATAATTTTCTGAAATTATTATATATATTTGGATGATTGGTTGTTAATACTATAATCAAATAAGAATCTAAAATTTAATCTAAAATTTGAAATGGTTATAACCAAATAAAATTCTATAAGTATAAAGTATACAAAAGAAGAATAACTAAATTTGAATTAAACCAGAATTTAAATCCCGAAAGTTTTGGAGAGGATTTCAAATGTAATGAAAACAAAGATTTGGAAATTTAAAATCCCGGGAAAGTTTGAAATGGTGTTTGAAGGCAATAATGGAATATTATTTTGAAGGTATTTTTGAATGGAAACTATTTTGAAAGGAATTTGGGAAAGTAAGGAAGCACTGAACGCACTTCAGTCACTGGAAAATAATCTTGATGATGCTGGCCACATCATTAGAATTCATTTTCGAGTTTCTAAAGTGATGGGTTGCTACCAAAGTGGTTGGTTATGATATTGTTTGGACTAGTTGGGTATAACAGTTGTTTTGGAAATTTCAGAAGGGAAATTGCTTTGGTAAAAACAGATTGTTTTAGAAATCTGGAAGTTTGATTTGATATACCAGGGGAGTATGAGTTATCTATTATTTTAAAATGATTTTGAAATAAAATCGGGCAATTGAATTCTAGAAAATCCTATTTAAATAATGTGTAAAGTTAAAATGAATCAACTATTGGACTTATTTGGTGAAGTTGATGTTAATTGGAAGGAAATAAAGATTTTAATCCTGAAACTAAAAATTTAATGTGAGTAAATGAAAGTAAATGAAATATATTGAAGTGAATAGAAAATTTGAATTTAGTTTGGGATAAGTTAAATAAATTAGACTTAGAATTAAATTGAAACGTAAAACGACTTTGTAATTGTGGGTCATTGTGTAATGAATTATATCCTTAAGCAATTAAGTGTTATACTTATAATCAGAAATTGTGGATTTAAAGTTGTGCAAAGAATTAAATTTGAAGAAAAAAATTTGTATCTTTAAGAATTCAGTGATACATATATATAGAAAATTTGGAATTGTGATTATAAGATGTAAATAGATTAAAATGAGCAATATAAGCTTTCAAGTGAATAAGTTGGTGAATTAAGGATAGAGAATTGGATTGTAAAACCAAGTAAAATGGATTTATAATCACGAATGGGAAATAGTTGAATAGTAAGGTGGATTCAAATCTAATCCTGAATGAAATGTGAATTGAAATAAGGTGAAGAAAATATAAAAGACAAAAGGGTGAATGAACTTAAGTTAGTAAATAAATTTTGAACTTGTATATGGAGGATTAAAATTGGATTGAATTGGATTTAACTTCGATTAAATGGAATGGAGTTGAATTTGGATTGAATTAAAATCAAAATTCAGTTGTGTTACAAATAAATTTGAATACAATGAAATTTTTATTTAAAATAGTAAAAGAAATAACATGAATTTAAGTTGGATGAATAAATTTAGTTAAAACTTGAATTTAAATTGGAAAAGAGTTGAGTTGAAGTAAAGTTGAATTTAATTGAAATGATATTGAATAATTAAATCCTCACTCAACTAAATTCAAAAGAATTATTTGAGAATGAATTTAGCGTAAGCTGAATTATATAAAAGAAGCTTGAAGATAAATTTAGTGTAAATTAAATTAAATGAAATTTGTGTTGGCATGGATGAAATTTTGGTGGTTTGTTAAGAAAATTTTAAAAAGAAAAATAATAAAAAAAACCCAGTTCTGGTATGGAATTTAATTTTGGCAATAAAAAGTAGAGAGTGTGAATGAATAATGGAATTAGATTATAATAGTGATGGTTTGAATTGTAAATAAATTCAAATGAGTGAAATAATTTAAAGTGGTCATATTATTAACAAAATTCAAAATGAATTGAGGAGATGAATTGAAATTTCAAATAGATTGAATAAATAAACAAATTTAAATTGTAAATGAATAGGAATTGATTTGGATGAGAATCAAATAAAAATAAAATTGATATGAGAAGAAATGGAAATATTATGAAATTGAAAGAACTTAAGCAATTTGGAAAATAGCTGTGGTCGAGCTTTATAAGTGATCTTGAATGAAATTTGTTTAGGTAATAAATAATTAAATGCAAGTGAAAGAATTTAATAAATTATTGTGATAAAATAAAGGCGTATGAGTTGCAAATAATATAGAATGGAACGATATTAATTTAAACTTAAGTTGAATGATAAACTTGAAGTAAGAATAAGGATTTGATTTAAAATTGCAAGGAAATAAGAATACTTGGATTGTGAACCATGCAGAATTGAATAAAATCAATATAAATCTAAGTTGGAATCAATTTTAAATGGTTATAAGCTTAAGAGATGGTTATTTGCTTAAATGACATGAAAATTTGCATCAGAATTGGTCATTTTGTTGTATTCAGAATTGAGTTGGTTTAAAGAAGCAAATGGAATTGGTTTTTGAACCAATTGGAATGGATTGAAATTTTATTAAGTGATTTTGTATATTAATACAAGTGAATCATAAAAGGAATGCAAAGGTTAGAACTGAAAATAAGGATTTGATTGTGAATCACTTTGGAATTGGATTGGAATAAATTGATGTAAGTAATACATATGTTAAACATATTGAAGAAAGAGGGATTTGGTTGTAGTAAGGTTGAATTATAAAAGAAGTAAACTTGAATGAAAATCATTCGAGTGGAATAAAATGAATTTGGATTTGTAAAGAGGTTTAAAATGGTAATTGAAACCTTGTAATTGCTTATAAAAATATGGTTTACATGTAGGATTATGAAAATGTATGGATTAGGCTTTGTAATTCATATGTTTGGCTAAGATAAATGTATGGAAAGTTATTAATTTCTTATCTTTATTGAAAACTGATGTGTTTGTTTAAGTAAGTACAGGTAAGGGAGGCAATAAATAGAGTTGGAGCATGTATATACAATATAATTTAGCCGCATGCTTTTAAAATGCTAATAAAGGTACGCCTATGCAATAAAAATAGGACATATGAACTGTTTTTCGTTTTTCCGACCGTATGGGTCGATGTATATATATTTATATCTATTGTGATATTGCAAAAGCACTTCCGTACAAGGGAGACTCTGCCAAAAAATTTCGAAAATTTTGGGAGTTAGAAATTTTTTTAAAAAAATTGAAATGTTTCATTAACGACAAAATTGATTTCAAATAACAATTTAAAATGAAAAGGATTTTGGGATAGGAATTGAAACTAGCAGTTTCGATTTGAAACATGAATGTAGGCAAAGTGAAATTGAGATTTTCACTAAGTAGGTTTTGCTTTTGGGTTAGGAACATTCTTCTGCCATAGCAAATTTCGGGGACGAAATTTTTATAAGGGGGGAGGAATGTAATGACCCGAAATTTTGGGTCGCTAGATTTGAACATTTAATTCAGTTTAAATGTTGAATATGTGTTATAATTTGAATTTTGAAATAAAAGACTTTGGTTAAATTAATAAAATTGGTTAAAACTTTATATACGGTAATTTAATTGAAAATTTGAATAATAATAATTTAATATTGGAAGTGGAATAATGGGTGATTCTGAGTGTAAATAGATATAAAAATAGATTCTAAAATTTATCTTAAGTCTATTTGGATTTAAATAATGGTGTTGGACTTTTGGATGGAATTAAAAGTCGATAAATTAAGATTTGGAATTTTATATTAATTTAATAATGGAATTTAATAATATAATAATGCAAATAATCAAATTTTATTTAAACTGAATCGGAATGATTTCTAATGGGAATATAAATTTTATACGAGCTATAATAGAGTTAATAAAATTTTAAAAGTGAAGTTTCAAGTGGTTTCGACGATTTTGAAAATCGCTCGAATTTATCGACGAGTGGAAATAGCCTTCCGGGGCACGGTCTCAAAATTCGACGAAACCAGTTCCATTGGATCCGTAATAGTTAGTTATTATCGGATTTCAATTTTTGTAGAAATCGGGGTTGTCGTTTGACCCCGATAGCTTAAAACGCATAGAAAATACTTTAATCGGTTTAATTTAAAATTTATCGTTTATTTTCGTAACTCGCACGTACGATCAAATTAGCCTCCGAAACACGTTCCATTGTGTTCGAAACGTGGGTAAAACCTTAGAAACGCCAAGCGTCACGTGTGATTTGAAGATCGTTTGAATAAGTTGCTTTAAAATGAATTTAATAATTAAATAATCGGTTATACGTTTATATATACACGTCTTTCTTCAGCAGCCGTTTCTAGAGCCGCCGCTTATATTCTTTCAATGGCCGAGAGTCGCTCATATTCTTCCTCTTTTCTCTTGAAATCCACGCATTAGTTCACAAAATTTCCAACTAGAGAAATGTTGTGCTCGCCGAGTTCTACTACATCAACGGTGGATCGTGGCTATCGTCGACCAGAAGGAGGTTTAGAGGGCCGCATTCGTGAGGATTTCATGCACAAATTTCTGGGCATTAGGGAGGTTACGAGGTGTGGGGCGGTAGTGGAGCAGGCCGTGGTCTTCGAGAGGGTAGGTTTCGATCGTCCTGGAAGTCGTCAAGGTGGGAGCAGCTTTAAGCCCTAGGTCGGCGATGTTGGGTTCGTTTTTACTGTGTATCGCGTGAGGGAGAGATGAATGATAGTGCGGCCGTGTTTATTTTGGTAATTAAATAAAAAAAAGATAATTTGCTTTAAATTTTATATTCGACTTCGTTTAACTATAACTCGTGCATACTATATCAGAATTCAACGAAACTAGAAACGCCAGAATCACAGAGACGTGTACTACGCAGTGGAGCAGTTCTAGAATCATTCCGAGCAAGTAAAAATTTAGGTTAAATCGAACGTCGTTCAATTTAATTTAAATTAGAACGCTTGTTGAAAACCCAAGGTGAGTTTAACTCACTCACATCTGGAATACTGGTTAATTTAAATAACCAATGTCTAAATGATTGCGTGATTGGTTGAATATGACAATTATTATTAAATTGAATCGATATATGTTGTTGTGCTAATATCTGTGGATGCAGAGAAACAGGTTGGAGGGATCCAACTGGATTCCTCACAAATAGAAATTTATTTATATTCTGTAATATATCACATTTATATTCTATGATAAAATTGTTTTAGATCCTGTTATGCTATGCACTGTTTATTTACTCTGATAGATAAATTGGAAATTTAATTTTGTTGTGCTCTGATTTGGTGAATACAACCTAGAAATTTAAATATAAATAAATTGGGTTAAAGGAAAATTAAAGAATTCTTAAATAAAGGATTTAAAAGGAATTAAATTCAAGTGATTGGTTGATAATATGAAGTGTTGAATTTGTGGTTTAAAAAGGGAATTGAGAATTATTAAAAATAATAGCGAGATTTATTTTAAAAAATGGGAAGTGTGCTTTCTCCTGGAATTTTTTTTTAAGAAAGCTTTGAAATTACAAATTTGCAGTTTAAATATGTTTAGAATATTTTAGAAAGAAATATTATTATAAATTGTTTTTAAGTGAAAGCAAATATTTGATTAAGTAATTATGGTATTTAATTATTTTTAAAAAGTAAAGTAGTATTAAGTTTTCAAAAGGGAATTATAATATAAATATTTGATTTAATAACTTTATTTTAAAGGTTAAATTTGACTTAAAATACTTAGGAAACCCCTAAATATTTCCTTAAGTATTATTTTCAATTAAATAATTTCTTGAAGTTTTATTTTAAATATTTTAAACATATGTTTGGAAATGATTTCCAGGAAATAGCAATGTGTTTAAAAATAAAAAGAGCTATTTTTAAAGTATGGAAAGGATTTACGGGATGAATGAAGAATTGAATTGGGTTAAATTATGTTAGATTGATAAAAGAATTCTTTGGGTTATCCTAAAATGGAAGGATAATTCCGTGAAAAGCCAAGTGCGTTTTTAAGTTGATTTTATGAAGAAGAAAAGGCTAGAAATTCGAAGTTATATTAAAGAATGGTTTTCAAGGAAATTATTTAAGTTGTAAGAATTTTAAAAGTGAACATATATCAAAGTTGTTATAGAAGTAATTATTTTAAAAAGGGTAATTAGAATTATGTTTTAAAGAATATTATTATTATTTATACTTTACAAAATGGTTCTATTTTAAAGACAATCAATTAAAGTATTATTTAAAAATTGTATAGAGTTTCATAACTTTATTTTAAATTTAGTATGACTTAACTTTATTTTAAAAGAAAATAGTTTATATTTTATAGAGAAGTTTTATTCGAAGTATTTTTAAAAAGTATACGTATATTTTTAATTTAAGTATGTAAGTAGTATTAATATAAATGTTTTAGTGTATTTTCAAGAATAAAGTATTTAAATTATTTTAAACCTTAAATATTGGTACTTGGATGTTTCAAAGGAAGTAAAGATTTGGAAATCTATTCCATGAGAAGAATTGGATTTGAAAAGTGTTTTCAACAGGATTTGAAAATGAAAACATATCTTGTAAAGATATTTTTGAGGAAAATAAATAACTGGGCAATTATTTCTACGCATCAGGGAGGCCGAGCATCGCGAGGTGTGGGGCGGTGGTGGAGCAGGCCATGGTCTTCGAGAGGGTAGGTTTCAATCGTCCTGGAAGTCGTCGAGGTGGGAGCGGCTTTAAGCCCTAGGTCGGCGATGTTGGATTCGTTTTTGCTGTGTATCGCGTGAGGGAGAGATGAATGATAGTGCGGTCGTGTTTATTTTGGTAATTAAATGAAAAAAGATAATTTGCTTTAAATTTTATATTCAACTTCGTTTAACTATAACTCGTGCATATCGTATCAGAATCCTACGAAACTGCAAACGCCAGAATCGCAGTGACGCGTACTACGCAGTGGAGCAGTTCTGGAATCATTCCGAGCAAGTAAAAATTTAGGTTAAATCGAACGTTGTTCGATTTAATTTAAATTTGAACGCTTCTCAAAAACCCAAGGTGAGTTTAACTCACTCATATCTGGAATACGGGTTTATTTAAATAGCCAATATTTAAATGATTGCTTGATTGGTTGAATATGATAATTATTATTAAATTGAATCGATATATGTTGTTGTGCTAATATCTGTGGATGTAGGGAAACAGGTTGGAGGGATCCAATTGGATTCCTCACAAATAGAAATTTATTTATATTCTGTAATATATCACATTTATATTCTATGATAAAATTGTTTTAGATCATGTTATGCTATGCTCTGTTTATTTACTCTGATAGATAAATTGGAAATTTAATTTTGTTGTGCTCTGATTTGGTGAATACAACCTAGAAATTTAAATATAAATAAATTGGGTTAAAGGAAAATTAAAGAAATTTTTAAATAAAGGATTTAAAAGGAATTAAATTCAAGTGATTGGTTGATAATATAAAGTGTTGAATTTGTGGTTTAAAAAGGGAACTGAGAATTGTTAAAAATAATAGCGAGATTTATTTTAAAAAATGGGAAGTGTGCTTTCTCTTGGAAATTTTATTTTGTTTTTAAGAAAGCTTTCAAATTACAAATTTGCAGTTTAAATATGTTTAGAATGTTTTAGAAAGAAATATTATTTTAAATTGTTTTTAAGTGAAAGCAAATACTTGATTAAGTATAATTATTTTTAAAAAGTAAAGTAGTATTAAGTTTTCAAAAGGGAATTATAATATAAATATTTGATTTAATAACTTTATTTTAAAAGTTAAATTTGACTTAAAATACTTAGGAAAACCCTATATATTTCCTTAAATATTATTTTCAATTAAATAATTTCTTGAAGTTTTATTTTAAATATTTTAAACATATGTTTGGAAATGATTTCCAGGAAATAGCAATGTGTTTAAAAATAAAAAGAGCAATTTTTAAAGTATGGAAAGGATTTACGGGATGAATGAAGAATTGAATTGGGTTAAATTATGTTAGATTGATAAAAGAATTCTTTGGATTATCCTAAAATGGAAGGATAATTCCCTGAAAAGCCAAGTACGTTTTTAAGCTGATTTAAAAAAAAATTGGAAGTTTGAAGTTATATTAAAGAATGGTTTTCAAGAAAATTATTTAAGTTGTAAGAATTTTAAAAGTGAACATATATCAAAGTTGTTATAGAAGTAATTATTTTAAAAAGGGTAATTAGAATTATGTTTTAAAGAATATTATTACTATTTATACTTTACAAAATGGTTCTATTTTAAAGACAATCAATTAAAGTATTAATTAAAAATTGTATAGAGTTTCATAACTTTATTTTAAATTTAGTATGACTTAACTTTATTTTAAAAGAAAATAGTTTATATTTTATAAAGAAGTTTTATTCGAAGTATTTTTAAAAAGTATATGTATATTTTTAATTTAAGTATGTAAGTAGTACTAATATAAATGTTTTAGTGTATATTCAAGAATAAAGTATTTAAATTATTTTAAACCTTAAATATTCGTACGTGGATGTTTCAGAGGAAGTAAAGATTTGGAAATCTATTCCATGAGAAGAATTGGATTTGAAAAGTGTTTTCAACAGGATTTGAAAATGAAAACATATCTTGTAAAGATATTTTTGAGGAAAACAAAAAACTGGGAAATTATTTATTATGTGATGAATGTTGCGATTGTTAATTGATAGTTAAATCACTGACTATCAATATTGGACAAATGCGTTGATCGTTTCGAAGAGATCGGGATCGAGATTTATTTCTCGAAAACCATTTCGATCCGGTTTGTACGTTTTTGTGGGAAAACGAGTTCGGAGTCGAAGATGGAGCAATGAAGTGCAAGGGCTAGTCGCTACTAATCCTGAGGATTTTTCCAAAATGGATGTAGTAGGGATAGTGCCTTTGGTTCTGTTCGAACCCGGGACGGACTTGTATGGATGAATGCTTTCGGAACATCATCAGGTGAGCGATGCGCATTCTAAGTGAAACGTTCTAAAAGGTAACGCTTGGCCTCAAGCCTCATCAACCGGGAATGATAGAAAATCAGGGGATATGCAGCAAGGCTTGGTGGGCAGCACCCATTTCCGGGTAAGGTCATTCCTTTCTAGATGTCCCTTTTATTTCGGTTAGTGGTGCGGTTATTGATCCCAACCGCAGGGTGATCTTACTCGGGACTATCCAGTACGGGGTAGTCCGGGCCTTGTGTTGCAGGGGATCGTACGTGGTCCTCGATACACTGATCTTGACCAGGTACTGTGACGGGTGGTACCCCAGTGTCTAGTCATTAGTTGGAAATCCATTCTCCCTACGAGCCTTTTACGAGTTTTGTTTGTATTACCCACTCTGCGGCTAGTAGCTGGAATTTAATAGGTGTAACAATTTCGGATATTTTATAAGTATTTGTATATAGACCCTATTATAATATCAAAGGATTTCTATAAAAAGTATTTTAGCTATCGTAAGGTAAAAACCCAACATGTTTATTTGTGGAGTGGTCTTACGAGATGCTTTTGTTTTCAAATGATTTTTGAAACTTTAATAATCAATTTGAGTGCATTATTATCAGTTGGTATTCCTAACTGACTCAGGTGTTATTCCATTATAATGCTCGGGTCAGACCGAGTATTATATGTCCAGGACAGGATGCTATGGAGCAGGAGAGGAGCTGGAATCCGAGACGTATTGCCCGTACTTATATATATCCGTTGCTGTGAATGTATGAAATTGTTTGACTCGTAAATGTTGTTTGTATGAGGTACTCTGATGATATGATGAAAAAAACAGATATAATTTCATTTTGTGTAAAGACATATTATTTACTATTATATTTTATTCCGCTGCGACTGTGAGATTCTGATATTGTTTAGTTTCTTCTTCTTCTACCTCTTCTTCTTTAACCCTAATGGTTCGTATTTCTATTCCACTTGAGTTAATTGATATAGAATAGTGTTGAATCAAGGGGTACAGATTTGTGGGCTGCTACACTAAGGAGGTAGCACCTCTGGCCGGACACACTTCTTCAATACCATTCTATTACTATTGTGATCGATTGGGTGCACCCCTTGATTTTGGAGTGTTGTTCAGGGTGGGCGTATGTGGCTGCTGCGTTACCACCAGCCCGTGTGCATAATTGGTATATCTACCCTGGCATTTCCTTGTGTGCCGTGTCACCTACCATACCGAGCCTTTACTACGAGTTTATTTTTCTCCCGTAGCCAATGGAGTATTTAGGGTGGTCTCCCGATCTGGAGATATGCTGATACTGGATGGACTACTGGGACTATTATGTGTAAAGGGTGATATGGGTATCCTGAAACGCTATTTAAAAGTATGTTTAGTTTACTGTAGACATTATTATAATAGCGCAATATTACTATATAGTAAATAGTTTGACGGATCCTTAGAGGATGGGAGGTCTCAGGCATCCTTTAAGTTATTTGTTCTTTATTACAGTTCACTTGAGTTGGTTTACATTATATAAGTATATATTGTCTTGACTCGAGTGTTTTGTGTTTTTCTTTACGCTCGGGTCAGCCTGAGTATCCACAGCTTTGGATTCTCTTTCTGGAGCCGATCCTTGTTGGAGTTTCTGCCTATCTACAATTATATCTATTTCTGTTTCAGCTGTTCTAGTTTATCTCATGTATTAGTGAACTTCTATGTATTTGGGATTTCTATTATGTTGTTTTCAGACTGTATTATGTATTTGGTTTGAGACTCTGTTGTAGTAGCTTCATGAACTACTATGTTATTTTTATATTCCGCTGCGAGTTATTCTGATTGTTCTGTGTCTATGATTCTATGTATTTGATTTCATTTGCTCCAAATTTATTTACAATCTATTATTTCGCATCATTCAACTCCGACATGTGTGGATTATTGTCGATTTGAATGGTACGAAATGGCGGGTCGTTATATTATTTTTTAGTGCAAAGGAATACTTATGAAATATGGAGGGAAAAAAAATTTCCACTGTAAGTGCATACTTCTATGTTAGTGAACAATCGCAAAATTTAATTTGTATAGATTTGGAAAGGTGGTTTTGCACCAACCGTTCATGTTTTCAAAGCCCATTTACAAAGCATCCCTTGCCCCAAACTATTTTAAACCGAGTCCCTATTTTTATAAAGAATAAAAACTTTCTTCAAATAACCTCGTTCAAATGAAAAACATTCTTCTAAAATCCAAGATGAAAGAAAATACAATCCAAATCAACGTCTCTATGAAAAGACGGCAAAGAAGGAACAAAAAATCGAAAGGGGCGAAATCCAAAAGCCAAAACAAGGTAGATCAATCTTTGTCGTTGTTTAATCAAAGTAGTATTAGGGGTTTTCTAATCGATTTTTTCCTTTTATTGTTTAATCGTTTAAGTATTTTTTGTTGTTGAAGTTAGGTTTTGCTAACAATGTATTTTCCGTTAGGGTTTAGTGATTACTAAACCTATTTTGTGTAACGCTGCTACTAAAGTGCTAAAGTTGCATTTTCCTTTGTGGTTAAATGAACTATTTCTTCTTATTGTTATAAGATTTCAATAGTGTTGTAAAAATACATAATAACTAACACTGTAGAATTAAGTATAGTTGTAAACAGAATTTTTGTTGTATGTTTTTGAGTTGAAGGAACAAAAAACTTGCACACATGAGTGCAGATAACGTGCCTTACAAATACACATTTAGCATGATTTCAAAAATTGCACACACTTAAACTTTAATATATTTTAAATGGTATTTGACATTTAACATGGCAAATATATTTTTAGTAAATGCATACATGCTTGCACTTTTGATATTTTTGAAAACTAGCACACATACTTTAACATAACATGACTTAGAAATATACATTTAGTACAATTTCAGAAATTGCACACATACTTGCACTTTAATTTTTTTTTAATTTAGCATGGCAAATATATTTTTGGTAACCACACACATGCTTGCCCTTTTAATACATTTGAAATTTTAATTGAGATTTGTAATGAAACGGTAATTTTATAATGGAAATATATTATATTAAAAACTTGCACACATACTTACATATAATATGATCTACATATTTACATTTAGTATGATTTCAGAAATTGCACACACAGTTGCACTTTAATATTTTTTAAATCTAACATTGCAACTATATTTTCAATAAGTACACGCATGCTTGCACTTTTAATATATTTGAAATTTTAGCTGACTTGTGTATAAGTAACTTGCTAGAATAGTAAAACACTATTGCTTTTGCGTTGGACAAGAAATGTCAACTTTTACGATTGAATTTGAGTTCATTTTCATCAACTATATTTTTAATGTAACATAAGAAAGTATGTATGACATATTATCATCACCAGTAAAATTATGTATGTAGATAGGTAATTAAAAAAGAATAATGAAGATCTAAGTTAAATAAAATAATGATATAGATCTGTGAATTAATATTTGATTAAATTTATGCTCTTCAATTTGTGTTTCCATATTATATATATTGATTCAACTAGGATATAATGTTGATAAATTTTAATTTCCGTCTAACATTTTCTACTGTATAGTACTTTTGTTTAATCAATAGAAAACTTTCTGGCTAACATTAATTTCTTATAGGAATCAGTAGAAATACAGTTATCAAATAATTCTTCTCATGAGTCTCACTCAGTTCAGAAGAAAAATGAACTACAGATTGTACAACAAAGTTTAATTTTAGAACAAAAGAATTCTGAAACCGATTCAGATGTAAAAGCAAAAGAAACTAAAAGTTAGAGAAATAATTTAGGTAGTTTTTTGAAATTTATAAATGGACTGACAAAGTATTTGACACCAGTACATTTGAATATATTAAGGGATACTCCATTTTGGAATTTTGCGAAATTGTTCATTGAAAAGGAGCTAACAAAAAAGATATCAAAAAAAATTCAAAAAGTTTAGACACAATCGTACAAACATATATGCCCGATTTAGAGAAATTTGAAATACTGAACTCCAAACTTAATCCACGTATGTGATCCAAGGCAACATGCTTTTTTTCATAACTGAACTAGAGAATGCTTGACATTTTGTTCTACCAAGGGAGCACTAACTCAATCTATTACTAGATACGTGCATAAAATTATAGCAAAGAAACAGGTCTGTCTCATCCTTCTGTTTTCTGTTTTTTAAGAAGAAAATAAAAAGTGTTTTATATTATTACTATGCATTAAACATTCCTTAAGTTCACGAAATTCTTATTACAAATAACACATAAAATAGGCCAACTTTCAATAACTGGATGCCTTATTAGAAACAAACACATGCTTATTACCGACTAGAAACTGAAATAGAACCACCATTGACACGAATAACCTGTCCATTTATCAGTTCTACATCATCAGTAGCCATGAACTTAACAGTTGCAACGACATCCTCAGACTAGCATAACCTTTCCATATGACTCTTCTGAGCCTCCGTCTTCGCACCTCTTCATCAATAAAACAGTTGAATACAAACTCAGTTACAGTAAGCCTAGGAGCAATGCAATTTGCAGTAATTCCACTTCCTCATTGTAACGACCCGTAAAATTCGATGATTAAAATGAGTTAAATTGATAAATTTCTTAATTAAATTTAGTAAGAAATAAAAATCTTATAATTTAAATTGGGGTGAATGTTAGAAGTTAGATGTAGCAATTGTAATTAAAATTTACAATTTAAAATAAAAATTGCAATTATTTGAAATAATATATATTGGCATTCTGGGTTATAAGTTTAATATAAGAAACAAATGGAAATGTTGAATGTGTGAATTATAAATAAGAATATCAGCTAGAATGGAATTAAAATTAATATAATAATGGAAAGTGTAATTGTTGCACTTGAGTAAGATAAGAGAAAAAAAAGTGATTAAAGGTTACTTAAATGATAATTAATATAATAACGGATAGGTGAATGTAAATTGAATAGAAACGGGAGTTTATTTATAAGGCAGTAATTGATGTAATAGAAAGTTTGAAACCAAGTAAATAAGTTCATTGTGAACATTAAATAGTAATTAATGTATATATTTGGCAATTAACAATTTATAAATTTGTTAAGATTATAAAATGTTAATCTAATACTACGTTAAGATTAACTATGTTAATTATTAAAATATTGAATGAAATTCAAATCAATGGAAATAATGTAGATGTATACTTAGCTACAAATTGAATATATGAAAACAAAATGTAAGCTAATAAATAATTAATTCAATGCAATACCTATTGATTGAAACAATTGCAGGGTTATAATTGATCGTAAATAGGAATATTTGCAATAAATTAATATAAGGTAATATGTAAGCATTGAATTAATTAATGAATTTAAATGGTAATAAACGGTAATTGGATAAAGTCAATATCATATGAGTCATTGCAACATTGTTTGTAAACTATAAACCGATAAATGTGATTTAGGGCAAATAGTGATCGTTATTAATTGTTACCAGTTTACATATAGGCTATTAAAAGTTTGACTGGAAATCAACTAGATTTAAAATGAAACTTAGTATTACTCTATGAGTTTAAATGTTAGTTTATTTTGTAAAGTAATAAATGATTAGTAACAGGAGTGAGAATCAAGATTTATTTACTTAAATTCAATCGCTGGATTTATTTGCAATTAAAGGAAATTTAATACTTAAATTTTACGTTAATTGAATTTAAGATGGAATTTGCGGATAGTAATGTAATAGAATTTGAATCCAATGTTAAATTTCATCTGTTTGATAATAATAAATTGAATAACTAAAATGAATGGTAAGGATGTATTCTAAGCTAATTTTTTTGATAGAATTGAGTGAGATTACGATAAATTGAAATTTATATAAATGTTGTACTTTGGTCCGTAAACAATAAACTTATAAGTGTAATTAAAGTGAACGGCGACAATAATTTTGTGTTACCTGTTTATTTGGTCTATTAATTGAAGTGAGAAATCAAATTTTAATAAATATAAACCAAAGTTGCATTAATGAGAGAAGTTATACCATGTTTAGAAGTTACGAAATTTAGAGTATATTAAGAAATGGAGATTGAATTGGAATCAATTGCAATGAATCTAATAAAATGTTACATTAATGTTAAGTTAAGGTAATATTTGGAAATAATGATAATGATTTTCATAATTGAACAAGTTGTTGAATTAAAAAGAATGGGAAAATCAAGATTTATTTATTTATCGGAATTTAAAATTTAAAATTTGATTTACTGCGAATAAATGAAATTAAATATGGTAATTTTCAAAATAATTAATGTTGAATAAACATAGAATTTGTTTAAGTTATTAAAATTGTTTAAGAAATCAAAAGTGATAAATTTTATAAATTATAAATTATAGAAATTGGATTGGAATAGTGATTTAATTAAACTAATATTAATTTATTTAATTAATGAAAAAAATAGCCATTTTGGCCAATGACTCGGATTTCGACGAAACCAGTTTCATTGGATCAGGAACGGTGAATTATTGTAGGATTTCAAGTTTCGTAGCGATCGGACTTGTCGTTTGATCGTACGGACTCGAAGCGCCTCGAAATTAATGAAATTGAAATCAATCGAAAAACAATTTGAAAAATACAAATTTGAGCATAACTTCTTCATACGATGGAATTTGGACTTGAAACCTTTTCCATTGCATTTAAAATATTTTAAAACATCTATTTTAACACATGGGTTGACCCAATTTCATTCCGAAGTCGAAACGGACTTTTTGGGCCACTTTGGCGTTAGCGCGTAAATCTATCTTATCCATCCATTCAAATGTCAACCCTGCCTATATATGTCATGCCATAAACCCTAGCATCCTATGTTCCTCATTTCTATACGTACAGAAACTTCTATGCTACTCTTCTTCAATGGCTGTAAACCCTAATCTATCCAATTCAAATTTCAATCCAAAGCTAAAATTTCAAACTCCTCAAAAAAAATTCAAAAAAAATATATATTGAAGCTCTCGAAGAGCGTAACCCAGATCTGTGATTCATTTTTCTAATTGAATGACGGTTTGGCCAGAAATTGATCAAACAGCCACGGCTGTTCATCACGCTACGATCAACGTCGACAGATCGTCAAATAAATTTTATCGTCGCGTGGAGAAGACTGAGAGGAGCTCATCGGCATGATTTGTGTGGAAAGTTGATGGTTAGACCGAGTGCAGTAATTCGATTAGGGTTTTAAACCAGGGGCGGCGGTTGTTGTTGGGTGGATGTTTGACCACCGCGAGGCCGTAGAGATGGTCGCGGCACGGCGGAGCTTCACGGGGCGTCGGCAGTTGGATGTCGTGATGCACTGTTGGCTCGTGGGTTCTAGGGTTTGCAGGTTTCGTACGTTCGAAGCGAAGGAAGACGCGTGAACTACTGTGTGCATGAAGAATTGAAGTGATGACGTGGCCTTAGAAAGGAAGGTGTAGATGTTTTGTTTAAATTATTTTTACTTTAAATTCAATTGTTTAAATCTTAATAACGTTTGCATACATAGTCCGTTTCATGCGCGGTTTTCTCCGCTAGGTTCGTATTGGAATTCCGAAGACTTTTGCGCTGGTTTGGACGGATTTTGAGACGGTCCAATTTTGGATTTAAATTTGAATTTAAATTCGATTTAAATCTAAAAGTGAGTGTTTTAACCCACTCACAACATCTAAAATTTCTTATGTTGGTAAATTAATTGATGTTGTGACTATGCATTTATTTATGCTTGTTTCGTATATTTTTAATCATCATCTCAGTTAATTGCATTTATTGAAATTAAATCGGTATTTAATTTATTATCGAATATAACTTCCAGTTAATTACCTGCTATATATTATCAGTTGTATATTGATATTGATTGATTGTTTTATATGATGATTGTGATGGATGTATGATTTTGTGATGGATGAATGGATGTTTTATTTATATCATCATAATCTGCAAGTTGTTATCATTTATTTTGATTCAGGATTACGGTTTGAAATGATATACAACCGCATTTTTATTTATAAATTGTGGATTGAAATGATAAATATCCGTATCACTTGACCATATGATGGAAAATTATATACAGGCACTGCGGTCTATATATAAAAATATTTTGGAATGTTTTCTAAGGTTTAGTAAAGAAATATATATGGTTTTATGAGATATCGATTCGGATATTTGACAAAGGTTATTTTATATATAGTAAAATTTTTGGTTTTAAGCTATGTATAAAATTGTTTAAAGTATAAATAAATTTAATAAAAAAGTTGATTTTATTAAATTATAATATGGGAAGTATTTACTTAAATATTATTTTTTATATAGAGTTTATATTGATTTTTATAAATCAAGTGTGAGAAAATACTTTTGAAATTGACTTGAGATTTTATTTAATTAAGAATTTTATTTAATAAAAATCCATTGGAACTTATTGAAATTTAGATTTTTAAAAGAATAAAGTTTTAAAACTAAATTCGGTATTAAGGTGGTTTAACTAAATATATCAAGTCTAAATGAATTGAGGAATATTCAATTTTTGAAATTTGGAGTTTTATTAAAGGGATACTAGATTATTAAGTAAATATTTCAAAACTAAATGATAGAAAAAGTGAAATTGGGGTGTGTGTGTTTATATATATAAATTATAAAATTTAGCTTTGAAATATTGAATTTTAAGCTTTGAAAATATTGAATTAGAAATGGTTTATTTGAAGGTTCATATCGATATTTGGAATTTATTTGTGAAATTAAAGAAGTTATTTTATATTATAAAGTAATTTGATATTTAAGCCATTTAAGCGGTGTAGTTATGTTTCAAAGATATGAAATTCAGAGTTTTATGTTTTGAAAGGTTATATTTCAAGTATTTGGTTTAAAAATATTGTAACTTTGAAAGCGTGATGATTTTAAAAAAAAGATATATTTGAAAAATGATATCATATTGATTTGGTTTTTAAAAGGGAAAATGGTATCGTAATTATATGGTTTTGAAACGAATATTATATCCTCGTTTTGAAGTATAAGTTGTTTTGAAATAACCGCGTTGTTATAATAACGTTTGGTTGTTGAAGAGACCGGGATCGGAAGTAGTCATACTCTCTGCCAACTCCGAAAACCAGTTTAACAACCGTGTACGCGGTGGAGATTCCAAAATGAAGTAGGATGGTGGCGACGTTCTATTAAGGTATATACGTGGACCCGACTCCTGTGAGTTGGCATAAGGTGGCTAAAACAGGAGCGATCTCGGGCCAAGGAGGTAGCCCCTCTTATTGGACACATCCCTTCGATATTATACTCTGACTTTTGGATTGATTCGGTGGCCACTTTTGATTTTTGATCTAGGGGTGTGGCTCGAGGTGGGCAGAAGCTGCGCGCTATGCGTTACCACCAGCCCGTGTGTGTAACTGGTATATCTACCCTGGCATTTCCTAGTAGTGCCGTGTCACCTACCCTAGCGAGCTTTGTACGAGTTTGATTTGTATCGTACCTATGGAGTATCCTCTCGTAGTCTCTCGATCAGGAGATATGCAGGTACTGTATAGACTACTGGCACTATTTATGTGTTAAGAGCTATATGGGTAACCCCTTAACGCTATTTAAAAGTAAGTTTATTTTACAAATAGACATTATTATAATAGCGAAATATTACTATATAATAAATAGTTTAACGGATCCTTAGGAGATGTGAATCTCGAGCATCTCTTAAGTTACTGCACTCACGTTAGACATTGGATAGGAGATGTCAAATCCCATAAACATCTCCGACGCCATTACACTCATATTAATTCCTGTTGATTTAACTTACATGATATAAATTAGTTCTGACTCGAGTGTTTTGTCCTTTCAATTCGCTCGGGTCAGTTCGAGTGTTTCATGATTTGAATATTTTATTCTGGAGGACAAAGACGAAGATTTGTAGTACTATTATCTACTATATCATTCCACTTCACCATTTAATTCCGCTACATTGATTGATTATTCTATGGTATGTAAACTCTGATACGTATTGTATAAGTAAAATTAAATATTTTGTAAACAGTTTCATGAACAGTATATTTGATTATTATATTTTATCCTTCCGCTGTGAGATTATGTTTTGTTTTATTTCTTTCTTGTTTTTTTTTCTTATTTACCCCATAACAATCCGCCCTTCTGTATGGTTTAAGTCTGACATGTGTGGTTTATCGTCGGTTTAAAACATGCGAAAAGGCGGGACGCTACATCTGGTATCAGAGCTTTGGTTTAGCGATAAACCTTAGCTTTGTGGGGTCTGACTCTTTATTAATAGGGTAGTAATACCCTATGTGAGTCGCTGAGTGTGTATATATATGAAAGCGTATTTGTTAGTGTTAAAAGGTTTTAATGTTGTGTTAATCTGTTTCGTTTTGTATTTATAAATTCTGGTTAGTGCATGGGACGCTATGACATCAATAGGGATTTCTAAACACTAAATAGGACAAGCCGACATAATATTTGTTTTAATATAGGTGAATGAAATAATTTTGCCTATTATATTATCTATATATATATAATAAATTTTATAAATAAGGTTATATTTGGTTGCAATATATTGGTTGTTAGGTAATGAAATTTATAAATAATAGTCGAAATAAGATTGAAAATAAAATAAATGAAAATTGGAACCTTTAGAACTTAAGTTTTCTGGGTTTTGAAAATTCTTTCGAATGATTTTTGGAATATAGCAATAATGTTATTAGAAGTATTTTCGGTTATAAATATTTCAATATAATTTAAAAGAATTGTTTTAAAGAAATTTTGAAAAGAAATAAGTTCTATACTCCCCTCTCTATCGCTGGAAAATAATTTCGGTGATGGCGGCCGCATCATCGACGTTCATTTTTGAGTTTCGAAGTGGGAAGACCACTGTAGTAATTTTACTGCAGATTTATTTTGATAAATAAATATAAATTTTAATTGTTTTAAATATAATTAGATATATAAATTTGTAAGAAATATTTATCTATTATTTTAAAATGATTTGAAATTAAACTCGGTATTTAATTCTTAAGTTTCCACTAACTAATAATTTTACTTGGGGTAGTGAAATGGAAGTTAACTAATAATTGGAATTTAAATAAAATAAGAGATTAAATCCCTGGTTATAAACGAAATTAAAAGAAATTTGAAATTGTAATCTATAAAATCAAGGATAGGATTATTGAATATTAATTTAGTTAAAAGAAATGAGTAAAAGTTGTATAAGTTTCAATTACATTCTTAAAAAGCCATATATATAACTTACCAAAAGATATAAAAAGTTACAATGTTAATAAGAAAATGTAATGGGAAATCTTACGAGTAAAACTTGAGGTAATGAAAGTATTCAATGAATTTGCAGTTATAAATAAGAATTTAATGTTATAAACTTAAGTATGACTCAAAGGCCACTAATTAAATATAATTGAAAGGTTATAAAGAAATGATAGTAAACTTAAGTAAATGTTGAAGTTATTTATAATAAAAATAGGTAGAAAGATGAATACTGTAAGTAAATGAAATCAAATAGTAAATGAATGAATGTAGGGCAATAAAAAGGGAAAATTTGCAAGAATAAATGTAATTTAAAAGTTAAATCATTATATGAATAAACAGGAAATCAAACAATAAATGATATGAAATGGAATTAATAAGAACAAACTTGATCTATTATTTGAAATTGTTTTTTGTTTGTTTTGATTTATGGTTGTCTGGGTAAGAATACTTTAATATTGTTTGGATGTATGAATAATCTATTTAGCTTCACCAGAGACTGTTGAGTAAATGTGCGATGGGTAGTTTATTTTACATTCTGTACAATTTGAAGTTTTGAACCCGAACAACTAATTGTTTGTTTGATATATGTTTGATGTGTGTTGATTTTTTATATGATGGTTGTATGCCTTGTTGCAAGGGGTTGTTGGTTGTATCCATTTGTTTGTTTATGGTTGAAACAACTTTAACATTTCATTTTATATAATTGTTAACTTTATTGGATTATATAAGTGAACTGTAGGTTATGGAAGCAATTGCTACTGCGGTTTGTTTCATAATATAAGCGTAAATTGCCCGACAAATAGGTACGTTTTTGGATTACGGTTTTATAGCGTTATTATATTATTTTTCCCGTGTTGGGATATATATTACTTTGAAAAATATTTGTTGTATACTGTTATATTGATATTATATTTTCTCCCGAACCTCTCCGTACAAAGGAGACTCTGCCAAAATTTTCCGTAAATTTTGGACATAGAAAATATTTTGAAAATGTTTTTCAAACTTTACTAATTTAAGTATAAAAAGATCTATTGGTTATCAATTGGTATATTTTATTTAAATTAATTAATTTTGAAAAATGTATTTTTCTATAAACTAAATGTTTTAAGTAAGATATATGGATTTCCTAATTCTTCTTTTCCCTTCTTTTCCTTTTCGGGGATGAAAAGTTTTGAGTGGGGGAGAGTGCAACGACCCATAAAATTCGATGATTAAAATGAGTTAAATTAATAAGATTTTCAATTAAATTTAGTAAGAAATAAAAATCTTATAATTTAAATTAGGGCGAATGTTAGAAGTTAGATGTAGCAATTGTAATTAAAATTTACAATTTAAAATAAAAATTGCAATTATTTGAAATAATGTAAATTGGCATTCTGGGTTATAAGTTTAATATAAGAAACAAATGGGAATGTTGAATTTGTGAATTATAAATAAGAATATGAACTAGAATGCAATTCAAATTAATATAATAACGGGAAGTGTAAATGCTGCACTTGAGTAAGATAAGAAAAAAAATGATTAAAGGTTACTTAAATGATAATTAATATAATAACGGATAGGTGAATGTAAATTGAATAGAAACGGGAGTTTATTTATAGGGCAGTAATTAATGTAATAAAAAGTTTGAAACCAAGTAAATAAGTTCATTGTGAACATTAAATAGTAATTAATGTATATATTTGGCAATTGACAATTTATAAATTTGTTAAGATTGTAAAATTTTAATCTAATACTACGTTAAGATTAACTATGTTAATAATTAAAACATGAATAAAATTCGAATCAATGGAAATAATGTAGATGTATACTTAGCTACAAATTGAATATATGAAAACAAAATGTAAGCTAATAAATAATTAATTCAATGCAATACCTATTGATTGAAAAAATTGCAGGGTTATAATTGATCGTAAATAGGAATATTTGTAATAAATTAATATAAGGAAATATGTGAGCATTGAATTAATTAATGAATTTAAATGGTAATAAACAGTAATTGGATAAAATCAATATCATATGAGTCATTGCAACATTGTTTGTAAACTATAAACCTATAAATGTGATTTAGGGCGAATAGTGACCGTTATTAATTGTTACCAGTTTACATATATTAAAAATCTGATTGGAAATCAATTGGATTTAAAATGAAACTTGGTATTACTTTATGAGTTTAAATGTTAGTTTATTTTGTAAAGTAATAAATGATTATTAATAGGAGTGAGAGTCAAGATTTATTTACGTAAATTCAATAACTGGATTTATTTGCAATTAAAGGAAATTTAATACTTAAATTTTACGTTAATTGAATTTAAGATGGAATTTGAGGATAGTAATGTAATAGAATTTGAATCCAAGGTTAAATTTCATCTGTTTGATAATAATAAATTGAATAACTAAAATGAATGGTATGGATGTATTCTAAGCTAATTTTTTTGATAGAATTGAGTGAGATTACGATAAAATGAAGTTTATATAAATGTTGTACTTTGGTCTGTAAACAATAAACTTATAAGTGTAATTAAAGTGAATGGTGACAATAATTTTGTGTTACCCGTTTATTTGGTCTATTAATTGAAATGAGAAATCAAATTTTAGTAAATATAAACTAAAGTTGCATTAATGAGAGAAGTGATACCATGTTTAAAAGTTATGAAATTAGAGTATATTAAGAAATAGAGATTGAATTGGAATTAATTGCAACGAATCTAATAAAATGTTACATTAATGTTAAATTAAGGTAATATTTGGAAATAATGATAATGATTTTCATAATTGAACAAGTTGTTGAATCAAAAAGAACGGAAAAATCAAGATTTATTTATTTATTGGAATTTAAAATTTATAATTTGATTTATTGTGAGTAAATGAAATTAAATATGGTAATTTGTGAAATAATTAATGTTGAATTAACATAGAATTTGTTTAAGTTATTAAAATTGTTTAAGAAAACAAAAGTGATAAATTTTATAAATTATAAATTATAAATTATAGAAATTGGATTGGAATAGTGATTTAATTAAGTTAATATTAATTTATTTAATTAATGAAAAAAGAGCCATTTTGGCCACTGACTCGGATTTTGACAAAACCAGCTTCATCGGATCGGTAACGGTGAATTATTGTAGGATTTCAAGTTTCGTAGTGATCGGACTTGTCGTTTGATCGTACGGACTCGAAACGCCTTGAAATTAATGAAACTGAAATCAATTAAAATCAATTTGAAAAATATTGATTTGAGCATAACTTCTCCTTCATACGATGGAATTTGGACTTAAAACCTTTTCCATTGCATTTAAAATATTTTAAAGCATCTATTTTGATATATGGGTTGACCCAATTTCATTCCGAAGTCGAAACGGGCTTTTTGGGCCACTTTGGCGTTAGCGCGTAAATCTATCTTATCCATCCATTCAAATGTCAACCCTGCCTATATATATCCTGCTACAAACCCTAGCAGCCTCTGCTCCTCATTTTTAAACGGACAGAAACTTTTGTGCTCCTCTTCCTCAGTGGCTGTAAACCCTATTCTATCCAATTCAAATTTCAATCCAAAGCTAAAATTTCAAACTCCTCAAAAAAAATTCAGAAAAAATATATATTGAAGCTCTCGAAGAGCGTAACCCAGATCTGTGATTCGTTTTCCTAATTGAACGACGGTTTGGCCAGAAATTGATCAAACAACCACAGACGTTCATCACGCGACGATCAACTTCGATAGATCGTCAAATAAATTATACCATCGCGTGGAGAAGACTGAGAGGAGCTCATCGGCATGATTTGTAGGGCGAGTGGATGGTTAGGTCGAGTGCAGTAATTCGATTAGGGTTTTAAACCCGGGGCAGCGGCTGTCGTTGGGGTGGATGTTTGACCACCGCGAGGCCGTGGAGATGGTCGCGGCACGGCGGAGCTTCACGGGGCGGCGACAGTTGGATGTCGCGATGCACTGTAGGCTCGCGGGTTCTAGGATATACAGGTTTCTTACGTTCGAAACGAAGGAAGACGTGTGAACTACTGTGCGCGTGAAGAATTGACATGATGACATGGCCTTAGAAAGGTAGGTGTAGATGTTGTGTTTAAATTTATTTTTATTTTAAATTCAATTATTCAAATCTTAATAACTTTTGCATACGTAGTCCGTTTCACGCACGGTTTTCTCCGCTAGATTTGATTGGAATTCCAAAGACAATGGCATTGGATTGGATGGATTCTGAGACTGTCCAATTTTGGATTTAAATTTGAATTTAAATTCGATTTAAATCCAAAGGTGAGTGTTTTAACCGACTCACAACTTCTAATATTTATTATATTGGTAAATTAATTTATGTTGTGTCTATGCATTTATTTATGGCTGTTTCTTATATTTTTAATCATCTCAGTTAATTGCATTTATTGAAATTAAATCGGTATTTAATTCATTATTGAATATAACTACCAGTTAATTACCTGTTATATATTATCAGTTGTATATTGATATTGATTGATTATTCTATATGATGATTGTGATGGATGTATGATTTTATGATGGATGAATGGATGTTTTATTTATACCATCATAATCTGCAAGTTGTTATGCATTTATTTTGATCCGGGATTGCGATTTGAAATGATATACAACTGCATTTTTATTTTTAAATTGCGGATTGAAATGATAAATATCTGTATCACTTGACCATAGGATAGAAAATTATATACAGACACCGCGGTCCATATATAAAAATATTTTGGAATGTTTTCCATTTTTTCGTAAAGAAATATATATGGTTTTATTATATATCATTCAGATATTTGATAAAGGTTATTTTATATATAGTAAAATTCTTGGTTTTAAGCTATGTATACAATTGTTTAAAGTATAAATAAATTTAATAATAAAGTTGATTTTATTAAATTATAATATAGGAAGTATTTGCCTAAATATTATTTTTTATATAGAGTTTGTATTGATTTTTATAAATCAAGTGTGAGAAAATAGTTTTGAAATTGACTTGACATTTTATTTAATTAAGAATTTTATTTAATAAAAATCCATTGGAACTTATTGAAATTTAGATTTTTAAAAGAATAAGGTTTTAAAACTAAATTCGGATTTAAGGTGGTTTAAGTAAATATATCGAGTCTAAATGAATTGAGGAATATTCAATTTTTGAAATTTGGAGTTTTATTAAAGGGATACTAGATTATTAAGTAAATATTTCAAAACTAAATGGTAGAAAAAGTGAAATTGGTATATATATATATATGAATTATAAAATTTAGTTTTGAAATATTGAATTTTAAGCTTTGAAAATATTGAATTAGAAATGGTTTATTTGGAGGTTCAAATCGATATTTGGAATTTATTTGTGAAACTAAAGAAGTTCTTTTATTTTATAAAGTAATTTGATATTTAAGTCATTTAAGCGGTGTAGTTATGTTTCAAAGATATGAAATTCAGAGTTTTATGTTTTGAAAGGTTATGTTCCAAGTATTTGGTTTAAAAATATTGTAACTTAGAAAGCGTTATGATTTTAAAAAAAGATATATTTGAAAGATGATATCATATTGATTTGGTTTTTAAAAGGGAAAATGATATCGTAATTATATGGTTTTGAAATGAATATATATCATGGTTTTGAAGTATAAGTTGTTTTGAAATAACTGCGGTGTTATAATAACGTTTGGTTGTTGAGAAAACCGGAATCGAAAGTTGTCATACTCTCTGCCAACTCCGAAAACCACTTTAACAACCGTGTACGTGGTGGAGATTCCAGAATGAAGTAGGATGGTGGCGACGTTCTATTAAGGTATATATGTGGACCCGACTCCCGTGAATTGGCATAAGGTGGCTAAAACAGGAGCGATCTCGGGCCAAGGAGGTAGTCTTATCGGACACATCCCTTCGATATTATACTCTGACTTTTGAATTGATGGCCACTTTTTATTTTTGATTTGGGGGTGTGGCTCGAGGTGGGCGATAGCTGCATGCTACGCGTTACCACCAGCACGTGTGCGTAATTGGTATATCTACCCTGGCATTGCCTAGTTGTGCCGTGTCACCTACCCTAGCGAGCTTTGTACGAGTTTGATTTGTGTCGTACCTATGGAGTATCTTCTCGTAGTCTCCCGATCAGGAGATATGCATGTACTGTATATACTACTGGCACTATTTATGTGTTAAGAGCTATATGGGTAACCCCTTAACGCTATTTAAAAGTAAGTTTATTTTACAAAGAGACATTATTATAATAGCAAAATATTACTATATAGTAAATAGTTTAACGGATCCTTAGGAGATGTGGATCCGGAGCATCTCTTAAGTTACTGCACTCACGTTAGACACTGGATAGGAGATGTCAAATCCCGTAAACATCTCCGACGCCGTTACACTCATATTTATTCCTGTTGATTTAACTTACATAAGATATTTTAGTTCTGACTCGAGTGTTTTGTCCTTTCAATTCGCTCGGGTCAGTCCGAGTGTTTCAGGATTTGAAGATTTTATTCTGGAGGACGAAGACGAAGATTCGTAGTATTATTATCTACTATATTATTCCACTTCACCATTTAATTCCGCTGCATTAATTGATTATTCTATGGTATGTAAACTCTGATATGTATTGTATAAGTAAAATTAAATATTTTGTAAACAGCTTCATGAACTGTATATTTGATTATTATATTTTATCCTTCCGCTGTGAGATTTTGTTTTGTTTTATTTCTTTCTTGTTTTTTTCCTCTTATACCCTATAAAAATCCGCCCTTCTGTATGGTTTAACTCTGACGTGTGTGGTTTATCGTCAATTTAAAATGTGCGAAAAGGCGGGACGTTACACTCATCATGTCCTCCACTGCTTTTTTAGACAATATAGAACTTCCTAACCTCAGTTTCGGCGATTCCATCAAAGATGAAGAAACTGTTATTATCTGCCCTACACCTCCATGCACCATTCTATTTGCAGCTTGTCGGGGGCAGAGAAACGTACCTATTCATATTTGTCCAACATCACACAAATTAATATAACGAACTTTGTAGAAATATTAAAAGTTTGATGATTTTGTAGATGCGTTCCAGAGTGTATTGATGTTGATAATTTTATTCCACTGCAACGAGTATGTCGGGCGAGGTGGAAAAGTTTGATTTTGTTGCATCGAAGAGGGATTTCCCTGTAGAAGGGATGAATTCAGTTATAAAACCAAGATTATTTCATAGATTTCAAAGCATATTTTGATAAATATTTCATTTTCAAGTACGTTTCATGCAATGGGTTTTGGAGAGTATTAGTCCAATTCCTACACATCGCATTTATTCATGAACGCAAACCTTTTACATTCTTTAAAGCAAGTATAGTTTTTCAACTAAAATATATTCTTGTTCTTGTTAAACATTTATTTAATCTATTGGGTACTAAAAATGAATGTATAATAATATTTTATATAATCTAGAAGCTAGAAAAGTTCATCATAGATTATCTCCTTTGCTTTATAAGGTACGATTCGGATGATGTTCGAGCACAGAAGGTAAGGGACATTTGATCAATCCCACTTGCATATTGGTGAAACAACTTAAACGCTTATCTATTCTATTGAGGGCAAATGTCTTCCACAAAGAATCAAAACCTGATATTAACATGCATGAAACTTTTAACAATATGGAACAATAAAATGATAGCTCTGGATCCTTTTTATTATCATCATTTCATAGTTTTGCACCCACAATCCTCTTTCATGCTTTATTATTTTATCTTCATGATGTATAATTTAACGAGTTTAGAAACAAAAAAACATAATTGTAGCGAATAAGATGGAGATATTTACTATCTTCTTCCACCAATATTATGACTAATGCTTCTTTATTTTTCATTGTTTTTACTTTTTGAGGATCCGAAGAATAGCCGAATGTGACATAATATTAATGAATACTATTTTCTTTTTTTCTTCCCAAATTAATGATGCAATTATTGCACTATTTACATTAAGATGTCCCCTTATATATTATTTTCGCACTACTACAGTTTTAATATATGACAACGATCTTATATTGGCCCAAAATATCATCACTGGTTGGATTTTAAAACACATTCCTCAATATAATGCAGGTAGAGTGAATCAACAATGATCGAACATCTCAACTTGCATTTATAGGAACTGTCACGTAGTAGTAAATACTCCATAGCCACATTAAATACAGGTCCATATGGGCTGTATGTGATTTTAATTAAGTCGTACATCAAGGTACAAATATACTAATATTACAAAATACATAAAGTTATTTGCAAATTTCAGTTGATATTTAATAATTTAATTCGGGTTCAAACTTGTAATATTTATGCTAAAATAATGAATAATCTATAGTAGCTGAGATTCCACAACGGTGACTAACGCTCTTGTGAAATCACTGAAATTTATTTGATGGTAGGCTCCGATACCATTTGTAACAAACCACGTTTGATAGAACTTACTTACAAAAGCTAGCGGGAAGGGGGAATGTGCCTGATAGATGGTATATTCGTCACTCATCTATCTAAAATCTCATATCGACTACTATAGATATGGAGTGAGTGGTGAGTATATAGCCTATTAAGTACTCTTCGCTCGTAAGTTGCCTTTTAGTAGTGAATTTTGTCTAATATGATCTATCAACATTTTTTATACCATTGCATGAATGCATGAATCACAATAGGACTTTGTAAATTCAATAATTAAAATAAATCAGAAACAAGACTTATAGAAAAGCAGCAACTTGTTGCTGTTTATTCCTATTTGTCATGACTAAATATTAACATCACTTTTAATGAGCTGAAGA
The DNA here is from genome assembly GCA_030765085.1 of Allium cepa. NCBI lineage: Eukaryota > Viridiplantae > Streptophyta > Magnoliopsida > Asparagales > Amaryllidaceae > Allium > Allium cepa. Next base: position 906,363,683 of record CM060937.1, read on the forward strand.
AATACCTATAATCGTTTTTAAAATTGATCACCGTGACCTCCTGTTATCGAAAATTGCACGGATAACATGTACACATTTTTGATTAGGCCACAACAAAAACATAGTGTTAAGTTAATATTTGTTGTTAGATACAATATTTGAAAGACAAAATTATAATATAGATATTCCATTTTCTTCATTTAGGTAACATAGTAGTGTTATAAAGTACAATGTTAGATATGGTAAGCATTGCAGTTCAGATATGGTACTCGAGACGTATGAGCTCAACGAGTCTCCAGATTCCCCATACTACCAATTTTCTTTCCATTCACGCATTGTAAATAGTACAATGTTAGATTGCACCTAATAATTTGTTAGTAGATATCATGTATTCATTGACATAGCTGATTGACTATAACATGCTATAATGAGCAATTTAGTAAGCTATAAAGAACAAATTACAGACAAACGTATGAAATATAATATGAGTACAGCAGGATATAATTCATATTCAAGCCAAATATTCATCAACATAACAAATTACAGAACTTGTTTGTGAAGAACATCAAATTGATTACAAAGTTTACATGTGAAAGGAACCAACTAAATAAACTATTTTCTGTAAATGAAATAAATTTCAACATACAGTGCAATTTTGTTCTTTTCCTGTGGAAAAAAAAGGTAAAACTAACTAAACATATAATTTTTTCTTTCAATGATGTCAACAAACTAGCTTAATATTCATTTTGTTTCAACTGCTTTTTTCAACATGCTTCTTTTCTTCCCGTGGCTTCTTTTGTGAAGTGCAAAACTTTTCCACGGTCCAATAATATGGTTCATCCGTCATAATGTCGGCTACCATATTTGCTCTTAACTGATCAGTATCTTCTTCTGAAACCATTTCTAGTAATGGCAATCCTGCTGCTTTTTTCCTTATGCTTACCATGACAAACATTCCACAATCATACCTATTGTAATGCATTTAATTAGAAAACGATAAATAATAAATGGTGGATATATATATGCTCATAAATTGAGTGTCTTGCATTACCAAAAATGCTGCAGAGATATTGAAAACTGTCCTTACAGTTACATGCATTGACGAAAAAATAAACATGAGGAAAAGTGCATTTAGATTTTTAGTATTATGTAATAGGTTCAACACAAAACCCCTTCGATCAACACACGACTACATCACTGTGCAACAGCAATCCCACAATGCTAGACCATCGCATACAAACCACTCACAATAACTATTGTCTTCACAAAACCATTCAACTTCACTGACTTGTATTTCAACCAAGCTTCATCACCAACTTCACATATATCATATGTACCACCCTTCCACCATCTGCATCTTCACTGAACATATCCAAAACCAAGTGCACTTCACTAGCATAATTCACCTCTCCGCCTTCCATCATACATACAAATCAAAAACATTCCATCACTACAATGCCATCCCTGCTTTCCGCTGCACAAACATAATTCCAACAATATCACTTCACTTATCCACTCAAACCACATTTTTAACCATATTTTCATCACAGTCCTTCCTCTAGCAAAATTTCTTGCACATTTCTGCCTTCAGGAACATCATTTGAGAACTGCTACACAAAAATCCACCCATACAACAACTTGTTGTTTCATCTCCTCGACTTCCTCCTTCCTATATTCACCATCATCAACCATAAACAACACTTCATATAATACAACATCATCCAGTGCAACTGCTTATCTTCGGCTACGTCACACATCCCTTCATCAAATTATATAAACACATAGTGCAAGCCAACAACCTCCCACATTCAAACAAACTCTCTGCACCAAAAAAAATAGCAGTAACCCCATATACTTGCCAATCGCAATCAAACTCAAACTCAAACAGCAATCAAACACGAATAACCTGTCCATTTATCGGTTCTGCATCATCAGTAGCCATGAACTTAGCAACTACAAAGACATCCTCAGACTGGCATAACCTTCCTATATGACTTTTCTCAGCCTCCATCTTTGCACCCTCTTCATCAATGAAACAGTTGAATATAAACTCAGTTACAATAAGCCTATGAGCAATGCAATTTGCAGTAATTCCATTTCCTCATCGTGTCCTCCATGGCTGCTTTAGACAATATATAACTTCCTAATCTCAGTTTTGGTGATTCCATAAAAGGGGAAGAAACTGTTATTATCTGCCCTCCACCTCCACGTACCATTCTATTTGCAGCTTGCCGACAGCAGAGAAACATACATGTTCATATTTGTCCAACATCACATAAATTAGTATAACGAACTTTGTAGAAATATTAAAAGTTCAATGATTCTATAGATGCATTCCTGAGTGTATTGATGTTGAAAATTTTATTCCACTACAATGGGTATGTAGGTCGAGGAGGAAAAGTTTGATTCTGCTGCATCGAAGAGGGATTTCCCTGTAGAAGGGATGGATTTAGTTATAAAACCAAGATCACTTCATATATTTCGAAGATTGTTTTGATTAATATTTCATTTTCAAGTACGTTCATGAAATGGTTTTTGAAGTGCATAAGTCAATTCCTACACATCACATTTATTCACAAACTCAAACCTTTTACATTCTTTAAAGCAAGTACAGTTTTTCAACTAAAATATATTCTTGTTCTTGTTAAACATTTATTTAATGTATTTGGTACTAAAAATGAACGTATAATAATATTTTATATAATCTAGAAGGTAAAAAAATTCGTCATAGATTATCTACCTTTATTTTATAAGGTATGGTTCGGATGATGTTCGAGCACAGAAGGTAAGGGAGATTTGATCAATCCCGCTTGCATATTAGTGAAACCACTTGAATGCTTATCTGTTCTGTCGAGAGAAAATGTCTTCCACAAAGAATCAAAACCTGATATTAACATGCATGAAACTATTAATAATACGGAACAACAAAATGATAGCTCGAGACCCTTTTTATCATCATCATTTAATAGTTTTGCACCCACAATCCTCTTGCATGCTTCCTTGTTTTATCTTCATGCTGCATAATTTAACGAGTTTAGAAACAAAGAATATAATTGTAGCGAATAAAATGGAGATATTTACTATCTTCTTCCACCGATATTATGACTAATGTTTCTTTATTTTTCATTGTTTTTACTTTTTGAGGATCCGAACTTGTTTCAGAATAGCCAAATGTGACGTAACATTAATGAATACTATTTTCTTTTTTTCTTTCCAAATTTATGATGCTATTATTGCACAACTGATTGGATTATTTACATTAAGATGTCCCCTTATATATTATTTTTGCACTAATACAGTTTTAACATATGACAGCAATCTTATGTTGTCCCAAAATATCATCACTGGTTGGATTTTAAAACACATTCCTTAATATAATGCAGGTAGAGTGAATCAACAATGATTGAACATCTTAACTTGCATTTACAGGAACTGTCACGTAGTAGTACATACTCCATAGCCACACTACATGGGCTGTATGTGATTTTAATTAAGTTGTACATCAAGGTTCAAATATACTAATATTACAAAATACATAAAATTATTTTCAAATTTCAGTTGATATTTAATAATTTAATTCGGGTTCAAATTTGTAATATTTATGCTAAAATAATGAATAATCTGTATTAGCTGAGATTCCACAACGATGACTAACGTTCTTGTGAAGTCACTAAAATTTATTTGGTGGTAGGCTCCGATACCATTTGTAACAAACCATATTTGATGGAAATTACTCACAAAAGCTAGCGGGTAAGGGGAATATGCCTAACAGATAGTATATTCATCACTCATCTATCTAAAATCTCATATCGACTACTATAGATATGGAGTGAGTGTGGTAGGCATATAGCCTATTAAGTACTCTTCGCTCGTAAGTTACCTTTTAGAAGCGAGTTCTGTCTAACATGATCTGTCAACATTTTTATACCACTGCATGAATGCATGAATCACAATAGGACTTTGTAAATTCGATGATTAAAATAAATCAGAAGCAAGACTTATAAAAAAGCAACTTGTTACTGTTTACAACTGTGTGTCATGACTAAATATTAACATCACTTTAAATGAGCTGAAGAAATACCTATAATCATTTTTCAAATTTTGAAGAATGATCACTGTGATCACCTGTTATCGAAAATTGCACGGACTGTAACATGTACGCATTCTTGATAGGGCCACAAACAAAAACATTGTGTTAAGTTAATATTTGTTGTTAGATATAATATTTGAAAGACAAAATCATGATATATATATATATATATATATATATATATATTCCATTTTCTTCATTTAGGTAACATAGTAGTGCTAGAAAGTACAATGTTATATATGGTAAGTATTGCAGTTCATATATGTTACCTGAGACTTATGAGCATGACGTGTAACGATCCTGATTTTTTATTTAAAATTAAATTGATAATGTAAATAAATTTCGGGATAAAGTGTAAATTAATTTGGATTTTTCAAATTAAATAGGATATTTGTTTATTTGAGTATTTATTTTAAAATTTAATTGAGGTTTTGAATTTCTATATTTAAAATCTTATAGATAAAAAGTAACATCCCAAAATTTTCAATTTATATAAATAATATATTTCAAACTCTTGAGATTTAATTTGAGAATAAATTGGAGGAGAAAAAAATGAAACAAATGAAAATAAGTGATAATATTATATGAAATAAATTCCAATTTTATTTTGAGATTAAAATATTGAAATAATAAATATTGTTAAAAGTCATTTAAATTTAAAATCTTATATATGTGTGTATATTAACAAATATGAGTAAATTGAATGCATATTTAAAATTAATTTAAATTTGTTCAAAATAAGTGTGAATGTATAAATGGATATGAAAGTTTATATTTCAAGTTTGAAATTGAAAATTGAATTTAAATTTAAAATAAATATTTTAAAAAAATTAAGTAGCATTCAAAATCATTTCTTTCTTTAAAATTAATAAAACAAAATGTGTATAAAATGAGCAATAAAAGTTTAAAATAATACATATAGATAAGTTGTTTATTTAAAAGATATAATAGTCTTAATTCAAAAGAAAAAAAGATATATAATGAAGTAAGCTTAAATATATTGGTTTAAAAAGTGATATTGTAAAATTGATATAAACAAAAGTTTACAAAAAGCTAAATCATCTTGTATACTTAATAATTAGATTTGATAAAATAAGGACTTAAAACACATTGTACCTATATATATACAAACAAATTTAAACATACATATGTAAGTATAAGATTTACAAGTGTTTAAGATATACATTTATTTTTAAAGTGTATAAGTTATAAATATAAAATGTATAAAATTCATTTTCTTTGTAAACATTAAAGGCTGCATATATATCAACATGTGAGGGTGGAGTAGAATAATTAACAAGATCTAAAGCTTATGATTATTTTTAACAAATGGCACAAGACATCATTTCCTAGATAAAATAATCAAATAAAAAAATTTAAAAAACTTTTCACCTTCTAAAATTCGAATTTTTAAATCTCCTAAACATCTTAAGTTCAGAAATCATAAAGATTTTGCAATCTTTAAAACTCCAACACTCAAGCAAGAAAAAAAATTCAGAAAAAAAAAGAAAGAAAACTGTCAAGCTTTCTTCAATTCAAACTAAAAACTATAGTGATTTCTAAAGCATCAAGTGTAGTGTGATACATTCAGATTTGTCTTGAAACAGTGAAGTTTCAGGGTTTTGCTAATGCTAGTTTCTGGAAATAATTGTAAAAGGAAAAAAAGAATCAAGTTTAAGGCTAAACATGGTTTCTGGTTTCAAAACTGCAAAGAAAAAAAAAGAAGGAAAAAGCTCTCTGTTCTATCAAAAATCCTAACTATCTGGACTCCAATTTAAAATAAGGAAAGAGGAGCAGTTGTAGGCTTTCATCTATGATTTGAAACTGTCAGCAAACATCTCTGTTTTCTGAAATTAAGTGAGTAAACTTTTGTTCCTTTCCAATCTTTGTTGCCGTGTGAACCCTTGGATGATATAGTAAAGTTAATTGTTGGTTTGCATGCAAGAATTTTGAATATGTGAATGGATGTTTGGCCTGTGTATGATTGCACAAGAAACTAACTCCCTGTTATAGCTTCAGAAAACAAAACTTGTCAAACTTTTTTTTTTCCTTTTTCTTTTTCCCCTCTGTCTCTATTGGATCTGAATGATCGAGAAGGGTTGGTCATGAATTATGTTTCTGTAGACAAGATGGAGTTTGTTTAAGCTTGTACTATGATTTTCTTTATAGTAATTTATCAAAGTAAGGTTTGAAAGATGTTTCTTTTTCTAGAAAACTGTTGAAACACAGTTACAAGATCTAAATCCCTCTCCCTCATTTCTTTTGAAATTGGTTTGTAACAAGTTGGAGTCTGTGTTTAAACTTGCACCATAAGCAAATCAAAACAAGTTGTAGTTTTTACTGGAAACAAAAAAAAGAAGAAAAAAAGAAAAAAAAAGGAAAAGAAAAAAAACACGGTAATTTTTGGTTTACAGGTTAACCATATCAAAACAAATTTAATCTCTCTCTCCCTCTTTCTTTAAAAAAAATTTGTAAACAAGTTCAAAGTATTGTTTAAATCTTGTTTTTTTTTAGTAATGAATTTGAAGCAAGTTCTTTTGTGATTTTCTTTTACTGGAAACAGAACTACTTTGGAGAATCAGGTCTAACAAAGTAAACAATTCCAAATTTTCAATCTTCTCTTTCTCATTCCTTCTGGAAGTAAATTGAAACAAATTAAAGTTTCTGTTTAAAACCTGTACTATGTCTCGGTAAGAAATTTAAGCAAAGTCTTATATAGTTTTCTTCCTGAAAAGTTATGAAACACGGTCACAAATTCAAATGTTGCAGAATTTCAAACTTCACAAATGTTAATGTCAGTGATACCATGCAAATCCCCTTCAAAAATGATGATTTTTGAAAATAAAATGCAAATTTTTCATTGAGCTTTGGTCGAGATAATGGAAGTTGAACTAAAAATGAATTTTTGAGTAATTCTATTGATCTAAGGAACTTTGGCCCTCGAGATCGTTGTGGCAGCATGATTCAATGTTCGAAATCATCAGAAAAATACTAGAGTAATTTATAAATTCATAAATCTTCGATTCGAAAGCAAAATAGGGTTTAAGACCCATTTTCTGTTCACGGTCGAAATGGAGTTGCTGCACCATCCATACGCAACCGGACTCTATGGCGAGGGTGCAGATCGATGCGTCGCGTGATGGCGATGCTATGGTCCAAATTTTGTGGCCGATAGTTGACTGGGGAGTCGGCGCGAGGCGATTTGCTGGTGATGTTCCTGATGATTGTTTTGGGCTGTGATGCTCGATTCGTGATTTCGAGATAAAATTGAGATCGGGGTGTTCGTATTGTTCTGGGGAATGCTCGGCGACACGTTGGTAGCCGTAGCATCGTCCAACAGGGGCGAGGATAGCTGTGCATGTGCACGTGGATGATCGGTGTGCCAGTGGAATGGTTTGGGGAAGCAGCGAGGGAGGCTCGAAGCACCACTCGGGAATTTAGGTAGAAAACTCGAAGAGAGACTCGGGTGGCTTTATCGTTTGTCGCGTCGTTTTAAACCTTAAACAAATTTCAAAAAAATAATAAAGCACGGGTCACTTTGGTGGAAAACCCGAAGTTAAGGGGTGTTTGTGTCGGGGTAAACCCGAAGTAGGCCTCGGGTGAATGTAAAACAGCAACAAGCCCAGTTTTCAACCCAATTTTGAACACAAGTTAAATTTAATTCTGAATAAACTAATGATATTTGTAAATAGGATATGAAACAAATGTTATTTCAAATTTATAATTTTATAAAAGTTGTTTTAAAGTTTAACTTAACAAAATTTTTAAAAGCAAAATAAATGTTTAAATGTTAATTTAAAAACCAAATTGATTTATATAAATGAAGTATTTTAAAACTTAGATTTTAAAAATAAAATTGTTTAAAAAATTTAACTTGATAAAATACTTAGGAGTAAATCAAATATTCAAATTTTTAACTTAAAGATAAAATTCTTTATAATGATTAAATAAAGATTTTAAACAATTAAAATTTGTGATTACTTTATAATTAAAAGTTGATTTAATTAAAGGGTGAAAGTAATTAAGATTTACTTAATTATAAATTAAGGATTTATGAATTAAGATAATTAATTAAGAAAAGTTAGTTGATAAAGTTAATTAGGATTGAACCAATTTATATTTAAGAATAATTAATCGTTGATTTAAATTTTATAAAATAAATTGTGTGGTTAACACACTTAATCATATTCACCCTAATTAGAGATAATTAACTATCATCAATTGTTCTGTATTTGATTGATATTTTTGTTGTGATGTTGTGATTGCTTTGTGATGGACTGTGATTTGTGATTTGTTCCTATATGTGTGTGAAATCCCTTTTGCCCATGAAACGGCATTTAAACTTCGATGCGACAGGGAGTCGAATTCCAGTTGGTTATCCGAAACCCACATCGAATCATATTAGTGAATCTTTGTGATTGATAAATTTACTTTATCTATGAATCTGTTGATGAAGATAAGCGTTATGGATTATACCGCTTATCGATATATCTGTGATGATTGTTGTTGTGTACTATCGTGTAATACCCCTGGACTACACTATACACACACAAATATGGATTGCACGTGGAAATCGGTTAAGTCACAGATAAATCCAAATGTTTTGGAAATGGATCCGATTTAAAGTAAAAAGCTTTGAAAAAGAATTTCAAAGATAAAAGTTATTTTTGAATAACATAATTTAGTTTTGAAATCTGATTTAAATTTGAATTCCAAAAATTTGGAATTGAATTCTATTTTGAGGATTTAAAATGTAAAAAGGTTATAGAAGCTTATATGGGGTTCAAACCCTTTTTTAAAAATGTTGTGTTGGGAATTAAATTTAACCCAAAGATTTTAACTTCTATAAATGAAATTGGATTTTTCCAAAATGAAAACTATTTGTTTTCAAATGATAAAAGCTTTCGCATAAGAAATCAATTTTCAATTTGTATAAAAGGAATTTCAGGTTTGGATTGAAATGGTTGTCCAAGTTGTGAATGAATAATTGAAAACGGGTGTGGAAGCTATGAGTAAAATCTTGGATTTAAAGATTAAATGAATTAATCCAATTAAAATGGATATTGTTTTGGAAACCGTAAATGGATCTTTGTGAAACTGGTTAAACTTTGTGAAATAAATCTTTTGTTTAAAGATTTGAAATGGTAATTTAGTTTAAACCATTTAAATGAAAGTTTTGAATAATAAGTTGTGACTTAACTGAAAATCCCATATCCATATGTTTTTAAATATCGCGCTCATTATTCGATTTAGCCGGGAGAGGACCTTGTGTCATATAACCCATTCCGAATAATGATACGTCATTATGGATAGCATGTGAAGACCGGTGGTGAAGACCGGGTAGTTGCAAGAATGATAGGACGACCTATCGATTGTCTCTGCACTGAGTAGCTACGGTATAGAGATTTCCTAAGTGATGGGAAGTCCGATCGGGATTGTGAATACCCGGATTTGCAAGGGCTTCTTCGGAAGTGCCTTCGGTTCTGTTCGAACCCGGAACAGACTTGTATGGTTGTGTGTCTGACACTACACTTTGAGATGTAAAGCCGATTTCTTTCAAATACACATCTGTTGGTGGCGGAGAATTTATTCTCTTAGCTTAACACCCTTCTCTGAGACGTACGAGCTCAGAGGTTATGTAGTTGAAGGTTATCAGCGATATACTCCCAATTTGGTAGTGTGGCATGCTAAGTGCTGCTGTGTGATTGATGATCATTTGTTGATCATTTTTTGATCAAAGCATGGCTTTGTGAAAAGCGTAGCTTTGTGGTCGAGACCTCATCGAGCCTCACAAACCGGTAATGGTCGAAACAGGAAAGATGCGGCAAGGTTTCAGGGGTAGCTCCCCTAGGGTATGACCATTCCTTCTGGAAAAGGGTAGTATCATGGTATGGAGCCCAGATACTTACTCATGTGGACACTAGTATATTTATTACTGTGTGATGTTGTTGTTGGAGGGCCCTCGGATAAAGGTCCCAAAGGACCGGGGGTGGCATATCTCAGGTTTTATTCCCCGGGAAGGGGGTAGCCGGCCTTGTTTAGCAGAGATCCGGGTATGTTCTCGGGGCGTCCCGCCAAAGGCGTTCCCATGTGGCAATAGGAAGTTCCTTAGCCTGACCATTTGTTGGAAATCCATTCATCCAATACGCGCCTTGTACGGTTTTAGTTGTATTACCTGCCATCTACTTATTGTGGCGCCCCACTGTTTGGATGGTAGCTATAGTAGGCATAGTTCGAAATCTATGCTGGCTAGGATTAATATTATACTTTCGAAATGGTTTTTCCACACTGTGCACTTATAGTAATAATATCAAAGAATTTTTCTCGTATCAAGCATATTTGACTATCATAAGGAGAAATCTCCTCCAATTCTGCGTTTGCATTGTGTGTGTGGCGGGAGGCCTTATGGTAGTTTCTTTTTCCCAAAAGCATTGCGGATTTCAAATTTAAATTCTTTTGTTGTTTTAAAAGACAAATTGTTTTGTTTGCTCACACCAGTCCCATGACTGACCTGGAGTTTATTGTTCCTTTCCTAAACTCTGGGTGCCCACTATTTTCCACACGGGCAGTCTAGAGTTGGGTTTTCAGATAATCCTGTAATAGGTATAGATTCGTTAGCCTTCGAAGCTCTTTGGATTTGTGGATCGCATTTGCTGCACTTCAGCATCGGACCAGTCTTGCTCTCTTAGTGAATGTGATGAGGGTTCAAGCTAGCTTTGGATTGAAGATGGAGTTCTTGGAGTTTGGCATTGAAGACACTATCTTTCCGCTGCTATTTTCTTGTATCTCTGATAGTATTGTTATCCATTGTACCATTCTATTGTATTCTGTTGTATCAGGCATTGTATTATATGTTGTATATCAAATGTATCATGCATATTTCTTCCGCTGTGTTGTACTTATTGTGTTATAAGCTCCGGCGAACCAGGTTCGACATTTGGATCTGCGGCATTTGAATACGAGTGTCGTATTCAGTGCCGATTTTCGAAGGTCGAGTCAGGGTCGCTACACGACAAGTCTCCAGATCCGCCGCACTGTCAATTTTCTTTCCATTCACGCTTTGTAAATAGTACAATGTTAGATATGCACCTAATAATCTGTTAGCATATACCATGTATTCATTAACATTGCTGATTAACTATAACATGCTATAATGAGCAACTTAGTAAGCTCTTCTACACTGGCCGCCAAGCTAGTAACTTGGTTTTCCAATGAACACGCCTTTTTTGAATTACTTGAATGAATACCAATTTGAAACGATAGAACGAAAAAAACCTAAGCTTCTCACTCTTCCCCTATGTTCTTTTCCAAAAACCTTTAACACTTCATCTTCACTTATCGATGTTGTTTGTTGAGAGCTCTGAGTATTACTACTGTGCTATTTTATCTTAGCCTACACATTAAAAAAGATCGAACATTAATAAATCAAAAATATACTAAATCAAGAACACCCTGATATTAATTGGAATCATGAACAAGTAGATCAAACTTATTATAAAGCATACATGCTACATCATCATAAAAACCTTTTTGTTCCATGTATATACACTAGCGCATGGTTGGTTGAGCTACTTACAATAAAAATGGATATATAAATGAAGATATAAATAGAGATACCGTTGGTTATGCTAGTTAAACTTAAAATGAAGATATAAATGGATTTTGAGTACAATATTTAATCTCCTTCATTATAAAACTATTTAAAACTTTTGTACTCAATATAATATTTTAGAATTCAAGTATTAGACTCAGAAACTGAAATTTCAAAAACTGCAGTTTAACACTTTTGTCCTCAATAGGGTTTCAATTACAAACTAACAAGCTCATATTTGATTTATCATGTCTAAGCAATATATAATGTGGAAAAATTATAAAATTAATATAAATAAACCTTTACAATGCACTCAGCAAAACTGAATTTGGCGGGTCTCTATTTTTATGGTGTGGGCTTTGCACCACAGATCATCTATGTTAATATCCGATGTTTCACTTTCCTTTTTCTACAACAAAATAACAACTATGAACTGAAGAAAAAAAATATAACATATATAAATTATAAACACAACCTAAACATGCATTTTTTACCATATCTTCTGCCAAACTTGCGTAACCCTTTCTACCCATTGTGTTTGAAATTCTGTTCTTTTCACTCATTACTCTACATTTATTGCTCGTTAACTACATAGGGGAAATTCGTTAATTAAATGTAATTTACATTTTATTTTATAATCAACAAAATACAACTTATTACCTCAAACTTCTCTGATAGTTTTTCCTTCACAAAGTCTTCCACCATAAAGTCATTACACTCTTGAACGCTCTTTATATTATCTGGTTTTAGCATGGCTAATCTAGAAGAAGAGTCGAGACAAGTAGATGCCACTTTAATAGCAGAAATCAATCTTGAATTCGACTCTTTCTATCATATTCCCAACATCTGAAACAACAAATCTTTGTATGCTACATCCATCTTCAATTTTGTCAACAATTGTCATACAACAAATTAAAAGGTTTATGCACTAAGGTTAGAAATGCATCTAGTTGAGAAACAGATAATCTGTATTTTAAATATAAACATTGGAAATTATGTTTTAGTGACAATTATGTATACGGTATTTTTTTACAGGACGGGAGTTTAAAAAACTAAGTTTACAGGTCATTTCTTTTTATCGCTCATTATTTTGTTAACTAAATTTCGCTCCTCTTATTTACGTTTTCAGATTAACTTCATTCTTCGCTCCTCTTCCTTCCTTTTACTGGTTGTCCCCTTCGCATCTACATGGGTATGTAAATCCTCTTCGCTCCTCTTAATCTCAATTTTCGCTCCTCTTAATCTCAATTTCCTTTTCAATTTTGATTTAAATCTCGATATCAATGTCGATTGAAAATGTTTCACTAGGTATATAATTTCCACTCCTCTTTCTTCCTTTTACTGTAAGTCCAATTTGTTTTTTTGAGCAGTGTCCAGATTTCCTTTTTGTGCGTGATATGTTAAAGTTATGCCAATTTGTAATATTATGCTAATTTGCTTTTGGCCGTAGAAAGATGATAAATATTGATGATCAAAGCTATGGAATGCTTTTACTATATATTTTTATTTTTGATATTTTGTATACTGATAAATTTTATATATCTTTTTTCATTTTTACTCTCAGCACTGCAGCAACTGTTTTGGTTGTTTTTTATTTCAACAAAAACAACTTAATTTTAGGGTTTTTTTTGGATTCTTCTATTTCTACTGTTCAAAACAAGATATGTGAAGTTTGGGATCAACTTTCTCCTTTGTGCTTTGATACCTTTTATGTTCAAGATTCCTAAACTACTTTCATTGAGACAGATAGTGATTCACAAGCTATTTTGTGCTTGTTATTTTTTAAAAAAGAGAAATTTTTGGTTTTGTTTGTCAAATTAAAGAAATTGTCTCAAAATAATGTTGGCTGTAGTAGTAGATCTTGGACTAGCCGTAAATCACTTGGTATTGAAGATTACGTGAGTAACGCATATGACGGGATTGATTGTTTGGAATTTTCTTCTGATAAAGAGACTGCTTTAATGAGTTTATGAAGAAAGGTTCTAATTTAGAATTTTTTACTAGTGTTGGTCAAAAATTTCAGTCTGCATCTGATTTTCGTAAAACTATCATTGCATGTTGTGCAAAAAATGAATTCAAAACTAAGTTCTTGGAGAATTGTAAAGAGAAAATTACCGTGCAGTGTGATGTAGAAGGTTATAGTTTTAAAATTCATGTTTGTTGCAAGTTTAAACAATTGGATCATTTTTTAGTTAGAAGGTTTGAATCTAATCATTCATGTGGTGGTGGTTTTAGATCGATTAGTAGTCCTTTAATTAAGAGTGATCTTGTGAAGACCTTGATTTTAGATGAAATTCGTGATGAACTAACAAGAAAGAATAGTGATATTATTCTTACGTTTAAAAGAAATTATGATGTTAATTTAAGTTATTACTATGCGTATATGGGCAAGAATGGCTTTGAAGGAAATTTTTGGTAATGAAGAACAATCTTATAATGATTTGGTTTGGTATTTGAAAGCAGTTCATAGAAGTAATCCTAATAGTCACACATCTATGGTAATTGATGAAAATATCAATCAGTTTGCAAAAGTCTATATATCTTATGAAGCATGTATTTATGGATTCTATCATTGTCGTCCTATAGTACTTCTCGATGCCACCTTTCTAAAAGCTAGGAATGGTTGTTTAATGGCTGCTACTACAAGAAATGCAAACCAAAGTATGATTTATTCTTTTAATATTTATAAGTTAATTTGAAGTGATAATGATAATTCATTTATTTTAATTATAGGTTGTTTAGTACTTTTATTGATTTCTTTTACATTTTTCCATAAGTTTTGTTTGTTAAGTATATAATGTCATTGCTAAATTTCTGTAGTAGTGTTGTTAATACTTGCAAAGTGGTAGTTATGAAATTAGTTATCTTTACTGTGATTGTTGCATTATAGTTTTATGTAATGATAAAAGTATTTATTTTATGCTATTTTAGATAATAGTAATAATTTCATGGATTGCCAATGGATAACATGCATAAATATGTAATACTTGTAAGCGCAATACCACCAACTAGCTTTTAAATATGTATTCTCTACCTTTTTATTGTGTTGGATGACCAACAATGATAGCTTGGGATAGAAACCATGTATGTTTGTATATTTGGGCAAATAACAGAACTATGCATATTTGTATGTATATATTTATTGGTTCATACAATCATGCCAGTGTTTCGTAATTAATGCTGAAGGAATATAAATGTAAATATCCATCTTCTACCAAATTAGTAGATAGAACAAAAGGTATAAAAAATGGATGATTGAGAGTAATCCATATGTTGATATACAAATATGTTACACGTGAAACAAAACACGATTATCTAAACTGAAAGTATGTTTTTACATATATGTATGTTTTACGTAAGTTATAGTTTTAAACATTGAAGTCGATAATAACTGAAAGAATTATATATTTTTCACTATAATTATTAGTATAAATTCGAAAAATTCATTTATAATTTTACTTTATTACATGCATACATACACATTTTTTCTATTCACTGACTGAAAAAACTATAAATATGTTTTTTTAGGTTTTATTCCATTGGCTATGGCTGTTGTTGCAAAGAAAAATGAGGAAAATTGATATTGGTTTTTGGATCATTTGTAATGTTCGATTGGAATTGATCGAGCTTTGGTCTTTATATCAGATGGACATTGGGGTTTTCTTTTAAGCATTCCTAAATTTTTTCCAATGGCTTTCCATTCATACCGTCTATATCATATGCAAAGTATAACGACCCGATTTGTCGACTTTCGAAAATCGACATCAATAATCCACTGTATCAAATGCTGCATAGTCGAATGCCAGAAAACCGAATCGTTAGGGTTAAAGAAGAGGAAGGTAGGAGAAGAAATAGAAAACAATAACAGAATCTCATATTTCGCAGCGGAACAAATATAATAGATAAATGAATAATCTTTAAAACAAAAGCACCATATCAGTTTTACATACATCACATTATCAGAGTTACACAACACGATACAATATTGACAGTCATTATAACTTGACTACATCGAAACTGACTTAGCACAAACCCAAATGCAACAGATAATACATAGTATAAATGATATGCTTCGTCGTCTAGTTTCAACTCCAAATCTCCATAGCATATCTTTTTTGACTTAGCTCCAGAACAATGGCAACCCGACTTTAGGCTGCCCGTGTGGAAAATTATGGGCATCCAGAGTTAAGAAAGGGAACAATAAACTCCAGGTCAGTCATGAGACTGGTGTGAGATCTTAAAAACAGTTATTTTCACAAAGAAAATAAAAAGAAATCCGCTATGCTTTTGGAAAATGAGACTACCATAAGGCCTCCCGCCACACACACAGTGCAAACACAGAATTGGAGGAGATCTCTCCTTATGATAGTCAAACACGCTTGATACGCAAAATCCTTTTGATATTATTATTAGTGCATAGTGTAGAAAACATTTCGAAAGTATAATATTAATCTGAGCCAGCATAGGCATTTTGTACTTATGCCTACTATAGCTACCATCTAAACAGTGGTGACCACCATAAGTAAATGGCAGGTTATACAACTAAAACCGTACAAGGCGCGTATTGAAGATTGGATTTCCAACAATTGTTCAGGCTAAGGAACTTCCTACTGTCACATGGGTACGCCTCTAGAGGGACGTCCCTAGAACTTAACCAGCTCTCTACCAACACAAGGCCGGGTTACCTCTGTAACTAGGTAATTGCTACACGAGTATGCCATCCCTCGGTCATTTGCGACCTTTATCCGAGGATCCACAACCACAAAGCAACAACCACAAAGTATAATAAATTTGCAACAACCATATAGGTTAAATATCTGGGCTCCATACCATGATACCACCCTTTTCCAGAAGAAAATGACATACCCTGAAGGGCGCGACCCTTATAACCTTGCCACATTCTTCCTGTTTCGACCATTTCCGGGGTATGAGGTCCGACGAAGTCTTGTCCATAAAGCTACGCTTTTCACAAAGTCATGCTTCGATCAACAAATGATCAGCAGCACTTTGTATGCCACATTACCAAATTTGGAAATATATCACTAGTAACCATCAACTACATAACCTCTGAGCTCGTACGTCATAGAGAAGGGTGTTAAGCTAAGAGAATAAATTCTCCGCAACCAATAGAAATGTGTTTGATAGAAACCAGCTTTACATTTCAAAATGTAATGTCAGACACACATCCATACAAGTCCATTCCCAGATCGAGCGGACCGAAGGCACTTTAAAAGAAGCCTTCGAAAATATGGATATTCACTAATCACGTCCGGAATCCCCATCACGAAGGGTGATAAAATCTCTATACCGGAGCAACTCGGTGCAGAGACATGCGACAAGTAATCCTTTCGTTCGAAAATACCTGGTCTTCAATACCATCTTCAAATGCAATCCCATTTCGTCGTATCATTATTCGGAATGAGGTTTATGGCACAAGGTCCTCTCCCGACTACTCCGAATAACGAGCGCTTATTTTTAAAAATAAGTGTTACATTCAGATTTCAACAAATCACAACAATTTCCACTTTGATCTTTTAAACAAAAGATCCATCACAATTACAAAGGTTCAATGTGATTTTCGAATATCCATTTGGAATCCGACCCCCGGTCGCACTGAAATTCAAATGCCATTAAAAAGGCCAATATTGATAGTCGATTATTTAACTATCAATCATCATTCACAACAGTCACTGGATTTCAAATAATTTTCCTAAAAATTATTATTATTTTCAAAATATCTTCGCAAGATATAATTTCATTTTTCAACACTTTGAAAACAAATTTCAAATCAATTTTCACACTACAATCCTTTGAAAAAAAAATTCAAATCATTTTTTCCTTACGCGGAAAACATTTCCAATATTTATTCATTTCCACTGAAAATCTGCCGAGTTTAAATATTTTAAAATAATATAAAATACTGATCCAAAATATACTTGGAAACATTTAAAATAAAACTATTTTAGAATACTTGCTTAAATATTAGTTATGAAAAATATTATACTAATATCTCATATCAAAATTCAAGTCCAAAACTAAATTTAAAATAAAATTAGTAGATAGGATATAACTATTTAAATATCCAATTTCTAAAACAAATATCAATTTAAAACTTTAAATAACCACTTCTATAACAGTTTAAAATATATTTTTACTTTAAAGATTTTTAAAATAACCTAAGTAAATAATTTTTCCGAATCATTCTTTCCTTAAAACCATCTTTACAACTTCAATCTATATTTATAAACTATACTAAAAACATTCTCGGCTTTCAGGGAAAGTACATATTCCATTCTAAAATGGTTCATTCAAATCAATTTATAAATCTTTCTGGATTTATTTTAAATTTGCGCCCCAAATCCATAAATTCCTTTCCAACTTTTAAAAATAAAACAATATTTATTTTTAAAACAAATTTCCCTTTCTTTTATAAAATTCCCATTGTGGATTTAAAATTTTAAATATCCACTAATTTACGATTTTCAAATCGATTCCCAAGTATTCATTTTCAACACCGAATCAATTTTCAAATTGATTTCCAAATTTATTCCAATTACCAAATCCAATTCCAAATAGATTTCTAAATTTATTTAAATCAACAAATCAATTTTCATATTAATTTCCCAAAGGTTTATTTTTAACACAAAACTAATTTCAAATCGATTTCCCAATTTATTTCCAAAACACCAAATCAAATTTCCAAATCGATTCCTAAAATTTATTTTAACTCCAAATTAATTCCCAAATCGATTTATAAAATTAATTTTAACCCCAAATTAAATCCCAAATTTAATTTCCAAATTTATTTCCTTTTGAAATAAATTCCTTTATCTCTTTCAAATATTTAAAATCTATATCTTAAATAATTTCTTCAACAATTAAATAATATTCTTCGAAATCCATCTATTAAACTTTTCCCGTATTTGGAATTTATTTAATAAGTTTTCGAAATAAAACTTTATCTATTTATATTTCTTCTTATAAAATTCACCCGATTCTTTTGAATGAATTTATTATAAATTTTCAACCCTAATTTCAAAATCAAATTTTTATTTATTTCTGGTATCCTACGATACCAAAAATATATTCGGCTAAATTATAGCCTTCAAAGGTTTCAATCACAAATAATCACACACATATTATATATAATCAACGCACAACATACGAAACAAATTAAATATTTGAGAAATCCAGTTTGATCCCTCCAACCTGTTTCCCTGCATCCACAGACATTAGAACAATAATTAAATACCCATTCCACTTCGAGGTGGAATATCGTGGTATATGGGATTTATATAATATCATCCGCTATTATGCGGCGCATAGGGTCTCATCTGCTATATAATGCGGGAAATTAATCACTCCAAATACATATATAATACCAATTCCATTTCGACGTGGAATATTGCGGTATATGGGTTTAATATAATATCATCTGCTATTATGCGGCGCATAGGGTCTAAACTAATATGACTAATAATAAATTAATCATCCAAGCACACAATCAACAATTTTAAATTTAACTATTTAAAATTTAAGCCAGAAAAATATTTGATTGAGTGAGAAGATCTCACCTTTTATAATGCATGCAACCCATTTTCATTTGCAATCCATTTCCAATTTGTTTCCTTCTTATATTGACCCTGTATAAACAATTGTATGATTTTATTAACATTTGAATCAATGGAAAAACAAATTATCATTTAATAGTTTTAATTCAACTAATAATTTTAATTTATCTATAAATTTTAATTTTAAACTATTTTCTTTTAAATAATTCCTTGGTAACTAAAATAATTTGGATAAGTTAACTAAACAATTTATCACCTTAATAAATTATTTTAATATAACTGAATGAATCAAAATATATGCATGCATATCTACTTCCTTTTATTTTTGAAACTACATATACTAAAATAAAATTCAATTTTTCATATAACTTTAAGCATTAAAAATATAAATTTCCAAAAATCTCTCTATATATATATATTTATATAAACTATATTCAAATACTAATAAATAACTTTTACAAATTTTAAACCTATTTTTTATAAAATCCTTCAACATTTTAAAATCCTATATAAAAAAATTCCTGTTTCATATATATATATATATATATATATATTGTTTTTGAACATGATAAAATAGTATAAAATTTTCTGCATGCATATAAATCCGTAGATAAATCACACTGTAATATTTTCTTTATGTATATGTATAAAAATTTATGAAGATAAAATAACATATACGGCTGTACCTTGGCCTCACCCTGATGCGCACGCGGTCGAGGATCCAAACCCTAACTTCGAAGCTCGACCACCACGCATGCTCGTGAACTACGATCATCACCACGCTTGTCGCTAGTACGTGCCGCAGCCATCCCATCGCGAAAACCATAGGTTGCACAATCGCTCGCCATGGATGCCTCCTAAATTCAATCGACCCAGTCGCACGCACCTATCCCCACAGTTACCGCATCGCCATGCCCTCTCATCAATTTGCACCGCAAGCCGATCCACGATTCAAACTCGAGTCTTCAACATCGGGCTGCGCTTCTCGATTTCAAGATCACGTGCGCAATTATCCTCCATGCCGTGGTCGACTGTATCTGTCGTCGCCCCTCCCATTTGAACACGCGACATTGATTTCTTTTTTTTCATTTGCGTTGAACTAGGGAATTGATTTTTGAAGAAGAATTTTTTTGCGTCCTTGTTTTATTTTGAATACGATTTGATTTTGGTTTTGAGACGATTTGTTTTTTATCGCTTATCAATTTTAGAAACGACGTTTGTTGAGATGAAGGACATGCTTTGGAGAAGATCTGCCATCGTGACATTTGGAACGGCAGCAAAAATCTTAGATGTGAGAATAAACGTGAATCAGCCAAATCTATAAATATTTTAAATTTTAAATTCAAATTGCTTTGATAAACGCAACTCAAAATGTCGATCTCCAATTAAAGCATGCCGCCAGGCGTTTATAACGTTATACGCCCATTCCGAACGCAATGAAAAGGTATCGGGTCCAAATTCGATCGTATGGAGAAGATAGCTTTTTGAACTGGTTAAAATATCGAATTTTCGATTTAAATCTCAGTGCATTTGCTTATCGTACGGCCAAACGATTATTCCCAACACTATGAAATTTGAAATCCGATAATATAACACTATTACGGATCCAATGGAATTGGTTTCGTCGAATTCCGAGACCGTGCCTCGGAAGGCTATTTTTAAATATTGATTTAAACGACAAATTTTCAAAACTGAACAAAACAATTTTAAATTCAACTTTTAAAATTTCTATTACCTTCAGTATCGCCAATATAAATTTTCTAAGCCATCAAATTATTTTTAACATGCTTACTACTTAAGATTCAATATTTTACCCAACTTCAATAAATTAAATTCGATAATTTAATCGTCAAATCCATAGCAATATTTGAAATTCAAGCTTAAAATATCTTCCAATATTTAAAATCAATTAAATATTTCAATTTCAAATGTTTGAAATTCTGGGTCATCACATTCTTTCCCCCTTAAAAGAATTTCGTCTCGAAATTACTAGTTAAGAAGAATGATCCTCAACCTGTTTATCATTTTTTCCAATTCAAATAGTTTTTAACAACAACCAAATTTTTATCAAAGGCCCATTATCACTTCAATTAACTTTTCAACCTTAACCATAAGTTCCGAACAATATCATTTTCTTAAAATTCAAATTTAAATTCAAATTCAAATTTTAAATTATCAAAATTTTCTCAAAATTTTTCTAACTCCCTAAATTTTTGAAAAATTTCGCTAGCGTCTCATTTGTGCGGCTAGCTCGGTACAACTACAAAATGCCACAATGGGCCCCAGATTTCAAAAGAAAACAAAAAGCCAAGCGGTTAGATAAGAAAATCACCAATTTCATATAGAAATTCAAATACATATTATTTTCGAGCAATTCAAATTTATCTTTGAAATCAAAATCCCAATTCCATTTTTCTTTATATCAACTGTATGCTATTTAACAATCATATCCAGTTTCTACATTCAAAATCATTTTGCACATTCCATTACAAAAGTTTGAATACTTACTTCTATACCATTTTTACTTCACTGTTGAAGTTATATATCCATTTTCATTCAATCTTACATTTTCGATTTCATTTGAATTCAAATTACATTTTCAATTCCATTTGGATTCGATTTACCTTCTTAATATTGAACTTATCAACTATCATTCATTCACAACTGATTCATATCACTATTTTAAATTAATTTCATTTGCTAATTCATTGCAAGTTCTGATTCATTTTATCTCAAACCATTTTTTATTTCCATCTTTATTATCTTTAGTTCACTTCGAACTAATTTTACAACTTCATTTTATTTCGCACAATTCTAATTGGTTTTCAATATTCAGTTTCAATTCCAGTTTTATTCTTTTATTCATTCCCAAAAATTTATTTTCAATTCACCAATTTGGTTTATAACCACTTATATTTAAACTGGATTTCGAATCCCATATGAATTTAATTTATCTTTCATTTATAATAATTGAATTCAATTCATTTAAATTCATATTTTCTTTGTTATTCGTTCAATTAGTTTCACTTACTAATTTTATTTCAATACTTCCCTTTGTTTATCACGAATCAAATTCAATTTCAATTTCAATTCTATTTACTTACAGATTCGAAATGAATTTCAACATTCAATTTCACTTTCATTTACTTGCAATTGTAAATTTATTTATTCATTCAAAATTTTATCTTCCACCTTAATGGATTTTATTCCAATCATTTAGTCTATAAGACTTCTCAAATTCACCTGTATTCAAATTATCTCAAGTCAATTTCAGTTTAAATCTGAATTTTCTAAGTTTTCAAACTTATTTATTATTCCATAACTATTTTTAATAAGATTCCAGAGTCTTTTCAACATTTCAAAATCAATTCAAATTATCTTTTATATTTCCAAAACCAATCCCAGTTTCCCAAACAACTTCAATTTATAATAATTTGGCGGCAATTCCTATCCTGGAAACTTGAAAATGAACATCGATGATGCTGCAGTCATCACCGAAGTTATTTTCCTGCGACCTAAAAGAAGTTAAAGCTTTCATTCCTTTAAAAACATTTTTCCAAACCTTGAAATCATTCTCACACTAAAAGGGATTTTAACCTTTTCCAAATTTCAAAATTTTCAAATCCTTTCAAAAACATTTCCAAATATTCCTCTGGAATTCCATTTCAAATTTATAAATCGCATTTACATTTACAATTCCCATTTGTATATGGATTTTATTTTCTTAGCTCTTTGTTTATCATTTCAATTTCTTATTCAATAATGATAACAGTTTAATATTACCATTCCCTTGAGAACCAAGCAACCATATACTATAATAATTTACGGAAAATGATTTCTTTTCTATAAAAAAATAGTTTGGGTAAAATTATTTCATTTACCCTATTTTAAAACAATATCATGTTGAATTGTTCTGTACAAGTGTTTAGAGATCCCTATCAATAGAGTTGTACAGACTATAACGATCAGAATCCATATACCACTCAACAAACCAATCATAACAATATAAAACAATTTTTTTTACAAATACGCGCTCATATCAATTATTACACTCGCACTCATTCTAGAGTACTACTGGCTCTATCTTTAACGATAACACCCAACAGAGCCAAGGTTATCGCTTACCAAATGCTTTGATACCAAATGTAACGATCTGATTTTTCGACTTTCGAAAATCGACAACAATACATCCATTATATCAAATGTCGCACAGTCGAATGCCGAAAAACCGAACTGTTATGGTTAAAGAAGAAGAAGATAGAAGAAGAAATAGAAAACAATAACAGAATCTCACATTTCGCAGCGGAACAAATATAATAGATAAATCAATAACCTTTAAAACAAAAGCACTGTATCAGTTTTACATACATCACATTATCAGAGATACACAACACGATACAATACCGACAGTCATTATAACTTGACTACATCGAAACTGACTTAGCACAAACCCAAACGCAATGGATAATACATAGTATAGATGATACGCCTCGCCATCCAGCTTCAACTCCAAATCTCCATACAATATCTTTTCTGACTTAGCTCCAGAATAATGACAAACTGACTCAAGGCCGCCTGTGTGGAAAATTATGGACACCCAGAGTTTAGACAGGGAACAATAAAATCCAGGTCAGTCATGGGACTGGTGTGAGATCTTAAAAATAGTTATTTTCACAAAGAAAATAAAAAGAAATCCTCTATTCTTTCGGAAAATGAAACTACCATAAGGATTCCCGCCGCACACACAATGCAAACGTAGAATTGGAGGAGATTTCTCCTTATGATGTCAAACAGGCTTGATACGCAAAATCCTTCTGATATTATTATTAGTGCATAGTGCAGAAAACATTTCGAAAGTATAATATTAATCTTAGCCAGCATAGGCATTTCGCACTTATGCCTACTATAGCTACCATCTAAAAAGTAGTGACCACCATAAGTAAATGGCATGTTATACAACTAAAACTGTATAAGGCGGTATTGGAGATTGGATTTCCAACAAATGGTCAGGATAAGGAACTTCCTACCATTTCATGGGTACGCCTCTGAAGGGATGTTCCGAGAACTTAACCAGCTCTCTGTCAATACAAGCCCGGGTTACCTCTCTGACTAGGTAACTACTACACGAGTATGCCATCCCCCGGTCGTTTGCGAACTTTATCTGAGGACCTTCAACCACAAAGCAACAACCACAAAGTATAATAAATTTGCAGTAACCACATAAGTTAAATATCTAGGCTCCATACCATGATATCAACCTTTTCCAGAAGGAAATGACATACCCTAAAGGGCGCAACCCTCATAATCTTGCCGCATTCTTCCTGTTTCGACCATTTCCGGGGTATGAGGTCCGACGAAGTCTCGTCCATAAAGCTACACTTTTCACAAAGTCATGCTTCGATCAACAAATGATCAGCAGCACTTCGTATGCCACATTACCAAATTTGGGAATATATCACTAGTAACCATCAACTACATAACCTCTGAGCTCGTACGTCTCAGAGAAGTGTGTTAAGCTAAGAGAATAAATTCTCTTCCACCAATAGATATGTATTTGATAGAAACCAGCTTTACATCTCAAAGAGTAATCTCAGACACACATCCATACAAGTCCGTTCCGAGATCGAATGAAACCGAAGGCACTTCAAAAGAAGCCCATGCAAATCCGGATATTCACTAATCACGTCCGGAATCCCCATCACAAAGGGTGATAAAATCTCTATACCGGAGCAACCCGGTGTAGAGACATTCGATAAGTAATCCTTTTGTTTTCGAAAATACCCGGTCTTCAACACCATCTTCAAATGCAATCCCATTTCGTCGTATCATTATTCGGAATGGGTTTTATGACACAAGGTCCTCTCCCGGCTAATCCAAATAACGATCGCTTATTTTTTAAAATACGTGTTACATTCAGATTTCAACAAATCACAACAATTTCCACTTTGATCTTTTAAACAAAAGATCCATCACAATCACAAAGGTTCGATGTGGTTTTCGAATATACATTTGGAATCCGACCCCCGGTCGCATCGAAATCCAAATTCCATTAAAAAGGCCAATATTGATAGTCGATTATTTAACTATCAATCATCATTCACAACAGTCACTGGATTTCAAATAATTTTCCCAAAAATTATTATTATTTTCAAAATATCTTCGCAAGATATAATTTCATTTTTCAACACTTTGAAAACAAATTTCAAATCAATTTTCACACTTCAATCCTTTGAAAACAAATTTCAAATCATTTTTTTCCTTACGTGGAAAACATTTCCAATATTTATTCATTTCCACTGAAAATCTGTCGAGTTCAAATAATTTAAAATAATATAAAATACTGATCCAGAATATACTTGGAAACATTTAAAATAAAACTATTTTAGAACACTTGTTTAATTATTAGTTATGAAAAATATTACACTAATATCTCATATAAAAATTCAAGTCCAAAACTAATTTTAAAATAAAATTAGTAGATAGGATATAACTATTTAAATATCTAATTTCAAAAACAAATATCAATTTAAAACTTTAAATAATCACTTCTATAATAGTTTAAAATAAATTTTTACTTTAAAGATTTTGAAAATAACCTAAGTAAATATTTTTTCCAAAACATTTTTTCCTTAAAACCATCTTTACAACTTCAATCTATATTTATAAACTATATTGAAAACATTTTCGGCTTTCAGGGAAAGTACATATTCCATTCTAAAATGGTTCATTCAAATCAATTTATAAATCTTTCTGGATTTATTTTAAATGTACGTCCCAAATCCGTAAATTCCTTTCCAACTTTTAAAAATAAAACAATATTTATTTTTAAAACAAATTTCCTTTTCTTTTATAAAATTCCCACTGTGGATTTAAATTTTAAAATACCCACTAATTTACAATTTTCAAATCGATTCCCAAGTATTCACTTTCAACACCGAATCAATTTTCAAATTGATTTCCAAATTTATTTCAATTACCAAATCCAATTCCAAATTGATTTCTAAATTTATTTAAATCAACAAATCAGCCTTCATATCAATTTCCCAATGGTCTATTTTTAACACCAAATTAATTCAAATCGATTTCCCAATTTATTTCCAAAACACCAAATCAAATTTCCATATCGATTCCTAAAATTTATTTTAACTCCAAATTAATTCCCAAATCGATTTCTAAAATTAATTTCAACCCTAAATTAAATCCCAAATTTAATTTCTAAATTTATTTCCATTTGAAATAAATTCCTTTATCTCTTTCAAATATTTAAAATCTGTATCTTAAATAATTTCTTCAACTATTAAATAATATTCTTCGAAATCCATCTATTAAACTTTTCCCATGTTTTGGAATTTATTTAATAAGTATTCAAAATAAAACTTTATCTATTTGAATTTTTTCTTTTAAAATTCACCCGATTCTTTTGAATAAATTTATTATAAATTTTCTACCTAAATTTCAAAATCAAATTTTTATTTATTTCTAGTATCCTACGATACCAAAAATATATTCGGCTAAATTATAGCCTTCAACGGTTTCAACTACAAATAATCACACATAGATAATAAATAATCAACACACAACATACGAAACAAATTAAATATTTGAGCAATCTAGCTGGATCCCTCCAACCTGTTTCCTTGCATCCACAGACGTTAGAACAACAACTAAATACCCATTCCACTTTAAGGTGGAATATCGCGGTATATGAGATTTATATAATATCATCCGCTATTATGCACATAGGGTCTCATCCGCTATATAATGCGGGAAATCAATCACTCTAAATACATATATAATACCAATTCCACTTTAAGGTGGAATATCGCAGTATATGGGTTTAATATAATATCATCTGCTATCATGCGGTGCATAGGGTCTAAACTAATGTAACTAATAATAAATTAATCATCCAAGCACATAATCAACAATTTTAAATTTAGCTATTCAAAATTTAAACCAGAAAAATATTTGATTGAGTGAGAAGATCTCACATTTTATAATGCATGCAGCCCATTTTCATTTGCAATCCGTTTCTAGTTTGTTTCCTTCATATATTGACCTTGTATAAACAATTGTATGATTTTATTAACATTTGAATGAATGGAAAAACAAATTATCATTTAATAGTTTTAATTCAACTAATAATTATAATTTGGCTACAAATTTTAATTTTAAACTATTTTCTTTTAAATAATTTCTTGGCAACTAAAATAATTTGGATAAGTTAAATAAACAATTTATCACCTTAATAAATTATTTTTAATACAACAAAATGAATCAAAATATATGCATGCATATCTACTTTCTTTTATTTTTAAAACTACATACACTAAAATAAAAATCAATTTTTCATATAACTTTAAGCATTAAAAATATAAATTTCCAAAAATCTCTATATATATATATATATAAACTATATTCAAATACTAATAAAATAACTTTTACAAATTTTGAATCTAATTTTATAAAATCCTTCAACATTTTAAAATCCTATATAAAAAAAATTTCCTATTTCATATATATATATATATATATATATATTGCTTTTGAACATGATAAAATAGTATAAAATTTTCTGCATGCATATAAATTCGCAAATAAATCACAAAATAAAATTTTCTTTCTGTATATGTATAAAAATTTATGAAGATAAAATAGCATATACGGCTATACCTTGGCCTCACCCAGATGTGCACGCGACCGAGGATCCAAACCCTAACTTCATGTCACGGCCCGCTCTTCTCGACACTCGAAAATTGACACAAAATACTCCACGGTATAATATGCCGACAATCAAGTGCCGAAAAAGACAGATTGATGAGGAAAAGAAAGAAGATAGAAGAAAGAAGGAACTAAACAATAACAGAATCATACAATCGCAGCGGAACAAAATATAATAGTCAATAGTAGATCTTTACACAGAATGAAAACTATATCTGTTTTATATATATTTCATCATCAGAGTATCACAAACAAACAACATTTACCAGTCTGACAATATCAACAAACACAGCAGCGGATAAAAACAAGCACGGATAATACGTCTCGGTCTCCAGCTCCTCTCTTGAGCTCCACAGCATCCTTACCTGTAATCTATAAAACTCGGTCTGACACGAGCATTAAATGAAATAACACCCGAGTCAGTCTGGAATACCAACGTGAGGGAAATACACCCAAATTGATTATTAAAGTTTCAAAAATTCTTTTGAAAACAAAAGCATCTCGTAAGACCACGCCACAAATAAACATGTCGGGTTTTTACCTTACGATAGCTAAAACACTTCTTATAAAATCCTCTGATATTGTAATAGTGTCTATATACAAATACTTATTAAAATAGCCGAAATTGTTACATTCATTAAATTCCAGCTACTAGCCACAAAGTGGGTAATACAAACAAAACTCGTAAAAGGCTCGTAGGGAGAATGGATTTTCAACTAATAACTAGGCACTGGGTACCACCTGTCACAGTACGTGGCCTAGATAATCGTACCAAGGATTACTCCCAATCCCCTGAAACACAAGACCGAGACTACCCCTTACTGGATAATCCCGAGTAAGATCACCCCACGGTTGGAATCAGCAACCACACCACTAAGCCGAATAAAAAGGGACATCTAGACAGGGATGACCTCACCCTAATGGGTGCTACCCACATAGCCTTGCTGCATAACCCCTGATTTTCAGTCATTCCCAGTTGATGAGGCTCGAGGCTAAGTGTTACCTTTTAGAACGTTTCACTTAGAATGCCCATCCTCCACGCGACGATGTTCCGAAAACATTCATCCATATAAGTCCGTCCCGTGTTCGAACGGAACCGAATGCACTATCCCTACCACATCCATTTTGGAAACATTCTCAGGATTAGTAGCGACTAGCCCTTGCACTTCACTGCTCCATCTTCGACTCCGAACTCGTCTTCCTCACAAAAAGGTACAAACCGGATCGTAGTGGTTCTCAAGAAATAAATCCCGATCCCGATCTCTTCGAAACGATCAATGCATTGGACAATATTAATAGTCGGTGATTTAATATCAATTAATAATCACAAGTAACCATCAAACAATAAATAATTTTCCCAAGTTATTTATTATCCTTAAAATATCTTTGCAAGATATATTTCCATTTTCAACCCTTTTGGAAACAGTTTTCAAACTCTACTCTTCGCATGGAATAAATTCCTAAATCTTTACTTCCTCTGAAAACATCCAGTACCAATAATTTAGATTTATAATAATTTAAATTAAAGCTATTTACATACTTTATTTAGAATATATACATACTTTATAAATGTTTCAAATAAAAATGCTTATAAAATATAAACTATTTTCCTTTAAATTAAAAGTTAAGTCATATTAATTTAAAATAAGAGTTATGAAATCCTATACCAGTTTTCAAATAAAACTTTAACCAAAATATTAATAATATTCTTTTATAACATAGTACCAATTACCCCTTTTAAAATAATTACTTCTACAACTAATTTGATAAATGTTCACTTTTAAAATTCTTACAACTTAAATAATAATTTTTTTGAACCATTCTTCAAAACAACTTCAAAACTTCTAATTTTTACTCAAAATTTTTCTTTAAAACGTACTTGGCTTTTCAGGGAAATATACTTCCATTTTAGAATAAACCAACGAATTCCTTTTAAATCCTGCTTGATTTATCCCAATTCAAATTTAGGTTTAAATCCCATAAATTTCTTCCAACACTTTAAAAATAAACCTTTTTTTATTTTTAAACACATTTCTATTTCCTGGAAATCACTACCATACTATGTGCTTAAAATATTTAGAATAAGGCTACTAGAAATTCCTTAAATGAAAATAATACTTAAGAAAATATAGAGGAGTTTCTAAGTAATTTAAAACAAAATTACCCTTTTAAAATAAAGTTATTAATCCATTATTTATTATAATTTCCTTCTTGAAATCTTATTACTACTTTACCTTTAAAATAATTAAATATCATAATTACTTAAATAAGTATCTACATATACTTAAAAATAATTAAAATAATATTTTTTTGCTAAAATATTCTAAAACCCATTTTAAACTGCCAACTTATAATTTGAAAGCTTTTCTTTGAAACAAACCAAATTTCCAGGAAAAAAAGAAAAAATGCACTTTCCATCCTTTAAAGATCATCACATTTCTACCTTTAAATCAATTTTACCTTTCTTATATAATTTTTCCCCGCAAATCTATCTTTCAAAATTTATCCACGGGTAAATATACCAATTTATTTATAAACTCAATTTATAAATTTTCGTTTCTCATTTCCATTCCAATCTCAGCTTTTAAAACCATTTACAAATTTCAGCCCAATTTCTCGAATTTAATTCACTTAAATTCATTACTTAAAATTACTTTTCATTTCCTTTTTACTCCCATTCCACTTTATTGATAATTTAAAATACCAAATTATATTATCCAACCATAACACAGCATAATAAACTCCAAATCAATCTATCATAGGATATTAATGAAATATATCACAGATTATCAATATAATTTCTATTTGTGAGGAATCCAGTTGGATCCCTCCAACTTGTTTTCCCTACAGCCACAGACATTAGCACAACAAATAAATATCAATCCAGACTGATATTAATATTTATATTCAACCAATCACTCAATTATTTAAATATTAACTATTTAAATTCAATGGCATCCAGATGTGAGTGAGATTAACTCACCCTAAATTTCGACGCGCATTTTAAATTTTGAATTAAATCAACCGCGATCGATTTAACCCAAAATTCCGCTAACTCCGATCGTCTCCAAATCTAGACTGCAGCATAGTCGCGTCGCTGCGATCCCGACGCTTCTCATTTCGTCGAATTCTATCAATGTATGAAATAGTTACACGGTTTTAAAGTTTTTAACTAAAATTTACATTAATAAATTTGATTTCTTATATAATGCTCAGAAAAATCACGGCCGTACGTTGAACCAAAGGAGATCAAACCCGCTCGTCCTATTTCTTCTACTTCGTGCGATACCAGGGTCATTTCGAATCCATCAACCACCTTAGGGTTTCGAACGACGCTTACTCTCTGGCCATTCGAAGCTAGATCAAACCCTGCCATCATGAAGCTCGTCGCGTCACCTTCCTTCAACTAGAGGGACTTTGGACTCGGCTTCTCCAGCGTGTCGATAAACGTGCCCGAAGTGGCATGTTTGTGGCCAAAATACGGCATAGTCGAAGAGCTTCAGGCAATCGCAGCCACATGGATGGAAAGCTCTCTCCAAGCCCTACAATTTTTAGTTGGATGTTTTGGATAATATTTCTTGGATCGAGATGATTTGAGGGAGAAAACACGATAATTTTTGGCTACTAAATTGTATGGTGGCGGCTGAAGAAAACCCTATAGGGTTTCAGCGAAAAGAACGTATATATACACGTTTATAATATTATTTCAATATTAAATTCATTTTTAAACAACTTTTTCAAACGATCTCCAAAAAACGCATGCCGACATGCGATTATAATGTTTTACTCACATTTCGAATACAATGGAACGTGTTTCGGAGGCTAATTTGATCGTATGTGGAAGTTAGCTTTTTGAATCGATTTAAAATAATAAATTATCGATTTAAACTTCAACGTGTTTCACACCCGTACGAACAAACGGTAAATCCAAACACTACGAAATTTTGAAATCCGATAATAGTGCACTATTATGGATCCAATGGAACTAGTTTCGTCGAATTCCGAGATTGTGCCCCGGAAGGCTATTTTAACTCGTCGATTAATTCGAGCGATTTTCAAAATCGTCGAAATCACTTGAAATTTCACTTTTAAAATTTTACTAACTTAATTATACATCATATAGAACTTATAATCACATTAGAAACCATTCTGATTCACTTCGAACCGAAATCTGATTATTTGCATTATTTAAATATTAAATTTCATTATTAAATTAATATAAAATTTTCAACTTTAGCTTATCGATTTTTGATTCCATCCAACAGTCCAATATTGTAATTCAAATCTAAATAGACTTAAAATAAATTTTAGAAACCAATTCCGTTCCATTTGCCTCCAGATTCACAAATTATTTCAATTCCCAAATATTAAATTATTATAATTCAATTTCAATTGAATTACCATATTCGATATTTTAACTAATTATATTAATTTAACCAAAATCTTATTATTCAATATCAAATTATAATTCACATTCAACATTTAAAATGAATTAAATATTCAAATTCTAACGACCAAAATTCTGGGTCGTTACATTCCTTCCTCCTTATAAAAATTTCGTCCCCGAAATTTGCTAAGGTATGAAAAATGTTACTAAATTCATCTACTTACCCCAAAATTCATTCAAGTAAAATTTACATTCATTTCTCAAAACCTTTTTGCTCAATTCCAAAACCATTTTTTTTATTTCTAACTCATAAGCTTGTGTTTCCAACATCATTTCAAAAATCAACTTTCCAAGTTAACCAAAATTTCAAAACTCCAAAAAAAATTCTAACTCCCAAAAATTTCAAAATTTTTTGGCAGAGTCTCCTTTGTACGGAGGAGCTTTTGCAATATCACAATAGATATAAATATATATACATCGACCCACACGGTCGGAAAACCAAATATATCACAATATATATATATATCATTTTCCTAATTTTATTGCGTAGGCGTACCTTTTATTAGCATTTTAAAAGCAAGCTGCTAATATATTGTGCATTTGCGCGCTCCAACTCTATCGATTGCCTTCCGTACCTGTACTTACTCAAACATATGTATCAGTTTTCAACAATATAAGATTTTTAACAACCTTCCATACATTTATCTTAGCCAAACACCTCAATTACATAGTTCAAACAAACAAATTTCATAATTCAACCTGTTAACCATATATTATAAGCAAATCCCAAGATTTCAATCACTATTTTTATTTCCTAACAAATCCAACTTCATTTTATTTCACTTGAATGATTTACATTCAAGTTTATTATTCTTAATCCATATTCACATCAGTATGATAAACATGTGCATTACTTGCATCTATTTACTTCAATTCAATTCCAAATTGATTCACAACGAAATTTTTATTTTTAGTTTGATGTATTTGCATTTCTTTGATGATCCATTTTCATTTATATGCAAAACCACTTAATTAGATTCCACTTAATCCAATTGATTCAAAAATACCAGTTTAATTTTCTCCTTTAAATCAATTCAATTCCGTTTACAACAAAACGACCAATTTCCATGCAAATTTTAATGTTATTCAAACAAATAACCATTTCTTAAGCTTATACCATTTAAAATCAATTCCAACATAAACTTATATTAATATTATTCCATTGGAATTATTTACAACCCAAGCATCCTCATTTTTATTCCATTATCAAATTAAATTCCTATTCTTACACTTCCAATTCATTATCCATATAGGTTTATTCAAAACCATCTCTTAAAACTCGACAACGACCCTTACACAATTTCTTAAGTTATTTCAACTACAAAATAACTCCATTTCTTCTTACATTCATTTTATTTTCATTTAAATTTGATTCTCATTAAATCAAATTCCAATCTATTACAAATTTTAGTTCAATCTGTTTACTTACTCAATCCATTTTAATTTATTCACCTTCTCAATTCATTTCTGAATTTACTTAATTTATAACATGCCCATTTTCAATTATCTTATATTCAAACTGAATTTATTTGTAGTTCGGACCATGTCTATTTTAACCCAACTTCATTTCATTCAACAATATTCACATCACAATTAATTTATTTGCAATATATGTCGAATTCCATTTAATTAAGCTTACGCTAGTTTCATCTTCAAACTATTCTCTCGAATTTAGTTGGGTGAAAATTTTATTCATTCAATATCAATTCAACTTAAATAAATTTCCTTCAATTTAATCTTTTACTTATTTAATTCAAGTTCAACTAGATTTTATTTAGCCAACTTAAATTCATACCATTTCCTTTACTATTTTAATTAAGAATTTAATTCCATTCAATATAATTTCTATCACAATTAAATTTTGATTTCAACTCAATCTAAATTCAATTCAATCCCTTTTGATTTAAATTAAATCAAATTCGATCCAATTTTATTTCTCCATTCAATTTAAAATTTTACTCTCCAATATATAAGTTCAAAAACTTATTTACTAACTTAAGTCCATGCATCTTATATATATATATATATATATATATATTACTTTTCCTTATCACATTTTACATCCATTTAGGATTTAAATTTTGACTTTACCGTACCGTTCAACCATTACCTATTTATGTTAATAATTCCATTTTCTATTCATAAGTTCACCAACTTATTTATTTAAATGCTTATATTGCTCATTTGAGTCATTTTCACCTTACAATCACAATTCCAAATTATATATAACACTTAATAGCTTAAGGATATAAATTTTCATTCTACAATTATAACCCACAATTATATATTCATTTTATATTTCAATTTTATATCCCTTTTAATTCAATTCCAGTTTCAGTTTTATTTTAACTTATCTCAAGTTAAATTCAAATATATTTTATTCACCACCATTTACTCAAGTTAAATTTTTATTCCAGGAGTAAAATTTTCATTTTTATTCCTTATTCAAAACAACTTCACTTTATAGGTTCAATAGTTGATTCATTTTTATCTTTCACATTTTTTTCTTTTAAATAGAATTCCCAGAATTCAATTGCCGGTTTTATTTCAAAACCGATTTGAAATTATAAATAACACATACCCACTTGGTATATCAAATCAAATCCGTATTTCACAACAACTTGGTTTTGCCAAGAAAACTTCCCTTTTGAAATTTCCAAAACCCCTTGTATACCCAATAAGTCAAAACAAATATCATTACCAATCACCACGGTAGCAATCCATTACCTTAAAAACTCGAAAATGAATTCTGATGATGTGGCCATCATCATCAGGATTATTTTCCAACGAATAAAGTGAGTTCAGTGCTTCCTTACTTCCACAAATTTCATTAAAACAATTTCCATTCCGAAATATTTTCCAAAATAATACTCCATCATTGCTTTCAAACACTTTGGAAAACATTTCAAACATTCCCATGATTTTAAATTCCCAAATTTTTTGTTTAAATTCATTTTTAAACACTTTTCCAAAATTTTCGGGATTTAAATTCTGGTCTAAATCAAATTTTAGTTATACTTATAGAATTCTATTTGGTTATAAACCATTTCAAATTTTAAATTCTTATTTGATTATAGTATTTTCAACCAAACATCCAAATATATAATAATTTCAGAAAATTATTTCTTTTATATCAAAATATAATTTTGGGTAAAATTATTTCATTTACCCTCTTTAAAAACAACACTATGTCGGTTTATCTTGTTTAAGAGTTTAGAAACCCTTATCGATACGGTTGTATTTTCCGTACCAACCAGAATTCATAAACACTCAACCGATAAGTCAACGAAGTATAAAAACAATTTTTATATTCACTAACAAATGCGCGCTCATAGCTATTATTACACTCAACTCATTATAGAGTACTATTGACTCTGTTTAATGAGCAATTTCCCCACCAGAGTCAAGGTTATCGCCAGCCTAAGCTCTGATACCTAGTGTCATGGCCCGCCCTTCTCGACCCTCGAAAATCGACACAAAAATACTCCACAGTATAATATACCGACAATCAAGTGCCGGAAAAGACAGATTGTTGAGGAAAAGAAAGAAGAAAGAAGGAACTGAACAATAACAGAATCTCACAATCGCAGCGGAACAAAATATAATAGTCAATAGCAGATCTTTACACAATATGAAAACTATATCTGTTTTATATATATTACATCATCAGAGTATCACAAACAAACGACATTTACCAGTCTGACAATATCAACAATCACAGCAGCGGATATAAACAAGTACGGATAATACATCTCGGTCTCCAGCTCCTCTCCTGAGCTCCACAACATCCTTTCCTGTAATTTGTAATACTCGGTATGACCCTAGCATTATAATAAAATAACACCCCGGTCGGTCTGGAATACCAGCGTGAGAGAAATACACCCAAATTGATTGTTAAAGTTTCAAAAATCCTTTTGAAAACAAAAGCATCTCGTAAGACCACACCATAAATAAACATGTCGGGTTTTTACCTTACGAGAGCTAAAACATTTCTTATAAAATCCTCTGATATTATAATAGTGTCTATATACAAATACTTATTAAAATAGCCGAAATTTTTACATTCGTTAAATTCCAAATACTAGCCACAAAGTGGGTAATACAAACAAAACTCGTAAAAGGCTCGTAGGGAGAATGGATTTCTAACTAATGACTAGGCACTGGGGTACCACCTGTCACAGTACGTGGCCTAGATCACCGTACCGAGGATTACTCCCAATCCCCTAACAAGACCGAGACCACCCCTTACTAAATAATCCCGAGTAAGATCAACCTACGGTTGCGATCAGCAACTGCACCACTAAGCCGAATAAAAAGGGACATCTAGACAGGGATGACCTCACCCTAATGGGTGCTACCCACATAGCCTTGCTGCATAACCCCTTATTTTCAGTCATTCCCGGTTGATGAGGCTCAAGGCTAAGTGTTACCTTTTAGAACGTTTCACTTAGAATACCCATCGTCCACCCGACGATGTTCCGAAAACATTCATCCATACAAGTCCGTCCCAGGTTCGAATGGAACCAAAGGCACAATTCCTACTACATCCATTTTGGAAACATCCTCAAGATTAGTAGCGACTAGCCCTTGCACTTCACTGCTCCATATTCGACTTCGAACTCGTCTTCCTCACAAAAACGTACAAACCAGATCGAAGTGGTTTTCGAGAAATAAATCCTGATCTCGGTCTCTTCGAAACGATCAATGCATTGGCCAATATTGATAGTCGGTGATTTAACTATCAATTAACATTCACAAACAACCATTAAACAATAAATAATTTTCACAACATCCTTAAAATATCATTGCAAGGTATATTTCCATTTTCAGCCCTTTTGGAAATAGTTTTCAAACCCTACTCTTCTCATGGAATAAATTCCCAAATCTTTACTTCCTCTGAATTCATCCAAGTACCAATACTTTAGATTTAAAATAATCTAAATTAAAGCTATTTACATACTTTATTTGGAATATATGCATACTTTATAAATGTTTCAAATAAAACTGCTTACAAAATATAAACTATTTTCCTTTAAATTAAAAGTTAAGTCATACTAAATTTAAAATAAGAGTAATGAAATCCTATACAAGTTTTCAAATAAAACTTTAACCAATTATCTTTAAAATAAAACCATTTTATAAAATATAAATATTAATAATGTTCTTTTAAAACATAATACCAATTACCCCTTTTAAAATAATTACTTCTATAACTAATTTGATAAATGTTCACTTTTAAAATTCTTACAACAAAAATAATAATATTTTTGAAACCATTCTTTAAAACAACTTCAAAACTTCTAAATTTTACTCAAAAATCTGCTTTAAAAACGTACTTGGCTTTTCAGGGAAACACACTTCCATTTTAGAATAAACCAACGAATTCTTTTTAAATCCTGCTTGATTTATCCCAATTCAAACTTATGTTTAAATCCCGTAAATTTCTTCCAACACTTTAAAAATAAACCCTCTTTTTATTTTTAAACACATTTCTATTTCCTGGAAATCACTTCCAAACTATATGCTTAAAATATTTTGAATAAGTCTACTAGAAATTCCTTAAATGAAAATAATACTTAAGAAAATATAAAGGAGTTTCTAAGTAATTTAAAACAAAATTACCCTTTTAAAATAAAGTTATTAATCCATTATTTATTATAATTTCCTTTTTGAAATCTTATTACTACTTTACCTTTAAAATAATTAAATATCATAATTACTTAAATAAGTATCTACTTATACTTAAAAATAATTAAAATAATAATTTTTTCCCTTAAATATTCTAAAACCCATTTTAAACTGCCAACTTATAATTTGAAAGCTTTTCTTTGAAACATACCGAATTTCCAGGGAAATAAAGAAAAAATGCACTTTCCATCCTTTAAAGATAATCTCATCTCTACCTTTAAATCAATTTTACCTTTCTTATAGAATTTTTCCCTAAAAATCTATCTTTCAAAATTTGTCCACCGATAAATATACCAATTTATTTATAAACTCAATTTATAAATTTCCGTTTCTCATTTCCATTCCAATCTCAGTTTTCAAAACCATTTACAAATTTCAACCCAATTTCTCGAATTTAATTCACTTAAATTCATTACTTAAAATTACTTTTCATTTCCTTTTTACTCCCATTCCACTTTATTGATAATTTAAAATATCAAATTATATTATCCAACCATAACACAGCATAATAAATTCCAAATCAATCTATCACAGGATATTAATGAAATATATCACATATTATAAATATAATTTCTATTTGTGAGGAATCCAGTTGGATCCCTCCAACCCGTTTTTCCTACATCCACAGACATTAGCATAACAAATAAATATCAATCCAGACTGATATTAATATTCATATTCAACTAATCACTCAATTATTTAAATATTAACTATTTAAATTCAATGGCATCCAGAAGAGAGATTAACTCACATTGAATTTCGACGAGCGTTCTAAATTTTGAATTAAATTGACCGCGATCAATTTGACCAAAAATTCCGCTAACTCCGATCATCTCCAAATCCAGACTGCAGCGTAGATCGTGTCGATGCGATCCTGATGCTTCTCGTTTCGTCAAATTCTATCAATGGATGAAATAGTTACACGGTTTTAAAGTTTTTAACTAAAATTTGCATTAATAAATTTGATTTCTTATATAATGATCAGAAAAATCACGGCCGTACGTTAAACCAGAGGTGAACAAACCCGCTCGTCCTATTTCTTCTACATCGTGCGATACCAGGGTCATTTCGAACCCATCAACCGCCTTAGGGTTTCGAACGATACTCTATGGCCATTCGAAGCTAGATCAAACCCTGCCATCATGAAGCTCGTCGCGCCACCTTCCTTCGACTAGCGGACTTAGGACTCGGCTTCTCCAGCGCGTCGATAAACGTGCCCGAAAGTGGCATGTTTGTGGCCAGAATACGGCATCATCGAAGAGCTTCTGGCGATCGCAGCCGCATGGATGGAAAGCTCTCTCCAAGCCCTACAATTTTCTAGTTGGATGTTTTGGATAATATTTTTTGGATCGAGATGATTTGAGAAAGAAAACATGATAATTTTAGGCCATTAAATTGTATGGTTGCGGCTGCAGAAAACCCTCTAGGGTTTCGGCCAAAAGAACGTATATATAAACGTTTATAATATTATTTTAATATTAAATTCATTTTTAAACAACTTTTTCAAACGATCTCCAAACAATGCATGCCGACAGGCGATTATAATGTTTTACCCACATTCCGAATACAATGGAACGTGTTTCGGAAGCTAATTTGATCGTATGTGGAAGTTAGCTTTTTGAATCAATTTAAAATAATAAATTATCGATTTAAACTTCAACGTGTTTCACACCCGTACAAAAAACAGTAAATCCAAACGCTACGAAATTTAGAATCCGATAATAATACACTATTACGGATCCAATGGAACTAGTTTCGTCGAATTCCGAGACAGTGCTCCGGAAGGCTAT
This sequence comes from Allium cepa, assembly GCA_030765085.1. Lineage (NCBI taxonomy): Eukaryota > Viridiplantae > Streptophyta > Magnoliopsida > Asparagales > Amaryllidaceae > Allium > Allium cepa. The sequence continues at coordinate 906,403,560 of CM060937.1, forward strand.
TTTAACTCGTCGATTGATTCGAGCGATTTTCAAAATCGTCGAAATCACTTGAAAAGTCACTTTTAAAATTTTACTAACTTAATTATACATCATATAGAACTTATAGTCACATTAGAAACCATTCTGATTCACTTCGAACCAAAATCTGATTATTTGCATTATCCTCCATGCCGTGGTCGACTGTGTCTGTCGTCGCCCCTTCCATTTGAACATGTGCCATTGATTTCTTTTTTTTTCATTTGCGTTGAACTGGGGAGCTGATTTTTGAAGAAGAAATTTTTTTCGGCCCTTGTTTTATTTTGAATACGATTTGATTTTCATTTTGAAACGATTTGTTTTTTATCGCTTATCAATTTTAGAAACGATGCATGTTGAGATGAAGGACACGTTTTGGAGAAGATCTACCATCGTGACATTTGGAACGACGGCAAAAATCTCAGATCAGCCAAATTTATAAATATTTTAAATTTTAAATTCAAATTGCTTTGATAAACGCAACTCAACATCTCAGTCTCCAATTGAAGCGTGCGCCAGGTGTTTATATTGTTATACGCCCACTCCGAAAGCAATGGAAAAGGTTTCGGGTCCAAATTCAATCGTATGGAGAATATACCTTTTTGAACCGGTTAAAATATCATATTTTCGATTTAAATTTCAGCGCCTTTGCTTATCGTACGGCCAAACGATTATTCTATACACTACAAAAATTGAAATCCGATAATAAAACTCTATTACGAATCCAATGGAATTGGTTTCATCGAATTCCGAGACCGTGCCTTGGAAGGCTATTTTTAAATATCGATTTAAACGATAAATTTTCAAAACTGAACAAAACACTTTTAAATTCAACTTTTAAAAGTTCTATTACCTTCAATATTGCCAATATAAATTTTCTAAGCCATCAAATTATTTTTAACAGGCTTACTACTTAAGATTCAATATTTTCCCCGAATTCAATAAATTAAATTCGATAATTTAATCGCCAAATCCATAGCAATATTTGAAATTCAAGCTTAAAATATCTTCCAATATTTAAAATCAATTAAATATTTCAATTTCAAATGTTCGAAATTCTGGGTCATCACACAAAGTAATGTTGCTAATGTTGTAAAGGGTGGAAAGGGGCCTTGGGTAGCACATTTATTGGAACGTTGTGTCGTAGCTTGTACTCCTTGTGAATTTCAAAGAGCTACGAAAAAATATAGTCAAATTGGAGGTGAAAAAGCTGTTGAATTCTTAAAAGATAAGCCATTTGATCATTGGGCTGATTTATTTTTTCCCGACAATCGTTGTGGTGAGAATAAATCAAATGTCGCAGAGAGTTTTAACTCTTGGATTGTGAAAGCAAGGCATCTTCCAATTACATGTTGTCTTGATGGAATTTGAATTAAGCTTAAGGCTCAAATGTCAAACCGTAGAGAAGAGGCATCTAATTGGATTACCATACTTTGTCCTAAAATGGAGAACGTTTATTTAAATTAAAAGAAGAAGGATTTGGGTGGAACGTTTCTCGTTCTTCTACTTTTGTTTTTGAAGTACATTCCTCTATTTCTCACAAAGTTGATCTTGAAAATCGGATGTGCACTTGTAACCAATGGAGAGTTACTGGTTTTCTTTGTGCACATGCATTGAAGTGCATTACCATGGCCAAACTTAATGTTTATGATTCTATTGAATATTATTTCACAACTAAGGCTTACCGTGCTACTTACTCGCATGTTATCAATCATATTCCTTTTGATAAAAATGATACTGTTTCTGAAGGGTTTTCTCCTATTCTTCCTCCTAAGGCTATTCTTAGAGCTGGTAGACGTGGAGTTAATAGACTTGATGAGTTGGATGTTTTCCATGGGGAGTAAAATAAGTTTGGAAAGTGTAAGAAGTTAGGTCATAACCATAGAAGTTTCCATTAAGTGGTTGAATGTTTTTATAATTTTTATGTCATTTTCTCTTGTTCATTTTTGAAGATAATTATGTTTTTTCTTTTTATGTTGTATTGAGATATTCTTGGATCCTATAATTTAAAAGCTATTGTATTGAATTATAATTTTGTTTCTATGTTATTCTTTTACTATTAATATTAGGTTATTCCTATGTTGTTATGTATTGTTCGACTGGTTTTGTATGGGAATATATGATATTATGTTGATGGAATTGTTTTTTTCTTCTGTAAATTAACTACCGTTTTGTCTGAAAATTTAAAATTTATTTTATGGTGTACTTGTTATTATTGTTCGTGGCAATACTCGAGAATAGTATCTATTTGTCAAAGTCTTCTATAACATTATGCATATCATTTGTTGTTTCAGGATAGATGTTGTATGCTTGGATAGTTCATATTTTAATATTTCATTGAATTTATATTTTACATAGCTATTTTTATTAAATTTTATTTATGAATTTGTAAAATGATAAATTATTTTACCATTTTTATGATTTTACCTGTTAATTGTTATGATATTAAATGATCTTGGAAATTTCAGCAACGAGGATGATAGTTTGATAACGCAAGATATCGAGCACGAATGGAAGCCCCTAAGTGAACGAACTGCAACAGTTTTACTGATTCAGATAATATTACTCAGAAAAGCTTAGGTACCTAAATCTACATTTACTAATAACCCCATCAGAAATGCTACGGTGATAGATAATGATTTGTAGGAAAGTTGAAATTCTATACACTACAACAAAAAGACCCTTTAATAGCGTTTAAAAAACGCTATAAAAGGCTTTTACAGCGTTTTTATAAACGCTGTATATCAACATGTAGTAATAAATCAGAAACCTATTATTGCAACAGAAAAAAACGCTATAAAAACATGTTTTTTATAGTGTTTTGAACATGCTATGAATAATCTTATTAATGGCATTCCTAATACGCTATAAAAGGCTTTTACAGCGTTTTTATAAACGCTGTAAATCAACATGTTGTAATAAATCAGTGAGTTATTATTGCAAACAGAAGAAACGCTATAAAAACATTTTTTATAGCACTTTGAACATGTTATAAAAAGTCTTATTATTGACATTCTTAACAACATTTTAAAAATCATTTCTGCGGTACGTATATATCCATTACCACGTTATAATTGACAAATTTACATAAACACAATGTATCATTCCACACAATTATATAGATCACATTAAATGAAAAATAACTAATCATTTAACGTTCACATAGAACAATACATAATATATCATAATATTTAATGACCATTACATTAGAAATGCAAAAATTACAAGTGAAAAAAAGATCGTACTACACATGACGATTAAACATGCAAACCAAAAAAGTTGTTACTTCAAAAAAACTTCAAATTGCTAATATACAACAGCATGTTGCCATTTGTATGCACCATAGATGGGTAATTTACCTGTGAAAAAGAAATTCAACAATTAGCAATTATAACTATACATACATATATATATGTGTGTGAAACTTAATTATATAAATTTAATTAACTTATATGGAACTTGATTAATTTATATGAAAGTCGATTAACTTAGTTAAGTTTTATAAAATTAAATTGATTTATATAAACTTTATTTAATTTTATAAAATTTAGTTTATTTATATAATCATATGGAAATGATATTAATAACATATGGAATTTCCTGAAATGGATGTAAATTTTGTTTAAAAAACTTTATTAAACGATTGCATGCGTATCGTTATAAACTTATCAATTTTTATAAAATTTTATTAAATTTTATAAACTTATTAAATTTTATAAAAAAACCATTGGCTTATTTAATTATTATAAAACTTAATTAACTTAGTTACTTATTTTAAACTTTGTTAATTTTCTGTGGTTGTTGTTATATTATTAAACTTATTAATTTCCAGTAAAACATTTGATTTTTCCCTCCCGAGCAATCTTGTACAAGCACTTTTGAATCCATTGATCTCCAAACTTCTATTGGAAAAAAATGAAATTTTACTTTATTTAGCTCAGAATATTCACTGAGTATTTAAAAATTTAACATTTCAAGTCTTCATAATAGATGAGTTATGGAGATGTTCATATTTTATATATCAGTTTGAAGTTTTTTTTCGTGGTTCCATCTCTGAAATCTTTATTGATGTGCATAAGAGTTATCCTATTTAACTTGGGTATTTTTGTGAAAGCGGTGGCAAAAGCTATACATGTATCTGAATAAAGCTGCTACATCTTGAAATCCCTCATCATAAGATGGTCTCTATAGAAAAAAATTACCCAAATGATTTATGATTTAGATAGAGAACCATATCAACCTATAAACCATTGCCAATACAGAAAATATCATATATTAACTGTAAAATTTCTAATGGAAATAATGAATAGCAATATTACCTAACAACACCAAAATGAATCGAACTGTGTTCCCCATCCATGCTTACTGCGAGCCTTGGACATTTCAGGTCCTTGTGGAAGCATGTGGATCATAATACCAGGCTCAGATCCTCTTTGAATGTTTAAAATACTATTAATAACGGCTCGCTCATAATGATCAGCATAATTCATTCCTTTACTCCATTGCTTGTCTTCTCTGGTAAATTTATTTTAGTTTTTTTTTGATGGAAAACATGCTGTTATATCATAAACTATATTATGACTTCAGGTATAAATCATGTAGAACATGACACAACAAAACTCTTTTAGCATTGTCCAATGATTTTCTAACTATAAATAAGCACCCACGCCTCTGTGCATATATTCCTTCTATTGTTGTATTTATATTCCTCTAAGTTAATAAATTAGTCTACTCATTTATAACTCTTGTCCTTGTATCACTGATATTGATCCTGAAGATTGCTTCATTTATAAATTGCTACTTCACTAAAGAACCATGCCTGTTTCTTTTACAGCTTGCATTGATTCTAGAACAAGGCTTTTTAGTGGTTGGTTTTTAGTTTTTCTCCACTTATTTTTCACTGAATTTGCCTCACTGATGTCTTCTTAACAAGTGAGCTCAATACAACAAAAACATACAAAAAATGGCCAAAAGAATATATGAAATCGAATCACCTACTGATCCACTGGTGTGAAGGTCAAAGTAAATTCTTTATTATATGTTTCCTCTTTCCTATTTACATGATTTTGTTATCGTGGACTGAAATAATATATTTTTTGTAAAAATATAAGAAAAAGAATAAAGAAGAGAGTGATTTAGTTGCATTAATTGCTCATCGGAAAAATGAGAGGAAAGAAAGGTTCAACTCCATAATTCTTGATATGGAAGATAAAGAAATCTTAATCATTACCTATGTATTTCTTATGTTGATAACTAGCAAGGAAATAATACCAAAAATACGCCAGTATCTTAAAATTAATTACAATTTTATAGGAAAAACGTACCATAATTAAACAACGAGTGATAAAGCAATAACTCTTGTAGTTGTTTTATGGATAAGGAAAAGATGATGATTGTAGAAGGATCCTTGGGCCAAAGAACATGCAAGGTAAGAACAGAAGATTAAAAAATGATGTTTATAATGCAAGTAAGAGCATACCCTTGTACGACTTCCATTACTAAATATTAATGGTTGACTTTTGACTATGATAGGTTGATCAACATTCAATTAAATAATGATCTTTGTCATGTGTGTTTCTTTACCTCAAACTTGAAGTAGACCTTTTCAATAAAATCTATAGCCCTACCAATTAACAAAGTGTATCCAGGAACCTTAATGTTAATGTGTTATCAAAAAATTCCTATCATTAACTTGCAAGTTATTTTCAGGCATGGATGTATCTCAATAGTTTAAAAAAGAGATAAAAACAACAAATGGGTGCACAAAATATCATGAATCACCTCTAGATGCCACTGCCCTGCAGATACCCCATGGATCAGTAGCTTGCTCTGCTTCAAAAAAGGTTGTATATAGCTTTTAAGTTATACTGTTTAGGGAGGTACCGCTGTAACAGGTCAGTAATTTATGAGAAAAATTAACTTAAATATAGTTAAAACATACTGCTTATCTCACTGATAGACTTGCTAGCCCATGGACCAATACTACCTTGGTCTGTTAAAGTAAAAGCAGAAGAAAAAGATTATTAGATAAGGCATGCCATTTGGTATCAAACTGACAAACAATAGTCCATTATATTTAAGATAGTCGTTTTTATTTTCATATGCAAATCACACAATAATGTGAAGTATATACCTAATCGACCAAGCTGCTCTGATATTTTGACAAGATCAGAACCATCAACTATGCCAACCGCAACCACCTACATGAAAGGAATCATCATGTAAACTCTCTATTGAATTAGGTCTGAAAGATGTCTTTACTTATGTAACTAGCTCTTCACCTTTCTAAGTTCTTTCATGAATTCAAGCATTTTTGAGCCAATAACCTAGAAAAAATATGGTACAAAAAATACATTAGGATGTCAAAAATAAACTAACTACAGTTATTAGGATGCAACAGTTGTCGATTCATTTCTAAGCAAATTTCTATTTCCTAATAAAAATCGGAGATTAAATATCACTAAAAAGGACCCATTTCTAAGCAAATTTTATTTCCTAATAAAAGTCTGCTACCATGCTTAACATCAACGATTTTCATGTTTGTATGCCCCAGCAATGGTCCCAATAATAAATCGTAGCGTTCTTTCCACTAAAAAATGGACAAGTATTAGGACACTTCATTTTCCAGAAAATAATGTACTAAAATGGGAATGAAATTTAGTGTCGGATTTCGAAGAAAAAAATTCAACTATAAAGCACATTTCGAACTTTATAAGCATTCATAGCTAATTTTTTGCTACTAGTTCTTTGCCACAGTTAAAGTTTTATTCAACATAAGGTATTTAAAACGTGAATTCACTTGGTGCTGCATCTCCAATCAACAATGGTGGCACACTGTCCTCAAAGTAGATGCTCATAATATATTGACAATCTCAGCAAGCAAGGCACGAATCCAATAGCAATGCAAGCAAATAATTTTAAAAATCTCCCAAATGCGTTCAATAGCAGCTATTGCTACATATAATATCAAAACCATCAACCCCAAATTGCTACATATAATATTTAGAAACAACAGCTCAAAACACATTTAATCCCGTAATAAAATGCCAAATAATTAGTTATTGGTTACTAAAATATTGAAACAATGGCTCAATGCACCAATCGGCAGCCAACACTTAAAAAACCCATCAACGTCGCATCTGTCATGAAATTGATTAAATAAAAGACTGGATCTAATTAGTAAGGAAACTCACTCGTGCAGAATCAGTTGCAGAGAGAATCAATTAGAATCACTGGCTATCTTGGAATCGAGCAGAGGGTTGCGGTGCGGAGCCAGATTAAAGAGGGATTTGTGTTAATAAGGAAAGGAACATGAGTAACGATGGAAGTGAACAAGAATCAAAGAGAGTGGAATCGTGAGAATTGAAGAGAGTGGAATTCAAAGGGAAGAAGAAGCGAATGTGAAAAAGTAAATTTGGCGGCCCTGAAATTATTTAGAGGGAAATGAATTTAGAAAGTGAATTTTATTTCAGTATGGTTATTAATTGCATTAGATGATGCTGTCTTTTTAATTAAACAACCTCAAACAACTTAACAATTGCAAGTCATGTTCCTGTGCAATCCATGCATGCTATTAATATAACATTTTCTTGTAGTGATACCACCATTCCTCAACTGAACATTCTCTACAGACTAACGTAAATTTGGAGCAGTTTCAACCAGATAATCACGAGACTAATAAGATACAAAATAACTTAGAACATAACTTTAAGGATAGATGCAAGTCAATCCAATCAGCAAAAAAGTACAACATGGATTATTAACTCAGAATCTGAAGTTTTGCGGTCCATTCATATATAAACAACTCAAGTTAAAGATTCTAGGAATTTAGAACAAGTTGAATTACAATATAAACTCCTATAAATAATGATAATATAGACATTGACATATTATGTGCAGGTGAACATGCAGTGGCCACAGAGGAATCCAAAGAACACTGTAACGACCCACAAATCCGTACTCCTTGAGTTAACACTATTCTACCTAAATCAACTCAAGTTGTACAGAAATATGAACCATTTGGGTTAAAGAAGAAGAGGTAGAAGAAGAAAATAGAAAACAACTACAGAATCTAACCATCGCAGCGGAATAAAATATAATGGATATCAACATATCTTTACACCAAAAACAAATATATCTGTTTATATATTACATCATCAGAGTACATCAATCACAGCTCAACATCAGTAGCATACATCTGGATATACAGCTAATCCACACAGCGGAATATATATAAAACAAGTACGAAAGTACGTATCGTCATCCAGCTCGTCTCTTGAGCTCCACAGCATCATATGCTGTATCCTATAATACTCGGTTTGACCCGAGCATTACAGTTAAATAATACCCGAGTCAGTCTGGAATACTAGCGTGAGAAAATCACACTCATGTTGATTATTAAAGTTTCAAAAATATTTTTGAAAACAAAAGCAACTCGTAAGACCACGCTAGAAATAAACATGTCGGGTTTTTACCTTATGATGGCTAAAACAATTTTTATAGAAATCCTCTGATATTATAATTGGGTCTATATATAAATACTTATAAAATAGCCGAAATTGTTACATCTATTAAATTCCAGTTACTAGCCACAGAGTGGGTAATACAAACAAAACTCGTACAAGGCTCGTAGGGAGAATGGATTTCCAATTAATGACTACACACTGGGGTAACACCTGTCACAGTATGTGGCCTAGATCACGGTACCGAGGAGTACGCCCGCTCCTCTACAACACAAGATCGGGACTACCCTTTACTGGATAATCCCGAGTGAGATCACCCCACGGTTGGGATCAGCAACCGCCCACTAAGCCGAAATAAAAAGGGACATCTAGACAGGGATGACCTCACCCTGCTTGGGCGCTACCCACCTAGCCTTGCTGCATAACCCCTGATTTTTAGTCATTCCCAGTTGATGAGTCTTGAGGCTAAGCCTTACCATTTTAGAACATATCTCTTAGAATGCCCATCGTCCACCTGACGATGTCCCGAAAGCATTCATCCATATAAGTTCGTCTCGGGTTCGAACGGAACCGAAGGCACTATTCCTACTACATCCATTTCAGAAATATCCTCAGGATTAGTAGCGACTAGACCTTGCACTTCACTGCTCCATCTTCGAATTCAAACTCGTTTCCACGAAAACGTACAAACCGGATCGAAGTGGTTTTCGAGAAATAAATCTCGATCCCGGTCTCTTCGAAACGATCAACGTATTTGTCCAATATTGATAGTCGGTTATTTAACTATCAATTAATATTCACAACATCCATCACACGATAAATAATTTCCCAAATTATTTATTTATCTCAAAATATCTTCACAAGATATATTTTCACCTTTCAAACCCCTTTGAAAAACAATTTTCAAACTATCTTCCTTTCTCAGAATAAATTCCAAATATTTCTATTTCCACTGGAATCACCAAGCAAAAGATTTTAGATTTTAAAATAATTTAAAAACACTTTATTGTAAAATATGTTTAACATTTAATTTAGAAAATTTTACTTTAATACTTAATTTAAAATAATACTTTAGAAATAATTAAAATAAGCTTACTTTATAAATATAACTAGATTTTCTTCTTTAAATAAAATACCAAATCATTCTTTAAATAATTAGTATAATAATAGATTAAAAAAATATACTTATTTTGGAATTTACTTTAAAAAATTTAAGTTAAAACTGCTTCATAAAAATATAAAACTAGGTTTTCACTTTTTTTTACACGAAATAATAAGTCACTTTTTAAATAATTACTACTATAATAGATTTGAAAAAAATATTTACTTAAGAATTTAAACGATTAGAAATAATAAATTTTCTAAAACATGCTTTTTAAAACAACATTAAACCTTTATCTTATATTTAAAATTTTACTTTGAAATTGTACTTGGCTATCCAGAGAAATATACTTCTCTTCACATTCTTCTTTAAATTACCAATTTCAAACACTTGAATCAATTTCCAAATTGATTTCCAATTTACTCCCCTTTATTTCAAAATCCATTAATTTTAGATTTAAATCCTTAAGTATGATTTAAAATACTTTTATCTGAAAATACCAATTTTTGATTTCTCAAATTGCTTCTTAATCCTGTTAATAAATTCATACTTCAAATTTTAAAATAATTCTTTATTCCTTTAAATTAATATCACTTAATTCTACAATTCATTAATTGCTGTTTATTCAAAAATCTTTTTCCTTTCATTCTCGAAGTTATTTATTAGTATTTTAATATCACTTTTAATTCTTTTCAATCATTCTTAATTTATTCAAATTTTTTAAAATTATTTCATTTACGAATTCACTTCTTTTATTTTCTTACCAAAATTCAATTTATATATTTTAGGTAGCTTATTTTACCCAAATATATTAAATCAAGCCATAACATTTAATATTTCCATATAATTCATTATAGAATATCAACTAATCATAATAGAGAATATTAAATAATTTAAATAAAAGTTGAGGGGTCCAGTTGGATCCCTCCAACCTGTTTTCCCTGCATCCACAGACGTTAGTACAATATAAAATACCAATTCCAAAATATACCATACTATAGCACATCAATCAATTCAATCATTCAAACAATTATTTAAATTTAATCATTTAAATTTAAATTTAAATTCAGCTGAGTGAGATTAGCTCACCTTTGATTTTGTTTGCAAATCCGATCCAATCCAACTTGAGTTTCCATGATCTCAGACCTTGTATAAACATTTATATGGTTTTACTAATATTCGAACAACTTGAATAATTAATTTCCAATTGATAAATTTTAAATTAACCAGTGAATTTATTTATTAATTTTTCTTTTAAACTAATAGTTTTAAATTTTAACTAATTGGGAAATCGTACACTTTACCTTCATTATTGCATATTCAGTTTTGAAACTTATTTATATATATGTAAGGAATAATCTATATGGATAAAAATATAATTTTACATATCTTTAAACACATTAAAAATCCATATACTTATTTTCCCAACCTTACCTTCCATATATATATATTCCACTTTACTTGTATATTGAAACAAGCTATGCATGTGTATTTATATATTCAAATCTTGTGAGTAACAAAACAGTAGCCTGTTTCTTTAAAACGCTTTCTTCTCCAAAATATAAATGTATATATATCTAAGTCTTTAAGATAAAATTTACTTACCCCAAATACTTTGAACTAAAATTTATTAGAGAAACTTACTCTGCTGTTATGTATATCTTTTCACTGTGAAATGTGTATATATATATATACATATATATATATATATATATATATATATATAATTTAATGAATTAATTTAAAACAAAATACCTTACTGCTCTCAGAACTCGACCAGACCATCTCGACAAACCCACGATTTCTCACACTTCACTGGACTGCCACTGTCATGTTCGAGTACGCGCATCCCTTGCCGTCGTCTCTTCCAACTCACACGCACGAAGACGAGAAGCCCCCCCATAGCCATTCTCGTCGCAACCTTTCCAAATCTCGAACCCTAGTTCGAGCAGCTTCGAATACGATTCCCTAAACAACTTTCGCGTCCCCCATAGCTTACTCAAGCTCACGGCATCAGCACAACGTCACACAGCAACCCTAAGTCCATACCCCATCTCGAGCGACGTTGAAATTTCCACTCCATCGCGAAGCGCCTCGACTTCGAGTCGTTCGGCGTTCGCCTCCTCAAGTGCACCTCAGGAAATCGAGCCGACACACCAGAGTCTCGAATAGTTGCGCGAACTTTGTTTGAGAGGAGCGATTTACTTTCGTTCCGCCCCTTTCTTTTTTCTGATTTAAGGAAAAAAATTCGTTTTGAAGAGGTGGGCTTCGGCCTGAATAATTTTTAATTAATAAATTTTTCTCTGAACGAATTTGAAGAGGGAATTGTAGGATCGGCCATTGAAATTTTATCAACGAACTGTCTTGATTTTTTTTTTAAACAAGAAGAAGGGGCTTTGATAAAAAGTGACGAGCAATGGAGTATACGGGAAGATAAGGGTAGCGTGCTTGAAACGAGAAAAGGGAGACAACTAGGTCGACGAAAATCAGATGCTAGGGGCTACTGATTTAACCTTTTTTATTTATATAAAAATCTCGATTAAATTTTCAACGCGTTTACTTAACGTATAAGCACACAACAACTCCGATCAATACAAATTTTGAAATCCGATAATAATTCCATATTACGGACCCAATGGAACTGGTTTCGTCAAATTCCGAGACTGTGTCTCAGAAGGCTATTTTTAAATTCGAATTAAACGATAAAATTTCAGAACTGAACAGATCACTGTTAATTTCAAATTTTAACACTTCTATTGTCTCCAGTATTATCAATATAAATTTCATAAGCCTTTAATTTATTTTCAACAGGCTTAAAATTCCAGATTCAACATTTTACTCAACCTCAAATTATTTAATTCAATAATTAATTATCAAATGAATTGTGATATTCGTAATTCAAGCTAAAATTACTCTATTGAATATTTAAAATCAATTAAATATTCCGATTTTAAATGCTCGAAAATTACGGGTCGTCACAAACACTCTGCTAGTGACCACCAAAGCACAACCAAAATGCTATCAGACTAAAATCTACGCTAAAAATAGATCAGATGAAATTCCTTTTGAGTTTAACGCTTCGATAACCCCAGATGTTGTTCAATGCTGTTGTTTAATGCTAAGCAGGATGTGGATAATTAGATTTGGATTTGATTTTGTTTTGTTTTTTTTGAAAATCCAGTGCAGTTTTAGTTGCGTTAGCACAATTTAGCAGCTTTTATTATTATAAAATGCACCAGATTTATTAATTTGAATTATAAGTGATTTGAAATCTTCAACATCATGCCATAAACAATTGAGATAACTCATGCAATTAAGCTTGTTGTTAAAAAAATAACTGAATTAATGCTAAAAGCAGCAGCAACATGATGCATATTTAAGTTTGTTGCGCTGGTGCTTGTATTAATTTTGAACACTACACAGCTTACACCTGACATGAAAAAGCAATTGCTTCAACAAGTGATGAGTATAGTTATTACTCAAAAGCACCAATGTAAAATCTTAACCAGATTGACAGCAAGATCTGTCAAAACAACATTTGCAATAACAAAGTTAATAACTATACATGACTAGACATCATAACGATAACAAATTACAGAAAAAATATGAGTATAGCAAAATCTAAATCATATCAAAGAATGAGGGGTAGAACAAACATATGAAATATAATATAAGTAAAGATTGATCTAAATCATATGAAAGAAAAAATTACAGAACAAACATATGAAACATAATATGAGTACATTGGGATATAAGTCATATTCAATCCAAATATTCATCAACATAACAAATTACAAAAATTGTTCGTGAAAAACATCAAATTGATTGCAAAGTTTACATATGAAAGGAACAAACTAAATAAACTGTTTTCTGTAAATGAAATAAATTTCAACATACAATGCAATTTTGTTCTTTTCCTGTAGAAAAAAGAAGTTAAAACTAACTATACATATAATGTTTTCTTTCAATGATGTCAACAAACTAGTATAATATTCATTTTGTTTCAACTGCTTTTTCCAACATGCTTCTTTTCTTCCCATGTCTTTTATTGTGAAGTGCATAATTTTTCCATGGTCCAATAATATAGTTCATCTATCATAATTTCAGCTACTATATGCTCTTAACTGATCAATATCTTCTCCTGAAACCTTTTCTACTAATGGTAATCCTGCTATTTTTTTCCTTATGTTTACCATGACAAACATTCCGCAATCATACCTATTGTAAAACATTTAATTAGAAAACGATAAATAATAAATGGTGGATATATATATGGTCAGAAATTGAGTGTTATGCATAACCAAAAATGCTACAGAGATATTGAAAACTGTCCTTACAATTACATGCATTGACGAAAGAAATAAACATGAGGACAAGTGCATTCAGATTTTTAGTATTATGGAAGAGGTTAAACATAAAACCCCTTCGACCAACACACTACTACATCACTGTGCAATAGCAATCCCACAATGCCAGACCATCACATACAAACCACTCACAATAACTATTGTCTTCACAAAACCATTCAACTTCACTGACTTGTATTTCAACCAAGCTGCATCACCTACTTCACACATCCCATTTGTACCACCCTTCCACCATCTGCGTCTTCACTGAACATATCCAAAACCAAGTGCACTTCACTACCACTATTCACCTCTCCCCTCCATCATTCATACAAATCAAAACCATCCCATCACTACACTATCATCCCTGCTTGCCACTGCACAAACATAATTCCAACAATAACACTTCACTCATCCACTCAAACCACACTTTTAACCACATTTTCATCACAATCCTTCCTCTAGCAAAACTGCTTGCACATTTCTGCCTTCAAGAACACCATTTGAGAACTGCTACACAACAATCCACCCATACAACAACTTATTGTTTCATCTCCTTGACTTCCTCCTTTCCACATTCACCATCATCAACCATAAACAACACTTCATATAATACAACATCATCCAGTGCAACTGCATATCATCGGCTACCTCTCACATCACCCCATCAAATTATATAAACACACAGTGCAAGCCAACAACCTCCCACATTCAAACAAACTCTCTGTCCCAAAACAACAAAAAACAAAAAACAAAACATCAGTAACCCCATATACTTGCTTATACTTGCTAATCGCAATCGAACCCCATTGCCCACCATTTTTTATTCCACTACATCGCTACACTCTACATCAACTTCATTACAGTAACATCCAGCCTGCCGCACTTTGATTTTATCATTTTATGAAAATTTATCGATTTTATAAAAATGATAAAAGAATTCATCAATTTCTGAAAACGATAAATGGTATTATATTTTTATTACAAATGAATATTGTTGTAATATGTTAAAATGTTGTAATGCTTCTATAGAATGATGAATGGTTAAATTTTCTATACTTAAAATGATAATTTTTTATCAATTTTTGAAAAACAATAAATTCATTTATCAATTTCTGAAAAACGATAAACGGTGTTATCTTTTTATCAAAAATGAAGAATGTTGTAATATAATAAGTCAATAAGGCTGCTTTAATGCTTATATAAAATGATGAATGTTTAAATTTTCTATATTTAAATTTATAAATTCTTTTATCACTTTATGAAAAAAATTCAATTTTATAAAAATGGTAATAGAACTTACAATTTTTGAAAATGATAAATGGTATTATCTTTTTATTACAAATGAATATTGTTGTAATATGTTAACAATGTTGTAATGCTTCTATAAAATGATGGATGATTAAATTTTCTATACTTAAAATGATAATTCTTTTATCAATTTCTGATAAACGATAAATTCTTTATCAATTTATGAAAAATGATAAATGGTGTTATCTTTTTATCAAAAACGAATATTGTTGTAATATAATAAGTCAATAAGGTTGCTTTAATGCTTATATAAAACAATGAATGTTTAAATTTTCTATATTTAAGTTGATAGATGCTTTTATCTCTTTATTAAAATTTATCAATTTTATAAAAAAGATAAAAGAATTTATCAATTTCTGAAAAGGATAAATGGTTTTATCTTTTTATTACAAATGAATATTGGTGTAATATGTTAACGATGCTGTAATGCTTCTATAAAATGACTTCTTCTATATATGCTTACATTCTAGATGGCAATGTTTTCACTCTAACTCCGCTAATGCAGATTTATAACAATGTAATTCAAAAATTTCCGTCGGTCTCATTTTACGCACTATATACGATTTTTTTTCAATGTATTATTCGTTATTTCCAACAACCAAGACATACGTATGTATGCGACAAAGTCAATAAAACCTTAGCACTCACGTCATACAAGTTTTTGCCAAGGCAGTTTCTTTTCCTTCTTCTGGACATCTTTTGACTGATAAATGTGGTCTTATTTTCTAAATCAACGATAATTTATGGTTTTAAAATAGCTTGATTACCCAAATATATATAGTTGTTTATTGTCATGATTAGCTTATCTATACTACAATTTTTTTATCTGTCAAGTTTGTGATTTCAAAATTTCTTCATTTGCTCATGTTAATTTCTTGATACTTTTCCCAACAGTTATGAATAGATGAGGTAAGGAAACAAATGGAGGTGAAGGATTTGACATTTGAGTTAAATGAAATCAGGTAACAGTAATTCAGAATTTTTTTTAATATGACCTATTTATTATTCGACATGCTACAGATGTTTAATGTTTCTCTATTTGAACAACCGATGGTGTGATTGCAGTAAAGCATCTATATTAGAGAACTTTACCTCTATCCCACTCTTCAGTCTACTTTCTGTTCCTCATGTTAGGATGTATCATATGGTTTACATGCATCAAATTTGAACTTGGTTCTGGCTGACTTTTAATTGGTAATTAATCATAAGTAATAACAATAGTTAAATAAGTAGTCTAGAATACCATTTGGTATATGATTTGACAAGTAGTTATAATATTATTATGTGGATCACAGTTTAGTGGGCATGAACATATAATTTAAAAATAATTACTCGTTTCTTGCTGAGCACAAGTTCCCAACGTAAAGGTACTTAACTTTTCCAAATTTGTGTTGCTTGCGTGGCATTTTAGCTCCTTGATGATCTTGTTGACAATTGTTTTTTGTGTAGAACAATGGGGTTAAAATCATAAAAATAAATATAAATTATTTTAGGATTTTATGCAAATTTTGACGAAATAAAAAATTTCTTACTATTGCCAAGGTAGCCCTCTTATGGCTGCTGTTGAAATTTTTATTTCTTGTTGCACCATACAGTGAGTCATAAAGAATCTAGCACGACATTTCTCTATCAAGTTTCAAAAGCGTCTAATGTGCCTCATCATGTACTAGAAATAGCATGGTACAACACAAAGAATTTGATAGAGCCTTTCTTATTGTTGGAATGAACAGTTGATTTTTCACATTCTCAACGTTATCGAGTGCACTTTTTTGTGAAGAAAAATAAATATTGTAAATTATATTTATTAACAATGGATAGCATTTACTTATATAAAATTGGTCTTACTGTCATTGTTGTGTTGATGTATGTTACGCTAGAACTGCTATCATACATCTTCGCTCTCCTAAACCAATAACGATCGATAATCTATACAAAAAACCAGTTATATAAGTTACTACTAAAAATAATTCAATAAGAATATAAGTTTTTTATTTTACATTTGGACTAACCTGCCAACTAATGAATCCACCAAAAAGCATTTCTTCTATCATACTTTTCTATACGACAATCATATTTTCATCATCGAAATTATAAGCTTCTTCGTTGAAAATTTCAATAAGAATGTTTATCTCAATCATTTTATACAAAAATATAAATAGTAAAAGAAATATTTATAATTTCACTTACTCAATGTCTCCAACCACTTTGAAGAAATATGTTATCATCTTCGCTTCGTTGTATGGAAAATGCTTCAACGGTGGATAGTTTTCTATGTTTCTACTCTTCTTCTTTAGCTGCTCTTTCTTCTTTACCATGTTGTAATTTTCCACATCTATTACTTTATTCTTTTCTTCATAAATATAATTTGGATCTTTTTTCGCCACCCTAACCTTTTGTTTTATTCTTCTCTACATAGAACTTGGTTCTATTTATGCTCTTTTTCTCTTCTTTTTTCCTTTTGCCTTAATTTTCACTTCAATTTTTCTTAGTTCCATTTCCATCTCTTTTTCATTTGCTTTTTCATCTTCTTTCACTTCATGTTTATCTTCATCATAAACCCTGCCATGATTTTCATCTAGCTCTATTTCCATTTCAGGTGTTTAAAAATCTTGAGATTCGAATAATTTGAAAGATGGAAATTCTAATGAACTATTTGTGTGCCCAACAAACACATGTTTTCTTCTGCTTTCAGTTGTTTCATCTACATCTTCTTCCCTCACAGTACATTCCTCCCCCAACTCTTTCAATTTAGCCACAAATTTTTTTCTCCAAGTTTGTTCTTCTTTCAATTCCTTTTCTTTTAGCAAAAGTGTTTTTTCCAGCTCCATAATTTTTTGTTTTATACTTTCTATTTCCTTTTCTTTGGCTTCATTTTGCATCAATAAAATTTCTTCTTCTTGTTTCTTTTCTCCTTTTTTCCGTAATCCCTCTTTTTTGAGTTGCTCTACTCTTCCACTTGTTCTTCAACAAGTTATGTCATTTCGGTTAGCAGTTTCTTCTCATTTTCTGATATTTTTTTGAACATTTTCGCAACTTGTCAAAAGATGTTAAAAGATATTAAATTAATAGGAAAAAAATGCATAAATAAGAAGAGCTAAGAAGACGAAAAATATTAAAAGAGTGATTCATTGGATGCTAACAATGAGTCTAGTCGGATTCAACAACAAAACATCAATTCTCATTCATCAGTTGCAACCTAATTTGCATTGGCTTTAAACCTATAGTCATGTATCTCAACTAAAGAAGTTGCATCTCAAGCTCCTAGTTAGACCAATGATATTTGCTAACCATCATTTTACCTCAAAGAATTTCCTACAAAATTCAAACTACATAAACCAAGTATAAATGAAAAGAACCACAAAATGTAAAGAGAAACTAATTAAATAGCAGAAGTGAAGTGCGTACATTCATCGAATGCCACTCAAACATGCCTAGACAACAAAATGCAGCGGTAACTCAAAGCAGATGCATATTTTCTAAAAAGAATTACATTTATATAACATATAATATTTGTGCATTTAACCAAAAGAATTTTATTATATCTAAAGGCAAAAAAACAAATGAATAAGGGAAAATCCAAAAAAGGATTTTATATGATATCAATGTGGGCATGTCTAAGATTTTACTTGCATACCTTTTACAACCAGAGAATACAAGTTCATTTTTGTTAGCTGGTTAAATATATTACATGGCCATTGAGTGGCTACAAGCATTTAGCATGGTGGAGCATACACAGAAAGTATTAGATGCTTTTGAACCATGTATTTTTTCTAAATAAGTAAAAAAAAAATCTGTTAAGCATCATCTTCACTTGATGATCTTATCTATAACAAAACAATACCATACTTACAGTTGATTGGTCTATAAGTCCAAATGTTCCAATAAAAAGTGGTCGGTTTTTCCACCATTTCATGGCTCTGAAGCTTAAAAGGACATATGCATTCGTTTTTAGGAACCTATAAAGTGCAACTACACTTCTATTCACGTCCACCATCTGCAATAAGTTAGTAGAAAACGATGGCTATTATTAGTATTTTTTACTGAAAGAAGACTACACTGCAGAATAATTAGACATATAACATAGAAAAAACCGTACAACAACTAGACAGCCAACAATTAGATAGCACTGCATAACAATTGGACAATTAATAATTAGGCAAGAAGAATACGAGAAGTCTAATTTCAACTCTTTCACCTGTAAACAAATATGTACTATTAAAATTGAAAACGATAAAATGGATTATTTTTATGAATATTATTTCACTTGTTTGACTAAAATAAAATAATTATTATACCTTTTTTCCTTCAACCATATCACGTAACACATTTTTGAACTTTGACAAATTCCATTTCACCAACCCTGGGCTTGCCATTTGAAAACCTTTTGTTTTCTTCTATGATTTTTGTCTTTTCACACATCCAGTACTGTAGAATAAAAATAACAGTGTTACTTTTTTGTCAAATTATTTTCTTTTTGGTACATAATTATCTTATAATAAGAAATAGGACATACCAGTAAATTCATAGAACAGCCTGGCATTCTTGAATCTTCTGCAAACTTCTTAACATTTTTTGAAACATGATGGTATATCGCTTTTGGCCAAGAAATTGAATTCAGAGTTTAATAGATAATAAAACCCTATTGCAAATATGTTTGATTATTTGGAAACAAAATGTCATAATCATCAATAAAATTAGCAATTTCACCAAGTCCACACCTCCATGTACCCTATCAATCATAATCTTCAATCTCTTCCCCACTGTTTTTTTGTTAATCCCCTCCTCAAAATTTCTAGCCAAGAAATCAAAAAATTCCTCAGTCAAGTTATCTCTGCTTATTATTCCAATAGGGAATAAATTCTTACCCACTAATGGCATTCCTAAAATCAAGTTAACATCTTCTGTCACTTTCAACAATGAATCTCCTATTCTAAAAGCTTTCACATTTTATCATAAGATCTTATAACTTCATCTAAACTCTTTGAACTTTTCAAAAACCTTCCCTTTCTATTTTTTCTTTTAAAAATATTTCAAAAAAAATTTGGATGGGGTTTTCTCATGTATGAAATAGCATCAGCTGATAATAAATTCTTTTTTATTATGCTCATCACTTTGAAAAGTGCATCTAAATTGGACTTATACGTTCCACTTTAATGCGTTGTTTCTTTGTGTTGAACTTCGTACTTTTCAAAATCTTCATCACTTTCAGCATCTTCACTTCCATTTGTTAATATATTTCTTTTTCTTCACTTGTTTCATGAACTTCATTTGCTCTATCATCTTCCTGTTGAGTCTGCAGTTGAGAATCAATGACTCTTTCTTCCACTTTAGTGACTTCTAAACTTGAGATCTGTTTTGTGTTTTATTATAGTGAAAATAACACATTAGTATATAAAAATGAAATGAGGGTAAATTTTTAATAGTCTCATCAGATATAGATTTTGTATAAAAAATAAACAAAATTATGTTTTTATAAAAAGATAAATATTTACAATATATTTACATACTGCTATGATTCTTAATTAATAAATTCTCATTGTAAAGTTGCAATGTTTAATTAATAAATACTTAATAGGAACCAGTTACTTTGTTGTTTGTTGCCTACTACCATTTTAATAGTTTCAGTGTTGGAACTAGTAGAAAACCAAGTAGGTGTTTAGTTAGTGATCCTAAAATCTGAATTAATGAAATTGATTCAAGATTTATTGATGCAAGAAAAAAAAATGAATTAATAAAAGATCTATTAATGAAACAAAAACTAGTAGTAGTTTCAGTTCTTAATTAAATTGAATATTACGTGGTTCAGATCTATTGATGTAAGAAAAATTTGAATTAATCTTGATCGGTTATTATTGTAGTAGCACGTAAGAATGGTGCGTATCATAAGAAAAGTGTTGATAATAAAGATACTTCACACACCGTTGTTGTTTGTTGTTGACTAGATGGAGATTCTGAACTTGATTAGCTATACTTCTGACAGTAGGCACTACTCATAGGTCTTATATTAATACATTGTTGGCCATTGAAGTTGATAATGCAGTTTGCGGTTTTCATAGAATTGGTTTGATTTAATTTCTTTTTTTCACAGTTTTGGATGACTTACTAATATGCATGTTTGCAGCTGTATAAAAAAAAGAAATTTTGTCATTTTGACATAAAGATAAATATAGTGCCAAATTAAACATGAAAGGTGCAGTTGGTGTTCCACATGTTTGAAAACGCATAAGGGAATATTTATATTCAATTCAGTGTTAATCCCAAATCCATACATGCGCACATCAGCAAACCTCAACAAAGGCCGGAAAGCTAAAGATTCAACATTGTTAGCAATTACTAAATTAGTCTGCTATATATGGTCAAACGTTTTTTAATTTCTGCAAAGTCATTCATGAACTATATGCTGCTTACAAATCCAACTAATGCTAACAGCCCAAATGGCCAAGTATTAGGAAAATATATGTAAGCTAATTACATACAGGTCTATAAACAGTATTATGTTCTGATTCATACTGTCAAATTATTCTACTCAAGCTAGGCGTATAATACATTTTTTTAATAAAAACTGAATTTCAAATAAAACATACCAATAAAGACTTTGATTGATGTGTTTATTTGGTTTGAGCTATGTTCCCCATCTTTCCTTGAAACTTAGTTAAAATGGTTTGGCTTTGTATTTTTAACTTTATTATTATGGTTTAGCTTTGTTTGTACATTTCCCTACACAAAAGAATGCTTTTAAAATGATTAATACAACAATTTTGATTTAACGATAAATGCTTTTATCTCTTAATAAACAATAAATAACTTTATTAGTCAATACAAGGTAAACGTATTTAACTTAACTTTATTAAATTACATTTATCTTTATTAACAAGTATTTATATAAAAGATAAACATATTTATATTTTTTTATTAAAAGATGACTATCATTTTGACATAAGATAACAAAAACTATCTTTTAGAAAATACAACTACCATTTAATAATCAATATATGAAAAATTATTACTATAACAATTTCGATATAAAGATAAATATTATTATCATTCAGTAAATAAAAAATAGTTTTATCATTTAATACACGATAAACATATTTCATTTAACTTTATTAAATATTATTTATATAAAAGATAAACATATTTATATTTTTTTTGTTAAAAATAACTATCATTTTGACATAAAGATAAAAACGGTTATAATTCAATAATTTTATCATTTACTAAACTAAAAAGATAACTATCACTTTGAAATAAAGATAAGAATAATTATAATTCAATAATTATAAATTATTTTGACATAACGATAAACAAAATTATCATTTAATAATCAATAAATGTAAATTGACTACTGCAACAAATTTTAGATAAAGATAAATATTTTTATCATTTACTAAACTATAAAGATAGCTATCATTTTGAGATAAAGATAAAAATAATTATAATTCAATAACTATACATTATTTTAACATAAAGATAAATACAATTATCATTTAGTAATCAATAAATGTAAATTAACTACTGCAACATATTTCAGATAAAGATAAACATTTTTATCATTTACTAAACTATAAATAGTTTTATCACTTACACAAGGGAAACATATTTAATTTAACCTTTTTAATGAATATTTATGTTAAAGAAAAAGACAAACATATATATCTTTTGTATTATAATACATAAACATAAACATATTATCAATGTATAATTAAAATATATAATACAATCATTTTGCCATAAAGATAAAAAGAATTATCATTAAATCAATACAATTATTCTAAAATTAATATAAATACAACTATCATTTAATAAAAAATAATTTTAAAAGATTACTACAATTATTTTGACATAAAGATAAATAGTTTTATCATTTAATAAACAATAAAGGTAGAAGCAAATGTTTCTTATTAAATGATAAATAGTTTTATTATTTACCAAACAATAGTTAGCTTTATTATAATTAGCTTAAGTAGCTACTTCTAGTTTTACAGTTGAATGGCTTCCATATACTCTTTGGTCCAGATTAATCATATATCTGCATGTGCTGCACTGCAATTTTGGAGTGTTATTGGATTCCTATTTGTTTTTATTTTACTACTATGGTACGGTTTATGATGAGATTCTCCAAGTGAAAGAGTGATGCAAATCTGTTACTTAAAACTAACTATTTGACCTTCATATTAGCAACAAGGAAATATAGTTCGGCTTAGATGGCAGTATGAATACATGCTATCATATTTCATATATGCAACACTAAAATCAACAATATCCTGCTTGTAACATTAATATGTTAGTTGTTTAAACTTGTTCCCTACCTTGAGGCACTACCTTGATTTTCCATAAAAAATCATACTAGTTTACTTATCCACTCAAACCACACTTTTGACCATATTTTCATCACAATCCTTTCTCTAGCAAAACTGTTTACACATTTATGCCTTCAAGAACACCATTTGAGAACTGCTACACAACAATCTACCCATACAACAACTTGCTATTTTATCTTCTCGACTTCCTTTCTACATTCACCATCATCAACCATAAACAACATTTCAGACAACACAACATCATCCCGTGCAACTGCTTATCATCAGCTACCTCTCACATCCCCACATCAAATTTTATAAACACACAGTGCAAGCCAACAACCTCCTACATTCAAACAAAGTCTCTGAACAAAAAAAACAGCAGTAACCCCATATACTGCCTATACTTGCCAATCGCAATCAAATTTCTTCACTACATCGCCACACTCTACATCTACTTCATCATAGTAACATCCAAACTGCTTTATTTTCATTGCTATTATCACTTTACGAAAATTTAGAAATTTAATAAAAATGATAAAAGAATTTATCAATTTGTGAAAATGATAAATGGTATTATCTTTTAATTACAAATGAATGTTTTTGTAATATGTTAAAAAAGTTGTAATGCTTCTATAAAATGATGAATGATTATATTTTACACACTTAAAATGATAATTCTTCTATCAGTTTTTGAAAAATGATAAATATTGTTATCAATTTCTAAAAAAAAGATAAATGGTGTTATCTTTTTATCAAAAATGAATATTGTTGTAATATAATAAGTCAGTAAGGCTGCTTTAATGCTTATATAAAATGTTGACCGTTTAAATTTTCTGTATTTAAGTTGATAGATGCTTTTATCACTTTATGAAAATGTTGCAATTTTATAAAAATGATAAAAGAATTTATCAATTTGTGAAAATGATAAATGGTATTATCTTTTTATTACAAATGGATTTTTTTGTAATATGTTAACAATGTTGTAATGCTTCTATAAAACGATGAACGATTATATTTTATATACTTAAAATGATAATTCCTTTATCAATTTCTGAAAAACCATAAATTCTTTTATCAATTTCTAAAAAGATAAATGGTGTTTTCTTTTTAAAAAATGAATATTGCTGCAATATAATAAATCATTAAGGCAGCTTTAATGCTTATATAAAACGACGAATGTTTAAATTTTCTATATTTAAGTTTATAGATGCTTTTTTCAATTTATGAAAATTTAGCAATTTAATAAAAATGATAAAAGAATTTATCAATTTCTGAAAATGATAAATGGTATTATCTTTTAATTACAAATGAATGTTTTTGTAATATGTTAACAAAGTTGTAATGCTTCTATAAAGTAATGAAAGATTATATTTTATATACTTAAAATGATAATTCTTTTATCAATTTCTGAAAAATGATAAATGTTGTTATCAATTTCTAAAAAAGATAAATGGTGTTATATTTTTATCAAAAATGAATATTGCTGTAATATAATAAGCCAGTAAGGCTGCTTTAATGCTTATATAAAATGATGAATGTTTAAATTTTCTATATTTAAGTTGATAGATGTTTTTATCACTTTATGAAAATTTAGAAATTTAATAAAAATGATAAAAGAATTTATCAATTTCTGAAAATGCTAAATGGTATTATCATTTGATTACAATGAATAATTTTGTAATATGTTAACAATATTGTAATGTTTCTATAAAATGATGAATGATTAAATTTTGTATACTTAAAATGATAATTCTTTTATCAATTTCTGAAAAACGATAAATTCTGTTATCAATTTCTAAAAAAGATAAATGGTGTTATCTTTTTATCAAAAATGAACATTGTTGTAATATAATAAGTCAGTCCGCTTTAATGCTTATATAAAATGATGACCGTTTAAATTTTCTATATTTAAGTTGATAGATTCTTTTATCACTTTATGAAAATGTAGCAATTTTATAAAAATGATAAAAGAATTTATCAATTTTCGAAAATGATAAATCGTATTATCTTTTAATTACAAATGAATATTGTTGTAATATGTTAACAATGTTGTAATGTTTCTATAAAATGATGAATGATTATATTTTATACACTTAAAATGATAATTCTTTTATCAATTTCTAGAAAATGATAAATTCTTTTATCAATTTCAAAAATAGAAAAATGGTGTTATCTTTTTATCAAAAATGAATATTGCTGTAATATAATAAGTCAATAAGGCTACTTTAATGCTTATATAAAATGATAACTGTTTAAATTTCCTATATTTAAGTTGATAGATGCTTTTATCACTTTATGAAAATGTAGCAATTTTATAAAAATGATAAAAGAATTCATCAATTTCTGAAACAGGAAAATAGACAGAAGGAAGAAGTTGCAAAAAAATTCAGTCTCGGGGACAACAAGTTTGCTTTTTAGTCTGAAGGACACTTTCTAGTATAAACAGAAAATGATAGTTACAACTATCATTCTGTGATTTATACTAGAAAGTGTCCTTCAGCCTAAAAAGCAAACTTGTTGTCCCTGAGACTAAATTTTTCTTCAACTTTTTCCTTGAGCCTAAAAACCCCTTTCTGAAAATGATAAATCGTATTATCTTTTGATTACAAATGAATATTTTTATAATATGTTAACAATGTTGTAATGCTTCTATAAAATAATGAACGGTTAAATTTTGTATACTTAAAATGATAATTATTTTATCAATTTCTTAAAAACGATAATTCTATACACAGTAGGATGTATCATATGGTTTGCACGCATCAAATTTGAACTTTGCTCTGTCAACTTTTAATAGATAATTAATTAAGCATTGACAATATTTAAATAAGCATGAACATATAATTTAAAAGTAATTACTCATTTTCTTGCTGAGCATAAGTCAATGTAAGGGTACTTAAATTATTCAAATTTGTGTTGCTTTCGTGGCATTTGAACTTCTTGATGATCTGGTTGACAATTGTTTTCTGTGTAGAACAATAGGATCAAAAACATAAAATAAATATAAAAATAATTTAGGATTTTATGCAAATTTTGATGAGATACAAAATTGCTTACTATTGCCAAGACAGCCCTCTTATGCCTGCTGCTAAATTTTTGTTTCTTGATGAACAATACACTGAGTCATAAAGAATCCAGCATGACGTTTTAGCAAAAGTGTTTTTTCTAGCTCCATAACTGTTGTTTTAGACTTTCAATTTCCTTTTCTTTGGCTTTATTTTGCATCAATAGAATTTCTTCTTCTTATTTCGGGTCTCCTTTTCTTTTTCTATTTTCCCTCTTTTTTGAGTTGCTCTCCTCTTCCACTTGTTCTTCAACAAGTTATGTCACTTCGATTAGCAATTTCTTCTCATTTTCTGATATTTTTTAAAACCTTTTCGCAATCTGTCAAAAGATGTTAAAAGAGTCAAAAGATGTTGTGTCACGATCCGAGTTTCAGTGTTCGAAAATCAACACCCGTATTTCACTTGTACTCGAATATCGTAGATTCAACCGTTGAAATCTGATTCGCGCCGGAGCTTATAACACATTAAGTATAACAACGCAGCGGAAGAAAATGAATAATATCATTGATATATAACTGAATTTGATACAACATATTTACACGAATGATGTCGATATACATCAAAGCTATAACAGCAGAGCGATATCAATACAGAGTTTAAAAGAGATAGAGAGAAAGATAGCCGGCATTTCCATTGCCAAAGCTCCAAAGCTTAGAAAGACTCCAAATCCTGAAGCTCAAACCACCACCAAGTTGTATTAAGAAAGGTCAGAAACTGTTGGAGTGAAACAGATGCTATCGCCAAATCCAAAGATTGGATGTTATCGAATCTACACCTACTATTTGATTATCTGAAAAACCAAACTCTAGACCGTCCGTGTGAAAAATCGTGGACACCCAGAGTTTAGGAAGGGAACAATAAACTCTAGGTCAGTCATGGGACTGGTATGAGCAAACGAAAATAGTTTTATCTTTTAAACAACAAACAACAAAATGAATAAAAAGGAAATCCGCTGTGCTTTTTGGAAAATGAAACTACCATAAGGCTTCCAGCTGCACACACAATGCAAACGCAGAATTGGAGGAGATTTCCCCTTATGATAGTCAAACATGCTTAATACGCAAAAGCCATTTTGATATTATTACTAGTGCATAGTGGAAAACATTTCGAAAGTACAATAATAATCTTAGCCAGCATACCACATTTCGTCGTATGCCTATTATAGCTACCATGTTCAATAGCAGGTTACCGCCACATTCCATGGCAGGTTATACAACTAAAACTGTACAGAGCGCGTATTGTTTCTTTGGATTTCCAAAAAATGGTCGGGCTAAGGAACTTCCTATTGCCACGTGGGTACGCCTCTGGAGGAACGCCCCAAGAACTTACCCAGCTCTTTGCCAACACAAGCCCGGGTTACCCCTGCCCGAAAGTAACACCTACAAGTATGCCATCCCCAATCGTTTGCGACCATTATCCGAGGGCCCGCAACCACAAAGCAACAACCACAAAGTAATAAATTTGCAGTGAACACATGAGTTAAGTATCTGGGCTCCATACCGTGGTACCACCCTTTTCCAGAAGAAATGGACATACTCTAGGGGCGAGACCCCTAATAACCTTGCCGCATCTTTCCTGTTTCGACCATTTCCAGGTTGTGAGGTCCGACGAGGTCTCGTCCACAAAGCTATGCTTTTCACAAAGCCTTTCTTCGATCAACAAATGATCGGCAACACTCAGCATCACTCAGCATGCCACATTGCCAAATTGGGAATGTATAACTAGCAACCATAAACTACATAACCTCTGAGCACGTACGTCTCAAAGAAGGGTGTTAAGCTAAGAGAATAAATTCGGCCCCACTAAACAGAAATGCATTTGATAGAAACCAGCTTTACATCTCAAAGTGTAATGTCAGACACACATCCATACAAGTTTGTTCCGGGTTCGAACAGAATCGAAGGCACTCCACAAAGAAGCCCTTGCAAATCCGGATAAACCCTAGTCACGTCCAGACTCCCCATCACAAAGGGTGATCAAATCTCTACACTGGGGATCAGCCGGTGCAGAGTCATTCGGCGAGTTATCCTTTCGCTTTCGAAAATATCCAGTCTTCACCACCGGTCTTCAAATGCTATCCATAACGTCGTATCATTATTCGAATGGGTTATATGATACAAAGTCCTCTCCTGACTAAACCGAATAATGAGCGCAGTATTCAAAAAGCATATGGATATTGGGATCTCAGTTAAGTCACAACTTAAAGCCCAAAACCTTTCTTTAAGTGATTTAAACAAATTACCCTTTTAATCTTTTAAACAAAAAGATTCACTTTACAAAGTTCACCAAACTTTCATAAAGATTCATTCATAACCGTTCTAAACAATTTCCCTTTCAAATTGGATTAACTCATCCAATCTTTAAATCAAAGATTCAATTCATAGCTTTCAAAACCATTTTCATTTCAAATCTTTTATACAAAAGATGCACCTTTTAGATCCTCTTCAATTTCAAAACAAAATTAAACAATCTTTAACAAAGATTTATTCATAGCTTCCAAAATAATTCTATTTTAAACTTGAAATTTTTCAACACAAATTGGAAATCCTTCCTTTATATGAAAGCTATTATTATTAGAAAACAAGAGTTTTCGTTTCAGGAAAAGCCGATTACATTTGCATAAGTTAAAGCCCTTCAAATATAAAACTTGGTTAAATTCAAATTTCCAAAATAGTATTTTTTTTTTAAATGGTTTAAAACCCATATAAACACATTTATAACTTATATAACCTTTTTAAACCATAATTTCCAAACATAGAATTCAATTTCAAACCTTGAATTTAAATTCAAATTAAACAATTTAAATTTCAAAACTTTATTAAGTTATTCAAAATAACTTTTATCTTTTAAAACTTCTTTTCAAAATCTTTTCATATTTAACCCAATTCCATTTCCAAAACCATTTGGATTCAAAATTCAGCTTTAAAATTATTTCAAAAATCTGTGACTTAACCAATTTCCGCGTGCAATCCATATTTATGTGTGTATGGTGTAGTCCAGGGGTTTTACACAATAGTGCAACAACATCAATCATCACAGATTCAATCACGTCAATTTCGATAAGCGGTATAATCTATAATGCTTACCTTCTATTCACAGATTCATGGATAAATAATATACATTCGTCACAGATAAATAAATTACATTCATC
The DNA here is from genome assembly GCA_030765085.1 of Allium cepa. Classification (NCBI taxonomy): domain Eukaryota; kingdom Viridiplantae; phylum Streptophyta; class Magnoliopsida; order Asparagales; family Amaryllidaceae; genus Allium; species Allium cepa. The sequence continues at coordinate 906,433,315 of CM060937.1, forward strand.
ACAGCTCGAATCAAAATACTTTATAACATAAAACACTACACACCAAATGTATCAAACAATTCAACATTCAATAGAATTCAAACAACCATAAGTAAGATTAATTAATTATATGATTAAGTTAAATCAGATTAATTACTTATGAATAAACTACTAATCCTGGTTAATTAATATTAATTAATTACAACCCATTTAATCAATTATCCTTTAATAATAAAAGAATTAACCTTTATTTAATGATTAATTAACCTTTTATTATTTAATTAATCACATTAATTAATTAGCCCTTAATTAATTACCATTTAATTAATTATCCTTAATTAATTATAATAAGTGATTATCCCTAATCACAAATTACATCGAGTAATTGCCCTTTAATTACTTAATTAATCAACCTAAATTATCAATTAATTACATTTAATAAAGTAATTATTCTTAAGTAATTAATTACCCTTTAATTACTTATTATTAATCAATCTTCATTAATTAATTTCCCTAAATTAATTACCATAACTGATTTATCACATTAATTAATTATCCTTAATTAATTATATTAAGTAATTACCCCTAACTACTTAATTAACTTTAACCACTAAATAATTACTTTTAACTATGTAATTATCTTTAAGTAATTAATTACCTCTAATTACTTATATTAATTAATCTTCTAATTAACCAAATTAATTAATTAATTATTCTTGATTTCTCAAACCTTAATTAATTTTAAAGATAAACCATGTATTTTTAATTATCTTTTAAACCTTGTTTAATAAATCTTGTAATTAATTAGCATTGACCAATTAACTTAAAACTTTAAGTTAAATTAACCTTTAAAATCATTTCATTTCTTAATTACCCACTTAATTTACATATAAAGTTTATTTAAAATAACTTTTAAAATAAGGTTATATATATTAAACATTTTAAACTTAAAATAATTTGTTTTAAAATCTTAATTAATCCCATCTTAAACCAACGTTTTTCTTTTATTCAACTAGAAACGGATTAAAACTGTTTAAAACTAGTCCAAGGTTCATGATTTAAAAACTGGTTATTACATATAATTCCCAGACCCGAGCTTTCCCCTTATTTTTCTCGAGCCAACCTCCGAGTTACCCCACATCGTATCCACTTCGAGACCAACCACAAAAATTTCGAGAACAACCCGAGCCCGACTCCTTCTTCTCCACTTACACACTCCAGACATACACATCTCCTCCGTGCACGTGCACGACGACATCGCCCAACGCCGATCAACTTTTCGGCCCTCACCGAGCGAGCAACCGGACCCTTCAGAATCACGAGAACGATGACCAAACAAAATCGAGCAACTCGATGAAAACAGAACACATATCTGATCGAAAAATCATCGCCGGCCATCACCTTCGATCTCCAGTACACACTCAATCCCATCCAGAGCTGGTCCACGTCACGACGAACCTAATCCCCACATGCGGTCGCTTTCGATTCCCTAGACGATGCACGACGCTCTCAAACAACTCCGACCAAACCCCCTCTTTCGAACCCTAGATCACCTCATTGCAAAGCAACCATGGCCAAATATAAAATCAACCTCTATTTTTCACGTGACCACCATACCATCCCCCACCTCTAGCCATGGTCGCAGCCTCCATCAAACTTCCATTCATCGTAAATCGACGAACATTCGAATTCTAATCAATTCAGAATAACCCATCATCCACTCACTCTAAGATCATAAAACTTGTATTAAAAATCATCATTTTACAACACCTTTCAGATTATATTATCAAAGATTGAAATTGACAACATCGATTTTTAACCACTGTAATTTATAATTTTTGAGTCAAATACTTAATAGAAATTCTTGAATCTATTTTTAAACTTTGAACTACATTGTTAGAAACCTTTTTCATTTACATGCTCAAGCCTAAAATCAAATGTAAAGGAGGATAAGAATTTTTTTCTATCAATCCTGAAGCCTGAACAAAGAACAGAGGCTTATCTATATTTATATACAGGCATATACAGGCATACTACTACATATATTATATATTCATACACAAGTACATATATTCATACACAAACCATACATGTAAACATTCATACATCAGGTTATTACCATATTCATCACTCAGACAATATATAAATGAACAGATTCAAAAATGTTTACTCACAAGCATTAAAATAGAAAGAAATCAAGGGCTCAAAAGTTTGCTCACCTAGTATCGATTAAGCAGAGAACCAGTGTTTTTATCTTTTTCTCTGGAATTGATTTTCCTTTTGAAATTTGAAAACTGATCTTTGAATTGCTTGATCTTAGGTTGAAATGAACTTGAATACATTTGTCTGATCAAGCTGAAGCTTTATTTTTAACTTTGCTAAGTTAATCTTGATGTTGTTGTTTAATTCAATTTTAGCTTGCAGATTTGAATTGTATCAGGTTGTAGTTGAAATAGGCTATTGATTTGGGTTTGTTTTACTTTGAGATGATTAACAGTTTCAGGTTTGGGAAGAAGCCTTTGTTTTGAATTTTATTTTCTGGTTTGTGTTTTACAAACTTTGAATAGAAATGAGAAAGATACATATGCATATACTCTTTGTTTTAATTTTTCTTTTATCAACCTTTAATTTGATCAATTACCACTTGTAATTTTCTACTAACACTTGTCAATTAAATTTAAAAATCTTTACACTTTTTAAATATTTAAGTTATGTCTTACAAATGTTAAATGAAATAAATTTGTGTTTAAATCCTTGCTTTTATTTTAGTTTATATAATCCTTATATTTTAAAAAAAATGTTTTTAAACCCTTGAGTATTTTTATTTTATATATTAACATATGTTTATGTTTTAAATTTTAATGTTTTTATTTTCTTATATATTTACATTTACACAAATTAAATTTATCTCAATTGTTTTTCATATTACAATCTTAATTTAGTTTAATATATATATATATATATATATTATTTTCATTCATACATTTTCTATCATTTATATTTACACAACTTTTAAAAGAGAATGATTTAAAAATCTTAATTATACATTAAATAAAAATCACATTTATGTATATATATATAGGAATTAAATTTAGAATAGCCTTTTGAAAATTTCTACATTAATCTCAAATCATGTCTTCCAAATATAAATATATATGTATAGTAAAATTAGAAAACAAATTTCTATTTATTTTAAAAATACTTATCTTTGAATTTCTAATCCAAATTCTATTTATAATCAATTTATATGCATATTTTTTATATTCTGGAAATTTTCAAATTAATTTACCAATAAATTCACAATTTAATTCAAAAATTAAATTAATTACCAATTTAAATTTAACTCAAAACTGGGATCGATACAGATTTCCCCCTCAAGAAAATATCATCCTCGAAATTTGCTGGAGACAACAAAGAATAGGTGAACACATCAAGAAATAGCTTTCCAGATTAACTGAATATTTATTATGCATTTGGCTTACCAAATCAGAATATCAATAATAGATATGAGAACGAACTCATTCAATATTTCACGAAGTACTCGATTCATCCAGTCTACGAAATATGCAGAAGCACCAGTTAGTTCGAAGGGATAACTAACCACTCGTAGAATATATCTGGACCCCTAAGAATAAACTAATGGATACAATTCAGGATGGAATATCCCAAAAAATACACTAGCTTGTTCCTCTTCGGACTTTGAACCTCATAAGAAATTACCATAAAATTTTCTCAAATTTGGTTTTGACCGAAATCGATTTATTGATACCATCCAATTTAACTTTATTTTCTGTTAACCAATTTATTTCAAATTGAATTTTTAATTCGTTAAAATTTAAAAACGGAAAGCTGATAAAAAACCAATGAAGAGAACACGAAATAGAAACTTATCTACACGATTTGTAGGGCCACCATCACACCAAAGCGTCTTTTGTAGCTGCCACGAAGCCATCAATGAAATGAAATCGGATCAAAGAAGAATGAGAAGAGTTGTTTCCTTGTTGTTGCAGGGTATTGACCATATGAAGTGGTACTCTCCTGTCCTCTATCTCTTCCTCTTCTTGCACTAATACTCACTATCAGTGGATAGTAAGAGAATTTATTGAGGCATACAAATGGATATCTTTAGGATATACTCATTCTAGGGCATTTGTAACCCTATCTCTAATGAGTTACCTAATGTGTTATACTCCTGAGCCAAAGTTTTTTCTCAACCTTCAGCTCTGATACCAAATGTCACGATCTGAATTTCAACGTTCGAAAATTGACACCCGTACTTCACTTGTACTCGAATGCCGCAGATTCAACCGTTGAAATCTGATTCGCGCTGGAGCTTATAACACATTAAGTATAACAACACAGCGGAAGAAAATGAATAATATCATTGATATACAATAGAATTTGATACAACATATTTACATGAATGATCTCGATATACATCAAAGCTATAACAGTAGAACGATATCCACACAGAGTTTAAAAGAGATATAGAGAAAGATAGCCTGCGTTTCCATTGCCAAAGCTCCAAAGCTTAGAAAGACTCCAAGAAGCTCGAACCACCACCAAGTTGTATTAAGAAAGGTCAGAAACTATTGGAGTGAAACAGATGCTATCGCCAAATCCAAAGACCGGATGCTATCGAATCTACACCTACTATTTGATTATCCGAAAAACCCAACTCTAGACTGCCCGTATGGAAAATTATGGGCACCCAGAGTTTAGGAAGGGAACAATAAACTCTGGGTCAGTCATGAGACTGGTGTGAGCAAACGAAAACATTTGTATCTTTAAACAACAAACAACAAAAGGAATAAAAAGGAAATCCGCTTTGCTTTTTGGAAAATGAAACTACCATAAGGCCTCCCGCCGCACACACAATGCAAACGCACAATTGGAGGAGATTTCTTCTTGTGATAGTCAAACATGTTTGATACGCAAAAACCATTTTGATATTATTATTAGTGCATAGTGGAAAACATTTTGAAAGTATAATATTAATCTTAGCCAGCATACCACATTTCGTCTTATGCCTACTATAGCTACCATGTTCAATAGCAGGTTGCCGCCACATTCCACGGCAGGTTATACAACTAAAATCGTACAGGGCACGTATTGTTTCTTTGGATTTCCAACAAATGGTCAAGCTAAGGAACTTCCTATTGCCACATGGGTACGCCTCTAGAGGGACACCCCGAGAACTTACCCAGCTCTCTGCCAACACAAGACCGAGTTACCCCTACCGGAAGTAACACCAACAAGTATGCCTAATCTTAGCCAGCATAGGTACCATTATATTATGCCAGCTATAGGTACCATGTTCAATAGCAGGTTACCGCCACATTCCATGGCAGGTTATACAACTAAAACCGTACAAGGCGCGTATTGTTTTTTTGGATTTCCAACAAATGGTCAGGAAAAGAAACTTCCTATTGCCACATGGGTACGCCTCCGGAGGGACGCCCCGAGAACTTACCCAGCTCTCTGCCAACACAAAGCCGGATTACCCCTACCCGGAAGTAACACCTACAAGTATGCCACCCCTGGCCATTTGCGACCTTTATCCGAGGGACCTCAACCACAAAGCAACAACCACAAAGTAATAAATTTGCAGTGACCACATGAGTTAAGTATCTGGACTCCATACCATGATACCACCCTTTTTTAGAAGAAAGGGACAAACTCTAGGGGCGTGACCCCTAATAACCTTGCCGCATCTTTCCTGTTTCGACCATTTCCGGGTTGTGAGGTCCGACGAGGTCTCGCCCACAAAGCTACGCCTTTCACAAAGCCATGCTTCGATCAACAAATGATCAGCAGCACTCAGCATGCCACATTACCGAATTGGGAATGTATCACTAGTAACCATCAACTACACAACCTCTGAGCTCGTACGTCTCAGAGAAGGGTGTTAAGCTAAGAGAATAAATTCTCCGCCACCAAATAGAAATGTATTTGATAGAAACTAGCTTTACATCTCAAAGTGTAATGTCATACACATATCCATACAAGTCTGTTCCTGGTTCGAACAGAATTGAAGGCACTTCACAAAGAAGCCCTTGCAAATCCGAATAATCCCTATTCACGTACGAACTCCCCATCACAAAGGGTGATCAAATCTCTATACCGAAGATCAACCGGTGTAGAGATGTTCGACGAGTTATCCTTTTGCTTTCGAAAATATCCGGTCTTCACCATCGGTCTTCAAATGCTATCCATAACGTCGTATTGTTATTCGGAATGGGTTATATGACACAAAGTCTTCTCCTAGCTAAACCGAATAATGAGCGCAATATTTAAAAAGCATGTGGATATTGGGATCTCGGTTAAGTCACAACTTAAAGCCCAAAACCTTTCTTTAAATGGTTTAAACAAATTACCATTTTAATCTTTTAAACAAAAAGATTCACTTCACAAAGTTCACCAATCTTTCACAAAAATTCATTCATAGCCTTTCTAAACAATTTCCCTTTCAAATTGGATTAACTCATCCAATCTCTAAATCAAAGATTCAATTCATAGCTTTCAAAACCATTTTCATTTCAAATCTTTTATACAAAAGATACACCTTTTATATCCTCTTCAAATTCAGAAAAAAGTTCAACAATCTTTAACAAAGATTTATTCATATCTTCCAAAACAATTCTATTTCAAACTTGAAATCTTTCAACACAAATTGGAAATCCTTTCTTTATATGAAAGCTATTATTATTTGAAAACAAGAGTTTTCGTTTTAGGAAAACCCGATTACATTTTCACAAGTTAAAGCACTTCAAGTATAAAACTTGGTTTAAATTCAAATTTCCAAAATAGTATTTTTTTTTAAATGATTTAAAACCCATATAAACACATTTATAACTTGTATAACCTTTTCAAATCAAACCATTTAAATTTCAAAACTTTATTAAGTTATTCAAAATAACTTTTATCTTTTAAAACTTCTTTTCAAAAGCTTTTCATATTTAACCCAATTCCATTTCCAAAACCATTTGGATTCAAAATTCAACTTTAAAATTGTTTCAAAAATCTGTGACTTAACCAATTTCCTCATGCAATCCATATTTTTGTGTGTATGGTTTAGTCTAGGGGTTTTACACAATAGTGCAATAACATCAATCATCACAGATCAATCATATCAATATCGATAAGCGATATAATCTATAACGCTTATCTTCTATTCACAGATTCATAGATAAATAATATACATTCATCACAGATAAATAAATTACATTCATCACAGCTCGAATCAAAATAATTCATAACATAAAACATTACACACTAGAGATTTCAATCAATTCAACATTCAATAGTTCAAACAACCATAAGTAAGATTAATTAATTATCTAATTAAGTTAAATCAGATTAATTACTTATGAATAAACTACCAATCCGGGTTAATTAATATTAATTAATTACAAACCATTTAATCAATTATCCTTTAATAATAAAAGAATTAACCTTTATTTAATGATTAATTAACCTTTTATTGTTTAATTAATCACATTAATTAATTACCATTTAATTAATTATCCTTAATTAATTATAATAAGTGATTATCCCTAATCACAAATTACATCGAGTAATTGTCCTTTAATTACTTAATTAATCAACCTTAATTATCAATTAATTACTTTTAATTAAGTAATTATTCTTAAGTAATTAATTACCCTTTAATCACTTATTATTAATTAATCTTCATTAATTAATTTCCCCAAATTAATTACCTTAATTGATTTATCACATTAATTAATTATCCTTAATTAATTGTAATAAGTAATTACCCCTAATTACTTAATTAACTTTAACCATCAATTAATTACTTTTAACTAAGTAATTATCTTTAAGTAATTAATTACCTCTAATTACTTATATTAATTAATCTTCTAATTAACCACATTAATTAGTTAATTATCCTTAATTTCTCAAACCTTAATTAATTTTAAAGATAAACCATTTATTTTTAATTATCATTTAAACCTCGTTTAATAAATCTTGTAATTAATTATCATTAACCAATTAACTTAAACCTTTAAGTTAAATTAACCTTTAAAATCATTTTATTTCTTAATTACCCACTTAATTTACATATAAAGTTTATTTAAAATAACTTTTAAAATAAGGTTATATATATTAAACATTTTAAACATAAAATAATTAGTTTTAAAATCTAAATTAATCCCATCTTAAATCAACAATTTTCTTTTATTCAACAAGAAACAGATTAAAATTGTTTAAAACTTGTCCAAGGTTCAGGATTTAAAAACTGGTTATTACCTATAATTCCCAGACTCGGGCTTTCCCCTAATTTTTCTTGAGCCAACCTTTGAGTTACCCCACATCGTATCCACTTCGAGACCAACCCAAAAAAAATTCGAGAACAACCCGAGCCCGACCCCTTCTCCACCTACACACTCCAGACATACGCATCTCCTCTGTGTCCGTGCACGACAACAACTCCCAACACCGATCAACTTTCAGCCCTCACCAAGCTATCAACGACCACAACAAGCAATCCGACCCTTCAGAACCATAAGAACGATGACCAAACAAAATCGAGAAACTCGATCAAAACATGAACCCACATCTGATCGGAAAATCATCGCTGGCCATCACCTTCGACCTCTAGTGTACACGCCATCCCGTCCAGAGCTGGTCCACAACACGACGAACCTAATCCCCCACATACGGTCGCTTCTGGTTCCCTATCGACGACCCACGATGCTTGCAAAAAACTCCGACCAAACCCCCACTTTCGAACCATAGATCACCTCATTCCGGCCACCATGGCCAAATATAAAATCAACCTTTATTTTTCACGTGACCACCATAGCATCCCCTACCTCTAGCCTTGGTCACGGCCTCCATCAATCTTCCGTTCGTCGTAAATCGATGAACATTCGAATTCTGATCAACTCAGAATAACCGATCATCCATTTTTTAGTTTAATAATTATTTTAGAAATAAGAAAATACTGTGATAATCAGAAATTGGTCAAAATTTTATGAATACAATTTCATGATTGGATTGAATGAATGGATTTAGGGTAGGAAATCTTGAATTTTGGTACAAATATCTGGATTTTTAGGCATGAGATTGTCGGGGAAACTCGAGATGATCGATTTTGGGACTTTTTTCATTTGTCGTCGATGGGCAATGAGGCGTGCGGCGGGGTTTGGCCTGAAGGTGGTTTGGGTGTCAGTGATCTCTGGAAAAATATCAGGATGTTTTATCATAGGCTGTCGTGGCTAGGAGCGAGAGAAACAGGGTTTTGTGATGGTTTTGATGGTCGGAGTTGGCGAGGTTGGTACGACGCGGGTTGTAACGACCCAGAATTTTTATAAATTAAAATATGAATATTTAATTAATTTTAAATATTAATAAGTGAATTTATAAGTCAAATAAATTTTTATTTGATTTATTGGATTTAATTGAATAATTAAATCGATAATTTAATATGTTAAATTATGGAAATAATTGAAAATAGAGTTAAATATGATTGAAAATAATTTGGAAAATTTTATTTAATCATACTGGAGTTATAGAAATATTTTAGAACTTTTAAAATCGAATTAAAAGTTAATTTGTGAAAATTGAATATTTTAATATTTAATAATCGACTGTAAAATAGCCAATTTTTGAACAGTCTCAGAATTGAACGAAACCAGTTCCATTGGATCCGTAATAGTTAGTTATTACCGGATTTCAAATTTCGTGTCAATCGGAGCTATCGTTTGATCGTGGCAGCTCGAAACGCATCGATTTATTTTTAATTTAAATTTGGCGAGTCAAAATAGCCATTTTTCAAAAAGTCTCGGATTTCGACGAAACCAGTTTCATCGGATCCGTAATGTGATATTATTGTAAGGTTTCAAATTTCAAGTCATTTGGATTTACCGTTTGTCCTGTACAAATTAAAACGCCTAGAAATCGACTTAAATCGGTTTAATTTAAATTGAACGTTTTCAGCCATAACTCGCACATACTTCCGAATTAGCTTCCGAAACCTGTTCCATTGTGTCCGGAACGCGGGATAAACCCTAGGTACGCTGGTTACGGCGTCTAAATCGGAGTTCGGAATTCCCGGGATGAATAGTGTTTACGCTTGGTTTTCTATAAATACACCACACACACAAATAAAAAAAAAATAAAAACAAAACCCTAGCAAGCAACTACAGCCGCCACCTCCTATATGAATGGCCAGAAAACACCCACCTTCCTCCCTCCAAATCTCCAAATCCGTCGACTATTAGACGAAACTCCCAACATGAAAGATGAAGAGCACGTCGAGATCTCAAGATCCAACGGCTGTGATGTAAAACGGAGTTGTGTGGAGCGAGTTATGTGGGGCCGTTCACCATCAGGTCGGCACGGTTTTCGAGGCTATCTAGGCAGCCGAGCTTGCTGGGGATGGGGCCAGAGGTAGAGGTGGTCGTGCTCTTCGACATGGGAGTGGTATGATGATGTATAGTTGAGTGTGGTGGGTGCTAAATTTAACCCTAGATTTGAAATTGGGTTCGGCCTCAAATCCTAGAACCTGTAGCTTGCAACGTGATGAGGAAGAGAGGGGGGGAACGGTCCAGATGTGGAGGCAGCAGATCCAAGGGTTGTAAATGATTGAGGTTAAAAATATAAAGATATGTTGTGATTTAAGTTATTAAAAATTGTGTACAAACTTGTAAAATGCATAACTTTTTCATACGAGGTCGAAAAAATGCAAACTCAGTTGCGTTGGAATCGTATGGACGAGCACTACGCGATGGAGTTGGTTTGGAGTCGTTTGGAGTTAGTGAGAATTTCGGGTAAAATTAAACGCGCGTTTAATTTTATTCGAAATAAAAGCTTAAACGGAAATTAAAACCAAGGTGAGAACTTCTCACTCAATCGAATTGGTTTCGATTTTATTTTAAATAGTTAGATTTAAAATATTTGAATGCATGTTTGAATGATGATTTGTATCTATTGATTGTTAAAATAGACATTATGCGCCGTTAGTAAGCGGATGTTATTTAATATAAACATATACCACGAATATTTCATAAACAGTGAAATTGGTATTATATGTAGTAGCAATATATACATATTGGCATACGTATATATTGGAGTTATTGATTTCCCGCATTTTTTGTTTAGCGGATGAGACCCTATTACGCCGTTATTAAGCGGATAATATTTAATAAGAACATGTACCGCGATAATTTCGTACTGGAGCGAAATTGGTATTGTGCTAATGTTTTTGGATGCAGGAAACAGGTTGGAGGGATCCAACTGGATTCCTCAACAGTATTTATTTAATTTCAGATATTTTGATATTTGATGGACTATCATATCAATATATGATATCGTTGTTAGTCGTGATTGACTATTTGGTGTGTAGCATCATTGGATCCAGATTTTGGGATTTTAAAATGATTTTAAAAGTGATTTTGAAAATATACTATATTTTTGGAATTGATCCATTATAAATAAATAAACGTTATAATTTTTAAAGTTATAAAAATTAGGGTTTTTGCGAAATATAGAAAAAAAAAGCTGATTTTTAGAAATACGATTAAAAGTCGATTTTTGAGAAATATGAACTAATGATTTTATAAAATAATTTAGATTGGATTTTTGAATATATGATAAAAGTTTAAATATAGGATTTATAAAATTTGATTATTTTATAAATCGAGATGATGAGATTATAAAGGAAATTTAAGACGTTTTAGAATAATAATATAAACTGATTTATATTAAGAGATTTATAAATGGATATTTATAAATTGAAATATAGACATTATAAAACGAGTTTTTATAAGTGTTTGAATGTAGTGAAAATGAATTTCATAAATGAATGAAATTTATAGAATTATAAACTGTGAAGTTATAAACGAAATTTATAAATAGTAAGATTTATAAATTTGGTGAAATTATTTGAAGAATAGATTTATTAAATAAATAAATTTTATAAGTTATAAGGTTTATAAATTGAAAAGTCTTTAAAAAGAACGATTTTGTAAAATAATCGTTTTATAAGCAATTGACTTATAATATGAACTTTTAGTTTATAATTGAGATATGAAATCAAAAATGTTAATAAAGGAATTTATAAAAAAGGAAGTTTTTATAAATAAATAGAAAAGGAATTTATAAACGTTGTTTTTATAAATTCGCAAAGGACTTATTTTGACAAGTTAATTGTTATAACTTAGAAATGGAGTTATATTCACGTTTTAGACAGTGAATAATCCTTTAAGTTAAAGTGAATAGAAATGATGAAGTTTGTTAACGTAGTTTATTCACGTTTTTGAACAGTGAATAACACGTTAAAGAAATTGTTTAGAATGTGAATGTTTTAAATAGAATTAAAACGATTCAACGATGTTTTAAAAGGTATTGAGATTGAAACCATAGATTTCAACATTTATTGTTGAAATAGATGTTTCGAGAAATAAAAGGAAATAGTGGACTATAACATTGTTGTTATAGTAAATGATTTCCGAATGGAAATGTTTTGGTTTAGTATTGGAATTTATATATCTATTTAAAATTCAAATCCCTATACTAGTGATTTTGGGTTGTTGTAACGATGTTTTACGCAACATTCGTTTTGACCCAAATAAATATGTTTAAGAGAATGATTTTCTTAAAGAATGAAATATATACTTAATTCGATTTAAGTATATTGAATATTTTCCAAGGTTGAAAATAAAAAGATTTGTGAATTACTTATGAATAATAAGTATGGAAATGTTTTCAAATATAAAGTGAATATTTAGAATTTATCTTTTTGAAGATAAATTGGAAATGGATAGTTGAAATCGTATATGCACGAATATTTTGAAATATAAATTCATTATGGAATTTATAAGTAAAAAGGGAATTTGTTTGAAAATAAATGTTGATTTATTTTTGAAGTGTTGAAATTTTATATCTTGTAAAGATATTTTGGAAAATAATAATTTGGAAAATTATTTGGAATCTGGTGATGTGTGCATATCCAGTGATAGTTCAATAACTGACTATCGGTATTTCCCTTTGAATGGGTATTTGATGTGAATTGATTGAATTTGAATGCACACTTATTTTTGAATAAGCGCTCACTATTCGGGTTAACCGGGAAAGGACCATGGGGTCGTATAACCCACTCCGAATATGTGATACGTCGTTGTGAATTGCATTTGAAGATCGGTGTTGAAGACCGGTATTTGCAAGAGTGATAGGATGAACTATCGATTGACTCTGCACCGAGTAGCTACGGTATTGAGTTCTCCATATGTGATGGTGAATCCGATCAGGATTGTGAATATCCGGATTGCAAGGACTTCTTTGTAAGTGCCTTCGGTTCTGTTCGATCCCGGAACAGACTTGTATGGATTGTATGCCTGACATTACAATTTGAGATATAAAGCCGATTTCTTTCAAATATATTTCTGTTGGTGGCGGAGAATTTATTCTTTGCTTAACACCCTTCTTTGAGACGTACGAGCTCAAAGGTTATATAGTTGAAGTTATCAGCGATATATCCCATTTTGGTAATGTGACATGCTGAGTGATGCTGAAATGATCATTGTGTTGATTATTTGTGATAGGATCATTTATTTGATCGTCTATCTTAGTGATCATTGTGTTGATCATTTATTGACCCAAAGCATGGCTTTTGTATAAAGTATGTTTTTGTGGACGTGACTTCGTCGAGCCTCACATCCCGTTAATGGTCAAAACAGGAAAGATGCGGCAAGGTTATGAGGGGTAGCTCCCTTTAGGGTATGTGCATTTCCTTCTGGAAAGGGTGGTATCATGGTATGGAGCCCAGATACTTACTCATGTTGATACACTATATCTTTTTCTGTGTGGTGTTGTTGGTGACGAGCGCTCGGTTAAAGGTCCGATGGGACCGGGGGATGCCATATTCGTGTAGTAGTTACCTAGTGATAAAGGTAACCCGGCCTTGTGTTGGCAGAGAGCTGGTTAAGTTCTCGGGACGTCCAGCCAGAGGCGATCCCATGTGGCAGTAGGAAGTTCCTTAGCCTGACCATTTGTTGGAAATCCAATTCCCAATACGAAACTTGTACGGTATTAGTTGTAGAACCTGCTATTCACTTATGGTGGTCACCACTGTTTGGATAGTAGCTATAGTAGGCATACGATAATGGTCGTATGTTGGCTAAGATTTATATTCTACTTTCGAAATAAATTTTTCCTACACTATACACTAATAATAATATCAAATATTATTTTAAATGCGTATCAAGCATCTTTGACTATCATAAGGAGAAATCTCCTCCGATTCTGCGTTTGCATTGTGTGTGTGTGCGGGAGGCCTTATGGTAGTCTCATTTTTAAAAGCATTGCGAATTGATAAAAAATATTCCTCTATTTTGATTTTAAAGATAAATAAACTGTTTTGAGTTCTCACACCAGTCACATGACTGACTTGGAGTTTATTGTTTTCCTTCCTAAACTCTGGGTGCCCACCAATTTCCACACGGGCAGTTAAGAGTTAGGTTTATCAGGATATTCTGGATATTCTGGAGTTGCTGGAGGCAAGCTGGATGGCATGGCGTATTATTTATATAGTATTTCTTTTCCGCTGCACTGTTTGATGTTGTATGATGTTGTACACTCTGATGTGATGATATGATGTAATAAAATGTGATGTAATGTAATAACTGATATAGTTCTTTGTTTAAAGATTATTCATTTATTATTATATGTTGTTCCGCTGCGAATTGTGAGATTCTGTTGTTGTTCTGTTGTTCCTTTCTGTCCCGTCCTATTTTCAAATTCTCTTTTTCTATTTTTAAAATCCTTCTATCCTTTAATTTTTAAATTTCTGTTCTTCCTCTATTTTCTATCTTCTTATTTACTTTTCTCTCTTCTTTCTTTTTCTTTTCTTTTTAAAACCCATAACATTCCGTGTTTTCGGCCTTCGATTTCTCGTCAGTCGATAAAGTGAGTGTCGATGTCGAATTTTCGAAAAGTCGAAAATCCGCGGGCGTTACATTTGGTATCAGAGCTTATGGTTAAGCGACAACCATGATTCTGTTGGGTATTAATTCATTAGAGATAGAGTCAGCAGTACTCTAGAATGAGTTTGAGTGTAATAATAGCTATGAGTGCGTATTTGTTAGTGAATATGAAATTGTTTTATATTGTGATGATTGGTTTGTTGAGTGGCATATGAACTTTCGTCAGCGTGGTCCGCAAGACTATGCCGAAGGGGTTTCTAAACACTTGAATAGAACAATTCGGCATAATATTGATTTTGAATTGGGTAAATGCAATAATTTTGCCTTGATTATATTTTTATATGTAAAGAAATAATTTTTCAAAATTATTAAAGTGTATATAAGTTGATTGTTAGGTTGTTTGGATAATCTAAATAAAAGAATAATTGTATAAGCAAAAGAATTATAAGAATTGAGTTATAATTAAAGTGAATTACAATTGTGAAATAAACTTATATATATGAGAAGTGAAACTATATGAATATATTTATGAATATGAGTTGTAAATAAAAATGAATTCAAAGTTAAATGAAGTTGATATTAGTAATAAAGATAAATGTGAACTTAAGTTATGTGAATGAAATTCAACTTTAGTAATTGAATTGAATTAATGGATTGAATGTTAATCGATTAAATGTAAATTTAATTGATATGGAAAAAATGAATGAAGTATTAATTCATTAAAAGGGCTAGTTGAATAAATTGGAATAGAAGTCAATTTAATGTTAAACCAAAATGAATGTAAAGTGAGATAATTTGGTTGAAATTAATATACATTGGTTGTTATTTGATTGTTGATTGATTATATATAATTCATTAAGTGTTAATGAAATTGAAAGCTAATGAAATTGAATTCAAATTGAAAGTAAATAAATTTGAATAGAATTGAATGTGAATTGGATTTAATTAGTGAATGCAAACTAATTAAAATTGAATAAGAATGAAAGTTGATAAAATCCAATGTAATAAATCAAATGTGATTTAAAGTGAAAACCAATTCATTGTATATGAATGAAAATATGAATGAATATATTGGTTATGAATTTGTTGAATGGTAATTGGATGATGGTTGAATATATATTGCTATTGTTGCATTTGCTATGTGATATATATAGTTGATATGTTACTATATGTTGTATATTGAGATTATTTGCATATGTGCATATTCTCATGTTGTTTGTTGAGTTTAGTAGGTGCGGATCGCGTTTGCTTCGCATTTGGAGTTCGCTTTAGCGCTATATTAGCCGTATATGCTTGCTAATAAAATATAAGGTACATATCTCGGATTAAATATCGTACTTTTACACTTTTTTCCCTTCGGGATGCCTCATTACTTGATGAGATGTATATTTGTGATATATATACTGTCATTTTTTTTTCGGATCGAGCCGCGCAAAGGAGACTATGGCGAATTTTTCCGGAAATTTAAGGCGTTAGAAAAATTTGAGAAAATTTGGAAAATTTTTGAAAACTTTAACTTTGATTTTGAAGTTGAAAGTTAAACAATAGTAGTTGTTTTTGAAAAGATAACTAAGTATGATTTGAAAATTTAGTAAAGATTTGTAAGGAATTTAATTATAAATTTTGGAAAGTTAATAAATTCTGTAACCTTTCTTACTTGTAATTTCGAGGACGAAATTCTTTTAAGGGGGAAAGATTGTAACGACCCAGAATTTTTATAAATTAAAATATGAATATTTAATTAATTTTAAATATTAATAAGTGAATTTATAAGTCAAATAAATTTTTATTTGATTTATTGGATTTAATTGAATAATTAAATCGATAATTTAATATGTTAAATTATGGAAATAATTGAAAATAGAGTTAAATATGATTGAAAATAATTTGGAAAATTTTATTTAATCATACTGGAGTTATAGAAATATTTTAGAACTTTTAAAATCGAATTAAAAGTTAATTTGTGAAAATTGAATATTTTAATATTTAATAATCGACTGTAAAATAGCCAATTTTTGAACAGTCTCAGAATTGAACGAAACCAGTTCCATTGGATCCGTAATAGTTAGTTATTACCGGATTTCAAATTTCGTGTCAATCGGAGCTATCGTTTGATCGTGGCAGCTCGAAACGCATCGATTTATTTTTAATTTAAATTTGGCGAGTCAAAATAGCCATTTTTCAAAAAGTCTCGGATTTCGACGAAACCAGTTTCATCGGATCCGTAATGTGATATTATTGTAAGGTTTCAAATTTCAAGTCATTTGGATTTACCGTTTGTCCTGTACAAATTAAAACGCCTAGAAATCGACTTAAATCGGTTTAATTTAAATTGAACGTTTTCAGCCATAACTCGCACATACTTCCGAATTAGCTTCCGAAACCTGTTCCATTGTGTCCGGAACGCGGGATAAACCCTAGGTACGCTGGTTACGGCGTCTAAATCGGAGTTCGGAATTCCCGGGATGAATAGTGTTTACGCTTGGTTTTCTATAAATACACCACACACACAAATAAAAAAAAAATAAAAACAAAACCCTAGCAAGCAACTACAGCCGCCACCTCCTATATGAATGGCCAGAAAACACCCACCTTCCTCCCTCCAAATCTCCAAATCCGTCGACTATTAGACGAAACTCCCAACATGAAAGATGAAGAGCACGTCGAGATCTCAAGATCCAACGGCTGTGATGTAAAACGGAGTTGTGTGGAGCGAGTTATGTGGGGCCGTTCACCATCAGGTCGGCACGGTTTTCGAGGCTATCTAGGCAGCCGAGCTTGCTGGGGATGGGGCCAGAGGTAGAGGTGGTCGTGCTCTTCGACATGGGAGTGGTATGATGATGTATAGTTGAGTGTGGTGGGTGCTAAATTTAACCCTAGATTTGAAATTGGGTTCGGCCTCAAATCCTAGAACCTGTAGCTTGCAACGTGATGAGGAAGAGAGGGGGGGAACGGTCCAGATGTGGAGGCAGCAGATCCAAGGGTTGTAAATGATTGAGGTTAAAAATATAAAGATATGTTGTGATTTAAGTTATTAAAAATTGTGTACAAACTTGTAAAATGCATAACTTTTTCATACGAGGTCGAAAAAATGCAAACTCAGTTGCGTTGGAATCGTATGGACGAGCACTACGCGATGGAGTTGGTTTGGAGTCGTTTGGAGTTAGTGAGAATTTCGGGTAAAATTAAACGCGCGTTTAATTTTATTCGAAATAAAAGCTTAAACGGAAATTAAAACCAAGGTGAGAACTTCTCACTCAATCGAATTGGTTTCGATTTTATTTTAAATAGTTAGATTTAAAATATTTGAATGCATGTTTGAATGATGATTTGTATCTATTGATTGTTAAAATAGACATTATGCGCCGTTAGTAAGCGGATGTTATTTAATATAAACATATACCACGAATATTTCATAAACAGTGAAATTGGTATTATATGTAGTAGCAATATATACATATTGGCATACGTATATATTGGAGTTATTGATTTCCCGCATTTTTTGTTTAGCGGATGAGACCCTATTACGCCGTTATTAAGCGGATAATATTTAATAAGAACATGTACCGCGATAATTTCGTACTGGAGCGAAATTGGTATTGTGCTAATGTTTTTGGATGCAGGAAACAGGTTGGAGGGATCCAACTGGATTCCTCAACAGTATTTATTTAATTTCAGATATTTTGATATTTGATGGACTATCATATCAATATATGATATCGTTGTTAGTCGTGATTGACTATTTGGTGTGTAGCATCATTGGATCCAGATTTTGGGATTTTAAAATGATTTTAAAAGTGATTTTGAAAATATACTATATTTTTGGAATTGATCCATTATAAATAAATAAACGTTATAATTTTTAAAGTTATAAAAATTAGGGTTTTTGCGAAATATAGAAAAAAAAAGCTGATTTTTAGAAATACGATTAAAAGTCGATTTTTGAGAAATATGAACTAATGATTTTATAAAATAATTTAGATTGGATTTTTGAATATATGATAAAAGTTTAAATATAGGATTTATAAAATTTGATTATTTTATAAATCGAGATGATGAGATTATAAAGGAAATTTAAGACGTTTTAGAATAATAATATAAACTGATTTATATTAAGAGATTTATAAATGGATATTTATAAATTGAAATATAGACATTATAAAACGAGTTTTTATAAGTGTTTGAATGTAGTGAAAATGAATTTCATAAATGAATGAAATTTATAGAATTATAAACTGTGAAGTTATAAACGAAATTTATAAATAGTAAGATTTATAAATTTGGTGAAATTATTTGAAGAATAGATTTATTAAATAAATAAATTTTATAAGTTATAAGGTTTATAAATTGAAAAGTCTTTAAAAAGAACGATTTTGTAAAATAATCGTTTTATAAGCAATTGACTTATAATATGAACTTTTAGTTTATAATTGAGATATGAAATCAAAAATGTTAATAAAGGAATTTATAAAAAAGGAAGTTTTTATAAATAAATAGAAAAGGAATTTATAAACGTTGTTTTTATAAATTCGCAAAGGACTTATTTTGACAAGTTAATTGTTATAACTTAGAAATGGAGTTATATTCACGTTTTAGACAGTGAATAATCCTTTAAGTTAAAGTGAATAGAAATGATGAAGTTTGTTAACGTAGTTTATTCACGTTTTTGAACAGTGAATAACACGTTAAAGAAATTGTTTAGAATGTGAATGTTTTAAATAGAATTAAAACGATTCAACGATGTTTTAAAAGGTATTGAGATTGAAACCATAGATTTCAACATTTATTGTTGAAATAGATGTTTCGAGAAATAAAAGGAAATAGTGGACTATAACATTGTTGTTATAGTAAATGATTTCCGAATGGAAATGTTTTGGTTTAGTATTGGAATTTATATATCTATTTAAAATTCAAATCCCTATACTAGTGATTTTGGGTTGTTGTAACGATGTTTTACGCAACATTCGTTTTGACCCAAATAAATATGTTTAAGAGAATGATTTTCTTAAAGAATGAAATATATACTTAATTCGATTTAAGTATATTGAATATTTTCCAAGGTTGAAAATAAAAAGATTTGTGAATTACTTATGAATAATAAGTATGGAAATGTTTTCAAATATAAAGTGAATATTTAGAATTTATCTTTTTGAAGATAAATTGGAAATGGATAGTTGAAATCGTATATGCACGAATATTTTGAAATATAAATTCATTATGGAATTTATAAGTAAAAAGGGAATTTGTTTGAAAATAAATGTTGATTTATTTTTGAAGTGTTGAAATTTTATATCTTGTAAAGATATTTTGGAAAATAATAATTTGGAAAATTATTTGGAATCTGGTGATGTGTGCATATCCAGTGATAGTTCAATAACTGACTATCGGTATTTCCCTTTGAATGGGTATTTGATGTGAATTGATTGAATTTGAATGCACACTTATTTTTGAATAAGCGCTCACTATTCGGGTTAACCGGGAAAGGACCATGGGGTCGTATAACCCACTCCGAATATGTGATACGTCGTTGTGAATTGCATTTGAAGATCGGTGTTGAAGACCGGTATTTGCAAGAGTGATAGGATGAACTATCGATTGACTCTGCACCGAGTAGCTACGGTATTGAGTTCTCCATATGTGATGGTGAATCCGATCAGGATTGTGAATATCCGGATTGCAAGGACTTCTTTGTAAGTGCCTTCGGTTCTGTTCGATCCCGGAACAGACTTGTATGGATTGTATGCCTGACATTACAATTTGAGATATAAAGCCGATTTCTTTCAAATATATTTCTGTTGGTGGCGGAGAATTTATTCTTTGCTTAACACCCTTCTTTGAGACGTACGAGCTCAAAGGTTATATAGTTGAAGTTATCAGCGATATATCCCATTTTGGTAATGTGACATGCTGAGTGATGCTGAAATGATCATTGTGTTGATTATTTGTGATAGGATCATTTATTTGATCGTCTATCTTAGTGATCATTGTGTTGATCATTTATTGACCCAAAGCATGGCTTTTGTATAAAGTATGTTTTTGTGGACGTGACTTCGTCGAGCCTCACATCCCGTTAATGGTCAAAACAGGAAAGATGCGGCAAGGTTATGAGGGGTAGCTCCCTTTAGGGTATGTGCATTTCCTTCTGGAAAGGGTGGTATCATGGTATGGAGCCCAGATACTTACTCATGTTGATACACTATATCTTTTTCTGTGTGGTGTTGTTGGTGACGAGCGCTCGGTTAAAGGTCCGATGGGACCGGGGGATGCCATATTCGTGTAGTAGTTACCTAGTGATAAAGGTAACCCGGCCTTGTGTTGGCAGAGAGCTGGTTAAGTTCTCGGGACGTCCAGCCAGAGGCGATCCCATGTGGCAGTAGGAAGTTCCTTAGCCTGACCATTTGTTGGAAATCCAATTCCCAATACGAAACTTGTACGGTATTAGTTGTAGAACCTGCTATTCACTTATGGTGGTCACCACTGTTTGGATAGTAGCTATAGTAGGCATACGATAATGGTCGTATGTTGGCTAAGATTTATATTCTACTTTCGAAATAAATTTTTCCTACACTATACACTAATAATAATATCAAATATTATTTTAAATGCGTATCAAGCATCTTTGACTATCATAAGGAGAAATCTCCTCCGATTCTGCGTTTGCATTGTGTGTGTGTGCGGGAGGCCTTATGGTAGTCTCATTTTTAAAAGCATTGCGAATTGATAAAAAATATTCCTCTATTTTGATTTTAAAGATAAATAAACTGTTTTGAGTTCTCACACCAGTCACATGACTGACTTGGAGTTTATTGTTTTCCTTCCTAAACTCTGGGTGCCCACCAATTTCCACACGGGCAGTTAAGAGTTAGGTTTATCAGGATATTCTGGATATTCTGGAGTTGCTGGAGGCAAGCTGGATGGCATGGCGTATTATTTATATAGTATTTCTTTTCCGCTGCACTGTTTGATGTTGTATGATGTTGTACACTCTGATGTGATGATATGATGTAATAAAATGTGATGTAATGTAATAACTGATATAGTTCTTTGTTTAAAGATTATTCATTTATTATTATATGTTGTTCCGCTGCGAATTGTGAGATTCTGTTGTTGTTCTGTTGTTCCTTTCTGTCCCGTCCTATTTTCAAATTCTCTTTTTCTATTTTTAAAATCCTTCTATCCTTTAATTTTTAAATTTCTGTTCTTCCTCTATTTTCTATCTTCTTATTTACTTTTCTCTCTTCTTTCTTTTTCTTTTCTTTTTAAAACCCATAACATTCCGTGTTTTCGGCCTTCGATTTCTCGTCAGTCGATAAAGTGAGTGTCGATGTCGAATTTTCGAAAAGTCGAAAATCCGCGGGCGTTACACGGGTAATACACCGGGACAGATCGCATAGGAGGGAATCCGAGCTGGATGTTATGACGTGGATTTGGGTAGAACGGCGTGAGGCCTGGGGTCGGAGTTAACGGCCAGAGGTGGTTTTCCGATCGAGTTCGTATTCCAGTTTGATCGAGTTATCGATTTTTGGTTAGCCGTTGATTTTCGTAGTTCTGCTTAGTCGAGATATTTTGTCGAGGTCGACCGCGGGTTGGTGAGGGCCGGAGAGATGGTCGGAGGCATGCGTTGTCGTCGTGCACGTGTACGGTGGAGTTGCGTGTGTCTGGAGTTGTGTAGGTGAAGAAGAAGGTATGGGCTCGGGTCGGACCAGTAGTTTTCTTGCGTTTTACTCGAAGTAGATGAAGTTTGCGATGATACTAGAACAACTCGGATATTTTTGAATTTGGCTCGGGGATTCTTTACTGTGGGCTCGGGTTTTTTTGATAAATGATAGGCTTTATAAAAATTGATCTTTGTACCAGGTTTTAATTTTTAAAAGGAAACAATTTTTAGATTTTAAAATACAAAGTTTTTTTTAAGTTACAAAGTAAATTTTTATTTAAACAAAGTTTCAAAGCATATTTAAACTAAATAATTTTCCAAAGGAAAATAAATTAAGTTGCAAATTTTAAAAAAGTTTTAAAATAACGTTTTAAAGAAATATAAACTAAGTTTTCAAAAGTAAAGTATTAAGCAAATTTTCATAGATTTAAATTTTAAAAGTTAAATGGTTTCAAACTTGTTTGGTTTATATAATTTGGTATTAAGTTAATATCTTATTAAATCTTTGATTGTTTTCAACTATAATTAAATGAAATTACTTAATGTATTAAAGGATAGAAATTAAGGTTAATTTGTCAAAGGATTAAATATTTAATTACTTAGAGATTTATTTAATGTGATTAATTAAAGAAAAATTAATCAAAGTGGTTAATCTATTTATGTGATAAATTAAAGATTACTTAAATCGACTAATTTAAAGATAATTACTTAATTTAAAAGTAATTATTCAATGATTAAAGTTGATTAAGTGATTAGGGATATTCATTTACTGTAATTAATTAAAGGTAATTAATTAATAATTAAAGTTGATTAAGGATAATCACTTATTGTAATTTTATTAATTAAATGGTAATTAATTAAGGGATGATTAATTATTTATTTAACTTAAGGTTAATTAATTATTGTAATTAATTAAGGATAATTAATTTAGTGATAATTAATTAAGGATTAATTAATTTATAAATTAATTAATTAAGGAAAATTAGTTTAAAGGATAATTAAATAATTAAAGGCTAATTATTTAATGATTAAAGGGTGATTAAATTATTAATTAAAGGTTAATTAATTTATAGTTAAAGGTTAATTAATTTATTATTAAAGGATAGTTAATCAATAAGATTTGTAATTAATTAATGTTAATTAACCAGGATAAGTAATTAACCTAATTTAAATTAATCAGATAATTAATTGACCTTACTTATGAATGTTTGTATTATATGAGATGCCTTGAATTGATTGTCTTTCCGCTCCTGTTGTCTTTGTTTATTTCCGCTGTTGTCTTGCATCTCTGATAAATGTTGATTCATATCATTTGTATCGAATATTGTATCAATATTGTATACCAGTGATATATTCATTTTCTTCTGCTGTGTTGTTATACTTAATGTGTTATAAGCTCCGGCGAACCAGATTCGGCATTTGAATCTGCGGCATTCGAATACGGGTGATATATTCAGTGCCCATTTTCAAAGGCCGATTCAGGGTCGTTACAGTAGTGATGATTTAGGCTTAAGCTTTGAATTTCTACTTGATGTTTGATTCATGTTCCCATGCTTGTAAATTGATTTGCAACTTAAATTTGAATCCTGAAGCTTGTTTGCTGTCCAGGTTTTGATTTCAGCTTTTATAATTTCTAGGCTTGAAGAATTTTGAAAACAGATTTTTGATTTGTTTTCATTTTGAATGCTCGGGTTTTGATCTGTAATTTTGTTTCAAGTTTGTATTTGTTGGATCCCTGAGGTGATCTTGCTTTTGAACTGGAATACCTTAATCTTTCTAGGTTTTGAACTTTGTTTTCAAACAAAAGAGGATCTCAAAGATAGATCTTTTGTTTAAATATTGTGAATGAATCTTTGTGAAAGATTGGTGGACTTTGTGAAGTGAATCTTTTTGTTTAAAGATTATGAAAATGATAATTTATATAAACCATTTGAAGAAAGGTTTTTGGGTAATAAGTTGTGACTTAACTGAGATCCCATTAACCATATGGTTTGAAAATATTACGCTCATTATTCGGTTTAGCCGGGAGAGGACTTTGTGTCATATAACTCATTCCGAATAATGATACGACATTATGGATCACATTGAAGACCGGTGGTGAAGACCGGGTATTTTCAAAAACGAAAGGATTACCCGTCGAATGACTCTGCACTTAGTAGCTATGGTATAGAGATCTCCATATGTGATGCGGAGTCCGATCGGGATTGTGAATACCTGGATTGCAAGGGCTTCTTTGGAAGTGCCTTCGGCTCTGTTCGAACCCGGAAAAAACTTGTATGGTTACATGTCTAACATTACATTTTGAGATGTCAAGCTGGTTTCTATCAAATACATTTCTGTTTAGCGGCGGAGATTTATTCTCTTAGCTTAACACGCTTCTCTGAGACGTATGAGCTCGGAGGTTATGTAGTTGATAGTTATCAGTGATATACTCCCAATTTGGTAATGTGGCATGCTGAGTGCTGTTGTGTGTGTTGCTAATCATTTGTTGATCAAAGCATGGCTTTTGTGTAAAGCATAGCTTTGTGGACGTTGTTGAATATGCGATTGTATGATTTTTGTTTGATGATAATAAACATATACATATTCATGTAAATGTATTTGTTAATGTACTATTTTATTAAATACATATTTTGTAAATAAATAAATAACACAGAATTTGAATTCAAACAAATATTTATTACAATCTTTGAATAGTACAAAGTTCAAGCTCTCACTATATATATATATATATATATATATATATATATATATATATATATAATTTCAATTACAGTACAACTTTGATTACATCACGATTCACATTTACATTTGACCTCACTACATATGACTCAGTCACTCAACTCGTACTTTATCTTCAATTTCACTCCAAATTGAATCCAACATCTGAGCAATCTGCAAAAATAAATATTAACGCAGTAAAATAGAAAATGAAATATTTTTGCAGTATGAAACAAAATGTGGATTTTGAAAATAATATTTGCCTCAGTTATTTGGGTTGTTCGTCATCATTTAATTTTCAATTCATCATACACGAACAGCTTGTGACATACACAGTGTATCACTGTATATGCCATAAGGCCATGCATACCAATATATTCTCTTGATAGATTTACAGGGATAGGTGAGCATAGGTCAAACCCAAAATACCGCATTCAACTCAGATGCAATTCGAAAATCAATTGAAATGCAGTAAAATGGTCGGGAGCAACATATCATAGATGGTACACATGCCCAGACTCAAGCCAACATGAGACAAGATCAAGTCCAGCTACCAACTGTGTATACATGAATCAAGCTACAGCATGGCAAAAATGCACAGATCACACTCGAGTACGCATACACAGTGCAGATCAAACCAGAAAAGAGCTCGATGCTATAACTCAAAAGCAATCAAACCAGACTTCATCTAAACAAGATGCATACACACTTGACTACATGATAAACAAAGCTGCAAGACCAATAATAAATTGCAACCGGCCTCTACATCAAATAGCAAACCACGATGAACTTAATCAGTGCTAAGACCAGTGAACAGCTAGAGATGATAGCAGTCTTAAAGCATGAATATACATATATGGTGATACAGCAGTAAAAATGGTTCTATCAAAATATGCTACAGTAATGATACAAGTACAACAACATGAAGGAACCAGACCACAAAGGCAATCAAAGTGGTGTATATGTCAATGAACAAACAAAATTCAAGTGTCGACCAAACTGCACATTCAAGTGCAAGACTCAACTAAACATTAAAACCAAACACCAAGTAACAGTTTCAAAATAACTGAATCAATATCAAAACAACACTGCACACATACACAAAGAGTGTCAACAGTCAGTGGTGATGCAATGCAAACTGTCTACAACATGAACAACTATTCTTACATCAGTATAGACTCAAATGTACAAGTCATGAAAGATTCATTGAAGCCAGAAGCAACACAATAACCAAAGTCGAAGTCAAGTGATAATGAACAAGTCATAGTCAAGCCAGAAATTCACAAAACAAAATCAAGTTTAAAAAGTCAAGGCCGATGCACAAAGTCAGCTGCAGTTTAAATCAAACTGTGCCAAAGTCACAGATACCAAATAAACAGAGTTCAAAGCCGTGTTTTATCAAAATCGAACAAGTCTAGGTTGACACAAATGACCAAAGTCCACAGAGTGCAATTCAATATCAAAGCAATGGTGATGGCCGAAGTCATGGAATCGCATACACAAAATCAAGACCGAAGTCAAATGCAAATTAAGCCGTGGTGACCACGAAAGCCGTGATAACCAAGAAAACAAGAAATCGAACCCAGTCAAAAATCAATACCGTGAGAAGCAATTATCAATTATACGAATTTGATTAAAGCAGAGAAATCATCAACATCCAACAATAATCTAATGGCCGAAGCATAATGTTGAAAAAATCAGACGAACGAAAATCTAGGAGATCGAATCCATATATAAACCCACAAATCATCATCGGCAATCAATCAATCGAGTTCAAGCATTCAATCATAAAGTAAAAGGAGAAAAAAAATTACTTACCGAAGCCATACCTCGAACTCGATCAATTTGAAAGAGCCATGAGCAAATCAGAGAAACGTGCGATCGACAAAGCAAACGACGTGATAAATCATTCATTCGATCGAGCAACTAAAGTCGGCCTCTTCGAAATTACAAAAGCCCTAATTTTTGAAGGAAGAGGAACGAACGAAGAAAAAAGAGCCGCCATTATCACAAACAAAGGAACGGGCCGATAAAAGATAAAGAGATAGAATAATTTTTGGGTCGGCCTTTATTTTTAATATTGGGTTTAGAATTATATTAAGCTCTTAATTATTATTAGGGTTTAGTTTTGTTTTTAAATTATTTTAAATTTGTATCTTCCATTTTAAACCATTGTAATTTCTAGTCATGTGACTAGGGGACAAACTACGTGGCATAGTTTGAGAATTCGCAACTGAGTGGCTGAGTTGTGGCATGGTTTTGAGCGTAGAGTTAGGTTAGTCAGTAGCGGGTGTCGCGAGTTTATGTGTGTAAGCGTGTGACGACTTAATTTCTAGTAAAAACCTTGGAGGCAGCACGTATGCAGGGTTTTGCCGAAGCTGGGTAAATTCTGTGTCATTCTATTTTTGCTTTTATTATTCTGCTATTATCTGTGCTGCTATTATTTTGATATATTTGTGTTGAAATAATTTTATAAGCTTCCGCATTAACTTTTATAATTAATAGCATCACCATATTCACCCCCCTCTAGGGTGAAATTGATCATACAGGCGTGACCTAGTCGGAACTCACAACCCGAAGTCAAAACTCAGGTGCATATCTTTGAAAAAGTCAGGAAGTAAAAGGGGAAAGTTGTTGTCGTATCAATCAAGTAAATATCGAACGCATCAAATCAAAGTCGTGAGCATCAAGTCCAAAAATATATCAGGAAAGTCGTGCGCATCAGGAAAACAAAATTTAGGAAAGTACCAAATTGATACGAGCAAAATCAAGTGATTCGAATTCATATAAATACTGAACCAAAAAACTCATCATTGGCATCGAGTTAAAAAGCAAGCAATTAAACGAGCAACGAAAGAAATTACATACCGAATCAACAACGAACTCGATCATCAGAGAACGAACAAGCACAAGCAACGCAAATCAGAGAATCGGTCAACAGAGGAGCAGCTACGAACAATCTCAAACAAAGCAAGCCGCGAATCATCAGAGAACGAGCGCAAGCAAGAGCATCACAAACCAGTCAAAGCCCCAAATTTGGATCGCGAGCCGAAGCCCTAATTTCAGAACGAACAAAGAATACAACGTCGGCCGCAATTGTTTCAGAAGAAAGAACAAAGGATTGGCCGCATTATTCTCACAAGCCAAAAGAATTGGATCGGGCTAAAAATAAAAGGGCCGACTTTATTATAAAGGGGATTTGTTTATTTAGGGTTTTATTAGGAGGGGTTTCTTAATTTTTATTTGAGCAAAAATTAAGCATTCAAGTTTGTATTTTAATTTTTGCTCCTGCTTTTATTTTTGAAGTCTGTTTTTTCTTTTCGAGTCAAAGAATTTGTAAATCACCACCTAGGTTGTAGGTAGTGTCAGATTGTCTAAGTAGAATTAGTTCAGTGAGCAGGGTGTGCGAGTTTGCAAAACTCTATAGGCGGGAGCAGAGTTTGCGAGTTTGCGAAACTCTATAGGCGGAGCAGGGTGTGCGAGTCTATGAGAGTGTTTGTGAGCGGGAGCAAGGGTTTGCGAGTCTAGTAGAGTGTTTGTAAGCGGCATACTGTTTAATTCTAATAGAAATTTGGGAATGCAGCAGTAGACAGGGGTTGCCGAAGCTGGGTAAATTTTGTGTGTGATTTACTTTTCAACATATTTATTTCTGCAGTTTGTTTCTGTGTTTAAATCGAGAAAATTTTCTATAACCCTATTCAACCCCCCCCCCTTCAGGGTTAATCTAGATCCTACAAGTGGTATCAGAGCACGGTATTTTTCTTTAACTCTAGAGTCATGAATTCATCAAATAATGATTTTTCTGAGAGGCAATCTATTGTTAGGCCACCCATGTTTAACGGGAATGATATGCTTATTGGAAAGTTAGGATGGGTATATATCTTAGTTCTATTGATTATGATGTTTGGGATATTATTGAAACTGGCTATAAATCTCCCACTATAACTGTTGGTGATACTGAGATTCCTAAACCTAAGTATAGGTGGGATGCTAACGATAAGAAATTAAAAACCACAAATGCTAAAGCCATGAATGCTTTGATCTGTGCTCTTGATAAGAATGAATTTAATAGAATTTCTCATTGTAAAACTGCACATGAAATTTGGCATACCTTGGAGGTGACACATGAAGGAACTTCTCAAGTCAAGGAGTCTTGTCTAGCCCTATTCAGCAATGAATACGAGAACTTTGTAATGGAAAAAGGCGAGAGCATAAAGGACATGTTTGGACGCTTTTCAATTTTGGTATACAACGCTAGAGCGCTTGGGAAGGTATTCACTGAGGTAGAGCTTGTGAGAAAGGTGCTACGAGTTTTACCGATGAACTTTGAGGCAAAAGTCACGGCAATACAAGAATCGAAAGATCTGAGTAAACTAAGCATGGAGGAGTTGATTGGAAACTTGATGACATATGAGCTTGAGCTAAAAGCAAAGGAGGAACGCAACAACTCCGAACCAAATAAGAAGACGATTGCCTTAAAGAGCAAAGAAGAAAGCGATATAGAAGAAGATCCAATTGAAGAGCTTGCAATGGCTGTCAATAATCTTAGAAAATGGTCAAGATTCAAGCCACGCAAGAAGAAAACAAAGGGTAATAGGTCAAAAGATTCTGACAGTTCCGATAATGAACTGACGTGCTATAACTGCAACAAGCATGGCCACTTCAAACAAGAATGCCCACTTCTCAAAAACAATTGAGGAAAGAAAAAGACGAAGAAGGTCTTTGCAGCGACTTGGGATGATGAAGAAAGAGAGGAAGTTTCGAATAGCAGCTCAGAGATGGTTAACTTGTGTCTTATAGCGAAATCAGATTCAAAAGCAAGCTCAGAGGAATCTAATGAGGGAGGTGACTATACTTATAAAGAACTTGTTTTTATGTGTCTTGATCTCACTAAAGTAGTTGATACTCTTGAATCTAAAATTGAAAAAATGAAATCTGATGAGAGAGAACTTGCTCGTGAAAATTTTAGGTTAGAAACTGAACTTGAAAACATTCAAAACCTAGACTGTAAAAATTGTAAGATTTTAGATTCAGAATTATCAAAACTTAGGAATAACTTTGAGAATCTTGAAAAAGAAAACTTGAATCTTAAGGAAACCATCGACACTAGGAAAAAGGATTTTATAAATCGATGCACCTCACTTGTCACTGAAAACACAACACTAAAAACCAAAGTCCAAAACCTTGAGAAATCTCTGAATAACTTTTCAAGAGGCGAAAAATCTTTCAACATGCTATTGGGAAATCAAATTTTTGCTAACAACAGAAAAGGACTAGGTTTTGGGAAAACACAAGTTGAAGATAATGCAAAAGGTAAGAATGACTTTAATAGATGTGAAATAATTGGACATCATAGTCATAGGAACAAGAACTCAAAATTTATACAAGTTTGGGTTCCTAAGAATTCTACAAATAAATTTCATGTCTATTGGAACAAGAATAAAAGGACTAAACAAATTTGGGTTCCAAAGGGTTTTTTTATTCATAATGCTTCTGCCACAAACAATCATGGACCTATAAATAGGTCACAAAAATCTTTCATCGTGTAGGTATGGTGGCAGGCTAAGGAACAACAACGGTGTTCTCTGGATTTTGGCTGTTCCAGAAACATAACGGGCAATAAAGCAAAGTTCCTTAGCCTAGTACAAAGGTGACAGAATCACAATGGGCAATCACGAAAAATTATCGTAAAGGTAAAACAGGTGATGGTATATTAAATGTGATAATCTGCACCATATTCTGAATTAAATCAGCCAAAATTGTGATAATGATGTGATGATGTTTTTGATTCTGACTTGTTCAACATAGTTGGCCAATTACATTTATGCCAAAAACAGTATTCTTTGAATTACTTCATACATATTTGTTTGGATTAAACATAGTGTTTTGTTGGATGATAATATTTTTTCGGCTAACTCTATATTCTCAGTTTCTGATTGTTTACATGGCTTCAATTCAAATTCAAAGAATGTCATTTAAATTGTTGTTAAAATTGAGTTTGAAATTTTTGATGCACACTTCATGGTCTGGTCTATCAATTTTAGTTAGTGATATTTTGGATTGAAAGAGAAACTCGGATGCAGATTACACTGATAATCTAGTTGACAGAAAAATTACTAGTTGAACGTGATTTTGAGACATTTAGTAACTGCATCGTTTTTCAAAGAAATATCTGCATATTTTTCATAATTTTCATTTAGCAGGAATTTTTTTTCATATAACCCCCATGAGAAAATCATTTTTGACCATACTTTCAGATTAGTCATTTTTATTTGATTTTAAATGACAAATTTTGACTAATCCGACTTCCTACTAATTATCAAAAAGATAAATAGTGATTGAAAAGGTGATAAGTGTTGATATTTAACATACATTACTCAAGAGAGTATATTTGGAAAATTTCTTTAGGAATTAAAACAAGAATTATAAAACTTTTTGTTGATTCCATGACCATTTCTATATCTATCATTATTTCTATCGCCCGTGGTTTATCAAATATTCAATATAGTTTGTCGATATGTGGTACTATATTCAGGGATTGTTTGTTTTTCATTTCACATTTTTTTGTAAAAATAAATAAATATCCAAAGTATTCACTCTCATTTAAAAGTCCTCACGGTTATGCATGGGTGAATTACTTGGATTTTTGATTATGTGCTTCCATGCTCATTTAAAAGACCTCACGGTTATGCATGTATGGAACGCATATCAAAATTAATTGATTTAATAGACAAGTTGATTCTAATTCCATTTAAAAGTCCTCACGGTCATGCGTGGTTAGAAGATACTTGATTTCATTTTTTAAAATTAAATTGGAATACTACTAATCTCATTTAAAAGTCCTAACGGTTATGCATGATTAGTAGATATTCAAATTCCTGATATAAATGTACCACAAGTAGATACAACTGAATGATTTTATATGAGAACATCATTACCATCATTTCTAAGAGTGGAATATGCTCCTAACAAGGGTAGTTATGGTTTTTGTTTGATTCTTATTGGAGTTTAATATTTATATTCAATTTGAGTTTTAATGTTGGATTAATATTGATCACTTTATCTCTATTTTCTCTAACACTATTATTTTTTTGCTGATAACAAAATGGGGAGAGAAAAGTTAAGATTTTGTCAAATAGAATCAAGCAAAGGTCAAATAATTTTCTATTTGCATCTAGGCTCATTTATATATTTCTATTTGTATGCATATATGTAGGAGGAGCATCATGTAGAGAGGAAGCATTTAACTAGGGGGAGCAATTAGAGTATATCATTGGTCAAATACATTTAACACAGTCAAAATCTTGAATATATGTTTGTTATCATCAAAAGGGGGAGATTGTATGAATATGCGCTTATATGTTTTTGTTTGATGATAATAAACATATATATTCATTTAAATGTATTTGGTAACGTACTATTTTGATTTTCATAGATTAAATAAATATTTGTTGAATAAAATAAATTACACAGAATTTGAATTCAAACAGAAATTTTATTCAAACAAATATTTATTACAATCTTGAATAGTACAAATTCAAGCTCTCACTATACATATACATTTTTGATTACATCACAATTACATCACAATTCAGTTTACATAATTTCCTCACTACATATCACTCACACTCGTATTTTGTCTTCAACTGCATTCCAGTTTGAATCCAGCATCTGAGCAATCTGCAAAAATATTCACTAACACAGTAAAATTGAAAAAGAAATATTTTTGCAATATAATATGAAATATGATTTTTGAAAATATGATTTTCCTCAGTTATTTGGGTTGTTCGTCATCATTCACACTTGAATTCATCATACACGAACAATGTGGCATGCACAGTGTATCACTGTACATGCCACAAGGCCGTGCACATCAATATACACTTGATAATGCTACAGGGACAGGTGAGCACAGGTCAAACCCAAATGAAAAGCCGGGTTCAACTCACATGCAATATATTTAAAATCACGACACGAGCACAAGGTCAAACCCGAGTTTTGAAACTGGATTCAACTCAAGTGAAATTTCAAAAATCAACGTGAAAGGATGCAAAGACCAGAAGTCCAATTCCAAACAACTCAACAGAAGTATGCAATGCCGAGAAACAATGTACAAAAGATCAGAGACAAAGGATGTACACAAGTATACAACTACATGTCTCAATGTCAAAGAAACAACTCAACAATATGAACAAGTGAAGCATCTGTGTCAAAGCATAGCAAATGTCAACATGAAGTGTATGCAACTCGAAGTGATATAACAGCAAATACCAGCATCATCAAGTCAGAGTAATATCACAGCAAACAATATGCAACAGACCAAGTCCAAATGCATCAGTGAAGAACATGGATGTCAAAGGCAATACACAAGTGACAGTGCACTAATAACCAGAAACTCAAGATTAACACAGCATCTCAAAGACACGGTATACAAATGCAAGGCCAAAGTGTCCAAACAACAAATGAATGACCAGCCAACAAAGAATCAAGTGTCGACCAGGCAGAGAAATGCACAAAGCACATGACATGGCAATCAAAAATGCTTGAAGACTACAGCACGACCAAGTATGGAGTGTACAAGTGCAAATGTCCAAACCACAACATGTAGGCATACATGAAGTGAATCAAGTTCAGGTCAGACAAGTCAGTAGTGTGCAAATGAAGATCACAAATGTGCAACACAGTGAAAATGCTCAATGCACCAATGAACAGAGAACGTGCATGAAGAACCAGAAGTACAAGTGCAGGCAAGTGCACAACTTCACAACAAACAAGGCAATGCACTATGCAGTGTACAACTACAAGCCCAAGTGAAACCAAACCGCAAAGCCAGGATTGATACAGGTATGAACCGAGAACAAGTGCAACAGTGAGTGGCAATGCACCATCCAGAGACTCACTGAAGTCAAAGTGTGCAACTACAATGCAACTACATGACATGAATGCAACTACAGGAACTCAACAAGGCAGACTCAAGTGAATGAAAACTGTATGCAACATGGTGAACAACTCACATGTTTGAAACCACTCGAGTGCATCAGTGAATAATGCAACATGGTAAAGGAACAGTGATACAATGTCAATGTCAATGCCAGAGACGAAGCTCGCAAGGATGAAAACATTAATGATCGACTTAAAGCAGAGTCGTGGAGTGGATAAGATTCATGAAATCAACGCAGTATAAAAATACAAATCAAACCGAAGTCAAAACTCAGGTGCATATCTTTGAAAAAGTCAGGAAGTAAAAGGGGAAAGTTGTTGCCGTATCAATCAAGTAAATATCGAACGCATCAAAATCAAAGTCGTGAGCATCAAGTCCAAAAATATATCAGGAAAGCCGTGCGCATCAGGAAAACAAAATTTAGGAAAGTACCAAATTGATACGAGCAAAATCAAGTGATTCGAATTCATATAAATACTGAACCAAAAAACTCATCATCGGCATCGAGTTAAAAAGCAAGCAATTAAATGAGCAACGAAAGAAATTACATACCGAATCAACAACGAACTCGATCATCAAAGAACAAACAAGCGCAAGCAACGCAAATCAGAGAATCGGTCAACAGAGGAGCAGCTGCGAACAATCTCAAATAAAGCAAGCCGCGAATCATCAAAGAACGAGCGCAAGCAAGAGCATCACAAACCAGTCAAATCCCCAAATTTGGATCGCGAGCCGAAGCCCTAATTTCAGAACGAACAAAGAATACAACGTCGGCCGCAATTGTTTCAGAAGGAAGAACAAAGGATCGGCCGCATTATTCTCACAAGCCAAAAGAATTGGATCGGGCTAAAAATAAAAGGGCCGACTTTATTATAAAGGGGATTTGTTTATTTAGGGTTTTATTAAGGGGGTTTCTTAATTTTTATTTGAGCAAAAATTAAGCATTCAAGTTTGTATTTTAATTTTTGCTCCTGCTTTTATTTTTGAAGTCTGTTTTTTTCTTTTCGAGTCAAAGAATTTGTAAATCACCACCTAGGTTGTAGGTAGTTTCAGATTGTCTGGTTAGAATTAGTTCAGTGAACAGGGTGTGCGAGTTTGCAAAACTCTATAGGCGGGAGTAGAGTTTGCGAGTGTGCGAAACTCTATAGGCGGAGCAGGGTGTGTGAGTCTATGAGAGAGTTTGTGAGCGGGAGCAAGGGTTTGCGAGCCTAGTAGAGTGTTTGTAAGCAGGATACTGTTTAATTCTAATAGAAATCTGGGAATGCAGCAGTAGGCAGGGTGCCGAAGCTGGGTAAATTTTGTGTGTGATTTACTTTTCAGCATATTTATTTCTGCAGTTTGTTTCTGTGTTTAAATCGAGAAAATTTGCTATAATCCTATTCACCCCCCCCCCCTCTAGGGTTAATCTAGATCCTACAGTAACCCGGCCTTGTGCTGGCAGAGAGCCGGGTAGGTTCTTGGGGAATCCCTCTAGAGGCGTACCCATGTGGCAATGGGAAGTTCTTAGCCTGACCATTTATTGGAAATCCAATCAAACAA
Source organism: Allium cepa (assembly GCA_030765085.1). NCBI lineage: Eukaryota > Viridiplantae > Streptophyta > Magnoliopsida > Asparagales > Amaryllidaceae > Allium > Allium cepa. The sequence continues at coordinate 906,469,100 of CM060937.1, forward strand.
TACGAGCCCTTTACGATTGCAGTTGTATAACCTGCGACTTGAGGTGGTAGCTATAGCTGACATAATATAATGGTACCAATGCTGGTTAAGATTTATATTATACTTTCGAAAGGTTTTCTGCACTATGCACTAATATAATATCAAAAGGATTTTGCGTATCAAACATGTATGACAATCATAAGGAGAAATCTTCCCTAAGTGTGCGGTTGCATTGTGTGTGTGCCGAGAGGCCTTATAGTAGTTACATTTTTCAAAAAGTATTGCGGATTTCTTTTAATTTCTTTTGTTTTGCTTTTGTTAAAGATAAACTGTTTTCGTTTGCTTACACCAGTCTCATGACTGACCTGGAGTTTATTGTTTCCTTTCTAAACTCTGGATGCCCACAATTTTCCACACTGGTAGCCTAAAGTCGGGTCAGCCCTAGATTTTGAAGCTGAGTAGAATCTGAATCTAGAAGTTGATGGTTTTGGAAGATTTTGGAAGTCTTCGAAGTTTTTGGAGCTTTTGGTTTGGAAATATTTTGAAGCCTTTTGGATTTGAAGGTCTTTGGAAGTTTTGGAAGACCTTAGCAAAGTTGCAGTATTGGATTCTCTTGAAGACGTTGCAAATATTGATATATTTCCGCTGTGGTTTTGTGTTGTATATATATTCTCCGATGGTGTTGGGACGTTGTTATCAATTGATGTAGCTGACATTGTATCTATGTTGTATTCAATGTAATCATCCTTTATTTTCACTATGTTGTTTATCATCTAATGTTGCCATAAGCTCCGGCGATACAGATTTCGATGTCGATTGTCGGGCATCGACTTCGGGTCGTTATAAGTGGTATCACTGTAACGATCCCGGTTTTGAGTTAAATTTAAATTGGTAATTAATTTAATTTTTGAATTAAATTGCGAATTTATTAGTAAATTAATTTGAAAATATCCAGAATAAAAACAAATATGCATATAAATTGATTATAAATAGAATGTGGATTAGAAATTCAAAGATGAGTATTTTTAAAATGAATAGAAATTTGTTTTCTAATTTTCATATACATATATTTATATTTGGAAGACATGATTTGAGATTAATGTAGAAATTTTCAAAAGGCTATTCTAAATTTAATTCTTACACACACACACACACACACACATATATATATATATAAATGTGATTTTTATTTAGTGTATAATTAAGATTTTTAAACATTCTCTTTTAAAAGTTGTGTAAATATAAATGATAGAAAATGTATGAATGAAAATATAAAATATAAATATATATATTAAACTAAATTAAGATTGTAATATGGAAAACAATTGAGATAAATTTAATTTGTGTAAATGTAAATATATAAGAAAATAAAAACATAAAAATTTGAAACATAAACATATGTTAAGATATAAAATAAAAATACTCAAAGGGTTTAAAAACATTTTAAAAAAAATATAAGGATTATATAAATTAAAATAAAAGCAAGGACTTACACACAAATTTATTTCATTTAACATTTGTAAGACATATAACTTAAAGTTTTAACAAGTGTAAATATTTTTAAATTTAATTGACAAGTGTTAGTAGAAAATTACAAGTGGCAATTGATAAAATTAAAGGTTGATAAAAGAAAAATTAAAACAAAGAGTATATGCAAATGTATCTTTCTCATTTCTACTCAATTGTAAAACACAAACCAGAAAATAAAATTCAAAACAAAGGCTTCTTCTAAAACCTGAAATTGTTAATCATCTCAAAGTAAAACAAACCCAAATCAATAGCCTATTTCAACTGCAACCTGATACAATTCAAATCTGTAAGCTAAAACTGAATTAAACAGCAGCATCAAGATCAACTTAGCAAAGTTAAAAATCAAGCTTCAGCCTGGTCAAACAAATCTGTTCAAGTTTATTTCAACTTGAGATCAATCAATTCAAAGATCAGTTTTCAAATTTCAATAGGAAAATCAATTCCAGAGCAAAAGATAAAAACACTGGTTCTCTGCTTAATCAATACTAGGTGAGGAAACTTTTCAGCCCTTGATTTCTTTATATTTTAATGCTTGCGAGCAAACTTAAAATAATTTGTTTTAAAATCTTAATTATTCCCATCTTAAATCAACATTTTTCTTTTATTCAACAAGAAACGGATTAAAACTGTTTAAAACTTGTCCAAGGTTCAGGATTTAAAAACTGGTTATTACCAATAATTCCTAGACCCGAGCTTTCCCCTTATTTTTCTCGAGCCAACCTCTGAGTTACCCCACATCGTATCCACTTCAAGACCAACCCACAAAAATTTCAAGAACACCCCGAGCCTGACTCCTTCTTCTCCACTTACACACTCCAGATATACGCATCTCCTCCATACATGTGCACGACGACATCGCCCAACGCCGATCAACTTTTCGGCCCTCACCAAGGTATCGATGACCACGACAAGCAACCCAACCCTTCAGAACCACGAGAACGATGACCAATCAAAATCGAGCAACTCGATCAAAATAGGAACCCATATCTGATCGAAAAATCATCGCTGGCCATCACCTTCGACCTCCAGTACACACGCCATCCCATCCAGAGCTGGTCCACATCACGACGAACCTAATCCCCCACATGCAGTCTCTTTCGGTTCCCTATCAATGACGCACGACGCTCTCAAACAACTCCGACCAAACCCTCTCTTTCGAACCCTAGATCACCTCATTCCGGCCACCATGGCCAAATATAAAATCAACCTCTATTTTACACGTGACCACCATACCATCCCCCACCTCTAGCCTTGGTCACGGCCTCCATCAATCTTCCGTTCGTCGTAAATCGACGAACATTCGAATTCTGATCAACTCGGAATAAACCATCATCCACTCACTCTAAAATCATAAAAATTGTAGTAAAAATCATCATTTTACAACACATTTCAAATTATATTAACAAAGATTGAAATTGACAAGATCGATTTTTAACCCATTCTTTGATTTTCACTGTAATTTATAATTTTTGAGTTAAATACTTAATACAAATTATTGAATCTATTTTTAAACTTTGAATTACATTGTTAGAAACCTTTTTCATTACATGCTCAAGCCTAAAATCAAATGTAAAGGAGGATAAGAATTTTTTTTCTATCAATCTTGAAGCCTAAGCAAAGAACAGAGGCTTATCTATATTTATCTACAGGCATACTACTACTACTACTACTACTACACACACACACATATATATATATACACACAAACCATACATGTAAACATTATTCATCAGGTTATTAACATATTCATCACTCAAACAATATATAAATGAATAGATTCAAAAATGTTTACTCACTAGCATTAAAATAGAAAGAAATCAAGGGCTGAAAAGTTTGCCCACCTAGTATCGATTAAGCAGAGAACTAGTGTTTTTATCTTTTGCTCTGGAATTGATTTTCCTTTTGAAATTTGAAAACTGATCTTTGAATTGCTTGATCTCAGGTTGAAATGAACTTAAACAGATTTGTTTGATCAGGCTGAAGCTTAATTTTTAACTTTGCTAAGTTGATCTTGATGCTGTTGTTTAATTCTGTTTTAGCTTATAGATTTGAATTGTATCGGGTTGCAGTTGAAATAGGCTATTGATTTGGGTTTTTTTACTTTGAGATGATTAACAGTTTCAGGTTTGAGAAGAAGCCTTTGTTATGAATTTTATTTTCTGGCTTGTGTTTTACAAACTTTGAATAGAAATGAGAAAGATACATATGCATATACTCTTTGTTTAATTTTTCTTTTATCAACCTTTAATTTGATCAATTGCCACTTGTAATTTTCTTCTAACACTTATCAATTAAATTTAAAAATCTTTACACCTGTTAAATCTTTAAGTTATATGTCTTACAAATGTTAAATGAATATATAATCCTTACATTTTAAAAAAAAAATTTAAACCCTTGAGTATTTTTATTTTATATCTTAACATATGTTATGTTTTAAATTTTTATGTTTTTATTTTCTTATATATTTACATTTACACAAATTAAATTTATCTCAATTATTTTTCATATTAAAATCTTAATTTAGTTTAATATATATATTTTTATTTTATATTTTCATTCATACATTTTCTATCATTTATATTTACACAACTTTTAAAAGAGAATGATTTAAAAATCTTAATTATACACTAAATAAAAATCACACACATATATATATATAAGAATTAAACTTAGAATAGCCTTTTGAAAATTTCTACATTAATCTCAAATCATATCTTCCAAATATAAATATATATGTATATTAAAATTAGAAAACAAATTTCTATTTATTTTCAAAAATACTTATCTTTGAATTTCTAATCCAAATTCTATTTATAATCAATTTATATACATATATACTTTTATTCTGGAAATTTTCAAATTAATTTACCAATAACTCACAATTTAATTCAAAAATTAAATTAATTACCAATTTAAATTTAACTCAAAATTGGGATCGTTGCATGTTGAAAGATGTTAAATTAATAGAAAAAATGCATAAATAAGAAGAGACGAGGAGACGAAAAATGTTAAAAGAGTTACTGATTGGAAACTAACAATCAGTCTAGTCGGATTCAACAACAAAACATTTATTCACATTCATTGATTACAACCTAATTTGCGTTGGCTTTAAGCCTATAGTCATGTACCTCAACTAAAGAAGTTGCATCTCAAGCTCTTGTTTAGACCAATGACATTTGTTAAAGATCATTTTACCTCAAAGAACTTCCTACAAAATTCAAACTACATAACCCAAGTATATATGAAAAGAACCACAAAATGTAAAGAGAAACTAATTAAATAACAGAAGTGAAGTGCGTACATTCACTGAATGCTACTCAAAGAAGCCTAGATGACAAACTGCAGTGTAACTCAAAGCGGATGCATATTTTCAAAAAAGATTTACATTTTATAACATTTAATATTTGTGTATTTAACCAAAAGAATTTTATTATATCTAAAGACAAAAAACAAACGAACAGAGTAAATCCAAAAAAGGATTTTATTTGATATCAATGTGGGCATGTCTAGGATTTTACTTGTATAGCCTTTTACAAGCAGAAAATAAAAGTTCATTTTTGTTAGTAGGTTGAATACATTATATGGTCATTGAGTGGCTACAAGCATCTGGTATGGTGGAGCATACACAAAAGGTATTATATGCTTTTTGAACCATGTATTTTTTCTAAATAAGTAAAAATCTGTTAAGCATCATCTTCACTTGATGATCTTATTTGTAACAAAAACAATACCATACTTAAAGTTGATCAGTCTACAAATCTAAATGTTCCAATAAAAAGTGGTCAGTTTTCCCACTATTTTGTGGCTTCTGCAGCTTAAAAGGACAGATGCATTAATTTTAGGAACCTATAAGTGCAACTACACTTCTATCAAGTCCACTATCTGTAATAAGTTAATAGAAAACAATGGCTGTTGTTAGTAATTTTTACTACAAGAAGACTTCACTGCAGAACAATTAGACAGATAACAACATATACATCTAGAAAAGACCGTACTAGATAGCTAATAATTAGACTACAGTGCATAATAATTGAACAATTAATAATTAGGCAAGAAGAATAATGAGAAGTCTAATTTGAACTCTTTCACCTATAATAATCATGTACTACTAAAATTGAAAACGATAAAATGAATTATCTTTATTAATAATTATTTCACTTGTTTGACTAAAATAAAATTATTATACCTTTTTTCGTTCAACCATATCAAGTGACATTTTTGAGCTTTGACAAATTCCATTTCACCATCCTTGGGCTTGCCATTTGAAAACCTTTCTTTTCTATGATTTCTGTCTTGTCACAAATCCAATACTGTAGAATAAAAATTATAGTGTTGTTATAATATATGTAAATATAAATAGTGAATATGCTATATACTGTTTTTGTATTTTAGTCTCACATCGTGGGATTAGTTCTATCCCAAACTCCTAGGCCTTTATATAAAGGAGCTAATGTAATAAAAATGTATGATTAATCTGAGCAGTGAATATAATATTTTCTTCCTCTTTCTTTAATGTCTACTTATTCTATAACACGTTATCAGCACGATGCGCTTTCTTCTGATCGGAAATTAGGTTTGAAATTTTCTAGATCTTCTTTTCTAGATTTGTTTTGCGATTAATTTACAACAACATTTAAGTATCGTTTCATGATAAAAATGTGCTAGTTCGCATATAAATTTAGACAACTAAAACATGCAGTTTTAAACATTTTTTCTATAAAGGCAATCGCATCAATGCATTTGTAAGTTTTAATATAAATAATTGATTATTCATTTTTTTATAAAAACTGCGCATATATTACAGATCCCATTTGTTTAACTTGAATTATACAGTCAATGGTAATAATTACCACACCTATGTGATCTTGTTTTTGTTCTGTGCAATAATAATCCTCTTGTCTTTTCGCCTATGTGACGTTGTTAACTACCACAATAATATTGTATGATGCATGCCATAATATAATTTTATATTTCACCCAACATTATGTTTGAAATATGGGTTCTGTAGTATGTTAAAACCTCTGCATAATATTGTGTAGCCTTTTCATCACATGCATGTACATAATGCCATGATGGTACCAATATTATATTATTTTATTCCTTGATTTGGGATGTACATTTATAAATATTATGGTATTCATTAGCAATGCTATGGATTTAAACCTGCCATGTTAGTATTGCATATTTTTGTTAACAGTGTTATTTTATCCAGATGTTAATAAATCACAGCATGCCTATTAGATACTATTTTATTTTTGCGCAAAGTGTATGATTTTATTTTCTTTCTAATGATAAGTCATGCGTTTTTTTTAATACATTTATTTATGGACAGTGTTGGAACCGAATATTATAATACCAGTATTATCTTTTAAGTGTTATTAATGATTCAAAATTTGATCCGAGAAAACTGCTATCCAATTGCAATTTTTTCACTCAAATATTAATCAAAGTTTCTTTTATAGCAGACATCATACTCCTATATATATCTTCTTGTACTGGCTATCAATTGCTAGAAAGTAACAATGTTGTCTATTATTATGATCGAGCTATAAAGATGCATTCAATGTTATATCTATTATTCCATCAGAATATCTATTATTCCATCATTTCTGCTTTTGTTCTGCATGTTAAATGTCAAGTCCATATGCTGATTGAATTTCGTATAGATTTTGAAATTATGCAGCACAAATATTACATCCAGTATGTAATTTTTTTTCTCATACAAATGTTTATCATGTTTATTAACCAGTAACATTACTTGATTTTCTTCGTTGTAGTCATTTTAACTTCTCCATATTGCATAGCATGTTATCAACAAAGAAATCAATGTACATAAACTTCTACACGTTGCATCGGTACTTTGCTATAACTTCATAATTTGCAAGTGTATGTAGTCATATATAATTTGACTTTGAAATGTGTATTTTATGATATATGGCTGCATATACATAATTTAAATTGAATTATTTTCGGTTTTTATTTAATAAGCAATGTTCAAATGAATTGTAAAAATAGGCGATTATAATTAGAAAGGTGGAATGTAACTTGATGAATGGTGCATATGCATGTATATATTTACATATAGTATGTGTATATATGGTATACATATACTCCAACATATTTGGCATGTAGAAATTTTATGTGGATTTTATTTTATTTTACTTTAGTTTAGTAAATCAGTTTGAAGTCGGTAAAACCCAAGTTTTGACAATCTTTGGGTGTGTTTGCCAAACTATATATTTGAAGAAGTACATTTTAATATTCTCCAGAAGAGGTAACCTATATGACATACTCTAGAAGAGATGTTTTATGATTTTAATATTTAAAAATCCAAACATCCTAGAAGAGATGTTGTAGAATTATGTCAATTATGTAGAAAAAGATATTGTGTATTGATGACATCCCAAAAACAATGCATATAAAGTATCTTTAGAAGTGATATGTACCACTCTAGAAGCGGTGCTTATAAAATATCCCCAGAAGTGATATTATATCATCGTATAGCACTATAAAAGAATTGCCTACAAAATATTTTCAAATGTGATAATGAATTATCTAAAAATTCAATCGTCTATTGTCATGGACCCGTAGCTCCATTAGACAAATTTAGAAGCAAATAGTGATATGTAACCTTTTACTTTTCAGAACTTACGATGAATCAAATGTTATATGCACAACTATTCTTGAAGAAATATCTTTAGATATGCTCCTGAAGAGATAATCTATATGTCGTGTCATAATTTTCACTAAAGCTATACATACGGTCCTGAGGAAATCTGTATCTGTAACATTCCAAGTATCCAGAAGATACTATAATTATTTTTGCTATAATTTTTTTTACAGAACTCTCAATAGAAATGTCTATATGCAATTAAAAATTATTCCCTGATAAGTAATCATAATTAGTGTTCAAAACTGATATTTGAGATATAATTGAGGAATAAAACTTAACAACTTGAAGTTGTGTGTATATTTTGTTCGAACCGGAAGTTCGACATGGTTTCAAACCAAATGTTTTGAACATTATCATGCGGTTTTGAAAGGTTTGCATTGACAGTGATTTATAAATAGAAATTAATAGTTTGGATCCTTGTAATAGTTTATTCTAAAAATCACTAATTCAAATGAGAAAGAATATGAAAATTTTATAATATATATGTGATACGTGGACGCACATATACATTCATATATGTAAATATTTAGCTAACAACCTGAAGTTTGTTATAAGCTCATCTTATATATTATGCAAAGATATTATTTAGTGATTTAAAATTCAATCAACATAAATGTTGAATGACCTGAAGTCATGTATGTATTCAAATGATCTACACAATAAGTAAATTCCTCCAATAGCTTAGATCAATGAATGAGAACAAACTCTAATAATCAATATCAATTGAATGCATCTTATCAACGAATAAAAGAATTATCCTCCTATTATTAGTATGTATGATGTATTTTCTTGTAGCAATATCATAATGGATCAAAATAAGAATCCAAAGATGATAATTATTCAATGTTCGTCAACATTGAGGGGGAGGATTAAAAGGGATACAAGTACATTTTGATTATCAAAATTAAGTATTAGTTGCAAAATATTAAGTAACTTGAATAAATTATTGACAATATCTGTAGTATACTTGCTCCAATATAAGTTAAAATCCCAGAAGAACTAAAAATGGTATAAATTACATCTGAAGTGTGATAGAGAAGTCAGGTGGAAATATTTTTTGGAGTAAGTAATAAAGATGAAAATAATGGAGGTGGGTGTTCTTGAAGAAACACTTAAGGGTGCTCTTGAAGAGACCCATGACATGATTGTCAAATTACCCTAGAAGTGGTTTAGGTACCTAAAACATGATAATTAAAGAGATCTCAATAAATTATGTCTAGAACTGACAAAGAAATGATCATCAAAGATAAATTTAAAGTAATAAGCGCTTATGTTTATAAAAAGATTAAATATCTTGAATTAGGGGAAACATGACTGGCCATCATGAATCCTTTACCAATAAAGAAATATGGACATGTAGTCCGCAAACTAGCGAAAGTACTTGAAATGCTTAATATACCCCGAAGGTATAAATATGGTTTGAATCATATTAAATGATGAAAGTATACAAATTCCTGAAGAATATAAATAACTTTTGTGCTTATAAAGAAGGCAAAGAGCAAGGAGCATAGATTACAACCTACTTTTAAGTATTGTTGTAATGAAAATCTTGATATAATTCATGATGAGTAGATTACTTCCTATTTTTAAGTATCGTTGTAATGAAACTCTTAATATCCATTGAAGTGATAGTTGCGATAACAAATACTTATTAAAGTATACAAATTTCTAAAGAATATATATTACTTTTGTAGTTATAAAGAATGCAAAAGACATGAAGTGTAGATTACAAATTTCTTCTAAGTATTGTTGTAATGAAAATTTTGATATACTTCAAGATGAGTAGATCACTTCCTGCTTTCTAGTAATGTTGTAGTGAAAATTTTAATATTCATGAAAGATGTATAGTTTCAATGTGCAAAACTAATTTGAAGCACAAAAATGAAAGCACATGAAGTGTTTTTCATAAAAGTAGCATACAAAATGCATAAAATGCAAACCATATTTGAAAGAAACAATCTTAGAAAATTTGATTGTATTGAAGGAAAATATTAATAAATTGTATTATTAATGAGATACATATTTATGGATCCAGAAGTATCTATAACCAATTTGAGTTATCGAAAGACGAATATGAATTCAGAGGAAAATTTAAAATCAGAGGGAGCATTCATAAGTATTTTATAATGCACTTTTTTTTCCTTAACTAAGATTTTTCCCACTGGGTTTTTATTAGTAAGGTTATAATGAGGTATTACCTTGATCAAGAAGTATCAACTCCCTAGTAACATTTGAAATAAGTTATAATGTACTCTTTTTCCTTATTTAAGACTTTTCCCACTGGGTTTTTCTTACTAAGGTTTTTAACGAGGCATTGTCTTGATCTAGAAGAATCAAACGTCTTTTCAAGAAATACATTCTCAAATATGTTATTTAAGTTAAATTGTATTTTTATCCTTGACTAAGGCTTTTCCCATCGGGTTTTCCTTTGTAAGGTTTTTAATGAAGTATTATATTGATCCAGAAGTATCAAACTCTACTTGATTCTGTAAATTATTGAAATATCTCATACTATATTGTACTCTTTTTCCCTCATTAAGATTTTTCCCATAGGGTTTTTCTTAGTAAGGTTTTAACAAGGCATTAGTTTGATCTAGAAGTATCAAACTTCATTTGAAGAAATAAGAAAATAAAATATGTCATTGTACTCTTTTTCCTTCACTATGATTTTTCCCATTGGGTTTTTCTTAGTAAGATTTTAATGAGGCATTGTTTTGATCCCGAAATATCAAACCCTTTAGAAAGAATATCATTTTTAATATGATTTTACAAGTTGCACTCTTTTCCTCGTTCAAGGTTTTTCCCCATTGGGTTTTCCTACCAGAGGTTTTTAATGAGGCAACGGAAAATATCTAGTCCGACTGAATGAATAAATGCAAGTAAGATAACAATGAGGGGGAGCAATCATCATACATGTTACAAAAGGGGCAATTTCAAGTTATCAGAGGATTCAAGATATTGAAGACGCATATTCAAGAGGGAGTGTTATAATATATGTAAATATAAATAGCGAATATACTATATACTGTTTTTGTATTTTAGTCCCACATCGTGGGATTAGTTCTATCCCAAACTCCTAGGCCTTTATATAAAGGAGCTAATGTAATAAAAATGTATGATTAATCTGAGCAGTGAATATAATATTTTCTTCCTCTTTCTTTAATGTCCACTTATTCTATAACAAGTGTTACTTTTTTGTCCAATTATTTCTTTCTTGGTACATAATTATCTTATAATAAGAATTAGCACATACCAGTAAAATCATAGAACAACCTAGCATGCTTCTTGGATCTTCTGCAAACTTCTCAACATTTTTTGAAACATGATTGAATATCGCTTTTGGCCAAGAAATTGAATTCATAGTTTTCAAATTTAATAGTTTTGGAATAAACCTCATTGCAAATATGTCTGATTATTTGGAAACAAAAATGTTATAATCAACAACAGAATTAGCAATTTTACCAAGTCCACATCTCCATTTCCCCTATCAATCAAAATCTTCAATCTCTTTTCCACTGTTTTTTGTTAATTCTTTTCGCCCTTCAAATTTTCTATCCAAAAAATCAAAAAATTACTCAGGCAAGTTATCTCTGCTTATTATTCCAATAGGGAATAAATCGTTACCCATTAATGGCATTCCCAAAATCAAGCTAACATCTTCTTCTATTAGTTTCAACAATGAATCTCCTATTTTAAAAGCTTTCTCATTTTTATCATAAGATGTTATAACTTCATCTAAACTCTTTGCACTTTTCCGAAAATCTTGCCTTTCTATTTTGTCTTTTATAAAGATTTCAAAAAAAAAATTGAATGGGGTTTTGCTTATGTATGAAATAGCATCAGTTGATAATAAAATCTTTTTTTTGATTATGCTCGTCACTTTGAAAAGTGCATCTAAATTGCACATGTATGTTCCACTATAATTCTTTGTCTCTTTGTGTTGAACTTCATACTTTTCAACATCTTCATCGGTTTTAGTGTCTTCACTTCCGTTTGTCAAATATATTTCTTTTCCTTCACTTGTTTCATGAATTTCATTTGCTCTGTCATCTTCTTGTTGAGTCTGCAATTGAGAATCAATGACTCTTTCTTCCACTTCATTTACTTCTAAAGTGAAGATCTGTTTTGTGTTTTATTATAGTGGAAATAACACATTAGCATATAAAAATGAAATGATGGTAAATTTTTAATAGTCTCATAACATAGATTTTGTATAAAAAGATACACAGAATTATCTTTTTGTAAAAAGATAAACATTTACAATATATTTACATGCTGCCATGATTCTTAATTAATAAATTCTCATTGTAAAGTTGCAATGCTTAATTAATAAATTCTTAATATGAACCAGTTTCTTTGTTGTTTGTTGCCTACTACCATTTTAGTAGTTTCAGTGTTGGAACTAGTAGAAAACTAAGTAAGTGTTTAGTCACTGATCCTAAAATCTGAATTAATGAAATTGATTCAAGATTTATTGATGAAAGACAAATCTGAATTAATGAAAGATCTATTAATGAAACTAAAACTAGTAGTAGTTTCAATGCTTAATTAAATTGAATATTAAGCAGTTCAGATCTACTGATGCAAGAAAAATCTGAATTAATCTCGATCAGTTATTATTATAGTAGCAATTAAAAATAATGCATATCATAAGAAAAGTGTTAATAATAAAGGAACTTCACATACCGTTTCTGTTTGCTGTTGAGTAGATGGAGATTCTACAGTTGATTGGCTATGTTTCTGATAATAATCGCTGCTCATAGGCCTCATGTTGATACATTGTTGACCACTTAGGTTGATAAATATGCAGTCTGCAGTTTTCGTAGAATTAGTTTGATTTAATTTCTGCTTTTGCGCAGTTTTTTGGATGTCTTTCTAGTATGCATGATTGCAGTTGTATAAAAAAGAAAATTTTATCATTTTGATATAAAGATAAATATAGCGCCAAATTAGACATGAAAAGTGCAGTTGTTGTGCCAGATGTTTGAAAATGCATAGGGGATTATTTATATTCAATTCGATGTTAATCCCAAATCCATACATAAGCACATCACCAAACCTAACCAAAGGCGGGAAAGCTAAAGATTCAACATTTTTAGCAATTATTTAATTAGTCTGCCATATATGGTCAAACTTTTTTTAGTTTCTGCAATGTCATTCATGAACTATATGCTATTTACAAATCCAAACTAATGCTAACAGCCCAAATGGCAAAGTATTAGGAAAATATATGTAGGCTAATTACATACGGGTCTATTGACAATGGTATGTTCTGATTCATATTGTCGGATTATTCTACTCAAGCTAGGTGTATAATACCTTTTTCTAATAAAAACTGAATTTCAAATAAAACGTACCATTAAAGACTTTGATTGGTGTGTTTATTTCATTTGAGCTGTGTTTCCCATCTTTTCTTAAAACTTAGTTAAAATGGTTTGGCTTTTATACTTTTTAACTTTATTATTATGGTTTAGCATTGTTTGTTCATTTCCTTACACAAAACAATACTTCTAAAATGATTAATACAACAATTTTGACTTAACGATAGATGCTTTGGTCTTTTAATAAACAATAAATAACTTTATTATTCAATACAAGGTAAACATATTTAACTTAACTTTATGAATTATATTTAACTTTATTAAAAAGTATTTATATAAAAGATAAACATATTTATATTTTTTATTAAAAGATAACTATCATTTTGACATAAAGATAATAAAAATTTTCTTTTAAAAAAATACAAATATCATTTAATAATCAATAAATGAAAAATTATTACTATAACAATTTTGATATAAAGATAAATTCTATTATCATTTAGTGAATAAAAAATAGTTTTATAATTTAATACAAGATAAACATATTTCATTTAACTTTATTAAAGAATATTTATATAAAAGATAAACATATTTATATTTTTTGTTAAAAGATAGCTATCATTCTGAGATATATATAAAAATAATTATAATTAAATAATTATAAATTATAAATTATTTTGAGATAAAAATAAATACAATTATCATTTAATTATCAATAATGTAAATTGACTAATACAACATATTTCAAATAAAGATAAATATTTTGTCATTTACTAAACTATAAAGATAACTATCATTTTGAGATAAAGATAAAATTAATTATAATTCAATAATTATAAACTATTTTGGCATAAAAATAAATACAATTATCATTTAATGATCAATAAATGTAAATTGACTACTACAAAATATTTCAGATGAAGATTAATATTTTTATCATTTACTAAACTATAAAGATAACTATCATTTTGAGAAAATAAAAATAATCGTAATTCAATAATTATAAATTATTTGGACATAAAGATAAATACAATCATCATTTAATAATCAATAAATGTAAATTGACTACTGTAACATATTTCAGATAAAAATAAATATTTTTGTCATTTACTAAACTATAAATAGTTTTATCACTTAAAACAAGGGAAACATATTTAACTTAACTTTATTAAAGAATATTTATGTTAAAGAAAAAGATTAAAATATTTAATACAATCATTTTGCCATAAAGATAAAAAGAATTATCATTAAATATATCTATATGTATTATAATACATAAACTTAAACATATTATCAATGTATAATTAAAGTATTTAATACAATCGTTTTGAGATAAAAAGGATTATCATTAAATCAGTACAATTATTCTAAAATTAATGTAAATACAACTATCATTTAATAATAGTTTTTTTAAAAAGATTACTACAATTCTTTTGACATAAAGATAAATAGCTTTATCATTTAATAAACAATAAAGGTAGAAGCAAATGTTTTTATTAAATGATAAATAGTTTTATCATTTAGCAAACAATAAATAGCTCCATTATACTCTTAAGTAGCTACATCTAGCTTTATAGTCGAATTGCTTCCATATACTCTTTGGTTTTGATTAATCATATATCTGCATGTGGTGCACTGTAATTTTGGATGTTGTTGGATTCCTATTTGTTTTTATTTTACTACCGTGGTACAGTTTAGGATGAGTATCCCCAAGTGACACGGTGATGCAAAACCACTACTTAATACTAACTATTTGACCTTCATATAAGCAACAAGGAAATATGGTTCGGCTTATATTGCAGTACGAATACATGCTATCATATTTCATATATGCAAAACTAAAATCGACAATATCATGCTTGTAACATTAATACGTTAGTTGTTTAAACTTGTATCCTACCCTGAGGTACTACGTTGATTTTCCATAAAAAAATCATATTCCAAAAGTTTTTTTAGTTTTCACCGATTGGGAAGATAAATATCATCTTTAAGTGAATGGACCAAACATTTACAGACTATAGGCAAATGCATCAGAGGTTACTTGACTTAATGTGAAAAAGAACAATTTCAGTGGGATGCAGTTACTATCCATCGGGTAAACCAAATCAGCAACACCACAACTCGAAATTAGAGACAACAATACATAAGATAATATTCAAAACAACAATACATTGTATGAAAACGAACTCAAAATGGAGATATAATGTTACTTTACAATTCTACAGGCATTTAATTTAAAAAGAGATAACAAAATTACGTTATTTTCAGTAGAAATCGTTCGACCGAGCACAGATCTTGGATTAAAGCGATTTTAAGTTCGAATCGATTTGGAAGAAAGTGTGGTTGTACAAATTTTTGATGATTTACCGAAGCGTTCGAATCTATTTGGAAGAAAGTGTGGTTGAGCGATTTTGAACTGAGTTCAAATTAAAGAGTAGAACGATAAACCTAAATTTTCGGGTGTGTTTTGTTACGTGGATATGTAAAATGTCCTGCAAACTTATTGTTCGAAGTTGTAAGCCTGGAAACTAATTAAAATGCCTAAAAGTGCATTTTAACCTAATTTCCCCATTGTAATATACATCTATATCTATATATGTTTTTAGTTGGTTTTCTCACTAATGTATTGCGATAATTTGATACTTTTGTCAGACTTATATCATGTGTAGAAATACAATTTAATTGTAACTATAGATTCTTTGCTCAGTTTCAAACCCAAGTTCAAAAATAGGAGGGAATTAATTTAACGAGACAACCATTTTATGATAACCATTTATTTTCACTTAATGGCATAGCAAAGCTTTATTAGAGTAATTATTTTATGAGACAACCATTTTATGTTAATACTTTGGTTAACACATGTTCAAAGCATCAAAAAACATGTTTGTACAAATTTGACTACATGTAGCAAGATAAAATTTAAGTCCTGCATTTAGAAGTTTTTGTTTTTTGTTTTTTTTATCCTTCGAAGTGATACGATGGGGAAAATGTTTTGAAAACTTTTTTTTGGACGTCATCTTGCAAACCGACGCTAACAGCTAACAGGTAACAATTTTGTCTCATAAGTAAAAAAAATTTATTAAAAACTTTCAAATATTTCTAATTTAAATTTTGACTTCCAATGAAAACTAACTTGAATCTTTAATCAATATCAGTTTTTTTTCATAAATGAATGAAAATAGGTAAATTACCAAAATTTTGAGTCATTGAAATTGTTTTACCAAACGATGAAACCGATCCCATCATTTTATCAAACTTCGTGAGCTCTGTTTACTGTCAGCTAGTTGAAGGCTTGAAGCTGATTTATTACTCGATGTAAGGCTCTGCTTGGTCCGATAACCTTATCATGATGATGAAAGATGGTTATGGTTAATGTGAAGAGGAGTAGACAGCAGTTTGGTGAAAAGAAGGGTGCAGATGTTAGCAGGGAGAGATGAATATCAAGAAATGAAAGAGCAGAAGTTAGAAGAAGAAAGAAATTGATCAGCGGAGAGAAGAAGAAGAAGTGTGTCAGAAAACAGAATTGTAAAGAACAGCTTTTCCAAATGAAAAGTATTTTTTTATTCAATTGCTTGTCATCTCTTTACATGGTTATACATTTATATAGCTGCAATTATAACGGCTATATTAGCCAGCTCATACTCTAATACATCAGCCAGCTCATACTCTAACACATCAGCCTGAACCCTAACCATTCATACAAAAAGCAATATCACTCAGTCCAAGGAACGGCTGTATCTTTGTGCACAAGCGCAACATGAACATGCATACATACTATGATACATTAATCTACCTCCTTCTTCAGGCCTTCCCCTTGCATGCTCCAAACTTGCACCACCTCTGACATGACCAGCCTTCACCTCTGATGAACTAGTGGTCGGACCCTTCTGAACTTGGCCAAATCTCGGGTTTATTCTTGCATTTCCACACCTGAAATCATGGCTGTCAAAAAAGGGGTTGTTACACTCCCTACCCCTTCAAGAGCGACCTTGTCCTCACGGTCGAGTGGTAGCAAAGGAGGTGGCCATGGTGGTTTATATGAATGCTCATCGGTAACATCATCAATTGAAAATAATATTCTTCCACCCTTGTTTTGTGAAGCAGCTTTAAGAGAAGCAACTCTTTGTTGCAAAGCTTCCTCCTTCCTGCCAAGAAGTCGGGCTTCTAAAGGCACTGCTTCTCCAATAGCAGCAACCTGTTTTTCAAGTTCTCTTGCTCGAGTCTTTGGATTATGTTTGATGCTAGTCTCTGAATTTTGTTTAATGTCTACTTGACTTTCTGGCGCATCGTTGTTCTTTTCATCTACAATAGAAGGTTTTGAGTCCTTAATCCTTACATCAGTTCCATCTTTATTTCCTATAATTCACATTTCCTGTAATTCAAAAACACCAACCTTAGCATTAGTTTCTTTACTGTGGTCTACCTTATTTTCTTGATGCAGATCTGATTCTTCATTACTCCCACAATATAGCTCATCTCTTCTTGGAGTGATGGGGTTAGAAGTGAGGTTCTTGGTGCTTTTCTTTACAGTAGTGATTTGCTTAAGGCCTACTAATGTATCATTTGGCCCCTCTATCTCCTCGGGATTAAATCTAACTATAATTTGTTCCTTGAATACTTGCCATGACCTGTGATTTTGCACATTCTTTGTATACCAGATATACCATTGCATTGGCTCCTTGTTGAGATAAAATGAACAAAAATCCACCCAAAATCTTTCTTCAATTTGATGAAAACCGAAGTATTTCTCAACCTTTCTCAACCAATCTGTCACTTTCTCTTCATTAGAGAACATTGGATAGCCCAATTTCATTGTAGGGTATGGGTT
Source organism: Allium cepa (assembly GCA_030765085.1). Lineage (NCBI taxonomy): Eukaryota > Viridiplantae > Streptophyta > Magnoliopsida > Asparagales > Amaryllidaceae > Allium > Allium cepa. The sequence goes on from CM060937.1 coordinate 906,487,431, forward strand.
AGGATAGAGGTTGTAATAGTTTATGGTGGGATAATGCTCTCTTGGATTAGCATCTGTTGGCATTGGTAAATGAAAAGCCAACATTTCTTGAATTTTGCTAAGGTACTGGAGGTTTAGAGGGTGAAGTAAGCTAGCAATTTGTAGATCAAGATGGTGCAGAGGTTAAAGAAATGAATTATGATCAAGAAAAAAGGTGAAAGAAGACTGAGACTTAAACTAGAATGTTGCTGGAACAAGAAATAAATCAAGAAAGGATCAAGAATTAGAAAACAACAGAGGCTCAGAGAGTAAAGGATTACAGAAAGAAGAGAATGATCAGAAATACAGGGAAATGAGGACTTGAATCGGGCTGGTTGTCAGTGGTTACCCCAGCCAATGCTCTGATACCACTTGTAAGGCTCTGCTTGGTCCGATAACCTTATCATGATGATGAAAGATGGTTATGGTTAATGTGAAGAGGAGTAGACAGCAGTTTGGTGAAAAGAAGGGTGCAGATGTTAGCAGGGAGAGATGGATATCAAGAAATGAAAGAGCAGAAGTTAGAAGAAGAAAGAAATTGATCAGCGGAGAGAAGAAGAAGTGTGTCAGAAAATAGAATTATAAAGAATGTTATAATATATGTAAATATATAAGTGAATATGCTTTTATGGTTTTTGTTTAGTCCCACATCGTGGAATTGGTTAAGTCATTTTCTCTGAAGCCTTTATATAAAGGAGGCTATGTAATGTAAATACATATCTATTCTCAGAAGTGAATAATATATCTTTTGTCTCTCTCCAATGGCTTCTATTTTTCTTTATTCTATAACACGTTATCGGCACGATCTCCACAAAAGTTTTTTTTTTCAGATCTACAATTGTGATAATTTATGAAATCAAATCTATTCTTCTCCAGATCTAATTATAGATCTCAAAACGGTAAGTTATTTTTCTAATATGATTGATCTAATCTTCCAATTTTTTTTATATATCTCATTCCATTCTAGATCTACTTCTTCAGATCTAAATCTATTGTCTTATTTTTTAGACTTTATTATACTAGTCTTATAATTTTACATCTTATATAGATCTAAACTTTGAGATCTAATTCTTATTTTGTTGGTTATTATATTTCAGATCTAATTTGTTTGTTGTTGCTATTTTTCTGATAATATTATATTGTAGATCTCAATATCATACTTATTTTTATGCTTTTGAGTTCATTTATTTTGGAATGCAAGTTTGAGCTTGACAAAATTTTGATATTGTTGATTAAAGCAAATTTTTTGACATGGATTTGAGAAATCAAACATGGTTGGTGAATGGAAACATTAGTAAAAGCTTACATGATAAGCTTAATATCTTCCAATGTTTCCTTTGAAAAAAAAGGGAAAAGGAAATAATAATTGAGAACCTGCAGTTTTCATAAATCAGTAAATTACAAGTTTCCTCAAAACAAAGAACCAGAAGTTCTAACTAAAAAAAAAAGGATTATATATCAAAACTCAAATATATAAATTTGAGATGTGATGCTTTGAATTATTAGAAAATCTAATTCAGATTATGGTAAATTTCAATTGCAATCAAACCTGAAGTTTGATAATGAAAATCAAGTTGTACCATTTAGGATCTAAAATACTAAACAAAGACTTTTTTTTGAAGTAAAATTGGAACCTGAAGTTCTAAAAATATTTTCCAATGGTATTAACTACTAAATCAAATAAATATATAGAAACTTGTTCACTCCAGAAGTAGTGAAAATAATATATTAAAAAAAAGGGTCTCCAGAAGAGATTTGTTGATATATTTGGTGCTTTTACTAAACCAAATAAATACGTAGAAATATATATACTCTCCTACTCTCTTTCTTTTTAATTAAAAATAAGCTGTTCTAATAGAAAGTTTATTTCTTAATTTTTTTTCCTTCTTCCATGCATCCAATCGCTCTTCAAAAGGTAAAATATAATAGATCAAATATAATAGATTTGAAATAATCTTAATTTCCTAAATTTCTAAAATAACTTGTGTTGATTTGAAGATTTACATGTTTGTTTTGATATATTTGGTAAAGAATTACGAAGTTAGTTTTCTTATGAAAATAATAATGATTTGGATCTGAGATTTATAGTTATTTATGATTATGAATGATATGGATAGATCTGAGATAATTTTGTTTATTTAGAAATTCTGATTATTGGGAAATAAAGTTTCGCTTTAAGATATTTATTTTAATTTTATTATTGAGTAATATTGAACCTATATTTGAGATGAAATTGTGTTACTTTGAGTACTGTTTGTTCAATTAGTTCATATATTTATAATGAAATTATTTTGCTATGACAGTAGTTATATCCTAAACCACATAAAGGTTAATTGTTGTTATTTTTATCACAAATGAATTAATTGCAAGTGTTATGGTAATAAATTAAATCATTTATTGTCATAAATGCATTAAATGCATTGATTATTGTAGATTAAATGACGGTGTATGTTTGTGTTTGGAATAAGAATAGACGTATGATTTACTATTTGATGTATTTATTTTGACAAGTAATGTGTGTTGTAACGGAAAAAATAGGTTTAACAACAACTTGAAGTTGTGCAAAGGAATTATTTTAATAGAAGTTGTATAACTCAAAGTCCAAGGCCTGAAGTCTGGAATTACGAAAAGATTTTAAGACAAACTTTACAAGCTCGAATTCTTGTCAGTATTTTTTTTTAATTTGTCAAAATGTACAAGCTTCTAAAAAAAGGCAGTTTACACAAAATTTAAGAACCCGAAGTTCATAATAAATTAGTGAACTTGAAATTCATGAATTAGAAGCCCGAAGCTCTATTGAAATTGTGTAAAATGATAAGGTTGTACTTCTTGAAGAAGTTAAAGGAAAATAATATATTATCATATGAGATAATAATGCTGCATTCAAGAGATTACAAAAATCTCCAAATGAGTTATACCTGACCTTATATCTTTATATTTATATTATATTAACCAAATATCCTGAAGATATTATGTTATATGATGTATCAAACATCATTGGATGTGTGTGTATTATTCTCTTGAAAAGATGTTTTAGAGATTTATTTATATTTATATTGCAAAATATAACATCCCAGAAGAGATGTTATAGAAATTTTATTTTTGTTACATTGCAATTCCTTAAAAGGAAATACATATTCCCCGAAGGAATAATGATATAAATATTTTTGAGTAATAACAATAATTTATCGAGAAAAAAAATGATATTGTATGCCAATGTTATACTCCAGAAGTAGTGGTTTTATCTTTCGCATCTTACTTTCATTTGGTGCATCTAATTTTGTTACTGTATTTAAAGCTTGATATGTCATTTCAAAGATAGTTACAACAACAAAAAATTCCAGTAGGGATGTTTTATGTTATTGTAAAGGTAGTAATTATGTAATTTCTACAAATAGAAACATTGTACATTGATATGACATTCCAATAGTACATATATATATCTCTAGAAGAGATAAATTCACTCCAGAATAGTGATAATAAAATATCCCTAAAAGAGACTAATAAATTAGGAAATGATAACATATCTCTAGAAGAGATTTGCTTATATGTTTGGTAATTTTATTAAACCAAATAAATGCATAGGAATTTGATTATAAAGGATCCTAATTTAGCTTAGATTAGATCCTAAAAGTTTGAGAACTATACATACGGTCCTGAGGAAATCTGTATCTGTAACATTCCAAGTATCCAGAAGATACTATTATTATTTTTGCTGTAATATGCCTATACGCAATTAAAATTAATCCTTGATAAGTAATCATAATTAGGTTCAAAAATGATATTTGAGATATAATTGAGGAATAAACTTAACAATTTGAAGTTGTGTGTATATTTTATTCGAACCAGAAGTTCGATATGGTTTCAAACCAAATGTTTTGAAAATTATCATGCTGTTTTGACAGGTTTGCATTGACATTGATTTATAAATAGAAATTAATAGTTTGGATCCTTGTAATAGTTTGTTCTAAAAGTCACTAATTCAAATGAGAAAGAATATGAAAATTTTATAATATATATGTGATACGTGGACGCACGTATACATCCATATATGTAAATATTTAACTAACAACCTGAAGTTTGTTATAAGCTCATCTTATAGATTATGCATAGACATTATTTAGTGATTTAAAATTCAATCAACATAAATGTTGAATGACCTGAAGTCATGTATGTATTCAAATGATCTACACAATAAGTAAATTCCTCCAATTGCTTAGATCAATGAATGAGAACAAACTCTAATAATCAATATCAATTGAATGCATCTTACAAAAGAATTATCCTCCTATTATTAATATGTATGATGTATTTGCTAGTAGCAATATCATAATGGATCAAAATAAGAATCCAAAGATGATTATTATTTAATGTGACAATGTTTGTCAACATTGAGGGGGGGATAAAGGGATACAAGTTCATTTTGATCATCAGTGTTAAATATTTATTAAAATATACAATGATGCAAAATCTTATCAATATTATCCCTAGTAGACTTTCTCCAATATAGATTTGAATCCCTGAAGGATCAAAATTTGTAAACCACATCTGAAATATGGTTCAAAAGTCAGTTCAAAATATTTTTGGAGTTAGTAATAAAGATGCCAAATAAAGGAGGTGGGTGTTCTTGAAGAAACACTTAAGGATGCTCTGAAAGAGATCCATGACATGATTCTCAAATAACCCTAGAAGTGGGTTAGGTACCTAAAACATAATTAAAGAGATCTCAATAATTCATGTCTAGAACTGACAAGAAATAATCATCGATGATAAATTTGCAAATAATAAAGCGCTTATATTTATAAATAGATTAAGAATCTTGAATTAGGAGAAAACATGACTGGCCATCATGAATTCCTTAATAGTAGAGAAATATGGACATGTAGTCCGCAAAGTACCGAAAGTGCTTGAAATGCTTAATATACCCTGAAGGTATAAATGTTGTTTAGAATCATATTAAATAATGAAAGTATACAAATTCCTGAAGAATATAAATAACTTTCATTGTTATAAAAAATGCAAAGAACAAGAAGAGTAAATTTCAACCTACTTTTAAGTATTGTTGTAATGAAAATCTTGATATAATTCATGATGAGTAGATTACTTCCTATTTTTAAGTATCGTTGTAATGAAACTCTTAATATCCATTGAAGTGATAGTTGCGATATGCAAATACTTATTAAAGTATACGAATTTCTGAAGAATATATATAACTTTTGTAGCATGAAGTATAGATTATAAATTTCTTCTAAGTATTGTTGTAATGAAAATCTTGATACATCAAGATGAGTAGATTACTTCCTGCTTTCTAGTAATGTTGTAATGAAATTTTTAATATTCATGAAAGATGTATAGTTGCAATGCGCAAAACTAATTTGAAGCATAAAAATGAAAGCACATGAAGTGTTTTTCATAAAAGTAGCATACAAATGCATAAAATGCAAACCATATTTGGAAGAAACAATCTTAGAAAATTTGATTGTATCAAAGAAAACTATTTATAAATTGTATTATGAATGAGATACATATTTATGGATCCAGAAGTATCTATAACCAATTTAAGTTTTCGAAAGACGAATATGAATTCAGAGGAAAAATTAAAATCAGGGGGAGAATTCATAAGTATTTTATAATGCACTCTTTTTCCTTAGCTAAGATTTTTCCCACTGGGTTTTTATTAGTAAGGTTTTAACGAGGCGTTATCTTGATCCAGAAGTATCAACTCCCTAGTAACATTTGAAATAAGCTATAATGTACTCTTTTTCCTTATTTAAGATTTTTCCCACTGGGTTTTTCTTATTAAGGTTTTAATGAGGCATTATCTTGATCTAGAAGAATCAAACGTCTTTTCAAGAAATAACATCTCAAATATGTTATTTAAGTTAAATTACATTTTTATTCTTGACTAAGGTTTTTCCCATCGGGTTTTCCTTTGTAAGGTTTTTACTGACGTATTAAATTGATCCAGAAGTATCAAACTCTATCTGATGCAATAAATTATTGAAATATGACATACTATATTTTACTCTTTTTCCTTCACTAAGATTTTTCCCATAGGGTTTTACTTAGTAAGGTTTTAATGAGGCATTAGTTTGATCCAGAAGTATCAAGCTTTATTTAAAGAAATAAGAAAATAAAATATGTCATTGTACTCTTTTTCCTTCACTAAGATTTTTTCCATTGGGTTTTTCTTAGTAAGATTTTAATGAGGTATTATTTTGATCCTGAAGTATCAAACTTTTATAACGGATATCATTTTTAGTATGATATTTATGATTTCACAAGTTGCACTTTTTTCCTCGTTCAAGATTTTTTCCCACTGGGTTTTTCTAATAGAGGTTTTTAATGAGGCAACAGACAATATCTATATCGACTGAATCGATAAATGCAAGCAAGATAATAATGAGGGGGAGCAATCATCATACACGTTTTGAAACAGAAATTTCAAATTATCCGAGCATTCAAGATTTTGAAGACGCATATTCAAGGGGGAGTGTTATAATATATGTAAATATATAATTGAATATGCTTTTATGGTTTTTGTTTAGTCCCACATCGTGGAATTGGTTAAGTCATTTGCTATGAAGCCTTTATATAAAGGAGGCTATGTAATGTAAATACATATCTATTCTCAGAAGTGAATAATATATCTTTTGTCTCTCTCCAATGGCTTCTATTTTTCTTTATTCTATAACAAAGAACAGCTTTTCCAAATGAAAAGTATTTTTTTATTCAATTGCTTGTCATCTCTTTACATGGTTATACATTTATATAGCTGCAATTATAACGGCTATATTAGCCAGCTCATACTCTAATACATCAGCCAGCTCATACTCTAACACATCAACCTGAACCCTAACCATTCATACAAAAAGCAATATCACCCAGTCCAAGGAACGGCTGTATCTTTGTGCACAAGCGCAACATGAACATGCATACATACTATGATACATTAATCTACCTCCTTCTTCAGGCCTTCCCCTTGCATGCTCCAAACTTGCACCACCTCTGACATGACCAGCCTTCACCTCTGATGAACTAGTGGTCGGACCCTTCTGAACTTGGCAAAATCTCGGGTTTTTTCTTGCATTTCCACACCTGAAATCATGGCTGTCAAAAAAGGGGTTGTTACACTGGGGTTGTTACACTCGAGCAGAAGAGAGAAGAAATTTATTTTTGATTTTATCTTTGTAAACATGTATATGTTATAGGATGCCTGGCGGCTGCGTATTTAAGCCTGTTTAAGAATGTCTAGGGTTAGCATGGGGCGGGTACGCTATTCAATATACCGGGTTCATTTTCTGGCCCAAATGATACGGACAGTGCTACTCAAAAGTGCAATGGAAATTCAGTAAAGTAAGACGTATTTCACTTTAAACAAACAAGACCTATCTACCCTTTTCATTTGTTTTCATGTAATGTAACGGCACGGCTACTCAAAATTCGAATTGCATATAAAAATATGTATATATTTTTATTAGTACCTGTCTTGGAATGCATGAGGCCCTCTACAAAATTTTCATAAAGGTAAAAAATTAAAAGCGGTGGGAATCCAACTTGCAATTTTGTAAACAACAATCTAGCACTTTACTACTACACCAAGTTATATTTTGTTAATTTGAAGACCCTATGGAATTATTATATGTAAAATATTCTATAATTTAAAGTCCGAAACGGCCGCCTAGTCGGTCTATGTTCAAGGTCAGTCTTAATATTTCTATTTCTACTATTGACAAATCATAAATAAGATTTCAACCGTAACTTTTTTAAAATTAACTACATTTATCAACGGAATCATACGGTTGGTTTGCAACACATCCCATTACCGATTATCCAATGTTGCATCCGAGTCAGAAACAAAAATTTACTATATTGTAACCGACGCCACTAAACAAAATTTTACTATTTCGCAACCGACATCATCAACAAAATTTACCTTCTTTTCCTTCTTTCCAGCAAATCCATTGCATCATATGTATTTTCATACAAGTTCTCTCTTTATTTTATTTACTTGAATGAAACAGATGAAAAAGAAAACAAGAGAAAATATTTAAAGGAAAATTTGTTACTGCATTCATCAACCATTCAAATCCAACAACTTTCACCCTTGTAGTCTTGTACGCAAGAATAAAGGGACAACGTAGACGACAACAATATAAGATGAAGTATCAAACCAAATAACTCACAGCACTGGCTGCCTCAATCACCTACAAATAGCACTCTCTGGCTCCGGGCTCTCTCCAGCCTTGGATTTTTCACAACATTTCACTAAAGTTTTTTCATCATAGTATTAAAATAAATATAAATATTAAAAAAATTTATCAGAAAATAATGTTTCCAGATGGGCAGATCCAAAGTCTACTCAAGAGGGATCAAAATTTGAGAGGGGTCAACTTTAACATATATTTTGATCATGGTTATGTACAGCATGCATATACACATTTAAACTGAAATACAAAATGAAAATAAAAGGATAATATTAACAGGCTTAAAATACACTACTGACAAAAAAAAAATCAAAAAAAAATCATTGCATGTGAAACTACATGAAGCTTAACATAATAAAACACTGCTGCTTCAGCATTAGGCAAGAGACGAGCTCAACGAAACTGGTTTCGTGATGCTATATTGCATGCTTATTACCGACTAGCGACTGAAATAGAACCGTCAGTGACACAAATAGCCTGTCCATTTATCTGTTCTGGATCATCAGCCATGAACTTAACAACTGCAGCGACATCCTCAGGCTGGCATAAGCTTCCCTATGACTCTTCTCAGCCTCCATCTTCACACCCTCTTCATCAACCAAGCAGTTGAATAGAAACCCAGTTCCAATGCAACTTGTAGTGATTCCACTTCCTCATCAGGGCCTCCACCGCCGCTTTAGACAATATAGAACCTCCAAACCTCAGTTTCGGTGATCACATCAAAGAGGAAGAAACTTTTATTAGCCGGCCTCCTCCGCGGACCATTCTATTCCATCAAAGGTGAAAAGGGTATTTTAAGAATTCGAAAAGACGCAGCCGATCATAGTTGAATGAATTCTTATTATTAATGGTAGAGAAGAGATAGAGATGTAGACCCTCAATATCAACGTAAATGACCACCAATATCAAATGAACATTTAACAAGAGTAGTTGTACTATATGAAGGTGAATTAAAAGTTTTGAGCCTCTCCCTAAGTGAAGGTGAAATCAAACTACAAGAAGTAACCACGTCCAAAGAATGAATCACCCCTTTCTTCATAAGTAAATCAAAGGAATCCGAAACTCCTTTAACAATCAATGCTTTTCTATGCACATCGTAATTATCGACCAAAAGAAACAAAAATTCCAAAAGGGTTTGCATCATATCGACATATTTGGGTAAAGAATTCACCATCAAAAGCATCGCTGGCTCGATGTTCATTATATTATCCACATTCTTGTCAAAAAACAACCAATCATAAAACAATGCAAGCTTCACGTTCGCTTCAAAGTAGTTCTTCTTGCATAACTTGAGAAGCCAACCTATAACTGCCCATCTAGATATAACATTAGATTGTATAATCTCATTTGAAGGATGATGTGCGCAACATATGAATCTAACAATATCGATTATCAACGTCTCATTACAAGGCAAGCTCAAATATTTGCTTGCAAACCAAGCTTGATACCTCCTTTGATTCCCCCACTTCACATTCGTAAGTAAGAATCTCAACTGCATCTCCATATCTCGGCTAATCCTTAGCACAAAATAATGACTTGGGGTCCTTGTACAATACAATTGTGATATATCAGTAAAATTCGGCACTCCAAACTTTTCCGACTCAAACAACAAATCATTCCATAGTTCTCTAAACTCTGGAATATAAACTAAATCTTGTAGCAACCTAATCAAATCCCTACCGATATCCATACACAAACCAAAACACTCCCTTATCGCCTTCACGCAAAACTCAACCTCCATTTTCTTCAACAAATTCAAGCTTACACTGCCAACTAATCTATAATGATCTGACAACAATCTCAAAAACATGTAAACTGCACTAGTGAAAACCAGTGATTGTTCAGTAATTAACCAAGTCCAATTGTTCACGAATATTTCAATCATTTTTCCACATAACCAGAGACAGTTTTCAGAGAAATCTCCACTTAGGACTTGCCTCATCAAACTAAAAAGCAGAATATCAACTTCTACAGCAGAAACTTTGACTAATTGTTCGACTACCCAAATCAGTTGAAGCCTTGGAATTCCCAGGAGCTTTTGATAACTATCATTGACCAATTCAACAAGAGTGGTTGCAAATAGCTTATAGCCATCTATAACTATAGAATGGAGATGCGTCATGTGTATTTTAGCAAAACCAGGGTTCGTTAACATGCCATAGATTAATGCAAAGTTTAGACTTTGGTACTCGATCGGTGATAGAATTTTTAGTGAAAAAGGGGGCTTTAGTTGGGATTGGCAGAGCGCGAAGGACTGTTTGAGAGAAATGGATAGTTGATTTGGCGATTCATGAGGGTTTGCTTTGATAAGGTCGAATTCATTCATGATGAACTAAAATGGGAAATATAATAAAGAAAGAAAGAATTAGAGACAGAGGATGAAGGCGACGGCAAAGAAGAGGCCGGCGGCGGCTGAGAGTTGTGGGAGGAGATATTGTGATGGATGATTTTTTCACATACTATTCATCTCACCTGAAAAAAGGGGCAGAACAAACAAAATTCAGCAATATAAATAACAAAGGTTGAAAGAGTGGCATGTAATCAGTACAAAACTTGAGTGGCATGAAATCAAGGCAAAACATATTATCTAAGAAAAATAAGCATATTTAGATGATCATCTCAAGTGGAAAAAAACACAATATATTATATATGAAATGCATGTAATAAAGACAAGTAAGCATACTTAAATTCATATAGTAAAACATATACAGATCTGAGAGTGAGAAAATTCAGGAGTTTTGTGAGGAAACTAATCATAGGTTTAATTTACCAAGAAGTGATAAGGGAAACAGATTTGAAGATTAGCACTAGCTATTCAATATCTGCAGTTAGTAATAATTATGGACTAAATTCAAAGCTTAAAAGAATGTGATTTAAAATTTAATATTAATTTATTTCATGCTAACCACACACAACAATAACTTATAGAAAATGTGAATAGTCACAGGCATTAATCAATCGGACAACCAGGTGTCCATGCTCGGGTATGTAATTTCGATCAGATTAAAAAATTTGTTCGAACTCGATCCGTTGGTCCGATCCAATATATGCCCCTAGTCCTAGTGAATAGCTGGATCAACATGAATAAATGGCCAAGGGTATAGTTGGTTTAATTTTAAATGAAACAGTTTCAGCATTGTCTTCTTTTATGAAACTTTGAGCAACCGTTCAAAGTGGTAGTCCAAAAATAAATGAATATATAAAGAATAATAAGTTTACCTTCTTCCTAATTTGTGGTATTTTCTGTTTTGAATGGAGCAATAATCCAAAGGAACTTTGAATAATGTCTAAGAAGGAAAATTATCTTATTAAAAAATCTAAATGATTTCCAAGTTAATTTTGATTTTAATGGAAACTAATTTGGCTCTTTAACCAAGATCAGTTTTCTTATAAAATTAATAAATAATAATAGGTATATATTACCAAACTTTTGAGCTAATCTATCAAGTAGTTTGTTATACCACCGGAAAACATGGAATCACGGTTGGTTTCCCTCCTGCGTATCCCTTCAACAGCCATTGAAATTACTTCAGCAAACGATGAAATTGATCGCAGCATTTTATCACACTTTGTAAGCTTTGCTTATTCCATCAGCTAGCTGAAAGCTTCAAGCTGATTTATTACTTGAATAATATCTCTAAATGTGATGACTATAGAAGGAGACAAAGAAATTTATTTGAACTTTATTTTTGTAAACAGGTACGTTGGTGGATGGCTGGCTGTTGTGTATCTAAGCATGTTTAAGAATGGTCTAGGGTTAACATGCGGGTGGGTAAGCTATTCAAATTGGGTATCCATTTTCTATAGCCCAAACAAAAATTTGTTTGAAACACTTTTGGGACAGTGCTGCTAAAAAGGGTAACGGCTAAGCTAGTAAAAGAAATAAAATGTAATTTCCTTTTTCATTTGTTTCATGCGGATTACATAAATGGTTGATTGCCATTTTTTAATCAATTGTCCAGACTCTTATTCTAGTTATATGTGATGTTATGTTACTGCTTTTTTTTTTCTCAATTTCATATATTTGGATTATTATTAAATTAGTTATGTTACTGCTTTTTTCCTCAGATTGTTGTTACTTCGCTTAGTGATGTCATTTATTCCAAGTTATATAGTCGTACTCAAAAGAGCACGTTATGTTATTTGAAATGACATTTATTGCTACAAACTACAAAGAGAATGCCAGTTGATAAAAAAACACTGCTAACATTTTTTTTCAACAGATTTTAGAGCATGTCCGTCAGCAAAAATTGATCAGTAAACATAAACCATCAAAGACATGCACTATGTCTATACGTTCAACATATTTGCTGAAAGACGAAATGAAAGGAAAACAATAGAAGTAACAAACATAAATCATAATATTGCAGAGAGAAAAATAAGAAAATGCATGTATTGCATGTGATAGAAACTGTACAGTACCTACATGCATCTGTAAATAGGAACACCTTACATATCTAAAAATAAAAGCCAATATAACTTGACTTGTGTACAAGGAATTTTCAAAGACTTCTTAACATAGTAAAACACTGCTGCTTCAGCATTGGAAGAGAGATATCAACCATTAGCTTTACATTTGATGTGATATTCATATATGACTCATCTAATTCTACATTTTGCATGTTGAATGGAAGAAACTAAAGACATTATAAGGTAATAAACTAACAAATTTATGTGTTTATTGAGGATAAGTCACGTACAAAAGTTGAGGACATATGAACTATAAAAACAGCCTACAGGTAAATGTACATGACTGCCTTTCATCATTTTTGAGGAAATGTATACTAGCAATAATGGCATGGGTTAGTTACTATAGAAACTCTTCTTATCGACTAGGTTTACTTCTATAAATATAAGCTCTCAAAAATTTGATATTCCCAAAAGATTGCGCTCTATAGTGCTAAATCTGCTTCAGATAAAGGTGGCATAGAATTTTCATCTGATACATTATTCGAAACTAGAATATGAGAAATATGTGTAAGAAGATAAATATTAAACTAGTTTTATAATGCAGCTATTAAACTAAATGTAATGCGAAAAGAAAGTTCCTGGAGAATCTTTCTGCATTGAAGGTCATTCCTAGTCTATAGTGATTATTAGGTAACTTTTATTTCTTGCAAAAATGATAAAGGCTTTACAATAGATAAACAGTCATAGGTCCGTCCAACTCTAAAACACGCTTCCTTAATTGCATTAGAATGTCAAATTTTTGCTAAATAACATCAAACGTGCTAAAGATAACATGCAAACATAGAGATAAAGCCACCAGAACATAGTATAAAAAGCTTCAACCACGATACATTCAAACTTCCACAAAATTACAAACTGACACCAAAACTATAAGTGAACAAACAACTAAAATTTTATATCAGCAATTAAGAATCAGAGCTGACAATGCACTTAGATTTCATTGCCTTAAAAACCAAATATTATGTGTTGAAATGACTTACAAATATTTCTCTCTGACTTTCCAGGAAACAACAACTTTCTTTATGCATATTGTCAACTCTTCCCACACTTATGCAGCAGGGGGGACTTCTGTCGACGAGCACTGGTAAAATCAATAAAGAATGTTAATTAATTCAACGTCCTACTATGGTATCTGAAATTTAAATCAATTGCTTTATTTCTGTGTGCAAATCCATTTCATCATTTGCAGTTCAGATCCAAAGCTACTAGCGGACACTAGAAGACCCAGAATCATGCACCGCTTATACATGCCTAAGGTAATTCACTTTTATTTATGATGCCTAGAGTAAACCAACTGGGCTTCAACATATATCTGACAAACCTCAACTATGTCAATCTTAAACGTATGGGAACTGCATCATAGTGTTAAGACACATTGAAACTTAACCCTGTTGAATTAGTTCAACAAAACTTACAACCCAAACTTATAATAAAACCAGCTTCCACGTTCATTTGTACGAACTTGGTAACAAAGGCTGGCCATTTTGGTTTTCAAACAGATCAACAACTGTTTGATTAATTAGTGATCATATTAATCATGCAGGTTTCTAGTAACTTGTTTAAATGGATTAAAGGAATAGGTTATGCTGATCATTATGAGTGAGCACTTATGAACAGTCTATTGAGCATTCAAAGAGAAGCTGAGCCCGGCATTATGATCTACATGCTTCCGCTAAGGCCTGGAATGTCCAAAGGTTGCAGTAAAAGTGTTAAATAAGTAAAATGTATGCACAAACATGTGCTGCTTTCATAACAACTCCAGGTGGTTCATGGAATTGAGGTTCCATTCACCAGTTCGCTGGTTAGCTAAGAAATTTCCCCTAAATTCATAAAAACCGTTGAAGGACTAAATTGCAGAGTCATTCTTACTATCCAACAAAATCAATTAGATTAGCCTGGCGAGTAATACTTCGACCGCTTTATGTATTAGAACAACATACAGATGAAGGGAAACTTTTTAAATACTGACAAACAATTGCTTACGAAGAACACTTGATCGGTCACAATGCTAAAATTAAATATGTACCTGCACAAGTGAAGTCGGTCGCCAATACACCATCAAATCAACAACCCCAATTCCTAAAGCTGCAGTCGATCAACTGTCCAACCCGACCTCGAATTTGTGTGTAGATAATAAGATTCGGGGGTCCTGACTGGATGAAGAATCGGTTGTCTAACAAAGCTATTGTCGAGAATCTGGGAACGAAGTAGATTCAGTGTTTTTTTTTCTTTTAAGAGAAAGCGATGAGGAGAAGTATTTTGGTAAAAAACGTTGGAGCGGAAGAAATGAAACTTGACTTCGTGGCAAGGATTTGAGTGAGATTCATGATGACACTCATCTTCGAATGAGAAATTTAGGGTTTAGAAGTGAACATGAGCAACAGAGATTCAAAAAATAACAAACATGAGAGGGGAAGGAAAAAAAACTAATATTGTTTTTGGAGGCTTTGTGATAACATGAAATTAGCCGTTTTCAAATCCAATCTATTAAACAAGAGTAACGTTGGACAATTTAAAACTCCTATTAACTAGTGTGTAACCCGTGCGCTGCACACGATTTGTTGTAAAAAAATAATATTATAAATATTTTTGAAAAATGAAATTCATTATGCAATACATGGTGAATTTGTTAGGATAAATGAGTTGTAAATTGAACTTACCATATTTGTAAATGTACAGTTGTTTTTAAGAGATTTATATATTTTTATATTGGGGTTTTTAGGCTCAAGGAAAAAGTTAGAGAAAAATTTATTCTAAAGGACAAGAAGTTTGTTTTTAGGCTGAAGGACACTTCTTAGTGTTCATCACAGAATGATAGTTATAACTATCATTTTCAATTTACACTAAAAAGTGTCCTTCAGACTAAAAAACAAACTTGTTGTCCCTGAGACTAATTTTTTTTGCAACTTTTTCTTTGCGCCTATTTACCTGTTTTTATATTTGAATATAATTAAATTATCATTTTTTTGATAAAAAAAAAGTTACATATAAATTTATTATTTTTAGGATTCAATAATTTTTATGCAAATAAATGAAAATTAGTTTATTCGTGTACATAATGAAATTGACGTTAAGCTTTTGATACGTTTGACTAAAAGATAAACGATGTATAGATTGAATTTCAAATATCACAAGAATGAGCGAAAATACCTAAAAATGGAAGTGTAATGCTATGAATCAATATATTTTTAAAAGTTCTTCTAGCATATATTTATCAAAAATAAGTATAGGATACCAACAAAGTAATAAACAAAATATTTATTTAACTATCAAAATAAATATTAATTGAAAATACGATCTGAAATGTTACAAATTACATTGTCGTTTTAGTTATGCAAAAAAATTACTTTTAATCCATTGTTTCATACCTCAATAATTTCAATTTCTAACAAAAAAATTCATTTACCTCTAAAAGGTAATAAAACACAAAAGAAAAATATTTCTAATTAATGGTATGATTTTTGTACATCAATTAACGTAAATTATAAATATAAATAGTAAAAATATAAAAATTTTATAAAATGATTCTAAATGAAAATGTTAATTATTTTTTAGCATTATAGAATACAAACATTCAGCGCTTATTATTAATATAATGTCATTCTTCACAACAATAAATTTCATTGTGACAAAGAAGACACTTAACGTACAAATTTTGAAAAGTAAAAATGTTATATTTGTAACGATATCCCAATTTTAAAAAGAAATAATTATGCATATATTTTTTTGTAATGAAATACCAATTTTAGAAAGAAAGAATTACGTGTATATTTCTCTATATTTAAAATATTAATTTTAGAAGTAAAGAAATTTTATGAACTTGAATATGGAATAATATAAGAGAATTAAAAAATTTCGTATATAATTGTAAATTTTTTAAATCATATGACAGTTTTACCATTTTGTCAACAGGAATGTAATATACACATTGAATTGTCATTTTTTTATGATTTATTAGATCAATTAATAATTATTTTCAATTAGATTTATTTAAAAGGTTTGAATTTAGGATCACTCAATAAATTTAAGCATGTGGACTTGAATGTAAAACAATATAAAACTTAGGATAAATCATAAATAATTGTAAAAACTATTAAGTATTGGTATTTAAATGTAAAATGATATGGGTGAAAATTACTAAAATATTATAATTTTATATGTTGTGAAAATTTTAAACTACATAGACTTGAATAAAAATGTTTTACCATTTTTGCCAATATTATGAACATGGTACACACATTGAATTATCAATTTTTTTAATGAATTTATTAGATCGGCTAATGGATATATGTTAATTGTATTTATTTACAAAGTTTAAATTTTAGATCATCTAATTAGTTTTATAATATTAGAAGAAGATCTATGAAAAATCTATAAATAATTGTATAAAATTATTAAATGTTGGTATTTAAATGTAAAGTGACGGAAGAGGGAACTAATAAAAACATTATAATAATTGTAATAATGATAAATAATAGGATTTGAAAATCAAATATCTAGGGCGAATTAAGGAGAGAAGAGAAAATTTGTAGAATTAATAAGAGAGCATGAAATTCTTCCACTTTACTAATATTTAATAGATTTTAGGTATTTTCCTATTTTATTTCTTTCTAATTTATCACTATTTTCACAAATTTCTATCAATTTTCTCAATTAACATTTTACATTTAAATATCAATATTTAATAATTTCTACAATTATTTTTAAATTCTCCAAAGTTTTATTATATGATTTTACATTCAAGTCCATATATTTAAATTACTTAAGTGATAAAAAAAATTAAATTTTTAAATGAATCCAGTTAATTAATAATCATTATTTGGTCTAACAAGTCCTAATAGACGATAATTCAATGTTTTGTATACTACACTTAAAGGTGGAACCCAGTGCACGAGCTCCCGTGCGATAGCGGGCTCTAGGAAGTCGATTCTACGCAGCCTTTCCATCGCTTTGCTAAGAGGCTGTTTCCAGACTCGAACCCTTGACATCCAGATCACCAGTCGGGTGACCTTACCGTTGCGCCAATGTTCCACCTCTTGTATACTACACTTAAATTGATAAAAATTGTAGAACTAATAATTTATTCAATCCATATAACTAAAAATTTCTATTATTATTTACAAAATTATCTTTAGTTTTCTTACATTATACATATTCAAGTTTACATAATTTATTTCTTTCTAAAAGTAGTGCTTAATTACAAAGAAAAATATACATTAATTTTCTTTCTAGAGTTATTATTTTATTGTAAACAAGCATATACACAATTTTTTCTTTCTAAGACATGTATTATTACAAACATATTCAACGTTTTTTCTTTATAAAATAGGTAAATAGTGAATTCTTTATCATTAATAAAAATTACTTTTGCAAGAATAATGCTGAGTTAATTATCGGTGATGAATAATGTAGTTTGTTATTTAGAAAAATAGTGAATATTTTCAGTTAATACGTTTTGTAAAAAATTTAGATTTAAATTATGTATATTCGTAATTTACGTTAATTAAAGGAGAAAATATATAGTATTTTAGCTAGAAATTTTTTTTTCTTTGGTGTTTTATTGTCTTTTTGAGGCAAATAATAATTATTTTTTGAAAACTTTTTGTTATATATTAAAATTATTGAGGTATGAAACAACGATTTAAAAACGAAGTTATAATGTTACATAATCAAATAACAATACGATTTGTAATGTTTTTTTAATCAACAATTCTTTTGGTTGTTAAATAAATATTTTGTATCACCTAGATAATATAATATACTTACTTTTGATGTTGACATTAACTGCAAGAACTTTAAATGCATAAAAATAGTTTGTTGCTAGGGGCATCTCATTTTTCTCTTCCTAATTTCACTGCTAAAAAATACCATAAAATTTTATAGTATACCTTTCCTAGTACCGGACTTTTTAAGGAGCTACCAAAGGCATCATTTTCGACTTTTTTGACGGTGAACAACTGTTGTTCAACACCATTTTCCACGGTAATCAACTGTCGAACAATAATAGTTTGGTGGTTGATGATTGTGGAAAATGTTGTTGGTGGACGGTTGCTCACCGTGGAAAATGAATTTACACGGTGGTTGATTGTCGTGTGGAATGAATTTGGTATTAGAAAGCATACAAATTTCATAGAATTTATTATTATTTTCCCATGGTATTAGAAAGAGGAAAACTAAGTGCCCTTAGCAACACACCAAAAATATACTGATTCGTTACTATTAAACATTCATTTTTAGGTATTTTTGTCTTTTTTATGTAATATTTGAAATTCAATTATATATCATTTACCTTTAAAACAAATGTACTAAAAACTAGATGTTAAACTCAAAATTTATGTATATAAATATTTACATGTAGAACATTATAAAAATATTAATTTTGAAATTAATTAAGAATACTAACTTTTATTTATTTTCGTAACAATCTTAAATGTTAGGCGTGGCCTGCATTGTATTAGAGTAGTTGCGTAGATTTGATTATGATTAGTCCCATGTTGTAAGATATTCTAAAAAGATGAGCATATATATGAAATTGGTAACATGTAACAACAAAGGATTCCTTTTGTTACGAATAAACATTGCCTTAAAAAAAATGTGCTTTAGGAGGATGTAGGGATATCCAATCATGTCGTTGGCACCGAAAGAGCTCGTTCATTAGTCTTGCCTCTTCTACACTAAAATGAAGTGCGTGCATAGCGGAAGATGCAAGGGGGTGTCGAAAATTTCAACATGGTATCAAAGCCGATGGTTCGATGGAACCAATAAGATGCAGCATTGACCTAAGCATGTTCTAATATGTGGTTTGAGCTCGAGATTCTCATTAAGGTGGAGTTATAAGTTAGAACGTGGTTTGCTCCAACCGTGGAAAAGAGAGCTCTTTGCGAAACAGCTTGACCTAACTGCTGGAGGTGGTAGCGACCTAATCTAAACTGCTGAAGGTGTTAGCGACCTTATCCAAGTGTTTGAGGACTCTCTATAACTTCAAGTTGAATTAAAAAAATGCTCGCCAAAGTTGAGATCTGTTAGGTGTGGCTCGCATTATATTAGAGTGGTTGCATAGATTGGATTATGGTTAGTCCCACATCGCGAGATATTCTAAAAGAAATGAGCATATTTATGAGATTGGTAGCATGTAACAAGGGATTTCTTTTGTTACAGATAAATGTTGCCGTGAAAATATATTTGCTCTAGGGAGATGTAGGGATATCCAATCACGACGTTGGCAGTCTTGCCTCTTCTACACTAGGTGAAGTACGCACGTAGCAGAAGATGCGAGGGTGCCAAAAATTACAAAATAGTATTAGAGCCGATGGTTCGATGGGGCCAATATGATGCAGCGTTGACCTAAGTATGCTCCAATATGTGGTTTGATCTCGAAATTCTCATTAAAATGGAGTTATAAGTTAGAACGTGGTCTGCTCCAACTGTGGAAAAAAGATTTCTTTGTGAAACAGTTTGGCCCAACTGTTGGAGGTGGTAGCAACCTAATCTAAACTGCTCAAGGTGTTAGCGACCTTATCCAAGTGTTTGAGGACTATGTGTAACTTCAAGTTGAATTGAGATAATGCTCACCAAGATGGAGATCTGTTCGGTGTGGCTCGCATTGTATTAGAGTGGGTGAGTAGATCGGATTATGATTAGTCTCACATCGCAAGATATTTTAAAAGAGATGAGCATATATGTGAAACTGGTAGAATGTAACAATAAAGGATTTCTTTTGTTACAAATTAATGTTGCCATAAAAAAATATGTGCTTAAGGGGAATGTACGAATGTCCAATCATGATGTTGGCACCAAAAGAGCTTCGTTCAGTGGTCTTGCCTCTTCTACATTAAATGAAGCGCGCGCATAGCGGAAGATGTGAGGGGGTGCCGAAAATTACAACATTAAATGCAAAAATATAATAAATCAATGTCAAACTCATTATTATCTACAAAAAGGACAATTTAATTTTCATATAAATATAATAATAAAAGACAATTTAATTTTCGTATAAATATAAAAATAATAACACATATGACAAAAATTGCATACTTCAAATTAACAAATTTAGTACATAACTCAATTATTTTAACAAATTTACATATAATAAATTCAGTTCTTTAAAAATACGATTATTTTCTAAAACATACTATATGCAACGCATGGGTTACACACTAGTTGATTTAAAAATCTATTAAACAATAGTAAAGCAGAAGAATTTAAAGCTCTCTCATTAATTCTAGAAGTTATCTCCATCCACCTCATTTCTCTTGAAGTTTGTATATTTTATTTTCAAAATTATTACGCCCCACCCCTATACTCACGCTAGCCAAGGACACTACGGAGTAATGCCGTCAACTAGCATGAAGAATAAGGCTGTTGAGGAGCGACCATCCATGTAATTGCTTTGTGCGAGCACCGATATGTCAGATAGTATAACATGCTTTTCATTTCAAGAGGAAATCCGACATGCCGATACAAACTCAAAGCTACTACACGGTGGCTATGATATCTTCAGAAACAAATATAGAAATAAACATAACACAAATCAGTCACAGATATCCATATCACAAAGGCGGAAATAGATATGAATATAACACATGAAAGTGTACATCGGAGTAGTGGTCAAAAAAATCCACAATAACACAAAAGAATGGATACAAGTGCTAGACAAAAGAATATGTATACATTAAGGAGTCTCTATCTCAAATATATAACAACAAAAACTATCAATCTATTGTAGTTAGACAAAAGTCAGATGATGATCCCTAATAAGGAGTCAAGCTGGAGCACCTGTAACATCTCGGTCTGACCCGAGTATTATTTAATAAGAAAATAATAAATGGATCAGTCTAGCTATAAATATCAGATAACATGAGATAGAATAAGAGATATGACAAAAACGTATGATAACAATAATGCCATACTGTGACAAGTATACATCTAACAACACTAAAATCATACAATATCTCAAGAAATCTCAAAGCTCCAAAAAGAATGTCATATTCTTTAACACTTTCACCAAACCACAAATATTGACAAATATATCAATGCCAATCGTAAGAGTTGGTGAAACACAAATTCACCAATGCACAAATATTGATAACATTTATCAATGAAATCACGAAAATTGGTGAAACACAAATTCTAGAAATCATCAATAGAAATCCAGAAATCACAAAAGGGGGGAGGCCTATCACAAAACGGGAGCATGAAAGCCCACCAACACGTGTGTCACAAAACGGAACGCTATTCCATGGTTGCTAACCATTAATTTTTGAGCCGAAGCTCCACAAAACGGCCCGAAGACCATGGGCCGCTACCCCACCAATTTTGAGCCGAAGCTCCATAGAAACGGGGTTTACTCTCCCTCGCAGACAAAGAGACATAGCACATTGCTAGTCTAAATCACAAAGTGATCATCATCGATCGTCAAGAAGTGTCAATTACATTAAGCTAGTAAATAGATGAGTTTAGGTTCATGTCCCATAACCACTGGCTTAACTTAAATATTTCCGAACAAATTGTAGATCTCCACTCGAAAGTTGTCACAAGAAATCGAACAAGTCCAAGAATTAACCGATGAAGTAAACGCAAGCGTTTCATACCACTTGTTTTACTAAGCCGTTTAATTAGATTTCTCATACGAGTGAGGTAAAGGTTTGTTTATACTAATAGATTGGAAAACGGTTTTATAAATGAGTTTATTATTGAAAATAGAGTTGAAATCAACTTTGTGAAAGAGTTTGAATATTTATTACTAGTATAGAAACATTTGTATTTCAAAGTGAAAAGTCAAAGAAATGATTGTAGAAACAATCAATCATCAAAAATCCACACTCGAAGACGTGAATTAAATCCAAATAAATCGATATCAAATCCATCAAAATGGATATTCCCAAAAATTCCGAAGAAGATGTTATCAAAGCCAACAAAGGTGATAACAACTAGTCAGAGAAAGAAGAATCAATTAAAAAGTGGAAACTCAAACCCAAAAGGCAAATTGGGAAAAAACAGCAAATTCAGTCGACTAGACCAGGGTGGTCAGTCGACTGACTCAGATCCTGAAAACTTTCTGTTTCCAGGTTCAATCGACTGAACCAGAGTGGTCAGTCGACTGAATCATAACTGGAAACTCTTTGTTTCCAGGCTCAGTCGACTGGCCCAGAGCGGTCAGTCGACTGACACTGGCCCAAGAAATTTCCTCGGTTTGGTTCAGTCGACTGAACTTGGAATTTCAGTGTATTCAACCTAGCCCCCAAGGGGGAAAAATTCCAAATGGAGCCTATCAATCGAGCGCTTGTGACTAGGGATTTATGCCACGCGATAACCCAGCCCTATAGGCTCTTCGACTCACCCCAAAAACATGTTCAAACATCAAAGCTAGGATTTTAAAAGATTTAACTTCAAAACAACAAAAATTGGAATATTCATAAAACCAATTCAAATCAAAAGCAAATGAACATGAATGGAAGTTAGGAATTCATACCTAACAACAAAGATAGATATAGACATAGATGTGAGATAAAAATCTCACATTTTTGCACAAAAACAAGGAAGAAGAAGCTATAGAGCATGGCAAGAACAATCACTCTTCAATTCAAATCCAAGAAGCTTGAATCTAAGCTTAAAAAAACATTTCCTATGTTAGGGTTTAGGAATTTCTGAAATTGAAGGTAGAATGAGTTGGAGAAAAAGAAGATGATGCTTACCAATAGCTTCTCTTTGAATTTGGAGTTAGAGCTTGGATTTGCAATGGGACTAGGGCTTAGGAGTTGTAATTCCCAATCTCTTCCCCCATTTTTATCTAAAGCTTGAAGGTATTAGAAAATGAAAGTGAATGAAGAGAAGTGGGTGTGGAACTTGGGTCTTAAGTTGGGGTTAATGGGCTGAAACCCAAACTCAAAACCCTAAGTGAAAATGTCAAATTTTTAGCTAGCTCCAAACATATCGAAGTTCATACTCAAAAAGGTCGCAAACACCATTTTGAACTCAATGGAAGTGGTATCAAGTTATAATTCGGCTTTTTGCAAAAAGTAGAATTTCGGACTAAAATCCGACTAACAATGCTATATTTAAATAAAATATTTAAATATACAATCATAAAATATACGGGTTGTTATAGACTCCCCTCCTTAAAGAAATTGCGTCCTTGCAATATTTATGAAGAAAATAAAAAGTAACAACCATAAAAGCATATCAACACAATATAAATTTGAAATAAAAAGTTCACCTCAAGGAGCTCCAGAGAGTAAGTCCGGATGTGTTCGCTCGATGAATTCTCTGGATTCCCAAGAACAATCCTTTGGATTTGAGGACCATTGATCCTTCACAAGAGGGACATCTTTATTTCGAAGGAATTTTACCTCCGATGCAATGATACAAATAGGATGCTGCTCATAAGTCAAATTATGCGAAACTTCAATTTTTTCCACAACACATGGCTCAAGAATAGAATCGGAATCCTTAAGGCATTTCCGTAGTTGATAAACGTGAAACACGTCATGAATAGCAGAAAATTGAGCCGGTAATAAAAGGCGATAAGCCACGGAACCAACACGTTCGGTGATGGGAAATGGACCAATATATCGAGTGCTAATTTTCACGATCGACTGAAACGCACAACACCCTTCATAGATGAAACGCGAATAAACACAAAATCTTCCACAGAAAATTCTAATTTCCTTCTTCGGTTATCGGCATAGGACTTTTGCCTACATTGAGCTTCTTTCATCCTATGGCGGATAAGCTCAATCTTTTCTATGGAATCACGAATAAAGTCTGGACCAAAAACCAGCTTCTCATCGGCCTCAAGCCAACAAGAAGGAGATCGGCATGGCCTTCCATAGAGTGCCTCAAAAGGCGCCATACCAATACTAGATTGGAAGCTGTTATTATAGGAAAACTCAACAAGAGAAATATGATCTTCCCAACTTCCACCAAAATCAAGAACACATGCACAAAGAAGATCTTCAATAGTTTGATTCACACGCTCGGTTTGTCCATCGGACTGTGGGTGATAAGCGGTGCTAAAATTAAGCTTCGTTACCAAAGCTTTCTGAAGACTCTTCCATAATCCACTAGTAAACAATGGATCACGATCTCTAACAATAGAAGTAGGGACTCTATGCAATTTAACAATTTCTTTAATAAAGAGTTTGGCCAAAAAAGGCACGGTTCGATTGGACTGAACGGGAATAAAATGGACGGATTTTGTAAGTCTATCCATTATCACCCATAGGCTATCATGACCCGAACGAGAATGGGGAAGGCCGTTAATAAAATCCATGAAAATTTGGTCCCACTTTCAAATTGGAATGTCCTAAGGTTGCAATAACCCGCCGAGCCTTTGATGCTCAGCCTTAACGAGTTGACAAGTCATGCAACGCTTAACCAAGTTAACAATATCGGATTTCATTCCATCATAATAATAAAGTCGCTTCATATCCGCGTACATTTTACTACTACCGGGATGAATGGTAAATTTAGAATGATGGGAATCTTCTAAAATGTCTTTACGAAGATCACTAATATTTGGCATGATAAGTCTACCAAATTTTCGAATGCCGCCACGAGCATCAATATCAAAGTCTTTCAAACCTTCAATATCAATTTTATCCCTACAATTTTGGCTAAGAAGAGCAAATTCGGGATCTAGCTTTTGAGCTTCAAGAATGCGGTCTAAAAGAGAAGGATGAGCCTCAAGGCTACATAAAACGAGAGATGAACATAAATCGGATTCACGATCTCGAATCTCATAAGTGGACAAAATCCCGAGATCATTCCATTCGGATATCATCATAGAAACAACTGCTTGTTGCTTACGACTAAGGGCATCGGCAACACGATTCCTTTTTCTGGGAGTGCAAAGAATATCAAGATCATAAGATGCAAGGAACTCGAGCCAACGTTGTTGACGCAAGTTAAGCTCCTTTTGAGAAAATAAATACTTCAAAGATTTATGATCGGTTTAGAGAACAAATTTTTCTCCCAAAAGATAGTGACGCCAAATACGAAGGGCGAAAATAATAGCCGTGAGCTCTAAATCATGAGTGTCATATCTAGTCTCGGCATGCTTTAATTGCCTAGAAGCATAAGCAATAACACATTCTCTTTGCATAAGAACAGCTCCTAAACCAACATGACTAGCATCGGTATAAACAATAAAATCTTGGTTCCCTTCAGGAATCATAAGAATAGGAGCATCAGAAAGGAGTTCTTTTAATTTCTGAAAAGAAGTTTCACATTTTTCCGATCAAATGTATTTTACTCCCTTCTTTGTCAAGCTAGTAAGAGGCACGACAATTTTAGAAAAGTCCTTTATAAACCGGCGGTAATAACCTGCCAATCCAAGAAAGCTACGAATCTCCGTCACACTCTCCAGTCTCTTCCAATTTTGAATCACTTCAATCTTTGAAGGATCCACGGAAATTCCGGATTCGAAAATAATATGACCGAGATACTTCACCCGAGATTGCCAAAAGTGGCATTTAGAAAATTTTGCTTTCAATTTATTGCTCCTAAGAGTTTCCAACACAATCCGAAGATGCTTTTCATGCTCCTCCTCGGTTTTAGAATACACAAGAATATCATCTATAAAGGTGAGAACAAACCGATCGAGGAAGTCTTTGAAAACT
Source organism: Allium cepa (assembly GCA_030765085.1). Lineage (NCBI taxonomy): Eukaryota > Viridiplantae > Streptophyta > Magnoliopsida > Asparagales > Amaryllidaceae > Allium > Allium cepa. Next base: position 906,513,745 of record CM060937.1, read on the forward strand.
CGATTCATAAGGTCAACGAAATAAGCTGGAGCATTCGTTAAACCAAATGGCATAACAAGCCATTCATATGATCCATAACGAGTACGGAATGATGTCAAAGGAATGATATCCTATGAAATACGAAGCTGATGAAAACCGGTTGCTAAGTCCAATTGTGAAAAAACTCTAGCACCACTAAGTTGGTCGAATAAATCATCAATCCGAGGTAAAGGATATTTATTCTTGATAGTAAGATCATTAAGTTTGCGGTAGTCAATGCAAAGCCTAAGTGTACCATCAGATTTCTTCACAAAAATAGATGAAGCTCCCCAAGGAGAGGAACTAGAACGAATAAATTGCTTCGTCTCCAATTCGGATAATTGTTTACACATCTCCTCATTTTCTTTATTGGACATACGATAAGGAGGACGAGTGACAGGTAGAGCTCCAGGGATAAGATTGATTCTGAACTCAATTGCTCGTTTAGGTGGTAATCCTAAAACGGGCTCAAATATATCGGGAAATTCATGAACAACGTGAATGAGAGAAATGACGTCTTCCTCATCATCATTATCGTCATCATGAGGATTTAAAGAATATAAAGATGTTGCCAAATTGGAATCAGAATCTTTAAGAATAATAGAAATCTGCTTAACAGATTGAGGATGCTGAAGATGAATAGTCCGCTCAGGACAGAGGATTTGAGCTTCATAACGGTTAAGCCAATCCATTCCCAAAATCATTCCGAAGCCTAAGTAACACATGACATGCAAATCGGCTCGGAAAGAAAAATCACATAAAATAATCTCGACATCACAACAAAGCAAACTAAGTGTTGCGGATCCACCGACCGAATTCGCAATTCTCAAAGAAATCATTAAAGCAACAACACCTAAAGAAAAAGTATCAACAAGTTCTTTTGATATAAAAGAATGGGACGCTCCCGTATTAAAAAAACTCGAATACGTTGATCACGAAACATAATAATGCCATCAAGGATAGAATGAGAAATACCTTGACCACGAGAAGTGTTACTAGGAGTTTGCACCACATTTAAATTTCCCTCCTTCTTGCCCTGAAGTTTGGGACATGCGGGTATATAATGACCCAAACTTTTGCAATAGCGACGAGCAAGAGGCTTTGAACACTTATTTGCATAATGGTCCTTAGAACCATAATTGTAGCATTGCCTACCACTAGAGGCAGAAGTCTTTGCTACAGGAGTTGATTGCTTCCCTTTCTTATTGGGATAAGGGCCTTTGAACTTATTAGGCCTTTTCTTGTTGTTGTTGAAGTTTGGTTTGACACCCAAAAATTCAACATCACTTTCCTTATCTGCCTCTTCAAGTCGAAGAGCGATATCAATAAGTTGGTCAAAAGAAACTTTCAATTTTAGAAGTAATGGTTTCTTGAGATTTTTATTCAAGCCATAGACAAATCTCTGATTCTTCTTCAAGGGGGTATTAATGTACTCAACCCCGTATTTAGAAAGAGATTCGAAAGATGCGACATATTCCGTCACAGAAGATTCACCTTGAACAAGGTCAATAAAACGACGAGCCAAAGTCACTTTTTCAGCTTCCGGCACAAACTTTAATTTGAATCTTTCCCGGAATTGCTCCCAAGTAAGATCCGCTTCAATAATTTCAGAAATAAGAAGCTCATACCAATCTAATTCTCTTTCTTGGAGCATGCTAGAAGCCACTTGGACTCGATAAAGATCAATAAGATTCATGCGAGAAAAGATGTGATCGCATGTTCTAAGCCAAGCTTGGACTTCGATAACGCCCTCGAAACCCCTGAACGGCTTTCCACCCAAATTTGTGTAATCACTGCACAGGCGTGAAAATCTGGATTTTGGGTGAGTAGGCTCTGGAATGGGTCCGACAGCTTGAGCGTTCTTTACAAGATCAAGAAGGTGTTGTGTAGACATAAATACTTCATCCTGCGGAGTAGCACTAGATTGACCGGTGCTAGGACGGCCAGGTCTAACCATTTCTCTTCTTTAAGAAAGAAAGAAAGAAGAAGAGAAAATGTCATTCAAAAAATGAATATCAAACAACAATGATTGATAAAACAAGGCATCACAAAAGAAAATAGGATAAGACGGTACGAAGACTCGAATTAAATCCTAAGGCACGACTCCTAAGATGGACTTAGGACGATGATCCTTGTTAAAATATTCTACATTGTTTCGAAGTTTGGCTCTGATACCAAGCTGTGACGCCCCACCTATATACTCACGCTAGCCAAGGACACTACGGAGTAATGCCATCAACTAGCACGAAGAATAAGCTGTCGAGGAGCGACCATCCATGTAATTGCTTTGTGTGAGCACCGATATGTCGGATAGTATAACATGCATTTCATTTCAAGAGGAAATCCGACATGCCGATACAAACTCAAAGCTACTACATAGTGGCTATGATATCTTTGGAAACAAATATAGAAATAATCATAACACAAATCAGTCATAGATATCCATATAACAAAGGCGGAAATAGATATGAATATAACACATGAAAGTGTACATCAGAGTAGCGGTTAAAAAAATCCACAATAACACAAAAGAATGGATACAAATGCTAGATAAAAGAATGTGTATACATTAAGGAGTCTCTATCTCAAATGTATAACAACAAAAACTACCAATCTAATGTAGTTAGACAAAAGTCAGATGATGATCCCTGATAAGGAGTCAAGCTGGAGCACTTGTAACATCTCGGTCTGACCCGAGTATTATTTAATAAGAAAATAATAAACGGATCAGTCTAGTTATAAATATCAGATAATATGAGATAGAATAAGAGACATGACAAAAACGTATGATAACAATAATGTCATACTGTGACAAGTATACATCTAACAACTAAAATCATACAATATCTCAAGAAATCTCAAAGCTCCAAAAAGAATGTCATATTCTTTAACACTTTCACCAAACCACAAATATTGACAAATATATTAATGTCAATCGTAAGAGTTAGTGAAACACAAATTCACCAATGCACAAATATTGATAACACTTATCAATGAAATCACGAAAATTGGTGAAACAAAAATTCTAGAAATCATCAATAGAAATCCAGAAATCACAAAAAGGAGGGGGAGGCCTATCACAAAACGGGAGCATGAAAGCCCACCAACACGTGCATCACAAAACGAAACGCTATTCCATGGTTGCTAACCATTAATTTTTGGGCCGAAGCTCCACAAAACGGCCCGAAGACCATGGGTCGCTACTCCACCAATTTTGAGCCGAAGCTCCACAGAAACGGGGTTTAGTCTTCCTCGCAAACAAAGAGACATCGCATATTGCTAGTCTAAATCACAAAATAATCATCATCGATCATCAAAAAGTGTCAATTACACTAAGCTAGTAAATAGATGAGTTTAGCTTCATGTCCCATAACCACTGGCTTAACTTAAATATTTACGAACAAATTTAGATCTCCACTCGAAAGTTGTCACAAAAGTTTCAATCGAACAAGTCCAAGAATTAACTGACGAAGTAAATGCAGGCGTTTCATACCACTTGTTTTACTAAGCCGTTTAATTAGATTTCTCATACGAGTGAGGTAAAGGTTTGCTTATACTAACAGATTGGAAAACAGTTTTATAATGAGTTTATTATTGAAAATAGAGTTGAAATCAACTTTATGAAAGAGTTTGAATATTTATTACTAGTATAGAAATCTTTGTATTTCAAAGTGACAAGTCAAAGAAATGATTGTAGAAACAATCAATCACCAAAAATCCACACTCGAAGACGTGAATTAAATCGAAAGAAATCGATACCAAATCCATCAAAATGGATATTTCCAAAAATTCCGAAGAAGATGTTATCAAAGCCAACAAAGGTGATAACAACTAGTCGGAGAAAGAAGAATCAATTGAAAAGTGGAAACCCAAACCCAAAAGGCAAATTGGGCAAAAATAGCAAATTTAGTCGACTAGACCAGGGTGGTTAGTCGACTGACTCAGATCTTGGAAACTTTCTGTTTCCAAGTTCAGTCGACTGAACCAGAGTGGTCAGTCGACTGAATCATGCCCGAAAACTCTTTGTTTTCAGGCTTAGTTGACTGGCTCAGAGTGGTCAGTCGACTGACACTGGCCCAGCAAATTTCCTCGGTTTGGTTCAGTCGACTGACCCTCTGGTTCAGTCGATTGAACTGGAAATTTCAGTATATTCAGCCTAGACCCCAAGGGGGGAAAATTCCAAACGGAGCCTATTGATTGAGCACTTGCGACTATTGATTTATGCTACGCGACAACCCAGCCCTATAGGCTCTTAGACTCCCCCCAAAAACATGTTCAAGCATCAAAGCTAGGATTTTTACAGATTTAACTTCAAAACACCAAAAATTGAAATATTCATAAAACCAATTCAAATCAAAAGCAAATAAACATGAATGGAAGTTAGGAATTCATACCTAACAACAAAGATAAATATAGACATAGATGTGAGATAAAAATCTCACCTTTTTGCACAAAAACAAGGAAGAAGAAGCTATAGAGCAAGGAAAGAACAATCACTCTTCAATTATAACCCAAGAAGCTTGAATCTAAGATTAAAAGAAAAACATTTCCTATGTTAGGGTTTAGGAATTTCTAAAATTGAAGGTAGAATAAGTTGGAGAAGAAGAAGAGGATGCTTACCAATAGCTTCTCTTTGAATTTGGAGTTAGAGCTTGGATTTGCAATGGGACTAGGGCTTAGGAATTCTAATTCTCAATCTCTTCCCCCATTTTTATCTAAAGCTTGAAGGTATTAGGAAATGAAAGTGAATGAAGAGAAGTGGGGGTGCAGCTTTGGTCTTAAGTTGGGGTTAACAGCTGAAACCCAAACCCAAAGCCCTAAGTGAAAATGTCAAATCTTTAGCTAGCTCTAAACATATTGAAGTTCATACTCAAAAAGGTCGCAAACACCATTTTGAACTCAATGGAAGTGGTATCGAGTCCTAATTCGGCTGTTTGCAAAAAGTAGCATTTCAGACTAAAATCCGACTAACGATGCTATATTTAAATAAAATATTTAAATATACAATCATAGAATATGCTGGTTGTTACAAAAATCCTATAATTTAACACTTCACAATTATTCTACTAAAATTTTCATAGTATTTTACATTCAAATATTTGCTATTTAAATAATCTATAATTATTTACAATTCTTTGATTATTCTCTTTTCAAATTTTACATAAATCCAAACATTTAAATTAATTACATAATACAAATTTTAAATTAACCAATAACTTAGTCTAGTAATATTTATTAATAAACCCTAAAAGATGAATGTTTCAATACGTGTACTACATGTGCATCAACAAATTGGTAAATAAAAATCATTTGGATGCAAATATAAATAACATAACATAAATTATATGCATTAATGACAATAACAAATTTATTTTATAATTATTTATTGAATAAATTTATCATACATTGCACTGTAAAATTATATTAACTTCAAATACCTAAATTTTTTTTACAATTACTTAGAAACCCGTCTCAAGTATCTCCTAATATTTTACATTCAAGTCCATATATTTAACCAGTTGTGTAATCTTAAATTTAAACTATTTAAATAAATATGATTAAATAAAATATATATTTACTAATCCATTTAATATATCTTGAAAATATGGGAATTTCAATACATACAATATTCATATATATGAGAAAGGTAATAAAATTATATCTTTATTAAGATATAAAGATATTTAAATCATATAACATAAAATGTATACATAAATAATAATAATAATTTTAATTTCAAATTCATTTATCTCAAAAAATTTATCGTACACTACATAACATAATTTCATTTTTAACAAAATTTAAAATATAAATTTAATTATAATGTAAAACATTACAACACTGATAAAAATTGGACTATATAAGCATTCTCACTTTCAACATATTATTAAATCATTCCCATCTCACAACTCAACTGAATGCTATATAATATTATTTTGCGATTATCGAAGTTGTAAGCATGATCCTTTTACAATAACATGAAATCTATGGTTAACTACAAAAATAAGATTGAATCAAAAACTAAATAATGGATGAAAATTCACATAGATAACCAAACCATAATATGCTCTTCCCAATTACATATATGTAAAAAAAAAAAAAATTCTCAATTTTCTCCAAATTTTTTGCATTCAACTTCTTATCTTTAATTAGTTGCATTGATAGTTAATTCAATTTATTTAAATAAAATTAATTATTTATGTTCATTAATCCATTTATAAATCCTTTGATAAAAGACATTCAATATATAAACAACAGTTATATTGACAAAAATGATAAAGTTATTTATTCACTTATACGTATGAAAATGTACTTCACATAGCATAAGTTATTTATCCATACAATATTAACAATTTTAATTTATAATTTTTTGAGTTTGGACATTAATTTTTCTATAGATATGTAGTTATTGAGGATTGAATCCTCAACCTTATATCCGAGCGTTGTGTATCATTTTAATTTATGATCAATATATCGTAGTGAATTTATCGTATATTCCATAATAAAATATATTTTTAGCAATATATAAAATATAAATACTATTTTTAACAACATTACCATGTGCAATGCACGGGTTACACACTAGTACACGTAGATAACAAGTTGCATATAAAAGTTATATAAAAACTGTTCTACCTTGTCATCAATGACCATTTTTCTTGCAGGTACTAACTTTTTAAATAGATTTTCAAATTATTTTCGGTAAAAAAATGATTTAATTCTCTTAGTTGATGTTATAATGATGTTTTTAAAACAAAAAATTCTTACCATTCTTTGAGCATGTTTTAAACCTAGATGATATTTACGTTAATCTGGTTTGTGGTCTAGATGAGCCGAAATGACTCCATTGCATTGTAACATAGCCCATGGCCAGCCTAGTGGTTTATATAATGCAACTGAAAGAAAATTATTTCTGTATATCCTTTTGTGACAATGTTTTGTCTTGTACATTAAATTATATCTTCTATCACACTTTCCAAATCATTTGTTATATCATTCTGCATATTCTTAAATTTTGAAATATTTTATATTGTTATTTAACATTCATATTGAAAAACTTAGGGTTATCATTATGATTGTACTGAATGTGTAATTGTGCTCATATAACTCTTGTTTGTCAATAAATCAATCGACAATCTAAATAAAAATAATAAATGGTGTTACAAAATAAAGAGAATAGAGACCATTAGAGAGAAAACAATTTTATTGAACTGAGATAGATTTTACAATACAATCAAACTCCATATTTATAGACTCCATATGCAGTGTAAATTACAATAATGCCGTGTCTTATTTAGCATATTCATCCCTATTATTAATATATATTACAACACTCCCCCTTGAATATGCGTATGTAAAGATGATAAGAGTAATTACCTCATTAAAAAACTTGTTATAAAAAACCAATGGGAAAAAAATCATAAACAAGGAAAAGAGTGCAACTTGATTTCATCTTTAAGTAACATAAATTTTATAATGTTACTACGAGGGTTGATACTTCTGGATCAAGATAATGCCTCATTGAAAACTTACCAATAAAACCCCAGTGGGAAAAATATTAGTGAAGGAAAAAGAGTACATTATAGCGTATTTCATACGCTCCCCCTGAATTATAACGCATTATTCAATTAGTCTGTTGATGCAGCTGACGCATAGCAATTTTGTACATCATCTTCTGAAATGTTGATTTTGGAAGCGCCTTTGTGAATAGGTTCGTTGGATTTTCTTGGGATCGGATTTGTTTCACTTCTATCTTATTATCCTTTTATAGCTCATGCGTGAAGAAAAATTTAGGAGAAATGTGTTTCGTCCTATCACCCTTAATGTAACCCACTTGAATTTGAGCTACACAAGTTGCATTATCTTCATAAATAATGATTGACCCTTCTGTTACTGATGGGAGTTGACAGCTCTTTCGAATATGCTCAATTAGTGATCTTAGCCAAATACATTCTTTACTTGCTTCATGTAGTGCTAGTATTTCAGAGTGATTAGATGATGTTGCTACTAATGTTTGTTTTGTAGATCGCCATGAAATTGCTGCATTGCTGTTATTAAACACACATCCAATTTGTGATCTTGCTTTATGTGGGTAAGAAAGATAACCTGCGTCAGTATAGCCAACTAGATTTGGATTATTGCCTGTGTTAGAGTAAAACAAACTCAAATTTGTCATTCCACGAAGATATCTCATGATATGTTTTATACCATTCCAGTGTCTTTTTGTTGGTTCTGAACTGTACCTTGCTAGAAGATTTACTAAAAATGCAATATCTGGTCTTGTGCATTGGGCCAAATATAATAATGCACCAATGACACTAAGATATGGCACTTCCGGGCCAAGCACATTCTCATCTTCTTCTTTTGGATGGTAAGGGTACTTTTTAATATCTAAAGATCTAACAACCATTGGCGTACTAAGTGGATATGCTTTATCCATTTGAAAACGCTTTAGAATTTTCTCGATATAGTTTGATTAATGGATTAATATGCCATTAGCACTATGCCCAATCTATAGACCGAGACAGTGCTTAGATTTGCCAAGATCTTTTATTTCAAATTCATTCTTTAAATTATTGTTTCATCAATCTCTTCTGGAGTCCCAATCAAATTTATGTCATCAACATAAACTGCTAAGATAGCAAATCTCTTTATCGATTTCTTTATAAAGATACATGGACAAATGAGATTGTTTTCGTATCCTTCTTTTACCAAATATTTACTAAGACGGTTATACCACATCCTTCCAGATTGTTTCAAGCCATATAGTGATCGTCTTAGTTTTAATGAGTACATGGACTTTGATTTTGCTTTAGGCAATTTATATCTATCTGGAGTTTTCATGTAAATATTGGTATCTAATTCACCATAAAGATAAGCTGTCACAACATCTGTTAATCTTATATCGATTTTTTCGGAAACTACAAGGCTTATCAAATATCAGAATGTTATGACATCCATAACAGGGGAGTAAGTTTCCTTAAGGTCAAAACCTGGTCTCTGCAGGAAACCTTGTGTGACAAGTCGTGCCTTGTACCTCACGACTTCATTTTTATCATTTTGTTTTCTAACGAATACCCATTTATAACCTACTGGTTTAACATTTTTTGGTGTTTTCTCTATTGTTCCAAATACGCCATGTTTTTGAAGTGAATCTAGTTCCACTTGAATAACATCTTTCCATTTTGGCCAATCGTGTCTTTTTCGACATTCATTTATGCTATTTGTTTCATTATCGTCATTCTCATTATAGTCATGACTTTCAATTATTTCAGTAGCTACTGTGAATGAGAATACATCGTCAATTATTATTTTACTTCGATCCCATATTTCTCCATAGTTTGTATAGAATATTGAGATCTCATTATTATTAGGTACCATTTTATTGTTGGAATCTTATTTTATCTCTTCTGGGATAATAATTCCTTCCGCACTTCTAGGAGAATTGGGATTTCATTTGAGTGATCCTTCTGATCATTTATAACCTCTTCAGAAGATTCCTTAATTGATGATTTTTCATTAGACATTCTTTTTCTAGGCGCCAAGTTTTTTGAACCAATCGGCTTTCCACGTTTTTGTCTTGCTTTAGATTCATTTGCTGCTATATTTACTTTTGATCCTTTAGGGACATCAATTTTTGCTGGTGCATTTGCTACTGGAATGTGAGATTTAGTTATTTTTGCAATGTCACTAAATGCATCTGGCAGTTGATTTGCAATATTTTGAATATGCAAATTCTTTGTACCTCATATTGGCATTCTTTGGTACGTGGATCCAAATAATACATAGATGGATTATTCAATGTATTTCACGCCGTTCTACTGGAATGGTCTTTCCTCCCCCTAACGGCGGGAAGATTGTCTCATCAAATTTACAGTCTGAAAATATTGCAGTGAAGACATCACCTGTAAGAGGTTCAAGGTAATGAATTATCGATGGAGAATCAAATCCCACATAAATTCCCAATCGTCGTTGAGGAAGGATTAATAGGTATATGCACAGCACAACCAAATTTTCGTAGATGTGAAATATTTGGTTGAGATCCAGTTAGAGCTGTGATGGTGAAAGCTGATGATAAGCTGTTGGTCTAATTTTAACCAATTTCGATGCATGCAAAATTGCATGCCCCCAAGCTGAAACAGGTAGTTTTGATTGCATAAGCAATGGTCTTGAAATAAGTTGCAAGCATTTAATTAATGATTCTGCTAGACCATTTTGAGTATGAACATGAGCTACTGGATGTTCAATTTCAATTCCCAATGATAGACAATAATCATCATGTAACGACCCGCCTTTTTGGACAGTTTAAACCGACGATCAAATACACATGCCGATTCCAAACCATTCAAAAGGGCGGATGGTTATTGGGGTAAATAAGAAAAGAAGAGGAAAGAGAAATAAAAGAAAGGAAACAACACAGAATCTTGCAGCGGAACGATAAAATATAATAATCAAATAAATACTTCATGAAGCTGTTTACAATACTTTGATCATTATTTATACAACATTTATCAGAGTTATACATATCCAACAGAACAATTAAAATAATGCAGCAGATAGCATGATGCAAGGGTAATAATAGTAATAGTATACCAAATCTTCGTCTTCATCCTTCAGAATAGATCTTCAAAAATCTGAAAAACTCAGGATTGACCCGAGTGTAATGAAAAGACAAAACACTCGAGTCAGGACTAAAATATCCTTATGAAAGTTAAATCAATCGTAAATAAATATGAGTGTAACGGCGTCAGAGATGTTTATGGGGTTTGACATCTCATATCCAGTGTCAATGTGCGTGCAATAACTCAAGAGATGTTACGGGATTTTCCATCTCTTAAGGATCCGTTAAACTATCTACTATGTAGTAATGTACGCTAAGTAGATAATGCCTATCAGTAATATAAAGTATCAAAATAGCGTTAAGGCGTTACCATAATCCCCCTTAACACATTTTTATAATGCCATAGTCTATACAGCACCGTAAGCCCCACCGTAAACTGGTGGTTAACAGAGGGTACCCCATAGGTATAACACAAAATAAAACGTAGTGGTCGCGAATAGGATAATCAATATGACAAGGTACATGAGGCGATACCAACTAGGATACTAGTAGTTGCGTGATCCGGACTGATGTTGGGCATAGCCAGCAGCTACCCCAACACCGCGAAACAACACTTCCAAATCAAAGGGTGTACCCAAATCGCATCACAAATGTAATAGATATGGTATCGAAGAAGTGTGTCGCTAGAGGTGGCGAACCTCAATGGCCCGGCGCGGCTCCTGTTTTAGCCATGTCAGGGGTCATCCAATAATCGTTCTCTTTCTTCAGTCAACGCGTTCACCAAACCATCCACTTCATTCTGGATCAACACTCCACGTATAATAGTTATTAAAGTGGTTTTCGGTATCGACAGAAAGTATGTCCATATCCGATCCGGTCTCTTTAGTAACTACGTATTATTACACCGTTGGCTTTTTATATTTCAAATCGATTCATAATAGATATCAAAATATCATGTTCGCTTCAAAAATCAAATCCATTTCAAATATCATCGTATCTATTCAAATGTAAGATTTCGTTTCAAAACAATTTTCGCTTCAACATCTCATTTCGATTTCAAAATCATTTCGAAATTCAATTTAGGTTGCAACTTCATTTAACTCAATTCATATTTAAATTCAAGATTTAAATATAAACATTTCACCTTATTAACCAGCTTGAAATTTTTTAGAAAATAGTTTTAAGTAGTTTAAAAGTAGTTTAAATAATTAAAATAGTTAAAAATACTTAAAATCTTTAAAATGGATTTAAAATAGATAAATTAGTTTAAAATAATTTAAATTGGGTTAAGTAGATTAAAAATAGATTAAAATAGTTTAAGTATTCAAAATGGTTTATATAACTGAGTAATTTGGAAAACAAAATAAAACAGCTTCAAAACCAAACCATTTCAATTATAACTTCCCAATTCAAAACAAATTTCAATTTTTGTTTTACCGATTCAATTTCGATTTCAATCCAAATCAATGTCAACTTTGACTTCAAATTTATTCAATTTCATATTCACTTTCAATTAATTCAATTTCAATTTATATCGATTTGGAGCTTGATTTTCCAAAATATCAATTTATAACACTTAACAAAATTATCCTTCAATATTCAATTATTTGATTTTTATTCAATTCCAAGCTCAATTTCAAAATATCATTTTTATATCACTTTTACTCAGTAGTATTCAAAACTCGAATTAAAGTGAAATCTTTAAACACATCAATTTACGAAATTTAATCGAATCCCAATTTTTAAATTCCAAAGTCTCGACTTATATTATTTAACAATTTCTTTTAACCAAAATTTATTTCAACATTCCAAACTCAATTTTTCGATAAATTCGATTTCTATAAATTTATTTCTATTTATAACTTTTAAATCAAAACATTTAAATAAATTTCAAATCGATGATTTTAAAATTTATTAATTTAGCCAATTCGGTGTCCGTATATAATTTTCTATCCTATGGCCAAGTAATTATTTATTTCAATTAAATGTCAGGGATGAATATATATCACTTAAATCAATCATAGTGTCATACGTATGCATAACAGGTTATATATAAGCAATAAACATCCAAACATTTAAATATCAACCAATAGCATCCATCGAAATAAAACATCCAATAGACAATACAATTCATAACAATTTCATAGTTATCAATGTCAGGTAATTTTATCGAAATTCAATTTCAATTTCAATTTTAACGGTCAATTTAATTTTCAACGGTTAATTCAGGTGACAATCTATATGACAATTAATTTCTATCAAACAACGACTAATAAAATTCATATCACTTCATAATATCAAATTTAACTAGCATAAAGATATTTAGTACGTTGTGCGCGTTATAAAACACTCACCTTGGGGTTTCAATTTTAAATTAAATCGAACGACTTTCGATTTAACTTAAAATTTTAACGAGCTTCAAATGATTCTAGGTTTGTACCGCAGCGTGGATCGCGTCGCTGCGATTACGGCGCCGCTAGTTTCGCCCGATTTGGACCTCGTATGCAGAAGTTATAGATTTTATAAGTCATCGTTATTTAAATTTATAAAACAAGTTAATTACTTTTATTGAACTCATTACCCAGTTAACAACCCAGCCCGTTAGCATGCTTCTTCTCCAAATGCCAAGCTCTGCCCAAACACGCACCATACCCATATAGCTGCGCATGAAAATAAACTGACACCATGATTCTCTCGACGAAATCGCAAACCAACCTCGCTAATGCACTCCAACCCATCGACCTCATCTTGCCCATACCAAAAATGTCACGCTCGAACTCCCTATGGAAGTCGTGACATCTGCTGCACGCGCATCACCAAAGGTGATCGAACCTCCTCCTCTCCTGGGCGCCGCCTCCACTCCACCTCAAGAACCCATTCCCAAAGCCTAAATCGACGAATTCACCCCTAATTGATTCGAAACCCGAACCCTGGCTCTTTCTGTTGTTCGACTCTCACTGTCACCAGGCCAAACAAGACTGCACCTTACTAACAGCATACCAAGTTGAAGTTTGAGCTTAAACAAGATTTTTAAAATTGATTTCTTATTTTTCTATTGAGTAATCTGCGTGATTATGATTTTTGAATCACATTTGCTTATTTTTTTCTGCTCTGTTGTTTACTGCCGTGGGTTTAAAACAAGAAGTGGGAGAGGATGTGAGTAAAAAGCTACAGTAGGCATAGGGTTACAGTGAAAAGAAGGAATTTAGGCTGATGTAATGTTAAAACAGCTTTGTTTGACTAGATATATATTAATTTAATATCCAAATATCTCGATTTAAGAAACTCAAAATTTTGAACCCCTATCGAGGCGTGTCGTCCGACGTTTATAATGTTATACCCCTATTTTGAACATAATGGAAAAGATTTCGAATCCTAATTCGGTCGTATGGAGAAGATAGCTTTTTAGACCCAATTATTATATTGAATTTTCGATATTAATTTCAACATGTTTATATCTCGTACGACCAAACGATATCTCCAAACATTATGAAATTTGAAATCCAATAATAATACATTATTACGGATCAAATAGAACTGGTTTCGTCGAAATCCGAGACCGTTTGAAAAACGACTATTTTAACTCGTCAAATTAATATTAAAACAATTTCGATGCGTTTCGAGCTGCCACGGTCAAACGACAACTCTGATTGCTACGAAAATTGAAATCCGATAATAACAAATTATTACGGATCCAATGGAACTAGTTTCATCCAATTCTGAGACTGTTCAAAAATTGGCTATTTTCCAGTCGATAATTAAATATTAAAATATTCAATTTTCACAAATAAATTTTAAATTCAGTTTTAAAAGTTCTATAACATCACTACAAATCCAATATGATAAAATAAACTTTTACAAATCATTTTTAGTCATGTTAAACCCGTTATTCAATTATCCAATAAATTCCAATTTTAAAATCTTATTAACTCCATTATAATCCCGATATAACTTACATTCACTTTGGAAACCAATTTGAATCATATTAAATCAAATTTCAATTATTCACTCTATTTTCATATATTAAATTTCAATATCAAATTAATCATATCAAATTCGGAATTTAATTATTCAAACATTTGTAATATTAAATTAAAACAAAATTTGATTATTAAATCACTATCTTTTGAAATATTCGAAACGAACTTAAAAATTTTACTTTTGAAACGAATTAAAATTATAGAACAACCATTTCCATTATACGGTTATTCAATTCCCATTATTAAATTATTCAATGTATTCCAAATATCAAATTTAAACAATTTCGCTTATCCAATAATTCATTATCTTTTGAAATATTGAAATTGAACTTATAAGATTCAACTTTTAAAACCAATTCACAATTTAGAACACTATTTTCAGTTTACAATTATTCAATTATTCAATAAGTTTTAAATATTTAATTTAAACAATTTACCTTTTCAATATTCAATATTTGATTTTAAATAGATTTACTTATCAATCAATTACTCTATTATACCTAATGAATTCAACATTTATTATCCTATTCAACTTTTGATTTCAAAGGCATTCACTAAGTAGCTTTTATTTTTCATTACTTGGATAATTATTGTCGCAATTCATTTCAGTTATTATTATTCCAAACGAATTACAAAAAAAAATTCTAACATTAAATCACGAAATCTTATTAAATTTGCTATTTTAATTATCGAAAACTTACGGGTCGTTACACTCTCCCCCACTCAAAACTTTTCGTCCCCGAAAAGGAAAAAGAAGTGAAAAGAAGCTAAGTATAGAATCCAACATTAGATATATTTATTCAAAGCTACCAACTTATAAACAATGAAATTCCATTTATAAAGTCATAACTACGCTTTCACTAAGTTACTCCGAATGGCTTTCTAAATTTAAAAGTTAGTTATCAAAACAAGTTAAAAGAAAAAAATTTAAAACTCGAAATTTTTTCTAACACTCGGATTTAAGAAAAATTTCGGCAGAGTCTCCTTTACGCGGCTCGATCGGTACAACTACAAAATGCCTCTACGGGCCCCAAACCAACAAAAGAAAATCAAAAGCCAAGTGGCTCATCAAAAATCACCAAATCCAATGACAAAATAAACATGTACCTTATATTTTATTAGCGAGCATATACGACTAATATAGCACAAAAGCGAGCTCCAAATGCGAAGCAAGCGCAATTCGCACCTACTAAACACTCAACAAACAATGAGAATCATGCATATATGAAAATAGTGTCAATATACATCATATAGCAACATAACAACTACATGTGTCAACATAGCAAATGCAACAAACAACAAATGCAACCATCAATCAACTATCATCCAACAAATCCATAACCAATCAATATAAATTCACTTCTCATTAAAATTTATTGACTTGGTTTCAATTTTAATCACATTTGATTCATTAACGTTCGATTTTACTAACATTCATTCTCAATTCAATTAGTTAACATTCACTAATTTATATTTACATTAGTTCACTTCCAATTTGAATCAAATTAAATTCTATTTAAATTCATTTAACTTCCAATTTGATTTCAATGATTTATAGTTTTCAATTTCATTAATCAGTTAATGAATTATATACAATCAACTAACAATCATATAACGACCAAATCATACCCAACATAACCAAATTTTTTAATTTTACATTCTGTAACAACCCGATATTCGCGTCAATTCATATTCGACGTTAAAACGATTTATATTTTCGTCAATTGCCATTTTGAAGTTTTTAAAATTTAAATTACAAATGGTTATTAAGTTTGTGGGGCTTTGATATTTTTTTTAAAAATAATAAATGGTCCACGAGTTTTTATTTGGGCCGTGAAAATTTAATAAAGTAACCCGTTCCCCTCTTTTTTCTTTCATACTCCCCATTCACTAGCCCTAAAACAAACGCGAACGAAGAAGAAATAAAAATGGCGGCCACTTTCGTTCGTTCTTCTTCAACAACTAGGGGCTTCTTCGATCGATCACTTCTGGAACTCGAAGCGCCAACAACAGCGGCCCCTTCAGCTTGCTCGTGGCTGCTTCGATGTGCTTATGCTCAAGGAGAACTTCGTCTGCTTCTTTCGTGACCTCGGTGAGTAACTCACATCTAATTCAAAGCTTCAGTTTAGAGTTTGAATCATTGTTTGAGTTGGTCGATTCATTTTGCTCGCTGTACGCTTTCGGTTCCTGTTGAATTTGGTCACTCGAATTGAGTATGCTGATTTATGTAAATGTTTGGTACCGCTATTACTTTTAATCCTCTGATGCCATGGCTTTGATTCAGTTAGTATTAATTTCGGGCTTGTAGTTTTCGTTGCCACGGCTTCAACTTTTCTGTGATGATGTTGATTTACTTGGCCAGTGATTTGAGTTTGTTCATATGACTTGTTCAAATTTTTCATTGTTTGATTTATTCAGTTTTCAGGTGATATGGCTTTGACTTGTCAAAATATGATTTTTTTTAAACCATTGATTTCTAAACTTAAACTGTGCTTTCATTGCTATTGATCCTTGTTCTTGTGTGGGTGTTCCCTGATGATTCCCTTGGAGCATTTACATTTTTATCGTATCTTGTTGTTCTGCCTAAATGGTACGTGTGAACCTCAGGCCTGTCCTTGTCGACTTCATTTTGTGCTGGTGTACTAATATACACATACCCTCTTGCTAGTTGGTTGTGTGTTTGAACATCCTTCATTTGTACATGTGTATACCCTCTTGTTTGGTATTGGTTCACTTTGACCTGATCTGTAGCATGAGCTATTAGCTTGTATTTCTTTGTCTTTGTACTTATAGTACATGGTTCAGGTTGCATAGCATGTTGAATATCATCATGCAGTCTTCATTTGCCTATGCTTCTGTTGTCGCTGACTTGAGTTCGAGCCTCTGGTTTGACTGTCTTGTTCAAGACTGATACATTCATTTGTTGCATTGTATTCATTGTGTTTTGTGGTCTTCCTTGTTATCTGGTAGCACTGTCTTCATTGTTACCTGATAGCACTCGTGCCTGCATTGATCTGGCACCATGCCTTCGAGTTATACATATCACTCTGTTGCATAGTTCATCCACTTGCTTCAGTGTTGCATTCATATTGAATGTGAGCATGTTATTTTGTTCTGAATTTCTGAAGCTTGTTTTGGTTTTGACTCTTATGGGCTTGGTACATTGGTTAGTTGCTGAGTTTGTCCATTTAGTCACCATATATATACGTACAGATATGTATGTGCGTATATATGTATGTTGTCATTCTTATTCACTGGGCTTCAGTTTTGATAACTGTTTTGATACAAGTGTTGTCACTGTTATTTTGTTGTATTTTGATGCTAGTTTGTACATGCTGATTCAGTTTGCAGTTTTCATTTTGATGTTCATTGGCTATTGGACTTCATGTATCCATGTACTCCATTGTCCATGTTTTAATGATACTGTAATTTGGGTTCGGTTCCATTTGCCTTTCGCCATTCAGTGGCCTGTGTTCGTGTTGCTGTACATTTGTTTTGTGGATACACATGTGTAATCATACATGTATATAGGTAGTATATGTTGCAGACTTATGTTGTTGTTCTTCAGGTTAGCATTTGCATGCATCGAATGCTCATTTGCTGAATCACCATATAATTTGAAGTTATTGAGCTTCTTTCCTCACATGATCTGCTTGATATTCTCCTTGTGTACATTGCAACATGAACACTGTCTAGATACGTGTACATGCTTTCACTTAGCTGTCTGCATAATGAAAACTCGGTTGTTATCGGTCTATACTTAAGCAGTGCATACACTTTATATGTTGGCTTCGGTCATTATGTCACTGAATTTGATGACTCCGGTACTGTCACTGACATTACTTCAACTATTTGAGTATGCGGGTTTGTTTCATCTGTACTGTTGCTTCTGTTTGATTGTTGCATCTGAGTTTTTGTTTGATGCCCTTGGTTCGATTCGGGAATTATTTGCATCTGTGTTTCACTTGAGTTTGAACCCCACTTTTCTTGGGTTTGACCGTCTGTTCGTTATGAATTTTCATTGTGTACTTCGTTACTGTAGTGGCAAGGCAGTGCACGCAAGCGTGAACTGCCGCCACACGGTATTCATTGGGTACTTCGTCACTATAGTGGCAAGGCAGTGCACGCAAGCGTGAACTACAGCCACACGGTATGGCGTGTATGATATTCTATTTGTTTTGACTTATGGATCTTTTTGCGTATACCATATTCAGTAGTGGTGAGGCAGTGCACGCGTGCGTGTACTGCAGCCCTACTTGAATTAATATTTTAATTGATATTTCAATGGTTTGAACTGTTTTGTTTATTTCAATTCAATATTCTGAATTGCATTCTGATTTGGTTTAATTACTGTCGTCTATTCATTATTTAATTATTATTGCTTCTGTGCACTAATAACTGAGTTTGAATTAGACTGACCCGAGTATTATTTACTTTTGAATTTAATACTCGGGTCAGACCGAGTATTTCAGGTTGTAGATATTCTGCTTTGGGTTGCTGCTAGAGCTATGAAGTTCTTTCATATCTTTTGGAGTAGTCGTCGTCATTTGTAGTAGTCTGTAAAATTGTATAGGAAGATATGTATTCATGTATATTAAATACGTTAATGTACTTGTATATGTAACTTCCTTAGTCGACTGTTGTAGTTGTATCATATGTACCGTGTCATATGTATTGTATCAAATGTATTGTAACTGACATCAGTTATTGTATATATATGAGACTTTCTGTTTGATTTGTGTTCCGCATTATATTATCTGTGTGATATTTTATATTTACTGTTCTAAACTATTACGAACCATCGTAGTTCGTTTTATACTGGAATTGGGGTATGTCGATGGGAGAAAATAAATCAGAGATGAAAAATGAAAGAAAATATATTTATATACCACTCCTATTGAGATAACCAATACTAGTATAAGGCCTAACTATTGATGGTCGCTCCTCAACAGCCTTATTCTCCGTGCTAGTTGACAGCACTACACCGTAGTGTTCTTGGCTAACGTGGATATAGAGGTGGGGCGTCACAGCTTGGTATCAGAGCCTGGGGTTTAGAACAAATATAAAACATAACTTAGATAGTACATGTGTTACAACTGTTTGTCGACGTTTTATCTCTCATATTTGCATATGATTATCTTTGATTGTTACGTATGAATTCCTAATGCTTATTCATATGCATTTGATTTTGATTCTTGTGTTTTCGGCTTTGATTTGATTTAGCCGATGATTGATTTTGTTCGAATCTCAGCGATTCCGAACTTGATATTTTATGTTTTCCTCGGATTGATTTCCATTCGACTTCGGTCACTTTGTTTTGAGAAATTTCTAAATTCTTGATTTCCAAGACTCTGACTTGGTTTGCCGTTGAGTCCTTTGATGATGATGTTGAATCGTTTTGTACTCTATTATGGCCATTAATTGTTGACTTCGGCATTGACTTGATTTTTATTTTTGTTGAAGTCATTTATGCATTTATGCTCGTTTTGTTTCGTTATTCCAATTGTCAATCGATTCTTCTTTTCCGATTAGTTGTTGTCATCTTTGTCGACTTTGAAAACTTCTATTTCTGGAATTTTTGGATATTCCTACTTTGATGGATTTAAGAATCGAATTCTTTGGATTTTATTCACGTCTTCGAATGTGAATTTTAGTGAATTGATTTGGTTTCCAAATTTAATCGATTCTTGTTAATTCCCCGATTTGTTGCTATCATTTATTAGCAACTTTGATAACATTTTCTTCGAAACTTTTGTGAACATACCTTTTGATGGATACAGTATCGATTTCTTTGGATTCTATTCACATATTTGCATGTGAATTCTTGTGATTGATTGTTCCTACAATCATTTTTGTGATTTGTCACTTTAAAAATATAAATGTTTCAATACTAGTAGTAAATATCAAAACTCTTTTATCAAAATGTTTTCAACTCTATTTTCAATATCAAAATCTTTTCCTAAACCGTTTTCCAATCTATTAGTATATACAAACCTTTATTTCACTCGTATGAGAAATCTAATTAAACGGCTTAGCAAAACAAGTGGTATGAAATGCTTGCGTTTACTTCGTCGGTTAATTTTTGGACTTGTTCGATTGAACCACTTGTGACATTTTTTTTTTAGTGAAGATCTACAATTTGTTCGTAAATATTTAAGTTAAGCTAGTGGTTATGGGACATGAAGCTAAACTTTTATATTCACTAGCTTAGTGTAATTGACACTTCTCGTTGATCTTGATGATCGCTTTTTGAATTAGACTAGCAATTGCGCGATGTCTCTTTCATTGCAAGGTTAGACTAGACACCACTTGTGTGATTCCACTCACGCATACCTTTCTGCTTTTTGGTTAGTCTTGACCTCAATCTGTGTGATTCCATTCACACATGCTTAGTGTAATTGACACTCCTCGTTGATCATGATGATCGTTCTGATGGTCAGACTAGACACCACTTGTGTGATTCCATTCACACATACCTTTCTGCTTTTTGGTTAGTCTTGACCTCAATCTGTGTGATTCCATTCACACATGTGGGGTAGCTCCCCTTGGTCTTCGGACCGTCATGTGATAGGCCTCTTTCCCTTTTTCTGTGATTTCTAGATTCCTTATGTTGATTTCTGGAAATTTTATGCTTCACCTATTATTGTGCATTGGTGAATTCATATGTTATTGATTTGTCATGAGTACAAATTTGGGGTATGATATATCTTTGGATCTTTGAGAAGATTCTTGTGATATTGATTATCTCTTATCGGTTGATCTCCTGTTGATCATTATTTGCATACTTATAGTTGTATGTCAGTATGGGTATTTCATATTTATGCCATACCTCTTATCGGTTGATCTCCTGTTGATCATTATTTGCATACTTATAGTAGTATGTCAATATGGATATTTTATGTTATGCCATATCTTTTATTGTATTTCATACTCCGTTCGAGTTTTCATACTCCGTTCGAGTTTTCATACTCCGTTCGAGTTTTCATACTCCCGTTCGAGTTCTCATACTCTTATCTTGTGATTTCTGGATTTCTTGTGATGATTTCTAGAATTTGTGCTTCACCAATTTTCGTGATTTCTATTGATAAGTTTTATCAATTCTTGTGCATTGGTGAATTCGTGTGTTATTGACTTGTTATGAATACAAGTTTAGGGTATGATATCCCTTTCTATCTTTGAGAAGATTCTTGTGACACTTTTGATGAATGAAAATCCACTTATCGAAGTTGCTACTGATGTCGCTGTTTTAATCACGTGTTTTAAAAAATGTTTCAAAATATAAATCAAAATTGTTTTCAAAATTTTTACGATTTGCGCTTTCAAAAGAATGAGGAAGCGAATTAAACGTTTCAGAAAAATCGAGGACTATGACCCCTTTCTTTTACTGATTCGCTTAATTCCGGACTTGTCCGTTTGAGAACGTAAAATGTTATTTATTTAAAATACACAATTTTGCACTTTCAAGGAAACGATGAAGTGAATTAAACGATTTAGTAAAACTCGTGGTTATGGGTCATGTGCGTTTGCTATTTCGGTTAATTTCGGACTCGTTAATTGAAAATTTGTGATTTCTGATTATCGTTTGTGATAATCAGATATTTGCTGTTTCTGATTATCGCTTGTGATAATCAGATATTTGAGGTTTGATTATCGTTTGTGATAATTAAACATTTGTGATTTGAGATTTGATTATCAATTGTGATAATTAAATATTTGTGATTTGAAATTTGATTACCGTTGTGGTAATTTCTGATTATCGTTTTGATAATTGGATGTTTATGATTTCTGATTTATCGTTTTTGATAATCAGATATTTATTGTTTCTAATTATCGTTTGTGATAATTAGATATTTGTGGTTTGATTATCGTTTGTGATAATTAAACATTTGCGATTTGAGATTTGATTATCAATTGTGATAATTAAATATTTGTGATTTAAGATTGATTTTCGATTTTGATAATCGAATACTTGTTGATTTGATTATCGTTTTTGATAATCGAATATTTGTGATTTGAGATTTCTGAATTATCTATTGATAATTAGATTTTGTTGATAATTTGTGAATTTCTTTTATGAAATTAAAAGATTTCTTTGGCGTTTATATTGTATTACGCCGGTGTACCGACTCAATTTTCTGCTATTTATGACGTTTCCCACGTCTTCCAATTACGGAAATGCCTTTGGGATTTCCGATCCTTATTCTTATTCTCGAGCTACCTTCTATTCACATCATTGCTTCGGAGGTTCAGCATCCTCGAAATAAAGATGTTTATCTCGTGAAAGCTTAGTGGTTCTCTAATCCTATGGATTTCATTTTTGAATCCAGAGAATTCATTGAGCAAACACGTTCAAGCTTACTCTTTCTTGCTCTTATGGTTGTTACCTTTTGGCCATTTATTCCTTATGATTGCGAGGACGCAATTTCTTTAAGGAGGGGAGTCTGTAACAACCCGATATTCGTGTCAATTCATAATCGACGTTAAAACAATTTATATTTTCGTCAATTGCCATTTTGAAGTTTTTAAAATTTAAATTACAAATGGTTATTAAGTTTGAGGGGGTTTGATATTTTTTTTAAAAATAATAAATGGTCCACGAGTTTTTATTTGGGCTATGAAAATTTAATAAAGTAACCCGTTCCCCTCTTTTTTCTTTCATACTCCCCATTCACTAGCCCTAAAACAAACGCGAACGAAGAAGAAATAAAAATGGCGGCCACTTTCGTTCGTTCTTCTTCAACAACTAGGGGCTTCTTCGATCGATCACTTCTGGAACTCGAAGCGCCAACAACAGCGGCCCCATCAGCTTGCTCGTGGCTGCTTCGATGTGCTTATGCTCAAGGAGAACTTCGTCTGCTTCTTTCGTGACCTCGGTGAGTAACTCACATCTAATTCAAAGCTTCAGTTTAGAGTTTGAATCATTGTTTGAGTTGGTCGATTCATTTTGCTCGCTGTACGCTTTCGGTTCCTGTTGAATTTGGTCACTCGAATTGAGTATGCTGATTTATGTAAATGTTTGGTACCGCTATTACTTTTAATCCTCTGATGCCATGGCTTTGATTCAGTTAGTATTAATTTCGGGCTTGTTGAGTTTTCGTTGCCACGGCTTCGACTTTTCTGTGATGATGTTGATTTACTTGGCCAGTGA
Source organism: Allium cepa (assembly GCA_030765085.1). Lineage (NCBI taxonomy): Eukaryota > Viridiplantae > Streptophyta > Magnoliopsida > Asparagales > Amaryllidaceae > Allium > Allium cepa. Next base: position 906,537,452 of record CM060937.1, read on the forward strand.
TTTGAGTTTGTTCATATGACTTGTTCAAATTTTTCATTGTTTGATTTATTCAGTTTTCAGGTGATATGGCTTTGACTTGTTAAAATATGATTTTTTTTAAACCATTGATTTCTAAACTTAAACTGTGCTTTCATTGCTATTGATCCTTGTTCTTGTGTGGGTGTTCCCTGATGATTCCCTTGGAGCATTTACATTTTTATCGTATCTTGTTGTTCTGCCTAAATGGTACGTGTGAACCTCAGGCCTGTCCTTGCCGACTTCATTTTGTGCTGGTGTACTAATATACACATACCCTCTTGCTAGTTGGTTGTGTGTTTGAACATCCTTCATTTGTACATGTGTATACCCTCTTGTTTGGTATTGGTTCACTTTGACCTGATCTGTAGCATGAGCTATTAGCTTGTATTTCTTTGTCTTTGTACTTATAGTACATGGTTCAGGTTGCATAGCATGTTGAATATCATCATGCAGTCTTCATTTGCCTATGCTTCTGTTGTCGCTGACTTGAGTTCGAGCCTCTAGTTTGACTGTCTTGTTCAAGACTGATACATTCATTTGTTGCATTGTATTCATTGTGTTTTGTGGTCTTCCTTGTTATCTGGTAGCATTGTCTTCATTGTTACCTGATAGCACTCGTGCCTGCATTGATCTGGCACCATGCCTTCGAGTTATACATATCACTCTGTTGCATAGTTCATCCACTTGCTTCAGTGTTGCATTCATATTGAATGTGAGCATGTAATTTTGTTCTGAATTTCTGAAGCTTGTTTTGGTTTTGACTCTTATGGGCTTGGTACATTGGTTAGTTGCTGAGTTTGTCCATTTAGTCACCATATATATACGTACAGATATGTATGTGCGTATATATGTATGTTGTCATTCTTATTCACTGGGCTTCAGTTTTGATAACTGTTTTGATACAATTGTTGTCACTGTTATTTTGTTGTATTTTGATGCTAGTTTGTACATGCTGATTCAGTTTGCAGTTTTCATTTTGATGTTCATTGGCTGTTGGACTTCATGTATCCATGTACTCCATTGTCCATGTTTTAATGATACTGTAATTTGGGTTCGGTTCCATTTGCCTTTCGCCATTCAGTGGCCTGTGTTCGTGTTGCTGTACATATGTTTTGTGGATACACATGTGTAATCATACATGTATATAGGTAGTATATGTTGCAGACTTATGTTGTTGTTCTTCAGGTTAGCATTTGCATGTATCGAATGCTCATTTGCTGAATCACCATATAATTTGAAGTTATTGAGCTTCTTTCCTCACATGATCTGCTTGATATTCTCCTTGTGTACATTGCAACATGAACACTGTCTAGATACGTGTACATGCTTTCACTTAGCTGTCTGCATAATGAAAACTCGGTTGTTATCGGTCTATACTTGAGCAGTGCATACACTTTATATGTTGGCTTCGGTCATTATGTCTCTGAATTTGATGACTCCGGTACTGTCACTGACATTACTTCAACTATTTGAGTATGCGGGTTTGTTTCATCTGTACTGTTGCTTCTGTTTGATTGTTGCATCTGAGTTTTTGTTTGATGTCCTTGGTTCGACTCGGGAATTATTTGCATCTGTGTTTCACTTGAGTTTGAACCCCACTTTTCTTGGGTTTGACCGTCTGTTCGTTATGAATTTTCATTGTGTACTTCGTTACTGTAGTGGCAAGGCAGTGCACGCAAGCGTGAACTGTAGCCACACGGTATTCATTGGGTACTTCGTCACTATAGTGGCAAGGCAGTGCACGCAAGCGTGAACTGCAGCCACACGGTATGGCGTGTATGATATTCTATTTGTTTTGACTTATGGATCTTTTTGCGTATACCATATTCAGTAGTGGCGAGGCAGTGCACGCGTGCGTGTACTGCAGCCCTACTTGAATTAATATTTTAATTGATATTTCAATGGTTTGAACTGTTTTGTTTATTTCAATTCAATATTCTGAATTGCATTCCGATTTGGTTTAATTACTGTCGTCTATTCATTATTTAATTATTATTGCTTCTGTGCACTAATAACTAAGTTTGAATTAGACTGACCCGAGTATTATTTACTTTTGAATTTAATACTCGGGTCAGACCGAGTATTTCAGGTTGTAGATATTCTGCTTTGGGTTGCTGCTAGAGCTATGAAGTTCTTTCATATCTTTTGGAGTAGTCGTCGTCATTTGTAGTAGTCTGTAAAATTGTATAGGAAGATATGTATTCATGTATATTAAATACGTTAATGTACTTGTATATGTAACTTCCTTAGTCGACTGTTGTAGTTGTATCATATGTACCGTGTCATATGTATTGTATCAAATGTATTGTAACTGACATCAGTTATTGTATATATATGAGACTTTCTGTTTGATTTGTGTTCTGCATTATATTATCTGTGTGATATTTTATATTTACTGTTCTAAACTATTACGAACCATCGTAGTTCGTTTTATACTGGAATTGGGGTATGTCGATGGGAGAAAATAAATCAGAGATGAAAAATGAAAGAAAATATATTTATATACCACTCCCATTGAGATAACCAATACTAGTATAAGGCCTAACTATTGATGGTCGCTCCTCAACAGCCTTATTCTCCGTGCTAGTTGACAGCACTACACCGTAGTGTTCTTGGCTAGCGTGGGTATATAGGTGGGGCGTCACACATTCAATTTGGTTTAACTCTTATATATATATATATATATATATATATATCATGTTATATAATTTTAAAAGAATCATTCTATATTTGGCATCTTAAATTTCCAATATTAACTTTTAATTAAGTCCGTAAGCAGTACATATATCATCCGTGAGCAATATCAAATCTAATCGCTTATTCGATCACACAATTTTACTTCCAAACTAGTATCGTTCACACGACATTCTAGTGCGGACTCAGATTTGGTTCCTTGATTGGAAACTGTTACTCTCCTTGCATAACCATATACTATGATAGAGAATTCCAGAATCAAATTAAAAATCCATATCCAGGGTTCGCCGTCGAAAATCGAGTGAAAAATCCTAACTTGGATCGATATAAATCATCTCGAAATTTTTGTGCTCGAATTTGGATCAAATCGTTATGCGAATAAAATAATATACGTACAATCTCACGTATTACCTTCCAATAGATTTCTATCTAATTTATCTGTACTAAATTATTTTATTGACTTCTATTTTTTTCACTTAATTGCTCACAATCCATTATTCAGTTAGTATATTCATTTCTTTACATAGCATATTCTTTAACATTATCTTTTCTCAAACATCATATCAAAGAATTTGCTTACTCAAGTTCATTTTAAACATTCTATATAATTTAATTAAATTCAATTTCATTTTCCAATTGATTCTTAGCTATACCAGATTCTTTTCTTTTCATTTACTTCAATTTCATAATTTTAGTTAATAACAAATTTATTTATGGAACATTTTATTAACCAACACTTTAGTTTATTAATCATCCTATAAAAGTCTAACTTCTCATATATGACTTTCTTATTTTACGGTTATCTCAAAGTTACAAATTCAAGATTTTTCTCTATGCAATTTATATTTATTTTCTATAACCAATTTACAAAAGATATTATACAATTCATTTGTCTTCTTTCTTAAGTTCACTTACTTGTTCCATTTATCCGTTCATCATTTCAGGTTATATTTAAGTATATAACCTTTTTATCACAATCAAAATTTCATTTATATACATTTTAATTCCTTTTGAGTTTTCCTTATTTGTATACTTCAATTACTTTCAGGTTCTGTTTATTTATACAATATCTCATTACATATCCAAAACATCATTTCAACTTCTTAATATTTGGTAAGTCATATTATATGTTATTAGAATGCAAATTTGGTATTATACAAATTTATAGAATTTCATTTTACTAAATTAGAATGCTCACAAATTTAATTTGTTTAAATCCTCTTTACCTTTCAACTTTAAAGTTTTCCCAAACAATAAGCTTAGATATCTTAATCCTCTTATTTTATAAATTCTGTTTATTCACATTTAATTCAAATAATTTGAAAATTATGAATTAACAGAACTTAGAAATTTAAAGGCCCGGTTCTTTTCAAATCGTTTGAAATAAATTATACACTTATATCTTTAATATATCAAATCATACCTTTGGAGTTTAAACCAAAATCCATTTACCAAAATAATTTCGAAGAAAAACAAAGCTTCTTAGAAGCCTCCCCCACTTTGAGACTCGAAAATGAACGTCGATGATGCTGTGCAGTCATCACCGAAATTATTTTCCAGCGACATAAGAGAGGAATACTGAATTCATTCTTTCCTTTAAAATCCTTTCAAAATATTTCCATAAACAATTCCCAACTAATATTACTATATATTTCTTCAAAACTTTGAGAACCATTTTTCAAAACCTCCGGGTCTTTAAATTCAATATTTTCCAATTTAAATCTATTTTAAATTTATAAGTCACCTTTATAAAATATCTTATAGGATTTTTTTCTTAAAACATTCTACAAGTTGTTTTATTACTGTTCATTTTGTAATTCATCTTATTTATTAAATTACAATATCCAATTTATGATAATAACTAATATTTTAATTCCTAACAACCAGGTAAGCTAGATAAGTCACAATAAATTTCTGAAAGTTTTTCTTTATATACGAAATATAATTAGAGCAAAATTACTTCATTTACCCAATTTAAAACAATACTATGTCGAATTGTTCTATTTAAGTGTTTAGAGATCCCTATCAATAACGTTAATTACTCGTATTGACTAGAATCCATAAGCCACTCAACAAATCAACCGACACAATATAAAACATTTTATATCACTAACAAATACGCTCTCTCATACATATACTCTCAGCGACTCATCATAGGGTATAACTACCCTATTTATAAAGAGTCAAACCCAACAAAGCTAAGGTTATCGCTAAACCAAAGCTCTGATACCAACTGTAACGACCCGCCTTTTTGGACAGTTTAAACCGACGATCAAATACACATGCCGATTCTAAACCATTCAAAAGGGCAGATGGTTATTGGGGTAAATAAGAAAAGAAGAGGAAAGAGAAATAAAAGAAAGGAAACAACACAGAATCTTGCAGCGGAACGATAAAATATAATAATCAAATAAACAGTTCATGAAGCTGTTTACAATACTTTGATCATTATTTATACCATTTATCAGAGTTATACATATCCAACAGAACAATTAAAATAATGCAACAGATAGCATGATGCAAGGGTAATAATAGTAATAGTATACCAAATCTTCGTCTTCATCCTCCAGAATAGATCTTCAAAAATCTGAAAAACTCAGGACTGACCCGAGCGTAATGAAAAGACAAAACACTCGAGTCGGGACTAAAATATCCTTATGAAAGTTAAATCAATCGTAAATAAATATGAGTGTAACGGCGTCAGAGATGTTTACGGGGTTTGACATCTCATATCCAGTGTCAACGTGAGTGCAATAACTCAAGAGATGTTACGGGATTTTCCATCTCTTAAGGATCCGTTAAACTATCTACTATGTAGTAATGTACGCTAAGTAGATAATGCCTATCAGTAATATAAAGTATCAAAATAGCGTTAAGGCGTTACCATAATCCCCCTTAACATATTTTTATAATGCCATAGTCTATACAGCACCGTAAGCCCCACCGTAAACTGGTGGTTATCAGAGGGTACCCCATAGGTATAACACAAAACAAAACGTAGTGGTCGCGAATAGGATAATCAGTATGACAAGGTACATGAGGCGATACCAACTAGGATACTAGTAGTTGCGTGATCCGGACTGATGTTGGGCATAGCTAGCAGCTACCCCAACACCGCCAAACAACACTCCCAAATCAAGGGGTGCACCCAAATCGCATCACAAATGTAATAGATATGGTATCAAAGAAGTGTGTCCGCTAGAGGTGGCGAACCTCAATGGCCCGACGCGGCTCCTGTTTTAGTCATGTCAGGGGTCATCCAATAATTGTTCTCTTTCTTCAGTCAACGCGTTCACCAAACCATCCACTTCATTCTGGATCAACACTCCACGTATAATAGTTATTAAAGTGGTTTTCGGTATCGACAGAGAGTATGTCCATTTCCGATCCCGGTCTCTTTAATAACTACGTATTATTACACCGTTGGCTCTTTTATATTTCAAATCGATTCATAATTGATATCAAAATATCATGTTCGCTTCAAAAATCAAATCCATTTCAAATATCATCGTATCTATTCAAATGTAAGATTTCGTTTCAAAACAATTTTCGCATCAATATCTCATTTCGATTTCAAAATCATTTCGAAATTCAATTTAGGTTGCAACTTCATTTAACTCAATTTGTATTTAAATTCAAGATTTAAATATAAACATTTCACCTTATTAACCAGCTTGAAATTTTTTAGAAAATAGTTTTAAGTAGTTTAAAAGTAGTTTAAATAATTAAAATAGTTAAAAATACTTAAATCTTTAAAATGGATTTAAAATAGATAAATTAGTTTAAAATAATTTAAATTGGGTTAAGTAGATTAAAAATGGATTAAAATAGTTTAAGTATTCAAAATGGTTTATATAAGTGAGTAATTTGGAAAACAAAATAAAACAGCTTCAAAACCAAACCATTTCAATTTTCATTTTACCAATTCAATTTCGATTTCAATCCAAATCAATGTCAACTTTGACTTCAAATTTATTCAATTTCATATTCACTTTCAATTAATTCAATTTCAATTTATATCGATTTGGAGCTTGATTTTCCAAAATATCAATTTATAACACTTAACAAAATTATCCTTCAATATTCAATTATTTGATTTTTATTCAATTCCAAGCTCAATTTCAAAATATCGTTTTTATATCACTTTTACTCAGTAGTATTCAAAACTCGAATTAAAGTGAAATCTTTAAACACATCAATTTACGAAATTTAATCGAATCCCAATTTTTAAATTCCAAAGTCTCGACTTATATTATTTAACAATTTCTTTTAACCAAAATTTATTTCAACATTCCAAACTCAATTTTTCGATAAATTCGATTTCTATAAATTTATTTCTATTTATAACTATTAAATCAAAACATTTAAATAAATTTCAAATCGACGATTTTAAAATTTATTAATTTAGCCAATTCGGTGTCCGTATATAATTTTCTATCCTATGGCCAAGTAATTATTTATTTCAATTAAATGTCAGGGATGAATATATTTCACTTAAATCAATCATAGTGTCATACGTATGCATAACAGGTTATATATAAGCAATAAACATCCAAACATTTAAATATCAACCAATAGCATCCATCGAAATAAAACATCCAATAGACAATACAATTCATAGCAATTTCATAATTATCAATGTCAGGTAATTTTATCGAAATTCAATTTCAATTTCAATTTTAACGGTCAATTTAATTCTCAACTGTTAATTCAGGTGACAATCTATATGACAATTAATTTCTATCAAACAACGACTAATAAAATTCATATCGCTTCATAATATCAAATTTAACTAGCATAAAGATATTTAGTACGTTGTGAGCGTTATAAAATACTCACCTTGGGGTTTCAATTTTAAATTAAATCGAACAACTTTCGATTTAACTTAAAATTTTAACGAGCTTCAAATGACTCTAGGTTTGTACCGCAGCATGGATCGCGTCGCTGCGATTACGGCGCCGCTAGTTTCGCCCGATTTGGTCCTCGTATGCAGAAGTTATAGATTTTATAAGTCATCGTTATTTAAATTTATAAAACAAGTTAATTACTTTTATTAAACTCATTACCCAGTTAACAACCCGGCCCGTTAGCATGCTTCTTCTCCAAATGCCAAGCTTTGCCCGAACACGCACCATACCCATATAGCTGCGCATGAAAACAACTGACACCATGATTCTCTCGACGAAATCGCAAACCAACCTCGCTAATGCACTCCTCCCATCGACCTCGTCTTGCCGATACCAAAAATGTCACGCTCGAACTCCCCATGGAAGTCGCGACATCTGCTGCACGCGCATCACCAAAGGTGATCGAACCTCCTCCTCTCCTGGGCGCTGCCTCCACTCCACCTCAAGAACCCATTCCCAAAGCCTAAATCGACGTATTCACCCATAATTGATTCGAAACCCGAACCCTGGCTCTTTCTGTTGTTCGACTCTCACTGTCACCAGGCCAAACAAGACCGCACCTTACTAACAGCATACCAAGTTGAAGTTTGAGCTTAAACAAGATTTTTAAAATTGATTTCTTATTTTTCTATTGAGTAATCTGCGTGATTATGATTTTTGAATCTCATTTGCTTATTTTTTTCTGCTTTGTTGTTTACTGCCGTGGGTTTAAAACAAGAAGTGGGAGGGGATGTGAGTTGAAAGCTACAGTAGGCATAGGGTTACAGTGAAAAGCAGGAATTTAGGCTGATGTAATGTTAAAACAGCTTTGTTTGACTAGATATATATTAATTTAATATCCAAATATCTCGATTTAAGAAACTCAAAATTTTGAACCCCAATCGAGGCATGTCGTCCGACATTTATAATGTTATACCCCTAATTTGAACATAATGGAAAAGGTTTCGAATCCTAATTCGGTCGTATGGAGAAGATAGCTTTTTAGACCCAATTATTATATTGAATTTTCGATATTAATTTCAACATGTTTATATCTCGTACGACCAAACGATATCTCCAAACATTATGAAATTTGAAATCCAATAATAATACATTATTACGGATCAAATAGAACTGGTTTCGTCGAAATCCGAGACTGTTTGAAAAATGACTATTTTAACTTGTCAAATTAATATTAAACAATTTCGATGCGTTTCGAGCTGCCACGGTCAAACGACAACTCTGATTGCTACAAAAATTGAAATCCGATAATAACAAATTATTACGGATCCAATGGAACTAGTTTTATCCAATTCTGAGACTGTTCAAAAATTGGCTATTTTCCAGTCGATAATTAAATATTAAAATATTCAATTTTCTCAAATAAATTTTAAATTCAGTTTTAAAAGTTCTATAACATCACTACAACTCCAATATGATAAACTAAACTTTTACAAATCTTTTTTAATCATATTAAACCCGTTATTCAATTATCCAATAAATTCCAATTTTAAAATCTTATTAACTCCATTATAATCCCGATATAACTTACATTCACTTTGGAAACCAATTTGAATCATATTAAATCAAATTTCAATTATTCACTCTATTTTCATATATTAAATTTCAATATCAAATTAATCATATCAAATTCGGAATTTAATTATTCAAACATTTGTAATATTAAATTAAAACAAAATTTGATTATTAAATCACTATCTTTTGAAAAATTCGAAACGAACTTAAAAATTTAAATTTTGAAACGAATTAAAATTATAGAACAACCATTTCCATTATACGGTTATTCAATTCCCATTATTAAATTATTCAATGAATTCCAAATATCAAATTTAAACAATTTCGCTTATCCAATAATTCATTATCTTTTGAAATATTGAAATTGAACTTATAAGATTCAACTTTTAAAACCAATTCACAATTTAGAACGCTATTTTCAGTTTACAATTATTCAATTATTCAATAAGTTTTAAATATTTAATTTAAACAATTTACCTGTTCAATATTCAATATTTGATTTTAAATAGATTTTACTTATCAATCAATTACTCTATTATACCTAATGAATTCAACATTTATTATCCTATTCAACTTTTGATTTCAAAGGCATTCACTAAGTAGCTTTTATTTTTCATTACTTGGATAATTATTGTCGCAATTCATTCCAGTTATTATTATTCCAAACGAATTACAAAAAAAATAAAATTTCTAACATTAAATCATGAAATCTTATTAAATTTGGTATTTTAATTATCGAAAATTTACGGGTCGTTACACATCATATACTTGAGTAGTAAATTCTCCAGCATTATCTAGTCGAATTGATTTGATCATATTATCAAGGAAGTGTGCTCTCAATTTTACTATTTGAGCAAGTAACTTGGAGAATGCCAAATTTCTTGTAGAAAGTAAACGGACATGTGACCAATGAGTTGATGCATCAATCAATACCATAAATTTTTTGAATGGTCCACATTCAGGGTGGATTGGGCCACATATATCACATTGAATTCTTTATAGAAATGTTGGAGATTCAGAAGTGATTTTACTATATGAAGGTCGAATGATTAATTTTCCTTATGCACATGGGGCACATAAGTAATCACTTGGTAAATTCGATTGGTTTGATAAATCATGCCCTTTTGAGTTTTTGGCAATTTTACGCATCATAGTTGATCTAGGATGACCCAAGCGATCATGCCAAAGAATTAATGTCTTTGTATTTGTGAGCTTCTGGCTCATGTTTATAGAGTGAGATTCAAATATGCCAATTTTTGTAAAATATAAACCAGTTGAAATTGTACCAAATTTTTCTAGGATAAGCTTCTGGCTTTCAATTCTAGTAATAACACAAAGATATTCTTTGTTGTTTTCATTTATAGTTTCAATATGGTATCCATTCATTCTTATATCTTCGAAACTCAGCAAATTTCTTTTAGAGTTGCTTGAGTATAATGCATTTTGAATAAAGATATGCGTACCATTTGGTAATATTATATGGGCTCTTCCGAACCTGTCAATTATATTAGCAGATCCAGCTATAGTGGAAAATTTAGCTGAGAAATTTTCAGATAGTTCGGAGAAAAACCTCCGATTTTTCAAAATTATATGAGTAGTTGCACTATCTAGTAAGCATATATCATCACCCAAATGGCGTTCCATAATAATTAGTCAATCATTAAATATTTGTATGCATAAATAAATGTAATGTAAACAAACAAAGTAATATGATTAAAATAGGCTACTGATTAAGAACAACATCCACATTACACATTATTTTTAACTAGTTTTGCAAAGGGAAATACAAACGAACACAAACTTCAAACTGATTTATTAATGCAAGCTAATGAAATAAAACGAAAACCATATAACAAACTTCAAGTTATTTCTAATTGATCAACTCGGTCATATCATTGATCATTGCACATAGATTTTCATCGTTAATGAAATTTCCGTTGTTATCTTCGAAGAAATCATCTAACTTCAGGTTAGTGTTTTCAGGTAACTCTTTGGCATTATTTGCCTTAATATTCTTTGAGTGATGATATTCTTCAACTGTTTTCTTTGATGATCTACATGTACGTGACCAGTGACCGGATCGTCCACATCTATAACAAACTTCCTCATGATGCCTTTTATTTTCTGAAGCTGAATCATTGTTCTTCACAGGCTCAATTTTATTTTGTTTCTTTTTAAGTTGGTGGTTTTGTTACCTTTAAAACCACCATAACCGCCTCTGCTGGAGTTATATCCACGTCCACGGCCATGCCCTCTACCTCGACCTCGACCCCTACCTCTTCTAGAGTGGGCAAAATTAACATTAACTTCGGGTAATGCAGTTGAACCAGTCGGTCTTGAGGAGTGATTTTTTATAAGCAATTCATTATTTTGTTCAGAAATTAGTAAGCATTCTATGAGTTTAGGATATTTTGTAAAATGACGCTCTCGATATTGCTGTTGTAGGAGTATATTCGAGGCATGAAATATTGAGAAAGTCTTTTCAAGCATTTGTGCGTCATCCACCTTTTCTCCACATAATTTCAGTTTAGAAGTGATTCTAAACATTGCAGAATTATATTCTCTTACAGACTTAAAGTCCTGAAACCTCAGGTTCAACCACTCTTGCCTAGTGTTTGGAAGTATGACCGTCTTCTGGTGGTCATAACGCTCCTTCAGGGAGTTCCATAAGTGGAGAGGGTCTTTTTCAGTCAAATATTCTGTTTTTAGATCGTCATGGATATGATGTCTTAAGAATATTAGAGCCTTTACTTTGTCCTGCTGGGACATAGTATTGCCATTTTTAGTGGCATTTTCTAAGCATTGAGATTGCAAATGAATCTCAGCATCCAGTATCCATGATAAGTAGTTTTTTCTAGATATATCCAAAGCTTTAAATTCAAGCTTGGAAATGTTTGCCAATGAACTGTACATAAAATAAATTGCATAAGGTGGATATATTCGCCACAACAACATTCACTTCTTTGTTTGTACATAATACAAGGTCAGAAATGTTTTATATGTAGAACCATAGAGTTAATCGGTAATCCACAAAACCAAGGACCACAGGGGTGTGATAACAGATGAATAAATTACAATTAATAGCTCCTTTACAGGAAACCAAACTAATGGACAAATGACAGAGATTATAAGCAAAAATTGAAGATGACCATTGTTAACATACATACAATTAAATTGGCACAATGTCAGGGACAATACAACTTGATGAGATAAGAAAACAAGGCCAACTAAAAGTAATCATACTGTTACATCTATAGCATTTATAACCTGTTTAGTTGCTTAATATCTTTCATTTCATGTTTGAAAATTTATTAGGCACTACCAAGAAATATCAAAATAGTCATCTCATATTCTTAGCAATGTTCGTTTCCAGCTAAAAGTTTAAAAAAAATTGGAAAAGTCTTCATTCATGGTTTCAAACAACCATACCCCAAAAAAATGTATGAACAAAATCAAACATTTGAATTTTGAAACTTTCATGTATTTATCATGCAAGAAAGGAAAGTCTTCTTTTGCGTATGTTCCATTCCAAACTTTTGAATTTTATTTGGCAACAGATCCCCAAAAAAAAATATTGAATTTAGAAGCCAAAGGATTAAAATAAGAGTGATACAAGAAAAGACATAAAAAAATATAGAAGCAAACCCCAAACTAGCATGTGCTGACTTGACAGCTTTATCAAAAAACATGATATTGACAATTACCTTCTTGCAGAGAGGAAAAGTAAAGAATTTATAAAGAAATGCAAGAACAATTCCTTTACCTGCTTGCTGTTTTAAAGGAAATAAGAAATATAATGAATGTAGATATATTATAAAAGACTCGTCTGCACTAATATATAGTAGGATTTTGAATACGAATAGCCTCAGAATTGGAATTGTCAGAAGTGGAACAGTCAGAGTAATTAATATCTAATTACTTGCTAAGAAGTTGGAAAGTTTGAAGGTGAAGAGGTTGAGGACAATAATTAATTCACATTCCTGTGCATAATATTGAGAATGCAGTGTACAGAAAGTTTGTGCTACTCAAAAAAATATCCCTAATTGAGCAGCAAGAAAATAAAATAAAAGAAGAAACACCTTTGTGCTGATAACATGTTGCAAAATAAAGAGAATAGAGACCATTAGAGAGAGAAAAAATTTATTGAACTGAGATAGATTTTACAATACAATCAAACTCCGTATTTATAGACTCCATATGTAGAGCAGATTAAAACAATGCCCTTTCTTATTTAGCATATTCATCCCTATTGTTAATATATATTACAACAAATGGCAAGTTTTTGCAACAACAAATAACTTGTTTAATTCTACATTAGTAACACATGATGATGAACTTTAAAAATACAAATGTTACGTTTATCCATCATTTTGCATTAATAGTACATAGTGGATTTCATAAATATAAATGTTATGTTTATCTATTATTTTGCATTAGTAATACATGGTACTGGACTTTATAAATATAAATGATATGTTTATTTATCATTTAATAATTCATGCTAGTTGATTTTGAAAATTAAATGTTATGTTTGTCTATTATTCTCAAGTAATAATAAGTAATTAGACTTTATAAATATAAATGATATGTTTATCCGCACATGCTCGTTGATTTAATAAACTGATATGTTTTTGTGTCATTTTGCATTACTATTTTTTTAAATGGTACTTACATACAACATGTCACCGGGACAACATAACACAAATCACATGTCAATATATGTTTGAATCATGCTACGCAAGTTTCGAACTTGTGACCTCTCACACCAAAGTCGAAACATTTAACCACTAGGACAATGATGCTTGTCTCTACATTACTAATTCATGCTGGTAGAGTTTAAAAATACAACTACTTTGTTTATCCATAATTTAGCAAAACTATTTATGTTAGTGGAGTTTATAAAATAAAAATGATATATTTATCTATCATTCTATTTTACTAATATATGTCAATGGACTTTATAAATAAAATGTTTTATCGTTCTTCATTACTAATTCATTTTGGTGGGTTCCAAAAAGGTAAATTCTATTCATACATCATAAATTGCTTTACCTATACCATAAAAAATTTAATAAAATTTTAGATAAAAATGCCCTTGTATAAGAACAAAATTAAATTCAGTACTAAAGAATCACAAATTCATAATATTCAACATTATTTCTTTCATAAAGTTAATGAAATTTCTATGCATCATCAATTGAATTAAATTTAAGTTTTTTTAGGTATCAGTTTTTATTCAAACAGTTTCAAGATGTATTCACACATAGTTAATCTTAAAAATTTTCACTTCAAACTAAATATAAATTTTAAATTTAAAAATTCAAAACTAAAATTAATATGACTCATAAAGTACTAATTTTTTTTTCTATATTTTACTTAAATTAAATGAAGTTTAAATTTAACATCAAAATATAAATAGTTTTACTTTGTAGTAGTCAAAAATTAAACTCAAATTGCTTTATACTAGTAATAAGCTAATTTAAATTACATTTAAAGTAATAGAATTTCAAATTTGAAACTTTCTAAAGTGAATTTGAGGAATTTAGGAATCATACTTTGATTAATGGATTAGAGAGAATGTTAGTTAATGAGCACTAACAAGGTAAGCGTTCATTTTATTCTAAAATGAGGGTAATTTTGTAATATGTGTGGTGTATATTAAGTAAAAACTTGTGCACACGATTTTAGCAAAATTTTCAAGTATATGAATAAAATTTACGGTGTATGAACAAAATTTAAATAGTAGTTCATGGTGTATGAATAAAATTTGCATTTCAAAAATAAAATGTTATGTTTGTCCACTATATTGATGTACTTTAAATGCATAAATTCATTTGTATATGAAACACATTCTGATGTACTTTAAATTTATAAATGCATTTTATTTACTCGAAATTAGGTTTTTGTAACAAAACTTTGTGCGGTATTTGTTTCCAGGACACGGTTTGAAAAAATAGTTTCTAGGACGTTATTTCATCTCTCATCTCTCGTTGAATATGTTATTTTCATACTATGGTAAAATTATTTTGTGCCAAATTACCCCCATTATCTTTTCTTTCAATTAAAAGTATTTTGTGCCAAATTATCTTCAATTTTTACATTGATTATATTCATTGTTTCGATTATCGATCTCAATCTTAGTCTCAATATGATAATCTCTTTTACATTCAATTTATATTGCTGATTTCAAATTCGATTTTGGTTTAACTGCTGCTCATATTGTTTTAGGAATTTTTTTGCTACTTACTATGGGTAGGTTTTGCTTAATTTGGATTAAAAAATTTCTTCTCTTATATGTAGGTTGTATATTGTATAATATGATGATTTGTTTTTATATAGGGTTTTTAGTATTTTGGTTGTTGTATCCTCATTGGTCTTTTGTTTTGGTTGTTTGTTAGTTTGGCTATTGCAAGCATGGATAGAACTGATAATCAGAGGCATGGAATGATTTTACTAAAAAATTTCTAGTTTATTTTCTACTATTTTTGTATAGTAATAAACCTGTTTATCTTTTTTCTGCTTTTTTTAGGAATGTGGCAACAATTGATTAGGTTGTTTTTTATTTCAACAAAACAACATTGATTTTAGGATTTTTTTAGATTCTCATATTTCTACCGCAAGAAATAAGATATGTAATGTGATCATCTTACTCCTTTGTTGTAAAGACTCAATTCTTCGACGCCCAAAAATCGTCATCAATATGTCTACTATATCAAATGTCGAGCATTCGAATGCCGTAAAATCGAACCATTAGGGTTAAAGAAGAAGGAGGTAGAAGAAGAAATAGAAACAATATCAGAATCTCACAAACGCGGCGGAATAATATATAATAGATAAATGACTAATCTTTAAAACAAATGAACTATATCTGTTTATAAATTACATTATCAGGGTACAACAAAATTTATAGCACACAACTGGACAGTTATCATAACCTGTCCTCACAAAACTGACTATACAACTAATCAAACACAATGGAGTATTTATCAAATACGTGAGATACGTCTCGCCCTCCAGCTCGTCTCTTGAGCTCCAAAGCAGTCCATCTAGAATCTGTACTCTAAAATACTCGGTCTGACCCGAGCATTATAGTTAAATAACACCCGAGTCAATCTAGAAAACCAGCATGAGAAAACACACTCAATTGGATTACTAAGGTTTTCAAAGTCCTTTAAAAATCAAAGGTGTCTCGTAAGACCATGCCGCAAATAAACATGCTGGGTTTTTAACTTACGATAACCAATACAATTTTTATCAAATCCATCTGATATTATAATAATGTCTATAGAAAGTAAAATAGAATCTAGCTATAATGCTTGCATCTCACGTTTCAGCATAGTTGGGTACAATCAAAACCGTATAGACGCTTATTGGAGATTGGATTCCACACAATGGCCGGGCTACTGGGGTACCGCCAATCATAGTACATGGTCTAGATCACCGTACCGTGGATCCACCCTAATCTCCTGCATCACAAGGATGGAGCTACCCCTTACTGGATAGTCCAAGTAAGTTCACCCGACGGTTGGGATCAGCAATCGCCCACACAGCCGAATAAAAGGGACCTCTAGACAGGGGTGACCTTACCCTAATTGGTTGCTAGCCACTTATCCTTATGTGCACCTCCCCTGTTTGAGCCATTACCAGTTAATGAGGATCGAGATTAAACGTTACCTTTTAGCACATATTCACTTTAGAATGCCCATCGTCATCCTGACGATGTTCTGAAAGCATTCATCTATACAAGTCCATTCCGGGTCCGAACGGAACCGAAGGTACTACTCCTACTACATCCATTTTGGAATCACCCTGAGGATTTGTAGCGATTAGCCCTTGCACATTATTGCTCCATCTTCGACTCCAAGCTCTTGTCTTCTTCATGAAAACGTTCAAATCGGATCGAAGTGGTTTTCGAGAAATTAATCCCGATCCCGGTCTCTTCGAAACGATCAACGCATTGGCCAATATTGATAGTCGGTTATTTAACTATCAAATAACATTCACAAACAACCATCAGGCTTAATAATTTTCCAAATTATTTAATTTAAAATATCTTCACATGATATTTCTTTATACTTCAATCCTTTTGAAAAAAAAGTTTTCAAATCACTTTTCTCTTGGAGGATAACTTCCACCCAATTTGTTTTATTTCCACTGAAAATCACCAAGCCTTAATACTTTAGATTTTAAAATAATTTAAATCAGTTTATTAAAAAATATATACTTTAAAATACTTAAAATAAAACTATTTAAAAATCTTATTTAAAATACTAGTTATGAAATTAATAATAATTTCTTTTGTAAAACCTAAGCCAAACTAATTTTAAAATAAAAGTTATTTTATAAGGTATACACATTAAATAATTAACTTTTAAATCATAATACTAGTTAACCTTTAAAATAATTACTACTATAATTAATTTAAATAAATACTTACTTAAAAATTCAAAAACAATTTAAAGATAATAAAATTTCTCTAAAACATTTTTAAAACCACTTTAAAGTCTCTAACTTATACTTGAAAATCTTACTTTGAAAATATACTTGGCCTTCCAGGAAATACACTTCTTTTTTCACACCTTTAAAAATGAATCACTATTTATTTTAAAAACAAATTTCCCATTCCTTTATAAATTCTCATTCTGGATTTATATTTCCAAATTATCCTCTGATAAATATTTCACTTTATAAACCCATTTTATAAATTCCATAGTCTCATCTCCTTTTAAAAACACAGTTTCAAACATGTAATCAATTTCCAAATCGATTCCAATTTTACTCCATTTTAAAAATATAAATTCCTTTACTTACTCAATTTATTTCAAACGATAAATTTCAGATTTAACTTCTTTACTATGGTTTAAAATCTTATTTAACTGAAAATACAAATTTCATACTTTTCCAAATTTCTTCTTTATCTTTTCCAAGCAAATTTAAACCATGAATTTAAAATAAATTCTTCATTCCTTTAAATAACATCTCTTCAGTTTAATAATTCATTTATTCCTGTTTATTCAAAAATCTCATTCCCATAATCAAAATTAATTTATTAGAATTTTAAAAATCAACTTTATTCTTTTCCAATTCATTCTTTAATTATTTCAAATTCTTTATAATTATTTGCATAAAATCTTCTATTTTGTTTTCCTTTTAAAAATTCAATCTTAATATAGATATCATTTTCCTCAAACACTAATATCCATTCAATTAAGCCATAGCATTCAATAATTTCAATTCTTACTAAATTAAAATAATCCATCATAGGTTTTCACATAAATCACACTGCTAAATGTAAAATAAATTCATCATTTTGAGGAATCCAGTTGGATCCCTCCAACCTGTTTCCCTGCATCCACAGATTTTAACATGATAATTTAAGCGGGATATCGCAGTATAAAGGGTCATCTGCTATTATGCGGGGGGTATAGGGTCTCATCCGCTATATAATGCGGGAAATCAATCACTCCAATATATATATATAGAACATCTGGTAAATTCAATCATTCAATCAATAATTTAAATTTAACTATTCAAATCTAAATGGTTATCCAAATGAGTGAGATTAACTCACCTTTGACTTGTTTGTAGTCCGTTCAAACCAGCTATTTTCTTCACGGTTTTGGACCTAATATAACATTATATAATTTATTGATATTTGAAATAAAATCAAACAGTTAATCGCCATTTATTTATTTAATTTTAAACGAATAATTTGATTTTGAACTAATAATTTAAATTAAAACTAACCTTCCTATACAAATAAATTTGCCGCAGTAACTAAAATAATTAAATTAGTAAATTAAACAATTTAATCTCCATAACACATTATTTTTAAAATAACTAGTAAGTTTAAAATGTGTGTACCTATATTTTAATTTTTATAAATCTAATTTAATTTAATTTTAATTTTAATTTTTATATAAACTTTACAACCCTTTAAAATTTCTATATTTTCCCAAATCTTACATATGTACACATTTTGGTTTTAAATTAGAACATGCATGAGGATATATATATTTACTAAATTAAAACAAAATTATTTTGTACCTTACTAAAATAAAATTTCTGTTTGCATAATGATTATCACAGTAATCCCTTATATAAATTCCTACATATTTTTTTTCTGCGTATGTAAATTAAAATCAAAGTTAAAATCGTTTACCTATCATCGTTCCAAAAAAAAAGAAGTCGGACTCTGACAATGGTGAACGTGCTCTCTTTCCACGAACTCGACCACCTCTCGAACTGGAGACTCCTCCTTGAAACGCGTCTCGACACCTAAAGCACTCCCTCACCCAGTCGATCAACTAGCAAGGTGAGCTCGAGAAGAATGCCGTGACGAAATTGCACCCAAACGAAGACCACTGCTGCCACTTGCATCGCGAGCGTCCATGGCGAACGCCAGCTCCCTCACCATTACGCCTGCATCCATATGCCACTCCTTACTCGCGAGTTCGCGCTCTCCCCTCAGGCCAATTTTCACGACCCAAACTCTAAGCCTTCGAAACCCTAGACGTCGCGTTCTTCGAACGAGCCTCACCCAATTGAATTCGAGGAATGACAAATAATAACAGGTCGATTGAAAGATTGAGAGGAGAGGCCAATTTGATTGTTACGGTCACCATTATTTTTGTGAAAAAGGCTTCGGTCGATTTTTATTTTTAATTTTGAAAAGGGGAAAAATGAGGGTTCAATGCATTGTTTATTTTATCAAGGCTGGTCAGTTTTTCTTTCTAACGCGTGTCAAAAAAAGTTTGCCAACTGTTGGAAGAGAGAAGAAATGTGTAATTTGCCTTGTGGAAACAATATTACATGAATATTGTATATATTATTTTTAAATTCAAATTTAAATTTAAATCATTACAATTACGCAACTCACAATCTCGACCTTCTATCGAGGCGTTCCGCTAGGCGTTTATATTGTTAAACCCCTATTATGAACTCAATGGAAAAAGTTTCGAGTCCAAATTCGATCATATAGAGAAGATAGCTTTTTGGACCCAGTATTATATTAAATTTTCGATATAAATCTCAGCGCGTTTACTTATCGTACGATCACATGGCAACTCCAAACACTACGAAAATTGAAATCCGATAATAATACACTATTACGGATCTAATGGAACTGGTTTCGTCGAATTGCAAGACTGTGCCTCGGAAGGCTATTTTTAAATATTGATTTAAATAATATATATCAAAACTGAATAAAACACTTTTAAATTCAATTTTAACCCCTTTACTAACTTCAGTATTATCAATATAAATTTTTCAAGCCTTTAAAATATTTTTAACCAACTTAAAAACCCAGATTCACTATTTTAACCAATTTCAATAATTAGATTCAATAATTTAATTGCCAAATGAATAGTGATATTTGAAATTCAAGTTAAACTAACTTTCAAATATTTAAAATCAATTAAATATTCCAATTTCAAATATCCAAAAATTCCCGGTCGTCACATTCCTCCCCCTTCAAAGAATTTCGTCCCCGAAATTACTAGTTGAGAAGAAAGGTCTAATACCCGTTCACTATTTCTCCCAAACAACTAGCTTTTATCAACTTCCCAAAACCAAGCAGTTTTAACAATACCGAAAACAATTTTTTTAATAAAGACATTATCACTTTTACTAACTTTCCAAACTTCTTCCGTAGTTTCCAAATATCCTTATTTACTCAAAAATTCAAATTTAAATTTAAAACCAAATTTTAAATTATCAAAATTTCTCAAAAAAATTCTAACTCCTTAAATTCCCTAAAAATTTCGCCAGCATCTCCTTTGCGCAGCTAGATCGGTACAACCACAAAATACCTCTACGAGCCTCTAGATTTCAAAAGAAAACAAAAGGCCAAGTGGCTAGAACAGAAAATCATCAAATTTCATACACAAATTTAAATAAATACATTTTTGTTGAGCAATTTAATTTATTTTCTGTAATCAAAAACACCAATTTATTCTTTGCTTTTAAATACATGTATATTACTTATCAATAATATCCAATCACAGCATTCAAAATTATTTTATACATTTCTTTACAACAGTTTCAATATCTATTTCATTCAAACCTGTATGATATACACATATCATCCATATGCAATACCAAATTCGATCGCTTACTCGATCACACAATTTCACTTTCGAACTAGTATCGTCCACCCGGTTATCTATTTCGGGGTCAGATCGGGTTTCTTGATCAGAAACCGTCATTCCCCTTGCATAGCCATAACTATGATAGAGAATTTTCAGAATCAATCAAAAATCCATATCCAGGGTTCGCCCTTGAAAATCGAGTGAAAAATCCCACATCGGATCGGTACAACTACCTCGAAATCCTATGCTCGAATTCTGGACTGAATCGCTATGCGAATAAAATAATATCCATATATCCTACGTATTTTGCCCCAATTGATTATTAATTATATCAATTCTTTTTTATTCGCATTCATTTTGATTACCATACACTTATTCACATTTACCCTATTTCACAACTCTACTTTAACCTTTATTAATGTTAACTTAGAATATTTTCCCAATACCAAATTTTTACTTGGTATATTTCTCAATTCTGCTTTTACTTAAGAATTTACCATCCATTTCTTAAGTTTAAGGTAAATATTTTACACTTAAATATTTATTTCCACTTCATTTCTGAAGTTATATATCCAATTCCATTTGACTTTGCATTTTAATGATATTTGAATTCAATTTACCCTTCAGTTTTAAATATTGAATTTTATTCGCCATATCACAATCCATATTTAACTAACCATTCCAAACTTTTATTATTTTCGTTCACTTCAAATCAATTCTACAACTTTACTTTACACAATTTCTAAATTAGATATTATCTCAACATTCAATTTCAATTCATTTGCTTACTATTAGTTTACTTACATATTTTATTTATCACTTAATTTCAAATTTAATTTCAAATCTCTATAAAAAGTTTATTTCTAAACTTTTACTTCTTTTAGTTCATTTGAACAAATTTACAATTCACTTTTCTTGACACAATTTAAATTGATTCCAATATTCAACTTTAATTCTAGTTTTATTACTTACAATTTAAATAAATTTGTTCTTCCACAAATTTACTTCCAATAAAATAAAATTTTACTTTTATTTACTAGATTCAATTACATTCCATTCGAATTTTTATATTCCATTTACTAATCGCTTTTAATTTACTTCATTTAATTGGTTTACCTACCACTTTATTTTTGTCATATTTATTTTAATTTAACTCTTCTTCAAGTTAAATTTTCTATTCTAGAAAATCTCAAATTTTACTAGTTATCAAATCCATTTATATTTCCGTAACATTTTAAATAAGCTTCTAGAGTTTACACCATTCAAAATCAAAATTGAAAACATATATATATCCAAATCAATTATTCTTTGAATTTTAAAACCAGACCCAGTTACGTAAACCACCCCAATTTAAAACAATTTGGTAGCAATTCCTCGTTTGGAAACTCGAAAATGAATCTCGATGGTGCTGCAGTCATTATCGAGATTATTTTCCAACGACTGAAAAGATTTCAATGCTTTTATTCTTTCCAAAAACCTTTTCCAAATATTTTTAAATTTCAAATCTCACCATATTTCAAATTCAATTCAAAAATATTTTCCATATAATATCACTATTATTTCTCCAAAACTTTTAAAAATCATTTTCAAACTCGAAAGGAATTAAATTTTCAAATTTCAAAACCTTTCAACTCATATTCAAACATTACTATGGAATTTTATCTCATTTTAATTATAAGTCACACTATAATTCACGTTTATAAATTTCATTTGTTAAATGAATTTATCTTCTAACCATTATTTCCTTATTTCAATTACCATAACAACAATGATAATAATTTAATATTATCACTCCTAACAACCAAGCAACCATGTACTATAATAATTTACAAAATTATTTCTTTTATATACAAAAATAATTTGTGCAAAATTATTTCATTTACCCTATTTTAAAACATTACTGTGTCGATTTATCTTGTTTAAGAGTTTGGAAATCCCTATCGATACAGTTCGCCAAACTGCACCGACCAGAATTTATAAACACTCAACCGATAAATCAACACAATATAAAAACAATTCTTATATTCACTAACAAATACATGCTTATATCTATTAATACATTTAACTCATTCTAGAGTACTACAAACTTTATTTTTAGTGCGCAATCCCCACCAGAGCCAAGGTTCTCGCTTAACCTTCAGCTCTGACACCACAATGTAACGACCTGATTCTTCGACGCCTGAAAGTTGACATCAATACGTCTACTTTATCAAATGTCGAGCATTCGAATGCTGAAAAACCGAACCATTAGGGTTAAAGAAGAAGGACGTAGAAGAAGAAATAGAAACAATATCAGAATTCCACAAACTCAGCGGAACAATATATAATAGATTAATGACTAATCTTTAAAACAAATGAACTATATCTGTTTATATATTACATTATCAGGGTACAACAAAATTTATAGCACACAACTGGATAGTTATCATAACCTGTCCTCACAAAACTGACTATACAACTAATCAGACGCGGCGGAGTATTTATCAAATGCGCGAGATACGTCTCGCCCTCCAGCTCGTCTCCTAAGCTCCAAAGCAGTCCATCCAGAATCTGTACTCTAAAATACTTGGTCTGACCCGAGCATTATAGTTATATTACACCCGAGTCAGTCTAGAAAACCATCGTGAGAAAACACACTCAATTTGATTATTAAAGTTTTCAAAGTCCATTAAAAATCAAAATTACATCGTAACACCACGCCATAAATAAACATGCCGGGTTTTTACCTTACGATGACTAAAACATTTTTTATCAAATCCGTCTGATATTATAATAGTGTCGATAGAAAGTAAAATAGATCTAGATAAAATGATTGCATCTCACATTTTAGCATAGTTTGGCACAATCAAAAGCGTACAGGCGCTTATTGGAGATTGGATTCCATACAATAGCAGGGGTACTGCCCATCACTGTACGTGGTCTAGATTACCGTACCAAGGATCCACCCTGATCTCCTGCATCACAAGACCGTAGCTACCCCTTACTGGATAGTCCGAATAATTTCACCCCGCAGTTAGGATCAGCAACCGCCCGCACAGCCGAATAAAAGAGACCTCTAGACAGGGGTGACCTTACCCTAATTGGTTGCTAGCCACTTAGTTTTGTGTGCACCTCCCCTGTTTTAGCCATTCTCGGTTAATGAGGCCCGAGGTTAAGCGTTACCTTTTTGGTACACATTTACCAAGAATGCTCATTGTCCTCCTGTCGTTGTTCTGAAAGCATTCATCCATACAAGTACGTTCCAGATCCGAATGGAACTGAAGGCACTACTCCTACTACATCCATTTTGGAATCACCCTCAGGATTAATAGCGATTAGACCTTGCACTTCACCGCTCCATCTTTGAATCCAAGCTCTTGTCTTCTTCACGAAAACGTTCAAGCTGTATCGAAGTGTTTTTCGAGATATTAATCCCGATCCCGGTCTATTCAAAACGATCAGCGCATTGGCGAATATTGATAGTCGGTTATTTAACTATCAAATAACATTCACAAACAACCATCAGGCCTTAATAATATTCCAAATTATTTAATTTAAAATATCTTCACATGAAATTTCTTTATACTTCAATCCTTTTGAAAAAAATAGTTTTCAAATCACTTTTCTCTTGCAGGATAATTTCCACCCAATTTGTTTTATCTCCACTGAAAATCACCAAGCCTTAATACTTTAGATTTTAAAATAATTTAAATCACTTTACCAAAAAATATATACTTTAGAATACTTAAAATAAAACTATTTGAACATTTTATTTAAAATACTAGTTATGAAATTAATAATAATTTCTTATGTAAAACCTAAGCCAAACTAATTTTAAAATAAAATTATTTTATAAGGTATAAATATTAA
The DNA here is from genome assembly GCA_030765085.1 of Allium cepa. Lineage (NCBI taxonomy): Eukaryota > Viridiplantae > Streptophyta > Magnoliopsida > Asparagales > Amaryllidaceae > Allium > Allium cepa. The sequence continues at coordinate 906,562,524 of CM060937.1, forward strand.
ATAATTAGCTTTTAAATCATAATACTAGTTAAACCTTTAAAATAATTACTACTATAACTAATTTAAATAAATATTTACTTAAAATTTTTAAAACAATTTAAAGATAATAAAATTTCTCTAAAACATTTTTAAAACCACTTTAAAATGTCTAAATTATACTTGAAAATCTTACTTCGAAAATATACTTGGCATTCCATGAAATACACTTCCCTTTTCACACCTTTAAAAATAAATCACTATTTATTTTCAAAACAAATTTTCCATTCCTTTATAAATTCCCATTCTGAATTTATATTTCCAAATTATCCTCTGATAAATATTTCACTTTATAAACCCAGTTTATAAATTCCATAGTCTCATCTCCTTTTAAAAACATAGTTTCAGACATATAATCAATTTCCAAATCGATTCCAAATTTACTACATTTTAAAAATATAAATTCCTTTACTTGCTCAATTTATTTCGAACCATAAATTTCAGATTTAACTTCTTTACTATGATTTAAAATCTTATTTAACCGAAAATAAATTTTTCATACTTTTCCAAATTTCTTCTTTATCTTTTACAAACAAATTTAAACATTGAATTTAAAATAAATTCTTTATTCCTTTAAATAATATCGCTTAAGTTTAATAATTAATTTATTCCTATTTATTCAAAAATCACTTTCCCATAATCGAAATTTATTTATTAGATCATAATACTAGTTATGAAATTAATTTCTTTTGTAAAACCTAAGCCAAACTAATTTTAAAATAAAAGTTATTTTATAAGGTATACACATTAAATAATTAACTTTTAAATCATAATACTAGTTAACCTTTAAAATAATTACTACTATAATTAATTTAAATAAATACTTACTTAAAAATTCTAAAACAATTTAAAGATAATAAAATTTCTCTAAAACATTTTTAAAACCACTTTAAAATCTCTAACTTATACTTGAAAATCTTACTTTGAAAATATACTAGGCCTTCCAGGAAATGCACTTCTTTTTTCACACCTTTAAAAATGAATCACTATTTATTTTCAAAACAAATTTCCCATTCCTTTATAAATTCTCATTCTGAATTTATATTTCCAAATTATCCTCTGATAAATGTTTCACTTTATAAACCCAGTTTATAAATTCCATAGTCTCATCTCCTTTTAAAAACACAGTTTCAAACATGTAATCAATTTCCAAATCGATTCCAATTTTACTCCATTTTAAAAATATAAATTCCTTTACTTACTCAATTTATTTCGAACGATAAATTTCAGATTTAACTTCTTTACTATGGTTTAAAATCTTATTTAACTGAAAATACAAATTTCATACTTTTCCAAATTTCTTCTTTATCTTTTCCAAGCAAATTTAAACCATGAATTTAAAATAAATTCTTCATTCCTTTAAATAACATCTCTTCAGTTTAATAATTAATTTATTCCTGTTTATTCAAAAATCTCATTCCCATAATCAAAATTAATTTATTAGAATTTTAAAAATCAACTTTATTTTTTTCCAATTCATTCTTTAATTAATTCAAATTCTTTATAATTATTTGCATAAAATCTTCAATTTTGTTTTCCTTTTAAAAATTCAATCTTAATATAGATATCATTTTCCTCAAACACTAATATCCATTCAATTAAGCCATAGCATTTAATAATTTCAATTCTTACTAAATTAAAATAATCCATCATAGGTTTTCGCATAAATCACACTACTAAATGTAAAATAAATTCATCATTTTGAGGAATCCAGTTGGATCCCTCCAACCTGTTTCCCTGCATCCACAGATTTTAACATAATAATTTAAGCGGGATATCGCAGTATAAAGGGTCATCTGCTATTATGCAGAGCGCATAGGGTCTCATCCGCTACATAATGCGGGAAATCAATCACTCCAATATATATATATATATATATATCATCACATCCAGTAAATTCAATCATTCAATCAATAATTTAAATTTAACTATTCAAATATAAATGGTTACACAAATGAGTGAGATTAACACACCTTTGACTTGTTTGTAGTCCGTTCAAACCAGCTATTTTCTTCACGGTTTTGGACCTAGTATAACATTATATAATTTATTGATATTTGAAATAAAATCAAACAGTTAATCGCCATTTATTTATTTAATTTTAAACGAATAATTTGATTTTGAACTAATAATTTAAATTAAAACTAACCTTCCTATATAAATAAATTTGCCTCAGTAACTAAAATAATTAAATTAGTAAATTAAACAATTTAATCTCCATAACACATTATTTTTAAAATAACTAGTAAGTTTAAAATGTGTGTATATATATTTTAATTTTTATAAATCTAATTTAATTTTAATTTTATATAAACTTTACAACCCTTTAAAATTTCTATATTTTCCCAAATTTTACATATGTACACATTTTGGTTTTAAATTAGAACATGCATGAGGATATATATATTTACTAAATTAAAACAAAATTATTTTGTACCTTACTAAAATAAAATTTCTGTTTGCATAATGATTATCACAGTAATCCCTTATATAAATTCCTACATATTTTTTTCTGCGTATGTAAATTAAAATCAAAGTTAAAATCGTATACCTATCATCGTTCCAAAAAAAAGAAGTCGAACTCTGACAATGGTGAACGTGCTCTCTTTCCACGAACTCGACCACCTCTCGACACTGGAGACTCCTCCCTGAAACGCGTCTCGACACCCAAAGCACTCCCTCACCCAGTCGATCAACTAGCAAGGTGAGCTTGAGAAGAATGCCATGACGAAATTGCACCCAAACGAAGACCACTGCTGCCACTTGCATCGCGAGCGTCCATGGCTAACGCCAGCCCCCTCACCATTACGCCTGCATCCATATGCCACTCCTTACTCGCGAGTTCGCGCTCTCCCCTCAGGCCAATTTTCATGACCCAAACTCTAAGCCTTCGAAACCCTAGACGTCGCGTTCTTCGAACGAGCCTCACCCAACTGAATTCGAGGAATGACAAATAATAATAGGTCGATTGAAAGATTGAGAGGAGAGGCCAATTTGATTGTTACGGTCACCATTATTTTTGTGAAAAAGGCTTCGGTCGATTTTTATTTTTAATTTTGAAAAAGGGAAAAATGAGGGTTCAATGCATTGTTTATTTTATCAAGGCTGGTCAGTTTTTCTTTCTAACGCGTGTCAAAAAAAGTCTGTCAAGTGTTGGAAGAGAGAAGAAATGTGTAATTTGCCTTGTGGAAACAATATTACATGAATATTGTATATATTATTTTTAAATTCAAATTTAAATTAAAATCATTACAATTACGCAACTCACAATCTCGACCTTCTATCGAGGCGTTCCGCTAGGCGTTTATAATGTTAAACCCCTATTATGAACTCAATGAAAAAGGTTTCGAGTCCAAATTCGATCATATAGAGAAGATAGCTTTTTGGACCCAGTATTATATTAAATTTTCGATATAAATCTCAGCGCGTTTACTTATCGTACGATCACATGGCAACTCCAAACACTACGAAAATTGAAATCCGATAATAATACACTATTACGGATCTAATGGAACTGGTTTCGTAGAATTGCAAGACTGTGCCTCGGAAGGCTATTTTTAAATATTGATTTAAACAATATATATCAAAACTGAATAAAACACTTTTAAATTCAATTTTAACCCCTTTACTAACTTCAGTATTATCAATATAATTTTTTCAAGCCTTTAAAATATTTTTAACCAACTTAAAAACCCAGATTCACTATTTTAACCAATTTCAATAATTAGATTCAATGATTTAATTGCCAAATGAATAGTGATATTTGAAATTCAAGTTAAACTAACTTTCAAATATTTAAAATCAATTAAATATTCCAATTTCAAATATCCAAAATTTCGGGTCGTCACATTCCTCCCCCCTTCAAAGAATTTCGTCCCCGAAATTACTAGTTGAGAAGAAAGGTCTAATACCCGTTCACTATTTTTCCCAAACAACTAGCTTTTATCAACTTCCCAAAACCAAGCAGTTTTAACAATACCGAAAACCATTTTTTTAATAAAGACATTATCACTTTTACTAACTTTCCAAACTTCTTCCATAGTTTCCAAATATCCTTATTTACTCAAAAATTCAAATTTAAATTTAAAACCAAATTTTAAATTATCAAAATTTCTCAAAAAAATTCTAACTCCTTAAATTCCCTAAAAATTTCGCCAGCATCTCCTTTGCGTAGCTAGATCGGTACAACTACAAAATACCTCTACGAGCCTCCAGATTTCAAAAGAAAACAAAAGGCCAAGTGGCTAGAACAAAAAATCATCAAATTTCATACACAAATTTAAATAAATACATTTTTGTTGAGCAATTTAATTTATTTTCTGTAATAAAAAACACCAATTTATTCTTTGCTTTTAAATACATGTATATTACTTAGCAATAATATCCAATCACAGCATTCAAAATTATTTTATACATTTCTTTATAACAGCTTCAATATCTATTTCATTCAAACCTGTATGATATACACATATCATCCATATGCAATACCAAATTCGATCGCTTACTCGATCACACAATTTCACTTTCGAACTAGTATCGTCCACCCGGTTATCTATTTCGGGGTCAGATCGGGTTTCTTGATCAGAAACCGTCATTCTCCTTGCATAGCCATAACTATGATAGAGAAATTTCAGAATCAATCAAAAATCCATATCCAGGGTTCGCCCTTGAACATCGGGTGAAAAATCCCACATCGGATCGGTACAACTACCTCGAAATCCTATGCTCGAATTCTGGACTGAATCGCTACGCGAATAAAATAATATCCATATATCCTACGTATTTTGCCCCAATTGATTATTAATATATCAATTCTTATTTATTCGCATTCATTTTGATTACCATACACCTATTCACATTTACCCTATTTCACAACTCTACTTTAACCTTTATTAATGTTAACTTAGAATATTTTCCCAATACCAAATTTTTACTTGGTATATTTCTCAATTCTGCTTTTACTTAAGAATTTACCATCCATTTCTTAAGTTTAAGGTAAATATTTTACACTTAAATATTTATTTCCACTTCATTTCTGAAGTTATATATCCAATTCCATTTGACTTTGCATTTTAATGATATTTGAATTCAATTTACCCTTCAATTTTAAATATTGAATTTTATTCGCCATATCCCAATCCATATTTAACTAACCATTCCAAACTTTTATTATTTTCGTTCACTTCAAATCAATTCTACAACTTTACTTTACACAATTTCTAAATTAGATATTATCTCAACATTCAATTTCAATTCATTTGCTTACTATTAGTTTACTTACAAATTTTATTTATCACTTAATTTCAAATTTAATTTCAAATCTCTATAAAAAGTTTATTTCTAAACTTTTACTTCTTTTAGTTCATTTGAACAAATTTACAATTCACTTTTCTTGACACAATTTAAATTGATTCCAATATTCAACTTTAATTCTAGTTTTATTACTTACAATTTAAATAAATTTGTTCTTCCACAAATTTACTTCCAATAAAATAAATTTTTACTTTTATTTACTAGATTCAATTACATTCCATTCGAATTTTTATATTCCATTTACTAATCGCTTTTAATTTACTTCATTTAATTGGTTTACCTACCACTTTATTTTTGTCATATTTATTTTAATTTAACTCTTCTTCAAGTTAAATTTTCTATTCTAGAAAATCTCAAATTTTACTAGTTATCAAACCCATTTATATTTCCGTAACATTTTAAATAAGCTTCTAGAGTTTACACCATTCAAAATCAAAATTGAAAACATATATATCCAAATCAATTATTCTTTGAATTTTAAAACCAGACCCAGTTACGTAAACCACCCCAATTTGAAACAATTTGGTAGCAATTCCTCGTTTGGAAACTCGAAAATGAATCTCGATGGTGCTGCAGTCATTATCGAGATTATTTTCCAACGACTGAAAAGATTTCAATGCTTTTATTCTTTCCAAAAACCTTTTCCAAATATTTTTAAATTTCAAATCTCACCAGATTTCAAATTCAATTCAAAAATATTTTCCATATAATATCACTATTATTTCTCCAAAGCTTTTAAAAATCATTTTCAAACTCGAAAGGAATTAAATTTTCAAATTTCAAAACCTTTCAACTCATATTCAAACATTACTATGGAATCTTATCTCATTTTAATTATAAGTCACACTATAATTTGCGTTTATAAATTTCATTCGTTAAATGAATTTATCTTCTAACCATTATTTCCTTATTTCAATTACCATAACAACAATGATAATAATTTAATATTATCACTCCTAACAACCAAGCAACCATATACTATAATAATTTACAAAATTATTTCTTTTATATACAAAAATAATTCGGGCAAAATTATTTCATTTACCCTATTTTAAAACAATACTGTGTCGATTTATCTTGTTTAAGAGTTTGGAAATCCCTATCGATACAGTTCGCCAAACTGCACCGACTAGAATTTATAAACACTCAACCGATAAATCAACACAATATAAAAACAATTCTTATATTCACTAACAAATACATGCTTATATCTATTAATACATTCAACTCATTCTAGAGTACTACAAACTTTATTTTTAGTGAGCAATCCCCACCAGAGCCAAGGTTCTCGCTTAACCTTCAGCTCTGACACCACAATGAAAGTTGACATCAATACGTCTACTTTATCAAATGCCGAGCATTCGAATGCCGAAAAACCGAACCATTAGGGTTAAAGAAGAAGGACGTAGAAGAAGAAATAGAAACAATATCAGAATTCCACAAACACAGCGGAACAATATATAATAGATTAATGACTAATCTTTAGAACAAATGAACTATATCTGTTTATATATTACATTATCAGGGTACAACAAAATTTATAGCACACAACTGGATAGTTATCATAGCATGTCCTCACAAAACTGACTATACAACTAATCAGACGCGGCGGAGTATTTATCAAATGCGCGAGATACGTCTCGCCCTCCAGCTCGTCTCCTAAGCTCTAAAGCAGTCCATCCAGAATCTGTACTCTAAAATACTCGGTCTGACCCGAGCATTATAGTTAAATTACACCCGAGTCAGTCTAGAAAACCATCATGAGAAAACACACTCAATTTGATTATTAAAGTTTACAAAGTCCATTAAAAATCAAAATTATATCGTAACACCACGCCATAAATAAACATGCCGGGTTTTTACCTTACGATGACTAAAACATTTTTTTTCAAATCCGTCTGATATTATAATGGTGTCTATAGAAAGTAAAATAGATCTAGATGAAATGATTGCATCTCACATTTTAGCATAGTTTGGCACAATCAAAAGCGTACAGGCGCTTATTGGAGATTGGATTCCATAATAGCAGGGGTACTGGGATACCGCCCATCACTGTACGTGGTCTAGATTGCCGTACCAAGGATCCACCCTGATCTCCTGCATCACAAGACCGTAGCTACCCCTTACTGGATAGTCCGAATAATTTCACCCCGCAGTTAGGATCAGCAACCGCCCGCACAGCCGAATAAAAGAGACCTCTAGACAGGGGTGACCTTACCCTAATTGGTTGCTAGCCACTTAGTCTTGTGTGCACCTCCCCTGTTTTAGCCATTCTCGGTTAATGAGGCCCGAGTTAAGCATTACCTTTTTAGTACACATTTACCAAGAATGCTCATTGTCCTCCTGACGTTATTCTGAAAGCATTCATCCATACAAGTACGTTCCAGATCCGAATGGAACTGAAGGCACTACTCCTACTACATCCATTTTGGAATCACCCTCAGGATTAATAGCGATTAGACCTTGCACTTCACCACTCCATCTTTGAATCCAAGCTCTTGTCTTCTTCACGAAAACGTTCAAGCTGTATCGAAGTGTTTTTCGAGATATTAATCCCGATCCCGGTCTATTCAAAACGATCAGCGCATTGGCCAATATTGATAGTCGGTTATTTAACTATCAAATAACATTCACAAACAACCATCAGGCCTTAATAATATTCCAAATTATTTAATTTAAAATATCTTCACATGATATTTCTTTATACTTCAATCCTTTTGAAAAAAATAGTTTTCAAATCACTTTTCTCTTGCAGGATAATTTCCACCCAATTTGTTTTATTTCCACTGAAAATCACCAAGCCTTAATACTTTAGATTTTAAAATAATTTAAATCACTTTATCAAAAAATATATACTTTAGAATACTTAAAATAAAACTATTTGAACATTTTATTTAAAATACTAGTTATGAAATTAATAATAATTTCTTATGTAAAACCTAAGCCAAACTAGTTTTAAAATAAAATTATTTTATAAGGTATAAATATTAAATAATTAGCTTTTAAATCATAATACTAGTTAAACCTTTAAAATAATTACTACTATAACTAATTTAAATAAATATTTATTTAAAAAATTTAAAACAATTTAAAGATAATAAAATTTCTCTAAAACATTTTTAAAACCACTTTAAAATGTCTAAATTATACTTGAAAATCTTACTTCGAAAATATACTTGGCATTCCATGAAATACACTTCCCTTTTCACACCTTTAAAAATAAATCACTATTTATTTTCAAAACAAATTTCCCATTCCTTTATAAATTCCCATTCTGAATTTATATTTTCAAATTATCCTCTGATAAATATTTCACTTTATAAACCCAGTTTAAAAATTCCATAGTCTCATCTCCTTTTAAAAACATAGTTTCAGACATGTAATCAATTTCCAAATCGATTCCAAATTTACTACATTTTAAAAATATAAATTCCTTTACTTGCTCAATTTATTTCGAACCATAAATTTCAGATTTAACTTCTTTACTATGATTTAAAATCTTATTTAACCGAAAATAAATTTTTCATACTTTTCCAAATTTCTTCTTTATCTTTTACAAACAAATTTAAACCTTGAATTTAAAATAAATTCTTTATTCCTTTAAATAATATCGCTTAAGTTTAGTAATTAATTTATTCCTATTTATTCAAAATCACTTTCCCATAATCGAAATTTATTTATTAGAATTTTAAAATCAACTTTCATTCTTTTCCAATTCATTCTTCAATTAATTCAAATTCTTTATAATTATTTACATACAATCTTCTATTTTGTTTTCCTTTTAAAAATTCAATCTTAATACAGATTTCATTTTCCTCAAACACTAATATATGCTCAATTAAGCCATAGCATTCAATAATTTCAATTCTCAATAAAATCAATATAATCCACCATAGGTTTTTACATAAATCACACTACTAAATGTAAAATAAATTCATCATTTTGAGGAATCCAATTGGATCCCTCCAACCTGTTTCCCTGCATCCACAGATGTTAGCACAATAATTTAAAATACCAATCCCGCTTCAAGGCGAGATATCGCAGTATAAAGGGTCGTCCGCTATTATGCGGGGCGCATAGGGTCTCATCCGCTATTATGCGGGGCGCATAGGGTCTCATCCGCTATATAATGCGGGAAATCAATCACTCCAATATATATATATATATATATATATATATATATAACATCACATCCAGCAAATTCAATCATTCAATCAATAATTTAAATTTAACTATTTAAATCAAATGGTTACTCAAATGAGTGATCTTAACTCACCTTTGACTTGTTTGCAGTCCGTTCAAACCAGCTGTTTTCTTCACGTTTTTGGACCTAGTATAACATTATATAATTTATTAATATTTAAAATAAATCAAACAGTTAATCACCATTTATTTATTTATTTATTTTTAAACTAATAATTTGATTCTGAACTAATAATTTAAATTAAAACTAACCTTCGTATATAAATAAATTTGCCTCGGTAACTAAAATAATTAAATTAGTAAATTAAACAATTTAATCTCCATAATACATTATTTTTAAAATAACTAGTAAGTTTAAAATGTGTGTATCTGCTTTTCTTTTGAAACTGTATATTTATATCCACTTAAAAAAATAATCTATATGGATTAAAAAATCTAATCTAATTTAATTTTAATTTTTTATAAACTTTACAACCCTTTAAATTTTCTATATTTTCCTAAATCTTATATATGTCTATATTTTGGTTTTAAATTAGAACATGCATGAGGATATATATACTTACTAAATTAAAACAAAATTATTTTATACCATATTAAAATAAAATTTCTACTTGCATAAAGATTATCACAGTAATCCCTTATATAAATTCCTGCATATTTTTTCTTCTGCATATGTATATTAAAATCAATGGTAAAACCGTATACCTATTATCATTTGAGAAAAAAAGAAGTCGAACTCTGACAATGGCGAACGTGCTCTCTTTCCACGAACTCGACCACCTCTCGACACTCGAATCTCCTCCCTGAAACGTGACTCGGCACCTAAAGCACTCCCTCACCCAGTCGAACAGCTAGCTAGGCGAGCTCGAGAAGAACGCCATGATGAAATTGCGCCCAAATGACGATTACTGTCGCCACTTGCATCGTAAGCGCCCATGGCAAACGCCGGCTCCCTCACCATTACGCCAGCATCCATATGCCACTCCTTGCTCACGAGTTCACGCTCTCTCCTCAAGCCAATTGTCGCGACCCAAACTCCAAGCCTTCGAAACCCTAGACGTCGTGCTCTTCGAAAGAGCCACACCCAATCGAATTCGAGGAATGAGAAATAATAATAGGTCGATTGATAGATTGAGAGGAGAGGCCAATTCGATTGTTACGGTCACCGTTATTTTTGTGAAAAAGGCCTTGGCCGATTTTTATTTTTGATTTTTGAAAAGAAGAAAAATGAGGGCTCAATGCATTGTTTATTTTATCAAGGCTGGTCGATTTTTCTTTCTAACGCGTGTCAAAAAAAGTTTGCCAAGCGTTGGAAGAGAAAAGAAATGTGTAATTTTCCTTGTGGAAACAATATTGCATTAAATACTGTATATATTATTTTTAAATTCAAAATTAAATTTAAATTGTTGCAATTACGCAATTCACAATCTCGACCTCCTATCGAGGCATTCCGCCAGGCGTTTATAATGTTAAACCCCTATTCTGAATTCAATGGAAATGATTTCGAGTCCTAATTCGATCGTATAGGGAAGATAGCTTTTTGGACCCAGTTACTATATTAAATTTTCGATATAAATCTCAGTGCGTTTACTTATCATACGATCACACAACAACTCCAAACACTAAGAAAATTGAAATCCGATAATAATACACTGTTACGGTTCTAATGGAACTAGTTTCGTCGAATTTCGAGACTGTGCCTCGGAAGGCTATTTTTAAATATTGATTTAAACAATATGTATCAAAACTGAATAAAACACTTTTAAATTCAATTTAAACCCCTTTACTATCTTCAGTTTTATCAATATAAATTTTCCAAGCCTTTAAAATATTTTTAACCAACTTAAAAACCTAGATTCACTATTTTAACCAATTTGAATAATTAGATTCAATAGTTTAATTGCTAATTGAACGGTGATATTTTGAAATTCAAGCTAAACTAAATTTCCAATATTTAAAATAAATTAAATATTCAAATTTCAAATATCCAAAAATTCCGGGTCGTCACATTTGTGCTTTGAAAGTTTTATGTTCAAGAATCCATGACTACTTTCATTGAAATGGGTAGTGATTTGCCATCTATTTTATACTTATCATATTTCCAAAAATATGAATCTTATATTTTGTTTGTTAAATTAAAGGAATTATCTCGGGTTAATGTTAGTGGTGGCAGTAGATCTTGCTCTAAGAGTAAATCTCTAGGCATTGGAGATTCTGTGAGTAGTGCATGTGATGGTGTGGTTGTTTTGGAATTTTCATCTTACAAAGAATGTGAATTTAACGAGTTGATGAAGAAAGATTTTGTAACAATTTGACTTTTCGACCCTCAAATGTCGACATTAATACATCCACGGTATCCGTGTGCCGAACACCCAAGTGCCGAAAGGACATAATGTTAGGATAAAATGAAAAAGAATAGAACGAGAAAAGAAGAACATAACATCAGAATTTCACAGCGGAACAATAATATATATATATATATATATATATATATCAAAAGAATAGTACAAAGAGTTACTCAGTCAAAACAGAATCCAATCTTCGTGCATAAGGATCAGAAGTCTCCTTTCGAGCGTCATATTTCTCTAGATAAAATACACCATTAGGAAAACAAAAAGGCTCATGCCCGAAGATAAAGATGAACCACGTGGTACCAAATATCATCATCCCCCGGTACCAACATATCGATAAGCATACTCTAGATATGGAGTTGATAATATCTGATCGTGGGTCAATCAAACCCTAAATTATGAGCCTACTCTATCTTTATTCATTTTCGATGTTGGGGTTACGTTCGACATCTTTAACATAAGTTTTAATTACTTGAACAGAAAACGAATTCACAAATGGATTCCATCATCTCGAACAGATCACGAATTGCTATATGGATTCGATCATCTTAAACAGATCTCGAATCTCCATATAGATTCTCTTTTGCAACCGCTTCCAAAACATAGAACTCACTTACTAGTTTTGAAGTGGTATTCGGTAAGTAAAACACTTAACAATCCCAAACTCTTCAAAACCAATTGATGAATTTTCGGCTAACTTAATTCTGGTTCTTTTATAAGTAAGTGAAAGCTAATGACGTTTCGTATAAATATTCCTCCGTAGGGTTTCTCATTGGTATGAAATCATGAAGTCTTTCAGTTACTTCTTAAGTTAATATTAGGTCAAGTTTGATAGTCACTAATCGACTATCCAATTGCTTATACAAATCAATGTTCGTACACATAACACATTTCCGACATTTCAACTAAACTTTTCCTCATCCAATGAAGCCAGGTAATTTAGAGCACTGGCTGCATATCAAAGCTTTGCCTAGGTACTTCATTCTTGAATTTTACAAATAGACAAGTTTACTTATCGGCTTTTAGTGTTAAATATTGCATTAATAATTTCCATAAGTAAGTAAGAAATCAACAAGATTAACACATTTCTGACATTCCAACTTAACTATTCCTCGTTCAAAGGAAAAGTCGGTAGGCTAAAGCTCTATTACTTCATTCCCACTTGACAACAACCTTAACTCTAAAAAATAGAGAGATCTGCCTTGCTCGACTTTTAGTGTTAACCATGGTTGATTACTTTTCAACAAGTAATCGTATAATAAAACCATTTAGCCACTAAGCAATTCTTACCCCTTTTTGAAAACATTTGTTTACACTTTTAAAATAATTAAAGATACTAATAATATGTTTTACAATATGTATCCAAAATACTACTTCAAAATGATAAGTTTATAAAATCTTTAAAACTTGAATAAAAAAGTTTTCCTTATAAAAACTACTTCTTTAAAAATTCACAACTACTCTCAAAAGTTCATAAAAACCTCTAACCGCTTTTAAAATATTCTAATAATATTTAGTAAACACTTGTAAAAGAATGAAACAAAATACTTAAATTTAAATATTTTGTCAACCCTTTTAATGTTCAAATATCAAGTCTAAATGGGGAAGTTTTGCATAAGTGAAGTTTTGCTTGTTTTCGAGATGTTACTTAACTTATTACTATCCAAACTTTTAATAGCATCAAACATACATATAAATCATTATAAATATGACAAGAACCCCTAAGGATCTCTCTACAAAGTTCCATAGAAATAGCAAAAAACAAGGCAATTCCAAACTGCATTTACAACGACTATCACTATAAGTGCAGTTTCAAATCCGAGTCTGACCTAAACCAATATCCATCTATAACATATATGCTTTGTTCCAAGGCTTTTCTATATGTCATGCAAGTTCATTCAAGTCCATTCAAGTCAATACTTATGCTATTTGCTTTCAAAGTCAAAACCATTGATTCGACATATGCCCAAATCAATTTAAGCAACTTTAACAAAATCAAACACCAATATATATCCACAGTATTTTCAATAAAAATGGTGAGTTAGCTCACATTTTACCTAACAAATAACCATATCCAAGAAGCTAGGTCCAAACTCAATCTAGCAACCTCCTTTCCTGCCTTCTCTGTCCTTGCTTCACCTTGTTCTTGCCTTCTCCCCTCACTTATTACTCACGACCAAAGGATGGGGATGGAGATGTGCCTCACCTTTTCACAATCTAACTTGGTAGAAGGTGTTGTTATATTGTAGTAAGGCTTCACTCCAAATTTGAGTTGATTTGAAATTGTTTTGCAATTATTTTTCTTTGGAAAATTATAAAGAGAAAGAAGAAGACATGAATTTAGCTCACTTTTGCTTTGTGAAATTTTGAATAATATACAAGGGTGTGGCACTCCTTTTATAGACTCAAGATGGTGTTCTTTAAGCTTGCCTTCACCACCTTCACCATGCCATGGAAGACTTACCATCCATCACTTCTCATTTACATCATTTTTCTTTATTCTAATTACACATATACCATTTACATGATATGTCTCTTATCCCAATGGAAGCTTCTGGAATGTTCTATGCTTTATGAAAAGATGTGTGTATTAATTAGTTGTTAATGTATTCATCAGATCATTAGACAAGTGCAAAAGAGTTCGAACCACTTATATTGATTGAAAAGCTATTTATCGATAAACTAATTTTTGTTCACTTTATCGATTTTACGTCGAAGAGTATATTTTTATAAAAGAATATATTTTATAAACAATTTTCAAAAATAAGTTTCTTATCATTATTCATTAATTAAATGATGTTTAAAAAGGTTATAAAATCATATTTATAACACTTGAATATATTTCAAAATGTTTCGATATTCAAAGACGAAGTGTTTGAATTTCTGGGTCGTTACAGGTTTTAATTTGGAATTTTTTACCGGTGTTGGTCAAAAATTTAGGTCTGCATTTGATTTTCATAAAACTAGTATTACATACTATGAAAAAAATGGATTCAAACCTATGTTCTTGAAGAATTTTTAAGTGCGAATTACTGTTTACTGTGTTGTAGAAGGTTATAGTTTCAAAATTCATGCTTCTTATAAGGTAAAAAAATTGATCATTTTCTGGTTAAAAGGTTCGAATCTAATCATACTTAAGGTTAAAGTTTTCGATCGATTAGCAGTCCTTTAATTAAGATTGATCTTGTGAAGACCCTAATTTTAGATCAAATTTGCAATAAACTGGAAAAAAGACTAGTGATTATTGCAAGTTTTAGAAGAGATTATGATATTAATTTGAGTTATCACTATGGGTATATGGGCAAAAAGATGGCTTTGAAAGAAATTTTCGGTAACGAAAAACAATCTTATAATGATTTGGTTTAATACTTGAAAGCAGTTAATAGAAACAGTCCAAATAGTCACTCAACTATGGTTGTTGATGAAAATTGGAACAACCCACACTTCTATATAGTTTAGGTTGACAATAAACCATATATATTCAACCCAAATTGAATGAAAAGACAGATGGTTAAGGGTAAAAATAAAAAGAAGATGGAATAGAATTTCACATGAATGGAATAACATATATTATTTCAATAATCTTTATAGCGGAAAAACTTTTAAATACATATATCAGAGTTTATCCTAAGCTCAACCTGGACAGTTATAAATACCTATCCTTATAAATGTTGAAAAGCAACCAATACAACAGAAAAGTAAACTACACCAATATGTTGATGAAGATCTCCAGCTCTCGTCTGGAACTCCAAGCATCTTCAACTAATCTTGAAACTACTCAGATCTGATCCAAGTATTAGAAATACCCGGATTAGGCTTGGCGAACCAGCATGAGACACGAATTATAAATATATACAACAGTGTCATAGATCGAATTTGATGTCAAACAAAACCTTTAGGAAGAGGAGTATCTCATAAGACCACGCCGCATATAAACACATATGCGTTTTACCTTATGATAAATATATTTTTTATCCAATCATTTGATATTAATTTCTAATGACATTGCTTTGAAAATCTTTTCAAATAACGTATTAAAATAGCTAGAATTCTTGTAATTGTTAAATTCAATGGCATATTTAGGTATATAATCAAGTCCGTTAAAGGCACGTATTAGAGAATGGATTCCAACAATGACAAGGTAAGTGTGACGACCCGAACTCGATGTCCGATAACAACATCAAATTCATATCGCGGGAGCTTGCAACACCCATTAGATGATAAATAACATAACGGAAATAAAAGATGATATCACTGATATAACATGAATACAATATCCAATACATCAATTTGATACAATGGTAATCATCAACATCAGAGAATATACAACATAAATACAGCGGAACATGGTACAATATGAAATGAGTCTTCACAGATATCCAATACTGCAACTCTGATCCAAAAGCTCCAAAACTCCTAACTCGATCTACCATCAAGATTTGCACCAAGCTAAGCAAGTGTAGTCCATATCCAAAGACTGAACTATCTCCATATAATCTACTAAACCTAACTATTTGAAAAACCCAACTCTAGACTGCCCGTGTGGAAAATTATGGGCACCCAGAGTTTAGGAAAGGAACAATAAACTCCGGGTCAGTCATGGGACTGGTATGAGCAAACGAAAACAGTTTGTCTTTTTAAAAAAAACAATCAAAGATTTAAATTTCATAATCGCAATGCTTTTGGAAAATGAAACTACCATAAGGCCTCCCGCCACACACACACACACCATGCAAGCGCAGAATCAGAGGAGATTTCTCCTTATGATAGTCAAATATGCTTGATACGAGAAATTTCTTTGATACTATTTCTATATGTGCAAAGTGTGGAAAAGCATTTTGAAAGTAGAATATAAATCTTAGCCAGCATAGACATTTCGAACTATGCCTACTATAGCTACCATCCAAACATTGGGGTGCCACCATAAGCGAATGGAAGGTAATACAACTAAAACCGTACAGGGAACGTATTGTTTCTTTGGATTTTCCAACAAACGGTCGGGCTAGGGAACTTCCTATTGCCACATGGGAATGCCTCTGGAGGGACGCCCCGAGAACCACCCTAGCTCTCTGCCAACACAAGGCCGGTTACCCCCTTCCCGGGTAGTAAACCTAAGATATGCCACCCCTGGTCCTTTGGGACCTTTATCCGAGAGCTCTCTACACCAACAACATCACACAGTAGTACATATACTATAGCGTCCACATGAGTAATTATCAGGGCTCCATACCATAATACCACCCTTTTCCAGAAGGAATGGACATACCCTAGGGGAGCTACCCCTGAAACCTTGCCGCATCTTTCCCGTTTTGACCATTACCGGGTTGTGAGGCTCGATGAGGTCTCGTCCACAAAGCTACACCTTTCCACAAAGCCATGCTTTGACC
The DNA here is from genome assembly GCA_030765085.1 of Allium cepa. Lineage (NCBI taxonomy): Eukaryota > Viridiplantae > Streptophyta > Magnoliopsida > Asparagales > Amaryllidaceae > Allium > Allium cepa. Next base: position 906,579,814 of record CM060937.1, read on the forward strand.
ACAAATGATCAACAAATGATCATCAACACACAGCAACACTCAGCAATGCCACATTACCAAATTGGGAATGTATTGCTAGTAACCATCAACTACCTAACCTCTGAGCTCGTACATCTCAGAGAAGGGTGTTAAGCTAAGAGAATAAATTCTCTGCCACCAAGCAGAAATGTATTTGAAAGAAACCAGCTTTACATATCAAAGTGTAATGTCAGACATGCAACCATACAAGTCTGTTCCAGGTTCGAACAGAACCGAAGGCACTTCCGAAGAAGCCCTTGCAATTCGGATATTCACGATCCCGATCGGACTTCCCATCACTTATGGAGGTCTCTATACCGGGGCCACTCAGTGCAGAGACAATCGATAGGTTATTCTATCGTTCTCGCAAATACCCGGTCTTCAATTGCTATCCATATACGTCGTATCATTATTCGGAGTGGGTTATATGACACAAAGGTCCTCTCCCGGCTAAACCGAAAAATGAGCGCAATATTAAAACATATGGATATTGGGATTTCAATTAAGTCACAGCTTATTACCCAAAACAAATATTTTAAACAAATTACCATTTCCAATCTTTTAAACAAAAAGATTCAATTCACAAAGTTCACCCAGTTTCACAAAGATTCATCCACGGATTTCAAAATAATTTCCATTTCAATTAGATTAACTCATTCAGTCTTTAAATAAAAGATTTCATTTAAATTTTCAAACCGTTTCCACAGATTTATTCATAACTTGGAAAATCATTTTCAATTCAACTAGAAATTCCTTTGATTCAAATTGGAAATCCGTTTCTTATATGAAAGCTTTTATTATTTAAAAACGAACAGTTTTATTTCGGGAAAATCCAATTCATTTCATACAAGTTAAATTTCTTGGGTTAAATTCAAATTCTCAAAACAACATTTAAAAAAATATATTTTAAAACCCATATAAACTTGTATACCCATTTTAACATCATAGTTCCTCAACATAGAGTTCAATCCCAATTTTGAATTCAAATTTAAATCAAAATATTTAAATTTCAAGGCTTCATTAACTTTTATCTTTGAAAACTCCTTTTCAAAGGCTTTCCATATTAACCCCAAATCTATTTCAAAAAAATCAATTGCAAACAATTTCAATTTCAAAAACATTTATTTAAATCATCTGTGACTTAACCGATTTCCATGTGAAATCCATATTTGTGTGTGTAAAAGTGTGGTCCAGGGGTTTTACACAATAGAAGTGCAACATCACAAAGAATCACATCATTACAGATTCGAGCATATCAATATTGATAAGCGGTATATTCCTATCACGCTTATCTTCCATACACAAATTCATAGATGAATAATATACATTCGTCACAGATAAAATAAAATTTTCATTCATCATAGCCTGAATGAAAACACTTCAAATCACAAAGCATCACACAGTAGAGATCAAACAATTGAACATCCAATACCATCCAAACATTCATAAGTAAGGTTAATAAATTTCCTGATTTATTAAAACCAGATTAATTGCTAATCCAGGTAAATTTACATTAATTAATTACAAACCTTAATCATAAATTAACCCTTAATCATTTATTTATAAATAAATTAACTTTAATCACTTGATTAATTAACTTTAATCATTAGTCCATTATTCTTAATTAAATAATTATTTTTAATAATTAATTATTCCATAAGTAACAACGTAATTATACCTTAATTCCATTAAGTAGTAATCTTTTATTAAGTAATCAGCTTTATTAGGTAATTAACTTTCCAATAATTTACATCAAATAATTATTCTCTTAATCACTTGTACAAATTAACTAATACATATAATGACTCGATGTTCAAAACAATTTACTTTCAAAATATTAGACTTTGAAACTCGATTTAAATCTTGTTTAATGATCTTACTTTGGAAAATTTAGTTTACAGCCTTTTGAACTTATTTATTCAATTAAACTTTAAAACTTGTCTTAAATAAATTGTTTGAAATCTGTTAAATCATTAAGTCCAAAAAGGCCCAAAAAACCCGAGCCAATCTTTAGTTTTCCCCAGTAAAACTTCGGATCACTCAAGACCCTACCCACTTCGAGTCACACCTGCAATGATCCCGAGCCAATGCCTGAGCACATCTATTTCGTTCCCAATCCAACATCATACCCAATTTCTTTAGATACTAGCGTCGACTCGTGCACGTGCACGATCACCAAACCACCTCTAGTCGTTCACCGAGGTCATCAACATGACGACGATCACCTAACGATCGCTCCAATCACATCAGCACTCATGAATTCGTGACGTAGCAAAATTGAGCAATCCAGCTCCTACCAGAACCCAAACCATCATCTGAAACATGCTTCGAATCATTTTCCCCGACCACCGTTGATCACGCAACACCCACTGAAGCTTCGTCAACCACCCCTTATTCAATTCCCCTGGGTCTCGATCAACTCGATGCGTTGATGACCACGAATTTGCCTCACGTCTCTCTTCGTTCGAAAATTGACATCGAACCCTAGATCGATGTCGCTGAGTCGCCCCGATCCATAATAAATTCCAGTTGCATTTTTCCAGTGATCATAAGCCCTCCAACCTTCACCAACATCAACCCCGATGATCTCTTCGCCGTCGATCATCGGGAATTGATGAAAAACCCGATTCAAATCATCACAAAATTCCCCTCTTGTTACAATCTTAAAAATCTAGAATTTACGATTAAAATTCATAGTTTTCCATAACAAATCTGATGGTACAACCCAAATTCAAAATTACGATCATCAAATTTTTACCTATATTTCATTCTTTTACTGATTTCCTTAATTTCGAGTTGATTACTCAATATAAAGGCTTGAATTTATTTTTAATATTGACATTATATTGTTTAAATCATCCTCTCTTTAATAATCATAACTCGAATTTATCCAGATTGTAAGATGTGAATTTTTTTCAAAGTTTCAAGCCTGTGAATATAAGAACAGGCACATCTGCCTATAAATCACACAATTTAATTCATATATATATACACACCTATAAACATGCTAGCATTTTTTTAACAACTGGGCAACATTTCATAACTTATTCAATCATCAACTACAAACATCAAGCAGAGATAAGTGAGTTTGCTCACATTGTTTTGCAAGAGAAGAATAGAGCTTCCCAATCTTGAAACAGGTTTAAGAAACTGTTAGCTGAAGTCTGTATCTTGATCTCTGGTTTTATATTGATTGTAGTGTCATTGAGATTGAAGATTTTAGTTTAAATATGAAATGGTATTATCTTAGATTTGCTCAGCTTGAAGGAACGAGCTGAAGTGGGGAGTTGATATATATGAGAATGAGTTTACAGGTTAATATTTATAAACAAGCTGCAAGTGATATAATTAATACAAGTGATGTTATATATATTGTACAAATACAGGGTAATTATTTTCTTTGTACGAGTGAGGTGATATTTTTGTACAGCATTCAGCTATTTTTTTTCTTCATTGTTGACCAGGCTGTTATATTTTTGTTTACTTGGTGCAGAAAAATCTATATGGTGGCTGATGAGAACACTTTGGGTGCTGCATTAATTACTTTGTCCTTCTTTTTCTTCTTCTTGTACATAAATATTTACATTCCTTCTTTTGCAAGCTACTAGATATAATTTTTCAAACTTGTACTTGTTTTCTCAGCCTATATATACTTATATATTTTGCTGTCTTTCCTTTTGCTTGTACATAGGTATTATATGTATGTTTGACTATTTGAATGTATTATATGTTTACTTGTTTCACATTTCTTTTCCAAGTCTTATTACTTAGTTGAATATATTTTTACTGTCAAGCCTATAGATGTATATATTTTTGTTTTCTTTTACAAGTTCATACTTATATATATTTTTGTTTTCAAGCCTATACACTTATAGTTGAATATGCTTTCATCTTTTATTTTGTCTTAGTCTAATTATAATACAAATGAATTTTTACTGTGACGTGTTGTTTAAATTTAGCAAATTTGTTTATTATAGTTTTACATAGTTCATTTTTACTTATTTGCTTAACTTACTATTTATTTCTAACTTCTATAGTTATTTTAACTTACATATTTATTTTCAACTTAAATACTTGTAATGTATTTCTATATATATATTTGTCTTCATTATTTTTGTAATATATTTCTGTTTGTATTTTTATATATATATTTTTTTAATATCCAATTTAACTCTCAATTTATTCTTAATTTATATCAATTACCAATTAATTTCATGGTTTTTATTCAAAAATTAAGTCAATTATCAATTTATAATTTCGTTAAAATCCGGGATCGTTACAGTAAGGAACTACCTTCCGTACAGTACATCTCTAGAGGAATGTACCAAGTTACAACCCTACTGCCCTCTACCAACACAGAGTCGACCTACCTCTACCATAGATAGTACTGAATATGTCATCATCCCGGTCGTTCTAAACCTATTCATGACCACAGCATACACAACAAACCCGATATATAGAGGGAAATCTAGAAAGGTGATGATCATCTCCTAATGGGTGCGACCCACGTAGCCCTGCCGCATCTACCCTGGTTTTGCCATTCTCGATATGTGAGGTGTGACGTAATGTTTTACCTTCCTCAAAACAACAAATCCCACTTTGAATGCCACATTGCCATTTTCGAAGACACACTGATTTATTTCCATAAATGTACAACCCTCGAGTTCATACACCTCAGGGAAGGGTGTTAAGTATAAGAAGGGCTACCTCTTATACCACCAAATAGATGTATGTTTGTAAAAATCAATGTATGTGGGCTTAGAAATGCAATGTCAAACATTCGTCCATACAAGTTATCTAGGAATAGGACAAACCGAAGGTAATCCTATTACATCCTGTTTGGGAATCAACCCAAGGATTAGTAGCGAGCAGTCGTTGCATTGAAGATTTCAAAATGAAGGTACTACTACCACCATATGTATATAATATGGGAATCAGGAGGTTAGTGGCAAGCAGCCCTACATTTTAAAGATCTTGCCTTCAAAATCATTGCCTTCAACATGTTTTCACTTTCAAACGCGTATATTGGTTCGAAGTGGTTTTCAGATAGGAATTACCCAAATCCGATCTCGGTCTCTTCGAACTAATTATCAATAAAAAAGACATTAAGTATGTGGGTGATTGGTGATCATCATTCAATCAATTAATATCTTTATATCTAACAAAATATCTGTAGAGATATATTTTAAACCATTTCTTCTTGGTATATACAGTTATTAAACCTCTTTTTAACTTTGAAAAAATCAAATCATTTCCTTTAAATTACTTAGGAAAAATATTTCCATCTTCTATTATTGGTATAATTTCAATCTTAATGGAGATTACTTATTTCCAAAACATATCTTTTAATGGGTTAAAAACAACGTTATTTAAGACATCGTTTACTTTGTAACCTAACTAATTAGTACTGAGTAAAAAGGATTCAAAATTTTAGATTAATTATACTTAATACTAGTTTCCGTATTCAACATGTGCTATTCGTCGAATAATGGTAAAATCACCTTTTAAATTCACACGGATAGTATGGGTTCCCTCCTTGGAATTTGATACAGAGTTTAACTAGAACGTTCTCTTTACCATCAAAATTCTATTTTAAATCTTGTTTAACTTTTGGAAAAAACTCCTAATATCTTTTCTTTTATCTTACAAAAAATGCAGTTCGATTAAATTAAATTAACTATCCCGTTCATCAAACCAGTCTGGATAGCTAGGGGGAGCAGGCAATTGGTTTTCCAAATCTAACGTAGAGACCATCTCTCTACCACCCATAAGATGGTTAAGTTATACGATCGACTCTAAACTTTTAAAATGCTTATATGGTTATTTGCAGAACAATTCCAAAAGATTCGAGAGGAGAAATTCAAGTTTAAATCATTTATTCAAAAATTACCAAATTCAGTTGTTAAATTGCTAGTGAATAGTGATTTTAAAACATTGTAAATAAAAACATTTTATTCCACTATATATTTATGGAACGACCCACCTTTCTGACCCCTAGAAATGACACTTAACACATCCTCAATGTTCGCACGTCATTGCCCATGTATTAGAAAGGTGAATCATTTTGGGGTTAAATAAAGAACAGAATAGAAAACCCCACAATGAAACTATAAAATAAACCATAATAGTAAATTGTACATCAGGTTACTCCTTAATAGGGAGTTATCAGTGTTACACAAAGTACTACAAACCAACTTAGGCAGCCATAACAACCTGCCTTTACATATGCTGATACAAAATACACTTACAAAAACAAGATAATACAACGGAATAAATAACTATGAAGATGAAAGCCTCCTGCTCGGACGCTGTCTTCAAAAGGCCCACATAGACCTGTTACTCTTGAACTACTCAAATAAAATTGAGTACCCGAGGGTTTAGGGAAAACAAACAACTCGGATCAGACGATATGTCTGGTATGAGTAAAATAAATTAAATCAATTGGTATGTGATTAAACACAAAAATGTGAAACCACGTCACTGAACACGAAATGGGTTTACTCTCACTTTACTCAACATCCAAACGTGAAGAATGGATAAAAATTAAACATCGTGAAGAGTGATTGACTATTCCCGATTAAATTAAGGAAATAAATTTGAAGGTTCGAATCAATTAAGGAAAGGAAAATCTTCAACAAATGACTAGGAAGGTGCACTACCCTTGAAGTATACCTCTAGTAATATACTTCTGAGAAGCTCATATACTCCATGACAATTCTCGGATAATACCAAGCCGGACCCCATCAAACCTTATCGAGTATCCAAGTATTTCACATCTAATAGCACTAGTAATCCAATCTAGATGAGATGTGAAAGTACCCTAATGGGAGCAACCCCACATAGCTTGGCTTCCTCTCGCACTTTGGATTTAGTCATTTTCGACAAAGGATATCAATGTTCGATGGAGCACCACATTGTCTTAGAATAATGATAATAAAGAAGCTGAAGTAACCGATAGTTGAGAAACCAACTACCGAGGATGTAAAATGGTCGTATATGGAAATTAAGTCTTTTATATTTATCACCACTCATCGAATTCAAACTTGTACTATTTCTTAGTTAACAATAATACCGGACAAGTCAAGGTAGTGTTACCTCGAAGTCATGTCTCACGATTTTATTTTTAACTTTTGAAATAGCGACAAATCTATTTGTTCGATGTTTAGTGCTAATTATACAAATAAATCGTTTCCATACAAGTGAATCGCTTTATGAAAATTAGTTCATTTCCATAAACAATTCAAACTTTTCTTTTAAAAACCTGAATTCTTGCTTGGGCTTCACATTACAAGTATTAGCTTCAAAACATTTTGTTAAAAGAGTTTACTAACTTCAAAACATCATTATAAAGGATTTAAATACTTTCAAATACTTTCAACATCCTTATTTAATTGGATACTTTTCTTTAACTATCTTAAATGAGAAAAATTAATTATCTTTAAACTTCATTAATCAATTTGGATAATTGACTTCAAAATACCCTTTAATTAAAAAGGTTAATCACCTTTTGAAACAGAATTAATTAATTCAATTTATTAAATTTAATCTCATTAATTACATCAAATAAGTAAATTTATACATCATTAATAATTTTATTAAAAATAAATAAATATCATTAATTAAATTAATTAATTTAAAAAATAATTAAAGAAAAGATTGATTAAATTTAAATTAATCAATCAAATTTAAAAATCATTAATTGAAATGAGTTAATTTATTTTAATCATCGTTGATTACAATGATTAATCAATTTTAATCAATCGTTATTAAATAATTAATTAACCTTAATCATAACAAAGTAATTAATTAAATTTAAACACATCATTAATAAGTTAATTAATTAATTTTAAACTCATCATTAACAAGTTATTAATTTACCTGATTAATTAATTAATTATATTTAAAAATCTTTGTTAATATAATTAATTAGATTTGAAATCATCCTTATTTAACAATTTTATTAAATTGTAAAACAAAATCCAAGCTCGAAAAATTTCGATAAGGATATGTTTGTCGAAAGTGCCAATATAGCGATAGTCGTTAAATGGACAGTTCGACAACTATTTTCATGCCGCTTTATTTACATCTACACATCACCTAACCATAAGCAAAGCGTAACACAAGGGACTTAACTGCTATACAACATATAGAAAGCAATCGCTAACAATATATTTAACTTTTACCACTAACGTTTCAAGATGCTTACTAACTCGCTTACTAACTACCAAGGTGACAACTTTTCAAAGCATAAACTAAATCAACATTCATCACATGATAATACACATAAACAAGCATTCATAAGCAATGAAAATAAGTAATATTAAAGTTAAAAAGTTTTAGTTTGAAAGGTGAGATTTTGACTCGCAATAACTTTCTAACTTCAACCGAACTTGTTCTAGAACTTCAGAAACTCCTAGATCTTTGCAAAAACTTTTGAAAAGTTGAGTATTTGAGCAAAAAACTTGAATAGGTTCATCCTTAGACTATGTATGGCTAGGTCAAGAGTCGAAGAGAGGTGAATGGACTTGTTTTGTGAAGGAGTTTTTGTAGAAGTGGATGGCAGGCTTTTAAACAAGACTTAAGGGTTTAAAAATGGATGAAACTAAGGTCTAAAAATTTTAGAAATTTATGGAAGCCATGAAAACTTAAAGAAAGCTTTCATAAAATTTAGATGAAATTACAAATGAGAAAATGATAAAAATAATTAGGAAATTTGCTTTTATATAAAATGAACTGAACAAATTACTAAACTACCCATATGTACTTTACCCTCTCCAACATTGCGCCATCTCACGATGCCACCTCAACCCTTGTTTCCATACCATAAATTTCGAAATTTCCTTGTACCCTTTATGAAAACTTGAGCCAAAGTACCATAAATGCATTTGTACCTTAGTGTAAAAACATGTCTTGTCATGTTTGACAACGCATCTTTATGGAATATTTCATTTTTTTTATGAAATGTTACAACACACATATATATGTTTATGTACTTAACTGCATGCACACATGTATATACACATGACTTAACTTTATTCATATGAGTATGTATATGATAACCAATGTGCACAACGTTTCCGATAACTTTTTCGACACCGAAAGGTCGATAATTCAAAAAACTATTTCCAGTCACATTTTCTATTTTTCTTCGAACTAAATATTTTTATAAACTATTTTGGAAAAATATTTCACCATCATTATTAATTATTTCAAAGTATTTTATTTTAGTTATAAATCCATTAAATAATTATCTAAAAATATATTAAATATTCATATTTTAAAGAGGTTAATTAGAGGTTGTTACACTATCCTCCCTTAATAGAATTTCGTCCCCGAAATTAATACACCAAAAAAACAATCCTAAAGTTATATATATTACTAGGAAATTCATATAACAATGCAAAGCATTTATGCCTTAGAAGAACGTACATAATGCATTCAAACTACAAACAACTAACTTGACATTACATCAGGGTAAGTTTCTCTAATACGACCCTCAGTCTCCCAAGTACAATCACGAGGGTCACCACTCCACTAAACTTTCACAAGCTTAACCACCTTGTTCTTTAATCTCCTTTCATTTCGATCTACAATATGAACTCGGTGTCAGACTACCATCAAATTCGGTTCTATTTCTAAGTCTTCCTAAACAGACATCTCAACAATTAAAGGTGAATCATGAACATGCTTTCTCAGATGAGATACATGAAAAACATTATGAATTTCTGACAATATTTTAGGAAATTCCACTCTATAGGTCAATGATCAAATTCTCTCAAGGATTCTAAATTGTCCAATGAATATGGGTGCTAGCTTTCCTGCCCTTTTGAATTTTACAACTCCTTTCATCGGGGAAACTTTCACAAATACTAAATCCCCGACCACAAACTCTATGTCACTTCTCTGTTGATCGACATAACTTTTCTATCAATTCTAGGCCTCTTTCTTCCTTTCCTTGATCAAGCCACTTTCTCTGATGCTTCTCGAATCATCTCTGGTCAAAGAATTGAACGGTCTCCAGTCTCAAACCAACATGGAGGTGATTTACATTACCGCCCATACAAAGCTTCATAGGGCGCCCTGCCAATGCTAGCTTGGTAACTGTTTTTATAGGAGAACTCTACTAAGTGAAGGTGATCTTCCCAAGACCTCCAAAATCCAAAATACACGCTCTCAAAAGATCCTCCAAAATCCAGTTCACCCTTTCAGTTTCTCTGTCCATCTACGGGTGATAGCCTGTGTTCAAATTCAGCTCTGTCCCTGGAGTGGCTTGCAATGCTCCCCAAAATCGACTGGTGAAGATGGGATCTCGATCACTGACTATACTAACTGGGATTGCATGCAGTTGAACGATCCCCCTCAAATGAATTCCTACCAAAGAGGCTATGGTCTAGTTGACTTCATCGAAATAAAGTGGGTGCTCTTTGATAATCGATCTACAATTACCCACATGCCTTCATTTCCTCTTCTTGTTCTAGGCAACCCATCGATAAAGTCCATGGATACTTGCTCCCACTTCCAGTTTGGTGTCTTTAATGGTTGGAGCAACCCGCAGTTTTCTGGTTGGTCACTCTTGACCTGTTGACAATTTTCACACTAGCTCACGAAGATCGAAATGTCTCTCTTCATCCCTTTCCACCAGAAGGTCTTCTTTATATATTTGAAACCTTTTAGTTTCTCCTGGGTGGATAGATAACCTTGACTGATGGAACTCTCTCAGCACATCCTGTCTAATTCCATTAACATCTGAAACACAAATCCATCCATTCATTCTCAAAATACCTAGAGAGTCAATTTGAAAACTAGTGATAGTTCCATCTTCAACATCCTTCTTAAATCGAGCTAGAATAAGGTCTTCTTCTTGGAAATATGCAATTCTTTCCATTAGTGCTAGCTTAACTTCCATATTTGCGATTGTCGCCACATTCTTACTCAACACATTTGCAACGACGTTTACTTTCCCTTGGGTGTAAAGAATCTTTAGGTCATAAGACGCGAGAAAGTCTAGCCGTCTTTGCTGCCTTAAGTTTAAATCCTTTTGGGTAAAAAGATAATTTAATGACTTGTGATCCGTATATAACTCAAACTTTGCACCTAAAAGATAATGCCTCCCCACCTTCAATGTGAAGACTACTGCCAAAAGCTCCAAATCGTGCGTAGGGTCATTATTCTCATGAGGTTTCAACTGTCGATTCACATATGCTATTACTTTACCATCCTGCATCAAAACTGCTCCCAATCCGGTCCTACAAGCATCCGTGTAAACTGTTAATCCTTCATTCCCATCTGGAATAGTCAAGACAGGAGCGCTTGTCAATTTAACTCATTGAATGCTTGATTGCACTTGGATGTCCAAATGAACTTAGCATCCTTTTACATCATCTTTGTTAGATGAGAAGCAATCTTCGAGAAATCTTTAACAAATCTTCTATAGAAACCTGCCAATCCCAAGAAACTTCTAACGTCAGTCGCACTTTCGGGTTTCTTCCAATCTTTAACCGCAACTACTTCAGCTAGTCCACTGATATGCCTTCTTTCGAAACTACGTGCCCTACAAATCTAACTTTGGACTTCTAGAGATGGCACTTAGAAAATTTTGCTTTTAAAACATGACTTCTTAAAGTACATAAAACCATTTGAAGATGGTACTTATGCTCTTCTTACGTTTTAGAATAAACAAGGATGTCATCAATGAAGACTATAATAAACTTGTTAAGAAAATCTCGAGACACTCTATTCGTACAGTACACGAAATAAGTTAGTGCGTTAGTCAATCTCAACAGCAGGACTAACCACTCATAAAAACTATTAGGGGTACGAAAAGCGATTAAGGGTACACTCTCTTCTTCTACCCTTAATTGGTGAAAACCAGTGACAAGATCCAACTAAGAAAATATCCGAGCTCCGTGGAGCTGGTCAAACATGTCATCGGTCCTAGGTAAAGGATACTTATTCTTGATAATCCTCTTATTTTGTTCTCGGTAATCCACACATAATCTAAGAGAACCATCGGCCTTGGTAACGAACACTACTTGCGATCCCCAACTTGATGTGCTGCATCTGATCAAATCTTTCTGCAATAAATCATACATTTGTTTCTCCAATTCTGATCTTCTTTCCTTTGGAACCAACCTTCGAGGAGGTTGTACAATAATTCTGGTTCTTGGAATCAAATCAATGCAGAACTCTACTTCCCGATGAGGAGATAAACCTTGCACTTCTTCAAAAATATCATTGAAGTGTCGAACGATTAGTATATTCCTTATCTCCTCGTTGAGTACTTCGATGCAATACCAAAAACTTCTCATCAACCCCCTGGACTCTCCACAGCATATATCAATACTTCTGCCTATTACATCTTTTACTACGATCACCCTTCTAACACAGTCCAAGACAACTTTAAACTTAGATAACTAGTCTATTCCCAATAATACTCCAAAACCCATGAACCCGAGGATAAACAAGTCAGAAAAGAAAGGTCGATATTGATAAGAAATTGGCACATTCAAACATAAGGTGTCAAGATTGGTCGCACCCCCAATTGGATTCGACACACAAAGCGAATTATAGAGAATAACATATTTAAGATTCAACAGGTTCATTAGGTCATATGAGATAAAACCATGGGATGCACCGATATCAAATAACACTCTAATAGGAATATTAGAAATGTATAGTGTACCTTGCAACACCTGCTTTCCTTTTGGGTCTGTAGAAGTAGATGGTATTTCCTTAATAGCAAAAGATTATCCCTGAGATCCCTTCTTTGGAAAAGGGCACTGGTTCTTCATATGTCCATGTTTTTTGCAATTGTAGCAGAGTGGTCACTAGCCGGGTTCGGGGACTGATTTGCAAAGTGGTCCATTTTGTTGCACTTATAACGAAGGATATTGGTTAAGTCTAACTACTTGTTCTGAGTAGGAGCTCCACCTCCAAGCTTCTTTCTCGAGCACTTCTTTTTCCCTTTACGCTTGAAAAATGGCTTGTTAGAAACTGGTTTCACCGATACAGGTTGGGCATTAACTACCTGTACTACTCCTTTCTGAACTCTTTACTCAATATCAAGTGCTTCAAATCTCAAAGCCATACTGATCAGATTGGTAAAGGTACCGTTATGATCCTCTGAATTGGGATTTTCCTATTGGGCCGGGTCATTTTGGTGCAAGCGGATCATTTATCATAAAAAGGATTAGTTTCAGGAGAATGATTATGAGTTCTTGTAGAGTGGAACCATGCAGTATCAGACACAAGATAGATCGTCCAAAGAACAAGCTTTTTTCGAATAAGCCATTCATTTGGATTGGTCATTTCTAGATGAAATTTTGGTCGCATTCCTTTCACGAACATTTCATTCTTTTTAAGTAGCATATCAACCAATCCTGGCCAAAGTGGGATAATGCATTGAACTGATACTCATACTACGCCACTGTCATCTCACCCTGTTTCAAATCCATAAAACTTCTGAACAACTAAGTCCTTCCTACCCCTAGGATAATATAAGCTTCAAAAACCTCTTTAAACTATGCCCAAGAGAAATCTTCTTCTGGTGTATTCATGGTGACTGAATCCCACCAATCCATTGCTGCTTTCTGAAGCTGACGTGATGCCAACAATCTCTTTTTAGCATCTCCCAACTGAAGATCTTTGAATATCCTCTCACAAGAGCGGAGCCATGTTTGAACTCCTAAAATATCTTCCATTCCATAAAAAGGCTTACCACCTAAAGCAGTGTAATTCTTGCATAAGTTCGCAAAGTTATGAGGCGACTGAACTTGAATCACTGCTTCTGCTACCGGCTCTACAACTGGCTCATTTTTAGGAGCTCTTTCATTTGTAGAAGTGCTGGTTCCAAATCCCCTTCCTCTTCTTCCTCTTGTATTCATTTTCAATAACCTGGATAAGTGACAAACATCATTAGAATACAAAGATAGGGTCAATGATGGAAAAGGAAAACTGCAATAACTGATCTAAAACCAGACTTTAAGGGAAGAAAAGGAAACGCTCTCTCAAGATTAACTCATTCTAGGGCTTTACTCACCTTATCTCTAATGAGTTGTACCCCAATTAGGCTAAAGTGAAACAACCCACACCCTTAATAAACCCAAAAAGACGCATTAAAAGACGTGGTGCATTGTAGGTATAACTGAAACTAACAGAGACTAAGATTCATAAGATAAAAATAGGTAAAAACAACAGAAACTAAAATAATAACTTATTCAAAACAAAATCTTCATAATTGCTTCATAAACCAAATAAGTCAGATGCCAAATACAACATAAATGTCTCAAATCTCAATATGCTCATGAAATAAAAATTCATAGTCTAAACAAAAATCAGAGTATAAATATCCCTCTCAAGTGCCAGTAGAAAGAAAGAAAACGGAAATAAAAGTAGGGAAATACATAGCAGAATCTTATCCAGGAAACCTTCGAGCAACTGCAACCTACCGTCCTCTCCCTTGATTGCCTATGGGGGAAAATGAGGAAAATAGAGGAGTGGGTGAGACTAAAAGTTTGGTGAATGATAGTAACTACTGGAATCTTTAAGCAAAGTAAAAGTAATAGACTTTACAACAGTTCTAGTACATATAAGGAAATAAAGGAAATAGAAAAGAGAGAAACTGGAAATAAATACGAATTAACTAGTACTCAATTAATAAGATATGTCAACTTTGATTGTTTGCACTTGTCCTTGGTAGCTGCTTTGATTAGGCTGAATTTCTAATTCTACCCTTTGATCGGCCTACTACTCTATAGAATCTACTATGGACAGGGCGTTTCTCTACACGTTAGACTTTGGTGTCTACGAAAGACACAATTACTAAGCGCTTGAAACTCATAGCAATTACAGTGCACCGAAATGGAAATCGCATGCGTAACTGCCACCATGCCCTTGCTACCTGTTGCCCCCTCTTTTGACCTTTTATTTACCCTAATCAGCATAAGCGTGCCCTTCACCTCACTTCAAGATTATGTGAAGCACCTTGTCTCACTTCAGGGTTATGTGAAACACCGCGTCCATAGAAAAATAGACGGAATGCTGCCGCTACTGGTCCCTATTAAACAAAAATCTATTTGCTTCCCCAGTTCAAATCCTCTTGATTTGAACTACCATAGATTGACCGTTTACTACCATTATATGCATAAGTGTGCCCATCGCCTCACTTCAGGATTATGTAAAGCACCTCATCTTACTTCAGGGTTATGTGAAACATCGTAACGATAGAAATCTTAAGGGAATGCTATTTAGTACAGATCCTACTCTTATCTTTGCTTATTAACTTAGATAAATTATTCAAATAAGCCTTTATTTTTATCAGTTACTATTATTGCTTAATAATTTACCCTAAGTCTCTATAGTTTCCATAATTTACCATAGTTTCCATAGTTTATCAATTTACAACTTACGTTATGATCATGCTTATTACTTAACTCAAGGTCTAAGTGTGAAAATAAGATTCTTTCTTCTTTTATTCTTGTTAGTTATAATTCTAAGTTATAACTAGGCCAATCTTCTTAATTTAGTCAATTAATATCATAATTAGGCATAATTTCAGTCCTATTCCAATTATATTATAGTCTTTGTGATTTACATCCATATTCCTTTATTTTAGATTTCTTATAATTTAATCCGATTTTGCGTTAATTCTATTCTAATCCATACGCGAAGAAGAAGAAGGAGAAACAAAATAAAACTGAAAATAGAAGGAAATCCAAGGCGTAGGAAGAAGATGTAAATAATGCATAAATAACAGTAAATAAATTAAAATGCTGTAAATAAACTGTAATTAAATGGGAAAAGCTATAATTAATAGAAATAAACTAAAATTAACTAAAAAGAATAGCTAGAAGGTATGGACTAAAAATAAATCTAAAAACTACAAATAAATTACTAAAAAGGTTACTCCAAAAATCATAGTTAAGCTACAACTATTGAAAGCCCTATTATTTTAAATTACGTAAAGAAATTTAAAAAATAACAATCACTCTCCTCTGGTCCTTAGGTCTACCCTTTAGGCCTTCATGGATACACTTGAGGGTATTAAAATGTTTTTATTAAAACATTCTCTCTTTGGAAAATTATTCCTTTTAGGGTCCTTCCTGTAAAGGTGAACCCAAGCGGAGAAAATCAAGAATGAGAAAAAGTGTTAGGCCTAGGGTTCTATTTATAGGTGTAGAAGTGGATCTTGGACCGTTGGATTTGGGGATTTAATATGATGCAACCACATCATAGGCTGAATAGGAGCCATCATATGAAAAATAGAAGGACCAGACCAGTTTAAACATTGCAAATTACGTGTTCACTTTCGAATGAACGAACGTTCGTTCGTTCGCCCAAATAGGCAGGCGAGTCGACTGGATGGTCGACTGCCCTTGTACCAAGATCGAGTGGCCGGTCGATCTGGCCTATATATATATATATATTCATTTCTTTGACTGTTTTGTTCGTTGCTCTTATTAACTAGGATTTTGACATTCTATACATGGAAATTGACTAGAAAATTACCACAGACACAATGGTGCAACTCCCATGGCTCAATACAGATAATTTCATAAAGTTATTTTATTATTTAATTAATTAAAGAATTATTTATTACGGGTTAAATTTCATGTTGTTACAGGTCTTTGCTCAACCGAAGCTCTGATACCAACTATAACGACCCACCTTTCTGACCCCTTGGAACGACACTTAACACATCCTTAGTGTTCGCGTGCCATTGCCTAAGTATCGAAAAGATGAATCTTCTTGGGGTTAAATAAAGAACAGAATAGAAAACCTCATAATGAAACTATAAACTAAACCATAACAGTAAATAGTACATCATGTTACTCTTTAACAAGGAGTTATCAGAGTTACAAAAAATACTACAAATCAGCTTAGGCAGTTATTACAACATGCCTTTACATATGCTGAAACAAAATACACTTACACAAAAAAGATAATACAACGGAATAGATAACTAAGAAGATGAAAGCCTCTTGCTCGGACGCTTCAAAAAGCCACATAGACTTGTTACTCTTGAACTACTCAAATAAAATTGAGTATCCGAGAGTTTAGGGAAAACAAACAAGTCGAATCAGATGATATGTCTGGTATGAGTAATTTTTTTTAAATCATTAGGTGTGATTTAAAAAAAAAGTAAGACCATGCCGCTGAATACGAAATTGGTTTACTCTCATATGAATCAACATCGTGAAGAATGGATAAATAATTAAACATCACGAATAGTGGTTGACTCTTCCCGATTAAATTGAGGAAACAAATTTAAGGTTCGAATCAACCAAGGAAAGGAAAATCTCCAACAAATGACTAGGAAAATGCACCACCCTTGAAGTATACCTCTAGTAATATGCTTCTAAAAAGCTTATATACTCCATGACACTTCTCGAACAATACCAAGCCAGACCCCGCCAAACCTTACCGATTATCCGAATATTTCAAATCTAATAGCGCTAACGAATCCATTCTAGATGAGATGTGAAAGCACCCTAATGGGAGCAACCCCACATAGCTTGGCTTCCTCTCGCGCTTTGGATTTAGTCATTTCCGACAAAGGATATCAATGCTCGACCGAGCAACACATCATCTTAAAATGACGATAATAAAGAACTGAAGTAACTGATAGCTGGGAAACAAACTATCAAGGATGTAAAACGATCATATATGAAAATTAAGTCTTGTATGCTTATCACCACTCATTGAATTCAAACTTGTACTATTTTTTGGTTAATAATAATACCGGACAATTCATGGTAGTGTTACCTCGAAGTCATGTCTCACAGTTTTATTCCTAACTTCCAAAATAGCGACAAATCTACTTCTTCAATCTTTAGTGATAATTATATAAATAAATCGTTTCCAAACAAGTGAATCGCTTTATGGAAATTAGTTCATTTCCATAAACAATTCAAACTTTTCTTTTAAAAACCCGAATTTGTGCTTGGGCTTTACGCTACAAGTATTAGCTTCAAAATATTTTGTTAAAAGAGTTATCAACTTCAAAAACATCATAATAAAGGATTTAAATACTTTCAACATTCTTATTTAATTGGATACTTTACTTTAATTATCATAAATGAGAATAATTAATTATCTTTAGATTCATTAATCAATTTTGGATAATTGACTTCAAAATACCCTTTAATTAAAAAGGTTAATCACCTTTTGAATTAACAGAATTAATTAAATTAGTTCATTAAATTTGATCTCATTGATTATATTAATTAATTAAATTTAGACATCATTAATTAATTTAATTAAAAATAAATAAATATCATTAATTAAGTTAATTAATTTAAAACATAATTAAAGAAAGGATTGATTAAATTTAAATTAATTAATCAAATTTAAAAATCATTAATTGAAATGAGTTAATTTATTTTAATCATAATTAATTAAAATGATTAATTAATTTTAGTCCATCGTTATTAAATAATTAATTAACCTTAATCAACATTAAATAAAAAATATTAATAAATTTTAAGTATCATTAACAAAGTAATTGTTTAAATTTAAATACATCATTAATAAGTTAATTAATTAAATTTAGACTCATCATCAACAAATTGTAAATTAACCTTATTAATTAATTAATTGTATTTAAAAATCTTTGTTAAAATAATTAATTAAATTTTAAATGATCCTTATTTAAAAATTTATTAACTTGTAAAACAAAACCCAAGCTCGAGATACAAAACAAAAAAAAATCGATAAGGATATGTTTGTCGAAAGTTCCGATATGGCGATCATCGTAATACAGACACTTTGACAACTATTTTCATGTCACCTGATTTGCACCTACACGTCACATTACCATAAGAAAAGCATAACGCAAGGAACTTATCTATTATACAACATGTAGAAAGCAATCACTAATAACGTATTTAATTTTTACTTCTAACTTTTCAAGATTCTTTCTAACTCACTTACTAACTACCAAGGTGGCAACTTTTGAATGCATAAAATAAACCAACATTTATCACATGATAATACATATCAGCAAGAATTCATATGCTATGAAAATAAGCAATATTGAAGTTAAAAAGTTTTAGTTTTAAAGGTGAGATTTTTACTCGCAATAGCTTACTAACTTCAATCGAACTTGTTCTAGAACTTCAAAAACTCCTAGATCTTTGCAAAAACTTTTGAAAATGTGAGTCTTTGAACCAAAAACATTGAATAGGTTCGGCCCTAGGGTATGCGTGGCTCGGCCAAGAGTGGATGAGGGTTATATGGACTTGTTTTATGAAGGAATTTTTGTAAAAGTGGATGGAAGGCTTTTAAACAAGACTTAAGGGTTTTAAAAATAGATGAAACTAAGGTCTTTAGATTTTGGAAATTTATGGAAGTCATGAAAACTTATAGAAAGCTTTCATGAAATTTTGAAAATGAAATTATAAATGAGAAAATGATAAAAAGAATTAGGAAATTTTCTTTTATAGAAAATGAACTAAACAAATTACTAAACTACCCCTATGTACTTTACTCTCCACTATATTGCGCCACCTCACCATGGCACATCACCCCTTGTCTCCCCACCATAAATTTCGAAATTACCTTTTCCCCTTCATTGAAACTTGAGCCAACATACCATAAATGCATTTGTACCTTAGTGTATAAACATGTCTTGCCATGTTTCACATGGTATATTTATGGAATATT
Source organism: Allium cepa (assembly GCA_030765085.1). Classification (NCBI taxonomy): domain Eukaryota; kingdom Viridiplantae; phylum Streptophyta; class Magnoliopsida; order Asparagales; family Amaryllidaceae; genus Allium; species Allium cepa. Next base: position 906,599,494 of record CM060937.1, read on the forward strand.
CCATTTTGTTTTTTCATGAAATGTTACAACACATATATGTTTATGTACTAAACTACATGTGCACATGTATATACACATGTCCTAACTTTATTTATTCGAGTGCGTATATGATACACCAATGTGCACAACATTTTCAACACCGAAAAGTCGATAATTCGAAAAACTGTTTCCGGTCACATTTTCTATTTTTGTTCGAACTAAATATTTTTGTAAACTATTTTGAAAAACTATTTCACCATCATTATTTATTATTTCAAGAGTTTTATTTTAGTAACAATTCCATCAATTAAGCATTTAAAAATATATTAAATATCCATATTTTAAAGAGGTTAATTACGGGTTGTAACAATTTATGTCCATTTTTATAACTTAGATCCCTTTAAAATAAATTAATATATTTATGAAGTTTATTTCATAGTTTTAAAGATTTTATCCATTTTTAAATTGTTGAAAGCAATATTTTTCGAACTGCCAAAACACAACGATTTTAAAAACTTGATTTGGACATATTTCAAACTTTGCCAAATGAAATCTTGATTTTTCTTTTCCTTTTGAAAACTATATTTATAAGGGTCCGAAAAATTCTTATTCCAAGGAATTCCGACCCATATTCCATTCTATACATGGATTTAACTTTTTAAGGCGTGAAATCATGAACTACCATTACACGACGCACTTATTTTGACTCTATTTTCATATCTTTTTCAAATTTTCTGAAATGATTTTAATGTTTGTAACACATTTATAAACCATTTTTATCCATTTTTAAAGAAGTTAACGATGCTATATATACTATTGTAATTCATAAAGGAAAGCGATTTTTCAATGTAAATTCGATGTATATTTTACTGTGAATAATTTCCACACCAAGCATGCATATTATCAAACAGTCATCCAATAACCAATCATTTTAGCATCAAACCATGCTAATCAACCAAGTATACTTGCATAGCAAAAAATCATAGATAATTTTAAGACATATTTAGATAAGATGTAAGTAGTGTTCTCGCTTTCATGCTATCCAACTCTAAGCATTTTTTAATCAATAAAAGATCTCTTTCTCCACATTGAAGCTTATGGAACTTGCCATCGGACCTTAGTGATGCTCGTCCAAGCCTGAGTAGAGGTGGGAGATTGGCTTTGAGATGGTGGTGGTGTGGGCCATGCATTTTAGTAAGGAAGAGGTGGAGTTCGGCTAAATTTTTGAAGCTATTTGATATTGTATATGTATGAAAACAATTTTAGCAAAACTTCGATGCGGTGTTGAAATATTTTTACCATTTAGAAAGCTATTGAAGAAGATCTATTAGGGAGCTCAAGAAGAAGAATAAGAGAAGTGAAGTGAATTTTTGAAGAAAGGAAGAGGATATGGAGATGTATTTATGGAGTAGAAATTCTTCTGCGTGGAATTGCCAAAATGCCCCTCCTCTCCCATCATAGCTTCGGTCGAACCCCCTTCCATGTGCCTTCCATCACTTCATGATGTCTTAGATGTGTAGGTATGTAAGTGATGGTGAGTTGATTTTAAGTTTGCTTTTGCATTTTAACTTTTGTGAAAAATATCTTCCTTACTTACTTTTACTAATAACACTTAGTTTTAATTAATTGTTGTTAACTTATATGGTATTAATTTGTTATATGTGTATATATATATATATGTCATTTTAACTTTTAATGTTGCAACATTCAAATATTACTTTATTTGTTAAACCGTTGATAATCCGAAATCCGAAATCCCGGTCATATTTTCTGTTTTTAATCAAACTATTTATTTATGTAAACAAAACTTGAAAATAAATTTCTTATCAGTTAAATAATTAAAATAGATTATCTATAAAACTATTTTAAATAATATAAAAATCTATTTATTAAAATACGATTTCGAACTGGCCGAATGCAACTAAGTTTATATATATCTTTATAAAATAAGTTTATATATTTATAAAACTATTATAAATTACTTATTATCATTATATAATAATTAAAGTAAATTATTTACCATTTAAAACAATTATCTAAGTATTTAAAATTTATTAAATATTCTAATTCAAAGTGATAAAGTTACAGACCGTTACAAAATATCAATCCATTTGAAAAAATCTGCATATCTTATGAAGCATGTATCTGTGGATTCAATCACTATCGGCCTATGATATTTCCTGATGTCATCTTTTTAAGAGGTGGGAATGGTTGTTTGATAGCTACTATTGCAAAAAATGGGAATTAAGGTATGAGTTGTTGTTTGAATATTTATAAGTTAATTTGAAGTGATAATGATATTTCTTTTTTTTAATTCTAAGTTGTTTAATACTATTTTAGTTAATTCATAAAATAAGTTGTTGTTTTTATGGTTTTGGTGTTTTATCTTTATGCTAATTGTATGTTATATTGAAGTGATAATAATATTTTCTTTTAGCTTTCTTGAATTATTAGTTTAGTCTATGTTTGAGTAAGTGTGGTATTATCGGCTTTATTCATAATCATGAGTTTGTATATGATTTTTTATGTAGATGTCTGTCATTACGAGTTTGTGTAAGTGGTGGTGAAAAAATAAAAAACTTTTGTTCTCGAGTGTATGTAGTTTTTTGAGTTTGATTTATGATAAATTAAAGTATCTTTTATTTTTAGACAAATTATTTACTTATTCATTGTAGCTCTGTGGTATAAAGATAAATTGTAGTTTTATTGCTTTTATTTTGAATTTATTTATAGTAGTAATAATAATTGCAAAGTGATAGTGATTAAATTAATTATCTTTGATGTGATTGTCTGTTAGATTATTGTTCTAATAATAAAAGTATTTATCTTTATGCATCAAATAAATTTTACATTTATTGTCTTTTGTAGTTTTATTTATTGTTAGATAAATTCTGTGATTTTACTATCATTTTATATTCATTTGTTTAGGTGTATGTTATACATAAGTTATAGTTTTAAAATAATGTTCCTTCATGCCGGTTATATTCAACATCGAAGTTAATAATAAATTGACTCGATTTAAATTGTTTTTGCGGTAAATAGTATAAATAGGTAAAATTCCTTTATCGTTCTATTTTATTGCTCTCTCTCACACACACACGTATATAATTTTTACTCACTAACAATGCTTTATTTTTTATTTTTATGTTTTTATTTCCATTGACTATGGCTATTCTTGCAAAGTAAAATGAGGAAAATCTGTCTTGTTTTTGGATCATTTGAAATGTTCGATTGGAGTTGATCTGACTTTGGTTTCTATTTCGGACAGACATTGGGGTTTGCTTTTAAGCATTCTTGAATTTTTTTCCAATGGCATTCCATTTATATTGTTTACGTCATATGGAAAGTAATGTCATCGTGGTTATAAAAAGTGGAAAGGGGCCTTAGTTAGCTCATTCATTGGAGCATTGTCATATAGCTTGTACTCATTATGAATATCAAAGTGCTATGTCGAAATACAAACAAATTGGAGGTTAAAAAACTATTTAATTTCTAAAAATAAGCCATTCGACCATTGGACCAATTTATTTTTCCATGTTAATCGCTATGGTGAAAATAAATCAAACGTTGATAAGAGTTTTAACTCTTGGATTGTGAAAGAAAGACATCTCCCTATTACTTGACTTGATGGAGTCCGAATTAGGCTTATGATTCAAATGTCAAAGGATAGAGAAGAGGCATCTAATTGGACTAGTATTCTTTGTCCCAAAATGGAGCGTCTTTTATTGGAATTAAAAGAAGAAGGATTTGGGTGGAAATTTTTCGATCTTTTAGTTTCGTTTTTGAAGTACATTCCTGTATTTCTCACAAGTTGATCTTGAAAATCGTATCTACACTTGTAACTAATAGAAAGTTACTGGTTTTCCTTGTGCACATGCATTGAAGTACTGTAATTGTTATGCTTTTCTTACTACTAAAAATGACACTAATACATCATCGGTATTCGTGTGCTGATCATTTAGTCGTCTAAAAGACAGGTCATTAGGGGTGAAAAAAGAAAAGATAGAACATAATCTCACAATGCAACAAATAATCTATAATATAAAATGATCTTTACACAAGGGAAAGTTTATATATACAACAAGAGTAACTATGCTAAATCAGCCTGAATAGCTATGACAGTTACAATAGTGTCCTTACAAATACTGAAAAATACAACAAACAATGCGGCAGAAATTAAAAGAAATATATAAGAGATACATCTTGGGCCGCCCCTAGCTCGTCCCCTGAGCTCCAAAGCATCTAAAGCTAATTGAGAAAACATGCTCGGTCTGACCCGAGCATTATAAGAAAACAACGCTCGAAACAGTCTGGTAAAACTAGCGTAAGAAACTCAAAACATAAAGAATTTTATTATGTCTTATAAAACCCTATAAAGACAAAGGTATCTCTTACGACTACGTCACACATAAACACAGACGGGTTATTACCTTACAATAACTAAACCATTTCTATAGGAAATCCTATGATATTATAATAATGTCTAGGGTTGAAAATAAATATATAAAATAGCTGAAATTCCTGCGTCTCACATTTCAACATAGTTGGATACAATTAACACTACTACAAAACAGGCCATTTGCATCGGTTGTTTACCCCCCTTTTGCTTCAGTTCAACAACCGATGCATATACAACCGATGCAACAGGTTTAACACTTTTGCATCAGTTCTGAAACTGATGCAAATAGGTCCTTTTTGCATCGGTTGTTACTAACAACTAATGCAAAATATCATGGTTGATTGTTTGAACACAGCCCCCATGTTGCATCGGTTGTAATGAAAACCGATGCAACTAATCCCTCTATTGCATCGGTTTTTTATAACAACCGATGCAAACTAATCCCTCTATTGCATCAGCTATTTATACCTGATGCAAAAAAACCATTCTCAGAAACCATTATTACAGTACTCAAATAGACTATATATATATATATTATTGATTATAACAAACAATTATTGCATGCAATATTACTATCATTCAAAATTAAATTTGATGGCAAATACATAATCAGATTTAATAATTCTACAAAAGAATGAAAAACATAAATAAATTCTAAAGAAAAATAAAATTAGAGGCATGAAACAGAAAAGTTACAACTGATATACTTGTCTAGAATCAATCAACCAAAGATGACTGAACTGTATGAAGGTAGTATCAATGTTGGCCAAGGAATTAGCAAGCATTGTAGATGAGGATATTCCACAAGCTGTTTCTTGTATTGCTGTCTATCAATGAACGAACAGATGGCTCCCTTCCAAGATAATCTCTTATAATTTCATTTGGGTCTTTAGCTCCTCCTATTTCCAGCACCTGCATATGTATAGTTTAGCTGGTAGCCACTCCCAAAGAACTGAATGAAGAAGAAAACTGCCAATACATTACAAATCATAATGTGCATACATGTGTATGAATGTGTACAAGTTCTTTACATACCTGCAATATAAACAGCAAAAGTTTGAGTTTTTAGTGTAAATATTTGTACTTTCTGTTGTAAATATTAGTACTTTAAACTGCAATTATTTTACATTTCATAATAATTGAACTTTAAAATAAAATTATCGGTATATTAATTGTCATTTATTTTGATTTCAGAATGCAAATTTTTGCACAGTAGTTAGCAATTATTAGATCTTTAATATGCAATTAGTTGCACTTCATGATACAAATCTCTGTTTTCTATTTCATAATGCTTTTTATTTCAAACTGTAATTGTTGACATTACATGATGTAAATATTATCAGTTTAAATTCTTGTTATTTCCTTTTCTACTGCAATTATGTGCTGTTTCCGTTGCAACTTCTTTAGAACTTGTTAAATTACATTGCTACCTTATCCAACTATTAGTCTATTAGCATGATGTGTCAACAGAGAGGAGCATTTACTTTAGTTTATTTTTGCAAATGTTACTAACTGTTATTTACAGTTTTTATAAATTACAGAAATATTTTGCAAATATTTGCATGGACGTTTTATTTTTGCTTATATTTCTAACTGTTTTGCAAAACTTCTACAAAATTATAGATTATTCTAATATTTTTGACATACAAAATTGATTTCGACAATTATTAATATTGTCCATCACAATATCAACTAACTTGGCAACCTGTACAAATTTTGTATTTTTTACAGTAATGATATTTGTAATTTTTTTTATTATCTACAAGAACGAATATATATTTTGCTAATAAAAACTGTAAATTAGAGTGTTTTAGTCGGAAAAAATTAACATCCAGAAAATTACACATTACCATTCTCTGTTCCAAATGCAACTATGTTACAAAAAAAGCCAAAGAGAAACTGGTGTACGACGAAACCTAGCGTTACAAAATTATATATTTATAACATTCTAGCATGATTTTTATGAAAAGAATTGAATGAAGAAGAAAAATTCCAATACATTACAAATCAAAATGTGCATACATGTGTATAAATGTCCATTATGATAAATATTTTTTTTGCGTCGTACCTGTGTTTGCCTATGAATTATTCCTATGAATTATTCGCATGATCGGTGAATAGACAAACTTATATTATATTTTACCCTTCTCATTTCATGAAAGTTCTTTTAATGGTACACTACCATTCTAACATTGACAAATTAGGTAAGGTTTGAATGAATGTAAAGGTGAAACAGAAATACTCATATTACTTTTATGTTTTTAATTATTAAGTTGAAAAGTTGAGGGTAGTGATACCAACACAACAAACTGTTCGGCCAGCTTAAAAAGCATTGTCTATATATTATATATGAAATCCAAAAGTTCATATAGTTATAAAAAGAAACTAAAGTCACCGTACTTTTTAGCAGATAAGCAATTAAGAGAAGCTTACTTGGATTATCGGAAGTAAGCACAGCTGTTTGACTGAAGTCGCAGTTCCAGGAATTGTGACCCATAACCTGATACAACTGGTTCATAGCATAAGCTGCATGAGACCGAACCGTTGTGGGTTCATAGCATGGACCGCCAGGTTGGATTGCACTGCAGTTGACCCCTTGTTGAGAACATGCGTAGTCCAAAGCAGACTGCAACTGGGCATCGATTGCCTCCGCTTTGGGCACGCACCACCCAACTCTTGGTTTCTTCGCTGATGCTGCTGGAGAAGATGATGGCGGGTTCACCTTTTTCATTATCATAGCATGCACACATATTAACTTTGTTTTTAAATTAAATGGACTGGTCTATATTTAAATCATGCTAGCAACTGAAGAAATAATAACATGTAAAATAAGCACACCTGAAGGAAGCCTTTCCTATCAGTTCTTCCATCACCACTCATCATCTTCACCACAACATTCTCTGACCACCTGCTACACATTTTTTTTATCAACGTTCATACATTTCTGACATCTGCACCATATATACAACAGTATTCATCTCAACATCACATACATTTCTGCCATCCCCTATATCTTCACACTGCCTTCGAACATATAGCAACCCAACCATTCTCCCATTACAACTGCACTTCCTTGCCAAACTCACCATCAACTTACTGCCTCAATCAATATTCCCACTGACTTCACTGTCAAACTCGCCTATTTCACATAACATCCTCCACTTCAACTACACCTGATAACCACTACTCAACCCACACATCAGTCTATCCACTGCTGCAAACTCCACTTGCTCAACCTCTCCTCCTACCATCCCCCTGTCTTTTCCACAGCAACCAAAGAAATACAAACCCACTGCGGTTCGAACAAGCCTCCACTACAAACATCTCTTCACTTTAACACGTTCAGTTCATTCTACCAGTCATCCAACAAGGTCCATATACATCAAATATCCAAAACGCATCACTGCCAGTGTCCTTGCTTTCACAATCAAACTGCTACCCACATCTGAACTACTCATAGCCGCATCCCCATAACTGCAGCCTTATCCTCTTCTTCAAAGTCCAAACAAAACCACAGAATCCCTAAATTCAAACTTCAAGCACCCAATCCCCTAAATCGACTTCGGTAACCACGAACCACAGCAGCCACCTCCATACTACACTGCTACCAAAATCAAATGAACCCAAATCACTACGCGACCACTCCTGAACACTGCAATCACCCTAAATCACCTCGCCGCTTCTTCTGCAACCATCGTGACTACCTTCAAATCACCCGCTTCAACTCGACAATTTGATTTGGCTTTGAGATTTGCTTTTGAATTCGAATCGAGACATAAGTTTATAAATTGACATTAGATTTAATTTTATTTAAAGTCGTTCAATTTGATTTGAAGTCGTTCAAGTATAAAGTTGCTTTTATTTTCTTTACGGGGAAGTGGAGGGATAAATGAAAGCTAAGCGGGAAATGAAAAGTCAAGGGGAGGGAAAATGAAAGTTGGAGTAGCAAACCGATGGAAAATGAATGCAAACTAATGTAGTTGCATCGGTTGAATTTAAAACCGATGCGACTAAAACTATTTGCACGTACCAATTGCATCGGTTGTTGGTGACAACTGATGCAAATTTAATTTTTTATTACCTATTGCTTTTCACGTACCAATTGCATCGGTTATTAAGATGGAACTGATGCAAATAGTTCTATTTGCATCAGTTTTTACTTCAACTGATGCAAATAGGGCGAAGCAATATGCACTTTTTGTAGTAGTGTAAGTCTGTATGGCGCTTATTGGAGAATGAATTCCATACAATGACAAAGTAACATACTACCTTTCGAATAGTACACCTCTAGATAAAATGTACCGAGGGACTCGCCTAAAACCATGCTAACACAGGAGCGTCCTAACCCTTACTAGATAGTGCTGAATATGTCATCACCCAGGTTTCTTTGCAACATTTCCCTTGAGAGATCTCATGCACAATATATTTCGTAAAAGAGATCTAGAAAGTTGATGATCATACCCTAATGGGAGCGACCCACATAGTCGTACAACATCGCCCCGTTATAGTCATTCTCGGTTGATGAGGCTTGAGGCTACTTTTTACCTTTCTTTAGTGCTTCCCATTTGGAATGCTAACATTTCTCTCCAAGTAGCAACGCAGTACCATCATTCATCCATACAAGTTCATTATGATGACTAGCCCATTCAGCTCTTAGAAATCAACATTAATATATCTTTGGTATTCACACGCCAAAAAACCAAGTCCCGGAAGGATGGATGATAAAGGGTAAAAATAAAAATAAAGATAGAACAAAAATCTTACATGAATCGAATAACATATATTATTTCAATATATAATCTTTACAACGAATTTTTTTAAATACACATATTAGAGTCAATCCAAATCTCAACCTGGATAGTTATAAAACTTTGTCCCTACTAGTGCTGAATACAAACAGTAAAAAATGTAGCGAAAATGGAAATGGATAGCCATCTATAGAGGAAACTCTAGCTCCCACTCTAAGCTCCTCCAAAATGTTCCAAGTTAGACCTAAACTACTTGACTGCTTAAAAAATAGGGCCCTCGGAGTTTAAGGGGAAAAGAAAATAAATTCCAAATCAGTCATGGGACAGGTGTGAGAGAACTCAAAATATGGATATTTTTGAAAACAAAGGGTACCTCATTAGACCACGCCGCACATAAACGCGGACGAGGTTTTATTTTATGACAACCAAACCATTTGCTAAGAAAAATCATAGATATTATTTTTAATGACATTATTTGAAAACTCTTTCAAATGAATATATACAATCTTACCCAAAATTGTTACATTTATTAAATTCTAGCAGAATCGGTTTACAACTAAAACTATAAAGGCTCGTATTGGAGAATGAATTCCGTATGGTGACAAAGTAAGGGACTACCTTTCGACAATACATCTCTAGAGGGATGCGCCTAAGGCTCTAACCTCTACCAACACAGAACCGACCTACTTTAACATAGACAATACTGAATATGTCATCACCCCTGTTGTTCTTGACCTATCTATGGCAACAACATACAAAAAAACCCAAAAATATAGAAGGTAATCTAGAAAGGTGATGACTATATCCTAATGGGAGCAACCAACTTAACCCTGCCACGTCTACCTTGTTTTTAGCATTCCCGTTGTGCGAGGCTTAAGGTAACATTTGACCTTTCACAAAATCATCAAATCCTACTTAAAGGGTGTTAAGTGTAAGAGAGATTTCCTCGTACACCACCAAATAGATATACATTTGTAGAGATCAATATACGTGTATTTTAGAAATACAATGTCAAACATTCATCCACACAAGTTATTCAGGAACAAGACAAATCGAAGGTACTCTCCTGCTACATCTATTTTGGGAATCACCGCTAAAATTAGTAGTGAGAAGTCCTCGCAGTAAATATTTCCAATATTTAGCAATACTACACCATATATATATAATATGGAAATCGAGGGGCCAGTGGCAAGTAGCCTTTCATTATGAAGATCTCCGTCTTCAAAATCATCGCCTTTATCATGTTTTCTCTTTCGAACGTACATTGGTTCGAAGTGATTTTCGGATAGGAATCACCAAAATCCGATCCTAGTCTCTCCAGGCCAATTATCAATAAAAGATATTTTAGAGATATATCATTTCTTTTCCACTATATGCAAGATTATTAAACCTCTCTTTAACTTTGGAAAACATCGAATCATTTCTCATAAAACATGTTGGAAAACGTTATTGAGTAAAAGGGATTCATAGAAATTATACTAATTTTACTCAATGTTAATTTTTGTATTCAACAAGTACTATTCGTCGAATAATGGTGATATCACCTTTTAAATTCACACGAATATCCCTCCTTGGAATTCAACGCTAAGTTTAAGAAGACTATTTCTATACAACCCAAATCAAGGGATTACTTATGGAAAGTAAAAGATTTATACTTGTTTCATTTCCGACATTTCGACCATATCTATTCCTTGCCCAAAAAGAGACTAGGCAAGCCAAAGAACTCGTTTCTCCTAAACATATCCTTAGTTTAAGCAACCCACCTTTGGATCTCACGAACAGAAATATCCAGTCTACTCATCGACTTTTAGAGCCAAGATCAAATCATTTATTTATAACAGTTTTTCTTTTAACCATTTATTAAAACTCTTTTATAAGTAATTTTAAAACTTTCAAATCATCTATAAAATGCTTAATTATTTATTTGAAAATGATTCTAAAAGATTCAAGAAAGAATAATTAAGTTAAAACAGTTGTTTGCAAAAGTTATTAGAAAGTGCTGCGAAAAAATGCTACTATTAATGTTTTTAAGGCTTCTTTGATCAAAACTTTTCTATTAATTGGAATCCCATTTTTATAACTCAAATCTCTTTAGAAACATTTTAATATATTTATAGAAATTATTTCTTATTTCTAAAGAATTAAAAATATCCATTTAAAAAATTTATCGCTTTGGTTTTCGAATTGCCAAAGCGCAACTATTTTGAAAACTTGTTTTGCTCATATTTCAAAATCTACTAAATCAAACCTCACGCTCTTTCTTTTTATTGAAACTATGATTATAAGAGTTCGAAAAATTCTTATTCCATAGAGTTTCGATTTCAAATTCGTCGTATAAATGGGTTTAAATTATTACGGCATGAAATCGCAAACTGCCCTTATGCGACGCACCTATTTTTGACTCCATTTACGATTCTTTTCAAAACTACACCAAATTGAGTTTTAGTGATTATAACCCATTTATAAACCAATTTAAAGAGGTTTAATCATCTCATAACACTTTTACAATTCATTTCAAAAAGTGATTTTCATTGTGTAACTTTGGCGTATGTTAAATGTGAATTGTTATACATCTAAATAAACATATTATTTAATCCAAACTTGGTAAAAATCATCAAAACTAAGCATAGAAAAATATGTATATCATCATAAATAGAATATATTTTCACCTTCATTGGCTACTAAACTTATGAAAATGGACTATAGCTTCGCTACGATCGAACTAAAGCTAACATGATCGAGCCTAAGACCTTTTGGAAGGCTTGGCCTATGCATGCAAGTGAATGTGGGCTCGGCCAAGGGTGATAGTGGTAGTGCCCGTGGGTTTGCATGGAGGAGAGGAGTGAATTTCACCTGATTTTGAAGTGGGTTGCTAATGTTTATATTATGATATAAATTTAATTTCTTTATGCTAGTTTTTCTTCATAAAATTCCTAAGTAGAGAAACCATTTAAAATAGCTTGAGAAAAAGGAGGAGGAAGAAGAAGAATGGTGTTAGAATTATGAAAGAATGGATGTGTAATTATAGAAAAAATTTGAAACAAAATATCTTAAAGTAGAATTATCTTTTACCCATCGCCCACATCCCTCCTTTCCCATCAAGGTGCCTGGCTCCCCCTCCTCCTTGTCATCCTCCATGTGCAAGTGATGATGGTGTGTAAGTGTGAGGTGAGTGATGGTTAGTTTGCTTTTCAAGTGTGAAAATATTTTAAATATTTATAACTTTTACTATATGTAAATTTAAATGTAAAGGGTATATATATGTTATATGTTATCTGTTATGTATATGTACATGTAATTGTATGCATGTGCATGTCATATATGTGTAGAAGTTATATAAACAACGTTACATAAACGTTAAGCCGTTACAAATTCCGATTTTGATTCCTGGTCATATTTTCACTTATAAATTAAACTACATATAAATGTAAACAAATTCTTATCGTTTTTTAATTAAAATGATCACATTTGAATTATATAACCATATAAATCAATATTAAACAAGTGTTTACAGAAGTGTTGTCGTATCGATAAAATGTTACTACCTTTTCTTATATTTTCAAAATAAGTATATAACTTCACAAAACTAATATAAATGATTTATTATCACTATGTAACTAATCAAAATGAATTATAATTATTTTAAAACAATTATTTGAATAACTATAATAATTATTAAATCATTAAATCATTAAATCTCAATTTAAATTAATTAGTTAATTATTAAAAATGATGACATTATTGATGATACCATAAATACATTTCATTTCCCAAAAATAAAATAAATAATTTTATTTAATTTTCTTGTTTAAGTGGATAAATATGCATATGTATCCAGCTCTATGCATGACTTTTGATAATTATAGAACTGTTTATTGATAAAACGAGACCATTTTATCGATATCCTTTAAAATATATATTTTTGTAAATATTTATTCAAAATAAGATTACCATTATGATTGTTCAAAACATCATAATCTATGTTTTAAAAAGCTTATATTTAAATATTTAAAAATAAATATATTTTATCAAATTGATAGATTTGCAGGTTGTTACAGACTTTATTCCTTAAAAGAATTTCGTCCTCGAAATTACAACGCAAAACCTAAAGGTGTTTGCTCAAAATATTTATTTTTCAAACTTACACTTATATAATGTATATAGTTATACGTACGCGATAGTTGTTTCAATCATGATATCAAGAAGCTTAGGAATAAAGAAGTCCCTTTGGTTAAGGTGTGGTAGGTAGATAGGATTAAGGATGCTACGTGGGAGGTTGAGGATAAAATACGTATATCCACATCTCTTCGATGGTACATTTTGAATTTTCTATTTCTATCTTTATTTTTGAATAGGTTCTTTCCTTTAGTATCCTTTAGGAGGATAGATCTTAGGATTTAACCTATGGATGGTAGGACTGAATGTAAACACGTTACCAGAACATGTTATGTATGTTAGATGCTAGTGGTTGCAAGTGTTTGCTTGTGGATGCTAATAGACGCATACACACACACAAGGCACTATTATCTCTTAGAGATCGGCTTAACTAGATCACTAAAGCATATGCATATTGTAACAACCCGAAAATTAAACCATAATAATTAATTCATTAATTAATGAAATAATAAGATAACTTTATGAAATTATCAAAATCGAGCCACGAGAGTTGCACCGTTGTGTCCATGGTAATTTTCTGGTCAATTTCCATATATAGAACATCAAAATCCGAGCTAATATGAGCCAGAAACCAAATAAACAAGAAAAGAAGAAAAACAAAAAAATATTAAGCTAGGTCGACCTAGGGATCGACCTAATCATGCCCTATGTCGACCGGCCGGCCGACTTAGAGGGAGGGGAGGTCGATCGCCTGGTCGACCCGCCTACGGGTTTGAGGCGAAGGATTTCCTCCTTCGTCATGTTCGATTTTAACACATCAATTTCCCAATTTTTCTCAATCTAGTCCCTTCGTGATTCAATCCGATGGCTCCTATTCAGCCTATAACGTGGTTGCATCCTATTCATTCCCCAAATCAGATAGTCTAAGATCCGCTTCTACACCTATAAGTAGAACCCTAGACCTAACACATTTTCTCATTCTAAGATTTTCTCCAATTGGGTTCACCTTTTGAGGAAGGACCCTAAACGGAATAATTTTCCAAGGGGAAAAACATTTTAAATAAAAATATTCAACAACCCCAAGTGGAACCAGGAAGACCTAGAGGGAAGAGTTTAGGACCATAGGTAAGTGATTGTAATTATTTTAGAGATTTCTTTAAGTGATTTAAAATAATTGGGTTTCCAATAGTTGTAGTTTTACTACGATTGTTGGAATAACCCTTTTAGTAGTTTATTTACAGTTTTTAGAATTATTTTCAGTCTATTTCTTTTAGCTATTCTTTTCGGTTTATTTTAGTTTATTTTTGTTAATTATAGCTTTTCCATTTATTTACCGTTTATCTACAATATTTTAATTTACTTTTATTTATGCGTTATTTACATCTTTTATTTATGCGTTATTTACTAGAATATTTAAGTAAAGTAAAGGTAATAGGCTTTACGACAGTTCTGGTATATAAAAATAATTTACGTTATTGCTTATGTCCTCTTCCAAGCAACTGTCCCACTCCTCTATTTCCGCCTTTCCCTCCATAGGCAATTAAGGAAGAGGACAGTAGGTTGCTTGGAGACTTCTTTGTAGAGATTTCTTATGTATTTTTCTTCTTTATTTTCAGTTTTTAGCTTATTACATGTACTGGCACTTTGTGAGGATAGTTTGTACTCTAATATTTATGAGACCGAGGTTTTGACTTCATGAGACATATATTGGTATTTTGAGACATATAATGTATTTTGTTTTATAATTCTATATTATGAAGTTTGACTTTAGCAAATTATTATTTTAATTGTTTTCGCTGTTTTGTATCTATTTTGTCTTGTGAATCTTAATCTCTGCTAGTTTAATTATACCTATAATGCACCACTACTTTTAGTGTGTCCTTTTGGATGTACTAAGAGGTATGGGGTGTTTCATCTGGTATCAGAGCCTAACGTGACAAGATTTCTAAAAATTTGTTTTAAAAGTAAAGTATTTTTCAAAATAACTTGTTTAAAATATGTTTTTCGGAAATAAACTCTTATAAAAGAAGTAGTTTTTAAGTATAAAAGATTTTTTATAAAAATCCCCTCAAAGGTCCAGTTTAACCTTCTTTCGATTCTTTCAAGCCTAAGCTTTTCTTTTTTTGGCATAGTATGACTGACTGGTTCCGTAGAACTAGTGCACCAGAGATGCAAGGGCATGTTCCCAGTACAACATCGGTAGGTGGAAATCCCTTTAACCCACCTACATCAGCCAACTTTTCTAAGCTATGCAAGGACTTCGCTAGTATAGGAGGCCTGACTTTTTCTGGCACGGAGTATTCAGAGGAGACGCAAGCTAGGTTAGAGAATATGGATCAAAGGTTTAGTTGGTTAGGTTTGGAGGACCGACAGAATGATCAACCTACATTCTTACAGCCGAAGAGAAAGCTTGAGAAGGATCCTACAAGCTCTAAGAAGCAGTGGGGGAAGGATAAGAAGGATAAGGATAATGACAAGAGGAAGGAGAGAGGACCTCAGAACCGAATCAAGAAAAGTGGGAGATGTAAGCATTGTAGAATGGATGGTCATTACACAAAAGACTACAAGAGAGAGAAGGTGAAAAGGTGTTACAGCTGTGGACAACCCGGTCATCTTTGTAAGTTTCGTCCAAATATTTTACAAATAGGATACTTATCTTATATCTCATCACGAATAAAAAACCTATCTAAAAGGGCCACTGATGGGTTATCTCTTTTATTTGACCAAGTAATCGTTTATTATTCAATTGCAATTCAATTAAATTGCTATTAATAATAAATTTGTCAAATTCTTCCATTGCAGAAAAATAACCTTCTCTAGGCAATCTTTCTTCTAAAAATGTAGTAACATTGAAGTCTCCTCTCATCACCCAAGGACCTGAAGCAAGTGCTCTAAACTACAGACACTCGCTCCAATGAACTCTATGATCATATTTAATGTTTGGTCCATAAACATTAGTAACTTTTTAAAAAAGTCATCATCTATATTAGAAAAAATTTGATGCATTGAGTAAGATTTAACAATATACTATAAAAGTTTAACATGATTTTCTTCCCAACCTATCATTAGTCCACCAAAGCTACCCCTAGCAGATAAATGAACCCATTAGCTAATGTAACATCCCCTCAAACACCTATAAAATCTATACTTAGAGTGTTCAATTTTAGTTTCTTTCAATAAAACAATATCAATGTTACTATCTTTAAAAAATATCCTAATTTTGCTACATTTTCCTAGATCATGTAAACCCCTAATGTTCCAACTAATGTACCTTAGGGTCCAAATGATCTAACCCGCTCTAATTCTCTACTCCTAATATACCCAGCTGCTATCTTAATATCATCAAAATATATCCCGAACTCCTAACTAAATATAATATATCACTAGTGGATAAAATACTCAATGCACATGAAGTATACATACTACCTAAATGAAAGTCCATACCTGAGCTAGAGTCACCAGAGACTCTAGTGGACGCTCTATAAAGTCGAGCACTCCTCCTCACCGATCTAAAAGCACTTGAGTTAGGTCCAATGTTTCTACCCGACATCAAAAGTCTTTCTATTAGACATTATACCCGAACTTCTGCCCTATCCATGTAAGAAACCAACATGAGCATTACCCTCCTCATGAACATACATAATTGAATCCACATCCGATTCCTTTGAATGAATATCTGAACCTACAATTACTTCTATTATATCCAAACCCACATTTTTTTTCATTCACTAACTCAGCAGTAACCATCCTTTTAACTTCAACTTCATATCCCACAACATTCATATTCACAAAACTGCCTGAACCAACTCCACCAATCCCCTTATTATCCCCTTGACCAATCACAGATGTGTCTGTCCGTAAACCTAGAATTTGAGTAGGACATGAACCAACATTAACTTATGTGAAGATCTTTCCCTGTCGATACTATCCATCTCATCTCCTCCCCATGTTATTTTGCCAAACATATCAGCAACTAGATCTTTTGAAACTTCCCCCCAGTATTTCACTCTATTAATACATTTATTGAAAGTACTGTACATATCAAGAGATATATGAACAGTCTCCTTTTTAGTTATTTTGAAGACCAACCCCTGAACCAATCTAAGCACAATGATGGCATCAGATTCTCTAATACCATGCTTTACCCCTTTACCAAAAACAATATCACCATGCAAGAAGCTCTTATAAGGAATAATGGCATCTCTTAACACACACATTATCTTGTAATGCCACTATTTCACCACATCCATGACCTTCAGTAGCCACTATTTCACCACATCCATGCCCTTTAGTAGCCACTATTTTGTCAACGAGCCAACATTAATTCTTATAACCAATAACATCATCATCAAGATATACTGACTTCTTCTTTACCGAATAATCAACCTCAGCAATATCCAAACAAGCTTTACTACCATTTAATACCTCAACAAAATTTTGTATAATCTATATCCTTTCTTTTCCTAAACCAGAATCCAAGTTTTCCTCCGCCAGAGAACTTTCAACGGAATAAACCTTGCCTTGCCATCTTCATTAATGTTCGACAATGCTTCAAAACTATTTGACACAAGAATCCTAAAGTCCGAGTTCAAAACTACTTCTTTTACTTTGAAAAATTATTAGCAATAAGAAACTCATTTTCCTTTGCTTTATATCCTAGTATAATAGGCATGTTATCACCCTCTTCCACCATATCTGAACCCAAACTCATACAAGAAAACTGATGTGCCAAGCCTGATTCCTTACCGATGGATCATATAATGTAACATTAAAAGACAAAAACTTAGAAAAATCATCATTTGTAGCTAATATCATTTCATCCCCATTTTCATTGACATTTGACACCGAATTATTATTCTTATCATCAAACACCAAACCTGACCCAGCAGACACAGAAGATTTCTTGAGTACAGTTGACATTAATTGATTATTGCCGAGAGATTCGGTCCTACCCAAATTCTTATCCTTACGTCCAATATTCAGAAACTCTACATTATCCGAAGCCCCAAACATATTCTCATCTTTCTTACTAATGTTAACTTCATCAACGACATCAAAATGTATAAGCAAAACCTCCAAGAACTGAATACCCTCATCCCTTGGTACCCATAAATGATCTAAAAGAATGCATGTTGGAAACAAATGATCTTCGGCGGAGTCATGTACTTGGTCACTGTCTTAAAGAAGTTTTGAAGTTCTGCCCGGTAGTGCAAGGTAGTATAGCCAACGCCGTCTCCTCTAGGATAAAACATCCCCTTATATCTAGTTTAATATCGATTCGCTTGCACAGACGAAACGACTCAGTTGCACTTAAAAATTAACTAATCGTCTTTTGATTTTAAGAATTTCGTGGAGATGAAGATAGTTTTAGATTTCACATAGGTTAAAAAAATGTCATTTTCCTTTGATTTTGTCTATAAACTAATTAAATAGACGGAAGACCAAATCAAACATATCAGTGAATACCGGGGTGACGTTGGCTCGAAATTCGGATATGAAATTTTACCATTTCAAATAAAATAACCGTCGAAAAAATCAGAATGAATTTCATCCAAAAATATAAGTGCAACATCACAACAACACCAATCCCAAGCTCGAGCCCAGCCCGGGTCAGGTTGAGTCGGTCGGTCGGTGCACATGCATGTAATGGTCATGCACGCGCTCCATCCTCAACACAAAAGCAACATTTGCGTGCCCAAAGGGCCCAATTTAGGAGCTAAGAGACTCATATATATATATATATATATATATATATATGAGTATCTTTCAATAATCTCTATGGTATGACACTCAAGTAATAAATGCATATATTCCATGGTCTTTAATTTTTTTATAAACAATACATAAACACAATTTCAACAATCCCCCACTTGATTTTTTTTAAAATGTTTTTCGAACAGCTTTTGAAAATATAAAATTGTGCATAAACTAAGGTGTCGTTCGACTTGAACCATTGCATAATGGATAAGATTCAAATTTTTTACTAGAGTGACATGTAGTCTTGAACTCTATTCCTGACATCAAACCATGCATAATCTTTCTAGAGTGCAATCAAATAAGCCCATGCATTTATGGTCATGCACGTCTATCCCTGTTAAGTGAATGCTATAAGAATTTTGCCCACGGTTCCATGGAAATGACCACATTTCTACATCCACATAGGTGAGTCTATCTAGAGTACTCTGGAAGGTAGATACTCCACTCTATATAGAGTATAGATCTCATTAAGAGTTTTTATTAACTCATCCTCTAATCACTTCATGAATACATGCTTCTAAATCTATAAAATAGCATGTTTAACTCATATTACTTCACAATTTGTTCTTACCCATTGAATCTAGTTCTTGAGATCTCTAGCCATTAGGTCGGGTTACCATTATGCGTGACTCAACGATCTAAGGACATTAATCCCATTCTTTTAGAGGTTCTAAGGACTTTTTCTTTGGCTAGTACTTTCGTCAAAGGATCGACCAAATTCTCTTCACTTCATATACGATCCACTCTGACATCCCCTTAAGAGAGTAGCCCTCTAACACTGTTATGCTTACGACGTATCTATCGTCTCTTACTCTTGTAATAATGGTTCTATACTTTTGCAATAACCGCGGTATTGTCGCAATGGATCAACACAGCTGGTATCAGTTTTTCCAATAGAGGAACCTTAGCTAGCAGATTTCTTAAGTAGTCTGCTTCTTCACCAGCTGTGGCTAGTACTACCATCTCAGACTCCATAGTAGACTGAGCCAAAATAGTCTGTTTCTTAGATTTCTAAGAAACAGCTCTACCAGCAACGCTAAAGATATAGCCATAGGTTTCCTTCGAATCATTAGATAAAGTATTCCAGTCTGCATCAGTGTATCCTTCATGGACAGCTGAAAACTTTTCATAATGTAACGTAAGGTTCACAATTCGTTTTTGGTGTCTGATGACCCATTTGATAGCATGCCAGTGCTCTATACTAGGTCTACTAATAAACCTGCTTAATAATCCCACGAAATAGGCAATGTCAGGTCTAGTACAATCAATGGCATACTGAAGGCTGCCAATGATGCTCGCATAATCAGACTGTCTTACACCTTCACCAGTGTTCTTAAATAGTTTTACACTAGGATCATATGGTGTACATGCAAGTTTACAGCCAAAGTAATTGTATTTCTTTAGTACCTTCTCAATGTAATGAGACTAATTCAAAGAAATTCCCTTTTCTGACCTAGTAATCTTAATTCCAAGGATTATACTCGCTTTGCCAAGATCTTTCATATCAAAGTTGGCACTTAATAAAGATTTGACATTGTTTATAACATAAATGTTTGACCCAAAAATAAGTAGATCACTACATATAGACATATAATAGTGCAAATGTCATTCTCAGATTTATAGTAAATATATTTGTCACTTTCATTAACTTTAAAACCATGTGAGATTATTAAGTTATCAAATTTCTCATGCCATCGCTTATTTGCTTGGTTTAAACATATAATGATTTATCTAACTTGCAATCTTTATGTTCTTGACCATGAATTACAAACCTTTAGGTTGGTCCATATAAATTTTCTCTTTTAATTCGCCATTTAAAAAAGTAGTTTTAACATGCATTTGGTGTATTATTATGTTATGAATAGATGCTAGTGAAATTAGTACTCAAATGGATGTAATTCTAGTTACAGGTGAAAAAGTTTCAAAAAAGTTTACATTTTCTCTTTGGTTAAACCCTTTAGCTAATAAACGGGCTTTATATTTATCATCTGTGCCATTAGGTTTTAATTTTCTAAGTACCCATTTATAGCCTATAGACTTACAGCCAGATGGTAAATCTACTAGGTGCCAAGTCTTATTGATTCCAAAGAATCAATCTCATCATTTATAGCCTTTTGCCAAAATCGGCATCTAAAGAAGATAAAGCTTCTTGGAGGTTTAAAGGATCCCCCTCTATAGTAAAAGAGAAAAATTTAAACCATAATCTTTTGTACTTCCTGCTGTTTTACTTCTTCTAGGTTCATTTTCAGAAGATTCATCATGTCCTATTCTAGTAGCATAGTGTTATTTGTTGTAACCCCTCTATTCCTTAATTTAAAAGGAAATCTTAATTCATGAAAATTATCGTCATTGGATTCTATTATATTAGGTATATTTATATCATAAAATCTATAAGATTTGCTACTAATAGCACAACCAATAAATACACATTCATATGCTCTACTTTCTAATTTTGTTCTCTTAAGGTCAAGTATACAAACATATGCTAAACATCCCCAAGTTCTAAAATAAGACACATTCGGTTTATAATTTCTTAAGTTTTCAAAAGGTGAAATTTTGCTTTTTGACTCAGGGATACTATTCAAAACATAACACACGGTCGATAAAATTTCCACCACCAAGGTGATGATGCACTAAAATTAAGTAAAGTAGCAAGTACTAATTCAGTTAATGTTCTATTTTTCCTTTCAGCTTTACCATTCATTTCAGGTGAATATGGTGCAGTTCTTTCATGTATTATTCCATATGAGTTGTAAAATTTAATAAACAAACTCGATTCATATTAAGTTCCTCTATCACTATGCAATCTTTTAAGTTTCTTATTAGACCGATTTTAAATTTAAATTATGAAAGATTTAAACATCTCAAATGTATCACCTTTATTTTTCATAAGACATACATAAGTAAAATTAGATCAATCATCAATGAAAGCGATAAAGTAGGGGTGTCCATTTCTAGTCAGAGTGCCATCAAGCTCACATATATCAGAATGAATCAAGTCTAAGGGTTCTGATTCTCTAATTACATATTTATGTGGGGTTTTAGTTATTTTAGATTGACTACAAAAAATCACATTTTTCAAAATCATTTAATGACATATTAGGGGTTATACCTAAGCTACTCATGTTCTTTATTATTTATTTATTTACATGACATAGTCTAAAGTGCTAGATATTAAAATCACACAAAATGTAAGCAGAAGAAGAAGTAGACATTTTATTACATTGAACATTCAATTTAAAATGCCATCAGTTGCATAACCCCTACCCACAAACATACCATTTATAGTGATGGTGTACTTATAAGCCCTAATAGTCTATGTAAACCCAGCCTTATTAAGAAGATAACTCAAAACAAGATTCTTTCTCATCTTTGGAGTGTGCATGACGTCTTTTAGAATGACGGTCTTTCCAAAGGTAAACTTCAGCTCTACGCTTCTAATCCCAACAACAATAGTGGTGTGAGAGTCTCCCCATAAAACTTTATTGTCCTCAGTCTTCGTGTATGTTTTGAACATAGAACGATCATAACAGAATAACGTGTGACGCCAGTATACTCACCAACCCTCTAATCCGACAACAAGGTGAATCTTATCACAAATCATAGCCGTAAGAGGCTCCGAGGTCAGGTTAGCCTATGGTGCAAAGCTTGGCCTATTCCGAGACTTGCGTGCCACATAACCTGGTTTGCCACAGTTTTAAAAAAGAAACAACTGTCTAGAGTCATTCTTTTACGGTGGTTTCTGTTGACCTCTATGATTTCCTTGTGAATTCAAATTCTGTTTGTTGCGGTTCTGACTAAGCTTGCGGTTCTAATTCTTAAAGCTTTTGGGATGCGGTTTTAGAATGCAGCTTTCTTAGTGTTGCCTGAAACAGCAAGCACTTCTTCCTTCATATCCTATTTACGAGATTCCTCCTTAATACGGAAACAGGTTATTATACTTTCTAATGAAAATTCCGTAGTTTTATGTTTAAGATTATTCTTAAAATCCTTCGAACTAGGTGGTAATTTATCAATCCAAATTGCTACTTGAAACTATTCACCCAAACTCATACCTTTGGAGATGATCTCATGAACTATTTTCTGAAGCTTATGAGACTGCATCTCTACTGACCTGTCATCCATCATCTGATACTTGAGGTAGCGGCTGATGGTATACTTTTTGCTTTTTCTTCCTCTGTATCGTACTTTTTCTGCCGTGCTTCCTAGATCTCCCTTGCTATTTTGTCAAAGTCGCAATAGTCATAGAGACTGTCGCTGAGTCCGTTAACGATGAAGCGCAAGTAATCTTACTCTGACCAGTTCTGCAACTCCTTTGATTTCACTGTCCAAGCTCTCATCTAATCAGCATTTACGTCGTTGGGTTTGTTTAGAAGTTGCGGTTTATCCATCGTTAGCACAACGGCCACCTTCCTTATCATCAAAAAGAACTTCATCTTTTGTCTCCAACGCTTGAAATGGAAGCCCTCGAATCTGAAGGGTGCAGCAGACACCGTGGGGACTTGGAACAGTGAAGTGGGGAGCATCGTCTAGATTTGTAGCAGAAGTCATTATTATTGGTGTCGTCTTCAATTTGTTGGAAACAAATGATCTTTGGTTGAGTCGTGTACTCAGCCATTGTCTTAAAGACGTTTTGGCATACTGTTTAGTGATGCAAAGCAGTCTAGCCAATGCCGCTGCCACTAGAATAAAACAGCCTCTCGTATCTGGTATGATATCGATTTGCTTGCACGGACGAAACGACTCAATTGCTCTCAAAAATTAGCCGCTTGTCTTTTGATTTTAAGAATTTCGCGGAGATAAAGATAAGTTTAGGTTTTCACAATGGTTAAAAAAATTATCATTCTCTTTTGATTTCATCTATAAACTAATTAAATAGATGGAATACTAAGTTGAACGTATTACTGAATAGTGGGGTGACGTTGGCTCAAAATTCGGATCTGAAATTTTACCGTCTCAAATAAAATAACGGTCGAAAAACGCCATACAAATTTCTTTCAAAAATATAAGTGCTGCTTCACAACAAGCCCAAGCCGAGCCTGGCCAGGCCTGGGTCGGGTCGAGTCGAGTTTGTCAGTTGACGCGCACATGCATGTGTGATGGTCATGCGTGCGATCCCTTCTCAACGCAAAAGCAACATTTGGGTGCCCAAAGGGCCCAATTTAGGAGCTAAGAGACTCATATATATATATATATATATATATATATATATATATATATATATATATATATATATATATATATAACAGTATCTTTCAATAATCCCTATGGTGTGGGACTCAAGCAATAAATATACTTATTCCAAGGTCTTTAATTTTTTTATAAATAATTAACAAACACGATTTTCAACAATACATTTCAATTTCATATCTTCAGCATGACGTTGAAGCCGTGATCGAAAATATTTAGCTCTTCCTTGCCCTTTGGGACCGAAACCCTAGGTTTCTACAAATAGCGATCTTTCTTGTGCCCAATAAATCCATTGATGAAACATCGTATTGGATCTTGACATTCTATGACAAAATGATAAAACCCTCCATATCTATAGCATATTGATTTCTTCTTGTTAGAGTCGATCCAGTTAGGCCTTTTGATGTGAGGATTTAGAAAGCTTGCTCGATGATTCCTTCGCTACTTGTGCATAGGAACGGAACCGTGGTTTAGGAGTGTGTAATATATAGTAGGGAAATGGAAAAGTAGCATAAGAAGATTCAAGATTGATAAATCTTGAACGAAGAAAAGGAACGAATGGGTTTGTTGTTGCAAACATATACTAATATTAAAAACTAAAAATACAAGATAGAAAAAATTTGAATTCTAAAAGAAATCAAACTCCAAAAACTTATCATCACCTTTCTCAGCATAACCATACAGTGATGTAAAATTCAATAAATTATCATCGTTAAATATCTAAATTCACTTTTGTAAATTAGGATGGAACATTAAAAAATTTAGGTTTCCAAAAAATTGTAAACACGTTTTAAATGTCTTGAAAAAAATAAAAGCTTTCTCAAAACAATGAACCAAATTTGCACTAAGTTCCAAAAATTCCTTTATTCTGTTAATAATCTTATTTACCAACATGTAAATAACAATTAAGTATATTAAGTAAATAAAAGGGCAATATTTTCAGAAAATATATTAAAATACATTCAATGTTAAGAAGAAAAATGAAATAAGCTTTGCAATAGATCTCTTGAATCTATTTTATATTGTTGCCAACAACTTCCATAAATTTTTCCATGGAACAGCTGAACTAAATATACCTATGATAATCAGCCCATCCTAATATACAATCCACAAGATTTGATCGTATAATTCTCAAATTTTTCCAAAAGACGTATTTAATTCAAAAGTTAACAAAAAAATGTAAGTATGTATATCCACTAATAACTAACCAACCCTAATTTCAAAATGGTTTGTACGGTTTTTATTGCATAATATATGAAGGAATAAATAAAAAATGTACGAGTAGAAAATCTTAGAAACATATAAAATAACAACAATGAAGAAGTCGAAGCCACCAGCGAAACACGAGGAGGATGAGACAAGCAGCAATATGATTTAGCATCGGCGGAAAAGCTAATGGACATTGTCAAAGTCAACAGCGAAGAAAGTTTTATTCTTGTCTCTGGTAACATTTAGGTGAAGATAAGATTGAAATTGGAAAGGAAAGATAATTCGATGTTGTTTTCTTTGGGGGTGAAATATTTTGAAGCAGCGAGATGAGAAAATGTAATATGTCGTCTAAGTAAAATAGTAACCACCTTGTGAAAATAGACACTCCAGCAATGTTTTAATTAATTAATTTATTTAAAAAATATAAACAGCTGTTTAGGGTCAAACGCTATATTAACATTATCAAATGCGGATTCTGTTGTAGTGAAATGAAAATTTTAACATAGCATCTTATCCATTTTCCTTTTCATTTACTCAAGCATTCTCTTATTTTTTTTGTAATAAGAGTGATACTTAATAAGCAGAGCACTTATATTAGTGTCTCGAGAGGTCGAACCCAGACCTCTAGATCACAATCTAAAATTCTTTCCACTTGACCCAGTTATCCTTGACATACATCCTGTAACATTGAAAATATATGTTTTATTATATATATTTGTTTTCATAATTACATATATGCACATATTAAATAGGGGCATTTCACCAGAAGGAC
The DNA here is from genome assembly GCA_030765085.1 of Allium cepa. Taxonomy (NCBI): domain Eukaryota; kingdom Viridiplantae; phylum Streptophyta; class Magnoliopsida; order Asparagales; family Amaryllidaceae; genus Allium; species Allium cepa. The sequence goes on from CM060937.1 coordinate 906,625,664, forward strand.
AAACTTTGCAGTCCAATTAGTTTCTAGGACACACATTCAAAGAAATTACTTTCAAGGCCAAAGTCAATAGAATAATTACTTTCAAGGACAAAGTCGGTAGTCCATTTACTTTCAAGGACATAATTTCATAGGTTTTTAGACCCTAGAAACTAATTATTATACGTTTTGTCCTTAAAAGTATTTATTTTAGCTGTGTGTCCTAGAAACTAATTCCACTTGCTAAAAAGACCCTTGTGGCTAATTTCCACTATTAAATATATATATGTGCCACCAAAATATCACATATATGTACAAATGTTTAAACTGTGTATATATATATTGTGTGTGTGTGTATATGTTTAAACTGTGTATATACATACATACATATATACATATATAAATGTATATGTATATGATACTATAACTATCTATATACAGACCATTTATACATATCATGTTATATACAAACATATGTATATACACAGGCGTTAGTATATTCGATATTCATACGTAATTGTTATATGTGTATATGAAAGTATACTATATATGTATATATAACAAATATAAATCTCAATATATATATATATATATTGAAATAGAGAACCAAGCTTCGCTTGTAAAATCTACTGATATAAGGCAACCCGGTGCACGTGTTAACCCTCTCGGACCTTTAATGTGGCTGGTTAATTTTGCTTAGGGGATAGCTGCTCTTAGGGATCAGACCCGCATCTTTTTACCAGACGAGAGCCCCCTGTCCACTTAACTACTACCATAAACCATAAATCTCAAAATCTACATGTATGTATATAGCCATACACATGTTTATGTACCACAATATGTTAGATTGTTGTATCATTGGATGTACACATGATACATCCAAATAATCATTTAGTTGAAGTAATCAATAGATTAATTAACAAATATAAAATAATATTAATTAACATATGAATTTAATTTAATAAATACATCAGACGTAGTAAAACTCATTAAAATTCATAGGTCTAATATAATCTAAACAGGGAACTTTTTTTCAAAATCTACTCATTTCACATGATGCATACAGACCCAATTCCTTTAATGGTTTTAGACCTAAACGGTATACGCAATCTAATTAGCAATTTTTAGGCCAACTAATTAAACCTCCCTATCCATGAATATTTGGAAAACTTATGTCCAAGCTTAGGGTTATACAATCAAGTATTCTTCCCTCCTTGGCTACTGTTTTGACCCAATGGGTAAAGTAAGCCCTAAAGTTTGTGCAATTACAAAGGCTTAAATTGATTTAGGTCTTGGGCTAATTTTCAAAAGGGAAAAAATTAAGGATAAATTATAATGACCTATAATTTTACCGCCTTCATTTGCAAATGTTTAATAAATTTTAAATATTCAAATAACAGGTTTTATAATTAAAAGATAATAACAAACGATGGTAAAACAGATTTGTAATGACCTAGGATTTTTCTACTTTGAAATAGGCTATTTAAATGTATTTTATATAATCAATAAATGGATTTTTACTAGAAATAAACTTATTTTAATTATTTAATAATGATGATAAAATAGTTTTCAATTTTTTTCCCAATATAGATAGTTCATAGAAAAATAGAAAATATAACCGAAGAACGTTTTTCGAAATTTCGACTTTTTGATACCCAAAGTCGTCGGGAACGTTATGCACACTTGGTGCAACATGCATACATTTATATGTGTTAGAATTAGTATTAATTAATCATAACTATATATATATATATATATATGTTAGTATTAGGGTGAGGGAGAGGGTATGGAAGCCTGCTACATGACAACATTTAATATATTTTAAATGTTATATTTAATTTAAATTATTACTTCAATTTCTTAGCCTATAAATACCCTAACCTCTTCATAATTCTTACTATACATCCTCCTTCTTCATTTCCTAGCACTCTCTACTACACATACACATATTCTATGGCTTCCAAGAGAAAATTCATAATCTAAAATTAGTAAATACACTTCTAAAAATCAAGCAAAATAGCCTTACTTCATTTCCAAATATCATCCTCCACCAAAACAAGCTCCTACACACCCAACTCACCAAGGCCAATCCCTATGTACACCCTAGTACAAACCATATTTGCTTTCTCGATGTCCAAAAGTTGAGTTGTAACAACCCGCATATTTATCGAGTTTGTATTTAAATATCTTATTTAAATATTAACTCGTTAATCGGATTTTGGTCCGAAAAGCTACTTTTTGCAAACGGTCAAATTAGGACTCGAGACCACTTCCATTGAGTTCGAAATGTTGTTTACAACTTTTTAAGTATAAACATCGATAGGTTTGGAGTTATAGCAATTTCACTAACTTTTCCCGCTTTGGACTTTGGGTTAGTTTAGCCTATTAAGCCCAAGTTCCAACCCTCTTCTCCTCACTCTTCATAAATTTCCTAACTAACTCAAGCTTGGGCATTAATGGTGAAAAGAATGGGAAATTAAAACTCCAAGCATAAATTCAATTGCAAATCCAACATTCAACTCCAAATTCAAGTAGAAGATATTGGATTCAAGCTTTGGATTGCTTCTCCTTGCTTTCAAGCTTCATCTTCATAAATTTTAGTGCAAAGGTGAGATTTTTATCTCACAATTCTAGTCTATAACTATGTTCGACTGTTGGGAATGATTCCCCATCACTTTAGCATGTATATTTGCATTTGGTTTGGATTGGATCGGCGAAAAACTCCAATTTTTAGTTGTTTGGTGAACTTCCTGAGCTTAGGTCGCTCTGCCCAGGTATAGGTCGCTCGGAATCATTAGCTCGCGCGTGTGGAAAAGTCAAGGCCTGCATATTTCGTTCGCCTCGGATTTAGGTCGCCTCGGCTTTAGGTCGTAGGTCGTTGGACTTTAGGTCGTTCGCGTATAGGTCGTTCGGCCTTGCCTGCCTCATTAGGTCGTGGGACCTTAGGTCGTAGGTCGTTAGGCTTAGGTCGTTAAGTTGTTCCCTCTGTTGGAAACGTCTCCTCGGTCTTAGGTCGTTAGACCTTAGGTCGCCCCCCCTAGGTCGTTAGACCCTGAGTTGTTCCGCCTTCATTTAGCTCGCGCACTTCTTTAGGTCGCATACTCCTTTAAGTCGCATGACTCCCATCCCTTTAGGTCGTTGGACCTTGTTTTCCTTAGGTCGTTGGACCCTATTTCCTTTAGGTCGTATGACCCACTAGGTCGCTTGGCCCCTTAGGTCGCGACATCTTTAGGTCGTGTTACCTATATACCCCTAGGTCGAAAGACCTTAGGTCGTGCTCCTTTAGGTCGTGAACCCTATTAGGTCGCGAACACCTTTAGGTCGCGAACCACTTTAGGTCGCATGACCTCGTCTCCGTTAGGTCGTGAACCTTGTTAGGTCGCGAACACCTTTAGGTCGCGAACCACTTTAGGTCGCATGACCTCGTCTCCGTTAGGTCGCGAACCCATTTTAGGTCGCATGACCTTTACCCTTTAGGTCGCTGGACCACTAGGTCGTGCCCCTTAGACCCCTAGGTCGCAACCATTAGGTCGCTCGACTCTATCCCTCTTAGGTCGTTAGACCTCATTTTGCACTTCTTAGTCGAACCCCGTAGGCGGTGGCATTGCCCCCGCACCCCCACCTTGGGGGGTTGCCACCCTCCCTGGACCCCCCCTCCGTAGGGGATCTTATCTGAAAAACATTGAGCTGATTTCCTTGGATTTTATTCGCATCCCCATATGCGATCTTTGTGACTGATTGTTTCTACACTTGCTTATGTGTTTTGTCACTTTATAATATAAAGGTTTCAATACTAGTAGTAAATATCAAAACTCTTTTAACAAAAAATTTCAACTCTATTTTTAATAACAAAGCTCTTTTCTTAAACCGTTTCCAATCTATTAGTATATACAAGTCTTTACCTCACTCGGATGAGAAATCTAATTAAACGACTTAGTAAAACAAGTGGTATGAAACGCTTGCGTTCACTTCGTCGGTTAATTCTTGGACTTGTTCGATTGAACCTCTTGTGACAATTTTATTAGTGAAGATTTACAGTTTGTTCGTAAATATTTAAGTTAAGCAAGTGGTTATGGGACATGAAGCTAAACTTCTATATTTACTAGCTTAGTGTAATTGACACTTCTCGTTGATCTTGATGATCGCTTTATGAATTAGACTAGCAATTGCGCGATGTCTCTTTCATTGCAAGGTTAGACTAGACACCACTTGTGTGATTCCATTCACACATACCTTTCTGCTTTTTGGTTAGTCTTGACCTCAATCTGTGTGATTCCATTCACACATGCAAGGTAGCTCCCCATGGTCTTCGGACCGTCATGTGATAGGCCTCTTTCCCTTTTTTATGATTTCTGGATTCTCGTGTTGATTTCTGGAATTTATGTCATTGACTTGTTATGAGTACAAGTTTGGGGTATGATGCCCTTTCCGAATCTTTGAGAAGATTCTTGTGATATTGATTATCTCTTATTGATTGATCTTCTGTTGATCATTATTTACATACTTATAGTGGTATGTCATTATGGATGTTTATGTTTATGCCATATCTTTTATGTTATATCATGTCATCTGATATTTATAGCTAGACTGACCCGTTTATTATTTTCTTAAATAATACTCGGGTCAGACCGAGATGTTACAGGTGCTTCTGCTTGACTTCTTCCCAGGGATTCATCACTCTGACTTTTGGCTAACTGTTTAGATTAGCAGTTTTTGTTGTATACACTTGAGATATAGACTCATAGTTGTATTCTTTTGTATAGCACGTGTTGCTATTCTTTTGTATTATCGTGGATCTTACTGACCACTACTCTGATGTACACTTTCATGTGTTAGTTATATATTCATATCTTCTTCCGCATTTGTGATATGGATATCTGTGACTGATCTGTGATATGATTATTTCTATGTTTGTTTCCGAAGATTATTTATAGCCACCGTGTGATAAGCAATTACATGGATGGTCGCTCCTCAACAGCCTTATTCTCCGTGCTAGTTGACAGCACTACTCCGGAGTGTTCTTGGCTAGCGTGGGTATAGAGGTGGGGCGTCACATGAGTTTTTACAAGGAAAAGCTTGGTCCATTAGTTGATCAGAGATTTTTATAGCTTTGGTTTGAAGTTGTACTTAGTTTAGTGAGTCAAGGTTCTCTTTTTGAATTAGATTACTAACCTTAAATTTCATGTAAAAATGGTAGTAAATAATGATGCTTAGTTGTGTAGTTATGGTGCGGATTGGTTATGCTTGATATCGTTGGAAGTTTTGACCATTTGGTTGTGCGTATGCATGTTATGTATGTTGTAGTTAAACTTGAAATTTGAAGTTAGTTAGCGAATGGAAAGTTAATATATTGCTTGTGATGATGGCAATGATGTGAATGTGTGACGAATATGGAATTTAGTAAAGTTAGTTAATGCTAGAAAATTTAGCACTTATCAACTCTAAGCTACATGGAAATTCCTTTTACAAAAGGGTGAAATTTGAATTTTGAAATTGTAATTATTTTATAGTTAAAATATTTGTTTTGAGTTTCAAAAACATTTCTTTAGGTTTTAGAAGTGATAAGGGTTTCAAAAGTTGAAGTTTTGAAAGTTAAAAAGTGTGAAGACCCGCCTTTCTGACCACAGAAAGACGTATCATCAATAGAAAAGAAAGGGATAGAAATAGAAAAGATAGAAAGGAAGAATTAACAACATCAGAATCTCACAGCGGAATGGAACAAAATATAGTACATCACATAACTGTTACATAGTTTTACATATATCAGAATTACACAACATCATACAACAGGACACTCATATACATATCTGTCAATACATACATCCCAAAATACAATGTACATCAACTACCCAGCGGAACTAGATAAATAGATACATACGTCTGGACTCCTGCTTCAAGCTCCTCCAGAACTCAACACTCCAGAACCTATCACTTGGCTACTCATAAAAATTTGAGTACCCAAGAGTTTATGAAAAAAAATATAAACTCCGGGTCAGACATGGGTCTAGTGTGAGTAAACGGGTTAAAGTTGTTTAACTTTGAAAACCATTTGAAAATAAAGGTATCACGTAAGACTTCCCACACATAAACATGGGTAAGTTTTTACCTTACGCTAACCAAAACATTTTATAGGAAATCCAGTGATATTATAACAGTGTCTAGGGTTTTCAAGTAAATAGAAAATAGCCGAAATTGTTACACGATTAAATTCCAGCTACTAGCCGCAAAAGTGGGTAATACAAATCAAAACCGTAGGGTCTCGTAGGGAAAATGGGTTTCCATCAATGGCAGGGCTACTAGGGTACCGGCCGTCACAGTACGGGGCCTAGATCACCGTACCGAGGATCACTTCCGACCCCCTACAACACAAGGCCGAAACCATTCCTTACTAAACAGTCCCGAACAAGATAACCCCGCAGTTGTGGCCAACAACTGCCCACACAGCCGAAATAAAGGGACATCTAGACAGGGGTATATCTCGTCCTTCTTGGGTGCTACCCACCTAACCTTGCTGCATCTCCCATGTTTTAGCCATTCCCGGTTGATGAGGCTTGAGGCTGCGATTACCTTTATAGAACATATCTCTTAGAATGCTCATCGTCCACCTGATGATGTGTTGAAAGCATTCAATCCATACAAGTTCGTTCCGGGTTCGAACGAAACCGAAGGCATTATCTCGTTACACTCATTTTGGAATCACCCTCAGAGTTAACGACAATATCCCTTGCACTCTGAAACTCCATCTCGATCTTCACTTGAGATGCCACGACGTATCGTTTAATTTGGATCGATGTGGTTTTCGGAATATCGAATTGACACCCGATCCCGGTCTCATCGAAATCCAAACGCTATTTTAAAGGCCAAGTTGTTTAATAGTTTAAACAATTTAAATTCAATGCTTTGAATTCACATAACATTTATCACAGATAAATCATACACAACATCACAAATATATCCAGAATATATCACCGAGTATCACAGAATATCACCAAATAGATATCACAATCAATCAAACAAAATCATTAATTCATATCAAATTTAGTTTAATTAACTTAACTTAATTAATTACTTAAGAATAAACCATTTTATCCTACTTAGTTAATCACTAATTAATCAACTTATTAAATTTATTATTTCCTTCTTAATTACTCACTTAATTAATTATTTCTTAATTATTAATTGATAACCTTAATTATTAATTAATAAAACTTAATTTCCCATTTATTAATCACTAATTACTTAATTAATCATTAATTACCAATTGATTAATCATCAATCCTTAATTAATTACTTAATTAGTTAACTACATTTATTAATTAACTTTAAGTAGTGAATTAAATTCTTAAGTTCAATTTGATTAAACACAAAATTATTAATATCAATCTTTAATTACAAATTTATTTAATCTTAAACTACTTAGTTAATTACAATTATAAATTAATTTACATTCTTAATCAACTTATACTTTAAATTAACTAATCATCTTACATCTTCAAACCTCCCTAAATAATTTTTAAATCAAATCTTAGCTTAAAACTTACCAACACTATTTATTTAATTAGTACTAAACTTTGTATAACAAAATAACTTAAAAGTTTATTAAGTTAATCCGCTAGGAACTTAACCCGAGGTAGACACCCTGTTTACTCGAGTAGTAACCCGAGTTCCTCTTACCTTTTGCTCGAGTCCCCCTATCTTCTTCTCCTCCTACTTTTCTTCTTCTTTTTTTGTTTTTTTTTAAAGTTCCAGTAGTAAATTTTGATAACAGGAAACACTCACAACCCAGGTTATCACTCGCGCTACCCCTCATCTTCCTCGAGTAATAACTCGCGACAATCTTCACTCGAAGATTTGCTGACACCATTCGTTATCGTGCAAGTGCACGGCACTTCGCCCGTTCGCCGTCACTCCGGCGAACCACGACACCTCCAACCAGTCACGAAACAACCTCACACTCGAAAGCAAATCTCAAATCGTCGCGAAAAATTCGAAATCAAAATATACCCATTCGTTCGAACCAGCAACTCGAACACCCCCCAAAAGAAAATGCCTCGACCTACTAACGCCGATCACCAGTGGCGACGCAACTCCGCCCACACCTCGCCGATACTCTCCTCTACCATCCCCTAGAAGCTCGTGCAGCTCGATCAACCCATGTTGACGAGTTCACTTCGTTTATAGACCATTACAAACTCGAACCAAAAACCCTAAATTTGTTTCGCCCCAAAAATCCTTGCATTAGATAATTTTTCTAACATTTTTCCCGTATTCGTGAATCATCAAGCTAGCTTCACAACAAATTTCAACATCTAAGATTTGTTGAATCATCAGAAATTTACAAAAAAGCATTTTTGGTTCATTTATGAACTGCACCTTGTATACTCATCTAAAAATCATCATTTTTGTTTCAAAAATCTTGCCTTTGTATGTTTATTCCAGATATATAATCAAATCAACGAATTAAAATATTCGAATGAATCATAAAATTCCTTTTTACTGTAAAATTGAATGTCCAGAGTCCATGATATACTGTCAAGCTTCAAAACAAAGTTCAAAACTATGATTTAAGATTAAACAACCTATTTTGTTAATAAATCCTAAGTTTAAATGTTTTATATGAAGAAGTATTAATTTTTCTCTACTTTTCTTTACTTTGTAACCAAATATATGGAAGAATAGACCATATAAAAATTTCCAGTGCAAATAGAAAATACATAGAGCTGCTTGTTTAAACTATACAGCAAAGCATATACCATTCATAAATCAAATACACTAGTTTAAATTTGAAAAACAATATGTTTACTCACCTGAATTATTGTTGAAACAGAGAACAATTCTTGTGGAAGAGCTGGAGTTTGAATTCCAGTAAATCTTCCCTGCTTCTGATTTTTGAATGATATTTAAGTTTGTAAAATAAAGATGTTTATTTTTTTTTCTTTTCTCAGGTTTACTGAGTTATGAACGAATTGGAGAAAAATTAGATATATATATACAGAAATAGCTTTGAATAGGGATATGTATTGCTGGTATAAAATATTTGATCAGAGATTTTTTTTGAATGGAGGCTGAGATGATTTCCTATGCAATTCGAAATGACAAATGTTGTGCTAGCATTTAATGCATATGTCTTCCTTATAAGCTACAACCTATCTTATATTTTTTTTATGTACTTAGATTTCTTGTAGATATTTGTTTTGTCTCTTTTTGCATTGCAAATATATGTATCCCACAGGTTATCTTTTCCAAACTTATCCTATATATTTATGTAAAGTAATTATAGTTATTGTTTTGACTTATGTATTTATTTTATCTTTGTGCTAAACATAAAATTGTTATAGTGTATATTTATCTTATGTTACCACATAACCATATAATTTATTATTAACATACATTCTTAGTTTTATTTCTATTTATAGTTTAACTTTCAAATATTTGATTTATGACATATATTTGACCTTATATTTTATATTTATATTTATATCTTATATTTATATTTAATATTGATTTGTTTATTTTAAACATTATTATTTAGATTACATTTTATACGTATTATATTAAAGGTTAATAATATAGAACCTTTGATTTTATTGAATAAGACAGATTTCATTATAAATATTTTTGAAAGATTCTATTTTAAATTTTCAAATCAAAATTTCCTTTACAAAACATATATAACTGGTAAATGACCAAAGATCTTATCAATTTATAAAATGAAAAGCTTGTATTTTATTTAATTAGATTAAATTCTTATTATAATACTATGGTCAAAATCCCAGGTCGTTACATTCCTCCCCCCTTAAAAGAATTTCGTCCTCGAAATTTAGAACAAAAGTTAATTCAAAAGCTTTTATATTAATAATCCAAACATACATATCATCCATACATTAACAATCAACCAAACAGTCTATCCTAACGAACATCGCTAGCTATATGGACACAAATCCGAATAGGCTTTCCTAACACTATCCAGAGTTTCCCAGGTACAATCTCTGGGATCCTCGCTCCACTACACCTTGACGAGCTTCACTACTTTTCTCCTGAGTTTCCTCTTGTCTTGATCAACAATCCGAACTGGATTTCTGACCACAGTCAAGTTTGGTTCTACTTCCAAATCTTCCTGGACTACTAGTTCTACAACCAGTGATGGGTCAGAACAAACTTCCTTAGATGGGATACATGAAATACATTATGAATTCCAGACATCCATTCTGGCAATTCAATTCTGTAAGCTACAGCACTAATTCTTTCCATCACCCGGAATGGTCCAATATATCTTGGGGCAAGTTTTCCCGTCTTTCCAAATTTAATAGCACCATTAATCGGGGAAACTTTGACAAAAACCAAATCTCCGATCTCAAATTCCAATTGTCTTCGTCTTTTATCTGCATATTTATTCTGACTGTCCTGAGCAGCTTTCATTCTTTTCTTGATAAGCTCAACTTTCGCAGAAGCTTCACGAATCAGATCGGGTCTGAGCACAAGACGATCTTTCGATTCTATCCAACAAGGTGGGGATCTACACGGCCTTCCATATAAAGCTTCGTAAGGAGCCATCTTAATACTCGCTTGGTAACTGTTATTATAAGAGAATTCTACTAGATGTAGATGGTCTTGCCATGATCCACCAAAATCCAAAACACAAGCTCATAGTATATCTTCTAGAATACGATTAAACCTCTCCGTCTATCCGTCCGTCTGAGGATGATAGGTTGTACTCCATCTCAAACTCGTTCACATAGCTGATTGCAGAGCCTCCCAGAATTTGCTGGTGAAAATTGGATCACGATCACTTACTATACCGACAGGAACACCATGCAATCTGACTATCTCCCTTAAGAAAATCTCTGCCTGAGAAGCTGCAGTACGAATTGCCTTAACCGGTATAAAATGGGCGCTCTTAGTTAAATGATCCAAAATAACCCATATTCCTTCATTTCCTTTCTTGGTTATAGGCAAACCGTCGATGAAATCCATCGAAATCATCTCCCACTTCCACATAGGAATTTCCAAAGGTCGCAATAATTCAACTGACTTCTGCTGATCTCCTTTAACTTGTTGGCAGATGGCACAACTATTTACGAACTTAGCAATCTCTTTCTTCATGCCCGGCCACTAGAAAACTCTTCTCATATCTTTATACATCTTTGAGATACCCGGGTGAATATTTAATTAGGAGCGATGACTCTCAGATAAGACCTCTTGCATTAATTCCTTGAAATTCAGAACACAGACCCTCCCGTTGACCTCTCAGTGTCCCTTGGTCATCAATCTTGAAACTGGAACACTGACCCTTCTTAACTCTTTTGATAATTCCCCTTAATCTATTATCTGATTATTGCTTGCTTGTAATCCTTTCAATAAGAGATGGAACCACTTCCAGAAGAGACAGAACTGCATTCCTGCTAAGAGCATCAGCTACAACATTCGCCTCTCCCGGGGTATACAGAATATCTAAGTCATAGGATGCCAGAAACTCGGCCCACCGCTGTCGCCTTAGATTAAGATCTTTTTGAGAGAAAAGATATTTCAACGGTTTGTGATCCGTGAATATCTCGAACTTCTCTCCCAAAAGATAATGTCTCCAAATATTTAAAGCAAAAACAATGGCTAACAATTCTAGATCGTGCGTAGCGTAGTTCCTTTCACATGGCTTCAATTGCCGACTCGCATACGCAATTACCCTTCCATTTTGCATCAGAACTTCTCCCAGACTAACTATACAAGCATCTGTATAAACCTCGAATATGCTCTTTCCATCTGGAATAGCTAGCACTGGTGCACTGGTTAGCCTCGTCTTTAACTCCTGGAAAGCTTCTTCACATTGGGGTGTCCACTTGAATTTAGCTCCTTTCCTAGTCAACTTGGTCAGATGCGAAGAAATCTTGGAATAATCCTTGATAAACGTTCTGTAGTAGCCAGCCAAACCCAGAAAACTTCGAACTTTAGTCGGTGTCTCCAGCTGCTTCCACTCCAGAATAGTCTCAACCTTCGCTGGATATACAGAGATACCTACTCCAGAAACAATGTGCCCCAAAAATTTGACTTCTGATTTCCAAAAATAGCACTTCGATAACTTCGATTTCAAAACATGCCTCCTCAGTATCTCCAACACTATTCTCAAATGCTGCATGTGCTCTTCTTCAGATTTAGAGTAGACCAAGATATCATCAATGAATACTAGAACGAACTTATTCAATACATCTCGATAGACTCGGTTCATCAGATCAACAAAGTAAGAAGGAGCATTGGTTAACCCAAAAGGCATAACCAACCACTCATAAAAACAATTTGGTCCCCTAAATGCAGTCAACGGAATACTTTCCTCAGCTACCCTCAACTGATGGAAACCTGAAGCTAAATTAAGTTGAGAAAAGACAGAAGCTCCATGCAACTGGTTAAAGAGATCATCAATATGAGGAAGAGGATATTTATTCCGAATGGTCACTTTGTTCAATTCTCTATAATCCACATAGAACCTTAGCGATCCATCCGATTTGGTGAAAAACACCGCAGCAGAGCCCCAACAAGAAAAACTGGGCCTAATCAATCCCTTCTCCAAAAGATCCTGAGTCCGCTTAACTAACTCCTCCCTCTCCTTAGGAGCCATCCTCCTACTAGGCTGAATCACTGGCACTGCTCCTGGAATCAAATCAATGTGAAACTCTATCTCTTGATGCGGAGGCAGACACTTAGCTTCCTCAAATACATCAGGAAAATCTTGGACCACACTGATATCTTCAACCTTCTCTTGAGAAGTCTCAACTCCATGCAAAAAAACTACTCAAGTGAATTCCAGAATTATCACACGTCACTCTGGCAATCCTACCCAAATCAGTTTCCAGCGAAACTGTTCTCTCATCACTATTCAGGACCACTCTATACTTATCAAGCCAATCCATCCCTAATATAAGGTCAAATCCCTTAAAATTTAACACATAAGGGTCACAAGAAAAACTATGGGATAGATAGGAAATCTTCAAGTCCTTACAGATTGTATCTAGTTTGGTCACCCCTCCTATAGGATTAGATACAAAGATGGGTCAGTTTACAGTACTAGGGGTAAGAAATAAAACTCAAAGAAGCACCCGAATCAAACAAAACTTTAATATACTTTCCATCTAAAAGTAATGTACCTTCCAATACTCCCTTGCCATTAGATGAAGTAGATGGTGCACCTTCCAAAGCAAATATCTTATTTTGCTGAGCTTAATGAAGTAACGGGCAATCCTTGATCATATGACGTGGTTGGTGACAATTAAAGCATAGAGATCTCTGAACCAAAGCCGAACCCGGTCCACTCTGATGCGGTTGCTGCTACTGCTGCTGAAATCCTTTTCTGGGACACTTATTCGCCAAGTGACCTTCTTGTTGACATATATAGCATTTGCGAGGTCCATTGTTACTTCCACTCTTCTTCTTGTTCGGCTTCCTCCAATTGGGATTGAACTTCCTCTTATTTGGATTAACGAAATTCCCTCCCGATGCTGCTACTGGTGCCACCGATTTCTTATTCATCAAATCTTCATATCTCAGAGCCATATCAATTAAATCAATAAAAGATCCTTTCAAATGTGCCGTCATCTTTTCATGAAATTCTGGCCTCAAGCCTTACACAAACATTTTGTTCTTTTTGAGGGGAGTATCGATGAGCCTTGGTCCATAGCAAGAAAGTTCATTGAATTTGGTCTCAAACTCCGCTATAGACATGCTACCCTGCTTCAAATTCAGAAAATCCTGGTACAGACGAGTTTTCCCTGCTGTTGGCATAAATTTCTCCTCTAATAACTCTTTAAATCTTTCCCATGAAATGTCATCCTTAGATATATTTGTTACCGTTGCATCCCACCAGGCTGCTGCGCCTCCCTGCAATTGCCACGATGCCATTTCCCTTTTCCGCTCATCAGACAACTTCATACTCTTAAAGATGCGCTCACAAGAGCGTAGCCAAGTTTGAACTTTAATTATCGATTCTGACCCTTTAAATGGTTTACCTCCAAGGTTGATGAAGTCTTTGCATAAAGCGGCAAAACTAATCTGTAGCGGTACTGGATCTACAGCCTCACTAGCAGTTTGACTTCGTCCATTACCAGTCGAGGTATTGCCCTGCCTCCGCCTCTCCTTCCAGAACTCATGTTGACCACCTGGACAGGTAACTCAACAAATTTAGATAGGTATATAATTATATGAAAATACAAAATACATACTCTCAAGATAAATATTACTCCAGAGCATAGGTATTATCTCAACCAGCGCTTTGATACCAACTGTGACGACCGCCTTTCTAACCACAGAAAGACGTATCATTAATAAGAAAAGAAAGGGATAGAAATAGAAAAGATAGAAAGAAAGAATTAACAACATCAGAATCACACAGCGGAACGGAACAAAATATAATACATCACATAACTATTACATAGTTTTACATATATCAGAATTACACAACATCATACAACAGGACACTCATATACATATATGTCAATACATACGTCCCAAAATACAACGTACATCAACTACCCAGCGGAACTAGATAGATAGATACATACGTCTGGACCCCTGCTCCAAGCTCCTCCAGAACTCAACACTCCAAAACCTATCACTTGGCTACTCATAAAAATTTGAGTACCCAAGAGTTTATGAAAAACAAAATATAAACTCCGGGTCAGACATGGGTCTAGTGTGAGTAAACGGGTTAAAGTTGTTTAATTTTGAAAACCGTTTGAAAATAAAGGTATCACGTAAGACTTCCCACCATAAACACGGGTAAGTTTTTACCTTACGCTAACCAAAACATTTTATAGGAAATCTAGTGATATTATAATAGTGTCTAGGGTTTTCAAGTAAATAGAAAATAGCCGAAATTGTTACATGATTAAATTCCAGCTACTAGCCACAAAAGTGGGTAATACAAATCAAAACCGTAGGGTCTCGTAGGGAAAATGGGTTTCCATCAATGGCAGGGCTACTGGGGTACCGCCCGTCATAGTACGGGGCCTAGATCACCGTACCGAGGATCACTCCCAACCCCCTACAACACAAGGCCGGAACCATTCCTTACTGAACAGTCCCGAACAAGATAACCCCGCAGTTGTGGCCAACAACTGCCCACACAGCCGAAATAAAGGGACATCTAGAAAGGGGTATATCTCGTCCTGCTTGGGTGCTACCCACCTAAACTTTCTGCATCTCCCCTGTTTTAGCCATTCCCGCTTGATGAGGGTTGAGGCTGCGATTACCTTTATAGAACATATCTCTTAGAATGCTCATCGTCCACCTGACGATGTGCTGAAAGCATTCAATCCATACAAGTTCGTTCCGGGTTCGAACGAAAATGAAGGCATTATCTCGTTACACTCGTTTTGGAATCACCCGCAGAGTTAACGACAATAACCCTTGCACTCTGAAACTCCATCTCGATCTTCACTTGAGATGCTACAACCTATCGCTTAATTTGGATCGATGTGGTTTTCGTAATATCGAATTGACACCCGATCCCGGTCTCATCGAAATCCAAACGCCATTTTAAAGGCCAAGTTGTTTAATAGTTTAAACAATTTAAATTCAATGCTTTGAATTCACATAACATTTATCACAGATAAATCATACACAACATCACAGATATATTCAGAATATATCACATAGTATCACAGAATATCACCAAATAGATATCACAATCAATCAAACAAAATCATTAATTCATATCAAATTTAGTTTAATTAACTTAACTTAATTAATTACTTAAGATTAAACCATTTTATCCTTCTTAGTTAATCAATAATTAATCAACTTATTAAATTTATTAATTCCTTCTTAATTACTCACATAATTAATTATTTCTTAATTATTAATTGATAACCTTAATTATTAATTAATAAAACTTAATTTCCCATTTATTAATCACTAATTACTTAATTAATCATTAATTACCAATTGATTAATCATCAATCCTTAATTAATTACTTAATTAGTTAACTACTATTTATTAATTAATTAACTTTAAGTTGTTAATTAAATTCTTAAGTTCAATTTGATTAAACACAAAATTATTAATATCAATCTTTAATTACAAATTTATTTTAAACTACTTAGTTAATTACAATTATAAATTAATTTACATTCTTAATCAACTTATACTTTAAATTAACTAATCATCTTACATTTGGAAACCTCCCTAAATAATTTTTAAATCAAATCTTAACTTAAAACTTACCAACATTATTTATTTAATTAATACTAAACTTTGTATAACAAAATAACTTAAAAGTTTATTAAGTTAATCCACTAGGAACTGAACCTGAGGTAAACCCCCTGTTTACTCGAGTAGCAACCCGAGGTCCTCTTACCTTTTTCCCGAGTCCCCCTCTCTTCTTCTCCTCCTACTTTTCTTCTTCTTCTTTTTTTTTGTTTTTTTTAAAGTTACAGTTGTAAATTTTGATAACATGCAACACTCACGACCCAGGTTATCACTTGCGCTACCCCTCATCTTCCTCGAGTAACAACTCGCGACAATCATCACTCGAAGATTTGGTGACACCATTCGTTGCCGTGCACGTGCACGGCACTTCGCCGTCACTCCTGCGAACCACGACACCTCCAACAAGTCATGAAACAACCTCACACTTGAAAGCAAATCTCAAATCGATGCAAAAAATTCAAAATCAAAATATACCCATTTGTTCGAACCAGCAACTCGAACACCCCCAAAAGAAAATGCCTCGACCTACTAACGCCGACCACCAGTGGCGACGCAACTCCGCCCACACCTCGCCGATACTCTCCTCTACCATCCCCTAGAAGCTCGTGCAGCTCGATCAACCCATGCTGACGAGTTTACTTCGTTTACAGACCACTGCAAACTCGAACCAAAAACCTTGAATTTGTTTCGCCCCAAAAGTCCTTGCATTAGATAATTTTTCTAACATTTTTCCTGTATTCGTGAATCATCAAGCTAGATTCACAACAAATTTCAACATCTAAGATTTGTTGAATCATCAGAAATTTACAAAAAAGCATTTTTGGTTCATTTATGAACTGCACCTTGTGTACTTATCTAAAAATCATCATTTTTGTTTCAAAAATTTTATTTTTGTATGTTTATTCCAGATATATAATCATATCAACGAATTAAAATATTCGAATAAATCATAAAATTCCTTTTTACTGTAAAATTGAATGTCTAGAGTCCATGATATACTTTCAAGCTTCAAAACAAAGTTCAAAACTATGATTTAAGATTAAACAACCTATTTTGTTTAAAAATCCTAAGTTTAAAATGTTTTATATGAAGAAGTATTAATTTTTCTCTACTTTTCTTTACTCTATAACCAAATATATGGAAGAACAGGCCATATAAAAATTTCCAGTGCAAACAGAAAATACACAGAGCTGCTTGTTTAAACTATACAGCAAAGCACATACCATTCATAAATCAAATACACAAGTTTAAATTTGAAAAACATCATGTTTACTCACCTGAATTATTGTTGAAACAGAGAACAATTCTTGTGGAAGAGCTGGAGTTTGAATTCCTGTAAATCTTCCTTGCTTCTGATTTTTGATGATATTTAAGTTTGTAAAATAAAGATGTTTATTTTTTTTTCTTTTCTCAGGTTTACTATGTTATGAACGAACTGGAGCTAAAGTAGATGTATATATAGAAATAGCTTTGAACAGGGATATGTATTGTTGGTACAAAATATTTGATCAGAGATTTTTTTTTTTGAATGGAGGCTGAGATGATTTCTTATGCAATTCGAAATGACAACCGTTGTACTAGCATTTAATGCATATGTCTTCCATATAAGCTACAGCCTATCTTATATTATTTTATTTATGCACTTAGATTTCTTGTAGATATTTGTTTTGTCTCTTTTTGCATTGCAAATATATGTATTCCACAGGTTATCTTTTCCAAACTTATCCTATATGTTTATGTAAAGTAATTATAGTTATTGTTTTGACTTATGTATTTATTTTTATCTTTGTGCTAAACATAAAATTGTTATAGTGCAAATTTATCTTATGTTACAACATAACCATATAATTTATTATTAACATACATTCTTAGTTTTATTTCTATTTATAGTTTAACTTTCAAATATTTGACTTATGACATATATTTGAACTTATATTTTATATTTATATTTATATTTATATTTATATCTTATATTTATATTTATATTTAATATTGATAGGATTGTTTATTTTAAACATTATTATTTAGATTACATTTTATATGTATTATATTAAAGGTTAATAATATAGAACTTTTGATTTTATTGAATAAGACAGATTTTATTATAAATATTTTTGAAAGATTCTATTTTAAATTTTCAAATCAAAATTTCCTTCACAAAACATATATAACTGGTAAATGTCCAAAGATCTTATCAGTTTATAAAATGAAAAGCTTGTATTTATTAATTAGATTAAATTCTTATTATAATACTATGGTCAAAATCCCGGGTCCTTACAAAAAGTAAAGTTTCAAGTTTTGAAAATTACGAGGCCGTATAGCAATAGTCAATATACATGCAGTTCGGAAAATCTTACTATTTTCCTAATCTAAACTTGTTTTTAAGGTGAGTGAGTTAAGATTTAATAATATTTAAAATATTAGCATTTAAGGTTTGACTAGTCGTGCTCGTCCAGTTTTAAGCATTGATTATTGTCATATTTAATAGTAGATTTCCTTTCCTCCATCAATGGGTTGAGCAGATAGAATGTGTAGGAACATTGAATTGAACGTCTTGTGAATTAAGTTTCACGTTTGACTATAAAGCGTTCGACGATATGCATGGTTAAAAATTGAATTTTAATAAAGGTGTTGTTAAAAGAAAATCTTCAGATAATTTTATAAGATAAATTAAGAGAGATGACTTTACAAATTAGAACAACTAAATGTTTTTTAAATATGAAAATATTTTTGAGAATGTTAAATCCTGGTGGCTTTGATAAATTCTAAATGTTTTTGGAAAATAGTAATAATCTTTCTTAAAGATATTTTAAGATATAATACTTTAAGATGAAGTTTATGAGTAAGGTTTTCTTTGGACAGTTCGGGAATAAGTCTTGATCTGATTGTTGATGATCATAATAATTTTCTAAGGGACAATCAAATGTTTGCTAGGCAGATAGGATAGTGCATTTAGTAAATTATTCTCTTTGTTGTTGTACAAATCAAAACAAGTTCAAATCCGAATGAATCTGAAGCAAGTGGATGATTTTGTTAAAAACTATTTGTTTATAAATAGTATTGTTTCGAGAAGAAATTTGGAAAAAGAAGAAATATATTTATTAACTAGTTCATATGTCTTGGAAAAGACTAAAAATGGGTAAAAGATGTGTTCAAATGACAAACACTTCTCTTGAGTATTGCCATTCTTAGTAAAGGGGTATATGGTACTATTTGGTAGCACCTAGTTCCTTGACATCGTTTTGGAGTTGCCTGGGCTATATGTGACGACTCGTAAATCCGTACCCTCTGAACCGACAATAAACCACATAAGTCGACCCAGAGTGAACAGAATTGTAGATGATCATGAGAAAGAAAAGAGAGGGCGAGATGAAAGAGAGAAGAAAGAAGAGAAGAAGAAGAGAAGCAGAACCAGAACGATACAGAATCTCACATCGCAGGAATAACATATAATATAGATCAATAATCTTTACAAAGAGAAAGTGTAATATCAAAAATAATATCAGAGTACACAATAAGTAATCATCAGTTTGGACGATTATAATAACCTCTCCTCACAAATGCTGATAATTTACAACAACAAGAACAATGCAGTGGAAAAATAAACATATATGTGTATCTGAAATGAAGATATCCACCTCACTTGTTGAAGCTCCAAAAGCACCAAATATGAACCTGTAAATGTACTCGGTCTGACCTGAGTATTGAAAGGGAAGAACTTTCGAATCAGTCTGGTAAACCAGTGTGAGAAGAACACAGCTCAACCGAATCTATAAAGTTATCAGAACTTTCCCTTTATCAAAACAAAAGGTATCTCATAAGACGACGTCCACACATAAATACGGATGATTTTTTCCATTATGATAACCAAAACTTTTCATATCAAATCATGGTATATTGTAATAATGTATGTTATACAAATAATAATCAACATAGTAAAATTGTTACATTATTAAATTCCAAAAATACTAGGCTCTATAAACAAAATGGTAGGCACGTAGTAGATTTTGCATTCCATTCAAATGACTATGTGAAGAGACTACCTTGAGAGATGTACCTAGGGTCCAGATACTGGGCGCCTAAACCAACACAAGACCAGCCTACCCCTCGCTGGATAATATCGAATATGTCATCACTTCGATTGTTACCGACCTAAAGTCCCTGGCCATAAGCATACATCAACAATAATCAGATACACGACATTATATGTTGCAATGATATATCTAGAAGGGTGATGACATCTCCTAATGGGAGTGACCCATTTTAGCCTTGTTGCTTCTATCCCTGTTTCATTCATTTTTCGAGGAGTGAGGCTAAAAAAGGTATTGGCTACCTTTCACATATCACATCATCATCATCTTTGAATGCCACATTACCATTCCCGTTGACTGCTAATTACCTTCCATAAAAATACAACCCTTGAGCTCGTACGTCTTAAGGAGGATGTTAAGCTAAGAGAAGTTGCCTTCTCCACCACCACATGATGTACGTTTGTAAAAACAAATGTATGTAATCTTAGAAATGCAGTGTCAGACAGTCATCCACACAAGTTGTCCAGAAACAGGACAAACCAAAGGTACTCTCCTACCACATACTATAGGATTAGTAGCGACAACCCTTGCAATGGATATTTCATAATGAAGAGACTACTGCTACTATATGTATATTATGATTTTAACCTCGAAATGATCAACAAGCAGCCCTTCACTATGAAAATCATAATAACAATATCATCGAGAAACCTGCACAATCGTCGTATATATGTTGGTCCGAAGTGGTTTTCAAATAAATCTGATCCCGATCTCTTCGCACCAATAATACAAAAGTGTTACTCAACCTCATATAGAAACCAAGTCTCCTAGACTTATCACGTTTTCAACTTTCAACTTGCTATCTTTCGGCCAAGAAAGAAGCTCGATGGATTGGAGTAATACTCTACACTACACAAGTCAACATTCTTAACACAAACAATAATCAAGCCTACACAGTCAGTTATGTACTGAGTGTACGACTAGTTAGTCTCTACATCAATCTGAGAAACTAAAATGGCCAAATTTGATAGTCGGTTATTTAACTATCAAAGCAACAAAAAAAAATCTAGCACATAAGTAGTCACTGGTCCTGATTTTATTAATTGTTTCTAAATCAAACCACTTTTCCAAATCATTTACTTTAAATACCATTTCAATATTTCAATATTTGGAAATATTTCCATATACTTATTTTAGTAATAAGTGAATTTATAATTTATTTTATTTTCAAACCATTTAAACTCAATTTTGTAATATCACTTTCCCAAAAATTCAATTAAAGAATTATTCTCTTTAAAAACATGAATATATATTTCCTTTTTATAAAAATCCATATTTAGCTTATCAAATTAAATTGATTTTACTTTTATAAAACAGTGTTTATAATTCATAATTCTATTTTATAAAAACTTCCACATATAAAATTCCTTTTTAACAAATTTCCATTTCTATTTCATTTATATGTCAAATTTCCATTATAAGTTTATTTACTTATAAATCTCTTTATTTACAAATTCATTCTTTTATAATCTCATTATTTATAAAGTCCATTATAAATTCTTTTCTAGATTTCAGTTGCAAATCCGTCTACAAATCTGATTACAATTCCATTTCTAATATTTATAAAACACCGTTTATAAAATTTATTTCATTAAATCTCTTTATTAATAACATTCCTTTTATAACTTCCTTACTTTATGAATCTCATTTACTTATAAGGTTTCATTTATAACTTCTTTTTAACACTTACAAAACTCGTTTATAACCCCATTACTTTATTTATAAAACATCAAATTTTTAAATCTTACATATAAACCATTTATAATAAGTTCAAAATTCTCAATTTAACTTATTTTATAGTCGAATTCATATTTTAGAAATCATATTTATGTATATTTCACAAAAACATAATTTTTATAACATAAGAATTATAACTTTTTATTTTTTTAAAATAATTCCATTTCTTTAATCATTCAAAAGTTATTAAAACATATATATTTTCAAAACCACATTGAAATCCATTTTAAATTGAAATCATCATTTTAATATTTAAATTCCAAAAATAGGGTCCAATGTTGCAAAAGCGCTAAATAAGAGGATTCACATCAATAATAGCAATCATGGCATCCATCGCATCAAATATCACATAATACAACATATATAACAACATGTGTAAAAAAACATCAAACATAGTGAGGAATCCTGTTGGATCCCAACAACCTATCACCTGCAACAAATGTACATATGAGAAAATATGTACAATGTCTGCTTCGAGGTAGACGCGCGTACAAAGCGTCATCCGCTCATACACAGGAAGCTATAGGGTCTCATCTGCTTCAATAGGCAGGAATATATCCAACTACTAACTACTATAGTATAACATCCAAACATCCAATATATACATATATAACATCCAAATTCATCAAAACAACAAAATAAAAATATTCCCACTGATATAAAAATATAAGCGGATCAGAAAGAGTGAGTTTTACTCAATTTGCTTATAGCCGTCGTGGTAGCGTTTTATTTCGATTAAAATTAAACGAGCGTTTAATTTTATCCTAAATTTTCAATAGCTCCATATACATCCAAACTAGCTCTAAAATGTAGTGCTCGACAATATGAACCTAATATAATTCGTTTCGTATGAAACAGACCTCGGATGAAATAGTTATGGATTTTTAAACATTCAAGAATTAAAGATATAATTAACTTAAACTAATTACATAATTAACAAAATGATTAACCTAATCTCTCTCCCAGTTCTCACGTTCGTTACCCAGGTTACACGCGTACTTGACCTAAATACGTACGACTTCATCTTGATTGCCCCACCTCCTTAGCTCGAACAGAGGTTGATCAAAGACCACCCATAAGCGCGCCTACCTCCACTGCACCCACATTCAAGGACTGGCTGCCTGAAGCTCCGCCCCGCGCTCAAAAAACATGCTCGAACACACAAACTTTACAGACCAGATCTACCTTAAAACGATGACGATAGCTCGAATCCACCATTGGATATGTAGAGCTCGTGATCCTATATGATTTTGCTTTAGAACTCAAAGGCTAATTCTTCACAGATTGAGAGGAGACTGAGGAGGAAGAATAGAAAAATTCTAGCCATTGAAAAATTAGAGGTGGCTGTGATCTTATTAGCTACGGCTTAGCAAAATGAAGGTCCGTATATAGACAACTACAAAACACTATCCATGTCCAAAATTTATGGACTCCAATCGAGGCATGCCACTTGGCGTTCATAATATTTTACTCCTGTTCCTAATACAATGGAATATATATCGGAGGCCAATTCCATTATATACATAAGACAGGTTTTCGTATCAAATTATTTTAAATAAATTTACTTAAATAAATTTCTAAGCGTTTTAGCTTCGCATGACCAAACCGTACATAATGGCCAGCAAATCCGTACCTCATTGAGTCGACAGTATTTCACATCAGCTCAACTCAAATCAGACAGAAATACGAATCTTTATGGGAAAGAAGAAAAGATAGAAGAAGAAATAGAAACAACGACACATAATCTCACAATCGCAGCAGAATAAATATAATATATAATAACAACTTTATACAAAAAATCTGTAACCGTTTATACTTACAATCATACGAGTACACAATCAATATATCAATCCGAACAGTTATAATAACCTGTCCTCACACAACGGAATAAAAGAAGTACGTGATATACGTCAGAAATCCTCCAACTCATCTCCTGAGCCCCATAGCATCCTACCCTGAATCTGTAATACTCGGTCTAACCCGAGCATTATAATAAAATAACACCCGAGTCAGTCTGGAAAACCAGCGTGAGAAAACACACTCAGTTTAAATTATCAGAGTCATCAAAATCCTTTGAAAAAAAGGTATCTCGTAAGACCGCATCACATATAAACATGATGGGTTTTCCCCTTACGATAACCAAAATATTTTTATCAAAATCATCTGATATTATAATAGTGTCTAAACCAAGTAAATAAAAAATAGATGAAATGCTTGCATCTCACGTTTCAGCACAGCTGGGCATAATCAAAACCGTACGGCGCTTATTAAATGATGGATTCCATCGAATGACCGGGCCACTGGGGTATAGCCCACCACAGTACACCTCTAGAACAATGTACCGAGGACCACGCTGGGATCCCTTGCTACACAAGACATGTCTATCCTTAACCTGGATAAACCGAATATGTTATTACTCCGGGTGTTCCCACCCTTACCACCGAGCGCTCCGTCCATGCACATCCATATCCATAATATATAGATTTTCGAGGACATCTAGAAAGGTGATAACATATCCTAATAAGGTGCGATCCACTTAGCCTCGCTGCATCTCCCCTGTTTTGCTCATTCCCGGTTGTTGAAGCTCAAGGCTAATCGTTACCTTTCAAGAAAAAAATTCTATTTAGAATGCTCATCATCCTCCAATGACGATGTTCTGATAGCATTCGTCCATACAAATTATCCTAGGTTTGGACAAACTGAATCACCGTCTTCATCATCTTTACGGTATTCATTCGTTATGTTCAAATCGGATCGAAGTGGTTTTCGAATAATTAAATAAACGATTAACGAAATTGGCCAATATTGATAGTCGGTTATTTAACTATCAAATAAATATCCATAAATAGACACTGGGCCTTATTTTATAATTCTTCAAACATTTTTTTCAAAATATCTTTACTGAGATATATACTCAAATCCCTTCCCATATTCCACTATTTGAAATCCTTTCAAATACATATCCATAACAGGATATTTTCAGACCATTTCAACATTTAAAAATATTTCCAAATTTTCATTTTTATACTCAGGAAAATATTATATGCCTTATTTCCAATCATTTCAAATATCAACGCCTCAGAGAATATCTCATAACTTATTCCATAAGTCTCCAAGATCACTGATAAATCCCCTTTTCCAATTTCCAAACCAGTATACTTATTTAAACGCCATTCAGCAATTTATAACCTCTTGTATAAATTCAAATTTCATTTCAAATCTCCATATTCATACATTTTGAAATTTCCATTTACTCCAAATCCCTTGTAAAATTCCTTCCCTTAAAACATATTCATTTGAAAGCCCATTTATGCATCTCGAGAGAATTTGTAAATAAAAATTTCCAATCACTTCAAAGCTATATATATATATATAATAATAATTTTATAGGACAATAATTTATTTTTAAAACAAGTACAAATAATTATTTAAAATATCGAAAGCACCTTTATAACATCAATAACTCATTTTTAGGTAAACAAATAAATTTTCAAAGCTGATTTTAAAAGTTAGAATTACTAAAATAAACACTTCCTATTTAAAAATCTACTTGCCAAAGTATTTCAACCTAACTAGTTTAAAATTACATAGTTTTAAAATAATTAAATTTCCCTTTCGAATAACAAAATTAACTTTTTAGAATAGAAAAATATACTTTTAAACCTCAATAACTAATTCAATTTATAAATTCCTCTCGAATCACGTCGTATCACTTCCATTCAGATTTCCTTAACCGTCTTTATTTCCAAAAATAGTTCCACTATTTTTCTCACTCTTTTCCCATATTCTAATATAAATTCTCCCTGTAAATTTATATTTCCAACCTATCATATGATATCAAATTCCTTTATTTATAGACATCGTTTATAAATTTTATAACTGTTTTGCGTTTACCTTTTTCTAAAACAAATCTTATTTGTAAAATCCTGTTATAGAAATTCATTTCTAACAAATTCCATTTATGCCACCAGTCTATTTTTAATATTGATTTTTAAATCCTTTTCATATTTCAGAATACCATTTTCAAATTCCTTTATAAAATTAATTTTTAAAGTCTCTATTTAACCCCATTCACGAATAGTTATGTACAATTCAAAATTAATATATTATTCCCAATTTAGTTTTCATAAAAAATGATTCAATTCCTAATATAAATATTTTTATATCAAAAATCCCCTTTAATATATTTATGGTATTTTAAAATAATAAAATTCAGGACAATGCTGCAATAGCATCCAATAATTCAAATTTCAATAATAATCGATAACAAATTATCGACACACATCATATATCACTATATATGAAGAATAAACAATATATTTGAGGAATCCAGTTGGATCTCTCCAACATGTTTCCCTGCATCCACAGATGTTAATAAAACATAAAAAATACCATTCCCACTTTGAGAGGGATATCGCGGTATATAGGGTCATCTGCTATTATGCGGGCGTATAGGGTCGCTACCGCTATAATATGCAGGAATATCACTTTAGATACTAATATATATACACACTACCATATACATTTAACATTCAAAAGATAATAATTTATAAAATCAGCCAACAACCAATAATTTAAATTCATCATTTTTAAATTATTCTAGCAATCCCAATGAGTGAGATTTTACTCACCTTGATATTTAATTCCGATCCGTTCCAATTTAAATCCCCATGCCTAGATTCCGCTTGATTTAAACCTCATATGGATAAGTTGTTAAATTTATTTGTTTATCTCAAATTTTAATCCTTAATTAAGTAGCTAATTATATAGTTAAACTTAACTACAGATTTTATATCTTCACTATCATTCGTTTCCGGCAAGAAAGGACAACCTCATTTCTCGTGTCATGCCACCACACTGCCTCGTCGTCTCCAGTGACCACTTCCACTTCCTTATCAACCAATATCGTGAGGCCAGTAAGCTTCCTCCCGGCTGCAGCTCTGCACGCAACTCTTTTTTTATACGAATCACGTCTTCCTTCCATTGCACGCTCAACATCGACACGAATATGGGTCACCATCTCAACCTATGCTGCGATCGCATACAATCTGAAACGTTGCCTGCCCAAGTTCGCATGCACGTACAAGCACCCATCCTTCCCTAACTCAAGCATGCATCAAAATCCTAGGTGAAAACTTCCTTCGGCTCATCGAGATCTCCGCGCCATGAAACTTTAGTCGAGCCAAAGCCACGTCGCCCTATGTCTTCAGTCCCTAGCCCATCGCGATAACACCAGCCTCACTGTGAGCTACACCACCAGATTGCGATCTTGCTTCGAAATTATCTTCCCTTTTTTTAAACTACGTGGATTCGAATTTTGAAGGAAAATGCAATCTCCTTTTTTTTCTACCGAAACGATTTGATCTTGGACGAGAAGGCAGCATGATTTAACGAAGAGAGATGGCAGTTTTGTGAATGACTTTGAATTGAACTGATTTAAGGGGAAAAGGACACGATTAAATGACAAGAAGGTGGCGTGTATAGGAAGGAAAAGAAACGTGATTGACTGGTCAATACATACATGCATACATACACACACGCACACACACACACACACACACACACACACACAATTAAATAAATTCCTGAAATATCTCGACTTACACGACTCAAAATTGTGAACCCTGATGAGGCATGCCGCAAGGCATTTATAATGTTATACCCTTATTCCAAATGTAATGAAAAAGGTTCCGATTTCTAATTCGATTGTATGGAGAAGGTAGCCTTTTGGACCCAATTATTATATTGAATTTCGAATATAAATTCCAACACGTTTATATTTCGTACCGCTAAAGGATAACTCCAAACATTACGAAATTAGAAATCCGATAATTATACAATATTACGGATCCAATGGAACTGGTTACATCGAATCCCAAGACTGTGTCCAGGATGACTATTTTTTTAAATGTCAATTCAAACAAATTATTTTTAAAATTGAACAGATCACTTTTAAATTCAATTTTAAAAATTTTATTATCTTCATTATTATTAATATAAATGTTTACAAGCCTTTAAATTATTTTTATCGATCTTAAAACTCAAGATATAATAATTTAACCAATATTCAATTATAAATTTCAATAATTAAATCATTCAATAAATCGCTATATTTAAATTCTGAATTTTTTTATAAATAAAAAAACAAATTTTTATATTCAAATTCAATATTTAAAATCATTTAAATATTCCAAATCAAACGTCAGAAAATCCGGGTATTTACATTCCTCCCCTTTAAAAGAATTTCGTCCCCGAAATTGCTAAGGCAGAAGAATGCTCCAAACCCATTAATTTATCCAAAAACCCACTTAGTGAAATTCGATATTTCACTTTCTAATCTTTTGGTTCTACCCAAAACAATTAGTTTTCAATTATAATCCTAGAACCTTTCATTTCAATTCCAGTTTCAAATCAATTGGTCTTTAAGAAAAAAATTTCAAAATTTTCAAAATTTTTCTAACACCCTAATTTTTAGAATTTTTTTAGCAGAGTCTCTTTGTACGGAGGACCTTTTGCAATATGATAAGAGAGATAAATATATATACATCGACCCACACGGTCGAAAACAAAATATATATTTATATTTTCGCAATATTTAATCTGAAAACATACCTTATTTAGCATTTTTAAGCAAGCGGCTTAATTTGGTTTGCAATTCGTGCAATCAAAGTCAACCAAAACAGCTCTGGTTACCTGTACTTACTCAACTTAAACATGTAAGTACCAAATAAATGAAATTCCATGATATTTCATTTATTTAACTAATGTAACACATAAGTTTCATAAACTAGCATGCTAAACATATATCATAAGCAATTTATAAGGTTCTGATACTCATTTAATCATTTTCAATCGATCGATATATCATTTTATTCGATTTAAATGATTTACAACTCACTTTACATGCATTCAATTCATTTTTAAACCAAACAAACTCATATTCTCCTCAAATTGATTAAAATCAATTTATTCACTTGCCATTTATTCATAGGAATTTTAATTACTTCCGTTTATGTCAAACAACAAATATTTCCATGCAAATTTGATGATATTTATTTAATAGAATGACCATTTCAGTCTATCGCTATTTTAAATGGAATCCAACTCAATTTATATTTAATTCCACCCAATTTCTAATTGATTCTCAATCAATTCATGTATATTCCACTCACAACGATATTCATTATATTCAAATCAATTTTATTAAGCTCGGAATTATTCAACGCTAATTTATTAAATAGTCATTTCATAAATTATTTAAGCCAAGCTTCCATTAAAAATATTAACTGAAGTTAATTTATTTTTATCTAACTATTCCAACTATATAGTTTAAGTTCATTTTTCTGGAAAAAAATTTCCGATTCAAATCACTGATTTGATTTTTATTAACTCAAATTTCATTCCGTCTACTAATTATGTGATATCCCGAAATTTTGGCAATATAAATTTAATAATCTATATTAAAAATTTAATTGATTTGATAATTTTTTATAATAAAATTTGAATTGATTTAATAATCTTCTTTAATAAACATTTAAATTGGTAGATTTTACCTTTTTAAAGTTAATATATTGTTTTCTATTTATAATGTATATAATTGTATATATTGTAAATAGAAAAGTTTTAGTTTGCAATTTAGTAAATAAAGTAATTTTCTAATTCCAATTTATTTTTGGTAAATTGGAAATTTTGATTTAAATTTAACATTTAGCTTTTCAAAGCAATTTAATAAATAACTATATGCTTAAGGTAAATCTTATTTGTTTAAACTATATTTAGTATGAATTTAAATTAGATTTACATAAAAGCTTTGTCTTAAAATTATATATATAAGAATTTAAAATTCAATTTACAAATGATCTTAATATATTGAGTAATAGAAGTAATTTATAATCCCTTTTATAAATTATTTTTAAATTGTTAAATTTGTTATTTTCAAATAATAATTATAATACTTAGTTTTTATAAACATAAACAGTTTTTTTGGAAATAGGATTTGTTATTTTTAAATTTAAATTTAATGGTAGTTATATATCTATATACATATAACTTGATTTTTCTTAAATTAGATTTTATAATTTAATTTAAATTTTAATTTAATGTTTTGAAATTTAAAAGAATAAGTACTTAAAAATATTTGAATAAGCTTATATTTATAATTTGTCTGTTTCATTTCTCTTTAATTAAAAAAGGGAGAAATTTATTTATATACACATAAGAAATAATAAATTAAGATTTAAAAGTTTTTATAAACAATTTAAATTAAAATAAAAAATACTTAAATTACAAGTGTAAGTTTCTTAAGACATTTAAAATGATATGTGTAAGGCATAAATTAAATATTGTGAAAAATGTTAAATTTAAAACAAGTGTCCTATTTAGATTTTCTTTGTCTTTTATTGTAATTAAATCAAAAATTTATCTATATAAACACATCTCTTCTCAAATCATTTTCTTTTTCTATTCTTCCTCTTCATAACTTGAGAAAATCTTCAGCTAAAAATCTGAAATCGATCTTGTTCAAATCTAAAACCAATATCTCCCCTAACCCAAAACAATCTGAAATTACCTCCACATACCAGTGTCTATTACCTGCAGCCCCTTCAAAACATTAACCTAAAAGCAATTTGCAATTCTAAAACCTGCATGCAACAGCAGTTTCATTCAAGCCTGCAATCTCCACCATTTCTGTATTAAAACAATCAAGACTGCATTTTTTTATCTGGAAGCATGCATGTAAATCAGGGTGCAAGCATTACAGTAAAAACAAGATTAAAGTTTTAAAAAGCAAGCATGCAACTGAGTTTTAAGATCTTAAGAACCACTGCAACTCAAAGTTTTGAAATTGAAGCACATTCAAGTTCAAGCTTTTCAAAAACTAGGTGCTCTGCTCATAAATTTACTGGTGGGTAACATTATCTTTAAAAAAATTAAGTATATGAAATCTGTTTGCATGCAATTTCTAAGATGAAGAATGAATTGTGTGGATGTATATGAAATTCCTGTATATATTTTGTATTGATGTATGACTTCTGTTGTATATGTTTCTGCCTGATCTTAGTTTTTAAAAGATTAGATTTTTAACCAAATTCATTATCTATTGAATAAATCTTTGTGAGGACTTAGGATGCAAATAAAACTTGTTTGATTCACATGAAGTAGGTTTTAAATGTTTATTTATGTTAAAATAAATTTGAAATTTATCTGTAAACCTGGGAAAACAGATAAGTTTAAAGTGATGGTAAATTTTGAAACATCCTAAACCATTAATTCAAGTATAAAATCTGAAACTATAAACTAAATCATGATTTTTAGGAATGAAATTTCAATTTTTAATATTGGATTAAAGGAGCAGTTTGGGTTTTATTAGAAATGATGTTTTGGGTTAGAACTGTTGTTCTAGATGGTCGGGGTGGCCAGCATCGTCTCTGGTGATAGGAGAATCAGGGAAAAATATGGAGAAGAGGATTAATGCATTGAGGCGATGGGGGTTTTGGATTGAAGATTTAAACCCTAGTTTTCTGTTCATCGGAAAATTTGGTCGACGCAAACTCTAGAAGTGATCGAGCTTTCCCAGATTCAAGTAGGTGATTGATGGGGTATGGAAGAGGTCGTGGCCGGAGGTGAAGCCACTCTGGTGATTAGAGGCGAGAGATTTTGGTGATTTCCAGTAATCGACATTGATCCAGTTTTGAGCTCGAAAGCTCATTTTTGATTTTGGGGTTCTGCAATTTGTTTCATGGTCGGAATTAGGTTGAAGGATGGTCGCCGACTTGTGAGTGTCGTCGCGAGAGGTCGGAATTGGTTGCAGTGGTGGTGCAGGTGCACGAAGTTCATGGTGTGTCAGCTGTGTTTTAGGGGAGAATGGGTTCTCGTGTTTTGTGCGGGCTGATTCATGACTTGCTCGAAGCTTTGGGTTGATTGTCTCGAAGTAACTGTTGAGTGGGCTCGGGTGTTTGGTTGTTACAGGGTTATGTATAACCTGACAGTATTTAGTTTGAATGATATTCAAATAAAAGGTTAATCGAGTTACTCGAGTCGTTTTGAGTTTTGCTCGAGCTAGGTTAGGTTAGACTCGAGTGATTTATTTGTGGCTCGAGTTAGTTTTGTTACAGGTTAGAAACCTGTTTTATTTTCAAAATTTAAACTGAAATTTAAAATACTAAGCAAAGATTTAAAATGAGTTTTAAATCTAATTTTAAATTATGGATTCAAGCTTAATTTGAATCATAGTTGGAAATGAACAAAGTTTTAAATTCAAATTTATTTAAAATAACCTTAAGAGGTTAAGTGTTTAAAAGCATTTTTAAAAGAATTTGAATTTAAATTGGAGTTTGAAATATAAAGAAATGTTTTAAACAAAGTTTAAATCTGATTCAAATCTAAATTTGAATCTTTGTTTTAAATTTAAGTGTTTTAACAATTTTGAACGATAAAGTAAAATTTAAATGTTTTGAATTTAAAAAGGAATTTGGTTTAAACTCTTGTAAAATTTCTTTTATAAGAGAAAGTATTCTTTATCATGTAAATTTAAAGTTTTTAAATTGATTTTAATTTTTGTTAAAGATAAATTGGGTTTCATTTTAAAACTTAAATTTAAAATGAAATTTGAAATTAAATTTGGAAATGAATGTTTTCAAATATATTTGTGAATGATAATTTAACCATAAATGAGAAAAAGGTTTTATTTTAAAGTTAAATTAGAATTTAATGATTTGTTATTCATTTATTTATTAGGGCAATTAAATGGATAATAATAAATTAATGTAATGGATAATTATTTAAAGTAATTAAGGGTTTCAACTTAGGGTTTAAGATTAATTATTCTTAGAATAATTAACTTGTAATTTACGAATCATTAATTAAATAAGATTAGATTTTATTAATGATTAGTAATTAATTAATCAAGTAATAAAGGATTAATTAAGTTATAGTTAACACTTAATTAATTAAATTAATTAGGGGTTAATTAATGGGCTATTAATGGTTAATTAATTTATAACCAATAATGATTAAAATAAGTTAATTACTTTAGAAAAATAATTAATGAATTGTTATTAGTTAATGAAGGTCATTAACTAAGGATTATTTAATATTTAATTAATATGATTAATTTTTTTAATAATTAATTAGATTAATTAATTTAAAGATAATCATTTGCGTAAATTGTTAAGTATAATTACTTATGGAAGTAATTAAGGAATTAATTACTCATTGTAATTAATTGAGTTTAATCTGATTAGATTAAGTTAATTAATTCAGTTTAATTAATTTAGAATAATCATTTGATGATTTGTGAAGTATAATAATTTAATGAAGAGAAATTACTTAGGAAAGTAATTAATGGGTAATTACTGGATGAAATTAATTGAAGGTGATTTGTTGATGAAAGTAATTTGAGTATAATTACTTTGTGAATTAATCAAGGGATTAATTTGAGATAATTAATTAAGAAGTAATTAATTTATTTGGTGAAGTAATTAAGGGTAGTTAATTACTGAAGGCGGTTAGTCAAGGGTGATTAACAATTATAGTTTAAATTAAGATTAATTTCTTAATGTAATTAATTTAAATAAGGTAAATAATTAAAATGTAATTAAAGATGATTAATTAATATAATTAATGATGTAATTAAGATTGATTAATTAAGATTAATTAATCAATAATAAGTGATTAAAGGTAATTAATTGATGTAATTAATTAAGGATTAATGTAATTAATTTTAGTTAATTAATAAATAAAGTAATTATAGGTTAATTACTGTATTTGGTTAAGTATAATTAATTTGTAAAATTAATTAAAGGATAATTACTTGAATGCAATTAAGGGATAATTAATCAAGAATGATTAATTAAGGTGATTGATTAGAGGATAATTAATTAATTTGTAATTAATTAATGGTTATGTAAGAAAGATTTATATTGATGAAGTAATTAATTTAATTCACTTTAAATTAATTAGAAA
Organism: Allium cepa; assembly: GCA_030765085.1. Lineage (NCBI taxonomy): Eukaryota > Viridiplantae > Streptophyta > Magnoliopsida > Asparagales > Amaryllidaceae > Allium > Allium cepa. The sequence goes on from CM060937.1 coordinate 906,659,624, forward strand.
TGATGTAATTAATTTAATTCATTTTAAATTAATTATATTTGGTATGATTATGGATCATTGCTTATGTATGGATGAATTATATTAGTTGCCTTGAATGGTTTGAGATCTCAGATATGAGATAAGTAATGTTGAGTGATATGGATGCATTGGTTACATTGTGATGATGATTTGGATTATCTTTTGGTAAATATAATATGGATTATCTATTGTGATGATTATCTATTGTAAATCTGTGAATTATCTATCTGGATGTATATAGATAACTGAATTGTTTTAAACTTTAAAACAACTTGGCCTCAAAAGATATGCTTTGGATTTCGATGAGACCAGGATCGGGTTTCCAGTTTTGGATATCCGAAAACCACATCGATCCAAATTAACGATAGGTCGTGAATCTCAAGTGAAGAGTGAAGAATCGAGGTGTACGGACTATTTGTTAGTATAACTCTGAGGGTGATTCCGAGATGAGTTTGACGGAGTAGTACTTTCAGATTCAAGATGAAGATTCAGAGTGCAAGGGTTATCGTCGTTAACTCTGAGGGTGATTCCAAAATAAGTGTAACGAGATAATGCCTTCGGTTTCGTTCGAACCTGGAACGAACTTGTATGGATTGAATGATTTCAGAACATCGCCAGGTGGACGATGAGCACTCTAAGAGATGTGTTCTCTAAAGGTAATCATAGCCTCAAGCCTCATCAACCAGGAATGGCTAAAACAGGGAAGGTGCAGCAAGGCTATGTGGGTCATGCCCAAGTAGGACGAGATTTTCCCCTGTCTAGAAGTCCCTTTTTATTCGGCTGTATGGGCAGTTGGAACGTACGCCAACTGTGGGGTTGTCTTGTTCGGGACTGTCCAGTAAGAGATGGTTCCGGTCTTGGGTTGTAGGGGATTGGGAGTGATCCTCGGTACGTTGATCTAGACCACGTACTGTGATGGGCGGTACCCCGGTAACCCTGCCATTGATGGAATCCAAAATCCAATAAGTGCCAACGGTTTTGATTGTATTACCCACTTTTGTGTCTAGTAGCTGGAATTTAATAATGTAACAATTTCGGCTATTTTCTATTTACTTGAAAACCCTAGACCTATTATAATATCACTGGATTTCCTATCAAATGTTTTGGCCAGTGTAAGGTAAAAAAAATTCCATGTTTATGTGCGGGAAGTCTTACGTGATACCTTTCTTTTCAAAGGTTTTTCAAAGTTAAGCAACTTTAACATGTTACTCACACCAGACCCATGTCTGACCCAGAGTTTATCTTCTGTTTTCTTAAACTCTTGGGTACTCAAATTTTTATGAGTATCCAAGGGATTCAGGTTAGCTTTGACGAATTGTGGAGGAGCAATGGAGCAGGAGACTTCGGCGTTAGATATATAGTTTCTGCTGTGTGTTCTCTGTGTTGGTATTTCTTTGTTGAGTTGTATTGAGTTGCAATAACTAGAAAGATGTTTATAACTGTCTAGTATGTGATGTGTAATCTGTGTAACTCTGATTAGTGTTGTATACTATGTAATATTTATCTTATTAATATAATTTATTCGTTTTGCTGTTAAGATTATGATGTTGTTTCTTCTTTCTTCTCTTTCTTTTCTCTTTTCTATCCATTTCTTTCTTCAAGATGATGTGATTTTCTGTGTTGAGAAAGTTGGGTCGTCACAGGTGGTATCAAAGCGCTAGGTTGAGTGAATACCTAGGCTTTGAAGTGATTTCTTTCTTGAGAGAGCATATTTGTAATTTTGAATATATATATATATATATATATATATGTATGTATGTATGTATGTATGTATATATATATTTACTTCTACCTATCTGTTGGGTTACCAGTTCGGGTTTTCCAATACAAGTTATTAAGGTAGATAAGGTAGTGGTGTGTGTAACTCGACTACTACCAATGGTTGGAGTTTGAGTATTGAGGTTGGAAGTGTATCTATCGAAACTGTGGACCTAATACCGTCTCGAGTGACTTTTGCAGCTGGATGTAAGGATTTCATCGATCTCTGAAGGATACCTTTTAAAGGTTTCAAGTCCATTTTTGAAGTTAGATGAGTAGAGTTTGGATCTGTCGGTTGGGCAGAAGTGAATAATGGTATCTTGATACCTCAGGAAGTAGTAGCTGCATGATGAGACGCAGTGACTATGGATGTCTCTGAAGATTTTTCTTTGGAACAAGTTTAGGAAGTGTGTCTGCTTCGGTGTTATGGTTGAGTTCAGTAGGGTGTTTCTGTCTGGTTTGAGGTCCGAGTTTCTCGAAGAGCTTTGGATTAGGAAGTCTTTGGCGTCGGTGTCAGCAGTGCAGCTCGGAGTGTTCTATGCCGGCGGAAGGTCTTCTGGCTTAGCAGTTTTTCTGAAGGTGGAGTTCAGAAGCAGCAGAGTGGATCCATTTCTTTGATGGATTGGCTAGATAAGTGTAAGCTGTTCTGATTGGTAAAGAGAGAACAGTTTTCTTTGGATATTGAACTGGTTGATCGTAGAAGTGACTTGCGATAGCTTGAGTGTTCTCTTGAGTTATCAGAGGTTTGTCCTCATTTGGAGGTTGAGTTTTCTTATCGAATGGATTCCAGGAGTGCTATCAATGGTTCAGTTTAGTAGAAGGATGACTTCTAGAGAGAGGTTTGGTGAAGCAGCTTAGGATAAGGTGGGACATCTGAGTTTTCTTTTATGGATCTGTTGAACCATATTTCTGAGATGTGTTGTCCAGTTTGTGCTCGTGTTCTTCATCAGCATTTACTTCTACTTCAGATCAGAGTTGTGCAGCGAAAGCAGTTTTGGAGTGCTTTTGTTTTATCTTTTCCGGATAGGAGAAGTAAGTTAGTCTTCTGATGTTTGTGGAGTAGAGTTGGTGTACTTGGTTTTGGATTGATCTTGAGGAGATCATTATGTTGGGTTGTTTTGGTCCAGTTTGTTTCTAGAGACATCAGCGAAGGTTGAGCTGATCGGAAGAGATGAAGGCAGCCCAGGATCATCAAGAATGTTTTGTGGATAAGAGACAAAGGAAATTGGAATCCGAGTCGGAGATTTGATTTTGGGTAAGTTTTCTCCGATATAAGGAGCTTTGAGATTGGGTAAGACTGGGTAAAGTCAGCTCCGAGGTGTTTTGGATCTTTTCTGTGTTCTTGTGAGGACTGGTGTTTGATTTTCAAGGTTGAATTGCCAGTTTGGATAACTGGGATTCGATGTGTTTCACGTATCTCTGAGGGAGTACGTGTATGATCTTTCTATGGTTTTGGAACCAGCAATTCAGGGGGATGTGGTTGTTGAGTCAGACTTATCTGTAGTCTGATATCCTGTTTAGTTTTGTAGACCTTGTTGGATAGGAGCTCTATAGCTTAGTAGTATAGATTGTTTGGATTCTGTAGAGTGAGTATCCCGGTATTTATACTTGGGAAACTCTAGGAAATTCAATCCAGAATTTTTGTCTGGATAGTTAGATTTGTTTGTTTGAGTAAATTGGTTGCTATGGTTGTTGGCATATGATTAATATGTGCTTGTGTTTTAAAATAAAATCTTAAGATAGATTATTAAATTACCTTTGTTATAAATTTCGGGGACGAAATTCTTTTAAGGGGGGAAGGAATGTGATATCCCGGAATTTTGGCAATATAAATTTAATAATCTGTATTAAAAATTTAATTGATTTGATAATTTTTGATAAAAATTTGAATTGATTTAATAATCTTCCTTAATAAACATTTAAATTGGTAGATTTTACCTTTTTAAAGTTAATATTTTTTTTCTATTTATGATATATATATAATTGTATACATTATAAATAGATAAGTTTTGGTTTGGAATTTAGTAAATAAAGTAATTTTCTAATTCCAATTTATTTTTGGTAAATTGGAAATTTTGATTTAAATTTAACATTTAGCTTTTCGAAGTAATTTAATAAATAACTATATACTTAAGGTAAATCTTATTTGTTTAAATTATATTTAGTATGAATTTAAATTAGATTTACATAAAAGCTTTGTCTTGAAATTATATATATAAGAATTTAAAATACAATTTACAAATGATCTTAATATATTGAGTAATAGAAGTAATTTATAATCCCTTTTACAAATTATTTTTAAATTGTTAAATTTGTTATTTTCAAATAATAATTATAATACTTAGTTTTTATAAACATAAACATTTTTTTTTGAAATAGGATTTGTTATTTTTAAATTTAAATTTAATGGTAGTTATATATGCATCTATATATAACTTGATTTTTCTTAAATTAGATTTTATAATTTAATTTAAATTTGAATTTAATGTTTTGAAATTTAAAAGAATAAGTACTTAAAAATATTTAAATAAGCTTATATTTATAATTTGTTTGTTTCATTTCTCTTTAATTAAAAAAGGGAGAAATTTATTTATATACACATAAGAAATAATAAATTAAGATTTAAAAGTTCTTATAAACAATTTAAATTAAAATAAAAAAAATACTTAAATTACAAGTGTAAGTTTCTTAAGACACTTAAAATGACACGTGTAAGGCATAAATTAAATATTGTGACAAATGTTAAATTTAAAACAAGTGTCCTATTTAGATTTTCTTTGTCTTTTATTGTAATTAAATCAAAAATTAATCTATATAAACACATCTCTTCTCAAATCATTTTCTTTTTCTATTCTTCCTCTTCATAACTTGAGAAAATCTTCAGCAAAAAATCTGAAGTCAATCTTCTTCAAATCTAAAACCAACATCTCCTCTAACCCAAAACAATCTGAAATTACCTACACATACCAGAATCTAATACCTGTAGCCCCTTCAAAACATTAAACTGAAAAGCAATTTGCAATTCTAAAACCTGCATGCAACAGCAGTTTCATTCAAGCCTGCAATCTCCTCCATTTCTGTATTAAAACAATCAAGACTGCATTTTTTATCTGGAAGCTTGCAAGTAAATCAGGGTGCAAGCATTACACCATAAACAAGATAAAAGTTTTAAAAAGCAAGCATGCAACTGAGTTTTAAGATCTTAAGAACCACTGCAACTCAAAGTTTTGAAATTGAAGCACATTCAAGTTCAAGCTTTTCGAAAACTAGGTGCTCTGCTCATAAATTTACTGGTGAGTAACATTATCTTTAAAAAATTTAAGTATATGAAATCTGTTTGCATGCAATTTATGAGATGAAGAATGAATTGTGTGGATATATATGAAATTCCTGTATATATGTTTGTATTGATGTATGACTTCTGTTGTATATGTTTCTGCCTGATCTTAGTTTTTAAAATCTAAGATTTTTAACCAAATCCATTATCTATTGAATAAATCTTTCTGAGGACTTAGGATGCAAATAAAACTTGTTTGATTCATCATGAAGTAGGTTTTAAATGTTTATTTATGTTAAAATAAATTTGAAATTTATCTGTAAACCTGGAAAAACAGATAAGTTTAAAGTGATGATAAATTTTGAAACATCCTAAACCGTTAATTCAGGTATGAAATCTGAAACTTTAAACTAAATCATGATTTTTAGGAATGAAATTCTAATTTTTAATATTGGATTAAAGGAGCAGTTCGGGTTTTATTAGAAATGATGTTTTGGGTTAGAACTGTTGTTCTAGATGGTCAGGGTGGCCAGCATCGTCTTTGGTGATGATCTGGTGATAGGAGAATCAGGGAAAAATATGGAGAAGAGGATTAATGCATTGAGGCGATGGGGGTTTTGGATTGAAGATTTAAACCCTAGTTTTCTGTTCATCGGAAAATTTGGTCGACGCAAACTCTAGAAGTGATCGAGCTTTCCCAGATTCAAGTAGGTGATTGATGGGGTATGGAAGAGGTCGTGGCCGGAGGTGAAGCCACTCTGGTGATCAGAGGTGAGAGAATTTGGTGATTTCCAGTAATCGACATTGATCCAGTTTTGAGCTCGAAAGCTCGTTTTTGATTTTGGGGTTCTGCAATTTGTTTGATGGTCAGAATTAGGTTGAAGGATGGTCGCCGACTTGCGAGTGTCGTCGCGAGAGGTCGGAATTGGTTGCAGTGGTGGTGCAGGTGCACGAAGTTCATGGTGTGTCAGCTGTGTTTTGGGGGAGAATGGGTTCTCGTGTTTTGTTCGGGCTGATTCATAATTTGCTCGAAGCTTTAGGTTGATTGTCTCGAAGTAACTGTTGAGTGGGCTCGGGTGTTTGGTTGTTACAGGGTTATGTATAAACTGACAGTATTTAGTTTGAATGATATTCAAATAAAAGGTTACTCGAGTTACTCGAGTTGTTTTGAATTTTGCTCGGGCTAGGTTAGGTTAGGCTCGAGTGATTTATTTGTGGCTCGAGTTAGTTTTGTTACAGGTTAGAAACCTGTTTTATTTTCAAAATTTAAACTGAAATTTAAAATACTAAGCAAAGATTTAAAATGAGTTTTAAATCTAATTTTAAATTATGGATTCAAGCTTAATTTGAATCATAGTTGGAAATAAACAAAGTTTTAAATTCAAATTTGTTTAAAATAACCTTAAGAGGTTAAGTGTTTAAAGTATTTTTAAAAGAATTTGAATTTAAATTGGAGTTTGAAATGTAAAGAAATGTTTTAAACAAAGTTTAAATCTGATTCAAATCTAAATTTGAATCTTTGTTTTAAATTTAAGTGTTTTAACAATTTTGAACGATAAAGTAAAATTTAAATGTTTTGAATTTAAAGAGGAATTTGGTTTAAACTCTTGTAAAATTTCTTTATAAGAGAAAGTATTCTTTATCATGTAAATTTAAAGTTTTTAAATTGATTTTAATTTTTGTTAAAGATAAATTGGGTTTCATTTTAAAACTTAAATTTAAAATGAAATTTGAAATTAAATTTGAAAATGAATGTTTTCAAATATATTTGTGAATGATAATTTAACCATAAATGAGAAAAAGGTTTTATTTTAAAGTTAAATTATAATTTAATGATTTGTTATTCATTTATTTATTAGGGCAATTAAATGGATAATAATAAATTAATGTAATGGATAATTATTTAAAGTAATTAAGGGTTTCAACTTAAGATTAGATTTTATTAATGACTAGTAATTAATTAATCAAGTAATAAAGGGTTAATTAAGTTATAGTTAACACTTAATTAATTAAATTAATTAGGGGTTAATTAATGGGCTATTAATGGTTAATTAATTTGTGACCAATAATGATTAAAATAAGTTAATTACTTTGGAAAAATAATTAATGAATTGTTAATAGTTAATGAAGGTCATTAACTAAGGATTATTTAATAATTAATTAATGTGATTAATTTTTTTAATAATTAATTAGATTAATTAATTTAAAGATAATCATTTGTGTAAATTGTTAAGTATAATTACTTATGGAAGTAATTAAGGAATTAATTACTCATTGTAATTAATTGAGTTTAATCTGATTAGATTAAGTTAAATAATTTAGTTTAATTAATTTAGAATAATCATTTGATGATTTGTGAAGTAGAATTACTTTATGTAATTTAATGAACAGAAATTACTTAGGAAAGTAATTAATGGGTAATTACTGGATGTATTAATTGAAGGTGATTTGTTGATGAAAGTAATTTGAGTATAATTACTTTGTGAATTAATCAACGGACTAATTTGAGATAATTAATTAAGAAGTAATTAATTTATTTGGTGAAGTAATTAAGGGTAGTTAATTACTGAAGGAGGTTAATCAAGGGTAATTAATTATGGTTTAAATTAAGATTAATTTCTTAATGTAATTAATTTAAATAAGGTAATTAATTAAAATGTAATTAGAGATGATTAATTAATATAATTAATGATGTAATTAAGATTGATTAATTAAGATTAATTAATCAATAGTAAGTGATTAAAGGTAATTAATTAATATAATTAATTAAGGATTAATGTAATTAATTTTAGTTAATTAATAAATAAAGTAACTAAAGGTTAATTACTGTATTTGGTTAAGTATAATTAATTTGTAAAATTAATTAAAGGATAATTACTTGAATGTAATTAAGGGATAATTAGTCAAGAACGATTAATTAAGGTGATTGATTAGAGGATAATTAATTAATTAATTTGTAATTAATTAATGGTTATGTAAGCAAGATTTATATTGATGAAGTAATTAATTTAATTCACTTTAAATTAATTAGAAATGATGTAATTAATTTAATTCATTTTAAATTAATTATATTTGGTATGATTATAGATCATTGCTTATGTATGGATGAATTATATTGGTATCCTTGAATGGTTTGAGATCTCAGATATGAGATAAGTAATGTTGAGTGATATGGATGCATTTATTGCATTGTGATGATGATTTGGATTATCTTTTGATAATGATAATATGGATTATCTGTTTTGATGATTATCTATTGTAAATCTGTGAATTATCTATCTGAATGTATATAGATAATTGAATTGTTTTAAACTTTAAAACAACTTGGCCTTAAAAGATACGCTTTGGATTTCGATGAGACCGGGATCGGGTTTCCAGATTTGGATATCCGAAAACCACATCGATCTAAATTAATGATAGGTCGTGAATCTGAAGTGAAGTGTGAAGACTCGAGGTGTAAGGACTATTCGTCAGTATAACTCTGAGGGTGATTCCGAGATGAGTTTGACAGAGTAGTACTTTCAGATTCGAGACGAAGATTCAGAGTGTAAGGATTATCGTCGTTAACTCTGAGGGTGATTCCAAAATGAGTGTAACGAGATAATGCCTTCGGTTTCATTCGAATCCGGAATGAACTTATATAGATTGAATGCTTTCAAAACATCGTCAGGTGGACGATGAGCATTATAAGAGATGTGTTCTCTAAAGGTAATTGTAGCTTCAAGCCTCATCAACCGGGAATGGCTAAAACATGGGAGGTGCAGCAAGGCTAAGTGGGTCATGCTCAAGTAGGACGAGATTTTCCCCGTCTAGAAGTCCCTTTTTATTCGGCTGTGTGGGCGGTTGGAACGTACGCCAACTGCGGGGTTGTCTTGTTCGGGACTGTCCAGTAAGGGATGGTTTCAGTCTTGTGTTGCAGCGGATTGGGAGTGATCCTCGGTACGTTGATCTAGGCCACGTACTGTGACAGACGGTACCCCGGTAGCCCTGCCATTGATGGAATCCAAAATCCAATAAGTGCCAACGGTTTTGATTATATTACCCACTTTTGTGGCTAGTAGTTAGAATTTAATAATATAACAATTTCGGCTATTTTCTATTTACTTGAAAACCCTAGACCTATTATAATATCACTGGATTTCCTATCAAATTTTTTGGTTAGCGTAAGGTAAAATTTTTTCCATGTTTATGTATGGGAAGTCTTACGTGATACCTTTCTTTTCAAAGGTTTTTCAAAGTTAAGCAACTTTAACCTGTTACTCACACCATACCCATGTCTAACCCAGAGTTTATCTTCTGTTTTCTTAAACTCTTGAGTACACAAATTTTGATGAGTAGCCAAGGGATTCAGGTTAGCCTTGACGAATTGTGGATGAGCAGTGGAGCAGGAGGCTTCGGCGTTAGATATATAGTTTCCGCTGTGTGTTCTCTGTGTGGGTATTTCTTTGTTGAGTTGTATTGAGTTGTAACAACTAGATAGATGTTTATAACTGTCTAGTATGTGATATGTAATCTGTGTAACTCTGATTAGTGTTGTATACTATGTAATATTTATGTTATTAATATAATTTATTCGTTCCGCTGTTAAGATTCTGATGTTGTTTCTTCTTTCTTCTCTCTTTTCTATCCCTTTCTTTCTTCAAGATGATGCGATTTTCTGTGTTGAGAAAGTCGTGTCGTCACAAATTAATTCAATTAGTTCATTCATCCAATCCACTTCAATTTTAATTCCGAACTCAATTCATTAAAATAATATTGAAGGCCATATTAGTTCATTCATATACAAATTGGTTTTATTTGCAACTCAACCCATTTCTATTTCCATTCAATTCCATTTTATACGACACGTTTTCTAAGTATATTTAATTCACTTACAATCTATGGTGAATTTTATTTACAACTCAAGTTTCTCTTCCAAATTCCACTTTTACCTCACAATCAGGATTTATTCAACCCGTTTAATGTCCATTTTATATCCAATTAACTAATTAATTATCTAATTAGTTCATTTTCACTTTATAATTCAATATCTGATTTTTATTTCAAAAATCAGTTCAACCAATTTACTCGAGTTCAAATTTATTTTATAATTCAAGTTTGGGTTTTTATTTCGTTTCCAAAATATCAAATTCTTTTTATTTGGCATATCTATTCCACTATTTTCAATTTTATAAGTTGCACAACTCTTTTTTTCTTCATATTTCATATCAATTTTACACTCGAATACATTCACATTTATTTTTTTACTCAAGATTAACATCACTTAATAGCTTAATATGTACTTTTATTTCATGAATTCCAAATTCTATAAGCTTTTGAAATTTATTTATTATAATTCGAATTTTATTTAACTTAAGTTAAATTTTAATCTCATACCATTTCATTTAATTGATTTAAGTAAAAATTCAATTCCATTCAATATCATCTTGAACTCATTTCAATTTTACTTTCAATTCAATCCAGATTCAACTCAATTTTTTTTAACTTAGCTTAAGTTAAATTTCATCCATTTTAATTAATTCACTAATTCCTTTTATTATCGCCATCACTTCATTTGTTTATTCCATTTGCTTTGCTTAAGTTTAATTTTATCCACTTTAACTTTACTCAAGTTAAAAATTTAATTCTGAAATCCAGTTTCCCTACTTTCTTTATTTCGAATCATTTTCAATTTATAAGTTTATAACTTATTTTTCGATGATCTCTAAATTATTTAAATAAGGTTTCCAGAATTCTTCACCGTGCATTTTTTCCTTAAATCATTTTGAAATCTCAAATTTCCCTAAATCACAGTTTTTACATTTTAAACCAAACCTGGTTTTTATCCAAAGAAAATTCCCTTTGGAATTTCCAAAAATGGTTTTCCCAACAAATCTAAACCAATCAATTACGGTAGCAATCCGTCACTTAGAAACTCGAAAATGAATACTGATGATGCTGTGCAGTCATCACCAGGATTATTTCCCAGCGACTGTAGTGACCTCAGTGCTATTATCACTTTCCAAATTCCATTTAAAAACATTTTTATTTTCAAAAATATCTCCAAAATAATAATACTATTATTTATTTCAAAATACTTTGGAAAAAGTTTCCAAAAATCTCCGAGATTTAATTTTTCTAAATTCTGGTTTGAATTCATTTTTAGTTTTATTCACTTCCATAATTCATTCTTATACAATCAAATTTGGTTTTTAATAAAACATTTCCAATTTTATAATCTTGTTTTGGTTATATAATAATAACCAAACACACTACTATAATAATTTTTAGAAAATTATTTCTTTAATATCAAAATATAATTTGGGTAAAATTATTTCATTTACCCGCTACAAAACCATACTATGTCAGTTTACGCATTCAAGCGTTTAGAAACTCCTATCGATATAGTGGCGTCCTACTATTCGACAAGAATTTATATAGCACTCAACCATTAAGTTCACACAATATAAAACCGTATTATATTTGCTAACAAATATGGGCTCATATCTATTAATACTCTCAGCTCATTCTAGAGTACTACTGACTCTATCTCTAATGATTAATTCCCACCAGAGCCAAGGTTCTCGCTTAACCTTTAGCTCTGACACCAAATGTAAAGGCCCTTAAATCCGTACCCCACTGAGTCGACAATATTTCACATCAGTTCAACTCAAATATGTCAAGAATATGAATCTTTAGGGTAAAGATGAAAAGATAGAAAAAGAAATAGAAACAACACAGAATCTCACAATCGCAACGGAACGAATATAATAAATAATAATAGATTTTATACAAAAGAATATATAACTGCTTATACTTACAATCATCAGAGTACACAATCAATACATTAATCTAGACAGTTATAATAACCTGTCCACACACAGCGGAATAAAACAAGTACGTGATATACAACAGAAATCCTATAGTTTGTCTCCTGAGCCCTATAGCATCCTAGCCTGAATCTGTAATACTCGGTCTGACCCGAGCATTATAATAAAATAACACTCGAGTCAGTCTGGAAAACCAACATGAGTAAGCACACTCAATTTAAATTATTAGAGTTATCAAAATCCTTTGAAAACAAAGGTATCTCGTAAGACCGCGTCACACATAAATACGACGGGTTTTTCCTCTTATGATAACCAAAACATTTTTATCAAAATCGTCTGATATTTTAATAGTTTCTAAACTAAGTAAATAGAAAATAGATGAAATGTTTGCATATCGCGTTTCAGTATAGTTAGGTACAATCAAAACTGTACGGTGCTTAGAGAATGGATTCCATCGAATGACTAGCTAACTGGGGTACTGCCCACCACGGTAAACCTCTAGAACAATGTACCGAGGACCATGCCGGGATTCCCTGCTACACAAGACTAGCCTATCCCTAACCTGGATAAACCGAATATGTTATCATTCGGGGTGTTCCCACCCTTACCACCGAGCGCTCCTTCCATGCACAACCATATCCATAACATATAGGTTTCTAAGGACATCTAGAAAAGTGATAACATACCCTAATTGGGTGCGACCCACTTAGCCTTGCTGCATCAACCCTGTTTTAGTCATTCTCGATTGACGAGGCTCGAGGCTAAGCGTTACCTTTCAAGAACAAAATTCTACTTATAATGTTCATCGTCCTCCAATGACGATGTTCTGATAGCATTTGTCCATACAAGTTGTCCTGGGTCTGACAAACCGAATCATCATCATCATCATCTTCACGGTATTCATTCGTTACATTCAAATCGGATTGAAGTGGTTTTTGAATAATTAAATCTGAACGCGGTCTCTTCGAAACGATGAACAAAATTGGCCAATATTGATAGTCGGTTATTTAACTATCAAATAAACATCCATAAATAGATACTAGGCCTTATTTTATAATTCTTCAAACATTTTTTTCAAAATATCTTTCCTGAGATATAGACTCCAATCCCTTTCCATATTCCACTATTTGAAATCCTTCCAAATACTTAAATCCATAACAGGATATTTTCAAACCATCTCAACATTTGGAAATATTTCCAAATTTCCATTTTTATACTTAGGAAAATATTATAAGCCTTATTTCCAATCATTTAAAATATCAACACCTCAAAGAATATCTCGTAAATTATTCCATACGTATCCGGGATCACTAATAAATCCCCTTTTCCAATTTCTAAACCAGTATACTTATTTATACCCTATTCGACAATTTATAACCTCTTGTATAATTCAGATTTCATTTCAAATCTCCATATCCATACATTTTGAAATTTCCATTTCCTCCAATCCCTTATAAAATTCTTTCCCTCAAAACATATTCATTTAAAAGCCCATTTACGCATCTCGAGAGAACTTGTAAATAAAAATTTCCAATCACTTCAAAACTCTATATATATATATATATATATATATATATATATATATATATAATAAGTAATTTAAAGGATAATAATTTATTTTTAAAACATGTTCAAATAATTGTTTAAAATATTGAAATACCTTTATAACATCAATAACTCATTTTTAGATAAACAAATAAATTTTCGAAGCTGATTTTAAAAGTTAGATTACTAAAATAAACACTTCATATTTAGAAATCTACGTACCAAAGTATTTCAACCGAACTAATTTAAAATTTTGTAGTTTTAAAATAATATAATTTTCCTTTTGAAAAATAAAATTAACATCTTAGAATTGAAAGATGTATTTTTAAACCTCAATAACTAATTCAATATATAAATTCCCCTCAAATCACGTCTTATCACTTCCATTCAGATTTCCTTAACCGTCTTTATTTCCAAAAATAATTCCACTATTTTTATCACTCTATTCCCATATTCTAATACAAATTCTCACTGTAGATTTATATTTCCAACTTATCATATGATATCAAATTCCTTAATTTATTGACATCGTTTATTAATTTTATAACCACTTTGGGTTTACCTTTTTATAAAGCAAATCTTGTTTATAAAATCCCATTATATACATTCATTTCTAATAGATTCCATCTATACCTTCCCCTATTTTTAATATTGATTTTTAACTCCTTTTCATATTCTAGATTACCATTTTCAAACTCCCTTATAAAATTAAGTTTTAAAGTCTCTATTTAACCCCATTCATGAATAGTTACATACAATTCAAAATTAATATATACTATTCCTAATTTATTTTTCTTAAAAAATGATTCAATTCCCAATATAAATATTTTTGTATCAAGAATTCCCTTTAATATATTTATGGTATTTTAAAATATTAAAATTCATGCCAGTGCTACAATAGCATCTAATAATTCAAATTTCAACAATAATCGATAATAGATTATCGACACACATCTTATATCACTATATATGGAAAATAAACAATATATTTGAGGAATTCAGTTGGATCCGTCCAACCTGTTTCCTTGCATCTACAGATGTTAATTCAACATAAAAAACACTAATCCCACTTCGAGGGGGATATCGCGGTATATAAGGTCATCGACTATTATGCAAACGTATATGGTCTCATCCATTATAATATGCGGGAATATCACTCCAAATACTAATATATGTACTACCATATACATTTAACATTCAACAGATAATAATTTATAAAATTAACCAACAACCAATATTTTAAATTCATTATTTTTAAATTATTCTAGCAATCCAGCTGAGTGAGATTATACTCACCTTGATATTTAATTCCGATCTGTTGCAGTTTAAATCCTCATGCCCAGATTCCGCTTGATTTAAACATCATATGGATAAGTTGTTAAATTTATTAGTTTATCTCAAATTTTAATCCTTGATTAAATAGCTAATTATATAGTTAAACTTAATTACAGAATTTATACCTTCACTATCATTCGTTTTTGGCATGAAAACACAGCGTCCTTTCTCGCGTCACGCCACCATGCTGCCTCGCCGTCTCCCGCGACCACTTCCACTTCCTTATCAACCAATGTCGTGATGCCAATGGGATTCCTCTAGACTGCAGATCTGCACGCGACTCTCCTTTCTTTTCTTTTCTTTTTTACAAATTATGTCTTCCTTCCATTGCACGCTCATCATCGATAGAAATACCGATCGCCACCTCGACCTATGCTTCCATCACATACAACCTGATCGCCGCCTGCCCTGGATCGCGCGCACGTATGAGCGCCCATCCTTTCCTAACTCGAGCACGCATCAAAATCCTAGGCGAAAACTTCCTTTGCCTCATCGAGATCGCCACACCATGTAACCCTAGTCGAGCCGAAGCCTCGTCGCCTTATGTCTCTAGTCCCTAGCCCATCGCGACAACACAGCCTCGCAGTGAGCTGCACCACCAGATTGCGATCTTGCTTCGAAATTATCTTCCTCATTTTTTTAACTTCGTGGATTCGAATTTTGAAAGAGAACGCGATTTCCATTTTTCTACTGAGACAATTTGATTTTGAACGAGAAGGCAGCACGATTTAACGATGGGAGACAGTCGATTTTGTGAATGACTTTGAATTGAACTGATTTGTGGGGAAAAGGACGCGATCAAATGACAAGAAGGTGGCGCGTATAGGAAGGAAATGAAATATAATTGACAGGTCAATATACATACATACATACTTACATACATATATATATATACACACACACACATACAATTAAATAAATTCCCGAAATATCTCGATTTACACAACTCAAAATTATGAAACCCTAACGTGACGTGCTGCTAGGCGTTTGTAATGTTATACCCCTATTTCGAACGCAATGGAAAATGTTTCGAGTTCTAATTCAATCGTATGGAGAAGATGGCTTTTTGGACCCAATTATTATATTGAATTTCAATATAAATTCCAACGCATTTACACTCCGTACGGCCAAACGATAACTCCAAACACTACGAAATTTGAAATCCGATAATAATGTAATATTACGGATCCAATGGAACTGGTTAGGTTGAATCCCATGACTGTGTCCCAGATGACTATTTTTTAAATGTCAATTCGAAAAAATTATTTTTAAAATTAAACAGATCACTTTTAAATTCAATTTTAAAACTTTTATTATCTTCATTATTATTAATATAAATTTTTACAAGCTTTAAATTATTATTATCGAGCTTAAAACTCAAGATACAATAATTTAACCAATATTCAATTATAAAATTCAATAATTAAATCATTCAATAAATCGCTATATTTAATTTTTGAATTTATTTTATGAATAAAAAACCCAATTTTCATATCCAAAATCAGTATATAATTCAAATTCAATATTTAAAACCATTTAAATGTTTAAATCAAAGGTCGAAAAATATGGATCGTTACATCGTAATTCCAACTGACATGAAATTTGGAATCCTAAATATCACTATTACGGATCAAATGAAACTGGTTTTGTCGACATCATAAACAGTGACTATTTTTACACGTTAATTAAATATTAAAATTTCCAGTTTCTACCAAATCGCTTTAAATTCAATTTTAGAAGTTTATTAACATCATTCTAATTCAAACAGAATTTAAAAAATGTTAGAAATAATTTTTTACTCACATTAGCTTCAATATTCAATTATCTAAACAATTCAACTTATAATATTCATTTTTTAATATTTAAATTAAGTTAAATATTCAAAATTTAGGTCACTAAAAAACTGGGTCGTTACATTCTTCCCCCTTAAAAGAATTTCGTCCCTGAAATTACTAAGTAAGAAAGATTCTACAACTCCATTAACTTTCAAAAACCAATTAGTTGAAATAGATTACTAATTCTCTTCAGTGTTTAACTTTCCCAAAATCATTTAGTTGCAACTTTTTATTTTAAAAACTTTTCTAAGTTTCCAAATTCATATATAGTTATTAACTAATACCACTTCAATTTATAACTCAAAAATCAAAACTTTTAGTTATCAAATTTTATTTCTTCAAAATTCTAAAAAAAAATCTAATGCCTTAAATTTTCAGAAAAATTCGCCAGAGTCTTCATTGAGTGGTTCGATCCAAAAAATTACAATATATATAATCATAAATATGCATCTTATCTTCGAGGATGTGGCATCCCGAAGGGAAAAAAGTGTAAAATTGCGATATGTAATCCGAGATACGTACCTTATATATATATATATATATATATATATATATATATATATATATATATATATATATATATATTTAGAGAGCATATATGACTAATATAACGTTGAAGCGAGATCCAAATGCAAAGCAACGCTATTCGCACCTACTATACACTCAACAAACAAAAGAGAAACACATATGTAGAACATAATATCAATATATATAACATATGCTATACAACAATACATACAGATAAAACATATGCCATCTGAGAAGTCATTAAATGCTAACATCTAACTAACAACCATACCACAAATTTACAACCAAATCGACTCATAACCAAATCAATATTCATTTCAAATTTTATCAACATTCACTTGATTTGGTTTTCAATTGATTCACATTCAATTCATTAATACTAGATTTTATTAGCATCCATTTATTCATATTCCATTAGTTTACATTCACTAATTTACATTCAAGTTAGTTCACTTCCAGTTCAAATCAAATTCAATTCTATTTAGATTCACTTTACTTTCAATTTGAATTCAATTTTTTAGTTTTTAATTTCATTAATTCAATTTCATTAATATTTAATGAATTTCTCTTCAATCAACTAACATCTAACTAACAACCAATGCATATCCAACATAACCAAATTTATTTAATTTGCACTCAAACATTTATATTTACTTCGTTTACATTCAATTTGGTTTAACACATTCAGTTTTGATTGATTAATATTCAATGTTCACATTCTTTGCTAATACTCAATTTAGGTTCAGATTATGTTGAATCATATTTCATTTCATACAATTTCTACTTAAGTAAAATTCAACATTTTATACAACACTTCCAATGCTATTATTGATTCACAACTTATTAATTTAAGTTTTATTCCAACACTCCCAATTCAATTTGTACTTAATCTAACAAATAATCATTCCAAACCATATTCAATTAGCTAATTTATTTTACAACCAAAGTTGAATTTCATTTAACAATTCATGTTTATATTCATATTCATCACTTCAACTTATTAAATTACTTTAGTAATTCATTGTTAATATCAATTTCAACTTCATTCAACATCACTTAAGTTAAATTTCATTTCAACTTCATTTTGTTCTACTTAACTTAAATTTTAAGTTATAAATCCAATTCAGATTTCATTTCTTAACCTTCATATTTAACAAATAAAATTTGCTTTACTTACTATCTCTCAAACTATAAGTGATAAACTTATTTACTTAAGTTTTCATGAATATATATTTAAGTTTATTCACCTTCTATAAATTAAATTCATGGTTATATATTCACTTTAAAATCTTAAGTGTATATTCTTTTCAATAACTTATCTAATTCGGTTTTAAATCCAATTCAGTTTTATTTAACTTAGCTTTAGTTAAATTCCAATTCATATATTTTATTACACTAACTCAAATTTATTTAATTTTACTTAAGTTACATTTTATTTTAATATTATAAGTCCAAAACTCATTTCACTTATATTTATCAAATTCAACTTGGAATTTAAAGTCAAACTTGTTTATCACACAAAACTTCAATTTTCAATTTACTATTGGTAGCAAATCAATCACACATAAACTAGAAAATGATACTAATGATGTTGCAGTCATCAACCTTATTATTTTCCAGCAACTGTTGTGAATTCAGTGCTTTTATTACTTTAAAATCCTTTTTATATTTATAAATCACATTTATAAATTTTTACTTATATAATTTCACTATTTTACTTTACTTATATAAGATTCATTTCAAATTTATTTATCTTATTTAGATTTATAATAATAACAACTTTTTATAAAACACAACACATGACAAATGATAATAATTAAATACTACCGTTTATTAACAACCAACAATCAGCATATATAATTATATATAAAATATAATCGAGGTAAAATTATTTCATTTACCCATTTAAAACAATATTATGTCGGTTTACCTTGTTTTAGAGTTTAGAAATCCCTATCGATACAGTGGCGTTTTACATACCGACCGGAATTTATAAAACACTCAACAGGTCAATCAACATAATACAAAACATTTCTAAATAACTAACAAATACGCGCTCATATATACACATACACAAACACACGCACTCTACTCATTCTATGGTACTACTAACCATATCTAGAATGAGTACACATCAAAGCTAGGAGTATACTAAACCTAAGCGCTGATAGCGACTGTGACGACCGACAAATCCATACCCTCTAAACCGACAATAAACCACACAAGTCAACCGAGAGCAAACAGAATTGCAGATGATGATGAGAAAGAAAAAAGAGGGCGAAAAGAAAGAGAGAAGAAAGAGGAAGAGAAGAAGAAGATAAAAGAAGAAGAGCCAAAACAATACAAAATCTCACATCACAGCGGAATAACATATAATATAGATCAATAATCTTTTTAAAGAGAAACTGTAATATACATAAATCAATACCAGAGTACATAATAAGTAATCATTAGCGTGGACAGTCATAATAACCTGTCCTCACAAATGTCGATAATTTACAACAACAACAACAATGCATCGAAAAAATAAGCAGATACGTGTATACGACATGAAGATCTCCAGCTCGATTGCTGAAGCTCCAAAAGCGCCAAATCTGAACCTGTAAATATACTCGGTCTGACCCAAGCATTGAAAAGGAAGAACGCCCGAATTAGTCTGCTAAACCAGTGTGAGAAAAACACACCTCAACTGAATTTATAAAGTTATCAAAACTTTTCCTTTATCAAAACAAAAGGTATCTCGTAAGAACACATCAACACATAAACACAAATGGGTTTTTCCCTTACGATAATTAAAACCTTTCATATCAAATCATGTTATAATATAATAGTGTGTAATGACCTGGGATTTTTGTCATCTTGTGTTATGAATATTTATTTTAAATATTCAATAATAAAGTCTTTTATTCAGAAAAAATCCTCGGTAAATAACAATTAGTGAAAATAAATATTTTTTGATCAAGATAATATTTTGAATTTTCTAGATTTTATTTATAAAATAGAAAATTGATTAATATGGAATTTCATATATATATATTATAATAATATTAGAATTCATATATAAAAAGTAAAGAAATTCAAATTAATATAAAATGAATAAAAATAGTCCTTGAAGAATAGAAATGAATATGGCATATGAAAATGTAATGTAAGATAAATAGAAAAGAGTTTTAAATTGAGATTTTCTTATGTGTGTGTTTATATATATAAGTTCAAAAAGAAATATGAAATATGTGACGCCCCACCTCTATACCCACGCTAGCCAAGAACACTACGATGTAATGCTATCAACTAGCACGGAGAATAAGGCTGTTGAGGAGTGACCATCCATGTAATTGCTTTGTGCGAGCACCGATATGTCAGATTGTACGACATGCATTTTATTTCAAGAGAGGAAATCCGACATACCGATACAAACTCAAAACTACTACACAGTGGCTATATAAACCTTCGCAAACAAATATAGAAATAAGCATGACATAAATAAGTCACAGATAATTCATATCACAAAGGCGGAAGAAGATATGAATATATATATTTACCACATGAAAGTGTATATCAGAGTAGTGGTCAAAAAGATCCACAATAACACAAAGAATAGCAACACGTGCTATGCAAAAGAATACAACTATGAGTCCATATCTCAAGTGTATACAACAAAATAAACTACTAATCTAAGTAGTTAGCCAAAAGTCAGAGAAACCAATCCTAAGTGAGAAGTCAAGCTGAAGCACCTGTAACATCTCGGTCCGACCCGAGTATTATTTAATAAGAAAATAATAAACGGATCAGTCTAACTATAAATATCAGATGAAATGATATAGAATCAGAGATATGACCAAACACATACTAATCACAATGCCAAGCTTTGATATATATAAGTAATTGAAAATCAATAAGAGATTAATCAATATCACCAAATCTACACAAGAATCAAAGGAAATGTCATACTCCTTATTTCGTTCACCAAACCATAATTATTGATGATTATATCAATGTCAATCACAAAAGTCAATGACACACGAATTCACCAATGCACACATATTGATAAAACTTATCAATGGAAATCACGAAAATTGGTGAAGCATAAATTCTAGAAATCATCTCAAGAAATCCAGTCAATGACACACGAATTCACCTATGCACAAAAATTGATAAATCATATCAATAGAAATCACAAAAATAGGTGAAGAAGAAAATTCAAGAATTCGACACACGAAATCCAGAAATCACACAAAATAGGGGGGAGGCCTATCACACGAACGGGAGCATGAAAACTCACCAACATATGTATCACACGAACGAGATGCTATCTCATGGTAGCTAGCCATTAATTTTTGACACACGAACGGCCCGAAGACCATGGGGCGCTACCCCATCAATTTGAGTCGAAACTCCACAAAACGGGGTTTAGTCTCCCTCGCAGACAAAGTGACATCGCACATTGCTAGTCTAAATCACAAAAATGATCGTCATGATCATCAAGAAGTGTCAATTACAGTAAGCTAGTAAATATATGAGCTTAGCTTCATGTCCCATAACCACTAGCTTAACTTAAATATTTACGAACAAATTGTAGATCTCCACTAGAAAATTATCACAAAAGATTCAATCGAACAAGTCCAAGAATTAACCGACGAAGTAAACGCAAGCGTTTCATACCACTCGTTTTACTAAGTCGTTTAATTAGATTTCTCATACGAGTGAGGTAAAGGTTTGTATATACTAATAGATTGGAAATCGGTTTAAGAAAACGAGCTAGTGTTGAAATCATTTGAAAAAAGAGTTTTCATATTTACTACTAGTATAGAAAACCTTTGTATTTTTAAAGTGACAAATCACAAAGAAGATTGTAGGAACAATCAATCACGAAAATTCACATATGAAGATGTGAATAAAAATCCAACGAAACCGATAAAGAATCCATCGAAATGGATATTAAAAAATCCCTAAAAAGGAGTCATCAAAGCATAATAAATGATAACAACAAATAGGAAACAACACGAATCGATTAAAGTTGGAAATTCAAGCAACTAGGCGAAATAGGCAAAAATGCACCAGGTCGGTCGGCCGGCTACAGAGCTCGGTCGACCGGACCCTGTTCCAAAAAAAGTCTCGGTAAGCAGGTCGGTCGGCTGAGACCTGTAGCCAGTCGACCGGACCAGAGACAGAAAGGTGCCTATGCACCATAGTAGCAGGTCGGTCGACCGGCCACAGGGCTCGGTCGGCCGAACCTGTTCCCAGTCCCTTCCTAGCCCATTGAATACAATGGCCAATCACTACCAAATTGCAACCGTACGAGCATCGGCACTAAGGATTTATCCCAATCGACTACCCGGCCCTATGAGCTCCTTGTTGCGTCACCAAAAACACATTTGAACATCAAAGCTATGGTTTTTAAGAATATGGCTTTCAAAACACCAAAATTGGAATATTCACAAAACCATTCCAAACCAAAAGCAAATGCATACGAATAAGTGTTAGGAATTCATACCTAACAATCGAAGATAAATATAAGCATAGATGTGAGATAAAAATCTCACCTTTGAACCCAAACGATTGAAAAAGAAGCTTAGAAGCAAAGGAGAATCAACCACTCTTCAAATCCAACTCAAGAAGCTTGATTCTAAGCTAAAAAGAGAAACATTTTTCAAACTAGATTTAGGAATTTTCTGAAATCAAAGAGAGAAAGAGTTGGAGAAGAAGAAGAGAAGCTTACCAATGGGTTCTTTTATTAGTTTGGAGCTAGAGCTTGATTTGCAAAAGGAAACTAGGGTTTTGGAGTTTTAATTTCCCATCTCTCCCACCATTGATGCTTTAAAACTGAAAAGAGGAGAAAGTGAGGGTGAATGGGAGGAGTGGCTCAGATTTGAGTATAAGTTAAACATAGGGCTGAGCCCAAACCCAAACCCAAAGTGAAAAAGTAGCAAAAATCAACTTTCTCCAAACATATCGAAGCCTATACTCGAAAAGGTCGCAAACGGCATTATAAACTCAATGGGAGTGGTCCCGAGTCCTAATTCGACCGTATGCAAAAAGTAGCTTTTCGAGCTAAATTTCGAGTATCGATAAAATATTTAAATAAAATATTTAAATATAAAAATCGATAAATATGCGGGTTGTTACGGACTCACCTCCTTAAAGAAATTGCGTCCTCGCAATATTTAAGAAGAAGATACATAGTAACAACCATAAAAACATATTCAACACAAAAGAAATTTGAAATAAGAAGTTCACCTCAAAGAGCACGGGAAAGTAAGTCCGGATGTGATCGCTCGATGAACTCTCTAAATTCCCAAGAACAATCCTTAGGATTTGAAAACCATTGAACTTTCACAAGTGGAACATCTTTATTTCGAAGATGTTTGACCTCCGAAGCAATAATTCGAATAGGATGCTGCTCATAAGTTAAACTAGGCGAAACTTCAATTTCATCCACAACACCGGACTCAAGAATAGAATCGGAATCTCGAAGGAATTTCCGTAATTGAGAAACATGAAACACGTCATGCATAGCAGAAAACTGAGCCGGTAATGATAGGCGATAAGCCAAGGAACCAATACGTTTAGTGATAGGAAATGGCCCAATATATCGAGGCGCTAACTTTCCCGATCGACTGAAACGTACAACACCCTTCATAGGTGAAACAAGAATAAAAACAAGATCTCCAACAGAAAATTCTAATTTCCTTCTTTGGTTATCGGCATAGGATTTTTGTCTACTCTGGGTTTCTCTCATTCTATGTCGAATAAGGTCAATTTTCTCTGTGGAATCCCGAATAAAATTTGGACCTAAAACCAGCTTCTCACCGGCCTCTAGCCAACAAGAAGGAGATCGGCATGACCTTCCATAAAGTGCCTCAAAAGGTGCCATACCAATACTAGATTGGAAGCTATTATTATAGGAAAATTTGACAAGAGAAACATGATCTTCCCAACTTCCACCGAAATCAAGCACACAAGCACGAAGAAGATCTTCAAGAGTTTGATTCACACGCTCGGTTTGTCCATCGGACTGGGGATGATAAGCGGAGCTAAAATTAAGCTTCGTTTCCAAAGCTTTTTGAAGACTCTTCCAAAATCCACTAGTAAACAATGGATCACGATCACTAACTATAGAAGTAGAAACTCCATGCAATTTAACAATTTCTTTAATAAAAAGTTTGGCCAAAAGGGGTACGGTTCGGTTAGACCGAACGGGAATAAAATGAGCGGATTAAGTAAGCCTATCAACAATCACCCATAAGCTATCATGACCCGAACGAGAACGGGGAAGGCCATCTATAAAATCCATGGAAATTTGGTCCCACTTCCAAATTGGAATTTCTAAAGGTTGCAATAACCCACCGGGCCTTTGATGCTCGGCCTTAACGAGTTGGCAAGTCATGCAACGCTTAACGAAGTTAGCGATGTTAAGTTTCATCCCCTCCCAATAATACAGTCGCTTCATATCCGCGTATATTTTACTACTACCGGGGTGAATGGTAAATTTAGAGCGATGGGAATCTTCTAAAATATCATTACGAAGATCACTAATATTTGGTACGATAAGTCTACCAAATTTCCGAATTCCGCCACAAGAATCGATATTAAAGTTTTTCAAACCTTCAATATCAATTTTATCCTTAATATTTTGGCCAAGAAGAGCCAATTCGGGATCTACCTTTGAGCTTCATGAATGCGGTCAAAAAGAGAAGGATGGGCCTCAAGGTTACATAAAACAAATGATGGGCATAAATCGGATACCAGGTCTCGAATCTCACAAGTGGATAAGATCTCGAGATCGTTCCATTCGGATATCATCATAGAAACAACAGCTTGTTGTTTACGGCTAAGAGCATCGGCGACACGATTACCCTTTCCGGGAGTATAAAGAATATCAAGATCATATGGTGCAAGAAATTCGAGCCAACGCTGTTGACGCAAATTAAGTTCCTATTGAGAGAATAAATATTTCAAGGATTTATGATCGGTATAAAGAACAAATTTCTCTCCTAAAAGATAATGACGCCAAATCCGAAGAGCAAAAACAATAGCCGCGAGCTCTAAATCATGAGTGGCATATCTAGTCTCAGCAGGCTTCAATTGCCTAGAAGCATAAGTAATAACATGTTCTCTTTGCATAAGAACTGCACCCAAACCAACACGACTAGCATCGGTATAAACAACGAAATCCTGATTCCCCTCGGGAATAACAAGAATAGGAGCATCAGAAAGGAGTTCTTTTAATTTCTGAAAAGAAGTTTCACATTTGTCCGACCAAATGTATTTAACACCTTTCTTCGTTAAGCTAGTGACATGCACGGCAATCTTAGAAAAGTCTTTGATAAAACGGCGGTAATAGCCCGCCAATCCGAGAAAACTACAAATCTCTGTCACACTCTCCGGTCTCTTCCAATCTTGAATCGCTTCAATCTTTGAAGGATCCACGGAAATTCCGGATTCGGAAATAATATGACCGAGAAACTTCACACGAGATTGCCAAAAATGGCATTTAGAAAATTTTGCTTTCAAACGATTACTCCTAAGAGTTTCCAACACAATCCGAAGATGCTTTTCATGCTCCTCCTCGGTTTTTGAATACACAAGAATATCATCGATAAAGACGAGATCAAACCGGTCGAGGAAGTCTTTGAAAACTCTATTCATAAGGTCAACGAAATAAGCCGGAGCATTCGTTAGACCAGATGGCATAACAAACCATTCATAAGATCCATAACGAGTACGGAACGATGTCAAAGGAATGCTATCCTCTGAAATACGAAGCTGATGAAATCCAGTAGCTAATTCTAATTGTGAAAAGACTCTAGCACCACTAAGTTGATCGAATAGATCATCAATCCGAGGTAAAGGATATTTATTTTTGATAGTAAGATCATTAAGCTTGCGGTAGTCAACGCAAAGCCTAAGTGTTCCATCGGATTTCTTCACAAAAATAGCTGAAGCTCCCCAAGGCGAGGAACTAGAGCGAATAAATTGCTTCGTCTCCAATTCGGATAATTGTTTACGCATCTCCTCGTTTTCTTTATTGGACATGCGATAAGGAGGGCGAGTGATAGGTCGAGCTCCAGGAATGAGATTAATTCTGAACTCAATTGCTCGCTTAGGTGGTAATCCTAAAACGGGCTCGAATATGTCGTAAAATTCACGAACGACGTGAATAAGAGAAATAATATCACCCTCATCGTCGTCGTCGTCATCACGAGAATTCAAAGAATATAAAGATGCAACCAAGCTGGAATATGAATCTTTAAGATTAATAGAAATCTGCTTAACAGATTGAGGATGTCGAAGATGAATAGTCCGCTCAGGACATAGGATATGAGCTTCATAACGGTTAAGCCAATCCATTCCCAAAATCATTCCAAAGCCTAAATAACGCATGACATGCAAATCGGCTCGGAAAGAAAAATCACACAAAATAATCTCGACATCTTTACACAATAAACTGATTGCCGTGGATCCACCAACCGGATTCGCAATTCTCAAAGAAGTCATTAAACACAAAACATCCAAAGAAAAAGTATCAACAAGTTCTTTTGATATAAAAGAATGGGACGCGCCCGTATCAAAAAGAACTCGAATAGGATGATCACGAAATAAAATAATTCCATCCAGAATAGAATGAGAAATAGCTGGGCCACGAGATGTGTTGCCAGGGGCTTGAGCAACATTAAGCTTTCCCTCCTTCCTATTTGGAAGTTTGGGACATACATGCATAAAATGGTCCAGGCTTTTGCAATAGCGACAAGTACGAGGCTTTGAACACTTGTTCGCAAAATGGTCTTTCGAACCACAATTATAGCATTTCCCTTGAGTAGAGGAAAATGTCATTTCAACAGGAGTTGCTTGCCTCCCTTTCTTATTGGGATAAGGGCATTTGAATTTGTTTGGCCTATTCTTGTTGTTGAAGTTTGGTTTAGAACCCATCACTTCAACATCATTCTCCCTATCCGCCTCTTCAAGACGAAGAGCGATATCAACGAGTTGGTCGAAAGAAACTTCTAACTTTAGAAGTAATGGCTTCTTAAGATTTTTGTTTAAGTCACAGACGAACCTCTGGTTCTTCTTTAAAGGGGTGTTGATGTATTCAACCTCATATTTGGAAAGTGACTCGAAGGAGGCGACATAATCTGTCACGGAAGAATCACCTTGAACAAGGTCTATAAATCGTCGAGCCAATGTCACTTTTTCAGCTTCTGGTACAAATTTCAACTCGAAGCATTCCCGGAATTGCTCCCAGGTGAGATCCGCTTCATTAATCTCAGAAATAAGAAGTTCGTACCAGTCCAATGCTCTTTCGCGGAGCATACTAGAGGCCACCTGAACTCGGTGAAGGTCAATAAGATTCATGCGAGAAAAGATTCGATCGCATGACCTTAGCCAAGCCTGTACTTCAATAATAGTTTCGAAACCTTTGAATGGCTCCCCACCCAAATTAGTTTAATCGCTGCACAAGCGTTCAAATCCCGACTTTGGGTGAGTAGGTTCCGGGTTAGCTCCAGCTGCTTGAGCATTTGTCACTAAATCAAGAAGCTGTTGAGCAGTCATAAAAACTCCATCTTGGGGTGGAGTGCTAGAAGGTACGGCTCTGGGGCGGCCTGGTCTAGACATTTCTCTCCCTTTAGAAAGAAAGAAGAAGAAGAAAAAGGTTATTCACCAAATTGAATTTCAAGCAATCTTGATAGATAAAGAAGGAATCATAAGGAAAATAGGATGAATCGGTACGAAGACTCGAATTAAATCCTAAAGCACGACTCCTAAGATGGACTTAGGACGATGATCCTTGTTATATTATTCCATATTGTTCCGAAGTTTGGCTCCGATACCAAGCTGTGATGCCCCACCTCTATACCCACGCTAGCCAAGAACACTACGATGTAATGCTGTCAACTAACACGGAGAATAAGGCTGTTGAGGAGGGACCATCCATGTAATTGCTTTGTGCGAGCACCGATATGTCAGATAGTACAACATGCATTTTGTTTCAAGAGAGGAAATCCGACATACCGATACAAACTCAAAACTACTATACAGTGGCTATATAAATCCTTCGGAAACAAATATAGAAATTAGCATGACATAAATCAGTCACAGATAATTCATATCACAAAGGCTGAAGAAGATATGAATATATATATCTACCACATGAAAGTGTATATCAGAGTAGTGGTCAAAAAGATCCACAATAATACAAAGAATAGCAACACGTGCTATACAAAAGAATACAACTATGAGTCCATATCTCAAGTGCATACAACAAAATAAACTACTAATCTAAGTAGTTAGCCAAAAGTCAGAGAAATCAATCCTAAGTGAGAAGTCAAGCTGAAGCACCTGTAACATCTCGTTCTGACCCGAGTATTGTTTAATAAGAAAATAATAAACGGATCAGTCTAACTATAAATATCAGATGAAACGATATAGAATCAGAGATATGACCAAACACATACTAATCACAATGCCAAGCTGTGATATATATATAAGTAATTGAAAATCAATAAGAGATTAATCAATATCACCAAATCTACACAAGAATCAAAGGAAATGTCATACTCCTTATTTCATTCATCAAACCATAATTATTGATGATTATATCAATGTCAGTCACAAAAGTCAATGACACACGAATTCACCAATGCACACATTTTGATAAAACTTATCAATGGAAATCATGAAAATTGGTGAAGCATAAATTCTAGAAATCATCTCAAGAAATCCAGTCAATGACGCACGAATTCACCTATGCACAAAAATTGATAAATCATATCAATAGAAATCACAAAAATAGGTGAAGAAGAAAATTCCAGAATTCGACACACGAAATCCAGAAATCACACAAAATAGGGGGGAGGCCTATCACACGAACGGGAGCATGAAAACTCACCAACATATGTATCACACGAACCAGACGCTATCTCATGGTAGCTAGCCATTAATTTTTGACACACGAATGGCCCGAAGACCATGGGGCGCTACCCCATCAATTTGAGTCGAAACTCCACAAAACGGGGTTTAGTCTCCCTCGCAGATAAAGTGCCATCGCACATTGCTAGTCTAAATCACAAAAATGATCGTCATGATCATCAAGAAGTGTCAATTACAGTAAGCTAGTAAATATATGAGCTTAGCTTCATGTCCCAAAACCACTAGCTTAACTTAATATTTACGAACAAATTGTAGATCTCCGCTAGAAAATTGTCACAAAAGATTCAATCGAACAAGTCCAAGAATTAACCGACGAAGTAAACGCAAGCGTTTCATACCACTCGTTTTACTAAGTCGTTTAATTAGATTTCTCATACGAGTGAGGTAAAGGTTTGTATATACTAATAGATTGGAAATCGGTTTAAGAAAACGAGCTAGTGTTGAAATCATTTGAAAAAAGAGTTTTGATATTTACTACTAGTATAGAAAACCTTTATATTTTGAAAGTGATAAATCACAAAGAAGATTGTAGGAACAATCAATCACGAAAATTCACATATGAAGATGTGAATAAAAATCCAACGAAACCGATAAAGAATCCATCGAAATGGATATTCAAAAATCCCTAAAAAGTAGTCCTCAAAGAATAATAAATGATAACAACAAATAGGAAACAACACGAATTGATTAAAGTTGGAAATTCAAGCAACTAGGCGAAATAGGCAAAAATGCACCAGGTCGGTCGGCCGGCTACAGAGCTCGGTCGACCGGACCCTGTTCCAAAAAAAGTCTCGGTAAGCAGGTCGGTTGGCTGAGACCTGTAGCCAGTCGACCGGACCAGAGACAGAAATGTGCCTATGCACCATAGTAGCAGGTCGGTCGACCGGCCACAGGGCTCGGTCGGCCGAACCTGTTCCTAGTCCCTTCCTAGCCCATTGATTACAATGGCCAATCACTACCAAATTGCAACCGTACGAGCATCGGCACTAAGGATTTATGCCAATCGAGTACCCGGCCCTATGAGCTCCTTGTTGCATCACCAAAAACACATTTGAACATCAAAACTATGGTTTTTAAGAATTTGGCTTTGAAAACACCAAAATTGGAATATTCACAAAACCATTCCAAACCAAAAGCAAATGCACACAAATAAGTGTTAGGAATTCATACCTAGCAATCGAAGATAAATACAAGCATAGATGTGAGATAAAAATCTCACCTTTGAACCCAAATGATTGAAAAAGAAGCTTAGAAGCAAAGGAGAATCAACCACTCTTCAAATCCAACTCAAGAAGCTTGATTCTAAGCTAAAAAGAGAAACATTTTCCAAACTAGGTTTAGGAATTTTCTGAAATCAAAGAGAGAAAGAGTTGGAGAAGAAGAAGAGAAGCTTACCAATGGGTTCTTCTATTAGTTCGGAGCTAGAGCTTGATTTGCAAAAGGAAACTAGGGTTTTGGAGTTTTAATTTCCCATCTCTCCCACCATTGATGCTTTAAAACTGAAAAGAGGAGAAAGTGAGGGTGAATGGGGAGGAGTGGCTCAGATTTGAGTATAAGTTAAACATAGGGCTGAGCCCAAACCCAAACTCAAAGTGAAAAAGTAGCAAAAATCAACTTTCTCCAAACATATCGAAGCTTATACTCGAAAAGATCGCAAACGGCATTTTAAACTCAATGGGAGTGGTCCCGAGTTCTAATTCGACCGTATGCAAAAAGTAGCTTTTCGGGCTAAATTTCGAGTATCGATAAAATATTTAAATAAAATATTTAAATATAAAAATCGATAAATATGCGGGTTGTTACAGACTCCCCTCCTTAAAGAAATTGCGTCCTCGCAATATTTAAGAAGAAGATACATAGTAACAACCATAAAAGCATATTCAACACAAAAGAAATTTGAAATAAGAAGTTCACCTCAAAGAGCACGGGAAAGTAAGTCCGGATGTGATCGCTCGATGAACTCTCTAGATTCCCAAGAACAATCCTTAGGATTTGAAAACCATTGAACTTTCACAAGCGGAACATCTTTATTTCAAAGACGTTTGACCTCCGAAGCAATAATTCGAATAGGATGCTGCTCATAAGTTAAATTAGGCGAAACTTCAATTTCTTCCACAACATCGAACTCAAGAATAGAATCGGAATCTCGAAGGCATTTCCGTAATTGAGAAACATGAAACACGTCATGCATAGCAGAAAACTGAGCCGGCAATAATAGGCGATAAGCCAAGGAACCAATACGTTCAGTGATAGGAAATGGCCCAATATATCGAGGCGCTAACTTTCCCGATCGACTGAAACGTACAACACCCTTTATAGGTGAAACAAGAATAAAAACAAGATCTCCAACAGAAAATTCTAATTTCCTTCTTTGGTTATCGGCATAGGATTTTTGTCTACTCTGGGCTTCTCTCATTCTATGTCGAATAAGGTCTATTTTCTCTGTGGAATCTCGAATAAAATCTAGACCTAAAACCAGCTTCTCACCGGCCTCTAGCCAACAAGAAGGAGATCGGCATGACCTTCCATAAAGTGCCTCAAAAGGTGCCATACCAATACTAGATTGGAAGCTATTATTATAGGAAAATTCGAAAAGAGAAACATGATCTTCCCAACTTCCACCGAAATCAAGCACACAAGCACGAAGAAGATCTTCAAGAGTTTGATTCACATGCTCGGTTTGTCCATCGGACTGGGGGTGATAAGCGGTGCTAAAATTAAGCTTCGTTCCCAAAGCTTTTTGAAGACTCTTCCAAAATACACTAGTAAACAATAGATCACGATCACTAACTATAGAAGTAGGAACTCCATGCAATTTAACAATTTCTTTAATAAAAAGTTTGGCCAAAAGGGGTACGGTTCGGTTAGACCGAACGGGAATAAAATGAGCAGATTTAGTAAGCCTATCAACAATCACCCATAAACTATCATGACCCGAACGAGAACGGGGAAGGCCATCTATAAAATCCATGGAAATTTGGTCCCACTTCCAAATTGAAATTTCTAAAGGTTGCAATAACCCACCGGGCCTTTGATGCTCGGCCTTAACGAGTTGGCAAGTCATGCAACGCTTAACGAAGTTAGCGATGTCAAGTTTCATCCCCTCCCAATAATACAGTCGCTTCATATCCGCGTACATTTTACTACTACCGGGATGAATGGTAAATTTAGAGCGATGGGAATCTTCTAAAATATCATTACGAAGATCACTAATATTTGGTACGATAAGTCTACCAAATTTTCGAATTCCGCCACAAGAATCGATATTAAAGTTTTTCAAACCTTCAATATCAATTTTATCCTTAATATTTTGGCCAAGAAGAGCCAATTCGGGATCTAGCCTTTGAGCTTCATGAATGCGGTCAAAAAGAGAAGGATGGGCCTCAACGCTACATAAAACAAACGATGAGCATAAATCGGATACGCGGTCTCGAATCTCACAAGTGGATAAGATCTCGGGATCGTTCCATTCGGATATCATCATAGAAACAACATCATGTTGTTTACGGCTAAGAGCATCGGCGACATGATTACCCTTTCTGGGAGTATAAAGAATATCAAGATCATATGGTGCAAGAAATTCGAGCCAACGCTGTTGACGCAAATTAAGTTCCTATTGAGAGAATAAATACTTCAAGGATTTATGATCGGTATAAAGAACAAACTTCTCTCCTAAAAGACAGCGACGCCAAATCCGAAGAGCAAACACAATAGCCGCGAGCTCTAAATCATGAGTGGCATATCTAGTCTCAGCAGGCTTCAATTGCCTAGAAGCATAAGCAATAACACGTTCTCTTTGCATAAGAACGGCACCCAAACCAACACGACTAGCATCGGTATAAACAACGAAATCCTGATTCCCCTCGGGAATAACAAGAATAGGAGCATCAGAATGGAGTTCTTTTAATTTCTGAAAAGAAGTTTCACATTTGTCCGACCAAATGTATTTAACACCTTTCTTCGTTAAGCTAGTGACAGGCACGGCAATCTTAGAAAAGTCTTTGATAAAACGGCGGTACTAGCCCGCCAATCCGAGAAAACTACAAATCTCTGTCACACTCTCCGGTCTCTTCCAATCTTGAATCGCTTCAATCTTTGAAGGATCCACGGAAATTCCGGATTCGGAAATAATATGACCGAGAAACTACACACGAGATTGCCAAAAATGGCATTTAGAAAACTTTGCTTTCAAACGATTACTCCTAAGAGTTTCCAACACAATCCGAAGATGCTTTTCATGCTCCTCCTCGGTTTTTGAATACACAAGAATATCATCGATAAAGACGAGAACAAACCGGTCGAGGAAGTCTTTGAAAACTCTATTCATAAGGTCAACGAAATAAGCCGGAGCATTCGTTAGACCAAATGGCATAACAAGCCATTCATAAGATCCATAACGAGTACGGAACGATGTCAAAGGAATGCTATCCTCTGAAATACGAAGCTGATGAAATCCAGTAGCTAATTCTAATTGTGAAAAGACTCTAGCACCACTAAGTTGATCGAATAGATCATCAATCCGAGGTAAAGGATATTTATTTTCGATAGTAAGATCATTAAGCTTGCGGTAGTCAACGCAAAGCCTAAGTGTTCCATCGGATTTCTTCACAAAAATAGCTGAAGCTCCCCAAGGCGAGGAACTAGAGCGAATAAATTGCTTCGTCTCCAATTCGGATAATTGTTTACGCATCTCCTCGTTTTCTTTATTGGACATGCGATAAGGAGGGCGAGTGATAGGTCGAGCTCCAGGAATGAGATTAATTCTGAACTCAATTGCTCGCTTAGGTGGTAATCCTAAAACGAGCTCGAATATGTCGGAAAATTCACGAACGACGTGGATAAGACAAATAATATCACCCTCATCATCATCATCGTCATCACGAGGATTCAAAGAATATAAAGATGCAACCAAGCTGGAATCTGAATCTTTATGATTAATAGAAATCTTCTTAACAGATCGAGGATGTCGAAGATGAATAGTCCGCTCAGGACATAGGATATGAGCTTCATAACGGTTAAGCCAATCCATTCCCAAAAGCATTCCAAAGCCTAAATAACGCATGACATGCAAATCGGCTTGGAAAGAAAAATCACACAAAATAATCTCGACATCTTTACACAATAAACTGATTGCCGCGGATCCACCAACCGGATTCGCAATTCTCAAAGAAGTCATTAAACACAAAACATCCAAAGAAAAAGTATCAACAAGTTCTTTTGATATAAAAGAATGGGACGCAACCGTATCAAAAAGAACTCGAATAGGATGATCACGAAATAAAATAATTCCATCCAGAATAGAATGAGAAATACCTGGGCCACGAGATGTGTTGCCAGGGGGCTTGAGCAACATTAAGCTTTCCCTCCTTCCTATTTTGAAGTTTGGGACATACATGCATAAAATGGTCCGGGCTTTTGCAATAGCGACAAGTACGAGGCTTTGAACACTTGGTGCAAAATGGTCTTTCGAACCACAATTATAGCATTTCCCTTGAGTAGAGGAAAATGTCTTTTCAACAGGAGTTGCTTGCCTCCCTTTCTTATTGGGATAAGGGCCTTTGAATTTGTTTGGCCTCTTCTTGTTGTTGAAGTTTGGTTTAGAACCCACCACTTCAACATCATTCTCCCTATCCGCCTCTTCAAGACGAAGAGCGATATCAACGAGTTGGTCGAAAGAAACTTCTAACTTTAGAAGTAATGGCTTCTTAAGATTTTTGTTTAAGCAACAGACGAACCTCTGGTTCTTCTTTAAAGGGGTGTTGATGTATTCAACCCCATATTTGGAAAGCAACACGAAGGAGGCGACATAATCTGTCACGAAAGAATCACCTTGAACAAGGTCTATAAATCGTCGAGCCAATGTCACTTTTTCAGCTTCTGGTACAAATTTCAACTCGAAGCGTTCCCGGAATTGCTCCCAGGTGAGATCCGCTTCATTAATCTCAGAAATAAGAAGTTCGTACCAGTCCAATGCTCTTTCTCGGAGCATACTAGAGGCCACCTGAACTCGGTGAAGGTCAATAAGATTCATGCGAGAAAAGATTCGATCGCATGACCTTAGCCAAGCCTGTACTTCAATAATAGTTTCGGAACCTTTGAATGGCTCCCCACCCAAATTAGTGTAATCGCTGCACAAGCGTGGAAATCCCGACTTTGGGTGAGTAGGTTCCGGGTTAGCTCCAGCTGCTTGAGCATTTGTCACTAAATCAAGAAGCTGTTGAGCAGTCATAAAAACTCCATCTTGGGGTGGAGTGCTAGAAGGTACGGCTCTGGGGCGGCCTGGTCTAGACATTTCTCTCCCTTTAGAAAGAAAGAAGAAGAAGAAAAAGGTTATTCACCAAATTGAATATCAAGCAATCTTGATAGATAAACAAGGAATCATAAGGAAAATAGGATGAATCGGTACAAAGACTCGAATTAAATGCTAAAGCACGACTCCTAAGATGGACTTAGGACGATGATCCTTGTTATATTATTCCATATTGCTCCGAAGTTTGGCTCCGATACCTAGCTGTGACGCCCCACCTCTATACCCACGCTAGCCAAGAACACTACGATGTAATGCTGTCAACTAGCACGGAGAATAAGGCTGTTGAGGAGGGACCATCCATGTAATTGCTTTGTGCGAGCACCGATATGTAAGATAAGACAACATGCATTTTGTTTCAAGAGAGGAAATCTGACATACCGATACAAACTCAAAACTAATGGCTATATAAATCCTTCGGAAACAAATATAGAAATAAGCATGACATAAATCAGTCACAGATAATTCATATCACAAAGGCGGAAGAAGATATGAATATATATATCTACCACATGAAAGTGTATATCAGAGTAGTGGTCAAAAAGATCCACAATAATACAAAGAATAGCAACACGTGCTATACAAAAGAATACAACTATGAGTCCATATCTCAAGTGTATACAACAAAATAAACTACTAATCTAAGTAGTTAGCCAAAAGTCAGAGAAATCAATCCTAAGTGAGAAGTCAAGCTGAAGCACCTGTAACATCTCGGTCTGACCCGAGTATTATTTAATAAGAAAATAATAAACGGATCAGTCTAACTATAAATATCAGATGAAACGATATAGAATCAGAGATATGACCAAACACATACTAATCACAATGCCAAGCTGTGATATATATATAAGTAATTGCAAATCAATAAGAGATTAATCAATATCACCAAATCTACACAAGAATCAAAGGAAATGTCATACTCCTTATTTCGTTCACCAAACCATAATTATTGATGATTATATCAATGTCAATCACAAAAGTCAATGACACACGAATTCACTAATGCACACATATTGATAAAATTTATCAATGGAAATCACGAAAATTGGTGAAGCATAAATTCTAGAAATCATCTCAAGAAATCCAGTCAATGACGCACGAATTCACCTATGCACAAAAATTGATAAATCATATCAATAGAAATCACAAAAATAGGTGAAGAAGAAAATTCCAGAATTCGACACACGAAATCCAGAAATCACACAAAATAGGGGGGAGGCCTATCACACGAACGGGAGCATGAAAACTCACCAACATATGTATCACACGAACGAGACGCTATCTCATGGTAGCTAGCCATTAATTTTTGACACACGAACAGCCCGAAGACCATGGGGCGCTACCCCATCAATTTGAGTCGAAACTCCACAAAACGGGGTTTAGTCTCCCTCGCAGACAAAGAGACATCGCACATTGCTAGTCTAAATCACAAAAATGATCGTCATGATCATCAAGAAGTGTCAATTACAGTAAGCTAGTAAATATATGAGCTTAGCTTCATGTCCCATAACCACTAGCTTAACTTAAATATTTATGAACAAATTGTAGATCTCCACTAGCAATTGTCACAAAAGATTCAATCGAACAAGTCCAAGAATTAACCGACGAAGTAAACGCAAGCGTTTCATACCACTCGTTTTACTAAGTCGTTTAATTAGATTTCTCATACGAATGAGGTAAAGGTTTGTATATACTAATAGATTGGAAATCGGTTTAAGAAAACGAGCTAGTGTTGAAATCATTTGAGAAAAGAGTTTTGATATTTACTACTAGTATAGAAAACCTTTATATTTTTAAAGTGACAAATCACAAAGAAGATTGTAGGAACAATCAATCACGAAAATTCACATATGAAGATGTGAGTAAAAATCCAACGAAACCGATAAAGAATCCATCGAAATGGATATTCAAAAATCCCTAAAAAGGAGTCATCAAAGCATAATAAATGATAACAACAAATAGGAAACAACACGAATCGATTAAAGTTGGAAATTCAAGCAACTAGGCGAAATAGGCAAAAATGCACCAGGTCGGTCGGCCGGCTACAGAGCTCGGTCGACCGGACCCTGTTCCAAAAAAAGTCTCGGTAAGCAGGTCGGTCGGCTGAGACCTGTAGCCAGTCGACCGGACCAGAGACAGAAAGGTGCCTATGCACCATAGTAGCAGGTCGGTCGACCGGCCACAGGGCTCGGTCGGCCGAACCTGTTCCCAGTCCCTTCCTAGCCCATTGAATACAATGGCCAATCACTACCAAATTGCAACCGTACGAGCATCGGCACTAAGGATTTATGCCAATCGACTACCCGGCCCTATGAGCTCCTTGTTGCGTCACCAAAAACACATTTGAACATCAAAGCTATGGTTTTTAAGAATATGGCTTTCAAAACACCAAAATTGGAATATTCACAAAACCATTCCAAACCAAAAGCAAATGCACACGAATAAGTGTTAGGAATTCATACCTAACAATCGAAGATAAATATAAGCATAGATGTGAGATAAAAATCTCACCTTTGAACCTAAACGATTGAAAAAGAAGCTTAGAAGCAAAGGAGAATCAACCACTCTTCAAATCCAACTCAAGAAGCTTGATTCTAAGCTAAAAAGAGAAACATTTTCCAAACTAGGTTTAGGAATTTTCTGAAATCAAAGAGAGAAAGAGTTGGAGAAGAAGAAGAGAAGCTTACCAATGGGTTCTTCTATTAGTTTGGAGCTAAAGCTTAATTTGCAAAAGGAAACTAGGGTTTTGGAGTTTTAATTTCCCATCTCTCCCACCATTGATGCTTTAAAACTGAAAAGAGGAGAAAGTGAGGGTGAGTGGGGAGGAGTGGCTCAGATTTGAGTATAAGTTAAACATAGGGCTGAGCCCAAACCCAAACCCAAAGTGAAAAAGTATCAAAAATCAACTTTCTCCAAACATATCGAAGCTTATACTCGAAAAGGTCGCAAACGGCATTTTAAACTCAATGGGAGTGGTCCCGAGTCCTAATTCGACCGTATGCAAAAAGTAGCTTTTCGGGCTAAATTCCGAGTATCGATAAAATATTTAAATAAAATATTTAAATATAAAAATCGATAAATATGCGGGTTGTTACAAAATACTTACAAACTAAAATAGTATGTTAAAAACAATATATAAATGGTACGTGAAAAAGAAGAAAATATATGAAAATATGATATGATGAATACGAGAAAATTTATAAAATCATTTAAACCATTTTATCAAGAAACCTTTTGTAAGAAGTGTTAACAAACATGTCATTTTTATAAAGACGGAATAGTAAAACTTTTATTTCTTTGAATTATATATTTTAAATAGGAATAAATAGGAAATATTAAAATTGTTTTAGCAATACCACTTAATAATTGTTTAAAAATATAAGGAAGCATGTGTAAAATCAAATGGAAGTGAAAAGTAAAACATGAAATTTATAAGTCATATGAAAAATGATATAAAATAAATAAATAAAGCATTAGCCTGGTAAAAGTAAATAACCAAAAGGAAATCAAGTAAAAAGTAAAACATCAAAAAAATTATAACCTATAGGTAAAAATGTGGAACCAAAAACTTCCTAGTAAATAAAAACATTGCCTAGTCAAATATTACAAGTGAATAAAGTATAAATACATTGCACTGCCTGGTCAGATGAAATAAAATAAGAAAATTCCTTGTCAAACAAACAAAAAGAAGGAAGGTTAAAAATATGATTTCACTTCACTTCATTTAAGCCACCATATATCACTTCAGCCACCAAAATTTCCATGTTAATCCGTCATATACCTTGTACAGCAGATCTGAGATCTTAAGCCCCAAAAATCGTTCATATACATTATTCATCTTGACCAAACATGTGTGTGTGTGTGTGTATAGGCAAATATGTGTGATGGTTTAGATGAAGCAAAAGTAAGAAAAAGAAAGAAGTATATGTTCCTTCTTACTGTCCAAAAGCAGACAAGATTTTCAACGTTTTGGATCAAACAATAAAATTCATTTGGGAGTTTGCAAGGAAGAGAAACATGATTAAGGTGAGAGTTTAAAAATGGGATTTCTTGGAATGTCTTATATACTCCTCTGTTATATTTAATAGTAGAAATATTTGTGCTTGCCTTAGATTCAAAAATCAAAATATCTCTATCCAATTTGAATCCGTGGATGATGCAAACTAGGAATTGTTTATTTTTGAGCATAGATTACATTAAAAATAGTTTGAAGTGTGCATCTTCTATATAATGTGTAAAATTGTGAAAATACAGCAAGCAACCCAAGTTTCGTCAATATTCAACATCCTAAAAACATTAATCCATGCATTTGATCATGATTGTCATATGAAAATATGATTTTTAACAAAGAGATCGTAGTTTTTAGTGGCTTATATCATGAGAA
Source organism: Allium cepa (assembly GCA_030765085.1). NCBI lineage: Eukaryota > Viridiplantae > Streptophyta > Magnoliopsida > Asparagales > Amaryllidaceae > Allium > Allium cepa. The sequence goes on from CM060937.1 coordinate 906,699,348, forward strand.
ATCAAGAGACGATCAAAGTCTTTTGAAAAAATAAATTCCAACGATATGGTTGATGATAGGCGGTACAGTTTGGCCGAGGAGAAGCATGGCGACATTGTCTATGTTTCATTGTGGCGAATTTTGGAAAAAGCGCTGGGTTGAGGAGACGATATGATTTTAGGGTTTAGGGCATTGTTTTCTGTAGGTTAGGTTTTCTGGCCATTGGCAAAAGAGGGGAGCGTCGAGCTTGGCCGCGATCGGTTTGGAGGTGCTCGGGGCATTGGTGGTCTAGGTGGCATATGCGACTTAGGTTTTAAAGGGTTGTGGCCGTGGGACAAGATCGTTTGGTCGAAGGTTGGAAATTGGACACGAAAAATTGTTCGAATTTGTCAAGAGGTGGTAGGTGGTGAAACTAGGGGGTGGATATTGTAACGACCCACTTTTCCATACAATCTAAGCTGACAATATAACTACATAAGTCAGCTCAAATTGCACAAAAAGGCGGATTGTTAGGGGTGAAGAAGAAAAGGTAAAAGAGTAAACAGAAACAACAACATGAAATCTCACGGTCGTAGCGAAACAAAATATTATATATAATAACAGATTTTAAATACAAGAACTGTACTGTTAATATACATACCATTATCAGAGTACATATAGACAACAACCGATCTTGATAGTTTAATAACTTGTCCTCATACAGCGGAAATATAAAACAAAGAGGGAATATGCCTTTTTCATCCAGCTCGCCTCTTGATCTCCATAGCATTCTATCCTGAAACTATAATATTCAGTCTGACCCGAGCATTATAATAATATAACACCCGAGTCAGTCTGGAAAACAAGCATGAGAAAACACGCTCAATTTGAATTATTAACTTTTATCAAAATCCTTTAAAAATAAAGGTATCTCTAAGGCCACGTCACATATAAACACGATGGGTTTTTACCTTACGATAACCAAAATAATTTTTATCAGATCATCTGATATTATAATAGTATCTATAGAAAGTAAATAGAAAATAGTTGAAATGCTTGCATCTCACATTTCAAAATAGTTGGGCACAATCAAAACCGTACGGCGCTTATTTGAGAATGGATTCCATACAATTACTGGGCTATTAGGGTACCACCCATCACAGTACACCTCTATAAAAATGTACCGAGGACCTCACCGGGATCACCTACAACATAAGACCGGTCCTATACCTAACCTGGATAGAACCGAATATGTTATCACCCTGGGTGTTTCCACTATTAAAATTGAGTGCTCACTTTTCCATGCATAACCATATCCATAATTATAATATATCTGAGGGTATCTACAAAAGTGATAACAATATCCTAATTGGGTGCGACCTACTTAGCCCTGCTGCATCTCTCATGTTTTAGTCATTCCCGATCAATGAGGTTGAGGCTAACATTACCTTTCAAGAATGATTCCACTTAGAGTGCACATCATCCTTCACTGACGATGTTTTGATAGCATTCATCCATACAAGTTGTTTTGGGTCTGGACAAACCAAATTGTCGTCTTCACTATCTTCATGATATTCATTCGTGATGCTCAAATCGGATCGAATGGTTTTCGGATAGTTAAATCCGATCTCGATCTCTTTGAAACTGTGACGCCCCACCTCTATACCCACGCTAGCCAAGAACACTACGGTGTAGTGCTGTCAACTAGCACGGAGAATAAGGCTGTTGAGGAGCGACCATCCGTGTAATTGCTTTGTGCGAACACCGATATGTCAGATAGTAAAAACATGCTTTTAATTTCAGAAGAGAATCCGACATGCCGATGCAAACTCAAAGCTACCACACGGTGGCTATAATAGTCTAGGACAAATATAAACTAATAACACAGATAAATATAAATGCGGAACACAGATAAATCAGAAAATCTCATATATATATAACTGATGTCAGTTACAATACGTTTACACGGTACATGTGATACAACTACAATAGTCAACTCAGGAAGTTACATATACAAGTACATTAACGTATATAATATACATGAATACATATCTTCCTATACAATAATACAGACTACTACAAATGACGACTAATCCAAAAGATATGAAAGAACTTCATAGCTCTAGCAGCAACCCAAAGCAGAATATCTACAACCTGTAAATACTCGGTCTGACCCGAGTATTAGATTCAAAAGAAAATAATACTCGGGTCAGTCTAATTCAAACTCAGTTATTAGTGCACAGAAGCAATAATAAATAAATACTGAATAGACGACAGTAATTAAACCAAATCAGAATGCAATTCAGAATATTAAATTGAAATGAACAAACAGTTCAAACCATTGAAATATCAATAAAATATTAATTCAAGTAGGGCTGCAGTACACGCACGCGTGCACTGCCTCGCCACTACAGAATATGGAATACGCAAAAAGATCCATAAGTCAAAACAAATAGAATATCACAAAACCATACCGTGTGGCTGCAGTTCACGCTTGCGTGCACTGCCTTGCCACTAAAGTGATGTCGTACCCAAAATATTAACGAACCAAAATCAATGAAGGTTCAAATATCAATTCTAAATGTCGATACTGTGTGGCTGCAGTGCACGCACGCGTACACTGCCTTGCCACAACAGCATATACAGAAACAGCAACAAGGCACAAAGACCAATGCTCAAGAATTCACAGTGCCAACAAATTTAACAAACAAGTAACAGTAGTGAAAAGCTTCGACCAAGAGAATTGAAGTGGTTGACTGTCTCAAGCAACAGCAACCAAGCAAGTTCGAACAAGGCAGAGAAATGCCAAAGTGGTCAAGAAAAGATGACAACAAACTGGGATGCAAGTGCAACAACAAGTAACAAAAAAAATGTACATGTCTGCACAGTACAAACCCTCAAGTCCAAGGCAGTACAATCAAAAATGCAACTGCAAATAACATAGGGGAGTGACAATATAAAAATGAACCAGAATGGAACAATGGCAAATACTGCCACAAAGGCTACAGCAAAACAGAGTCAACACAAATGCAAATGCACAAGTGACCATACACATATATATACATACAAGAATGTATGTATACAAATGATCAGCCATCCAAGTACAAGTGCAGTTGTATCAAAACAATTGCAACAGTTAAATAAAGAACAAAACTCAAAAATACTCAAAGACCAAAACACAGTTCACAACAGTGGCACTGCACTAAAAATTGCATATGTAATGCACAGTGCAAACTCAAGGTTGTGTGAAACTGCAAGTGATACCATAGTACACAATGAACTCAACTCAAGAAATAAGTTCTCCATGCAACCAGCTCCAAGTAGTTGTTAATGCCCAAAACAAAGTGAAACAGATGTGACAGCATGGAGCTATAGCCCAACAAAACATCAATGTATATGAACACAATTAATGGAGCAATGCAACATTCAATAGTGAAGTACAAACCAGGACTTCAAAGAAACAATAACATGTAAAACAGTAAAACAACAGTACACAGGAAACTCAAGAATGGGCCAAATTCCATCGTATGTTATTGAGCAAATAAGTGCGAATTCGAATGCACATATATACATATCAAATAATGTATATACATACATGAATACATGAGCAATGACACTGCAACGTGACCAAAGCAAAAGAACACAGTAGCAAGCTCTTCACACACGCCCTATTCTATCAAATTGACATGTATACATATCCCAAATATGTATATATGCATACATAAACATGTACATAGTGTATTGACTCAAAACAGTGGATCAATCATTAACAAAAGAAATTCAAAATGAACTCGAGTCTACAGAAGTTCATGCCAAAATCGGGGAATCACATATGCAGAAACAAGTCAGCTGCAAGAATATAAACATGAAGGCAAGAACGGTAGCCTCGACACAAGTACACAAGCAACTGAAGACAACATGAAGAATTCGAGATAGTGGTGGCCACGAAATCGACATCACAGCAAAACATTCAAACAAATCAAAGTGACCAAGTTAGACATCAATGCCGATAATATCAGGTCACAAAATTAAAAGAGGAAAGACTGCCGTGCAATTCAAGTAGCAAAGAATCAAAGCCACGATAGCACACAAAAAAAAAGCGAGCACACGAACAATCAAACTAGGGCTTGAATTAGATGTGAGAAAACCCACCATGTCGACGAATTTAGGGGAAGCCGAGCACGAGAGCATCGATCGACGCAGCCACGAGCAAGCGAAGGAAGACGAACGACAAATGCAAAGGGGCCGCCATTAAATTTCTTTTGTTTAGGGTTTTATAAAAATGAAAATGAAAAAAGGGGGGATCGGGTTAAAGAAATTAGAGAGGGGAACGGGTTAAAGGGGGGAAAGGGAATGAATTTTTCACGGCATAAAATAGTTAAGTGGGCCGAGAAAACTAAAGCCCGGAAACCCCTTTTAACCATATACAAAAGAATTTTAATTCAAATTTAAAAATTCAAACGGAAATTTGGGTCAATATTAATCGTTTAATGTCGATTATAAATCGACACGAATACCGGGTTGTTACAGAAACGATCAAAGAATTTGGCCAAAATTGATAGTGGGTTATTTAGTTATCAATAAAACATCCATTAGTAGACTTCAGGCCTTATTATAGATTTTACAAAAAATTATTTTCAAAATATCTTTATATTTGAAATCCCTTCCAAAATTTCCAACATTTGAAAAGATTTCAAATCCTTATATTTTCAATGGAATATTCACAAACCTTTCCAATACTTAGAATACTTTTTTCAAGTTTATTTTTTTGTTCAAAACTTAGGAATTTTTCAATTTATTTCCTATTTTCTAAAAATCATTACAAATTTATTTTTAAATTCTTTTACTCGTTTAGAGCAAAATCTATAAGTTCGGGTTTCCTTAATTAATTTCCTTTAATATTTTCCAAGTCAAACACTTGTCTAAAATTCCAAATATTCATTTCTAACCTCTTTTATGAATCCTAATTCATTTTTCAAAGTTCACTTTTATTTAAATATTTCAGAATTTTTCTTACTTATTCCCAAATTCCATTTTTTGAGAATTTCTCTTATAAATCCCATCTACTGAATAAACCCCATTTCTAGATTCTTGAGAAGATTTATAATCAAATTTCAATCATTATGAAACTATATATATATATATATAAATGAGCATTTAAAAGAATAGTAATTTATTTTAAAACATGTTCAAGTAATTATGTAAAAAAATATCAAATACTTTATATAAACATCAATAATCCACTTTTAGACAACAAATAAATTTTTAAAGATGATTATAAAAATTAGAATTTAATTCTAATTAATATTAGATATTTGAAAAATTCACTTCCGAAGCATTCTAATACTAACTAGCTTAAAATTACATAGTTACTAAATTGATTTCCCTTTTTAATCAAAAACTTAACCTCTTAATAAAATATATTTTTAAAACCCAATAACCAAAAATTATAAATCCCTCTCGATTTACCACATATCGATCTCATTCCGATTTTTCCAACCATCCTCACTTTTCAAAAATAGAATTCACTATTTCCCCTAAAATCTATTTTTCATATCTCAATATAAATTCATCCTATGAAATTATATTCTAATTTATTGATTAATTTTCATTTTTCCTTATTTATAAACATCGTTTATAAATTTATAACACCTTTGAGTTTCACTTGTTCATAAAACTAATCCCATTTATAAAATCTCATTTTATAAATCCATTCATTAATAAGTTCCATATATTTCACAAATCTATTTAAAATATCGATTTCGTCTCCTTTTCATATTTTCCAGAAATATTGATTTTATTTAAAATCCATCGTTTAAAAATCTTCTATATAAATTATTTAAAATCTTTTTTAAAAATATTTTTACGAATAGTGAAATACAAACCAAAATCAAATATATTTTTTACCCAAATCAATTTCTAAAAAATAATCCAAATTTCTATATGAATATTTTTATATTCAAAATCTCCTTTTAAATCTTTCAATTTCAAAAAATAATAATTATGGTACTTAAAATCCTAAAAGTTAGGCCGGTGCTACTATAGCATCCAACAATTCACATCACAACAATAATCTATAACTGATTATTCTAACACATCATACATTATCATATATGAAAAACAATCAATATAAATTTAAGGAATCCAGTTGAATCCCTCTAACCTGATTTCCAGCATCCACAGATGTTAATACGACATAAAAATACCAATCCCACTTCGAAAGGGATATCGCGGTATATAAGGTCATTTGCTATTATGCAGAGCGCATAGGGTCTCATCCGCTCCAATAGGTGGGAAATATATCTAACTACTAATATAAATATACTACTATATATATAACATAACATCCAACTGATAATAATAATTATAAGTTCATCCAATCAATCAATAAATGATTTTAACTATTTTAAAATAGCACTAAGTATCCAAATAAGTAAGATTTACTCACCTTGATTTTTAAATGCGATCTGTCCTAAATTTATATTTTTCTACACAGATTCTGTTCGATTTAAACCTCATATGAATAAGTTATTAAATTATTAGCTATCTCCATTTTTAAATTCTAAATCAAATAACTAATTATATACTTAAATTTAATTACAAATTCGTACCTCCACCCACTCGTTCGTTTCTAGGTGAACTACAGGACCACCTCGAGTTTCCCCATCAAACAACCCATCTTCGCGACCTTTCAGCTAGTGACAACCCGCCCAGACTCTATTCACCATCATCGATCTCCTACCCCCAAATTGTGTGCAAAGTCTCCTGCCCTATGGCTGTTGTCGCTTGAGCCCATGCCCAATTAAAACCCTCACCAATTCAAGGCCACTGACCCACGCGACCAGCTGCCGTGAACCCCATATAACGCGACTGTGATTCGAGCTCGACCTGAGCCCTAGCTGTTGCGAACGAGATTCGCCCTCTAATTCACTGAATAAGAATGTTGCCGACCATCCCCATGTGCCTTCACTATCTCCATGCCAGCTCGTTCATCTCGAGTTGTTAGTGTGCCTCACATCTTTCCCTTTGCCCTCGCATCTCGAGCTCAAGCTCGAAACTCTCACATCTGCCCACTTCGATTACGATCGTGTTCGTTCGTTTTTTTAACGTTCGTTCAAACTGATGGAGGAAGAATAAAATTCAAAAACCAATTTGGTTCTGCGTTAAGTCATTTTATTTTATAACTATTTTAAAAAGATATGATGATTACGTTTTCCCAAAATCCAAGAATCACTGGCAAGATACGACACAAGGCAGAAAATAGTGAAAAATGTTGTGGGTTGCTAGTCCAATCAATATATATATATATTATTTAAAATTTAAAAATATCTAGCTATAATTTTTCAAATCCCATATGAAGTGTTCCGCCTAGCGTTTATAATGCTATACCGCTATTCCGAACCCAATGGAACAAGATCTATAGCGTAGTTCGATCGTATATAGAAAATTGCTTTTTAAATCGACTATTCAAATAAAATTCGATTTAATTATTTCTAGGCATTTCCAGATCATACGACCAAACAATAAATCAAAATGCTATGAAATTTGAAATCCGATAATAATACACTATTACGGATCTAATGGAACTGGTTTGTCGAATTCCAAGACTGTGCCTCAGATCGCTATTTTAACACGTCGATCAAATCAATGATTTCCAAAATTTACGAAATCGTTTGAAATTTCAATTTTAAAAACTTACTAAATTAAAATTCCAAATCCAATTTTAAACCATTTAAATATTTAAAATCAACGATGAAAAATCTGGGTCATTACATTCCTCCCCCTTAAAAGAATTTCGTCCCCGAAATTTCTAAGGTAGGGAAAATGATCCAAACCCATTATATCAACAAAACCCGCTTGGTTAAAACTCGATATTCCACCTTCCTAAGTCTTTTAATTTCAACCAAAACAATTTGCTTTCGACTTCTAATTCAAAATCCTTTATTTTCATTATAACTTAAAAATCACCCTTTTAAATTTACAAAAAAATTTCAAAATTTTTCTAACACCCTAAATTACTGATTTTTTTTGGCAAAATCTCACTTGTATGGAGAGCCTTTTGCATTATGGCAAGAGAGATAGAAATATATACATCGACCCATACGTTCGAAAAACACAATATATAACAATATTTATATATTTTGCGATATTTAATTCGAAAACGCATCTTATTTTAGCATTTTTGAGCAAGCGGCTTATTTTATATGCAATTTGCTTGACCAAAATCAAGCAAAACAGCTCCATACACCTGAACATACTTAATTTAAACACGTAAGTACCAAAAACATGAAAATTTAATAACATTTCACTTATTTACATAGTTAAACACATACTTTGCACACCTAAACATGTATTTATAAGCAAACACAAGGTTCCAATACTAATTTATATCGATTTATTTACAACTTTATCCAATTCGAATGATTTACAACCAAATTTTCTTACATTTCATTTACATTTATATCTAACAATCCATATCCAATCCAAATTGATTAAAAATAAATTTGTTCATTTGCCATTTATTCACAAAATTTTATTTACTTCCATTTACGTCGAACGACAATATTTCCATGCAAATTCGACGATGTTCATAACTATTTCAGTTTATAGCTATTTTAAATTGATTCCAAATCAATTTATTTTTAATTATATTCCATTTCAAATCAATTCTCAATCAATTTATTTACATTCCATCCATATCCACATTCATTATATTCAAATCCATTATATTTGGCTCGGAATCATTCCATGCTACTTCAATAAATAACCATTTAACAAATTTTATTTGAGCCAAGCTTCCATCAAAAATATTAAAGCAAGTTAATTCATTTATTTTAAATTATTTCAACCTTATAACTTAAGTTTATTACTCTTCCAACCAAATCCCATTTTCATTTTAGATTGATTCTTATTCAATCAAATTCCATTCCATTTGCTAATTAATTTAATTAGTCTATTCATTTAATCCACTTCAAAACTTAACTTCATACTCAAATTCATTTAATAAATATCCCAAGTCATATTCAATTTATTTACACTTAAATTGAATTTATTCATAACTTAAGTCGTCATCATTTCAATAATTTCTATTTTATTCAAATATATTCAATTCGCTTACAATTTAAGTCGAGATCTATTTATAACTCCATTCCTCTATTCAATTTGCTAATTAATTCATTTAATTAGCACACTTTAATTTTACAACCCAATATTTGATTTTTATTTCAAAACTCACTTCATTTAATTTACTTGAGCTTAAACTCATCTTATAATTCAAGTTTGGATTTTTATTTCGTTATCAAAATATCAAACTATTTTTATTTTAGTTTTACCATTCCATTTTCAATTTACAAGTTACACAATTATTTTTCACAATTCTGTAAATTCAATATTCGGGCTTATTCCACTCAAATTTTATAACTTATAGTTATAAAACCACTTTACAATCCAAGTTATATATACAACTCCATTTGATGTCATTTCTAATTCCAATTCAATTTTTTATTTGACTTGACTTATGTTAAATTTCCATTCCAAACTTCAATGCTTCATACTTTCCTTTCATATAATTATTTGTTCCATTCACTTGTTCATTTTCAATTCAATTCATTTAATTAGATCACTTCACCAATTTATATCATTTTACTTTGCTTGAGTTAACTCACCATTTCGTTAATTTATCCCACAAAATTCATTCAAATCACCATCCATTAAATTTCTAAAATTTTATTCATTCAACTTAACTTAAGTTGAATTCCATCTAATTTTATATCTCAATCCCAATCGATACCATTTCCAATCTAGTTTTATTTAACTTAGCTCAAGTTAAAATTTATTTCCAAAATTCAGTTTCCATATTTTTCTTTAAAAATATTCACCATTTATAAGTTCATAACTTATTTCCTAATGTTTTCCGAACATTTATATTAAAATTCCAAAATTCAAACACCCGGTTTTTATTTCAAATCATTTTAAACTACAATATATACGTATATATAACTCTTTGTTTTAGCAAACCATTCCTTGGAATTTTAAACTCGGGCTTTGTTTTATCCAAAATAAATTCCCTTGGAATTTCTAAAAAAAAATTCCCAACAAAAATCTCCAAATCAATTATTTTGATAGCCATCTGTCACTTAGAAACTGGAAAATGAAGAATGATGATGCGGCCGTCACCACTAGAATTATTTTCCAGCAACTGTAGTGAGTTTAGTGCTTCATCACTTCCAAAATCCATTTAAAACACTTCCATTGAAAAATATCAAAAAACAATATCACTATTACTCTTTTCAACCACTTCGAAAAATATTTCCAAAACTTTCGAGTTTTCAAAATTCCCAAATACTTAGTTCAACCCATTTAAAACATTTCTCAAGCTTTTGGGATTTTAAATTTTCAAATTCTGGTTTGAATCCATTTTAATTATAATCCATTTGCATAATTCATACTTGTACAATTTTCAGTTGGTTATATAATCATTTCCAATTTTGTACTCTTATTTTGATTATATAATAACAACCAAACACATCACTATAATAATTTTAATAAAACTATTCTTTTTATTCCAAAATATAGTTTGGGTAAAATTATTTCACTTACCCGTTTCAAAACCATACCATGTCATTTTATCATGTTCGAGTGTTTAAAAAATTCCTATTGACTTAGTGGCGTCCCACTATTCGATCAGAATTCGTAAACCACTCGACAGATAAGTCAACACAATATAAAACAATTTATATTCGCTAACAAATACGCGCTTATATCTATTAATACACCCAAACTCATTCTAGGGTTCTAGTGACCCTATCTCTAATGAGTAATACCCACCAATGGCAAGGTTCTCACTTAACCTTCAACTCTAATACCACTTGTAACGACCCACTTTTCCATACAATCTAAGCTAATGATATAACTACACAAGTCAACTCAAATTGCACAAAAAGGCAGATTGTTAGGGGTGAAGAAGAAAAGGTAGAAGAATAAACAGAAACAACAAAACAGAATCTCACAATCGCAGCGGAACAAAATATTATATATATAATAACAAATTTTAAATACAAGAACTGTACTATTAATATACATACCATTATCAGAGTACAAATAGACAACAATCAATCTGTACAGTTAATAACTTGTCCTCACATAGTGGAAATATAAATCAAATACGAGAATACGCCTTTGGCATCCAACTCGTCTCCTGAGCTCCATAGCATCCTATCCTAAATCTGTAACTCAGACCCGAACATTATAATAAAATAACACCCGAGTCAATCTGGAACACCAATGTGAGAAAACACACTCAAATTGAATTATTAACTTTTATCAAAATCCTTTGAAAACAAAGGTATCTAGTAAGACCATGTCACACATAAACACGACGGGTTTTAATCTCACGATAACCAAAACAAATTTTATCAAAATCATTTGATATTATAATAGCGTTTATAGAAAGTAAATAAAAAATAGCTGAAATGCTTGCATCTCACGTTTCAGCATAGTTGGGCACAATCAAAACCGTACGGAACTTATTTAAGAATGGATTCCATACAATGACTGGCCTACTAGGGTACTTCCCATCACACTACAGCTTTAGAAAAATGTACCGAGGACCTCATTGGGATCCCCTACAACACAAGACCAGCCATATCCCTAACCTGGATAGAACTGAATATGTTATCACCCAGTGTGTTCCCACCTTAAAATCGAGCGCTCACGGTTCCATGCACAACCATATCCATAATTATAGTATATCCATGGGTATCTAGAAAAGTGATAACATACCGAAATTGGGTGTGACCCACGTAGCCTTGCAACATCTCACATGTTTTAGTCATTCCCGATTGATGAGGCTTGAGGCTAACCTTACCTTTCAAGAACAATTCCACAAAGAATACTCATCGTCCTCCAATGACGATGTTCTGATAGCAGTCGTCCACACAAGTTGTCCTGGGTCTGGACAAACAGAATCACCATCTTCACTATTTTAACGATATCCATTTGTAATGCTCAAATCGGATCGAAATGTTTTTTGGATAATTAAATCCGATCCCGATCTCTTCGAAACGATCAACTAATTTGGCCAAATTGATAGTCCGTTATTTAACTATCAATAAAACATCCATAAGCATATATCAGGCCTTATTATAGATTCTCCAAAAAATTTATTTTCAAAATATCTTCATAAGATATATATTCAAATCCCTTCCAAAATTTCCAACATTTGAAACGATTTCAAATCCTTATATTTTCAATGAATTATTCCCAAACCTTTCCAATACTTACAATATTTTTCCAACTCCATTTTTATGTTCAACACTTTCGAAGTATTCCATTTATTTATTTTTTCTCAAAATCATTTACAAATTTATTTGTAAATTCTTTAACTCGTTTAGAACGAATTCTATAAGTTTCGATTTCCTTGATTAATTTCCTTTAATATTTTCCAAGTCAAATACTTGTCTAAAATTCCATATATCTATTTCTAACCTCTTTTAAGTATTCTAATTCATTTTTTGAAGTTCACTTTTATTTAACTATTTTGGAAAGTTTCTTACTTCTTCCCAAATTCCATTTCTTTGATAATTTCTCCTATGAATATCATCTACTTAATAAACCCCGTTTCCAAATTCTCGAGAAGATTTATAATTAAATTTCAATCATTAAAAAACTCTCTCTCTTTCTATTATATATATATATATATATATATATATATGCAAATAAATGAGTATTTAAAAGAATAATAATTTATATTAAAATATTTTCAAGTAATTATTTAAAAAAATATCGAACACTTTATATAAACATCAATAATCAATTTTTAGACAACAAATCAATTTTCAAAGCCAATTATAAAATTTAGAATTTAATTTCATTTAATATTAGATATTTGAAAAATTCATTTTGGAAGTATTCTAATATTAACTAGCTTAAAATTACATGGTTAAATAAATAGAATTTCCCTTTTTAAATCAAAAATTTAACGAACTAATAAAATATATTTTTAAAATCCAATAATCAATTCAATTTATAAATCCCTCTCTATTTACCACACATCGCTCCCATTTCGATTTCTCTAACCACACGCACTTTTCAAAAATAGAATTCACCATTTTCCCCAAAATCTGTTTTTCATATCTCGATATAAATTCACCCTGTGAAATTATATTCCAATTTATTAATTAATTTTCATTTTCCCTTGTTTATAGGCATTGTTTATAAATTTATAACTCCTTTGTGTTTCACTTATTTATAAAACTAATTCCATTTATGAAATCTCAATAAATCTATTTCTTAATAAGTTCCATATATTTCACAAATCTACTTAAAATATCGATTTTAGCTCCTTTTCATATTTTCCAAAAATATCGTTTTAAAAAAATCCATCGTTTAAAAATCTTATGTATAAATTATTTAAAATCTCTACTTAAATATTTTTACGAATAGTTAAATACAAACCAAAATCAAATATTTTTTCTATCCAAATCAATTTCTCAAAAATAATCCAAATTTCTATATGAGTATTTTTATATTCAAAATCTCCTTTTAAATCTTTCAATTTTCAAAAATAATATTTACGGTATTTAAAATACCAAAAGTTAGGCCAATGCTACTATAGCATCCAATAATTCACATCACAACAATAATCTATAAAAGATTACAACACATCACAAATTATTATATATGAAAAACAGTCAATACAAATTTAAGGAATCCGGTTGGATCCCTCCAACCTGTTTCCCTGCAACCACAGATGTTAAAACAACAAAAAATATCAATACCACTTCGAGGGGGATATCGCGATATATAGGTTCATTCACTATTATGCGGGGAGCATAGGGTCTCATCCATTCCAATAAGTGGGAAATATATCCAACTACTAATATATATACACTACTATATATTTAATATAACATCCAACAGGTAATAATAATTATCAATTCATCCAATCAATCGATAAATGATTTTAACTATTTTAAAATAACACTAATTATCCAAATGAGTGGGATTTACTCACCTTGATTTTTAATTGCGATCCGTCCCAAATTTATATTTTCTACATAGATTCCGTTCGATTTAAACCTTGTATTAATGAGTTATTAAAATATTAGCTATCTCCATTTTTAAATTCTAAATCAAATAACTAATTATACACATAAATTTAATTACAAATTCATACCTCCAACCTCTCGTTCGTTTCCAAGTGAACCACGGGATCACCGTGAGTTTCCCCATCAAGCAACCCATCTTTGCGACCTTTCAGCCAGCGATAACACCCCCTTGGATTTTGTTCACCATCATCGATCGCTTACCCACAAATTGGCATGTGAAGTCTCCTGCCCTATGCCTGTTGTCGCTCGAGCCCATGCCCCAATCAATGCTCCCGTCCAATCCAAGGTCGCAACAATCCATTTCTGCACTCATGAAAACCCATGCGACCAACCACCGATAAACCCCACATAACGCCACTGCAATTTGAGGTCGACCCGAGCCATAGCTATCGTGAACGAGATTCGCCCTCCATTTCATTGAACAAGAATGTCATCGACCATCCCTATGTGTTGTCGCCATCCCCACGCCAACTCGTTCATCTCAAGTTATTCATGTGTCTCACATTTTTCCCTTCGCCCTTGCATCTCGAGCTCGAACTCAAAACTCTCGCATCTACCCACTTCGAACGCGATCACGTTTGTTTGTTTTTTTAACGTTTGTTCGAACTGATGGAGGAAGAAAAAATTCAAAAACCAATTTGGTTCAGCGTTAAGTCGTTTGATTTTATAAATATTTTAGAAAGACATGATGATTATATTTTTCCCAAATCCAGGAATCACTGGCAAGATATGAGACAAGGCGAAAAACAGGGAAAAATGTTGCGGGCTGCTAGTCCAATTGTAACAACCCGCATATTTATCGATTTTATATTTAAATATTTTATTTAAATATTTTATCGTTAGTCGGATTTTAGTCCGAAAAGCTACTTTTTGCATACGGTCAAATTAGGGCTCGGGACCACTCCCATTGAGTTTAAAATGCCGTTTGCGACCTTTTTGAGTATAAGCTTCGATATGTTTGGAGAAAGTTGATTTCTGCTACTTTTTACTTTGGGTTTGGTTTTTGGGCTCAACCCTATGTTAACTTATGCTCAAATCTGAGCCACTCTTCCCCACTCACCCTCATTCTCTTCTCATTTCAGTTTTTAGAGTGTTAATGGTGGGAGAGATTGGAAATTAAAATTTCCAAAACCCTAGTTTCCCTTGCAAATCAAATTCCTTGCTCCAAACTCAAGAAGAACCCATTGGTAAGCTTCTCTTCTTCTTCTCCAACTTATTCTCTTACCAATTTCAGAAATTCCTAAACCTAATCTTGGGAATGTTCTTGTTTTTGAGCTTAGATTCAAGCTCATTTGGGTTGTGTTGAAGAGAGGTTGATTCTCCATTTGCTTTCAAGCTTCTTCTTGTTCGATTTTGTGAAAAGGTGAGATTTTTATCTCACATCTATGACTATAATTATCTTTGGTTGTTGGGTATGAATTCCTAACACTTCTTCATGTGCATTTTCTCTTGATTTGGATTGGTTTTGTGAATATTCCAATTTTTGGGTTTTTAAACCAAATTTGTGTGAAAATCCTTTTATGGATGTTTGATCATGCTTTTGGTGATGCATCGAGGAGCATATAGGGCCGGGTCGCCGATTGGCATAAACCCTTAGAGCCAATGTTCGTCCGGTTGCATTTTGGAAGAGTTTGCTCTTCATTTGAATAAGGCTGGAAAACAGCCCAGGCATGATTCAGTCGACTGAAAAACTCTGTTCAGTCGACTGAACCTGAAACCCGAGAGTTTCCAGGCATGATTCAGTCGACTGAAAATCTCTGCACAGTCGACTGAAACTGGAAACAGAAAGTTTCCTGAACCTGGAAAATTTCCAGGTACAGGGTCAGTCGACTGAAAATCTCTGTTCAGTCGACTGAACCTGCTGTTTGAGTCCAATTTGCCTTTTTTGGATTGAACTTCCAATTTAAATCGATTCGTGATAATCCTATTTGTTGTTATCATCTATTATGACTTTGATGACTCTTTTTAGGGATTTTTGAATATCCCTTTCGATGGATCCTTTATCGATTTCGTTGGATTTTATTCACGTCTTCGTATATGAATTTTTTTTTTTGTGATTGATTGTTCTTACAATCTTCTTCGTGATTTGTCACTTTAAAAATATAAAGGTTTTCTATACTAGTAGTAAATATCAAAACTCTTTCCTCAAACGATTTCAATACTATTTTAATACCAAATTCGTTTATAAAACCGTTTTCCAATCTATTAGTATATACAAACCTTTACCTCACTCGTATGAGAAATCTAATTAAACGGCTTAGTAAAACAAGTAGTATGAAACGCAGGCGTTTACTTTGTCGGTTAATTCTTGGACTTGTTCGATTGAACCTCTTGTGATAATTTTCTAGTGGAGATTTACAGTTTGTTCGTAAATATTTAAGTTAAGTAAGTGGTTATGGGACATGAGGCTAAACTTTTATATTTACTAGCTTAGTGTGATTGACACTTCTCGATGATCATGACGATCATTTTTTGTGATTTAGACTAGCAATGTGCGATGTCTCTTTGTCTGCGTGGGAGACTAAACCCCGTTCGTGTGTCAAATTTGTGGGGTAGCTACCCACGGTCTTCGGACCATTCGTGTGTCAGGTCTTCGGACCATTCGTGTGTCAAATTAATGGCTAGCTACCATGAGATAGCTTCTCGTTCATGTGTTACAGCTGTTGGTGGGCTTTATGCTCCCGTTTGTGATAGGCCTTCCCCCCCTTTGTGATTTCTGGATTTCTTGTGTAGATTCCTAGAATTTGTGTTTCACCAATTTTCGTGATTTCCATTGATAAGTTTTATCAATATTTGTGCATTGGTGAATTTGTGTGTCATTGACTTTTGTGATTTCTGGATTTCTTGTGTAGTCTTCTGGAATTAGTGTGTCATTGACTTTTGTGATTTCTGGATTTCTTGTGTAGTCTTCTGGAATTAGTGTGTCATTGACTTTTGTGATTTTTGGATTTCTTGTGTAGTCTTCTGGAATTAGTGTGTCATTGACTTTTGTGATTGACATTGATATTATCGTCAATATTTATGGTATGGTGAACGAAATTAGGAGTATGACGTTTCTTTGATTCTTGTGTAGATTTGGTGACATTGATTAATCTCTTGATGATTATCAACTAAGTATATATGTATATATATATATATATCACAGCTTGGCATTGTGATTATTATGTGTTTAGTCATATCTCTTATTCTATATCGTTTCATCTGATATTTATAGTTAGAATGATCCGTTTATTATTTTCTTATTAAATAATACTCGGGTCAGACCGAGATGTTGCAGGTGCTTCTGCTTGACTTCTCATCCGGGATTAACTCCTTGACTTTTGGGTTAACTACTAGATTAGTAGTTATTTTGTTGTATACATTTGAGATATAGACTCCTTAATGTATACTTGTTCTTTTGTGTAGTTCGTGTAACTATTCTTTTGTGATATTGTGGATCTTTTTAGACCACTACTCTGATGTACACTTTCTAGTGTAGTATTCATATCTTATTCCGTCTTTGTGATATGAATTGTCTGTGACTGATTTGTGTTATGCTTATTTCTATATTTGTTTTCCGAAGGATTTATATAGCCACCGTGTAGTAGCTTTGAGTTTGTGTCGGTATGTCGGATTTCCTCTTGAAATAGAATGTATGTTATATTATCTGACATATCGGTACTCGCGCAAAGAAATTACATGGATGGTCGCTCCTCAACAGCCTTATTCTCCGTGCTAGTCGACAGCATTCAACATAATGTTCTTGGCTAGCGTGGATATAGAGGTGGGGCGTCACAGCTTGGTATCAGAGCCAAATTTCGGAACAATATGGAATATTATAACAAGGATCATCGTCCTAAGTTCATCTTAGGAGTCGTGCTTTAGGATTTTTATTCGGGGCTACGTACCGTTCTATCCTATTTTCTTTTATGATTCCTTGTTCTGTCTATCAAGATTTGCTTGATATTCAATTTGGTGAATGACCTTTTCATTCCTCTTCTTTCTTTCTAAAGGAAGAGAAATGTCTAGACCAGGCCGTCCTAGAGCCGTGCCATCTAGCACTACGCCCCAAGATGGAGTTTTTATGACTGCTCAACAGCTTCTTGATTTAGTAACTAATGCTCAAGCAGCTGGAGTTAACCCGGAACCTACTCACCCAAAGTCGGGATTTGCACGCTTGTGTAGCGATTACACTAATTTGGGTGGGGAGCCATTCAAAGGTTCCGAAACTGTTATTGAAGTACAAGCTTGGCTTAGAACATGCGATCGCATCTTTTCGCGCATGAATCTTATTGACCTTCACCAAGTTCAGGTGGCCTCTAGTATGCTCCGAGAAAGAGCATTAGATTGGTACGAGCTTCTTATTTCTGAGATTAATGAAGCGGATCTCACTTGGAAGAAAGTTCGAGAACGCTTCGAGTTGAAATTCGTACCGGAAGCTGAAAAAGTGACATTGGCTCGACGATTTATAGACCTTGTTCAAGGTGAGTCCTCTGTGACTGATTACGTCGCCTCCTTCGAGTCGCTTTCCAAATATGGGGTTGAATACATCAACACCCCTCTGAAGAAGAATCATAGATTTTTTTATGGCTTAAACAAAAGTCTCAAGAAGCCATTACTTCTAAAGTTAGAAGTTTCTTTCGACCAACTCGTTGATATCGCTCTTCGTCTTGAAGAGGCGGATAGAGAGAATGATGTTGAAGTGGTGGGTTCCAAACCAAACTTCAACAACAAGAAGAGGCCAAGCAAATTCAAAGGTCCTTATCCCAATAAGAAAGGGAGGCAAGCAACTCCTGCTGAAAAGACCTTTTCCTCTACTCAAGGGAAATGCTATAATTGTGGTTCGAAAGACCATTTTGCGAACAAGTGTACAAAGCCTCGTACTTGTCGCTATTGCAAAAGCCCGGACCATTTTATGCATGTGTGTCCCAAACTTCAAAATAGGAGGGAGGGAAAGTTAAATGTTGCTCAAGCCCCTGGCAACACATCTCGTGGCCAAGGTATTTCTCATTCTATTCTAGATGGAATTATTTTGTTTCGTGATCATCCTATTCGAGTTCTTTTTGATACGGGTGCGTCCCATTCTTTTATATCAAAGGAACTTGTTGATACTTTTTCTTTGGATGTTTTGTGTTTAATGACTTCTTTGAGAATTGCGAATCCGGTTGGTGGATCCGCAACAATCAGTTTATTGTGTAAAGATGTCGAGATTATTTTGTGTGATTTATCTTTCCGAGCCGATTTGCATGTCATGCGTTATTTAGGCTTTGGAATGATTTTGGGAATGGATTGGCTTAACCATTATGAAGCTCATATCCTATGTCCTGAGCGGACTATTCATCTTCGACATCCTCAATCTGTTAATCAGGTTTCTGTTATTCTTAAAGATTCAGATTCTGCTTTGGTTGCATCTTTATATTCTTTAAATCCTCGTGATGACGATGATGATGATGAGGGTGATATTATTTCTCTTATTCACGTCGTTTGTGAATTTTCCAACGTATTCGAGCCCGTTTTAGGATTACCACCTAAGCGAGCAATTGAGTTCAGAATTAATCTTATTCCGGGAGCTCAACCTATCACTCGTCCTCCTTATCGTATGTCCAATAAAGAAAAAGAGGAGATGCGTAAACAATTATCTGAATTGGAAACGAAGCAATTTATTTGCTCTAGTTCCTCGCCTTGGGGAGCTTCAGCTATTTTTGTGAAGAAATCCGATGGTACACTTAGGCTTTGCGTTGACTACCGCAAGCTTAATGATCTTACTATCAAAAATAAATATCCTTTACCTCGGATTGATGATCTATTCGATCAACTTAGTGGTGCTAGAGTCTTTTCTCAATTGGACTTGGCTACCGGTTTTCATCAGCTTCGTATTGCTGAGGATAGCATTCCTTTGACATCGTTCCGTACTCGGTATGGATCTTATGAAAGGCTTGTTATGCCATTTGGGTTAACTAATGCCCCGGCTTATTTCATTGACTTAATGAATCGAGTTTTTAAAGACTTTCTCGACCGGTTTGTTCTCATCTTTATCGATGATATTCTTGTTTATTCTAAAACCGAGGAGGAGCATGAAAAACATCTTCGGATTGTGTTGGAAACTCTTAGGAGTAATCAATTAAAGGCAAAATTTTCTAAGTGCCACTTTTGGCAATCTCGTGTGAAGTTTCTCGGTCACATTATTTCTGAATCCGGAATTTCCGTGGATCCTTCAAAGATTGAAGCGATTCAAGATTGGAAGAGACCGGAGAGTGTGACAGAGATTCGTAGTTTTCTTGGATTGGCGGGCTATTACCGTCGTTTTATCAAAGACTTTTCTAAGATTTCCGTGCCTCTCACTAGCTTGACGAAGAAAGGTGTTAAATACATTTGGTCGGACAAATGTGAAGCTTCTTTTCAGAAATTAAATGAACTTATTTCTGATGCTCCTATTCTTGTTATTAATCAAGATTTCGTTGTTTATACCGATGCTAGTCGCATTGGTTTGGGTGTCGTTCTTATGCAAAAGGAACGCGTTATTGCTTATGCTTCTAGGCAATTAAAGCCTGCTGAGACTAGATATGCCACTCATGATTTAGAGCTCGCGGCTATTGTTTTTGCTCTTCGGATTTGGCGTCATTATCTCCTAGGAGAGAAATTTGTTCTTTACACAGATCATAAGTCTTTGAAATATCTATTCTCACAAAAGGAACTTAATTTGCGTCAACAGCGTTGGCTCGAATTTCTTGCACCATATGATCTTGATATTCTTTATACTCTCGGTAAGGGTAATCTTGTCGCCGATGCTCTTAGCCGCAAACAACAAGCTGTTGTTTCTATGATGATATCCGAATGGAACGATCTCGAGATTTTATCCACTTGCGAAATTCGAGACCGTGTTTCCGATTTATGCTCATCATTTGTTTTATGTAGCCTTGAGGCTCATCCATCTCTTTTAGACCGCATTCTTGAAGCTCAAAGGCTAGATACTGAATTGGTTCTTCTTGGCCAAAATATTAAGAATAAAATTGATATTGAAGGTTTGAAAGACTTTAATATCGATTCTCGTGGCAGCATTCGGAAATTTGGTAGGCTTATCGTGCCAAATGTTAGGGATCTTCGTAAAGATATTTTAGAAGATTCTCATCACTCTAAATTTACCATTCATCCCGGTAGTAGTAAAATGTACGCGGATATGAAGCGACTTTATTATTGGGAGGGAATGAAACTTGACATCGCTAACTTCGTTAAACGTTGCATGACTTGCCAACTCGTTAAGGCCGAACATCAAAGGCCCGGAGGGTTATTGCAACCTTTAGAAATTCCAGTTTGGAAGTGGGACAAAATTTCCATGGATTTTATAGATGGCCTTCCCCGTTCTCGTTCGGGTCATGATAGCTTATGGGTAATTGTTGATAGACTTACTAAATCCGCCCATTTTATTCCCGTTCGGTCTAACCGAACCGTTCCTCTTTTGGCCAAACTCTTTATTAAAGAGATTGTTAAATTGCATGGAGTTCCTACTTCAATTGTTAGTGATCGTGATCCATTGTTTACTAGTGGATTTTGGAAGAGTCTTCAAAAAGCTTTGGGAACGAAGCTTAATTTTAGCACCGCTTATCATCCCCAGTCCGATGGACAAACCGAGCGTGTGAATCAAACTCTTGAAGATCTTCTTCGTGCTTGTGTTCTTGATTTTGGTGGAAGTTGGGAAGACCTTATTTCCCTTGTTGAATTTTCCTATAATAATAGCTTCCAATCTAGTATTGGTATGGCACCTTTTGAGGCACTTTATGGAAGGCCATGCCGATCCCCTTCTTGTTGGCTTGAGGCCGGTGAGAAGCTGGCTTTAGGTCCAGATTTTATTCGTGATTCCACAGAAAAAATTGATCTTATTCGTCATAGGATGAAAGAAGCCCAAAGTAGACAAAAATCCTATGCCGATAACCGGAGAAGGAAGTTAGAATTTTCTGTGGGAGATCTTGTGTTTATTCGTGTTTCACCAATGAAAGGTGTTGTACATTTCAGTCGATCGGGAAAGTTAGCGCCTCGATATATTGGGCCATTTCCTATCACCGAACGTATTTGTTCCATGGCTTATCGCCTTTTATTACCGGCTCAATTTTCTGCTATGCATGACGTGTTTCACGTTTCTCAACTTCGGAAATGTCTTCGAGATTCCGATTCTATTCTTGAGCCCGGTGTTGTGGAAGAGATTGAAGTTTCGCCTAATTTAACTTATGAGCAACATCCTATTCGTATCATTGCTTCAGAAGTCAAACGAATTCGAAATAAAGATGTTCCGCTTGTTAAAGTTCAATGGTCTTCAAATCCTAAGGATTGTTCTTGGGAATCTAGAGAGTACATCGAGCATACACATCCGGACTTACTTTCTCGTGCTCTTTGAGGTGAACTTCTTATTTCAAACTTCTTTTGTGTTGAATATGCTTTTATGGTTGTTACTATATATCTTCTTCTTGTAATATTGCGAGGACGCAATTTCTTTAAGGAGGGGAGTCTGTAACAACCCGCATATTTATCGATTTTATATTTAAATATTTTATTTAAATATTTTATCGTTAGTCAGATTTTAGTCCGAAAAGCTACTTTTTGCATACGGTCGAATTAGGGCTCGGGACCACTCCCATTGAGTTTAAAATGCCGTTTGCGACCTTTTTGAGTATAAGCTTCGATATGTTTGGAGAAAGTTGATTTCTGCTACTTTTTACTTTGGGTTTGGTTTTTGGGCTCAACCCTATGTTAACTTATGCTCAAATCTGAGCCACTCTTCCCCACTCACCCTCATTCTCTTCTCATTTCAGTTTTTAGAGTGTTAATGGTGGGAGAGATTGGAAATTAAAATTTCCAAAACCCTAGTTTCCCTTGCAAATCAAATTCCTTGCTCCAAACTCAAGAAGAACCCATTGGTAAGCTTCTCTTCTTCTTCTCCAACTTATTCTCTTACCAATTTCAGAAATTCCTAAACCTATTCTTGGGAATGTTCTTGTTTTTGAGCTTAGATTCAAGCTCATTTGGGTTGTGTTGAAGAGAGGTTGATTCTCCATTTGCTTTCAAGCTTCTTCTTGTTCGATTTTGTGAAAAGGTGAGATTTTTATCTCACATCTATGACTATAATTATCTTTGGTTGTTGGGTATGAATTCCTAACACTTCTTCATGTGCATTTGCTCTTGATTTGGATTGGTTTTTGTGAATATTCCAATTTTTGGGTTTTTAAACCAAATTTGTGTGAAAATCCTTTTATGGATGTTTGATCATGCTTTTGGTGATGCATCGAGGAGCATATAGGGCCGGGTCGCCGATTGGCATAAACCCTTAGAGCCAATGTTCGTCCGGTTGCATTTTGGAAGAGTTTGCTCTTCATTTGAATAAGGGTGGAAAACAGCCCAGGCATGATTCAGTCGACTGAAAAACTCTGTTCAGTCGACTGAACCTGAAACCCGAGAGTTTCCAGGCATGATTCAATCGACTGAAAATCTCTGCACAGTCGACTGAAACTGGAAACAGAAAGTTTCCTGAACCTGGAAAATTTCCAGGTACAGGGTCAGTCGACTGAAAATCTCTGTTCAGTCGACTGAACCTGCTGTTTGAGTCCAATTTGCCTTTTTTGGATTGAACTTCCAATTTAAATCGATTCGTGATAATCCTATTTGTTGTTATCATCTATTATGACTTTGATGACTCTTTTTAGGGATTTTTGAATATCCCTTTCGATGGATCCTTTATCGATTTCGTTGGATTTTATTCACGTCTTCGTATGTGAATTTTTTTTTTTGTGATTGATTGTTCTTACAATCTTCTTCGTGATTTGTCACTTTAAAAATATAAAGGTTTTCTATACTAGTAGTAAATATCAAAACTCTTTCCTCAAACGATTTCAATACTATTTTAATACCAAATTCGTTTATAAAACCGTTTTCCAATCTATTAGTATATACAAACCTTTACCTCACTCGTATGAGAAATCTAATTAAAAGGCTTAGTAAAACAAGTGGTATGAAACGCTTGCGTTTACTTTGTCGGTTAATTCTTGGACTTGTTCGATTGAACCTCTTGTGACAATTTTCTAGTGGATATTTACAGTTTGTTCGTAAATATTTAAGTTAAGTAAGTGGTTATGGGACATGAGGCTAAACTTTTATATTTACTAGCTTAGTGTGATTGACACTTCTCGATGATCATGACGATCATTTTTTGTGATTTAGACTAGCAATGTGCGATGTCTCTTTGTCTGCGTGGGAGACTAAACCCCGTTCGTGTGTCAAATTTGTGGGGTAGCTACCCACGGTCTTCGGACCATTCGTGTATCAGGTCTTCGGACCATTCGTGTGTCAAATTAATGGCTAGCTACCATGAGATAGCTTCTCGTTCATGTGTTATAGCTGTTGGTGGGCTTTATTCTCCCGTTTGTGATAGGCCTTCCCCCCTTTGTGATTTCTGGATTTCTTGTGTAGATTCCTAGAATTTGTGTTTCACCAATTTTCGTGATTTCCATTGATAAGTTTTATCAATATTTGTGCATTGGTGAATTTGTGTGTCATTGACTTTTGTGATTTCTGGATTTCTTGTGTAGTCTTCTGGAATTAGTGTGTCATTGACTTTTGTGATTTCTGGATTTCTTGTGTAGTCTTCTGGAATTAGTGTGTCATTGACTTTTGTGATTGACATTGATATTATCGTCAATATTTATGGTATGGTGAACGAAATTAGGAATATGACGTTTCTTTGATTCTTGTGTAGATTTGGTGACATTGATTAATCTCTTGATGATTATCAACTAAGTATATATGTGTATATATATATGTATATATATATATATATATATATATATATCACAGCTTGGCATTGTGATTATTATGTGTTTAGTCATATCTCTTATTCTATATCGTTTCATCTGATATTTATAGTTAGACTAATCCGTTTATTATTTTCTTATTAAATAATACTCGGGTCAGACCGAGATGTTGCAGGTGCTTCTGCTTGACTTCTCATCCGGGATTAACTCCATGACTTTTGGGTTAACTACTAGATTAGTAGTTATTTTGTTGTATACATTTGAGATATAGACTCCTTAATGTATACTTATTCTTTTGTGTAGTTCGTGTAACTATTCTTTTGTGATATTGTGGATCTTTTTAGACCACTACTCTGATGTACACTTTCTAGTGTACTATTCATATCTTATTCCGTCTTTGTGATATGAATTGTCTGTGACTGATTTGTGTTATGCTTATTTCTATATTTGTTTTCCGAAGGATTTATATAGCCACCGTGTAGTAGCTTTGAGTTTGTGTCGGTATGTCGGATTTCCTCTTGAAATAGAATGTATGTTATATTATCTGACATATCGGTACTCGCGCAAAGAAATTACATGGATGGTCGCTCCTCAACAGCCTTATTCTCCGTGCTAGTCGACAGCATTCACCGTAATGTTCTTGGCTAGCGTGGGTATAGAGGTGGGGCGTCACACCAATCAACATATACACACACATACACAAATATATATATATATATATATATATATATATAAAATTTAAAATTCAAAAATATCTAGCTATAATTTTTCAGATCCTATACGAGGTGTGCCGCCTGGTGTTTATAATGTTACACTGCTATTTTGAACCTAATGGAACAAGTTCTATAGCCTAGTTCGATCGTATGTGGAAGATAGCTTTCAAAATTGACTATTTAAATTAAATTCGATTAAATTATTTCTAGGCGTTTTCAGATCATTCGACCAAACGATAAATCCAAATGCTACGAAGTTTGAAATATAATAACAATAATACACTATTACGGATCCAATGTTACTGGTTTCGTCAACTTTCGAGACTGTGTCCGAGATCGCTATTTTAACACGTTGATTAAATCTACGATTTTCAAAATTTACAAAATCGCTTGAAATTTCAATATTAAAAACTTACTAAATTGAAATTCCAAATCCAATATTTAAACCATTTAAATATTTAAAATCAACGACAAAAAATCTAGGTCGTTAAAGAGATGGTCTAGCTAGGGGAGAGCCGCGTGTGCATGGTTGTAGTAGGGTCTTTCGAGGTTCGGCGTTTGTGTATGTGCATGCATGCACCGATGCATGCATGATTTTTTTAGTTTGCCTGGAAATGGTAAAGAATGGAAGAAGATGAAGAAGCTGTCTGGTTGTGTGGTGGAATTTGTGTTCGACTTGGGTCGACGATCTCAGGACTATGCATAATTGGTTCGAGTTGTGATTCGTTGTGGGAATTTATGTTGGAAATGGTCTCAAGCAAGTAAAAAACGAAAGGAGAGAGGGGAGAAGGAAGAAGGAAAGGGGAAATAAGTTTTGTTATTGGTCTTAGCTTCGATCCAATTACATGAGAGTGGAATTTAATTGAATTTAATTTATTTATATATATTTATACTTAGAAAACTTTAGATTGCTATAACTCATTTATATGAAACTCAATCAACCCAATTCTTTTTGCGACGGGTTCATATCATCGAGTATTTCATTTTAATGAAGCCACTTGTCAGATATGATTAAGGAATAATTTATGGTAGGTTTTAAGTACGTGATTTAATCAAATTAAGTCACTTTAAAATTTATATGTTCTATCCATCGACGTAAATTTCTAATGAAAAATAGTAATGGATTATTTTAGAGTAAATAAGATGATTAAACATCTATTTAGTGGGAAAAAATACCGTTCCGCTAATGGCATTTAATTGGACCCATATTGGAAGAATAAATCACCGTTCTACCATTGTTACCGAATATGTGTGTTTTTGGACATTTACTAGCAGAAATAAACCCTTTCTACTATCATATTTGTACGAATATCTATTTATCATCCCGATAATTATATTGGGCAATATGACATTGAATTATTGTTAAAATTGGATTGTTGTGAATATCTGAATCTACTATTCTGGATTGTTATGGGATAAATTGTAACTTAATTAAGTACCACTGGAATTAATAAGCCTCTTTCCAAATTTGGAAGTTGGTTTCGAATTCTAGGATTTGTTTTTAAGGATAGCTATTTTATGATTCTTAAAAATTATTTAAAAAGGTATTTAATTATGATTTTCAAAGATATTTAGTTATTTAAAATGCTTAAAGTATACTTTTATTATTAATTAAAGTTATCTTATAATGACTTGATTTAAAGCTAATGATTATTTAAGAATTAATCAGTATTATTATTCAAAGATAATTAATTCAATATAAATATTGTTTTATATAATAACTTTTGTTAAAGGATATTTTCCTAAATTTAACTTGGAAATCATTATAGCAACTTATAAGTCTTAATTAGAGACAATTATTGAAATAAAAGATTTCAATTTCATGGCGGAATTAGAAGGCGGTGATTGCCTATGTTAAGTTTGATTTTCTAGGATAGGAACATAACCATCGAGCTGCAATCAATGGTCGATACCAAATGGTTCTTTCCAAATATACTTATATCTATGCATTTCTTAAAAAATTTCAAGATTTTTTTTGAAAGGGATGATTTGAGAATATATATATTCGGTCAGATAAGTATATACCTTTTTGATAAAAAGAGATTTAATTTACTAAAATTAATCAAATAAGGCTTAGTGATTTCAATAGGAAATGAAATCTTTGGTTGAATGATTGTTTATATGATAGTTAAATAATCGACTATCAAATTTCGACCAAAACATAACTTTGGAAATATCTAGGAGAAACACAGGAATTATGTGGTACAGTTACCATTCGAAGTGTTATACTGTATGTGTAAACTCGTTTTGTTCTTTTTGGATGATTATAAGGAAATCCGTCCACTAACCGTTAGGAGATGATGTCCGATATTATTTTCGTCTGTTTATTTCCTAAAGAACCAAGGTTGAGTTTACAGAAAATATCGAACGTTGTTTCAAAGAGACCGAGATTGGATAAGTTATCCAAAAACCAGTCGATCCAACGAATATGTTGCGATGTGAAGATAAGAGCATGGAATCAAAGATGGAGCATTAAAGTGCAAGGGCTAATCGTGACTAATCCTGAGGATGGTTCCAAAATGGATGTAGTAGGAATAGTGCCTTCATTTTCGTTCAGACCTTGAACGGACTTGTATGGATGAATGCTATCAGCACATTATCATTTGAGGACAATGAGCATTCTAAGTGTAAATTCCTTAAAAGGTAATTGTAGCCTCAAGCCTCATCAACTGGAATGACTGAAAATCAGGAGAGATGCAGTAAGGCTAAGTGGGTCGCACCTAATTAGGGCATGTTTATCGCCTTTCTAGATACCCTTGGATATTATAAATACGGTGCACGGGAAGAGCTCGACAAGGGTGGGAACACCCGGGGTGATAGCATATTCGATACTATCCAGGTTAGGGGTAGGTCAGTCTCGTGTTGTGGGGATCCTAGTGAGGTCCTTGGTACATTTTTCTAGAGGTATACTATGATAGGTCATGCCCTTGTGCCTAGTCATTGTATGGAAATCCATTCTCTAATACGAGCCTTTACGGTTTTGGTTGTAGATCCTAGTATGCTGGAATTTAATTAATGTAATAATTTCAACTATTTGAATAAGTATTTGTACTTAGACACTATTATAATATCATTGGATTTTCTATAAAACGTTTTGGTTATCATAAGGGAAAATCCCGTCGTGTTTATGTGTAACTCGGTCTTACGAGATATCTTTGATTTTAAAAGGATTTTTTGAAAGTTATAATGAATAAAATTCCTTATGATTTAAATTCTCACGTTGGTTTTACCAGACTGACTTGAGTGTGGTTTTTCCTAATTGCTCGGGTCAAACTGAGCATATTTCCAGGTTTAGATGGATAATTAGAGCTTCAGGAGAGAAGCTGGAGGCCTAAAGACGTATTCGTGTAAATGACTATTTTTCCATCACATTATAGTTGTGTTTACCAGAAATTATAAGGACAGGGTGTTATTACTATCCATGCTGAGTAGGTTAGTATACTCTAAATGATGTATGTATATATATAAGTTACAATTTTGTTTTATATAAATATTTGTTCTATATTGTAGATTATTCGTTTCTGCTGTGAGATTCTGTGTTGTTTGGTTTTTTTTCTATCTTCTTTCAACCTTCTTTCTACTTTCATTCTTAAATATCCGCCTTTCCATACAATTTGGGCTGAACAAGTATGGTAAATTATCAGTTTAAATTGTATGGAAAAGTGGGTCGTGGCATAGTTTCTATTATACAAATAATAATCAACATAGCTGAAATTGTTACACTATTAAATTCTAGTAACACTAGGCTCTACAGACAAAATGACAGGCATGTGGTGGATTTTGGATTCCATACAGATGACTAGGTGAAGGGACTACCTTTTTGAAACTCGGTACACCTCTAGAGGGATGTCCTTAAGGTCTAGATATTGGGAACCTAAACCAACGCAAGACCGACCTAGCCATCGCTGGATAGTACTGAATATGTCATCACTCTGGTCGTTTCTGACCTAAAATCCATGGCCACAAGCATACATTGATAATAATTAGATACACGACATCATAGCATGTAAAGATGTATCTAGAAGAGTGATGACATCTCCTAATGGGAGCGACCCATTTTAGCTTTGCTGCTTCTATCCCTGTTTCAATCATTTTTCGACGAGCGAGGCCAAAAGAGGTGTTGATTACCTTTCACATATCACATCATCATCATCTTTGAATGCCACATTGTCGTTCCTGTTGACCACTAATTGCCTTCTATAAAAATACAACCCTTGAGCTCGTGCGTCTCAAGGATGGAGTTAAGCTAAGAGAAGTTTCCTTTTCCGCCACCACATAACGTACATTTGTAAAAACCAATGTACATAATCTTAGAAATTCAATATCAGATACTCATCCATACAAATTGTTGAGAAACAGGACGAACCGAAGGCACTCTCCTACCACATCCTTTAGGATTATTAGCGACAGCCCTTGCAATGGATATTTCATAATGAAGAGACAACTGCTACTATATGTATATTGGAATTTTAACCCCAAATGATCAACAAGCAGTCCTTCACTACGAAAATCCTAAATATTAATATCATCGACCAACCTGCACAATTATCGCATATATATTGGTCCGAAGTGGTTTTCAGGTAAATATGATCCCGGTCTCTTCCCAACAACAACGAAAAAGTGTCAACCTCATACAGAAACCAAGTCTCGTAGACTTATCACATTTACAACTTTCAACTTACTATCCTTCAGCCAAGAAGGAAGCTCGATAGATTGGAGTAATCACCCTGTGCTACACAAATCAACATTCTCAACAAAAATGATAATGAAACCTACACAGTCAGTTAAGTACTAAGTGTATGACTAATTAGTTTCTACATCAAATTGAGGAGCTTAAATAGCCAAATTTTATAGTCGGTTATTTAACTATGAAAGCAACAAACAAAATCAAGCATATAAGGAGTCATTAGGCTCGATTTTATCACTCATTTAAAAATCAAATCACTTTTTCAAGTCATTTATTTAAAAATATATAATTCCAAAACCATTTCAATATTTGGAAAACATTTCCATATACTTATTTTAATTATAAGTGAATTCACAATTTATGTTATTTTCAAACCATTTAAACTCCATTTTATAATATAGCTTTCCAAAACAATCATTTAAAGAATTATTCTCTTTAAAAACGTGAATATATTTCCTTTTATAAAAATCCATATTTAGCTTATCAAATTAAATTTATTTCACATTCATAAAACAGTGTTTATAATTCACATTTCTATTTTATAAAAACTTCCATATATAAAATTCCTTTTTAAAAAATTTCCATTTCTATCTCATTTATATGTCAAAATCCCATTATAAGTTTATTTACTTATGAATCTCTTTATTTACAGATTCATTCTTTTGTAGTCTCATTATTTATAAAGTCCATTATAAATTCATTTCTAAATTTCAATTGCAAATCCATTTACAAATCCGATTACAATTCCATTTCTAATATTTATAAAACATCATTTATAAAATTTATTTCATTAAATATCTTTACTAATAACATTCCTTTTGTAACTTCCTTACTTTATAAATCTCATTTACTTACAAGGTTTCATTTATAACTACATTTTAACACTTATAAAACTCGTTTATAATCCCATTACTTTTATTTATAAAATATCAAATTTATAAATCTTTTATATAAACCATTTATAATAAGTTCAAATTCTCAATTTATCTTATTTTACAAAATAGTTAACTTCATATTTCAAAAATCATATTTAAGTATATTTCACAAAAACATAATTTTTATAACATAAAAATTATAACTTTTTATTTACTTAAAATATATCCATTTCTTTAATCATTCAAAAATTATTAAAACATATATATTTTCAAAATCACTTTGACATCCTTTTCAAATTGAAATCATCATTTTAATATTTTAAATTCCAAAATTATGGCTCAATGCTGCAAAAGCGCTAAATAAGGGGATTCACATCAATAGTAGCAATCATGGCATCCATCACATCAAATATCACATAATACAACATATAAAATAATATGTGCAGAAAAAACATCAACCATAGTGAGGAATCGAGTTGGATCCCTCCAACTTATCACCGGCAACAAATATACATATGAGAAAATATGTACAATATCTGCTTCGAGGTAGACACGTGGACAAATGGTCATCCGCTCATACACGGTAATGTACAGTGTCTCGTCTACTCCAATGGGCAGGAACATATCCAACTACTAACTACTATAACATAGCATCCAAACATCCAATATATATATATAACATCCAACATTCATTAAAACAGCATAATAAAAATATTCCTACTTATATAAAAATATAAGTGTATCAGAAAGAGTGAGTTTACTCACTTTGATTGCACTCGTCGTTGTAGCATTTTATTTCGATAAAAATTAAACGAGCATTTTATTTTTACGAAAATTTTCAACAGCTCCAGATCCATCCAAACCATCTCTAAAATGTAGTGCTCGACAGTACGAACCCAACACAATTCTTTTCGTGCGAAACGGACCTCATATGAAATAGTTATGGATTTTTTAACATTCGATAATTAAAAACATAAATAACTTAAACTAATTATGTAATTAATAAATAATTACCCTAATCTCTCTCTCTCTCCCTCTTCTCACGTTCATTACCCATATTACACGCGCGCTTGCGCCCAAATACGCATGACTTCACCTTGATTGCTGCAGTTCCTTAGCTCGATTGGAGGTTGATCAGAGACCACCCTTACACGGGCCTACCTCCGTCGCACCTACGTCCAATGACTGGCCGCACGAAGCTCCACCCATCGCTCGAAAAACATGCTCGAGCACACGACCTTCATGGCCCAGATCCGCATTCAAACGATGACGATAGCTCGAATCCACTATTGGATATGTAGAGCTCGTGATGCTCTATGATTTTGCTTTAGAACTCGAAGGCTAGTTCTTTATGGATTGAGAGAAAAATAAGGAGGAAGAATCAAAAAATTCTGGCCATTGAAAAAATAGAGGCGGTTGTGACCTAATTAACTCAGGTTTGGCAAAATGAAGGTCCTTATATAGACAACTACAAAACACTATTCACGTCTAAAATTTCCAGACTCCAATCGAGGCATGCCGCCTGGCGTTCATAATGTTTTACCCTTATTCCGAACACAATGGAATATATGTCGAAGGCCATTTCCGTTATACACAGAAGATAGGTTTTCGTATCGAATTACTACAATTAAATTTACTTAGATAAATTTCTACGCGTTTTAGCTTCGCATGACCAAAACGTAAGTCTGATTGACCCAAAATTTGGAATGCGATAGTAATTCACTATTACGGATCTAATGAAATTGGTTTCGTTGAAATCCGAGACATTGTCCAAAATGACTATTTTTACACATAAATTAAATATTAAAATTTTCATTTTCTGCCAAATCGCTTTTAGTTCAATTTTAAAGGTTTACTAACATCATTCTAATTCAAAATGAATTTAAAACAATGATAGAAATCATTTTTACTCACAGTAGATTAAATATTCAATTATTTAACCAATTCAACTTATAATATTCATTTTTCAATATTTAAGTTCAATTAAATATTCTAAATTCAAACGATTGGAAAACTAGGTCGTTTCACTATATGTATGTTTTCAAAGGGTTTTTGAAATGAAGCTTAGGTATTATGTCCTTGGATCCCTTAAAAGGAAGAGTTTTCAAAATAAAAAGATATTTTAAAGGTGGATTAATAAATAAAGTCTTAATTAGGTTAAATTTAATAAAAGGTGTGATGACCCGCCCTTCTCACTACCAGAAAGACATATCATCATTAAGAAAGAAAGTGATAGAAATAGAAAAGAATAGAAAAGAAAGAAAAAAACATCAGAATCTCACAGCGGAACGGAACAAAATATAATATATCACATATCTATTACATAGATTTACATATATCAGAGTTATATAATATCAATACACATGACAATCATACATACATCTGTCACGATATACATTAGAGATACAGTATACATCTAATAACACAGCGGAACTAGATAGATATCTACAACACTGAAGCCTCCTGCTCCATTGCTCCTCCAGAAGTCGAAAAAGCCAACCTGAATCCCTTGGCTACCCGTAAAAAATTTTGGGTACCCGAGAGTTTATGAAAAACAAAAATAAACTCCGAGTCAGACATGGGTCTGGTATGAGTAAACGGTTTAAATTGTTTAACTTTGAAAACCCTTTTTAAAAACAAAGGTATCACGTAAGACTCCCCACAAATAAATACGGGAAAGTTTTTACCTTACGCTAACCAAAACATTTTATAGGAAATCCAGTGATATTATAATAGTGTCTAGGGTTTTCAAGTAAAATACAGAAATAGCTGAAATGCTTTCATCTCACATTCCAACATAGTTGGGCACAATCAAAACGTACGGCGCTTATTGGAAATTGGATCCCATACAATGGCAGGGCTACTGGGGTACCGCCCGTCACAGTACGTGGTCTAGATCACAGTACTGAGGAGCCACCCTAACTCCCCTGCAACACAAGGCCGGAACCATTCCTTACTGAACAGTCCCGAACAAGATAACCCCGCAGTTGGTGCGCAATTCCAACCGCCCACACAGCCGAAATAAAGGGACATCTAGACAGGGGTATATCTCGTCCTGCTTGGGCATGACCCACCTAACCTTGCTGCACCTCCCCTGTTTTAGCCATTCCCGGTTGATGAGGCTTGAGGCTGCGATTACCTTTATAGGACAAATATCTTAGAATGCTCATCGTCCGCCTGACGATGTGTTGAAAGCATTCAGTCCATACAAGTTCGTTCCGGGTTCGAACGAAACCGAAGGCATTATCTCATCACACTCATTTTGGAATCACCCTCAGAGTCAACGACGATAACCCTTGCATTCTGAAAGCACCATCTTGATCTTCACTTGAGAATTCACGACCTAACATTTAATTTGGATCGATGTGGTTTTCGGAATATCAATTGGATACCCGATCCCGGTCTCATCGAAATCCAAACGCCATTTTAAAGGCCAAGTTGTCTAATTAACTTAAACAATTTAATCATTTAAATTCAACAATTAAATTAATATAACATTTATCACAGATAATTCATTCACAGTTGCCATAGATATATTACAGCATTTCAGTGAGCATCACAGAATATCATCAACAAACATCACAAACAAATATACAACACATACAACATCCATAAGCAATCGTCTTGAATTCTCAATTTAATCAATTCAATTAAACCAATTACTTGAGGATTATCCTCTTAATCCTGTTAAATTAATCATTAGTTAATAATTCATTACTTATTCCCTTTCAAATTATTTAATTAATAATTAACTCTTAATTAATAATTATATCTTAATTACTTAGTTAATTACTCCTAATTATTAATCAATAACTTTAATTTTAACTTATAGAACTTAATTATCCATTAGTTACTTAATTACTCTAGAGTTAATCTCTTAACTCTTATTTTTCTTTAAATTATTCAATCAACAAATCATTTCTTAATTAATGTTTATGTCTTAATTGCTTAATTACTTAATTACTTTATTCACATTATCTAACTAATTACTTTCTTAATCAAGTTATCTAACTTTAATTACTTAAGTAATTATTTCTTAATAACTATTCTTCGAACTAGATAGAACTTAATCACCTGTTTATTTATTGCTAATTGCTTCATTAATCATTTTTTTCAATTCTTGATTAAATCACTTGATTAATTAACTATTACTCGTTATTAATTAATTAAGTGGTTAATTACAATTTCACTTATTATTTATAATACATTACTAATTAAAATTTCAAAGTAATTACTCTTAATTACTTCTGCATCCAATCAATTAATATTGATCATTCACATAATTAACATTCAATACTTCTTGAAATTTGATATCAATTATATTACTAACTCAAACAATATTTGTTAATTTACTTAATTTATTACTTAATATTAACAAGACTATAAAAACAAGGCTAAGCTTTAACAAAAGAAATCAGTTACTTTAAAATAATTAATCCTGAGTTAACTTGTTAATAGGCCTTAACTATGATAATCAAACTTGCATTAAATTTTTACTTAAACTTTTAAACAGTATTCGTTTTATTGTAATACTTGCTGAAACATTTGATCATGAACAAATTTTATAAACAGCTTATACTCAAGTACAAAAACCCGAGATCTCCCCTGATTACACTCACTCACTGCTTCAAGTCGCATACTGGATTTCCCCCAGTCTTCTCTCCATTCCCACGCAACTGCATCTTCTCTTCTTTTTTTTAAGTTTATACTTTAAACACACGTTAAAAACAACAGAGAACTCACGCAATCACCCCCCAGGTAAACTCGAAGCGCAAACCCATAAACCCCGAGAAGGACTCGCGACAGTGCCCCCCCTCTTCCATCCTTCAACCGCTGATACACCACCATGCTGTACACGTGCACGGTGGTACGACCTGACTACGACGAACATCCATCATTCCAGCAAATCACAAATACCACAAAAACTCGAAAATCAAACTCGAATAGCAGCAAAAGCATTCAAGTCGAAAATTTGGCCTTCAGCCCAAAAACAGAAACACGACCATCCACTAAATCGATTCGCCACCCATGCACGGTTCACCAGAAGCGATGCCATCTCAACCACATCTTGTCAACGTCACCAGGAACCTTACCACCAAGCCTCGATTCACTCGGTCATCGGTACGCGACGAATTTCCTATTTTACTGATAGGAACAAAAACACCCATTAAACCCTATTTTTACCTCGTATTCGATTTCTATGCAATGGAAAAATTATTGAATATTTTTCCTAAGTCCACTATCCCTTACACTTGCTTCAGTAAGAATTGCAGCATTTTATATTGGATCAAATTCGTGGATTTGATAAAATTTCAATTTTCATTCAACATCGAAATGCTCGTGAAATACTTAAGTAAAAGACTTCGTTTTTGTTAAAAAATCGTGAATTCCAGTTATATTTCCAATTGTAAACAAGAATTAACTTATTTCATCAGTTGAACTTATCACATTTTTATTTCATTTCCTGTAATCATGGTTTCCAGATGTTGTTCTTGTAATATGTTTAAAACAGTGTAAGAATCTTAATCTAGAGTTTAATTTTCTTGTATTTATGTAACTCTAACATTAAACATGATTAGAAGCAAGATTTTCTTAAGTTTTGAAAATAAATTTCAACTGTTACCATCACAGTGCACAGAGCAACATATAATTATACAAAATAAGGCATATTCCAAATCATAGGATCATTGAATCATAAACTAATTTAAATTGAACTTGAACTTCAAATTTAATGTTTGCTCACCTACTAATAATGGTTGAACAGAGCATACTTGAGGTTATGAAACCTGAAGATTTGAAACAGCCTTTGTCCTCTGTTCTATTTTTATTTTGAATATGTTTCCTTTCTTTTTCTTGTTTCAGCTTCTTCTGGTTTCATTTTTTTTTTCTGTAGTTATAACTGAACTAAATGATAGGAACATATGAATGCATATTTATAACTTTAAACAGTATCTCTTCTTGAACAAGCTTTTGTTTGACAAAATATCTTGCTTTATCATATTAATGTTTACTGTCACAATTGTAACTTGTACAAAAAATCTGAGATGCATTAAGAATTTCGGCTGAAAGATTGTATTAACCTTGAAAGGACAATATGCAGTGCTAAATAAATGTTTGTGTTTACATTTAAGTTAACACATGATTAATGCTATCTGACACACAATATACATAAAGATTTTTGTAGACTTTGGTCTGTTCTTTATGTTGCAGGCCAGCATAGCTTGCACAAGAAGCTTTTCAATAATTTATATTTGTTTTGTAGCTTAATTAGTTTGTATAATTATTAAAATGTTTACATAGTTATCATGTTTTTCTATGTAAAAGAATTTTGTACTAAGTATACTTGCAGGTAGGCCTGTGTTTCTATTTTTTTTTTTATATTTGCAAATGGATTGGCTTATGAATGAAGATATATGTTTTAGATATGTTTTGTTTTACCTGACATCTAGTTGAATAGTTTAGATATACATGTTTGTCTTATATTTTACATTAGTACTTAATTTCAGTTTATGTTGTATGGTAATATTTGTTTTATTATTTTCTTGCTTGATTCATATGAAAATATTTGTCTTATTTTATTTTATTTTATTTTTCTTGCAAAACTTCAACTTATGTTGTATTTCAATTTTTAACAATCACTATTTAAATTATATTCTTATGGTTTACTTATATTTTACTGATAGAATTTGATTTCATTTCAAACATTATTATATATATATATATTCATTTCTATTTGTGTTTTAACTATCAACAATTAAGTTACATTCATATATTTGCCTTATTTTTATGTTGATAGGATTTGATTTTTATTTCAAACAACATCATCCACATCTATACATTTATTTATCACATGTTAACAAGACAAAGTATTTTAATGAAATTGTATAAGGAAATTTTGTTGTAAATATTATTGAGATATTTTATTCTAAATATTTTTAAGAGATTTATTTTAAACTTTCAAACCAATTTCCTTTTTAAAATACAAATCCATTCTAAACAAATGGCAATTATTCCAAATGATTAAATCATTTTAATATGATCAGTTCACATTTTATTTAATTGGATTAAATATTTATTAAAATAGATGGGGCCAAAATCCAGGGTCGTTGCATTCCTCCCCCCTTAAAAGAATTTCGTCCCCAAAATTTAAAACAAGGATAATTTAAAAGTTATCATATCAACCATTCAAACAAACATATCATTCATACATAACAGACGACCAAACAGTCTATCTTAACAAACATCACTAGTTATCTGGACACAGATCCAGATAAGCTTTCTTAAACTATACAGAGTTTCCTGATGAAATCTCTGGAATCCTCGCTTCACTACACTATGACAAGCTACACTACTATACTCCTGAGTAGCCTCTCACCTTAACTAACAATCCGAACTAAATCTCTATCCTCAGTCACATTCGGCTCATCTTCCAAGTCTTCTTGTACTATTGATTCTACAACTAATACTGAATCAAGAACAAATTTCTTTAGATGGGTCACACGGAAGACACTATGAATTCCAGACATCTGTTCTGACAATTCGACTCAGCAAGCTACACTTCCAATCTTTGTTAATATCCGAAATAGTCCAATATATCTCGGGTCAAATTTTCCCCGCCTTCCGAATCTAATAGTCCCTTTTAATCGGGAAACTTTGTCCAAAACAAATTACCAATAACAAATTCCAATTGTCTCTTTCTCTTATTTGCGTACTTCTTCTTCTGACGGTCTTGAGAAGCTCTTATCAATCCTTTGATAAATCTAACCTTATCAGAAACTTCACAAAACAAAAATGGTCCAAACACAAGATAGTCTTTCCATAATTCACTAGAATCCAAAACTCAAACTTACCGCATATCCTCTAAAATACGGTTCAGTCTCTCTGTTCGTCCGTATGAGGATAATAGGCTGTACTAAATTTCAAACTCGATCCCAAAGTCAATTGTAGAACCTTCCAGAAATTTGCTGATGAAAAATAGGGTCACGATCACTTATTATGCTAACAGGAATACCAAGCAATCTTACTATTTTCCTCAAGAAAATTCTGACCAGAAACTGTAGTCCGAGTTACCTAACTAGTGTAGAATGACCACTCTTAGTTAATCTATCCACAATAATCCATATTCCATCGTTTCTTTTTATTTCTTGGCAAATCGTCGATGAAATCCATCGGAATCATCTCCCACTTCTATCTAAGATTTCTAAAGATTGCAATAGTCCTAGACAACTTCTATTGATCACCTTAACTTATTAATAGAAAGTACAACTATAAAAGAAAGCAACTACGACCCTCTTCATGCTCGGTCTCCAGAAAATTCTTCTCATATCTTTATACATCTTAAAAGATTTCGGGTGAATATTTAGTTTGGAATGATGA
Source organism: Allium cepa (assembly GCA_030765085.1). Classification (NCBI taxonomy): domain Eukaryota; kingdom Viridiplantae; phylum Streptophyta; class Magnoliopsida; order Asparagales; family Amaryllidaceae; genus Allium; species Allium cepa. Next base: position 906,738,840 of record CM060937.1, read on the forward strand.
CATTCAGCTAAAACTTATTGCCTTAATTCATCCATATCAAGCACACAAACGGCCACTAATCCTTTAAGCACCTTGATCATCTACCTTACAATCTGAACACCTTCCATCCTTAGTTCAAGAATCAATTCCTTAAAAGATCGATCCTCCCTTAGCTTACTTATGATTCTGCCCTGGAGAGAAGAAACAACTTCTAAAAGAACAATACCGCATTCCTACTAAGAGCATCAACCACAACATTCGCTTCTCCTGTGTATACAGCATATCCATATCATATGAGGTCAGAAATTTGATTCGCCACGGCTGCCTCAAATTAAAACAATGGCTAACGACACAAGGTCATGCGTAGCGTAGTTCCCTTCATGATGCTTTAATTGCTGACACGCATACGCAATTACTCTTGTATCTTGCATCAACTCTGCTTCCCAAACCAATTATACAAGCATCCGAATAAATTCCAAAGCTGCCCTTTCCTTCCGGAATAACAATCACTGGAGCTCTGGTCAGCCTCGTCTTCCATTCTTAGAATAGATTCTCCCTTCGCTGGGTCTAAAGAGATATCTTTACCCAAAATAATGTGCCTCAAAATAATAACTTCCGATTTCCAAAAATGGCACTTAAAGAACTCGCCTTCAAAACATGCTTCCTCTGTGTCTCTAACACTATCTTCAAATACAGCTTGAGCTTCTCTTCAAACTTAGGATATACCAAAGTAAACTTATTCATATTCTTATCGATCCTAAATCTTCTCAACTAACTCTACTTCCTTTCTCGGAACCATTCTCTAACTAGGCCGAATCACTAGCACTACCCTGAAATCAAATCAACACGAAACTCTATCTCTCTTCCCATTTGGATCACAACAATAACTTAAAACTTCTCGTGAGAAGTCCCAACTCCAAATAAAAGATTACTCAAATGAATTCCAGAATTGTCGCACGACACTCTGGCAATTCTACCCAAATAAGTTTGTTCTCCCTTCACAATCCAAAACAGTCATATGCTATTCGGTAATAAATCCACTCTGCTGCTTCTGAAATCACCTCAAGAAAACTGCTAATCAATAACCTTCTCTACAGCACACAGAACACTTCAAGCTATATGGCTAACCTCGATGACCAAAGACTTCTATTCAAAGCTCTTCGAGAAACTCGGGCCTCAACCAAACAAAATACCCTTCTGGACTTGGTCACCATTCCGAAACGGACATACTTCCTTAACTGGTTCCAAAGAATCATCTTCAAAGACATCCAAACTCACTGTGTCTTATTACGCAGCTACTACACCCTTCGATATCAAGATATCATGATTTGGTCATGTCCATCCAATAGATCCAAACTCAAGCCCATCCAAAATTACATTCCAACAATGAAATCCTCACATCACCCAAAGCTCACTCGAGACGGTAATAGGTCTACAGTCTTGACAGATACACTCCAATCATCGGTAGTCGTGTTTCATACACCACTATCTTATCTACCTTTATAACTTAAATTGGAAAACCCGAACAGGTAACCCAATAATAGGTAGAAATAAGTATATATATCAAAATTACAAATACGCTCTCTCAAGAAAGAAATCACTTAAGAGCTAGGTACTCACTCAACCTAGCGCTCTGATACCAGGTGTGATGACCCGCCCTTCTCACTACCAGAAAGGCATATCATCATTAAGAAAGAAAGGGATAGAAATAGAAAAGAAAGAACAAAACATCAGAATCTCACAGCGGAACGGAACAAAATATAATATATCACATATCTATTACATAGATTTACATATATCAGAGTTATATAATATCAATACACATGACAATCATACATACATCTGTCACGATATACATCAGAGATACAGTATACATCTACTAACACAACGGAACTAGATAGATATCGACAACGCTGAAGCCTCCTGCTCCATTGCTCCTCCAGAAGTCGACAAAGCCAACCTGAATCCCTTGGCTACCCGTAAAAAATTTTGGGTACCCGAGAGTTTATGAAAAACAAAAATAAACTCCGGGTCAGACATGGGTCTGGTATGAGTAAACGGTTTAAATTGTTTAACTTTGAAAACCCTTTTTAAAAACAAAGGTATCACGTAAGACTCCCCACAAATAAATACGGGAAAGTTTTTACCTTACGCTAACCAAAACATTTTATAGGAAATCCAGTGATATTATAATAGTGTCTAGGGTTTTCAAGTAAAATACAGAAATAGCTGAAATGCTTACATCTCACATTCCAACATAGGTGGGCACAATCAAAACGTACAGCGCTTATTGGAAATTGGATCCCATACAATGGCAGGGCTACTGGGGTACCGCCCGCCACAGTACGTGGTCTAGATCACAGTACCGAGGAGCCACCCTAACTCCCCTGCAACACAAGGCCGGAACCATTCCTTACTGAACAGTCCCGAACAAGATAACCCCGCAGTTGGTGCGCAATTCCAACCGCCCACACAGCCGAAATAAAGGGACATCTAGACAGGGGTATATCTCGTCCTGCTTGGGCATGACCCACCTAACCTTGCTGCACCTCCCCTGTTTCAGCCATTCCCGGTTGATGAGGCTTGAGGCTGCGATTACCTTTATAGGACAAATATCTTAGAATGCTCATCGTCCGCCTGACGATGTGTTGAAAGCATTCAGTCCATACAAGTTCGTTCCGGGTTCGAACGAAACCGAAGGCATTATCTCATCACACTCATTTTGGAATCACCCTCAGAGTCAACGACGATAACCCTTGCATTCTGAAAGCACCATCTTGATCTTCACTTGAGAATTCACGACCTAACATTTAATTTGGATCGATGTGGTTTTCGGAATATCAATTGGATACCCGATCCCGGTCTCATCGAAATCCAAACGCCATTTTAAAGGCCAAGTTGTCTAATTAACTTAAACAATTTAATCATTTAAATTCAACAATTAAATTAATATAACATTTATCACAGATAATTCATTCACAGTTGCCATAGATATATTACAGCATTTCAGTGAGCATCACAGAATATCATCAACAAACATCACAAACAAATATACAACACATACAACATCCATAAGCAATCGTCTTGAATTCTCAATTTAATCAATTCAATTAAACCAATTACTTGAGGATTATCCTCTTAATCCTGTTAAATTAATCATTAATTAATAATTCATTACTTATTCCCTTTCAAATTATTTAATTAATAATTAACTCTTAATTAATAATTATATCTTAATTACTTAGTTAATTACTCCTAATTATTAATCAATAACTTTAATTTTAACTTATAGAACTTAATTATCCATTAGTTACTTAATTACTCGAGAGTTAATCTCTTAACTCTTATTTTTCTTTAAATTATTCGATCAACAAATCATTTCTTAATTAATGTCTATGTCTTAATTGCTTAATTACTTAATTACTTTATTCACATTATCTAACTAATTACTTTCTTAATCAAGTTATCTAACTTTAATTACTTAAGTAATTATTTCTTAATAACTATTCTTCGAACTAGATAGAACTTAATCACCTGTTTATTTATTGCTAATTGCTTCATTAATCATTTTTTTCAATTCTTGATTAAATCACTTGATTAATTAACTATTACTCGTTATTAATTAATTAAGTGGTTAATTACAATTTCACTTATTATTTATAATACATTACTAATTAAAATTTCAAAGTAATTACTCTTAATTACTTCTGCATCCAATCAATTAATATTGATCATTCACATAATTAACATTCAATACTTCTTGAAATTTGATATCAATTATATTACTAACTCAAACAATATTTGTTAATTTACTTAATTTATTACTTAATATTAACAAGATTATAAAAACAAGGCTAAGCTTTAACAAAAGAAATCAGTTACTTTAAAATAATTAATCCCGAGTTAACTTGTTAATAGGCCTTAACTATGATAATCAAACTTGCATTAAATTTTTACTTAAACTTTTAAACGGTATTCGTTTTATTGTAATACTTGCTGAAACATTTGATCATTAACAAATTTTATAAACAGCTTATACTCAAGTACAAAACCCGAGATCTCCCCTGATTACACTCACTCACTGCTTCGAGTCGCATACTGGATTTACCCCAGTCTTCTCTCCATTCCTACGCAACTGCATCTTCTCTTTTTTTTTTTAAGTTTATACTTTAAACACACGTTAAAAACTACAGAGAACTCACGCAATCACCCCCCAGGTAAACTCGAAGCGCAAACCCATAAACCCCGAGAAGGACTCGCGACAGTGCCCCCCCCCCTCCATCCTTCAACCGCTGATACACCACCGTGTTGTACACGTGCACGGTGGTACGACCTGACTACGACGAACATCCATCATTCCAGCAAATCACAAATACCACAAAAACTCGAAAATCAAACTCGAATAGCAGCAAAAGCATTCAAGTCGAAAATTTGGCCTTCAGCCCAAAAACAAAAACACAGCCATCCACTAAATCGATTCGCCACCCACGCACGGTTCACCAGAAGCGATGCCATCTCAACCACATCTTGTCAACGTCACCAGGAACCTTACCACCAAGCCTCGATTCACTCGGTCATCGGTACGCGACGAATTTCCTATTTTACTGACAGGAACAAAAACACCCATTAAACCCTATTTTGACCTCGTATTCGATATCTATGCAATGGAAAAATTATTGAATATTTTTTCTAAGTCCACTATCCCTTACACTTGCTTCAGTAAGAATTGCAGCATTTTATATTGGATCAAATTCGTGGATTTGTTAAAATTTCAATTTTCATTCAACATCGAAATGCTCGTGAAATACTTAAGTAAAAGACTTCATTTTTGTTTCAAAAATCATGAATTCCAGTTATATTTCAAATTGTAAACAAGAATTAACTTATTTCATCAGTTGAACTTATCACATTTTTATTTCATTTCCTGTAATCATGGTTTCCAGATGCTGTTCTTGTAATATGTTTAAAACAGTGTAAGAATCTTAATCTAGAGTTTAATTTTCTTGTATTTATGTAACTCTAACATTAAACATGATTAGAAGCAAGATTTTCTTAAGTTTTGAAAATAAATTTCAACTGTTACCATCACAGTGCACAGAGCAACATATAATCATACAAAATAAGGCATATTCCAAATCATAGGATCATTGAATCATGAACTAATTTAAATTGAACTTGAACTTCAAATTTAATGTTTACTCACCTACTAATAATGGTTGAACAGAGCATACTTGAGGTTATGAAACCTGAAGATTTGAAACAGCCTTTGTCCTCTGTTCTATTTTTATTTTGAATATGTTTCCTTTCTTTTTCTTGTTTCAGCTTCTTCTGGTTTCATTTTTTTTTTCTGTAGTTATAACTGAACTAAATGATAGGAACATATGAATGCATATTTATAACTTTAAACAGTATCTCTTCTTGAACAAGCTTTTGTTTGACAAAATATCTTGCTTTATCATATTAATGTTTACTGTCACAATTGTAACTTGTACAAAAAATCTGAGATGCATTAAGAATTTTGGCTGAAAGATTGTATTAACCCTGAAAGGACAATATGCAGTGCTAAATAAATGTTTGTGTTTACATTTAAGTTAACACATGATTAATGCTATCTGACACACAATATACATAAAGATTTTTGTAGACTTTGGTCTGTTCTTTATGTTGCAGGCCAGCATAGCTTGCACAAGAAGCTTTTCAATAATTTATATTTGTTTTGTAGCTTAATTAGTTTGTATAATTATTAAAATGTTTACATAGTTATCATATTTTGCTATGTAAAAGAATTTTGTACTAAGTATACTTGCAGGTAGGCCTGTGTTTCTATTTTTTTTTTTATATTTGCAAATGGATTGGCTTATGAATGAAGATATATGTTTTAGATATGTTTTGTTTTACCTGACATCTAGTTGAATAGTTTAGATATACATGTTTGTCTTATATTTTACATTAGTACTTAATTTCAGTTTATGTTGTATGGTAATATTTGTTTTATTATTTTCTTGCTTGATTTATATGCAAATATTTGTCTTATTTTATTTTATTTTATTTTTCTTGCAAAACTTCAACTTATGTTGTATTTCAATTTTTAACAATCACTATTTAAATTATATTCTTATGGTTTACTTATATTTTACTGATAGAATTTGATTTCATTTCAAACATTATTATATATATATATATATATTTATTCATTTCTATTTGTATTTTAACTATCAACAATTAAGTTACATTCATATATTTGCCTTATTTTTATGTTGATAGGATTTGATTTTATTTCAAACAACATCATCCACATCTATACATTTATTTATCACATTTTAACAAGACAAAGTATTTTAATGAAATTATATAAGGAAATTTTGTTGTAAATATTATTGAGATGTTTTATTCTAAATATTTTTAAGAGATTTATTTTAAATTTTCAAACCAATTTCCTTTTTAAAATACAAATCCATTCTAAACAAATGGCAATTATTCCAAATGATTAAATCATTTTAATATGATCAGTTCACATTTTATTTAATTGGATTAAATATTTATTAAAATAGACGGAGCCAAAATACAGGGTCGTTACAAAAGGATTAATAAACCTTTTTATTTTAACTTTGTCTTTTAATTTTAGCATCTAGGAAGTGAAGAATTATATGATGTTAATAGGCTGGCTAATAGACATTTTAACATAGAAGTGCCTAAGAAAAAGTAGAATTAAAAATTAGATGTTTGAATATACCCTTAGGATGTAGAAGAGTATTATATAAGAATAATTTTAAAAAATAATTTTTATGGAGCATGGTGGGAGGGTAAAAAGTAGTTATACAGTAAGAATCATTAAATTAGAACTTAGGTTGTATGAAGATCATTTCTCCTTTTCACATAGTTTTCGATCCTAGATTCGAATATATGATTAGAGGTGTTTTACATCATTCTGAAAAGGATTTATCAGTTGATTTTTGACGATGAGCTTTAATGAGGGTTCTTACGTGGTAGGAAAAGTTGACTATCATAGTTTATGGCTATGCAAGGAGAACAATAGTTTCTAATTAAGAGGCCTAATCAAAGTCCGCGCTAGGAAGTCTGGTGAGCGATACTAGTTCAGAAGCAAATTTATGTATTCGAATGAATGATCAAATCATATTTTACTTAGGGATGATCTATGTACATCATAGGTACTGATGAATAGTTTGTGTTTTTGGGAATTAGGTTTGTGGTACAATTTCGGGGATGAAATACTTTTAAGGGGGAAGAGTGTAATGACTAGAAATTTTACGGTCTTGATTTGCGAATATTTAATAAATTTTAAATATTCAATTAACAGGTTTTATAATTAAAATATAACTCTATTAAATAACAGCAAATGATGGTAAAATGGATTTGTAACGACCTAGGATTTTGCCACTTTAAAATAGGCTATTTAAATATATTTTATTTAATCAATAAATGGATTTTTATTAGCAAATAAACCTATTTTAATTATTTAATAATGATGATAAAATAGTTTTTAAAATTTGTTTACTAATGTAGATAGTTCATAGAAAAATAGAAAATATGATCGAAGAATGTTTTCGGAAATTTCGACATTTCGACACCCGAAAGTCATCGGAAACATTGTGCACACTTGGTGCAACATGCACACATTTATATATGTTAGTATTAGTATCAATTAAGCATACTTATGCATATTAATTTACATATATTTATACCTAAGCTTGGATGTGAAAAATTATGTTTTAAAAAGGCATATATATATATATATATATATATACATATAAACACATTTGCATACATTTAAAATCCTATGCCATACCTTAAGTTCCTTACAACATGGAATGGGGGTTTCATGGTGGACATGTGCACCTAGGGTGAGGGGGAGGGTATGGGAGCATGCTACATGACAACATTTAATATATTTTAAATGTTATAATTAATTTAAATTATTACTTCACTTCCTTAGCCTATAAATACCCCAGCCTCTTCATGATTCTTATTTTACATCCACCTTCTTCATTTTCTAACACTCTCCACTTATATACATACACATTCCATGGCTTCCAAGAGAAAATTCCTAAGCTAAAATTAATAAACACACTTCCTAAAATCAAGCAAAATAGCCTTACTTCATTTTCAAATATCATCCTCCACCCAAACAAGCTCCTGCACTCCCAAACCACCAAGGCTGAGCCCTATGTACACCCTAGTCCAAACCACATTTGCTTTCCCGATATCCAAAAGTTGGGCTTTTACAAGGAGAAGCTAGGTCCATTAGTCAATCGAAGATTTTGATAGCTTTGTTTTAAAGTTGTACTTAGTTTCGTGAGTAAAGGTTCTCTTTTTGAATCAAGTTACTTACCTTGAATTTTATGTGTAAATGGTATGCTTGGTTGTGTAGTTATAGTGTGGATTGGTTATGTTTGAGATTGTTGGAAGTGTTGACGATTTGGTTGTGCGTATGCATGTTATGTATGTTGCAGTTAAACTTGAAATTTAAAGTTAGTTAGTGAATGGAAAGTTAACATATTGTTGATGATGATGGCTATGATGTGAGTGTGTGATGGATACGGAATTTAGTATAGTTAGCTAATGTTAGAAAAATGAGCAATTATTAACTTTAAGCGATATGGAAACTCCATTTATAAAAGGGCGAAATTTGATTTTTGAAATTGTAATTATTTTAAAATTAAATTTTTTTTTTTGAGTTTCAAAAACATCTCTTTATGTTTTAGAAATGATAAGAGTTTCAAAAGTTTAAGTTTTAGAAGTTAGAAAGCAAAGTTTCAAGTTTTGAAAATTACAGGTCCGTATAGCGATAGTAGCTATACGCGCAGTTTGGAAAATCTAACTATTTTTCTAATATAAACTGGTTTTTAACATAAGATATCTTTAGAAAATTTTTTCTTACTCTAATTTAGTAAATAAAGAAAAATTAATTAATTAATAATTATTTAATTAATTAATTTATTAATAAAGGTGATTAGTAATTAATCATTGTTAATAATGGTTTTTAAACTTAAATGTTAATCAATTAAGTTAAGCATGATATATTACTTAATTAAACTTAATTATTATTTAATTGTTAATTAATAATTAATTAGTTATTATTTAGTTATTTATTTAAGATAAGTGTAACGACCCAGAATTTGACCGCTTTAAAATATATTATTTAGAGTGATTTTAAATATAAAATATAAAAGGTTTTATGATTTAAATAATATTCGATAGGATTTAGAAGTAGAAACATACACAAAAATAGTAACATTTGCCTATATCGACAAAAGTGACAAAATGCTAATTTTAGAAAAGTACATTTCAATGGTTAAATAAATTATCTTAATTAATTTATGAGTGTTTATATTTTTATATAGCATTATACAAATTTATTTTTAAATTTGGCTTACATAAATAAATAGTTTAACTAAAACGTCAAAATGTGACCGTAAAACATTTTGCCGAAAATCAATGTTTTGTTCAAAATAAGTTGTTGCAACGTCGTCGCAACTTTATTTTCTTATATACGAACTTATATTCAATAGTGTAAGTATTAATTTATTTCCTAAACATTTTTACTTTTACTAAATAAGATTAGAAAACTTCTAGAAGTCATTAGTAAAAGTAAGTAAGAATTAACAAAAGTAAGAAAAAGTAAACATCAAATCACATCAAATCAAAGCCAACATAATTATGATATTCTTTACTTAATCTTTAAGTGACTAAGACATAAAGCGAGGATGTTAAAGATGATATTAAGTATTGAAAAAGTGTAGATTGCTTTAGGTTAAAGTAAGGTTAGTTTGGTAATTTGGTAAGAGGTTGTTTTGGTAAATTTACCACTTCGTTCTTTTTCTATAAATATTCACCTTCTTCTTAACTTTCATTTACATTTTCTTCTTCTTCTTTTCTCAAGCTTTTTCATCTTCTTCCACTTCTCTTTAATGGATTCTAAGCCATAGAAAAAAAATTAGAAAGAGATAATGTCAAAATATTTAAAAAATATTCAAAAGAAATAAATGCTCATCTTCTTCAAATCAAACTCATGTTTTCTCCATATTTTACCTCTTATTCTTTCGGCCATCACTTCTTCAAAAACGAACCAAAATGCAATTTTTTTTAAACCGTGTATTTTTCCAGTGGCTACAACTTTCATGTTGGCCACTTTATCACATTCTAAAGATTATCATGTCAAAAATACACTTCTTTCCAGTGCATTCTCTGGCCCAGTTTTTAAGCCAGAGAATATGCCATTTTGTTTTGATCATAACTTGATCATAGCATATCCAAATTAAGAATTTTTTTTTTGAAATCATATAAAATTTCAGTGGCTACAATTTTTATGTTGATAACATTTTCTAGTTTCGAGGTTTTCTATAACTAAAACTTAATTCTTTGAAATGCATTTTTGGGCATCATTTTTGTCAATTCGACAATACCTCTTCTTCATTTTATCATATCTCACTCAAAGCAACTTGAATTCAAGTGATTCTTTTCTTTAAATTAAAGAGAAAAGAATTTTCAAAAACTTTTAGTTAGCAAGTTTTTCAAATTTTGAGAGTAAGAGAGTTTAAAAAACAAGAGAGAAGATGACCTATTTTTCGGGTCTAATTTTGGGAATTCAAGTTCAAAGCTTCACCACTTCTTCTCCATCTCAAGCCTTGGCCAAGCACTAGGAAGGAGGAAATTGGGCTTATTTTTCATTTGGTTCCGAAGCATGTTAGGAAATATGCGTTAGATCTTAAGTTCCTTGCCTTAAAGTTTGACGGAGTGGAATCCAAGGTAAGTTATTTCTTATTTTAAGTTCATTAAAACCATTACTAAGTTGAAAGAACTTTAAGTGTTAAGTTGTTTGAATTGTTAAATGCTTGTTTACTTTATTTTCTAGAACAATGATTTGATTTCCTTACTCGATATTATGTTTGGATGGTTAATTAAGTAATTTTAAACTTAGAAGTTAAATACTTTATGAGGTATGCGGAAACGACTAGTACATATGTTTCGTCTATGAGATCCAAGAAGACTTGAGCGAGGGATGAAACACGTCGAAGGGAAAGCCCAAATGCTCTAAAATAAATATCAAACTGTTAAAGTGTTATAAATATTTGATAGAATGAAGCATTGCTTATCATTTATTATTACGTTTATTTCTTTGATTGATTGTTTGAATTAGGCCCGACCAGTTTATGAGCGCTGATTATTATTTATTGATTATTGACTTTGCTCGACTAGTTTATGAGCAATTAATTATCCATACGTATGGGCTGGGTAGAAAATAATTATAGGCTAACACCTTGTGATTTATTTCACAATTTGACTATAAGGTGTTTAGCAGTAATATTTGGTTCACTTCAATATGATGAATTGTTTTGAAAATTGGTTTTCAAATGGAAATGTTATGAAATGTTTTCACTTTAAAAGAAATAGAAATGTTTGGTAATGAATATTTTGAAGTTATATTATATAAAAGTGATTAATATAAGAATGGTTTTATAAAAATATTTTATAAAACGGAAAGAATTTTGAGGACTAAACCCGATGGTTTTAAGATAATTTTTGAAAGGATTTGGAAAATGAAAATTTCTATAGATTTGAAAGTACTTGTGAATATTAGTGTGAAATGATTTATCACTTCGGGATAGAAAATGATTTGTTATGTTACCAATGATTCGGTTAACTCGTAACTAAAAAGTTGGCATGTGTTTTTGGTATAGTCCATTCTTAGAATAGAGGGATATACTTATTTATCGTTCGTATTAAGGTTGGGACCTAGTTGCCTTGTTATTGGGAGAAACCTCCCGATCTGGTTGCATATGGTTTGATATTTTTTTATTACAGTATTTGGGATTTCCAAATAAACTTTTCAAAAGTGATTTGATTTAAGATCTCGAAGTAAAGTATAATTTGAATATAAAGGATATATATATATATTTCAAAAGTTTTGAAATAAGAATTCGAGAATAAAGCCCAAAGAGATAATTTCCGTAAAGGCAATTAGATTGGAAAATCTAAATTTAAAGATTAGGCTTAAATGGGTAGTTTTGGGAATTGCATATTTGTTTGTTGCATCGTAGGCTCCATGTGTCCTATTTGTGGTAGAAGAACTATGTTGGCTTGATCCTATATCTAATTGGGTACTCAATTAGATAGGGGTACGTAAGCAGTCACAAATGGTAGTGATGCAGCCCCTAAAAGGATATAACCCTTTCATGTTTATTTGTTAATGGTTGTTGTTTATCTTGTGTTATTGTATTTTTCCTGCTTACTATTTTATTCCACATTTGACATGTTTATTGAGTTAGCAGGAATGGCTATTGCTGTCTCTCTTATTAGAGTTGTGCAGCATTACATTTATTTGTATTTGGTTTGTATATAAGCATACCTAGTAGATTAAATTGATTACTCTGATTACTTGTAAAATTGAAATTTTACCTATACATTTAGTAATTTTGAATAATTATCAAATATGGTGTATTTAGTTAGTAGTTTTCATTAGTAGTCTTAGAACGGATGTATTTTTGGCAATTTTAACTTGTTCGAAAATCCCGGCCGTCACAATAAATATTAATTAATTATTATTTTAAAAAGGGGTTTTATTTAATTAATCTTCAATTAAAGTAAATTATATTTTAATAATGTTTAATTACATTTAATTAGAGTATTATTACAACTTGACAAGGATTTGATTCTTGTTTACAAGGGTTTTAATTTATTCTAAAATCGCTTTGCGTTTAACTAATCAGTTTTGTTTCAAATTTGTTTTAAATCAAGGGATTTTGTTATCGCTTACCCTTAAGTAACCCTATATGATCAGGAAAACTAAATGACATTTATTAGCAGAACCAAACACCATTCTGCTATTATAATTAACTTGGACATTTACTTAAGTCGATTGATTGTTATGTGTCGATCCCTTATATACTTGTTATATGATGCCATGGTAAACTGGCCAAGTAAAATCAAATTAAAAGCACCATCGTGGTCATTAAGCCTCCGTTTGATTTTTTGAAATGGTATCAAAGTTATTGCATTTTGAACAAAATATTTAAAGAATGATTTGACAAATGGTTTTACTAAACATGTTTTTAACTAATGGAAATGGTTTTCCAGGTTATGAAAGGAAGTTTTTATAAAGATTTTTATAAAGGAATTTGGAAATTTATAAGGTGTTTTGGAGAAATGGATTTGAGTTTTTAAGCAAAGAAGATTTCATAAATAGTGTAGATTTATAAAATTGATTTGTTTATTAAAGGAAGCTAATTCGATTAAGGTTATTTAGGAAGTTGTTTAAACATGAAAGGTTTATAAAGAAGTTTTATAAATGAATTTGGTGTATTTATAAAAGAAGTTTTAGAAAATGTTTTGGATATTCAGAATCGGAGTTATAAAAGGTTTGGATATTTATAATAAATTTATATAAAAAGTTTGGATGTTTATAAAATCAATTTATATAAATGATTTTGAATATTTATAGAAGGGTTTTATAAATGAATTTGGAATTTGGAAAGTATTTTGAAATGGTTTTGATTTCAAAATAAAAAGAGATTTCATGAATGAAATATATTTGTTTAAAAAGTATTTACCAAAATAAATATATAAAATTTGAGGTCTGGGTTTCTCTAAACCGACCTTTTAAAAATGGTGGTATGGAACAACCGTTCCACACTTAACATCTAAGGAATAATGTTTAGGGTTGTCCTTACCTCCAATCTAAACAACATTTGTTTAATTCTTTTTAACATGATTTGGAAGTAAAAAGTTATTCGCAAAGGTTTTGTGAATATACTTATATCAGAAAGATAAGTATGTGAAAATTCTAAACAAATGTTTTGAAAAAAGATTTATTAAATAAAGAATTGTTTTGAGGCTTAGGGGTTGCTATGGATAAATAAATCTCAAATGGAATTGGTTGTTGCTTGTTAAATAACCGACTATCGAATCTGGCCTTTTTTGACTCAGAAGGTATGTCGGGTATATTCGAGTTCAATAGTGGCGACTAGATTGCTTAGAGCATACTTCTAAAAGAATCAGAATTGAGTTCGTTGGAAATTATCGCTTAGTTTGGGAGAGATCGGTCCTCGGATGTATCCGAACCACTCCAAACTAATAATCAACGATGTTAAATCATGTTGAAGTATGTTATGGAGTTATACTATCCTTCCTGAGGGTGATTCCAAAATGGAAGATAATAATGTTAAATGTTTGTTCGATCCCGAAACAACTTGCATGGATGAATGCTGGCACTGTATCTCTTCTTGGAGGGTAGTGTTAACATTCTAAGATGGTCTGCTGGGAGGAAGAAGTTAAAGATGTGACCTCACGAGCCTCACAAACCGGAAATGACAAAATAGGGTATGCAGCAGAGCTATGTGGTCAGCTACCATTAGGAGCCACCATCCCATTCTAGATTGTCCATATTCAAGTTGTTTTTCATGCAAACACCATGGTAGTATAAAGCCTGATGTCAAATAGGGATGGGATAATCCAGTTCATCATGTTAAAAGGGCAGCCGGATCTATGTAGCAGGGGTATAAAATGTTCCCTGAATATACTCGATTCACAAGATTGAGGGGATATATTGGAGTGTTCGTAATTCCTAACGGTATAACAAATTACCCAAAAACCCATAATGAGTGTGCAATGTAGTAAAAGAACATAACCTCCGCAACTCGTAGCTAATGAGAATCGGTGTACGGTCAAGCTAAAGAAAGACCCTAGCACCACAAATAGATCGAATGAGAAATCAGCGAGATATAAGGGTAAGGGTAAAATATTTTCTTGAATGAAAAAAAGAACACAAACAGCAAATCATTACTTCGGGTGAAGTAATATTACTAAGCCTATAAATGAGTATCCAAAATGGTTATCCCAAAGGAGGTAAGAATGGCAATATATCAATTAAATTCAAAGGATCACCTCATTTCCTCAGTGGGCATCCTCGTGGAAGGATGACCGAAAGGCTAAGAACCGAAAATGAGATCAATATAATATTCGATTGCCTGATTGGGTGTTATACTCGAACGGACTTACATAAATCAACAGACTCATAATAACGGGAATTCAAGATTAATTATCAACATCTCGATACTCAAGAGTGAATACAGAGACTTCAAAATCGTAATCAATATTCCAAAGACAAGAATTAACCAACCAACTAAATTATGATACCTAAATATAGGACCTATCAAATCACAGAACGTGGCTTGATAAAATACAGCCACTCCCCCTCAAATTACTTCAAACTCAAGATAGAAAATAGCATGCTAATATGCACGCAAAGATAAGCTACAAGGAACCAATCCCAAATTCTCATATCAAGTATAGCGGATCCCGTCAAAAGGATTCGCAATCCTCAAGTAAGCAACAAGACCAGAACATCTCATAGCATTAACAAATTTCTCCGGTACGGATAAATGCCAAGCACCCGTATCGAAGAGGATTCGTATAGAATGGTCATGAAAAAGAATAGATCCTTCCTAAATGGTAGGACACCTCGAGACTGAGATGCACTATGAGAAGCCTGAGCGACATTCAGATTCCTCGAACCTGAACTCTTCCCCTTCTTAGGACATGCTGAAACTATATGTCCTTCCTTCTTGCAATAACGAAACTTGGGGGTTTGAGGATATTCTCTAGCTAGATGGTCTCTAGAACAACAATTGAAGCAAGCTAACAATCTAGCTGAAGGAGGAGCTGCATCGGAATGAGAACCAGAATTGCCTTGCTTCTTCTTCTTCTTAGGAGGAAATGATTGGTATCTCTAAAAGGGAAATTTCTTCATTGGGTTCTTTAAAACCTCATCCTCATCACCGCTATTTCTTTCTTTTTCGACGGCTTCGAGGTGAAGTGCCGAATGCACAATCTCCTCGAAGGAGAGCTTAAGCTGAAGCATGAATGACTTCTTCAAATATTTCTAAGTCCAGATACGAACTTAAGATTCTTCGTGTATGGAGTACTAATGAACTCGAGCCCATACTTGGATAAGGACTCAAAGGAGGATACATTACTAGACATAGAGGATTTTCGCTGCTTCAGCCCGAGGAAGTGATGGGCAAGGAACGCCTTCTCATATTCTAGCACGAACTAGGGCTCAAAATGATCTCGGAAATGCTGCCATGTAAGAGTAGACTCATCTATCTTAGCTATAAGGAGCTCGTACCAGTCTAATGCTCGTTATTCTAGCAAATTCGATGCCATAAGAACAAGGTGATGATCGAAAATCTCCATGCGAGTGTCGATGCACTCATATGTTCGGAGCCAAGCCTGAACCTCTAAAACTGTCTCGGAGCCTTTGAATGGCTTGCCTCTAAGATGGGTGAAGTCGCTACACATACGTGCAAATGTGGATTTGCGCAGAGGAGAGGAATGAGTAGGAGGCAGAGTACTCCTAAGAAGCTCAATAATCTGATCGGTCAACATACAGACTCCTTCGGGATGAGGACCATTAAACGGTCCCGCCTCCAAAGTGCGACCTCTTCTTCTTCAAGCCATGAACTAAAATTTAAGATAAGATAAGATTATTCGCAGGGTTAGATATTTGCAATTCAAATTCGTTAAATAGGCGGAATTTAAAATTGACATTCCTAGACATATTCCTTCTATCTACACCTAAAGAACTCAAAAGGTTAATGACAAGGCTGGGTTCAACTACAATTTGGGGATGATGTTTACATTTGTACTATACTTGATGTATGGTAATCATGTATAATGTATAATGTAAATTACATTTTGGTTTTAATTTAAAGAAACCATGAGGTTTTTCTCCTTTTCTATCTTTACTGTAAACATTTGTTGAGAAGGAAAAAGAAGACAAAAGTACAATTAGTTTCTCAATTAACAAAAGCCACTAGACTAATGGCTAATGGACCTAACCCTAACCCAAAAGCCCAAAAGTAATTATACTTTGTGAAAATTATAAGGCTATGTTTACATTTTCTCTTATCTAACACAATATACACATTTCATCATTTATTTGCCAAATAAAATATATTCATCTAATTGTATTGAAATAGAATTGTTATTATAACCAAAATAAAATTTAATTTAACGATAAAAATATATTTTAACAAATAAACCTTATCTTTAACAATATTTTGCAATTTACACTATTTTATTACAAAACACTATTTTTAATTCAACAATTTGTACAAAAATTGTTCTCTTGTCAAATAAATTACAATAAATCATTTTAACTATTTTTAATCATTAAAATATTATTTTCAAACCATATTCCAACTTTTATATGAATAAAATACATAACATCTTCATATTTCTCATTTTAGATTCAATAAAAGATTAATATTGACAATGTTTTCCAATATTGTTGTATTTACCCAAATAAAATTGCATTTGATTATTTTCTACTCAAATTCTCAAAATAAAGTTTTAAAACATTATTCTCGTTACTTTAGATTCATTTCAACAATTTAACGTTGAAATATATCACCTAATTAATTTATTAGCTCCAAACTAATAAATACCCTATTTGACCAAAATACTTATCCAATCAATATTTAATCCCATATTTATACCCAAATAAACAAAATAAATTTCCAAACTTTATTTTTCTCATTTTATTTACAAAACTAATGGTTTATTCTAAATAAATAATTTAATATTTCCAATTATATTTTAATTTACAATATTAAATTATAACTTTGGTTATAAATTTAATATATACAGGTAATCTCCAAACCAGGGTTGTTACAATAGCGATCCAGGACACAATCTTGGATTTTGAAGAAACTAATTCCATTGGATCCATAATAGTGTGTTAATGTCCAATTTCAAATTTCGTAACGTTTGGATTACCGTTTGGGATAGAAATGCGTTGAAATTAATATCGAAAATTAATATAATAATTGGGTCAAAAAAGCTATTTCTCCATACAATCGAATTAGGACTAGAAACCTTTTCCATTGCATTCAGAATAGGGGTATAACATTATGAACGTCTGGTGGCATGCCTCGATAGGAGTTCGAAATAAGTATCTAGATATTTAAATTTAAAATAATAATAAAAAATATGATCATTGATTTGACCATACCCTTCACATCTGTCACTTTTCTTTCCATCAGCCACCCTTGTGCACATCCCTTCTACTATACACGTTCCTCTTCTTTTTAAACAATCACGCAAGCAACAGTGAAAAGAAAAAATGGACATCCTCAGTTTCAAAATTAAAAAAATCAAACAAGATTCAAATCTAAAAATTCCCAAACGAACCTTAAAAATCCTATTTCAACTCAAGCTCCATCCTGATATGTTTTTTTGAGGGTCACGGCTTCGTTCTCTGGTGTTCGACAGTGAGGTCGTGGGAAAGTTGAGATCTAGGGTTGGGCCTTTCTCCTATTTCTAGCTTCGATTGGAGATATAGGGGACGTATTCAAGTTCGACTGGTCGAGGCGCATCTAGGGGTAGGAAACCGTGAAGCTCGGTGGTCTCTTGCTCTTTGCGTCGCTACAATGCCTGAACGGCTCCAGGTCGCGATTTGCTCATTGACATGAGAGGTGATGGTGACGGTATGAGGATGATAAGCTCGAGGCGAGAAGTTCATAGGTGGCTTCAGAATTTTGTTTCGATGATCAGAGATGGGTGTTACTGATACGGCCATGCTCGGTAATGGGTTTGCACAGGACATTGGACTTCAGTTTGGGCAAGAAAGGATGATGGCAGTCCTGTAATTCTACTAAAGGTTGAGATTAGTTTATATTATTTTGTTTAAAGAAATCATTTGACCTATAAAATTCATAATCTTTTTGTACGAGGTTGAAATTGGACGAAATAAGCGGCGTTGGGTTCGTATGGACGAGCATTTCGTTCTGGAACTGATTTGGAGTCGTTTGGAGCTAGTTAAACTTTTAGGTTAGACCGAACATCCTTCGATTTAATTTAAAATTGATAACTCAAGACGAGTGTTTTATAATGCTCACAAATGTTGGAATATTTTTATGCTAGTTAAATTTGAAATTATGAAGTGCTATGAATTTATTGTTCGTTGTTTGATAAAATTTAATTGTCATCTGAATTGACCGTTGAAAATTAAAATTGACAGTTAGATTTGAAACTGAAAGTTAATTACCAGTAAAAGACATGATTTTAATAACTATGAAATTATTGTGAATTATATTGTCAGTTTGGAAGACTGATTGTGATGGATGCTATTGGTTCGATAATTTAGATGTTTATTTATTCTGATATATATCCTGTTATCACCCTGTATATTATTCATATTATATAAACCATAAACTGAATTACTTCGAATAAATTAAGAAATAGGTTGAAATGATATATGCCTATGACACTATGATTGGGTTGAAATGATATATGTCCATCCCTGAATTAAAATTAAAATAAGTAATCACTTGGCCATAGGATAGATTATTATATACGGATACCGGATTGGTTATATTAAATGATTTTAAATTTTTGATTGAAATTATTAAAATGATTTGGATTTAAAGAAATAAAATCGAGTTTATGGAAATTGAATTCTTTTTAAACTTGAGCTCACATTGTGGAATTAAGTGTAGTAATCGAAATTGGTTAAATAATCGAAGTTGAGATTTTGAAACGATAATCGGAATAAGATTTCAAATTCGAAAATTGGGTTGTTTTAAAAGATTGGATTTTTATTCGAACTTTGAATATTGCTAAATAAAAGTAATATAAAACGATGTTTTAAAATTGTGCTGTTGAATTATATTTGAAAATTGGATTTAAAATTGAACATTGAAGGTAAATTTGACTAAGTGTTTAAATCGATATTGTGAAAATTGAACTTGGAATTGATGTACATCGAATTGAGAATTGAATTGAAATGGTTTCAAATAGAATTGAATTGAAATAATTAGAATGTAAATTGAATTATTGAGAACTGAAGTTGAAATTGATTTGAATTGAAATCTAAATTGAATCAATTGAATGGAAATCTAAATTGAATCAATTGAATGGAAATTGGAATTGACTTGAATTGGGAAGTTGGAATTGAATTGGTTTGACTTTGGAACTATTTTCAAATAAATTATTTTGGTATAACTTTTTAAAAATAAATATTCCTTTAATATTCAAATTATTTTGATTTTCCAAATTATTTTACTATATAAACCATTTTAATACTTAAACTATTTTAACCATTAAAACTATTTTCAACTATTTTAACCATTTAAAATATTTTTAACTATTTCAACCATTTAAGCTAATTTTAACTATATTAATTATGTAAACTATTTTAAAACTATTCAAACTATTTTTCAAAAATTCAAACTGGTCAAGGGTAGAACGTTATTTTTAAATCATGGATTTAAAAACGAATTGGGTCGTACGAAGTTACAACCGAAAATGAAATTCGAAACAATTTTAGAATCAAAATCGAGATATTAAGACGAACATGATTTTCAACTGAAATAGTATATTTTGAGCAAATATGATGATTTCGAAATGGATTTGATTTTGAAGCGAAGATGGTATTTTGATTCTAGTATGAATGGTTTTCAAAATTTAAAAGTACAAACCAGCGTGTAAAACGGCATTTGGTTGTTAAAGAGATCGGGGCCGGATATGGGGATACTTTCTATTGATACCGGAACCACTTTAACAACTGTGTACGTGGAGGAGACTCTAGAATGAAGTGGTTGGTTTTGGCGTCGTTTGCTGGATTTGAAGAAAGATAACGATGATGGATTGGCCTGTCACTTATGCCAGTTTGAAATGACTAAAACGGGAGTCGTACCGGCTAAATAGTCTAGCTACCCCTAGCAGATGCATTTCTTCATATTATCATCATTTACATTGTGATTGATTGGTGTGCACCATCCGAATTATGGGAGTGTTGGATGTGGTGGGCGATCATAGCTATGATGCATTACCACCAGCTGGGAAAGGTAAACTGGTAGTATCATACCTTGGGCATTTCTTAATGTGCCTTGTCATACTTTTATCCCTAAACGAGACCTATACTATTTTGATTTAGTGCTGTCATATCACGGCGCGTCAATATCCACCGACCGTTTAACTGGTGTTTTATATGCAAAATGTACGATAATGCTTAAAAACGCTTAAGTTGGATTGATTTAAAGCCTCAACGCTAAGAAAAATATTTATTTTATTGATTAGACATTATATATGTAGCGTATTCTACTATATGTAATTATTTTGATGTATCCTTAAGAGATGGAAAATCCTGTAATATCTCTTGATTTATCGCACGCATGTTATACACTGGATAAGAGATATGAAATCCCATAAGCATCTCTGACGCTACTACACTCATGTTATATTCCATGTCGACTTGACGTACATAAGAAATTTTAGTCCTGACTCGAATATTTTGTCTTTTCATTACGCTTCGGTCAGTCCTGAGTTTTTCAGTTTATTGAAGATCTATTCTGAAGGACGAAGACAAAGATTTGATATACTACTACTACTATTACTCCAACATCATGTTGTTCTGCTGCATTATATTTTGTTCTGATGTATATGTATAACTCTAATAAATGTTGTATAGATTATAATCAAATGTATAATAGAAACAGCTTCATGAATTGTTTATTTGATTACTATATTTTATCGTTCTACTGTGAGATTTTGTGTTTATTTTCTTCTTCTTTTCATATTTTTCTTAATTAACCCCATTGATTATCTATATTATGGATTGTTTAAGTTGGAAATGTGTGGATTATTATCGATTTAAACCTTCCAAAATGTGGGTCGTCGCACATATTTTACTCTAAATAGGGTTGATTGTGGGATTTATGTTATGATATTCATCATCTCGTTGAACAAAAGTCAAATACCATTGAAGATACAACCTAAGGATATGTTGCGAACCATAGCAAGAATTGTGCATGCAATATTGACGGACAATGAACAATTGTTGGAATTTGGCGGATTTTATGTCAAAATTTAAAGAAAGAGAAAATACGAAGAAGTGATGTTGTTGTAAAAATTAATATGATGTTCAGTTCAAGTAATATACATTTGAGATGTCGAGTTAGAACTAAATGAATTTAACTTTTCTTTTGCATAGATATGAACCCTTGATGAAATACTATCGATTTGTTATAAAAATTATCTTTGTTGAACTTTTCATACACTTGATGTTATGTTATGACTAATATATTTCTATTTACACCTGAAACTGATACCAACACCGTGTACGAACTGATAATATTTTTTGGCATATCTAAAACTATTACATATACTAATACAATATAAAAACTGATACCATATTTTTCTATACTTGAAAATGATACTAATAATATGTAGTATTAGTGATTTGTACTTTATTTTAAATTGTGTTCGTCACCTGCTCGGTTACTTCTGGGCTTGTTGGGACCTATTATGTAAAGATGCTTTGTTCTATTGATTTTAATTATTTTTAACATTTAAATTAGGCAATTGCCTGTAACTTGAACCGAGACGTTGATCATTGCTTATATTATTTGTATTTTCTTTTTCTTGCTATAGAAAAATGCTGAATTCAATATGATTGGGTATCTGCATTTGAAAGAATTTCTAAACACTCCAAGTCCATGTCGTCTTCATTGTATTGACCTGAAACATTTTAACTTTTTGAATAGTCTGTATATTATCTAGCTGACTACATGTATGACAAAAGTGACATTAAAATAGTGCAAAACTCATTCCTAGTACCTGTATTGTAATGACCCAGAATTTAATCGCTATTTAAATGAATATTTAATTATATTTTTAAATAATTAATAAATGGACTTTTATTAACAAATAAAACTATTTTAAATAATAACTAATGATGATAAAATTGTTTTCATAATTTGTATACCAACTTATATGTTTATAGAGAAATAGAAAATGTAACCGGAAATTATTTTCTAAAATATTGGTTTCTCATTGGTTAAAAGTTAATTGAAGTGTCATAATACTATTTTAAACACATATGCATACACTACAAACAATTTATACATGATAAATACATGTGTACATATACATATTTATGCCTCTCTTTTAAATGTGTATATATAAGGATAAAAGAAAATATTTTATAAAGAAAAGTCAACACACACACACACATAAAAATAAGGGGCATTTCACTAGAAGGATAAACTTTGTAGTCCAATTAGTTTGTAGGACACACATCCAAAGAAATTAATTTCAAGCCCAAAGTTAGCATAATAATTACTTTTAAGGACAAAGCCAACGGTCCAATTACTTTTAAGGACATAATTTCATAAGTTTTTAGGCATTTGAAATTAATTATTTTTTATTTTGTCCTTAAAAATAATTATTTCAGTTGTGTGTCCTAGAAACTAATTGTAGTTGCTACCCTTGTGGCTAATTACCACTAAAAATAACATTTTCAACTCAAGCACTTAATGTATGGTTTGAATACTGCAAGGAGGGGGAGGGGGGTACATGTATGGGTGGATTCAAGGGAAAGAGGGGGATGGTAGTACATGCTTGCATATATTTAAATATAAACACTCATACATATTTTTAATTAATTTCCTAAGTCTATATATACCCCCTAACTTCTATTTTTATCATTTTACAATCTCTTTCTCTACTTCAAAATTCCTAAGAGCTTAGGCAAAACTTCCATGGCTTCTTCTTTATAACTTCTAAAAATGGAAAAAAATCAATTCTCTTGGTAAAAATCTTCTCTCTAGATCATAAAAACATTTCTACATCTTCTACCATTCTCTTCCAAACTACAAGCAACCATCTACTCAAACAACCCATGGTCGTTCCCTATAAGCCCTAGGTTGAGCTCAAACACCACTTGGCCGAGCCATTTGAGGTGTTCAAGCAACCAAAATTTTTGTATTTTGTAAGTTTCTAAAGCATTTTCAAGTTTTGGAAAAACTTTGCTTTGATTTAGTAAAGTTTTGGTGAGTAAAACTTCTGTTTTTGGAAAAAGAAAATTACTTGATTTTCATGAACTATATGCTGTGAAATTATAGTGGTTGTTCCGTTGATAATCATGTTGTTATGATGACATATGATTATAAGTTTGTGTCTGAGCTTGAATTTGTGATTTGGTTGTTAAATGACATGTCTCGATATGGATATGGATATGTGAGTGATTAGTTATGATATGATGGTAGTAGGTTTATGAAACCCAAAACCAAGTATATGTGATGAAATTGTGTGAATTTAGCACCTTGAAAAGTCACAATGGACTTGAGATCCGATTTGAAAATAAAAGCTTTTTTCCTTGCTTTGGATCTTGGAAATATTTTTTCAAGTTTTCACCTTTTGTTTAAGTTTCCAAATCTCTTGCAATTGTGTTTTCATAAATGTAGTGGCTAGAGTTAAAGTGAAGTTTTCACCTAGAAATCAATTCTAGCGAAATGCGCTTATAGCAATGGTCGCTATGGATGCGGTTTGGAAAATTTCACCATTTCAAGTTTTAAAGTGTTTTCTTTTGGATTGTTTTTGTAAACTCATTTCAAATTAATTAAGCAAGTCCAAAGTTTAAGTTTTAATTATTTAATAATTTATATATTTAATTTATTAATTAGGATAATTATTAATTAAGTAATAAGGTTAAGTAATTAGAGTTTAAGAAATATTAACTAAGTTAATTATTTTTAATAAATTAAGTTTTAAATAATGATTAATTAAGATAAAAGAAAATTAATTTTTATTTAATTAATAAATTTATCAATTATTTAATCAGCGTCAATTATTTGATTAAGGTTTAATTACCAATTAATCGGGGTTTTATTTCTACATGAATGTTATTTAAATTAAAGTTTAATTTTAAATAATTTTAAATTAATTAAAGTTCAAAGTATGATTTTTGATTTAATTAAAGGTTAATTGAAGTTTAATTAAGTTTTAAACTTATGATTTAACTAAGGTTTATTTATTTTAAAGTTCCTTTTTAAACTCTATCGGTATTTATTTTAACCAACTTTCTTGTTTAAGTAAACTGTTTTCAAACCAAGGATCTCTTATCTATGCCATTAAATAGCCAACTGAATTAAAGTAGTTGTAATAAAACATTGACACGTTTATTGAAAGTAAGTCAATTTGTACTTATCACAAATACCGCACTTCGGGAACGTGATGAATAGAAGGGGGTTAATTTCGATCAGTGAGTCATGATAATCTAAGCATATGGAGTGCATGTTCATATGTAAATCTTTACATCCTGATAGTGGAATAGTCTACTATAAACAACTTGACCCTTTAAAATTATCGAACGTTAGTTTGGAGAGACCAGGAACGGATATTAATTATTATCCAAAATCCACATAGAACCAACGTAAATGTTCGAATAGGAAATAGTAAAGGCAAGGTCGAAGGTGAAGACTTTGAAGTGCAAGGGCTATTTGCTACTAACCCGAAGGGTGATTCCAAAATAGGTGTAGTGGATATAATGCCTTCGTTTCGTTCATCTCATGAATGACTTGTATGGATGAGTGCAGACATTATGTCAATATATGGAAAGCGATGTTAATATTCCAAGTGGCAATGCCATAATAAAGGTAAACGTAGACTCGGACCTCATCAACCGGGAATGACTAAAACAAGGGATATGATGCAAGGCTAGGTGGATTGCTCCCATGAGGGTAAGGTCATCCCTATCTAGAATCTCTACTATTAACTCATTTATGCTTCGGTACGGTTGCTGATCCTAATCGAGGGGTGACCTTATTCGGTACTATCCAGTAAAGGGTAGGGTGGTCTTGTGTTGGCAGGGGTCGATAGGTTCGACCTCGGTTTTATTTTATCTAGAGATGCACCATGATGGACGGTACCCCAGTAACCCAGTCATTGTTTGGAATCCATTTCAAAAATAAGTGCCTTCGATCTTAGTTGTATACCTATTATGCCTGAATTTAATTAATTTAAATTTTTTGGCTATGTGAATTATTTACTTGAAAACCCAAGACATTATGATAATATCAATGGATTTCTATATAAATTGTTTTGTTTATCGTAAGGTAAAAACCCGTCTGTGTTTATATGCGGCGTGATCTTATGAGATACTTTTGATTTTAAAGCGTTTTACAAAAATAAAAATTAAGTTGTTTGAGTTTACTCACACCAGACCCATGTCCGACTCGAATTTTTATTTTTTTCTAAAACTCTTGGGTACTCAAATTTACATAAGTAGCCACATGATCCAGGTCTCTTACGTAAGCATTTTGAAGGAGCTGGAGCAGATGGCTTCACCGTTAGCTAAATATTTTGTTATTTTACTGTGTTTTATGCATGACTGATGTTTTTTTATAGGCAGGAAGTTATAATTGTCCCGTTGAAGTTGTAATATAATGACTCTGATGTATTGTTATTATCTAAAGGACAATGTAATATCCTATGTTATCTATTATATGTTGTTTTGAATCATAGTGAGATTCTGTGATTGTGTAGTTTCTTCTTATCTTTCGTTTTCGTCTACTTTTAATGGCTCGTCTTTCCGTGCAAGAAAGGCGGTCATTCCAATTTTGGTATCGGAGCCTAGGTTAAGTGTAACATTCCGTATCTGGAGGACAAAAGCTAAGCACTACAGATGCTGCAGTCATCTATAGTATTAACTTCTAGTGATAAAATACGGTAATGTTAATGGTATCCATAATATCAGAAGCACTTGATTATGAACATAATCACAGATTTCAAAAAACAACATTTTACTGATTACATTTCAAAACAATAATTCATATCCAAGTGACATAATTCCTTTAACATTTCTCAAGTAATGATCAAATATATTAATTATAAAATACGCCAGTACTGAAATATGACGATGCCCCATGTTGACCAGAGTCGATATAGTCATATTTGACTTAATGCACACAACGGAAATAAACAGAATAAACTGTAACTCCTTATTAGCTATCCGTCAGCCACCCGCTCGTCTTCGAAAGCTTTATTCGCCAAAATTACTAGAACCTAAAAACCTTAACCCTCAGCCCACTTAAAAAAATTTTGAGCACCTGATATTTTAAGGGGAAACAGAAACTTCGAGTCAGACATAAAGCATGGTGTGAATAATACTATACATCTAGGTTATTGATATTAAGTGAGACCACGCCGCTTAGCGGAACGAGTTTCTCCTCACTTATATTCTTTTAAAACATATCTTTTGCAAACCTTTTCCTGCAATAAAAACTAGTTAAAACTGTAAAGCATTACTGTGTAAAAAAATGTATCAGGTAATGAATGGACTATCTGTTCGAAAACTGTAGTTTTATTTGGTAAACTACTAACCTTTGGCTAACTTGGGCCTACGAAACAGTATAGACCAAATTTATCTAACATCTGTTAGACACTCTTCTTATGGACGATCTGTCCTTACCATCCATTAAATACTTCTTTTATAGACGATCTGTCCCTAACTTATCTTCTCCCAGGGTCACCTGATTCTAAGGGTTTTGCGGGCTCACCAATAATCTATCTATATCTAAACATATATTCCTTCCGTGTGTAATCATATTTTTAGTCTTACCTGTGACAAAGCCCTAGAAAAAGGAATTTTGGACTAAATTAGCTGAGAATAATAGCTAATGTATAAGGCGCGACCCTATACTAGTCCATGGTATTCTAATATCAGAGTCATTTTACTTAGGGAAACCTTCCCTTAAATTTTCCTTGAAAACCTTTTCAAAATGATCTAAAATCTTTAAATCAAACCCACCAAGGAAAATACATATGCTCTATGCTTTACTCAAAATCACCTTGCCATGTTATACATACTTTATCCAAATCTTAGTTGATGAAAACATATAAACCTTTGAAAGTACCCCTTTCGAAACCAAGTAAAACCCTTTGTTTAATTTAGACCGAAAGGCCAAAACCTTCCTTTCGAAACCATTCTCAAAACCCTTTTGAAACCATCGAAAAACTTTCCCTTTCAAAGCTTTAAAACATTAGATTCCTTCTTTAAAACCATTAAACCATGCCTTTCAAAAACATTGGAAAAACCTTTCCTTTCAACTCTTTCAAAACAATTAGAAAATCTTCCCTTTCGACTCCTTCGAAACCATTGGGGAACCGCCCCTTCAAAACCTTTCTTTAAGACCATTCGAAAGCATTACACCTTTGTAAACACAAAACTTTCGAAAGAACTTGGGTTAAATTTAAAACATGGGGAAACCTTTCAAAATCATTCAAAAATTTACTCCTTCAAAACTTTTGAAAACCGTTTCAGGCGAAACCATTTGGATTATACCTTCAAGTAGAGCAAAAGGATCAGAAACCCGTTAAAATCGAAAACATTCCTTTCGAAATCATTCCTAAGTAAAGAAGTGATGATGTCAAAATTATCCCTTCAAAAGCATTGGAGAAGTGGTCAAGTTTAAAAAGCAATACAAAGCAAGGCAACCCTTTCGAAACCAATCTGGGTCGAAAGGTAGAAAGAGGCAGTCAAGGGTTTCGATCCAGTCAAAAGCATTTACTTAAAAACAAAGACACAACCCCAATCGAAACTATTTCTTTAAAACCATTTGACATGGTCGAAAGCAAACCAAGTCGAAAGCTATTCATTCGAAAGCAAGCTGGTGCATTTTCATTTAAAAGTAAAGTATCGCTTCAACCCCTTCGGAACCCTTGGTTTCGATCATATACCTTCCACCTATATCCAATTCACTACATACTAGTTACTTGATATATGCATTGGTTTCGATGGAGTCGAAGGCGAAGGAAAGGATGCAAAGGCCTGGTGCCGAAAGCTTCGAAACAGTAAAAACCATGTAGATTTTTTTTTTTAAGCTATTTCTTTATACCTAACTTTCCTTATTTGTAAAATTATGATTGGTTGCAATTTTCTCTTTTCTAAAAGTACTGCCAATTTCCAGAATTAACAATTTTAAATTATTTACAAAATACCCCTTCTCCTTTTTATAAATATATAAAACATTTAAGTCTCATACCTTAAATTATTTTATATATCCATTAAAAAACTTAAGGAAAAGTTATAATAATTCCAGAAAATCACTTTTATTATTTTTTCTAACATATAATAATTTTAGACCCAAAACATTAATTGTTTAACCGTAAATAATTTTTAACCCAATATAACATTTTCTTCACTAGAAATAAAATCCACATAAATTCAGAAAATTCTAAAAATTGAAACGCATCTCTAAAGTATCATTTTTGGTCTATATAAAAATTTGCAAGGCATCTAGATGTCATTTGATAAGGTTTTCATACCAAAACATGTCATAAAATCTATGTGAACAACCATAAATCATCAACAAGTATATATAATCATTCCATCTTTCGAAAACATGGTAAATCATTGCAAATAAGTTCAGATTCAACTTAAAATCGAAAAAAATAAGAAATTTGAGATGTATTCATTATTCGCTTTAGCTTTAGAGATTAAGGAGCTTGAGATTTGAATGGATTTGATTTGATTTAGCTTCTTCCTTAGCTTTTATTAATCCTTCTCCTTATTTTCTTGTTAATGGTGGTCGGCCTCAACTTTTAAAAAATTTGATGAATGAAAAATAAACGTGCATGGAGATACACGACCAAGGTTTAAGGGTATAAGAATGACTTTTTTCTATTTTACCCATCCTCTATTTCATTTTAACTCTTATTTTAATTCATTGATTAAATGGCACGGCTACCCCTTAATAAAATCAAATTCCAATCCCCTAATCAACACATTATTTTATTTAATTTAACTAAATAAATATCCTAAATAATGTTACTAAAAATATGAGATGTTACGGACTCTCTTCCTTAAAGAATTTCGTCCTCGAAATTAAACTAAGATACACAAAAAATCAATCAAAGAGGTAAAACATACCATCAAACAAGTCAGGATAAGCATCTCTAATTCTTCTTTCAATCTCCCAAGTACAATCTCTCTCATCGTCGCTCCACTGGACTTAAGTAATCTGACTGTCTTGGTTCTAAGCCTCTTCTAATCTCTCGCAACTATACCTACTGGCATTCTAACTATAGTCAAGTCCGGTTCTACCACTAAGTCAACTAGCACAATTGGTGCTATAGTAGTCTCCAGGTCTTTAACACACTTTCTGAGATGAGAAACATGGAAAACATCGTGGACTCTTGTCAAATTGCTCGGTAACTCAACTCTATATGCGAGTTTTCGGATCCTCTCAACAATATGAAAAGGTCCAATGCATCTCGGTGCCAACTTTCCTGATCTTTCGAGTCTGATCACACCCTTCATCGCTGACACCTTAACGAAAAACCGATCTCCCATTGAGAACTCTAAATCTTTTCGTCTTTTATCTGCATAACACTTTTACCTAGACTGAGCCTCTTTCATCCTAGCTCGAATGACCTCAATCTTTTCTACAGCTTCTCTAACTAAATCTGGACCAAGAACCAACTTATCCCCAGTCTCTAGCCAACATACGCGAGATTTGCATGACCTTCCATACGAAGCTTCAAACGATGTCATCCCAATACTAGTCTTATAACTGTTGTTATATGAAAATTCGACTATATGCAAATGGTCTTCTCATGATTCCACGAAATCTAGAACACAATATCTTAACAAATCTTCCGAGACTTTGTTAACTCTTTTCATTCGTCCATCTGTCTGCGGATGGTAAGCGGTACTCATCTTGAGCTTGGTTCCCAAAAGTACGTGTAGACTCTACCAGAACTCACTAATGAATAAGGAATCACTATCACTAACTATACTACTAGGAATTCCTTGTAGTCTAACTACATCTTCATAAATAACTTCGCCAAAACAAGTGTCATTCTAGTTGACTTGACTGGAATTGAAATAGGCACTCTTAGTCTTCTATCCACTATGATCATATGCTTTCATTTCCTCTAATAGACCTTGGCAACTCGTCAATAAAATCCAAAGAAGTAGAATCTCATTTCCAAACCGGAATATTTAATGGCGGAAGCAATCCACTTGGCTTTTGGTGTTCAGCCTTTGCCTTTGGCAATTTAAGCACTGCTTTGCCCATAAGCCAAATCCCGCTTTATACCTACCTAGAAGAAACTTCTCTTCATATCCTGATGCATCTTATTTCCTCACGGGTTGAATAGTGAATTTCAAACGATGACATTCCTTCAAAACTTCTTTTGTTATGTTTTCTACGCTCGGAACACATAATATCCCTTTCTCTCTCAACCACCCATTCTGGTCAAGACTGAAATCCTTTAAGTCATCGCTCTCGTTTCCATCTTGTAACTTCCTAATCCGTTCAACTAACACTAGATCCTCCCTCTATTCAGAATCAATCCTTTTGATCATTGTTGGTCGAACTTCCAAATAAAAGTCTCTCCACTAGAACTAGCCTCGGATCTCCACTAAACTCTACAAGCTGTCAAGGCTTCCAAATCCTTCCACTCAGCAATCGTCGCCAACACTACATTCTGATTCTTTCTGCTAAGTGCATCTGAATCCTGTTGCCTTTCTCTGGTGTGTACTCAATTCCAAATTCATAAGCAGCAATAAATTCTAACCACCTCTGCTATCTCATGTTCAGCTCCTTTTGAGAGAATAAATATTTCAGCGATTTATGATCCGTATATAATTCAAACCTCTTTCCCAAAAGGTAACGTTTCCATACCTTCAATGCAAAAATCACCGCCGCCAATTTCAAATCATGCATTGGATATCTGACCTTATGTGGTCTAACCTGCCTAGAAGCATATGCAATCATTTTACCTTTCTGCATCAGCACAGCTCTCAATCTTGTTTCATACGCATTTGCATAAACCACCAAATCCTGATTTCCTTCCAGAATAATCAGCAGAGGTGCATGGATCAATAACTGTTTCAAACTCTGGAATGCTTCCTCACACTTATCAGTCCGCACAAACTTCACATCCTTTCTTGTTAACTTGGTCATCGTTACTGCTATCCGCGAGAAATCCTTAATGAACCACTACTACAAAACAGTTCATTTGTGACGGTTGTTTAACCCTTGTTGTGACGGTTCAACAACCGCAGCAAATGCAAACGCCGCAACAGGCAAAACCCTATTGCGATGATTTTTAAACCGTTGCCCAAAACTAATTTTTGCTACGGTCGTTTATGGCAACTATCGCAACAGACCTATTTTTGTGACAACTTTTCATTAAAACCGTTGCAAAAGACTGTCATTTTAGCTTCGAAAAGATGACATTTTGCTATGGTTGGATTAAACAACCGTCGCAAATTGCCTATTTTTTGTTACTGTTCTTCATAACTGAATTTGCGCTATGGATGGTGTAATATGGATATATGATAATACAGAGTATGGTGATGATAGTAATACGGTAAATAGTGCAGAATATAAAAGCAGTAAAGTAAAATGACACCAAGAATTTTTATACTGGTTTGGAGCACCGTCCTACGTCCAGTCTCAGACTCCTAGAATTTCACTAAAGCAACAATCCTCACTTAACCCGGAGAAACAGGTCTATACACCCATGAACAGCCGAATAGGGACCTGAGCAGCAGAACAAGATTTCACCTCAACAGTCGAAGTGGACTTCACTCGCCAGAGCAGCAGAACATGACTTCAACAAATACAGAAAATAGTTTTGACTTTTGTGTGTTCTGATAACATGGATTTGTCACTTGTAGTACACCCTTCATATAATATTCTCCTCGAGTGTGTGTGTGTGTATTTGAAGTATATGAAGAATAGAAAGGTTTAGTATTGCTTTAATGTAGAATAATTGAAAGTATGATAGCAAATGGATTTTAGAAAGTAAGATCAGAGAGATAAGAGAATTTGATTGTGATTGAGTGATTTGGAATGAAGTTGGAGTTTGTATTAATAAAGGTTAGAAAGCAGCGACTGTTGGTGAAGAGTTTCGATTGAAGTGTTGCGTCCAATTTTTTCGTAGAGGTTCGTATCTCTTCAAAGAAAGTCGTGTCTTTTCGAAAAGTGACTGTTATAGAAATTCAGTCAATTGAGCCTTTGGGTCAATCGACTGAATATTCAAAATAATTTTAAATTTATATTCGTATATTTATGTAACTGTGCATGCTGCACAAAATACCCAGTGTCAGTCGACTGACCTGGTTAATTTTGTGCAGTTTGCACAATTTACATAGATTTATTAATTTCTATAACATTTAAAACACTTTTATAATTTAAAAGTATGCTTATATATGTATAAAATATTTAGTAAATACAATGATTAAATATTTAAGCCAATGTAATCGAGAAGGGATTTTAACAATATTGACCTAAGACTTAAAAACAAAATACTATAATTGATGTACCGGTTTGAAGTTTCTTCTCCTTGTCTCTTTTTATCGTAGCAGTCGTCAAATCTGTACGTCGTAGTGATAGATTTGTATCATGAATCAAAATCAAGTCTCAACAATAACAACCGTCGTAATAAACTGTCATTTTGACTTCAATAGGATGGCCTTTTGCTACGATTAGGTTTAATAACCGTCGCAAATTGCCTATTTTTTACTACGGCTTTTTATAGTAAAGGCCACAATAGACTAGCATTTGGCTTCAAATATTAAATGCCGATTCACATAATGTACTACATTAATAACATAACTTTCTAATACATAAATTACTAAAACATAACATAAATTACTAAAAACATAACAAATAATTGAAAAGGTAGCAACTAATTAAATGTTAAACAGTGCTGCCAACAAAGCCTATCTATGAATATGCAGAGCACAGCTTCCAAAACCAGACTGCAGCATGCGCATTTACTGATGGTGTGCCGAAGTAAACGACATGATTCTTCGTTTACAATGCTTCTCAAATGCAAAACCACCATGTACATCCCAATGTTTAGTAAGTTTCTTATGAACCAAATCATATATATAAGCTCATGTACTGCTCTTTCTACTGCATATCAAGACCTTTTCATTCATAATCCCAACCGCATATGGACATTCATGTCTACACAACAAATAGTCCGCTTCATTTTCAACCATTGATGCAAAATCTACATGAAACACAATATTCCATATAAGACCTCCTTCGGTTTCCTTCAATCTCCATTCATACAAATACTTCCTCTCACAGCAGTACTATAGCATACAAAGCTTACCCTTATGTTCGCTCAAAGTGAAATTATAGTCCCAGTTGCACAATTGATAATTGCAGTGGTCAACTTCATTCTGAAGAACTGGAGTTACCATTTCAAACTTCTCTTCCTTCATATCCTGTTTCAGCAAATCAGAAGCCAGTGACTATCTTTTATTCAATGAGGAT
Source organism: Allium cepa (assembly GCA_030765085.1). Taxonomy (NCBI): domain Eukaryota; kingdom Viridiplantae; phylum Streptophyta; class Magnoliopsida; order Asparagales; family Amaryllidaceae; genus Allium; species Allium cepa. The sequence goes on from CM060937.1 coordinate 906,772,922, forward strand.
GGTGCCTAAAAAGGGTTCATCTTCTAGTAAATAGCTCCATTTAAGAAAACTGGGTTTTCAAGATCGACCCTATGAGGAATTTCTCCAACGACTTTCCAACTGCCTTTGAATGGAACACCGATTTCAAGGATCTCACACTGGTGGGAAGGAGTCTTGTTGTGAGAATAGATTCTAATGTGATTGTATAAGCTGGAGGATGCATCCAATCCTAAAGTAATCTGGTCATAGTCGAATGTAATGCCTTTTATCTTTTCTTTTTGAGTAGTTTGATGTTTTGAATGTAGTGAGATTCATCAAGTCGAAGTTAGTGGTTGTTTTTCTTCCATAAGCACAAACTAATCCATTAACCATGTTCGACAGATTATAGTTCAATGTGCCCCCAAGATTAAGCTTATGAATGCTATTTATAGTTTTTCCCTCCTTATTGGAAGTGAAATGTGCAAGTTCTCCAGATTCTATAGTGGTTGAAAGTTGAACCCTTTGTCATTGAACTTTTGGAGTGTGCATTCAAAACAAACGAACGAATAACGGTGCAATAGCATTTGGAAATAGTTTGGAATCTAGCAATTGAGGTAGATGGAAGTCGATTTAATATATTTTCCATTACATCAGTAGAAAAATACACCTGCATATAATAGTCAAAATTTCAGCATATGTATTATCAGGCTTAATAATTAAGATATTGATAAGAGGTTCAAAAGTGAAATTATTATTATTTTCGACTAAAGACAACATAATTGCACTTCATTTAGGATAATCAATATTAAATAATGTAGCTTTTTCATCGTGTATATATATAGAAAACATATAATTTATTAAAAAAGTTTACGGGAGAATTCAATTAGTCTTAATGGCCTACATAGTTTGCTACATAGATATACAGTTAAGTTTATGTATGAATCTTTTTTTCCTTAAACCTTAAAAATAAATGATATGTTTTACTTATTTAATATAGATTTAAAGAAAACAATTCTAACTGATACAAAGTAAAATTTGCTTACCCAGCCATAAATGAAGATAAATAAACACTTAGACAAATTTTCCACATTACATATAGTATATATATAAGTAAACCCCAGTACCTTGTTTTTAAATTCTACTACTATAGAAAGAAATTAATATTTTCATTTGATATACATAAACTAATAATTTTTTCTAAACTCTACTCATGCCAAAATTATCCAATAATGGACAAAGTGTTGTGGTAGTTTTCAAAAGTTAAAATTTATTACTCTCTGAAATTGGAAATTATTAATAAATAAACAAACGGGTTTGTTATTCATTTGTATAACTTTTTTAAGCATATTTCTGAAACTATTTACAACATAGACTACTCTCTTGTCAGCATGGCATGAAAGGAACATTTCTACTAATCTTATTTGAGACAGCAATAGTGCATTCTCTTTAAGAAATTACACTGACATTATTCCAAATTACTTGAGTGCAATTTTTTTCAAAGGAACAAAAAAGAACAGACAGGAAAAAAGCACGAAAAAACTGAATTTTTAAAGCAATTTAAAACATCAAGAACCCCAAGTATTTGATCCAACATGTAAAAATCACACCTTCGTTTGCTCAATAAACATTCAAATGTAGAACACTAAATGAATTTAACTGTAGAACCTAGTAAACATATTCCAATCTAAAATATTTAATTGTGATTTTAAAGGGGATTTACCGAAACAGACTAATTGTAGCTAACAAAAAAGAAGAAGAATTAGAGTATTAACTAATGAAATGTGAAAAGAAACTTACTAGGGTTGAGTGCAAAAGTGTCGATGAGAACATAAAAGCTTCTCTTGAAAACTAATGTGACAGCAACAATAAGCCAAGTATTTAAGGTATAACTCAATTATATGTAAACACCCACACATATTCATACACAGGCATGCCTTACCACGCATACACATGCCTGAATACTCAACACACATGCCCCTCGTTTGCACGCATGTACACATATGATTGAACTAAAATTGTACAAAATATTTAAACTAAAAGATACCTATGATTAAACATAATTAAATATCTTAAACTTATTCGCATCTCTACTACTAACAAAGAAAATTCCTTGAACTAATTTACTCGGCGTCTTTTTGAAATTCCAAAAATGCCCTTACTTTCCGTTTATATATTTGCGTTCAAACAACAACGTTTAATTTGCGCTCAAACAACAACGTTTACAATAACACAAAGAGCCCGTGTGCGAAGCACGTGTACATACTAGTACATAAAATATAACTTAACAGAAGCTTTAAAAATAGATAAATGGACACACTAGCATAGCCAACTCATAAAAATTTCACCAGAGTACTAGGTCAGGTACTCCAAATAAGTGTAGCAGCACCTAAATGCACACGTCCAAACATTGACAGACCCTAGGCCTCCCATTATTTCTCATAACAATTTATTTAATAAGCCATTTAAACTTTATTAAGGGCAGGCACGATACATTAAGAAATTCTGAAGTCCACAGGTAGCTGTAGGAAAAAGTACTCAAACGAGTTTCTAGTGCAAATTCAAACTTCAAAAAAAAAAAAAAAAAAAAAAAACATGAATTTTGTCATTTAGGAGTTACATGACATGGCTCCAAGTTCTTACAACCAACATTGTATCAAATTGTATTTTATAATTTCAATAGTCAAATATAGTAGACGATTTATTGAAGCTGTCTAAAAGCTAAATAAAATTAGAGAATGAAACAATTCATAGCTAATTAATACATATAAATAATTTGTACATGAATAACTTGCATGTCAAGTAAACATATAAAATTCTCCAAATTCATATTATGTGTGTATGTAAAATGGATCATTGACATTATGTTAAGCAGAATAACACAGAAAAAAGATCTGCCTTGTTCCAAGGATTATATTGCATAAACAGACAAGGTCAGTGGATCATTTGAAGTAAAGTTAATCCACTGAAATGATATCTTGAAGTTATATAGAAGTAATTTTTATATTAGTAAAATTTTATTAAATGTAACTGTCGAATTATCTTTTAAAACATGATAAATTAAAAAAGTAAGCATTTTGGCACTAACAAGAATTCCCACATTTATTATATTGTATCTCAAACAAATATGACAAATTAAGAAGAAAAAAAGGCAGTAAATTATATCATCTTGACAAACATGACAAAATACCGTGGCTGGTAATTCTACCAGTATTGAGCATTTATATTATATCATTTTATGAATATGATAAATCAAGAAAGCAAGCATTAAATTATATCATCTTGACAAACTAGAGTGCATTTCAGTAATATTTACTAACTTGTTTTCTTTGAACTTCTCTCGAAAATACCTGCACGCTCCATTTTCACTTCGGAAGCAGTCATTTATGTGCCTCTGTCTGGTTCCTGCCCAGTTTGCATAGGTTCCTTCCAGCTCTGTTTTGCACTCTTCATTACGCTATTGTCCAGTTCCTGTCCGAACTTGCATGCCTCTGTCCTGCCCACACGTTCTGATTCCTTCCTCTGTCTTGACTTGCAACCCCTCTTCAGTTCCAGTCTCTCACATGCCTGCTCATTCCAGTTTAGCATCTGCCCTTGTTTTGTTACAGCATATCCTCACTCATCAATATGCATATGGCCTGCTTCACTTTGTTTCAACACTTGGATTCATAGCTGCAGTTACAAGCTTCTCTGTCTTTGCTTTAGCACACTCGTTCCAGTGCACTTGGTTTCATTCTCTGCCGTTATTTCAACACTTGGTTTCATTGCTGTATTTACAAGCAGTGACAACTTGGCATCAGAATCACTTTGTTTCAGCACATGCAGCTTGAAATTACAAGCTTCCCAGAAAAAAAATTCGGTACACTCGCTCTTAGGTTCTTGACTTGATTATCATGTCACTTCCTTTGCTGCTACATAAAAAACTGCTACATATGAACTTCCTTTGCTTTAAGCAAAATTCATGATAGAATGTCTTCTTGAGACTCCTGAATGAATAGTAAAAAGATAATGCTAATTTAATTTGAGTGAAGGAAAAATAAATACCAAAAAGAACATACCATCCAATCTATATGATATCCCAGTCATAAAAACAAACCAATAAGTCCATGACTTCTTCATCTTCTCCCTTAATCAACTCCACATCCATCTCTTGGAAAAATAACAGCAGCTTAAATTCAAATCACGGATCTGCACCTTATCTTAACAATTGGTCTTCTCTTCCTCCTCATGGTCTAAATTTAAACAACAGGCGTGGTAGCAGCAGTAAGAAAAATATCATTGGTTACGGTAACAACAGCGAAAATAGTACCAAAGAACAGTATAATAACCTCGTGCAGCTGATCTACACGCCTTCGGCAGAGATAATAAATGGATTAACAATGCAGCTTCACAAACTGATTATTGTCACCTTATGCCTTGGTTGGAGTGGTATAATACCATTCATTGACATGCTGCCTTCTGACGGTTACACGACGAAACATTTTGCTGCAAATGCTGTGCTTTATTCCCCTGACACTAAAGTTCTTCCGAGAAGCGGAGAATTTGCTTTACGAAGAGCTATTTTACAAATGCCAAAGTGAAATCGATTCAGGACTCTCTAGAAGACATTTCATCTCTATTGAGAATCCCACAATGGAAGCCTTTTTGAACAATGGAATCTGATGTCAAATTTTCCAACCAATGATGATTCTTATAAAGAAAATCTGGTTTTGTTTGGGTAACGGTGGTGATCTTCGGGCAATTCTTTTCCAGATATTTGAGAAGTGTCAGATCCGGATAAATTTTTAAGCCTTTGAATGGGTTGAAGTGGATTTAGGAATTTAGGGATTTCAATGATTTGTTATTGTGAAGCTGCAGTGAGAAGCTGGGAAATAAAAACAAAGCGGGAAGTAAATTTTGCTGACCACTGTTTGCTATGGTTCCAAATAACTCTATTTGTGTATTTGCTACGGTTATAGACGACAACCATCGTAAATTGTTGTTTTTAAATTTTCTAATGTTTTTCATATACCAATTGATGCGGTTGTTAAAAAGAACCGACGCAAATGATACTATTTGTTTCGGTTGTTAAAAAAACCGACGCAAATGATACTATTTGTTTCGGTTTTTATCTAAACTAATGTAAATGAGGCGACGCAATAGGAAGATTGTGTATTAATGAACCTCCGATAATATCCAGTTAATCCAAGAAAACTCTTAATATCAGTCACTGTCTCGAGTCTCTTTCAATTATTCACAACTTCAATCTTAGTTGGAACTGATAACCTTTTCTCTAAGACTATATGACCAAGAAACTTCACTTACTTTTACCAGAAATGACACTTCGAAACATCGCCTTTAGCTGATGCTGCTTCAGCGTCTCAAGCACCACTCTAATATGAACTTCATACTCATTCTCATGCTTAGAGTATATCAGAATATCATGTATGAACACCAGCACGAATCTATCTAAGTGCTCTTTGAAAATTCGGCTCATCAAATCCACAAAGAACGCATTAGTGAGTCCGAACGGCATAACTAACCATTCGTATAACCCATACCTTGTTCTAGATGTCATTAAAGGTATACTATATTTTGCTACCCTAAGCTGATGGAAACCTGTCGCCAAATCCAACCGAGAGAATATCTTGGCTCCACTCAACTGATCGAACAAATCGTCAATCTAAACAGCGGATACCATTTTTTATCGTCTTCTCATTCAACTTATGATAATTGATACATAGTTTTAACGATCCATCCGGCTTCTTAGCAAACACTATAGCTGCTCCCTAAGGTAAACTACTCGGTCTGATAAAACTCTTCCTTCCAGGTCAACTAACCGCACCTTCAACTCCCTCATCTCTGTAGGGGGTCATCCTGCTTGGCGGCCTACTCACTAGTTCTGCTCCTTGAACCAAATCTATCCGAAACTCAATGGCCCGTTTCGATAACAATACAACTACATGCTCAAAAACCATCCGCAAATCCTCTAACCACGAAAACTCGATTCAACTCATCTTCCAATTCCATAACACCCAACAAAGCATTCACCTCACTGCTAAGGCCTTTTACGGTATAAATAATCCTTTCTCTACAATCAGGATGTTATATTTTCCTATCATGGAAAAATATTCTAGCATCGTACTCGCCTAGCCAATCTATCCCAAGAATAATTCCAAATCCCAAAAAATCAAACACATGCAAACTGCAAACAAAAGTATGACCTAACAAGTCAAACTCTAACTGGTCGCATCTCTATCCTAGAGTTGCATACCCCCTTATTGAATTCGCAACCTGTAAGGAAGTAACTAAATATGTGGGTTCTAGGTTAAGCTTATCTATCAAACATCTAGATATAAAAGAATGTAATGCACTAGTATCAAATAGAAAGCTAAAAGACATACCATGAATTCGAAGCGTACCTCCCAAAACTGTCATTCTTTTCTTCTGAGTCATTGGCTTCGAAGTAGCAGGCTCCAATGCATACACCTTGCCCTTTCCATCCTTAACGAGCTGTTTGCATTGATTCTTATACTGGCCTATCTGCTCGCAGTTGAAGCACCTGATTTTATTCTTCCCGATCACTTCTTTCGCCTTCCCAGTACGAAACTCATTGGCGAAATGACCCTTCTTTTTGCACTTAAAACAATCCACCTCATATTTTCCTTTTTTAGCAGCTCCACCCTTCTGAGCACCCTTCTTATGGAAGAAGTTCCTCTTTTAATCTTGCCCAACCTGGACCTCCTTCACCTTACTCTTCTCCTGACAAGCAAGCATCTCCTCGTGCCTCAAAGCCATATCCACAACCACATCACAGGGATCTCAAATACGCGGTAAGGTAGCCTTGGCCAACTTAAACTTCAATCCCCCGATAAACTTTTCATTCCTCTTCATCACTGTGTCCACTGAAGCATACCCATATCTGGCTAACTCTTCAAACCTACTAGCATACTCCAAAACAATCATTTCTCCCTGTTCTAATTTAGAAAACTTTCGGATCAAAACAGGCTGTGACATCACCAACATGAACCTCTCCTGGAAACTCCTTTTAAACTTTGTCTATGTCATTGTCTCCTCATCTACACCAACAGTCAGACTATTCCACCAAAATAAGACTGCCCCCTAAAGCTGCTAGAAGCAAGCCTCCTTTTCTGCTCATCATTGAGCCCCAAGTCAGTAAAAATTCTTTCACAGTGCAACAACCAGTTTTCCACCTCGATATCATCCTCGATTCCAATAAATGGCTTCCCTCCAAGCTTAGTATAATCTCCACTCAACTAAGCATAATTTTTTACTACTGAAATTTCCAGAAATCTTGCTCTTGCAACGTCTCCTCCTACCACTCCAACTGCAATTCCAACTTGCATTATATTCACAAAAAACTGATACATAGCTCCTATATCCACTTGCGGGACTCTAGTATCTACATTCTCTGCTTGTTCCTGACCTTGGGTTCTTCTCGTATTAGTTTGGCACTCATATCTATATCTTCTCCTTCTGGGTTAAATCTTCCTCTTTTACCATCCATATATGTGTTCAAACCTCATAAGATATAGAAGAATAACCTAACAAAGATAGGAGACTATAGATAAAGTGTACACTTATATATAGCAAATACAAGTACGTTACTATAGCATTATCCCATGCCCTAACCTTACTTTAATTCCTTAGGATTATGTTTTAAAAACCATTTATTTTAAAGTTTTTCATAAACTATGCTCTGATACCAAGTTGTAACATCCCGTATCTAAATGTCAAATGTTAAGCGCTATAGATGCTACAGTCATCTATAGTATTAGCTTCTAGTAACAAAATACGGTAATGCTAATGGTATCTATAACATAAAAAGCACTTGAATATGAACACAATCACAGAGTTTAAAAAACAATATTTTACTGATTACATTTCAAAACAATAATTAATATCCAAGTTATATAATCCCTTATCATTTCCCAAGCAATGATCAAATATATCGATTACAAAATATGCCAAGAGCGATATATAATAATTCCCCCATGGTCGACTAGAATCAATATAGTCATATTTGACTTAATACACACAGCGGAAATAAACTGAAAAAACTGTAACTCCTTATTAGCTATCCGTCAGCCACATGCTTGCCTCCGGAAGTTTTATTTGCCATAATTACTAAAACTTGGAAACCTCGACCCTCGGCCTACTCAAATCAATTTTGATCACCCAAGAGTTTATGGGAAAACATAAACTTTAAGTCAGACATAAAGCCTATTGTGAATAATACTATACATCTTGATTATTGATAGTGAGACCACGTCGCTTAGCAGAAAGGTTTTCCCTCAGTTATATCCTTTTAAAACATATCTTTTGCAAACCTTTTCCTGCAACCAAAACTGGTTAAAACTATAAAGCATTATAGTGTAAACAAACATATTAGGTAAAAAATGGACTATCTGTCCGAAAATTGTAATTTTATTTGTCTAACTTCTAACCTTTGGCTGACTCGTGCCTACCAGACAATATAAATCAAATTTATCTAACATCTGTTAGACACTTTCTTATGGACGGTCTATCATTAACTATCTGTTAAATACTTCTCTTCCAGACGGTCTGTCCCTAACTTATCTTTTCCTAAGTCACCTGATCCTAATAGTTTTGCGGGATCACCAATAGCCTATCTATATACAAACATATATTCCTTCTGTGTGCAATCATAATTTTAGTCTTACTTGTAAGAAAACCCTACGCACTGGAATTTTGAACTAAATTAGCTAGTGCTAATAGCTAATGTATAGGGCGCGACCATATACCAGTCCTATCTGGTACTCTCTTAAATTTTCCTTGAAAACCTTTTCAAAATGATCTAAAATCTTTAAATCAAACCCACTAAGGAAAATATATATACTCTTTGCTTTACTCAAAATCACTTTACCATGTTATATATACTTTACCCAAATCTTAGTAGGTGAAAACATATAAACCTTTGAAAGTACCCCTTTTGAAACCAAGAAAAACTCTTTGTTTAACCTAGGCAGAAAGGCCAATGCCATCCTTTCGAAACCATTCTCAAAACCCTATGGAAACCATTAAAAAAACTTCCTTTTAAAATCTGACATCCTTCTTTAAAACCTTTAAACCATGCCTTTTGAAAACATTGGAAAAACCTTTCCTTTCAACCCTTTCGAAACAATCAGAAAACCTTCCCTTTCGACTCCTTCGAAACCATTGGGAAACCACCCCTTCAAAACCTTTCTTTAAGACCTTTCGAAAGCATTATACCTTTGTAAACACAAACCTTTCGAAAGCACTTGGGTTAAATTTAAAACATGTGGAAATTGGAAATCTTTCGAAATCATTCAAAAATTTACTCCTTCAAAATCTTTGAAAACATTTTCAGTCGAAACCATTTAGATTATGCCTTCAAGTGGAGCAAAAGGATCAGAAACCCATTAAAGTAGAAAGCATTCCTTTCGAAATCATTCCTAAGTAAAGAAGTGATAGCATCGAAACCAGCCCTTTGAAAGCATGGGAGAAGTGGTCAAGTTTACAAAGCAAAACAAATCAAGCAACCATTTCGAAACCAATCTGGGTCGAAAGGTAGAAAGAGGCACTCAAGGGTTTTGACCTAGTCGAAAGTGTATATTTAAAAACAAAGGCACAACCCAATTGAAACCATATCTTTAAAACCATTTGCTCAGCCGAAAGCCAACTAAGTCGAAAGCTATTTGTTCGAAAGCAAGCAGGCGCATTTCCATTTAAAAGTAAAGTATCACTTCAACCCCTTCGGAACCCTTGGTTTTCACTCTATACCTTCCGCCTATATCAAATTCACTTCATACTAGTTACTTGATACCATGTGCATTAGTTTCAATACAGTCGGAGGCGTAGGTAAGAAGGCAAAGGGAAGGTGCCGAAAGCTTCAAAACAGTAAAAACCATGTAGATTAGTCCTTTTAAAACCATTTCTTTGTACCTAACATTCCTTATTTGTCAAATTGTGATTGTTTGCAAGTTTCTTTATTCTAAAAGTACTGCCAGTTTCCAAAATTAACAATTTAATTTATTTACAAAATACCCCTTTTCCTTTTTATAAATATATAAAATATTTAAGCCGCATACTTTAAATAATTTTATATATCCATTAAAACACTTGGAAAAATTCTACAATAATTCCAGAAAATCACTTTTCATATGTTTTCTAACATATATTAATTTCAGACCCAAACCATTAATTGTTGAACCGCAAATAATTTTTAATCTAATATAACATTTTCTTTACTATAAAATTCGTATGAAATCCAAATAAATTCAGAAAATTTGAAAAATTGAAACCCTTCTCTAAAATATCATTTTTGATCTATATTATAATTTGCAAGGCACTTGGATATCATTTAATTGGGTTTTCATATCAAAACATATCATAAAATCTATATAAACAACCATAAATCATCAACAATATATATAATCATTCCATTATTCAAAAACATGGAAAATCATTGCAAATAAGTTCGGATTCAACTTAAAAGCAAAAATAATAAGAAATTCGAGATATAGTCATTATTCACCTTAGCTTTAGAGATTAAAGAGCTTGAGATTTGAATGGATTTGATTTGATTTAGCTTCTTCCTTAGCTTTTCTTAATCTTCATCCATTTTTTCTTGTTAATGGTGGCCGGCCTCAAGTTTTAAAAAATTTGATGAATGAAAAATAAACGTGCATAGAGATACACATCCAAGGTTTAAGGGTATAAGAATGGCATTTTTCCTATTTTACTCCTCATCTATTTCATTTTAACTCATATTTTAAACCATTGACTAAATGGCAAGGCTACCCTTTGATAAAAATAAAATCTCAATCCCCTAATCAATACATTTTTATTTAATTTAACTAATTAAATATCCTAAATAATGTTACCAAAAATAAGGGGGTGTTACATTAAGCGAACACTTAGGCTTGGGTTAGGGTCAACTTCGAGAGTGTGCATTTATAATTTTTATCCGTATATCTATATGTATGTATGTATGTATGTATGTTTCTGTCATAGATAGATCAGCTTGATAGGTTTGATTAGTACCCTTCTTTCAAGATTTACCTCATCCAAGTGTTATAAGAATTATCTTACTATATCTAGGTAGTAATACATGAGTAACCGAGGTAGACGAGATAGGGGAGCAGGTAGCACTATAACTATAACTGGTTGAACACCAAATCCTGGAGGAGTTCGAATTGCCGAAGAGATAGCGCAGAGCTACTAAGAATGAATTTTGCAACCTTATGCAAGGATTACACCAACCTCGATGGGAAACCGTTTAAAGGAGTTAAGTCTATCATGGAAGTGCAAGCCTGGTAGCGACCTTGCAAAAGATTTTTAAAGGTCTTGGGTTATCCGATAAACGAAAAAGGTTTTTTGAAGCATGGCAACTACAAGAGGTAGCAGCAGCTTGGTGGACACCTTTATTGTAAATATTCTTGAGGAATAGTTTTCGTGGGCCTGATTTAAATAAGCTTTTAGCAACAATTCTTGCAATACAACAAACACACCTTTTTATAACATTTATAAACCGCTATTAAAACCTTATATAGCGTTTCTATATATGTCATAGATTAAAAAGTTGTAATAAGTCTGATAGATACAATAGCATTTCAAAATTACAATGGAAAACGGACTTTTCAGCGTTTTTGTTGCCATCATAAACTAGACGTATCAGTACAACTACTTTTCTATAGGGTATTGAAGCTTGCTATAGAACTTTTACACAGAGTTGTGTTTTATGATACTAACAATTATGGCATCATTTAATTGCAATAATATGTTGAAATGCCATATTATTATAGCATCTAAAAACATTGTGGAAATATTATGTCAATCTTTTATTATGCATTGAAACGCTATAGAAAATTCATTACTACCTATTATAGCATTGTTTTTGCTAGGAAAACTATTTAATCCTTGCAAAAATTTTATATAACACTAGCATATTGTCATAGTATGTGAAAGCTGTAACAATTTTTCTTTCGTAGCATAGTTAAAACGCTATGAAAAGTTACCATTGCACTTTTTATTGCCATATACATTCAAGCTTACAATTTTCAATTCTACTAAACATATTTCAACTAATATATTATAACAATTTAAAAAAAACACTTACCGCATTGTAATGTACATAATCAAATAGAGTCACAAGCAAAATTACAAAATATATATCCATAATATTTCATACACGGAATATTAAGCATATAAATATTTGTGACCATAAGTAACAATACATACAATGTAGCTAACCAAATTAATACAAGCTAAAAACAAAGACATATAAATGTCGATGGATAATACATTAATGCAAGCATGACCGATTTGAAGGAGAAAGAGTGCAACATCAAGTAGCAACCTCAAAAGCATCATACAACACTTGCCAAAAAGAAGCACATACGTACATTGTAACGACCCAAAAATTCGAACAATTTAGTTTGAAAACATTTAATTAATTTTAAATATTTGAATGATGGTTTAGATTGAATTTTTAATATAACTTTGAATTTGGCGATTAAATTCTAAAATTTAATCTATTGAAAGTTGAATAAAAATTTGAATCTTCAGTTTAAAGCTGATTAAAAATATTTCAAAGGCTTATAAAATTTATGTTGATAATACTGAAGATAATAGAAGCTTCAGATTTGAAATTAATAGTGAATTGTTCAGTTTTGAATTTATATCGTTTAAATCGATATTTAAAAATAGTCATTTTTCATACAGTCTCGGAATTCGACGAAACCAGTTCCATTGGGTCCGTAATATTGAATTATTACTGGATTTCAAATTTCGTATTTTTCGGAGTTGTTATGTGAACACGCGGTGAGAAAACGCATTGAAATTTAAACGAATTCAATTTAAATTTTAAAAAAAATGTAATTGGTCAAGATCAAATCAACATCAGCCACCCTATTATTATTTTTTTATATAGCTGACCTATGCCCTGCAAAGGAAGAAATCACGTACTTCTTGTTCCCCCCTTTCCACCTTTAAACACGCAGGAGATCCCAGAAAAAAAAAATCAAATTAACAATCGCCGAAGCCGTCTCCCTCCTCTCCTATTTTCTCTTCCCCCAAATCAACATATCAAATCGCGATTTTCCCTTGTCGTTCCTTTTTCGAAGCCGAAGCCCTTTCTTTCTTCAGTAAATCAAAAGAAAAACAATGGCCGTAGTTTTCATTCAAAAAAAAAAAAATCGAAGCAGCTTCAATCGAATTGAAATCACCGAGCCTTCCTCTTCTCGTTTAAAATCAATGGCGACCGATGGGGGAGCACGCGACAGTGGGAGGCAAAGTCGTGGTCGCGACTCAGTGAAGCGGTGATGGGCGCGCGCGACAAGGGGAGGTGGTCGCGAATCTGGGCGGCGGCGTTCAGGCGCGTGAGGCAACAGAGCTCGAGGGCAAGGCGAAGTCGATCTGGGGTTTCGCGGCAGTGGTTGGAGGCAGCGGCGGCGGCGCTGTCAAGTTGTGGATTTTGGGTTTTGTGAGATCGGGGGTTTCGCGTGGCAAAGGCGAGGGGTCTCGCGAGGAGCGAGGGCGGCAACGGCGGCGGTCTAGGGCTTCGCGAGATGTGTGTGGTGGTCGGAGCCTGGGTTCTTGTTAAGGCTGTTAGGTATATTGTTTTATTTTATTTAGTTTAGATATTTATATAATTAGGTAGAGTTTAGTTGAACAGAAAAGAAAATTTATTAACAGTAAAGTAAATTCAAGGTAATTTTGTTTTAATATATAGGCATGCAGAAAATATTTTTTTTTCTTTTTTCGGTAAGGTTTAAGATCTCAATTTTTATGGGTATAACAGTTAGTTAATAAATTTATGATTAGAAAAAAAAATGAAATAAATTTATTTATGGAAATTTAGTTTAAATTGAATTCTTAGTTAAAGCAAATTTATTTAAAAGGAATTTGTTTAAAAATGGGGAGTATTGGTTTTAATATAAAATCACAAGTAAATTAAATTATCAAATGCAAATTGAATTATTCAATCCATTTCGTATATTAACAAAAATCATATAATTGTTTATACAAGGTCAAAACTGTGAAATCGAGTCAAGATGAAATGGACTGCAAAATAAAAGCTAAGGTGAGAACTTCTCAGTCAAAAGGGTATTTAAATTTTAAATAGTTATATTTAAAATTTGTTGATTGATGGATTGTTGTTTGATTGTGATATTAGATATAGTAGGATATATATCTATATATAGCAATATATATATTGGCATATGTATATATTGCAGTTGATTGATTTCCCGCATTATATAGCGGATGAGACCCTATTGCGCCATTAGTAAGCGGATAATATTTTATAAATCCCATATACCGCGATTATCCACCTCGAATTGGAATTGGTATTGTGCTAACATCTTTGGATGCAGCGAAAACAGGTTGGAGGGATCCAACTGGATTCCTCACAAATATGTATTTGTTTATAAATATTGTGATGATTGTTGACTTTCATATTGATATATATGATGTTGTTCCCGTGATTGATTATATGATGCTGTTGCATCATCGGATTTATTTTTAAAGTTAAAAATAACGATTTTTATTTTTAAAAGGATTTTAAAGTGATTTTTTCCAAAGTATATGTTTTATTTAATTTTTGAATTGATTCACTTTAAAATAAATAAACGTATAAGTTTTTATGTTATAAAAAATTGATACTTTTATAAAATATAACCCAAAAGGAAAATTTTAAAATAAATAGACTTATAAAATAGTTAGATTTGGGTTTTGAATAATTTTCATAAATAGTTATATGAGAGATTTTATAAATTGATATTTATAAATTAAATTTATTGGAATTATGAAACGAGTTTATTAAGTGTTAAGTTGATGTATAAAATGGTTTTCATTAAAATTTATAGATGTATAAGTTATGAAAGTTATAAAAATGAATAGATGTTGAAAATGAAAGGTTTATAAGTAATTAACTTATAAAACTGGGGTTTGGGCATTTAAATGGGATATTTCTAGAAATGGTAAATAAAGAAGATTTATAAGTTGAAGTTGTTATAAAATATAAAGGAATCTTATAAGTAATAAGATTTAAAAAGTTTAAAGGAACGATTTGGTAAATGAATGGATTATAAGTACTTAACTTATAATAAGGACTGTTGGTATAAAATTGGGATATATAAATTTAATGGGATAAATAAAAGAGATTTATAAATCGAAGTTTATAAATAGGAATGGAATTTATAAACATTGTTTATAAATTCGAAATCAATTGAATTTGATAAATTTAATATTGAAATTTATTAAAGGAAATATATTCACAATTTTGAACAGTAAATATATTATTAAAGAAAATGGATATATTTTGGGAAAGGGATGTTTTAAATGGAATTTAAAACAATTTAAAGGTGTTTTAAAATGCATTAAGTATCGAATACATAGATTTCAACATTCATTATTGAAATAGATGTTTTCGAGAAATAAAAAGGGAATGGAAACATAGATTTCAACGTTCATTGTTGAAATAGACGTTTTCAAGAAAATAAGGAAATGATGGACTATAACACTGTCGTTATAGTAAATGATTTCCGAAAGGAAATATTTTGTATAGTATTGGGATTTACATATCTATTTTAAATTTCGAATCCCTATACTGGTGATTTTGGGTTGTCGTAACGATGTTTTACGCAACATTCGTTTTGACCCAAATAAAAGTGAATAAAAGAACGTTTCCTTGAAGAATGAAATATATACTTAACTATGGGTTAAGTATATTGAATATTTTCAAATTATTGAAAATAAATAAGATTTGTGAAATACTTATTATTAAATAAGTATGGAATTGCTTTTCCAATATGAAATGGAATGTTTTTAAGAATTTATCTTTTGAAGATAAATTGGAATTGAATATTTGAAATCTATTGAAAACTGTAGATTAGTAGATATTTTGAAATATAAATTCACTATGGAATTTATAAATGAAAAGGGAAAATTGGTTTCAAAATAAACGTTGTTTATTTTTGAAGTGTGGAAAATTATATATCTTGTAAAGATATTTTTTGGGGAAATAAATAATTTGGAAAATTATTTGGGATCTGATGACGTTGCTCATCTCTATTGATAGTTAAATAACCGACTATCAATATTTACCCTTGAATAAGTAATTGTTGTGAATTGCTTGAATTGGATGCCACACTTATTTTTAAAATAAGTGCTCACTATTCGGGTTAACCGGGAAAGGACCATGGGGTCGTATAACCCACTCCGAATATGTGATACGTCGTTATGAATTGCAATTGAAGACCGGTGTTGAAGACCGGATATTTGTGAAAACGGATGGATTACCGTCGAGTTACTCTGCATCGGCTGATCTCCGATATAGAGGTTTTATCACCCTTAGTGACGGGTTGTCCGGACGTGATTAGTGAATATCCGGATTGCAAGGGCTTCTTTGGAAGTGCCTTCGGTTCCGTTCGATCCCGGAACGGACTTGTATGGATTGTATGTCTGACGTTACAATTTGAGATGTAAAGTTGGTTTCTATCAAATATATTTCTGTTGGTGGCGGAGAATTTATTCTCTTAGCTTAACACCCTTCTCTGAGACGTACGAGCTCAGAGGTTATATAGTTGATGGTCACTAGTGATACATTCCCAAATTGGTAATGTGGCATGCTGAGTGATGCTGTGAAATGATCATTGGTTGATCGTTTGTGATAGGATCATTTGTTTGATCGTCTATCTTGATGATCATTGCTTTGATCATTTGTTGACCCAAAGCAGCTTTTGTATAAAGCGTGGCTTTGTGGACGAGACTTCATCGAGCCTCACACCCCGGAAATGGTCAAAATAGGAAAGATGCGGCAAGGTTATTAGGGGGTTGGAACCCTTTAGTGTATGTCATTCCTTCTGGATAGAGGTAGTATCATGGTATGGAGCCCAGATACTTAACCTATGTGGTTACTGCAAATTTATTACTTTGTGGTTGTTGGAAATCGGGGATCCTCGGATATAGATCGGTTACGATTGGGGAATGACGTATTCGTGTCAGTTGTTACCCAGTTAGGGGTAACCCGGCCTTGTGTTGGCAGAGATCCGGTTAGGTTCTCGGGACGTCATTCCAGAGGCGTTTCCATGTGGCAATGGGAAGTTCCTTGGCCTGACCATTTGTTGGAAATCCAAAGGAAAAATACGAGCCTTGTACGGTTTTGGTTGTATTACCTGCTGTGGAATGTGGCGGTAACCTGCTATTGAACATAGTAGCTATAGTAGGCATAAGTGCGGAATGCCTATGCTGGCTAAGATTTATATTCTACTTTCGAAATTGTTTTCTACACTATGCACTAATAATAATATCAAAAATGATTTGATTTTATGCGTATCAAGCATTTTTGACTATCATAAGGAGAAATCTCCTCCGATTCTGCGTTTGCATTGTGTGTTTGTGCGGGAGGCCTTATGGTAGTCTCATTTTCTAAAAAGCATTGCGAATTTATTTAAAAATTATCCTATTCTTTGTTTTAAAGATAAATAACTGTTTTAGTTCTCACACCAGTCACATGACTGACCTGGAGTTTATTGTTCCCTTCCTAAACTCTGGGTGCCCACCAATTTCCACACGGGCAGTCTAGAGTTAGGTTATCAGGTCATTTTGGATTCAGGTGTTGCTACAGATATCTGGAGGTGAGCGGGATGGCGTAGCATATTATCTATTGTATATAGTATTTCTTTTCCGCTGTTTGTTGTTGTACACTCTGATAATGAATGTAATGTGATGTAATGTATAAAATGTATAGTTCTTTTGTTTTAATGATTATTCATTTATCTATTATATGTTGTTCCGCTGCGATTGTGAGATTCCGATATTGTCTGTTGTTCTTTCCTGTTCTGGTATTTGTTTTTCTGTTTTTCTTTCTTTCTCTCTCTTCTTCTACCTCTTTCTTCTTTCTTAAACCCTCATGGTTCGATTTTCCGGCCTTCGATTAGGCGGCATTTGATACAGTGGACGTATTAATGTCGATTTTCGAAAGTCGAAGAATCGGGTCCTGACATGCATATGTTAGTCATAAATGTAGAAAAGTATAAGTACTAAACAATATGCTTTCAAATAGAAACTTTATGAATTAATCACTTAAAATAACTAAGAAACATCCATGAAGGCTATATCAAAGTAGACAAGCAACTCAGACAAGACCGGCAATTTCAAATAGACTTGTTATTTCACGCAAACTTCTAGTTTGATAGAAAATGTCCATTCTACTAGCCAAAACATACAATAACATAGTAATTAGTAGTGCTAGTAGAAGTCATCTAATAAGTGCGGGCAGTTTTATAATTGACATTCTCTCAGATATAGAATACTTCGTGTGAAGAAGACACAATCATCACCATCATAGGAGGAGGAAGCGGAAAGTAGATTATGATATTTCCAGGTATGGATTTAGCCTGGTGCAAGCTTGCCTTGTGCAGGCTTGTTAGAGAAAACTTGCCTAGTGTAGGCTTACACCAGCAAGCTTGCTTGGTGCAAGCTTGCCTTCTGCAGGCTTGCTAGAGCAAGCTTGCCTGGTGCAAGCTTGCACCAGCAAGCTTACTCGGTTGTAAGATTGATCTCCAGCAAATTTGCAACATCAAGCTTGCTCTTTGTTGCAAGCTTTCTATCCAGGAATAAGCTTACACCATATGCAAGCTTGCTGGTGTTGCAAGCTTGCTTTCCAGCAAGCTTCACTATTCCCAAATTAATTTTTAACTAGGAAGAGGAAATGTGTATATGCTATTTTAACTACTTACAGGTAGTTTTCAAACATACCACAAATTATTTATTACAATGACATCTACTTGTTTTTATTAGAAATATCTTTTGCTTAGTAGAAATGTGTAAGAAGACTGGGGCTATGTCTTTTACGTATATCTCATGAAACATATCTCCTTCGTTAATTTCTTCTCTCTTTAATTCCTTTTAATTAAACCTATGTTTCATCTACTCTATGACTAGCATACCATGCTCTATTTTTCTTATCTTGTAGAAAGGTCCCTCCATCTCATTTACCCAACCATGACAAGCTTTACATTAATTATCTGTCGATAAAGCTTCTTATATTCCTTAGGTTAAACATTACTTGGTTTAATAAACAGTTTGTGGAATGTAGGACTATAAGGTAGGGTTTTCTTGAAGTTGTGATATCATTTTCTCTAAAATTTTCAATCTGTAAATATAAATTATGTGTGCCATAATATATTATTAGTCGGCCTCTACAATCTTTTATAGTGGTTATTTACCTTAGAGTTTGAAGAAAGTTGATTTTTTTGCTACATTAAAAAATATATTATATATATTTAGTTGCTAATCCATTATCGATTATCCATGATAATAAAGTTGGTCTGGATACTTAAAAATCCAAAATCCATATGCATCTAAGTCCGAAAAATGAGCAATATCTAAAATTTGAAAAAAGGGTGCGATATGATAGTATCCACGTTCATAAATTATTCATCAATTTTGTTTTATCAAGATAGTAGTTTATATGGTGTATTCTAATACATAGATATTAAAATATTTACTTTTGACTGAGGCGATGGTTTATATACATACATATATATATATATATATGAATATTCCTTGCTCAAAACTATTTTTATATATTGCTTATTTCTTATACTTTTATAAGCATTTAGTAATGTAATTTTTTTTATGTTTAACCAAAATTTTCTATTTATGTTTTTAAATTTATTAATTGTTAGCGGATTGGAATATATTGCTATCCATCGATATAAATATTTGACTTGCAAATATGGTTTGAGATACAGATGCACATATATTAATAGGATGCGTATTGGATCTTTGATTAGCCTAACCTGAAGTAAGTTTTATCAGTAGTGCTGAATCAAACAAGTTTTTTCTAAAAGTGGATTCCATTTTTGGAGTAAATGGACAGATGGATTTAATTACCACTTAACAAATCGTCATTTATCATGCGCTGATCATGTTTAGTTAGGTGTCATTTTACAAATATAAAGTTGTTAAAAGGTACAAGTTCGAGCAAATTAATTTTGGTTTTGTTGCAATAGAATTTTAGTTAATTATTCTTATAAATTTAGTTAATTTTTATAAATTTGATTAATTTTTATAAAACATAGTTAACTTAGTTAATTTTTATAAAAACTAGATAATTTTTATAAAACATAGTCTATTTTTATAAAATTCTAACAAAGATTTCAAAATAGAGAACAAATTTTTTATAAAACTAGATTAATTTTCATGAACTTTTGTTAATTCAATTAAAAAAATTTGTTTATTTTTATAAAACTTAATTAACATTGTTAATTTTTATATAACTTAGTCAATTTTTATATCCTTTAATTAATTTTTATAAAACTCACTTAATTAACTTAGTTGAATATTTGTAAGACTTAGTTTACAAATTAGTTTAGTTAATTTTTATATAACTTAGTTAAATTTTATAAGAATTAGCTATTTTTTATAAAAATTAGTTAATCTAGTTAAATTTATATAAAACTTGATAACATAGTTAAATTTTATAAAAATTAGTAAATTTTTACAAATTAAGTAATCTTTTTAAATTTTAATTATTTTTTATATAACTTAGTTATCTTAGTTAAATTTTTATACTTAGTTGATTTTCATAAATTTATTTAAATTTTATAAATTTTATTAATATTTAGATAATAATTTAATTTTATAAAACTTATTTAATTTTTAAAAAATTATTTACATTTTTATAAAATTATTTAATTTTTATAAAATTATTTAATTTTTATAAAACTTGGTTAACTTAGTTAATTCTTTTTATAAACTTATCAGATTTCATGATTTTCGACAGCACCTCCTTTGCGGGGTTAGTACTTTTCCACACACCCTAATTCAATATACATTTACATGATCAAAACAAGATTAGATTTATACTATATATAAAAAAATATACTTAATAATAGCGTATACATTCAAATGCATAAAAAATACCTTTTATTAGCAACTTTAGCCAGCAATCTTCCATATAGCAAAGGAATGTTTTGTGTACCTATATAGCAAAGTAAAGGGAATAATTAGGGTGCAAATTTACAAAAGAGTTATGTAATAATTTTGTGTACCTATGTAGAAAAGTAAATGTTTAATCGTAGGTAAAAAATAATGCTACTCGTTTTTACTCACATCAGTACTACTAGGCCAGCCTCGTAGCCCATCATCTCTCGGATCTTGCTTCAAACACAGCAGTGTAATTCTCTCATCCCCCTACAGTTTGCACACAGCTTCTATTCAAGTAGCGTTGCTATCCGACAGCTCCATAACACCTAGTCCTCTGCCACTGTTTTGTCATCATAATAGGTTCAATAGCAGCATAGTCCTAGTGCACCTTCTTAGCATCAACCTCCACTGTTTGGGCAGCAATGAAGGTCGTTTGGCAGATTCAGCTCAGTGTGCTTTCGTCAATCCATTTGCTTTTGATTCAATTCATGCCCCTCCACCTTATAGCCTACTCTCAGTTTCTTCAGCTTCACGTTTACGGTTTCAGCCCTCCTTAATTACACCTCTCTTTGAGGCGCATAACTCTACTTATCAGGCTTTACTTATCTGGCTAAGCACTAGAAAAGCAGCACCCTTTTAGTTCATTCTACAGCGCCCAGCATTCAGATAAGCTCTTGTAGTTGAAGCATGTACCCACATATAATCACCCGAAAAATCACTACCACTTCACTGCCTCTCAAGGCATCAGCATTTCCAATCAATACATGTCCATCAATTCATGCAACCCCACTCTGCAGTGTTATTTACCAACAAAATAATTGTA
Organism: Allium cepa; assembly: GCA_030765085.1. Lineage (NCBI taxonomy): Eukaryota > Viridiplantae > Streptophyta > Magnoliopsida > Asparagales > Amaryllidaceae > Allium > Allium cepa. Next base: position 906,794,622 of record CM060937.1, read on the forward strand.
AATAATTTGGCATTTTGTGTCATCTTTTCCGTCTTTAAGTTATGTTATAGGTTGTATAAAAATCTTGGTAAATATCAATCTACACCGCTTTAAATTCTATGCCAGACATTCCATTTCAAATCTAATACCATAAGATTTAGGATTTTGTTCTAGAGAAAAAATATAGAAAACATTTTGATCCTATTTAAAAATCTCTAGCTAAAAAGGTATAATAAGTCAAATAATAGTTATATAAACACCATTTCATTAGCTATGGAAAGATAAATAAACTCCTAATAACAGTTGAAATTATTTCTTCAACGCAAGCCTATAAAGATATTTTTTCCCCTTTTCTTACTTTCTTTGTAGCATGCACTAATAGATAAGTTAATTTTTTTTCTTGTTCTTCTTGTCAAATGAAACAACCGACTAAATTATTAAAATAGATGAACATATAACAAACTTCTTATATCGTATGTTTTTATTGTTCAAAAGAAACACATGTTAATAAAATGGAATCAATGAAAAGCCATAACTTGAAATCCATATTCAGTTGTTTATATCATGGAACATCCATCAATGGAAAATTATTTGCCAACGGTCTTTTTGATATATTACAAAGCTCCATGTGACAACTTTTCTAATAGCTAATGTCACAACTATTAGATGTGATACCAATTTTATCGAAGAAGAGAATTCCAAGGTATAAGTAGGAGTCCTTAAAGTCATGGTGTTGTAGAAAAATATAGAGGCCGAACCAGAAGTCTAGTTTAGTGGAGGAAATATTGGACCAAAGATTTGGTCTGGTAAAGTTCGTTCAGTGAGAAGGTGACCTCGTTCGGTGGAAGACCGAATCAGAATTTTGGTCCGATGGTAGTGCTTCGATCGGTAGTGAAGGCAAAAGGAAGTCTCGTTCGGTGATGGAATAGGTCGTACCAAAGATTTGGTTCGGTGGTGACTAGGGGTTGCCGTTCCAAATATCTTGTCCGGTGATGATGGGATGCCGGTCTAGACTTGCTGCTCTAGATATTTCATTGATGCTGAAGCATGACCAAGCCAATGATTGCCGCTCCAGATCTACGGGCTTGTACCAAACCAGCAGTATTGCTGTGGACTGCCGGTCCAAGTGATGCCAAACCAAGTTAAGGCCGAACCAAATATTTGGTTTGGTATTGGACCATACCGGTCCAGATTTTGAGTGTGGTTTACCAAACTAAATGCTATTATGTTGTTTGCTGGACCAGATGTGTCGAACCAAACCTCGGGGCTACTATATAGTAGTTACTCCTCCTCATTTCTTTACTCTATAATTAGTGGAGCTTCTGGACAACAATAGTAGTCATCTTAGAGAGCTAAAACTTTAAAGAATTTTGTCTGTATTGTTAATTCTTCTTATGTATAACTTTCAAAAGTAAATCAATCTTGTAATTCTAATCTTTCAGTGATTAATAAAATTTCTTCTCCCTAAGTGGATGTACACTGCCTTGCGGTAGTCGAACCTTTATAAATACTGGTGTTATTTATTTTTCTGCATTGCATAGATCTATGACTGTTTATTTTGGGGTTTATCTCTGTTTGTTTCGTCTCACTACAATCACAATCTAGTTGTTTTCCGCTGCATTAGTTTTGTTATTCTCTTAGACTGATTACCTGAAGGGATTTTTCTCCAACAACAACGTACTACATATATTGAAGTTTGTAACCACAATCTTTTTGATAAACCCAAAAGTAGTTTCATAAACAAAATCCTCTAAATACTATTAAAGGGCAGTACAAAACCAAAGAACTTTATATATAATGATAAGTATCCAATATGGTTTGGAAGGACTAATATTCCTTTAAGTAAGAATTTATAGTATCAAAGAGGATTTGTAATAAAAATGTTATGGTACATAATTAAGAAGAAATAACTGTGGAATTACAGAAGGTATTAATGCCTATCATGAAAAAAGAAATGCAAAGAATAAATCAATTAAATGAGTGCGATGGCAGACCAATATTAATTAACTATTAGACGAATAATAATGTGTGTATCTGTAAAAAGCATGACCAATGTTCGTATAAATAGAAATAGTATGTAGTATGCATGAGAAGGGGAAAACTATGCATGAAGACTATGGACATAGCTAGACCTGTCAAAATATGACCCAACCATTAACCCAACCCATTTACCCTACTTTTAAATGGGTTGGGTCAACCCATTTATGAATTTTATTAAATGGATAATGGGTTGGGTTGTCCCATTTCTAAAAGGGATATAAGTTGGTAACCCATTTACCCATTTATTAAAAACAATAAATTTTAATATAAATTTGAAAAACAAGAATTTTGATCATACAATGTAGTTTTCCATGAAGAATGACAGTTGTACGTATAAAATAATAGGCCACCGCATTCTCATATTTGAAATTCACCTAGTGCAGAAGCGGATATTTTTTTGTTCAGACTGCAATAACTTCTTCAACTAAATCAAAATCAGGGGAGACTTCGACGGATTAACTCCCACCTAAATTAAGGATAGTATAAAACACTTGGATACTTGATTTTATGAACGCATACTATAGTTCTTCCAAGGGACTGAAAGTTGTACTTAGAAAATAATAGGTTATTACATATCCATATTTGAACTCCATTTAGTGTAAAAGCTGCTTTTTGTTCAGACTGCAATAACTTCTTCATATTGACTTGAAATCATGTGAGACTTCGACTGATTAACTCCCACCTAAATTATGGACAGTATGTAATACTCGGATACTTCATCATGTGAACGCACACAGTAGTTCTCTAAGGGGACTAATAGTTGTACTTAGAAAATAACAGACAACTACATCCTCATATATGAACTCTGCCTAGTGCAGAAGCCACTATTTTTTTGTTCAAACTGCAATAACTTCTTCATATTGGCTCGAAATCAAGCGAGACTTCGACCGATTAGCTCCTACCTAGATTACGGACAGTATGTAATACTCGGATACTTCATCGTGTGAATGCACATTGTAGTTCTCCAAGGGGACTGATAGTTGTACTTAGAAAATAACAGACTACTACATTCCATATATGAACTCCACCTAGTGCAGATGCCGTCATTTTTTTAATTCAGACAATAATAACTTCTTCATATTGACTCAGAATCAGGCAAGACTTCGACCGATTAACCCCTACCTAAATTACAGACAGTATGTAACACTCAGATACTTCATCTTGTGAACGCACTCCGTAGTTCTCCAAGGAGACTAACTGTTGTACATGGAAAATAACAGGTTACCACATCCTCATATTTGAACTCCGTGTAGAAGCCGCTATTTTTTGTTCATACTGCGATAACTTCTTCATACTGACTCGGAGTCAGGCGAGACTTCGACCTGTTAACTCCCACCTAAATTACGAACAACGTGTAACACTCCTATATTTCATCTTGTGAATGCACATTGTAGTTCTTCAAGGGGACTGACAGTTGTACTTAGAAAATAACAGGCTACCACATCTCCATATTTGAATTTTAATAAAAATTAAAATTAAAATTTTAAATTATTATCGAAATTCAAAACATAAAAATAGAATTAGAGTTATTTTATACTTATTTGTTTTTATTAGTCAAATCAAATTTAAATATTTAAATGGGTTAAATGGGTTACCCGCTTATTAAATGGGTTGGGTCATCAATGGGTTGGGTCATAAGTGGGTAAAAAAAAGGGTCATAAATGGGTTGGATCAAACTCGACCCAACCCGTTTTGACCCAACCCAACCCGTTTGTTAAGCCTAGACACATCAAATGGTAAGATCAAAATGGTTAAAGTAGCATTGATTTCTAACATAAAAACTTCAAATAACTAATCAGTCATCATAAAAGCAGGTACATAAGATACTATACCATTAAGCATCTTGAGCATATTATTCAGCTATGGTTTTTTCAATATTTTAGTCATGTTGATGTAGAGCTTTTACACTTTCAAATTATATTTTTGCTCCTGCAATTATTAGATACGGGAACTATTTAGTTGAGACCTAGTATAAAATAAATAAATTATGATACAGTAATGAAAATTATTTTTTCAAAATACATAAGATAAACTGTAAAAATTAATCATATCGACATGCAATAAGTAAATAACTAAATAGTAAATATAAAACTCATTAAACTTTAATATTAGTCAACTGCAAGTGGTGAACAGAGGCTTTATTGGTAGGTATGAAATATTTCATCTCAAACTAACAAAGTATTGGCATCATGGAATTCGTTCCTAAGATAAGAAAAGAAAATTAATTTTTTTACTATGTTCTAGTGATTGTTCATTATAAAAATGCTCTAAATATAATCTTAAAAATTAATATCAATTGAAGTTGCTAGCATAGAACAACATTTGATGAATTGGATGTACATATAAACTTTATATTAATTGTCTAAAAGTCGAACAAATTATTTTCAATTCATGTTTGTTTGTACCCATCCACATTAAAATTAAAAAAATGAATAAAGAGAGTAAGCTGGTCAAAGGAATATATTCCTATGGATGTAAGGTTACTACAAAAAAGATTAGTTATATTTATCATATACTTTTAACTTTTCCTATTGGATAAACCTATCCACAAACAGTTTTTAGAAGTAACCAAGCTGCTACTTTAAAGTTAGGCAATAAGAACTGATGTTTTATGCCCTCAGCTGAAGGTTATATTTGAAGGATTTAACCTAGACAAACAAAATTGAAGGTGGATATTTGATTACAGTAAAGAAATATAATAAGTTGCTAGTTGGAATTGTTACCCAATGACAAACTACAGCTGTTCCCAATTTCTATCGATTGATGAAATGGTTAAAGCCGCAGGCGATGGGATCATGTTAGATGGTGTGCTACGTTAATTTGAAGCCTCTATGAACCAGAATGAACCCTCGGTGGCAAATGTAGTAGAAAACAGACGGTGGAAACCATTGACAACGGCGATAGGGAAGGTGGGGCAATGATGGGATTGATAGGCGCAGGAAGGATATGGCTAATCTATAGGGTTGCTGGCTGATGATTGTGGTTCGTAACAGATGTAAGGTGGTAAAGATTTTTTCCTAGGATTTGAGTACGATTGGAGTTATAAGATGAAACAGGTTGAAATTTTGATAAAAGAGAAACGAAGGGGCAAGGAATAGATGTCATTGTGTGGATTTTTTGGGAGGATTGGAATTGAAAGGTCATGCAAATATAAATTGAGCTTTCGTATAATATAATAGATAAATTATGAATATTGCAAGATATCATTCATTTTATGTGACAAAGAGAATAAATAACTTATTCACATTCGAATGGTATAAGATGTGAATCAAAAAAGGTATCCACCAACATGTATATACTTTCTTTGAAAAAATATAATATGTATTAATATATAGTAATGATAACTTTTAAAAGTGTAAAGATACACACATGAAGTAACTGATATACAATTAATAAAAGTATTTCAAATAGAAAAGATGCAAAGCCGCATGAGTGTATGTGAAATAGTTGTATTCATATCAAGCATGGGTTAAGAGAATTGAAGGTCATACAACATAGCAGAAAAAACATATCAGTTAATACTTTGATTATTGGTCTTGTGTGTGTGTGTGTGTGTATATATGGATGTGTGGTCTCCTTACTCGTTCAAATGCTCAAGGAACAATATCGTGCTATTTTCTATCAAAGGTATAGATGGTAATTGGACCCATCAGATTAGATCCGGACCCGATCTGTAGGCTTGATTAGGCGGGCCAGATTTTAGTGGGTATTACGACTGAATTGCAACCAAAGCCCATCAAATTGGAATAAGGTTTAGAACTTCTAGCTTTAGCTTGGGTTTGATTAAAATGTTTAGTTCTTTTGAGAACTATTGAGCACTTCAAATTTACATTTTAAATTGGCATTTAAAATAAAAAATTTAACCTTTCTCATTTAAGTATGATTTGATATTATACAAAATACTGTAAAACTATCCATGTTATATCCACCGAAAATTAGTTTGGTTTGAACCTTTTTAATATCAATAAATTGGTTAATAGGGGAATTAAGTAATGGGGATGTGGAGACATATGTTAAATATATGAATGTATGGGTACGGTTAGATGTATTATATAAAATATTTCCACTAAACTCTGTTCTTTTGCAAAACCTGTTTGGATTCTATCACCAAAACTATGAGTTGCAGTGTCCCATATTTAATTTTAATTTTTAAGTGTTATCTTTTATATATTGATTAAGTATGGGAATATATTTCAGTTCTAGTAACCGCAGTTTCAACTAATTTAATTGTACAATGGAAATATCATCATATTATACTATAAATTACAACCATAATTGATTAAACATGCTCAATATCACATGGTTCCAATATATATGACAGATTTTTGAATCACGAAGTAAATTTACCAAGATTTAAATACAAATGATAAAAATTATTTTTCCCAAAAATGATATCATATATGAGAAAGCATTATTCATTAATGTACTTAGAAATAAATAAAATTCAATTGAAGTACCTATGATAAGATGTATGCATATGAGATTGCTTAATAATACAAACAACAATATATGTTGAACAACACGTTTGAGGTATTGAGACAATGAATAATAAAACCAAATAAGAACATGGCCATTAAATTTCTTTAAATATGTTCCACTGGTTGCATATAATTTTAGTGAATTATTTCTTTCAACAAATATCTCACAACATATATTACTTTTAGGATTTTTGTGCATTCTAACTCTCATATTTTATATCACCGCATAACAAAAGTAAGCTGACATGCATTGAACATCGTTTGGTCCAATAATGCATATTAAATTCCTTATAATTTGATTCAATGGTGTCTTAACCTTCTAATGAATATCATTACACATATCAGCTTTTGTTGTCTTCATAGAAACCTAAAAAATAAATGATATGCGCATGTATAAAGTGATGAATACTTTGTATTAAAACCAATCTTTTACCTCAAATTTCTTTATTCCAAACTCCAACTTTGGCTTTATATAATTTTCTTGGACTTTAGTTAGATACCAATCATGTCACTAATTTTAGTAGAATTAGTAGCAAAAGTTGGCAAGTAACTCATGAATTTACCTTAAATTAGAATTTTCAGCTGAATCCAACAACTATTAATAATCAGTTCATATGCATAATTAATCATGCTCACAAACAATATAATATTATTTGTCTTGTAAATGTTTAATGAATAGACAATTTAGATACACTATGTCTAGTAGACTATGTATTTGTAACTGACATGGTTATATGCAAATTAACTAATTAAAGAAATCCCTACGAATTTCTAGTAGATAATCAATAGCAACTAGTATATAACCCCATAGGTCTATTAGTATATAAAAATTAAGAGTAAAGAATAAAACCATGATTTGATGATATGTGAGCAGGGTAGAAAGATAGTGTGTACTACGGGATAGTAGAAAAAAAGAAAATGGCCGTGCAAATTGGTTATACATGATGCAATACGGTCAACAATTAGGTCTTCAATTTACCTGAAAACTTTACAATTTACTTGACAATTGATTAAAGCAAGTAAAATTCAAAGTTTTTTTTTATCTAAATGGAAAGACCAAATGAAATTGCCTAGTGCAAATGTAAAAGAATAATGTCATTATTGTACATCAAACTTCGTGTAACTTCATGTTGACAAAGGTTCACACCTTATTTTGAACTGCTGGATTTATATTATGATTCTTTTTTTCTGTTTACCCAAACTTAAGTGTTTAAAAGGATAAAACTCTTAGGCAAGAATGGACCTTGTGCTAGTGAAATATAAAGTGATCTTTCCTGTTTTAAAGCATTCACTTCAAATATAAAATATTTTATTACATGTTCATTGGTCGATGACATGGAAAACTTATTGATCTCTGGTGAATGTTAACTTTTTCCAAAAAGCTACATGCCTTAAGTTTATTTAGGAGCGCACTTTTAGTGAGAATTATATTAATCTGTATCTAAAACTTTAGTTTTCAGTAGCATGAATCCTAAATACACAATATCAAATTATAATTCTGTTTTTAGCTATAGTGGTGTTAATAATTAAATTCAAAAGAATATCATACATACATTACCATTACATTAGATACATCATGCTTGACAATAAATTATAACAAAAAAGGCAACATCTAAATCACGATTCATGTGTTAACTGGAAATCATACAAGTATACATAATTGCCAACTTTATAAAAACATGAATGCATTTGAATCTATAATTATTTTTGTAGTTTTAAAAATCTGCAGAATAAGAAAAATCACTAAACCAAGATTAAATCAAGTTCCATTAACAAAGAAAATTAAAGAAATCCTACAGGATCATCATTCAAAAGAAAAAGATCGAATCATGCCTTACAACAATATATTTCTTATTAATAGTTTAATATCTCATTAGATTTACGATATTGGAATATTGTGTATAATTAGTTATGCAATAAGAGTTTTAATTGTTCCCAGCACTTAGTATATTCTCGTTGAATTCATTCTTGAGATAGGCAAAATAAGCTTAATTTAAATTGTAGCATTGTCACAATATTTGAACAGGAGCTCAAAATCTCATGCTCCTAATTCATTTTGTTTCCATATGTCCATCAACCGTATAAATCAAAACATGGAATACGGAACATCGTAGTTTCTTAAGATTTTTCTCATAACCAATTATTCTCAACTTCGTAGTTGAAATCAAGTGCTTTTACTTAACGTGCTTTATGTTCGAATCCATGATCTTTGATAACATAGTCAAACATCATGCCATTTTTACCATATATAAGGTTTTCTTTGCATAATTTAAAAAGATAACAGTTAAAACAACCATCAAATAATCAATGAAACAAAAATCATGAACAATAAAATAAAATACTTACTATTTTAGTAAGTTTCAATCAATCTATATATGCAAAGGAGCAAGACGGTGTATGGCTAGCTAAGAACAAAAATTTAAAAATATATCTAAAGTTGAGTGGGTGAAGTTGAAATCACACTTCAGCTTTGTTGAGGAATCGAACTTGGTTGTGGAATCGAGTTCGTTATGGATTCGTGCTTAAGCTACCTTGAAGAATCCCGATTCAGCTTCGTTGAGGATTAAGGCTTCAACTTTGCGAAGGAATTGACTTCTTTGAGGAATCGCATGAATTCAAGCTTCGAGGAATCAAATGAAATCGAGCTTTGAGGAATCGCATGAAATCGAGCTTTGAGGAATCGAGCGGGTTGCAAAATCGAGCTTTCAGAGTGAGGAAGGATTCGTGATTTAAGAGGGATTGGTGAGTGAAGAGAAGATTCATGAGCGAAGAAGTCTTGTAATTTTGGATATGGAATTGAAGACGAAAAGAGGGAATGTTTGGCGGCAAAGGAATAAGGAGGAGGAAAATGTAATATTGGACCGCCAAATTTTCTTTTCATTAAATGATGGCATGAACACAAGCTATCTTTTTAACCTAAATCACCATTAACTATCTAAGCATAACAAGCTAGTTTCCATGCAATCCTTGCTTGCTATTCTTGTAGTGTTGCCAACCAGTAGGAAGGACCAAGATGTACCATAACTTCACAGACTTGCAGCAAGGGGATCTATCAGTAGCAAAATATGAGACAAAGTTCAACGAGTTATCTTGTTTTAGACCAGAATTGATCAACACCCCATTAAAGAAAAATGGGATTTTTGTTTTAGGTATGAGGAAAGAGTACCATGCGAAAATGACTACTCATGTTAAAGGTACTTTTATGGATTTAGTTGATATGGCTTTGAGGTATGAGGCCTTGGAAAATAAGAAGCCTACTCCAGTAGCACCAACCGATGGAAATGCAAGTAGAAACAATTCAAATAAAAGGAAGCTCAATCCATGAGAGAAAAAAGGGAAAAAGTTCAAGAGTATTAGTTGTTACCTTTGCAAGTAGGAAGGTTATATTTCAAGGTCTTGTCCAAGCCACGATGCTCCAAAGCAACAAAGTAGACCCATCTCTCCAATGGTCCTAAAGTCGCTTTCTTTCAATTGTTTGTGGATACCTTACTGATTAATGGTATTTTTATTTGAGCATTATTTAATACCGGTGCCTCTTATATTTTGATCTCTTATGAATCAACAGGTAAATTTCATCTTATTCCCAGTATTATAGAAAACCTTATGTGTGTGTCTAACCTCATAGGTGGTGTAACCTATTTGAATATGATTTGTGAGAATGTGCCAATTTCCTATTTTTCTCATCACTTTTCTTATGACCCGTATGTCTTGGACTTTAAAGGATTTGATATTATTTTGGGTATAGATTGGTTATCAAAATATGGAGTATTTTAGATTGTGTGGAAAGGACCGTATCATTAGAAACTAAGTTGGGAATAATTGCTAAAATATCATGCAAGCATCCATGTATTAATATATAAAGTTTCTTGTATGCCGTGGAATAATCCCAAGATGAGTTAAGTTCTATAGAAGTTATTAAAAAACTTCTCAATGTGTTTGAAGAAGTCAATATCGTACCCTTGCACCGAGAGATAGAGTTATGTATACATTTGGTCCCTGGCGCTAGATCTGTGGTTTAACCCAAGTGAAGGATGGCCCCAAAAGAGTGGAGTGAATTAGAAAATCACACTAATGACCTGTTAAGAAGAGGTTTGATTAGACCCGATTACTCGAGTTAGGGATCAACTATGGTATTTGCGGCTAAATCTAATGGATCTTTAAGGTTGTGCATGGATTGTATGGAGTCGAATATGCTGACCATTAGGAACAAGTATCCCTTATCCCGCATCGATGATCTTTTTGACCAACTTCATGGAGCAACGGTATTTTCGTAGATGGATCTAGCTAACAAATACCATCTGTTGAGGGTTACAGAAGACGGTATACCCCTTGACTGTGTTTAGAGGCCGTGACTATTTCTTTGATTGATTAGTTATGCCTTTCGGGCTAACCAATGCACCTGCATATTTTGCAGATCTCATGAATCATGTTTTTCGAGGTGTTCTTAATAAGTTTACATTAGTTTTCATCGATGACATCCTTATCTACTCCAAATCCAACGAGGGGCATAAACATCATTTGGAAGTGGTGTTGGAGACATTAAGAAGGCATGTCCTGATGGAAAATTTTTCTAAGTGACATTTTTGGAAATCGAATGTAGGATTCTATGACATATTGTGACGGGAGAATGTATTTAGATGGACTCAGCAAAGGTGGCGGCTGTTCAAGAATGGAAACGACCACGGACTCCCACCGAGGTTCGTAGTTTCTTAGTTTTGGTTGGATACTATAGGAGGTATATTCAAGGTTATTCAAGGATTTCTTCCCATTTTACTAAGCTCACTAGGGGAGAAGTTTGTATGGAGTTCAAAGTTTGAAGAAGAATTTTTGGAATTAAAGAAGAGATTGACCAGTGCATCAGTTTTGATGTTCCAGATGGAATTAATGTTTACACAGATGCATGTAGAGTGGGACTAGGTGCTGTTTTGATGCAATATGGTAGAGTGATTTCATATGCAAGCAGACAGTTAAAGCCTCACGAGAAGAACTATGCTATGCGTGGCTGGAGTTGCTAGCTGTTGTCTTTGCGTTAAAAATATGGAGATAATACTTGCTTGGTAAAGATCCTTCTACTGCTCTTAGTTTCTTTCTAATCTTTATAGATTTTAGGAGTAAATTTTATTCTTTCATTAGGTGAAAAAATTTGAGCTCTTCATGGATCTTAAATCCCTGAAGTATCTTTTTACTTAGAAGGAACTGAACATGTGGCAATATAGGTGGTTAGAGTTTCTATCAGCCTACGACTTGGATATTTTAATATGCCAGGAAAGGCTAATAGTGGCGGATGCCTTAAGCAGGAATGTTGTTTTGACTCTTTTGGATGTTATCCTAACTCTCCTAGAAAGAATAGCAAGCAAACAAAGAGAGAACATAAGCTTCGTGGTGATCATTAGGAAGGTTGATTGAGGGACATTGCACAAGTTTTAAGATTGAAAACCAAGGAGTTTTGAGGATGAATCGACGGATTTGTGTACCGAATGTCAACGGTCTTAGGCTGTAAGTTTTGTTAGAATGCCATCTTTTAGCACCAGAATTGGTCACTAACACCCTTAAGAAGGATTGTATAGAGAGATTAATGAAGAAAGTAAATTAAAACAGAGAACCATATCCTAAATTAGATGCAAAAATCAAGAACACCGGATTTATAGTGGTTCAGCCTAATTGCCTACGTCCAATTTAAGTTTTGATCTTTATTGCTTTCACAAGTGATTGAATACAGATACAATCCGTACTATAAAGACTTGAATACAAATGCTAAGTAAAATAGAGTGAGTCTTGAAAGCGGCAGAGTATCCCAGTGTTCTCGGAAAAAGATCCCTTTCACTGTGCCCCTTCCCTTCTATTTATAGACGAAGATGAGTTGGACTTCCCTAATGGGTCTAGGACCAAGATATCTCAGCCCGTAGTGAGTGACTTCTGTGCGTTGAGCCGCAAATGCCGAACGGCAAATGTCGAGCCACATATCCAAGCCGAACGGTACTTCTATGCCGAACGAGGCAGTGTGTTGAGTAAAGAGTGCTGGCCGAACGAGGCCCTATGCCGATCGAGGGAAGATGCCGAACGACTTACTTATGCCGAGCGAGGCCACATGCCTAGCGAGGCTTCATGTCGAACGAGGCTTGAATGCCGAACGAGTCTGGAATGCCGAACGAGGCTTGAATACCGAACGAGGCTGGAATGCCGAAGGAGGCTTGAATGTCAAACGAGGCTGGAATGTCGAACGAGGCTTGAATGCCGAACGAGGCTGGAATGCCGAACGAGGCTTGAATGCCGAATGAGAATGGAATGCCGAATAAGGCTTGAATGTCGAACGAGGCTGGAATGCCGAATGATGCTTATGTGAGCCTCTTGTTACATGGTCAAACATACAGGTAACACTTTCCCTCCAAAGTGCATCATGTGTATGAACATGATGCGCTTTAAATCATGGGTACTCCATGTTTTCCTTCGTCCTCCCAAATGCCGATTGAGGCATTGCATGCCGAATGACATACTAATGCCAAACGAGGCTCATGCCGAACGACATTAATGCCGAATGGTGGAGGTGCCTTGACCGGTTCTATCGATCACCGTCCATTCGACTTCTCTTCTCTCTATATAAACCGATACTTCTTCTTCCCCTCCCTTTTACTTTTACCTCTGCTCTTCAGGACTTACGAATTCATCTTTGACCAAACTTAGGCTAAAAATTTACCCTTCCCTTTTTTTCTCGAACTCAACACATCATCCTACATCCTTCCCCAACAACTAAACTGAACAGAATCACGCTTTCTATTCCAGAATCTCTCTGAGTTTCGAGCCGTTTATTAGGTAATGACTCCTCCTTTAGACGATTTATCCCGAATAGGAAGCCTAGCACGAGATTCAAATTCATGAATCTCTACAAAATCGAGGCCAGTAGGAATCATGCAGATGAGGGAATCGAATCGCGGTTAGAACATGTCTTAGGGCTAAGCAGAGTGGAGGAGAGAAGAGGATGCCAGAGGTGTTTGGGATATGATTTCTTGATGAGTTGCCGAGTAAAGGAAAAGGAAGGGTTGTTGGCCTAGGTAGAAGTAGTGAGGCCAGGAAGTGGAGGTTAAGCATGGTGTGTGATTTGGAATAGGATGTATGGATGTGGCTCGGCATTACTCTCTTGTGCCGAACTACGACGAGGGATTGGAAGAGAGCAAGGAGTCGTGCCGAACGACAAGGAGAGAATACTGAAGAGAAGTGAGGGTTGAGTCTTGAGTCTTGAGTGTCGAGCGAAGCAGCTCGGCATGACTTGCCGTAGGACTTATCTGTACCGAGCAGCAGATATGGAGGGTAGGAAGGAAGTTGGAGTTGAGGTAAAGTGCCGAGCGATGCGGCTCGGCATGATTGTGGTTCGGCATGACTTGCCGCATGCCCAACGGTGGAGAGAGTAAAAGTGGGAGAGTGGTGTACATATGACAGCAAAAAGCCATCTCAACTTGAACACACTGAATTGTTGACTTAACACACTTTTTATGCCTGAACATATGACAACGAACAAGGACAGACCTAAACAATTAAGCATATCGGACAATCCAGACTGAAAACTCCCTAGTTTTGAAAACTATAAACCTGAACTCAACTTTCTTAAAAAAGTTAATAACCTTTCACATACAGTGTCGATGCCGAGTTCAAAACATAAACCATCTTACGATAAATTTTCGCAGACGGTCAGCGATGATGGTCTTCGAAGATGATAGTTTGAAGTCTAATTTTATTTCATCAATTCTGTAACTTTTAATTTCTTGTCACTTATATTTAAATGATCACACTAGTTCAAACACCACACAGGGGGAGTATTTATGTTGTTAAGTCTAATGTCGATTGTTTTTTAAGTATAGTTCAAATAGGTGTTTCGTCAAATTCAACATTCACTAGAGATGTCTAGGAAATCTCGTTCTACCACGATCTTAGACAGACCCGGGCCATCTTCTCAAAAGAAGTAGTTGGAACTTCAAATCTGTCGACTACTTCTGTAAAAAACATGCCGAGCCTTGGGATCGCATCAGTTGACTTCGCTTCTGATGCCTTCGATGCAGCGATCTTTTTAGACAATCCGATCAATTCCCAAGCTTCGAAGATTAATGAAAACACGCTTCGCCGCATATGCTCAGTACATGGGATTCCTTTCGACGATGTGTTGGTTACGTCGGGATAGGATCGCCCTCACTTGCCCCCAGTCGGATGTACAGCTTGCAACAGATTCATGTGTTGGGGGTAGTGTGCCGCCATTCAACTCCTTTCTTCACGACTTGTTACAGTATATCAAGATCGCCCCATCACAATTACATCCAAACAGCCACACATTCATATACGACGCTTGCATTCTCTTCATGAGTGTACTTTTCAGGCTCCCGACTCCCGACGATATCCGCTATATCTATCGCTCAAGAGACGGTCAGATAGCCCATCTTTTGTATTCCTCGAGCCGCATGGCAAGTGTCAAATTCTGACTAGGGCATGGAGCAAGTTTGCCCAGTATAAGCAAGAGTGGTTCTACGTGCGTTGTCCTTCCGGCTTTGCGAGGAGATGGGTGGAAGGGAGTAAGTCTTTCTTTTTTTTGCTTCTGGATCAATACTTATATTTGGTGGAAGCTGCATCTTTCTAACTCCTTCTATACCTTTACAGGTATCAACCCACGTCCCGAAGGCCCCGGGTATTCTGAAGTTGTCGAAACTATCAGAGCTATCCCCGCAGAAGACCGGGACATCAGATCACTCATTTCAAATGAATCTCTCTTAAAGTTTGGGCTGCTGGCGGAAGGTTTCCGAATAAGTCTCCCTCAAGGCGTCACTACAACCAGACCTTCTTCGGGAAAAGGAAAAAAGCAGGCTGGGTCTTTAACTCGTAATGCTCCTGATACACCAGAGGAGGGGGAGATTAAAGAAGCTGAGATGCCCGAAGTACAGGGTGAAAATGTTAGTCCTACTCGGGATCCGAAAGTTGAGGTTCATGATATCGAAATGACACCTTTCCCTTCGAAGGGAAAGAAGAAACTAACCTACAAGCTGAGGAAGAAAATGGTGGGTGGAACTTCTACGATCACCCTTATTCCAGTGGAGAGAGAGGTCTCCTCACAACACTTAGAGAGCTCTTTGAAAAGCTTGTCAAACCTCACTATACCAGATGATCTGCTGAACTATGGTTTCGACGATCCGGAGGCCCTTAGCTTCACTCGCCTGCGAGAGGTGATACAAGCGCTCAAGCCCAAAGCCAGGGAGAAAAAACTCCTATTAGTGAAGATAAAGAAACTAGTCCGTCGGGGGAACACTAGGACACATACAAACACATGCACTTCACCTTGCACTTAAATTTCTGCCATCACTCTACTCTTTGCTGACTTGTCGTTATTTAAATTCTATACAGGTGACATAGGGCATACACATGGACTTGACTGTCTTCGAGGTTCATCTATTTGTCACCACTCCGGTCGGGATTCGGGTTCCGGCAAACGTCGCGATAGAGATGACACCAACGATCAAGACTACCGCCATTGAGAATCATCCTACCAAAGAAAAACCTATAGCCAGTCCTCCTACCCTCGTAATCCTCCTCCTCAATCGAAGCAAAGCAAAGAGAAGTCCGCATATAAGGGTCCCAGCATGAGGCTTATTGGGATCAATACTCCGGTTTATCCAGTACCAGGCAATCCAGGGATCCCCACAAAACACCTGTTGTCTCCAGGCAGGCTCCTTCTGCTACTGTAACTGATCCATCGGTAGCAGAACGACTTGCTGAGCTTAAAGGCATGTTCCCAAAGATATGCCTTGATGGCCTGAAATTTTTTCCAGCGATTCCTCAGATTCCGGGACATTTCAAACAAAGCGCTCTTGCTTGTACTAACGACGTATGTGTCTAGCATGATGCGTTCTTTCACTTAGCCCAAAAAAAATCTCAAAAGTCTCTGTTAAACATCAACACGAAATTGATCGCCTGAAGCTTGAGGCTATTCATGATAAAGATATTATCAAGGCTCAAGATGAAGAGCTCTCTTCATACAAATCTCAGCTTGAAGCCACCCAACAAAGTGCTAAAGATACTGCGGAGGCCGTTAATCGTTTGGAGAAAACTCATAAGAAAGAACTTGACGAAGCGGTCCAACGCTGTGGGGCCTTGGATTTAGAGAAGGATTCAGTTCAGAAGGAAAGGGATGAATTTGCTCTCCGAGTCAAAGAGTTGGAAGATCAACACCGCAAAGAAAGAGAGGAGAAAATTGTTGCCTAGGAAGAATCGAAACGATATTGCGACGAGATCGTTGCTACACGACTTCTGAAAGCAAAGCTCAACAATGAGCTTTCTAAGGTTGGGATGCTAAAGGATGAAGCCCGTTAAGAGAGCAAGAGAATGACATCCGCGAAGATTGACTCTTGCCTCGAGGCGGCTACAGAGACTGGCAGGGAGGAGGTCAAATGCATGTTTGACCCACTTATAGTAGAATTCAACGCCCGTGTTCCCATGCACCGGGACTTAACTTTTCTTGGCGAGGGCTACCTTGAATCTCTAGCCAAGGCATGGGAGACTTTAATAAAGATTAGGAAGGTCGAGCTGGGCACCGATGAGGTTGACGTAGAGGCTTTGGTGAAAAAATTTCTCAAGGGGAACGAGCCTTTAGATTTGTCTGCAGCGAAGGCTCTCTACTGCAAAGGTTCCTCCTCATTCAAAGGAAAAGATGTCATTGCCGGTCCGTCAGGAGCCGAGTCTCAAGACCTTCCTCCTATTCAATCGGTTGATCGGCCAGTACCCGATCCATTCGAGCAACACGTTGGTTATTACCCGAAAGACCCTGGCCTCGGTATTCACATTCTATCTCCCATTTTGAAGGGTGAGACTCATCGGACGGTTGAGAGCCAGCAAGAAACCGGTACATAATTCTCCTTTCTAAAATATAAAGAGTCATCGTTTCCGGTGAGAGATAATTGTATTCTAATGTTTGTTTCCTATGATTTTGTGCAGGTCGCTCTGATCCCGGACCCACTCCAAGGAGTGATGACACCAAGGAGGAGAAGAGGAAAACAAGCGAGGCTACTCACGCGGGAGAGTGTCCCGGTCCAGACGCTCAAGTGATTGAGGCGCTTGATGAGGATAGGTCAGAGACTTCATCTCCCATCGAAGAAAGATATGAAATTGAGATCATAAGCGTCTCTGTACATACTTCTAAAATGAGCATGAAGGAGAAGAAAAAGACAACCGAAATCAAAGTCGAGCCTCGAGTGGTGGACCTAGATGATCCTTCGAATAAGCCTTTAAAGGTCATCCTCCCTAGTGGGTCCATGCCGCTAGAGGTCCCTCGTTCTTCCTTGGTTGTTACCTCCCCATCAAGCAAAGCTTCCAAGCGAAAACGCGTTGGGGAAGAGTCGTCAGAGAAGGAAGGAGGAAAAGATATCGAAGAAACTAAAGAAGTAGCTGTTAGAATCATTCAACGAGAGTCATCTTAGATTATGTAATTATTTTTATTTATTATCATAGTCGATGTAGATATACTTTTGTCTCCAAGTTTTGGCGGAGTTGTAGTAGAACCCCCTTTTGGATAAATAAAATTTAGTTTCTTTATCTTTTAAATGACTTTCGTTGTTCAGCTTTCTGTATGACTGTGGTCGAAACCCAAGTTATTGTGAGTTACATAAACTCCCAATTCATTTTCATATTACTCAAAGATTCCTTGGAATTACGCATCCTCTATTACGCGCATCGAGGACTTAGAATATTATTCAGTCCGTAAGCCGAGGACTTGATGACTACCAGTCAGTTGTACTCTAGTCTGCATTCCGAGGACTTAGAGATTTTTGAGCCGTTTATGTTCTGGTTCGCACTCAGGGGACTCAGAGTACTCCGGTCCGCACTAAGGGGGCTTGGAGATTTTGAGTCGTTTATACTCTGGTCCGCACTCAGGGGACTTGGAGATTTTGAGTCGTTTATACTCTGGCCTGCACTAAGAGGACTCAGAGTACTCCAGTCCGCACTTATAGGACTTAGAGATTTTGAGTCATTTATACTCTGACCCACACTCAGAGGACTCAGAGTACTCCAGTCCGCACTCAGGGGACTTGGAGATTTTGAGTCATTTATATCTGCTCCACACTCAGGGGACTTAGAGTATTCTAGTCCGCACTCAGGGGACTTGGAGATTTTGAGTCGTTTATACTCTGGTCCACACTCAGGGGACTCAGAGTACTCCTGTCCGCACTCAGGGGACTTGGAGATTTTGAGTCGTTTATACTCTGGTCCGCACTTAGGGGACTCAGAGTACTCCAGTCCGCGCTTAGGGGAATTGGAGATTTTGAGTCGTTTATACGATGGTCCGCACTCAGAGGACTCAAAGTACTCCAGTCAGCACTCAGGGGACTTGGAGATTTTGAGTCGTTTATACTTTTGGTCCACACTCAGGGGACTCAGAGTACTCCAGTCCGCACTCTGAGGGCTCAGAATACTCTAGTCCGCACTCAAGGGACTTAGAGATTTTTAATTGTTTATGCACGTTCGTACGTCAGACAGAATAATGTCACTCTAGTTTTCTGTCATAAAATTATCATTCATGGAGACAAATAATTCATGGAAAAAATGGCTTCAAGCCTTTATTAATGAAGAAAGCTAAATTGTCTTATTACATGCTGAAAACTAAGAATCAACGGGATGAAAACATACTGAAAATAATGCAGCAAAGATACAAAATAAATATACTAAATATAATAACGTCGCAGATGCTTGCTATTCTATGCTCGGGGGAGTGTCGCGCCATCAATGGTCACTAGCTTGAAAGTTCCTTCTCCAAGCCTCCGTTCGATGACGTATGGACCTTCCTATGTGGGATTTAGATGCGACGGGACCGGAAAAACTCGTTTCAAAAGGAGGTCGCCCACGTCGAAGACCCTTGGCCGGACTTTTTCTTTATAATGTCTAGTGACTCGGTGTCTATACGCGGCCGCTCTTAAATCAGCTTCTTCATGTTTTCCATCAATGAAGTCCTGCGATTCTAGCAACAGTTCCCAATTTATCTTGGGATCGTAATGAGTTACCCGATGTGACTGAACTTCAAGTTCAATGGGTATAACAGCTTCCATGCCATATGCTAATGCGAATGGAGTGTGGCCAGTCGCGGACTTGTGGGTTGTTCTATAAGCCCAAAGTGTTGTTGAAAGTTCATCTACCCACTTGCCTCTAGCCTTTTCCAAACGCTTTTTTAATATGGACTTGATTACTTTGTCCATAGCTTCCACTTGTCCATTGGCTTATGGGTGAGCAACTGCTACAAACTTTTTTTCAATGCCATACTTCTGACAAAATTCTTTGAACTCTTTGTTTTCGAATTGAGTTCCGTTGTCTGTAATGATGGTCCATGGAAGGCCAAAATGGCATATAATGTTTCGTACAACAAAATTAATGACATTCTTGGTGGTGATTGTGGCCAAAGGCTCTGCTTCTGCCCACTTAGTAAAGTAATCGACCGCAACTATCGCGTATTTTGCACCATCTTTGGATATGGGTAAAGAACCGATTATGTTGATTCCCCACATTGCAAAGGGCCAGGGACTAACCATTTGCGTGAGTTTCGTCGATAGAGCTCTAGGGATTTTTGCATACTTTTGGCATTTATCGCATCTTCTTACATAGTCTGTAGCATCTCGATTTACATTTAGCCAATAGTATCCATAGCGGAGGATTTTCTTTGCTAAAGTTTGCCCCATCATGGTCATCACATTCTCCTTCATGGACTTCCTTCAGGACTCGTTTTATCTCATCGTGGGCAATGCATCGGAGTAAAGGGGTCGAGAATCCCTTCTGATACATTATTCCATCCTGCATTACATATCGCGAATCCTTACGAATGACTTGTCATCTTTCGCTCCTTCTTTCGGGAAAGACCCCATGTAGGAAGTATTGCCTGAATGGGGTCAACCATGATTCCTTCTCGATTTTTGTTTCTAACACGAAATCTACCACCATCATATTTATGCTCGGAGTATGTAAGGTTTCAACGGAAACCAATCCCATTTGTTGTGCATCACCGGTGCTCGCAAATTTTGCCAATGAATCGGATTATCTGTTTTGTTCATGTGGGACATGCGAAATATCATAATATTTCAGATTTGCTATCTGCTCTTGAACCCATGCAAGGTATGGGGCAAGTCTCTGTCCCTTCGCTTGGTAGTCCCGCCGCACCTGATATACCACCAGTTGTGAGTCACAAAATATTTCAACCGACTTTACCCCCAGTTCTCTGATAAGTCTCAATCCAGCAATCAATGCTTCATACTCGGCTTCGTTATTTGTCGCTAGAAATTCAAGCTTCAAAGCATAACAAACTGATCGGTTTTCAGGAGTCACAAGAACTATGCCAGCTCCCGAGCAACAGTCGTTAGATGCCCCATCGGTGTACATCTTCCATCGAACAATGAGGCATGACATTGTTGCCGTCAGATTCGTTTGACATGGTGAATTCAGCAATGAAGTCCGCTAGCGCTTGCCCTTGTATAGCCCTTCGCGGCAGGTAAGTAATATTGAACCTTGACATTCCATTTTAACATCCATCTAGAAGTTTTCGGTCGTTGAAGTACCTGTCGCAAGGGTTGATCAATATAAACACTGATCGAGTGTGCCTGAAAGTATGGCCGGAGCTTGCGTGATGCAACCACCAAGCAATAGGCCAGCTTCTCAATCTTAGGATAATCTCTTTTTGCCCCTATTAAACATTTACTGACATAGTACACCGGCTTTTGAACTCGGTCCTCCTCAAGGACCAAAGCCGTATTGATAGCATGTTGAGATACAGCTAAGTAAAAGTATAACATCTCATGGTCTATCGATATCGATAGTGCTGGAGGACTTTCTAAATGCCTTACCAGGGCACGGAATGCTTCCTCACAGTCAGATGTCCACTTGAAATTTCTTTTTCCTTTCTTTATTACATCGAAGAAAGAAATACACTTATCCGTGGCTCTGGATATGAAACTCAGCGCAGCCACCTTCCCATTCAAGCTTTGTACTTGTCTTATAGTTTTAGGCACTTGTATGTCTCTAATAGCTTGGATCTTCTCCGAATAGCTTCGATTCACCATGCATTCACAATGAAACCCAAAAAAATTCCCCGACGCAATGCCAAAGGAACACTTCAAAGGATTGATTTTCATCCCATAATGTCTGAGTATATCAAACATCTCCGCTAGGTCCCGAATGTGGTCGTTTGACTATCGTGACTTCACAAGCATGTCATCCACAAGTCTTCCATCGTTCTACCAATTTGGTCTTTAAACATTCGATTCACCAAATGATGATAAGTTGCTCCCACGTTTTTTAATCCGAAGGGCATCACTACATAGAAATATAGCTCAACGTCTGTGATAAAACTGGTGTGTTCTTGGTCTAGACTGTGCATCGGGATTTGATTATACCCTGAGTATGCATCCGTAAATGACAGTAACTCATGTCCAGCCATCGAGTCGACAAGATGGTTGATTCTGGGTAAAGGGAAACTATCCTTCAGACATTCTTTGTTCAAATCGGAGTAGTCAACGCAAGTTCTCCAATTCCTATTCGCTTTCCTTACTAGCACATGGT
Organism: Allium cepa; assembly: GCA_030765085.1. Classification (NCBI taxonomy): domain Eukaryota; kingdom Viridiplantae; phylum Streptophyta; class Magnoliopsida; order Asparagales; family Amaryllidaceae; genus Allium; species Allium cepa. The sequence continues at coordinate 906,816,683 of CM060937.1, forward strand.
TGGACACTCATTCAAGGTAGAGGGCGTCGCGGATGAACCTATTGGCTTTGAGTTTGTCCACCTCCTCTCTGAGAGCAGCGGACCTCTTTGGGTCCGTGCATCTCCTTTTTTCCTTTACGGGAACATACTTCGAGTCTATGTTCAACATATGACTTGCAATAGAGGGAGAAATCCCGCACATATCAGAATGTGTCCAAGCGAAAACATCCAGGCTGCTTGGAGGAAAACAGTGAGATCCTCGACCATTGACGGGTCGAGTTGTGATCCAATCTTGAGTACTCGTGATGGGTCATCTTAGCTGACTGGAATGTCGATCGTCAGTTCAGCCGGTGCTGCATTTGCTTCCCTGGATTCCCCACATCATCTCTCAGATATATGTCTCTATAGAACCGAGAATGTTGCTCGAGCCAGGGCTCGGGCACCACTTGTCAATCGTCAGTAGTCTGGATCTGGACGGAGCAGTCCATAACTTTTCCTTTCTCTCTCCGCTGAGCCTCCCTCAGCTCAGCCACATAGCATGCGTGACCAGTCGCCTGATTGCCATGCACCACACCAACTTCTTTATTTGTTGGGAACTTTGAATTCAAACACCATGGGATCAAAGCTGTCCTAAACTCCGCCAGGGCCGGCCTATCCAGAAACACATTATATGGAGAATCAACATCCAACACTATAAATGGTAGGAGTTACACCCTCCTATGCTCTCCTTCTCCCAGTTCAACTGGCAACTTAACATACCCCACTGCATCAGTCGCTGCACCATTAAAGCCATGGATACGGGCTTTAGATGGCTTTAAATCTTTTGTCTCCATATTCATTTGGTCGTATGACTTTTTGAAGATGATGTTAACAGAACTTCCACAATCAATCAAAATTCTCTTTACATATGCCGGACCGATCGTCGCAGATATGACCATCGGATCGACGGTATGAGCCTCCACCTTGTCCGCATCTCGGCTTCTAAATACTATATCATCAGTTATCATGCGTTGCTGCTTAGCAGCGGTCCTATCCTCCACAATCGAACAACACTCATAATCTGCATACCTTAAGGAGTTAGAATATCGCTCCATCTCCTGCCAACTCTTATCTGCAGGGCGAGGTCCCCCGACTATCATGTTTATGACCAATCTACCCACGGTTCGGGCAGGTTCCACTGGTTCACGTGGAGCCGGCCTGCGTTCGTGATCTGATGTTCCTTGCCTGCCCTCATGTGGGTTCTTGACAAACTCCAGCAATTTTTTCTGTCTGATTAGTTTTTCTATGACATCATGGAGGTGTCTACACTCGTCTGTATTATGCCCGTAAGTTTCATGAAAGAGGCAATACTTCCCAGTCCGCTTCTGCTCCTCTGTTGACTCCTTTGGGCGCGGCTTTCTATACTGGAATGTATTACAAGTTGATAGGTAAATATTCTCAAGAGATGCATTTAGTGGGGTGTACTCCTTGTAGATCGGAATCTTTGGCTTCCATTTCCCTTCTTTTCTTTTCTTTTCGGGATTTCCTCCTTCGGGTCCTTTAGATTGCCCAGGCTTGTTCTGGACATTGGTTTGAACCTTTCCTGAGTTGTTACCGGATTGTTACACGATGATGTTATTTTTCACAGACTCCTAAACAAGACCTGGTGCCTTATCTTGCCTTGTCCATCTAGCTTTCTCTGTTCTTATGAATTGACGAGCCTTCGAATAGAAACGCTCCAACGTAGTTGGGGGCTTTCCTGCCAACCAATCTCCAAACTCTGAATCCGGATCTACTCCTCGCATTACCGCCATCAGAATTGCGTGGTCATTAGGATTGCTAACTTCAGTAGCCGCAATATGAAATCTTTGCAAGTACTCTTTCAATGACTCCCCCGGAGCCTGGATTACACTAGATAAGGGCATCACATCCTTTAGACGAGTGGCGTGTATCCTAAATCGTTCTACAAACTTTGTTGCCAACTCATCAAAGCTGGATATAGACCGTGGGGGAAGTCGAGTGAACCACATGGTGGCGATTTCGGATAAAGTGATCGGGAAGCATCTACACTTGGTTGCATCATTCGCTCTAGCCGAATCCATCATCCACTCATGCCTATCACGTGTTGCCTGGGGTCGGTCTTTCCTTCATAGGATGGGATAGTTGGCATGCTAAACTTTCTGGGTATTTGGCCTGTAGAATAGAATCTGTGAATGGAGTATGACTCCTGGATATTCCCCAATCTTCATTGGTCAGGCCTTGATTCTCTCTCATCAACTATCTGACCATAGCTGATAAGCCCGGAGTTTGTATAGAGGATGGAATGTTGGATTCGGTTCTACGGGACCGCTTAGGTTGGTGTCTCCTCTGTTGGCGGTCTGCCAAACATGTATCTTGGAGACCAATTTCATTGTGGTCTTGGTGAGCCGAATGTCTAGTCTCCACACGTGCTCCAACTCCTAAGTTTCTCGTTCTGGCTTGATTGTGGTCTCCAAGATTTAAGTGGTCTCTAGTTGATTGATCATTATCACTCCCTTATGCAGTTTCCTTTTTGCGGCATCTACGCCTGGGAGGTTCATCGGATAAAGTTGAGCTATCAGAAGAAGAGTAAGGAACAGGGCTACCTCCAGCATTTTGATGCTGTTGCTGAGTAAGTTGAGTCATAAGGTTAGCGTTAGCTTAAATCTACTCAGCGAGTTGTCTTTTACTTTTCATGAGTTCTCTCATCAAATCATTGAATTCTGTCCTAGTAACAATTTCTGTCTGGTTATGAGCTTCGGCAGTCCCTATGCCGGGGTTAACTTGCTGATTGCTAGGTCCTATCTGTTGTACGCTAGCAGTCTCATTGACATTCGCGTTATGAGAGGCTGATCGGGTACGTGGTCTTCCCATAGTAGAGTTGTCGATCAAACTCTGAGTTGATTCAACGGACGTCCTATGAATAAATCGGGTCTCCCTCGAGAGATTTATTCAATCCAGTAGCTACAAAGCAGATCCTAGCGGCTTGAGAATTCGGTTCTCAGTGAAAGCACCAAAATGTTAGCACCAGAATTGGTTACTAACACCCTTAAGAAGGATTGTGTAGAGAGATTAATGAAGCAAGTAAATTAAAACAGAGAACTGTATGCTAAATTAGATGCAAAAATAAAGAACACCGGATTTATAGCGGTTCAGCGTAATTGCCTACGTCCACATTAAGTTTTGATCTTTATTGCTTTCACAAGTGATTGAATACAGATACAATCTGTACTATAAAGACTTGAATACAAATGCTAAGTAAAATAGAGTGAGTTTTAAAAGCAGCAGAGTCTTCCCAGTGTTCTTGGAAAAAGGTCCCTTTCACTGTGCCCCTACCCTTCTATTATAGATGAAGATGGGTTGGACTTCCTTAATGGGCCTAGGAGCAAGATACCTTGGCCCGTGGTGAGTGACTTCTGTATGCCGAGCCGCAAACTCCGAATGGCAAATGCCGAGCCACATATCCAAGCCGAACGGTACTTTTATGCCGAACGAGGCAGTGTGTTGAGTAAAGAGTGATGGCCGAACAAGACCCGATGCCGGTCGAGGGGAGATGCCGAACGACTTACTTATGTCGTGCGAGGCCACATGCTGAGCGATGCTTAAGCCGAGCCTCTTGTTACATGGTCAAACATCCAGGTAACACCATCGTTCTAAGTTGAGTATCCATCCAGTGTCTCAAAAATGCATAGGGACATGAAGCAGATGTTTTGGTGGAAGGGAATGAAGAGAGATATCTCTTTCTTTATTAGCAGGTGTTCATGCTGCCAACAAATCAAAGGTGATCATCAGAAGACAGTCAGATTATTACAATCCTTGGAAATACCTAATTGGAAATGGGAAAAGATATCTATGGATTTTATCAATGATTTATGCAGAACCAGAAGAGGAAATGAAAGAGTGTGGTTTATCATGGATCGGCTAACGAAGAGCGCACATTTTATTTCAGCGAAACCAACAAGGACCGTTGCTTCTTTGGCTAAATTTTTTATAAGAGATATAATCAGGTTGCATGGAGTTCCTGTAAGTATAGTAAGTGATCAAGACCTATTTTTACTAGCCAGTTTTGGGAAGCATTACAAGCAACTCTAGGAAAAAAGTTGAGCTTAAGTACATCATACCACTCCTAAACCGATAGACAGACGGAGCAGGTGAATAGGATTCTAGAGGATGTCCTGAGAGCATTTATTCTAGATTTTGGTGGACATTGGAGGATCATTTACATTTAGTTAAGTTCTCCTATAACAATAGCTTCAAGCCAAACAATGGGATGGCACCTTATGAAGCCTTACATGGAAGACCATGCAAGTCACCGGTATGTTGGGTTAAGATGGGAGATAAATTAGTTCTTGGACCGGACATGATCTGAAAGGCTACCGAGAAAGTTGCAGCGATTAAGAAAAGAATGAAGGAGGCACAAGATCGCCAAAAGAATTATGTTGATAAGTGGCAAAGAGATTTGGAGTTCGTGGTTGGAGACTTGGTGTTCGTAAAGATTTCACCAATAAGAGGAACTGTTGATTTGGGAAAGTTGGGAAGTTAGGTCTTAGGTATGTTGGACCTTTTCGGATTCTTGAGAGGATCAAATCACTTGCTTATCGGGTCGAGTTTATTGAGAGGTTGGTGATAGCTCATAATGTGTTCCACATGTCTCATTTGAGGAAGTATGTCCATGACTCATCTTTGATTATGAAGCAATCGGTTCAAGAGGAATTGGAAATAGAACTGAACCTAACAGTGGTTAGATATCCAGTTTATGTTGTGGATCAGGATGAAAAGAGATTGCGTAATAAGGTGATGTGACTAGTTAGGTTTAATGGAGCGAGGATCCAAAAGACTACACTTAGGAGACAGTGGAAAGTATGAAAGAAGCCTATCCCAATTGATGTTAGGATCCAGTTGATGTGAATTATTTACTCGAAAATCCCAGACATTATGATAATATCATTGAATTTCTATATAAAGTTTTTTGGTTATCATAATGTAAAAACCCATGCATGTTTATGTGTGGCTTGGTCTTACGAGATACTTTTAATTTCAAAGTGTTTTTATAGAAGTAAAAGTTAAGTTGTTTAAGTTTAGTCGCATTAGACCCATGTTTGACCCGGAGTTTTACTTTTTTTCCTAAAACTGTTGGTTAGTCAAATTTACATGAGTAGCCAAGTGATCCAAGTTTCTTACGGATGCATTTTAAAGGAGCTGGAGCAGGTGCTTCAGCTTTAGCTAAATTTTTTTCCACTATGATTTATGTATGATCGATGTATTTTGTATGGGCGGAAAGTTATAACTATCCAGTTGAAGTTTTAATGTAATGACTCTGATGTATTATTATGGAAAGGACAATGTAATATCCTATGTTATCTATTATACGGTTTTCTGATTCATGCTGAAATTCAGTGATTGTGTAGTTTCTTCTTATCTTTCTTATTCTTCTACACTTATTGGCTCGTATTTCGATGCAAGAAAGACGGTCGTTACATGTATCATCGGAATTCATGCATGATTATTTTATAAATTATTCTAAATATTCTCACAAAAAAACTACTACCTATAAATATCAAAAATGATACACGGTAGCTGTTTGATATAATATGATGCTCAATAAATTTAATTACTTAGTTCACTGTTATGTATGACAAAAGTGATAACAAAATAGTGTAAAACTCACATCTAGTACCTGTTTGATTGGAATTTATGTTCGGTTATTTTATAAATTGTTTTAAATGTTATTATGACAAAACTGATGCATATATATATATGTACATACATACAAAAATGATGCCTAGTAGTTATTTGATATAATATGATGCTCTATAAATTTAATTAATGAGTTCACTATCATGGATGAAAAAAGTGATACCAAAACAGTGAAAACTTATATCTAGTAGCTATATGATTGGAATTCATGCTTGGTTATTATATAAATTATTTTGACTATTATTAATAACAAAGCTAATACCTATATATATGCAAAAATGATACTCAATAGTTGTTTGATATAATTTGAAAACAACGCTATGTCACATAACTCTTTCACACTTCTACATCGTATATTGAGTTGCCAACTATTCACCATAACATAGTCTACATTATATATTGACATATAAGCTCATAATTTTACTCATTGTTCTGCACTTGACAATTCAGCAAACAAGTAATTACAGACACTTCAAAACTAGAAAGAAAATAAAAATACCATGCAAAATGATACTAATAGCATGCAAAAAATGATACCATAAATGTTTATAGCTGAAATAGATATTAAAAGCATATAAAAACCGATGCCGTAATTTGTAATACCTGAAACTGATACTAATAGCACACAAAATCTGATACCACATTTTTACATGCTTGAAACTGACATAAATAGTACCAAAAACTGATACCAAAGAACAAATAAAAATGAATAAACTAAAAAGCATAAAAATATAATAACACATCACTTCCCATGTCACCTATATATTCCAAAACACATAACAATCAATTAAAATTAATATGATATAACAAAGTTCAACTACAAAGAGTAAATCAATGTCAAATTTAGTATAGGCTAAACCAATATACTTATATAATCAAGGTCAATTACATAAATTTTCCAAAAAAGACATGCAAGCAAGTACAACTCTCAAAAAATTCATAAAAACATGAAATCAAATCATATCTTCTTAGAAACTTGACAATTACATTTATTGTGACCATATTGCTTTCTTACACCACATCTATATTGCTTATTTTGAAAATATGCAAATCCTCCTTTCCGTTTTATAGAAGGTATATCGACACCTTGTGTTCTCCTTAAGTGTCTTAATAACATCTTCAACAATAAGCTTATCAAAATTAGGAATAAGATTAATATAAGAAGAACGATAGGCATAAACGGTGAATAATACTCAACAAAACCATAGACATATAATTCTGACTTATTCATCCACTTAATATCATGAGCATAAGGAAATCCTATGATTTACCATTGATTGCATCTGCAAATCCGTTCTTTAAGATCAACACGAAGAGATTTTGCGGTTTCACTTCAAAAACAAACTCTGAATACTTATATACATCCCATCTAAATCCTTCTTCTATCATTTCACTTAAATGAAACTCGATAGAAGCAGAGGGAGTAGTATTCCACAAATAACACTTCTCTCTCCTTCTAGCCATTTGTTCCACAACTTTAACAGAATACCACCTAAACATGTAGTAATAGGCAATGCTTGTTCATCCAAAATAAAAATATTAAAATTTTCAACAACATTTGAACTATATTCAACGTAACATTTCCCCGGAAAAAATAAATCAGCCCAATTATATAAGGCTTATCCTTCAAAAAATTCACAGAGTAACACCACCTATTTCACAAAATTTAAAACATGCTTCTTCAAATTCATACAAATTAGAAGCTCTATTACATATTTTGAACAAATCAACAATAGAACAATTCTCATTCTTTGCCTTTACAGTTGAAAGAAGATCCCGTTCCATATGCAGATAGTAGCAACTATGAGAGGATGAAGCAAAAAAATCATGAACACCTGAAATCAAACCTTAATGGCGATCCAACATAAAAACCAAATCGCGATCTTCTTCAAGCATTTGTTTAAAGGATTCAAAAACCATTTTCAATTATCCACATTTTGCAGAGAAATTATACCCATAGATAAAGAAAAAACCTACAAATTAAAAAGATCATTAAAACTAAATATAATCAACTGTCAACTTAAAACCGATACCTAAAAATGCTACTTGAAAACTGGTACGTAAAAATTGACAACTTCATTTCAATACTATACATTTAAACATGTTTAAATTTTGGTACCTAAAAACTGATACTAAGCAATAATCTAATGCACACTAACGCCACAAATGCAATACTATGAGATATCACTTTTTGTGCAATAACTAATACTAAGAAAAACTGGTACTAAAATAAAAATGATACTAACAATACCTGAAAAATAGATACTAATTAGTTTTTGTAATAATCACACAACACCATCACATAACTCACAAGAAAACAAAAATAAAAACTCACCTTGATTACCATTTTTTGCACCATCACCCATCAAAACACCTAGACATCTCCTTAAATGAGTAGCATCTAAAAATATCATAGCTCGATAATGCTTGAAACCAAGTATACAAGCACCAAAAACTAAACACCCTCTTAAACTGATTACTGCAAGGATTAATGTCCATGTAGACATAAATACCCGGATTATACTTTTTCAATGCTTCCTAATACCAACTCAAATCATTGTAGGACACAACATCATTACTATGCAATTCCATCAAAGCAAGTTGTTTTCCGAAATAATCAAAAGAGTAAGACAAAGTAAGATTGTATTCTCTTCTTAAATCATCTATTATATCTTTAGGCATCTTACTTGGACAATCACGAATCTCGTCAATGATCAATGATTTAACAAATGCACTAGAACTATGTAGATTGTTCACATTTCTAATACCAACCCCACAAGAATGATCACTAACCATATGTCTAATGAAAAACCTATTTAGTTGTCCCCAATCACAAGAACTATGCACTTTAAAAACACAACCATTCTTAAAAGAAGAGCAAAGAGCGGTAATTTCCTTGCATAATTCTTCAAAAAAACTGGTTCGTATTTTTTTTAAAAATTTTATATGCCATCAAAAATTCTCAAAAATAATAAGCTCCTCCAAAACAAAAACTAACAAAATCAGAAATGGATAATTTTAAACTTCTCTTCAACATATCCTTTAAATAACTTTTACTGCGGACAATAAAATAGAAACACAAGGATCCACTAGAAAATGAATAACTAGGAAGAGTAGATAAACTCAAAATTGTATCACCATCATTTTCCAATAGAGAGCTCTTAACCTTGACAGTAAAAGGAAAGAATGCACTCTTCTTATACAATTGAAAATAAATTATACTTTGAAGATCAAAATCGGCATCAACCACGATAACTTTATTCTTAAGCACATAAGAAGTCTCAATGGACGAAGAAGCAAGTTGAGGCCGATACCGAGAAATTTCATTCTTTAAATCATAAAAAAACAATCAACGGACAACTGAGTGCCGAAAGTATCATCGTCGAATACAAATAAAATAAGAAGGCTATTATCACACTGCAAAATAGATAAAACATCAGTAAATAAATGTTTGCTTCAAATTAACATTTTATTTTCATAACATAATTTTCTTTATATAACAAAAAAAACAGAGTTTTCAAAAATGATACATACAGTATATAAAACAGATACCTAAAAAATGATACTAAAACACCCTTCATTAAATGTTTGATCCTAACAAAACACTAATTGAACTCAATGATTATTTAGTGTATATCATGATATTTACTCTGTAACCACTTCATTTTTTTACATACATAAACAAATAAAATATTAGAATGCTTGCACAGTACATTATTATGAAAAATGATTCAAAGAAAAACAAAAATGATACCTAAAAACCGATTTTCACTGAACTCAACATAGCAATACATTTTCAGTTAAACCAATATGAATGAAGATATACATCAATAATTAAAAAACAAATAACATTCAATTTAAAACAAACTAGAAAATATTAGTTCATAAAGAAGAGAAGAAAATAGTCAATACTCGCTGCTACCAAATTTGCCATGGAATATCAAAGAAGTAAATACAGCAATAAAACTAAATTTAATTTTTAAAAATAAAAACGTTCAATAGAAACAACAAATATCAAATTCTGATAGAACAAAATAAAAATAGAGTAATAGAAGCATACCTAAACTAGGAAACGAGATTTGAAATCAACAAATAAGATTCGAGTCGAGAAATTATGAATAGAAATTATGAAACGAGGTTAGAGAATTTAATTTTTAACGTGCGAAAGTGAAAATGAGGAAGAAATAAATGAGAAGAAGAACGATTTTGAGAAGAAAAGGAGAGTGCGCAGCTAATATTTAGGGCTCTTTGAAATTTTTTAACGACATTGTCCTTGTGCAAAAAATATTAATAGGTTGTCCTAGATATTAGAAAACCTTTGAATATGTCCTTTAGAATATTTTCCTATTCTCAAAATTAAGTATAAAATTTTAAAATATAAACTGTTGAATTTAAAATATAAATGAAATTTTATAAATGTTATATAATAGTTTCATATTTTTTTATAACAAGAATGATAGTTTATTCAAGAAGAGTACTCATTAACCCATAACCTCTATAACCTTTGTCTAAAGCATCGTACCTCTAATTGTTTGAGCTAGAGGTCCTTGATAAAAATATTAATCTCAAAATTATTTTGAAAATAAATTAAATAATTTTGAAACTTATATCAATAAATTGTATTTATAAAATAAATAAATAATTACTAGTTAATTAACTAAAATAAAACATATATAATGGTACATGTATACATACACTTATCTTAAATTGTTTAAGATAAACAATAAATTAATTTTTATAATTTATTAAAAATATATAATTAAAGATGTTTTTAATAAATGAATTATATGATAAATGTATTAATCAAATGTTCATATATATATATATATATAATTATAAATGTTATAATCAATATTCATTTTAAATTATTTAGGATGAACAAAATAAATTTTAAACTTTTAAAACAATTTAATTAATTGGTTAATTAAATTAATAAGTTAAAATTAATTAAATAAGAGTTAATTAATAATATATATATAAGAGTATCTTACAAGTTAAGTAAATTATAAAATTTTATAAATAAATTAAAATTGTATAATACGAGTTTATAATATAAATGAAACGGTATGAAACCTAACATATGTTTAAGGAACAAGTAAATGCATATTATACATGTACCATGATTTCAGATGCATCTAACATTTAAATCACAAAAGTATATCATAAGAAATACATTGTTCCATAAATCGACATCACTTATATAATATATAGTAAAGATTATTAATCTTTGATATATTAGTGTCCTCTATCATTTATATATAGATCATTTTCATAGCTTTATATGTTGAATTTCCTCAAGTTTGAGATGTTATACATAGTATTGTGAATATATTGACTAGCAAGTAAGAGACATGCACGTATTTGTTGAGTATCCTTAAGGTATAAGCATTATTTAATTAGGCCATTTGTAAAAGGTGGGGTGTTCTTCTCCTCACAGGCGAATATTTATTTTCTAAGAAAATAATTGGTACAAGTGAATAATCTCTTTTGAATTGTTGATTTTTCTCCAGGTCGAGATGAGATTAGGAAAAAGACTACGGGCTAGGAGTTGTATACGATACAACCGATAAGGTGTTATCCATCACATGTGAGACTAAGGTCTATTGAGTTTTCTCAAGGTTAGAATCCTAAGGCAAGCAAGTCCTAACACCCATTAGAGAAACTAGAAGATTTTTATGTTCTCTTTTAGGACTTTAAGAAATATAAAAATTATAGTAGGAGCCTTATTAGAAAAATGAAATGAATATATTTAACATTTCGAGCATTGTACGAAAATGTGATAACTAGTTAGATTAATCTACGATGAATGTATGCAACTAATATAATTTGTAAAATGTTTATTAGTTAAAATATACAAATGTATTAAATTAAAATAGACATAGAAATATAAAATATGCTTTAACAATAAATATGTTGGCATGTTGTCGCATCGAGACCTATGCAAGGGCAAATTTTCACAACCACTAAAACCTTCATGCCTCGGCTGCTTAAGTAATTTTATTTGACAAGAACTATACATTGTCTTTTATGAGTGTAACACCCCTAATTTTTAATAACATTATTTGAGAGATTTAATTAGATAAATTAAATAGAATAACATAAATGCTAAGTGATAAGGGGATTGAGACTTGAATTAATTAATTAAAGGCCGAGCCTAATATGTTAATTAATAGGCTTAAGAATGATTTTAGGTTAAACAAATTACATAAGGGTATAATTAGAATTGTCGCCCATTACTCTTACCCATGTATAAGTTCATTCCTACCTTATTATCCCCATTCACGTCATCTTAAATAATACTAAAACGGAAGAGGAACGGCCGGACATTAAATAAGATGATTTCCAAAATTAAAGCTAGAGAATCAAGCTTAGGGGATATCAAATTCATTCCAATCTCCTTATCTAGATCAAGGTGAATAATAATTCCATCCCTAATTTGTTTTGGATCATATATTTTTGGAGTTAAGGGGAAATTCGTTTTTATGCTATATTGGATGACGATATGCTTGATTTATGATTTATATTATTTAAACAAGATTGTTTAAAAAGATTTATGCACGGTTTTAGGTCAAAACCAAGATTTAATGATGGCTAAATTCTATGGGAAAATTTTATGTCATGAGAAACACGATTTTGGAGTTGGGTTTCAATTTTGAGAATTTTCCAAGCTATGGAAAGATTATTATGAATTTTCAAAGGAGATTACAGCTACTTGGGTTTATAAATTTATTTTGAAAAATATATTAAGAATTTGGGTCTGGAATTTTTGATAAGTTAGAAAACATAAATAAAGTGAATTTCTAGAATTTTTGGGCATTTTTCCAATGTGATTTTCTATACAAAATAAATTGGTTTAGAAGAGGGACTTCCTTGCAAAATTTGTTTTGACTAAGGGAAGGGGTTAATTGGTTTACTTAACCAAGGTCTAGATTTGATTAGCGGTGGTTATTTTCGAAAAGAATTTGAAAAGTTAAGGCAACAAATCTGGTGTTGACACGTGGCAGGTTAGTTAGAGAAAAGTTTACTTTATAAAGAACTAAACCAGGTTTACTCAGAAAATAGGTTCCGCCTACTTAGGAATGCACCTTTTAACATAGAAGCTTCCGCCTTCATCCTTGTCAAAACCAACTATGTTGAAACTAAAAAACAAGGTATCACCCTAATGGTATGCAGTGAATTGGAGATAGGTGAAAGGTTAAGTGTCGAAAGCCTAGATTCCAAAGGAGTCGAAAGCTTGATTTTTTTTAATATGAATAGCGCCTGCCTTTGCTTTGTTTCTGCCTTCGACAGAGTCGAAGCAAATGGTATTGAAAGAGGTTCTATAAAGGTTTCGAAAGGGTTTCCATTAACTTAAAATTGCTTTCAACTACGTTCCTTTACTTATAAAAGAATGTTTTAAAAGAAGGGGTTCCTACCTAAATGATACCCTACTGTCGTTCTATAGCCTTTCGATGGTATTGAATGCATCCACGCTTTCGAAAGGGTACTTTGTTTTATAAGTTAGAGTTGCTTCCAGTATCTTTTGAAGGGGGTTAGGGGTTTCGAAGGTGAAGGTTTTGAATGGGGTTTCGACGCTAACCTTCTAATAATTTACCCAGATGATTAAATGCTTTCGGAAGAGATGGTGCTGATGCCATCAAGTTTTCCCTAATATTTTTATATGATATAGGATGGTTTCGAAACAGATGCTTCCTCCTATATTCACTTTGACCCAAATAATATTTTATTTATAAACCCAATGCTTTCGAAAGGGGTACTTTCACTGATTTTGAAAGGGTTACTTCCATTGCTGTTAAAATGGGTACTTTCAACTAGTTTCGAAGATAAGCTTCTAAAGTTAAATGCTAATACTTCAACATATTAAAAAGGTTTTGAAAGGTAGAATTTAAAGTATTATAAGGAAGGAGCCTAATGTTTTAAGAGCTTTCGAAGGAGGTTATCCTATAAAGTTGAAAGCAAGGTTTCGAAGGTATTGAAAGGTTTATAACCCAAACTCTATTTTTAAAAGGAAAAACGCATGGCTATATTAAAGGTGTTTTTATAATGGTTTTAAAAAGAAGCTATCTTTGATAAATTTAAACCCACAAGAGTAGTATTGCTATGTTGTTATGTTGCTTCTTCAAATATGAATATATTCACTTTAAAATGGATCCATTACTGCAATTTGGAGATAAAGGGTAGAAAAAACAGTAAGGTAACCTAGTAGTGAATATAAATTGATAAAACTCCTAAGTGCGCAGAATTACATCCAGGAGGCCAGGAAGACCAGAATATGGGATGCTAAAATATAAAAGAAAGATATTGTCAGGGACAATAGGTTCTCAGTAAGCCCATGAAAACTGTGTAATGGAAAAGATATTGGCAGGGGCTAAAAGGTTCATAGTTAGCCCATGAAAACTATGTATAAATGAAGATGTCAGAAAGATAGGTTTATAGTTAACCCATGAAAACTAGGTATAAAGGAAGACATCAGATAGATAGGTTTATAGTAAGCCCATGAAAAACTATGATTTGATACTGGCAGGGTCAGTAGGTTTGTAGTTAGCCCATGAACACTAAATCCGGATGAAATATTGACAGTTGTCAATAGTTTCCTTGTCAACCCATGAAAACTAGGGTAAGAAGAAATGGTATTGGAGTTACTAATAGCTTCATAGTAATCCTATGAAAACTATGTAATTGGACAGGGTGCCTTAACTGTTTCACCGGTTATTGGTCAACCCATGAAAACTCATAATTTAATAGTAATCCTATAAAATATAATTGAGACAGATAGCCTAAAATGAATGGGGATGGGTAATCCAGAAGTGGTTCATTTGTTTATGTAGATCATTATATTATACTATTTTGAATTGATTTATCCATTGTGGAATGCAAGAGCACGTTATATGGTTTTATAAAAAGGTTTTGAGATACTAGTGAGGGTAGACCCGTTGTGCTTAGCGGCATGGTCTCACTAGATATCTAAATGATTTAAAATGGTAGATTATTATTCATACTAGGCATTATGTATGAGTCGAAGTTTATGTTTTCCCCTTAAATGCTCAAGTACTCAATTGATTTTGAATAGTTTAAGCGTTGAGATTTTCAAGTACCTCTTAAGACGAATAAGCTTCCGAAGATGTGCAAGAGGCACGATAGCTATTTAGAGCTCTCTTTTCTTTTCGATTCTGCCACATTGTTTGTAAAGGCAAAGTTGTTATATTGCCTATATATATACTTTGATCATCCAAGGGGGAATCTTCATATGTCGCTCTTGGCCTATGTTGTAATAACTATATTTTCTCTGAACATGATTTTCGAATTTAAGATTATTTAATGAATTGAAAATATTTTGGAATGAAATGTGAGTTTTTTGAAGTTTAATTTTTTTTCCATATTCAAGTGTTTTTGTCTATCAATGAATCTAACACCACCGTATTTAGTCGTCTAGGATTAATAACTATGGATGACTACAACATTCATAGTCGTTGGTGTTGGGCCTCCAAGTAGGGTGCTGTTACAAGTTGGTATTAGAGCATAGGTTTATGAAACTTTAAAAGAAAGTTAAATCTAAAGGTTTTTGAAATATAATCCAATGAATTTGAAAATATGATCGAGGATTGGGTTAACGCCATAGTAACGTACTTGTATTATATATATATATATATAAGTACGTATTTCCCTCTCTCTTAGACCATTCTTCTGTATCTTGCTAAGGTCATATGTTGATTTACGATAAATATGATATGGAAGCAGGAAATAGAAGAAGAAATCTAGGTAGAGGAAGCATCACAATCAACGGAAATGCTCGACCTAATACCAGGAGGAACCAAGGTCGATAGGCTAATGCTAATCCAAATGCTGAAGCCAATGTAGGTGCTAGAAATCCGCCAGTAGATACAGGAATGGTGTATCAGTTGTTGGCCAATCTTTTGCAAGCTGGAGTTGATGTGGCTCTAACTGGAATAACTATGCTGAGCTAAGCAGAGACTACACTAGTTTAGGTGGAAAGCTGTTTGTTGGAATGGAGGATGCTGTAGAAGTTGAGAATTGGCTATTGAGTTGTGAAAGGATCTATGTTGATCTGAGCTTGGACGATGGGCAAAAGAGAAGGCTATCCTCTAGGCAGTTGCAAGGGGCAACGCTTCACTAGTGAAATAGTGCGACCATCGGAGTTTCGGAGGAAGAGCCGACGTGGGATAATTTTATGAGAAGGTTTTAGCAAAGGTTTCAATCTGAGGTTGCTAAGTCTGCATTGATGAGGAAGTTTATGGATCTTATCCAAGGTGAGATGTCATTGGTCGAGTACGCTGTTTAGTTTGTTGAGCTTTCTCGATATGGATATGCTTTGGTTGAAACTAATGTCAGAAAGAATGAAAGGTTCATCCGAGGACTATGACTTGAGATTACTAGGATGACCAAGACCCATATCCGAGAACCTAGTAATGTGGTGGTGGAGATGGTCATTCGCCATGAAGAGATGCTTGCTATTTCAACTAGAGAGAAGCATGTTGAATCCCAGGATCCTCAAGGAAAGAAGAGAAAGTTCTTTAAGAAAAAGGGAGTCCATAAAGAGGATGCTGTCAAGAAGGAAAAGGCTGATTTAGTATGCTATAAATGTGATAAGAAGGGTCACTATGCAAATGAGTGACGTTCAGGCAAGGGAAAGAAGGCTGCAAACAAGAAGAATGTGAAATGCTTTAACTGTGATCAAGTTGGGCATTATAAGAACGAGTGTCCAGAGCCAGCCATAGAAAATAAGGGGAAAGTTTTTTATGCTAGATCATCAACTAAGCCTACTGCAGCTGATAAAGGAAAAATTATGAAGGAAGGTACGTTTTTGATTCAGAATATACCAGTTAGGATACTTTTTGATACCGGTGCATCACTTTCATTTATATCCCAGTGTTTGGTTGATAGGTTATGCTTAGAACCTATATACCTTGTTACTTCCTTAAGGGGTGTGAATCCAATAAGAGGGTATGCAACTCCACGAATAAGATGTGATCGGTTAAAACTTGATTTGTTAGGCCATAAGTTTGCATGTAGATTGTATGTTTATGATTTCGTAGATTTCGGAATCATTTTGGGTATGGACTGTTTGAGGAGGTCTGAGGCTAGGATATTTTGCCAGGATGGGGAGATATCTTTGAGACACCCTAATAGTCATAACCGAATTATATTCTCAGTAGAGAATCTAACCGAAGTAGTGGTGCTTTGTTAAGTGCAACGGAAGTGGAAGAAGAGCTAAGTCGGGTTCGAATAGCAAGAGAGTTTGCAGATGTGTTTGAGCCAGTCACAGGACTACCACCGAAATGAGCTATTGAGTTTCAGATAGATCTTGTGCCAGGAGCTGAACCTATGAGTAGACCACCTAGCAGGATGACATCAACAAAGATGAAGGAACTAAACATGCATTTGGTGGTTCTAGAAGGAAGGAATTTGATTAGACCAAGCAGTTCACCTTAGGGAGCAGTCGTAGTGCTCTGATTAAAATAAATGGGTCATTGAGGATGTGTACCAACTATCATAAGCTAAACGAGAGGACGATAAAGAATATGTATCTTTTGTTGAGAATTGATGACCAGTTTGATTAGTTGAGTGGAGCCAGAATGTTTTCCCAGTTGGATTTAGCGACAGGGTTCCATCAGTTAAGAGTAGCAGAAGATAGTATTCCTTTGACTACATTTTAGACTAGATATGGTTTGTATGAGTGGTTAATATGCCATTCAGGTTGACGAATGCACCTGTTTTCTTTGTTGATTTGATGAACCGAGTCTTGCGAGAGTATTTGGATAGATTCATGTTGGTGTTTATAGGTGAAATTTTGGTATAATCTAAGGATGAAAGAGAGCATGAAGATTATAGTAGACTTGTGCTAGAAACGCTGAGGCAGAATCAGCTAAAGACAAAGTTTTATAAGTGTCATTTTTGGAAGAAAGAGGTTAAGTTTCTTGGTCATGTGGTTTCAAAGAAAGAATTATCAGTCGATCCAGATAAGATCAAAGCTGTGAGCAATTAGAAGATACCAGAGACGGTGACTGAGATCAGAAGTTTTGTTGGACTTGCTGGCTACTACCGGAGATTCATCAAGGATTTCTCGTGGATAGCAGCGTCTTTGACTAAGCTAAGCAGGCAGGAAGTGAAGTTTTTATGATCCGACAAATGTGAGGAAGCATTCCTTAAGTTAAACCATTTGTTGACCAATGCAACAGTGTTGGTAGTTCCAGATAGAAACTAAGGGTTGGTAGCATACACTGATGCGCGTGGGATTGGATTGGTAGCAATGTTGATGTAGAAGGGAAAAGTCGTTGCTTACACATCTAGGCAACTTAGACCGCATGAAGTAAGATATCATGCTCTTGATTTGGAGTTGGCTACGGTGATTTACGCCTTGAAGATTCGAAGGCATTATCTCTTTAGGGAGAGATTTGAGTTGCATACCAATCATAAGTCTTTAAGATATCTATTCTCTCAAAAGTAGTTGAATGTGCGACAGTAGAGATGGATGGAATTTTTGACTGCTTATGATTTTGGTATTGAAAATATACCCCACGGAAAGGAAATAAGGTAGCGGATGCTCTTAGTAGAAGACATCAGAACGTTGTGTTAGCTATGTTGGCAGAATGTAAAGATCTAGAAGCTTTGGTTAGTTGTGGTGTACGATTGAGATCGAATGCTAGTTCTAGTCAAAGTACTGCCTTGATGTCCTGTTCAGAAGTTCAACCAGTGTTGATCGAGCGAATTGCTTCTAAGCAGAAAGAGGATCCATTATTAGCTGAGAGGATCAATAGGCTTTAGGTTGGAACTGAGGTCGATGATTTGAAAGATTTTGGTCTTGACCAGAGAGGGTGTTTAAGAAAGAAGGGACAGTCATGTGTTCCAGATGTGAAGAACTTGAGAAGAGAAGTTCTTGGGGAATATCATCGATCCAAGTTTACGATTCATCCTGGAGGGACCAAGATGTATCTAAATATGAAGAGGAGCTTCTATTGGGAAGGCATGAAAAGGGATGTTGGTTTGTGGGCTAGGCAGTGTGTAAAGTGTAACCAAGTGAAACCAGAACATCAGAAGCCAAGTGGGTCACTTAGCCTTTAGATATTCCAGTTTGGAAATGGGATTCGATATCAACGGATATTATAGATAGGTTGCCAAGGTCAAGGAATGGAAATGAAAGTATATGGGTTATTGTGGACAGGTTGACCAAGGGTGCCCATTTCATTCGAGTAAAGTCGACTGGGACGGCACCAGTTTTGGCAAAGTTGTTCATAAAGAACATAGTTAGACTTCATGGAGTTCCTAGTAGCATAGTCAGCGACAGAGATGCTTTATTCACTAGTGAATTCTGGAAGAGTCTATGAGTACCACATATCACCCATAGATAGATAGCCAGACAGAAAGAGTCAATAAGGTGCTCGAGGACTTATTGAGAGCTTGTGTATTGGACTTTAGTGGATCTTGGGAGGATCACCTAGATTTGGTTGAGTTTTTCTATAATAATAGTTATTAGACAAGTATAGGAATGACGCTTTTTGAAGCTTTGTATGGAAGGCCGTGCAAATTTCCTTCATGTTGGTTGAAAGCTGGAGACATATTAGACTTAGGTCCAGATTTGGTAAGGGAGGCATCAGAGAAAATTGAGTTGATCCAAGAACGGATAAAGGAAGCTCAATCTAGACAGAAAAGTTATGCAGATAAAAGGCATAAGGTCCTAAAGTTCTCAGCTGGAGATAGAGTTTTATAAAGGTATCACCGATGAAGGGTGTGGTACAATTTGGGAAATCAGGAAAGTTGGCCCCAAGATATGTTGGTCTATTTCAGATTATAGAGAGGATTAGGAAGCTCGCATACAGAGTAGAGTTGCCAAGCAATATGGCAAGTGTCGATAATGTATTTCATGTGCCTCATATTTGCAAGTATGTGCATGATCCAGAGGCTATTATTCCTCAGACAAAGTTGAAGGACTTGGTAGTAGAGCCTAATTTAACTTTTTCTAGACAACCAGTTGGCTTGTAGCGAGAGATGAGAAGAGACCGAGGAATAAGATGGTCAAGTTAGTGAAAGTTCAGTGGAGCGATAACGAGAAGGACTGTACTTGGGAGATAGAGGATAGGATTCGAGATACTTATACTGGTCTACTTTGAAGGTATGTCTATATTAGATTTATATAAACATTTTCTAGCCCAGCAGACTAGTATGGATGTTAGGAGTCATTACAGATGATTTCTATGTTTAGTGTTTAGTCCTTACTGAATTTCGACGACGAAATTCTTTAAGGAGGGGAGCCTGTAACACCCCTAATTTTTGATAATATTATTTAGGAGATTTAATTAGATAAATTAAATAGAATAATGTAAATACTAAGTGATAAAGGGATTGAGACTTGAATTAATTAATTAAAGCCCGAGCCCAAAATGTTAATTTACGGGCTTAAGAATGGTTTTAGGTTTACAAATTTCATAAGGGTATAGTTGGAATTGCCGCCCATAATCTTTATTCATATATAAGTTTGTTTCTACCTTATTCTTCCCATTTACGTCATTTAAAAAAACTAAAACGTAAGAGGAACGACCAGTCATTAAAAAGGAAGATTTCAAAAATTAAAGCTAGCGAATCACGCTTAGGGGGAATCAATCTCAATCTAATCTAATTATCTAGATCAAGGTGAAAAATAATTTCATCTCTATTTTGTTTTGAATCATATATTTTTGAATTTAAGGGTAAATTCATTTTTATGATATATTGGATGATGATATGCCTGATTTATGATTTATACGATTTAAACAAGATTATTTAAAAGGATTTATGAACGGTTTTAGGTCAAAATCGAGATTTAATGTTGATTAAATGCCATAGGAAAATTTTATTTCATGTGAAACATGATTTTGAAGTTGGGTTTCAATTTTGAGAATTTTCCAAGCTATGGAAGGATTAATATGAATTTTCATAGGAGATTATGGTTATTTGAGTTTATAAATTTATTTTGGAAAATATGTTAAAAATTTGGGTCTGGAATTTTGATATGTTAGGTAACATGATTAAAGTGAATTTCTAGAATTTTTGAAAATTTTTCCAATGTGATTTGCTATGCAAAATAAATTGTTTTAGATGAGGGACTTCCTTGCAAAATTTGTTTTGACTAAGGAAGGGCTTAATTTGTTTACTTAACCAAGGTCTATATTTGATTAGCGGCAGTTATTTTCGAAAAAGAATTTGGAAAAGTTAAGGAAACCAAAAAAATTTGGAAAAGTTAAGGAAACCAATCTGGTGTTGACACGTGGCAAGTTAGTTAGAGAAAAGTTTACTTTATAAGAACTAAACCAGGTTTACTCAGAAAATAGGTTCTGCCTACTTAGAAAAGCACCTTTCGACATAGAAGCTTCCGCCTTCATCCTTGTCCAAACCAACTATGCTGAAACCAATATACAAGGTATCACCCTGATGGTATGCAGTGGATTGGAGAAAGGTGAAAGGTTAAGTGTCGAAAGCCTAGCTTCCGAAGGAGTCGAAACCTTGGTTTGTTTTTAATATGAATAGCGTCTGCCTTTGCTTTGTTTTAGCCTTCGAAAGAGTCGAACCAGATGATTTTGAAAGAGGTTTTATAAAGGTTTTGAAAGGGTTTCCATTAACTTAAAATTGCTTTCGATTTGGTTCCTTTACTTGTGAAAGAATGTTTTAAAAGAAGAGTTTCCGACCTAGTCGATACCCTTCTGCCGTTCTCTAGCCTTTCGATATTATTGAAGATATCTATGTTGTCGAAAGGGTACTTTGTTTAGAGCCGCTTCCAGAAGCTTTCGAAAGGGGCTAGGGGTTTCGAAGGTGAAGTTTTCGAAAGGGGTTTCGACATTAGCCTTCTAATATTTTACCCAAATGATTAAATGCTTTTGAAAGAGATGGTGTCGACGCCATTGAGTTTTCCTCAATATTTTAATATGATAAAGGATGGTTTTGAAACGGATGCTTTTGCCTATATTCACTTTGACCCAAATAGTATTTTAAGTATAAACCCAATGCTTTCAGAAGGGGTACTTTCAATGATTTCGGAATGGTTACTTCCATTGGTGTCGAAAGGGGTACTTTCAACTAGTTTCGAAGCTAAGCTTCTAAAGTTAAATGCTAATACTTTAATATATTCAAAATGTTTCGGAAGGTAGAATTTAAACTATTATAAGGCAGGAGCCTAAACTTTTTAAGAGATTTCAAAGGAGGTCATCCTGTGAAGTTGAATGCTAGGTTTCGAAGGCGTCGAAAGGTTTTATAAACTAAATTCTATTTTTAAAAGGAAAAACCCATGGCTATATTGATGGAGTTTTTATAATGGTTTTAAGAAGAAGCTATCTTTGATAAATTTAAACCCAAATGAGTGATATTGTTATGTTGTTATGTTGCTTCTTTAAATATGAATATATTCGCTTTAAAATGGACCCATAAATGCATTTTGGAGATAAAGGGTAGAAGAACCGGTTAGGTTAACCCAATAATGAATATAAATTGATAAAACTCCCGAATGAGTAAAACTACATCCAAGAGCTCAGGAAGACTAGAATATAAGACACTAAAATATAAAAGAAAAATATTAGCAGGGGCCAATAGGTTCTTAGTAAGCCCATGAAAACTGTGTAAAGGGAAAGATATTGGTAGGGGCCAATATGTTCATAGTTATCCTATGAAAACTATGTATAAAGGAAGATGTTAGATAGACAGGTTAATAATTAGACCATGAAAACTACGTATAAATGAAGATGTCAGAAAGATAGGTTCATAGTTAGCCTATGAAAACAATGTATAAAGGAAGATGTTAGATAAATAGGTTCGTAGTAAGCCCATGAAAACTATAATTTGATACTGGCAAGGTCAGTAGGTTTGTAGCTAGCCCATGAAAATTATATCCAGATGAAATATTGACAGTTTTCAATAGGTTCCTAGTCAACCCATGAAAACTAGGTTAAGAAGAAATGATATTGGGGTTACCAATGGGTTCCTTATCAACCCATGAAAACTAGGATAAGAGTAAGATGTTAGAGTTACCAATAGGTTCATAATAATTGCACGAAAACTATGTTGAATAGGGAGTCCTTAATTGTTTAACCGGTTATTAGTCATCCCATGAAAACTAATAGGTTAATAGTAATCATAGAAACTATAATTGAGACAATTAGTCTAAAATGAATGGGGTGGGTAATCCAGAATTGATTTATTTATTTTTGCATATCATCGCATTATACTATTTTGAATTGTTTTAACCATTGTGGATGTAGGAGCACAGTATATGGTTTTATAAAAAGGTTTTGAGATACTAGTGAGGGGAAATCCATTACGCTAAGCGGGTCTCACTAGATATCTAAATGATTTAAGATGGTAGATTATTATTCATACTAGGCTTTATGTCTGATTCGAAGTTTATTTTTTCCATTAAACTCTCGGCTACTCAATTGATTTTGAGTAGTTTGAGAGTTGAGGTTTTTAGGTACCTCTTAAGACGAATAAGCTTCCAAAGACGTACATGAGGCATGATAGCTATTTAGAGTTTTCTTTTCTTTTTTATTCCATTCTGTTGTTTGTAAAGGCAGAATTGTTATATTGCTTGTATATACTCTGATCATCCAAGGGGGCATCTTTATATGTCGCTCTTGCAATATGTTGTAATAAATATATTTTCTCTGAACGTGATTTGCAAATTTGGGATTATGTAATGAATTGGAAATATTTTGAAATGAAATGTGATTTAGTTTGAAGTTTAAATTTTTTTTCCATATGCATATGTTTCTGTGTATCAATGAATCTAACACCGCCGTATTTGATCGCCGAGGATTAATAATTATGGATGACTGCAATATCCATAGCCGCTAGTTTTGGGCCTCTCAAAATAGAGGGATGTTACATTGAGTTTTGAACTCTTGAGCAACATATAATATGGATATTTGATCCACATTCGATCATATATAAAAGTTATATGGCAAACAGTCACGATTCGTAATGTACGAAACTTCAATGCAATTAGTTCATTTGAAATATCCAAGTAAAGCATAATGCGAAATTGTATATTCAATATGATTGTTTACAATAATAATCTTATTGTGTTAGATGTAGCACTAGACCAAGAGCTACAAGATGTATATAGGAATTCGATCACCGAAATATCAGTTTGATCATTTTACGTAAAGTGAATGTAATTTAGGCATGGTGGGGACGAAGAGAGAATGATTACCTCTGCTTCATGAAGAGACGTTGGATAAAATATTAAAAGATACGTAATATGAAGTAAGAAATATGATTTCTATTCTAAATGTATTTTCACATAGAAAATTGTTTCTATGAAAGTTATTTTTTGAGCTTAAGATATTTGATCTAAGACTCTTGACTATAATAGGTGACAGAGTATGGAATAGAATTTTGTCATAAGTGGTTGAATAAAGTTTCAAATTTCTTACACTATTATAGTAAGGGCAAAAATTGTTAGAATATATCAAATAACACTTCTTAATGGATGCATCAAATTACGAATTATTTTTCATAAATATACTGAATACATAAATAATAGTTGTTTTTGGTATTGACTAAAAATGGATATAGTTTTATTTTGATATGATTAACGTGAATGTCCATCATAATATAAATATATAATAATGGTATTTATCAAAAAAACGATGCTTTAGAAATACAAAAATATCAAAAAATTTACAATTATTTTGAAATTATGCATTAAGCCACAATTTTGAGGTAAAACAATAATCATATGATTATGAATCATATGGTACTAATGAATTGTATTTTAGAAGATTAAGAATGAAGCACTTATTCCATGGGAGTGATAAAAGAGTTAATGAACTCTTCGATTGATAAATATAGATGTACGCAGTTCAAAGTGTAATTGTCACCAAAATGGAACCACTTACTCTGTCAAATTAACAGATGAGTTTTCACTGAAATTAACATGTGTATTTAACGCATAATTAGTGTATTTATGATAGATTAATTGAATATAAAACGGAAGTTAAAAACATAACATGTAAAGAAAATAAATATTCGATTTGATCGAATAGGTGAGTGTATTAGAAAAGATTTTCCAAAAGTATATAAAAAGGAATAAGATTCAATCTCAAAAGTCACTCATTCATATAATACATAATGAGGTATCGATAAGGAATAATCATATTTTGCTGGATAAAGAGTGATTGATAATGAGTGAAGTTGAGTTTACTTCTTTCTGTAAGGATGTACTCTTAAGAATAAGTATATATTTTAAAACTAATTTCAACCAAAACATAGTTTACGAGATTATAGAAATAGAAGTTTATAAGAAATACATACATACATACATACATACATATATATATATCCTAGGTCAACGAGTTGATAGATCGTGTAAGTCGACTTTTTCTTGAGGGATCTTGAGTGGATCGCCCCAAAGCAATTTAAGGCAAGCCAATATTAATTGAGGAATTTATGTTACAAATGTGAATTTGCATACTCAGAATGAACCATTTATAGATATATACATATATACTTACATAATACATATATATACACACACACGCACGTACATAATCCGATTCATAAAATGTTTCTAAATGTCTGTTCCATTATACCGGGAAACAACTGTCGTTTCAAGAATTGTCAACTTCATGACGAATGAATTTCTTTTAGAGATTATTGGTAATAAACTGGACTTTGTGGTATGATTCAAAGATAAAACTGATTACGATGATGAAATGGAATTAACCAAGTCAAAGTAGGCACAACTCGAATGTCTAATAAGAACTCTCGCATATTAAAGATAAACTATGAGTTACATATCAATGTCAAAAAAACAATCTCCTTAATTATGTCGAAAAAAGAACTCTAACACAATGATCAAATCCAAAATGCATTCCGAGTGCGTCATCAAAATTTGATTTTGATAGGGATACTTATATGATCAGTTGATCTCCAAAGTGTTTTTGAGAAAAGGTTTAATACAGGTGGAATATAACACCTAAAAAAGAACAATAAACAAGTCATCCATTTGTGATCCACCAAAGGAAAATAAAACCAAAATGCAGGCTAAGAAACTTAAACCACGGACCATATTAAAATAAAAAACTTAATATTCAGCTGAGGAAAATTATTTGGGTTATTGTCGAGAAGACCCTCATCGAAACAACATTGAACTCAGCTACTTACGCATTGCTACCAAGTTTTCCTTAAAAACAAACATAGACTTATATTGCGTATCACAACATAAAAGGAAGATACCAACAAATGCTAACGTATATCAACATTTTGGCTTGGATCAAATTTTTTGACATAAAATAGCAGGAATCAATTGATCAGTAACAAATCATAACATCTAAGAAATGAAAACGGTATCTGTTTGAAAGTTGAACCAACGAGGTCTACCTTTTTATAGCAGGAAATTATTGTCAACGACAAAATTTCTTAGCATTTCAACCTCAACGACAGACCTTTCGAATTTTTGCCTCAAGGACAACTTTCTTTAGATTTCAGTTTTTAGTTATTGATGACAGTTTTTAGGTATTAAAAAAAGTCGCTGAAAAAAACAATCTATATTATTAATCATTTTCAGGTGTACATGGAAAATTAAAATGACAATAATAATACCAACATAGATTAAAATAGCTATAAAGAGTATCATATCTAACCTGATTAAGGAGTCCTCGGCGTAGAACTTTAACTCCTTTCAAGTCAGCTTTGAAGATCCCTACGCTTTTTCCCTAGATAATCCATAAACATGGACCCAAAAAATGTCTATTTAAAACCTTGGATAACAAGCTATATATATTTATAAGCTATATAAATAGTCTACGTATTAAGTTAAAACACTATGCTTATGCATGAAATACTGATAATATACTTTCTGAATCATAAACAGTTCTTCATCCTATATAAATCCTGTGTATTACGATAAGTGGAGACATGTATGATATATTGATATATTGATATATCATCCTATACAAAGCCTGTGTATTACATTGATATATTGATATATTATCCTACACAAATATATCGACATAGTCTACGTATTAAGTTAAAACACTAAGCTTATGCATGAAATACTGATAATATGCTTTCTGAAGCATAAATGGTTTTTCATCTTATGCTAAGCCTATACACATTACGATAAGGGGTGACAAGTATTATATATTTTTCTTTGTGTAAGTAGCATAAGCGATTGACCTGATCAGAGACCACAATCATAACTCCATGAATATTTTAGAGAAAACCTTAAACAAAGCCGACGATCCATGTTTGATTCTCGTAAGCTAAGGCTAACAATCTAATTAATCATATCCAACAGACGTCATGGCTTCATATTCATATTGATTGATCATCCCGATACATTATAAAATTGTTGGCGCTAACATGTATATTTTTTGTTTATTAAGTTGTTACCATTGAACACATCCTATTTTGGGAGGAGCCTAAAATGCAGTTGAAGGATTTAGCGACTTAGATCCATTCTAAATATGTCTTGCAGTTTTAATCATTAGGGACTGGTGTCGGTTGGTGCATGTAGTTGATTTAGATTTTATTTTTTATTTTTTATTTTTTTTAAATTTAAGATCATTTTTCAATTATAATATAATAGTGAACATAACGTGAATAACTTACGTACAAAATATGTGCATCTAGTAGTTTAAAGATTCTTTTGATGCCTTGTAAGTCATATCTTTTAGAGACCTAAATAAAAAGTGAATATTAGACAAACATATCTAAAATCAAACTTAATGCAAAGCCGGTCATTGTAAAAAATAAAACATACTTTCTACGTCTATGTTTTTGTTTTACACCTATTTTTATGCTAAATTATCCTTGCGCTTCAAAGTCGAGCCGTGCTTCTTCTTCTTCAGTTTCTTCGGATCAAATTGAAAGCCGAGTTGTTTCTTCAGGCAAATGTTTAATTTTCAATTTCAAAAAAAAACTGCAACTATTTGAAGATGAATCAATCTTGTTTACAAAAATATGAATTGTTTTTTTATTTTTTATGCATTGTTGGTGTTGTTTTGATGTTTGAATAAATTAATTATAATGAGAAATGGTTGCAGTTTGATATTTGAAGTTGTGTATAAATATTGCAAATATTACCTATAATAACATTCATACAGTTCTTTCCTGCGATTATTTTTAATAGTTGCTGGAAAATCAGCAATTTTTAAGATTATTTACAGACATTGATGCAAATTTCCATAATAATTGCAAAAAAGTTAGCAAATAGTGAAAATATTTACATATAAATATGCTTTTAAGAATATTTACAGATACCGGTGCAAATATTCAGAATAATTGCAGAAAAGTCGGCAAATATTGGAATTTTTTGCATATAAATATGCATTTCTATAAGAATTTTTCTCTGCAATTGTTAATTTCAATATTGCATTACGAAAATGAATTTTATCTTCAAAGAATACATACATAAAAACTGCATTTACCGAGAATATTTGCAAATATGTGCATTAGAAACTGCAAATAGTGAAAATACATGCATAAAAGTCTGTAAATATTCCAATATTTGCAGAAAAATATGCAGATTTTTTTTTTTTGAAATGTTACTTTATATACAACAAATCATTGGGACAACATATCTCATGTCAATAAACGTACGAAAGCAAGTTTCGAAATTGTGACCTCTTGCACCAAAGCCGAATCAATTTACCACTTGGACAATAGTGCTTGTCAAAATATGCAGATATTGAGAATACTTGGATAAAAAACTTCAAATAGTGTCAATTTTTGCATTAGAAAAATCTAATGCTAATATTATAAATATTTTTTCTTTTTTCTGCAAATATTATGAATAATTGCAGTTATGGGTGCAATTATTCTTAGTAATTGTAGAAAAATCTGTAAAATTTGAGAATATTTGTTTATGATACTGCAAATATATTCAGTATTTTCGCAAAAAAATAATATAATAATATATGTTGAAGCTGCAAATGTTTTTTAGCAAATATTCATTATTTTTACTTTCATATGCCATTATTATGAATACTTGCGGATATAACTGCAATTATTCTAAATATATGTTGAAAAATCAGCAAATATTATGAATTTTTGCTTACAATACTGCAAATATGTACAATTTTTACAGTAAAACATGTAATAATATATGTTAGAGTTGTAAGAATGTTTTATCGAGTAATCAAATTTTCTATGTATCTGCAACTAAAACTGCTAATATTAATAATATTTGCAGAAAAAACTTCAAATATCATTAATATTTGCATTTTTAGCTACAAATATTCTTAAATTTTTGCTGATATATTATAATTTTTTAATTTTATGAAGAATGAATTCGTTTTCATATAAACTATTGTTTTCTTTTGCTATTTCAATTTTAATGTTTGATTTTGATGTTCTAACTGATGATACTTTCCATTATTTGATTTCAGATTTTTCTCGCTTAATTAAAATGAGTATTTGGTTTCGTTTTCCTTCTAAATCAATTTTCTAGTAGATTATGATTCAATTTGTTTACTGATTTCATTTTCACAGGAAAGATGGAGTGCAGAGAGAAATTACAACGGAAGGATACTTTTGACTTTTAGATGGTCCGATTTTAAAAACAGGGACCGAAAACTTATCTAAAAAACGGAGGATGTTTTGTGTATTTGCAACTATATGAGGGCTGTATGCCAAACGCTCCCAAATAAAAAAGTGTCACTTAAATTTAGTTCAAATATTCAGGGACTTGAATATGAAGTAATTTGACCTAAAAATATTATACAACTTTTGTTTCCTACTCTGTTTAAAAAATTTGGGTGGAAAGAAATAATGTAAAATATGTAGTATTCTGATGATAGAGCATAGTGTGAGTTTTATATTGCAATTAAACAATCTTCCTTATCAATAATCAACAAACTCCATTGAATTAATGATGGAGTACTATACATATGACGAACGGTGGGAAACCGACCATCTGAATACAAAATACATAACACACACGGATATATGTGTGTGTGTGGTGGTTTTTCATCCATTAATATCACATAATAACACGATTGAAAAAAATTAGAATTGATGGGATTTAATGTGACAAACCCCTTTTGTTTAACAGAAGTCACATCCTATGAAAATTGGGTCATAGCTACCTAATTTGGCTTTGTAGGCTTACAATTTCATTCTAATACAAATTAATATGTTCGGAAGACATGACGTGTCTATATTTTGTATACACACATACATTCTAACGACCCCGACTTTTCAATGCTCAAAAATCAACACTAATACATCCCATTACGTGCCATAAATTCAATTGCCGGAAAACCCAACCATTAATGGTAGAAAGAAAATAAAGACAAAATAAAATCTTATACGAATGGAATAACATATACTATTTCAATATATAATCTTTACAGCGAATTTTTTTAAGAGTTTAACTAAACCTTAACATGGACAGTTATAAATATATGTCCTTACAAATGCGGAATATAGTAATGCATGAGTGTGGTGGAAATAAATAACAATCTTCAGAAGAATGTTCTAACTCCATGCTCCATGCTCTTCTAAAATACTCTAAACAAAACCTGGCTACTAGGCTGTCCGGAAAAATATGGCACTTAGAGTTTAATGGAAAGAAAATAAACTCTAGGTCGGTCATGGGACTGGTGTGAGAAATTCAAAATTCGAGTATTTGAAAAACAAAGGGCATTTCATAAGATTACACCGCACTTAAACACGGAACGGGTTTTTTATCTTATGATAATCAAAACATTTCTACGTAAAATCCATTGATATTATTTTTAATGACATTTTTTTGAAAACCTTTCAAATAAAAATATTCAAATAGCCAAAAAATTTACATTATTAAATTCCAGCATAATAGGTTTACAGCTAACACCGAAGACACTTACTGGAGAATTGGATTTCCAGGTGAATAACGAGGTAAAGGACTATCTCATGTACAGTACATCTCTAGAGGGATGCACCAAGGAACGATATCTTTGAAACCTCTACGAATTAAAACCGGCCTACCCGCAGACCCAAATGATGGTGGATAACATCGATATGATATCACCCGGGTCATTCCCGACCCATTCGATAGGTCTCACACTATACACCACATATTTTTTACCCAACATCATAGCGGGCGCAAAATAAATCAAGGTGTAACAACCCACCATTTTGACTATCGAAAGCCGACACCGTACACTATCACCGTGTTCCAATATTGTGCATCCAATTAACAAAAGGGCAGATCGTTTGGGCAAATAAAAAGAAAAGAACGGTGAACAGAGAAAAAACATAATTTCACAGCGGAATCGACAACATATAATATAACAAGGACAATAGAATCTGTCACTCCAAACATATAGAGTATATCAAAGTTAAAAACAAATCTTACCAGCCGGACAGTTATAAAATCCCGACCTTACAAATGCCGATAGGTATATTATATAATACACTAGAAAATAAAATACCAGATAGGTGAATCTTCAACTACCCTCCACGATCTCCAAAATTTCAAAGATAACCCGAGAAAATACTCGATCTGTCCCCGAGCATTATAAATTTTTTTTTACACCGGATCAGTCTGAAAATACCAGCGTGAGATAACTCGAATAATGGGGAACATATACAAAAGTTCTATGAGACCACACCGCTAATGTGGAACGGGTTTTTAAGTCATAAGAATAACATCCATACAGGCAAGAGTAGAAATAAATATTAGGAACAAATCCAAATAAGAATGGGCACGATCAATATTAAAAATAGACTTGAAAGAATGGAAATAATCCGAGCAAAATCTAAACTAGACAGAATGGATGAACGGGATAGCTGTCCAAACTTGATAGAATGGACAAAACAAGATAACTGTCCAAACTTAATAGAATGGAAAATAAAAACTATAATCAAATATCGTGAAGAGTGGTTGACACTTCCTATTGTAATTACAGAAAAACTAATTCAAAGGATTGAATCAAATAAGGAAATGAATTTATCCAACGTAACTAGGAGGGTGCTCTCCCCTTCCACAAAGTATACCTCTAGACAAAATATACATGAGAGCACACGCGTCGCTCTCGGAAACTTCCAAGCTGGACCCCGCTTCACACGAGCATCCGAATATTTTACATCAATGCATGCATGTCGAAACCCTCTCTAGATGATGTAAACCTGTGCGGTTAATGCACCGCTATAACCTTGCTATATCTCATAGCAGATTTCTACCGTTACGATTTTTCCATATAGCCCCAGATATAGAATTTCCGCTTTAAGCCTATCTATTTCCGCTATATCCCATTATTTTCGTCATATTTCGTTATTTCTGTTATATCTTCTTTAAAAGAAATAAATTGAAAAATGACATACATACATTATAAAAATTATGAAATTAATTTATTTAATTGAATTTTTAATATATTTTCAGAAATGAAAATACTCTAATATTCTACTAAATTCAATACTGTTATATAACAATTTTACATTTATTTATAGTATATTCGCACATGATTTTATTTAAAAATATTTATGTTTAATTATAATTTAATTGAATGTTAATTTTTCATTTAATTACCATTTATATTATTTTTTTCATTTAGTTACCATTTATATTTTTTTCTAAACATTAATTACGAGTTTTATATGCTATTTTAGAATCAATTGTTATATCCCGCTATATCCTCGCAGTGTCCCCGCTATGACTTTTGCACCTCCGTCGCATTGAATTTGCCGAGTGCTTTAACTGCATAGATGTGACATACCCTACTGGGTGCGACCTACATGGCTTTGCTCCCACTCGCACATTGGTTTTAGTTTTTTCGGTGTTGGATATCAATGCTCAAAACGAGTGATAAATCATCTTAGAATGACGAAGCACAATAATGAATTGGAGGGTGCGCTCGCCTTTTTCGTGCCTTGGTTTTAGCCATTTTTGATAAAGTATAACAAAGCTCAACGGAGCAATAAGTCGTATTAGAATGACAATAACAATGAAGCTGAAGTAAACGATAGCTGAGATACCAACTATCGAGGATATAAAACGACCGTATATGGAAATTAAGTCTTGTAAACTTATCACCATGCGTTGAATTCAAACTTCTACTTTTTCTTGGTTAACAATGATACCGGACAAGTCAAGGTAGTATTACCTCAAAGTTATGTCCAACGATTATTTTTAACTTTTGAAATAGCGACAAGTTTACTTCTTCGACGTTTAGTGCTAATTATACAAATAAATCGTTTCCATATAAGTGATTCGCTTTATGGAAATGATTCATTTCCATAAATAAATAAAACCTTTTCTTTTTAAAAGAGAACAGAACTTGTGCTTGATTTCCATATTTTTGTATTGGTAAAACACTTTTAGAATTAGTTCTTTATTGCTAAAACGTTAAGAGAATAATTTTTTCAAGTGCATGACCCCGAAGGCCTAAACCGACCTCGGACCGAACACCTAGAAGATTATCCAACTTAACATCATAATAATCGAGTTCCAATTCCTTTTTATAATTTCACAACAATATTAATTATCCCAAAAGATAATTAATCACATTTAAAATCTCTTTTTAAATAAACAAATGCATTATTCTTAATAAAATACACTTTCATAACATTGGTAAATTAACTTTAAAATCTTTATTAAATCAGGTTATTAACTTTAAATCAGTTGATTAAAGCAATTTCAAATTTACTGTAATCACTTTTATTAAATCGATTGGTTTACTTTAAACCACTACACCATAAATGACAATTTGATACGACTTATAGCCGTATCAAAGTTTGACGAGCTTATAGTTTTGATACGGCTCAAAGCCGTATCTAATTGTCCATTTTGGTACGGCTAAAAGCCATATCTAATAGTCGAGTTAGATACGGCTCACAGCCATATCTAATTGTCCATTTAGGTATGGCTAAAAGCCGTATCTAATAGTCGATGAGATACGGCTCAAAGCCGTAGCTAATAGAACAATTAGATACGACCTAACGCCGTACCTAAATGGACAATCTAAATAAATTCCAAATTTCATTAGTTAAATAATTAATCAAATCTAATACAATCATTCATTATAATGATTAATAAATTCAAATATCATTATTTAAAACAATTAATTAAATTTAAAATATCATTAACTAAAATGATTAATTAAATTCAAATATCATTATTTAAAATTAGTATTACTTTTAAATATCATTAATTAAAATGATTATTAATTTCAATTATCATTAATTAAATAATTAATTAAACTCAAGTAATCATTATTTAAGACGATTAATTAAGTACAAAACATCATTAGCAAAAATAATTAATCAAATTTAGAGACAAACCAATTTAAACCCTATTGGTGAATGAATTTCAAAACTGTTAGCTAAACTGAATAATTGATTTAAATTATCATTAATCGAAAATGATTAATCAATAATCAATATTCTTTTCAACGGAAAAACAAGTTCAAGTTCATATGATAGAGTTTCGGGAATTAAATTGAATAATTGACGATCTAGCGAAATCGCTATAAATGAAATATTAGTAACAAATTTCAGTTAACCATCAATAACAACATACGGATGTAAATAAATAATTTATTGGTGAGAAACCCCTTTTGGGTCTCTCTAAAGATTTTTTCTGCAAAACAATGGTTATGGATTATATATATATATATATATATATATATATATATATATATATATATATATATTATCATATAGCTTTATAATGATCTGCGTCCATTTTCCAATCAGAAATTCAACCAAGCAAGCAACCAAACAACTTAGCTAACATCCAAACAATCAATAAATGTTTATGACATCATTGATATGATATAACAAAAATTAATATGACGTAAACTCACATTTATTTTCGTTTCGCCGAAACGTCTCGATTTTGGATTAAAATCGAACGGCCGTCCGATTTTAGCCTAAATTTTCATTTTATCCAAGTCCAACCAAACAAACTACATTGCGAAGATAATGTCCATACGAGTGCAAGGCAATGAACAGCGTTCGAATCCGACCTTGTATGAGCAATACGAAATTTATATGTTATCGGTAGATTAAAAATTATAATATAATAACTTAGACATATTTACAGCACTGCCCCTCTACCTTTCTTCATCCTCTTCCCTCAAATGGACATGTACATGAAATAAAATAATCAAATTATTAATGACTGGACAAAACCAAGAAATAACCATAGAACCCAAACAAACGTGTAAAGCAACACGGAGCTACGGTGCTCCATTTGTCAAACCGATTCCTCCGTTGAACTTCTCTTCTTGACCTCGACCAAACCGACATCACCCAGCCACCTCCCCCACCCTTTAATGAATCGCATCCATCAGTGTTCCCCCTCTAGGATCGTATATAGCGCGCGTCAAAATATAGGATCGCACCTCACTGAAATCCATCCTTGCATGCTCCTCCACGCCACGAGCACCAATCCACCCTCCATTCCCCCCAATTCCACACGAATAACTTGCCAATGTCAACTCTAGTTTACTACTTTTTGGGTGAGCCTCCCAAAACTGCTGTGGACAATAAATAGATCGGTAGAGATCGAAGAACCTGCCTCAACTAAGCTAAAGAATCAGGTTTTGTTATTTTTTGTTGAGTATGGAATTTAAATTTAAATCTTGAAATTTGCATTCAAAAGGGAAGCTCAAATTTCCATTTAGTGGTAAGTTTAAATAGATGAGGAATATGGCTTGAACACTGGAGATATGGCCATGGGTATAGCTGATGTGATGCAGGCATGGGCAAGCATATGGCAGAAATGGTGCATACGTATATATATTTTTTTTTAATTTTAAATTATTCAACAAAACATACCTGAAATTGCGAACTCCAAAAGAGGTGTGCCACCTGGCGTTCTATATGTTATATCCCTATTTCGAACACAATGGAACTTGATTCGAGACCTAATTCGATCGTATGCAGAAGATAAGTTTTAGACCCAGTTATAATATTAAATTTTCGATAGTAAATTTTGGGCATTTCGATCTTTGCATGATCAAATGATACACCTGATCGCCATGAAATTCGATGACGTAACATAATTCATTATTACATATCTAATGAAACTAGTTTCGTTGAAATCCAAGATAGTGCCCTGAAAGGCTAGTTTCACAAATTTAAATATTTAATTATCGATATTTATCCGGTCCATGTATATTTGTAAATAAATTTACAAATGGAATTCGCTAATACTATTTATTAATTAAAAGAGTTTAACAAAATTATTAGATTCATTTAATTAACAATTATTTCACAATTCAGATATTTAATTATTTCCTATACTTGAATTATAAATCATTAAATTTTGAAATTCAATTATTTAAATATTTAGAATTAGTTAAACATTTAAAATCAAATAACCAGAATTTTGGGTTGTTACATTCTCCCCCTTAAATGAATTTCATCCCTGTAATTCCTGAGGAAGAAATTGCTTCCAAACTCATAAGTTTAAAGCTATAAATTAAAATGAGTTATTAAACTTATTTTTAAAACAATTGCTGGAATAGATTCTAAAATTTCTAGCCTTTTCAAATCCATTCGCATATATCGACTAATTTCACACATTCATTCATTTATTCCAAGATATAACCCAAAACATCAAACTTTAGTTGACAATAATTTTCCAAAATTCTCTAAAAGTTTCTACCTCTTAAATTAATGGAAAATTTAACCAGCGTCTCTTTTGAGTGGCTCGATCGGTACCACAACAAATCGCCACTACGGGCTCCAAACCAATCAAAGAAAACAAAAGCCAAGTGGCCTCCTATATTTGGGGCATAAATCATCAACCAATTTAATTTTCTAGATTTATTACGTACCATTTTGCATTTAATTTATATTTTGGCACATAATTTATTATCTCTATGCAAATGCAGGTGCGCAAGAAGTCAAGTGGACATCCGTTTCTTCCTTGTACTTACATAATCCAAAAGAAAAATCTGGTTGACAAAAGCAATATGATATAACTCTATATGCAAAAACTAGTCTGATATAAATCTACATGCAACCAACAACCATATTTCAGTCATATGCAACAAAATACAAAGAATATTTTTTATAGATGATATGCATCCAATTAATTTCAAATGCTAATGTAGATCTAAATACCCGAATTTTTCAATTTAAAATTTTATTTTCAAATTTCCCAGATGAGAAAAATCAAAGATCAAAATCAAAGTGACAAGGAGAGAACTCCTAATAAAGTATGGTGAAACTCTAGAATCAAACAACACGGAGCGTCTAATGATATTCCGGTTCCTCCAAAAACATCAACTAGGGTGAATAAGTATCGTTTCTTTCCCAAAAATCTTCAAAAATTTCTTTTTTCAAAATCACTGGGATTTAGGTCCTAATAACAACAATTTAAAATTATTTGTCTATAAATTTAAAATTTATTGACAATGGTATATGAATCACACAACTAATCAATTCAATTCGATCAAATCAAATCAATCGAATTCTGCGATGTAACAAACTAATATTCGCAGTCAATCAAATTCCATAAAGGAAAACTTATCACTTAACATTGTTTCAAAATGTCAAATGGCTAACTAACAAATTATAACTTAGGTTCAAAACATTCTTAATTATCCAAAAATATAGATGATTATCCAAGCCTATCATTTTGCTCATTAGCCTTTGGTTATTGCATAGAATATCAAAACTCACTCAGGCAAAATGTAAATTATACTCTTTATTTTATTAGTTTCATAATTATACTAAAGTTTTCCCTAAATCACTTATATTTTACCTTAGTATTTTATTCAATACTAAAATTATTTATGAAGTATTTCAAAATTTCTCACCCAAATTTAAAAATATTTTATAAAGTCACTTCTTTATAAAACATCCAATAATAACTTATTCCACTATATTTACTTAAATAACATTCCATTATATCCTGAGAATACATACAAATTTTATTCTACTTTTTTTCAAAGATCTAAATAAAGATCAAATCAAATTGTGGTTTCTTCAAACTGAGTCAGCCTATTAACCTTCTTGCTTAATTTAACCCAATTTAAACCCGTGTAAATTATCCCATATTTTCTCTAAGGGAAAAGTCTTATTTATCAAAACAATCTCTTATTAGAAATACTTTTTATTCTTGAACCGATTTCCTTTCTAAGAAACATAAAATTTAGATACCCAGTTGTAATTTCAAAACTTACCTTTGAAAGTATACTTCAAATATATTGTATATATATAATAACTTCAAATAATTTATTTATTACAACTCACTTTAGGTTTATTCGGATTTGAACCCATTTCGATCGTACAATGATAAAGAGAATAATTTACTAAGTACCCCACAACATTTGCCTAAGCAAACAATCGATCGTCACGTAGAAGATTATTCAGATTACCACAAAACTAATCGAAACAATTTCCTCCTAATTATCCCAAAGAAAATGCATCCTATTTAAAATTACTTCTAAAATATATTACTATTTCTTTTCTCAAAAACCATTTGAAATGATTTTCAAAAAAATTCGAGATTTAGATTCAAAATCCTTTTTAAGCATATTTATAAACTAAATTTATATAAAATTTCCTTTATATAAAAATTGTTTCATAGTATAATAATCCACTTTATTATAATATAATTAACCGGAATACTAATTCTCTAAATATCTTATCCCACATTTAGATTATTAACAACTTTTTATTAAGGTTTAATCCTTAACCCACCATTATTAAAAGGTGAATTTTCAAGTTAACTTTTTCTTTGAACACCTTTGTAGTTAAATTGTGAAAATTAATCCACTATGATTTCATTTTAGATCAAAACTAAATGCTCCTAAATAAAAGGAGCTTAGTTTGGCAAATAACAAATAACAATTCAGTGCTTCTAATCTAAATTAAGCATAACCGAACAATCAATAACGATAATAAATAACAATTATCACATTTAAACCAACATACTTTATAACTATATAAAGTTTTGAAAATTATTCCTTCATATGTGTAAAATATAATTTTAAGCAAAATATTTAATTGGCCGAAATTTTCAAAAATTTCAATACCATGTCTGTTGGTCATGATCAAGTGTTTAGAAACCCCTATCAATACCGTGGTGTCTCACGTCACGAGCGGAATTCATAAAAACTCAATAGACCGATCAACATATTATGTTTCTATAACATTAACAAATATGCTCTCGAATATATAATACTTTCAAACTAATTCTAGGGTGTTGCTTACCCTATCTCTAATAAGCCAAACCCTATCAAAGTCAAGGTTCTCGCTTAACCTTGCGCTCTAGTACCACTTTGTATATATCCAGGCTTTTCAACCATAGACAGTGGGTGCACCCCCACCGTAACTTACAATGGTACCTCTCATTTTCTTTTACGGCCAACCTCCCGACTGTAAGCCCATCTAGCCAACCAACCCGAAGGACATGTATGGGTAAGATTCATCCGTTTGCTACCTAACAAGAAGCGAGAACTTCTTATCATGCTGCAACTGTCGGCCTAAGCAAGTGAGATAACTCGATTAAAAGGGGAACATATATAAAATTTCTATGAGACCACGCTGCTAACGCGAAACGAGTTTTGCCCCCACAAGAATAACATACGTACAAGCAAGAGCAGAAATAAATATCAGGAAACAAATTCAAATAAGAATGGGCATGATTAATACTAAAACCAGACTTGAAAGAATAGAAATAATCCGAAAAAAATCCAAACAATGCCGAATGGGTAAACAAGATAACTATCCAAACTTGATAGAATGGACAAAATAAGATAATTGTCCAAACGTGATAGAATGGACAAAAAAATTTATAGTCAAACATTGTAAAGAGCAGCTGACTCTTCTCGTTGCAATAACAGAAAAACAAATTCAAAGGTTTGAATCAAATAAGTAAATGAATTTATCCAACATAACTAAAAGGATGCTTCCCCTTTCCACAAAGTATACCTCTAGATAAAATATACTTAAGAGCACGCGCGTCACTCTTGGGAACTTCCAAGCTGGACCTCGCTTAACACGAGCATCCGAATATTTCACATCAAATCATGCATGCCGAACCTCTCTAGATGACGTGAACATACCCTGATCGGTGCGACCCACATGGCTTGGCTCCTACTCACGCCCTGGTTTTAGTTTTTCCACTGTTGGATATCAATGCTCAAAACGAGCGATAAATCATCTTAAAATGATGAATCACGATAATTACTTGGAGGGTGCGCCCATCTTTTTTGCGCCTTGGTTTTAGTCATTTTCAGTAAAGGATAACCAAGCTCAACGGAGCAATAAATCGTCTTAGAATGACAATAACAAAGAAGCTGAAGTAACCGATAGCTGAGATACCAACTATCAAGGATATAAAACGATCATATATGGAAATTAAGTCTTGTATACTTATCACCACTCATTGAATTCAAACTTGTACTTTTTCTTAACAATAATACCGGACAAGTCAAGGTAGTGTTACCTCAAAGTCATGTCTGACGATATTTTTTAACTTTTGAAATAGTGACAAGTTTACTTCTTCGATGTTTAGTGCTAATTATACAAATAAATCGTTTCCATATAAGTGATTCGTTTAACGAAAATAATTTATTTCCATAAAAAAAATAAAACCTTTTCTTTATAAAAATGAATTGTACTTGTGCTTGATTTCTATATTTCCATATTGGTAAAACACTTTTAGAATTAGTTCCTGATTGCAAAAACGTTAAGAGGATAATTTTTCTAAGTGCGCGACCTCGAAAGCCTAAACCAACATGAGACCAAATACTCAGAAGATTATCCAACTTAACATCTGAATAATCGAGTTCCAAATCCCTTTTATAACTTTACAACAATATTCATTATCCCAAAAGACAATTAATCACATTTAAAATCTCTTTTAAATAAACAGCTCCATTATTTTAAATAAATAAGATAATTATTTCCAAACGCTTTTATTACATTGGTAAATTGACCTTAAAATCTTTATTAAATCAGTTTATTCAGTTTAAATCAGTTGATTAAAGCAATTTAAATTTACTTTAATCATTTTTATTAGATCGATTAATTTACTTTAAATATCATTAATTACAAAGATCAATTAAATACAAATATCATCAATTAAAGCAAATAAATCGTCTCAAACATTATTTATTAAAATGATAAGTAATTTTAAATTCCATTAATTAAAACAATTAATTAAGTTTAAATAATCATAAGTTAATTGTATTAATTAAATTCAAGCTTTATTAGCTAAATCGATTAATTAAAACATCATTTGTTAAAATGATTTATCTAATTATAAAACATCATTAGTTCAAATGGTTTAACTAAATTCCAAATATTCATTAGTTAAAACAATTAATGAAATCTAGAACAATCATTACTTAAAATGACTAACTAAATTCAAATATCATTATTTAAAATAATTAATTAAATTTAAAATATCATTAATTAAAATATTTAATTAAGTTCAAATATCGTTATTTAAAATGGATAACTACTTTTAAATATCATTAATTAAAATGATTATTAATTTCAATTATCATTAATTAGAATAATTAATTAAACTCAAATAATCTTTAGTTAAAACGATTAATTAAGCACAAAACATGATTAGCAAAAATGATTAATCAACTCTAAAGGTAAACCAATTTAAACCCTATTGGTGAATAAATTTCAAAATCATTGGTTAAAATGAATAATTAATTCAAATTATCATTAATGAAAATGATTAATCAATCATCAATTATTTGCGCCAAGAACGGTCACAAACACCCAACTGTCGATGAAGCACCCATTTACAATCACAGGTCTTAGATAACAAATATGTAGAGAAAATAAATGTGAAGAACACTCAAAATTTCAAAGTAAAGCAGTAGAAACACAGAGATTTAGAGCGGTTCGGCATATTGCCTAAGTCCACTATGAAATCGACGATTTTATTGATGTTTGTTTGCTGATTACAACTTGTTACAGCAGATTACAGCAGTAGATTTTGAGTACAACAGTGATCTTTGAGTTAAAAAATGGTTTCGGTAGAGTCTAGACGTAGGAGAGCCAAAAAGTCCCTTTTTTATAGACTCTGGGATGCTATTTATAGGCGTAGGATACGAATATCTCACTCAAGGCTTGGGAGACACCTTCTGGCACGTGAGTGAGACCACACAATCGATCCCACGTCATCTACACTCGGTCCTTGATCAATATGAACGAATTTTGTATCGATCAAAATTTGATCCAATCGAGTCAAAATTTAGCATAAATATTCATTAGGTTGTACGTAAGCTTCTTTGAAAATATCATAGAATTTGGACTTATGGATTGTGAGATATGATCTACACGAATTGGGCTCTCCAACATGGATACGAGTTCGTATCGATTCCTTCGCCTCCATCTCCTACGTGTCGATCAAGGGACGTGCTTACTTGTTGACGTGAAGCGATAAACTGGCGTGGATCCACATTTCTTGCCGTGTTGACCAAGCCTTTATCCTTTTTGAACTCCATTCGTATTAATCCATATTCCTTCATTCGTGTCCATCTTCATATCGATGCCAGTGGTGTACTTCGTATCGATCCTATACGTGTTGATCGATATAAAGAAGACGCAAGAGATGGATATGAAATAGGATTTTCCATGGATACGAACACGACCGACAGATGGATATGAACTACATTCTTAGGACAGATGGATATGAACGAGGCCTTACCTTTGGCAGATACGAAATAAAGTAGTCCCTGATCGGTACGAATTTGGTCAGTCCTCGATGGCTATGAAGTTGTACACTTGATGGATACGAACTACAATGCATCTTGATGGATACGAAACAACATATTTGATGGATACGATGAAGGCTTGTTTTAGGATGGATTCGAACAAGATCAATATGAAGTAGGTTGCCCTTTTGATGGATACGAAATAACGATGGTTGGATGGATGCGAAGTGCATAGTTACGAATAGTGTTGGATTTCTCAACCATGATCGATCAATATCTCGAGC
The DNA here is from genome assembly GCA_030765085.1 of Allium cepa. Classification (NCBI taxonomy): domain Eukaryota; kingdom Viridiplantae; phylum Streptophyta; class Magnoliopsida; order Asparagales; family Amaryllidaceae; genus Allium; species Allium cepa. The sequence goes on from CM060937.1 coordinate 906,859,251, forward strand.
AGACGAACTCCGATTGACTTGAAATTTGGAATGTTGGCTTTCACATCTTTGCTTGTTATGCCTTGTCAATTATAACTTGATTCGGGGTCGGTCAAAATTCACCGACACCCATAGCTGACCTGTTCATAACTGGCAATCGAGGAGAACTGCCTTTGGTTTCCAATTAATCTTTCGGTATCATGGCCTTGCTAAAAGGCGGGATAACACTTCCCCCAAAACATGCCTTGCGATAGGAAGATGTGTTTTGTAATGTCATAAGCTGGATGTCCATATCCTGTAAATGACCTGCAAAGAGATTGATAATCTTACCTGACTGCGAATGACAATCGTTCGAGATCATATGTCATTCGGGGTAGTATGTAACCGTTCCCGGTCGGGTGCCGTTCGCGGCGAATGGTGACAGTTCATGGTCAAGTGCCATTCGCGGCCAATAGCGATCGTTCGTGATCGGATATCGTTCGAAGCGAACTGTGACTGTTTGCGGTCGGGTGCCGTTCAAGGTGAGCCGTGACCATTCACAGTTGGGTGTCGTTCGAGGCGAGTTGTGACCATTCGCGGCCGGGTGCCGTTCGAGGCGAGTCATGACCGTTCGTGGTCGGGTGTCGTTCGAAGCGAGTTGTGACCGTTCGCGGTCGCGTGCCATTCGAGGCAATTTCTATGTGCTCGAGGAGGGACTTAGTATCATTAATGTCAGATTTCACGTTCGAGTGAGTTTCTGAATTGTTTATTTTGGCGGTTTATCGTCATCTCAGAGCATGGCCGAGGACCGTTCGCGATCCCGTCCATGTGTAAGTGGCTTTAGCCGTTATGGAATCACAAAAGCAGATTTATATTCAAAATGAGTCTTTCAACAAAAATGATCAACAAAACCTATTCCAAACATGAGAAATAGAAAACAAAAGCAAAATAGAGGCATCAAAGTGCAAGCACCTACACTGATGCGACTGATAGTCATATCAGAGCATGCCCGAGGATCGTTCGTGGTCTTGTACATGCGTAAATGACTTAATAATGTTGGTGTGGAGTTTTCCACTATTTCGTCATTATTTCAATCAGTTGGTGACAAGCTGACGCCTCGATCCTGAGCTGTTCCTAGTTGATGCAGGTGGTGGTCGTTCTTGTCCGTCGTCGCGGTTCGCCTCCTCACGTACTATAATAGCATACCATTCCAAATATGCCCTTCTATCTCATCCCATAAGTGCCTGCAATCATTGGTATTATGGCCGCCTAGCTCATGGAATAAGCAGTACTTGTCTGATTTTCTCTCATTGTTAGTCGGATCCCTCCTCATTGGCCTTCGATAAGAAACGTGCCACCTGGTGTCCTGACAGATCCGTTCCAAAGTCTCATTCATCCCCGTATAAGAGGTGAATCATGATACGTTCCTTCCGCGGTCGTTTTGATTCATCGTCGGCATCCTTGGCTTTTCGTTTTCCTTTATCCTTGTCTAAATCTTTTTCGGGTGGATCTTCGCTTTTGACTGCATAAACATCAACTCCCTCTCCTTCTTCTCTCTCAACATTTGCATCCTCTAATCGTAGAAATCCTTCGGCCTCATGATTAAACTCCCCTAGATCGATAGGTGGATCCCTTGTCAATGAACTTTTGAACTCTGTTCCATCAACTATGCCAGATACAGCTGCCATTAAGACCATGGATGGATCTGGACAATCCACCGATGCTGCTTCTATTGCATTAAATCATGTTTAGAAATTCCTTAAAGACTCTCTGGTCTTCTGCTTCGTTGCTGCTAGACTCATCACATTCTTGAGCCTTGAGATGTGAACTATGAACTGCCTCATAAACTTCTCGATCAACTTGGTCCACGTTCCAATGGAACTGCTCTCCAATTGTCTAAGAGCTGCTATGTCCATCAAACACAATGGGAAGCACCTGGCCATGACTTCCTCTGATGCTCCTAGTACTTCCTGTAGGATCGATTTCACCCTAGAGGGGGGGTGAATAGGGTGATAGTGTAAATTATAAAAATTAATCGCGGAAGCTTATAAATTAATTTCAATTCAGATCACAGAATAGCAGCACAGATATCGTAGAATATAAATAACAGAATAAAACAGAACAACACAGAATTTACCCAGCTTCGGCAAAACCCTGCCTACGTGCTGCCCCCAAGGTTTCTACTAGAAATTAGATAGTCCCTCGCTTACACACGTAAACTCGCTATACACCGCTATTGACTAATCTAACTCTACGCTCAAAACCCTGCCACAACTCAACTACCGAGTTACGAATTCTCAAGCTACACACCGTAGCTTGTCCCCTACTCACACGACTAGAAAATTAAACGGTTTAAAAAGGAAAATACAAATTAAAAACAAATTAAAATAAAATAGCCCTAATATAAACAAAACCCTATTTATAAATTTAAAGCCCTTATTTTTACTGCCGGCCCCTTTTATATTTTAGCCCGTCACTTTTATTTTCTTCGTTCGTTTATTTTGAGATGCGGCCGTTCCTCTTTGAAACAAAATTAGGGTTTTTGTCCTTTCGATCCACACTAGGGTTCTTGAAGCGCCGACCTTTGATACTGTTTGACTTCGATGCTTTGATACTGTTTGACTTCGATGCTCTTTGATTTGCTCACCGCGGCTGCTTCGTTGATCGAACTCCGGTATGTAATTATGTGCTTTTTCTTTACTGATTTATGCTTTCTGGAATTCGATGCATTGATTGCCGATGATGATTGGGTTATATATGCGTTCGATTTCCTGAATCTTCGATCGTATATATTTATTTGAATTTGTCAAATATTCATCTCGGCCACTTGATAATGCTTGAATGTTTGAGATTGATTCTGACTACTTCACATGTGAATATTCTTGATATTGCTCGGTTGACTTGGTTTACAAATCTTCGGCTTTGAATTTGTGATAATTGACTATGGCTCCGTGATTTTCTCTGACTTGATAAATTTCGTACAACTTGATTTTTGATAACCAATGTTTTGACACGTGACTTGGTCATTATGTCTTTGATGTTTATTATTCTTCTTTGACTTCGATATTTTGTAAATTGGCTTCGGCCACTGTCTGCATTCCTGTTGCACTTTCACCTGCTAACTAATCTTCATTCACTTCAGTATTCTTCACTGCCTGTATTTGTGTCATTCATGGCTTCAACTTGAATATGTTGTGATGCTTGTGATTGTCACTATGTTGCATTGTTATTGATACATGGTTGTTCTGTTGGTTCTTCTCATCCTGATGCCGAACTTGATATGAAATTCTGGTGGCATTGCTTTGTTGTATCATGATACTTGGTCGAGTTGATTGTTGCATTGTCACTGGTTCATTTGATAGCACTGTACTTGTAGTTGGTATTGCTTGATATTTATTCCTGTAGTTTGCATTGTTGCTATAGCTTTTTGAAGCTTGAGTTTCTGGTCACTGCACTTGTACATATTCACTATCACTTGCATTTTTATCTTAGTACCATAGCTTCTCTGTTCCACTCGAGTTTAGTTGTGCACTTGCATTTGTGTACTGTGTCTTGTTCTCCTGTGGCTTTGGATATTTGCAGTTGGTATTTTAATTGGATTATGCTTCTGTGCATATTGTACTCAGTGTTGTCTGAGTTGTGTAGTAGCTGTGGTCTTTAGCATTGCTTGTGAGTGCATCATTTTGCATTACTTTGATTCTTTTGAAACTCGAGTTGCACACTACTGTCTTGGTTTTAGGGCTGCTGTTCTTGAATACATCTGTGCATGTCACTGTGTTTATGACCACAAGTTCATCGTGAAGCATGGTTTACTGGTTTGGACCATGACTTGATGTATTCGTATTCAGGCTGCACATATGTATATATGCTGTTTCATTTATTTGCTGGTCTTCATGTCGCTTGCTATGTGTATTACTGAAACACTGCTGATGTTTGTTGCAGTCTTGAAGCATGTTGCTGCCTGGTCGATATATATATACATGCATACTTTGATCATAGCATTCATGTGTGCATTTGAGTTGCACCTGAGTTGAATCCAGTTTTAAAACTCGGGTTTGACCTTGTGCTCAATTCGAAATTTTCAATGTTATTGCACGTGAGTTGAACCCGGCTTTTCATTTGGGTTTGACCTATGCTTACCTGTCCCTGTAAAACAATCAAGTGTATATATCGGCGAGTACGGCCTTGTGGCATATACAGTAATACACTGTGTATGTCACAAGTTGTTCGTGTATGATGAATTCAAATTTAAGTTATGACGAACAACCCAAATAACTGAGGCAAATATTATTTTTAAAATTCATCTTTTATTTTATATTGCAAAAATATTTTATTTTCAATTTTACTGCGTTAGTTTATATTTTTGCAGATTGCCCAGATGCTGGATTCAAACTGGAATGCAGTTGAAGATAAAAATACGAGTGTGAGTGATATGTAGTGAGGTTGTGATGTAAATGTGAAATGTCATGTATTGTAGTCAAAATTGTATGTGTATAGTGAGAGCTTGAAATTGTACTATCAAAGTTGTAATAAATATTTGTTTGAATAAAATATTCGTTTGAATTCAAATTCTGTGTTATTTATTTTATTCAGCAAATATTTATTTAATCTGTGAAAATAAATAGTATATTATCAAATACATTTAAACGAATGTATATATGTTTATTATCATCAAACAAAAATCATATAAGCGCATATTCAACAATCTCCCCCTTTTGATGATAACAAACATATATTTAAGATTTTGAATATATTAAATGTATTTGATAATTTCATTTGCTCCCCCTATTTGAATGCTTCCTTTTTTTTGTGATACTCCCCCTACATATATGGCTCCCCCTACATATATGCATACAAATAAAAATATGTAAATGAGTCTATATGCAAAGTGAAAATTATTTGACCTTTGCTTGATTCTATTTGACAAAATCTTAACTTTTTTTCTCCCCCTTTTGTTATCAGCAAAAGAATAACAGTGTTATAAAAATAGGGATGAAGTGATAGACATGAATCAAACATTTAACTCAATTGAATATAAATATCAAATTTCAATAAACTTCAAACAAAAATCATAATTACCCATGTCAGACGCATATTCCACTTTCAGAAATGATGGGGATAAATTCATAAAAATCGTACAGTTCTGTCTATTTGAGGTATATTTATTTCGGGAAATTTGAATATCTACTAACCATGCATAACCGTTAGGACTTTTAAATGAGATTAGTAGTATTCCAATTTAATTTTAAAAATGAAATCAAGTATCTTCTAACCACGCATGACCGTGAGGACTTTTAAATGGGATTAGAATCAACTTGTCTATTTAACCAATTAATTTTGATATGCGTTCCATACATGCATAACCGTGAGGACTTTTAAATGAGCATGGAAGCACATAATCAAAAATCCAAGTAATTCACCCATGCATAACCGTGAGGACTTTTAAATGAGAGTGAATACTTTGAATATTTATTTTTATTGAAGAATATAATAAATTGAAGCACAGATAATTTCCTTTATGAATCTGAAGATAAAACAAATTGAAGAACGAATAATTTCCTTTGTAAACTACCACAAATTTACATACTATATATGATTTTGATGAGTGATGGTCGATAGAAAGATGATAGAAATAGAAATGATCATGGAATTTTTACCCAACAAAAAGTTTTTATAACTTTTGTTATGAAATTCTAAAGAAATTTTTCTAAATATATTGTCTTGAGTAATGTATGACAAATATTGACACTCATCACTTTTTCAATCACTATTGATCTTTTCGATAATCATTAGGGAGTTAGATTAGTCAAAATAGTCATTTAAAATCAAATCCAAAATTATAAAATTAATTTTTCAAAAATGACTAATCTGTAAATATGGTCAAACATGATTTTCTCGAGGGGGTTTTATTAGAAAATTTTCTGCTATTTGAAAATTATTTCAAGTGAAAAATATGCAGATATTTTCTTTGAAAAATGATGCAGCAAATGAATGTTTCAAAAATTAATCACATTACACTAATAATTTTTCTATCAACTATATTACCAGTGTAATCTGCATCTGAATTTAAATTTCACTCAATATTCACTCGTTGAATGTCAAAGACCAGATTGTGAAATTTCAACAAATTATCTCATAATTGTTTTCAACAATTTTTAAATGAAATTTGAAATGAAGCCATGTTATCACTCAAACAAATATCATAGTGTTAATTTCAGAAACCTTAGGATAAACAGTTATATTCATGAGTAATCAACAGTCAATCAACATCATTATTCTTTAACCAAATTCTTGAAGTTTCAACAATTTCTCAAAAAACCTTTTTAACATCTTTCACATGAAATTTGAAATCGTGCAAATTTATAAGCAGTGACCAAAATGTCAAAACCAATATATCTACGTGTAGCATGAGTAATCAAATACCATCATTTGACCGAACAAATTTATATGGATTAGTTCAATGTTGAAAATCTGATTGGTCATCATTTAAGCACAAATCAATGTCATAAATAAAAACAAGTCAAAAATTTCTTAAAATCCTTTTTACAATTTTTTAAATAGAATTCATTAGGATTTTAAGTTGAAGCCATGTAAATAGAAGAAACCGTGAATATGGATTTAGCCAAAAATATTATCTAAAAACACCATCATTTTTCCAATTTAATCTGTATGAAATATTTCAAGAATTGGAGTGTTTTTGGCATAAAAATATAATTGGCATAAGAATATAAGTCAGAATCATCATCTTTTCATCATCTCAATATTGGCTGATTTTAATTCAGAATATGGTGCAGATTATCACATTTAATATATCATTCAAATAAATATGCTTTTACCTGTTTTTACCTTTGCGATATTTTTTTCGTCGTTGTCCATTGTGATTCTGTCACCTTTATACTATGCTAAGGAACTTTGCTTCGTCGTCCATTGTGTTTCTGGAACAGCCAAAAATCCAGATAACACTATTTTTGTTCCTTAACCCGCCACCACACCTACACGATGAAAATTTTATGTGACCTATTTGTTTTTATAGGTCCATGGTTGTTAGTGGCAGAATATTTAGAAAAATAATTTTGTGAAGACCCAAAACTATTTATAATTGTTCCTTCGGCACCCAAATTTGTTTAACTTTGAGAGATTTTATATTTGTGCCTTTAGGAACCCAGATCGGTATAGTTTTCACATATTTGGGTCTATACCAACAATTATTGTGACCGTGTCCATATTTTCTACAAATCGTGCACATGGAATTAACTTGACTAATATTACTTTCAACAATTTTCGAACTATTATATCCAAGTCCTTGTCTAACTGAATTAACAGTTTGCTTTCCTAATAGCATATTCAACGATTTTTCACTTTTTGAAAATTTATCCAAAGTCGTTGACAATTGTTGGACTTGTGTTTTGAGAGATTCATTTTCGTTTAACAATTGTGTGCACTTTTTAATAGAATTCTCTCTCCTAGTATTTTCATTCTCTTTTAAAATCAGAATTTCATTTTCAAGTGATTTTATATTGATTTCTGACTTTTTAATTTCTTCTTCGAATGTTGGACACTTATCACACTTAGGGATCCTACTTTGATAGGTTTTAACTAATTGATCAAGTTGTTTATTACATTCTATCAAAGTATCTTTTTGAGATTCAAGTTTGGCGTATTTTTCCCTAAGTCGTTCAAAACAACCGTTTACTTCATGAAAATATATAAGCAACTCAGAATGGGTAAGTTTTGATACCTCACTTGGCTCGTCATCGTCACTGTCAGTTGTATCACCTCGAAGACACAATTCTGCCTTTTCGCTTTCACTGCCAGTGCTTTGATCATTCTCGTCTATTTCATCCCAAGTGGCTGCAAAACTTTTCTTTTTCTGTTTCTTTCCATGGCTGGATTTAATTTGTGGACAATCGGGCTTGATATGGCCGGGTTTGTTGCAATTATAACAAATAAACTTTTGTTCTTCTGAGTAGTCTAGTGCTTTGGCTATTCTGCTTTTTGCTTTTTGAATTCGAGCTGAATTTCCATGTTTTTGATTCCATTTTTTGAATTTCCTTATTAACAGCTCCAATTCTGCTGCTCCATCATCTTCATCGTTATCATCATCACTTTCGATTGTTCCTTTAAGAGCTATTGATTTCTTTTGAGTGTCACCTCCTTCACGCTCTTCCTTGAATTTCATTTCTAGCTCATAAGTGGTGAGATTTCTGATGAGTTCTTCGACTTTGAGTTGTTTTAAATCTTTCGATTCTTGAATGGCAGTTACTTTTGCTTCAAAGCTTCGTGGAAGGACTCTGAGGATTTTCCAGACTATTTCCAATTCGGTGTATGTTTTTCCGAGAGCTTTTGATTTGTATACGATATTGGAAAGTCGACCGTACATCTCTTTGACATTTTCTTCCTTCGCCATTTTGAAGTTCTCGTATTCGCTGCTTAGCATTGCAAGGCGAGATTCTTTGACTTGAGATGTTCCTTCGTGAGTCACTTCTAGTATGTGCCATATTTCCTGCGCAGTTAGACAATGTGAGACACGATTAAATTCAAATTGATCCAATGAACATATAATAGAATTCATAGCTTTGGCATTAGTATTCTGTAATTTATTTTCTAATTCTGTCCATTGTTCATTTGGTTTCTCTATTTCCTGATTATTTACAGTTATAGTTGGTATCCTATAACCTGTCTCAACAATATCCCAAGCGTCAATGGTTTTCAAAAAAATTTTCATCCTATTTTTCCAAAAAGCATATTCACCACTGAACATTGGTGGTCTAACTATCGACTGACCCTCTGCAAAAGCATTATTAAAAGAAGCCATTTTAAAAATTCAAATTTTTAAAACAAAAACTGATTTTTTTTTTTTAAAATCGAATTTTTAAAACAGATGTTGACTTCTATTCCAGGCTCTGATACCACTTGTAGGATCGATTTCACCCTAGAGGGGGGGTGAATAGGGTGATAGTGTAAATTATAAAAATTAATCGCAGAAGCTTATAAATTAATTTCAATTCAGATCACAGAATAGCAGCACAGATATCGCAGAATATAAATAACAGAATAAAACAGAACAACACAGAATTTACCCAGCTTCGGCAAAACCCTGCCTACGTGCTGCCCCCAAGGTTTCTACTAGAAATTAGATAGTCCCTTGCTTACACACGTAAACTCGCTATACACCGCTATTGACTAATCTAACTCTACGCTCAAAACCCTGCCACAACTCAACTACCGAGTTGCGAATTCTCAAGCTACACACCGTAGCTTGTCCCCTACTCACACGACTAGAAAATTAAACGGTTTAAAAAGGAAAATACAAATTAAAAACAAATTAAAATAAAATAGCCCTAATATAAACAAAACCCTATTTATAAATTTAAAGCCCTTATTTTTACTGCCGGCCCCTTTTATATTTTAGCCCGTCACTTTTATTTTCTTCGTTCGTTTATTTTGAGATGCGGCCGTTCCTCTTTGAAACAAAATTAGGGTTTTTGTCCTTTCGATCCACACTAGGGTTCTTGAAGCGCCGACCTTTGATACTGTTTGACTTTGATGCTTTGATACTGTTTGACTTCGATGCTCTTTGATTTGCTCACCGCGGCTGCTTCGTTGATCGAACTCCGGTATGTAATTATGTGCTTTTTCTTTACTGATTTATGCTTTCTGGAATTCGATGCATTGATTGCCGATGATGATTGGGTTATATATGCGTTCGATTTCCTGAATCTTCGATCGTATATATTTATTTGAATTTGTCAAATATTCATCTCGGCCACTTGATAATGCTTGAATGTTTGAGATTGATTCTGACTACTTCACATGTGAATATTCTTGATATTGCTCGGTTGACTTGGTTTACAAATCTTCGGCTTTGAATTTGTGATAATTGACTATGGCTCCGTGATTTTCTCTGACTTGATAAATTTCGTACAACTTGATTTTTGATAACCAATGTTTTGACACGTGACTTGGTCATTATGTCTTTGATGTTTATTATTCTTCTTTGACTTCGATATTTTGTAAATTGGCTTCGGCCACTGTCTGCATTCCTGTTGCACTTTCACCTGCTAACTAATCTTCATTCACTTCAGTATTCTTCACTGCCTGTATTTGTGTCATTTACGGCTTCAACTTGAATATGTTGTGATGCTTGTGATTGTCACTATGTTGCATTGTTATTGATACATGGTTGTTCTGTTGGTTCTTCTCATCCTGATGCCGAACTTGATATGAAATTCTGGTGGCATTGCTTTGTTGTATCATGATACTTGGTCGAGTTGATTGTTGCATTGTCACTGGTTCATTTGATAGCACTGTACTTGTAGTTGGTATCGCTTGATATTTATTCCTGTAGTTTGCATTGTTGCTGTAGCTTTTTGAAAATTGAGTTTCTGGTCACTGCACTTGTACATATTCACTATCACTTGCATTTTTATCTTAGTACCATAGCTTCTCTGTTCCACTCGAGTTTAGTTGTGCACTTGCATTTGTGTACTGTGTCTTGTTCTCCTGTGGCTTTGGATATTTGCAGTTGGTATTTTAATTGGATTATGCTTCTGTGCATATTGTACTCAATGTTGTCTGAGTTGTGTAGTAGCTGTGGTCTTTAGCATTGCTTGTGAGTGCAGCATTTTGCATTACTTTGATTCTTTTGAAACTCGAGTTGCACACTACTGTCTTGGTTTTGGGGCTGCTGTTCTTGAATGCATCTGTGCATGTCACTGTGTTTATGACCACAAGTTCATCGTGAAGCATGGTTTACTGGTTTGGACCATGACTTGATGTATTCGTATTCAGGCTGCACATATGTATATATGCTGTTTCATTTATTTGCTGGTCTTCATGTCGCTTGCTATGTGTATTACTGAAACACTGCTGATGTTTGTTGCAGTCTTGAAGCATGTTGCTGCCTGGTCGATATATATATACATGCATACTTTGATCATAACATTCATGTGTGCATTTGAGTTGCACCTGAGTTGAATCCAGTTTTAAAACTCGGGTTTGACCTTGTGCTCAATTCGAAATTTTCAATGTTATTGCACGTGAGTTGAACCCGGCTTTTCATTTGGGTTTGACCTGTGCTTACCTATCCCTGTAAAACAATCAAGTGTATATATCGGCGAGTACGGCCTTGTGGCATATACGGTAATACACTGTGTATGTCACAAGTTGTTCGTGTATGATGAATTCAAATTTAAGTTATGACGAACAACCCAAATAACTGAGGCAAATATTATTTTTAAAATTCATCTTTTATTTTATATTGCAAAAATATTTTATTTTCAATTTTACTGCGTTAGTTTATATTTTTGCAGATTGCCCAGATGCTGGATTCAAACTGGAATGCAGTTGAAGATAAAAATACAAGTGTGAGTGATATGTAGTGAGGTTGTGATGTAAATGTGAAATGTCATGTATTGTAGTCAAAATTGTATGTGTATAGTGAGAGCTTGAAATTGTACTATCAAAGTTGTAATAAATATTTGTTTGAATAAAATATTCGTTTGAATTCAAATTCTGTGTTATTTATTTTATTCAGCAAATATTTATTTAATCTGTGAAAATAAATAGTATATTATCAAATACATTTAAACGAATGTATATATGTTTATTATCATCAAACAAAAATCATATAAGCACATATTCAACACTTCCATGTGTCGCATATACTTTGTCAGATGAACAACTGGGTCTGTCCTCCCAACATATGTCTCCAATATTGGCAGTTTGAAATCTGGCAGGTTCCTAGCTTGCCTAATTGTAAGAGCAAAGGAACTCCTGTTCACATCCTCCAAGTCTCTATTGACCAATCCGCCTTTCATGGCTTACCTAAGCATATCTGCTAATCTGTCACTGTCGCCAAGGTGTAGTCCTTGTACATTACCTTCGATCTGCCCCCTGAGTTCACAAGGGATTCTGGAATCTGCTCCCTTTAACGAGCATCTATTCTCCTATCAGTGTTGTGTTGCATAGCTCCACCTGGTACTCTACCCGGGGTTGGATCGTCATGCTTTGGGTGAGTGCCCCCTAGATCTAGTGCTTCTCTTGATGGTCCTACTCTATTTTGAACTCTGGTTGCGCCATGCTTCCGACTCCTATCTCCAGCATCTCCTATAGTTGCATTCCCTTGACTCTGCATACCAGTTTGTCCAGCTTATCGAAGCAGATTTTGCATCATCTCCTCTTGTCTTTTAAGAAGCTCTTCATGCATAGCCCCCATCATCATTTCCATCCAATCCCAGGTGAAGAAAACCGAGGCTTGATTCTTTTTTGAGGAAGCCTCCTGACTTCCTTCATGCTGGCTTCTTTCTGCTCTTGGTCTCCTTGCGGATTGCCTTGTCATAGCTTTTCAGATCTAAGTCTTTAAGTCTTTGAATCCAAAGTCCAAGCTGTACAATTCCTGAATGATAGCTTCTCAGTGAAAGAACTAAAATGTTTGTGCCAAAAATGGTCACAAACACCCAGCTGTCGATGAATGCACCAGTTTACAACCACAAATCTCAGATAACAAATATGTAGAGAAAATAAATGTGAAGAACACTCAAAATTTCAAAGTAAAGCAGTGGAAACATAGAGATTTAGAGTGATTCAGCATACTGCCTATGTCCATTATGAAATCGACGATTTTATTGATGTTTGTTTGCTGATTAAAACTGGTTACAGCGGATTACAGCAGTAGATTTTGAGTACAGTGATCTTTGAGTGCAAGAAACTGGACGTAGGAGAGCTAAAAAGTCCCTTTTCTATAGACTCTGGGATGCTATTTATAGGCGTAGTATGCAAATACCTCGCTCAGATTTCGGAAGACCTCTTCTGGCATGTGAGTAGGCCTACACGATCGATCCGACGTCATCTGCACTCGGTACGTGATCGATACGAACAATTTCGTATCGATCAAAATTTGGTCCAATCAAGTCGAAATTTAGCATAAACATTCTTTAGGTTGTACGTAAGCTCCTTTGAAAATTTTACAGCATTTGGACTTGTGGATTGTGAGATATGATCGATACGAATTAGGCTCTCCAACATGGATACGAGTTCATATAGATTCCTTCGCCCCCATTTCCTTCGTATCGATCAAAGGCATGTGCTTACTTGTTGACATGAAGTGATATACTGGGGTGGATCCACATTTCTTGCCGTGTTGATTGAGCTTTTATCCTTTTTGAACTCCATTTGTATTCATCCATATTCCTTCATTCGCATCCATCCACTTCAATCTTTGTTCGCATCGTTGGTTCGTATCCATCGAAGTGACTTCATTCGTGTCCATCTTCATATCGATGCCAGTGATGTACATCGCATCGATCCTATACGTGTTGATCGATATGAAGAAGATGCAAGACGATGGATATGAAATAGGGTTTCCCATGGATACTAGCAAGGCCGACAGATGGATATGAACTACATTCTCAGGACGGATGGATACGAACGAGGCCTTACCTTTGGCGGATACGAACTAAAACAGTCCCTGATCGATAAGAATTAGGTCAATCCTCGATGGCTACGAAGCGGTACACTTGATGGATACGAACTGTAGTGCATCTTGGTGGATACGAAACAACATATTTGATAGATATGATGAAGGCTTGTTTTAGGATGGATTTGAACAAGATCAATAAGAACCAGTTGTCCTTTTGATAGATACGAAATAACGATGGTTGGATGGATACGAAGTGCATAGTTACGAATAGTGTTGGATTTCTCAACCTTGATCGATCAATATCTCGAGCATACAAACTCCGATTGACTTGAAATTTGGAAAGTTACCTTTCACAGCTTTACTTGTCATGTCTTGTCAATTATAGTTGATCCGGGCTTGGTCAAAATTCACCGACATCCGTAGCTGACCTGTTCACAACTAGCAACCGAGGAGAACTGCCTTTGGTTTTCAGTTAATTTTTTGGCATCATGACCTTGCTAAAAGGCAGGATAACATCAATATTCTTTTTAGCGAAAACACATGCTCAAGTTCATATGACAGGGTTTTGGAATGTAATTTAATAATTGACGATATAGCGAAATCGCTATAACGACATTTAAACTATTAAATGGAATATTAGTAATTAATTTAAATTAACCATCAATTAGAGCATACGGATGTAAATAAATAATTTATTGGTGAGAAACCCCTTTTAGGTCTCTGTATAGATTTTTCCTATAAAACAATGGTTATGGATAATATATATAATCATATAGGTATATAACGATCAAATTGATATGTCATCCATTTTCCGATGGGAAATCAAACCGAACAAGCAATCAAACAATTTAGCTAATGTCCAAACAATCAATAAGTGTTTATAACATCATTTATAAGATACAATAAAAATTAGTGCAATTTAAACTCACATTGATTTTCGTTTTCGCCGAAACATCCCCATTTTGGAATAAAACTGAACGGCTGTCCGATTTCAGCCTAAATTTTCACTTGCTCTAAATCCAACCAGACTAACTGCATTGCGAAGATAATGTCCATACGAGTGCAACATAATAAACGGCATTCGAATTCGACCTTGTATGAGCAAGATACGAAATTTATAAGTTATCGATAGATTTAAAATATAATATAATAACTTAAACATATTTACAACACTGCCCCTATACCTTTCTTCACCCTCTTCCCTCAAACGGATATGTACAGGAAACAAAACCAAAAAAATGCGCATAGAAAAGCACTAATACGGAGCTATCCGTTTGTCAAACCGATTCCTCCGTTGAATTTCTTTAGTCGGCCTCAACCCAACCGACATCACCAGGCTGCCTCCCCCACCCTTTAACTAATCGAGTCCATCAGCGACCCATACCAAGATCGTACACAGCGCGCATAAAAATATGGGGTCGGACCTCACTGAAATGCGTCCTCGCATGCTCCTCCACTCCACGAGCCTCAATCCACCCTCGATTTCCCTCAATTCCACACGAATAGCTCACCAACGTCAACCCTAGTTTACCGCCTTTTGGGAGAGCATCCCAAAACTACCATGCACACTAAATAGATGGGTAGATATCGAAGAACATGCCACAGCTAAGTGAAAGAATCAGGTTTTGTTATTTTTAATTGACTATGGAATTTAAATTTAAATTTTGAAATTTGCATTCAAAAAGGAAGCTCAAATTTCCATTTACTAGAAGTTTAAATAGAGGAGGAGGAATATGGCTTGAACCATGGGGATATGGCCGTGGGTATGACGGATATGATGTAGCATGAGCAAGCATATGGCAGAAATGGTGCATATGTACATATATCATTACTTTAAATTTTAAATTACTCAACAAAACATACCTGAAAATTTTGAACTCCAAAAGAGGCGTGCCGCCTGGCGCTCTATATGTTATACCCTTATTTCGAACATAAGGGAACTTGTTTCGAGACCTAATTCGATTGTATGCAGAAGATAGGTTTTAGACCCAGTGATAATATTAAATTTTTGATATTAAATTCTGCGTGTTTTAATCTTGCACGATCAAACGATATGCCCAATCACCATGAAATTCGGCGGCGTAATATAATTCACTATTACTGATCCAACGAAATTGGTTTCGTTGAAATCTGAGATAATGCCTCGAAAGGCTAATTTCACAAATTTAAAAATTTAATTATCAATATTTATCTGGTCTATTTATATTTGTAAACATATACAGGCTAACTGAACAGGTAATGGCTTCTTACGATTTGCGGTCTCTGCTTTCTTCCTCGCCGTGATTTCCCACATCTTAACGCGTCTCATCCCCCATGTCCTCCTCTCTGCCACGTCCCTCTTCTGCCCCCCTTACCTCTCCTTCTTCGACTAGGTCTGTTCGCCCCTTCAAAACCAAGTCCGCTGCCATGCCAATAATTCATTCCCTCTCTGACTTTCCTCCGCTTCGAGCTTCCAACCTATCAACTGCTGTCTTGTCTGATAGTTTTCGAGCTGTGGCATCTGGCATTGATCCTTCTCGCGCAGCGTCGCATCTACCAGGTACCAATGCGCGTATACCTGAAAACGGAAACTGCGTTATGGGTAGCAACGGTTTGACAGATTTGGGAAACGAGTGTGGTGGTCTTAGTTCGACCGCAATTAACAATGCGTATGGTGTTGGTGGCATGAGTGGAAGTGAAGTGGGGTTGGCCGAAGCTGCTAACTCTGAGCAATGCACGTCACCTGTTTGTTTAAACGCTTCAGGGGATTTTGGTCCAATTAATACTGATGTCTGCATGAAAGTGACCAAGGTAGTTGACCAGCCTGATATGCATCTTGAATTGGGTGGTGATGTGGGCAAGACTTCTGTGTTTGTTGAGTGTGTTCCTGGTGTGAACGATGGTGATTATGTCCATGTCCAGGGGGGTGGTTCTGCTAGTCTCCCAAGTTGTGGCCAAGGCACATCTGTTGCTTGTGTTATTTCCCATAAGAATTCTGTTCCTAATGTCACTACTAATTGCTCTGATGCTTCTATACCAACTGCTGCTATTTCCCCCGGTATCGTTGACAGCCGTGTAACTGATGATTCGAAGCACTCCTCTAAATCGTGGTCTTCTCTTTTCTCGACCTTGCCCCGTAATGCGGGTGCGTACATCCCAATTGATTTTGATTTGGTCGAGGAGAATGGAGTGATGATTCCTCCCCCGAGTGTTATGCAAGCCGGTGAGGAATTTTGGTTAGACTATTTGGTGGGTTTTTTCCTTGATTCGCATCACCGTCTTTCATATGCGACTACGGTGCTTCGGAGGGTTTGGAAGCTACGTGGTAATTTGCAAGTGAAGCTGATCGATTCGATGTACTACTTAAAGTTTTCCTCTTCTGAGGATCGCCGGCTTGTTTTGGATGCGGAGCCTTCCTTTGTTGATGGTAGACCATTTATAGTTACCCCATGGTCTCCTACCGTGGCGTGTGCACGTGAGCAAGTATTCACTATCCCTATATGGGTATATTTTTCTCAGATTCCCTCTGTATTACAGCCTCTTATTGGACTGAATTGGTTAGCTTGTAATGTTGGTAAATTGAAATGTTTTGACTCCAATACTGTGGCGCGTGATAAGTTAATGTTCGCGAAGGCTCTTATCGAGATCTCCCCTACTAAGCCTCTCCCTTCTATTTCTGTTCAGCTTGCTGTCGGCCATGTTGTAGAAGTCAGAGTTCGCTATGGATGGGTTCCGGATATTTTTACCGCTTGTTACTCTTTTGGACACCTCTCCATTGATTGCCATCATTCTGAAGCCTCCGCTGCTGCTCCGAAGACTCCTTTACCACGCCATCGTCGTAGGATCTGGGTCCCTAAGGTTTCTGCCAGTTCCTCTCTATCTTCTCCTGCTCCTGAGGTTACGATGCCTGTTATGAGTGTTCCTTCTTTGCCTCGAGTTATGCATGTTTCACCTCCTGGTCCTGAGGTTCCTTGTGTTGATCCTGTCATCCCTCTAGTTGCTCCAGACCCTTTATCGCTGCTGCCTCCTGTAGCTTGGGATGAGGCTGAAGGGTATTGGATTGATCCCATTTCTGATATGAGGTATAACCCGGAAAGTGATTCTTTCTTTCGGTTTGTTTCTGACGATCATCTTGACCTTAGGTGCCTTCTCTACAAACAATCTGGTGACTCTATAGTTCTTGATGTGGACAGTATTGATGCGAGATCTAATTCTGACATGTTTGCTGATCCATCCTGGGATCGATCTTTTATCTACTGTTCAGATGATGTGGTTTACGACTCTTGTCTTGTTCTTCGGTTTCGCCCTTTTGCTGGTCTTTCTGGGTCTGTCCCTGTGTGCACTTCTTTAGTGTCTGGGGTGGTTGGTGATTCTCCCTCCTCGGGGGAGTTCTAGTTTTTTGTGTTACTTATAGTTGCATGACATAGCTGTCACGTACCTGTGTTGTTTCTTTCTGTTTTTTAGTAGTCAAGGTGCTATTACCTTGCTCCTGTACTTCAATTTTTATTACGTTCGTAATAAAAAGTGGACGGTCCACTATAAAACCGGCTGGCCTTGCCAAAAAAATATACAAATTGAATTCACCAATATTATTTATTAATTAAAAGGAGTTAAATAAAATTATTAAATACATTTAATCAAATTTAATCCATAATTTAAATATTTAATTATCCCCTATTTTAAATTATAAATTATTAAATTCCAAAATTCAATTATTTAAATATTTAAAATTAATTAAACATTTCAAATCAAATAACCAGAATTTTGGGTTGTTAAAAAAGGTGATATCATACTCTGATGGTAGTGAACCACTTAGCCCAAAAGCAACCCTTATTTCAAAATTCCTCGGGTGTAAGGCTTAATGTAACGTTTACCTTTCTTAAAACATTTTCACTTAATATGCCACCTTTCCATTTCCAATAACACACTATTGATTTACACGAAAGTACAACCTCAGTACTCGTATGGTTCAGAGAAGGGTGTTAATCATAAAAGGAGTTATCTCTTACACCACCAAACAGATGTATGTTTTTGTAGAGATTAATGCACTGTGATCTTAGAATTGCAATGTTAGACATTCATCCATACAAGTTGTCAAGAAATAGGACAAATCGAAGGCACTCTTTTACCACATCCTGTTGAGAATTGCTCCTAGGATTAGTAGCGAGTAGTCCTTGCATACGAAGATCCCAGAACAAAGGGACCACTACTATTTATTTATCTCGGGAGCTACTTCAAAATTATCAACAAGCAATCATTCCATTATGAAGATCCTTGCCTTCAGCTTCATTGTCTTCAACATATCTTCACTTTCGAACTCGTGAATTTGTTCGAAGTGGTTTTCGGATAGGGATCACCACGAATTCGACCCCGGTTACTTTGAGAAAATCATCGATAAAAAGCTGTTTAAGTAAATATTTGCTTACCATTTGATCAATTATTTTCTCTTTATCAAAAATATCTCTTAGAGATATATATCTTTAAAAACCATTTCTTTTCAGTATATATGGGATCATTAAACCTCCTTTATCAAATCTTT
Source organism: Allium cepa (assembly GCA_030765085.1). Taxonomy (NCBI): domain Eukaryota; kingdom Viridiplantae; phylum Streptophyta; class Magnoliopsida; order Asparagales; family Amaryllidaceae; genus Allium; species Allium cepa. The sequence continues at coordinate 906,878,147 of CM060937.1, forward strand.
GATTTAAAACCCTTTTTAAATCTTGGAATAATTCTAAATCTTTCATCCTTTACTTAGGAAAATATTTCCAAATCATTTATTTAAACTTAACAAAGGTTTCTTATTTCCAAATCATAACTTTTAAACCGGTCAAAAACAATGTTATTTAAGACATCGTTTACTACAAACCCAAAACAATTAATTTTAGGTATAGGAATTAAATTAATTATAAATCATTTATTTAATCTTGATAAAAGATTTCTTATTTCCAATACATATCTTTTTAATAGGTTTGAAACCATGTTATCTAAGGTGGTAGATCCATGTTAGTTAGTATTCGAGTAAAACAGATCCATAGAAATTACATTAATTTTACTCAACATCAGTTTCCGTATTCAACCTTTACTATACGTCGATTACCTATGAAATCACCTTTTAAATTCACATATACTATATGGGTTCCCTTCTCGGAATCTAATATGAAGTATAAGTTGATCATCTCTATACAATCCAAGTGGTATCAAACTCAGAAAACATTAAATCTTTTATATTAGCCTCCTTTTCGACATCTCGACCTTATCTATTTCTCGTCCAGGAAAAAGACTAGATGAGCTAGGGAACTGGTTGCTCCTGGATATCTTCTTGGTTTGAGCACCTCATATCCGGATCTCATGAATAGGAAAATGCAGTCTACTCATTGGCTTTTAAAGCCAAGTTTAAATCATGTAATAATAGCTTCTCTTTAAATCATTTATTTAAACTTTTTTTAAAATAAATTATATAATCTTAAAATTACCTTGCAAATACCTGGTTATTTAATTGAAAGTATTTAGAAAATATTTGGGAAAGAATATCTTAAGATTAAAACCATTTTCAAAAGTTATTAAAAGTGCAGCAAATAGCGATGCGAATAGTGCTGCAAATAGTGCTTTTAGGGTTTATTTGATCAAAATAACTTTTCTATAATTTAGAAATTCATTTGTATAACTCAAATCTATTTCAAAAAATTTTGAAATATTTATAGAATTTATTCCATATTTTTAAAGAATTAAAAATATCACTTTTACAAATTTTATTGCTTTGGTTTCCAAAGCGCGACTATTTTGAAAACTTTTTTTTCTCATATTTCGAAATCTACTAAATGAAATCTTGATTTTTTTTCTTTTGTATGATTGTAAAAGTTTAGAAAATTCATATTACAAAGAATTCTAAATTCGAATCTATTGTATAAATGGATTTAACTTTCTATGGCGCGAAATCGTGAAGTGCCGTTTTGCGACGCACCAATTTTTGACTCAATTTTCATAACTTGTCAATAACTTCACCAAATTGGATTTTAGTGTTTACAAAACATTTATAAACGATTTTAGATCATTTCAAAGGGGTTTAATGATTCCATAACACTTTATAACTTGATACGAAAAGTGGTTTCCATGTGTAATATCGACGTATATTTAACATGACTTGTTAAACAGTTAAACAATGTATTAAACAACCAAAGTTGATGATCAGAGCATAGTAAACATCCATGGCAAACATATCACATCATATATATATATATATATTGTTTCTCATCTTCATTGGTTTTAACTTCTCAAAAATTCGCTATAACTTCTCTATGATCGAATCAAAGCCTTTGGAACTAAGCCTTGGATCTAGGAATGGGCTCGGCCTAGCTTGGAAAGAGGTGGATGCTCGGCCTTGGTTGTAGGTGGCGACAGTCATGGGGTTTGAGTGAGGAAAGGAGGTGATTTGCTTCGGTTTTGAAGTGGATTGCTTATGTGTACATACTTATATATATTTAAGTTCTTTTTGCAATATTTTTCCTCATAATTTCCTTAAGGTAAGAAGCTATGGAAAAGCTTGAGAATGAGGAAGAAGGTGAAGTAGAATAGTGTGTAAAATTATGAAGAGAATGGTGGGTGTCTATAGAAGTTTTTCGAAATAAATATATAAACGCATAATTTCACATCTACCCCTATCCAACACCGCCTTAATCTTTTCCAAATGCATGGCAAGCCACCCCCCATGTTCCTTCATGTGTGTGATGACGATGGTGTGTAAGTGGGTTGATGTTAACTTTTTAGAGTAGAAAATATCTTAGATATTTATACTTTTACTATATATAAATTCTAATGTAAATGGTAAATATATATGTATGTATATATATGTTTTACATATGTTATGGTGCGTATGTGTATGTTATATATATGCACAGAACATATAAACAAGGTTGCAACAACTTTGGACAACCTCTATTCGTTAAATCGTTGAAAATCAGGAAGTCGAATCTCGGACACATTTTCACTTATAAAATAATTTACATATTAATGTAAAAATAATTTGAAAAATAATTTCGTATCTTTTTAACTAATTAAATTGATCAAATTTGATTTATAAAACCATATAAATTAATATTAAACAATTGTTTACAAAAAGTGTTGTTATATCGATAAAGCGATACAAATTTTCTTATATTTTCAAATCAAATATATGTCTTTATAAAAACTATTATAAATGATTTATTATCACGTCATAACCAATTAAAATGAGTTATTATTATTTGAAAATTATTATTTGAATAGTTATAATAATTATTAAATCATTAAATCTCAATTTATTCATAAATCAATTGTTAAATATGATGCCATTATTGATGATGTCAAAAATAAATTTTACCCCCAAAAATAAATTAAATAATTTTATTTCATATTCTTATTTAAATGGATAAATAAGTGTATGTATCCAGCTCGGTACACGATTTCTGATAATTATAGAGTTGTTCATCGATAAAACGGTTTTTGGTCATTTTATCGATATTTTTGCAAAGTGTATATTTTTGTAAACACTTATTCAAAATAAGATTACCATCATTATTTATTGTTCAATACAACATAATCTATGTTAAAAAGCATATATTTGAATATTTTAAAAATAAATATAATTTATCAAAGTGACAAATTGGCGGGTCGTTATAGGCTCCCCTCCTTAAAGGAATTTCATCCCCGAAATTACAATGCCGACCCAAAGGTGTTTGCCTAAAATATTTAATTTTAAACTTACTCTTGTACAATGTATATAGATCATCTGTACGAAATATTTGATTCGATCTTACTATTCGAATTCATAACTTTTCTTAAAAACTAGTATTGATCCTTCGATTCTCTAGTGCAGACTTTGATCAGACTCGGAATCTTCTATTTTGCTTGCGTAACTCTAAATTAGGATAGAAAATGTGAGGATTTGGCTAGAAATCATCATCAATATTTTCCCTAAAGCATCGAGTGATAAATCCTTTTCGAATATCAAAATCCTTTTCGGATATCAAAATCCTTTATTCAAATCTTTAAGCAAAATTTGTGTTACGAAATAAGTTGTGTACAATGCATATACTTTTTATATTTCCAAAAATATTTAGAAAATATTGCTTTAAGTTTTTAAACATTCCATAAAGATATAGTTTTATTCTTATGAAATTTTCTTAAGTGGTTTGTGTATTTACATTTAAACAAAGTCATAAACAAAGGACATAATTATACTATACATGTTTAATGTTTTACATTCATCCTTATCTTGCACACATCATTTCTCCTCACATACTTAAGCCATTATTAACTCCTTCTAAACCTACTTGGGTTGTCATAATATCGATACAAACATAACTACCTTACAAACTGTAACAACCCTAGTATTGGTGATTACCTATAATATTAAAATATAACGATGGTTATATTTTAATTGAGAATAAAATAAATTGAAGAAGACAATTTTTTAATTTTTTTTATTTAAAATAAAAAATGTGTTGAGGTTGAATAAGGGATTAAATTTGATTGGATAAGTATTTAGTTAAATAAATTATAAATATAGGGTTTATACTAGTTTGGAGCTAATAAATTAAATAAGTGATATATTTCAACATTAAATTATTGAAATAAATCTAAATTGATGAAAATAAAGTTTTAAAAACTTTGTTTTGAGAATTTGGAGAGAAAATGATCATTTATTGATTTTAATTGAGTCAATACAACAATATTCGAGTCAATATTAGTCTTTGATTGAATATAAAAGGAGAAATATGAAGAAATTATGTAATTTATTAATATAAAGGATGAAATATTATTTAAAATAATATTATGATGATTAAAAAGAGCTAAAATGATTTATTGTAATTTATTTGGCAAGAAAATAATTTTTGTACAACTTGTTTGATTGAAAATTGTGTAATTGCCTGATATTAAGAAAAATAGGGTTTTATTGTTAAAATAAACTTTATTTTGTTAAATAACAATTTTATTTTCATAATAAATGGTTGTATTCATTTTTATTTGACTTTAAAATAAGTGAATTAGTGTATATGTTGATATAATATGCTAACTATGTACATAATTTACATTTTCTGTAAGTAAAAATAGACTTGAGCTTATTTAAGTAAGGTTTAAATCCATTAACCCTTTATCTGGATGTTTCTGGTAGGAAAAGAAAACACAGTACGTACATTTTCTTATCTTCTTCTCAAAATAGAAAGCATACAGTAAAAAGAAATTAAGCAAATCAATGGCCTCCTTCAACTAAATCTCCACTTCCACTCAAAATTTATGGCAAATAAAAGAAGAGAATCACTAAACAAGATTATACAAGGTAACCAAACCCAATACTTAAAGATTTCGTCAAAAATCTTAGAGTTAGGTATCAATTGTCTGTAAACAGTTTATTTTGTTGTGCATGTCTATATTTAAGCTAATACAGGTTATTAGAGCTCCAGTTCTCCTCAAAAGCTTGCAGCTGCTGGACATCAAAACCTTGCTAAATCATCAGGTGAGTTTATTACTCACAAATGCTAGCTAGAAAGGTTGAATGCTGTGATGACCCGGTATTTTGGCCATATTATTTTAATAAATATATCCAGTTAAATAAAATGTAAACTCATCATTTTAAAATAAATATGACTTTTGAAAATTTAAAATAAATCTCTTAATAATATATACAATAAAATCTACCTTATATAATTGAATTAAAATACTATGCCTTGTTAATATTTGGTGAATATATATATATATATATATATGGATAATAATTTTTAAAATAAAATTTAATTCTATCAATATTTAATATAAATATAAAATAAAATATAGGATATAAATTAAATGTTTGAATAAGCTTAAGCTTAAAATAGAAAGAAAAAAGGAAATTATGGTAGAAATAAATGTTTAAATGGTTATGGTGTGAAGCAACGTAAGATAACTCTAGAATCTATATTTATACTATGGACATACTTGTGAATATGCAAGGCAAAACAAAATATCTACATATAAAAACAAAAATAAACAAAATAGGACAAGGCTGTAAACATAGAGGAAACATGAGCATTAAATACTATCATCTCAGCACAAACAATAGTCATAAAAAAATCTGCATGGTCAAGAAATAACAATAATCTTGTACAATAAGCATCCCTTGCAAAACTGTTTATATATATGCAATGCAACTTGTTCCTGTTCGTTCAGGAAAATTTAGCAAGCCAGAAGAAGAAAGAAAAAAAATATAAACATCACCATTTTTACAACTCAAATTCAAAACAACAAAGCAAGAAGTTTTAAGGGTAGATCAAACTACAGTTTCAAAACAGTATTGCTCTCTATTCCAAAACTTTGTTTTTCAGGTGAGTAATTCCATATATTTTAAAAGCTTAAGTAGATTTGAATCTGCGCATATGGATTCCTAGATTAGATTTGTACTTTGCAAGTGTATATATTTGCATGAATCTTTGGATATATGTATGTATGTATCTGTACTGTGCATAATGATTTAAACCGTTCTTCTTTGTATAGACTGCAGAACTAAAAACAAAGCAAAAATCAACCTCAACTCTTTATCTATGTGTTATTAGGATTTAAATTCTAAATAAAATAAGTTTGTGTAGATGAGATTTTGGTTTAAAAATAAGTTAAGTATTATATGTTTAAAATTCACCTGGAATCAGTAAAACAGTTGATCTTTTTCAAAATTGATGAAAAATTAAATAATTTAATTTGTAAATTCAAGCATGTAAGTTGATTCAACTCTAGAAAACTCGATTTTTAAAACAATTTTTATGAGTTTTAGTTTGGTATGGAGTTTGCAATTTGGGAATGATCAGATTTCAATTTTCAATCAAGTTCTGGTGACTGGGAAGATTTTGGAGGTTGAGGTTTTGGCTGGAGCTAGCCTGGTGATCGTTGAGGCTGGGAAAAATGGTAAGGAGTTGGGTAGATCGCCGTGGCGTCGGCGATAGTTCATTTGATTTGTTAACCCTAGTTCTGTCGAAGTTAGGGAGATTGATCACTGTGGCTTCATTGGTGAATCGAGCTGTGAGTGCTTCCGGAAAAAGATGGCATGTGGACTTGTGAGGCCGTGGACAGAGTTTGGAGAACTCTGGTGAACGGCGACGGTGGTTTAGGGGTAGTTTTCTGGTGAGGCCAGGTTCCAGTTTCGAATGGAATACTCGAATTCGATTTGGGGCTGGTGGTGTTGAATTGATGGTCGAAGTCGACTCTTGAGTCCGTTGCCGACATGTGGAAGGTATCGGCGAAGGTCACGGCAGCGTGAAGCATCGGTGTACGTGCACGACAAGGTTGGTGTGTCAGTGTTTGGAGATGGAAGGTGTCTCGGGTTGGGTCTCGAAGAGAATCTCGGGATTTGTGAGGGAAATGCTCGAGTTCGCTTTGGGTTTACAGGAAGGTGTTTCATTTGTTTTGTGAATTATCGTGGTTTCCAGATATTGGTGAAAAGCTTGTAAAAGTTTAAATCAAATTCTAAAGTGTATAGGTGGGTTCAAATATAAATTTTGTAACCTAGCTGTGAAAGTAAATAAAGTAAGACTAAAATGTTTTAAACAAGTTTAAAAGATTTAAAGTATATTTTAAAATGAGTTAGTTTTCCCAACATATGTTTAAACAAGTTTTACACAAGTTTTCAAGATCTGAACAATAAAGGAATGTTTAAATTATTTGATTTTTAGTAATTATATGTTGGGACAATTTTGAAATAAAGTTCTAAGTATTGGATTAATGAAATGAATATTATAATTTAGAAATAAATTAAAAAGGTTAATTATTTAATGTAATTAATGAAGGTTAATAAATTTATCAAAGCATAATTACTTAGGGAAGTAATAAGAGAATGGTTAATGAGTCCAATTAAATTAAGGGTCATTGACTAGTGATTAAGAGATAATTAATTAATGATTAATTTAAAGAAAATGGTTTAATTAATTAAGAATAGTTAATTACTTGATTCATTAAGGGTTAGTTAACTAATATGTGGGATTAATTAAAAGATAATTAAAATAATGATAGATAATTCATTTAAGTAAGTAATTAAGAATCAATGTAATTAATATGGATGGGTAGAGGTAAATTAATTTGTGTGATTAACGAAGAATTAATTACTTATTTTAATTAAAGGATGATTAATCAAAGATGATTAATTAAGATGGATAATAAAAAGGTGATTTATTGATTGATTGAAACTAATTAACATTAAGTAGGATTTGAGATATATTAAATTATTCAGGTAATTAAAAGGGATAATTAATTAATTTAATAATTAAGAATTTAAGTTAATCAATTAAAGTTAAGATTAATTAATCGAGGATAATTAATTTGAAATTAATATTGGTTACTCTAAATTTAATTACTATAGAGAAGTAATTAAAGAATTGTTAATGAAGGACGTTAACCTAAGTTTATTATACAATTAATTAAGTTTAACTAATTAATTAAGGATAATCATTCATAGAATGTGGTTAAGTATAATTACTTAATGGAAATAATTAGATAATGATGTAATTAAGGAATAATTAATCAAGGGGGATTAATTAAAATGAATGATCATGGGATGGTTAATCAATTGGGTTGAAATTAATTAATAAGCAGGACTTAAAGGTGATTGATTTAATTCAATTATGGCTAATTAGATTTATTCGAGATGGTGTGATTGATTTACCTTGCTTTTTCATGATTAAATGATGATTAAGTGCCCTGAATTGATTGATACCCCTGATATGAAATGATTCGTGATATGATGTGTTGGGTGGGCAATGATAATGTGGTTATCTGTCAACGATAAATTGCTGAGTAAAAAGGGTGTCATCTTTTATTTAAAGTTGAATTGCATTTCACTTTAATAACATGTGTTATGATGAACTGAATTCGAAGAGACCAGAGTCGGGTATTAGTTAATACCCGAAACCACTTCGATTCTTTACAAGTTGATACGTGGAATCAGTAGGGTGTAATGGAATGATTTAAGTAAATTTGGCCATATAATCTAAGTTCTGGCACTTAGACATTGTTGTGTGGAATAAGTGATGTCTATAATAACTTGTGAAGTGCAAATTGATATAAGTTACCCCGGGTTTATATGAGTTGTATGCTTTTGTATTCCATGCTAGATGGGTTTACTCACGCTGGTTTTCTGCCTGATCTGGGTGTTACTTTGGTGTAATTCTCAAGTCAGACCGAGTATTACAGTCTTCCAAGTAAGGACGTTCTAGAGCTCAGGAGTCGAGCTGGATGGCAGGAATGTATGGAGTGTTTCCGCTGTATTATATTGTTGTATATCTGTGACATGATAATTGTGTACATTCAGTGACTGTATATATGTGTAACTCTGATGTATTAAAATGTAATCGACAGATATAGTATTCTTTTGTAAACTGTTATTATTTGATATTATATTTTATCCGCTGCGAATGTGAGATGTTTATGATCTTCTATTTCTTCTATCTCTTTCTTCTTTTCTTTCTAACTATCTGGAATTTTCGGGATCGAAAATTTCGGGTCGTTACAGTTGGTATCAGAGCTGAAGGTTAAACGAGAACCTTGGCTCTAGTGGGTGCACTCATTAAGGATAGGGGTCAGTAGTACCCTAGAATGAGTTGAGTGTGTGTGTGTGTATGAGAGAGCATACTTGTTATTTTCTTATATAAGGATTTTAAATGATTTTATATAATATTATATTTTAATATATAAAGCAACATTTTTCTAATATTAGGGTAGTTGGTTGTTAAATTATTGGAATTAAATTAAATGGTAATAGAAATACGACCAAATTAAAATTAAATAAAGGTAAGTTTGAAGTGGATTCAAACTAAAATTAAAATCTTGAATTTAAGAAGAATTTCAGAATAAGATAATAATGAATTAGTTTTCAGATACGATAATTTTGGTTATTATCATGAATGATAAATAAGATGTGTATTAATGGGTAAGAAAAATAAAATGTTTTAAAGAAGTAAAACATTAGGTAAAGTATGACTTATAAATTGAAATTGAAAATACCTAAATTGTGAACTTTTAAATCCGGGTCAAGAATTTGAAAATTCTGTTTCAAAGTAATGAGAAGTAATAAACAAGTATTATTTGAATAAATAGGACTTGTTGCAAACAATGGGTTGTTTGAAAATTTGATTTGAATTAAAAACCAAAAGTGGTTTAAAATTTAAGGATGACCTCGTGTGTAAAGGAAATAATATGTATATATGAGGAATATACATAAATAAAAAATTGTTTGAATAAACTATAAATGTTGAGTTTTGAATTTGGAATGAGAGGTGATGCCCAAAGTGATAAATTTTTGAACTTAATAAGTGGGAATATTATTAATGTGAAGTTTAATGATTGAATGAGGTTGATTGGATTAAGTAAATTGAATTTAACTTGGACGAAGTTAAATAAGTTTGTATGGACAACCAGATTTGGAAATTTTAATATGAATTTGGGATTGAACTTGGGAAGTTAAATGGTTAATTTAATTGGGAGTTTTTGTGATCTCAAAATGGGTTTGAGATCCGTAAATTTGAAATGGATGAATGTTTTAAAATAAACTGGAGGATATCATCCTATTGTTATTGAAAATCTTTAATTTGTGGATCGGATTTGTTTAAATGGATGAGAAATGAAGTGAGGTAATATATCCATTGTTGAGATAAAAGAGAAATCTAACATTAATTTGAAATTAAGGATATGGAATTACTTTGAACTGAAAATCTAAATGATTGAATTTGAAAATTAAACTTGTTTAAGAACTGGTTTCAAAACTGGAAGATAAAATTGGGTAATAAGTTGAATTTTTAAGATAAAAATTATTTTCAGTTCTTATTCGAACTTCGAAATAAGTAAGTAAAGATAATTTAAGATGGAATTTTGAGAATTAGACTCAAAATTATATTGCTAAAAAAACTTTTAATAAAGGTTAATTTGATTTAAAAGGTTGAACCAACCTTTAAGAATTTAACTCGAATTTATATAATTCGAGATGGTTTAAAATTGAGATTGAAACTGAATTAGTTCAAATTGAATCAGATTTGAATTAATTGGATTTGATATTGAAGGTGTATAAGTTTAAAAAATTTAATGGGAAATTTGGATTGGATTAAATTGAAATGATTTGAAATTGAAGTGGGTTCAATTGATATTAGTCAAAATTGATTGGAATAATTTGACATTGTAATTAAAGTGAACAGGTTTAAAATCAATTGGAATTTGATTTAAATAGGGAAAGAAATCAGGATTGATCCAACTTGAATTGGGGTTAAATCAATTTCAATGGAAATTAGAGATTATTCAAATTGGAATTGAGTCAATTTAAATGGAAGTGGAAATTTAAATTGAATTGTTGGGAAAGTGAACAGTTTTGACCATGGACTATTTTCAATATAAATTGTTTTAATATAAACTTATTATCCCAAGCTATTTAATACAGCCTTTCTTTTTCAAAGCAAATTATTTTGAATTGGTTTTACAATTATTGTTCGAACTATTTAACAATTTTTCAACTGCTTTATAAACTAATTACTATTTTTCAACCATTTTACAAATTAATTACTATTTTACAACTATTTTGAAATTATCTAAAATTTCTATAATTATTTAACTATTTTCCAACTATTTTACAGCTATTTTGCAAACTAATAATTATTTTTCAGCTACTTGTCTATTCTTAAATTTTTCAAGTTATTTTCTAAATATAAACTGGTCGAAGTTCAAACTGTTATTGGTTAAATACCCAACTGAGATAAGAATTGAAGTAATAGTCCAAATGAGGATTAAAGCAAATGCGAGTAAGTGGATAGAATCTAAAGCAAGTGTGAATAGAAAGAGAAATTGATTTGGCTAAAAATCAATGAAGTTAAATACGTAGGATGTACGTATATTATTCTATTCGCATAGTGATTTGATCCAGATTTGAGCACAGAATTTCGAGATAGTTATATCGATCCGAGTTGGGATTTTTCACCCGATTTTCGACGGCGAACCTGGATATGGATTGTTGATTGGTTCTGGATATTCTCTATCATAGTTATAGCCATGCAAGGAGGATGACGGTTTCTGATCAAGAAACTAGATCTGTGTCCGCACTAGGAAGTCGGGTGGACGATACTAGTTCGAAAGAGAAATTGTGTAATCGAGTGAGCGATCAGATTGATATGGCGTATGGATGATGAGTGTACATCATACGGATTTGAATGAAATTGATATTGAAATTTGTGAATAAGAAGTATGCAATGGTTTTTGGAATGAAAGGTATATTTTGTGAAATATACAATGAGTAAAAAGTGGAAATTGGATATTTCTATAATAGAAACTTACTTTATGGAAGTAAGTAAAATGGAAAGTGACTTTATAGAGTAATCAAATTTGAATATTTGTTTTGAATAAACAAAGCTATATATCTTTGTTATATATAAGACGAAACTCCCTTTGTTGAATCTATTGCTGAAAGAAAAGGATTTTTGAAAGTGTTTGAAGTGTAAAAGGAGTTTTATACAAGTTTTAAATGATCCAAAGTTTTAAAGATTATATATATCTGAATAAATATATAAAGGATCTTATGAGGATTTTGGAAAAAGGTTTTGGGAACCTTTGAATTTGGAAAGGCTTTCGATTTTTGGGTAAAATCAATATTGAATTTTGAAAAGCCTAGTTTGAGAATTATCGATTTTGGGATAATCGATTTTGTATAAAGGAGCCTTCATACTAGGTGTATGATTTGAAACATACTATATGTGTATAGTATAAAGTGTTTTAATGATGGATCTAGGGAAAAAGGCGCTCCCTTAAAATGAACTTCTCAGGAGTGCCACCGGATGGTGCTGCCTTGAGCCCTAAGGGGGGGGGTTCTAAAGTTGATCCTGTGAGGAGTCCGGACAAAACTAGTTCCTGAGGATTATGAGTAGTGTGTACCATAGCGAAAGTCGTGTGTGTCGCTGAGAGCCAACAGTCTACGTTTGATTTTATATCGGTAGAGTGCGACCTATGGTAACATAGCGAAAGTCGTGTGTGTCGCTGAGAGCCAACGGTCTACGTTTGATTTTATATCCGTAGACCATGACCTATCGTAACATAGCGAAAGTCGCGTGTGCCGCTGAGAGCCAACAGTCTGCGTTTGATTTTACATTGGTAGACTATGACCTATGTAGGAGTGGAGAAGTTTCATTTGGACAGCGAAAGTCATGCGTGCCGCTGAGAGCCAACAATTACATGGACTTTTGCTGTGATGGCAACGTAACCCTAGAATGTAACTGCGATCTGTTGTGGGTTCCATGGTGTAATCGAGGGGCGTGGAGTGCCTACAGTTATATGGACTTTTGCTGCAATGGCAATGTAACCCAGGATGTAACTGCGACCATGGATGGGGGTGTTGATTTCCAGAGCATTCTCACCAAAGATATTTCCTCGATTTTAAAACTGTTTTCTATATTTTTCAGTAAAATTATTTTCACAAGTATTTTCACTAGATGTCGGAAACGGGTCTGCCAAGCACTTATAGATTTTCAGTCGTACGCCTGATCAACGTATGACCGAATTTCTGTGAGAATAAGGATGGACTTGTCGAATCATCAAGTTATAAAAGTATTTGTATAAAAACTATTTTAGAAAAAAATAAGATTTTTAAAGTAGTTTAGAAATGATCAAAAAAAATTATCTGATTTTAAGCATTTTAATAAATCTGGTTTCGTTCCTTTTCGAGGACGAAAAGATTCAAATGGGGGAGGAATGTGATGACCCGGTATTTTGGCCATATTATTTTAATAAATATTTAATCCAATTAAATAAAATGTAAACTCATCATTTTAAAATAAATATGACTTTTGAAAATTTAAAATAAATCTCTTAATAATATATACAATAAAATCTACCTTATATAATTGAATTAAAATACTTTGCCTTGTTAATATTTGGTGAATATATATGTATATGGATAATAATGTTTAAAATAAAATTTAATTCTATCAATATTTAATATAAATATAAAATATAATATAGGGTATAAATTAAATGTTTGAATATGCTTAAGCTTAAAATAGAAAGAAAAAAAGGAAATTATGGTAGAAATAAATGTTTAAATGGTTATAGTGTGAAGCAACATAAGATAACTCTAGAATCTATATTTATACTATGGACATACTTGTGAATATGCAAGACAAAACAAAATTTCTACATATAAAAACAAAAATAAACAAAATAGGACAAGGCTGTAAACATAGAGGAAACATGAGCATTAAATACTATCATCTCAACACAAACAACAGTCAATTCGAAATGTTGAAAAATCATTTCAGTTCTATAAAAAAATCTGCTTGGTCAAGATATAACAATAATCTTGTACAACAAGCCTCCCTTGCAAAACTGTTTATATATATATGCAATGCAACTTGTTCCTGTTCGTACAGGAAAAGTTAGCAAGTGTAACGACCTAGAATTTTAATTTATTAAAATTTGAAAAGTTAATTAATTTTAAATATTAAGAAGTGAATTTATAAGTCGAATAAATTTTAATTTGAATTATTGGATTTAATTGGATAATTAAATCGATAATTTAATACGTTAAATTATGGAAATAATTGAAAATCGAGTTAAATATGGTTGAAAATGATTTGTAAAATTTTATTATATCATATGGGAGTTAGAATGATATTTTAGAACTTTTAAAATCAATTTAAGAGTTAATTTGTGAAAATTGAATATTTTAATATTAAAATCGACTAGTGAAAATAGTCAATTTTTGAACAGTCTCAGAATTGAACGAAACCAGTTCCATTGGATCCATAATAGTTAGTTATTACGGGATTTCAATTTTCGTGTCAATCGGAGTTATCGTTTGATCGTGGCAGCTCGAAACGCATCGATTTATTTTTAATTTTAATTTGGCGAGTTAAAATAGCTATTTTTCAAAAAGTCTCGGATTTCGACGAAACCAGTTTCATCGGATCCATAATGTGATATTATTGTAAGGTTTCAAATTTCAAGTCAATTGGATTTACTGTTTGTCCGGTACAAATTAAAACGCCTAGAAATCGATTTAAATCGGTTTAATTCAAATTGAGCGTTTATAGCCATAACTCGCACAGATGTTCGAATTAGCTTTCGAAACCCGTTCCATTGTGTCCGGAACGCGGGGTAAACCTTAGGAACGTCAGTTACGGCGCGTAAATCGGAGTTCGGAATTCTCGGATGATAGTGTTCGTTCGTTCTTCTATAATAGACCAACGCCCCCCTCTATCTCTAAAAATAAAAAAATAAAAAGAAAATAAACTGCAGCCGGCCCTAACAAATGAATGGCCAGTATTTCTTCTCCTTCCTCCCTCGATTACTCCAAATCCATCAAGAATTAGCAAGAATGTTCAACATCAAACTTGTAGAGCACAACATGTTCTACGTATTCAACGGTGGAGATGTGGTTTAGAGCATCGTAGTGGGAGATAGGGGAGGCCGACGCATGCACGTTCATCATGAAATTCCAGGCTCTACAGGTGGCCGAATTCACCCTAGTTGCAGCCGAGCTTAGCTCTCGCGTAGGCGGTGAGAATGAAGGTGGTATGATGGAGTCTCGTCGTCGTTTGAGGTTGTAATATTAAACCCTAGTAATTGATGTATGGGTTTTGTGTGCGTGTGAATGTCTGTAGATGGGAACGAAGAAGAAAGGGGAGGGGGGTGTGCGCACGGGCCTGATGAAGGGGGGGGGGTGAGATCAACGGCCATGTTCTTGTTAAGTTTTAATTATAAAATTTTGTTGTATAGTTTAGTTATAAAATCGTGTATAAACTTCAAAAATTCGTAACTTTTTCATACGAGGTCGAAAAAATGCAAACTCAGTTGCGTTGGAATCGTATGGACGAGCACTACGCGATGAAACTAGATTGGAGTCGTTTGGAGTTAGTGAGAATTTTGGGTAAAATTAAACGTCCGTTTAATTTTATTCGAAATAAATCGCTAAAACGGAATTTAAAATCAAGGTGAGAACTTCTCACTCAATCGAATCAGTTTCGATTTTATTTTAAATAGTTAGATTTAAAATATTTGAATGCATGTTTGAATGTTGATTGATATCTATTGATTGTTAAAATAGACATTATACGCCGTTAGTAAGCGGATGTTATTTATTAAAAACATATACCGCGAATATTTCATAAACAGTGAAATTGGTATTATATATAATAGCAATATATATATATTGGCATATGTATATATTGGAGTTATTGATTTCCCGCAATTTTTGTTTAGCGGATGAGACCCTATTACGCCGTCTATTAAGCGGATAATATTTTAAATCCCATATACCGCGATAATTTCGTACTGGAGCGAAATTGGTATTGTGCTAATGTTTTTGGATGCAGGAAACAGGTTAGAGGGATCCAACTGGATTCCTCAACAGTATTTATTTGATTATGGATATTTTGATATTCGTTGATTATCATATACGATATGTGATATCGTTGTTGTCGTGATTGACTATTTGGTATGTAGGATCATTGGACCAAATTTTGAAACTTTAAAATGATGTTTAAAGTGATTTTTGAAAAGTATACATTTTATAAAATAATTTTTGAATTGATCCATTTTAAATAAATAAACGTTATAATTTTTAAAGTTATAAAAATTATGATTTTTGAGAAAAATAGTTTAAAAACTGATTTTTGAGAATATGATGCTAATGATTTATAAAATAGTTTAATCGGGATTTTATAATTTATTGTGAAAAGTTTAAATATAGGATTATAAAATTTAATTATTTTATGAATCAAAATGGTGAAATAATAAAGGAGATTAAAGAAGTTTAAAGAATAATATAAATTGATTTATATTAAGAGATTTATAAATGGATATTATAAATTGAAAATATTGACATTATAAAACAAGTTTTTATAAGTGTTTGAATGAAGTGAAAAATGAATTTCATAATTGAATGGAATTTATAGAATTTTAAACAGTGAAGTTATAAATGAAATTTTATAAACAGTAGGTTTATAAAATTTATAAAGTTATTGAAAGAATGAATTTTGGATAAATAAACAATCTTATAAGTTATAAGATTTATGAATTGGGATATTTAAAAGAACGATTTTGTAAAATAATCGTTTTATAAGCATTTAACTTATAATCTGAACCTTTGTTTCATAATTGAGTTATAAACTGGAATAGGTTAACAAAGGAATTTATAAAAGAAAGTTGTTATAAAATAAATAGAAATGGAGTTTATAAACGTTGTTTTATAAATTCGCAAACAACTTATTTTGATAAGTAAATTGTTATAATTTATTTATGGAGTTATATTCACATTTTTGAATAGTGAATAATCCTTTAAATTAAAAAGAATAGAATTGATGAAATTAGTTAACATAGTATATTCACGTTTTTTGAATAGTGAATAGTATGTTAAAGAGATTGTTTAGAATATGATATTTTGAACTGAATTAAAACGATCTAACGATGTTTTAAAATGTGTTGAGATTCGAAACCATAGATTTCAACATTTATTGTTGAAAAAGACGTTTTCCAGAAATAGAAGGAAATGGTGGACTATAACACTGTTGTTATAGTAAATGATTTCCGAAAGGAAATGTTTTGTATAGTATTGGGATTTATATATCTATTTTAATTTCAAATCCCTATACTAGTGATTTTGGGTTGTCGTAACGATGTTTTACGCAACATTCGTTTTGGCCCAAATAAATATGTTTATGAGAATGATTTCCTTAAAGAATGAAATATATACTTAATCTCGATTGAAGTATATTGAATATTTTCTAAGTGTTGAAAATAAATAAAATTTGTGAATTACTTATGAATAAGTAAGTATGGAAATGTTTTCCAATATAAAGTGAATATTTTGAGAATTTATCTTTTTGAAGATAAATTGAAATGAATAATTAAAATCGATATGCATGGATATTTTGAAATGGAAAATTCACTAAGGAATTTATAAAGGAAAGTGGAATTTGTTTAAAAATAAATATTGATTTATTTTTGAAATGTGAAAATTATATATCTTGTAAAGATATTTTGGAAAGTAAATAATTTGGAAAATTATTTGGAATCTGGTGATGTGTGCATATCAATTGATAGTTCAATAACCGACTATCAATATTTCCCTTTGAATGGGTAATTGATGTGATTTGTTTAAATTTGAATGCCACACTTATTTTTGAAATAAGCGCTCACTATTCGGGTTAACCGGGAAAGGACCATGGGGTCGTATAACCCATTCCGAATATGTGATACATCGTTGTGAATTGCATTTGAAAATCGGTGTTGAAGACCGAGTATTTGTGAAAGCGATAGGATGACCTATCGATTGTCTCTGCACTGGGTAGCTCCTGGTATAGAGATTCCTTAAGTGATGGGAAATTCGATCGGGATTGTGAATACCCGGATTTGCAAGGGCTTCGTAAGAAGTGCCTTCGGTTTTGTTCGAGCCCGGAACAGACTTGTATGGATTATATGTCTGACATTACAAGTTGAGATATAAAGCCGATTTCTTTCAAATATATTTCTGTTGGTGGCGGAGAATTTATTCTTTTAGCTTAACACCCTTCTCTGAGACGTACGTGCTCAGAGGTTATATAGTTGAAGTTATCAGCGATATATTCCCAATTTGGTAATGTGATATGCTGAGTGATGCTGAAATGATCATTGTGTTGATTATTTGTGATAGGATCGTTTATTTGATCGTCTATCTTTGTGATCATTTCTATGATCATTTGTTGACCCAAAGCATGGCTTTTGTATAAAGTATGTTTTTGTGGACGTGACTTCGTCGAGCCTCACACCCCGTGAATGGTCAAAACAGGAAAGATGCGGCAAGGTTATGAGGGGTAGCGCCCTTTAGGATGTGTGCATTTCCTTCTGGAAAAGGGTGGTATCATGGTATGGAGCCCAGATATTTACTCATGTTGAAAACACTTTGTTATGATTGCGTGAATTGATTGCGAGCGCTCGGTAAAAGGTCCCAAAGGACCGGGGGATGGCATATTCGGTCAGTTGTTACTCAGTTAGGGGTAACCCGGCCTTGTGTTGGTAGAGATCCGGTTTGGTTCTCGGGGATGTCCACCCAGAGGCATTCTCATGTGGCAATGGGAAGTTCCTTGGCCTGATCATTCGTTGGAAATCCAAAGAAACAATACGTGACTTGTACGGTTTTAGTTGTAGAACCTGCTTCCTCAGGAGGTAGCTATAGTAGGCATAATATAATGGTACCTATGCTGGCTAAGATTTATATTCTACTTTCGAAATGAATTTCTTCTACACTATGCACTAATAATAATATCAAAATTGATTTGATTTTAATGCGTATCAAGCATGTTTGGCTATCATAAGGAGAAATCTTCTCCAAGTCTGCGTTTGCATTGTGTGTGTGGCAGGAGGTCTTATGGTAGTCTCATTTTTAAAAGCATTGCGAATTGAGTTTAAAAATATTCCTCTATTTTGATTTTAAAGTTAAATAAACTGTTTTGAGTTCTCACACCAGTCACATGACTGACTCGGAGTTTATTGTTTTCCTTCCTAAACTCTGGGTGCCCACCAATTTCCACACGGGCAGTCAAGAGTTAAGGTTTATCAGGATATTCTGAAGTTGCTGGAGGCAAGCTGGATGGCATGACGTATTACTAGTTATATAGTATTTCTTTTTCCGCTGCACTGTTGTTGTTGTACACTCTGATGATATGATGTAATGAAATGAAATGTATAAAATGTAATAACTGATATAGTTCTTTGTTTAAAGATTATTCATTTATCTATTGTATGTTGTTCCGCTGCGAATTGTGAGATTCTGATGTTGTTCTGTTGTTTTCTATTCCGTTCTATTCTCTTTTCTTCCTATTTTTTTCTATTTTCTTTCTGTTCTATCTGTTTCCTTTTCTCTCTCTCCTCCCTATTTTCTATCTTTTTCTCTCTTTTTCTTTTCCTAAATTTTTCTTAAACCCCTAAGGGTTCGTATTTTCGTTCATCTTGAATTAATCAATGGAGATTAGTGTCTATTCAAGGAGTACGGATTTACGGGTCTTTACAGTTGGTATCAGAGCTTATGGTTAAGCGACAACCATGGTTCTGTTGGGTATTACTCATTAGAGATAGAGTCAGTAGTGCTCTAGATTGAGTTTGAGTGTAATAATAGCTATGAGAGCGTAATTGTTAGTGAATATAAAATTGTTTTATATTGTGATGATTGGTTTGTTGAGTGGTATATAGATTCTGGTTAATACGAGTAATTAACGTTGTTGATAGGGATCTCTAAACACTTGAATAGAACAATTCGACACAGTATTGTTTTAAAAATGGGTAAATGAAATAATTTTACCTTGATTATATTTTATATATAAAGGAATAATTTTTCAGAATTATTAAAGTGTATATAAGTTGATTGTTTAGTTGAATTGAATAATCTAAATTGAAGAATAATTGTATAAGCAAAAGAATTATAAGAATTGAATTATAATTAAAGTGATTTACAATTGTGAAATAAACTTATATATATAAGAAGTGAAATTATATGAATATATTTATGAATATGAGTTGTAATAAAAATGAATTTAAGTTATGTAAAACAAGTGATGTTTATGAAATGAAATATAACTTAAGAGTTGTTGAATGAAGTTGATATTAGTATCAAAATAAATTAATAAAGTTAAGTGATAAATGTGAACTTGAGTTATATGAAATGAAATTCAACTGTTGTAAATGAATGGATTGAATGTTAATCAATTAAATGTGAATAAATTGGAATGGAATAATGAATATAAGCGTTAATTCATTAAAAATTAATGTTATTGGAAGTTGAATAGTTGAATAAAAATCAATTTAATTAAACTAAATTGAATGAATATAAGCAAAGGAATTTGGTTGTTATATGGTTGTTAGTTGATTGATTGTATATAATTCATTAAGTGTTAATGAAAGTAAATTAGCGAAATTGAAAGCTATATAATTGAATTCAAATTAGAAGCAAATAAATTTGAATAGAATTGAATTTGATTTGGAAGTGAACCAACTTGAATATGAATTAGTGAATATAAACTAATTGAAAATGAATGTTAGTAAGAACATCCATTGTTAATGAATCAAATATGATTAAATTGAAAACCCAATTCATTTAATATTAATGAGAATATAAATGAATATTGATTTGGTTATGGATGCTAGTTGGTTGATGTTTGCATTTGTTGATGTTTGCATTTGCTATGTTAACATATATAGTTATTATGTTGCTATATGTTGTATATTGAGACTATTGTCTACATGCATGTTCTCATGTTGTTTGTTGAGTGTTTAGTAGGTGCGGATCGCGTTTGCTTCGCATTTGGAGCTCGCTTTCGCGCTATATTAGCCGTATATGCTCGCTAATAAAATAATAAGGTACATATCTCGGATTACATACCGTACTTTTATACTTTTTTCCCTTCGGGATGCCTCATTACTTGATGAGATGTATATTTGTGATATATATACTGTCATTTTTTTTTCGGATCGAGCCGCGCAAAGGAGACTATGGCGAATTTTTCCGAAAATTTAAAACGTTAGAAAATTTTAAGAAAATTGGAAAAATTTTGAAAACTATAAACTTTGATTTTGGAGTTGAAAGTTAAACAATAGTAGTTGTTTTTGAAAAGATAACTAAGTATGATTTGAAAACTTAGTAAAGTATTATAAGAAGTTTAACTATGGATTTTGGAAAGTTAATAGATTCTGTAACTTTTCTTACTTAATAATTTCGAGGACGAAATTCTTTTAAGTGGGGAAGATTGTAACGACCCAGAATTTTAATTTATTAAAATTTGAATATTTAATTAATTTTAAATATTAAGAAGTGAATTTATAAGTCGAATAAATTTTAATTTGAATTATTGGATTTAATTGGATAATTAAATCGATAATTTAATACGTTAAATTATGGAAATAATTGAAAATCGAGTTAAATATGGTTGAAAATGATTTGTAAAATTTTATTATATCATATGGGAGTTAGAATGATATTTTAGAACTTTTAAAATCAATTTAAGAGTTAATTTGTGAAAATTGAATATTTTAATATTAAAATCGACTAGTGAAAATAGTCAATTTTTGAACAGTCTCAGAATTGAACGAAACCAGTTCCATTGGATCCGTAATAGTTAGTTATTACCGGATTTCAATTTTCGTGTCAATCGGAGTTATCGTTTGATCGTGGCAGCTCGAAACGCATCGATTTATTTTTAATTTTAATTTGGCGAGTTAAAATAGCCATTTTTCAAAAAGTCTCGGATTTCGACGAAACCAGTTTCATCGGATCTATAATGTGATATTATTGTAAGGTTTCAAATTTCAAGTCAATTGGATTTACCGTTTGTCCGGTACAAATTAAAACGCCTAGAAATCGATTTAAATCGGTTTAATTCAAATTGAGCGTTTATAGCCATAACTCGCACAGATGTTCGAATTAGCTTTCGAAACCCGTTCCATTGTGTCCGGAACGCGGGGTAAACCTTAGGAACGTCAGTTACGGCGCGTAAATCGGAGTTCGGAATTCTCGGATGAATAGTGTTCGTTCGTTCTTCTATAAATAGACCAACACCCCCCTCTATCTCTAAAAATAAAAAAATAAAAAGAAAATAAACTGCAGCCGGCCCTAACAAATGAATGGCCAGTATTTCTTCTCCTTCCTCCCTCGATTACTCCAAATCCATCAAGAATTAGCAAGAATGTTCAACATCAAACTTGTAGAGCACAACATGTTCTACGTATTCAACGGTGGAGATGTGGTTTAGAGCATCGTAGTGGGAGATAGGGGAGGCCGACGCATGCACGTTCATCACGAAATTCTAGGCTCTACAGGTGGCCGAATTCACCCTAGTTGCAGCCAAGCTTAGCTCTCGCGTAGGCGGTGAGAATGAAGGTGGTATGATGGAGTCTCGTCTTCGTTTGAGGTTGTAATATTAAACCCTAGTAATTGATGTATGGGTTTTGTGTGCGTGTGAATGTCTGTAGATGGGAACGAAGAAGAAAGGGGAGGGGGGTGTGCGCTTTGGGTTTACAGGAAGGTGTTTCGTTTGTTTTTTGAATTATCGTGGTTTCCAGATTTTGGTGAAAAGCTTGTGAAAGTTTAAATCAGATTTTAAAGTGTATAGGTGGGTTCAAATATAATTTTGTAACCTGGCTGTGAAAGTAAATAAAGTAAGACAAAAATGTTTTAAACAAGTTAAAACATTTAAATTATACTTTAAAACGATTTAGTTTTCCCAGCATATGTTTAAACAAGTTTTACACAAGTTTTCAAGATCTGAACAATAAAGGAATGTTTAAATTATTTGATTTTTTGTAATTATATGTTGGGACAATTTTGAAATAAAGTTCTACGTATTGTTTTAATGAAATGAATATTATAATTTAGAAATAAATTAAAAAGGTTAATTATTTAATGTAATTAATGAAGGCTAATAAGTTTATAAAAACATAACTACTTAGGAAAGTAATTAGAGAATGGTTAATGAGTCTAATTAAATTAAGGGTCATTGACTAGTGATTAAGAGATAATTAATTAATGTAATTAATTTAAAGAAAATGGTTTAATTAATTAAGAATAGTTAATTACTTGATTCATTAAGGGTTAGTTAATTAATGTGTGAGATTAATCAAAAGATAATTAATCGATGTAAATAATGATGGATAATTCATTTAAGTAAGTAATTAAGAATCAATGTAATTAATATCGATGGGTAAAGGTAAATTAATTTGTGTGATTAACGAAGAATCAATTACTTATTTTAATTAAAGGATGATTAATCAAAGATGATTAATTAAGATGGATAATAAAAAGATGATTTATTGATTGATTGAAATTAATTAACATTAAGTAGGATTTGAGATATATTAAATTATTCAGGTAATTAAAAGGGATAATTAATTAATTTAATAATTAAGAATTTAAGTTAATCAATTAAAGTTAAGATTAATTAATCGAGGATAATTAATTTGAAATTAATATTGGTTACTCTAAATTTAATTACTGTAGAGAAGTAATTAAAAATTGTTAATGAAGGACGTTAACCTAAGTTCATTATACAATTAATTAAGTTTAACTAATTAATTAAGGATAATCATTCATAGAATGTGGTTAAGTATAATTACTTAATGGAAGTAATTAGATAATGATGTAATTAAGGAATAATTAATCAAGGAAGATTAATTAAGATGAATGATTATGGGATGGTTAATCAATTGGGTTGAAATTAATTAATAAGCAGGACTTAAAGGTGATTGATTTAATTCCATTATGGCCAATTAGATTTATTAGAGATGGTGTGATTGATTTATCTTGCTTATGTATGATTAAATGATGATTAAGTGCCCTGAATTGATCGATACCCCTGATATGAAATGATTCGTGATATGATGTGTTGGGTGGGCAATGATAATGTGGTTATCTATCAATGATAAATTGCTGAGTAAAAAGGGTGACATCTTTTATTTAAAGTTGAATTGCATTTCACTTGAATAACATGTGTTATGATGAACTGAATTCGAAGAGACCGGAGTCGGGTATTAGTCAATACCCGAACCACTTCGATTCTTTACAAATTGATACGTGGAATCAATAGGGTGTAATGGAATGATTTAAGTAAATTTGGCCATATAATCTAAATTCTGGCACTTAGACATTGATGTGTGGAATAAGTGATGTCTATAATAATTTATAAAGTGCAAATTGATATAAGTTACCCCGGGTTTATATGAGTTGTATACTTTTGTATTCCATGCTAGATGGGTTTACTCACGTTGGTTTCCTGCCTGACCTAGGTGTTACTTTGTTGTAATGATCGGGTCAGACCGAGTATTACAGTCTTTCAGGTAAGGACGTTCTAGAGCTCAGGAGTCGAGCTGGATGGCAGGAACGTATGGAGTGTTTCCGCTGTATTATATTGCTGTATGTCTGTGACATGATAATTGTGTACATTCAGTGACTGTATATGTGTAACTCTGATGTATTAAAATGTAATCGACAAATATAGTATTCTTTTGTAATATAATTATTTGATATTATATTTTATCCGCTGCGAATGTGAGATGTTGATGTTTCTGATCTTCTATTTCTTCTATCTCTTTCTTCTTTTCTTCCTAACTATCTAGAATTTTCGGGATTGAAAATTTCGGGTCGTTACAAATGCTGTGTAAATCATTCATAGAATTGCTTACCGTAAATATACAAGTCTCTATTCTTTGTTATCTAAATTTCTTGTTTGGTTGTTACTTTGAGCACCAATAATTCTTTGATTTTCTCTCGAATTGCTGCTGAATCTTTTCCGGATTGAAGTTTAGTTGTTAGACTCTATGCAAGTCAATTTTCACTGCATAATTCAATCGTTAGCTAGGTCAAAATCTTGCTCAAAGTTTGAATCGTACATGAGAAACGAACTGGAACAGGGAGAAGTGAAACCCCGTAGTGTTCGACCGACTCTTCCCCAGATCGACTGTACCGTCGACCTGAGCCTCCTCCGGGTTGACCTTGCAGTCGACCTGAGGAAAAGTGTGGTCGACCTGATGTTGGCCTTTATACTTTTGTTTTCGCAGCTTTGTTTCATAACTTTTAGACTTCAAATTGCTATGGATTTGTCACTTGTTTTGCTGCAAATTTGAGATGATTTTGATGTTGATTAAGTGCTATGAAATCCATCAATAGATTAGCCAAATTTTGGAGGAAATTGAAATTCAAAATTTTTAATTGAATTCGATTTAAATTTGAATATCGATTTAGAGTATTTTCTTCATATTTCTTTAATTTCAAGCACTATTTCTTCTTAATAAATTTTGAGGATATTTATAAATAACTTGGCTTTTGAAATCATCAATATAGAGTATTTTTCAAGTTATTTCTAAATAATTTAAATATAATTATTCCTATAATAAGGTGAATTTTCCAATAAATGAATTCATAAAATTATTTTATAATCCCATTTTCTCAAGTAATTATTTTATAAGTAATATATACTATTTTTACACTTTTCGAACGTATAAGAAAGAGAATTAAATGATTTAGTAAAACACATGGTATGGGACACGTGAGTTTACTTTTTCGGTTAATTCCGAACTCGTACGATCGAAACTATTCGAGTGTATTGCTTTGAGTTAATAACTGAGATTTTTCATTTTGTGGCGTATTTTAAGATTTTTAATTTCTATTTATAGGAATTATTTGAGTTAGCCAGTATTTGGCAAGTTTAGTGGTTTGAGATTTCCTGTTTTAGGAATTATAATCAATGAGATCCATATACATATATTGGTTCACTTGCCGATGAGATGTGGCGAGTTTTCTATTAAGATTTCCCTATTTTGGGAATTATGGTTTATGAGAAACCATTATGAGATTTTATTGCACTTTCCAATGATATGAAGCAAGATATGAGATTTTTGAGATTTATGAGATTTGTGATTAATTTTTTATGATGTGGAATTAACTAGCAATTAGTAAACCATTTAGTGTCAGCGTGTTATGGGATGCACGCTAACACTTTTCGGGTTCCTATCTGAGAGTTTGTAACACATCCACGAGTATGCCAGTGCTATAGACCTTCGGGTCACCACGAGTTATGTGACTTCGATCACCACGAGTATGACCTTCGGGTCCACGAGATAGGTACCTAAATTGTAAATGGTACTGGACAAGAGTTTGGCACATGCAGCATTGCTTCGGCATTGCAATCGGGGATCTGGCTAATCCGGGTTTTTTGAGTTTTTTGAGATTTCTGAGTTTATCACGATTTCACCATTTTTGAGATATCCCTACATCGATAGCCTAGAGCTAAATGAGATGTTATGTATAAATGGTGATTTCATTTTTATAAGATTTGAACTCTTTTGTGAGTTCCACAAGATTTGAGTTTCTGGAGGTTTCAAAATTCTTCTCATAAGGCTTTTGTGTTGGCTTATGTTCATTTATTGATTATCCCTTATATGTGAACCTTTGCGGCATGTTAAATCCATCCACGAGATAATTTTGGGCCTTTATGGAATTTCCTCCCTTGGAAGTATAAATTGAACTTATAGCATTCCTTTATACTTAAAGGAATGTTTCTTTTATGCATTTTTTTCCCTTTTATCCATTGTTAATATCAAGTTCTAGTTAGCCTAACCCGTGTATTTATTACTCGGGTCAAACCGAGTTGCAGGTTAGATATTTGGACTTATGGCTTGCTATGTCTTTTGGACCACTCTATATCGAACTCATATTGATGGCATAGTTTTTGTTTTATAGTCATTTTGTTGTGAACCTCGTGATGTATATATTCTTCTATGGAGATGTATGTGTATATTGTGGTTGAATAACACTAGTGGCATGTTGTATAACTTTTGATGTATGTGTATATGTATATTATCTGTGTTGTTGTTCTATGACTTGAGATTATTGTAGTTATTATATTTTGTTTCTAAATTGATCCTTTAGCCACCGTAGTAGTGTATTCGATAGGAATTAAGTATGTCGAATACTTGAGACAAAATGGAATAAAAAATGAGTACCAAATCGATGTACTTAGCTCTTATCTAATGCAAGACTATGGTGGTCGCCTTTAACCAGCCCTATTCTCCGCATTAGCAGATAGAACTACCCAGTAATTCTCTTTGTTAATGTGGGTCTCCGGGTGGGACGCCACACAAACCATGCGTATATATGCTACTACATAATACTTATACCAGATAGGTGTTTCCAAATCTTCCAATCTCTCATCATAATCACTCCTTTGAGTCCGATGTTAATGGTCCACTTCCGTATAAAAAATCAAATAAGACTTCTCCATCGTCATTACTAACAACTTGTTCGTTATAAGCTTCATTTTCATCCTCGATATGTGGTATCACATCCACTTCATATGGCAAACAAGGTAGGTTCCATGGTACATGCCTTATTCCAGCTGGCGTCTCTTGTATAATTTCTCCTTCTTCTAGTTCTTCTAAACCTTGCACTTCTTCTTCCTCTTTGTCTTCCATGTCGTCCTAATAAATGGGGATATTTGACGACTCCTCGCACCAAATAATATGGTCACTGAACATCTCTAATATAATGTTATTGTCTCCACTGCTGTTGTTTGATTCATGGGATATTATAGTATGCGGGTCTTCTTTAGGTTCAGATTCTTCTTGCATCAACTCCTCCTTAGGAATTTCTTCTTTCGGTTCAAGTTCTGGACTTACTGGGTCACTCGTCCACATTCTTTCTAAGGCCTAAGGGATCTTTTCATCACTAGACACATTAATAAGTTCTGTAATCCGTGAAGATAAAGGCATTTCAGCCATAAGGTAACAGTCTTTATCTAGTTGGGTGTATGGATCTAATTCTTCTCTAATAATGGGATTGATATTGTTAAGCGGCCATTTCCTGGGTTCCTCCTCATCACTTGAAAGAAGGATTAAATCATTCTTCTCACTCCAGTTCGTTCTTGAGGTCTCCCATGTCGAATACTTTCTCCCATAGCTTGATGAAATATATAATTATCAATAATAAACACTTAGATACTAAGCATTTTAATCGTCTTAACTAAATCTAATGTTAGGTTGTAAATGTAAGTTTATCCTAGCATAAACCCATTTTAACTATACAATTTTAAGGGTGATGGTTTGCTAAGATCATGATATTGTTTCTTCGAACCAATACTTAGAATGTTTTAAATAAAATCCTTTGAAAATTCCCTTCCCTAAAGCTCTTTTGAGATAAAAGTTCTCATTTATCCAAATCCTTTTCCAAAGTATTACTTTTAATCTTCTTCTCAGTGTCGTTATCAAACATCTCATAATCAAACTGTGAAATTTCAATCACAGGATGTTTATACTTGATTTTATTAATTTTGATTCCAAAGTATTATTCAAGTTATAACATCGGGCCTATATTTCTTTTTAAATATATTCTTTATATTTAAAATGTAATCCTAGGTAAAATTATTTCGTTTATCATATTTTTCAAAAACAAAAATCATTTGTATTTCATTAACAAATACACGCACTTATATAATATATTCTCAACTCATTCTAGGGTGTTACTAACCCTACCTCTAATGAGCTACTCATCCTATGGTATTACTAACTCTAACTCTAATGAGACATTACCCCTATTAGGCTTTGGTGTTCGCTCGACGAAAATCTGACACCAAATGAGACAACCCAGGCTTTTCGACCCCTGAAAATCGACTCTGATACATCCTCGGTATTCAGGTGCCAAAATTCAAGTGTCAAAAACCTGATTGTCAAGGGTAGAAAGAAAATAAAGATAAAACAAAATCTTACATGAATGGAATAACACATATTATTTCAACATATAATATTTAAAATCTTAAAATACATTTATCATGGTTTAACTCAACCTTAACATGGATAGTAATAAATATTTTTCCTTACAAATGTGATACATGTGGGTGGTGGAAATGTATAACAATCTTGAGAAGAAACTTCTACCATGCTTTGAGCTCTTCCCAAGTGCTCTAAACAAAACTTAACTACTAGGCTGTCTGGAATAATAGAGCATCTAGTGTGACAACCCAGATTTTGACATCAGTTAATTGGATAATTAACTGATTTAAATTATTGGGATATTAATTTTGGTTGGTCGAATAAATAATTTTTCTGATGTTAAAAATACCTGAATCTATATACTGATTAAACTATATACAAATTTATATTATAACTTTCTGGATATGACAAATATTATAGAATGTGTATATAAACTCCACCATTCAAATTAAGATAAATATCCATATATATATATATGACGTCCCACCTCTATGCTCACGCTAGGCAAGGACACTGGGTAATGCCATCGACTAATATAAAGAATAAGGCTGTTGAGGATCGACTATCCATGTAATGGCTTTGTGCGAGTACCGATATGTCTGATGGCATGCCACATATTTCATTTCAAGAGGAAATCTGACATATCTAATACAAACTTAATGCTACTACATAGTGGCTATGTGGTCTTCGGAAACAAATATAGAAATAAGCATAACACAAATCAGTCACGTGTATTCATATCCCTAAGGCGGAAACATATGTCAATATATCACATAAAGGTGTACATCAAAGCATTGGTCATATAAGATCCACTACATCACAAAAGAATAGATACAAGTGCTAGATAAAAGAATATGTATACATCAAGGGGTCCCTATCTCGAATGTATAACAACAAAAACTAACAAATTTAAAGTAGTTAGACAAAACTCAAATGATGGTCCCAGATAAGGAGTCAAGCAGACGCACATGTAACGTCTCAGTCTGACCCGAGTATTATTTAATAAGAAAATAATAAACGGATCAGACTAGCTATAAATATCAGATAAAAATAAGGTAGGTTAGGAGATATGACAAAAACGTATGATAACAATAATGCCATACTATGAAAAGTATATAGTAGATAACAACAAAAATCATACAACATCTCGAATATTCTCAAACCCCGAAAAGAATGTCATATTCTTTAACTTATTCACCAAACCACAAATATTGATAAAACTTATCAATGTAAATCACCAAAAAAATTGGAGAAACAAAAATTCTAGAAATCATCAATTAGAAATCCAGAAATCAAAAAGGGGGGAGGCCTATCACAAATGGGAGCATGAAAACTCACCAACACGTGCATCACAAACGGGTCGCTATCCCATGGTCGCTAACCATAGAGCCGATGAAATGACGTAATACAATTACGGTACGCCCGAGGAACCTGAAACTCAAATAATTCGGAACAACGATGTAATACAATAACGGTATGTTCGGTGAGCCATAATCCATAAAAGAACATGGGTCGCTATCCCATAAAAATGAGCCGAAACTAAAAAGAACCCATAGGTCGTTAGCCTATAAAAGAAATGAGACAAAGCTCAATAAAACGAGGTATAGTCCCCCACATGGACAAAGAGACATCGCATATCGCTAGTCTAAATCACAAAATGATCATCATTGATCAATAAGTGTAAATTACACTAAGCTAGTAAATAAATGAGTTAGGCTTCATGTCCCATAACCACTGGCTTAACTTAATTATTTACGAACAAATTGTAGACTTCCACTCGAAAATAAGTGTAAATTACACTAAGCTAGTAAATATATGAGTTTAGCTTCATGTCCCGTAATCACTGGCTTAATTTAAATATTTATGAACAGATTGTAGATTCCCACTCGAAAATTGTCACAAGAGTTTCAATCGAACGAATCTAAGAATTAACCGACAAAGTAAACGCAAGCGTTTCATACCACTTGTTTTGCTAAGTCATTTAATTGGATTTCTCGAACGAATGAGGAAATGGTTTGTATATACTAATAGATTGGAAAACGATTTTTTTATAAACGAGCTTTGTATAAAAATTAGAGTTGAAATCATCTTTGTGAAAGAGTTTGAATATTTACTACTAATATAGAAACCTTCGTATTTCAAAGTGACAAATCAAAAAAATGATTGTAAAAACAATCAATCACCAAAATTCACATATAAAGACGTGAATCTAATCCATAGAAATCGATACCGAATCCATCAAAATGGACATTTCCAAAAATCCTAAAAAAGAAGCTATCAAAGTCAACAAAAATGATAAAAACTAGTCAGATCCACAAGAATCGATTTAAAATTGGAAATTCAAAAAGGCAAAATTGGCTAAGAGAAGTAGATTCAATCGACTGAACCAGGGTGGTCGGTCGATTGAATTATGCCTGGAAATTTTCGGTTTCCAGGTTCAGTCGACTGAACCAGGGTGGTCAGTCGACTGAATCTATGCCTGGAAACTTTCTGTTTCCAGGTCTAATCGACTGAACCAAG
This sequence comes from Allium cepa, assembly GCA_030765085.1. Classification (NCBI taxonomy): domain Eukaryota; kingdom Viridiplantae; phylum Streptophyta; class Magnoliopsida; order Asparagales; family Amaryllidaceae; genus Allium; species Allium cepa. Next base: position 906,909,214 of record CM060937.1, read on the forward strand.
GTGGTCAGTCGACTGAATCTATGCCTGGAAAATTTCTGTTTCCAGGTTCAGTCGACTGACCAACTTGGTTCAGTCGACTGAACTGCAATTCGCAGTATTTTCAGCCTATAAAAATTACAACGGAGGCAATCGAATGAGCAATAGAGACTAGGGATTTATGCCAACCGATAACCCAGCCTTATAGGCTCTTCGATACACCCCAAAAACATGTCCATACATCCCTTGTAGGATTTTCATAAAATTGGACAACAGAAACCAAAAATTGGAAAATTCAACAAATACATTCAAATCAAAAACAAATGAACATGAATCGATGTTAGGAATTCATGCCTAACCACAAAGCAAGTTATAGACATAGATGTGAGTTCAAAAACTCACCTTTAAATCCAAAAAAAAATGAAGGAGAAGCTTTTAAAATAAGGCAAGGTCAATTCCTCTTCACTACACCTCTAGAATCTTCAATCTATTAACAAAGGTGAAGTTTTTCCTAAGTTAGATTATAGGAATTTCTAAAAATTGAAGAGGGATTGAGATGGAGAAGATGAAGAGGATGCTTACCTAAGCTTCTCTTGGATTTCTAAAGCTTGAGTTGGAATTTCCTAAGAATCTAGGGCTTAGCAATTTTAGTTTTCAATCTTTTCCCCCATTTTTACTAAATCTTGAGTGTTAGAAAATATTATGAAGGAATGAAGAGGAGTGTAGTAGAGTTAGGTTAATATGTCAGCTTAATGGGCTGAAACCCAAACCCAAAGCCTTGAATGAAAACATCAAAATTCTGCTCAACTCCAAACATATTAATATTTATACTCAAAAAGATCACAAACGTCGTTTTGAACTCAATGGAAGCGGCCTCGAGTCCCAATTCGGTTGTTTGCAAAAAATAGCATTTCAGACTTTAATCCGACTAACGATGCTATATTTAAATAAAATATTTAGATATACAATCGTAAAATGTGCGGGTTGTTACAGATTCCCCTCCTTAAAGAAATTACGTTCTCATAATATATAAGAAGAAAATAACGAGCAATAACCATAAAAGCATATCAACACAAAGAAAAATTTGAAACAAGAAGTTCACCTCTAAGGAGCACGAGAGAGTAAGCCTGGATGCATTCGCTCGATGAATTCTCTGGATTCCCAAGAGCAATCCTTAGGATTTGGAGACCATTGAACTTTCAGAAGCGGAACATATTTATTTTGAAGGCGTTTAGCCTCCGTAGCAATGATACGAATAGGATATTGCTCATAAGTCAAATTAGAAGAAACTTCAATTTCTTTAATAACACCGGGCTTAAGAATAGAACCGGAATCCCTAAGGCATTTCTATAGTTGAGAGACGTGAAAAACGTCATGAATAGCAAAAAATTGAGCCGGTAATAAAAGACAATGAGCCACAGACAATATGATCGGTGATGGATAAAGGACCAATATATAGAGGCGTTAATTTTCCCGATTGACTAAAACGCACAACACCCTTCATAGGTGAAACACGAATAAACACCAAATCTCCCACAGAAAATTCTAGTTTCCTTCTTCGGTTATCGGCATAGGTTTTTGCCTACTTTGGGCTTCTTTCATCCTGACGAATAAAGTTGATCTTTTCTGTGGAATCACGAACAAAATCTGGACCTAAAACCAGCTTCTCACCGGCCTCAAGCCAACAAGAACGAGATCGGCATGGCCTTCCATATAGTGCCTCGAAAGGAGCCATACCAATACTAGATTGGAAGCTATTATTATAGGCAAACTCAACAAGAGAAATATGATCTTCCCAACTTCCACAAAAATCAAAAACACATGCACGAAGAAGGTCTTCAAGAGCTTGATTCACACGCTCGGTTTGTCCATCGGACAGAGAATGATAAGCGGTGCTAAAATTGAGCTTCGTTCCCAATGCTTTTTGAAGACTCTTCCAAAATCCACTGGTAAATAATGGATCATGATTGCTAACAATAGAAGTAGGAACTCCATGCAATTTAACAATTTCTTTGACATAGAGTTTGGCCAAAAGAGGTACGGTCCGATTAGACCGAATGTGAATAAAATGGGCGAATTTTGTAAGTCTATCAACAATCACCCATAAACTGTCATGGCCCGAACGAGAATGGGGAAGTCTGTCAATAAAGTCCATGGAGACTTGGTCCCACTTCCAAATTGGAATATCCAAAGGTTGCAATAATCCACGAAACCTTTGATGTTCGGCCTTTATGATTTGGTAAGTCATGCAACGCTTAATAAAGTTAGCAATATTGGATTTCATTCCATCCCAATAATAGAGTCGCTTCATATCCGCATACATTTTACTACTACCGAGATGAATGGTAAATTTAGAACGATGAGAATCTTCTAAAATGTCTTTACGAAGATCACTAATATTTGGCACGGTAAGTCTACCAAATTTTCGAATGCCGCCACGAGCATCGATTTCAAAGTCTTTCAAACCATCAATATTACTATCCCGACAACTTTGACTATGAAGAACCAATTCGGAATCATGCTTTTGAGCTTCAAGAATGCGGTTTAAAAGAGAGGGATGAGCATCATGGATACCTAAAACAAGAGATGAACATGAATAGGATTCACTATCTCAAATCTCACAAGTGGATATAGTCTAGAGATCATTCCATTCGGATATCATCATAGAAACAACCGCTTGTTGCTTACGACTAATGGCATTGGCAACACGATTTTCCCTTTCTGAGAGTATAAAGAATATCAAGATCATAAGATGCAAGGAACTCGAGCCAACATTGTTGACGCAAATTAAGTTCCTTTTGAGAAAATAAATACTTCAAAAATTTATGATAAGTATAGAGAACAAATTTCTCTTCCAAAAGATAACGACGCCAAATTCTAAGGGCGAAAACAATAGCCGCGAGTTCTAAATCATGAGCGACATACCTAGACCCGGCAGGTAGGACTGTCAAAAACATACCCAACCCACATACCCAACCCAATTACCCATAAAATAAATGGGCTGGATCAAAACCATATAGTTGAATGGAATTATTGGGTAATCCTGTTTAACCCAACAAAGAAACTGGTTCTAATGGTTCCGAACCGCATAATCACCATACCCACTTAACCCATCACAAATTTAGGTTGAGCTTTCTTTCTCGTTTCTTTCTCGTCAAACTCCAACTCCTGAACTTTAGTTCTTCTGCGACAAAAGCAGTAGCTGTCTTCTGCTTTCGTCTCTCCTTTCCATCTTCGCATCTTTGTCTCTAATCCACATTTTTTGAGGTACGAATTTTCTCGTCATTTGGATCCAAGATTTTACTTGAATTTAAGTTGTGAATTTGCATTCAGATTTAGGTTAAATATGTATAAAGTTTTAGACCCTAGTCGCTATGATTGAGTTTTAAACCCCTAATCGCCATTATTTATACGAATAAGCTTCTGATATATTTGAAGGATCTATGTCAAGAATGGTTTTTTGGATTAATTTGTTAAAAAGTATGATTTATATGTAAGAGTGATAAGAAGCATTAATCAGATTGTGAGTCGGTTATCACAGATATTAATTTAGTACCTCAATTATACACACTGCAACTACATTGCTTCTACTTGTATGTGCTATGATATAATATAACCAAAATGAAAGTTAATCAAGTGACAACTATGTAATTTTTGAAATGAAAATCGGATCAAGTGTACATCACGAAGACTTGCATAACATAGAACTGACGTATAATTAAATATTTATACTATCAACATGGCTTTTGTAAAGCATTAAAAGCAAAAACTTCTTGTCTGATTGTTCCATTTTGGATTGTCAAGAACACTTTCAATGGGGGTAGCAGTAAACTCCAACAAATATCTTTTTTCAAAACTATGCAGCTAATGGCCAGTCTCTCTACCTTGTATGAAGTTAAACAATAAAACAACCGATTAGCGTAACTTAATTAAATCGTGGGAAAGCTTTATGATCTGCATAATATAACTACCATTTTTTGTTCACATCTCAAACAACCGTTGTTTTTCCTTTAGTTGATATCTAAAATATATTGAGATTCAACAAAAAAGACAATCAGTGCATTGTTAATATCTTTGATTGTAGCATTTAAAGTTTCACTAATATTATCCTTTTTGATATTTGATGGCATTAATTGAGATGTTTTAGGAACAGTGTTGAAAGAAGAAATTTTAATCTTCTCGTAATGGTTAGCCACAGAATGAAATAATTCTATATTGTTTCCTTTATTTCTTGATAATTCAACATGATGATCAAGAATTGAAAGCTTTGTTTTAAATGAAATGGCGCACAATCGATTGCTGCATCTGTTTAGCTGGGATTAAATTTTAAATAGGTAACAACTTGTACAGTATACTGCAGTTTTTACTATATAATAATCAATTCAAATATTGATCAAATCGATATATATTTAATATTCTTAATTAAACTATAATGAGTGCCTGTAGAAAATTATGATGGATAGGTCAACACATTGTTTATCACTTAAACCTTAATCCAGTCTCAGCCATTTGTTTTGGAGCAGGACTTTCCTGATGTATTTGGATGTTTGTTTTATTTCACATGCTGTAGCATAACTTCCAGATTATGAAGATAATTGCCAACCCTCTATTGTTTCTACACATGCAAAGTTACAATGTCGTGTAGTTCTTTACTCGCTGTCTTTTGCTTCTTTAAGAGAGCTTCCAAATTTATTCAAATGCTGCATACACTGCGTCTAATTCGTATCAGGTTGCGATTTCTCATGTAAAGTATTTATAAGAGCTGATTTTGATCTCAAAATCTTGTGGTTGGTAATTGATACTTTCTTGGGAATTCATTTTAACATTTGTTGAATTTTCCTCTTCTCTGTATACAGTCAGTTTAGATGTAGTACTGTGACGACCCGGAAATTATTAGTCTAATTCAAAACCAGTTGATGTTACTAAATGAGTACATATCCACTCAATTCTCTTAGCTGGAATTTTGTACAGGGCACTAAAGCAGGCAAGTTTCTTTTTTTTTTATGCCGCAAATTTCTTCATCAAGATCATCTGTAATGATGATATACTAATACCATAAGTTAATTATGACTTAAATCTGCATATACACTGGATAAGTTAGCACAAATAATAATTCTTCTTATTTGGATCACATGTTAAAATGTTTGCTAAGTTTGGCTAGCATTACAGCTATGAAAGTGGGTTCAGTTTGTCAATTCACAATAGTTTATCTTCAATTTTGTTGTCTTAGTTTAACTTCTTATGAAAATATAATCTTAAATATCTCAAATAGTTAAATTTAGCCAATATAAAACAAAAATATGAGCGAAACCCATTACATGAATGTGTAAAGTTTAATCGTCATTTTGTTATTTACATAACAATATTTAGCTTGTGAAATTCAATTATTCAATGTAGATGCTCTATGCAGTAAGCGGTATTTTTTTTTTCTTTATTTCCCCTTTAAACCTTTCTGCATATTACTTTATTTTTTATATCTTTATTTCCCCTTTAAACCTTTTTCAGTAAGTTTCAAATAAGTTAACTTTGTTATTTGCAGGGAATGTCTTCAAAATTTTAGAACCTGATCATTATAGGTCTCAGTAAACTTGAAGATACAACTCACCTTATTTAATAGAATTCTCCAACTTGAAGATATAACTCGGTTTCAATTTTATTCTATATTATATATTTTTTCATGTCATATTATATGTTGAAGTTCTTGAATAACGTGTTGTAGTATCAGTGTTATCTGGTCTAGTTTATGCAGTTTTTTGAACTGTTTTCTGGTATCTTGTTGCAGTTTTTATTTCTCTGCTATACTATTTTGAATTATTCTAATTTGTTTGCTGCAATTCTTAGTTTTGAGCCATGGATTTTGTTGTGTTTGAAGTTTTTTGGGACAATTTTCATGTTTGATAGGTAGTTTTTGACCTATTTTATTCTTTTGGTTTTTATTAATAATGGGTTGAATGGTTTGGGTATGGTTTACCCTGTAAACTAACGGGTTGGGTTGGGTTGACCCGTTTAATAAATGGGTTTAATGGGTTGGGTCATTTTTTTCTTTTAAATGGGTTGGTTAATTTCAAACCAACCCATTTACAACCCAACCCAATCCGTTTGACACCTCTACTTATCATCGTAGGATGAGTATAGTACCGTAAACTATGATTATCCATCAAACTCATAATTTTCAGGGTCCAAAAGACAATTGAAGTTCAAAATTAGGTGTTCTTCAGTGCAGTTGTTTGTGCTTTTTACAGCTGAGATGATAAGCTGATATATATTACAAATATGTTAAATATGACTTGATGATTCTACAGAGTAAATAATAAGTATGTAGAGTTAAAAAATCCACGTGCAAATTGAAAATGAACCGGAAGCATAACAATTTATGGTAAATACTGATAATATCATCTAGGAGCAAAATTCAGTTAACTTACCTTCGAACAACTCAAAATACTAATCTGGATCAAAGCAACAACATCTTCTTTTGCAGTCCTATTTTTCCTACATAAGAAAATTAGCTAGAATGTGCATGCACCAAAAAACATGAACATTAAGACAATTCTATATTTTGTTGTTAGCAAGAAAACCACTGAACGTTGTCATCATTATAAGTTCGAACAAAAGTTATGGGAAATCATTAATATGCTAATCTTGGAAAAATATCTATGCAATCTAGTTATTTCTCCTACCCTTAAACTACAAAATTTTCATACAGCTAAAACAACTAGAATATAGTGATTAACCACATGTAAGGACAGTTGGAAATACTTTAGCCATAATAACCATACATTTCATATGTCTATCGATCTTTTTTTTAAACAAAGTGATACATGCACGACACGTTAACAAAATCCTAGAACCTATATGAATACTAAACCATTACTAAAAAAAATGAAATAGAATATTGTTAGAAAATAGTTTGGTGTAAACGAATGGAAACATGCAGAGAATGATGGGCGCCCAGGATACAAAGTTTGTCAAATACAAATATAAAGTATCTATATGTATGTATCAAGGTTCGAGGTTCCAACCGAAAAGTCAAAATTCTGGTCAAGCCTTTCCGATTCCAGCCAAGAATATGGTTCCGGCTAAGAACCTGGCCAAGGCTTTCCGGTTCCAGCCAGCAATGGAACGGGATTTGGCCAAGAATATGGTTCCGGCTAAGAATCCTCTACTTTGAGGAGCGAGAGGCAAAACAAAACAAAAAGGAAAAAATAAAATTTACTTTTTTTTTTCTTGGTCAACTTTCTTGTTTCAGATTCAAGAGTAGGTTGACTCAGGTGATCACTGCAACCATCGATCTTATTTCATTTTTTTTACTTCTGTTCCAATTTTGTTTTAAGAGTAAGCTTTGGGTTTCAAACCTGAGGAGAGAGAGGGAAAAATAGTAACACAAGACTTCTAATGGAGAGGTTGCTTGTTTAATTTTCATTTGGGTTGGGCTCAGATTTGGATCAGTTGTAAGTATTAGGATTCCGGGTTAATATTTAACAGTGTACAATAACTTGTATAAATTAATTATGAGTGTAGTTGTCTAGTAATTTTGTAAATTAATCGCATGGATGAATTTGAGTTAAAAAAATAATTTGTGTTAGATTTGTGAAATACTTTCTTTGAGTTAATAAAATAATTTGTGTTAGATTTGTGAAATAATATTTTTGCGAAATACTATCTTTGATTAATAAAATAGTTATAAATCGTTTACAACCAAAATAAGATATATCCACATGATGCTCCAACAAAATAGTTTTATCGCATCAAAATGGTTGTACATTGTAGTTAATTCAATGTTTCTTCAAATATTGATCTGAACAACATATGCATGCAGGTAGGGCAGTGACTAAGGACGATTACGAGGACTGATACCAAAACGTACTCGATATCCACTCAAGGTATCCAAGAAGTGATTATGCAATCCATTACCGGAAGATGATCATGATGAAAAAAGAAGATAGTTACTGGAAGAAGGTGAGTTTATGTTATGGAAATCTTTTAGACAAAAATGTAGCGTGAAGGAAAAAGTATTTATATCCATATTACAAATCCAAGCCCACTAGCCTAATGGTAAAATCTTTGAAGCATAGATTAAGAGATCTTGAGTACATCTATCCCAGTCATTAACCCATTTTTTGAGAAGAAAAAATTTATATTACTATTTACATAGGGTACATCAAAAATACTAAAAAAAAAAGGTAGGGAAGACAAAGAAATTTCCAAAGTATCATCTTTGACACTTACTGATTAATAAATCTTTCATGGCATCCACAATTTTTTTTCTAAAAATGTCCATTAACCTAAAACTTTTATCTCATGACTAATATGTAAGACAAGTGTCGGGCGTGGTAACGTCACATATATTGATAAAAATAAGACTGTTATGTTACTATGTGATTTATATATATTTTTATAAGTAATAAAATAATAATTTTGATATTCTTGCTCAAATAAATGAGGCATCCACTGCATCTATGTGTTTTTTTTTAATATAACATGATTGATACTTTATTCAAGCAGAACACGCTTTTTGATGTCTCAGTGGCTCAAATTCATGACCTTTGAAACCTATCTCTAAAGTGTCACACCCCTAACTACTTGAGCTAGAGATCCTTGACAAATTCAAAGCATCTGCTGTTTTTTATGATTTAATATTTGTTAGTCAAATTGATGAATATTAGTAAATTACATTTATTTAACTAACATAAAATATAACATTTACTAATTTTCATCTAGATAGTCCTTAGTTTAGATGTTTCTTGCATTTGATAGTTAATGTTTGATCTTTTGATTAAACAACACATTGTTCCCAGCAATCTGACATAAATTAGTACGATTCCTCAAATTTGGTATTAGTTATCTTTGAGAGAATGATTAGCGCATCTAAAATTAAAATGCACTAGCAGGAATCGATATATTCTTATGAACAATTCTCAAAATACCCATCTAAATAACAAAATGACATCACCTGATTGAAACAAAAAATTTGATTACAAAAGTGAAAATAAGACTTAGAAACGATAAATCATGCTACTGCTAATTTTGTTAAAAATATATTTTGATCTGTAATTCATTATTTCATAATTCAATATATTTAATTAGCTTTTAGAAATGTAATCTAACATTTATCTCAAAATACGAGATGCCAGGCATAAATTTGTTTATCAACGGATTTATATATCGCGATCGTAAAGTATCGGGTCACTTTGATTTACTTGAAGAGTGTGTTGCATGATCAGTACATACTTCTTCGGATGGTTACATGTTGATCCCAAGTTTGGTTTACCCAAGTATTATACACACGCACGCACAAATATACGTGTACATATACATGTACATACATACACACTAATGTGGAAGGACCTAAGAGTCTCCCATTGATTCAAATATTTAAATTTAGATTCTAACAATTTATATTTTAAACAATTATTTCTCTTAATTATTTCACATCCATATGTTCAAAGTTGAGTAAATCTCTATAATTAATACTTTGTAGAATTATATTTTTGAATTTTCTGGCTATTTCACATTCAAGTTCACATGACTTTTTTCTTCGGGAACTGATATTCCATCACACTTATATACAAACATATATACGACATAGATCGGCTACATCTCATTTCTGCTACACCTCGATTCCCCCCGATTTCAACCACATTCCAATTCAATTAATATATTCTCTCTTGACAACTCATTTTATTATTTAAATCAGAATGTTGTTGAAATCAGAAGGAAAATAGAGATGTAACAAGAAAGAGGTATAACCAATCCTTGCTATACCCATAGACACACATATACACATCCCGATCCATTAAATAGTAGTACAGTAGAAATAATTTTACTCTAACTTTTATTTAAGATAAATGTTTGATTTTTCCTTTTGAACGTCTATCACAAAGCAAAATTATTGAAATATTAAATAACGGGTTAAAAACTAAAATATTTTCTAACAAAATTAAATAAGAATACCATATCTACATTCCAAATTTTATTTTTACTTTGTACTTTTTTTCTATTCTATAATTCAAAACTACGTTAATAAATTTTCAATGTATTATGCGTTCATACTCGTTGAGTATTATGATATTTGTTGCAAGTTTTATTATATATGAAATACATCAATTATTTGTTATCATAGTTTCAAAAATTTTATTTCTTCATTGCCATCTCAACGAATATTTGAAATTGAATCTACATAGTGTTATCTAATCAAATGCATCAAATATAAGATATTGAATTCAAAAAAAAAAAAATCTTAATATTTATTGATCCAAAATAATTAAAAAATCATAAATTTAAAAAAATACAAATTGTTGCAATCAATTAATATCATTTATTTGTTTTGCAATATTAAGTCCAACATAATAGCAAAATGTATAATTCATTTATATGAACTAAAATGACTACTTTGTTAATAATCAAATACAAAAGAGTGAACAATTATTAGTATATTAAAAAAAGATCAAATTGCTTTGTCGCTACGTTCGTCTTAACAAAAGCACCATGCATTACCTAATAAATTTTAATTTTTAACAATATATTATATTTAAGCATTGATATATTTTCATAAAACAATATTACCATTATAATGCATGCACTACGGTTAGTTTCAGAAGAATCTGAGAGAATCTAGAAGAGACTTGTATATTCTGGTGGAACTTATAAACAATAAACAATTGGGACATTAATATAAAATAACCAATGAAAATTAAGAAAGACTTAAAAATGCATAGAAGTTAGAAATAACGAGAAAATTGGAAATTCTTCTACCATTTTTTAATAGATTTTTACCAACACCAACTGGTAGTTGGCCTTTACTTTCATGAGTTAATACAATAAAACATAAGATCAATTTTTTACCAACTGCACACAAATCAGAGGCTTGAATCAAAGTATTGCATCATTCTGTAACATCTACAGATGTCAAGTACTATCTTTCCAAAAAGGATGAAACCCCATCAAAATAGCACTCCAAGTGAGACAAGAGGTCTTCCGAGATCTGGATGAGATTGCAGCCTACACCTATAAATAGCACTCCAAGTGCTTCAGAAAAGGGATCTTTGGCTCTTCTACGTCCAGACTCTGCCGAAATTACTTTTGTACTTCACTTCTACTATTGTAATTCATTGTAACCAGCGAACAAAAATCAATAAAAGTCAGTCATCTCATAGTGGACGTAGGCTATACGTTGAACCACTCTAAATCCACGTGTTTCTGTGTGTTTCCTTTTAAATTTTGAGTGTTCTTCATATTTATTTTCTCTACATTTCTGCTATCTGTGATCTGAGATTGTAAACGGGTGCATTCATTAGCAATTGGGTTTTATGACCAATTTTGACGTAAACATTTTGGTGCTTTAACTGAGAACTGAACTCAAGGATTTTAAAGCTTGGATTTTGGATTTAAAAGCTTGAAAACTTGGATTTGGAAAGCTAAAGGATCAGATCTAAAAGGAACCATGGTGAAACAATCAGGAAGAAGTCAAAGAGCAAATAGGAGCCAGCATGAAGGAAGTTAAGAGGCTTAGGAGCGAATCAGGCCTCGGTTTTCATCACCAGAGATGAGATGGAGATGATGATAGGAGCTATGCATGAAGAGTTGTTGAATAGACAGGAGGAGATGATGCATAATATTCTCAGACAGTTTGGACAGGTTGGAGCAGTAGGAGCGCTGCAGCCTAGATCCTCGGAGCTGGACCAGAAAGACTCAACGGGAAATCGAATAGAGCAGGACCATCAGGAGCAGCCCCTGAGCTAGGAGGCACGCCTCAGGAGCAAGTTGATCCAATCTCGGGCAGGATACTAGCTGGAACTGGGTAGCATGGCATTGATAGAGGAACAAATGCTTGTCCAGGACGGCAGATTCCAGAGTTCCCTCGTGAACTCAGGAGGCAGATTGGAGGCAACGGATAAGGATTACAGCTGAACGACGGTGATAGATTGGCGGAGATGGTCAGACGAGCCATGAGAGGTGGATTAGTGAATAGAGATCTGAAAGATGTGAACATGAGCCCCTTCGCTCCCGCAATTAGGCAGGCCAGGAGCCCACCTGAATTCAAGCTACCAACGTGGAGACATATGATGGAAGGACGAATCCTACGGTTCATCTGACAAAGTATGTGAGGCACATGGAAGTACTGGGGACATCAGAGGAGGTCATGGTCCGGTGCTTCCCATTGTATTTGGCAGATGTAACATCACTATGGTCTAGATAATTAGAGAGCGGTTCCATTGGAACGTGGGCCGAGTTGACCGAGAAGTTTATGAGGCAGTTCAGAGTTATATTTCGAGATCCAATAACGTGATGAGTCCAGCGACGCTAAAATAGAAAATTGGGGAATCATTAAGGAATTTTCTAACCAGAATTAATGCAGCAGCAGCATCGGTGGATCGCCCAGATCCTTACATGGTCTTAATGGCAGCCGTATCTGGCATAGCTGATGGAACGGACTTCAAAAATTCACTGACAAAGGATCCACATATGGATCTAGGAGAATTTTATCATGAGGTCGAAGGATTTCTGCGATTAGAGGATGCAAATGTTGAAAGAGAGGAAGGAGAGTGAGTAGAAGTTTATGCAGTCAAAAGCGGAAATCCTTCCAAAGAAGATTCAGGCAAGGATAAAGGAAAACGAAAAGCCGAGGATACAGGCAATGAATCAAAACGACTATGAAATGAACCAAGATTCACCTCTTATACGGAGTTGAATGAAACTTTGGAACGGATCTACCAGGACATCAGGGGGCAGGTTGCTTATCGAAAGCCAATGAGGAGGGATCCGACCAACAATGAGAGGAAATCAGACAAGTACTGCTTATTCCATAAGCTAAGCGATCATAATACCAATGATCGCAGGCACTTGAGGGATGAGATATAAGGGCATATTCGGAATGACATGCTATTACAGTACGTGAGGAGGCGAGCCACGACGGCGGAGCAGGAACGACCACCACCTGCACCAACTGGGAACGACTCGGGACCGAGGCATCAACTGGTCATCAACTGATTGTATAATGACGAATAAGTGGAAAACTCCACACCAACACGATTAAGTCATTTACACATGTAGAGGATCATGAACGATCCTCAAGCATGCTCTGATACGATTATTAATCGCATCAGTGTAGGTGTTTGCACTTTGACGTCTCTGTTTTGCTTTTGTTTTCTATTTCTCATGTTTGGACTTGATTTTGTTGGACATTTCTGTTGAAAGACTAATTTTGAATGTAAACCTGCTATTTGTGATTCCATAACGGCTAAGCCACTTACACTTGTACGGGATTGGGAACGGTCCTCAGACATGCTTTGAGATGGCGATAAACCGTCGTAACAAACAATTCAGAAACTCACTCGAATGTGAAATCTGACATTAATGATACTAAGTTCCTCGGGCACACACAACTCGCCTCGAACGACACCTGACCGCGAATGGTCACAACTCGCCTCGAACGGCATCCGACCGCTAACGGTCACAATTCGCCTCGAACGGCACCCGAGCGCGAACGGTCACATACCACCTCGAACAGCATACGATCTCGAACGATCGCCATTCGCGGCCTTGTAGGATTATCAACTTCTTTACAGGACATTAACATGATACAAACATCTAGCTTATGACACTACAGAACACACCTTTCTATCACAAGCCGTGTTTTGGGGGGGAAAGTGTTAACCCGCCTTTAGGCAAGGCCACATACAGGTGGATTTAACCCAATCTACCGCACAAAGATCGAAGTTGGGTTTCACGGGTAACAAACATGATAATGAAGCCACAATGTGGCATAGTCGGTGAACAAACAGCGCAAGATGTCTGAAATATGGTTTCGACAAAGATCGAGTTGTTTCAGGTTGCTTGGAATCTGCTCTGAGTCATTTCCCTGTTTACTTTGGGTATCCAGGCAACCTACTTCGAGTCAGGGAAGGATCTACTTCGGGTCTTCGATAGGCTGGCACACTCGTAGGTTACTTCGGGCCATCGCAGCATTTGCTTCGAGTCGTTAGAAGGTCTGCTTCGGGCTAAGAAGATGTTTACTTCGAATCGTGGCCATGAATCGATCAGTAACCTAGGTTCTCGCCAATTTCGTATCCACGCTGTTCGCATCCATCAAATTTGCACTCGTTCGTTTCGTACCCTTCAAACTTCGCCTACCACTTCGTATCGGTCCCCATCTCGTTCGTATCCATCCACCCCAAATCTTCCAATTCGTATCCATGCAACAACGGCACACTTCGTATCGATCGTTTGCTTGAACGATACGTAGAGCATAGCACGTCATCGGTACGAAAGGAAGGTTTTTGGTATCGATACGAAGTAGCCCACATTCATCCACTTCGTATCAATCATGTTGATGCATATTTCGTATCGATCAACCAGATGATCGATACGAAACCGTCGCTTTCCATCGATACGAAGCCAGCATGAGGTGATCGATACAAAGAACACGCACCGGTATCGATACAAAAGGCATAGCACTCAACGGATGCGGAGGAGGAAACAGTCAACGCGACATGAAAGGTGGATTTACCCTAGCTTATCGCTCCACGTCACCATCGTCTGATCATTACAAACGAAATCGATGCGAACAACATCGATACAAACTCGGTAGCCATCGAAAAGTACAAATTTGCATGGATCATAATTCACAATCTAGGAGTCCAAATGCCACCAAATTTTCATAGGAGCTTGCGTACAGCCTAAAGGATGTTCATGATCGATCTCGACTCGATTGGATAAAATATTGATCGATAAGAAATTCGTTCGTAACGATCACTGACTGAGTGCAAATGTCACGGGTTCGATCAAGTGGGCCCACTCACATGAGAGAAGAGGTCTTTCGAGATCTGAGCGAGATATTTGCAGTCTACACCTATAAATAGCAGTGCAAGAGCTTCAGAAAAGGAATCTTTGGCTATTCTTCCAGACTCTGCCGAAATTAATTTTGTGCTTCACTTCTACTATTGTAATTCATTGTAACCAGCGAATAAAAATCGATAAAAGTCAGTCATCTCATAGTGGACATAGGTCATATGCCGAACTAATCTAAATCCACGTATTTCTGTGTGTTTCCTTTCAAATTTTGAGTGTTCTTCACATTTATTTTCCCTACATTTCTGCTATTTGTGATCTAGGCTTGTAAACGGATGCATTCGTCGGCAATTAGGTGTTTGTGACCAATTTTGACACAAACATATAGCAACTAAAATATCAGTTGTTTGAAAGATAACCAAGCGCAAGATGTGCAATTATAAAATCAGGGATGATTTCCCTTTTTCTTTTCTCATTGATAAGATTATTAATTTGTTTCTTCAAACATTAATCAACTTCAAATTTTGTAAAATTTATATTTTTTGTCCGTGTCCAATGATCTTGGAATTGTTGATCTTTTGTCGCAGATAACAATGAAGAACATATTAATCGGTTCTTGATGACAAGTTTTTATTATTTTGGTCAATATGCTTTTGAAGAAATTTTTGAAAACTTCAATGAAAAGATAGAAGTACAAAAGGTAAAATTTGTGAATTATAAATAAATGTGTATGATATCACCTATTAACAGGATAAGGGATGTTCCTCAAGAAACTTTCACTAAGTAATTGAAAAACTTGAAGTAAAACATGTAAAACTATATGGTTTTTTTATTTTTCTTTAACATGCATATATTTTATAACAAGATACACGAATATGCACCATGATGCACATTCTTGACTGCCTTAAATGATGGAAAGGGGATGCGTATAAATTGATACATTATTTAATTTGTTACACAATATCCTTTAATTTGCAAGGTTGTGCATCTAAGAGTTCACACCCTGGGTGCATATGCTCTTTTATCTCGGGTAATATACAATGGTATTTGGGGAATGCAACAGGATACTGAATGGTTTCTGGATTTGTATTTTGACTCGATGGTAAATGGTTATGGTCAATGAACATTGAATATTGCTTCAGATTTTTAGTTTCAGTGTAAAACTAATTAAACAATAGTATTTACGTGAGCGTCTTCCTATGATTCATGTCCTTAATGTTACAACCAACCAACATTATCAATTTCATTTATACAAAATTGAAAACTTTGGCTTTTATTAATTTAGATGCTAAAGATAGCTAAGCAGTATTCACTGATTGATTATTGATTAATGCCTTTTAGTTTCAAACTGACTAGATTACGTTTCAACCTCTTATTACAATGCTTCAGGATGTTCTAATAGTGGGAAAATCCAGCACAATTGAAATATGATATATGAAATGGACAAATGATCCTGAGCGTCTTTGCTGATCAAACCATAATTGAGTCATTGGATTGTTTATTTGGTAATAGGACGGTGCGTATAGGTGATATCCACATGACGATATCTTTTCATGTTAGGTGTTTCACATTTTATGACGGTTGATGGTTGTCTTTAAAAATACAATTGAAAATGTACCAACGTGAGATGACCTAAGAGTACCAGTAACAAAGAGAGAAGTAGGAATTGCCATTAGAAAGGAAATATTGTTCTTCTTTCCTTTTGTGTGAAGATGGTTATATATATTAAAACAATGGATGACATTAGCCTGGACTATTTATCAAAATTACATATTTGGGTATTGAGTTTCGATAAATTTAATGTTTTGGTCCATCCTTAGAGCAAATGTGTTTGTCTTTTGCATATGAATTGAATTTTCTTATTAAATGCATCTTTATAGGATACCCATTTTGGACAAGTACTAGCAATAATCACTATTTACGTTTTTTATGCATATCGGTTCTTGCTTATTCTTTAAAACAACCCACTATGTCCCTGTGCAGTTTTCTCATTTCATTAACTAAAGATGAATTGAACATTTCTTATTACTGTTTTTAAAATGCATATTTATTAGATACCCAATCTGGACAAACATTAACGATAATCACTAGGTACATTTTTTGTGCGTATCGATTATCGCTATTTTTTAGCACAACCCATTATGTTCCTGTGCAGTTTTCTCATTAACTAAAGATGTAGGTTGTAGATGCAGGTTATAGACGTGGGTCTCACCGGCTAATGTTTTTTGGATAACACGAGTGATACTCTATTCAAGAGCAGAGTACTCTCTTTTTGATGTCTTGGGGACTCTAATTCACGAACTTTAGAACCTCACTTTAAATTGTCGCACCCTAACCACTTGAGATAGAGGTCTTTGACGATTAATGTTTGCTCAAAACTAATTGAACATGAATTGTTTTTAAATTTTTGAATATGCACAGGCATTATTCTTGCACAAATTCGATGCAAATATGCAGTTCATCCCCTTTACAATAACATAGTCGTCAAGGTGAACACTTTAGAGAACAAACACTTTCTATAGGTATTGGACTTCAATATTAAACTATGTACTGAAGATATATTCCTATTATTGAGGATATAATTTTTATTTTTAAGTTTTATTAGTCAGACCATCTTCGGTGTTCTTCCTCAGTTATTCTATGTCATATCAATAACGCATCCCTTTACAGTATTGTTATTTCAGAGCCATAAAATTTCCTCTCTCTCAAAATCAATTGGATTCCGTCCCTAAAGCTAAACTATCATGTTTTATGTAGCCATAAACTGTTTGCATGTTATAGTTCAACTATAATTTGAGTGCCAAATATTCATTAATGGGGTGCTTGGGTTTCATATGTTTATAGCTTATGGCTAGGCAACAAATTCTAGGTAGGCAAACAAGAGTGATGCCCGTTACACTTTGACTAGGATTTTTCTGCATAGAATGCTCGTGATTTTATTAATTATACGATATACATGTTGACCGGCCTGGATATTGGGCTAGGCGGGCTAGAATACGGAATAGGGCAACCCACCCTATCGGGGGCAAAAAAAAAAAAAAAAAAAAAAAAAAAACCCAGTTTAAATCTCAAAATCGCGCACAGAGATATTGCAACACTCACTGACGACCGAACAAAAAAACCCTACGCTAACCCACCTGACCGCCTCCATCGCCTCCGCACGGCCGTACCCTATCCACGGCAACGGCGCTTCACAGCTCCTCCTCCTCTGGACATCCACTCCAATCGGACCAGTTCAGCTTCAGCCTTTAGTTTCAAATCCAAGGCTGGTATAGCCTGTAGCTCAAAGGTAATGACAAATTAACGATTCTAATGCTGATATCTCAAAATTTTGGTTGCCGACTCTTTAAAAGCTTAAAAGAAATAATTTTTTTTTAGTAAATAAGACTATAAGAGTTAACTGATTGTTCCAATTGAAGGCTACAACAGCCTTGGATTGATGTTTTTGTTTTTATCTGTATTTTGAGTGTGTTTTGTCATTTTTGTGAGATTAATGAAATGATGTTCATAACGTTATTGCTAGTATTATTGTTTTGTGAAAGGCAACAAAAAATTTCCTCGTCTAGGGCAACTTATTGTATAGAACAGGCCCTGCATGTTGATTTGATTGGATTCATGGTGCGTCCTTTTCTGGTGGCCACTATGCATGTGCTTCTTACCAGCAATAAAAAGAAGACAAATAACCGATAACTGATGCATTTGATGTTCTTTTGGAATATATGTAACTGAAAATCCTAGCTTGCGCATTTGCAATGAAAAGCACAAATGCATGTTTTTCGTTTTTATTTGACAGATTTATAGTTTTCATTGTTGTCTTCAACTGAACATTCCCAGTTCTATAAAGTTTCCTAATTGAACGTATAACTTCTAGGTTGATAATTATATTTATGTAAATGGTTTTTGTCTTAATGCCTCGTACTGAAAAAGGTTAGACTTATTTGTTCTCTTTCTTTTCAACCTACACATGGATTTAACAGTGAGAACATTTTGTTTAAATTTCTGTGGTGTGAACATTATGTGAATCCAAAGGTACTTTCAAAGGTTTGTCAAAGAAAAAAAAAATGTACACGATCATAATTCGATTATTAAGAAGAACAAAGGTACAAGTTAGAAGTTAGACCATTATCTTATGGCTATTGAGGATTTTCATGATTGCAATTTTTTCATGCGTAAATCCGTGCGTTCATACTACTTTTCTTTACCTATATTACTGCACAATGATATGCATATGAAATAACATGTTTAATGGAACATTAGCAGTACTCCCTAATGCAATTCCTATGTCGAACTATCATAGTTTTCCTTTGTATGTATGTGTTCTTAATTGCATATGGCAGACAGAAAATTTGAGCATTCTTTTCAGTTGAAGTAAAACTAAGCTTACTAAATCTAAGACAAATTGATCAAACATGCCATGGCTTTGGACGACTCATGATAAACAAGTGAAGTCCAATGACAAAAATAAAGCACAAATTATTTTCTTTTGACATGGATTTGGATTTCGACTGTTGGATTATTGGGAATCATAGCTGGGGTACTTCAAAACAAGACAAGCTATGTATGCATACTACAATTTCTTCTGTTATGCTGTGAAATGAGATTTGAGATATCAATCAAAAACGAACAATAATTTTGGGACTTGTTAACGTTTTGTAATGTTAATAACATGTACATATGTCATAATGCAATGAATAAGATCATAAAATATGCGCTTGCTTTTTGTAACTAGTGTATGGTTTAGTTTGCTTTGTTTTATGAAATAATTTACAGATCGAATTTGCAAAGAAATTGTATGATGATATATACATTAAATTACTGAAAGGTTAAAAATTATGCATTGAGCACCAAACATGGTTTTTCGCTCGAAAGACTATGTATTATGTTACCAACAAATCAGGTTTCTTCCAAAAGCTGACTACCAAATTTTGGCTAAGGCATGGAAAAAATAATTATGTAATCCATTAATAAACCAGTACTAAGTTGAAAACCGTGTGTAGCACGGATTCGCTCTAGTTGATTATGATGTTTGAATTTCTAAATCTAAACCTTAAACTTAGTTTTATCTCTTGTTCCATCTTTATTTCGTTTAGAAAATACTAGAATTTAAATTGTGGATTCAAATAAGCATATTAAATGTACAAGTATGGATTGCATGGTTTTCTAACTGTAGTTTTTACTAAGTTTGAATCAGAATGTAAATCAAATCGGAACGGGATAGATCCGATCTGAAACGGGATTTGAATTGTAGCATTTTTGATAACAATGTCAATCAACCTTAATCTCACAAGTCTTTGGTTGTAGTTTACAAGTTCTAACTTGGTTAAATTTACCTTTTTAAGGAATCAAGAATGATATTCAAGGAAGATTGCTGTGCTGCAAGCAAGATTGGACAATGTAATTTGTTTGGGCATTAGGTGATCAATATGGATCTTAGCTTATATATACAGTTATCCGCACCAAATAATTTTAATGTGCTATAATGCAATTAACTTACACCATTATCATATATTTTTTATATCTATAGGATTTTGGTTCCTACAACATACATTTTCTTCATATATGCTTTACCTATGATATCCCTTGGCTAGCAGCTTGAAAGAAGTACTGGTGAGAAAAGATTCATTTTTTACCATTTAGTGGTTGAATGCTAATTTTCTTTTCAAGTAACATTCAGCATATAACAGCTTTTGATACCATGTTTGATTGTGGGATTTTGAGGTAACCTACTAAAACACACGCACAGGCAAAGGCACACATACACACACAGATGTGTATCAATAACATATTAGTTAACTTAATATAAAGCACCTAAGTCACTGTAGGTTCTTATGTTTGTTGTCATGAAATATCAATCTCATGTTATAAAACGGTGACATAAAGCGATGCAAATTTAGTGCTACTGAATTTACATTGTTGTAAGTTTGTTCATAAATAGATTTGCATGATGAAACTGGAATCTGATTTATTTTATAGACTGATGATTCTATATGCGGTTTGAGGGCAATGATCAATTTTAACAATCAGTACACTTGAAAAAGGCTATACTATTTAAACTTTTTGATTGGCTCAATGAAGCACATGTCATTGTTGTATTCATTGTCATTGCCTCATATTGATTCAATGTGTTTTGCATTAAGTGTTAATTTTCTTATTTGAATCAAGTGTTTGACTTGATCTATTCAATAAATTTTGTTTAACTGCGCGCGCACACACATTTCTACTATTAATAAAGAGAATTCAATGAATATAATTTTCACCATGCCTTTTTGATATTCCGAAATGCCACCATCCATTAAAGTAATCTCACCACCGATTTGCAACCTTCACCACAGTCTCCTTCTCGACTACCCATCAACAAAATTTTAGTTTACCATTGATACCACCAATAAAACAACTTGAAATAAAATCGTTGTGACTACCAAAATCTTTGCACTTATACCACACATCCATCCTTTTTTTTTAATTGAATAAAAAATAAATATTCAAATTTTTTTATTGAATAAAAAATAAATACCTTTGGATATTAAACATACATGTGTTTTTATACCAGTACATATATAATATAATAATTATAATAATGTTTATGCAATTCTGTTTATTATACGATTTCTGTTTGGCAAGTATCTATAGACTGGTAATCCCTTTGACAAAGGCCATTTTATATTAGTTGAAGTTATGAACAAACAATATCTTTATTCTTTTAATATACCCACTTTTGCTGGGATCAACTTATCATTTAGTATTTGTGTGTGCACACTATTCCCCCTCCTCTTTCCGTCGGTTAAGATGAACCTTTAGTTTTGTAGAGCAGCAAGTCA
This sequence comes from Allium cepa, assembly GCA_030765085.1. Taxonomy (NCBI): domain Eukaryota; kingdom Viridiplantae; phylum Streptophyta; class Magnoliopsida; order Asparagales; family Amaryllidaceae; genus Allium; species Allium cepa. The sequence goes on from CM060937.1 coordinate 906,930,795, forward strand.
AACATGCTCATACCTTAATTCTAGCTATGATGTAAAATATAGTACAATATTATTCAACCTGTATTTTTTTTCTTTTTTTTGCATCTTTTTTTCCATGCCTTAAATATGTCAACCTTTGTTGTCTACATCTCTTTATTACCTGATGCAATTTATTTGACAGGATTGATGTCTGTAGCAATCAACGATAGATGAATCATGGATTCCTTAACTGAGAGGTAACTGTTTTCCGCATGTCTATAAATATGTGTAGACTAATCACCAAATAGTGAACATTTGTTCTATTTCAACATGATGCAAGTATTTGAATTTCATGTAGTCTTAATTTGATGGTTTTGTTTCTTTGTACGAACTAATCGATTTTATTTTTCTTGCCGATGTCTTAACCTTAATAGCATGAATAAAATTTCAAACTGCCAACCAAAAAAAAAAAGTCAAGTCAATACAATAAAATAACAAATGATGTAAAGGTCTTCGACTCTTTGCATTCTCAGATTACTTATCATTTAGTATTTGTGTGTGCACACTATTCCCCCTCCTCTTTTCCCTGGTTAAGTTGAACCTTTAGTTTTGTAGAGCAGCAAGTCGAACATGCTCATACCTTAATTCTTGCTATGATGTAAAGTAAAGTACAGTATTATTCAACCTGTAATTTTTTCTTTTTTTTTGCATCTTTTATTCCATGCCTCAAATATGTCAACCTTTGTTGTCTTCATCTCTTTATTATCCGATGCAATTTATTTGACAAGATTGATGTCTGTAGCAATCAACGATAGATGAATCATGGATTCCTTAATTGAGAGGTAATCGATTTCTGCATGTCTATAAATATGTGTAAACTAGGCACCAAATAGTGAACATTTGTTCTATTTCAACATGATGCCAGTATTTGAATTTCATGTAGTCTTAATTCGATGTTTTTGTTGCTTTGTATGAACTAATCAATTTTATTTTTCTTGCCGATGTCTTAACCTTAATAGCATTAACAAAATTTCAAACTGCCAACCAAAAAAAAAATTGTCGAGTCAATGCAATAAAATAACAAATGATGTAAAGGTCTTCGACTCTTTGCAATCTCAGATTACTTATTTTACTAGGCTAACATTTCAACTCTCTATATTGGTTAAGTGAAATCGTGTAGTATAGGATTTCTTCCTGAAGGTAGAGAACATGTGCGACAAACTTTGCCCAACCCACCAACGCCCCAAGTTGTACCCCATGAACTAAGAAAAGTCCAATGATTAATTCCTGTCTTGTCATCTCTTCCATAGCCTACCACAACTAAAACGCGTTTTGGTATTCCATCATCTGGTGCTTTCAGCTCTTCATCATCATACATGTAAATTTCCTAGAAATCAAAACAAATTAGCATCAACATGTTTTTTGTAGTAAAAATATGGTATTTTTATTACTTATTCAACCTCTTTTAATTTTCTAAATGAATTTGTTACTGTTAAGGCTGCTCCGATAGGATGCTTGTGTAACACTTTAATAATGTCATAATCTGTGGCATTTTCATCATCTTCTTATAACCATCTATTTTGACACGTCTATAACCTTGTAATATTGTGAGAACACATGTCAATAGTTTGTTGGTAGAATAAACATGTTGTTTCTACCACTTTCTAATACAATTAATCAGGCGTAACCGGTAAACAAACGATAGTGTATTTATATTCATTATCAGAACCGAATTATTATCGTCGTGGTGTGTTTTTACCACATTTGTCATAAGACAACAAAGTAGTTTCAAATTTACTATTCGCTCAACAGCCATAGGAAGACATGCACTTCAAGGGCATGCCACTGGTATGATTAAAAAGGAAGTCTTCCAAAGAAAACTCAAGTCTATCCAAAAAAAGCCACTACAAGTTATAAACAAACAACCTATATGGGCTCCATGATCCTATCTACATAACATTGTGTGAGTTATGAAAGGCTTGACTTGCAAATGTTTGCTTGTTCCCAAATGAGCATAGTCAGTCGCAACCTACAAAAGTCAAGCTTGTACGGTACAAGACCTGCTAGCTTATTATGCATGAATATATTCCGAAAATTGAAAACTAAGCAAAATTGTTTTCTTTTGCTAGATTTGAAAAATGGTAACCAATTTGAATTCATTGCTGGATAACTACAAAACCATATTGATGGAAAAGCCAATTTCATCCATGCTTGGATCCCAATTTTGCCTAACTCAACCATAATAATATCTTTACCTTAGGCATTCAACATTGAGTCAGTAGCTATAGCTCCTTCGTAATTGTAGTAACGCATGCAAGCGATTTGAAAGGCTTCTTAGTGTTATTTTTTCACTGAGGATCTTTCTATGTATATATGCATGTCGTTTTGTATTTATTCAGTTCAATGCTTGTTATATATGTGATTTTCTTAATTGTTCATTTTCATTGTTTAATCACAAACAAATCCATTAATGACCTAATTTTTTCATATCAGTTAATTGTAATTCATTGTTGCTATGGACCTTAACCATATGGATGGTCAAGGCTTGCCTCTGCCGGTTTAGACCCCTCTTTGTCGAGGTGGATTTAATCGTTGTCCGCATATAACTAGACTAAGGACGCATTCACAATAAACTGTCCAATTTGGACATCCGACGTGTCAGAAGTATTGAATTGGGCAATGACCATTTTACCCAGTTGATGGAGCATGAGAAAATTGGACAATTCGCGTCCTATGTGGCCCACGTCGGACGCCATGTGTTATTTTCTAGAAAATTGGACAGTTTGACCTGTTTTCAATCCTCTTTCACCGCCCCTTTTGCTACCCCACTTGGAGCATAAAAACACATTCTTCTTTCGTTGAACTTTCCCCGTTCATGCCCTGTTTAAAATTCCCCTTTCGCGGGCCCTGTTCGTTTTGAAAAAAAGCACCCTAAAGCATCAAAAGATTGGTGTTGTTTGCAAGAAACCCATAGTCATATTCTTAGCGCGATTATCTGCCAATCAAAGAGACAAAAGACTTGCCTACAACCCTATCTTTAAGTATATGAAAACATCAAATTTTCTTTCATTAGTGATGATCTATAATTTGAAATTGAAATTCACACCTAAACTTCAACATTTTTTAAATTAGAATTTAATTTTCTTTCTAATTCCAATTTTATTTTGTCTTAGGAACAATGATATTGAATTCGATATCCAATTCTTAATGTTTTTTATTCAAGCATGGACCTTGCTATAATTTTTTACTGCATTTTGATTGAGTATTGAATCAGTATTACATAGATCGGAGAGATTCGATTCAAAAATGCATTCGAAGAAAATAAAAATAAAATCTAACCAATACCTCGAGAACTTAGCAAACAAATTCTAAGAATCAACAATTTTATCAACCGTGTGTGAACATGAATTAAAAGTTTAAACTTTTATCTTAATTGATCCATTCAGATCATACCAAGGTTGATTCTCATCCAAATCCTCAAAAAGTTTGCCTCTCGGTTCTTCTTTGTTAGGGTCCAAATGAATCAAATAACTACACCACCAGTAGAGGCAAGTCTCTTGTCTCTTTGATCGGCAGATAATCGCACTAAGAATATGACTATAGTTTTCTTGCAAACAACACCAATCTTTTGATGCTTTTAGGGTGCGTTTTTTCGAAGCGAACATGGTCCGCGGAAGGGGAACTCTAAACAGGGCACGAACGGAGAAAGTTCAATGAAAGAGGAACGTGTTTTTGTGCTCCGAATGTGGTAGCAAAAGAATCGGCGAAAGAGGATTGAAAACGGGTCAAACTGTCCAATTTTCTAGAAAATAACACATGGCGTCCGACGTGGGCTGCATAGGATGCGAACTGTCTAGTTTTCTCATGCTCCATCAACTGGGTCAAACGGCCGTTGCCCAATTCAGTACTTCTGACACGTCGGATGTCCAAATTGGATAGTTATTTTGAATGCTGCCTTAGTCTGGTTATATACGGACAACAATTAGATCCACCCCAACAAAGAGGGGTCTAAACCGGCAAGTCTTGTTTGCAGGCCTTGACCATCCATATGACTAAGGTCTATAGCAACAATGAATTAGAATTAACTGGTAAGAAAAAATTAGGTCATTAATGGATTTGTTTGTGATTAAACAATGAACAATTAATAAAATAACATATATAACAAGCATTGAACTGAAGAAATACAAAACGACATGCATCTATATACATAGAAAGATCCTCAGTGAAAAAAATAACACCAAGAAACCTTTCAAATCACTTGCATGCGTTATTACAATTACGAAAGAGTTATAACTACCGATTCAATGGTTAATGCCTAAGGTAAAGATATTATTATGGTTGAGTTTAGACAAAATCGGGATTTAAGCATGGATGAAATTGGCTTTTCCATTTTTTTTCTAGTGATGAATGTCTTATATACATATGGTTGTGTAGTTATCCAGTAATGAAACATTTTTTTGTCTAAAATATAAGCATTTCAAATTGGTTATTATTTTTCAAATTTAGCAAAAGAAAACAATTTTGCTCAGCTTTCAATTTACGGAATATATTCATACATAATAAGCTAGCGGGCCTGGTACCATGCAAGCTTGACTTTTATAGGTTATGGCTGACTATGCTCATTTTGGAACAGTCAAACATTTGCAAGTCAAGCTTTTAATAGTTCACACAATGTTATGTAGATAGGATCATGAAGTCCATATAAGTTGTTTAGTTATAACTTGCAGTAGCTTTTTTTCTGGATAGACTTAATTTTTTTGGGAGACTTCCTTTTAATCATACCAGTGACATGCCCTTGAAGTGCATGTCTTCCCATGGTTGTTGAGCGAATAGTAAATTTGAAGCTACTTTGTTGTCTTATGACAAATATGGCAAAAACACACCACGACAATAATAATTCGGTTTTGATAATGAATATAAATACACTATCATTTGTTTACCCGTTAAGCCTGATTAATTGTATTATAAAGTGGTAGCAACAACATGTTTATTCTACCAACAAATTACAGACATGTGTTCTCACAATATTACATGGTTATAGACGTGTCAAAATAGATGGCTATAAGAAGATGATGAAAATGCCACAGATTACAACATTATTAAAGTGTTGCACAAGCATCATATCAGAGCAGCCTTAGCAGTAACAAATTCATTTAGAAAGTTAAAAGAGGTTGAATAAGTAATAAAAAATACCATATTTTTACTACAAAAACATGTTGATCCTAATTTGTTTTGATTTCTAGAAAATTTACATGTATGATGATGAAGTGCTGAAAGCACAAGATGGTGAAATACCAAAACACGTTTTAGTTGTGGTAGGCTATGGAAGAGATAATAAGACATGAATCAATTATTTGACCGTTCTTAATTCATGGGATACAACTTGGGGCGTTGGTGTGTTTGGCAAAGTTTGTCGCACATGTTCTCTACCTTGAGGAAGAAATCCTATACTACACGATTTTACTTATCCAATATATAGAGAGTTGAAATGTTAGCCTAGTAAAACAAGTAATCTGAGAATGCAAAGAGTCGAAGACCTTTACATCATTTGTTATTTTATTGTATTGACTTGACATTTTTTTTTTGTTGGCAGTTTGAAATTTTATTAATGCTTAAGGTTAAGACATCGGCAAGAAAAATAAAATCAATTAGTTCATACTAAGCAACAAAACCATCGATTTAAGACTACATGAAATTCAAATATTGGCATCATGTTGAAATAGAACAAATGTTCACTATTTGGTGCTTAGTCTACACATATTTATAGACATGCATAAATCAGTTACCTCTTAGTTAAGGAATCCATGATTCGGTTATCGTTGATTGGTACAGACATCAATGTTGTCAAATAAATTGCATCAGATAATAAAGAGATGTAGACAACAAAGGCTGACATATTTAAGGCATGAAATAAAAGATGCAAAAAAAGAAAAAAATTACAGGTTGAATAACACTGTACTTTATTTTACATCATAGCTAGAATTAAGGTATGATTATGTTCGACTAGCCTATATCTCTTTGCATACCTTCCTAGAAGAAACTCCTTTTCATATTCTGGTATATCTTAGTTCCTCCCGGATGAATGGTGAACTTCGAGCGATGGAATTCTCTAAGAACTTCCTTATTAATATTTTCCATATTCGAAACACACAGTCTTCCTTTCTTCCTCAACTGCCCATTTTGTTCAAGGCTAAAATCTTTCAAGTCATCGATTTCGATTCCAGCCTCTAGCCTTCTAATCTTCTTTGCTAACAGTGGATCATCTTTCTGCTTAGAAGCAATCATATCGATCAATTTTGGTCGAACTTCCAAACATGACAACATAGCAGTTTATCGAGTAGAATTAGCCTTAGATCTTCATTGTATTCCACATGTAGTCAAAGATTTTAAATATTTCCAATAAACTATCATTGCCAATATTACATTGATGTTTTCTACTAAGTGCATCTGCAGCCTTATTGCCTTTTCCTGGTGTGTATTCAATACCAAAGTCATAAGCGGCTAAAAACTCCAGATGCTTCTACTGTCTCATATTTGACTCCTTCCGAGAGAATAAATACTTTGAAGACTTATGATCCGTATATAATGTTGGGACTTGGTTTTGATTCATGACATGAAGCTATTACTGCAACATACATATTCGACAACTATTACGACAAAAAAATAATATATGTACTACATGGAGACACGACATCAAAATCGGTGCATCAACTTTTATATTATTTTGTTTTGAGTCTTAAGTCAATATTGTTAAGATCTCTCATCGCTTACGATAAATTAGCTTATATATAATCTTCTTATTTTCAAATGATTTATACATATATAAGCATATTATATATATTATCAAAGTTTTAAAGTTAGAATCATATAATATATATATATATATATATATATATATATATATATATATATAAGTATATATATTATATACCTGTGTAAACAGTGCAAATTGCATAGATAATACCAGGTCAGTCGACTGACCTGCTAGTATCTGAGCAACATGTACAGGTGCACAAGCGCATATATAATGTATAATAAAAATCGTTTGAATATTTAGTTGACTGACCAAGAGGCAGTTGACTGAATTTCTATAACGGCTATATTTTTTGAAAATATACGATAATTCGTGAAGAGTTATGAATCTCAACTTCATTCCAATTTTTTTTAACCAGAACTCTTGGCCAATGGTCGCTGCTATTCAACAACTATAAATACATATCTCAACTTCATTCCAAATTACTTAATCTGATTATCTCTTTTATCTAACTCCCTTGAATATTTCAGCATTCTTAACATACTTATTGCTTGAATTAGATTTATATATCATATTCTAAGCAATACTATTCCTTTCTAATCTTCATAAACTTCAAATATACATATTTATAATCAAGGAGAAGATCATAGGAAGGGTGTACTATAAACAGATTTATCCGTGTTATCAGAACACAAAAAAGTCAAACAATCTTTTGTATTTGTTGAAGTTCTATTCTGCTGCTCAGGAGTATGAAGTCCTCTTCGGCTGCTAAGGCGAAATTCTGTTCCGCTGCTCAGGTCCCTGTTCGGTTGCTTAGGGGTTGTATAGACTTGTTCCTCCACGTTAAGTAAGTGAGGGTTGTTTTAGTGAAATTCCAGAAGGAATCTGGGACTGGACATAGGATGAAGCTCCAAACCAATATAAAAATCTTTGGTGTTATTTTTATTATACTGCTTTTATATTCTGCACTATTTACTATATAAGTATCATCACTATACTCTGTATTATCGTATATCCATATTACATGATCCATATCACACTTTCATATAACTTGAATCTTTCTTCCAAAAAATAATGTTTCCACACCTTCAATGTGAAAATCACCGCAATTAATTCCAAATCACGAGTTGGGTACCTAATTTCATGCGGTCTGAGCTGTTGGGAAGTATGGGTGATCACTTTAACCCTATGCATTAATACAGCTCCTAATCCCATTCCACATGCATTTGTGTACACCACTAAGTCCTGATTCCCTTCTGGAACAACTAACACAAATGCATTAGTCAATAAGTGTTTCAATTTCTATAATGCTTCCTCACACCTATCGGTCAAAACAAACTTCACATCTTTCTGAGTTAGCTTAGTCATTGGTGCTACTATCCATGAGAAAACCATAATGAATCTTCGGTATTAGCCAGCTAAACCAAGAAAACTTTTTATTTTAGTTACTATCTCGGGTCTCTTCTAACTATTCACTGCTCCAATCTTTGCCGGATCTATTGACAATCCCTTCTTCGAGACTACATAACCAAGAAAATTCACTTCCTTCTTCAGAAAATGACACTTTGAAAATTTCACTTTCAGTTAATGCTGCCTCGGCGTCTTAAGCACTATTCTAAGATAAAAATCATGCTCTCTTTCATCCTCAGAGTATAACAAATTGTCATGTATAAATACTAACATGAATCTGTCCAGATGTTTCTGGAAGATTATGTTCATCAAGTCCACGAAGAATGCTGGTGCATTAGTTAGCCGAACGACATCATTAACCATTCATACGATCCATATCTTGTCTTAAACTTCGTCAAAGGAATACTATCCTCTGCTAATCTAAGTTGATGGAACCCTGTTGCCAAATCCAACTGAGAAAATATTTTGACTCCACTCAAACGGTCGAACAAATCATCAATTCTAGGTAATAGATATCAATTCTATATCATTTTCAAATTCAAATTACAATAATTGATACATAATCTTAATGATCTGTCCGGTTTTCTCACAAATACTACAACTGCTCCCCAGGACGAACCACTTGGTCTGATAAAGTTCTTACTGTCAAAATCCACCAACTGCACATTTAGCTCCTTTACCTCGGTAGGTGTCATTCTACTTGGCGATATATTCATAGGTTCAGTTCCACGTAAAAATCTTTTCGAAACTCAATAGATCGTTTTGGCCGTAGTCCTACTATGGGCTCAAAGACATCTGTGGGTTCTCTAACAACGAAAACTCGATTCAACTCGTTTTCTACTTCCATACACCCAACAAAGCACTAACCTTAAAACTTGGGTTTTCTACGGAGTATGTAATCTGATAACTACAATTAAGGTGTCTAAGTAAAATTTTCCTATCATGGCAAAATATCTTAGCATTATGCTTACTTAACCAATCCATACCCAAAGTAATTCTAAAACCTACAAAATCAAATACATTCAAATTGCAAGCAAATGTATGGCCTAACAATTCGAACTCTAACTGCTCACATCTCACCATAAGTGTAGCATACCCTCCTATCGGATTCACAACCCTTAAGGATGTAACTAGGTATGAAAGTTCTAGGTTAAGCTTATCTACTAAATAATGATATATAAAAGAATGTGATATAACAGAATCAATTAGAACTCTTACCGATAAACCATGAATTAAAAGCGTACTTTCGAACACAACTTTTCCTTTCTCCTCGGTTGTTGGTCTTAAGGTAGCTATTTCCAATGCAAACATTTTTCCCTTTCCATCCTTGGCTGGTTCCTTGCACTGTTTCTTATAATGTCTAATTTGATCAAAGTTGAAGCATCTCCCTTCCTTCTTGTCAGCAACCTTCTTCCCTTTGCCTGTCCGACATTCATGAGCGAAATGTCCCATACCGTCGCACTTATAGCAAACTACTTCGGCATCCCTTTCTTGGCTGCTCCTCTTTTCTGAGTGCATTTCTCAAGGAATTTTTTTCTCTTCTAGTTCTGCCACTTTGAGTTTCCTTTGCTTTGTTACTATCATGGAAAATGAGCATCTCCTCGTTCCTCAAAGCCATCTCAACAACTATATCGCACGGATCTCTAGTATATGGTAAAGTTGCTTTAGCAAGCTCGAGTCTCAATCTATAGATGAACTTCTCATTCCTTTTGATAATCATATCAACCGTAGCATATTCGTATCTCGATTGCTTCTTAAATCTGTAGCATACTCCAGCACAGTCATGTCTCCCTGGACTAACTCAATGAACTTCATAAGAAGAGTCGACTTGGCGATCTCCAACACGAATCTTTCCTCAAACCTCCTTCTAAATTTTACTCAAATCATGACATCTTCATTTACTCCCATAGTAACACCGTTCCAATGGTGCTCCTTCTAACTGTCTAGATGTCATTCTTCTTTTCTGCTCATCGTTGAGTCTCAAATCAGTAAAAATCCTCTCGCACTGAAGCAACCAATTCTTCCCTCTGATTGCGTCTCGAGTGCCGATAAACGTTTTTCCTCCGAGCCTAGCATAGTCTCTACTTAGTATTGCATAGTTATTGACTACTGGAGCTTCCTGATTTCCTCCAACTAATCCCACAATAGCTCCAGCTTGCATCATATTAATGAAGAATTGATACATAGCTCCCATATCATCTTGCGGCAATCCAGCATCCATATTAGCAGTTTGTGCCCGACTTGGATTTCTTTTAGTGTTTGGTCTGACATTTTCATTGGTTGTGGTGCTTCCTCCACCAATGTTAACTCTTCCTTTCCTAGTATCCATATCTTACTTTCTTAAAATTTGTATTTAAGTCATTATAAGATACAAAGGAATAGCCTAAGAAAGATGGGAAATAGAGATAAAGCGTATACTTGTATATAGCAAATATAAGTACGTTACTATTATGTTATTTCATACCCCAGTTTTTTTGTCTAATTTCTTAGGATTATGTTTTTCAAAATCATTTTAATTTTAGAATTTATTTTACGTTTTCATAAACCTATGCTCTGATGCCAAGTTGTAACTTCCCTTACTTTGAGGCTCAAAGCTATGCGCTACAAATGCTGCAATCATCTATAATATTAACTTTCGGTGATAAAATACGGTAATGTTAATGATATTCATAATATTAGAAGCACATGAATGTGAAATAAGATCAATATGGATTTTAAAAAAACAACTTTCTTGATTATATTTTAAATCCATATTTCACATTCATTTACATAATCCCAAAATGATTCTTAGGTTTTGATCAAATATAATTACTACAATTTATGCCAAGAGCGACATACGAAAGATGCCCTTGGATGATCAGAGTACTAGATAGGTAGATATATCAGTCTTAATACAACACAGCTGAAATAACACTAAATAATTCATACATAGCTAGCTTTGCCTCCTACACGAACTTCGGAAGTTTATCCGTCCAACCTACTAAACTTGAAATGCCCTTAACTCTCAATCTACTCAAATTCATTTTGAACACCCGAGAGTTTAAGGAAAAAACATAAACTTCAAGTCAGATATAAAGCCTGGTGTGAATAATATTATTTCATCCGAATTTACTGATATTAAGTGAGACCACGTCGCTTAGCGAAATGAGTTTCCCCTCACCAATATCTTTGTTTTAATACATCTTTTGCAAATCAAAATCATGCAACCAAACTGACTATAACAGTAATAGCAATAACATGCAGGCATATAAATCAGGTAATCAATAGGCTATCCGTCCAAACAACATAGTTTTATCAGGCAACTATTAACCAGTGCCTGACTCGGGCTTACCAGACATAATCAATAATCTAAGTTTTGTTAGACATAATACTGGATGATCTGCTCTTCACTTACTTTTTCAAGGATCAACTGATCCTACTAGTTTTGCGGGCTCTATAATAACCTATCTCTACTCTGTGTACTCCTTTCTGTGTGTAGTATCATTTTGGTTTTACCTATGACAAAGCTCTATAAACTGGAATTTCAGACGTATATTAGCTAGGGGCTACTAGCTAAAGTATATGATGCGACCCTACACCGGTCTTATTTGGTCTTCTGATGTCTGAGTTATAAACTTAGGGTTAACTACCCCTTTCAATTTTCCTTGAAAACATTTCTTTTAAATTGATCTAACCATTTTAAATCATACCTAAATAAGGAAAATATACTCTTTGTTTTACTCGAAATACTTATGTCATGATATATGCTTTACCTAAAACAATATTGATGAAAATTCAGATCAATAGAGTTATCATCCCTTTAAAACAAGTTGAAGCCCTTTTTAACTTAGAAAATATTATGCTATAAAGCCAAAGCCACACTTTCGAATCCCTTGTTTAAAACCTAAACAACCCCTTTCGAAATCCGTCGAATTTGTAATCTTCCTTAGCAGACTCAATTTCTTGACCTAATTAAACATCAAAAACAACTTAGTGCCTTATTGAAATAGACCCTACGATCCCGAACCGATTTTACGCAGGATCGCAAATACCAATTTTGTCTATGAAGAGCGGATCTAATTATATTAGTTTATGAATGCAATTTTAGAGAGATGCAAAAGTACAAGTCTGGGAACTCTAGATGCTACTAGAGTAAAGGATCGCCAACAAAGGTTCTTCGCTCTGCATCGAATAAACCACATGCTCCACCACTTATCACGACGACACGATTCGTTTGACATTACCATATATCTAACAGTTCTTAAAAGCTCTCACAAATTTCTATTATCGCTCTCTAGAATGCAGCACTCCATTGCTTCGCTTAGCAGCACAACGCTTGTATTGCTCTCCCATAACCCTTGATGCATCCCCAGACCTTCGATAAAAGCATGAAAAAAAGATTTGAATAGTACGATCCGAGAACTTCCATTTTTTGGAATTCCAATCCTACTTAGAGTCTAGCAAAAAGGCGACTAGCTTAGTGGTAGAGCGTGTTTTTTCAAATAGCTGAAGAGGCACCCAGAGACTAGGAAGGGTATAGTAAGCGACAAAATACTCCAGGGAGTTGGAGATAAGCATGATAATTGCATCGTTGTGCCTGGAATACTTAATATTTATTTTTTCAAACAGCTGAAGAGGCACCCAGAGACTAGGAAGGGTATAGTAAGCGACAAAATACTCCAGGGAGTTGGAGATAAGCATGATAATTGCATCGTTGTGCCTGGAATACTTCAAATTTATTTTTTCAAACAGCTGAAGAGGCACCCAGAGACTAGGAAGGGTATAGTAAGCGACAAAATACTCCAGGGAGTTGGAGATAAGCATAAACCTGTTTTAATAATGGTCCGGCAAAGCAACAAGCAGGTCTGATTATCCCTGTTTCTAATCCTACATAGAATTTAACAAATATGAATCCATTTTCTAAAAAATCTTGGCTTTCTTGCTCTTTTCGTTTTATTTTCTTCCATCATTCCTTAAATCGCATAAGGTTGACAAGCCTAAAGATTATCTTACTGACATCGAGGAGTCATGCGAGATAAAATTCTTGTGCATGGTTTTGAAGTCATAGGTCTAGTAGAAATCATAATAGATTTCTCATGTTCAAACACTTCCTAGAAGGAAAGTAAATATTCATTAACATGTTGTGCCCCTCCTGTTCAGATTGAAGTTTACTTTAATAATGAATATTTAAGAATGTTAATAAATTCCAAAATTCATTTCGTCATCCAGTAGTTTGAAAGGCTCGATGAAATAGACATGTCTGTGAAGACATGGATTGTAGTTCTCGAACGAGCAATCGAAAAGATTTTGAGGCGTCTTTGTAGTTTCATGAATCTCTTCCATTTTTACTTTTAATTGGTTCATTGTTGAGCTAAATTTTTTACTTCTCCACTCGAATTTGAGTCCATTTTCAAGATTTTACATTTTCTAACTCTTTCTATAACTCATTAGAGACTAAGAGTCATTCGATATCTAATCATTTTACTGTTTTATTTCTAAGTAGTTCACCACGTTATTGCACAATTGTGGTACTACACGATGTATTTCGATGAGTCTAACGCATTTTATTCCAATTTTAACGAAGTAGGGGAGTTTCTTAGATACAAAAGCAAGAATTTATGATCAACAATGCTAAATGATTGAGCGTAAAGCGTCCCTAGGTAGCTAAATAAAAACTGCATTTGGATTCACTAATTGTTATGGGCAGTTTTTCCACACTCTCCAAACAAACTCGAATGGCTGAACCGGACTAAGCAATGATGATAAGATGGATACAAACTACTTAGAAGACAACATAAGATGGTGAAGTAGAACTCTACAAAAAAAGATAGCTAACATTGGGCAAGAGTCCGCAATGTGGCATCCCTCAGTCCAACATCGAGTTGAATCCTACGAGAAGTGATGAATAACTCCAGCATAACTCGAAGGAAAATGTGAAAAGATGAAAATGCAAACTAACTTCAAAGACGGTTTCGAGACAAGCATGAGCGAAACCCTAATTCAATCTGGGTCAGCCTCAACTCGACGTCGAGCTGAGTTGTACAACTCGGGCACGAGTTGTGGTTCATAAGTCGAGTTGGCCACGAGTTTGGGGAGCAACGTGGAGAACATGCAGAGTTAATTCTAAAGTCAAAATGTATGGATCTTCTTCTATAAATAAAATGAGAGATAAGCTTGAAAGGGGACTTCCTTTTTAATCTTCATTCTGAACTCCTAATTATGACAAATTGAGAAATATAATTCTGAATTATATCCTGTACAACTCATACCTAAGTTGAGTGATAACGATTTATAAAATATACTTTGGAGATGGAAGGTACAATAAAAAAACAAAAAAGTTTAACGTAGGCCAAAGCGTTTGCCACACTGCTATAAAAATAGGATATTCTTTCTTCTTTTATTCTCTTTCTTTTTATATCTGATACTTGACCGATGCATGCCATTTTTGAACCAAACATTATTGTAAATTAAAAGTTTTTTGAATTTAAATGTAAAGGAAAGGAAGAAAACCTATTAAAATCAAACGAATTAGAACAACAACGAATTGTAGTCCAGCCCAACAAAATCAAAGATTTATATCATACCTCTTTTCCTTAATTTGCAATTGACCTGATCAGACTCCTGTTGTCATCATCTCAAACCCCATTATCCCCTCTCAAATCGGATTCAACTAAAGCATTACTCGTAGAAAAGAGTAAAAATGCAACCACGCAAATGGGCAACTTACCCATATTCCTTCTTCCCCACACGCAACGATACGGATCGAAGTTACAAAGTCAGTCTTTATTGTGGTGAGTTTTCTACGTCAATGCAAAATCAGTTGCTGTCAATTATTTAGAACTAAGTCGGTACATATTTTTTTGTTTGTTATTTGCATTGGCGGTGGGACTTGAGAGAGGGTTCGGTTGGGTTTGTTGGGGGTTCCACCAAGCGTTGTCTTGAAAACTTTGCTTTGAAATTTATTCCGTACATTATTCCATAGAAAAGCAGTTAAGATTCGAGCCAGCAATCATCACGTGTACCATGTATAATCAAACCATATATGTAGACTTATATAACAACATTGCTGTGATATAATCGAACATAATCTTTTTCCATGTATTGTTAAGTCTTTTAGTGCATAATACGTCTTCTAGTTTCTATAGTTTACACAATTATGACTTATGGCTCCATCAGAAGATACCAGAAGAAGTTGCAAAAAAATTTAATCCAAGAGACAACAAGTTTGCTTTTAAGCTGAAGGACACTTTTTTAGTGTAAACCGAAAATGATAGGTACAACCATCATTCTGTGATTTACACTAAAAAATGTCATTCAACATAAAAAGCAAACTTCCTGTCTCTGAAACTAAATTTTTCTTCGACTTTTTCCCTTGAGCCTAATATCCCTAGTCATTGCAACTCTGTGAACTGTGATAACACATGGCATTCATCTACTTGCCTACATGAAGCACATACTACAACACATAACGATAGCTCAACAACCCAATTAATTTTGATCATGAATCATTCAAAATTAACCTTCGATTAACCAAACCATTGAAGATGAATGGTTAACCAAACTAATTAACCAATCGGTTCGGTTAACCGTTCATGTCAAGTAGGGGCGGAGCTACATAGGCGCTGTGGAGGGCAACTGACCACCTCACGATTTGTAGGAATATTTTTTATCAAATTTGACTGCTTTTGAAAAAGAAAAGAGCGATTAGGAAAAGAGATAAAGAGGATGGCTGTGATGTGAAATATGTTGTGTCCACTACTACTTGCATTGGAACTGAAATGTTTTTAAAGGTCTTTTGCATTAATTTTTGAAAAATTTATTTATTTGAAATACGTAATTTAGTTGTAAGCTAAACTACATTTCAATGGTTATACAATAGAAAATTTTAGTAGTCATCTTTCATTAATTTATTTTCAGTTTGAACAATTTTTCTCAATGTTATAGGATTTTTATGAAAATAGAATGAAAAAACAATTCTGCAGATTTTTTTAGGAAAAATCGTAGAGAGTGCCCACCTCAGCTTTGAAATCTAGCTCCACTACTGATGCCAAGGCTACCCAATCAGGATGATGCATTTCATATGCAAGAAGATTTATGTAAACTACTTCAAAGGCAATGGACAAACAATGAGATCTGAGAAATCAAAATAACAAACCAGAATACCAAACCAGAATACCGTAAACGTAAGTAAAATCCCAATCGGGGCGGTGCATTTGGTAAAGTCTAGTCTTTTTCTTAGTTCTCATGCATCTTGCTTCTGATAAACGTAAGTTAACCCACACTTAACACAATAGTGATGACCAAAATGACTTGCCATGAAAGTTCCAGCTCCATATTCTGCATTAGGGCACTCCTTTAATCCAATAACCTTTGTAGAATTAAATAGCTTTTGTGGAATTGGTAAATGGCACGCTTAACCTTAGACAAAAAATGCAGTAAAACCAATTTTACAGCCTTGAAGGCAAGTAGCACACGTGCTATATTCAATAATATAATTCTATAGTAACTATCTTTCAATTTTTTGATAGTAAACAGAATATTATTCACATGATTAGTGCAAGTGAGGGAACACAATAGGTTGTGACATAGATATCAACGAAAAGTACATTTGCAGTTATCAAGGATATCATAAGATTAAAATTATTCACATGATTTCAATGAGTTAATATCCGAATTAATAAGATAACTCAAACCCTAATGATACAATATAGGCTCAAATTACCATTATTAGAAGTTCTGAATTGCCTTTATTTTTATCTGATCCAAAACTAAATTAGTGGAAAGAATCAATTCTAGAAGCCAGCTATAGTCATATGTCACAGGTTGCAAGCCCCAAACTGCAATAACAAACGATGTTCTGGTAGCAGCAGTCACTAAATTTGACAAAGTTATGAATGGCAGTTTTATTCTGATAACTAACAAGTAGCTTTAGACAATTTGATGAATCAGTCTATCTAATGGACAGACCTAAAGTGGACCAAAAATGACTTTGGCATCTTAAAGCTGTAGAGTCCATGTATCTTCTAACCTTAAAAAGGTTACGTACATACGGAAATGATTCATTTACTATCTGTAATCTGACAGCGATGTTAATTCAGTTTGACTCCAGTACTAAAGAAATCACTCCAAAACAAATTGTGTAAAAATAAAAACCAGAAAGGTTACAAATTCTCAACTCATGCTCCTGGCTGCGAAGCAATGTCAAGCTGCGCTTCATACTCGTTTGAAATTGGTCAACAATATCACCTAAGATTCTTCAAAAATTGGTCAACAATATGTCAATCATAGGGTGTGATTGGGTAGGGTTGAATTTGATAGGTCTACTTCAAATAGACAAGCGATGTGCCAACTCAGTCGTCATTGTTCTTTTTGATTGCCTTTAGCAGCCATCACTCCTTCAAGCAAGCGTGACAGCATGACTAGCAAGTCGAATATTAATGTTAGACCAACCATATTTTCACTTGTTATCAAAAATCTTAAAATCTTATGATTTAAATACCGTTTTACATTTAATCTTTCATTTTACAATTTAATTACTTAACTGTTACCACAATTGGAAAAAATAATCTATAACCCATTCAGTATACTAATTTGGATTCGCAGTTCCGATTCCCAACGTTTTCTAGATGTAATAAAAATGGAACAAAAGAGAAAATTAAGTTTCAGGTTTAGATGTAGAAGTTCAAACATCAAAATCAATTTCTAAGTGTCCGAACCTTAATATATGTGGATCTCTTAAATTTAAGGTTAATGATTTACATCACGTTTCAGTTTAAATTTTGGATTCGATGATTCATGATTTGAATTCCATTTTGAAAAAGAATTTAAATCGTAGATTCTAAAGAATCATATTGTAAGATTTATACGTACTTAAAATTGATTAGTGGCCAAAGGTTCTAAATAAGATTCCAGGAAATGTTCAGACTTCTACATTTTCAAAGAGACAAGCAGTATACCCTTTTGGCTATCGTCATTCCCTTTGGTCGTCTCCAGCTGCAATCACTCCTTCAAGCAAGCGTAATAGCAAGACTGCCAAGTCGAATGCTAATGTCTCACGAACCATCTTTTTTGCCTACTGAATGGTTCAAACATTAGAATCTTTTATGATTATTAAGTAAGACGTCTAAAAATAATTTACATTATCATTCAATTTCGTATGCTGCTAAAAACCACACAGAATTAGTTTTTATCAATAAGAAAATCAAATCATTTCCACCTATCAATTAACAGCATAGATCTTTTAATTTTATTTTAAATGCAACTGCTGAGTGATAAATACAGATGGTTTCTACATGGAGTAAAAATTGGATAAACGACTGGACATTGTTTTTCTACCCTCTGCAAACTCCAGTACATACCAAGTTGATGAGTCTAATCATGGATACAAGACTTATCATTAGGACTGTCAAAAACATACCCAACCCACATACCCAACCCAATTACCCATAAAATAAATGGGCTGGATCAAAACCATTTAGTTGAATGGAATTATTGGGTAATCCCGTTTAACCCAACAAAGAAACTGGTTCTAATGGTTCCGAACCGCATAATCACCATACCCACTTAACCCATCACAAATTTAGGTTGAACTTTCTTTCTCGTTTCTTTCTCGTCAAACTCCAACTCCTGAACTTTAGTTCTTCTGCGACAAAAACAGTTGCTGCCTTCTGCTTTCGTCTCTCCTTTCCATCTTCGCATCTTTGTCTCTAATCCACGTTTTTTGAGGTACGAATTTTCTCGTCATTTGGATCCAAGATTTTACTTGAATTTAAGTTGTGAATTTGCATTCAGATTTAGGTTAATCTGTATAAAGTTTTAAACCCTAGTCGCTATGATTGAGTTTTAAACCCCTAATCGTCATTATTTATACGAATAAGCTTCTGATATATTTGAAGGATCTATAACAAGAATGGATTTTTGGATTAATATGTTAAAAAGTAGGATTTATATGTTAGAGTGATAAGAAGCATTAATCAGATTGTGAGTCGGATATCACCGATATTAATTTAGTACCTCAATTATATACACTGCAACTACATTGCTTCTACTTGTATGTACTATGATATAATATAACCAAAATGAAAGTTAATCAAGTGACAACTATGTAATTTTTGAAATCCAAAATGAAAATCAGATCAAATGTACATCACAAAGACTTGCATAACATAGAACTGACGTATAATTAAAGTGATTTATACTATCAACATGGCTTTTATAAAGCATTAAAAGCAAAAACTTCTTGTCTGATTGTTCCATTTTGGATTGTCAAGAACACTTTCAATGGGGGTAGCAGTAAACTCCAACAAATATCTTTTTTCAAAACTATGGAGTTAACGGCCAGTCTCTCTACCTTGTATGAAATTAAACAATAAAACAACCGATTAGCGTAACTTAATTAAATCGTGGGAAAGCTTTATGAACTGCATAATATAACTACCATTTTTTGTTCACATCTCAGACAACTGTTGTTTTTCCTTTAGTTGATATCTAAAATATATTGAGATTCAACAAAAAAGACAATCAATGCATTGTTAATATCTTTGATTGTAGCTTTTAAAGTTTCACTAATATTATCCTTTTTGATATTTGATGGCATTAATTGAGATGTTTTAGGAACAGTGTTGAAAGAAGAAATTTTAATCTTCTCGTAATGGTTAGCCACAGAATGAAATAATTCTATACTGTTTCCTTTATTTCTTGATAATTCAACATGATGATCAAAAATTGAAAGCTTTGTTTTAAATGAAATGGTGCGCAATCGATTGCTGCATCTGTTTAGCTGGGATTAAATTTTAAATAGGTAACAACTTGTACAGTATACTGCAGTTTTGACTATATAATAATCAATTCAAATATTGATCAAATCGATATATATTTAATATTCTTAATTAAACTATAATGAGTGCCTGTAGAAAATTATGATGGATAGGTCAACACATTGTTTATCACTTAAACCTTAATCCAGTCTCAGCCATTTGTTTTGGAGCAGGACTTTCCTGATGTATTTGGATGTTTGTTTTATTTCACATGCTGTAGCATAACTTCCAGATTATGAAGATAATTGTCAACCCTCTATTGTTTCTACACATGCAAAGTTACAATGCCGTGTAGTTCTTTACTCGCTGTCTTTTGCTTCTTTAAGAGAGCTTCCAAATTTATTCAAATGCTGCATACACTGCGTCTAATTCGTGTCAGGTTGCGATTTCTCATGTAAAGTATTTATAAGAGCTGATTTTGATCTCAAAATCTTGTGGTTGGTAATTGATACTTTCTTGGGAATTCATTTTAACATTTGTTGAATTTTCCTCTTCTCTGTATACAGTCAGTTTAGATGTAGTACTGTGACGACCCGGAAATTAGTCTGATTCAAAACCAGTTGATGTTACTGAGTATATATCCACTCAATTCTCTTAGCTGGAATTTTGTACAGGGCACTAAAGCAGGCAAGTTTCTTTTTTTTTTATGCCGCAAATTTCTTCATCAAGATCATCTGTAATGATGATATACTAATACCATTAGTTAATTACGACTTAAATCTGCATATACACTGGATAAGTTAGCACAAATAACAATTCTTCTTATTTGGATCACATGTTAAAATGTTTGCTAAGTTTGGCTAGCATTACAGCTATGAAAGTGGGTTCAGTTTGTCAATTCACAATAGTTTATCTTCAATTTTGTTGTCTTAGTTTAACTTCTTATGAAAATATAATCTTAAATATCTCAAATAGTTAAATTTAGCCAATATAAAACAAAAATATGAGCGAAACCCATTACGTGAATGTGTAAAGTTTAATCGTCATTTTGTTATTTACATAACAATATTTAGCTTGTGAAATTCAATTATTCAATGTAGATGCTCTATGCAGTAAGCGGTATATTTTTTTTCTTTATTTCCCCTTTAAACCTTTCTGCATATTACTTTATTTTTTATATCTTTATTTCCCCTTTAAACCTTTTCAGTAAGTTTCAAATAAGTTAACTTTGATATTTGCAGGGAATGTCTTCAAAATTTTAGAACCTGATCATTATAGGTCTCAGTAAACTTGAAGATACAACTCACCTTATTTAATAGAATTCTCCAACTTGAAGATACAACTCGGCTTCAATTTTATTCTATATTATATTTTTTTTCATGTTATATTATATGTTGAAGTTCTTGAATGACGTGTTGTAGTATCAGTGTTATCTGGTTTAGTTTATGCAGTTTTTTGAACTGTTTTCTGGTATCTTGTTGCAGTTTTTATTTCTCTGCTATACTATTTTGAATTATTCTAATTTGTTTGCTGCAATTCTTAGTTTTGAGCCGTGGATTTTGTTGTGTTTGAAGTTTTTTGGTACAATTTTCATGTTTGATAGGTAGTTTTTGACCTATTTTATTCTTTTGGTTTTTATTAATAATGGGTTGAATGGTTTGGGTATGGTTTACCCTGTAAACTAACGGGTTGGGTTGGGTTGACCCGTTTAATAAATGGGTTTAATGGGTTGGGTCATTTTTTTCTTTTAAATGGGTTGGCTAATTTCAAACCAACCCATTTACAACCCAACCCAATCCGTTTGACACTTCTACCGGCAGGCTTTAATTGCCTAGAAGCATAAGCAATAACACGTTCCCTTTGCACGAGAACGACACTGAAACCAACACGACTAACATCGGTATGAACAAAAAAGTCTTGGTTCCCTTCGAGAACCACAAAAATAGGAGTATAAAAAAAGAGTTCTTTTAATTGAGCCTCTTTCCTTAAAATGATAAAACTTTCAAAATTACAATTAACTTTTTGTAATAATATTTATAGAAAAATTTACTTATTTCATGTCAGATTATCTCATCATAGCGTTTAGGAGATTCCTATCGATAACGTTGATCAGGCGCATCGACCAGAATTTTTAAAGCACTTAACGGGCAATACAACACGAAATCATCTTCTATATGATAAAAATATTTCTTAAAAATTTTACGAATATTCTTTGCTAGTTTTAAAAACAAAATCCGATTACTTATAAATATCTTATGAAAAAGATGTGCAAAATTTAAATTGTTGTTTTCATCCAAAATCAATGAATACAAGGGTGGTCTCATCGAAATATTCGTAGAATACTCGATTCTTAAGATGGATGAAATAAGCTGGACAACTCGAATGACATCACGAGTCACTCATGGGAATCGTAACGAGTGCGGAATGCGGTAAGTGGAACGCTATCCTCCGCAACTCGTAGACGAAAACCGGTGGCAAGGTCGAGCTGAAAAGACCTTAGCACCACTCAAAAGATTTCTTATTTGATAATCCTAAGACAAGCTTAAAGGTACCGGGAAATTCACGAACTACTTGAATGAGGAGAATAACATCTTCCTCAACAATTATGTCTAGAGAACAAAATGATGCCACCAAACTGGAATCAAAATCATTTAGAAAAATAGAAATCTGCTTAATAGATTGAAAATGTTGAAGATGGATAGTCCACTCAGGACACAAAATAGGGGCTTCATAATGATTAAGCCAATCCTTCTCCAAAAATCAATTCTAAAGCCTAAGTAACGCATAACTTGCAAATCGGCCTGGAAGGAATAATCACATAAAATAATCTTGACATCTTTTCAAAGCAAACCGAGTGTTGCGGATCCATCAACCGGACTCGCAATTCTCAATGTAGTCATCAAGCCCAAAATGTTTAAAGAAAAGAATCAAAAAGTTTTTTGATATAAAAATAATGAGTGAACCCATATCAACAAGTACTCGAATAGGATAATCATAAAACAAATGTCATCAAGGACTGGATGAGAAATACTTTGACCAAGAGAAGTGTTACTAGGCGCTTGCGCAACATTTAGCTTTCCCTCCTTCTTGCTTGGAAGTTTAGGACATGAAGATAAAAGATGACCCGAACTTTTGCAATAACGAAAATAAAGGGGTTTCGGACACTCATTTGCATAGTGGTCCATAGAACCACAATTGTAGCATTGTCCACGACTAGAGGTAGGAGTCTTTGCTACTGGAATATCTTGTTTTCCCTCTCTTGTTGGGATTGGGGCCTTTGAATTTAATAGGCCTCTTCATGTTATGGTTGAAGTTCTGTTTGGCACCCACTACTTCAACATCACTTTCATTATCAGCCTCTTCAAGTCAAAGAGTGATATCTACAAGCTAATCAAAAGAAACTTCTAGTTTCAGAGGTAAAACCTTTATGGGGTTCTTACGCGGAGCACAGATTAACCTTCGATTCTTTACAAGATCCAAAAGTTGCCAGGCGGATATAAATATGCCATCCAGAGACGGACTACTGGATTGACCAGCGCTAGGACTGCCAAATCTAATCATCTCTTCTTCTCAAAGAAAGAAAGACAGAAGAGGAAAAAGGTTATTCTCAAAATGAATATCAAACAATCATGATTGATAAAACAAGGCATCATAAAAGAAAATAAGATAGAATGGGTCCTAAGACTTGGATAAATCCTAAGGCACGACTCCTAAGAAAGTCTTAGGACAATGATCCTTGCTAGATTATTCTACATTGTTCCGAAGTTTGACTCCGTTATCAAGCTATGACACCCCACCTCTATACTCACACTAGCTAAGGCACCGTTGGGTAATGTCATCGACTAGCATGAAGAATAAGGCTATTGAGAAGCGACCATCCATGTAATGGCTTTGTGCGAGTACCGATATGTCAAATGGTATGTCACACATTTCATTTCAAGAGGAAATACGACACATCTAATACAAACTCAAAGCTACTACATAGTGGCTGTGTGGCCTTCGGAAACAAATATAGAAATAAACATAACACAAATCAGTCACAGATATTCATATCATTAAGGCGGAAATAGATATGAATATATCACATAAAGGTGTACATCAAAGTAGTGGTCATACAAGATCCACTACATCACAAAAGAATAGATACAAGTGCTAAACAAAAGAATATGTATAAATCAAGGGGTCTCTATCTCGAATGTATAACAACAAAAACTATCAAATCTAAAGTAGTTAGACAAAAATCAAATGATAGTCCCAGATGAGGAGTCAAGCAGAAGCACCTGTAACGTCTCGATCTGACCCGAGTATTATTTAATAGAAAATAATAAACGAATCAGTCTAGCTATAAATATCAGATAAAAATGAGATAGGATACGAGATATGAAAAAAACATATGATAACAATAATGCCATACTATGAAAAGTATACAGTAGATAACAACAAAAATCATACAACATCTCGAATATTCTCAAACACCAAAAAGAATGTCATATACTTCAACATATTCACCAAACCACAAATATTGATAAAACTTATCAATGTAAGTCACAAAAAAATTGGTGAAAAACAAATTCTAAAAATCATCAATTAAAAATACAGAAATCACAAAGGGGGGAGGCCTATCACAAACGGAAGCATGAAAACTCACCAACACGTGCATCGCAAACGGGTCGCTATCCCATGGTTGCTAACCAAAGAGCCGATGAAACGACGTAATACAATAACGGTACGCCCGAGGAACCTGAAACTAAAATTATTCGGAACAACGGCGTAATACAATAACGGTACGTTCAATGAGTTGAACTCCATAAAAGAACATGGGTCGCTAGCCCATAAAAATGAGCCGAAACTCCAAAGAACCCATAGGTCGTTAGCCTATAAAAGAAATGAGACGAAGCTCAATAAACGAGGTATAGTCCCCCACGTGGACAAAGAGATATCGCATATCCCTAGTCTAAATCACAAAATGATCATCATTGATCAATAAGTGTAAATTACACTAAGCTAATAAACAAATGAGTTTGGCTTCATGTCACATAACCACTGGCTTAAATTAATTATTTATGAACAAATCGTAGACTTCCACTTGAAAATAAGTGCAAATTACACTAAGCTAGTAAATATATGAGTTTAGCTTCATGTCCCATAACCACTGATTTAACTTAAATATTTACAAACAGATTGCAGATTCCCACTCGAAAATTGTCACAAGAGTTTCAATCGAACGAGTCTAAGAAATAAACGACAAAGTAAATGCAAGCATTTCATACCACTTATTTTGCTAAGTTATTTAATTGGATTTCTCGAACGAATGAATAAATGGTCTGTATATACTAATAGATTGGAAAACGATTTTTTATAAACGAACTTTGTATAAAAATTAGAGTTGAAATCATCTTTGTGAAAGAGTTTGAATATTTGCTACTAATATAGAAACCTTTGTATTTCAAAGTGACAAATCACAAAAATGATTGTAAAAACAATCAATCACCAAAATTCACATATAAAGACGTGAATCTAATCCATAGAAATCGATACTGAATCCATCAAAATGGATATTTCCAAAAAACCTGAAAAAGAAGCTATCAAAGTCAACAAAAACGATAACAACTAATCGGATCCACAAGAATCGATTTAAAATTGGAAATTCACACAAAAAGGCAAAATTGGCTGAGAGAAGAAGATTCAATCGACTGTACCGGGGTGGTCAGTTGACTGAACTATGCTTGGAAACTTTCGGTTTCTAGGTTCAGTCGACTGAACCAGGGTGGTCAGTCGACTGAATCTATGCTTGGAAACTTTCTGTTTCCAAGTTCAGTCGACTGAATCAGGCTGGTCAGTCAACTGAATCTATGCCTGGGAACTTTCTGTTTTCAGGTTCAATCGACTGACCATCCTGGTTCAGTCGACTGAAATGCGATTTGCATTATTTTCAGCCTATAAAAATCATAATGGAGGCGATCGAACGAGCAACGGAGATTAGGGATTTACGCCAAGCGACAACCTAGCCTTATAGGCTCTTCGATACACCCTAAAAACATGTCCAAACATCCCTAGTAGGATTTTCATAAAATTGGACAACAAAAACCCAAAATTGAAAAATTCACCAAATCCACTCAAATCAAGAACAAATGAACATGAATAGATGTTAGGAATTCATACCTAACCACAAAGTAAGTTATCGACATAGATGTGAGTTTAGAAACTCATCTTTAAATCCAAAAACAATGAAGGAGATGTTTTTAAATAAGGCAAGATTAATTCCTCTTCACTACTGTAACGACCCAGAATTTTTATTAATTAAAATTTGAATATTTAATTAATTTTAAATATTAATAAGAGAAATTTATAAGTCAAATAAATTTTTATTTGAATTTTTGGATTTAATTGAATAATTAAATCGATAATTTAGTACGTTAAATTATGGAAATAATTGAAAATATAGTTAAATATGATTGAAAATGATTTGTAAAATTTTATTTTATCATGTTGGAGTTAGAACGATATTTTAGAACTTTTAAAATCGAATTAAAAGTTACTTTGTGAAAATTGAATATTTTAATATTTAAATCGACTAGTGAAAATAGTCAATTTTTGAACAGTCTCAGAATTGAACGAAACCAGTTCCATTGGATCCGTAATAGTTAGTTATTACCGGATTTCAAATTTCGTGTCAATCGGAGTTATCGTTTGATCGTGGCAGCTCGAAACGCATCGATTTATTTTTAATTTAAATTTGACGAGTGAAAATAGCCATTTTTCAAAAAGTCTCGAATTTCGACGAAACCAGTTTCGTCGGATCCGTAATGTGATATTATTGTAAGGTTTCAAATTTCGTGTCAATTGGATTTACGGTTTGTCCGGTACAAATTAAAACGCCTAGAAAATCGCTTAAATCGGTTTAATTCAAATTGAGCGTTTACAGCCATAACTCGCACATACTTCCGAATTAGCTTTCGAAACCTGTTCCATTGTGTCCGGAACGCGGGGTAAACCCTGGAAACGCTGGTTACGGCGCGTAAATCGGAGTTCGGAATTTCCGGATGAATAGTGTTCGATTTTCTTCTATAAATAGGCTCATAAATCAAAAAAAAATAGGAAAAAAGAAACCCTAACCCTAATCAAAATGCACAGCCGCCACTACCCTATTGAATGGCCAGAAAACTCCCAACTTCCTCCCTCCAAATCTCCAAATCTGTCGACAATTAGCCTTAGGTTTCAACTAACAAATTGAAGAGGACGTCAAGATCTATCATATCAACGGTGGAGATCGCGAATGGAGTAGTATTTTGTGTGTTAATAGCCTGCGTGCGTGGCCGTTATGCCTCGAGATTCGTGCAACATGGGGTGGCCGAGCTTCACTAGCTTAGGGCCGAAGGTAGCTCAGGTCAAGAGCTTCGAATTGCAAGTTGTTGATCGAGTTTTCATCGTGTGTGGTGTTAGCAATATTAAACCCTAATCATGAAGCTATGGGTTTGGGTGGAGCGGCTTTGTCTGGAGATGGAACGAGAGGGGGAAGATGCTATGCACGGCCAGATTTGCATGGGTGATGGATCTTGTGGCTAAGAATGGTTGAGGGTTTAAATTTTAAAAGTTATGTTGTAATTGTTATTAAAATCGTGTACAAACTTTAAAAATTCATAACTTTTTCATACGAGGTCGAAAACGCGCGAAACCAGTTGCGTTGGAATCGTATGGACGAGCACTACGCGATGGAGTTGGTTTGGAGTCGTTTGGAGTTAGTGAGAATTTTGGGTAAAATTAAACGTCCGTTTAATTTTATTCGAAATAAATCGCTAAAACGGAATTAAAATCAAGGTGAGAACTTCTCACTCAATCGAATCAGTTTCGATTTTATTTTAAATAGTTAGATTTAAAATATTTGAATGCATGTTTGAATGATGATTGATATCTATTGATTGTTAAAATAGACATTATGCGCCGTTAGTAAGCGGATGTTATTTATTAAAAACATATACCGCGAATATTTCATAAACAGTGAAATTGGTATTATATATAATATCAATATATATATATTGGCATATGTATATATTGCAGTTGTTGATTTCCCGCATTTTTTAGCGGATGAGACCTTATTGCGCCGTTATTAAGCGGATAATATTTAAATCCCATATACCGCGATAATTTCGTACTGGAGCGAAATTGGTATTGTGCTAATGTTTTTGGATGCAGGAAAACAGGTTGGAGGGATCCAACTGGATTCCTCAACAGTATTTATTTGATTTCAGATATTTTGATATTTGATGGACTATCATATCGATATATGATGTCGTTGTTGTCGTGATTGACTATTTGGTGTGTAGCATCATTGGACCAAATTTGGAATTTTAAAATGATTTCAAAGTGATTTTTGAAAGTATAAGTTATAAAATAATTTTTGGGATTGATCCATGTTAAATAAATAAACGTTATAATTTTTAAAGTTATAAAAATTATGATTTTTAAGAAATATAGTTAAAAGCTGATTTTTTTGAAAATAAGGAATTAATGACTTTATAAAATAGTTAAATTGGGATTTCTGAAATAATTGTGAAAAGTTTAAATATAGGATATATAAAATTTGATTATTTTATAAATCAAAAGGATGAAGTTTTTAAAGGAATTTGAAGACGTTTTAAAATATTAATATGAATTGATTTATATAAGAGATTTATAAATGGATATTTATAAATTGAGATATTGAAATTATAAAACGAGTTTTTATAAGTGTTTGAATGAAGTGAAAATAAATTTCATTAAAGAATGAAATTTATAAAATTATAAACTGTGAAATTATAAATAAAATTTATAAATAGTAAGATTTATAAATTTGTGAAGTTATTGAAAGAATAGATTTGGTTAAATAAATGAATCTTATAAGTTATAAGATTTATGGTTTGGAAAGTCTTTAGAGGAACGATTTTGTAAAATAATCGTTTTATAAGTATTTAACTTATAATATGAACTTTTAGTTATAATTGAGTTATAAACTGGAATAGATAAATAAAGAAATTTATAAAAGGGAAGTTGTTATAAAATAAATAGAAATGGAATTTATAAACGTTGTTTTATAAATTCACAAACAGCTTATTTTGATAAGTAAATTGTTATAATTTATTTATGGAGTTATATTCACATTTTTGAATAGTGAATAATCCTTTGAATTAAAATGAATAAAAGGATGAAATTTATTAACAAAGTATATTCACGTTTTTGAATAGTGAATAACACGTTAAAGGAATTGTTTTGGATTTGGATGTTTTAAATAGAATTAAAACGATCTAACGATGTTTTAAAATGTGTTGAGATTCGAAATCATAGATTTCAACGTTAATTGTTGAAATAGACG
Source organism: Allium cepa (assembly GCA_030765085.1). NCBI lineage: Eukaryota > Viridiplantae > Streptophyta > Magnoliopsida > Asparagales > Amaryllidaceae > Allium > Allium cepa. The sequence continues at coordinate 906,960,001 of CM060937.1, forward strand.
TTTTCGAAAAATAGAAGGAAATAGTGGACTATAACACTGTTGTTATAGTAAATGATTTCCGAAAGGAAATGTTTTGTACAGTATTGGGATTTATATATCTATTTTAATTTCGAATCCCTATACTAGTGATTTTGGGTTGTCGTAACAATGTTTTACGTAACATTCGTTTTGGCCCAAATAAATATGTTTAAGAGAATGATTTCCTTAAAAGAATGAAATATATACTTATTTTTGATTGAAGTATATTGAATATTTTCCAAGTGTTGAAAATAAATAAAATTTGTGAATTACTTATGAATGTATAAGTATGGAAATGTTTTTCCAATGTGAAATGAAACGTTTAGAGAACTTATCTTTTTGAAGATAAATTGAAAATGAATAATTGAAATCGAATATTCATTGATATTTTGGAATTATAAATTCACTAAGGAATTTATAAAGGAAGTGGAATTTGTTTAAAAATAAATATTGATTTATTTTTGAAGTGTGAAATAATATATCTTGTAAAGATATTTTGGAAAATAAATAATTTGGAAAATTATTTGGAATCTGGTGATGTGTGCATATCCAGTGATAGTTCAATAACCGACTATCAATATTTCCCTTTGAATGGGTAATTGGTGTGATTTGTCGAATGTGAATGCCACACTTATTTTTAAATAAGCGCTCACTATTCGGGTTAACGGGAAAGGACCATGGGGTCGTATAACCCATTCTGAATATGTGATACGTCGTTATAATTGCATTGAAGATCGGTGTTGAAGACCCGGTATTTGCGAGAGCGATAGGATGACCTGTCGATTGTCTCTGCACTGAGTTGCAGCGGTATAGAGACTCCCTAAGTGATGGGAAATCCGATCAGGATTGTGAATATCCGGATTGCAAGGACTTCTTTGTAAGTGCCTTCGGTTTTGTTCGATCCCGGAACAGACTTGTATGGATTGTGTGTCTGACATTACAAGTTGAGATATAAAGCCGATTTCTTTCAAATATATTTCTGTTGGTGGCGAAGAATTTATTCTTTTAGCTTAACACCCTTCTCTGAGACGTACGAGCTCAGAGGTTATATAGTTGAAGTTATCAGCGATATATTCCCAATTTGGTAATGTGACATGCTGAGTGTTGCTGTAAATGATCATTGTGTTGATTATTGTGATAGGATCGTTTATTTGATCGTCTATCTTAGTGATCATTGTGTTGATCATTTGTTGACCCAAAGCATGGCTTTTGTATAAAGTATGTTTTTGTGGACGTGACTTCGTCGAGCCTCACACCCCGGAAATGGTCAAAACAGGAAAGATGCGGCAAGGTTATGAGGGGTAGCTCCCTTTAGGGTATGTACATTTCCTTCTGGATAGAGGTGGTATCATGGTATGGAGCCCAGATATTTAACCTATGTGGTTACTACGAATTTATTACTTTGTGGTTGTTGGTTTTCGGGATCCCGTGAGAAAGGTCGTTTACGATCGGGGAATGACGTGCTCGTGTCAGTAGTTACCCAGTTAGGGGTAACCCGGCCTTGTGTTGGCAGAGTTCCGGTTTGGTTCTCGGGGATGTCTTTCCAGAGGCATTCTCATGTGGCAATGGGAAGTTCCTTGACCTGACCATTTGTTGGAAATCCAAAGAAACAATACGAAACTTGTACGGTTTTAGTTGTAGAACCTATCATTCACTTATGGTGTCGCAACACTGTTTGGATGGTAGCTATAGTAGGCATAGTTCGAAATGTCTATGTTGGCTAAGATTTATATTCTACTTTCGAAATGAATTTCTTCTACACTATGCACTAGTAATAATATCAAATGTTATTTTAAATGCGTATCAAGCATCTTTGACCATCATAAGGAGAAATCTCCTCCGATTCTGCGTTTGCATGTGTGTGTGTGCGGGAGGCCTTATGGTAGTCTCATTTTTAAAAGCATTGCGAATTGAATTTAAAAATATTCCTCTATTTTGATTTTAAAGATAAATAAACTGTTTTGAGTTCTCACACCAGTCACATGACTGACTTGGAGTTTATTGTTTTCCTTCCTAAACTCTGGGTGCCCACCAATTTTCACACGGGCAGTCAAGAGTAAGGTTTATCAGGATATTCTGGATATTCTGGAATTGCTGGAGGCAAGCTGGATGGCATGGCGTATTACTAGCTATATAGTATTTCTTTTTCCGCTGCACTGTTTGTTGTTGTTGTTGTACACTCTGATGATATGATGTAATGAAATGTGATGAAATGTAATAACTGATATAGTTCTTTGTTTAAAGATTATTCATTTATTATTATATGTTGTTCCGCTGCGAATTGTGAGATTCTGATGTTGTTCTGTTGTTTTCTGTTCCGTTCTATGTTCTCTATTCTCTTTTTCTTCTATTTTAAAATTCTGTTCTATTTTCTCTTTTCTATTCTATTTTCTAATTTTCTGTTTTCTTTTCCCTCTATCTTCTACCTTCTTTCTTCTTCTTTTCTTTTCTTAAATTCTTTTTAAAAACCATAACATTTCGGGTTTTCGGCCTTCGATTTCTCGGCAGTCGATAAAGTGAGTGTCGATGTCGAATTTTCGAAAGACGAAAATTTCCGTTTGTTACAACTACACCTCTAGAATCTTCAATCTATTAACAAAGGTGAAGTTTTTCCTGAGTTAGCTTACAGGAATTTCTGAAAATTGAAGAGGGATTGAGATGGAGAAGATGAAGAAGGTGTTTATCTAAGCTTCTCTTGGATTTCTAAAGCTTGAATTGGAATTTCCTAAGAATCTAGGGCATGGAATTTTAATTTCCAATCTTTTTCCCCATTTTTACTAAAAGTTGAGTGTTAGGAAATATTTAGAAGGAATGAAGAGGAGTGGAGTGGAGTAGGGTTAATATGTTGGATTAACGGGATGAAACCCAAACCCAAAGCCTTAAATGAAAACATCAAAATTCTACTCAACTCTAAACGTATCAATGTTTATACTCAAAAAGGTTGCAAACGTCGTTTTGAACTCAATGGAAATGGTCTTGAGTCCCAATTCAACTGTTTGCAAAAAGTAGCATTTCGGACTTTAATCCGACTATCGATGCTATATTTAAATAAAATATTTAGACATACAATCGTAAAATATGCGGGTTATTACAATATGTATAAATATATATAAGCTTTATGATGTTGATAATATGAGTATATAAATAAATATATGTGTACACATGCCCATATGAAGTAAGATATAGGAAAGTCTGTATAAATATGAATATATTTATATATATATATATATATATATATATATATATATATATATAATATCAAAATATACATAAGAAATGTATATGAGAATATGTATAGGTATAAATGTATGTATATGATGGTAAAACATATCTATGTAAATGAAATATGTATGAGTATAAACATATATGTGTATGATGATGACAAATACAAATACGTATGAGTATAAACATATATGTACAAGCCTCAGCCCTCCCATTCTCTTTATATATACCCATATATATCACTACCCTGTTTAGACCATTCGAAAAACATTCATGCAAAATATATCGTTGTAATAATAATAACAAAGGAGGTATGCCGCCATTAAAAACCAAATAATCCTGGTGTTGGAAGTCTGGAAGTAGGGATTCATCAGTATGTGTGTGTGTGTGTGTATAAACTGTGAGTAAAACATTCTGTTTATACTGCAAACTTGATTTTGTTTTGGATACGTAATTTTTAAGGTGTTGTTGACATGCATGTTATGCAGAAATGTGTGTATATATATGTCCACCTATACATGAATATATGTTAAGTTATAACTAGAGAAAACACAGGCTGTTCATCATCTTCTTCTTAACACTGTTCTGTTTATTCAAAGAATGTTATGCTTGGTTTCAAATTTTACTAACCCTCAATCCAATTAGATTCAGGTTATGATGTCAAAATGAAAACTGTTTGTTTTTATTATACTTAAATTTAAAACAAGTTATATTAAATATTATCTAGTGTAGAGAAATAAAACTGCAATTTATAGTAACATAACCAACATTGTCAGGAAATCGAATATTTCATTTTGGATTTTTGGTTATATGGACATGATCAGCTTTGAAAAAGGGGAATTTTGGAAGTGGTTTCGTGATTTTTAATCACGTATATGTTGAGATAAAAGGAGATGAACATTTTTGGTCGTTGATAAAATTACGGCAATCTGGTCAGAGTTGAGGGTCGACATTGGTCTAGGAGGAAGCTGGGTGGAAGGGTAACTTGGGAAAAATGGTGGTATGATTTACATGTGGCGTAGTGGTCGGTCGAGGTCAACGTAGGGTTTAAGCCAAGCTTCTTGTCGTGTTCGGTTATTTGGTGATGGCGACGATGGCGAGGAGAGAGGAGGCTGCCGTATGGGGGGAAAATGTGGAGAGATGAGTGGCGAAGCTTCTGGCGAGGTTTGGTGGGCATCGTTGGTCGGAGATGGCTGGACGAGGCGGGGTTAGGTGGTCGGGTCATTTTCCTGCTGTGGGCTTGTGTTCGATTTTCCGAATTGGGTTTGTCGTGAAATTCTGTGTGGCCATGGAGGATTCGAAGGTCGCAAGTGACTTGGGGAAGTGGTCGGAGGTGGTCGGAAAGTCTTCATCGGAGTGTGCACGTGCACGGTGGAGTTTCGTGCAGGTAAAAAGAAAGGAAAGAAGAGGGGTTGGGCCGGGTTTTGGGCCAAACCAGGGAAAAGAAAGGAGATAAGGAAAAAGAAATAGATAAGAAAAGAAAAGGGAAAAAGAAAAGGGAAATAGGAAAGAAGAAGAAATAAAAGGAAAAAAGGAAAAAATAAAAATAAAAAGGAAAAAAATAAAAATAAAAATAAAAAGGAAGAAAGGAAAAGGGGAAAGGAAAAAGTAAAACTTACATATTTACATAATGACTTGAAATTTTAATCTCTAAAATCTATTTTTCATTTTAAAATCCAAACCAATATTGTAGATTTTTGTATCTAAAAGCCTACTACCTATGTTATAAATTAGTATATGGGTTTTTCCCATAAATATAAATTTAACAATATTTTTATTATTAAAATGGGTAATTAATTAATTATATCATTATTATCTGGCTTGATCTTATCAAAATTTACAAAGTTATATTAAATAGTGCGTTTAATTTTAAATAACTAGAAATAAAATGTTATATAATTTCTTAAATTGTAATTAATTTGGATTAAGACATAAATGGATTTTGGTTAATTAAAGTTATTAAATCCTGATGTGAAATTGTTTGATATTGTTATAGATCGTTTAATTCGTTAACGATCTATATCTTGGTTTAACTCTATTGGACATTTATTTTTAGTTATTTTTGCCCATATCATCAGGTGGTCAGATGAGTGAAAAAGTAGATTAGAATGGTGATATAGTTCATTTGAGTAAAAATATATAACAAGTTTCCATATTGAATATTGTCACGTTAATTATAATTGTTTATTTTAAACAATTTACCCATTTAAAAATTTATTACTTGGATTCGAGGTGACCGGAATCGGATATCTGTGTTATCCGAAACTGTTTCAATCTAATAATCATTAGAACCTTCACGGGTTGATTTTAGAATTTATAGGCTGGAATTGGATCAATTTCATTATTTAACTTTTTTAAATAAGTATTGTACTTAGTCACTATTTTAATATCGATGGATTCCTGTAAAATATTTTGGGTTTAAATAAGATGATACTCGTTGGGTTATACGAGTTACCTTGGTTTTTCCAAAGAAGTTTTATAACGTAGGTATTTCAATTTAAGTATGTTTACTCACGCTAGTTTCTAGCCTGATTTGGATGTTACTTTATTGTAATGCTCAGGTCAGACCGAGTATTGTAGAATTTCAAGTTAGGACGATGTGGAGCTCAAGAGGCGAGCTGGATGGTAGAGACGTATTGCATGTATTTGACTATATTCCAATGTGTATTGTAGGTTGTTTTATCCAATATTTAGGGACAAGTTAGTTTAACCATCTAGATTATTTATTGATAATTGTACTATGATAACTTGTATATATGTTAATAGTTACAGCTTTTCTTTGTATAAAATGCTGCTATGGTATATTACATTTTGTTCCACTGCGATTGTGAGATTTTGTGTTGTTGTTTCTTTTTCTTTTTCTCTCTTTTCTTCTTAACCCTAACAACCTGGTATTTTCGACACTCGATTGCTCGGCACTCTGCGGTGGACATATTAGTGTCGATTTTTGGGGGTTGAAAATCACCTGATCGTTACACCTAGAGCTTAAGGGAAAGAAAATAAACTCCACGTATGTTATGGGACTGGTGTGAGAAATTTAAAATACTCGTATTTAGAAAACAAAAGGTATCTCATAAGACCATGCCGCATATAAACACGGAACGGGTTTTTACCTAATGATAACTAAAACATTTCTACGTGAAATCCGGTGATATAACTTATAATGACATTCTTTTGAAAACCTTTCAAATAAACAAATTAAAATAGCTAAAATTGTTACATTATTTAATTATTGCTTAATAGGTTTACAACTAAGTCTAGAGGTACATATTCGAGATTTGGATTTCCTAGTAAATAGAGAGGCAATGGACTACCTCCCATACAGTACATCTTTAGAAGGATGCACAGAGGATTGACATCTTCGAAACCTCTGCGAATTAAGACTGACCTACCCACAGACCCATATGGTTGTGAAAGCATCGAATACGACACCACCTCGGTCGCTATCGACCTCTCCGAGAGCTTCCATACCATATACCACATATATTATTAAACCGACGTCATAGCGAGCGCAAAATAAATCTAGAAAGGTGATATCATACCCTAATGGTAATGAAACACTTAGCCCTAAAGCAATCCCTATTTCATAATCACCGGGTGTGAGGCTTGAGGTAACCTTTACCTTTCTTAGAACATTTTAACTTAAAATGTCATAGTGCCATTTCCAACAACACACTATCGATTTCCACAAAAGTACAACCTCTGAGCTCGCACATCTCAGAGAAGAAAGTTAAGTATAAGAGGGGTTACCTCCTACACCATCAAATAGATGTACGTTTGTAGAGATCAATGCACTATGATCATAAAAATGCAATGTCAGACATTCATCAATACAAGTTGTCCAGGAACATGACAAACCGAAGGCACTATCCTACCATATCATGTCATTAAGTACTACTAGGATTAGTAGCGAGTAGTTCTTGAAAACGATGATTCCAGAACGAAGGGATCAATGCTGTTTATTTTTCTTGGAAGATACACTGAAATTATCAACAAACAATCCTTCTGTTATGAAGAACCTCGCCTTTAATTTCATTGTCTTCAACATATCTACTGTAACAACCCTCATATTTTACGATTACATATTTAAATATTTTATTTAAATATAGCATCGTTAGTCAGATTAAAGTACAAAATGTTACATTTTGCAAACAGTCGAATTAGGACTCGAGACTACTTCCATTGAGTTCAAAAAGATGTTTGTGAACTTTTTAAGTATAAACATCGATATGTTTAGAGTTGGCTAGATTTTTGCTATTTTTCTATTAGGCTTTGGGTTTGGGTTTCAGCCCTTTGACTTATCTAATAACCTAGACCTTCATCCAACTCCTCTTCACACACTCTATTATTTCCTAACACTCAAGCTAAAGGAAAAATAGAGGAAAAGAAATTAGAAATTCCTAAGCCCTAATTCTCTTAGGAATTATCAACTTCAAGCTTGAAATCAAGGAGAAGCTTAGGTAAGCATCCTCTTCATCTTCTCCATCTCAATCTCTCTTCAATTCTCTGAAATTCCTAAAACCTAACTTAGGAAATTCATTTCATTTAATAACAGATTGAAGATTCTAGAGGTGTTGTTGAAGAGAAACCAATCTTTGCTTGTTTTATAGCTTCTCACTTGTGTTTTTGGGTTTAAAGGTGAGTTTTTTAACTCACATCTACGTCTATACTTTCATTGTTGTTAGGTATGAATTCCTAACATCTATTCCTAGCTCATTTTCTTTTGATTTGAATTGATTTGGTGAATTTTTCAATTTTTGGTTTTGAAGTCCAATTTTATGAAAATCCTACTATGGATGCTTAGACATGATATTTGGGGTGTGTCGAAGAGCCTATAAGGCTGGTTGTCGCTTGGCGTAAATTCCTAACTGTCGTTGCTCGCTCGATCGCTCCCGAATCGGTTTGGCCATCATGGCCTAGGAAAATTGATGCCCATAGTAGGTATTCAGACGTATGGATATTAATTCCAGACGTCTGGATAGGCCTTCTGGAGAAAAGAATATACGGTAGAAAATAAAAATGGCGGGGACTAATTTTAGACGTCTGAATTATATGTTCAGACGTCTAAAAGGGGTTTCAGACGTTTGTTCTGGAATTTCAAACGTTTGGGTGGTTTTCTAGAATATTTCCAGAGACCAAATCTAGACGTCTGGATTAACCCCTTAGACATCTAGAACTGTGATGTTTTGCCCATTTGCCTATTTTTTGAGTAAATTTCCAAGATTTATCAATTTCTTTCGATTCGACTAGTTGTTATCACTTTTATCGACTTTGATGACTTCTTTTCCTGGATTTTTGGGAAAATCCATTTTGATGGATTTGGTATCGATTTCTTTGGATTTGATTCACATCTTCGTATGTGAATTTTTTATGATTGATTGTTTCTACAATAATTTCTATGGTTTGTCACTTTAAAATACAAAATTTTCTATACTAGTAGTAATTATCAAACTCGCTTTTAAAAATTCTTTCTAGTCTATTAGTATATACAAACATTTACCTCATTCTTTCAAGAAATCCAATTAAACGACTTAGCAAAACAAGTGGTACGAAACGCTTGCGTTTACTTTGTCGGTTAATTCTTAGACTTGTTCGATTGAAACTCTTGTGACAATTTTCAAGTGGAATCTACAATTTGTTAGTAAGTATTTAAGTTAAGCCAGTGGTTATGAGACATGAAGCTAAACTCATTTATTTGCAAGCTTAGTGTAATTCACTTTTATTGATCAATGGTGATCATCTTATGGTTTAGACTAGCGGTCTGCGATGTCTCTTTGTCCACGTGGAGGACTGTACCTCGTTTTATTGAGCTTCGTCTCATTTCTTTTATAAGCTGACCTATGAGTTCTTTGGAGTTTCGTCTCATTTTTATGGGCTAGTGATCCATGTTCTTTTATGATGTTCGGTTCATCGGATGTACCGTGTACTACGTCGATGTTCCGGCTTGTCTGGATCAACAAATGTACCGTTATTGTACTACATCGTTGTTCTGTTTTATCTGGTTCATCGGGCGCGGCGTTATTGTACTACGCCGTTGTTCCAAATTGTTGGAGTTTCAGGTCCATCAGGCATACCGTTACTGTACTACGTCGATGTTCTAAATTATTCGAGTTTCAGGTTCTTTGGGCATACTGTTAACATAATACGTCGTTGCACCGGCTCTATGCTTAGCGACCATGGGATAGCGACCCATTTTTGATACACGTGTTGGTGAGTTTTCATGCTCCCGTTTGTGATAGGCCTCCCCCTTTGTGATTTCTAGATTTCTAATTGATGATTTCTGGAATTTTTGTTTCACCATTTTTTGAGATTGGCATTGACATGTTTGTCAATATTTGTGGTTTGGTGAATAAAATAAAGAAGATGACATTTTTTTGGTGTTTTGAGATTCTTGAGATATTGTATGATTTTTGTTTATTATTTAATGTATACTTGTCACAGTATAGCATTATTATCATCATACGTTTTTGTCATCTTTCTTATTCTATCTCATTTTTATATGATAATTATAGCTAGACTGATCCGTTTATTATTTTGTTCTTAAATAATACTCAGGTCGGACTGAGGTATTTCAAGTGCTTCTGCTTGACTCCTTATTTGGGACCATCATCTGATTTTTGGCTAACTACTTAGCTTAGTAGTTTTTTTGTTGCATATATTCGAGAGACTCTTTTATGTATACATATTCTTTTATCTAGCACTTGTACCTATTCTTTTGAGGTGCAGTGGATCTTACATGACCACTCTTTTGTAGTACACTTTTACGTGTTATATTCATATCTGTTTCTGCCTTTGTGATACGAATATCTATGACTGATTTATGTTGTGCTTATTTTATATTTGTTTTCGAAGACCACATAGCCACTATGTAGTATCTTTGAGTTTGTATCGGTATGTCGGATTTCCTCTTGAAATGAAATGCCTGACCTTCTATCTGGCATATCGGTATTCGCACAAAGCAATACAGATGGTCTCTCCTCAACAGCCTTATTCTTCGTGCTAGTTGACGGTATTACTCCATACCGTCCTTGGCTAGTGTGAGTATAGAGGTGGGGCGTCACAGCTTGGTATCAAAGCCAAAATTCAGAACAATATAAAATTTTATAGCAAGGATCATCGTCCTAAGTCTCTCTTAGGAATCGTTCCTTAGGATTTAATTCGAGTCATTGGACCCGTTCTATCCTACTTTCTTTTATAATGCCTTGTTTTGTCAATCATGGTCGTTTGATATTCATACCGAGAATAACTTTTTTCTACTTCTTTCTTTCTATCTTAAAGAAGAGAAATGGTTAGACCAGGCCATCCCAGCACTGGTCAATAGAGTGCTACTCCTCAGGATGGAGTATTTATGTCTGCTCAACAGCTTTTAGATCTTGTAAAGAATGCTCAAGCGGGCGGACCTATTACAGAGCCCACTTATCCCAGATCTGGGTTTGCACGTTTGTGTAGAGACTATACCAATTTTGGTGGAAGGACATTCAAGGGATCCGAAAGCGTTATAAAAATTCAAGCTTAGCTTAAATCGTGCGATCGCATCTTTTCTCGCATGAATCTTATTGATATACATCGAGTCCAAGTGTCTTCTAACATGCTCTAAGAAAGAGTAATAGATTGGTATGAGCTTTTGGTTTCTGAGATTATTGAAGCACATGTTACTTAGGAGCGATTTCGGGAAAGGTTCGAGTTGAAATTTGTGCCGAAGGCTGAAAAGGTAACTTTGGCCCAGAGTTTTATTGACCTTGTTCAAGGTGAATTTTCCATGACAGACCATGTCGCATCTTTTGAATCTCTATCTAAATATGAGGTCAAGTATATTAATACCCCATTGAAGAAAAATCAGAGGTTTGTCTATGGGTTGAATAAGAACCTCAAAAAGCCTTTACTTTTGAAAATAGAAGTTTCTTTTGATCAGCATGTTGATATCGCTCTTCGACTTGAAGAGGTTGATAAGGAAGATGATGTTGAAGTTGTGAATGCCAAACAGAACTTCAACAATAATAAGAAGAGGCCTATTAGGTTCAAAGGTCCTTATCCCAACAAGAAAGGGAAGCAAACAACTTCGGTAGCAAAGACTCCTACCTCTAGTCGTAAGCAATGCTACAATTGTGGTTCTAAGGACCATTATGCTAATAGATTCCCAAAATCACTCTTTTGTCGTTATTGCAAAAGTTCGGGTCATCTTTTATCTTCATGTCCCAAACTTCCAAGAAAGAGGGAGGAAAAGCTAAATGTTGTGCAAGCGCCTAGTAACACTTTTCTTGGTCAAAATATTTACCATTCTATTCTTGATGGAATTATTATGTTTCGTGATCATCCTATTTGAGTTCCTTTTGATACGGGTGCATCCCATTCTTTTATATTAAAAGAACTTGTTGATACTTTGTCTCTAAGTGTTATGGCTTTGATGACTTCACTGAGAATTGCGAATCCGGTTGGTGGATCCGCAACACTCAGTTTGCTTTGTAAAGATGTCGAGATTATTTTATGTGGTTATTCTTTCCAAGTCGATTTGCATGTTATGCGTTACTTAAGCTTCAGAATGATTTTGGGAATGGATTGGCTTAACCGTTATGAAGCTCATATCCTATGTCCTGAGAGGACTATTCATCTTCAACATCCTCAATCCGTTAAGTAGATTTCTATCATTCTTAAAGATTCAAATTCTAATTCGGTGGCATCCTTATATTCTGTAAACCCACATGATGACAATAATGATGATGAGGAAGATGCCATTTCCCTCATTCACATTGTTCGTGAATTTTCCGACATATTTGAGCCCGTTTTAGGATTACCCCTAAGCAAGCAATTGAGTTCAGGATTAATCTAATCCCTGGAGCTCTACCTATCACTCGTCCTCCTTATCGTATGTCCAATAAGGAAAATGAGGAGATGCGTAAACAATTATCCAAATTTGAAATAAAACAATTTATTCGTACTAGTTCCTCTCCTTTGGGAGCTTCAGCTATTTTTGTGCAGAAATCTGATGGTAAACTTAGGCTTTGCGTTTAATACCCCAAGCTTAATGATTTCACTATCAAGAATAAATATCCTTTACCTCGGATTGATGATCTATTCGATCAACTTAGCGATGTTAGAGTCTTTTCACAGTTAGATTTAGCAACCGGTTTTCATCAGCTTCGTATTGCAGAGGGTAGCATTCCTTTGACATCGTTTCGTACTCATTATGGATCTTATGAATGGCTTGTTATGCCCTTTTTTTTAACAAATGCTCCAACTTATTTCATTGACCTTATGAATCGAGTTTTAAAAGACTTCCTTGATTGATTTGTTCTCATTTTGTAGATGATATTCTTGTTTATTCTTAAACCAAGGAAGAACATGAAAAGCATCTTCAGATTGTGTTGGAAACTCTTAGGTGCAGTCAATTGAAAGCAAAATTTTCTAAGTGCGACTTTTGGAAATCCCATGTGAAATTTCTTGGACATATTATTTCTGAATTCGGAATTACCGTGGATCCTTCAAAGATTGAAGCGATTCAAAATTGGAAGAGACCGGAGAGTGTGACGAAAATTCGTACCTTTCTTGGATTGGCAGGTTATTATCGTCGGTTCATAAAACATTTTTCAAAAATTTCTGTGCCTCTCACTAGTTTGACAAAAAAGAGAGTTAAGTACATTTGGTCAAACAAATGTGAAGCTTCTTTTCAAAGATAAAAATAACTCCTTTCCGATGCTTCTGTTTTTGTGATTCCGAAGGGAACCAAGACTTTATTGTTTATACTGATGCAAGTCGTGTTGGTTTGGGTGCCATTCTCATGCGAAGGGAACATGTTGTTGCTTATGCTTCTAGGCAATTAAAGCCTATCGAGACTAGATTGCCACTCATGATTTAGAGCTCGTGGCTATTGTTTTCGCCCTTAGAATTTGGCATCATTATCTTTTGAGAGAGAAATTTATTCTCTATACCGATCATAAATCTTTGAAGTATTTATTTTCTCAAAAGGAACTTAATTTGCATCAACAACGTTGGCTCGAGCTCCTTGCATCTTATGATCTTGATATTCTTTACACTCCCGGAAAGGGAAATCGTGTTGCCAATGCCCTTAGATATAAGCAACAAGTAGTTGTTTGCATGATGATATCCGAATGGAATGATCTCGAGACTTTATCCACTTGTGAGATTCAAGATCGTAAATCTGATTCATGTTCATCTCTTGTTCTATGTAGCCATGAGGCTGATCCTTCTCTTTTAGACAGCATTACTGATGCTCAAAAGCATGATCCCGAATTGGCTCATCTTAGCCAAAATTGCAGGGATACAAATATTGATGGTTTGAAAGACTTTGAAATCAATGCTTGTGGCGGCATTCGAAAATTTGGTAGACTTATCGTGCCAAATATTAGCGATCTTCGTAAAGACATTTTAGAAGATTCTCATCGTTCTAAATTTACCATTCATCCCGGTAGTAGTAAAATGTACGCGGATATGAAGCGACTTTATTATTGGGATGGAATGAAATCCGATATTGCTAATATTATTAAGCGTTGCATGACTTTCCAACTCGTTAAAGCCGAGCATCGACGGCCCGGTGGGTTATTGCAACCTTTGGACATTCCAGTTTGGAAGTGGAATCAAGTCTCCATGGACTTCATTAACGGACTTCCCCGTTCTCGTTCGGGCCATGACAGTTTATGGGTGATTGTGGATAGACTTACAAAATCCTTCCATTTTATCCCGTTCGGTCCAGTCGGACCGTACCTCTTTTGGCCAAACTTTATGTTAGAGAAATTGTTAAATTGCATAGAGTTCCTACTTCTATTGTTAGTGATCATGATCCATTATTTACTAGTGGATTTTGGAAGAGTCTTCAAAAAGCTTTGGGAACGAAGCTTAATTTTAGCACCGCTTATCATTCTCGGTCCGATGGACAAACCGAGCGTGTGAATGAAACTCTTAAAGATCTTCTTCGTGCACATGTTCTTGATTTTGGTGGAAGTTGGAAAGATCATATTTCTCTTGTTGAGTTTTCCAATAATAATAGCTTCCAATCAAGTATTGGTATGGCATCATTCGAGGCACTATACCGAAGGCCATGCCGATCTCCTTCTTGTTGGCTTGAGGCCGGCGAGAAGCTGGTTTTAGCTCCAGATTTTATTCGTGATTCCATAGAAAAGATTGACCTTATTCGTCATAGGGATGAAAGAAGCTCAAAGTAGACAAAAATCCTATGCCGATAACCAAAGAAGGAAATTAGAATTTTCTGTGGGAGATTTGATGTTTATTCATGTTTCATATATGAAGGGTGTTGTGCATTTTAGTCGATCCGAAAAGTTAGCACCTCGATTTATTGGTCCATTTCCCATCACCGAACGTATTGGTTCCGTTGCTTATCGCCTTTTATTACCGGCTCAATTTTATGCTATTCATGACATATTCCACGTCTCTCAACTATGGAAATACCTTAGGGATTCCGATTCTATTCTTGAGCCCGGTGTTATTGAAGAAATTGAAGTTTCACCTAATTTGACTTATGAGCAGCATCTTATTCATATCATTGCTACGGAGGTTAAACGTCTTCGTAATAAAGATGTCCCACTTGTGAAAATGCAATGGTCCTCAAATCTAAGGATTGTTCTTGGGAATCTAGAGAATTCATCGAGCTAACACATCCGGATTTATTCTCTCGTTCTATTTGAGGTAAACCTCCTTTTTTCAAATTTCTTTGTGTTGATATGCTTTTATGGTTGTTACTCTTTGTTTTCCTCTTAAGTATTGCGAGGATGCAATTTCTTTAAGGAGGAGAGTCTGTAACAACCCGCATATTTACGATTGTATATTTAAATATTTTATTTAAATATAGCATCGTTAGTCGGATTAAAGCCCGAAATATTACTTTTTGCAAATAGTCGAATTAGGGATCAAGACTACTTCTATTGAGTTCAAAACGACGTTTACGACCTTTTTAAGTATAAACATCGATATGTTTGGAGTTAGTTAGAATTTTTCTATTTTTCTATTGGGCTTTGGGTTTGGGTTTAAGCCCTTTGGCTTATCTAATAACCTAACCCTTCATCCAACTCCTCTTCACTCACTCTATTATTTCCTAACACTCAAGCTAAAAGAAAAATGGAGGAAGAGAAACGAAACTAGAAATCCCTAAGCTCTAATTCTCTTAGGAATTATAAACTTCAAGCAAGAAATTAAGGAGAAGCTTAGGTAAGCATCCTCTTCATCTTCTCCATGTCAATCTCTCTTCAATTCTCATAAATTCTTAAACCCTAACTTAAGAAATTCATTTCATTTGATAATAGATTGAAGATTCTAGAGGTGTTGTTGAAGAGAAACCAATCTTTGCTTGTTTTATAGCATCTCAGTTGTGTTTTTTGGGGTTTAAAGATGAGTTTTTAAACTCGCATCTACGTCTATAACTTTCATTGTTGTTATGTATGAATTCCTAACATCTATTTGTAGTTCATTTGCTTTTGATTTGAATTGATTTGGTGAATTTTCCATTTTTGATTTTGAAGTCCAATTTTATGAAAATCCTACTATGGATGCTTGGACATGATATTTGGGGTGTGTCGAAGAGCCTATAAGGCTGGGTTGTCACTTGGCGTAAATCCCTAGTCGTCGTTGCTTGCTCGGTCGCTCATGAATCGTTTTGGCCATCATGGCCAAGGCAAATTGTTGCCCATACAGGTTTTTAGACGTTTGGATATCAATTCCA
Source organism: Allium cepa (assembly GCA_030765085.1). Lineage (NCBI taxonomy): Eukaryota > Viridiplantae > Streptophyta > Magnoliopsida > Asparagales > Amaryllidaceae > Allium > Allium cepa. The sequence continues at coordinate 906,975,929 of CM060937.1, forward strand.
AACGTCTGGATAGGCCGTTTGGAGAAAAGAATATACGGCTGAAAATAAAAATAGCAGCGTCTAATTTCAGACGTCTGAATTATATATTCAGATGTCTGAAAGGGGTTTCAAACGTTTGCTCTGAAATTTCAGACATTTGGTGGTATTTTGGAACATTTCCAGAGACCAAATCCAGACGTCTGGATTAACCCCTCAAACGTTTGGAACTGTACAATTTTTCCCATTTGCCTATTTTTTGAGTAAATTTCCAAGTTTTATCGATTTTTTTTCAATAAGATTAGTTGTTATCACTTTTATCGACTTTGATGACTTCTTTTCCTGGATTTTTAGGAATATCTATTTTGATGGATTTGATATCGATTCCTTGGATTTGATTCACGTCTTCGTATGTTAATTTTTGATGAATGATTGTTTCTACAATCATTTCTATGGTTTGTCGTTTTAAAATGCAAAGGTTTCTATACTGGTAGTAAATATCAAACTCGCTTTTAAAATTGTTTTCTTATCTATTAGTATATACAAACCTTTACCTCATTCTTTCGAGAAATTCAATTAAACGACTTAGCAAAACAAGTGGTATTAAACGCTTGCGTTTACTTTTTTGGTTAATTCTTAGACTTGTTCGATTGAAACTCTTGTGACAATTTTTGAGTGGAAATCTACAATTTGTTCGTAAATATTTAAGTTAAGCCAGTGGTTATGAGACATGAAGCTAAACTCATTTATTTACTAGCTTAGTGTAATTCACACTTTTTATTGACCAATGATGATCATTTGATGGTTTAGACTAGTGGTGTGCGATGTCTCTTTGTCCACGTGGGGGACTGTACCTCGTTTTATTGAGCTTTGTCTCATTTCTTTTATAGGCTAACGACCTATGGGTTCTTTGGAGTTTTGTCTCATATTTATGGGCTAGTTGACCCATGTTCTTTTATGGTGGTCGGTTCATCGGATGTACCGTTATTATACTACGTCGATATTCCGGCTTATCTAGATCAACGGATGTACCGTTATTGTATTACATCGTTGTTCCGGTTTATCAGGTTCATCGAGCGCACCGTTATTGTACTACGTCGTTGTTCCGAATTGTTGGAGTTTCAGGTCCATCAGGCGTACCATTACTGTACTACGTCGATGTTCTGAATTATTCGAGTTTCAGGTTCCTCAGGCGTACTATTAATATACTATGTCATTGCACCGGCTCTATGGTTAGCGACCATGAGATAGCGACCCGTTTGTGATACACGTGTTGGTGACTTTTCATGCTCCCGTTTGTGATAGGCGTCCTCCTTTGTGATTTCTAGATTTCTAATTGATGATTTTTAAATTTGTGTTTCACCAATTTTTGAGATTGGCATTGATATGTTCGTCAATATTTATGATTTGGTGAATAAAATAAAGAATATGACATTCTTTTTGGTCTTTTGAGATTCTTGAGATATTGTATGATTTTTGTTTATTATTTAGTGTATGCTTGTCACAATATGGCATTATTGTTATCATACGTTTTTGTCATATCTCTTATTCTGTCTCATTTTTATATGATATTATAGCTAGACTGATACGTTTATTATTTTCTTCTCAAATAATACTCGGGTTAGTCCGAGGTATTTCAGGTGCTTCTACTTGACTCTTTATTTGGGACCATCATCTGATTTTTGGCTAACTACTTAGCTTAGTAGTTTTTTGTTGTTGTATACATTCAAGATAGAGACTCTTTTATGTATACATATTCTTTTATCTAGCACTTGTACCTATTCTTTTATGGTGTAGTGGATCTTACATGACCACTACTTTGAAGTACACTTTTACATGTTATATTCATACTTGTTTCCACCTTTGTGATATGAATATCTGTGACTGATTTGTGTTATGCTTATTTTATATTTGTTTTCGAATACCACATGGCCACTGTGTGGTGGCTTTGAGTTTGTATCAATATGTCGGATTTCCTCTTGAAATGAAATGCGTGACCTTCTATCTAGCATATCGGTATTCGCACAATGTAATTACACAGATGGTTGCTCCTCAATGACCTTATTCTTTGTGCTAGTTGACGGCATTACTCCATAGTATCCTTGGCTAGTGTAAGCATAGTGGTGGGGTGTCACATCTACTTTTGAACACGTGAATTGGTTTGAAGTGGTTTTCGGATAAGGATTGCCCTAAATCCGAACCTCGGTCCCTTCGAACCAATCATCGATAAAACGCTGTTTAAATAAATAGGTCTTATCATTTGATTGATTACTTTTCTCGTTATCCAAAATATCTCCTATATATATCTTTAAAAAACATTTCTTTTCAGTATATACGGGACCATGTAACGAACCTGTATTTTTGACCCACGAAAATCGACACTAATACGTCCATTGTATTCTTTGTCGAGCAATCGAACGCCGAAAAAACTGATCGTTAAGGGTAAGAAAGATAAAGAAAGAAGAAGAGAAGAGAGAAGAGAAGAAGAAATGAGAAGAAACTAAAAAATCGTAGATTCTCATAATCTTAGCGGAACAACATATAATATAATATCGATGATCTTTACAAAACAAAAACTGTAATATAATACATACATCCATCAGAGTACAATAAAAAATTCACTAATCGTCTGCCTGGACAGTTATAATAACCTGTCCTTACAAATGCTAATAATTTAACAACAATGCAGCAAAAAAATAAACAAATAAGGGAACACGACTAGAAGATCTCCAGCTCGCCTGTTGAAGCTCCAAATCCAAATCTGTAAATAAGCTCGGTCTGACCCGAACAATGAAAAGGAAGAGCACATGGATTAATCTGGTAAACCAGCATGAGAAAACACATCTCAAATGAACTTTAAAGTTATAAAAACTTTTCTTTATAAAAATAAAGGTATCTCGTAAGATCATGCCCACACATAAAGATGGACGAGTTTTTAACTTATGATAACTAAAACATTTCATATCAAATCCTGTTATATTATACTAGTGTCTAGCATACAAATAATATTAATCATAGCCAAAAAATTTACATTGATTAAATCCAGCATAATAGCCGCAAAGTGTGTTCTACGAACAAAATAGCAGGCATGTAGTGAATAATGGATTTCTATACTGATGACTAGGTGAAGGGACGACCTTCCGATGGTACATCTCTAGAGAAATGTGCCGAGGCCCAACTGATGGTTCTCTACTTACACAAGACCGACCTACCTCCTGCTAGATATTACCGAATATGTCATTACCCCACTCCTTTCCGACCTATCAGATGGCTCTCATCGCATACATCCACAATATTTTAAAGCCTAAACGTGATAGCGAGAATAAATATATCTAGAAGGAAATGATCATATCCTAATGGTTACGAACCATATAGCCTTATTGCATCTATCCTGTTTTGGTCATTTTTGGGTGTGAGGCCTAAGGTAACGCTTACCTTTCACATATCACGTCATCTTTCCTCTTTGAATGCTACATTTCCATCCCATCGTCACATAACTGATTTTTACAAACGTATAACTCCTAAGCTCGTACGTCTTAGAAAAGGGTGTTGAGCTAAGAGAGGTTGCTATCTTCGCCACCAAGCAGATAATACGTTTCTAGAGATCAATCAATGTAATTAGAAATGCAACATCAGACATTCATCCATACAAGTTTTCCTGGAATAGGACAAACCGAAGGCACTCTCCTACAACATCCTGTCCAAAATCACCCCTACGATTAGTAGCGATTAGTCCTTGCATTGGATATTTCATAAAGAGGAGACCACCGCTACAGTATGTATATTGGGAGTTTATGCCCAAAATGATCAACAAGCAGTCCTTCATTACAAAATTCCAAGTATAAATGTCTTCCAACACCTGCACATTCGAATGCATATACGTTGGTCCGAAGTGGTTTTCGAATATATCTGATCCCAGTCTCTTCGGATCAACAACGATAAAGATGCCAAATTTGATAGTCGGTTATTTAAGTATCAAGGCAATAATAAAATTTAGAACTATAAGCAATCACAAGGCCCATTTAATTAATCTTTTAATAATTAAATCAATTTCCAAATATTCGCTTCAAATTACCTTTATAAAGATATATTCATAAAATCATTTCAATCTTTCTATATTGGAAAACATTTCCATATACTTCTATCAATGGTATAAGCATATTCAATAACACTACCATTTGGAGATATGCCAAATAGATTTTTTATAATCATACAACTCCAGAGTTCATACGCCTATGGACATGTGTTAAGTATAGGAAGCAATGCTTATACACCATCAAACCTTTAGTACGATGATAAGAACCTATTCGTGTATTTCACGATGGAAGGTCAAATTACAATTTATTGGGTCAAAATGAATGTTGTGTATAACATCATTACGAAAACTCAAAAACATTAGTATAGGGATTCGATTAATATATATATATATATATATATATATATATATATATAATCCCAATATGCTATATAAGACACTTCATTTAGGAAATCATTTACTATAGTCCATGCCTTCCATACTTTCCAAAAATGTCTATTACAACAATGAATGTTGAAATTTATGTTTTCGATATATATCACATTTTAAAACATTTTTTTCAAAACCAGTAAATTCCATTTGGAATTATTACTTTTTAAAACAGGACTTTAAAAGATAAATTACTTTTACAACCATTACTTCATCAAAATATTACTTCCAAAGCAATCTTTTGATAGATTATTCAAATCTTAAAAACGTTAATATATTTCCTTTACATTAAAATCCTACTAGCTCCGAACTCATCTAATCCAATTCCATAACTTAGTGCTCATTGATACGAATGCATTGCAACTTGTCGCCCTCGATTTGGACCTCGTACAAACAAAGTTTTGAATTTATTTACACTCGAGATAATTAATATTAAAATTAACATAATTAAATAAATTTAAACTTTAGTTTCTCTTTTCCCTCTCTCTGCTCATGTACGCTCCACCCAGGTCTTCCTTCATTTTCTTTTTTTTTTAATTTTGTTTGATCAAATCGCGCGCCACCAGACCCAGCTCAACCAGCGACCACCTACGCTCGCACGCCACCGCCGCCGCACTCCAGCCTCCCACCTCAAAATGCACGCGCATGAAAAAGCTATGGCTGAGCCCATAACTACGGCTGCGAACGTGACGTGATTTCGATCATATCAAAAGACGATTCGACGATCTGACCGTTGAACAAGCTCGTATCGTCGCTCTTTATGTTTTCTTACTTGAAGTCGTTGGCTAACTTCACCTAGAAGGCTTTGATGAACTAAGGCCGTTGGATTTGGTTAATTTTAATGGCGGTTGAAAATTATTTTAGGGTTAGTGTTTTCAAATGAAAGAATAGACGTCCTTTTATAGCAAATTTCCCAGAGCACTATTCATCCGTGAAATTTTGAACTCCAAATGAAACGTGTCACCTAACGTTCTATATACTATATCTCTATTCTGAACACAATGGAATATAAATCGTAAGCCAGTTCCATCATATACAGATAATAGCTTTTCAAATTCAAATTATATTAATTTAAATTCCTTTAATTAAATTCTACGCATTTCGAACTCGCACGACCAAATGATACGTCCAATCACCATAAAATTCGATGATATATAATAATCACTATTATAGTCTGGTAAAATTGGTTTCATTGAAATCCAAGACAGTGATCAAAAGAAGCTATTTTTACACGTTAATTAAAACAAGAAATTCCTAAAATAAGTTTAATCACTTTTAAATCCAAATTAAAAGTTTATTATCTCTATTCTTATTCAAATAGATTCTAAATCAACTTTCGAAATCGTTTCATTCACATTAAATTCAAGATTCAAATATTTAAATAATTTCAAATATTAAATTTAACAATTTAATTATCAAATAAATCTCTATATTTGAAATATAAGTTATTTAACGTATAAAATTATCCTTTTCAATATACAAAATCAATTAAATATTCCAAATTCGAATGATTTAAATCCTGGGTCGTTACATTCTCCCCTCCTTAAAAGAATTTTGTCCCTGAAATTACCAAATAAAAAATGTCGCAAACCCATTAACTTTCCAAAAACAACTAGTTGAAATAAATTATAAAATTTCTAAGTCTTTAAAATAAATTCAAAGTTACTAACTACTACCATCCATTCATATTCCAAGTTATAAAACCAAAATCCAAATTAAGTTACCAAAATTTTCCCCTAGATTCTCAAAAAAAATTCAAGCGCCTTAAATTTACGAAAAAATTCGCCAGCGTCTCCTTTGCGTGGTTCGATCGTAAAAAATCACAATACACATATATTCACAGATATAAATCTCATCTTTGAAGATGAGGTATCCCATAGGAAAAAAATAATATAAAAGTACGATATGTAATTCGAGATGTGTACCTTTTATTATTTTAGCAAGCATATACAACTAATATAGCACGAAAGCAAGCACCAACTATGAAGCATACGCCATCCGCACCTACTAGTCACTCAATAACCAATGAGAACAATATTGAGAAGGTAATATCAATAAATAACACATACTAATATAACAACTATATTCAAATGTAGCAAATGCAACAAAGAAACCATCAAACAATTAACATTTATCTAATTTATCCATAACTATATAAATTTACATTTCAAATATCGGCATCTAATTTATTAAATCCCCATACTATGTATATATATATCATCCATACGCAAAACCACACCTGATCGATCGCTCGCTCGATCACACAATTTTACTTCGGAAATAGTATCGTTCACATGACCACTTTAGTGTGGCCTCAGATTCTGTTCCTTGATTAGAATACTGTCATTCTCCTTGCATAGCCATATACTATGACAGAGAATATCAAAATCAATCAAAAATCCATATCCAGGGTTCGCCGTCAAGAAATCGAGTAAAAAATCCTAACTCGGATCGATGTAAATAACCACGAAATCATATATTCGAATCTTGATTAAACAGTTATGCAAATAAAATAATATACGTACAACTTACGTATTTATTTCAATTGATTTCTTATTATATCCCATTTTTATTCTCGATTATTTTATTTAGTTTCATTTGATCAGCATTCAGTTTAAATTAAATTCAATTATTCATATTAATTTCACTTACATTCAATTCATTAATATTCACTTTAAATTCAAATTATGTTTAACAACATTTCATTCCATACTCAATTTACTTAGTGAATCTTCTTTAATACTAAGGATACTTAACAACCATTCCATAAATTTATTTACTTAAGTTTATAAACATGTTATACAACACTTCTTATTTTTATTTCACATCAAAATTAAGTTCATATTCAATTTTATCAAACAACATTCTGAACCATATTCAATTCTTTTTACAACTTAATTTGAATTGCATTTCATAATTTAAGTTCATTTTCATTTCAAAAGTCAAATTCTATTTCATTTAACTTGTTTTTATCCCACTTTACTTAATCTTGGGTTAAATTTCATTTCAAATTTAATTCAAATTCAGATTTAGATTTCTTTTCTTCTTAACATTCACATTCGACAATTTAAAATTTTGTTTTAGCTTAATATTCTTCAAATCTATAAGTTACACAAACTTATTTACTTAAATTTTCATGAAATTTTTCTATGTTTATTCACATACTATATTTACAATTTTGGGTTATATAGCCACTTTACAACTAATGCAACAATCTGCTTTTCTGTACAATTCAAGCTAACAACAAACCACACATGTCCAACCCAAATCGAATGGAAAGACGGATTGTTAAGGAAAAGAAAGAAGAAAGAAAAAGAGAATAAAAGAAAAGAAGAAAGAAGTTAAAACAACAAAGACCTCACAACCGCAGCGGAACAATATATAATATAATATTAATGATCTTTACAAAAGAGAAACTGTTATATACATACATCAAATAGAGTACGACAATAAATTACAACCATCAGCTTGGACAGATAATAACCTGTCCTCACAATTGCTGATAATTTCAAGAACAAAGCAGTAGAAAATAAACATATACGTGTATACGCCTTGAAGATCTCCAACTCGTCTCCTAAGCTCCAATGCATCCAAAGCAATCTGTAAATATGCTCGGTCTGACCCGAGCATTATAATTAAATAACACTCGAGGTAGTTTGAAAAACCAGCGTGAGAAAAACACATCCAATTGGACTTATAAAGTTATGGAAACCTTTCGAAAATCAAAAGTATCTCATAAGACCACGTCGCACATAAACAAGGATAAGTTTTTACCTTACGATAACCAAAACATTTCATATGAAATCCTCTGAAATTATAATTTTGTCTAATATACAAGTACTTATTAGTCATACCTGAAATTGTTACATTAACTAAATTCCAGCATACTAGGTTCTACAGCCAAAACCGAAGGCTCGTATTGGATAATGGATTCCAACTATGAAAGGGTAAGGTTCTACCCACCGAATCCATACACCTTAGATAAAGTGTATGGGGAGGCTACAACATGTTGCGCCTCTGCTACTCAGGACTGACAATACCCCTTTCTTGAGTAGCACCGAATATGATCACCTCTTGGTTGCAATCAACAACCACTCAATGGGATCCCGAAGCATACATGAATATTGCCAAGATTTGGGATGATCATATCCTACTTGGGTGCGACCCACTTAGCCCTGTCGCATGTTCCTGATTTATTTATATCCCGGGTGTGAGGCTCAAAGAGGCCATGCTCTTACCATTCATATAGCACTCCCCACTTGGAATGCTAACACTGCCCTTCGAGCAAAAATGCAATATCAGCATTCATTCATACAAGTTTGTACTGGGACAAAATGAAACGATTGAGAGCTCCGTCTTCAATTACATCATCTTCAAGATGACTTCACTTCAAACGCTTGAGTTGGATCGAAGTGATTTTCAAATAACATATCTGATCCTTGTCTCTTCGAAACAATATTCGATAGTTTACGGTAAACTCACCCCCGGTTTGTTAGGAAATAAAGAGTCAAAGATAAGATCCGAGATCACCTCCTAACCGTTAGTGGACGGATTTCCTTATCATTGTCGTAGAAGAATGAAACAAGATTTACACACATAATATAACATCATTAGAGATGATTGTGCCATATAACTCACGTGTTTCTCCTAGATATTTCCAAAGTTACTTTTGGGTCCAATTTTTGATAGTCGGTTATTTAATTATCGAATAGCAAACATTCAATCAAGGATTTAATTTCATAGGAAAAACCAACATTTGGTTAAGCACCAAGCAACATCAAGCCTCCTTAATTAATCTTTTCATTAATTAAAACTATCTTGTAAATACTTGTATCGAAATACTTTTACAAAGATATATTCACAAACCCTTCCATTTTCAATACATAGAAAATATCATTATACTTATGTCATCGGTATAAGTATATTGAACAAATACTGAGGAAGATCTCTCTTTTACCAAATTCTAAAATCATTTATAAACTCCATTATAAATTTCTAAAACCCTTTTTAACGATTTATAAATTTTTTCCCAAGTCATTTATAAATCCTTTATAAAACCATGAAATTATTCTTAAAACACTTTTTATAGATTTATAAACCCATTTCTAAAATTCGTTTATAAATATCCATCTTTTACATAAACCTCTTTACCTTGTAAATAATCTTCTTTTATATCTCCAAACCATTTTATAAGCTCCTCTTATAAAAAAATACAAGTTCATTTACGAAACTCTATAAAAAATACAAGTTCGTTTACGAAACTCTATTTATGAATCTCAAAAACATCAAAAATAAATAATAATAATAATTATTATTATTAACTTTTAAGCTCTTTAAAATAATAAATAATAATTCAAACTATTATGGACAAAACAATCATTAATTTTTATCATATAAACAATAATAATAAATTGCCAAAATATTATTAATAATCATTATTATTAATTTCAAACCATATTAATAATTTAAATAATTAAACCTTCAAAATATTTAAATATTAATAAACAACATTAAAAAATATTAGCATAAATAACCAACTTTTGGAACATAATATATTTCCGTGATAGAAATCCATACTTAAATCTTCAGCCTAGTTATTTCCATATTTATAAAACTATATTTAAGAACCTCTTTCCATTTTATAAAAACTTCCTTTCATAAAACCCATTTATTTATGAATTCCATTTATAACTTTATTTTCTTCCAGAATTTCAGTTATTCATAAATCTCAATTTACACATCATTCACCATCTATTTAACGTTACTTCCATACAGATAAATTCCTTTTATAAATCTCTTTCTATTTATAAAATATCATTTAACATTCCAAATTTACCCTTACCTTCAATTCCTAAAATAGAGTCAACTATTTCTAAAATATCATCACGTATCTTATAAGAAATCCACTGTTTGATTTATTATCCAATTTATTAAACGATAATAGTTTCCTCTAGTTTATAAACACGTTTATAAATCCATACTTTTATTACTAAAATATGAGTTTGCAAATCTTCACTTCCATTGTAAAAATGTCACTCACGTAAATTATCCCATTTATAAATTTCACATTTGTAAATAAATTAAAATATATGTAACTATACACATATATATCATTTTATACAAAAGATGATTAATAAATATATATATATATATATATATCAACATATTTCTATTTCTTTTTAAAACCATATCCCTTTATTACAAAAGACTGACATATTCTCTGAAATTTTAAAAATCTTTATTCACGGTCCAAAATCTCTTTTTAAAATATTACATAAACTATTAAATTATAATATCCAAAACTCTTACCTTTTATTTTAAAATAAATTACGCCTTCAAATAATTCAAGACTAATTATTTAAAACATATATAATTTTCAAAATGGCTTGGAAATCCCCCTTTTAAATTAATCTCTATTTTATGTTATCTTAAAATACCAAAATACAAGGCCTATTGCTACTAAACACTAATAAGCAAAATCATGTTCATGTCATCCAACATATCATATATCACAATATATATGAAAAATAAAATCGATATTGCGAGGAATACCATTGGATCCCTCCAACCTGTCCCAGATACAGTATATAATCATAAAAGTATTAATCAACCGCTTCAAGGTAGGATTCATATATAAAAGAGTCATCTGCTTTTACATGGAAACATAAGAGGGTCTCATATGCTCCAATGAGCGAGAATATATCTAATCCAACTAATAATAGTTAGCAAATTATCCAAACAGTCAACAACTATCATTAATAAATATCCAAACATCCAATGGATAATTTTACTGAATATAATATTTTCCAATTTACCCAAAAAGGTGAGATTAACTCACATTGATTTTTAATAGTCTCATAACATTCCGTTTCGAATTAAAATTGAACGGACATTCAATTTAACTAAAAATTCCAATTAGCCCCGAATTCATCCAATAAAACTCCAAAGCGTAGTATTTGCCGAGGCAAACGTAATGCAACTTGTCGTGCTCAAAACATACCACATACAAGAAAGTTACGGATTTATGAACATTTGAAATAATTAATATTATAATTAACAAAATTTAAATAAACATTTAAACCTTTTCTTTCATCTTCCCATTTTCATTTCCAAGCACATGCGTGTGTGTGTAAGTTTTTTTAAATTATTTTCTGTAAATCAAATCGCCGTGACTGCCACCAGCATGCCACCGACCTCGCGCGCCGCCTCAATAGCCGTTGCGTCGCTCCTTCTGGCCTCCACCGTGCTCGCACGGGGGAACATCGCACGAAACCCAAAAACTATCAAATGAATGCAGCTTGATTCCTTCCTCCATGCCATGCAAGAGCCCCAACACACCTTCCATCTCCGTTCCCTTGTCGTCGCGCACTTTTGTCTAATTATGGCCGAAGTCTGAAAACATTCAAAATGGAGCTGATGAAAGTCGGCCATTGGATGGTGATGTTCATAAATTTTAAAATGAGAAAATCAATTTTTTGATAACCGTGATAGTATAAAAGGAAGGGGAGAAGTATGGCGCATGTACATTAGGTGTGGGATATGTAAGGATGATACAAAGATCTCTTTTATACCAAATTCTAAAATCATTTATAAACTCCATTATAAATTTCTTAAACCCCTTATAAACCATTTATAAATTTTTTACCAGGTAATTTGTAAATCCTTTATAAAACAATGAAATTATTTATAAAACTCTTGTTATAGATCTATAAACTCATTTCTAAAATCCGTTTATAAATATCCATCTTTTTATAAACCTCTTGACTTGTGATTAATCTTCCCTTATATCTTCAAACCATTTTACAAGCTCCTCTTATAAAAAAAACCAAGTCGGTTTACAGAACTCTATTTATGAATCTCGAAAACATTATAAATAAACAATTATTATTAGCTTTTAACCTCTTAAAAACAATAGTTAATATTCAAACAATCATGGATAAAACAATCGTTGATCTTTAACATATAAATAACAATAATAAATTTCCAAAATATTATTAATAATCATTATTATTAATTTCAAACCATATTAATAATTTAAATAATTAACCCTTCAAAACATTTTAACATTAATTAAAAACTTTAAAGAATACTAATATTAGTAACCAAATTTTGGAACATGATATATTACCTTGATAACAATCCATACTTAAATCTTCAACCTAGTCATATCCATATTTATAAAACTATATTTAAGAATCTCTTTCCATTTTATAAAAACTTCCTTTCATAAAACCCATTTATTTATGAATTCCATTTATAACTTTATTTTCTTTATGATCGCAATTAAAACATCAATTAGCATACGTTTAATGCTACTTCCATATGGATAAATTCCTTTTATGAATCCCTTTTTATTTATAAAATATCGCTTAACATTGCAAATTTACCCTCACCTTCAATTCCCAAAATAGAGCCAACTATTTCTGAAATATCATTTCATATCTTATAATATATCCATTATTCTCCAATTTATTAAATGATAATATTTTCCTTTAATTTATAAACCCCATTGGTAAATCCATAATTTTGTTATCAAAATACCATTTTGCAAATCTTCACTTCCTTTGTAAAAATATCACTCGTGTAAATTATCCCATTTATAAATTTCATATTTGTAAATAAATTAAAATATATGTACCTATATACATATATATCACTATATACAAAAGATGATTAATAAATATTGTACCAACATAATTCTATTTCCATTTAAAACCATATCACTTGATTGTAAAAGACTGACATATTCTCTAAGATTTTAAAATTTTTAGTCATGGTTCCAAATCTCTTTTTAAAATATTTCATAAACTATTAAATTATAATATCCAAAAATCTTACATTTGATTTTAAAATAAATTACTCTTCAAATAATTCAAGACTAATTATTTAAAATATATATAATTTTCAAAATCGCTTGGAAATCTCTTTTTTAAATTAATCACTATTTTATGGTATCTTAAAATACCAAAATGCAAGGCTTATTGCTACTAAAGCACTATTAAGAAAAATCATGTTCATGCCATATAATATAACATCCAAAATATCATACATCTCAATATATATGAAAAATAAAATCAATAAAGGGAGGAATACTGTTGGATCCTTCCAACCTGTCCCTCTACATCACATATAGTATATAATCATAAACGTGTTAATCTACCATTCAAGGCAGGATTCGTATACAAAAGGTCTCCGCTCTTACAAGGGAACATAATAGGGACTCATATGCTCCAATAGATGAGAATTATCCAATACAATTAATAATAATTAGTAAATTATCCATATAGTCAATAACTATCAATAATAAATGTCCAAACATCCGACGAATAATTTTATTAAATATTTTATTTTTCGATTCACCCAAAACGGTGAGATTAACTCACATTGATTTTTAATAGTCGTCGGACGTTCCGTTTTGAATTAAAATTGAACGGACGTTCAATTTAACTAGAAATTAAAAGTAGCTCTGAACTCGCCCAATTCAACTTCATTGCCTAGTATTCGCTGGTATGAATGCAACACACTTGTCGTGCTCGAAACGGATCCCATACGAAAAAGTTACGGATTTATGAACATTTGAAATAATTTATATTATAATTAAAAAAATTAAATAAACATTTAAACCTTTTCTTCCATCTTCCCATTTTCGTTTCTAGGCAAATACACGCGCATGTTAGTTTTTTCATTTATTATTTTCTTCAAATCAAACTGCCGTGACTGCCATTAGCACGCCGCCAACCTCGCGCACCATCTCCGCAGCCATCGCGCCGCTTCCCATGCCTTCCACCGCGCTTGCGCGCGCATCGCACAAAACCCAAAAACTATCAAACAAACTGTAAAGACCTGGATTTTCCATCATTTGATTTTGAATATTTAAATGGTTTTAAATAGTGGATTTGGAATATAAATTGATTTTTGAATATGAAGATTTTGGTTGAAATTATAGAATGAATTTAAATTTCAAATATCTCGATTTATCGTAATATGGAAATAATGAATAATTGAAATTTGAGTAGAATATGAATCAAAATGATTTCTAATGTTGATATAAATTCTATTTGAATTAGAATTAAGTCAGTAAGTTTTTAAAACTGGAATTCCAAGTGATTTTGCCAATTTTAGTAATTGTCGATTTAATCGACACGTCAAAATAGCGATTCGAGGCACAGTCTCGGAATTCAACAAAACCAGTTTCATTAGACCGTAATAGTGTATTATTATCGGATTTAAAATATTGTAGCGATTGGAGTTACCGTTTGGTCGTACGTGATAGAAACACGTTGAAATTTATATCGAAAATTTAATATAATAATTGGGTTCAAAAAGCTATCTTCTATATATGATCGAATTGGGGTTCGAAACTAGTTCTATTGGGTTTCGAATATGTGTATAATATTAAGAACGCCAAGCGACACTTCCCGACAGGGTTTGGGATTTTGAGTTATATTAAACGAGATATTTGTAATTAAATAATATTATAAATTGTTAAAGTCCAACCCTCAACCGCCCTCTGTGTACAAAGCCGACCTAGTTATGTTGTATAGTCACCCTCTTTGTTTTCAAAATCGCGTATATTTCTTCCTTTTTCTTTTGGGAAAATCGGAATCAATTTGCACATAAAAAACAAAAAAATAAGAGCGAATCGCGATGGCAAGCGCGCCATCGTGAGTGGCAGGGAGCGATAAGGCGGCAGTCATTTAGGGTTGGGCGGCATTCACGATGAGGTGATCGAGGCGACCGGAATTCGTTAATAACAACCATGTCTTTGACCTCGTTTTCCAGTGTCGTCACCCATCGTTCGGCGATGGGGTTTAAAGCTTAGTTAAAGAGGGTGGCGGGGGTTACAAGCTGACGAAGTTTGGTTGCGTTTCACCACCTTTGGCGATCGAATTCTGGCATTGAAGGGCTGGCAGTTTTGGGTTTAATTTTAGAGCAATAAACAGAGGCTTCAGGAGGTCACAACAGTGCTGGAGGCTTGCTAGCAGCGTGGAGAGTCAGTGGCAGCCGTTGGGCCAGCTCTGCTTAGGCGTTGGTGCTATGCGGTGGTTCGAGGAGGCGTGCGACTGGGTTCGTGAACGCGGAGCATAAGCCGAAGGATGGAATCAGGGTAATCACGTTGTTAGTGTTCAATTAAGGTAATTAGTGGGTTTTATTAGTTGTTTAATTGAATTATTTAATTCAAATGTTTAAAATTGTATATCACATTCGTACGAAGTCCAAAATGAGAGAAACAAGTCAATTTTGGTCTATAGCTGTGAGATCTATGCAATTGGATTCCTCAAAAATATAATGATTGTTTCATATATAGTGATATATGATGTGATTGAATGATCTATTATGGATTGTGAGTGATTTGATTTTCTTGATGCTATTATATAACTAGCCTTAATTTTGTATTATATATACCACAAATAGTATTTCTGAATTTGAAAAGAAAATAATAGGAGAATTTGGGAATAAAAATATTTATACTTAGTTTTGGATTATTAAATAAGAGATGAGTTTGAATTAAATACAAGATTTGATTTTGGAAATTTATTTAACTATCTTGTAAAGTGTTTTCGATAAAGATATTTTGAAATAATCCATTCAAGGAATTTTTAAACAATAAGTTTTAAATGAAATTTCTTAAACTAGGGAATGAAAGTCGAATCAAAATTTAAAGAATTTGGAATATAGTTTCGATTTTATAAGGAATCTAATAGATTTCTAAATGATATTTTAAATAGAAATCGATTTACGAATGGAGTTTGTTTAATATAAATCTGTTGTTAACAAAGAAAAATCAGAAATGATAAATTTATAAACGATGTTTATAATAAGGTGGAATGATTATCATTTGATAAGTTAGAAATATAAAATTTACTGTGTGAGTTTATGATGAAATATGGAAAAAGGTTTAGATAAAAAGCGGATTCTGTTTTAGAATTTGGAGGTAGTTGTGAAATTGGAAATGACAATCAATTTGTGATAAACCGAAGAGTTTTATAAATATAAAAATGGTTATGTTGAATTTTTTATTGAGAAGTTAGTTTTGTTTATAAAAGAAGATTTAATTTCTTAAACAATGGAGTTTAAAAACTTTCGGTATTGAATTTTTTCGAAAAAATTGGTTATTTAGATATTCAATATTAGTTGAAATGAAGTTTTAATTTTTATAATAAGTTTTGTGAATCGATTATTATTACTCAAAAATGATTTAGAAATTAGTTATCGTCGTCTATTTAAAAAGTGTTTTAATATTTTAAATAAGTACTTAAACGTGTTGTAAAGACAAATCATTATTCTTCAAAAATACTTATTATTTTATATATGGAATTTAAAGCAAGTGATTGGGATGTGTTTATAAATACTCTCGAGATTTGTAAACCAAGTTATTTAATAGAGGCGGTTGTAAGAGAAATTTAATAATGGAAATTCTAGGAACTTAAGGAAATTTCCAAAATGTTTAAATACATCAACTTTGGAAATAAATTAGAATTCATAAAAGAAGTTAGAAACAAGTAGTTGAAATTATAGACAAGTATAATCGATTTTGGAAAATTTAAAGGAAGTTAACTAATGAATTCCGAAAACTTATAGAATCGGTTATAAATGAGAGAAGGAGTTTACAAGTAAATTGTAAAGGATTGAGAATTATGAATAAAATTGAATATATCCTAAGTATTGAAGATAAAATGATTTGGAAAAATTTACTTATAAATATTTCCTAAGTATTGGACTGGGAGGATTTTAAATATTTTAACTAAGAGATTATTATTATAGAAATATTTTTCAAAAGTGTTGAGTTATAAATTAAATTGGAGAAAAATATTCTAAGTATTGATATGATTTGAAAATATCCTACTATGGATATATGTATTTGGAATTGTTTTTAATTATTGAATATACTAGAAGAGATTTGAAGATATATCCTGGTAAAGATAGTTTGAAATGAGTGTTTTGAAAGATTTATAAAATTGGGACTAGCGACTCCTTATGTGTGAAATTTGATAGTTAAATAACCTACTATCAAACTGTCCAAATTCGTTAATCGTTTCAAAGAGACCGAGATCAGATTTAATTACCCGAAATCCACTTCGATCCAATTTTTGCGCTATGAATTGTGACATCTCGAAGATAATGGAGATGGTGATCTTGAAGGAGTTTCGATTTGTTCATACCCAGAAAAACTTGTATGGATGAATGTTATCATTTGCATCGTGGTCTGGAAGGCAATGTTAGCATTCCAAGTATGAATGCTATTCTAAAAGATAAAAGTAGCCTCAAGCCTCATCAATTGGGAATGACTAAAATATGGGAGATGTCGTAGGGCTAAGTGGGTAGCACCCAAGTAGGGTAGTTTTCATCTAGATACCCACGGATATATTATAATTATGGATATGGTTGTGCATGAAAAAGAGAGTGCTCGATAAGGTGGGAACACTCGGGGGATAACATATTCGGCACTATCCAGCAAGGGGTAGGCCAGTGCAATGTTGGTAGGGATCGTTAGGTATGATCTCGGTGCATTTTTCTAGAGATGTACTGTGGCTCACGGTACCCCAGTAGCCTGTCATTGTATGGAATCCAATATCCACTACGGGCCTGTACGGTTTTAGTTGTATACCAAATATGCTGAAACGTGAGATGCAAGCATTTCAGCCGTTTCATAGTTTAGTTCCTACAAACGCTATCATAATATCAGATGATTTTGATAAAAAAATATTTTGGTTATCTTAAGGTAAATACTCGTCATATTTATGTGTGACGTGGTCTTACGAGTTACCTTTGTTTTTCAAAAGGATTTTGAAAATAATTAAATTCAAATTGAGTGTGTTTTCTCATGCTGGTTTTCCAGACTGACTCAAGTGTTATTTGTTATAATGCTCGGGTCAGATCGAGTATTAAAGATTCAGGTTAGGATGCTATAGAGCTCAGGAGACGAACTGGAGGGGTCTCAGGCGTATCTCACGTATTTGACTATATTCTGCTATGTGTGTATAATGTATATTTAACACTTGCGGGGACAAGTCATTATAACTGTCTAGATTGATTTGTTGGTTGTTGTATTTTGATGATTCTATGAATATTAATTTCTACAGTTTGTTTTTGTATAAAGATCGGTTATTATCTATTATATATGTTATTCCGCCGCGATCGTGAGATTCTATATTGTTGTGTTGTTTCTTCTTCAATATTCTTCTTCTTCACCCCTAATGATCTGTTATTTTCAGCACTCGATTGCTCGTCATGCTATAATATGAATGTATTGATGTCAATTTTCGAGAGTCAAACCCCCCCATTACATTTGGTATCAGAGCTGAAGGTTAAACTAGAACCTTGGATTTGGTGGGAATTACTCATTAGAGATAGGGTCTGTAGTACCCTAGAATGAGTCTGAGTGTATCATAGATATAGCATGTATTTGTTAGTGAATATAAATTGTTTTATTTTGCGTTGACTTATTAATTGAGTATTTATAAATTTTGATCGGTATGGTCTGGAAAACTTTATCGATAGGGGTTTCTAAACTCTGAATAAGTTAAATCGACGTAGTATTGGTTTAAAGTGGGTAACTGAAATAATTTTACCCAAATTATATTTTGATATAAGAGAAATAATTTTTTGAAATTACTATAGTATATTGATGTGTTTGGTTCTTACTATTATAATCCAAACAAGATTATAAAAATTGAAATGGTCATATATAATAAAATTAAAAGGTATAAGCATGAATTTTACAAATTAGTTAAAGCTAAAATTTGATTCAAACCTTTGAAAAATTAAATCCCGAAAAGTTTGGAAATGTTTTCCAAGGCATTTTGAAATTAATAATGGTAATTTCATTGTGAAATGTATTTGAATAGAAAATATTTTTAAATGAATTTTGAAGGTGATAAAAGCACTGAACTCACTTCAGTCGTTGGAAAATAATTCTAATGATGATCGCGACATCATAGGTGTTCATTTTCGTGTTTCTAAGTGACGGATTGCTACCAAAAGATTAATTTTCTATGGAAGTTGTTTGGAAAGCAAATTTGGTTTAAATTGAAAACTATGATTCGATATACAAAGGAGTTATGTATGTATAAATCGTTCCAAAATTATTTTTGAAATAAAACGGGTTTTGAATTTTGGAAATAGGCAATGAACCAATTATCTAATTAGTGGACCAAATTTTAAAATTTAACCTTGCATATTGAAATTTAACTTAAGATAAGTTAGACGAGGAATTCGAAGGAAATTGAAATTATTTTGTAATGAATTAAAAGGAATAGATGTGGACTTGAGTTATAAATAGAATTCAACTCAAGTGGTGAATATGTTTTGGATGTGTTAATGAAAAAGACATTGGTGGTGAATCGAGATGAATAGACTGAATGAACTAATAATACAATATGGGTGAAATATGAATTGAATACAAGCGAATTGAATGCGAATCAATTGAAATTAAATAAGTGGTATATGAATCACATGAAAGTGAATAAACGAGATGAGAATCGTTAGATTGTGTATGGACTCAAGTAAGATTTATAATTTGAAGTAAATAAGTTGTATAGCTTATAAATTGAGCAGATGGAAAGCAAACCAAATTGAAAAAATGGTTAAACATTTGTGTGAAGTAAACAAAATATGGAATTAAGTTACAAGGTGTAATTTAACTTAAGTTAGTTAGTATGATAAATCAATAAATTAAATATGATTGGAAATTTAAACTTGCAAAGAAGATTTAACTTAAAATGAGTAAATGGAATGGAATTCAAGTTAAGATAAATAAATTAATTTTTGGAAATGAAACTTAACTTAGTTAAGTAAATTGGAAGCAAACTAATTAGAGAATTAATTAGTGAATTGAATGTTGAAATGAGAATTGAGTTATATATGGAATTCGACTTATGTGTAAGCAAATTTAATATATTTTTGAATGTTGTCGAATAAAAGGAAATGGATTGAAATAGTGATGAATTAATTTAAAAATGAGCTTGGTGTAAGTATAAATAAATTGAATATGGTTTTGAGATGTTATGTAAATAAAATTTGAGCATGAACTTAAGTCTTAAAGTAGAAATAAATTCAAGTGTTATATAAAAGGTTATAATAAACCTTAATATGTATTTTATGAGGTGAGAATTTAAATCAAGTAAGTTAAATGAATGGTTTTTATGAATTGGTTCATAAATGAATTGGCATGGAATAATATATCACTGAATATAAAATTGAGAAAACAGGATTTTGTGTATAAATTGAATGTGGATAAATAAAAAATTGATAAATTGATTTGGAATCAATTTAAAATAGCTATAAACTGCGATAGTCATTGTATTAAATGAATATCTTCGAATTTGCATGGAAAAATTTGTCGTTTGATGTAAACGGAAGCCAACAAATTTTTTGAATCAATGAAAAACTATATAAATTGATTTAGAAGCAATTTGGAGTGGACATAAATATGTTGAGTGCAAATATGATTGGAATGCTAATAAATTGTTGGGAATCATTTGGAATTGAATAAATGGCATATAAGATGGATTAGAAGTGAATAATTAAATGTTGGGACATTGTATTTGCATGTACACGCTAGATATACATATTATAGCGTGTTTTGTTGCAAAATTGGTTATACATCCATGATATAACATGTTAGTTTATGAAAACAATGTGTTTAACTAGTAGAAATGAATGTACTGCTATTAAATTTCATATACATGAAACTGATGGGATTTATTTAAGTAAGTATAGGTATAGGATGACTATTTGGATATATTTTTGTTGCAGATTGCATATAAATTGAGCGAGTTTGCTTAATCACGCTAAAATAAGGTACACTTATGAATTTAGCGCGCGAAAAATAAAATATTGATATATATTATGTTTTTCGGCCATGAGAGCCGATGTATATCTTTTTATCATTTTTGTCATATTGCAAAAGGATCTCCGTAGAAGGAAGACGCTGTTAAAAAAATTTGAAAATTTAGTGTGCTAGAAAAAAAAAATGAAAATTTTTGTTAACCAAAATTGATTTCGAATTGTAATTGAAATAAGTGATTTTGGTTTAGAAATGGAAAATAAATGTTTGATATGGAACAAATGGATTTATAAAAGTGAAATACGGAGTTTTAACTAAGTAGGTTTTGATAAGTTAATGAGTTTGGAGCATTTTTCCTACCTAGCAATTTCGGGGACGAAATTCTTTTAAAGGGAGGAATGTAACGACCCGGATTTTCCATCATTTGATTTTCAATATTTAAATGGTTTTATATAGTGAATTTGGAATATAAAATGATTTTTTAATATGAAGATTTGGGTTGAAATTATAGAATGGATTTAAATTTCAAATATAGCAATTTATCATAATATAGAAATGATGAATAATTGATATTTGAGTTGAATATGAATCGAAACAATTTCTAATATTAATATAACTTCCATTAGAATTAGAATTGAGTTAGTAAGTTTTTAAAATTGGAATTCTAAGTGATTTAGCCAATTTTTGAAATCTCAATTTAATTGACACGTTAAAATAGCGATCTGTGGCATAGTCTCGGAATTCAACGAAACCAATTTCATTGGATTTGTAATAGTGTATTATTATCGTATTTCAAATTTCATAACATTTGAAGCAACCGTTTGGTCGTACGAGATAGAAACGCATTGAAATTTATATCGAAAATTTTATATAATAAGTGGCTTCAAAAAGCTATCTTCTCCATACGATCGAATTGGGGTTCGAGACTAGTTCCATTGAGTTCGAAATAAAGGTATAATATTAGGAATGACAGGCGGCATGCCTCGATAGGTGTTCGGGATTTTGAGTTATATTAAACGAGATATTTTGTAATTAAATAATATTATAAAATGTTAAAGTCAAACCCTCAGCTACCCTGTGCATATGAAGTCGACCTACTTATGTTGTATATCCGCCCTCTTTATTTTCAAAATCGTGTATATTTCTTCCTTCTTCTTCTGGGAAAATCGAAGTCAATTTGTACATAAAAAAAGCGAGCAAATCGCAATGGCAAGCACGCGATCGCGAGTGGTAGGGAGTGACAAGGTGGCGGTCGTTTAGGGTTGGGTGGCGTTCACGATGAGGTGATCAAGACGACCGAAATTCACTAACAACAGCCGCGACTTTGACCTTGTTTTCCAGCGCTGTCACCCATCGTTAGGCGATGGGGTCTAAAGCTAAGTTAAAGAGGATGGACGGGGATACAAGCTGACGGAGTTTGGTGGCGTTTCGTCACCTCTGGCGATCAGATTCTAGCATTGAAGGGATGACATTTTTTTTGTTTTATTTCATAACAAAAAGAGGAGACTTCAAGAGGTCATAGCAACGCTAGGGGCTTGCTAGCAGCATGAAGCGTCGGCAGCAGGCATTGGGCCAGGTCCGTTCACGCGGTTGTGCTATATAGTGGTTTGAGGAGGCGTGCGACTAGGTTCATGAACGTGAAGCATGAGCCGAAGGATGGAATCAGGGTAATCACGTGGTTAGTGTTCAATTATGGTAATTAATGGGTTTTATTAGTTGTTTAATTGAATTATTTAATTCAAATGCTTAAAATTGTATATCTCATTTGTACGAGGTCCAAAATGAGTGAAATAAGTTGAGTTTGGTTCGTAGCTACGAGATCTATGCAATAGAATTGGTTTTGAGATTTTTGGAGTCAGCTAGGATTTCAGATTAAATTGAACATCAATTTAATTTAATTTAAAATTGGAACGGATTGTAAATTAAAAATCAAGGTGAGTAAATCTCACTCAATTTGGTTGACTGGTTTAGTCTATAGCAATTAAAAATTATTTATTAGTTGATTGGTTGAATTCATATATTATCATCAGTTGAATGTTGAAAATTTTTTATTGGTTGATTAATAGCTTGTTACATTCCCTCCAATTAGAGCGGACGAGATACTATGCGCCCTGCATAATAGCGAATGATCCCATATTACCATGATATCCCATCTCGAAGCGGGATTGGTATTTTATGTTATACAACGTCTGTGGATGTGAGGAAACAGGTTGGAGGTATCCAATTGGATTCCTCAAATATATATTGATTGTTTCATATGAAGTGATATATGATGTGATTGAATGATCAGTTATGGATTGTTATGTGATTTGATTTTTTTATTCTATTGTAGCACTGGCCTTAATTTTGTATTATAAATACCACAAATTATATTTTTGAATTTCAAAAGAAAATAAAAGGAGAATTTGGAAATAAAAATATTTATACTCAGTTTTGGATTATTAAATAAGAGATGAATTTGGATTAAATATAAGATTTGATTTTGTAAATTTATTTAATTATCTTGTAAAGTGTTTTCAATATAGATATATTTAATAATCCATTCAAGGAATTTTTAAACAATAAGTTTTAAATGAGATTTCTTAAACTAGGGAATGGAAGTCGAAATCGAGATTTTTAAAAGAATTTGGAATATAGTTTGGATTATATAAGGAATAGATTTCTATATGAAATTTTAAATAGAAATCAATTTATAAATGGAGTTTGTTTAATATAAATCTTGTTAACAGAGAAACCGGAAATAAGTTTACAAAATTATAAACGATGTTTATAAATAAAGTGGAATGATTATCATTTGATAAGTTAGAAATAAAAAACTCACTATGTTAATTTATGATGAGATATGGAAATTGGTTTAGAAAAAAAAAGTTGATTTATTTTGGAATTTGGAGAGAGTTGTGAAATGGGAAATGAAAATTGATTTGTGATAAATCGCGAGAGATATATAAATATAAAAATGGTTGCGTTGAATTTTAAATTTTTTTTATTGAGAAGTTAGTTTTTTTAAAAGAATATTTAATTTCTTAAATTAAGGAGGTTAAAAAACTATTTTAGTATTGAAATATTTTTGGAATAAAGGGTTATTTAAATATTCGATATTAGTTGAAATGAAGTTTTAATTTTTATAATAAGCTTTGTGCATCAATTATTATTACTTATAAATGATTTAGAAATTGGTTATTATAACGACCCAAAATTTTGGATATTTGAAATTATAATATTTAATTGATTTTTAAATATTTAAAAGTTGATTTTTAAATTGAATTTTAAATATAACGATTTATTGGATAATTTAATAACTGAAATTAGTAAAATAATTGAATGTTGATTTTTAAGCTTGATAAAAATGAATTTAAAGGCTTATTAAATTTATATTACTAAGAATGAAGATAGTAAAACTTTTAAATTGGATTTAAAGCGATTTACTCGATTTTAAAAATATCTCGTTTGAATTAACATATAAAAATAGCCTTCCAGGGCACAGTCTCAAAATTCAAAGAAACCAGTTCTATTGGATCCGTAATAGTGTATTATTATTGGATTTTAAATTTTGTAGCATTTGGAGTTATCGTTTGATCGTACGGGGTATTAACACGTTGAAATTAATATCGAAAACTCAATATAACAATTGAGTCCGAAAGGCTATTTTCTCCATACGATCGATTCAGGACTCGAAACCTTTTCCATTGCGTTCGCAATAGGGATATAGCATTATGAACGTCTTGCAGCACACATCGATAGGGATTCGAAATTTTAAGTTGCTTAAATCGAGATATTTTAAAAATTAAATTAATATATTGTCAATTCAACATTTCTTTTCAGTCGAAAGTTCTATCCAATCAGCCCGGTGATGTGATCGTACCTTTTACTTCTTCAAAATGCTTCCTTATTTCTTTCTTTTATAACAACCGAGTCAGAGCAAAGGAAAAAAAAGCATGGCAAACTTCAGAAAAAGATATCTCATAAAATACTTGATAAAAAATCCAAAACAAGTTTGTAAATTTATGTCTTTGCATTCTCTTCAATTTGGCTTATATTTTGAGAGATGCGGCTATGTTTGAGTTGGCCATCAGTAATGATCGAATGCGAGTCAATGGCTAGGGTTTGTTTTTGTTTAGGTTGAAGGGGTTTTAGCTTGATCGGAGAAGGAATGTGGGTTCAGCATATCGAGGCACACCTACGACTGGTTTTTCGGGGCACTCGGTGGCCGTTTGGATTTTGCGTCCATGCGTATGGGACCCTATGCACCCCCGCATAGTAGCAGATGACCCTATATACCGCGATATCCCCCTCGAAGTAGGATTGGTATTTCTATGTTATGCTAACATCTGTGGTTATAGGAAAACAGTTTGGAAGGATACAACTGGATTCCTTAAAAATGTTGAATTAAATTTCACATATATTGATATATGATTAGTACGAGAAATCTATGATAGATTATCGTGTGATTGAACTTATTGGATGCTATGGTATTATTAGACTAAATTTTAGTACTTTAAAATATCATAAATATATATATTGAGTTTGAAAAGAAATTAAAAAAGAATTTTGGAAGTGAAGTATTTATATTGAAATCTGGATTAAGTAAAGAAATTTGGTAGTATAAAATAAATTATTGACTTTGTACTTGAATATTCCACGATGTTTAAAATGAAGACTTTGGAATAATGTAAATAAAGGATTTTAAATAAAAAAACTTCAATGATAATTGTTTAAATGAAAAATGATTTTAAAATCGAGACTTGAAAATAGATTGGATGAATAAAAAGGGAATTTGGAAATATTTATAAAATTGGTTATATTAGATCCTTAGTAAGATTTCTAAATTACGGAATGGAAGTAAATCGAGGTTTGGTTGATTTTGGGATATAGTTTGGGTTATTTGTAGAGATAATTTATAAATGGAATTTAGTTTAAGAAATTTATTTACAAATGGTATTTAATTTAGAATCAAATTATAATGAATTTAAGTGATGTGAAACCGTTAAAACTAGAATTGGAAACTGTGAGATTTATAAACAGTGTTTATAAAAAAGTAAAGTGATTATTAGTTGATAAATTGAAGATATAAATTCACGTTATGAATTTATAATGAGACGAGAAAATCATTTTAAAAATAAATGATAGATTTACTTTTAGAAATGTGAAAAAAGGGATTTACAAAATTTGATCGTAAATTGAATGGTGTTAAGAGAGATTTATAAATATTAAATTGGTTAATTTGGTATTTGGAAAATATATTTTATTGAGAAGTTAAATTTGTTTTGACAAGAGGATTTTAAATTATTGAACTGGGTAATTTAGAAATGTTTAAAATATTTAGAAAGTTAGTTATTTAAATATATTTAAATTGTCAGTATGAATTATAAATTTTATAACCAGTCTTGTAGGTCGACTAGAATTGTATAAATAAATCAAAATTAATTATTATTTCAAAGTTGTATGATTATTTTAAATTGTTTAAAGTTTATTTAATTATTAATTAAGTTTATGATGGGTTGATATTAAGTTAATTGTTTTTTAGAATTAATTAGTATTATTATTTTAAAAGATAAATTATTCAATATTAATATTATTTTATATAATAATTTTATAGAAGAGTATTTGCCTAAATTAAACTTGGAAAATTACTATAGAAACTTTATAAGTATTATTTTGAGAAAATTATTAAATAAAGTTTTCAGAAAGTAATGGTATACTTCAATGGCGAAATCGGAGTCAGAGATTGCCTGTAGTTAAGTTTTAGATTTTTCTAGGATAAAGACGTAATCATTTAGCTGTGAATCCATGGTGGATACCGCGTGATGCTTTCCATATTTATTGTAAAGGGTTTTTCAAATATTTTTCAAAATAATGGTTAGAGAACATACTTACTTCGATAAGATAAGTACACACATTTTTATAAAGAGAATTAATTTAATTTTAAATTAAATTAAATGAGACATAGTGTTTTTAGTTGTTTACGCCCCTTTTAGCAAGGCCATGATCCAAAAGATTAACTGGAAGCTAAAGATAGTTCGTCCCAACGATCAGTTGTATACAGGTCAGCTATGGATGTCAGTAAATTTTGTCTGAGTCCGTATCAAGCTACAATTGATATGACATGACAATAGAAGTTGTGGGAGCCGACATTTCAAGTTTCAAGTCAATCCGAGTTCGTATGCTCAAGATATGATCGATACAAGTTAAGGTAAACACACCGTTCGCATCGATCCCGACACTTTGTTCAAATCCATCCAGAGAAGTCCTATTCATTTCCATATGTTCGTATCCATCAGGGAACGTCTGATTTCGAATCGATCATGTTCGAATCGATCCACGGTTGCGATGTTCGAGTCCACCGAGTTCGGGTCGATCAGAGTGACTTCGCCTCGTATCCATAGTGTTCGTATCGATCCAGCGAAGCCTTAGTCGTATCCATCGAGCTATCGACAGTTCATATCGATCTATCCCTAACGATCGCATTGATCGCCCAAAAATGCATTTCGTGTCAATCGGACTTTAATCATTTCGTATCGATCGAAAGAATGATATGAACCACACACAAAATGACGTAGCCGATCGACACGAACGAGGCAATACGGTTGATCGATACAAGCAACACAAAACATGATAGATGCGAAAAGGGATCCAATCTTGGGTACGAATAAGACTTGGTCGACTCGGCACAAAAGTGGAGCGATCCAAGAATCATGCACCATATCACCTTGCGCACACGTGCTAGAGATCGAGTCGAACAGACCGATACGAAATGTATCGATGCGAACGGTGCAGCCCACCGAAAGCATGAATTTGCATCGATCATATCTCCTAATGCACAAGTCCAAATGCTATGAAACTTTCATAGGAGGTTACGTACAAGCTGAGGAATATTCACGCCAAGTTTCGACTCCATTGGACAAATTCTTGATCGATACGCAATTGGTTCGTATCGATCACAGATCGAGTCGAAATTGTATGGGATCGATAGCATGGGCCCCCTCACGTGCCAAAAGAAGTCTCCCGTAGTTTGAGCGAGATATCAGCCTCCTACGCCTATAAATAAATCCCCAGGGACTACAGATAAGGGATCTTTTTGGTTCCTCGACGTCCAGACTCTACCGAATCCATCTTTGTACTCCATAGCTGTTGTTTTACATGAATTTCAGAACCGTAATTTGTTGCAATCCATTGTAATCAATTGTAATCGACAAGTGAACATCAATAAAGTCATCAAACTTGAAAGTGGACGTAGGCCGGATTGCCGAACCACTACAAACACTGTGTTTTTTACCGTTTTCTTCTTAATTTGTGAGTGTTCTTCATTTTAGATTCTCTATATACTTGTTATCTGTGATCTACAATTGTGAACTGGAGCTTTCATCGACTATTGGGTGTTTGTGACCATTTTTGGAGCAAACATTTTGGTGCTTTCATTGAGAAATGAAATCAGGGATTCTATCACTTGGAAGTTGAATTTGAAGGCTTAGGGACTCAGATCTGAAAGCTATGATAAGGCAATCAAGTAGAAGGCAAAGAGAAGAAAGGCGTCAGCATGAAGGCAGTCAGGAGGCTTCCTAAAAAGCGAACCAAGCTTCAGTCTTCATCATCCGAGATGAGATGGAGATGATGATAGGAGCTATGCATGAAGAGCTTCTAAAAAAACAGGAAGAGATGATGCAGAATTTGCTTCAACGAACTGGACAAACCGGAGTACAGAATCAAGCCAACGCAGCTATAGGAGATGCTGGAGATAGGGATCGGGAGCAAGGAGCAACCAGAATTAAGAATGGGCAGGACCATCTGGCACAACCCAGAACTAGGGGGACTTATCCGGAACATGTAGACCCAATCCCGGACAGAATACCAGGTGGAGCTGCGCAACACGGCATCAACAAATAAATGAATGCTCATTCAGGAAGGTAGTTCCTAGGAATCCCTCCTAAACTCGGGGGGCAAAGCAGAAGCAATAGACAAGGGCTATCGCTTGACGACGGTGACAAATTGGCAGAGATGGTCAGACGAGCCATGAGAGGTGGACTAGTGAATAGAGATCCGGAGGATATGAACAGGAGTCCCTTTGCTCCTACGATAAGGCAAGCCAGGAATCCACCAGAATTCAAGTTGCCAACATTGGAAATGTATAATGGGAGGATAGATCCTGCGGTTCATCTGATGAAGTATATGAGGCATATGGAAGTGCTGGGGGCATTAGAGGAGGTCATGGCCCGGTGCTTCCCATTGTATTTGGTAGACATTACGGTGCTGACAACTGGAGAATGGCTCCATTGGAACATGGACCGATTTGACTGAGAAGTTTAAGAGGCAATTTAGGGTTCACATCTCGAGACCCAAGAATGTGATGAGTTTGGCGTAACTAAAGCAAAGATCCGGGGAATCTTTGAAGAGCTTTTTAACATGATTCAACGTAGTGGCAGCATCGGTGGATCGACCAGATCCATCCATGGTTTCAATGGCAGCCGTATCTGGCATAGATGAAGGTATAGAATTCAAGAATTCACTGACATGGGATCCCCCTATGGATCTAGGGGAATTTTATCATGAGGCCAAAGGATTTTTACGATTAGAGGATACAAAAGCTGAAAGAGAGGAAGGAGAAGAAATCGATGTTTATGCAATCAAGGACGAAAATCCTCCTTAAAAAGGTGCAGGAGCTGGAAAAGGGAAACGAAAGACTGAGGATAACGGTGATGGATCAACGCGACCACGAAAGGAACCAAGATTCACCTCATATACGGAGCTGAATGGGACTTTGGAACGAACCTACCATGATACCAGGTGGCAGATTCCTTATCGAACGCCAATGAGGAGGGATTCGCCTAACAATAAGAGAAGGTCAGACAAGTATTGCTTATTACACAAGCTGAATGGTCATAGCACGAATGATTGCAGGCACTTGAAGGATGAGGTTGAGGGGAATATCCGGAATGGTCTGTTATCGCAGTATGTAAGAAGGGGAACAACAACGGTGGGACGGCCACCACTTTCATCAACTGGGAACGGCTTAGGATCGGGGCGTCATCTTATTATCAATTGATTGAGATAATGACAAACGAGTGGCAAACTACACACCGACGCGATTAAGTTGTTTACACTTGTACAGGACTATGAACGATCCTCAGGCACGCTTTGATACGACTATAAATCACATCAATGTAGGTGTTTGCGCTCTGACGTCCCTATTTTGCTTTTATTTTTTGTTTCTCATGTTTGGACTTGATTTTGTTTGACATTTCTGTTGAAAAACTCAGTTGAATGGATATTTGGTTTTGATAATTCTGAAACGGCCAAGTCACTTACACATGTACGGGATCGCGAACGGTCGCCAGACTTGCTCTAAGGTGGCGATAAACCGCCAAAACCGACAATTTAGAAATTCACTCGAACATGAAATCTGACATTAACGATACTAAGTCTCCCTAAGGCACACACAGTTCGAGCGAACGATATCCGATCGCGAAAAATCACAATTCGTCTCGAACGGCACCCTACCGCGAGCGGTCATAATTCGCTTCGAACGGCACCCGACCGCGAACGGTCATAATTCGCCTCGAACAACACCTAATCGCGAACGATCACAAATCGCCTCGAACGGCACCCTGACCGCAAAAGGTCACCATTCGTCGCGACCGGCATCCGACCACGAACGGTCACATATAACCTCAAATGACATACGGTCTTGAGCGATCGTCATTCACAGGCATGTAAGACTATCAGCCTCTTCGTAGGACATTAATAGGATACGAACATCCAGCTTATCGAACTACAAAACACACCTTCCTATCGTAAGGCATGTTTTGGGGGGCAAATGTTATCCCGCCTTTTAGCAAGGCCATGATACCAAAAGATTAACTAGAAACTAAAGATAATTCGTCCCAATGATCAGTTGTATATGGGTCAGCTATGGATGTCGGTAAATTTTGTCCGAGTACGGATCAAGCTACAATTGTATGACATGACAATCGAAGTTGTGGGAGCCGATGTTTCAAGTTTCAAGTCAATCCGAGTTCATGCACTCAAGATATGATCGATACAAGTTAAGATAAACACGTCGTTCGTATCGATCCCAACACCTTGTTCGAATCCATCCAGAGAAGTCCTGTTCATATCCATATGTTCATATCCATCAGAGAATGTCTGATTTTGAACCGATCATGTTTGAATCGATCCACGGTCACAATGATCGAATCCACCGAGTTCGAGTCGATCAGAGTGACTTCGCCTCGTATCCACAGTGTTTGTATCGATCCAGCGAAGCCTTAGTCGTATCTATCGAGCTATCGACAGTTCGCATCGATCAATCCCTACAGATCGCATCGATCACCCAAAAATGCATTTTGTGCTGATCGGACTTTAATCAATTCATATCGATCGAAAGAATGATATGAAACACACACAAAACGATGTAGTCGATCGACACGAACGAGGCAATATGGATGATCGATACGAGCGACACAAAACACGATCTATGCGAATAGGGGTCCAATCTGTACGAATAAGACTTGGTCGACTTGTATAAAAGGTTGAGCTATCCAAGTGTAACGAGCCGAAATTTTCGATCCTGAAAATTCCAGATTGTTATGAAAAGAGGAAAGAGATAGAAGAAGAAGAACAGAAACACCAACATCTCACATTCGCAGCGGATAAAATATAATAATAAATAATAACAGTTTACAAAGAATACTATATCTGCCGATTACATTTAATATACATCAGAGTTTTACATACATACAGTCACTGAACATATGCAAGTATCATGCCTCAGATTAACAATAATATAAAAAAGCGGAAATACTCTATACGCTATTGCCATCCAGCTCGCCTCCTGAGCTCCAGAACGTCCTAACCTGGAAATCTGTAATACTCGGTCTGACCCGAACATTACATCAAAGTAACACCCGGGTCAGGCTGGAAACCAGCGTGAGTGAACCCATAACAAGAAATACTAAGATATAAAACTTATCTGAAAACCCGGGTAACTCGTACCTCTAGGTGTTCTTAACATGTTATAGTCAATTACTAATTACCAAACAATGTTTTTACTGTTACTTGATTTAAATGACCATGTTATTTGATTTATTCTATTTCCGCTTATTTGATTCTAAACTCAAATCTATAAAAAAGACGAGGTGGTTTTCGGGTATTTGCCGATACCCGACCCCCGACCTCTTCTAATCTAATGTCCTCTTAATTCAAGTTGTTTAGGTGAAAAACAATTCAATGTCTTAAACAGGATGTCGATTTACAAAATATTCCATCACGGTTCAACCTAGCATTGCATATCACATAGCATCACGCAATAATTCAATCATTCCATACAATTTAATCATCCATAAGCAAGATTAATTTGTTATACAATTTCTAATCAATCTAATTTAATCACCAAATAGATTAAATTAAATTAATTACTTTTAAATTCTTCTTAATTAGAATTAATTATAAAACATGTATATTATTTAATTTATTAATTATTCTCATTAATTTAATTATCCTTAAATTACTTATGTTAATTAATTAATTTTTAATTAACTACATTAAGTAATTATCCTTTAATTCCTTAAGACCTTAATCAATCAATACTCAAATCTTATTTAAATTAAATGCTTGAAATTGTTTTACACAAAATCACATGAGATCTTAAATGTAGATATATGTGCACATATATGTATGGGTGTGTAAACATGTATGCAATTATCTTTACGTTGAATCCTTTGCTCAGTACTCTCTACACACCCAGGTATCTTTACGGTGGATCCTATGTCTTGCACAGTTCTCCTGAGTTTGCAAGTTTGGACAAAATACTGCTTTTGAAACTCAGGTATGCTGGAGACATGGTTTTTTTCTTCTTTAAACCTTTGTTAAAGCTGAGAAATAGGTGTATACTAATATTCCTCCTTATTCCTAATATCAGAATATAATATAGAACTCTTATATTTATGCCAGTAATAAGATTTAAGTAGATTGTGTTATCTGAAACTTCCATATTATTATTATTATATTTTTTTTTAGAGAAATGGTTTCAGAGAGTTTGTAAATCTAAGCATACCTTTACATATTAAGAACAAACTTATTTAATACGAGGACCGAGCAAATCAAAGATTAAACCATAATCAAACTGCATCAAGAGATATCAAGAGGGGAAAATCAAACTGTGGAATAAAAATATATTTCCAGTAAGTCAAATATGAAGGACCTTAAACCAAAGCATTTCCCAGTACTGAGTGAATTATATCATAATCAAACTTCATCAAAAGATGTCAAGAAAGGAAATCAAACTGTGGAATACAGAAACATATTTCCAGTCAGTCAAATATGAAGGACCTTAAACCAAGGCATTTCCCGTTACTCAAAATCAGTGAGTCAAATTTCATTACTAATGCAGATTTAATAAAATAAAACCAAAATTCGCTCCTAACTCACTGGTTTGTAATATGTACTCAGGTGTACAGCTAAGGCAATTTTTAGGCTGCCCTTTTAATGCGTAGGTTAAAGTAATTACGGAATTTCCATTTATCGGGTAACTTCCAGAACTCCTTAATCCATCTATATAAAAAAAATCAAATTTTTATATTGTTAAGATTCATATGCTAATAACAGTCATCATCCTAAAAAAAAAATCAAACATGCGCCATGATTTCAATTATTGATTGTCAATTAAAATAATGGAACTTCATGCTAGCATTGCAATACAAGTGAACTTAAAGTTTAAACCTTAAACTACAATTCGATTCAATGCTAGTTACAGGACTACCAAATTTTTATATGAATACAAGGGTGTGATCCTTTTATCTCAATGGAAATTCTTCAATTAATTAACAATCTTTAAATTCAAGCAAACAACCACAAATCGGCTACTGTTGCGAACAAATTACTCAATTCAAATTCATGCAAGCAATCATCCAACTAAAAAAATAAATCCTAATCAACATAGAAATCGCTATCTAGTTCAGATCTACATTAGCTAGTCCCGAAACTCAAAATATTGGTAAAAATAAAATTGCTTAGGATAAAACTCACCGTATTTTGTTGACTAAAGGGACAGAGAAGGGTTTGAGAATGCGAAAATTTGTTTGTTGATTTGAAACTGATCTGGAGCTTGCTAATTAGTCGATTTGCAACTTGAATCTGATTTTAAAACTGATCTTGAATCTTCTAAGTTTACTCCGGTTAAAATAGGAAGCAAGATCTGATTTTTCTTTTTGGTTTTGGGTTTTTTTATCTTCTGAATGACGAAAGAGGATTGAGAAGTTTGGTTTTGTGAAAGACGAAAGAGTTATGAACACAGCCTATACTCTAATATTATTAAATTAAAAGAAACCATCAACACTTGTCTATGCATGCTTTATAAAAGCTACTAATGTCAAAACCCTATAATTCATTTTCCTTTATGTTATATTAATATATGGTTAATGTTTTTAAATTTTATCTATTATATTTATCTCATGAATTCCAAAAGATATATATATATATATATATATATATATATATATATATATGAGCTTCTCTTTTTTTTTTACTTTAAATATTCTTTGAAAATTTAATATATTGAATTCAAATTAATGCTTTCTATTCACCAAACATATATATATATATATATATATATATATATATATATGTATATGCACTTAAAATTTTCAACATTATAGAGTTTGCATATATACATTTATATATTTGTTAATTCACTAGAAGATTTTTCAATTTCAGATATTTATAATTTAACATTTATTATAGTTTCAAATCTATTTATATACATCCAGATAATTTAAATTATCAGAAATTTAAATTTGTTCAGCTTACAAATCAGTATTTAACAAATTAATCTTGTTCATTATCAATTAACAGTTGTTCAAATATCCGGGTTATCACATCCCTCTCTCCTTTGAATTTTTCGTCCTCGAAAAGGAACGAAACTAGAATTTTAAAATGCTTATTATCAGAAAATTATTCTTTAATCATTTTAAAACACCTTTAAAATCTACATAGTATTATAAAATAGTTTTTATAAAAATACTTTCTATAACTCGATGTTTCAATAAGTCCGTTCTTGTTCTCACAGAAATTCGGTCATACGTTGATCAGGCGTACGACTGAAAATCTGTAAGTACTTAGCAGACCCGTTTTCAACACCCAGTGAAAATACTTGGAAAAATAATTTTATTGAAAATATAGAAAACATTTTTGAGAATAGAAGAAATATCTTTGGTGAGAATACTCTGGAAATCATCACCCACATCCATGGTCACAGTTACATTCCTGGGTTACGTTGCCATCGCAGCAAAAGTCCATGTAACTGCAGGCTCTCCGCGGCCTCTCGATTACGCCATGCAACCCACAACAGATCATAGTTACATCTAGGGTTACGTTGCCGTCACAGAAAAAGTTCATGTAACTGTAGGCTCTCAGCGGCCTCTGCTTTTCGCTGTCGAAATGAAACCTCTCCACTCCTACATAGGTCGCAGTCCGCCGATATAAAATCAAACGCAGACTGTTGGCTCTCAACGGCACACACGACTTTCGCTATATTATACTCTACTCATAATCCTCAGGAACTTGTTTTGTCCGGACTCCTCACAGGATCAACTTTAGAACCCCCTTGGGGCTCAAGGCAACACCACCCGGTGGCACTTCTGAGAAGTTCATTTCAAGGGAGCGCCTTTTCCCCCAGAGCCATCATCAAAACATTTTATACTATACACATATAGTATCTTCAAATCATACACCTAGTATGATCTCATACAAAACTCCTTTACACAAAATCGATTATTGCAAAATCAATAATTCTCAAACTAGGCTTTTCAAATTCTCATATTGATTTTACCCAAAAATCAAAAGCCTTTCCAAACCCAAAGGTTCCCAAAACCTTTTCTAAAATCCTCATATACATAGACACACACACACACACACAAAAATATATAATTTTTTTTTAAAACTTTGGATCATTTCAAACTTGTATGAAACTCCTTTTATACTTCAAACATTTTCAAAAACCCTTTTCTTCTGGCAATAGATTCAACAAGGGGATATTTATCTTATATAATAAAGACATATAGCTTTGTTTATTCAAAATCAAATAGTCAAATTTAATTACTCTTTTCAAAACCACTTACCATATTACTAACTTCCATAAACAAAATTTCAACCATAGAAATATCCAATTTTCCACTTACTTCATCATATACTTCACAAAGTAAAACTTTCATTTCAAAAAAAACCATTTCACATTTCTAATCCACAAATTCCAATATCCATTTTCTTCATATCCGTATGATGTACACATGTCATTCGTACGCTATACCAATCTGATCGCTCACTCGATCACACAACTACACTTCGGAACTAGTATCGTCCATCCGACTTCCTAGTACGGACACAGATCTGGTTTCTTGATCAGAAACCGTCATTCTCCTTGCATAGTCATAACTACGATAAAGAATATCCAGAACCAATCATCAATCCATATCCACGTTCGCCATCGAAAATCGAGTGTAAAATCCCACTCGGTTCGATATATCTATCTCGAAATTCTATGTCGAATCTGGATCAAATCACTATGCGAATAGAATAACATACGTACACCCTACGTATTTATCTTTATTGGTTATTAGCCAAATCAATTCCATTTCTATTCACGTTTACTTTGATTTCATTCACTTACTCTCAATTGCTTCAATCCATTTGGATTATCACCTCTATTCTTATCTTGATTGGGTATTTAACCAATAACAGTTTGAACTCCAACCAGTTTATTTAGAAAATAGCTTGAAAAAATTTAAAAATAGATAAGTAGTTGGAAAATAATTACTAGTTTGTAAAGTGCTTGCAAAATAGTCAAATGATTGTAAAATAGTTGGAAAATAGTCAAATGGTTATAGAAATTTTAAATAATTGTAAAATAGCTGTAACACAGAAATTAGTTATAAAGTAGTTGAAAAATGGAAATTAGTTTATAAGATAATAGAAAAATTGTTAAATAGTTCCAAAGATAATTGTAAATAAGAATAAGATAATTTGGATTTTTAAAAAGAAAAGTTGTATAGTAAATAGTTTGAAAAAAATAGATTTGTACTAAAACAATTTATTTTGAAAATAGTCCAAAGTCAAACTGTTCAATTCCCAATCTCCATTCCCCATCAATTCAATCTAAATTCCACCTCCATTTAAATTGATTTAACTCCAATTTAAATAACTTCAATTTCCATTGAAATTGATTCAACCCCAATTCAAGTTGAATTAACCTCGGTTTCTTTCAAATTTAACTTTATTCAATCTTGATCTCAAATTTCTACTAATTCAAATATGTTTCAATTGAACTAGTCCAATTTCAATTCATTTCAACTCCAGTTTGAATTAATCCCAATTTCAAACTCTATTTCCAAATCAAGTTGAATTATTCCTGATTTCCTCCCAAATTCAATTCAAATTCTATTTGAATTTAAATCTATTCAACTTTAATTACAAATTCCACATTATTCAAATCAATCCAATTCAAATTAACCATTTAACTTTCCAAATTAAATCTCAATTTCATCTTGAAATTTCCAATTCAAGTTGTTCATTCAAACTTATTTAACTTTTTCCCAAGTTAAATCTCAATTTGCTTAATCCAATCAACCTTACTCAATTTGAATTCCCGCTTCAAATTTCAAAATTCTTTCCCTCTTATAAGTTCAAAACTTATACATCACACTTCAGGGAAAATCAAAAATCAACACCTTAGAGTTTATTTCAAATTATCTTTGATACCATATATATCCATACATATATACATAATTACTTCTCGACTCACCAAGCCAAATTTTAAAATTTAAACCACCCTTGGTTTTAATTCAAACAAATTCTATTTCAAAGTTCAAATAACAATAATTCAAACCCTTTTTAAACAATTAAATCTTTGAAATTCAATTTATCACCAAACTTAAATTTTTATAACCCAACCTTTGAAGTTTTACCTTAAACGTTTCAGTCCTAAGTCCAAAATGGTTCCATACATTAATTCACTACATAATAGTAGTTCTTACATTATATACATTAATCCAAAATAAGAGTCTTACAAAAGTCATAAATCTAGATGTCTTCCAATTACCTAGAGGTTTGGAAAGAACAGAGCCCTAATACTCCTACAAGTATTCTTCCTATGGACTTCCTTCCAAAGGGCAGAGCCCGAACATACACTTCTCAAAAGGGTGTCCCCACTTATAACATTTACCACAAAATGTTTCTACCCTGTCATCAATCTGGATAACCTTCACGCCTCCAACAGTGCGTTCTACAGCGTTACTCCTCTTCTGCCTCTCGGAACAATTCCTAGCAATGTGTCCTGTCTTCTTACAATGATAGCAGATATTCGAATCATTGACCGGTTCCACAGGTTTACACTTCGCCTTTCTCACTTCAGGGCAATGGTTTAGAAAATGTCCTTTCTTATGACACTTAAAGAACAAGATCTCGGAGCAAAACCGATGGAATGTACCCTTCAATTCCTCCCTTGTTTTACTGCACTTGGCTGCGTAATGTCCCTTACTGAAACATCTGTAGCAGGTGACATTATCATAGGGTCCTGGTTCAGCCCTTTCCTTAACCTGTTCCTCATACTCTCGAATTCCTTCCTCTCGATCCCTACATGCAGCTGCTCTTTGCTCTCTGTGCCTAACCTTCCCTTCTTCACTCTTATTCATCTTTCTCAAGGATTGAATTCTAGAGGAGCTTCCTGACCTATAAATTAGACTTAATTAGATTACTAAGTTATACCTTATGTTTTAACATCTTTGGTTTTTTTTATTCAAGTCCAATCTTCAAACAGCTCACTGTTTGCAACAAGTCTCTTTTATTCAAATAATACTTATTTATTCGTTTAGCACTTTGAAACAACCTTTCAAATTTATTGACCTTGATTTAAAATTCCATGATTTAGGTATTTTCAATTTCAATTATAAGTCATACTTTACATGAATGTTTACTTCTTTAAAACATTTCACATTGCTTACTCATTAATAAACATCTTATTATTAAACACACAACAATCATTTTTGATAATAACCAAAATTATCATATCTAAAACCATCCATTATCATCTTATTCTGAAATACTTCTCCAATTCAAGATTTCAATTTTAGTTGAATCCATTTCAAACTTATCTTTATTTAATTTCAATTTAATTCTAATAATTTAACAGGTAATTTCCTTAATATTTATTAGAGTGAAATATTGCTTTATATATCAAAATATAATTATACGAAATCATTTAAAATCTTTATTTAAGAAAATAACAATTACACTCTCATATATATATATGTATGTATGTATGTATGTATGTATGTATGTATGTATGTATGTATGTATGTATGTATGTATGTATGTATGTATGTGTATGTATATATATACACTCAACACATTCTAGGGTTCCATTGACCCTATCCTTAATGACTAATCCCACCAGAGCCAAGGTTCTCGTTCGCTCTGATACCAAATGTAACGACCCGAAATTTTCGATCCCGAAAATTCCAGATAGTTATGAAAAGAAGAAAGAGATAAAAGAAGAAGAACAGAAACACCAACATCTCACATTCGCAGCGGATAAAATATAATAATAAACAATAACAGTTTACAAAGAATACTATATCTGTCGATTACATTTAATATACATCAGAGTTTTACATACATACAATCACTGAACATATACAAGTATCATGCCTCAGATTAACAATAATATAAAAACAGCGGAAATACTCTATACGCTATTACCATCCAGCTCGCCTCCTGAGCTCCAGAACGTCCTAACTTGGAAATCTGTAATACTCGGTCTGACCCGAGCATTACATCAAAATAACACCCGGGTCAGGCTGGAAACCAGCGTGAGTGAACCCATAACAAGAAATACTAAGATATAAAACTTATCTGAAAACCCAGGTAACTCGTACCTCTAGGTGTTCTTAACTTGTTATAGTCAATCACTAATTACCAAACATGTTTTTACTGTTACTTGATTTAAATGACCATGTTACTTGATTTATTCTATTTCCGCTTATTTGATTCTAAACTCAAATCTATAAAAAAAATCGAGGTGGTTTTCGGGTATTTGCCGATACCCGACCCCCGACCTCTTCTAATCTAATGTCCTCTTAATTCAAGTTGTTTAAGTGAAAAACAATTCAATGTCTTAAACAGGATGTCGGTTTACAAAATATTCCATCACGGTTCAACCTAGCATTGCATATCACATAGCATCACGCAATAATTCAATCATTCCGTACAATTTAATCATCCATAAGTAAGATTAATTTGTTATACAATTTCTAATCAATCTAATTTAATCACCAAATAGATTAAATTAAATTAATTACTTTTAAATTCTGCTTAATTAGAATTAATTATAAAACATGTATATTATTTAATTTATTGATCATCCTTAATTATTCTCATTAATTTAATTATCCTAAAATTACTTATGTTAATTAATTAATTTTTAATTAACTACATTAAGTAATTATCCTTTAATTCCTTAAGACCTTAATCAATCAATACTTAAATCTTATTTAAATTAAATGCTTGAAATTGTTTTACACAAAATCTCATGAGATCTTAAATGTAGACATATGTGCACATATATGTATGGGTGTGTAAACATGAATGCAAGTATCTTTACGTTATGCTTAGTACTCTCTACACACCCAGGTATCTTTACAGTAGATCCTATGTCTTGCACAGTTCTCCTGAGTTTGCAAGTTTGGACAAAATACTGCTTTTGAAACTCAAGTATGTTGGAGACATGGTTTTTTTCTTCTTTAAACCTTTGTTAAAGCTGAGAAATATGTGTATACTAATATTCCTCCTTATTCCTAATATCTGAATATAATATAAAACTTAATATTTATGCCAATAATAAGATTTAAGTAGATTATGTTATCTGAAACTTCCATATTATTTTTTTTTTTTTTTAGAGAAATGGTTTCAGAGAGTTTGTAAATCTAAGCATACCTTTACATATTAGGAACAAACCTATTTAATATGAGGATCGAGCAAATTAAAGACTAAACCATAATCAAACTGCATCAAGAGATATCAAGAAGGGAAAATCAAACTGTGGAATAAAAATATATTTCCAGTAAGTCAAATATGAAGGACCTTAAACCAAAGCATTTCCCAGTACTGAGTGAATTATATCATAATCAAACTTCATCAAAAGATGTCAAGAAAGGAAATAAAACTGTGGAATACAGAAACATATTTCCAGTTAGTCAAATATGAAGGACCTTAAACCAAGGCATTTCCCATTACTCAAAATCAGTGAGTCAAATTTCATTAGCTAATGCAGATTTAATAAAATAAAACCAAAATTCGCTCCTAACTCACTGGTTTGCAATATGTACTCACGTGCACAGCTAAGGCAATTTATGGGCTGCCCTTTTAGTGCATAGCTTAAAGTAATTATGGAATTGCCATTTATCAGGTAACTTCCAAAACTCCTTAATCCATCTATTTAAAAAAAATCAAAATTTTATATTGTTAAGATTCATATGCTAATTACAGTCCATCATCCTCAAAAAAAAATCGAACATGTGCCATGATTTCAATTATTGATTGTCAATTAAAATA
Source organism: Allium cepa (assembly GCA_030765085.1). Classification (NCBI taxonomy): domain Eukaryota; kingdom Viridiplantae; phylum Streptophyta; class Magnoliopsida; order Asparagales; family Amaryllidaceae; genus Allium; species Allium cepa. The sequence goes on from CM060937.1 coordinate 907,017,751, forward strand.
ATGGAACTTCATGCTAGCAGTGCAATACAAGTGAACTTAAAGTTTAAACCTTAAACTGCAATTCGATTCAATGCTAGTTACAGGACTACCAAATTTTTATATGAATACAAGGGTGTGATCCCTTTATCTCAATGGAAATTCTTCATTTAATTAACAATCTTTAAATTCATGCAAACAACCATAAATCGGCTACTGCTGCAAACAAATTACTCAATTCAAATTCATGCAAACAATCATCCAACTGAAAAAATTCCGAATCAACATAGAAATCGCTATCTAGTTCAGATCTACATTAGCTAGTCTTGAAACTCAAAATATTGGTAAAAATAAAATTGCTTAGGATAAAACTCACCGTATTATGTTGAACAGAGGGACAAAGAAGGTTCTAAAATGCTGAAATTTGTTTGTTGATTTGAAACTGATCTGGAGCTTGCTAATTAGTCGATTTGCAACTTGAATCTGATTTTAAACTGATCTTGAATCTTCTAAGTTTACTCCAGTTAAAATATAAAGCAAGATCTGATTTTTCTTTTTGGTTTTGGGTTTTTTTATCTTCTGAATGACGAAAGAGGATTGAGAAGTTTGGTTTTGTGAAAGACGAAAGAGTTATGAACACAGCCTATACTCTAATATTATTAAATTAAAAGAAACCATTAACACTTGTCTATGCATGCTTTATAAAAGCTACTAATGCCAAAACCCTATAATTCATTTTCCTTTATGTTATATTAATATATGGTTAATGTTTTTAAATTTTATCTATTATATTTATCTTATGAATTCCAATATATATATATATATATATATATATATATATATATATGAGCTTCTCTTTTTTTAACTTTAAATATTCTTTGAAAATTTAATATATTGAATTCAAATTAAATCTTTCTATTCACCAAACATACATATATATATATATATATATATATATATGCACTTAAAATTTCAACATTATAGAGTTTGCATATATACATTAATATATTTGTTAATTCACTAGAAGATTTTTCAATTTCAGATATTTATAATTTAACATTTATTATAGTTTCAAATCCATTTATATACATCCAGATAATTTAAATTATCAGAAATTTAAATTTGTTCAGCTTACAAATCAGTATTTAACAAATTAATCATGTTCATTATCAATTAACAGTTGTTCAAATATCCGGGTTATCGCACCAAGAATCTCGCGCCACATCACCTTGCGCACGCGTGCTAAAGATCGAGTCGAACAGACCGATACGAAATGTATCGATGCGAACGGCACAGCCTACTGAAAGCATGAATTTGCATCGATCATATCTCCTAATCCATAAGTCCAAATGCTATGAAACTTTCACAGGAGCTTACGTACAAGCTGAGAAATGTTCATGCCAAGTTTTGACTCCAATGGACAAATTTTTGATCGATACAAAATTGGTTCGTATCGATCATGGATCGAGTCGAAATTGCATGGGATCGATCGTGTGGGCCCCCTCACATGCCAGAAGAAGTCTCCCAAGGTTTGAGCGAGATATCAGCCTCCTACGCCTATAAGTAGAGCCTCAGGGCATATAGAAAAGGGATCTTTTGGGCTCCTTGACATCCAGACTCTGCCGAATCCATCTTTGTACTCCATAGCTGCTGTTGTACACGAATTTCAGAACTCTAATTAGTTGCAATCCGCTGTAATCAATTGTAGTCGGAGGTGAACATCAATAAAGTCATCAAACTTGAAAGTGGACGTAGGCCTGATTGCCGAACCACTATAAACCCTATGTTTTTTTACTGTTTTCTTCTTAATTTGCTGAGTGTTCTTCATTTTTGATTCTCTATATACTTGTTATCTGTGATCTGCGATTGCGAACTAGTGCTTTCATCGACTATTGGGTGTTTGTGACCATTTTTGGCACAAACCTCAGCGGAAAATGAAATATTTGGTTGAATGATTGTTTATTTGATAGTTAAATAGCCGACTATCAAATCTGGACTCAAAACATAACTTTGGAAATATTTAGGGGAAACACAGGAATTATATGGTACAGTTACCATCGGAAGGTGCTATACTGTATGTTAAACTCGTTCCATTCTTCTAGGACGATGATAAGGAAATTCGTCCACTAACGGTTAGGAGGTGATCTACGATCTTATTTTCGTCGGTTTATTTCCTAAAGAACCGTGGTTGAGTTACCGGAAATATCGAACGTTATTTCGAAGATACCGGGTTAAGATAAGTTATCCGAAAACCACTTCGATCCAACGAGCATGTTTTTGAAGTGAAGACAAGAGCAGGAAATCGAAGATGGAGCAGTGAAGTGAAAGGGCTAATCGCTACTAATCCTGAGGATGATTCCAAAATGGATGCAGTAGGAATAGTACCTTTGGTTCCGTCCAGACCCAGAACAGACTTGTATGGATGAATGCTATCAGTACATTGTCATTGGAGGACAATGAGCATTCCAAGTATAAATTCCTAAAAAGGTAATCGTAGCCTCAAGCCTTATCAACCGGGAATGACTGAAAATCAAGGGAGATGAAGCAAGGCTAAGTGGGTCGCACTCAATTGGGGTATGTTTATCACCTTCCTGATACCCTCGGATATTATTACTACGTTGCCGAAAGAACTCAAAAAGGGTGGGAAGAGCTGGGGTGATAGCATATTCGGTCTATCTAGGTTAGGGGTAGTCCGGTCTTATGTTGCAGAGGACCCCGGAGAGGTCCATGGTACATTTTTCTTGATGTCTACTGTGATAGGTGGTACCTTAGTGCCTAGTCATTTGTATGGAATCCATTCTCCAATACGTGCCTTTACGGTTTTGGTTGTAGAACCTAGTATGCTAGAATTTAATTAATGTAACAATTTCAGCTATTTGAATAAGTATTTGTACCTACACACAATTATAATATCAGATGATTTTGATATAAAATGTTTTGGTTATCGTAAGGTAAAAATCTGTCTTGTTTATGTGTGGCATGGTCTTACGAGATACGTTTGTTTTTCAAAGGATTCTGATAACTTTAATAATTCAAATTGAGTGTGTTTTTCTCACGTTGGTTTTTCAGACCGACTCGGTGTTATTTTATTATAATGCTAGGGCCAGACCGAGTATTACAGATAAAGGATGGGATGCTATGGAGCTCAAGAGACGAGATGGATGACGAAGTCGTATTACACGAATTTGATTTTATTCCACTGTGTATTGTATGTTGTATAATTAGCACTTGTGAGGACAATTATTATAACTGTCCAGTATTGAGTTATTGATGTGTTGCACTCTGATGATGTAATGTGTAAATAACAGTTGTAGTTCTTTTTTTATAAAGACGTGTTATTATCTATTATATATTGTTCCGCTGTAGTTGTGAGATTCTATGTTGTTGTTTCTGTTTTCTTCTTTTATCTCTTCTTCTTTTCCTCTAATGATCTGGTATTTCCGATACTCGATTTCTCAGCATGCTATACAGTGAACATGTTGAAGTCGATTTTCAAATGTCGGAAATCCGGGACGTGACAGTTATCATTGCCTATTTAAAATGCATTTTGATATATTAAATAATTACTTAAACGTGTTTTAAAGACAAATCATTATTCTTTAAAAATACTTATTATTTTACATATGGAACTTAAAGGCAAGTGATTGGGATGTGTTTTATAAATACTCTCGAGACTTGTAAACCAAGTTATTTAATGGAGGCGGGTGTAAGAGGAATTTTATAATGGAAATTCTGGGAACTTAAGGAAATTTCCAAAGTGTTTAAATACAGAAACTTCAGAAATGAATTAGAATTTATAAAAGAAGTTAGAAATGAGTAGTTGAAATTATAGACAAGTACAATCGATTTTGGAAAATTTAAAGGAAGTTAATTAATGAATTCCGAAAACTTATAGAATCCATTATAAATGAGAGAAGGAGTTTACAATTAAATTGTAAAGGATTTGAGAAGTATGAAATAAAATGGAATATTTCCTAAGTATTGGAAATAAAATGATTTGTAAATTTTTTACTTATAAATATTTTCTACGTATTGGACTGGGAGGATCTGAAATATTTTTACTACGAGATTATTATTATAGAAATAATTTAAAAAGTGTTGAATTATAAATAGAATTGGAGAAAAATATTCTAAGTACTGATATGATTAAAAAATATCCTATTACGGATATAAGTATTAGAGATTGTTTTCAGTTATTGAATACACTAGAAGAGATTTGAATATATATCTTGGTAAAGATATTTTGAAATGAATGTTTTGGAAGATTTATAAAATTGGGACTAGTGACTGCTTATTTGTGAAATTTGATAGTTAAATAACTGACTACCAAATCTGGCCAAATTCGTTAATCGTTTCGAAGAGACCGGGATCGGATTTAATTATCTGAACACTTCGATTTGATTTGGGCATTATAAACTGTGATATCTCAAAGATAACGGAGATGATGATCTTGAAGGAGTTTTGGTTTGTTCAGACCCAGAACAACTTGTATGGATGAATGTTATCATTTGCATTGTGGTCTGGAATGCAATGTTAGCATTCCAAGTATGGATGCTATTCTAAAAGGTAAAACGTAGCCTCAAGTCTCATCAACAACGAATGACAAAAACAAGGGAAATGCAGCAGGGCTAAGAGGGTCACACCCAAGTAGGGTATGTTATCACTTTTCTAGATATCCTCGGATATATTATAATTATGGATATGGTTGTGCGTGAAAAAAAGAGCGCTCGATAGGGTGAGAACACCTAGGGGGATAACATATTCGGTACTATCCAGTAATGTGTAGGCTGGTTCTGTGTTGACAGGGATCATTAGGTACAATCTCGGTACATTTTTCTAGAGATGTACCGTGACGGGCGGTACTCCAATAGCCCTGTCATTTTATGGAATCCAATATCCAATACGAGCCTGTACGGTTTTAGTTGCATACCAAATATGCTGAAATGTAAGATGCAAGCATTTCAGCTATTTTATAGTTTACTTTCTATAGACATTATTATAATATCAAATGATTTTGATAAAGAAAATGTTTTGGTTATCGTAAGGTAAAACCCGTCGTATTTATGTGTGGTGTGGTCTTGCGAGATACCTTTGTTTTTCAAAAGGATTTTGAAAACAATTAAATTTAAATAGAATGTGTTTTCTCACGTTGGTTTTCCAGACTAACTTGGGTATTATTTATTATAATGCTCGGGTCAGACCGAGTATTACAGATTCAGGTTAGGATGCTATGGAGCTCAGGAGATGAGCTGGGGGAGTCTCAGGCATATCTCACGTATTTGATTATATTCTGATGTGTGCGTATGCTGTATATTCGGCACTTGCGAGGACAAGTCATTATAACTATCCAGATTGATTTGTTGATTGTTTCACTCTGATGATTGTATGAATATTAATTTCTATAGTTTTTATTATATATTGTATATGTCTTTCCGCTGCGATTATGAGATTTTGTATTGTTCTGTTGTTTCTTCTTCTCTCTTCTTCATCTCCATCCCCTAATGATCTAGTATTTTCGACACTCGATTGCTCATCATGCTATACTGGGAATGTATGAATGTAAGTCGAAAAATCCCGGGATATTACATGAACGTAGCTTGATTACTTTCTCCAGGCCACGCGAGAGCCATTTGCACTATCCATCTCCATTGTCTTGTCTTCGTGCACTTTTTTCTAGTTATGGATGAAGCTTGAAAATGATCGAAATGGTGCCGATGAACATCGGCAATTGGATGGTGATGCGTTTAAATTTTAAAATGAGAAAGTCAATTTTTTGATAAATGCGATAGCATAAAAGGAAGGGGAGAAGTATGGCGCATGTACGTTGGGTATGGGATAGGTAAAGCAGATAGCATGGTAATTAAAAATAATATATATATATATATATATATATATCTGTGTGTGTGTGTGTTTCAATTCAAAATATCGAGTTACAAAACGTTCGAAAGTCTCGAACCACAAATGTGGCATGTTGCCTAGCGTTCTATATGTTATACCCCTATTCCAAACATAATAGAATATATATTGGAAGCCAATTCAATCATATTCATAAGATATCAAAATCAAATTATAATTTAAAATCCTTTAATTAATTTCCATGTGTTTCGAACTCGCACAACCAAACGATACATCCAATTGTTATGAAATTCGACGGCATACCAAAATTCACTATTACAGATCCGATTAAACTGGTTTCGTCAAAATCCGAGACTATGCCTCGAAAGGCTATTTTTACACGTTATTTAAAACGGGTAATTCCCAAAATTAGTTTAATCACTTTTAATTCAAATTTAAAAGTTTACTATCTTCCTTCTTATTCAAATAGAATTTAAATCAACTTTAGACATCGTTTTCATTCATATTAAATCTAAGATTAAACTATTTAAACAATTTCAAATATTAAATGTAAAAATTTAATTATCAAATAAATCGCTATATTTGAAAATCAAGTTAATTAACTTATAAAAATAACTTTTCAATATTTAAGATCAACTAAATATTCTAAATTCAAATGACTAAAATTCAAGGTTGTTACAACTAAAGTGTTTATTCATTTCATTATTTTATCTAACTCATTTCAAATACAATTTACTTTCATTTAACATTTCTTAAGATAAACTTCACTTCATTTACTTCATTGCACTTCATTAATTCTTTTCAAATTAACTTTTGTTTGCTAAAACAAAATGTTCAACCATTTTAAAATTTGGTTTTACTTTCCTGTTAAAAATCATAAGTTGTGAACTTATTTCTTATCTGTACTATTTTCAAATTATAAGTTCAAATTTTTTTTCTTCCATTTACAATCAAAACTCATTTTTTCAAAACAATACTTCAATAGTAAATTACTGAGGTAGCAATTCAACATTATAAACTCGAAAATGAATAACGATCATGCTGCAGTCATCATCCGAATGATTTTCCAACGACTGTAGTGAGTTTTGCGCTTTTTTATTTTAAAAATCCTTTTTAATTATAAATCATATTTATAAATTTATATTTATATACAATTTCACTTATTTTACCTTGCTTATATAAAACCATTTCGTATTTCTTTTTTATTTGTTTATATTATAATAACAATAATTTTTTATTAGAACACAAACAACAAATGATAAATGATAATCAAATATTATCATTCAGTAACAACCAAACACGCCACATATATAACTATAATAATTTCTGAAATTATTCTGTTATATATATAAAATATAATTTAGGTAAACTTATTAGATTTACCCACTTTAAAACAATATTGTGTCAGATTGCTTGTTCAAGTGTTTTGGAATCCTAATTGGTACGTTAGCCAGACGCATCGACCAGAACCCAAAATTCAAATTTAACAAATCAAACAACACAATATAAAACATTTTTGTATCACTAAAAAATAATGCTCATATATATGATACACTCAAACTCCATCTAGGACATTACCAAACCTATCTATAATGTGTACCCAACCAAAGCCTAGGTGTTCGCACAATCCTAACTCTGATACCAAATGTAACGAACATGGATTTTCGACACTTGGAAAAATACACTAACACGACAACTGTATTCTGTGCCGAGCAATCGAATGCTAGAAAAACCAATCGTTAGGGGAAAGAAAGATAAAGAAAGAAGAAGAGAAGAAAAAAAGAGAAGAAACTAAAACAATCACAGAATCTCACAATCTCGTCGGAACAACATATAATATAGTATCAATGATCATTAAAAAACAGAAACTGTAATATAATACATACATCCATCAGAGTACAACAAACAAATCACTAATCGTCGGCCTGGACAGCTATAATAACCTGTCCTTACAAATGTTGATAATTCAACAACAATGCAGCAGAAAAATAAACAAATATGGGAATACGACCAAAAGATCTCTAGCTCGCCTACTGAAGCTTCAAATCATCGAAATCTAAATCTGTAAATATGCTCGGTCTGACTCGAGCAATGAAAGGGTAGAACGCCTAGATTAGTTTGGTAAACCAACATGAGAAAACACATCTTAACTGAATTTTTAAAGTTATAAAAACTTTTCATTATCAAAACAAAGGATCTCATGAGACCACGCCCACGGTTAAACACGAACGGTTTTTTACCTTACGATAACCAAAACATTTCATATCAAATCCTGTTATATTATACTAGTGTCTAATATACAATAATATTAATCATAGCCAAAATTGTTGCACTAATTAAATTCCAGCATGCTAGCCAAAAAATGGGTTCTACAAACAAAATGGCAGGCACGTAGTGCATAATGGATTTCCATACAAATGACCAGGTGAAGGGACTACCTTCTGGTAGTACATCTCTAAAGGAATGTATGGAGGCCTAACCGATGGTCCTCTACCAATACAAGACCGGCCTACCTCTTACTAGATAGTATTGAATATGTCATCACTCCGGTCATTATCGACCAATCCGAGGGCCCTCATCGCATACATCCATAATAATTTAAAACCTGAACGTCATAGCGGGAGTAAGTATATCTATAAGGGGATGATCATATCCTAATGGTTGTGCAACCACATAGCCTTGCTGCATCTACACTGTTTTGGTCATTTTCCAGGGGTGTAATGACCTGAGAATTTTAACGGTTTTATAACATAATTAACAAAATTTTCATGAAAATAAACAATAAAATTTTGAAATAAAAATTTGATATTTGAAATACGTCTATTTAAACATAACAAATAGTAAACTTTTATTAGAAAATTTGAAAGTTAGTTAATTATGAAATTTCAAATTTTGTATTTAAATCAATTAAATTGTTGGGAATTAAATATTTTCCAAATCCGATTATTTATATATAATAAAAATGTAAATCATTTTCTGAGAGAGTCGTCGCAATTCGTTTTGTCAAATTTGGATTGCCATAGCTCCGTTTATCTTATTTTCCACGTTTCAGCAGCATTTTTGGCAGTGAAAATTGAGTTTTTATAACTAAGTCATATCGCTGATATTTTATACCATTTTGTTCGCATTGTCATGCTGATCTTCACAGTATATTCATTCCTATAATTTGGTGTCCGGTACGCGACGGAAATGACAAAATAGTTTGTCGCATAGGTATTGTATTTGTGTCTTTTTTTTCGTGTGCCTCTCTAAATTGCCAGCCGAGAAAATCATCAGCCAATCCTTTAATAAAGTCTAAAAAGCAACGTTTGACCCTTCATATTTCATTGATTATCACATATATATTTATGTGCCTTTTCATTTTGGCCTCATTTGTTCATTCTGGAAAGAAAAAAGGGTAAGCTTCATTTCATTTTCATTCCTTAAAGCATGTATTTCTCCTCCAATTTTGGCCGAGCACATATAATTGCTTTGTGAAAAATCTGCTCTTGTGACCTCCTATGCTTTGACCCGAAGCCGTACCCATGTTTTCCTTTATTTTCCTCAAAGCTTGACTCCAAGTTGCCAATCGACTCCAAGTCCACTCCCCTCATTTCCACGCCCACGTTTCCTTCCCAAAGACTCAAAGCACCAAGTTATCCCGAGTTTTCACCTCCTTTGACCCAAAGCTGACCACAAGCACTCCAAGCATGCCACACATCTTCGCCTTGAATCACCGTCATGCGCAAAACCTGCCACCATCCAAGCCTCAGCCAACGCCTGACCAAGCTTCGACTTCCCACCAGTCCTCTTCTCCATCCAACCTCCAGAGCCACCACTTCCCTCACGAACGCTGCCAAACCACCATCCTCCTCTCCAAAACCCGAAGCTCCGCTTCCTACAAGCCGAAGTCATTCATCATTGATCCAAGCACAACCATACCGTGTCCCCTCTCCAAAAACCCAAAGCCAAACCCGAACTTTTCCTTCACTGACTCGAAGTCAGACCCAAGCGAACCACAGAGATATATTTGTACTTTGTTGTGCACTTCTAAATTGCAACTTGCTTCTCTCTCTTATTATTATATATATACATACATATATGCAGTTGTTCGCATATACATACATATACATACATACATACATACATATATATATATATTTGTGTGTACTGTATTATAGCTTTGCTTGCTTACTGCCTTAGCCTGAGATGCATGACAACTCATAGATGTGTGATGTTACACATATATGTCTTGTTAGCAGAATTGCTTTCGTTTAAATCTAGCTTTTACAGGCTATATAAAATACACACACACACATTATCAACAAAGTTATAAGTGTCACTTTTGAAGTTATCGACGGGAATTATATGTGTTGTATATGTAAGTGTTCGTTCAAATATTAATAAAAACGAATGTGTGTGTATATATATTGCATATGTGTATGCATATATATATACATACATATATATATGTATATTCATCGAATTCTCGTGATGAATTTGTTTTGTGTTTGTCGCAGCTATTTGAAGTGTCGTGTTGTGTCAGTGTATGTATCTGTGTCAGTTGCTTTTCAATTCCATCGTTCTCTAGCCATGAAAGGTGAGCCATCACTCACAATTAATGTTCTTTTGCTTAATAAATTGATTTCATATGAAATGTCGATTTAAATGTGCTATTAAATTAGAATTATTAGTGATTTAACTGTTAAGTATGACATGTTGATATTTTAAGTTGATCACTTATGTAAATTGTTATTGATTATGTATGCTAGTAATTGTTATGTTTGCTGTTTCATTTTATTATTCTCACTCTGCAAGTTCCCTTAGTTTTAGGAATCGCTATGGGTAGAAATGATATATACCCGAATGGACTTTAGATTAGGGAAAATCGTTATGATAAACCCAAGCGTTTTTCATTTGATTTTGAAATTTTGGGATTGCAAGTTAAAATGATATAAACCCATAAATTTAAATTATTGCAGATTGTAATGATAATATTCGTATCACTTGACCATGGGACAGAAAATTATATACGGACACCGTTGGTCTATTTTTGAAAATGATTTCCAAGGTTTTGAAAGGAAATATATAAGTTTTGATTTTTGAAATGTAATAAATATTTTATTTTAATATGTATAAATTTAGAATTTTAAAATTTTATGCTTTGGAAATTTTAGAATTTTAAGTTTAGTTTAAAAATGTTAATTATAAAATTATACTTATAATTTTATTATTTTTAAAGTATATAAAATAAAATTTAAAATAGATTATAATAAAAGGTTTAATTTAATTTAAATTTTATAAAATTAATTTTTAATTTATATATATATATATATAATATTCTTAAAATGTTTATTTAAATTTATATTTAAAATAGTTTTTTATAACTTTAATAAATTAAAAAGTTGAAAAGGTAAATTGAAATTGATTTTTAATTTAAATTTGGTTAATAACTGAATTTAAATATGGATTCATTTTTGGAAATTTAAAGTATGTTTTATAGCTTGATTTGATTAAAGATGATTAAATGAATAATTTCAAATTTAAATAAAATCAAAATTGAATATTTAATTTTATTTAAATGGGTGAATTGAGATTTTGTTTAGAAATTTATAAAAGTGATTTTGTAAATGACTACGGTGTGAAATAAACATTTAGTTGTTAAAGAGACCGGGATCGGATATTGTCATACTCTCTGCCAATATCGAAAACCACTCTAACAACTGTGTACATGGTGGAGTTTCTAGAACAAAGTAGGATGGTTTGGAGAATGTCTGTTTGAGGTATGAACGTAACCTTGACTCCCTCAAGTCAGCTTGATGTGGCTAAAACAGGTGCTATACTGGGCCAAGTGGGATCGCTCCCCCTATCGGGCACATTTCTACGAAACCATATCTATTGCTTTTGTGATTCGATTTGGTGTGCTTACCTTTGATTGGGAGTGTGTCTGAAGTTAGTGGTAATAGCTGCTATGCGCTATCACTAGTCCGGGAGTGCAAATGGTAGAATCCTACCCTGGCATTGCCTCGTGTGCCTTGTCACATTCCTTATCACGTCCTTTACGAGTTTGGTTTGTACCGTACCTATGGAGTGCCCTCTGATAGCCCTCCAGTTTACGGAGGAATTACGGTACTGTATAGGCTATGTGAATATATAAAATGTGTTAAGGGAGATATGGGTACCACCTTACGCTATTTTGATATTTTACTTTACTGTAGACATTATATATGTAGCGTATTGTACCATGTATGTAGATAGTTTATTGGATACTTAAAGGATGGAATCCCAACATCCTTTAAGTCATATTGCATTTCACTTGACATTTCACTTAAGTTCGATTTACTTGCATAAGAATGTTAATCCTGACACGAGTGTTTCGTGTTTTGCTTTATGCTTGGGTCAGCCTGAGTGTCATAGCTTTTGAAACTCATCTTTTAGAGCTTGGAGTTCGCTTGAAAGATCTATCTTACTTTCATCTTTCAGTTTATTTTTGTTATTTTCAGTTGTATGTTTCAGACTTGTCATTTGCTTTTGTTGTTAGAGACTTCTGTGTATTAGGTTTTTGTTGTATTCTATTTTGGACTATGTTATTTCTACAGTATCTTCATGAACTACTATTTATCTATTCCATTGCTTATTGTTGTAAAACTCTCTGTCTGTGATTCTGTGATTGATTAATTTATTGTATACGCTAAGTTTTGCCAATTATAAATTACAATCTGTTATTTTGAGTAATTCAAGTCTAACATGTGTGGATTATTATAGATTTTAATGGTTCGAAATAGCGGGTCGTTATAGCTGGTATCAAAGCTCTGGTTTAGGAAAACTTAGCATATGGAGTAAAAACCCATTAGAGATAAGGTAGTAATACCCTAGAATGATTTGAATTAGTTACGGTATCACATTCGTTCGTGCTTGAAATTCATAGTTAAAATTCTCTTAGGATTTCTTTTGAACTTTTAGAACTTTATCTTTGTTCTAAAATTCGTTCTTGTCCTTTTCCAAATGAGTAACCGTAGGAATGTTCATGGTAGGAGTCGTGGAAATGCTCTTATTGCTCCTACACCACCAGTTTGCCCCTGCACCACCTGTTGTTGCACTTGTTGCACCTGTTCAGCCTGTCAGGTTCGCCCAGCTTTGTAAGGAGTACTCTCAGCTTGGAGGTACCAAGTTTGCCGGAGAAGAGAGTATTACCGAGGCTCAGCAATGGCTGAAGAGTCTTGAGAGGATTTTCACTGGACTTGAGATTATTGATGCTCATATGCGTCATCTAGCTACTTAGCAGTTATAGGAGTCCGCCCAGGACTGGTGGGAATCTGTTACCGCTCAGACTGTCGAGGCTAACATCACTTGGCAGCAGTTTAGGTGAGATCCTTAATTATCCTTTTCTAGCTTATCTCTTTTGAATCTATCTCTGAAATTTATCTCCTTTATCTTTGCCTAATCTTAGATCCAACTTTTAAGGGATGCTTTTATGGCTAAGTGGATGCCCGAAGCCGAGAAATCTCAGTTGTATAGAGCATTCATGGATCTTGAGCAGGGAGACATGACTTTTGCTGAGTATGAGAGGAAGTTCAATGACTATCTAAGTTTGGACCAGGTTTGATTAACACTCAGCTCAAGAAAAACAAGAAGTTTATTCACGGTGCTTGTCCATATTATTATGACCACTTGATTAGTCATGTTCATGGCACCATTACTTCTCTGATAGATATGGCCACTAGATTCAAGAATCCTACTTCCAAGGGTAAGCAGGCAGTTTCAGCATCTCAGGGCACTCCTAGTGGTTCGAAGAAGAGGAAGCCCAATTTTCAGCAGTAGAAGAAGAATTGGTAGAATGCTCATGATATTGGATCTGTTCCTCAGAAGAGATCTCTTGACTTATCTGCCATCACTTGTTTCAAGTGCGCCAGAAAGGTCACTATGCCAACAGATGTCCATCTCCTACCGGTGCTACTACTCCTCCACCTCAGACCAGCAGGAACAATCTTTGCTACCTTTGTCTGCAGCCTGGTCATTTCAAGAATGACTATCCCACCCAGTAGAGGGCAATAAATTTAGAGTCTTTGCCATAATTTCTTCCACTCCTCCTCCTTTTGCCAGTGATAACCAAGGTACTCTTCAGAGCTTCTTTACTTTGCATGGATTTCCTATTCGTGTCCTATTTGACACTGGTGCGTCCCATAGCATTATATCTGTTGATCTCTATAAAAAATTCGAGCATATTTTTCAACTTTAATTGGCGACTTCATCATTATGTGTGTCTAATCCCATCGGCGATCCCGCCAATCTTAGTGTGATTTGTAAAGGAGTGAAATTCCTTTACAATTTGCACAGATTCACCGAAGATTTCTATGTCCTCGGCTTTGATGCATTTAATATCTTGCTTGGAGGTGATTGGTTGAAGCATTATGATGTTGTCATTTCTTGTAAGGCCAGAACTGTTTCTCTAGTAGACGACTAGGGCAATTCTCATGTGATTGAATGTCGATCGCCTTAGGATATTGCAGGCAGTTTTATCTTCTCACTTGATTCTCAGCCTAGTGACCTTGACTCCACCCCGATAGTCAAGGATTTTTCCGATATTTTTGGTAAAGTCACTTCTCTTCCTTCCAAGCAGGAAATTGAATTCCGCATTGATCTTATTCCCAGTTCTCAACCAGTTATTCTTCCTCCCGGGCAAATGGCACCTAGAGAGAAAGTTAAGTTGAAGAAGTGGATTGAGGATTTATTCTCTAAGGGTTTGATTAGGAAGAGTTTTTCAAAATGGGGTGCAGTTTTATTCTTTTTCACCAAAGATGATGGTTCTTTGAGAATGTGTGTTGATTATAGAGAGCTGAACAAGCTTACTCTCAAGAACTGCTATCCGATGCCTCGTATCAATGATATGTTCGATCAACTCTACGAAGCTAAAGTATTCTCTCAACTTGATCTTGCTACTGGTTTCCACCGGCTTTTTTTAGCTGAGGATAGCATTCCCAAGACCAATTTTTGAATAGAGAATGGTTTCTATGAATGGTTAGTCATGCCTTTTGGATTAACCAATGCTCATGCCTTCTTTGTTGTTCTTATGAATTGCGTGTTCCGCGATGTTCTCAACTTGTTTGTTCTGGTTTTTGTTGATGATATTCTTGTCTTTTCTAAGTCAGAGAAGGAGCATGAATTGCATTTGAGCTATGTTCTCCAAAATCTTGGGAAACATCAGTTGAAAGTCAAATTTTTCTAAGTGCCATTTATAAAGAGATGAAGTCCAATTTCTTGGGCATATTGTTTTAGAAAATGGAGTTTCAGTTGACCTAGATTAAGGTCGCCGCGATTAATGTAAGTCTATCCACCTTTTATCTTTTGAATTCATTTATCTTATCTATCATTGAACTTATCCACCTTATTCTATTTCCAGGATTAGGAGACACCTAAGACTCCATTCGATATTCATAGCTTTCTGGGCCTTGACCGTTATTATCAGAGATTTATAGAGGACTTTTCCCGTATAGCCGCATCTCTCACCACTTTGACTCGTAAGAATGCCAAGTTTGTTTGGAGCGATAAGTGTGAAGCAATGTTTAATGCGTTGAAGAAAAGCTTACTTCTGCTCTTGTTCTCATCGTTCCAAATGGGAGTGAAGGGTTATCGGTTTATACCGATGCTAGTCGAGAAGATTTGGGTTTTGTATTGATGCAAGATGGGAAGGTCATTACTTATGCTAGTTGTCAATTGAAGCCTCATGAAGCTACTTATGCCACACATGATCTAGAATTGCTTTCTGTTGTGTTTGCTTTGAAGTTGTGGAGGCATCACCTTTTGGGAACTAAGTTCGAGCTTTTCACCGATCATCAACCTGTTAAGTATATCTTCACCCAAAAGGATTTTAACCATAGGCAGGTTCAAAGGCTTGAGTTCTTAGCATCTTATAACCTCGACATCAACTACACTCCTAGGAAAGCCAATGTTGTGGCTGATGCTTTAAGTCGGAAGAAAGCTTAGTTGTGTCAGATTGTAGCTTCTCCATCTCTTTTGGATCATATTGCAACTAAGAAGGATGAGGATGTGATGCTTGAGCTTATGAAGAAGAACATTCAGAGTAGGGAAGGTGATGATCAGAATGAGTTGGGAGCGTAGATTTATCAAAATAAAGTTTTAAGGATTAATGGCCGGATTTGTGTTCTGAATGTCGATGGTTTGAGGCAGAAGGTTCTTAGGGAGAATCATCAGTTTAGACTCTCCATCCATCCAGGTGTCACGAAGATTTTTTAGGATATGAAGAAGTTGTATTGATGGTGTGGTATGTAACGAGATATCTCTATCTTTGTCAGTAGATGTGCCACTTGTCAACAGTTTAAGGCCGATCACCAGAATGTCGCTGGATTGCTGCAACCCCTTGAGATTCCCATTGTGAAGTGGGGTCAGGTTTCTATGGATTTTATTGATGGTTTACCGAGGACTAGAAGAGGGAATAAGAGTATTTGGGAAGTTGTCGATCAATTGACCAAATCTGCTCATTTTATTCTGGTCAAGTCGAATCGAACTACTTCGATCTTAGTTGAGACCTATATGAAGAAGACTGTCCGTCTCCATGATGTTTCTTCTAGCATTATTTGTGATCGTTATCCTATCTTTACCAGCAAGTTATGGAAAGCTTTTCATGAAGCGTTGGGTACTCGTTTGAACCTTAGTACGGCTTATCATCCCTGGACTGATGGTCAGGCGGAAAGGGTGAATCAGATTTTGGAAGATCTCTTTCGTGCTTGTGTTCTTGATTACGGTGGATCTTGGGAAGAACATCTCCATCTCATTAAATTTACCTATAATAACAATTATCAGCTATAACTCTATCTTTGAATTTGAATCATCTTAAGATTAATCAATCTATTAATCCTAATATTTTGAAACAGCAAAGTATTGAGATGTCTCCATTTGCCGCTCTTTACGGACGATCCTGCAAATCTCCATCTTGTTGGATTGAGTCCGGTGATCGTTTGGTTCTTGGGCCTGATATGATTCTGGAAGCATCTAAGAAGGTCGAGGAGATTAGGAGGAAGATGAGGATTGCTTAGGATATGCAGAAGAAGTATGCTGACAAGAATAGAAGGGTGTTACATTGGTATCAGAGCCATACCCAGTTGAAATTATGGTCTATACGTGTTACAGCCACGACGCCTAGGTGGTGTTGTATTCAAGAGCCAACGAGGGCGTTGGGCTCTAAAGGGTGGAGATTGTAACACCTCTTCAAAATGTGAATAATAGTCTCACATCGCAGAAAAACACTATGAAGTGGGTGCTTATATACCAAAGTCTTCACCTCATAATAACGTCGATGCCTTTTGAGAAACAAAATCTCATACCTTGGCTTGGTCCATAAGGCGGAGGTGACTAAATTGGGGACAATATCCGCGTTAAGTGAGGGGCGGTCTATTACAATTGTAGCAACTCGGAAAACAAAATTTCTTTCATTTTATGTTTTGTGACCATTGTAATAACCCATACCTCACTTCACGCAGATATTGTCCCCAATTTAGTCACCTCCGCCTCATGGGCCAAGACAAGGTATGGGGTTTTGTTCCTCAAAAGGCCTCGGTGTTATTATGAGGTGAAGAATTTGGTATATAAGCACCCACTTCATAGTATTTTTCCATGATGTGGGACTATTATTCCTATTTTGAAGGGGTGTTACAATCCATCCCCTTTAGAGCCCAACGCTCTCGTTGGCTCATGAACACAACACCACCCAGGCGTCGTGGCTGTGATACGTACAGACCACAATTCCGGCTGGGTATGGCTCTGATACCATTGTAATAGCCAGCACCTCACTTAACGTAGATATTGTCCCCAATTTAGTCACCTCCACCTCATAGGACAAGCCAAAGTATGGGGGTTTTTTCCTCAAAAGGCCTCGACGCTATTATGAGGTGAAGACTTTGGTACATAAGCACCCACTTTATAGTGTTTTTCCGCAATGTAGGACTATTATTCCTATTTTGAATCGGAGTTTTCAGTGGATGATCGGGTCTTTATTAAGACTTCGCCGCTGAAGAATGTGGTTCGTTTTAGTCGGAGAGGGAAGTTTTCTCCTAGGTTCATTAGTCCCTTTCGCATTCTGGAAAGAGTTGGTTCTTTGGCTTATAGAGTTGATTTGCCAAAGAAACTGGTGGGTGTGCACAACATGTTTCACGTATCTTACCTTTGCAAGTATCTCCATGATCCATCTTTGGTAGTTAAGCTAGCTTTATTAGAGAATTTGGACGTTGAGCCAAACCTTACTATCGAGAGGGAGTCACTTCGTATTGTCGATGGAGGTACGAAGCAGCTTCGGAGGAAATCTGTCAGTCTAGCCAAGGTATTGTGGAGTACACATGATCGGAATTGTACCTAGGAAACTGAGAAATCCAAGCGTGCTTTGAATCCTGAATTATTTGACTCGAGTACTATTCGTTTGAATTTATCTTATCTTTCTGTTCGTTTATTTCTCTTGTCTCGTTCCTTTTCGAGGATGAAAAGTTTTGAGTGGGGGCGAGTGTAACGACCCGAGAACTTTAACTGTTTTATAACATAATTAACAAAATTTTCAAGAAAATAAACAATAAAATTTTGAAATAAAAATTGGATATTTGAAATACGTCTACGTAAACACAGCAAATAGTAAACTTTTATTTGAAAATCTGAAAGTTAGTTATTTATGAAATTTCAAGTATTGAATTTAAATTTAAATTTATTGAAAATTAAATATTTTCTAAATTTGAATATTTTGATGTAATAAAAATGTAAATCATTTTCAAAGGGAGAGGTCGTATTTCATTTCGTCAAATTTGGACTGTTATAGCTCCGTTTATCTTAATTTCGGCATTTTAGCAGCATTTTCGGCAGCGTTATAACATGGTCGTATTGCTGATATTTATGTACCATTCTGTTCGCCGCATCATGCTAATCTCTGTAGTATATTCATTCCTGTAATTCGGTGTCCGATACGCGATGGAAACGAGTCGTGTCGGTACCATATTTATGACTTTTGTTTTTCCTGTGCCTTTCCAAATTGCCAACCGAGTAAAACCATCAGTCATTGCTTCAATAAAGTTTGAAAAGCAATGTTCGATCCTTCATATTTCATAGATTATCATATATATTTGTGTGCCTTTTCATTTTGACTCATTTGTTCATTCTGGAAAGAAAAAAAGGGTAAGCTTCATTTCATTTTCATTCCTGAAAGCATGTCTTTCTCCTTCAATTTTGGCCGAGCATATATAATTGCTTTGTGAAAAATCTACATCCATGCCCTCCTATGCTCTAACTCGAAGCCATACCCATGTTTTCCCATATTTTCCCCAAAGCTTGACTCCAAGCTCCCAACCGACTGTAAGTCCCCTCCCCGCATTTCCACGCCCACGTTTCCTTCCCAAAACACAAAGCACCACCTCAGTTGGCCCGAGTTTCCACCTCCTTTAACCCAAAGCCAACCACAAGCACTCCAAGCATGCCACACACCTTCGCCTTGAACCATCGTCATGCGCAAAACCTGCAACCATCCAAGCCTCAGCCAACGCCTGACCAAGCTCCGACTTTCCATCAGTCCTCTCCGCTGTCTAACCTCCAGAGCAACCACTTCCCTCACGAACGCTGCCAAACCACCATCCTCCTCCCTATAACCCAAAGCTCCACTTCCTACAACCCGAAGCCAATCACCGTTGATCCAAGCACAACCATACCGTGCCCCTCTCTAAATCCCAAAGCCAAACCCAAACTTTTCCTTCTCTGACTTAAAGTCAAACCCGAGTGAACCACGGAGATATATTTGTACTTTGATGTGCACTGCTAAATTGGAACTTTCTTCTCTCTCTTATTATATATATATATATATATCTGTGTGTGTGTGCAGTTGTTCGCATATATATATATATATATATATATATATATATATTGTATTATAGCTTTACTAGCTTTCTGTCTTAGCCTGAGATGCATGACAACTATAGATGTGTCTGTTACACATATATGTCTTGTGGGCAGAATTTCTTTTGTTTAAATCTAGCTTTTACATGCTATATATAGTATATATATATAATATATATGTACATTGTTGACGAAGTTATATATCTCACTTTTGAACTTGTCGACAGGAATTATATGTGTTGTATATGTAAGTGTTCATTCATATATTTATAAAAACACATGTATGTGTATATGTATATATATTGCATATGTATATATATTTGTTTTTCATTAAATTCTCGTGCTGAATTTGTTTTGTGTTTTTCGCAGCTATTTGAAGTGTCATGCCAAGTCCGTGTCCATGTCTGCTTCGGTTGCTTTTCTATTCCATCATTCTCTAGCCACGAAAGATGAGCAATCACTCACGATTAATGTTATTATGCTTAGTAAATTGATTTCACATGAAATAACAATCTAAATGTGCTACTAAATTAGAATTGTTAGTGATTTAACTGTTAAATATGGCATGTTGATATTTTAAATGGATCACTTATGTAAATTGTTGTTAATCATATATGCTAGTAATTGTTATGTTATGTTGTTTCATTTTATTGCTCATACTTTGCGAGTCCCTTAGTTTTAGCAATCGCTATGGGTTGAAATGATACATACCCGAATGGACTTTAGAGTAGGGAAAATCGTTATGGGTTGAAATGATAAACCCAAGCGATTTTCATTTGATTTTGAAATTTTAGGATGGCAGGTTTAAATGATATAAACTCGTAAATTTAAGTTATTGAAGAGTGAAATGATAAGTATCTGTATCACTTGACCAAAGGATAGAAAATTATATACGGACACCGTTGGTCTATTTTTGAAAATGATTTTCAAGATTCTGAAAGGAAATATGAGTTTTTATTTTGAAATATAATAATATTTTATTTAATATGTGTAAATTTAGAATTTTAGAATTTTATTTTTTGGAAATTTTAGAATTTTAAGTTTAGTTTAAAAATGTTAATTATGAAATTTTACGTATAATATTATTATTTTTAAAATATATAAAATAAGATTTAAAATAGTTTTAAATAAAAGGGTTTAATTTATTTAAATTTTATAAAATTAAGTTTTAATTAATACATATATATAATATTCTTAAAATGTTTATTTAAATTTATATTTAAAATAGATTTTTATAACTTTAATAAGTTGAAAAGTTGAAAAGGTAAATTGAAAATGTTCTGTAATTTAAATTTGGTTAATAATTGAATTTAAATAAGGATTCTTTTGAAACTTAATAATTTTGGAATTTAAAGTATGTTTTATAGCTTGATTTGATTAAAGAAGATTAAAAAAATAATTTCAAATTTAAATAAAATTAAAATTGAATATTTAATTTTGATTTAAACGGGTGAATTGAGATTTTGTTTAGACGTTTATAAAAGTGATTTTATAGATGACCACGGTGTGAAATAAGTATTTTTCTGTTAAATAGACCAGGATCGGATATTGTCATACTCTCTACCAATACCAAAAACCACTTTAACAACTATGTTCGTGGTGGAATTTCTAGAATGAAGTAGGATGATTTGGCGAACGTCTGTTTGAGGTATGAACGTAACCCTAATTTCGTCGAATCAACATGATGTGGCTAAAACAGGGGCTATACCGGGCTAAGTGGGGTCGCTCCTCCTATCGAGCACATTTCTTCAAAACATATCTATTGCTTTTTTGATTCTATTTGGTGTTCACACCTTTGATTAGGAGTGTGTCTCGAGGTGGGCGGTAGCTGATGTGCGTTACCACCAGTCTGGGAGTGCAAACGGTAGAATCCTATCCTGGCATTAACTCGCGTGCATTGTCACAGGCCTTATCGCGCCCTCTACGAGTTTGGTTTGTACCGTACCTATGGAGTGCCCTCTGATAGCCCTTCAGTTTATGGAGGAATTACGGTACTATATAGGCTACGGGAATATATAAAATGTGTTAAGAGGTACATGGGTAACGCCTTAACGCTATTTTGATATTTTACTTTACTGTAGACATTATATGTGTAGCGTATTGTACTATGTATGCAAGTAGTTTATCGGATCTTTAAAGAATGAAATCCCAACATCCTTAAGTTATATTGCATTTCACTTGACATTTCACTTGAGTTTGATTTACTTGCATAAGAATGTTAATTCTGGCTCGAGTGTTTTGTGATTTGCTATATGCTCGGGTCAGCCTGAGTGTCACAGATTTTGAAACTCATCTTTTGGAGCTTGAATTTCGCTTGGAAAATCTATCTTATCTATTTCACCTTTCGATTCATTTTTTTTATTTTCAATTATATGTTTCAGACTTGTCGTTTTCTTTTGTGTTAGAGACTTCTGTGTATTGAGGTTTTTGTTGTATTTTGTTTTAGATTGTGTTATTTCTGTAGTATCTTCATGAACTACTATTTATCTATTCCGTTGCTTATTGTTGTAAAACTCCATGTCCATGATTCTGTGATTGATTTATTTACTGTATATGCTAAGCTTTTCCAATTATAAATTAACAATCTATTATTTTTAGCAATTCAAGTTTGACATGTGTGAATTATTGTCGATTTGAATGGTTCAAAATAGGGGGTCATTACAGGGTGTGTGGCCTGAGGTAACGTTTACCTTTCACATAGCACATCACCTTTTCTCTTTGAATGTCACATTGTCATTCCATCATCACACAACTGATTTCTACAAACGTATAACTTTTGAGCTCGTACGTCTCAGAAAAGGGTGTTAAGCTAAGAGAAAATCCTTCTCCGCTACCCAGTAGATAATACGTTCATAGAGATCAATCAACGTAATTAGAAATGCAATGTCATACATTCGTCCATACAAATTGTCCGGGAACAGGACAAACCGAAGGCACTCTCCAACCACATCCTGTCAAGAATCACCCCTGGTATTAGTAGCAATTATTCCTTGCATTGGATATTTCATAAAGAAGAGACCATTACTACTATATGTATATCGGGAGTTTATCCCCAAATGATCACAAAGCAGTCCTTCATTACGAAAATTCCAAATATAAATGTCTTCTAACACCTACACATTCGAACGCATATACGTTGTCCCGAAGTGGTTTTTGGATAAATCAGCTCTCGGCTTTTCGGATCAACAATGATAAGGAGGCCAAATTTGATAGTCGGTTATTTAACTATCAAAGCAATAATAAAATCTAGCACTATAAGCAATCACTTGGCCTGTTTAATTAATTTTTTTTAATTAAATCAATTTTCAAATATTGCTTCAAATACTTTTAAAAAGATATATTCACAAAATCATTTCAATCTTTCTATATTAGAAAATATTTCCATATACATATGTCAACAGTATAAGCATATTCAGTAACACTACCACTTGGAGACATGCCACATAGATTTCTATAACTGTACAACTCCAAAGTTCGTATGCCTTCGGACGGGTGTTAATTATAGGAAGCAATGCTCCTACACCACCAAACCTTTAGTATGATCATAAGAACCAATTTCTGTATTTCACGATGGAAGGTCAAAATACAATTTATCGGGTCAAAACGAATGTCGCGTAAAACATCTTTACGACAACCCAAAAAAATTAGTATAGGGATTCAATTAATTAACATATATGTGTATATATATAATCTCATATACTATATAAAACATTTCATTTAAGAAATCGTTTACTATAACAACCGTGCTATAGTACGTGCCTTCCATACTTCACGAATACATCTATTACAACAATGAATGTTGAAATCTGTGTTTTCGATACATATCACATTTTAAAACATTTTTTTCAAAATCACTAAATTCCATTTAGAATTATTACTTTTCAAAACCTAACTTTAAAAGGCTAAATTACTTTTTAAACCATTACTTCATCAAAATATTACTTCTAAAACAATCTTTTGAAAGATTGTTTAAATCTTAAAAACTTAAATATATTTCCTTAACATAAAAATCCATATTTAAATCTCAGCATAAATCATTTCCATATTTATGAAACTATTTTTATAAATCTCCTTTTGATTTTATAGAACTTCTATTTTATAAAATTTCTTTATTTACAAAATTATATTTATAAATCATTCTTAAATAAAAACTCCTTTTACCATCAAAAATCCCTTTATATATCCATTTCTTTATAAACCAAATTTATTTATAAAATCCATTTTATATCCATTTTCGAAATAAACTTCAAATCTATTTACTAACATTTACAAATTCTTAATCGATTTCTTTATTTATAAAATATTACTTCGATAAAACTTTTCTATAAACTTATTCAAAAGTCTCTATTCAAAGTATTTCTTAAAACTATACTTTTCATAAAAATCATAACTTTGTATTTATTAAAAAATAAATTCATTCTTTTTAATAAATTCAAAAATCATTGAAACGTATATATACTTCCAAAATTACTTCAAAATAGTTTTAAATCATAATCATCGTTTTAGCATTTCAAAATACCAAAATATAAGGCCTATGCTACTTATGCACTTAATAAGTCAAATCATATCAAAGACATCAACATGGCGTCCAATACATCATATATCAGCATATATATGAAAATTAAAATCAATAATGGTGAGGAAACATATTGGATCCCTCTAACCTGTCTCCCTACATCACAAACAGCATATGATCAAATATGCTAAAAAATCAACCACTTCGAAGCGGGATTCTATACAAAGGGTTATCCGCTCTTACACGGGAAGGTAATATGGTCTCGTCCGCTCCAATAGGTGGAAATATATATTCAAACCAACTAATAAATATAGTATATCATTCAAACAAGAAACAATCAACATAAATAAAATTATTCTCACTTATATGAAAATAAAAGCAGGCCAGAGAGGTGAGTTTACTCATAAGAATTTTAAAAATTGCCTAAGCGCTTCGGTTTGAATTAAAATTGAGCAGTCATTCAGTTTAACTCAAAATTCCTGCTAGATCCAAACTCAACCAATCCGACTCCATACCGTAGTGCTCGTTGATATGAACGCAACGCAATTTGTTGCGATCTGTTTGGACCTCATACGAACAAGCTATAAATTTATTAATATTCGAGACAATTAATACTAAAATTAACATAATTAAATAAATTTAAACTTTACTTTCACCTTTCCCTCTCTCCGCTGGTGCATACTCCACCCAGGCCCACCTTCGTTTTTTTGCTCAATTTAATCACGAGCCACCTGACCCAGCTCCACTTCAACCACCCATGCTTGTGTGCCAACGCCGTCGCGCTCCAGCCCACCTCAGCACGCGCGTGTGAAATAACCACAACCGAACCCATAATTGTAGCTGCGAATGCGATGCGATTCTGCCATGTCGAACGATGATTCGATGATCCGACATTTGAAAAAGTTAATATCGTTACTCTTTACGTTTTCCTAGTTGAAGTTGTTGGCTAATTTTGCCCCTAGAGGCTCCGATGAACTAAGGTCATTGGATTTGGTTAATTTTAATGGCAGTTCAAAATCACTTTAGGGTTAGGGTTTGAAAATAAATGAATGGACGTCCTTTCATAGCAAATTTCCCAGAGCACTATTCCTCCATGAAAATTTCAAACTTTAAAACGTGCCACCTGGCGTTCTGCATGTTATACCACTATTCCGAAACAACGGAATATATTGGAAGCCAACTCCATCATATACAGAAGATAACTTTTCAAAATCAAATTATCTTAATTTAAATTCCATTAGTTACGCATTTCAAACTTGCACGACCAAACTATACGTCTAACTTCCACGAAATTCGACGGCATATAATAATTCACCATTACTGATCCGATAAAACTGGTTTTGTCGAAATCTAAGACAGTGACCAAAAGAAGCTAATTTTACACGTTAATTAAAACAAGTAACTCTCAAAATCAGTTTAATCACAGTTAAATCCAATTTAAAAGTTTACTCTCTCCATTCTTATACAAATAGATTTCAAATCAACTTTCGAAATCGTTTTCAATCACATTAAAGTCAAGATTCAATTATTTAAACAATTTCAAATATTAAATTTAACAATTTAATTATGAAATAAATCTCTATATTTGAAATATAAGTTATTTAACTCAAAAAATTAACCTTTTAAACATTTAAAATTAATTATATATGCCAAATTCAAATGATCGAAATTATGGACCGTTATAGATCATTAAACCTCCTTTATCTAATCTTTGTTTAATTAAAACCCTTTTTAATTCTTGCAATAATTTTAAATCATTTCGTCCTTTACTTAGGAAAATATTCCCAAATCATTTATTTAAATCTATAAAGAAGATATCTTATTTCCAAATCATAAGTTTTAAATGGGTCAGAAACTGTTATTTAAGACACCGTTTACTATAAACCCAAACAATTAACTTTAAGTATACGGATTAAATTAATTCCAAATTGCTGATTTAAATCTTGACAAAAGATTTTCTATTTCCAATACGTATATTTTTAATAGGTTGAAACCATGTTATCTACGATGATAGATCCAAATTAGTTAGTATTCGAGTAAAACGGTTCCATGGAAATTATACTAATTTTACTCAACATCAATTTTGTATTCAAACTTTATAATCCATCGAGTAGCGGAAAAATCACCTTTAAATTCAAATAGTCCCTCCTTGGAATTTAATACCAAGTATAAGAAGATCATCTCTATACAATCCAAGTTGCATCAAATTTAGAAAACATTAAATCTTTTATACTTGTTTCGTTTCCGACATTTCGACCTTATGTATTCCTCGCCCAGGAAAAAGGCTAGGTGAGCCAGGACACTGGTTGCTCTTAAACATCTGCTTAGTTTAAGAACCTCACATTTGGATCTCACGAATAGAAAGACACAATTTACTCATCGACTTTTGGAGCCAAGATTAAATTATTTATTTATAATAGCTTTTCTTTAAATCATTTATTTAAACTTTTTTTAAAATAAATTATAAGACCTTCAAATTATCTTTGAAATACTTAGTTATTTATTTGAAAACATTTATAAAAGATTTGGAAAAGCATACTTAAGTTTAAAGCCATACTTCAAAAGTTATTAAAAGTGCTGCAAAAAGTGATGAGAATAGTGCATTTAAGGCTTATTTGATCAAAACAACTTTTCTACAATTTAAAATTCATTTTTTATAACTCAAATCTCTTTTAAAACATTTTAAAATATTTAAAG
The DNA here is from genome assembly GCA_030765085.1 of Allium cepa. NCBI lineage: Eukaryota > Viridiplantae > Streptophyta > Magnoliopsida > Asparagales > Amaryllidaceae > Allium > Allium cepa. The sequence goes on from CM060937.1 coordinate 907,044,656, forward strand.
AATTTATTCCATATTTTTAAAGAATTAAAAATATCACTTTTAAAGAATTTATCGCTTTGGTTTCAAAACTACCAAAGGGTGATTATTTTGAAAACTTGTTTTACTTATATTTCAAAATCTGCTCTATCAAACAACTATATTAAAAAACCAAACTTGATGATCAAAACATGGTAAACATTAATGGAAAATATATCACATTATCATATGTGTGTGTATATGTATGCATATATAGAGTTTCTCACCTTCATTGGTTTCTAACTTCTCGAAAATTTGCTATAGCTTCGCTACGATCGAATCAAAGCCTTTGGAATTGAGCTTGGACCTAGGAACGGGCTTAACCTAGCTTAGAAAGAGGTGGAGTTCTCGGCTTTGGTTGTAGGAGGTAGTGGACGGTGGGGTTTGAGTGTGGAAAGGAGGTGATTTGCATTGGTTTTTGAAGTGGATTGTTTATGCATATACACTTATATAAATTTAATTTCTTTTTGCAATATTTATCTTCATAATTTCCTTAAGGTAGAGAGCTATTAAGAAGCTTGAGAATGAGGAAGAAGATGAAGTAGAATAGTGTGTAAAATTATGAAGAGGATGGTGGGTTCTTATAGAAAATTTTTAGAAATAAATATCTAAATGCATGATTACACATTTGCCCCTTTCCCACCTCCTCCATCTCTTCCAAACGCACAGCAAGCCAACCCCCATTGTGTCTCCGTGTATGTGATGATGATGGTGTGTAAGTAAGTTGATGTTTGCTTTTTAGGGTAGAAAATATCTTAGATATTTTGTACTATTTACTATGTGCAAATTCTAATGTAAATGATAAGTATATTTGTATGTATATATGTGTTCGCTTATAAGTTAGGGTATGTATATGTATGTTATATATGCGCACAAGACATATAAACAAGTTGCAATAACTATGAGCAACATCCATTTGTTAAACCGTTGAAAATCGGGAAGCCTATTCCCAGTCACATTTTCACTTATTAGCTAATTTACATATAAATGTAAACAAAATTTTAAAACTAATTTGTTATCATTTTAACTAACTAAAATGATTGCATTTGATTTATAAAACCACATAAATTAGTATTAAATAATTGTTTATAAATAGTATTGTTATATCGATAAAGCGATACAAATTTTCTTACAATTTCAAATCAAATATATCTCTTTATAAAAACTTTTATAAATAATTTATTATCACTTCATAACTAATTAAAATGAATTATTATTATTTAATAACAATTATTTGAATAATTATTAATTATTAAATCATTAAATCTCAATTTAAATTCATAAACCAATTATTAAATATAATGCCATTGTTGGTGATGTCATAAATACATTTTATTTTCAAATATAAAATAAATAATTTTACTTCATGTTCTTGTTTAAACGGATAAATAAGTGTATGTATCCATCTTGGTGCACGATTTTTGATAATTATAGAGTTGTTTGTCGATAAAATGGTTTTCGGTCATTTTATCGATAAGTTCCCAAAGTATATATTTTTGTAAATACTTATTCAAAACAAGATTACCATTATTATTTATTGTTCAAGACAACATATTCTATGTCAAAATACTTATATTTGAATACTTTAAGAACAAATATAATTTATCAAAGTGATAAATTTATGGATCGTTACATATGTCGTAATCAAAATCAAGAACAAGGTTGTTAAATAAAAACAGTGACAATCAAAAATCTCGTTAAGCATATAATATCAAAGAGTAGAGGTTTCAAAAAAATTATGTATATATCAATTCTCATGCCTCATTTGAGACATTACAAATTATATGGCTTTAACATTACTGCTGCTATTTCGCAACAAGACAAGAAGAAACCCATTATTTGACATTAAACATTGTTTTAGCTCTTGACAAAAACGGAGATATAATTGTAATTGAATATTTCAAGTCAATTTCGACAATATCAAATAAAGACATTAGTTTTTTAGACATTATGAGTATTTATTCTTCGGATATTGTAACAAGAAATACACTTCACTTGTATTTGGATCATTCCTTTTGCTCATCAAGTAAGAATAACTGATGAATTATCTAATTTTCTTTAGTGTTGTTCCACATAAACACTTATCCACAACAAACTAAACATACATTGTTGTTGCATGGGTTGGAGGTCTGAAAATTATTTTACATGAATTCGTTCAGATACAAGCCTTCAACATCGAGTTTTGATTGTATCTCATACTTTATTCCTTCTGGTAGACGGAACTTATTTCAAATAGTGGACACAATTATGCTCTTTTTTATACTATTATATGGCACATGTTCGACGACAAAAAATGATCTTTCGATATAGAACTATTGTTTGCCTGTAACTTTGAACCGTAGCAGCGATTTACTAGAGGAAAAGTAGAACCTCAAACAACTCTTTTCCACCCAAATCACACAGGCATTAAATTGGTATACCAAAAAATCATTTTTATCCTAATTGTGCTCACTACCAATCATTTTAGAAACGACTACTCACTAACAATGTTAAATAAAGACCTTCAAGTGAAACTCCTCTTTAAATATCAATGTAGATAATGATTGCACATACGTGTGTGTAAACTGCATGTGTGTGTATATGTATATAATATACTTATTATTTACACTGTTTTTACCGAGGAACGTAAACCTGATGGTTTTTCAAAGTAAAAGCCTAATTTTCAAACCTACTAAATGTACTATATTACCACTCTAGATAAGTAAAAATGAATAATATTTTATTAAAAGAACGATAAAAAAATATATCATTTGTAAAACATATTTCAGTGCATACTTTGACAATCGCTCGACCAAATATCTCTTTATGTTTCATCCTTTGATGATTGTTTATGACTTTTGTTGGAATTAGCTGTTATGTAGGTGAATATAAAACCAAAGTGAACAGATTTTGTATACATGAAAAGGACGGTAATTTAAGTTTTTTAGCGTAATTTAGTAATTTGAATTCAACAATTTGATTAAATGGAGGTCATTTTGTATGGTTTGATTAGGAAGGATGTTATTAGGCTGTTTCTCTCTCTTCTAAATGGGTAAAACTATAATTTTTCATTGTTTATACCAGGAGAAAGAATATTGTATTCTTTCCAAACTCAGTCTTTGTAATTTATAAACCATGTACTCCACCTCGCTTTAAATCCAAGCACAACTTGTTGCTACTTTGGTCAATTTAATGAATAAATTCAATGTGGTGAAATGTGATTTTATGATGAAAACATATTTGAAATTATAACACTAAATCATATGATAACCATGTTTAAAGGGTATGGAGGTGTATGATAATGAAATAAAAGGGATCTCCTGCAAACCCCAAATTTAAAAAGCTTCTTAGGAGGGACCTTTTGTATGTGTAAGAAAATCAGTTTATTAGGAAAAGAGTAATGAGAATATGCGTATTACAACCCTGATGTTATCTGTTTTATTTCACTTATTGGGTTGGGCTTCTATTTGCTCAGAACCCATCATGCTTTCATAAATATAGACTGAAACAATGTAATCAGTTTGGTACAAATCATTCTGAGAATAAAATAAAAACATCATTTCTTGTTTTATGGTATCAGAGTCACTATAGCCAAAAGGCTGAAATTGATTAGAAAAAGTAATTTTTCACTTCTCCCCTCAGAGCAATATCATCATAGGGGAAGTTTACCATTCTCACATATTAGTGTAGTACCAATTTTTCATCAGTTCTTGCCCTCTTTGTGCCATCCTAGAAGAGGATCATATTCAAGATCTTCATCTCCTCCTCTGGTTGCACTGTTCCCGCTTGCTACAGTCGGTTTTGGCTGCAATTTATCATTGCCACGCCAATACACTGCTTTCTTGATCAAGAAATATGGATATCAGTGTTCTTGATCCATCATGGCAGATCAAAACGATGAAGCCACATCTGTAAACACAGGCAACAGATCCAGAAATGATCAAAGTGGTGATCCATTCTTGATCAGACCTAAAAATCAGGCGATAAACACACCATTAGATGAAGACAACTACATAACCTGGAAATATCAGGTAGAAATTGCATTAAGAGGCTATGATTTGCAAGATTATGTGAAGGAAACCAAGGTGATTCCTCCAATTAACATTACTGATGACAAAGGCAAACTTGTAAGCAATCCTGATTATATTCAATATCAAAGGCAAGATAATATACTTGCATCTTGGCTATTATCTTCTATTAGTCAAAGTCTTGTATCACAACTTGTTGGGTGTTACACACCATATGAAATATAATCATCATTTGAAAGAATTTTCAGTTCATAATCAGCAGCCAGAGTTATGCACTATAGAAGAGAATTACAAAATGCAAGAAAGAATGATACAAGTATAAGAGAATATCTGGCCAGAATCAAGAATCTATGTGACAAACTGAAGTCAGTTGGTCATGAGATATCTAATAGTGAGTAGATTCTTATCATTACTAATGGTCTTGATCAAGAATATGAATCCTTAGTGACATTTCTTGCCACACAGCAAACACTACCTGATATAGAATATGTTCACTCAGCTCTTCTTGCTCATGAAGGTAGAGTTGAACGGAGAAAACTCATGCAAGAAGACTTTTCAGCTAATTATGCCTTCTCCACAAAGAACAGAAATTAGAAACACAATCAAAATAAACAAGAAAATCAAAGTACAAGAGGAAACAACAATCAAAGGGGAAGAGGCAGAGGAAAATACCCAAACAACAATAGGGTCAAGTGTCAAATCTGCGAGAAATTTGGCCACATGGCAAATAAGTGTTACTTCATATTCAAGGAAGATTACAATGTTGCTCAGCAAGGTCAGAACAACAGAGGACCAACAGCAAACATAGCACACACCAGTAACCAATCCAGAAACAATGCATACAATTCAACAGATGATGCAAATAAATATGATGATATCAACATAGATGAATGGTTTCCCGATTCAGGAGCTACTAATCATATGACCAACAGTTTCAGAATTTAAATTTGGGAAACAAAAGCTACACAGGTAAGCATTCTGTTGCAATGGGAAATGGTGAAACAATAAATATATCTCATGTAGGAACAGGCACTATTGAAGGTACAAGGTCACTCTATCTTAATAACTTATTGAGAGTACCAAGTATCAAAAAGAATTTAATCAGTGTCTCACAATTTGCTAAAGAAAATAATGTATATTTTGAGTTTCACCCTAGATTTTGTCTTGTCAGGGATTTGCTAAATAAAAACATATTGTTACAGGGTAAATTGGATCAAGGTTTATACAAATTCAGCAATATGAGAAAAAGATCCTTTTGTAACAATGCAGTATGGTGTAATAATGTCAGTACAAACAATGACAAAAATGTCAGTATTCTTGATGTATGGCATTGCAAGTTAGGGCACCCTAGTTTTGATGTAGTCAAACAAGTATTGAATGAGAATAAAATTTCTTTTCCAAAATTGTGTAGTTCTAATATATGTACACATTGCCAAATTGGCAAAAGTCACAAATTACCTTTTCAATACTTTGAGACCGCATATAAAAAGCCCCTCAAGCTAGTGGCAGTTGACTTGTGGAGACCATCTCCACATAATTCAACTCAAGGAGACAGGTATTACCTATCACTTGTTGATGCACATAGCAGGTATACTTGGATATATTTTTTAAAGGCAAAATCAGACACATGCAGTGTTATGAAACACTTCATCACTTGCATTGAAAAACAGTTAAATAGCAGTGTGAAAATGATATAGACAGATGGTAGGGGTGAATTTAAATCCCTAAAGGATTTCTTTGCTATGAAAGGAATCATACATAGAAAGACATGCCCACACACATCTGAACAAAATAGGTTGGTGGAAAGGAAGCACAGACACATAATGGAGACTGATTTAACACTTATGTCACAAGCAAGTCTACCTATGAGATACTGGAGGGAGGCATTTGCCACAGCACTGTATCTCATCAGTAGAATGCCAACCAGAGTGTTAAACCATGTATGCCCCTTTGAAAAACTTTTTGGTGTCAAACCAGATTATGAGCATTTAAGAAATTTTGGGTGCCTGTGTTTTCCTTGTCTCAGACCATACAACAAACATAAGTTAAGCCTAAGGTCTAGTCAATGTACTTTTCTGGGTTATGCAGATAATCAGAAAGGCTATGAATGTCTAGACAATCATGGTAGACTTTATATTTCAAGACCTGTAATTTTTAATGAAAGTTTTTTCCCTTTTGCAGAAAAGGAAAAACATAAACAAGCAATAGACATCAGCAATGCAGGGACAAGTCAAATGCCTGACCTGTCTGATTGGATCAGCAAAGAAAACAAAATAAATTGTGAGTCAACATAGAGTGTTCATAATGATAATTCAGAGCAAAGTGCAGTGGATAGTTCACAGCATAATGAACAGCAGCAAGTTGATACACAGGAAAATCAAAGCAATGAAGATAATTCAACAGATGATGCTACTGATCACTATAAGGTTGAACATCAAGTGCCACAACCAACCACCAGTCAACACCCCATGACCACTAGATCCAAGAGTTGTATCTTTAAACCCAAAATATCTAACACCCAAATCAACGAAGTAGAGCCAACATCATGTGAATTAGCAGTTAGAGATGAAAGGTGGAGGAAAGCCATGGATGAAGAGTATAATGCATTGATTAAAAACAAAACAAGGATCTTAGTTGACCCACCAAAACACAAGAATATTATTGGAAGCAAGTGGACTTACAAAATCAAAAGAGATGCAGAAGGCAAAATAATTAAACATAAGGCAAGACTTGTGGCAAAAGGCTATACCCAACAGTATGGTTATGATTTCAATGAGACATTCTCCTCAATCATTAAGTCAGCAACAATAAGAATTATATTAACCCTAGCTTTGCACAAACATTGGAAGATAAGGCGGTTAGATGTGCATAATACATTCTTAAATGGAGATTTAGTAGAAGAAGTGTACATGCAACAACCAAGAGGCTATAGCTCTAAGGATAACAACAATCAAGTGTGCAAGTTACACAAAGCCATATATGGATTGAAACAAGCTTCAAGGGCCTGGTATGAAAAAATGAAGACTGCTTTAATCAAGTTAGGATTTACTGCCACTAAATCTGATAACTCTTTCTACATAAGAAAGCAGAGGGGTAATAGCATCTACATATTAGTGTATGTCGATGACATTCTTATTACAGGGGATAATCATCAAGAGATTGAAACAGTTATCAGGTGTTTAGACAAGCAGTTTGCTATAAAGGATTCGGGGGAAGCTAATTACTTCCTAGGCATACATATTCAGAGAAATGCAGATTCAAGCATCAGTTTATGACAAAAGCAATACATATCAGACATTCTAGTGAGAGCAAATATGGACAAAACAAAAGCACTTTCCACACCCATGACAAGTAATCTCAAATTGTCTAAAGATAAGGGTGAACTGATCGAAAATATCATGCAATCAGGAGCATAGTTGGGGCACTCCGGTATGCGACTATCTCTAGACCAGACATCTGTTTTAGTGTGAATAAGGTCTGCTAGTACATGCAAGCGCCAACAAATGAACTTGGCGTGCAGTTAAGCGTATTGTTAGATATCTAAAAGGAACCATTCACTATGGGTTAAGATTAGAATCATGCAAATGTATAATTCTACAGGCTTACAGTGATTCAGATTAGGCCAATGATTTAGACGATAGGGGCTCCACTACTGGGTACTGTGTGTACCTCGGCAGCAACCCCATTTCATGGTGTACTAAGAAGCAATCGACTGTCTCTAGGTCAAGCACTGAAGCGGAATATAGAGCTATTGCCAGCGTTACTGCCGAAATCACGTGGACAGAGGCCCTTCTTAGAGAATTGGGGTTTGAACTTAAGCAGAAGCCGACCATCTGGGTGGATAATCTGAGTGCAATTTCGCTATCTATGAATCCTGTTCAGCACTCGAGAACAAAACATCTTGAAGTAGATCTACACTTCGTTAGAGAGCGAACTGGCAACGGAAAACTCCAGATCCGACATATCCCATCCTTTTATCAGCGAGCGGATGCATTGACAAAGGCAATTTCATCCAAGAATTTATTCAGCTTAGGGAAGAGCTTCGAGTTTTTCCGTCGCCATGAAGTATGAAGAGAAGACTTTGGGGGCTGGAAACCCTAGCTTTGTTTGCGGGGGAATAATGAGAATATGCGTATTACAACCCTGATGTTATCTGTTTTATTTCACTTATTGGGGTGGGCTTCTATTTGCTCAGAACCCATCATGCTTTTATAAATATAGACTAAAACAATGTAATCAGTTTGGTACAAATCATTCTAAGAATAAAATAAAAACATCATTTCTCGTTTTAAAGAGCAACAAACATAAGAATTCATGAAGGATACGTAAAGCTAATAATTCAAGGCATGGTTTATATAAAATGAATAGAACTGTTTTGGTTTAATGTGAAATTTTAGCTCAGTGGTCATTCATGAATTCTTTTGTTTTACATTAAACGGTAGGATATCGGTCCACATTTTCTCATCTAATGGGCTATTATGATTTCATTTCAATTCATATAATACTTTGAGCATGAAGCATCCATGATATAATACCGAGCAATTTAAAACTGATATTTCAATGTATGATTTACTATGAAAAGCCATTTTATTTTCATTATATTATGGTATTATAAAGCAATTGGATTTCCTCATTCATTTTTGGTTTAGATGAGCATGACATACATATTGAATGGTAGTGAACGTGATTTGGAAAGAGAAAAAAATTGTTTTGCGTACCAATTGAATGGGAATGTGATTTGAATTAAAAAGGAATTGTTTGATACCCTATCATTTCTTCTAGTGAAGTTGCTATATACTCAAAACAGCAAGGAAACACTTGCGTTCCTTGATCAAAATTACTTATTTCATCAATGAACACTTGTTACAAGTTCGACAATTTTAAATAAGTTCCATCTAGGCCTGTCAAATGGGTTGGGTTGAGTCAAAATGGGTTGGGTCGAGTTCGACCCAACCCATTTATGACCCATTCTCTTTCACTCATTTATGACCCAACTCATTTATGACCCAACCCACTTAATAAGCGGGTTACCCATCTAACACATTTAAATATTTAAATTTAATTTGACTAATAAAAAACAAATAAATATAAAATAATTATAATTCTAAGTTTTATATTTTGAGATCCGACAAAATTTTAAAATTTTAATTCTAATTTTTATCAAAATTCAAATATGGAGATGGGGTAGCTTATTATTTTCTAAGTACAATTGTCGGTTTCCTTGGAGAACTAGAGTGTACGTTCACACGATGAAGTATCCGAGTGTTCCATACTGTCCGTAATTTAGGTGGGAGTTGATCGGTCGAAGTCTCGCCTGATTCCGAGTTAGAACGAAAGAGTTATTGCAGTCTGAACAAAAAAAATAGCGGCTTCTGCACTAGGCAGAGTTCAATATGCAGGTGTGGTAGCCTGTTATTTTCTAAGTACAACTGTCAGTCCCCTTGGAGAACTACAGTGTGCGTTCATACGATGAAGTATCCGAGTTTTCCATATTGTCCGTAATTTAGGTGGGAGTTGATCGGTCGAAGTCTCGCCTGATTCCGAGTTAGAACGAAGGAGTTATTGCAGTTTGAACAAAAAAAATAGCGGCTTCTGCATTAGGCGGAGTTCAATATGCAGGTGTGGTAGCCTGTTATTTTCTAAGTACAACTGTCAGTCCCTTTGGAGAACTATAGTGTGCGTTCACACGATCAAGTGTCCGAGTGTTACATACTGTCCGTAATTTAGGTGGGAGTTGATCGGTCGAAGTCTCGTCTGATTCCGAATTAGAACGAAAGAGTTATTGCAATCTGAACAAAAAAAGTAGCGGCTTCTGCACTAGGCGGAGTTCAAATATAGGGATGTAGTAGCCTGTTATTTTCTAAGTACAAATGTCAGTCTCTTTGGAGAACTACAGTGTGCGTTCACACGATGAAGTATCCGAATGTTCCATACTGTCCGTAATTTTAGTTGGAGTTGATCGGTCGAAGTCTCGTTTGATTCCGAGTTAGAATGAAGAAGTTATTGCAGTCTGAACAAAAAAAATAGCAGCCTCTGCACTAGGTGGATTCAAATATGGAGATGTGGTAGTTTGTTATTTTCTAAGTACAACTGCCAGTCTTTATGAAAAATTATAATGTATGTTCAAAATTCTTATTTTTTAAATTTATATTAAAATTTAATATTTTTAATAAATGGGTAAATGGGTTACCCATTTATAACCCTTTTAAAAATGGGTTAACCCAACCCATAATCCATTTTATGATATTCATAAATGGGTTGACCCAACCCATTTATAAGTAGGGTAAATGGGTTGGGTCAAATTTTGACAGGTCTAGTTCCATCAACTAGAGGGTTTAAAGTATAGGAAACAATCAAAATTTCATACTTAAGATTATTATTCAAGTGAGATCATGAAAAATAATTTTGAAATAATACAACAGCGCAAAGAAGAGCATAATCAGGTCGACAATTAGAGGGTATGAAGTATAAGAAACAATCAAAACTTCATACTTCAGGCAATTATCTAAGTGAGAAAATGGAAATAAAAAACGAAATTTCTGTATAAAAAAAATAGTAAATCAAAATTTTAACGGAGAATCAAAGGAATGGTACTAAGCACCATAAAAGAAGAAGAAAAATCAAAGAATTAAACGAAAGAAACCCAAAAAAATTCAATACCTGAGAAGTGATTCAGGGTTTAACGGCTTCGATATTTGCATTAATTGGGCATCAATGTTTTGAGTAAATAGATCTTTCGTTCATTTTCATTATTGCACTTTGACTTACATGGTCAAATCAGGACATCTGTTATCATTGTTTCGAGAAAATCTATAGATTTAAAGAAGAAGAAAGATTATACTGATTAATAAGATTCGTACTGGAAAATCTATGGATAACCATTTGTAAAGGTTGTGAGCTTCCTTTTCCTTTTCCAAAGATCTATGCTGAGGTAGAACGCACCAAAAATGAAAAGTTCTTTTGGTTTGAAGGCTCTAAAACTTCAAAGGCTGCTGTTATTATCTATTCCAATTTGTCTAGTGTAGTATGTGCGATCTTGCTATTGTCCAAATTTTACTAAGTTGTTAAACTATATAGTTTTGCTTATGTTAACGACAAAGTAACTTACATTCAATGCATTTTGGAGGATGATAAGTGCAGTCATGATATTTGAAGAACAAATGGGTTTGGAAAATAAAGAGTCGTGAAACAGATTTTATAGGCTCATCCTACCAATCCATGGATTGCATATATATATTTCATTCATAAGACTCGCGAAAAATAGGGATTTCATCTTAATTGTAAAAATTGCAAATGCATGTATAACTAGTATAACCGCACATGGTGGGAAAACCGACCGTTGATTAGTTGTATGTGTTTATGGACCACATCCTTACCATTTACATTTCAAACGCTCCATTGAAAAAGTCTGAAAACCAAAAGGAAATATTAAAAATTTATTCTAGACCAAATGGCTTGTTTCTCATTCGTTTTACTTAAAAGAAGATTATTACATCATTCTTAGAGGAGAGCCATACATTTTTAACTCTAAGATTATTATTGTTTGAAAATGGTCAAGGGGTATCAACCTGTACAATTTCAAAATGGAATTATGTGTCCTCATCAGAAATCACATTCTCATTAACAACAAACTTCAACACAACATCCTGACCAAACAAAGAACAAATCAAAAATATAACATGATGCCCAAAATAGTATAAATACAACAGAAATGATGTCTTAACACCTACTAACTAAAAAGATGATAGAACCGTGGTTGTGTATATTATTCCTTATACTTCAAACACTGATGTTTATAACGCTATGCAAGTTACTAAACAAGAAAATGAGATAACATGACAAGTTGAATTCTGTTACCTAAATGCATCAATTCAAAATGATGATAGTATCAATAAGTTTGCGATTTCTCAATAAAGTGTCAGGTGATAATTTTTTTTTATGATTTCGTGTAAAGCATGTAAATATATTTAAAACGAGTACCTTGTGATGTGCACGATGCTATTTGGCCAGTATTCATATTGTACTTCAAAATCATCAAATAAAAGCTATGTTTTTCAGCCAAAATTAATAATTTGGTATTTGAGTGGGGCACTAGCTCCCTTTTGTCTCTACGTGCACCAGTCATTAATTTGATTAACCATTTGCCAATTATCGTTAGTGGCTTTCAGACCTAGTATTATTATTATTTTCCAATATCTAGCTATTAGTTTACGGAAATTCTCCTGCTTATATATTAATAACTAAAAATAAATTTCCATAATTCATAAAACCAACAAGAAAAAGCACGGATTAATTGCACGACCTTTCTTACTTCATTGCAGCATTAAAACAGCCAATCAAACAATATGAAAAAAAAGGTCAAAAACGTACCAATTTCTGAGACTCTCTCTTAATGCTCATCCTAAGGCTTGTCAAATTCTCCTCTTCTTCTTCATTCAAATTCGTAACATGATCACTGTTTCCAACTATTCTTAACAATCCTAACCTCTTATCAGATCCACCTCCACCAATCTTAAAAAACTTGGAAGAAAACCTGAGATTCGTCTGGAGAGTTGGCGTCAGTTTTTGGATCGTCGGTTAGAGGTGGAATTAAAAGAGTGTTTTTCACTGATGAGGACGAGAAAATTAATGTAAAAATATCTTTGATATGAAGTATAAACTTACTACGGATATGAAAGATCACAGCAAAAATGGAGAAATATTAATAGATCACTGCGTAATTTGTGGATTTTAAAAAAGGAAACCCAAGTCAGATTTTGGTGAAATGAAATTAAAGGGGACAAATAAAATATCCGATGTCAAAATAAAATCAGCGCTTACAAAAGATCAGAAAAACGTGCGAATGCAAACACGGAGAGAAAATAGGGAGAAACAAATGGCTATTGTTTTTGGCTTCAAAGTATTTTATTTTAGCCAACTAGAAGCAAACAAACCTCCCTACGGTCGGTTTGATAAACTTACTCGATCCGGTAACCAAAGAAGAAACGCTCATATTGGCCAAGACACTAAGTCCTTGCTTGATAATGTCAACAGTGAGTCGGAAATATTCAATTACAACTAAAGCCTTGTTTCTATAAAGAACTCAAACAAAAAAACTTAATTGTTCATCAAATTTAGCTTGTCATATTATTATTTTCTTGTCAGTAACAAAATGGCAACAATGTTAAAGTCATATACAATGTAAATCTTTTTTTTAATATCTCAAATAAGAGGTTAAAATTGATATACACAGAAATGTTTTGAAATCATTTATGATATTATACTCAATGGTATTTCTGATTATAAAATGGTGCCATTCTTAAGAGTTCTTTAGATTTTAGTTTTAGTTGTAGAAAATCATTAATTACAACTTCCTCCAATCGAATGTAAGATCTATGTAGTTGTCATTATATTTACTTGACAATCTTATTCTCAGTTAAAATGCATGTGAATTTACTAAATATGCTATCATGGCTTCTACTGAATATGATTAATCAATACGAACATGAAAATGTAGGTCTACAAAGCCAAATTAAGTGGTTGGAGTTCAATTTTCATAATATTAGGTAAAACCCCAACTTATACCGGGGTTGTCAATTAGAACCAAGAATCGTAAACCTAAAACAAACCGACCAAAGAAGACCAAAACCTGATTGATCTCATATCGATTCTGGATGATGAATATTACCATAAAGACCCGACTTGAACCGATTCGATCCAAAAGACTCGAACAAGAACATTGAGATATATGCATTTTTAATATTATTACTCAACCAAACCTGACCCGATCTGAACCTCGGACCGTGTTTGGATTTTGATGAACACGACAAATTCGACCTACCTATGATAGAGAACTGCCAAGTCGGATCTCTATCCATCAGGTTTGGTCTGGTTGCCACTCCTAACTTACACTTATCTAACATTTGGGGAGTCGTATTTATATAATGAATGACTGGTTTATGCTTAGATAGTCATAGATCCATGTCTACTTATGAGTGCCTTTTTCGTATTTGTAGTAATAAAGTGGTTATTTCTTCCATTGACAATTCAATGAAGTTCGTCGATTATTGATAAGAAGGATTGTTAAATTTTATACAAAACACAAGTTATGCTTTATCATCATCAGATACTGAATTATATAAACAAGCATGGCAACATATTAGAGAGAAGCACGAGAAATTTTTGCGGTTTCTATCAAATTGAATTACATAAATAGTAGGAAAACGGCATACTACACACATAAAACTGTACTTAATTATAGAATAATACAACCGATAAATTGTCTCCATGGAGATAATGTCAGATTAATTACATATGATATTCAGACAGAAGTTGCGTACCAGATAAGAAGAACAGAGAGAAACATGTCAATTGTGACGACCGTCCAACACTTTCGGTACCCAATATACCTGTGTGATGTGCTATTGGGGTACTCGGCCAATGCGGGACGATAGCCTAGAATATAAAGTACAGAAAAATCCAAACACAGAACCTATAGAATATATCACTGTACACAGATAAAATATAATATAACAACATAGATGTAAAACAGACAAGATAGTGATATAATTAAAGGAACCATAAATAAGAACATCATATTACATCAGGTTCACAGACTATACAAAACTAAAATAAAGAGTTTATACATCACAAATCTCCATAATAAACTCTATAACTATCTCTAATAATACAAGTACTGCACAACAGAATATAAGTGATAGTAAGCTCAAAGTATAGATATATAAAAGTGTAGCTTACTGCTCATACTCCGTACAACTCCATGCACTATCCAGACCTACTATCCATAATCTACTCATTTAAGAGTAGCCGAGATGATAAGAAGCAAAACATAAAATCTTGGAGCAGACAACAGTCTGGTGTGAGCGACACACCATCTCAAAATACTATAAAACTCGTATATAGTAAATAGGGTATAGGATATTAACAACCATACCTGACATGTCCCTGCATCCAAAGAGTCAATACATAAATACAATAATATGCTACATTATTATCACAAATGGAAGATATGGGGTATAGGGGTATCACACAGCATACCAAGCACAAAGTAAACATAACATCCATCACATGGTCTTGCATCTCTTACTCAAGTGCTTTCGATACGTGATGACTCTCTCAAATGCTCAACTAAGTGCCCATAGAGATGGCTAGGGAATGGACACGCACAGACGTCCAAAAATATATGGGTATATGTAAACTACCCTAGGTACACATAGACTACCATGTCCCATTAATGAACACCACAACCATAGAGTTATCTATCAATCCCTTAGCACATATACCGATAGTAGAACCACCCTATAGATTCCCACTCTTGCCCATGTAGATGGCTAAGGACTAGACACACGCACACATCCAAACACATGCATACACGTAGACTACCTTGGGTACACACAGATTACCCTGTCTTACTCACAAGCATCGTGACTTCACGTTCCACTCTACGAGCTATTATGAAGAACTTGTCCTTTCGTTCCATCACTAGATGCTAGTCACTTGCCATATCGAGTCGTCGAAGCCATTGTACTTTGTTGGTTTCCATCCAAAGTCATATATAGCCATCATAGGGTTCTCCAACTCTACCCCGAACCAACTCACGAGACTACCAAGCAAACCCATGCCTTGACATGAAGCCAACATACCAAATGCTTCTCCTCATGCTCTGTTCGGGACCCTCCTATAGCCGACCCACATACCCCCTAGCCAAGCCTCACATTAGACCACCGAACCGCAAATCTCATTCTGTCACCTCTTCGCCTACCGCAGAATAGACCGCCTTATCCGTTCACCGAGCAAACATACCACCGAGCCGAATTTTTTGTTTGGTCTCCGCTCAATCCACCCCACCGAACAGCCAATCCTGTTCGGCCACCAAGCCCATTTCTCCACCGAATTGAATCCCTATATCAATTTCAACACTTCAATATTGTGTCCATTCCATCGCCACGCTTAACGCTTCAACTCTCATGCATCGTCTACGCAATGATATGGCACCAAACACTCTAGAGCCAATCCGTCAAAGCTCGATTTCACGGTTTCTAATTCTAAGTCGCGTTGATAAGCGTTTCAATTATACAAGCATTCAAGCAAACACCATACATGCAACAACCAACATTCAAACATTCAAGCGGGGAACATACAGAAATTCATTATAAATCATCCTATAATGTGTATCTAATATAGCTTAACACACATCAAACCAACATGATTAAAACAACTAGAAACATTGTAAATTCATTTTACTTTAGGTTTTACATTGAAAATAGTTCCAAAACATTATTTAGACTTCAAAATTAGGTTTAAAACACGCCAAACTTGTAGATACATATATAATAATGCGTTATGTGATAAATCATTCACCAAACCCCTAAAATCCAAGTTTTGCATGAAAATCAAGGTAGATCCGAAAATGAACAGCAAAAATGTAAATATTCTTTTCCAAAAATGCAGATTTGAAGATCTCTAATAAATCTCCTTGCTAATCTAACCCTAGTCTATGATTTAGATTTGATTTGGAGGAGAAAAGATAAGGTTTTAGTCAGAGGATGAGTTTATGGAGGCTTGGATCAATGAGAAAAGATGTAAAAGTGATTTGGGGAAGATGGTTCAGCCATATAAGGTCTCCAAATCTGAAATGGGCTAGTGGGCTTGCTCTCCAAACTCACTGTCCATCCACTAAGCTATTCCAAAAATATCAATGTTCAAACAGCCATATCTTCTAGCCACAAAGTCCAAACCACTATTATGACCACTCTACGGAAAGAGAAACCATTGTAGATTTCCAACGAAAGTGGTGTCGAATGCTAAATCGACTCATATTAAAATGTACGGATGATACAATTTTTCAGGGGTAAAATCGTCCGGGAAAATTCTAATTGTAGGAAATGTGACTAATAGGCATTTTCAAAGTTATACGACCTCATATTTATTTTAAAAATAATATTTTACAATCTTCCGATACGTAAAATACAGGTCGTTATACTCTCCTCCACATTAGGATTGCCCATGAAATCCCCAATATAACAACGTAAGATGAAACAAAGCTACCTCGCATTCCTATCATCCACAAGCAACGACAACAAATATGCACACAACAGCAGTAAATGATCTCTACTCCTACCCTAGCATTGAGGATACCAAATTACTGTATATGATATCGAAAGTGAAAGTAAATGCGATAAACAAAAATCTCACAAAGTAAAGTGCTTCAGATAAGCGGTCCTTATGCTCCGCTTGGTCTCCCAAGTACAATCGCCTTCGCTCTCACTCCAATGATCCTTTACCAGCTCTACTGTCTTCCTCCTAAGCTTCTTTGTATCCAGTCCGACGATACGTATATGCATATGAGGTCTCGATGCTTTTGTTTCAATCTCGATATCATCAAGCTGATCTAGTCGAACTACTATGCCTTAAGTCATGCATAAACTTCCTCAAGTGAGATATATGGAACAAATTATGCACATCCGCCATCTTCTGTGGCAAGTCAACTCTATATGCTAGATTTTCGATCCTCTCTAATATGAAAAAGGACCAACGAATCTTGGTGTCAACTTTCCCTTAGTACCGAATCGAACAACATTCTTCAATGGAAAGATTTTGACAAACATTATGTCGTCAATGGAGAACTCTAAATCACATCTTCTCTTATCAATGTAATGCTTCTGTCTATCCTAGGAAGCTTTCATTCCTTGCCAAATAATCTCGATCTTCTCTAAAGTCTCTCTAACCATATTTCCGGCCCAAGTATCAGTTTCTTGCCCGCTTCCCACCAACACGAAAGAGCATTGCACGGCCGGTCATACAGTACCTCAAATGGTACCATACCAATGCTGGATTGATAACTGTTGTTGTGTGTAAACTCTAATAAATGCAAATGATCATCCCATAAGCCGCTAAAACCAAGAATGCAAGTCCGTAAAAGATTCTCCAAGATACGATTCACCCTCTCGATCTGCCATCAGTTTGTGGGTGGTAAGATGTAATGAGATGGAGCTCCGTTACTCATGTAAGCTCTTTTAAAACCCGCTCGTGAAGAAAGGGTCTTGGTCACTCACAATGCTCTTCGGCGGACCATTGAATCGCAAAACCCACTTC
This sequence comes from Allium cepa, assembly GCA_030765085.1. NCBI lineage: Eukaryota > Viridiplantae > Streptophyta > Magnoliopsida > Asparagales > Amaryllidaceae > Allium > Allium cepa. Next base: position 907,062,772 of record CM060937.1, read on the forward strand.
ACATACAACTCGATCAATTTGGATGTCATTCTACTTGACTTAACGGGAATAAATCAGGCACTCTTCATCAACCTATCAACAGATGCTCTCCTTTGGATCTCGGCAATCCATCGATGAAGTCCGTTAAAGCTTCTTCCCATTTCCACTTAGGAATCTCGAGCGGTTGCAGCAACCATCCGGCTTCTTTTGGTTTGCCTTTACCAACTGACAGTTCATGCATTTTGAGATGAATGTCCCAACATCCTTCTTCAACCATTCCCAATAAAATGTTCACCTCATATCATGATACATCTTATTGCTACTATGATGTATAGTCAATCTCGAATGATGGCACTCGCATAGCACATTATCCCTCAACCCATCGACAACAGGAACAAACAATCTTCCATCATTACGGAGCCAACCATCATGGTCGATCCTGTACTACTTCATCTCCTCAGACTCTACCCCTTCCTCTATCTTCGCTATGATCTTTGCTAATCTAGCGTCTCACCACTGACTAGTACCGATCTGCTCGATCAAGGTAGGTCTGATCGTTAAGTTAGCCCGGTACTTTCGGCTCTAGCCCACATCTAGACCTAAAATGATAACCAGCGATGAACTCCAATTTCTTCCACTTTAGGAACATCGCTCCCAAGCTAGCGTGTCTTCTACTCAATGCATCAGCGATTGCATTTCCCTTACCAGGCGTATAGTAAATGTCGAAATCATAGGAGGCTAGGAACTCCAACCATCGCTGCTGGCGAAGGTTAAGATCCTCCAGGGGGAATAGACACTTTAACGACTTCTGGTCCATATACAACTCGAATCTCTCCTCAAAAAAAAGCGTCCATATCTTTAAAGAAAATGTTATTGCTACCAACTCCAAATCATGAGTTAGATACTTCCTCTTGTGCGGTTTCAGTTGTTGACTAGCGTAAGCGACAATCTTTTCCCTCTGCATCAACACCGCATTAAGTCCAGTACCACATGCGTCCGTGTATATTGTCAGCTCCTTATTCGCGCTTTGAAAGATCGAAGAGTAGATCCCAACCAAAGGCCCTCAAGGTCCGGACCCAAGCCATTATTGTAACAACCCAATATTTTCAGCCATTTGCATCCACGCATGCCGGACTTGAATTGCTCGAAATACCACATTGTAAATAAATTTGGAGCACATGAAATACAATCACAGAGTCACAGACATAGAAATATCAGAATAACTCGCAGCGGAAATTAAAATACCATAGTAGTTCATGAAGCTACTATAACAAACACTCAAAACATAATACATAATATCAGTATGAAAAACATATACAATAGAAATCTCAAATACATAGCAGTTTATAAATACTAGAGATGAAATAGAACAACTGAAACTGAAAGGGAACAGATAACTGGACAAGCAGAATCTCCAGCGATTCCTAGCTCCAGAAAAGAAATCCAAAGCTAAGCTGTAAATACTCAGGCTGACCCGAGCGTAAAGTAAAACACAAAACACTCGAGTCAGGACATATATACTTATATAATGTAAACCAACTCAAGTGAACTGTAGTAGAAACGCACAATAACTTAAAGGATGCATGGGATCGCCCATCCTTTAAGGATCAGTTAAACTATAAATTAAATACATCCCGTGGTTAAAGTTTCAAATAGTAATTTATATTTCGAAATCAAAAATCATTTCAAATTTCAATATCATCCAAAATCCATTTCAAAATATCAAAATATCGTATCTTCCAAACCACATTCACTTATTTAAAATACCATTTCAACACACATTTCAAAATAGTTTATATTTCAAAACAATTACTTCATTTTAAATCAAAAAAATGAAGTTATTATATTTAATAATTAATTATTAAATTTTCAAAATTTTAAACTTTTCAAAGTTCACTTGTTCAATTAAATTTATCAAAATAGTGAAAATTCACCTTTCGCAGCACTTATAAAATGCTACGGAAAGTTATGTTTTAAAACAGTTCAATTTAACAAAAGACAGCATTTAAAATGCTGTAATAGGGTTACTTTAGTACCAAAAAAACTTAGTTAAATTTAGCAATTATAGCACATACAAAGTGCTATAATAACCCTTTATTAAAATTTAGCCATTTGGTTCATTTATATCAACTACAGCATTTACAAATGCTGTAATATCATTTACATTAGAAATAATAGCATTTCAAAAATGTTGTTAATTAACTTTCAAATATCCAATATAATTTCATAAACCATTAAATTTTCATTTAAACCACTTAAAACATATAAAATCATATATTTCCACTTTTATAATCATTATTTAATTTTTCTTAAATTCATGATTTTATAAAGTTAAATTTCCATTCAAAAATTAATATTTAATAATAATTCACTTATTAAATTCCAACATTCAATTTCAATTCATATAATTAAATTTTTAACTTATCACTTAAGTTTAAATTTCAAAATATAACTTATTTTTCAATTTATTTACTTAACTTCAAAAATCACTTTTAAACAAAATTCACAATTTTCCAATTTAAGTTATATTTCAAAATTCAACTCAATATTCATCTATTTCACATTTTTAACTTATTCAAAAATCATAAATATATTAAAAAGTCATTTTAAATTCATTTAAATTCAAAATATCATAAATTTATCATATTTTCATATTTAATTTAAATTCCATTTATAATTAAATTAAAATTTTCAAAACAACTTACATTTCAAATTTTCTAACTTTTCCATAATTTATTTCACTTATAAATTTTCAAAAAAACAATAATTCTTTACAAAAATCATTTTTAATCAAATTTAAATCAAAATATTATAATATTTACATTTTCTAAAACATTTTAAAAAAATTAGAAAAACATATTTAACTACGGGTCTGTATAAACTTTTCTACGCTAGGTAAAGTGATACGGGTAATATATCATTTCAACCCGTAATTTACAAAGAAAACCCGGGTTTGATCATTTCAAACCCGCAATCCCAAGTAAATGAAAATAATTGAAAATCATTCAGGCCTATCATTTCAGCCTATAACGATTTTCTTCTATTCTAAAGTCCGTTCGGGTATGTATCAGTTCAACCCATAGTGATTCTAATCTAAAGGGAACTTGCAGTGTGATAAACTGATAAAAATAACAGAACAACACAATATAACAGTAACATATGATATAACAGGTGTTTAAGAATGGGTGAACATCATATAATCATAACATAGCAGATATAATATGGTGATGCATTTTACAGATTCAAAAGTGGTCTATTTACTAGTTATATAGTATACACTGTCTGGTGAGAAAAACTCACAGGTTTGAGCTGGAGACACAACGACGAATGCACGAATGAGATCCAAACAAGCACGATAACACGGCACAGAGATGAGATGGAAGAGCCAAAGTATCAATTCCCTTGAATACAAGTCACACAAAACAATATAATATACATAAGTTTTCAAATTCAAATACGATAAACTAAGATAGAATTGACTGCACAAATCAAAGCAAAACTGCTTCGCACTTTCTTCCAACTTCCATTGGGTTCAGCCATAAGTGAAAATCAAGGCTACGACAAGGTTTTTGGGTCAGGTTTGGGTTGCTAAGGGACGGCCTATCATGGTTGAAGGTGGTGCAAAAATGGTGGAGATGGAAACAACAACAATCAACATGCAAGCAACTACACATGGATTCAAGCCAAAATTAGGCTCGGCCAAGGCCACTAGGGTCATGGCCTTCACTGTGGGGTCTAAGATGATGATGTGGCCGAGAGTCTAGGTGGTGCTGGAGGTGGTGTTAGTGGCGGCCATGGGGTGTGAAAGGTGGTGCAAACATGGTAGAGCTCGGCTATGGACAAAAAGGTGGAGTTTTGTTGAAATTTAGGTGGTGGATCATCCACTAGGAGGCACGGCATGGGTTTTGGCCAAAGAGGAGGCGGTGATGGAGGTGTTCTCAAGTGATGGTGGAGGCGGCAGGGCATGGTATTGGAGGTGGCTGAACCTATGATGAGAAAGAACAAGTGCAAAACATTATCAAAGAAGAATAAAAGTAAAACAAAAGAAAAGAAAATGATTTTTACCCAACTTTCCTCAATAGAAATGGCCAATTTTTTTTTTCAGGAATGAGAAATGAATTCACGTGAATAGGAAATAGAGTAGGTGGCTGAAAGATGTGGATAGTAAAGGCTAATTGATGAAAATTTATGTTAAATGTGAAAAGGTGGAAGATAAAAAGACATAGGAAAGTCAAAAGTCATAACCTTTTCAAATTACCTTTAATTTATTTATATAACTTTAAATTACTGAAAATAATAATAATTTCAGTTTAAATTTCGAAAATTCAACAAAATATAAAATATAAATAAACAAATAATAATTATATACGATAAAAATAAGAAAATAGCTCAGAAAATGCACACTAGTCAAGAAAATTTGAAAATAAACAGAATAAATTTTCGAAAACTTATATGGACTTGAAAAATATTTAAAATAAGGATAATAACATAAAATAAAAATGCATTCACAAAAATAAATAAATAAAATTTAACTGAAGAAAATAGCAGAAAAATAGAAACTAGCCTTTAAAAATAGGAAATAAATGTAGTAAATTTTGAAAAAATTATAACATCACTTTAAAATATTTTAAAATAAAATATATATGTAAAATGTCATATAACACATATCAGAACATGATTTGACAAATAAAAATATTATTTATATAAATTAAAATAGATAATTTTATTAAATAAATCAATTTACACCCTATATTGTAAAAAGCACAACTTTCACAATATAAATCGGATTTCAACGAAACAAAAAGCAGCATTCTTTAAATTAATATATTTTCATAATAAAAGATAAAATTCAAAAATTTAAATATTTAAATTTTAAATTTAAAAGTCAAAGTTTGACCAAATTGACCAAAATCTACATTTTCTGGAAATATTTTATTTATTCAGGTTTGGAATTATAATTCACACAAAAATCAAATTTATATTTAAAATAACAAAATTTATTCATTTTAATAAATATAATAAATTTTTTAAATCAGGGGTTTCAATTTAAACAATTAAAATAATCATAAAAAACTGGGTTGTTTCAATTATTAATCTGTGTACCGGTCTATTTAGACAAGATTGATTTCACCTAACTAGAATTTTGTTCATCCCGTCCCTTTGTAATAATATCCCCTTCATAACTGACTAACACCAGTGTGCTCGTTAATCTCTCCTCCAGACTCATGAATGCATGCTCGCACCTCGCGTCTTAAGTGAAATTCTGGTTCTTCTTCATCAAGTTGGTTAACTGCGTTGCTACCTTAGAGAATTCCTGGATAAAACGTCTTTAGTATTCCACCAATCCAAGGAAATTTCTCACATCTGCAGCAGTCTTGGGCCGATCCCAGTCCTGCGCTGCTGCCACCTTCATTGGATCTACAACAATACCTTGCTCAGAAACAACGTGACCCAATCGCACTTCTCTTCTCTAGAAGGGACACTTCGAAAACTTCGCCTTCAATCGATGCTTCCTCAACACGGTGAGCACAATCTCAAATGCTCCTTGTGTTCTTTCTCCATCCTTGAATAAAAAAGGATACCATCCACGTGCACAAGTACAAACTTATTTAGCTAATCTTCGAAAACACGGTTCATAAGATCAACAAAATATGTCGGTGCATTGGTTAGCCCGAACGGCAAAACCAACAACTCATTGAATCCAGATGGTGTACAGAATGCGATAATCGACACACTCCCCTTCGCCACACTCAGTTGATGAAACCCCGTCGCAAGGCCCAACTGAGAGAACACCTTAGCACCATGAAGCTGATCGAACAAGTCATCGATACGCGGGAGTGGATACTTGTTCTTTCCCGTCACCCTATTCAGCTCAGGGTAATCTATACACAACCCCAAAAAGCCATCCGCATAAGCGATGAATACTACATGTGCACCTCACTCGGATATGCTTCTACGAATGAACCCTCGCATCACAAATCATTCACTTGCACCTCTAACTCCTTCTGCTCCCTGGATGTCATATGCCTCAAAAGCATAACTATCGGTCTGGCATTCTTCACTAAGTCTGGATACTCTCTTGCTATAGGCACAGATGACAACTCATTCGATGAAGTCTCAAGCGAATATAAAAGGCTAACCATAACTGTCAATTGGCGAATACTATAAATAAATAGTTATAATAGGTTTATTTTCTTGTAGTGATATGTATTAATCTAAACTATTTTAGGCAAAAGTTTATTAAAGAAAACATTTTTTATTGCTGAATAAAATTCATATATAATTTGTGTACAATAAGTATATATATTTATTTTAATTAAACTTAAGATCAAAATATACACATATATACTTTTGTATTTAAAAATTATATGCACTCGGCCATGTTGTTTAAAAAAAAATAGTCCAGCCAAAAGTATTTTACGTGTGTTTGTATTATAATAAATATTCAAAAAGTGATTTTAAATATCATTTTGTAAAATAATATTTCAATCATATAGTTAATTTACACACACACATATAAATTAATACTTAGTCAAACTTGAGATTTTAATAAATTTCAGTTATCATACACATTGTTTCAAATCGAAAATTTAAATTTTGAATGTATGTTTTACCTGGTCAAATTTCAAGGTATTTTAGTTTATTTATATTTGAATTTGAAATTTTGACTTTAGTCAAAATCTCACATAAAGTAAATTTATTATTTATTAAATAAATTTTCGAGACGCACACGCGTGCATATATATATATATATATATATATAGTGATTAAATAAGGCAATAATATATAAATGCTAAGTATATACATAAAAGGTATAATCTCAATATCTATTTGATCATGGTTGAACCGGTCATGTTATATATCACACAAATATGTTATCTTACCTATGTTTGAATATGTTAGATATGTTCAAAATTATACACCAATTATACTTAATTAATATATATATTTAAAAGAAAAATAAAATAAGCAATATAACATATGATTTTATTAAATAACTAGATTGGATATAATGTTAACTAGTAGATCTGATATGCTCATGAAGATCCAATTGGAGAATTTTTTAAAAACTTGTCTATTTCACTTGTTACAAATCGAACCAGTTCCAACAACTACGTGACCGTGTAGCCATGATTAGAGAGAGATTGAGAACGCTCATTTAAGTAGGGCGATGGGATAGGCCTACGAGAGTCAACAGAACTATGCTGACTCTTTCCTATTGTATTCTCTATAGTAGCTAATGGTTTATTCGTCACATAAATATCCCTTGTGGATATCCAGTGTGACGCCCCACCTCTATACCCACGCTAGCCAAGAACATTACGGTGAATGCTGTCAACTAGCACGGAGAATAAGGCTGTTGAGGAGCGACCATCCGTGTAATTGCTTTGCGCGAGCATCGATATGTCAGATAGTATAACATGCGTTTTATCTCAAGAGGAAATCCGACATACCGACACAAACACAAAGCTACTACACAGTGGCTATAATATCTTCAGAAACAAATATAGAAATAAACATAACATAAATCAGTCACAGACAATTCATATCACAAAGGCGGAAATAGATATGAATATAACACATGAAAGTGTACATCAGAGTAGTGGTCAAACAAGATCCACAATATCAAAAAGAATAGATACAAGTGCTAGACAAAAGAATAAGTATACATCATAGAGTATGTATCTCAAATGTATGCAACAAAAACTACTAAACTAAAGTAGTTAGCCAAAAATCAGAAGATGGCTCCAGATAGGAAGCCATGAGGAAGCACCTGTAATATCTCAGTCTGACCCGAGTATTATTTAATAAGAAAATAATAAACGGATCAGTCTAGCTATAAATATCAGATGAAATAATATAGAATAAGAGATATGACTAAACGTATAATAATCACAATGCCAAGCTGTGATATATAAGTAATTGAAAATCAACAAGAGATTAATCAATATCACAATAACCTACTCAAGGATCAAAAGGAATGTCATACTCCTAATTTCATTCACCAAGCCACAATAATTGATAAATCAAATCAATAGAAATCACGAAGATAGGTGAAGCATAAATTCCAGAATTCAACACACGAAATCCAGAAATCACAAGAAAAGGATGGCCAATCCCACAAACTGGACATCGACGCACCTAGAAAGACACGCCCCATGTACAGTCGAACATCGATGCACCTAGAAAGATACGCCCCATGCTCTAGCATCGACGCACCTAGAAAGTACGCCCCATGCATAAATAAACATCGATGCACCTAGAAAGATACGCCCCATGCTCTAGCATCGACGCACCTAGAAAGATACGCCCCATGCATAAATAAACGTCGATGCACCTAGAAAGATACATCCCATGCATAAATAAACATCGATGCATCTAGAAAGATACACCCCATGTAATGTCTAACATCGATGCACCTAGAAAGATACACCCCATGCTAAGTCGAACATCGACGCACCTAGAAAAACACTCCCCATGCATAGACGAACATCGACGCAACTAGAAAGATACGTCCCATGCCCCGACTTATTGAGCCGATTGCTCCACGAAGTAAACAAACATCGATGCACCTAGAAAGGTACACCCCATGCATAATAAACATTGACGTGCCTAAAAAGGTACGACCCATGTGTAAACAAACATCGACGCACCTAAATAGGTACGACCCATGTAAGAAATGAGACGAAGCTCAATAAAATGAGGAACAGTCCTCCACATAGACAAAGAGACATCGCACATTGCTAGTCTAAATCACAAAGATGATCGTCATGATCAACGAGAAGTGTCAATTACAATAAGCTAGTAAATATATGAGCTTAGCTTCATGTCCCATAACCACTAGCTTAACTTAAATATTTACGAACAAATTGTAGATCTCCACTAGAAAATTGTCACAAGAGATTCAATCGAACAAGTCCAAGAATTAGCCGACGAAGTAAACGCAAGCGTTTCATACCACTTGTTTTACTAAGTCGTTTAATTAGATTTCTCATACGAGTGAGGTAAAGATTTGTATATACTAATAGATTAGAAGTCGGTTTGAGAAAACGAGCTTTGTAATAAAATAGTGTTGAAATCATTTGAAGAAAGAGTTTTGATATTTACTACTAGTATAGAAAACCTTTATATTTTTAAAGTGATAAATCACAAAGAAGATTGTAAGAACAATCAATCAGTAAAATTCACATTCGAAGACGTGAATAAAATTCAAAGAAACCGATAAAGAATCCATCGAAATGGATATTCAAAAATCCCTAAAAAGGAGTCATCAAAGTCATAATAAATGAAAACAACAAATAGGATCATCACGAATCGATTTAAATTGGAATTCTCAAGCAAATAGGCAAATAGGCAAAATAGTGCTGATTCAGACGTCTGAAATCAAGGATTCAGACGTTTGAATTTGGAAAATAAATATTTTCCAAAGACAGAATTCAGACGTCTGAATCCTTGGATCCAGACGTCTGAAATAGGCACTTTTTAGCCTATTTCCTTTCTGGTTCCAAATGAACCAATTCAGATGTCTGAAACCATATATTCAGACGTCTGAATCTGGAAATAGAAATCTTCCCAGAACAATATTCAGACGTCTGAATATTACGTTTCAGACGTCTGAATCTGGGGTTCAGGGCATTCCCTGAACCTAGGCACAAAATGGCCAAACGAATATCGAAAACGATCGAACGAGCAAATGGCGATGACTAAGGAATTACGTCGAACGACAACCCAGCCTAAACGGCTCTTCGATATGCCTCAAATATCAATGTCCAAATATCCATAATAGGATTTTCATAAATTAGACCAAAACACCAAAAATTGGAATTTACACAAAATCAATCCAAACCAAAATCAATTGCACACGAATAAATGTTAGGAATTCATACCTAACAATCGAAGATAATTATAGACTAAGATGTGTGATAAAAATCTCACCTTTGAACCCAAATCAATGAAGTAGAAGCTTTAAGACAAGCTAAGATCAATTCCTCTTCAATAGCAACTCAAGAAGCTTCAATCTAAGCTTAAAAGAGAAACATTTCCTAAATTAGGTTTAGGAAATTTCTGAAATCAAAGAGAGAATGAGTTGGAGAAGAAGAAGGAGATGCTTATCAATGGGTTCTCTTGAGTTTGGAGTTAGAAGATGGATTTGCTAATGGAAACTAGGGCTTAGGATTTCCTAATTATTTTTCTCTTCCCCCATTTTTGATGAAGCTTGAATGTATTAGGAAATTATGAAGGAATGAAGAGGACAAGGGGTTGGGACTGAATACATAAGTGGGGTTATTCGGCTCAGCCCAAACCAAAGCCCTAAGCAAAAAGTAGCAAAATTCAACTTTCTCCAAACATATCGAAGCTTATACTCAAAAAGGTCGCAAACGGCATTTTGAACTCAATGGAAGTGGTCCCGAGTCCTAATTCGGCTGTTTGCAAAACGTAGGTTTTCGGACCAAAATCCGACGAACGATAAAATATTTAAATAAAATATTTAAATATAAAATCGACAAATATGCGGGTTGTTACAGACTCCCCTCCTTAAAGAAATTGCATCCTCGCAATATTTAAGAAGAAGATAAGAAGTAACAACCATAAAAGCATATTAACACAAAAGAAAATTGAAATAAGAAGTTCACCATAAAGAGCACGAAAGAGTTAGCAATAACGGGATCGCTCAATGAATTCTCTAGATTTCCAAGAGTAATCCCTAGGATTTGAGAACCATTGAACTCTCACAAGAAGAACATCTTTATTTCGAAGTCGTTTGAGCTCCGAAGCAATAATTCGAATAGGATGTTGCTCAAAAATCAAATCTGGTGAAACTTTAATTTCCACAATATCACCGGGCTCAAGAATGAAAACCGGAACCCCTAAGGCATTTCCGTAGATAAAAGACGTGGGGAACGTCAAGAATAGCAGAAAATTGAGCCGGTGCAACGGCGTAGTACAAAAACAGTACGCCCAATGAACCAAAGCAAAGACATTGATGTAGTACAAACGGTACATCCAATGAATCGAATAGCAAAGACATTGACGTAGTACAAACGGTACATCCGATGAACCGAACACCATAAAAGAACACCGGACACTAGTCCATAAAAGGAATGAGATAAAGCTCAATAAAACGAAGTATACCAAAACGTCTGATGAACTTGATAAAAAGATAATTCCATTCAGACAACATCAAAGAATCAACCACTTGTTGCTTACGACAAAGCGCATTGGCAACACGATTTCCCTTCCAGGAATAAAATGAATATCAAGATCATAAAATGTCAGGAACTCGAGTCAACATGGAGTTCCATATGAGAAAATAATTATCCCAAAGATTTATGATCGGGGTAGAGAACAGATTTCTCATCCAAAAATGATGATGCCAAACTCTAAAAGCAAAAACAATAGCCGCGAGCACTAGATCATGAGTGGCATACCTAGTCTCAATCGGCTTTTAATGATTTAGAAGCACAAGTGATAGTACGTTATCTTATGCAAGAGAACGACATCCAAACCAATACGATAAGCATTGGTACAAAAGATAAAGTCTTGGTTCCCCCTCGGGAATCACAAGAACAAGAGTATCGAAAAGAAAGAATTTCTTTTAAATAATCTTCTTTCCTGAAAAGTTAAAACTTTCAAAATTACATTTATCATTATGTAATAATCATTCTTGAAAAATTTACTATTTTCAAGTTAATATACTGTGTCTGATTGTCTCATCAAAGCATTTAGGAGATTCCTATCGATAACGTTGATCAAGCGCATCGACCAGAATTCTTAAAATACTAAATGGGCAATACAATCACAAAATCATCTTCTATATGATAAACATGTTTCTCAAAAACCTTTAAGAATATTCTTTGCTCGTTTTAAGAACAAAAATCCGGTTATACTTCTAAATAAATCTTATGAAAAAGATTTTGCAAAATTTTAAATTGCTATTTTCATCCAAAAATCAATAAATAAAAGAATGGTCTCATCGAAATATTCATAAAATATTTGATATATAAAATGGATGAAATAAGCTGGACAAATTGAATGACATAATAATTCATTCATAGGAATCATAACGAGTGCGTAAGTGGAATGCTAACTTCCGCAACATCGTCGCCAAATGAAAATCGGTGGCAAGGTCGAACTAGAAAGACCTTATCACCACACAAAAGATTTCTTAGGTGATAATTCTAAGACAAACTCAAAAATACCGGAAAAGTTTCACAAATTATTTAGATAAGAGAGGTAACACTTTTCTCATCTTGAGGGCTTAAAGAACAAAATGATTCCACCAAAAATGTGAAATCGGAATCACAAAGAAAAATTAGAAAGCTGCTTAACAGATAGAAAATGTTGAAGATGAATAGTCCACACGAGAAAATAGGATATGGGCTTCATTAATGATTAAGCCAATCCTATCGCACAAATCAATTCCGGAGCCTAAGTAAAAATATCGGCTCGGAAAGAAAAATCACATAAAATAATTTTCGACATCAAATAAAAGCAAATTGAGTGTTGCGGATCTACCATCCGGATTCACAATCCTCAAAGAAGTCATCAAGCCCAAAATGTTTTTAAAGAAAAAGGATCAACAAGTTCTTTTGATATAAAATAGTGAGATGGAACCCATGTCAAAAAGAACTCAACTAAGAAGACCACGAAATAAATGTAATCAAGGATTAAATGAGAAATACCTTGACCACGAGAAGTGTTACTAGGGGCTTGCACAATATTTAGCTTTCTCATGTCCTTGTTCAAAAGTTTGGGACATGCAGATAAAAGATGACCCGGTTTCTTGCAATAGCGACAAGAATGGGGTTTTGGACACATGTTCGCATAATGTTCCTTAGAATTACAATTGTAGCATCCTCCACGATTAGGGATTGGAGTCTTTGCTACAAAAGTAGTTTGCTTCACTCTCTTATTGAGATTAAGGCTCTTGAACTTAATATGTCTCTTCTTGGAAGTCCCAATATCACAAACACTTCCTTTACCAACCTCTCCATGAAGAAGAGTAACATCCACCAGCTGATTGAAAGAAACTTCAAGTTTCATAGGTAGGACCATTTCGGGGTTCTTACTCAAAGCATAGATAAACTCTTGATTCTTTACAAGATCCAAAAGTTATTAAGCAGACATGAATACTCCATCCTGAGGAGTAGCACTAGATTGACCGGCGCTGGGACGGCCTGGTCTAACCATTTCTCTTCTTTAAGAAAGAAAGAAAGAAGAGGAAAAAGTTATTCTCAAAATAAGTATCAAGCAATCTTGATAGATAAAACAAGGAATCATAAAAGAAAATAGGATAGGACGGTACGAAGACCCGAATAAAATCCTAAAGCATGACTCCTAAGATGGACTTAGGACGATGATCCTTGTTATAATATTCCATATTGTTCCGAAGTTTGACTCTGATACCAAGCTGTGACGCCCCACCTCTATACCCACGCTAGCCAAAAACATTACGGTGAATGCTGTCAACTAGCACGGAGAATAAGGCTGTTGAGGAGCGACCATCCGTGTAATTGCTTTGCGCGAGCATCGATATGTCAGATAGTATAACATGCATTTTATCTCAAAAGGAAATCCGACATACCGACACAAACACAAAGCTACTACACAGTGGCTATAATATCTTCAGAAAAAAATATAGAAATAAACATAACATAAATCAGTCACAGACAATTCATATTACAAAGGCGGAAATAGATATGAATATAACACATGAAAGTGTACATCAGAGTAGTGGTCAAACAAGATCCACAATATCAAAAAGAACAGATACAAGTGCTAGACAAAAGAATAAGTATACATCATAGAGTCTGTATCTCAAATGTATGCAACAAAAACTACTAAACTAAAGTAGTTAGCCAAAAGTCAGAAGATGGTTCCAGATAGGAAGCCATGAGGAAGCACCTGTAATATCTCAGTCTGACCCGAGTATTATTTAATAAGAAAATAATAAACGGATCAGTCTAGCTATAAATATCAGATGAAATGATATAGAATAAGAGATATGACTAAACGTATAATAATCACAACGCCAAGCTGTGATATATAAGTAATTGAAAATCAACAAGAGATTAATCAATATCACAATAACCTACTCAAGGATCAAAAGGAATGTCATACTCCTAATTTCATTCACCAAGCCACAATAATTGATAAATCAAATCAATAGAAATCACGAAGATAGGTGAAGCATAAATTCCAGAATTCAACACACGAAATCCAGAAATCACAAGAAAAGGATGGCCAATCCCACAAACTGGACATCGACGCACCTAGAAAGACACGCCCCATGTACAGTCGAACATCGACGCACCTAGAAAGATACGCCCCATGCTCTAGCATCGACGCACCTAGAAAGATACGCCCCATGCATAAATAAACATCGATGCACCTAGAAAGATACGCCCCATGCTCTAGCATCGACGCACCTAGAAAGATACGCCCCATGCATAAATAAACATCGATGCACCTAGAAAGATACATCCCATGCATAAATAAACATCGATGCATCTAGAAAGATACACCCCATGTAATGTCTAACATCGATGCACCTAGAAAGATACACCCCATGCTAAGTCGAACATCGACGCACCTAGAAAGACACGCCCCATGCGTAGACGAACATCGACGCAACAAGAAAGATACGTCCCATGCCTCGACTTATTGAGCCGATTGCTCCACGAAGTAAACAAACATCGATGCACCTAGAAAGGTACACCCCATGCATAATAAACATTGACGCGCCTAAAAAGGTACGACCCATGTGTAAACAAACATCGACGCACCTAAATAGGTACGACCCATGTAAGAAATGAGACGAAGCTCAATAAAATGAGGAACAGTCCTCCACATAGACAAAGAGACATCGCACATTGCTAGTCTAAATCACAAAGATGATCGTCATGATCAACGAGAAGTGTCAATTACAATAAGCTAGTAAATATATGAGCTTAGCTTCATGTCCCATAACCACTAGCTTAACTTAAATATTTACGAACAAATTGTAGATCTCCACTAGAAAATTGTCACAAGAGATTCAATCGAACAAGTCCAAGAATTAACCGACGAAGTAAACGCAAGCGTTTCATACCACTTGCTTGACTAAGTCGTTTAATTAGATTTCTCATACGAGTGAGGTAAAGGTTTGTATATACTAATAGATTAGAAGTCGGTTTGAGAAAACGAGCTTTGTAATAAAATAGTGTTGAAATCATTTGAAGAAAGAATTTTGATATTTACTACTAGTATTGCAACGACCCAGGATTTTTAGTAATTAAAATTTGAATATTTAATTAATTTTAAATATTAATAAGTGAAATTATAAGTCGAATAAATTTATTCGAATAATTGGATTTAATTGGATAATTAAATCGATAATTTAATATGTTAAATTACAGAAATAAATTAAAAATTGAGTTAAATATGATTGAAAATGATTTGTAAAATTTTATTTTATCATATTGAAGTTAGAATGATATTTTAGAACTTTTAAAATCAAATTAAAAGTTAATTTGTGAAAATTGAATATTTTAATATTTAAATCGACTAGTGAAAATAGTCAATTTTTGAACAGTCTCAGAATTGAACGAAACCAGTTCCATTGGATCCGTAATAGTTTGTTATTACCGGATTTCAATTTTCGTGTCAATCGGAGTTGTCGTTTGATCGTGGCAGCTCGAAACGCATCGAATTTTTTTAAATTTTTTAATTTGGCGTGTTAAAATAGCCATTTTTCAAAAGGTCTCGGATTTCGACGAAACTAGTTTCATCGGATCTGTAATGTGATATTATTGTAAGGTTTCAAATTTCGTGTCAATCGGATTTACCATTTGTCCGGTGCAAGCTAAAACGCCTAGAAAATCGTTTAAATCGGTTTAATTTAAATTGAACGTTTATTACCATAACTCGCACAGATGATCGAATTAGCTTCCGAAACCTGTTCCATTGTGTCCGGAACGCGGGATAAACCCTAGGAACGTCAGTTTCGGCGCGTAAATCGGAGTTTGGAATTCCCGGATGAATAGTGTTCAACGATTTCCTATAAATAGACACCCTTCCTTCATAAATTAGAAAAAAAAAACCTAAATCTAAACCCTAGCCGCCTCTAACATATTCAATGGCCAGAAAACTCTCCTCTTCTCCTTCATTTATCTTTCAATCCTTCAATCGTTTCAAGAAACTTACAACTAGAAAGTGGTAGAGCGTAATGAGAACTACAAGATCAACGGTTATGATCGAGATTGGAGCTATGGATCAACGGGAAAATGGAGATGAAGGTGACACGTTGCGCACGCGTTTCGAGACTCCAGAGGTAGCCGAGTGCCACCATGTCACGGCCGAGTGTGGTGTTGGGTGAGAGCTTCGATTTGGCACTTCCCGATCGTCTCCAGGTAGCTAGTGGTGGCGGCGTTTGCTAACCCTAGTTCTTGAGAGATGGGTTTGAGCTTGCGTGATTTCCTGGAGATGATACGTGAGAGGGAGAAGGGGGTGTGCGGCCTGATGGGGGGAGAGCAGATCGAACGGTCCAGATAGATTAGGTTATAAATTTTTATAAATTTGTTGTAAATTATAAGTATATAATTCGTGTAAACTTCATAAAATCATAACTTTTTCATACGAGGTCGAAAACGCGCGAAACCAGTTGCGTTGGAATCGTATGGACGAGCACTACGCTATGGAATTAGATTGGAGTCATTTGGAGTTAGTGAAAATTTCGGGTAAAATTAAACGTGCGTTTAATTTTATTCGAAATAAACGCTGAAACGGAAATTGAAATCAAGGTGAGAACTTCTCACTCAATCGAATCGGTTTCGATTTTATTTTAAATAGTTAGATTTAAAATATTTGAATGCATGTTTGAATGATGATTGTTATCTATTGATTGTTAAAATAGACATTATACGCCGTTAGTAAGCAGATGTTATTTATTAAAAACATATACCGCGAATATTTCATAAACAGTGAAATTGGTATTATATATAATAACAATATATATATATTGGCATATGTATATATTGCAGTTATTGATTTCCCGCATTTGTATAGCGGATGAGACCCTATTGCGCCGCTATTAAGCGGATAATATTTTAAATCCCATATACCGCGATAATTCCGTACTGGAGCGGAATTGGTATTGTGCTAACATCTTTGGATGCAGGAAAACAGGTTGGGGGGATCCAACTGGATTCCTCAACAGTATTTATTTGATTTCAGATATTTTGATATTTGATTGATTATCATATCGATATATGATATCGTTGTAGTCGTGATTGACTATTTGGTGTGTAGCATCATTGAACCAAATTTTGGGATTTCAAAATGATTTTAAAGTGATTTTTGAAAGTATACGTTTATAAAATATTTTTGGAATTGATCCATTTTAAATAAATAAACGTTATAATTTTTAAAGTTATAAAAATTATGATTTTGAGAAATACGGTTAAAGATTAATTTTTGAGAAATATGGGTTAATGTTTTATAAAATAATTTAATTGGATTTTTGAATTTATTATAAAGAGTTGAAAATATAGGATTTATAAAATTTAATTATTTTATGAATCAAAAATGATGGAATTATAAAGGAGATTAAAGATGTTTTAAAATAATAGTATAAATTGATTTATATAAAAAAAGATTTATAAATTGATAATTTATAAATGAAAATATTTGAATTATAAAACGAGTTTTTATAAGTGTTAGAATGAATTGTAAATGAATTTCATAAATGAATGAAATTCATAGAATTATAAACGGTGAAGTTATAAATGGAATTTTATAAGCAGTAGGTTTATAAAATTTATAAAGTTATTGAAAGAATAGATTTGGATAAATAATTGAATCTTATAAGTTATAAGATTTATAATTATGAAGTTAAAAGGAACGTTTTTGGTAAACAAATAAATTATAAGTGATTGACTTATAATATGAATTTTTAGTTTATCATTGAGATATGAAATTGAATAGGTTAATAAATGGAATTTATAAACGTTGTTTTATAAATTCGCAAACGGCTTATTTTGATAAGTAAATTGTTGAAACCTATTAATGGAGTTATATTCACGTTTTTGACTGTGAATAATACTTTAAAATAAAATGAATAGAAAGGATGAAATTTGTTAACAAAATATATTCACGTTTTTGAATAGTGAATAATATGTTAAAGAAAATGTTTTGGATTAGATGTTTTAAATAGAATTAAAACGATCTAACGATGTTTTAAAATGTGTTGAGATTCGAAACCATAGATTTCAACATTTATTGTTGAAATAGACGTTTTCGAGAAATAAAAGGAAATGGTGGACTATAACACTGTTGTTATAGTAAATGATTTCCGAAAGGAAATGTTTTGTATAGTATTGGGATTTATATATCTATCTTAATTTCGAATCCCTATACTAGTGATTTTGGGACGTCGTAACGATGTTTTACGTAACATTCGTTTTAGCCCAAATAAATATGTTTAAGAGAATGATTTCCTTAAAGAATGAAATATATACTTAATCTCGATTTAAGTATATTGAATATTTTCCAAGTGTTGAAAATAAATAGGTTCGTGAATTACTTATTTAATAAGTATGGAAATGTTTTCCAATATAAAGTGAATATTTTGAGAATTTATCTTTTTGAAGATAAATTGAAAAGGAATACTGAAACCTATTGAAAATCGTATATTAGTAGATATTGTGAATATCAATTCACTATGGAATTTATAAAAGAAAGGGAAGTTGTTTAAAAAAAGATAAATATTGATTTATTTTTGAAGTATTGAAAATAATATATCTTGTGAAGATATTTTGGAAAATAAATAATTTGGGAAATTATTTGGAATTTGGTGATGTTGTGCATATCCATTGATAGTTCAATAACCGACTATCAATATTTTCCTTTGAATGGGTAATTGATGTGATTTGTTTGAATTTGAATGCCACACTTATTTTTGAATAAGCGCTCACTATTCGGGTTAACCGGGAAAGGACCATGGGGTCGTATAACCCATTCCGAATATGTGATACGTCGTTATGAATTGCATTTTGAAGACCGGTGTTGAAGACCGGATCTTTTTGAAAGCGAAAGGACAACTCGTCGATTGTCTTTGCACCGAGTAGCTACGGTATAGAGACTCCATATGTGATGGGAAGTCCGGACGTGATTAGAGATTATCCGGATTGCAAGGACTTCTTTGTAAGTGCCTTCGGTTCTGTTCGAACCCGGAACAGACTTGTATGGATTGTATGTCTGACATTATAAATTGAGATATAAAGCAGATTTCTTTCAAATATATTTCTGTTGGTGGCGGAGAATTTATTCTTTTAGCTTAACACCCTAGAGGTTATGTAGTTGAAATTATCAGCGATATATTTCCAATTTGGTAATGTGACATGCTGAGTATTGCTGTTAAATGATCATTGTGTTGATTATTTGTGATAGGATCATTTATTTGATCGTCTATCTTGGTGATCATTTCTATGATCATTTGTTGACCCAAAGCATGGCTTTTGTATAAAGTATGTTTTTGTGGACGAGACTTCGTCGAGCCTCACAAACCGGTAATGGTCGAAACAGGAATTGTGCGGCAAGGTTTTCAGGGATCGCTTCCCTAGGGCATGACCATTCCTTCTGGAAAAGGGTAGTATCATGGTATGGAGCCCAGATATTTACTCATGTTGAAACACTTATTATTATGGTGTGATGTTGGTTAGAGAGCTCTCGTTTAAAGGTTCCAAAGGACCGGGGGTGACATATCTGAGGGTTTGTAATATTCCTTGGGAAAAGGGATTCCCGGCTTTGTTTGGCAGAGAACGGTTTGGTTCTCGGGGCGTCCTTCCAGAGGCGTTTCCATGTGGCAATGGGAAGTTCCTTGGCCTGACCATTTGTTGGAAAATCCATTCTTCAAATACGAGCCTTGTACGGTTTTAGTTGTATAACCTGTTATGGAATGTGGCGGTAACCCGCTATTGAACATAGTAGCTATAGTAGGCATAAGTGCGAAATGTCTATGCTGGCTAAGATTTATATCTTTATTTTCGAAATAAATTTTTACTACACTATGCACTAGTAATAATATCAAATGTTCTTTTAAATGCGTATCAAGCATCTTTGACTATCATAAGGAGAAATCTCCTCCGATTCTGCGTTTGCATTGTGTGTGTGTGCGGGAGGCCTTATGGTAGTCTCATTCTTAAAAGCATTGCGAATTGATTTTAAAAATATTCCTCTATTTTGATTTTAAAGATAAATAAACTGTTTTGAGTTCTCACACCAGTCACATGACTGACTCGGAGTTTATTGTTTTCCTTCCTAAACTCTGGGTGCCCACCAATTTCTACACGGGCAGTCAAGAGTTAAGGTTTATCAGGATATTCTGGATATTCTGGAATTGCTGGAGGCAAGCTGGATGGCATGGCGTATCACTAGTATATAGTATTTCTTTTCCGCTGTTTGATGTTGTTTGTTGTTGTTGTACACTCTGATGTAATGATGATATGATGTAATGTATAAAATGTAATAACTGATATAGTTCTTTGTTTAAAGATTATTCATTTATCTATTATATGTTGTTCCGCTGCGAATTGTGAGATTCTGATGTTGTTCTGTTGTTCTATCGTTCTATTTTCTTTTCTCTCTATTTTCTATCTTCTTATCTCTCCTTCTGTCTTTTTCTTTTTCTTAAACCATAACATTTCGGGTTTTCGGCCTTTGATTTCTCTGCAGTCGATAAAGTGAGTATCGATGTTGAATTTTCGAAAGTCGAAAAATTTCCGGGGCGTTACATTTGGTATCAGAGCATATGGTTAAGCGACAACCATGGTTCTGTTGGGTATTACTCATTAGAGATAGAGTCAGTAGTGCTCTAGAATGAGTTTGAGTGTAATAATAGCTATGAGAGCGTATTTGTTAGTGAATATAAAATTGTTTTGTATTGTGTTGACTTATCGGTTGATTGTTTATAGATTTCGGTCGATGTAGTCTAGCTAACTATCGTAGATAGGGGTTTCTAAACTCTTAAACAAGATAAACCGACAGATATTGTTTTAAATTGGGTAAATGAAATAATTTTACCTTGATTATATTTTTATATATAAAGAAATAATTTTTCAGAATTATTAAAGTGTATATAAGTGGATTGTTTAGTTGTTTGAATAATCTAAATAAAAGAATAATTGTATAAGCAAATGAATTATAAGAATTGAATTATAATTAAAGTGATTTACAATTGTGAAATAAACTTATATATATATATATATATATATATATAAGAAGTGAAACTATATGAATATGAGTTGTAAATGAAAATGAATTTAAAGTTAAATGAAATATAACTTAAGTGATATTGAATGAAATTGATATTGGTATCGAAGTAAATTAATAAAGTTAAGTGATAAATATGAACTTGAGTTATATAAATGAAATTCAACTTTGTAATTGAATTGAATTAATGGATTAAATGTTAATCAATTAAATGTAAATTAAGTTGATATGGAATAATGAATATAAGTGTTAATTCATTAAAATCTTATGTTATTGGAAATTGAATGATTGAATGCAAAATCAATTTAATTAAACCAAATTGAATGAATATAAGCAAAAGTAAGTTGATTGTATATAATTCATTAAGTGTTAATGAAATTGAGTTAATGAAATTGGAAGCTAAAATAATTGAAATCCAATTTGAAGGTTAAGTGAATCTTAAATAGAATTGAATGTGATTTGGAAGTGAACCAACTTGAATATGAATTAGTGAATATAAACTAATTGAAATGAATGTTAGTAAAATCATCCACTGTTAATGAATCAAATGTGATTAAATTGAAAACCATTTCATTGAATATTAATGAGAATATGAATGAATATTTATTGGTTATGAATGCTAGTTGGTTGATGGTTGAATATATTGCTTTTATTGCATTTGCTATGTTGGCATATATAGTTATTATGTTGCTATATGTTGTATATCGATACTATTGTCTATATGCATGATTCGCATGTTGTTTATTAAGTGTTTAGTAGGTGCGGATCGCGTTTGCTTCGCATTTGGAGCTCGCTTTCGCGCTATATTAGCCGTATATGCTCGCTAATAAAATATAAGGTACATATCTCGGATTACATACCATACTTTTATACTTTTTCCCTTCGGGATGCCTCATTACTTGATGAGATGTATATTTATGATATATATACTGTCATTTTTTTTTCGGATCGAGCCGCGCAAAGGAGACTATGGCGAATTTTTCCGGAAATTTAAGGCGTTAGAAAAAATTTGAGAAAATTGAAAAATTTTGAAAAACTTTAACTTTGATTTGGAGTTGAAAGTCAAACAATAGTAGTTGTTTTTGAAAAGATAACTAAGTATGATTTGAAAACTTAGTAAAGTTATTGTAAGAAGTTTAAATTTGTTTTGGGAAAGTTAATGGATTCTGTAACTTTTCTTACTTGATAATTTCGAGGACGAAATTCTTTTAAGGGGGGAAGATTGTAACGACCCAGGATTTTTAGTAATTAAAATTTGAATATTTAATTAATTTTAAATATTAATAAGTGAAATTATAAGTCGAATAAATTTATTCGAATAATTGGATTTAATTGGATAATTAAATCGATAATTTAATATGTTAAATTACAGAAATAAATTAAAAATTGAGTTAAATATGATTGAAAATGATTTGTAAAATTTTATTTTATCATATTGAAGTTAGAATGATATTTTAGAACTTTTAAAATCAAATTAAAAGTTAATTTGTGAAAATTGAATATTTTAATATTTAAATCGACTAGTGAAAATAGTCAATTTTTGAACAGTCTCAGAATTGAACGAAACCAGTTCCATTGGATCCGTAATAGTTTGTTATTACCAGATTTCAATTTTCGTGTCAATCGGAGTTGTCGTTTGATCGTGGCAGCTCGAAACGCATCGAATTTTTTTTTAATTTTTAATTTGGCGTGTTAAAATAGCCATTTTTCAAAAAGTATCGGATTTCGACGAAACTAGTTTCATCGGATCCGTAATATGATATTATTGTAAGGTTTCAAATTTCGTGTTAATCGGATTTACCGTTTGTCCGGTGCAAGCTAAAACGCCTAGAAAATCGTTTAAATCGGTTTAATTTAAATTGAACGTTTATTGCCATAACTCGCACAGATGATCGAATTAGCTTCCGAAACCTGTTCCATTGTGTCTGGAACGCGGGATAAACCCTAGGAACGTCAGTTTCGGCGCGTAAATCGGAGTTTGGAATTCCCGAATGAATAGTGTTCAACGATTTCCTATAAATAGACACACTTCCTTCATAAATTAGAAAAAAAAAACCTGAATCTAAACCCTAGCCGCCTCTAACATATTCAATGGCCAGAAAACTCTCCTCTTCTCCTTCATTTATCTTTCAATCCTTCAATCGTTTCAAGAAACTTACAACTAGAAAGTGGTAGAGCGTAATGAGAACTACAAGATCAACGGTTATGATCGAGATTGGAGCTATGGATCAACGGAAAAATGGAGATGAAGGTGACACGTTGCGCACGCGTTTCGAGACTCCAGAGGTAGCCGAGTGCCACCATGTCACGGCCGAGTGTGGTGTTAGGTGAGAGCTTCGATTTGGCACTTCCCGATCGTCTCAAGGTAGCTCGTGGTGGCGGCGTTTGCTAACCCTAGTTCTTGAGAGATGGGTTTGAGCTTGCGTGATTTCCTGGAGATGATACGTGAGAGGGAGAAGGGGGTGTGCGGCCTGATGGGGGGGAGAGCAGATCGAACGGTCCAGATAGATTAGGTTATAAATTTTTATAAATTTGTTGTAAATTATAAGTATATAATTCGTGTAAACTTCATAAAATCATAACTTTTTCATACGAGGTCGAAAACGCGCGAAACCAGTTGCGTTGGAATCGTATGGACGAGCACTACGCTATGGAATTGGATTGAAGTCGTTTGGAGTTAGTGAAAATTTCGGGCAAAATTAAACGCGCGTTTAATTTTATTCGAAATAAACGCTGAAACGGAAATTGAAATCAAGGTGAGAACTTCTCACTCAATCGAATCAGTTTCGATTTTATTTTAAATAGTTAGATTTAAAATATTTGAATGCATGTTTGAATGATGATTGTTATCTATTGATTGTTAAAATAGACATTATACGCCGTTAGTAAGCGGATGTTATTTATTAAAAACATATACCGCGAATATTTCATAAACAGTGAAATTGGTATTATATATAATAACAATATATATATTGGCATATGTATATATTGCAGTTATTGATTTCCCGCATTTGTATAGCGGATGAGACCCTATTGCGCCGCTATTAAGCGGATAATATTTTAAATCCCATATACCGCGATAATTCCGTACTGTAGCGGAATTGGTATTGTGCTAACATCTTTGGATGCAGGAAAATAGGTTGGGGAGATCCAACTGGATTCCTCAACAGTACTTATTTGATTTCAGATATTTTGATATTTGATTGATTATCATATCGATATATGATATCATTGTAGTCGTGATTGACTATTTGGTGTGTAGCATCATTGAACCAAATTTTGGGATTTTAAAATGATTTTAAAGTGATTTTTGAAAGTATACGTTTATAAAATATTTTTGGAATTGATCCATTATAAATAAATAAACGTTATAATTTTTAAAGTTATAAAAATTATGATTTTGAGAAATACGGTTAAAGATTGATTTTTGAGAAATATGGGTTAATGTTTTATAAAATAATTTAATTGGATTTTTGAATTTATTATAAAGAGTTGAAAATATAGGATTTATAAAATTTAATTATTTTATGAATCAAAAATGATGGAATTATAAAGGAGATTAAAGATGTTTTAAAATAATAGTATAAATTGATTTATATAAAAAAAAGATTTATAAATTGATAATTTATAAATGAAAATATTTGAATTATAAAACGAGTTTTTATAAGTGTTAGAATGAATTGTAAATGAATTTCATAAATGAATGAAATTCATAGAATTATAAACGGTGAAGTTATAAATGGAATTTTATAAGCAGTAGGTTTATAAAATTTATAAAGTTATTGAAAGAATAGATTTGGATAAATAATTGAATCTTATAAGTTATAAGATTTATAATTATGAAGTTAAAAAGAACGTTTTTGGTAAACAAATAAATTATAAGTCATTGACTTATAATATGAATTTTTAGTATATCATTGAGATATGAAATTGAATAGGTTAATAAATGGAATTTATAAAGGTTGTTTTATAAATTCGCAAACGACTTATTTTGATAAGTAAATTGTTGAAACCTATTAATGGAGTTATATTCACGTTTTTGACTGTGAATAATACTTTAAAATAAAATGAATAGAAAGGATGAAATTTGTTAACAAAATATATTCACGTTTTTGAATAGTGAATAATATGTTAAAGAAAATGTTTTGGATTAGATGTTTTAAATAGAATTAAAACGATCTAACGATGTTTTAAAATGTGTTGAGATTCGAAACCATAGATTTCAACATTTATTGTTGAAATAGACGTTTTCGAGAAATAAAAGGAAATTGTGGACTATAACACTGTTGTTATAGTAAATGATTTCCGAAAGGAAATGTTTTGTATAGTATTGGGATTTATATATCTATCTTAATTTCGAATCCCTATACTAGTGATTTTGGGACGTCGTAACGATGTTTTACGTAACATTCGTTTTGGCCCAAATAAATATGTTTAAGAGAATGATTTCCTTAAAGAATGAAATATATACTTAATCTCGATTTAAGTATATTGAATATTTTCCAAGTGTTGAAAATAAATAGGTTCGTGAATTACTTATTTAATAAGTATGGAAATGTTTTCCAATATAAAGTGAATATTTTGAGAATTTATCTTTTTGAAGATAAATTGAAAAGGAATATTGAAACCTATTGAAAATCGTATATTAGTAGATATTGTGAAATATAAATTCACTATGGAATTTATAAAAGAAAGGGAAGTTGTTTAAAAAAAGATAAATATTGATTTATTTTTTAAGTATTGAAAATAATATATCTTGTGAAGATATTTAGGAAAATAAATAATTTGGAAAATTATTTGGAATCTGGTGATGTTGTGCATATCCATTGATAGTTCAATAACCGACTATCAATATTTCCCTTTGAATGGGTAATTGATGTGATTTGTTTGAATTTGAATGCCACACTTATTTTTGAATAAGCGCTCACTATTCGGGTTAACCGGGAAAGGACCATGGGGTCGTATAACCCATTCTGAATATGTGATACGTTGTTATGAATTGCATTTTGAAGACCGGTGTTGAAGACCGGATCTTTTTGAAAGCGAAAGGACAACTCGTCGATTGTCTTTGCACCGAGTAGCTACGGTATAGAGACTCCATATGTGATGGGAAGTCCGGACGTGATTAGAGATTATCCGGATTGCAAGGACTTCTTTGTAAGTGCCTTCGGTTCTGTTCGAGCCCGGAACAGACTTGTATGGATTGTATGTCTGACATTACAAATTGAGATATAAAGCAGATTTCTTTCAAATATATTTCTGTTGGTGGCGGAGAATTTATTCTTTTAGCTTAACACCCTAGAGGTTATGTAGTTGAAGTTATCAGCGATATATTCCCAATTTGGTAATGTGACATGCTGAGTGTTGCTGTTAAATAATCATTGTGTTGATTATTTGTGATAGGATCATTTATTTGATCGTCTATCTTGGTGATCATTTCTATGATCATTTGTTGACCCAAAGCATGGATTTTGTATAAAGTATGTTTTTGTGGACGAGACTTCGTCGAGCCTCACAAACCGGTAATGGTCGAAACAGGAATTGTGCGGCAAGGTTTTCAGGGATCGCTTCCCTAGGGCATGACCATTCCTTCTGGAAAAAGGTAGTATCATGGTATGGAGCCCAGATATTTACTCATGTTGAAACACTTATTATTATGGTGTGATGTTGGTTAGAGAGCTCTCGTTTAAAGGTTCCAAAGGACCGGGGGTGGCATATCTGAGGGTTTGTAATATTCCTTGGGAAAAGGGATTCTCGGCTTTGTTTGGCAGAGAACGGTTTGGTTCTCGGGGCGTCCTTCCAGAGGCGTTTCCATGTGGCAATGGGAAGTTCCTTGGCCTGACCATTTGTTGGAAATTTCATTCTTCAAATACGAGCCTTGTACGGTTTTAGTTGTATAACCTGCTATGGAATGTGGCGGTAACCCGCTATTGAACATGGTAGCTATAGTAGGCATAAGTGCGAAATGTCTATGCTGGCTAAGGTTTATATCTTTATTTTCGAAATAAATTTTTACTACACTATGCACTAGTAATAATATCAAATGTTCTTTTAAATGCGTATCAAGCATCTTTGACTGTCATAAGGAGAAATCTCCTCCGATTCTGTGTTTGCATTGTGTGTGTGTGCGGGAGGCCTTATGGTAGTCTCATTCTTAAAAGCATTGCGAATTGATTTTAAAAATATTCCTCTATTTTGATTTTAAAGACAAATAAACTGTGTTGAGTTCTCACACTAGTCACATGACTGACTCGGAGTTTATTGTTTTCCTTTCTAAACTCTGGTGCCCACCAATTTCTACACGGGCAGTCAAGAGTTAAGGTTTATCAGGATATTCTGGATATTCTGGAATTGCTGGAGGCAAGCTGGATGGCATGGCGTATCACTAGTATATAGTATTTCTTTTCCGCTGTTTGATGTTGTTTGTTGTTGTTGTACACTCTGATGTAATGATGATATGATGTAATGTATAAAATGTAATAACTGATATAGTTTTTTGTTTAAAGATTATTCATTTATCTATTATATGTTGTTCCGCTGCGAATTGTGAGATTCTGATGTTGTTCTGTTGTTCTATCGTTCTATTTTCTTTTCTCTTTATTTTCTATCTTCTTATCTCTCCTTCTGTCTTTTTCTTTTTCTTAAACCATAACATTTCGGGTTTTCGGCCTTTGATTTCTCGGCAGTCGATAAAGTGAGTATCGATGTTGAATTTTCGAAAGTCGAAAAATTTCCGGGGCGTTACATGTATAGAAAACCTTTATATTTTTAAAGTGACAAATCACAAAGAAGATTGTAAGAACAATCAATCAGTAAAATTCACATTCGAAGACGTGAATAAAATCCAAAGAAATCGATAAAGAATCCATCGAAATGGATATTCAAAAATCCCTAAAAAGGAGTCATCAAAGTCATAATAAATGAAAACAACAAATAGGATCATCACGAATCGATTTAAATTGGAATTCTCAAGCAAATAGGCAAATAGGCAAAATAGTGCTGATTCAGACGTCTGAAATCAAGGATTCAGACGTTTGAATTTGAAAAATAAATATTTTCCAAAGACAGAATTCAGACGTCTGAATCCTTGGATCCAGACGTCTGAAATAGGCACTTTTTAGCCTATTTCCTTTCTGGTTCCAAATGAACCAATTCAGATGTCTGAAACCATATATTCAGACGTCTGAATCTGAAAATAGAAATCTTCCCAGAACAATATTCAGACGTCTGAATATTACGTTTCAGACGTCTGAATCTGGGGTTCAGGGCATTCCCTGAACCTAGGCACAAAATGGCCAAACGAATATCGAAAACGATCGAACGAGCAAATGGCGATGACTAAGGAATTACGTCGAACGACAACCCAGCCTAAACGGCTCTTCGATATGCCTCAAATATCAATGTCCAAATATCCATAATAGGATTTTCATAAATTAGACCAAAACACCAAAAATTGGAATTTACACAAAATCAATCCAAACCAAAATCAATTGCACACGAATAAATGTTAGGAATTCATACCTAACAATCGAAGATAATTATAGACTAAGATGTGTGATAAAAATCTCACCTTTGAACCCAAATCAATGAAGTAGAAGCTTTAAGACAAGCTAAGATCAATTCCTCTTCAATAGCAACTCAAGAAGCTTCAATCTAAGCTTAAAAGAGAAACATTTCCTAAATTAGGTTTAGGAAATTTCTGAAATCAAAGAGAGAATGGGTTGGAGAAGAAGAAGGAGATGCTTATCAATGGGTTCTCTTGAGTTTGGAGTTAGAAGATGGATTTGCTAATGGAAACTAGGGCTTAGGATTTCCTAATTATTTTTCTCTTCCCCCATTTTTGATGAAGCTTGAATGTATTAGGAAATTATGAAGGAATGAAGAGGATAAGGGGTTGGGACTGAATACATAAGTGGGGTTATTGGGCTCAGCCCAAACCAAAGCCCTAAGCAAAAAGTAGCAAAATTCAACTTTCTCCAAACATATCGAAGCTTATACTCAAAAAGGTCGCAAACGGCATTTTGAACTCAATGGAAGTGGTCTCGAGTCCTAATTCGGCTGTTTGCAAAAAGTAGGTTTTCGGACCAAAATCCGACGAACGATAAAATATTTAAATAAAATATTTAAATATAAAATCGACAAATATGCGGGTTGTTACATCCAGCTAGTGTCAACATTCGATTATTGCTCATATAAAATTCATACAGAGAAATGGGTGTATGAATGCTTGTGTCTAGCATAGTTGTATTGTTGTGTGTCTACTTCACATTACCGGTTAACCCAAATTAGGGAAACTTTAACACCTTTGGCCACATAGTATAGTATTACCCCTACACTCATTTACCATGTTCATAATAAAATATCTTATTAGAGCATGTATTGTTTATTGTAGTAATATCATATCGCCCCTCGCACGTTTAGGATATACATATGTCTATTTATTTATGTAGACCCACGTTTTTTTTTCATTTTCTTATATGGACAAATCTTAGTTACTCATGTGAGTAAGTTGAGATTAGGTTCTTTTAGGGATGCACTGGTTGGATATATGGACTTTTGAAGGCATGGTGATCAATACTACACACATGCATATATAAAATTTAAGTTATGTGTATAATTTAAGTTATGCCAAACAGACTCGGTTATTTATGTATGAGGCTATATTTGTATTTATTTAGAACTTTGTGTGCATGGAGTTGATGTATATCTACATCTGTAACTTTATTAG
The DNA here is from genome assembly GCA_030765085.1 of Allium cepa. Lineage (NCBI taxonomy): Eukaryota > Viridiplantae > Streptophyta > Magnoliopsida > Asparagales > Amaryllidaceae > Allium > Allium cepa. Next base: position 907,092,728 of record CM060937.1, read on the forward strand.
TAGTTTATTCATACACTGCCTCATATAAACATTGTTCTGTTTGTGTATATTTCAGATATTATATGTTATCATTCATTCAGACGTGAGATTATATCGATGTATCATGTTAGGTAGTTTTATTTAAATTTACCCAAATGGTTTTCACTTACGGTAATCATATTCGGTTGTTTAGCATTGATTTAAGGTATGGTGAATGCTCGTCGTAAATTCCCAACCTAAAAGGAATTTCTATAATAGTATAAAAGTTGTTCTCTACTCATAAAATTTCCAACATACACGCACTTTGTTTTGAGGCTGATTGCGTGCATCATTGAAAAAAATAGACATGCTTATTTAAAAGCTAACTAAATATATCATTTTGAAAAAATAATATGTTGTCTAAAACTTAATAATTTTTATAATTTTGAAAAGAGCAATGGACATTTTGTTTTAAAGCTAGCTACGTACACCACTTTAAAATGAGCTACAGAGTTGAACTAAAGCTAGTTACAATCGTTTGGGAAAATGCTACATATAGCTATTTAAAATCTAACATCCCATTTGGTTTGAACTTTATTTATTTATTTATTTATTTATTTATTTTTATTTTTTTACGTTTTCAACAGGTGTACCGAAATGTTTGTGAGTGAAGGAAAGAGAGGAAAACAATCAATTTTGAAAATGATTTTAAAATATAAAATTAAAACAAGTTTTTTTTTCTTCTTATTCTGTATTTTGAAAACTATCATATCTGAGCCTCTTCTCCTTTGTTATGTTGGTTGGTTAGAATTTTTCACACCTTATCCTCCTCCGCGGACCCTTTGTATAAATATTGAAAACATAAAACTTCAACTTCAAACCAATTATAATAGTTAGGAAAATAGTACGCATACCCATTCATACTTATTAGAAACATGAACTTCATATTTGTAATTATTTATGTATTAAAATATAAAATTAATTTGTAATCATTGAATCATGAAACTTAACTAACAATTATTAATTTTTTTAATGAACACACGTGTGTGTGAAACAAGATATAACAAAGCAAGACATAACAAAGGTTCAATAACAACTTATCGTACACTAAATCACATCATATTCGAACTTAAACTTTGTTTACTGCACTCTTCTTTAACATGGTTTATGTTTCTTACAACATGTCCCCATCAAGGATTTTAAAAAATTACACTTTTCATAACCTCTGTCCTTCAAATGACATAACTAAGAGTTCAAGGACCAATCAAAACTTTGATAAACTATGTTGATATGACCTCCATCATTTACAAGGTGTGTCAAAAGACCAGATTTCGTAGCATCCAAGTAGTTTAGTACCCACTTCAATATATCTTTTCCTTGCTTAAAATCCATATCATACCTGTTATCGAAAAAACATATACATAGTCAAATCCATATCATACAATGATTTGTAAAGTTTCCTATTAATAGCAAGCATATGCTATATATCATACAAAGCGTGCGCATTCAACTACACCTCAAACAGTGCAATACCCTTACAGCCTCTAATATACACCCCATTTCTCTTCCTCTAACTCTCTCCACTCGTCCAGCTATTTAAATAGAAACTTTGGCTGAAATTGGGATGCTCCCAAATAAAGGTGTCATGAAGCGCATCTCATATACACACACGGTCACACTTATACATAAAAGCCGGAACAAATTTTGATATTAGGCCTGCCAAAAAAACTTATTTCGTCTTTAGTCTCTTTCAAAACTACTAAAAAAAACCCAGGGATTTGGCTTGGTTGGTAGATAGTTTAGACTACGAGATAAATAGTCACGAGTTCGATCCTCAAGATCAACGCTTGTTGACACTAACGAACCATGTTTTAAAAAAATCTACTACAAAAATAGACTTGTATTTTTACTATACCTCGATTTTTCACTAAACTATAAATTTGTGTTTGCGCACTTTAAAAAGTATGCATCAATTTGTGTTTGAGCAGTTTAAAAGCATGCATCTGATCAAAACCAGATCTATTTTTTGTAATAAATTTTTAGGAAGACCTAAAGTTAAGTTTTTTTGGCTATGCTTAATATCAAAATTTGTCCTATGTAGTAACTTGTATACGAAAAAACTTACAATTTGATAATCCGGGTGAGATGCACGGTTCTTTTGCTCAAATCGATCTCAATGCCACCATCAAGAAAGAATTCTCTTGCCGCATATCTGAGCTCAAGTTCAACGCCTTGGGGTGAAAAGAATCTCACTGTCGGGCTTGATTGGGCTCCGTTGCACAGCCCAAAATGTATCAAAGGATTCAGTTCCGGAAGGGCCACCTATGATTTCATTCGAGCACCAGCTTGATAATTTACTTATATAAAGTGCAATGAAATAAGGGATTTGGTTCATCTGATCTGGTTTTGAATACCAAAACAATCACCGATTGATTTGGGCCTTTAAAATGTTAAATTTATCAATGATCACTGGTAATTAAGAATGTCAAAGGCTCAGGTACGATTCAAGTAGCTTACAACCTGGACCCAATCCCGGTTTCTATAATCAAAACCCAAACCACCAGGTATTTTGAGCCCATTACCCAAACCCAGCCTATCGGGATTTGTGGTAGAAGCTCGAATAATCGATCTGAAATATTGATGCTAAACCATTGTTTTACTTCGCGTTTTTCCATTTTTTTTTAAACGACGCATAAAAGTTTACGGAAAGTGACGTAACCAAGTTTACAAACAAAAAAAAAAAAAAAACAAATTAGCACACAAGGTAAACACATTTTTTTGTGATGACAACAGCTGATGATCGGGTTTGGACCAAAATCAGGTTGCGTACGGAAGAAGCCATACCAAACCCTAATAAAAACCAAGTTTGACTTTGATCTGGGTAGTAAAAGCTAAACTCGTACTCGTATTACTAGTGCACGTTTAGGTCGACTTCGAACCAAAACCCGTATCGTTGACAGTTCTACTGTAATAGTGGTAAGACATATGGTCGTGTAATTGCAAATCCTTAACTTACCATGAAACAACACGCTTATGAAATAGAATGCAATTATTACCTTCAAGCGCCTATCGCCAGCACTAAATGGCTTGATGAACGAGTAAGGTTGCCTTCTGTTCGATCTAAGTATACCATTCTTAATGGTACCTAAAGAGTAGATATAACCACCAACTATATAGTGAAAATCGTTAAAAGTTGTTCTTTCATCGATTATAGAAGGCTTTCCTGCCCATATGATTGCATGTATAACCATTGCATTGTACAAGTTCAGGAAGAAAGCAGTCGTTTCGTTTATTGAGAGTGTGAATATGTCAACTCTTTGAAGATCTTGTACCAAATTCACATATCTGTCATAAAAGTATATTCTAAAGTTAAGTTTGTTTGAAATAAGAAATCTGCAAGTATGTGTATAGCATGGTTCAAAGTTCCGATGGAATTCCGGTTATTCTGGTGATTCCGTTCTGGTTCCACTCATAACGGGAACGGAAACCGGTAAAAATTCCGGTCCGGTCTAAATTTCGGATTTGCTTTTTAAATATTTAATAAAATACAACAAACATATAGTAATTAAAAAAGGAAAGCAAATTAAACAGGATAATAAATAAATGGACAAGAAATCATGTAGTTTCATTAAAAAAATTGTTATACTTTTATTAATTTACATCGAACCGTAATAAAAAAATTCAAAATTTTACAAATTGATCAAAATTTTAAAGTCTCAAATGAACAATACAGAATCTTAAGCAATGGAATTTTAATTGAAGTGTGTATTTCATATGTGATGTAAAAAATATACTATAAATTCATGACAATGTTGGATATTTATTAACATATATAGCAAATTAAAGCAAAAACGTATCGCATAGAGAACCGGAATTAAAGCGGAACTTTCGAAATTTTCGAAACGGAACCGAACATTTTATAATTACTGATGACCGGAACAGAAACGGAATTTTGAGCCTTGGCATATAGCAAATTAAAGCAAAAAATATCGGAATTAAAAAACCGGAATTAAAGCGGAACTTCCGAAATTTCTAGAACGGAACCGAAAATTTTAAAATTACCAATGACCGGAACGAAAACGGAAAACAGAATTTTGAACCTTGGTTTATAGTCAGAATTGAGTGTTTTTTGTAATATAACAAGTATTAGAATATAGTGTTATTTACCTTCTGAATTCTTCACTTGCAGCAATACGTGTATAATCCAAATGGCGTCTATCATCAGAAGCATAAGCTTCTAATATCGCTGACATTAACTTTGCCAATTTTTCACCAACAATAGAAGCAGATTTTGGTTCTTCATCATTTGTTGCTCCTCTAAAATTAAAGCATTTAGGGATTATTGGGTCGTGCTCTAAGAATCTGTAGAACTGATAGTGTCCATCCTCGAAATCATTCTCCCTACACGAATGTAAATATAATGCAATAAGTATATCTTATGCTAGATAAGTTCTATATACAAAGAATTGTATATTTAACATGAATTCGAATTCAGGATTAGACTGTAAATTTGTGTTATTATTTAAAAGCTAATTCATTATGTTGTAAAATAGAGTTGTGTTTTTCTTCTTTATAAACCAAATGTAAAAATATATGTATTTACATAATGCAAAAACCTGTACTTCTCTTGCAAAGAGCATGATTCCAAAAGAAATTTATAGAAAATAACAGATCCAAAAATCAATGCAACAACAAAAGCTCACTACAATTTAATGATATTATTAAGATTTATGAGCATTGAGATAAACAATACCTGAACACATGGTGGATGAAGTGTTTTCTTGCAATTTCTTTTCCAATCTCAATAGCCTACATAGCAAGTCACATGTTAGCATTCAATTACACTTGGTATTTTTTAAATGCATGGCATAAAGTAAAATAAAATTTGAATCTAGAGCTAAAAAATAACATTAAGAAGATAAAATAAGTGTAATAATATAAAATACCGCGTATCAATTGGTATGCACAAAACAACTTGAACAGTACAGATTCAGATTCAGCAATAAAGAAAGAAAGAAAGAATGAATATAATGAAAAGAGACCTCGAAAGCAGCAGGTGTATTATTAATAGAGCTTTAATCAAGCAGTGATTTCAGCTGTAGTAGATTCCAACTCCTAAGCCAACTTACCAATATTTTTATTATAGGTTAGACAACTAAATTAGTATACTATTGACTTAGAACTTGATAGCTAAAATAATAGTACTAGTAGTAATACACTAAGACATGCATCAAAACATAACAAGGTGACGTGAACATCAATCTAATTTTTAGTATGGTCCTGCAAAAGTTAATATTATTTATACTTCTTAACTTATTAAATTAATGCTGTATGTTATTTTCTTGATAAAATTTCTCTTGAATTTAACGAAGTATACTTGTATGCAAGCTAAGAGGCTTATTACTCCCATGGTAGATGATATTCTTGTGAAATGAGATCTTCTAGAAAATACATATATAATAGTGATAAAACCACGCTAAAATGATAAAAGTCACTCTAAAAAGCTTTAGAATATCAAGCAAGCAATTATATAACATATTCACGCTTTTATCATTCAAAATCAGTCATGCTTGACTCATTAGAAAGTACACCAACTAGTAACAATACATCACAAAGACCAAGTCGACTCACAAGTCTGAATCTGCACTGTTGGTAAGATCCCAAATTGGTTGAAAGCCATATGATACAAATTCTAATCTGCACTGCTGGTACACATCAAGGGGTTTTATATAATTTACACATTATGAAGTGCAAATTATATAAAACCCCAGTCTGAATCAATTAGTTGAACACTAGTATTGGCATTACCAATACAATCCCCCAACTTTAAAACTAACACTGAAGTCTTGGCTTGACTCATGTGGAATATGTGATTAAGTAATACAATGGAGGATTTTTGTACGGCTTCCTATTAAAATTATAAACCAAAAGAATATGATACATTTCATATTACAAATTAGGTCCTTAAAATGCAAAATAAATAAGGCACTAAATTTTCAATTTACAAAACAGAAGGAAAAAATTATTCTATAATAATACACTGTAGAAAATAAAAAAATATGGGATGGGTTTACAGGTTCTCTGAGATAAAATTAAGAAAAACAAGATGAAACCCAAATATCAAAGTGCAGTTTGTATTAAATAAATGCAGAATGTTGTAATATGATAAGATAAAAGCCTAATATTAGGACATACTTTAGTAAAAATAAACGTTTGCGAAAATCTAAACAAATGGAGACTAATTTTCCACTTTGCTTCTAACGTCATGCAGGCCATAAATCTAAAGTGATGTATATAGAATTTAAGTAGACTTTAATTCATATGTTAACAAATGCATGTTTGTGTATTTTTACCAACAATGATAATGACAAAGTATCACTCCATGAAATGAGCAATTAATTGTTACTTTCATTATCAGTTTACTATTTTTTGATAGGACATGTTGTAAAAAAACAATGTATATTAAAGTATATATGGTATATCAATGACTATAGATACGATATATTACTCAATGGACCTCTTCGCAATATTACATGCATATAATGTAACTCATATGGACATTTTCAAAGCAGTATAATATTTCCTTGCAAAATGCTACAGTTCAAAATTCAACACAATCTAACTTGCACGTTCATACAAAGGTAAATACTTCTAAAAAGTGGGTTCTTTTTTCTTTTGAGTAGCTAATTTATCTAAGCTTCTTTTTTTTAACTAGCTTATCATAATATACATTAGTTAGTTAGTGAACTGCATGCATATGCATGTACAAAGATAAATGATACTGAAAAAAAAAAAACAGTTTATGCACCGAAACTTCTAACTAAAGACAATCTGCATACAAAAGCTAATGGTCATTTGTCTTAAAGATCCAAATTGCCTTGACTCATAATCATAATTATATATTATGATTATGTCTAATTAACGATAAAGTTAATAGAAAAGCTACCATTTAACCAAGTGTGCAATTGTCAAAATGTAATACATGATTGCTATTTCATGATTATGTCTAAATAACATTAAAGTTAATAGCAAAGCTATCATTTAACCAAGTGTACAACAGTCAAAAATGTAATATATGATTGTTATTTTACATTTTCTAGGTTCCTCCTACATGCTAAATGATTGTTTAGCATTAACTTATCTGTAAATATAAAAATAGTAAGCTTGAAAGTAGCAAATAAGTTAATAAACCATAATAATTCAGAAAACTTGTTTATAACTTATTTCATATATTTCAGCTAAATTTATTATGTTAATGTATTGAAACAAAGTTATTCACAGATATATTCCAAATTTCAAATGATTAACCAAAACCTCAAAAACCCATAGGTGGCATACCTTTTTCCTCCCACAGTCCAAATGCTGAATAATTCCCTCAACCATCTCACTCCCTGAAAAACAATTCTTTACAATCTTCAACTTCATCAGCCTATCTTGTATAGGCAATTTCTGCCTCAACACCCTAACAATATCAATAATTGTATCAACCTTCACTTTTCTCATCTCTTCCTCATCATCAAATCCGTATACAGGCACCTTAGGCGCACATTCCGGACACTTCTCAGAGCCCATTTCAATCACTCTCTTCTCAAACTGCCCACTGTTTCTCAATGAATTTAAAACCACTAAATCCCCTAACAATTTCTCATTTACAAATATTTGCGGTACGGACAAACTCCCACATCTTTCCAGTAACTCGGCTCTCCGTTCAGGAAACACGTCAATGTTAATTTCCACAAAAGGAAGGGATTTCTCGCGAAAAAACGCTCGAACTGCAGTGCAGTCGCGGCAGTCCGACCTAGAGAAGAAACTGATGCGACCCTTAAATTTGAGATTCGAGCTTTCATCGTAAAGGTCGGAGCATTTTTGTTTCTGCACGATAACTTTGACGCCGGTTAGATTGATCTCGGTAAAAGACGACTCTTTTGGACTCTCCGTAAGCTGAGAAATGTGCTTAGAGATCACGGACGACAAAGAGTTGCTCCTTTCGCGGAAGAACCTCGAAATTGATGAAAAATCGGAGGACAATGGGTTCGAATCTTCGTTTGAGGATTTCGATTTCAGGAAGGTGGCACGTGGCGGCTGGGGATGAGGGAGATGAGATGATGGATGTTTCGTTTCGCCATTGTCGGTGCTTTCAGGCTCCTGCGAAGATACGGAACAAGAATCTAGCGATGAGGAGGACGATATTTCGTAGTCATCGGAATCGGAATTCGAATTTTCCACCTGTTTGGGTTTTTGTGAATCGGTTTGATTTCTAGTGGATTCGGGGGAGAGGGGGACATCGCATAAAGTTTCTTCTCCCATTGATTTGATTGATTAGCTTGTCTGTGTTTGGCTTTCTGTTTTTTGAAATGGTGATATTTCTGGAGAGGGAGAGAATAGAAGAGAATGAAGAGGAGACAGAAATGGAGGGGAGATTTATGAAGAGAAATGTAACGGAACAGGTCAAATATTAGATATAAAACTTTTTCCATGTATGTCCTGTATGTTTAAGCTATTGGAAAATAAGGTTTCCTTCGGTAGAATAAATTTATGAGTAAACTAGGAACAGAGTCAAACTTTGAAAGAAAAAAATTAAGCTGAAGGACAATATGTTTCATTTTTAGACTGAATGACAAACTTTTTAAAAAAATTAGCTTGAAGGGCAATGTTAAATATAACTAGCATTTTATATTTTGTATAGTGTAAAACTAAATATAATGCTAGTTGTAATTAGCATTCTGTATGGTGTAAAAACTGAATATAATGCTAGTTATAACTAACAATGTCATTCAGTCTAATTTTCTTTTCATGTTTGTCCTACAGTCAAAAAATAAAACTTCATTTCCTTCAGCCTGATTCTTTTTCAATGTTTTTCTTTGTGCCTAATTCCCTCTTCTATCTTTATTTCTTTTATTTTTCTGCCCTTTTTTATTTTTGTTTCTACTTGCTTTAATCCATGAATATTAATCCCAGTACCCATGAAAAAGGTCTAGAAACATCTAAAAAAGCTTATTAGAGTATGTAGTAATATCAAATAATAAGTTATAGTACATAATAAGTCAAATATTAGATTTAGGTATTTAATGCTTTCAATACAGTAAATTTAATTTCTAAATTATAGCAAATAATACGTAATTGCATGGCCATAAAAAATTAGTGGTCTAAATAAGAAATTTGTATCCAACTCCTCTTACAAAAAGTACATTAAAAATTAATAAGCACATCACAACTTGAACTACAAAAACCACCAAATTGCACGAATTCACCATATATTTAGTATTGGAAGTTATTTGTATACTTCTGCACCATCTTTATAACAAGTTCAAAATAAATGGGTTCGAAATTTTCTCATGGCTTCATTATAAATAATGCACACTACACCAAACAGGCTATTTTGTCACACTTTTTTCGTTTCATTTTGTCACAGTTATTATTGGTGGAAATTTGTAACGGTTATTATTGTTATATTGTTTTGTCACGGTTATTTCCATGACAAAATTTGGGTTTTTCGTAAATAATTATAAGACATTGGGCAGAGTTGTCATTTACGTTCCAATCCTTAACTTCAGGTGTTTGTCACGGTTCTGGCTTGTATCTTTCTTCCTTTAATCTAATTAGGTTAAAGCCGTCGCAGTCTTCCTTCATTGCGAGTCGCCCTATCGCCGTGTATCATTCTTTAGTGATATTACGATTCTCTTACTGTAGGCAAAAGGTGAAAACCAGAAAGCTATCCAAAGCAACGCTGCAGTGAGGTGAGCACTTTCTCTTGGTCTATAATGTTTAATCTCTTACAATACATCTGTATTTGGTTGAATTTTCTTGTAACAGCAGCTCGTCTTAGTTTATTAGGGTTTTCTGCGTTCTCTTTAGGTTAGTGAACTTTACCATCTCCGGTTGATTTTTGAAATTAAGGAGCAATAATTCGTTGCTATATATGTTTTGGAGTTTGATTTGTTAGCTTTGAAATAGTTTTAGGTTCGGTTATTAAGCAAGTAACAAAATGGATTACAAATTTTGTTTAGCAGCCTTTTGAGTGATGATGATAAGGGTTCAGTTTACTTGACTGGGTGAATTGAATTTTGGTGTTTACCTTGTAGTTTGTTTGGGTTGTGTAGCAGCAACACTATTGGACCTTGAGACATTATTTTTTCCGTGTTCATTATTGATGGACATTGTAACCTGTTTCATTGTTGTGATATATTTCACTGTTATGTTTAACTATTACTGAAAACCCTGTAACACACTTCTATGTTGTGTTTATTATTGGATTTGATTACTGTGTAACCCACTTTTATGTTGTGTTTATTGCTGGATTTGATTACTGAAAACCCTAATAGGAAGAAAATCTAAGTTGATTTTTATTTAATGAAGCATGAATATATAGGAAGATTTTTACAATCTGAATATTTTTTATAAGTACTTTGAATGACTATAGATAAAATCATTTTTTTTTAAATTCCAACACAATGATAATTTATATGATTGTCTAGAATGTTCGCAGTTATTGATTACATGATTTTCTTTGAAATTAGTTATCACGTGCAGCGTGTGTTGAACCTATAGCTTAACCATCACATATTCAATTTTATGTCTTTGTTTATGTATATGGGTTAATCGCATAATTACTTTTTCTCTATGTAACTACAAATCTAAGCTGGTAACTAGCAAATTAGTAGCTTGGAGTTGATAACGTTGTATTTCCCAGAACTTGACTAAACATATAATTGTTATATTGATTTTGTAGAATAAGTTCTTACATGAATGTACTTATTTCAAATCCAATATTTCATAATTTTTTGCCTACATTCTTGAACATGATCATAAATGAACTAACAGTGCATGAAAAACATTGCATCTACTTTGAAAGTGCATCTCAAAAGTATGAGCATTAAACAATACTCGATTAACTCCTATGACGCAATAATGTTCCCTAAACAATAAAACATTGGATTTATTTGTTTTGAGCTAGAATTTTTTTTCCTGAGATCTTTGTTTGCTTAATTCTTCATACTTCAAGAAAGCAAAAGCAAGTAAACACTTTACACCTATATATCCTTTTAGGTTAATATTTGATTTAAAATGTCATTAAAGCTCCTTTCCACTTTGGTTTTATCTTCTAGTCATATGTCCTATTATGCTAGAGTGCATATGAATAATATATACCTCTTATATACATATTTTATATTTATACTCGTAATTAATTCTTTGTTTTATAAGCAAAGATGGTACTGATGACTCACGTGCCTAGTCTAACTCTACCAAATAACTAAATATAGTAGCATGCAAGTAAATCTTTGTGTAGATTTATTTATAGTTAAGTCTTTGCGTATTGAGTTCTAAAAATTGTTTAATTTATGTATGTTTGTATTTCACAAGCATCAATGATTGGTTTTCACTTTGAATAATCAGAACGGTTTATGCTGTCTAAAGCAATCTGGACATAAAACAGTATCAACTTTTGGAGATTACATGGTAAAACTAGCATTTTACATTATGAATCCGATTTTTACATATTCAATTACTTAATGACTTTGTTTCATTCTTTCTTTATACTTTTGTGTCATTTTTTAATGTAATCCGTATAAGCCTTCTATTTTCCGCATCATTTTTTGCACACTATTGTGCATATCATTGTTAATCACTCTGCTTGTGTTAATTTACATGTAATAAAATGATCCGACTTGTGGATTACTGCATTTTGCCACTGTTTTGGATACTAAACTATCAGTTTTCCACCTTTACCATGTTGGTCATTAATGAATGTAATCCCATTCAGGGTTTATTCCTCTTACCATGTTTGGAATTTTATTTGCCATCAGTTTGTTTTCAAGGAGTGTAATAAAGAAAACTTATTAAAACTAACATATTTGCATATATCTAATTATTCAGGGGCTGAATTCAGACCCCTAACATTCCAAAAGACCCCTAGCATTCGTGTCTTCTTCTTCAGGTTATGCAACTTGATGGGTTGCATCTTCTTGCATATCGACTGTTGGAAGTTGTATTTGAACTGTCACCAATTTATACTGTGCTTTTCATTGTCCCTGTTGCAAGTTAAACAAAAATATTACAGTGATAATATGTAACCTATAAACTCTGAATACACACACAGGCTCTAGTCCATGATTTAACTGGCTTAACTGATGGTAGTCCATGATTTAAACGGGAGAAATGATTTAAACTCTGTTTCAGTAGCCTATTAGTTACTGTACCTATATCTGAATCTGTGTTACTCATGCACCTATATTTTGTTTCAGTTTCAGTTTCAGTTTCAATTATATATTTAACCTCTGTTATGTAATTTTACATCTTTACAAAATTATGAATTGTGTAGGCATTGATAGAAGTAGCCGAAGAAAGACAAAAATCGGAAGCTAGTGTTAATGGAGAAGATGGAATAAGAAGTTTAGAAGATTTTGAAAAAGATCCCGTTGTCGAAGCTTTTCGGGATGATAAAAAGCGAAGCCATTGCCGAGCTATTAGCTCTACGTCTAATGTAAAGCAAGTAAGACTCTCTCAAGCTTCAAAAGCCATTACCAATTACAAAGAGAATGCAAATCAACAATGGAAAACAGAAATGCATGAAGAGATGAAAACAATGAGTTTAGCTATAAATGATATGAGACAATGTATAAAGATGCTTGTAAATCATATTGGAGGAAATGTGCCGACACCAAGAGGAGAAGCTGCTTCTAATACAGAGCAAAATCTCAACAGTCCTGGAGATAGCTTAGGTGCTCCACTGAATGGAATAATGGGATCTTCTACGAGAGAGAAACAACCAGTAACGCTATTGTCGGTAGATTTGACGGAAGTAGCAAAAGGACACATTGTGACGCAAAAGATATGTCATGGTATAAAGGTGGTTGAAGGAGAGCAAGTTGTTTGGGTGGTGAATGTTTACGATCCAGAAGCTTCAATTTATGAAGCACCACAAAATGGCCATTACACACTATCCGAATTAGTTGAAGGGGGGTTTTGTGATTTGGCCCGAGTATCGTTTGCGTTATTAGTAAGTTACTAAACACTATGTAGTTATATTTTGAAACTATGTTTTAGAGTTTGTTATATATACTATGCTTGTATGCTATAATTTGTAGTGTTGGTATGAGTATCCTTTGTGGTGTTTGAATGAAACATAAATGTTTGGTGTTGTTCTAATTATTAATCGTATGTTTTCTTAATGTTAATACTATATTATTTTTTGTATAGATTGTTTGTAGCTGTAATAAAATATTGGTTCTATATAGTTTGTTTGATACCGTTTTAGTTATCACGGTTATAAGTGTTAGAAAATAACCTTTCGTAATGGTTATAACTGTGATATAATTTGCGTTTGTCACGGTTATAAGTGTTAGAGTTTTCTTTTTGGTAAGGGTTATAAATGTTAGAAACTATTGTTCTGTCACGGTTATAAGTGCGAGAAATTACTATTTTGTCACGGTTATAACCGTGAGTAAATAATATTCTGTCACGGTTATAAGTGTGAGAAATTACTATTTTGTCACGGCTATAACCGTGAGTAAATACTATTCCATCACGGTTATAAGTGTGAGAAATTACTATTTTGTCACGGTTATAACCGTGGGTAAATACTATTCTGTCACGGTTATAAGCGTAAGGAATTACTATTTTTGTCACGGTTATAACCGTGAGCAAAAGTGTGACTGAATTTGCCCACGGTACCTATTTTCACGGTTATAATCATGACAAATTAGTTTTTTCACACTTATAACCGTGAGGAAATTGCCTTTCTGGTGTTGTGGCAAGACATAGATAAAGCAGTCAAAACTATGGAAATACATGAATTTGAATGCTTTATATTTTATACCATTTTTTGTAAAGAATATCGGTTAATAAACAAACTTTGGAAATTTGGTGGTTCGCATTGTAATAAATGAAAGGTACTTGCACCAAAAAAATTATCACCGTTTGAAGTACATAATACAATGTATTATACTAGAATAAACAAAATCAAAATTTTCTCTCGGCGGTTCTATTGGGATAGAGGCGTAAAAAGTTGTGTTTTAACGGAAAATAGCGGAGGTGCAAAAGGCTTTATTGGAAGTAAAATTAAATCCCAAAGTTAACTTATTCTCATTTCTCACATTATTTATGTTGAAAAAAATAATAATCTTGTATAACTAAACGAAAATATTGTGATTTATGTAGTTCCTACCTGGTTACAATAGCACTACAAGGAATAAAGTGATTTCTGACGGCTCGGAAATCCCGTCAGTATAGAGAACACGACTTTTTGTCTTTTTTCAATGGAAACGACGACGTTTTTCGATAGCTTTCAACGGCTGTTTTGACGGCAATTTCGGCAGCCTTTCCGACGGTTAAGACGTCCATGTGGCTTGAAAAATCATCGAAAAACCGTCTGGAGCCGTCGGAAGCCGTCGTTGATTTTTGATCCATAAACATTGGCAGCCGTCGGGAGCCTTCGTTGATTTTTGGTTAGTAAGCCCTCGGAAATCTAGGTGATTTTTTTTATTACAGTAGCCATTCAGATTCCAAACAGCACATCAACATCAATATATATTACAACACATTAAAATCGATGTACATCAGATATATAAGCTAAATCAATGTCACTATCAATAAAAATATAAAACTCCAACATTACCATCTCGATCTCAAAGCTAAACATTATCATCAATACAAAACAAACCGTCTATCATCAATCTCACACACCCAACAGCAATATGTACATCCAACATCAATGTAAAACATATACAACATCTAAAATGTGAACTCAACACATCAGTCCAACAAATCAACCTCACAAATCAACATCAAACACCACATGTCCGCATATCAACCTCACCATATCTCATTGTATATATATACACAAGTTTCAAAAACAAACACTATAAAACGTACCTCATGACTCGTCATCGGCTCTGGAACCACCATGCGAAGGGATTGCTCTATGTCGCTCCATGTACTCGGCCAAACGCTGGTTTAGTTGCTCCATTTAAGCTGCTCGGACCCGGTCCTGCTCCTGCAGCTGTGCAATCTTCTGTTGAAGCTCATTATTCCTAGCTTTGTCCTGAGCCTTTTAATAATCCTTTTGTGAGGCATGAACCAACAAAACAAGTCGAAATATGATTAATTTATTTGCGTAACTTTTATAAAAAATAATTTTTACAACTTAGTTAATTTTTATAAATTACCGCTTGACTACCATAACCAGACCGCCTATTTCGTTGTGTTGGGTTCATAACGGAGTCGAAGATAGCGTCCTCCTCATCAGGGGTCAATTGGTCCCGTCCCGATTGCTCGAGCATCTACGCACATGCTTACATAAATCTTTCCTGCAATGCAAAATTATATACAATTAAAATATTACATGACATTATTATAATATTTTATAACTAATCAACTAAAATGATCATTATTAATAACTTATAATATAAAATATACTTATATGTGCAGCGTATGCTTTATCATCCTCATGTCAGATATACGTCATTGATCCCTCGTCGTCGGTCTACCTGACGGTATGGGTATATGCAAATACGTCCATATACAAGATAGGAGCCCCACACGCTCTTTTCTATAGTAATTGGTATATATTATTGTTGTTCATACAAATTTATACAAAAAATGTAATAATTGTTTGTAATTGCAATTAACCAATTTACCACGTCATCGTGATGATGCTGAATTGATTTTGAGTCACCACGGTATATGACTGGATTTTTCTGTCTATTCGTCGAGTTCCTTTCCGACTCCACCTGCAGATTAAAATTTAAGATTATATTTTAGATATATAAATTATGTATTCTCTACTGAGGTGATATCTGATAGACTTACTCTAAATTCATTGCTTCTCCACCATACGACCCAAGCACCCCATACCTGGAGCCCATCCAGCTTGCCTTCTTCCTAAATTTTCTGATGGTAGACATCGTATCCCGGTAATTCTTTGCAACCTTAAAGTTCCAGTGGGGCAGGTAGAGAGAAGAACCCTCTTCTTGTAGGTCCACTGCCCCATGTATGTTGAAAAAATATAAGTTATACAATAATACTTAGTCAGCAAATTGCAAATTGTTATATATAATGATATATAAATTTACACTTACCAGAAAGTCCTGCCACATGCTCTCCCGTAAGTGCTCTGTGATCCTTCTCCATTTGCACCAACACGCAGTCATACGGCTCATGTATGTCTGCTTAGAAATGCTTAGAACTATATTTCAAGGCCCAAGATCAAAACCCATGCATTAAATATGATACAGGCAAATCATGACTAATATATCATACAAAATATTTATAATACTGAAGTAAATTTAATACTTACAATCTGTCTGCCTTTGGTAGCAATCTGACCACCGTACGCGGTGTGACGCCCCACCTCTATATTCACGCTAGCCAAGGACACTACAGGGTAATGCCGTCGACTGGCATAAAGAATAAGGCTGTTGAGGAGCGACCATCCATGTAATGGCTTTGTGCGAGTACTGATATGTCAGATATTATAACATGCATTTCATTTCAAGAGGAAATCCGACATATTAAATACAAACTCAAAGCAACTGCATAGTGGCTACGTGGTCTTCGAAAACAAATATAGGAATAAGCATAACGCAAACCAGTCACAGATATCCATATCACAAAGGCGGAAACATATATGAATATAACACATAGAAGTGTACATCAGAGTAATAGTCAAATAAGATCCACAATATCACAAAAGAATAGGTACAAGTGCTAGACAAAAGAATAGGTACAAGAGTTAGACAAAAGAATAAGTATACATCAAGGAGTCTCTATCTCGAATATATAATAACAAAAACTACTAAATTAGAGTAGTTAGCCAAAAGTCAGATAATGTTCCCAGATGAGGAGTCAAGCAGAAGCACCTGTAACATCTCGGTCTGACCCGCATATTATTTAATAAGAAACTAATAAATGGATCAGTCTAGCTATAAATATCATATAAAATGAGATATAAGAGATATGATTAAAACGTATGATAACAATAATGTCATACCATGACAAGTATACATTTAACAACAAAAATCATACAATATCTCAAGAAATCTCAAAACACTAAAAAGAATGTCGTATTCTTTATTTTGTTCACCAAACCCCAATATCGACAAACGTATCATTGCCAATCATAAAATTTGGTGAAACACAAATTCTAGAAATCCTCAACTAGGAATCCAGAAATCACAAAAGGGAGAAGGCCTATCACAAAATGGGAGCATGAAAACTCACCAACATGTGTATCACAAACGGAACGCTATTCCATGGTCGCTAACTATAGAGCCGGTGCAACGACGTAGTACAATAACTGTACGCCCGAGGAACCTGAAACTCAAGTAATTCGAAACAACGATGCAGTACAACGGTACGCCCATGAAACTGATAAGCCGGTACAACGACGTAGTACAACGGTACGCCCGATGAACCGAATTCCATAAAAGAACATGGGTCGTTAGCCCACAAAAATGAGTCGAAACTCCAAAGAACCAATAGGTCGTACGCCTATAAAAGAAATGAGACGAAACTCAATAAAACGGGGTACAGTCCCCTACCTGGACAAAGAGACATAGCATATCGCTAGTCTAAATCACAAAGTGATCATCATTGCTCAATAAAAAGTGTGAATTACACTAGGCTAGTAAATAAATGAGTTTAGCTTCATGTCTCATAACTACTGGCTTAGCTTAAATATTTACAAACAAATTGTAGATCTCCACTCGAAAATTGTCACAAGATTTTCAATCGAACAAGTCCATAAATTAACCGACGAGGTAAACGCAAGTGTTTCATACCACTTGTTTTGCTAAGCTGTTTAATTAGATTTTCTCATACGAACGAGGTAAAGGTTTGTATATACTAATAGGTTGGAAAACGGTTTTAATAAACGAGCTTTGTATTAAGATAGTGTTGAAATCGTTTTGATGAAAGGGTTTTGATATTTACTACTAGCATAGAAACCTCTGTATTTTAAAGTGACAAGTCACAAAATTGATTGTAAAAGAAAACAAATCAAAAATTCACATACGAAGACGTGAATCAAATCCATAGAAATCGATCCTGAATCCATTAAAATGGGTATTCCCAAAAATCTCAAAAAAGAAATTATCAAAGTCAAAAAAAGTGATAACAACTAATCGAAGAAACAAGAATCGATTAAAAATTGGAAATCCACACAAAAACTGCCTAAATTAGACAAAAATGCAATTTCCCAAAATTCAGTCGATTGGACTCTGAAGTCAGTCGACTGATTCAGTGCCTGGAAACACTCTGTTTCCTGGTTCAGTCAACTGAACTTAGAGTTCAGTCGACTGACACATGCCTGGAAACACTCGGTTTCCAAGCTTAGTCGACTGAACTCAGAGTTCAGTCGACTGATACAAGGACCAGGAATTTTCGGGTTCCAGGTTTAGTCGACTGAACTCAGAAGTCAGTTGACTGAATCTGCAAATTTCAGTCTTCTCAGCCTTGCCCAACCAAGGGCAAAAATCCAACAAATGGCGATCGGACAAGCAATGGGCACTAGGGGCTTACGCCAATTGGCAACCCAGCTCTATAGGCTCTTCGATGCACCACTAAAAACATGTTCAAACATCAAAGATAGGTTTTTAAAGATTTGACCTCAAAACACAAAAATTTGGAATATTCACCAAATCAATCCAATTCAAAAGCAAATAACATGAATAGATGTTAAGAATTCATACCCAATAATAATGAAAGCTATAGACGTAGATGTGAGTTCAAAAACTCACCTTTAAACCCAAAAACAAAGAAGGAGAAGCTTTTAAAACAAGGCAAGATCAATTCCTCTTCAATTTCAACTCAAGGAGCTTCAACCTAAGCTCTTAAGAAAATACTTCCTAAGTTAGATTATAGGGAATTTCTAAAATCGGAGAGAGATTGAGATGGAGAAGAAGAAGAGGATGTTTACCTAAGCTTCTCTTTGATTTTGGAGCTAGAACTTGAATTTGCAAAAGAAACTAGGGTTTAGGATTTTAGTTTCCAATCTCTTCCCCCATTTTTGCTAAAGCTTGAAGTGTTAGAAAAATGATAGAATGAATGAAGAGGAAAGGGGGTGGAGTTAGGATATAAGATGAGTTGGGTTAGTGGGTTGAAACCCAAACCCAAACCCAAAGCCCTAAGTGAAAACATCAAAATTCTACTCAACTCCAAACATATCGATCTTTATACTCAAAAAGGTCGCAAATGCCATTTTGAACTCAATGAAAGTGGTCTCGAGTCCTAATTCGGCTGTTTGTAAAAAGTAGATTTTTGGACTTAAATCCGACTAACGATGTTATACTTAAATAAAATATTTAAATATACAAATCGTAAAATATGCGGGTTGTTACAGACTCCCCTCCATAAAGAATTGCATCCTCGCAATACTTAAGAAGAAAATAAAAGTAACAACCGTAAAAGCATATCGACACAAAAGAAAATTTGAAATAAGAAGTTCACCTCTAAGGAGCACGAGAGAGTAGGTCCGGATGTGTTCACTCGATGAATTCTCTAGATTTCCAAGAATAATCCTTAGGATTTGAGGACCATTGAACTTTCATAAGCGGGACATCTTTGTTTCGAAGGCGTTTAACCTCTGTATCAATGATACGAATAGTATGTTGCTCATAAGTCAAATTAGGCGAAACTTTAATTTCTTCCACAACACCGGGCTCAAGAATAGAATCAGAATCTCGAAGGCCTTTCCGTAGTTGAGAAACATGAAACACGTCATGAATAGTAGAAAATTGAGCGGTAATAAAAGGCGATAAGCCGCGGAACCAATACGTTCGGTGATGGGAAATGGCCCAATATATCGAGGCGCTAACTTTCCCGATCGATTGAAACTCACAACACCCTTCATAGATGAAACACGAATAAACACCAAATCTCCCATAGAAAATTCTAATTTCCTTCTTCGGTTATCGACATAGGATTTTTGTCTACTTTGAGCTTCTTTCATCCTATGGTGAATAAGGTCAATCTTTTCTATGGAATCACGAATAAAATCTGGACCTATAACCAACTTCTCACCGGCTTCAAGTCAACAAGAAGGAGATCGACATGGCCTTCCATAGAGTGCCTCAAAAAGAGCCATACCAATACTAGATTGGAAGCTATTATTATAGGAAAACTCAACAAGATAAATATGATCTTCCCAACTTCCACCAAAATCAAGAACACATGCACGAAGAAGATATTCAAGAGTTCGATTCACATGCTCGATTTGTCCATCGGACTGAGGATGATATGCGATGCTAAAATTAAGCTTTGTTCCCAAAGCTTTTTGAAGACTCTTCCAAAATCCACTAGTAAACAATGGATCACGATCACTAACAATAGAAGTAGGAACTCCATGTAATTTAATAATTTCTCTAATATAGAGTTTGGCCAAAAGAGGTACGGTCCGATTATACCGGACGGGAATAAAATGGGCGGATTTTGTAAGTCTATCCACAATTACCCATAGACTGTCATGGCCCGAAAGAGAATAGGGAAGTCCGTCAATAAAGTCCATGGAGACTTGATCCCACTTCCAAATTGGAATGTCCAAAGGTTGCAATAACCCACCGGACCTTTGATGCTCAGCCTTAACAAGTTGTCAAGTCATGCAACGTTTAATGAAGTTAGCAATATCAGATTTCATTCCATCCCAATACATTTTACTACTACCAGGATGAATGGTAAATTTGAAACGATGAGAATCTTCTAAAATGTCGCTACGAAGATCACTAATATTTGGCACAATAAGTCTACCAAATTTTCGAATACCGCTACAGGCATCAATATCAAAGTCTTTCAAACCTTCAATATCAATTTTATCCCTACAACTTTGGCTAAGAAGAGCCAATTCAGGATCTATCCTTTGAGCTTCAAGAATGCAATTTAAAAGAGAAGGATGAGCCTCAAGGCTACATAAAACAAGAGATGAACATGAATCGGATTCACGATCCCGAATCTCACAAGTGGATAAAGTCTCGAGATCATTTCATTCAGATAACATCATAGAAACAACCGCTTGTTGTTTACGACTAAGGGCATCGGCAACACGATTTCCCTTTCCGGGAGTATAAAGAATATCAAGATCATAAGATGAAAGGAACTCGAGCCAACATTGTTGACACAAATTAAGTTTTTTTTGAGAATATAAATACTTCGAAGATTTATGATCGGTATAGAGAACGAACATTTCTCCCAAAATATAATGACGCCAAATTCTAAGGGCGGAAACAATAGCCGCGAGCTCTAAATCATGAGTGGCATATCTAGTCTTGGCATGCTTTAATTGCCTAGAAGCATAAGAAATAACACGTTCCCTTTGCATGAGAATGACACTTAAAGCAACACGACTAGCATCGGTATAAACAATAAAGTCTTGGTTCCCTACGGGAATCACAAGAATATGAGCATCAGAAAGGAGTTCTTTTAATTTCTGAAAAGAAGATTCAAATTTGTCTGACCAAATATATTTAACTCCCTTTTTTTCAGACTAATAAGAGGCACGGAAATTTTAGAAAAGTGTTTTATGAACCGACGGTAATAACCCGCCAATCCAAGAAAACTATGGATTTCCGTCACTCTCCGGTCTCTTTTGATTTTGAATCGCTTCAATCTTTGAAGGATCCATTGAAATTCCGAATTCGGAAATAATATGACCAAAAAATTTCACACGAGATTGCCAAAAGTGACACTTAGAAAATTTTGCTTTCAATTGATTGCTTCTAAGTGTTTCCAACACATTTTCATGCTCTTCCTCGATTTTTGAATAAACAAGAATATCGTCTATAAAGATGAGAACAAATCAATCTAGGAAGTCTTTGAAAACTCGATTCATAAGGTAAACGAAATAAGCTGGAGCATTCGTTAAACCAAATGTCATGACAAGCCATTCATAAGATCCATAACGAGTACGGAACGATGTCAAAGGATGCTATCATCTGCAATACGAAACTGATGAAAACCGGTTGCTAAGTCTAACTGTGAAAAGACTCTAGCACCACTAAGTTGGTCGAATAAATCATCAATTCAAGGTAAATGATATTTATTCTTAATAGTAAAATCATAAAGCTTACAGTAGTCAACGCAGAGCCTAAGTGTACCATCGGATTTCTTCACAAAAATAGTCGAAGCTCCCCAAGGAGATGAACTAGAACGAATAAACTGCTTCGCCTCCAATTCGGATAATTGTTTACGCATCTTCTCATTTTCTTTCTTAGACATACGATAAGGAGGACGAGTGATAGGTAGAGCTCAAGGGATTAGATTAATTCTGAACTCAATTGCTCGCTTAGGTGGTAATTCTAAAATGGGCTCAAATATGTCGAAAAATTCACGAACAATGTGAATGAGAGAAAAGACATCTTCCTCATCATCATTATCGTCATCATGAGGGTTTATAGAATATAAGGATGCTGCCAAATTGGAATCCGAATCTTTAAGAACAATAGAAATCTCCTTAATAGATTGGGGATGTCGAAGATGAATAGTCCTCTCAAGATATTGGATGTGGGCTTCATAACGGTTAAGCCAATCCATTCCTAAAATCATTCCGAAGCCTAAGTAATGCATAACATGCAAATCAGCTTGGAAAGCATAATCACATAAAATAACCTCGACATCTTTACAAAGTAAACTGAGTGTTGCGGATCCACCAACCGGATTCGCAATTCTCAAAGAAGTCATCAAAGCTATAACATTTAAAGAAAAAGTATCAACAAGTTCTTTTGATATAAAAGAATGAGATGCGCTCGTATCAAAAAGAACTCGAGTAGGATGATCACGAAACTTAATAATGCCATCAAGGATAGAACGAGAAAAACCTTGACCACGAGAAGTGTTACTATGAGCTTGCACAATATTTAGCTTTCCCTCGTTCTTGCTTTGAAGTTTGGGACATGAAAACAAAAGATAACCCGAACTTTTGCAATAACGACAAAAGAGAGGTTTCAGACATCTATTAGCATAATGGTCCTTAGAACCACAATTGTAGCATTGTCCACCACTAGAGGTAGAAGTCTTTGCTACAAGAGTTGCTTGCTTTCCTTTCTTGTTGGGATAAGGACCCTTGAACTTAATAGGCCTCTTCTTATTGTTGTTGAAGTTCGGTTTAGCACCCACAACTTCAATATCACTTTCTTTATCGGCCTCTTCAAGTCGAAGAGAGATATCAACAAGCTGATCGAAAGAAACTTCCAGCTTTAGAAGTAAAGGCTTTTTAAGATTCTTATTCAAGCCACAAATAAACCTTTGATTTTTCTTCAATAAGATATTTATATACTCGACCCCATATTTAGAGAGAGATTCAAAAGATGCGACATAATCTGCCACAGAAGATTCATCTTGAGAAAGGTCAATAAAACGACGGGCCAGAGTCACTTTTTCAGCTTCTGGTACAGACTTCGATTCAAATCATTCTCGGAATTGTTCCCAAGTAAGATCCGCTTCAATTATTTTAGAAATCAGAAGCTCATACCAATCGAATGCTCTTTCTTGGAGCATATTAGAAGCCACTTGGACATGATGCAAATCAATAAGACTCATGCGAGAAAAGATGCGATCGCATGTTCTAAGCCAAGTTTGGACTTCTATATCACTTTCGAAACACTTGAATGGCTTTCCACCCAAATTGATATAATCGCTGCACAAGCGTGCAAATCCAGATATAGGGTGAATAGGCTCTGGAATAGGTCCAACAGTTTGAGCATTCTTTACAAGATCTAAAAGCTGCATGGCAGGCATGAATACTCCATCCTGAGGAGTAGCACTAGATTGATCGGCGCTGGGATGGACTGGTCTAACCATTTCTCTTCTTTAAAAAAGAAAGAAAGAAGAAGAAAAAGGTTATGCACAAAATGAATATCAAACAATCCAGATGGATAAAATATAGCACTATAAAAGAAAATAGGATAGAACGGGTCCTATGACTCGGATAAATCCTAAAGCATGATTCCTAAGAAGGACTTAGGACGATGATCCTTGCTAGATTATTCTAAATTGTTCCGAAGTTTGGCTCTGATACCAAGCTGTGACGCCCCACCTCTATACTCACGCTAGCCAAGTACACTACGAGGTAATGCCGTTGACCGGCACGAAGAATAAGGCTGTTGAGGAGCGACCATCCATGTAATGGCTTTGTGCGAGTACCGATATGTCAGATATTATAACATGCATTTCATTTCAAGAGGAAATCTGACATATCAAATACAAACTCAAAGCAACTACATGGTGACTATGTGGTCTTCGAAAATAAATATAGAAATAAGCATAACGCAAACCAGTCACAGATATCCACGTCACAAAGGCGGAAACAGATATGAATATAGCATATAAAAGTGTACATCGAAATAGTGGTCAAATAAGATCCACAATATCACAAAAGAATAGGTAAAAGTGCTAAACAAAAGAATAAGTATACATCAAGGAGTCTCTATCTCAAATGTATAATAACAAAAACTACTAAACTAGAGTAGTTAGCCAAAAGTCAGAAAATGTTTCCAGATGAGGAGTCAAGCAGAAGCACCTGTCACATCTCGGTCTGACCCGAGTATTATTTAATAAGAAAATAATAAACAGATCAGTCTAGCTATAAATATCAGATAAAATGAGATAGGATAAGAGATATGATTAGAACGTATCATAACAATAATGCCGAACCATGAAAAAAAAATATTTAACAACAAAAATCATACAATATCTCAAGAAATCTTAAAACACTAAAAAGAATGTCATATTCTTTATTTTATTCACCAAACCCTAAATATTGGCAAACATATCATTGCCAATTACAAAATTTGGTAAAACACAAATTCTAGAAATCCTCTACTAGAAATCCAGAAATCACAAAAGGTGGAGGCCTATAACAAAACGGGAGCATGAAAACTCACCAACATGTGTATCACAAACGGAACGCTATTCCATGGTCGCTAACCAAAGAGTCGGTGCAACGACATAGTACAATAACGGTACACCCGAGAAACCTAAAACTCAAGTAATTCAGAACAACGACATAGTACAACGGTACGCCCGATAAACATAATAAGCCGGTACAACGACATAGTACAATGGTACGCCCGATGAACCGAACTCCATAAAAGAACATGGGTCGCTAGCCCACAAAAATGAGTCGAAACTCCAAAGAACCAATAGGTCGTTAGCCTAGAAAAGAAATGAGACGAAACTCAATAAAACGGGGTACAGTCCCCTACGCGGACAAAGAGATATAGTATATTGCTAGTCTAAATGAAAAAATGATCATCATTGATCAAAAAAAGGTTGGAATTACACTAGGCTAGTAAATAAATGAGTTTAGCTTCATATCTCATAACCACTGGCTTAGCTTAAATATTTATGAACAAATTGTAGATCTCCACTCGAAAATTGTCATTAGATTTTCAATCGAACAAGTCCAAAAATTAACCGACGAGGTAAACGCAAGCGTTTCATACCACTTGTTTTGCTAAGCCGTTTAATTAGATTTTCTCATATGAACAAGGTAAAGGTTTGTATATACTAATAGGTTGAAAAACGGTTTTAATAAACGAGCTTTGTATTAAGATAGATTGAAATCGTTTTGATGAAAGAGTTTTGATATTTACTACTAGCATAGAAACCTTTGTATTTTAAAGTGACAAGTTATAAAATTGATTGTAAAAGAAAACAATCAATCATTAAAAATTCACATACGAAGACGTGAATCAAATTCATAGAAATCGATCCTGAATCCATCAAAATGTGTATTCCCAGAAATCCCGAAAAAGAAATTATCAAAGTCAACAAAAGTGATAACAATTAACTGGAGAAACGTGAATCGATTAAAAATTGGAAATCCACACAAAAACTGCCTAAATTAGGCAAAAATGCAATTTCCCAGATTCAGTTGACTGGACTCTGAAGTCGGTCGACTGATTCAATGCCTGGAAACTCTCTGTTTCTAGGTTTAGTCGACTGAACTCAGAGTTCAGTCGACTGACACATGCCTGAAAACACTCGGTTTCCAGGCTCAGTTGACTGAAATCAGAGTTCAGTCGACTGATACAGGGAACAGGAATTTTTTGGTTTCAGGTTTAGTCGACTGAACTCAGAAGTCAGTCGACTGAATCTGCAAATTTCAGTCTTCTCAGCCTAGCCCAACCAAGGGCAAAAATCCAACGAATGGAGATCCGACGAGCAATGGGCACTAGGGCTTTATGCCAATCAACAATCCATCCCTATAGGCTCTCCGATGCACCACCAAAAACATGTTCAAACATCAAAGATAGGATTTTTTTAAATTTAACCTCAAAACACCAAATTTTGGAATATTCACCAAATCAATCTAGTTCAAAAGCAAATAAACATGAATAGATGTGATGAATTCATACCCAACAACAATGAAAGCTATAGATGTAGATATGAATTCAAAAACTCGCCTTTAAATCCAAAAACAAAGAAGGAGAAGCTTTTAAAACAAGGCAAGATCAATTCCTCTTCAATTTCAACTCAAGGAGCTTCAATCTAAGCTCATAAGAAAATACTTCCTAAGTTAGGTTATAGGAAATTTCTGAAATTGAAGAGAGATTGAGATGGAGAAGAAGAAGGGGATGCTTACCTAAGCTTCTCTTTGATTTTGGAGCTAGAATTTGGATTTGCAAAAGAAATTAGGGCTTAGGATTTCAGTTTCCAATCTCTTCCTCCATTTTTGCTAAAGCTTGAAGCGTTAGGAAAATGATAGAATGAATGAAGAGGAAAGGGGGTGGAGTTAGGAATAAGATGAGTTGGGTTAGTGGGCTAAAACCTAAAGCCCTAAGTGAAAACATCAAAATTCTACTCAATTCCAAACATATCGACATTTATGCTCAAAAAGGTCGCAAACGCCATTTTGAACTCAATGGAAGTGGTCTCAAGTCCTAGTTCGGCTGTTTGCAAAAAGTAGCTTTTCGGACTTAAATCCGACTAACGATGCTATATTTAAATAAAATATTTAAATATACAAATCATAAAATATGCGAGTTGTTATACGCGGCGCCTCCTACGACAGGCCGCTGCCATCACCTCTGTCCCTCTCTGAGACGAAGAAGGGGAACCAGACAATGAAGAACTCCGATGTCTGATGAATGACATCTATAATACCTTCCATATACATATTATTTTTTTGCTCCAATATTTGGTTCTTCTTCGACATTAACATCGTAACCGTAAACTTCGATAGTATGGAATATTGAACGTGCTGCATTTTCAACCCATCTTTATATGAGATTTTTCGAAACAATTTCATTATCCACCTCCTCCTCCGAATGTACGAGATTAGGTGTTATAAGTTCTCCATGATGATCCCACACCAAAAATTCGGCATGAAACCATACTGGCGCAAATGAAATATTATCATATTTGGTATCAAGTGCTTGAATACTTGCACTTACTATATGGGCTGTGAATTTCTTCGTCGTTCTCATTATTACTTAAAGCGAATTCAATAAAGACGTGTACACCATTTAGAAAATATTCACTTACAGAGTCTTCAATTTCTCTTCTTTGTTAGTACATTTAGCTCCAATCGATAAAATAATTGACCATTTTTCTTTCTTTAAAACATAAAAATGTATTAATCATTTGTGTATCGATATTCTTTTTTTCAGTTAAACCATACATTTAAATTTTCTTAAATATATAATATTGTTTTATTTAATTTTATTTTCAAAAGGATTTATACAAATTATATGAATATAATCTTAAATTTTTAGATTATTGTTTTGCACTTTGATAGTTGATCATCCTACTTCTATTTACAAACACAGTAGTAATTATATTTTGTAAATCATTTCATCTTAAATCTGTCGAGCTGTATCCCCGCTATGACTTTTTGCACCTCCACCGCTTTAAATCTGCCGAGCGCTTTAACTGCTCAGCTTCCAGTATATACAATGTAAATCACTAAATTGTGTATATGATTTGTTGTTATATAATTTAAACCATTTTTTACTTCATTTTTGGGTATAAAATTAGTTAAATATCAACATAAACATCTGTGACAATCATATATTTCAAGTAAAAACATAAAAGTACACTTGTTTATCTCTTTTTCTGACATTTTACAAAACGCTCATTGTTTATTATTTACACCTCACATGTTCATATGAAGCATCATCCTAAGAAAAATATGCAAAAATTACAACAATGGTCAATCTTTTATTATGGTAGAAAGTTAGGATTTTGCACACACCACATCATTCTCCCACCCACCAATTATCGCTTTGTGTTACTTCCTCCATCTCCCACCGTCGCACATCCTCACAACAAAACCCTTTCATTCTATGCCTGGTTTGGGGTTTTGTGTCTTTCTCTTTACTCTTTATTAATGATCTATAACTTCTTCATGATAGAGTTAAGAGTGTGTCCTAGGGCTAAATTATGTATTTTGTTATATAATTAACTATTTAATAAGAATCTTGTTTCAAATAAAATGTGCCTTTTTTCCTATAATATATATCGTTAGGTTATGGTATAAACTTGAATACATTAAATGTACAAGTAGAAAATCCTTTGGGAAAGTGAAATGATGTCATACTGATAGGTAACATTATATATAATGTAAGATCAACATGCAAATAATCAGCAAAAGTGATAAAATATAAGTATAATAATATATGAATATACTTTGAATGAACAAAAATCGATATTTATTGTACTATGTTGCCAAATGTGAGATAAAGAAATTATAAGGCAAGTGGGCATGTATTACAAAAGCTAAGCGAGTCAATGAAGGAAGCTTATTGGATGAAGAAATGTATGCAGCCGCTTAACTTAGTAGTAAGAAGAATGAATGTGTAACATCCCCCTACTTGGAGGCCAAAAGTTAACGGCTATAGACGCTGCAGTCATTCATAGTTATTAATCTTAGGTGGCCAAATACAGTGATATTAGATACATTGATACACAAAAATACAAGAATATGAAAAAAAATTAAACAGCAAACAAGTTCCACATTCCATTTCAGAGTATTCCAAATTGGTTACATAATCCCAGTCAACAGATCACATTTAGATAACATTTAACTATTACAAAATATGCCAAGAGCGACATATGAAGATGCCTCCTTGGTTGATCAAGTATATATTAAGGCATTAAAACAATTTGCCTTTACAATGAAACACACAGCGGAAATAAAAAAAACTCTAATAACAAGCTTGGCTCCTGCACGTCCCCCAAAGCTTTATTCAAATAAAAGAACACCTGGAAGCCTTAACTCCCAACCTATTTAAAATCAATTGAGTATCCAAGAGTTTAAGGGAAAAACAAAAATTCAAGTCAGACATAAAGCCTGATATGAATCATAATTTACCATCTCAAACCATTTAGATATCTAGTGAGACCACACCGCTTAGCGAAATTGATTTTCCCCTCACTAGTATCCTAAAACATTATAAAACCATATAATATGCTCCTGCATCCACAATGGTTAAAACACGGTATTTCAAAACATCATAATAATATGAAAAACAAGTAAACCATATCTGGATTACCCATCCTCGTTCATTCTGACCATCTTCCTCAATTATAGTTTCTAGGGTTACCATTAACCTATTAAAAATTTTATGGACTATCTGTCCAATTAGATGGTTTTTATGGGATCACTAAAAACATATTGCTAACCCCAATATCTTTCTCTTATCCTATTTTTCATGGGCTAACTAGAAACCTATTGATTAACCGTCAATATCAAATCCGGATATCTTTTTCATGAGCTAACTACAAATCCATTGTCCCCTGCCAGTATCAAATCATAGTTTTCATGGGTTGACTATGAACCTATTGGTCCCTGCCAATATCTTTTGTTATACACAGTTTTAGTGGGCTTACCGCGAACCTGTTGGCCCCTGCCAATATCTCTAATTAAGATCTTAATATTTCTTAAGTTATATTCACTATTGGATCAACCAAACTAGTTATTCCGTCCTTCCTTAAAGTGCTATTATGAGTTAATTACAATGTGAATAAGTATACGAAGAAGTAATACTTCTAAAATCTTCATTTATGCCATGGTATTTCCTTTTTAAAAATGAGAGTGGGTTATTTGTTTTGAAACATTAAAACACCACCTTCGTAACCTCTTGATAACCTCATTCGAAAGCATAAATTTCATTTCAAAACATAATAAACATACCTTTCGAATCCCTTATTTAATATTCACTTTCAAAACCAATGGTACCTTTCAATGGTATCAAAATATTCTTTAAAACATAGCTTTGAAACAAATAAAGTACCCTTTCAAAAGCATTGGGTTTACCTGTAGAAACATTCATTAGGTCAAAATGATTATATACGAGAGTACCTCTTTCAAAACCAATTATAAAATTATTTCAGGGAAAATGTTGATGGTGTGGGAACCATCTAGTCGAAAACAACCACCTTTTGAATTAAAGCATCAAAGGATAGAGACGAAACCCCCTTTCGACCTTATTTTCCTTCGAAACCCCCAACCCTTCGAAAGCATTCAGGAAAAGTCTTAGTTAAGTTAAGTCAAAGAGAACCTTTCAACAGCATAGATGGCTTCAATACAGTCGAAAGGAGAAAATTTGTGGCTAGGTTTTGACTTGATTGAAACCAATCTTGTCGAAAGTCCTTATTAAAGAGAAAGGTATCCCTTTAGAAGCTATTTATAAAGAATCTTTCGAAAGCATGACTTTCGACTACGTCGAAAGATTTAAGCAAAACAAGGTAGGAACTTAACTTTAGAAAACTAACTTAAGTTTCGACTCTATAGGGTATCGACTCAGTCGAAAGCCCTTCAAAACTAGGCATGCGCTTATCTTTTTAAAAATGAACCTTGGTTTCAAACCTGTCGAAAGCATTGCTTTCGACACCCTACCTTCCGCTACTTACCAATTCACTTCATACCAATTCCATTTATACCATGTGCATTGGTTTCGACTACATGAGTTTCGACTGAGATGGTGCAGAGGTAAAGAAGTCGAAAGGTACTACTATTTGAGGCGAAACTTAATTTTCTGGTTAAAGGCTAAAATGTAGTAACTTTTATTAATTATTTTATAAATGCTTGATTATTTGTAAACCATTGATTGGTTGTTGTATAACTTTTCATACAATTTGCAATTATAATCACCGCATTTAATCAGATCTAATTCAAAGGAATTATAACATTTAAGCCCTTCCATTAACAAAACTATTATTTGCAAATAAGTCCTTCTCTTGAAATAATTTATTTTCCTAAATAAATCAGTTGGGAAAAATCTCCAAAAATCCAGAAATTCAATTTTATCATGTAATCAAAAATAAAAAAAATTCAAAACCAATTTCTTCCTGAAATACTCGAAATGAATTTTAAAACCAATATTATCCTATTTTCCTTTAGAAATTCATAATAAATTTTCTACAGCTTGGCAAATTCTGAAAATCATAACCCATCTGTAAAATCATGTTTTTCTTAACATAAAAATTTCCCATGGCATTCTAAAATCTTAAACTCTCGGTTTAGCATCAAAATCGTACAAATTCTTATATGAATGAATTAAAATAAATCAAACATAATATAGTTTAAGCATATCATCATCCATATCATCATAAAAATGAATTTATCATTAATCCGAAAGCATATATAATCGTAGCATAAAATAGAGATGGTATGAAATCATTATTCACCTTAGGTATGGTAAGGTTGAGATTTATTGTTGATTAATCCTTCCTAGCTTTGATCCTTAGCTTTAAATTATATCTTCCTCTTTGATAACGGCCAACTCCTTAGGGTTTTGCATTTATTTTTGTTTTGAGAAAATGAACATAAATAGACAAGAATGAGAAATGTATAGCCGTTGTAATATAAAATGACTATTTACTAATACACCCATGTGTAAACTAACTAACCTTTAAACCAATTAAAAGCCCATTTATTTAATTATTAAGCACGACCCTTTATATAATTTATTTAAATATCAATCCCGCTAGCATCATTATTCCATTTAATTTATCTATTTATATTTTGTGAATATGTTATCAAAAATTAGGAATGTTATAGGATCCCCCTTAAAGAATTTCATCCTCAAAATTCAGTAAGGACTACATAATAATCATCTGTAACAACTCCTAACAACCATACTAGTCTAACTGACTAGAAACTATCTATGTAAGTCTAATATAGACATACCCTCAAAGCAGATCAAGATAAGTATCTCTAATCCCGTCCTTTGTCTCCCAAGTGTAGTCCTTCTCATTGTTGCTCCACAAACTTTCACCAAGCTGACTGTCTTATTCCTTAAACTTTTCTCATCTCTAGCTACAACTCGAATTGGTTGTCTAACAATAGTCAAACTAGGCTCTACTAGAAATTCTTCCAACCATGTCAGAGGATAGTAGTCTCTGGATCATACACATACTTGCAAAGATGAGATACATGAAATGTATTATGGATGCCTGCCATACTGCTCGGCTACTCTACTCTGTATGCGAGCTTTCCAATCCGATCTAGATATCCTGGGGCTAACTTCCTTGACTTTCCAAATCGCACCACACCCTTCATGGATAATACCTTAATGAAAACTTTATCTCCAACTAAGAATTTTATGTCCCTACGCCTCTTTTCCACGTAACTCTTTTGTCTTAACCGAGCTTTCTTTATCCTTCCTCGGGTTAATTCAATCTTCTATGACGCCACCCTAACCAAATCTGGACCTAAGACTATTCTGTCTCTAGTCTCCAACCAACAGGCTGGTGGTTTGCAAAGTCTTCCATACAAAGCCTCAAAAGGTGCCATTCTTATACTAGACTGATAACTGTTATTATAGGAAAACCGAACCAAATGCAGATGATCCTCCCAAGATCCACCAAAGTGCAATACACAAGCTCTCAATACATCTTCGAGTATCTTATTGACTCTCTCTGTCTGCCTATCAATCTGAGGGTAATATGCAGTATTCATATTAAGCTTGATACCTACCTCATGTAGACTCATCTATAATTTGCTAGTGAACAAAGCTTCTCTATCACTGACTATACTACTAGGAACTTCATACAGTCTAACTATGTTTTTCATGAACAACATAGCTAAAACAGATGCCATCCTGGTTGGCTTAATTGAAATGAAATGGGCACTCTTGGTAAATCTATCTACTATAACCCACATACTTTCATTACCACTATTTGTCCTTGGCAGCCCGTCTATAAAATCTATGGATATTGAATCCCATTTCCAAATTGAAATATCTAAAGGTTGAAGCAATCCACTTGACTACTGATATTCGGCTATCACTTGTTGAAAGTTTGCACACTGCCTAACCCATAAGCCAGCATCTCTCTTTATGCCTTCCTAATAGAAGCTCCTCTTTATATTCTGATACGTCTTGGTCCCTCTAGGATGAATCGTAAACTTAGACCGATGATATTCTCCAAGAACCTCTTTCCTTATGTCCTAAATATTCAAAACACATAATTGTCTCTTCATTCTTAACCATCCCCTCTGGTCAATGCTAAAATCCTTTAGATCATCGATCTTAGATCCAACCTCAAGCGTTCTAATTCTCTCAACCAAAACTGGATCCTAATTCTGCATAGAAACAATTTTCTCAATCAATACTGGTCGAACTTCTAAGCAAGATATCCTGGCGAAACTCTAACTAAAACCAACAGTCGATCTTAACTGCACATTGCAACTGACTAAGGCTTCTAAATCTTTCCACTCTGCCAACATAGCTAACACCACATCCTGATGTTTTCTGCCAAGAGCATCTACCACCATATTATCTTCTCCTAGTGAATGCTCTATACTGATACCATATGCAACCAAAAACTCCAGTCATCTCTACTGCCTCGTATTCAACTCCTTCTAAGAGAATAAATACTATAAAGACTTATGATTGGTATAAAGCTCAAACCTCTTCCCTAGGAGATAATGTCTCCAATCTTCAATGCGAAAATCACAGCTGCCAACTCCAAATCATGAGTAAGATATCTAATTTCATGCGGTCTAAGCTGCTTAGATGCATAGGCAGTGACTTTACCGTTCTGCGTCAACACTGATCTAATCCAGTTCCACATGCATCAGTACATACCACCAATCCTTGATTTCCGTTTGGAACCACTAACATGGGTGCATTAGTTAACAAATGCTTCAACTCGAGGAATGCTTCCTCACATTTGTCAGACCAAACAAATCTCACTTCCTTCCTGGTTAGCTTAGTTAAAGGTGCTTCTATCCGCGAGAAATCCTTAATGAATCTCCGGTAGTAGCCGCAAGTCCAAGAAAACTCTTGATCTTAGCTATCATCTCGACAATCCTTTTTCTAAAACCGTATGACCAAGAAATTTTACCTCTTTTATCCAGAAATGAAACTTGGTAAACTTTGCCTTTATCTGATTCTGCCTCAGCGTCTCAAGTATCACTCTAAGATGAACTTCATGCTCTTTCTCATCCTTAGAGTAGACTAGAATGTCATTTATATATACCAATACAAACCTATCTAAATACTCTTGGGAAACTCGGTTCATCAAATCCACAAAAAAGGAGGTGCATTCATTAATCCCAATGGCATCACCAACCACTCGTATGAGCCATACCTAGTTCGAAATGCTGTCAAGGGAATATTGTCCTCTGCCATTCTTAACTGATGGAAATTTGTTCCTAAGTCCAACTGGGAAAAGACTCTGAGTCCACTCAATGCTAAAACAGATCATCTATTCTTAGCAAAGGATACTTATTCTTAATTGCCCTTTCGTTTAACTTACGATAGTCAATGCACATTCTTAATGACCCGTCTGATTTTTTCACGAATACCGCAGCCGCTTCCTAAGGTGAGCTACATAGTCTAATACATTCCTTTCTTTTAGATCCACAAAATACACCTAAAATTCTTTCATCTCAGTCAGTGTCATCCTACTAGGTGGTCCACTTATAGGTTCGGCTCCGGGCATGAGATCTATTCAAAACTCAATAGCTCTTTTCGGTGGTAGTCCCATGACTGGCTCAAAGACATCTGCAAACTCTCTTGCTACCTGAATCCAACTTAACTCATTTCCTACCTCTATAGCATTAAGTAAAGCACTAATACTCTGGTCAATATTCTCCATTGAGAATATTACTCGGTTATGACTTGTTACTAGACAGAAATTCTGTCGAGTTAGAAAACCGTCGATAAATTTTTAAATTAAATTTATATTGCAAGCGCACGGCGTACTATTGAAGTACTGGCTAGTATGGGTCGATACGTAAGGAGTTGTTGATTTTAAAATTCTATTCAATTAAATTAAACCAATGTTGAAGAGAATGTTAAGCTAGAAAAGAAGAATTAACTAACTAAAAGAAAAGAGAAACAAATATAAGACTTAAGTGATAATTTAGAGAATAAATCCACTCTCTAGATCGCATACAACACAAATCATGATCTCTTTTTTATGGTTATTAGTGCTTTAATTAATGTGCTTATCGTAAGTATGACATATTTTTGCTATTGATTAGTCAACATAAGCCATCAAACTATAACACATCTCTTAAAGCACTTATTAACTTTCATGAAACTTGACAAATAAAATGAAAATGAAATATATTTTTAGTATTCCTATTAACTATTGACTAGAAATATAGACCATTAAATATTAATTTCAAATCACTTTTTTCGCCATAATCATATTTTGATGAAGAGACATTTAGTGTTAGTGATTGTTTAAACATAGCCTATTTGGTGTCAACAATTTAGGCTATCAAATTCAACGCAAAAATAACTAGTAAACCATTTCTATTATCATCATTAAGAACGAAAAGAGAGCATGAATTAACAAATAGTTGAAGCTACATAATTAAAGAGCTTCATTACCCCTAAGTTGAAGGGGTTTAGCCTCTCATATTTGTCATTTGATTAACAAATGTAACTTGCAACATGAAAGAAAAAGAAAAGGAAAAGAGAGCAAAGTTAAATGAAAAACTATTCTACTTGCATAAAACAAAAAAAATCTACACTACATGAAAGGAAATAAACAAGAAAAGGAAAATAACATATATTAAATTGCATAAAAAAGTTACATAAAAAAGAAAATGGCTAAGTAGCCATGAAAATAAGAGAAGAACTTTGATTTATTTCCTAAGAATAAAACTAAGTAAGAGGAACCAAGAAAGAAGAGGGGTTACATGAAATATAATAGGTATATATACATGTGCTAAACCCTAATTCATATTTTTGGGGAATGCCCAAAATACCCTTAAGAAAGTGTGGAGGCCAAGTAATCATTAGCTTCTACTAATCATCATTTAAGTGTACATGAAGCCACAAATTCCATAAGCATGTGCATTAGTCTCTAATTGAAAATCAAGGTAAGTGGGTGGGGTCCTCCATGTTCTTCACTTTGAATTATTTCCATCTTCATTCTTTTGTATTTTATTTGCGCATGCATATTTCATCATAAAAACACTTGTAAAATTCACCAAATTTCCTATAAAACAACATAGAAAATTCCAAGTAAATTTTCATAATTCAATAAATGCACAAAAACGACCATTTTACCATTGTACGAAGATGAATATGTGACAATTTGAAAATAATTTGAATTTTTCTTTAAAAAGGTTAAAATACCCAACATGATCATTTATTCAGATTAAATAGATTAGATATGGTGGTAAAAATATGCACATTTACGTGCACATCAAATACCCTCGCACTTATCTTTTTATTGGTCCTCGAATAAAGAAAAACTAAGATAAATCTGTTTTCGTAGGGAGCATGATTGCATTAAGCGTATGCAACAAGCCTTTAAACCTCTGAGCGTCCCCAGTAGGACGAGTGTTGTCTCGTGAGAGTTTTCAGCAGATACTACCCACAAAATCCAAATGTAGGATGAAAATATTTACAAAATGTAAGATTTATTTGCAAAGAGATGAATGCGAGTTTTTGAAATATTTAGAAATGAAGGATTTATTTTTAAATCGACACAAATAAGTTAAATATAGGTTTCCGTCATTATCTTGAAAATTTAAGTCATTTACTCGTCAAAATTTCCTACAAAAATTAAGTTATCATAACAAACAGACAATAGTTTAACTTGTTGTTTCAGTTGATAACAAAGTGTAATTATAAAAAATGAATCCTTAGTTGATTATCAAAGTTTATCAAAGTGGTATATTCATTTCTTTTCAATAACAAGTCAAATCAAATAAGTTAAAAATAGTGGTAGGATTTCAATTGCTTATACTCTCTTGTATTTTTTAAAATTTTATTGATATTTACAATATTTATATGCCTAACTCAGGTAAACTGAGGCTGGATATATTACCCATCACTGCCTTGCGGACTTATGTGAGGGGAATATAGAGTGTGGAGAGTGAACACACGGTTGTGAATACCTATCGATAGCATAGATGACTTCAATACAATCGAAAGGAGAAAATTTGCGGCAGGGTTTCGACTTGGTCGAAACCAATGTTGTTGAAAGTCCTTATTTAAGAGAAAGGTATCCCTTCGGAAGCAATTTATAAAGACCCTTTCAAAAGCATGCCTTTCGACTATGTCGAAAGCTTTAAGCAAAACAAGATAGAAATTTAACATTAGAAAACAAACTTAGGTTTCGACTCTATAGGTTATCGACTCGGTCAAAAGCCCTTCAAAAAATAGGCAGACACTTATCTTTTTAAAAGCGAACTTTGATTTCGACCCTGTCGAAAGCATTGCTTTCGACACCCTACTTTCTGCTACTTACCAATTCACTTCGTACCAATTCCATTGATACCATGTGCATATTATATGGGTTTTGGCTGAGATAGTGCGAAGGCAAAGGAGTCGAAAGATATTACTGTTTGAGGCGAAACCTACTTTTCTGGATTGAAGGCTGAAATGTAGAAGCTTTTAGTAATTGCTTTATAACCGCTTGCTTATTTGTAAACCTTTGATTAGTTGCTGTATAACTTTTCAAATACTTTGCAATTATAACCGCTGCATTTAACCAGATCTAAATCAAAGGAATTATAACGTTTAATCCCTTCTGTTATCAAAATCAATATTTGCAAATAAGTCCTTCTCTTGAAATAATTTATTTTCCTAGTAAATCAGTTTTGAAAAATCCTCAAAAACCACAGAAATTCAGTTTTTTTATGTAATCAAACATATTAAAATTTCAGACCCAATTTCTTCTTGAAATACTCGAAAGAATTTTAAACCCAATATTATCATATTTTTCTTTAGAAATAAATAATAATAAATTTTCTACAGCTTGGAAAATTATGAAAATCATAACCTATCTCTAAAATCATGATTTTCTTAACATAAAAATTTCCCATGGCATTCTAAAATCTTAAACTCTCGATTTTGCATCAAAACCTACAAATTCTTATATGAATGAATCAAAATAAATCAAACATAATATAGTTCAAGCATATCATCATCCATATCATCATAAAAATGGATTTAATCATAAATCTAAAAGCATAAATAACCATTGAATAAAATAGAGAAAGTATGAAATCATTATTCACCTTAGGTATGATGAGGAATTTGAGTTTTGTTGTTGATTAATCATTCCTGACTTTGATCCTTAGCTTTAGATTATAATCTTCCTCTTTGATAATGGTTGGTTTCTTAGGGTTTTTTATTTATTTTTATTTTGAGAAAATGGACATGAATAGACAAGAATGAGAAGTTTATAGCAGTGTAAAATAAAATGGCTATTTACTATTATGCCCATGTGTAAAGTAATTAACCTTTAAACCAATTTAAAGCACATTTGCTTAATTATTAAGCATGACCCTTTATATGATTTATTCAAATCTCAATCCCCCTATCATCTTTAATTTATCTAATTAAATTTCCTAAATAATGTTATCAAAAATTAGGGATGTTACAAAATGGTTGTGAGATCTGAAACTGCTGTTGCTAATCAATGAGAACAATACATCGAGCTGCTTTGGAACTAAAGCATTTAATGTTGAAAATGTTAGGAATAGATATGCACCGTGATAAGAAAAACCCGATCCATTTTGCAATAGATGAAATCGATGAATTTAAAAAAAATCTCTATTTGGAACATAGTGGACATATGAAATCTAATGGGTTTCACTATATCCCGTCTAGTTATTAAATAAAAGGCGAATTCTATTTATGCATCAAAAATCACCTAACATACACCGCAATCTTACTAAAAAAATTATTACTAATTACCCTTCTTTTGAATTCTAATTTTAGTCTTTTTCTTATAGCCTACAAAATAAAAACATTAGATTAATAATAATTGATCAAATCTATATATTATTTGATGAATAAGTTAAGTAGCATTTTATCATGAAACTAACAATATCAGCTAAGATAATTTCACATCCAACTACTCTAATTTAGAAGTATTTAATCTTTTTTCTTATTCTAAAAAATTTTGAAATTAGTGTTGGTTTTGTTGAAATTAAGAAATTAAAAATAAAATAAAGTAATTACGATATAGTGCGAAATACTAAAGTTCATTTCATTGAATTAGATTTAATTTAGTGTTAGAATTTCTAGTTTTTTGTAAAAGATTTTCAAGTTTTAAAGATGGAAGATGATAGAGATGAAAACAAGGATGATTTTGTAAGGATATGGGTCTGTAAATTGGTTTTTTGTGTATACTAGTTTATTATATTTTTGGTGTATATTAAAGGACTTTTGATTTATGAATCGAATTAGCCTAAATAAAATCCTATTTTATTCAACATTGTTTTATATTTATTAATTAACTACATCGATTAATTTAGCTAAATGTTTTACTTTAAGCATACTAAGTATACATCCAATGACAACATCATAACATTAATGAAATATAAGCATGTGTACGACTACACACACATATAGATATTAGGACTTAAGTCTATTATATATACATATATGTTATACTTACATATACATATGACAATTTTATATGAATATCTGGAATATAACTGCCTAAATACATACAAATGTTGTGTATGTTTTGTATTTAGGTATTTATAATGCCATATACATACATACATACATATAGTATAGTTTAGACGTATATATATGCATATATGTGATATTAGTCTTGTCACTTATAAAAACACACATACACACATAGACACACAGACACACACACACATAAAAACAAATCTTTGTAATAAAATTAGAAAATTTATAAATAAAAGAATGTTTGATGCAAAAGTGCAGAGGGAAATAAATTTTACATTGGATCTGGATCTAATCAAATCAGAATTAAAAAGAAATAGAATAAGGTAATATTTTAGATTTTCTTTTTTAAAGAAGCAGTTGATAATGGGTTCAATATCCATATGGAAATAATTAGATGCTTAATCACAATAATGTATTTTAGGTTCTAAAATTATAGATCTGAAAATACAAATTCAATATGAAAACAAAAATATTATAAAGTATTGTTAAATTAATGTATAGCTCCAATAACATGATTAATTTAAAGCTTTGAAATGTAATATACACACATGTATATTTAAGTATCTCCAAATTTCTAATGCATGCATTTGACTAAACAGTAAACATTAAATATATTAATTTGAAAAAAATTACTTATTCAAAGTATTTAACTTAAAATTGGTTTATAATTTTGGATAGCATGAAGATGAAGCATATGAATATAAATATACACAATTCAGTTAATTAAATATTAAATCCATAGCCACAAGCATATGAAATTGGTTTACAATTATGTTATGGTCGG
Organism: Allium cepa; assembly: GCA_030765085.1. NCBI lineage: Eukaryota > Viridiplantae > Streptophyta > Magnoliopsida > Asparagales > Amaryllidaceae > Allium > Allium cepa. The sequence continues at coordinate 907,133,306 of CM060937.1, forward strand.
CCATGAAGTGGAAAGGTAGAGATTAAATTTCATATCTAGATCCAAATACTTGGTAAAATGGAACTTAGTAAAAGTATGAGAATTTTCTTCCTGTTCTCTCCTATTTAAACCAAGTTAGCCTCCACTTTTCTTAATTAATTCCTCCTTATTTCATTCGTATGAGGATCTACCTCCATTCTTTGGCTAAAAATACATTGATTCAATCACTTCCAATTCAAATAAAAATAGTGATACTCCAAGCTATTGCAATGCTTAGAGATCATTTTTGGTAGATCTAGGAGAACGCATCAATAATCGTGTGTTCAAAGGCTTCACCTTGAAGGTATTAGATCTCATTTGTTTTTATATTATATTCTTCAAGTTATATGCAGATCTTATAACAATTTTATATGCCTAATGGTTATCTTACTTTTATCTACCATTGAATTATTTTAATCCATTTGTATTAATCAAATAGTTGTATAGATTAATAAAATCTTTGTTCAAAAAAATATTAATAACTTTTCATTTTGGCTATGACACAAATTTTACTATTTTAAATTTAAAAATTAATTAATTTTATGTTATTTATCATTTATATTACATATATTATGTTTAAAAATGTTTATAATATATATATACATATATATATGAAATATATATTTTTGCTTTAATTTTTTTTCTATTATATATAATTTCAGAAAAATATTATATTATATTTATCAATTTTAAACAATGTTTATATTAGTACATATATTTATAAATGTATATTTTTAATTTACTACACACATATATATTAAATAAAATTATATTTGTAATGATATAATATACTTTAAAATATTTTTATTATTTGTTCTATTGAAAATTACATACTTTGATCACTTAATGTATTTTAGATAGTTTGTATTTTAAATAACTAGTTTTATTATTGGCAATAGTAAAGTATTAATATAAATTGATTGTTTCTACTAATTAAAAGATATTTTAAATAAATTTAAAGGTCTAAATTATAATTTTTGAATATTATGCCAAGTCAAAAAAAGATATTTAAGATATCATATTTGAATTCAGATTATAATGACTAAATTAAAATCTAAATAACTATTTGTAATTTAATTTATTTAATACTTAAATCAAAAAATTAAGTAACATATATATGAATGTATTTAAATCTGTGTAGTTAAAGCGCTTAACAGTTCCATAACGGTGGAGGTGCAAAAAGTTATGGCGAGGATAAAAGGGAATGTAATGGAAAATAGAGGAGGTGCAAAAAATATCACTAGATATTAAACTAAATATTTACAATTAATTTATTCTCATTCTATCATTTGTGTATAAAAAAGATTTATTATTTAATCTTATATAACAATACCGAAGGATATCATGATTTATGCAAACTAGACTTGGTAACTACAGTAGATTTCTAAATTATTTAAGCACTTAAGCCTTAAAATTAGGTATTTTCCCTAATTTTGTTGATTTGTTTTAAAAAGTAACTAGTCATATCAACCATCCTATAATAATATTGTCAAAGCGGGTGCTAAAAAGCTTGATTCAACAGATATAGTGGAAAATAGTAGGGTAAGATTATGAATCCATAAATCTGTATCACTCAGTAATTTTTTGGACAACTTATCACTCAATATATATATATATATATATATATATATATATATATAATTATATATTAAAGGTTATGTTCTCTAAGGGATTTGAGAAACATAAAAGTCTAGTAGGAGCTTACTAGATTAATTAAACATAACATCTAACTTATCTATAATATAAAAATATGTACTGTAAAAATTAAAATAATATAGTTTGATAAATCTGTGCAACTAATATAACTAATAAAATGTTTATCGACTAAAATATACAAATGAATTGAATAAGATTGACATAGAAATATAAAATGCACTTACTAATAAATCTTTTGGCATATTGTCGCTTTCAAACCCATGCAACGGCCAATTTATACAACCATTAAAAATTCATGCTTCGATCACCTAATTGTTTATTTGTACGAGACTGCTCAGTGTCTTATATGAGATTTGAACTCTAAAGTAATACAAAAATATGGATATTTGATAGTCAATTATATAAAAGTAATGCATAGTGAATAGTCATTATTCATAATATATGAAACTTTAATGAAATTAGTTCAATCGAAATGAGCAAGTATACCATGATGTGAGATCATGCATTTGATTGCAATAAGGATCTTGTTGTGTTAGATGTGGCACTAGACCTAGAACTGTAATATGGACCTAGGAATTCGATAACTATAATGTCAGTTTGACTAGTTTACGTAAAGTGTAACTTATTCGATATCCTTAAATGTTAAGGATGACCGAATGCATTTTAGTGAAGAGCTCATTACAGTCTTATAAAAGGGTTTTCCTTTTAAATGATTCAACAGTTTGATATGGAAGGCGAGTGTAAGGGAGTAGACATAATGTAGGCACAGTTGGGATTAAGAGAGTGAACGATCACTTCTACATTAAGAAAAGACATTGGAATTGAGAATTGCATGAAATCCTAAAAGATACTTAATAGAAAATGGTTTCTTTGAGTTCAAGATATTTGATATAAAACTCTCGAGTGTAACTAATTATAGTATATAAAACTAAATTCCATAATATGTGGTTAAATAGAGCTTCATATTTTATAAGCTATTATAGTAATGGTGAAAATAGTGGGACCATACCATATAACACTTCTTAATGGATGCAACAAGTTACAATTTTTTTTAATAACTATACCAACTATTATTTATGAAATAATCACCGTTTTCTGTATTGACTGAAAACAGACATGGTTTTATTTCAATATGATATTGTGAGTTTATAAATTTATAATAATGATATATTTTTTTCATAACAAAAGTGATGCATTAGAAAATACAAAAGTATCTTTAAATTTTTTACAATTATTTTGGAGTTATTCTTCAATTATATGATTATGAATCATATGGAACTAGCGAGTTGTGTCTCAAATGTTTAAGGAAAAGGCACACATTCAGTGGCAGTGATAAAAAAATTGGTGAATTTTTGGACTACATATACATACATATACAAGTATACATACATATATGTATTTATGTATATCTTTTTCAAGGTCTAATGATACCAAAAAGGATTCATTTACCTCATTAAATTCACAAATGAATTAGCATAAATATATAATATGTTGATTTGATACACAAGTAGTATATTTATGATAATTCATTGAATATTAAATGAAAATAGGAAACATAAAATGTAAAGAAAATAAAAGAATTTGATTTGATTAATATGTGGATGTATTGGGAAAGAGTTTTAAATGTACCTAAGGATAAAAAAGATTCAATCTCAAAAGTCACTCCTCCTTATGGTACATAATAACGTATTGATATAGAGTAACCGATTTTTTTAACAAAGTACGATTGATAATGAGTTAAGTTAAGATAACTTCTTTCTGTAGGATCATGTACTTAAAAGTAATAATACAATGTTAAAATTAATTCCATCTAAAGAATAGTTAACAAGATTATACAAGATAAAAGTTTATAAGAAACCAACACATATTCGAGGTAAAGGAGTTAAACGGCTTGTATGAGTTGATAGACTGCATATAATAATTTTTTGTGAGGGATCGTGTATGTATTATCCTAAAGAAGTTTAGTATTGACTAATATTGGTTGATCAACTTATATTATGAACATAAATTTCATAAACTAAACCAAATTAGTTATATATAAAGTCAGTTTATAAAATATTTATGAATATATAACGATGTAGAATTTTCGACACTTCGTATTTAAATATCTGGATTATTTAAGTATTTGAGTTTTGGATTAAATATGATTAAATTGATTTAATAGCCTTGTTAAACCTCTTTTAAATCATAACTAATAGTGGTAAACTTGTTTTGGAAAAATGTTTAAAAATATATATATTTTGAAGAAATATCGATAGTGTGACCGAAAATTATTTTATCGATAAATAGTTTTTTTAATTCTCGGAAAATTTTCAAACTTCTTTTACATACACTTATTTTCTTATAAAGTCAATAATGAAAAATAAAGATATTTTCCATTTGTGAAAATAAAATATTTGATGATGTCATGGGTGATATCGTGGGAAGTTATTTTGAAAATGAGCTTTTAAGGACTTAAGTGTTAAGTAAAAGAAAATGTGGTGTAAAGTAAAATAGGCGTGCAAGGCACATGAAGGGGTTCTTGGCTGTGCAGAAGAGACGCTATGCTTGTGTTAAACACTTCATAAACTCAAAAGCTTGAAAAGTAATAAAAAGAACAAAACGGTAGAAGTGATTAGCACTAATCTACTTCTATCTTCACTAATCTTTCTCTAATTAGCTCAAATCTTATCCAAATTCCATTAAAATTTAACAAACACCTTAGAAAATATTAGAAAGCATGATCTAAAGTCGAAGTAAAAGAAATTTAAAGAGGATGGGGGATTTATCTTGGGCCGTGAGCATTAGATGATGGAGGGTGGAGATGCTTTGTGATTTTAGTACTAAAGGTTGGATGTTTAGGGTTTTAGTGATGGTAGAAAGTGGTTCTTTGATTATTATTTTTTGTGTTTGAGATTGTTATAGGCTTGTATATGTGTAAGTTATCTCAGTGTCTTATATGTATATATTGTATGTGTTTGTACATGTGCACAAATATAAAATTAAAATGATATCAACTAATAAAAACTTTGTACCCTTTTGCTGTTGAAAACAAATGATTGCTTTATATTATATAACATCACTTCGTCACCTTCTATAATATGTGGCACGGCCTAAACTTTGGATTTACATGTTCGGTTGGCTTGTGTATTGAATTGAAGTAGTTTGAAAGTGTTTGAAGCGAAAATAGTCACTATAAGTGCACTTCGATATCCCTTAACTTTAACTTGTGTAAATGAGAGATTTATGAAATTATTAAGGATAATTTGATTTTGGTTGTTCTCTACACATATTTTGATGTTTGGGGCAATAAATAATTTATTTGGAAAATTAGAAATTGTGAACTAAAGTCGTGAAAGTTAGAAGCGAAAAGGTCGTTATGGATGCACTTTGAAAATGCCTTGTGTTCGGTGATTTTCATAGTTTACTTTGAGAGACATCTTAAGGGATTATTTATATTTTTGATAAGTAATATAAGCATACTTATTACTGGAAATATATGGAAGTTGATATCATTCATTAGCTTGTGAAACAAAGTTGCAAAATATTATAGCGAAAAAATCGTTATATGAGTACTTTAAAATACCTTGTTTTTTTGGAATTTCACAATTAATTTAAAAAAATCTTTATGGTTTCTTTATATGTATAATAAGTATTATATGTCTACTTATTACTGGAGGAAAAAAATCAATGTTAAAAAATTATAGAACAAGTCAAACAAAGTGGCTAAAATTAAAGTAAAATGGTGCTTATAAATACACTTTATAAATAGTTTGTTTTCAAGAATTTTTATAAATAAATAGAAAGATATTCTTAGTGTTTCTTTCGATGGGTTTTAAGCAACCTAAGGGTATTACTTTCTATAAAAATTTCAAATCTTAAATCATTTATTTAAGTGGTTAAAACTAGTTGCAAAAATCGTGTGCTTTTCCACATCGTTCTTTATCAAGGACTTTTAACATCATTTATAAATGTTGTAGTGAGTTATTTAAGGTTTTGAGTGTTTAAAATGATATTAAATTTTATATCTTTCTCTAACATTTTAAGCTTTGTTTTCTAACATAATTTGCAGTATTTTAAAGTTGGTTTGAAGCTTAAATATGTTTTTAATGATTATTTATGAATTTTGAAAGTAAAGAGGTTTCATATTATAAAACATGCTTTTTATTTATTTTCATCAGATTATAAATTAGTTATTTTCAGATAATATTTTACATATGCATTAAAACCTATTTATAAGTATTTTTAAAGTATTTTTATATATAAAAGTTTTAAAAAAGTAATTGACTATGTTTAACCCTAAAAGCCGACGTAACAGACTTATCTATTTGTGAGAGTTAAGATTGATGTTCGAGTAGGGATAGGAGCAATAGTGCTCTAACCTACTGGTTTTACTCATAGACGAGTGATAGTTAAGTTGGTAAGGTTGGAAGCATGTTAATTGTGTTGATTTCTTACTCATTTAGGAAAGTCATTAATACTATACTTAACGCTAAAAACCGGTGAGGTAGGCTTATCTATCTATGAGAGTTAAGAATGAAGTATCTAGGCAAGACTTTGACATGCGACCATTGATCCAACTATCCTAACTTCACTCTTGACTGAGGGATAGTATAAGTTGGAATGTCAAGAATGTGTTAACTATGCGAACCTTGATTTCCATAAATTATCATCTTTAGAACTGGATAGTTGACTTGTCAAATACCAAACTCAACCAAATATTAACTTAGATCTTTAAAATAATGTGAGTATGGAATGGTTCGGGTTTGTTGTGACAATATGTTAGTAACATTCATCTTTAACCCTTTTTTATTATACTTGTGAAAGTAAATAGATATTTAAAAGAATGTTTTAAAGGTAAGCATAAGTGAAATGGTTTTGGGTTTGTAGTGATAATGTTTAAGTAATATTAGTCTTAAACCTTTTGAATGGATTTGTGAAAGTACTTAGATCCTTAAAATGCGTATTTTAAGGGAAATTAAAAGTACCGAATCTTTTGGAAAAATATATAAAAAGTAAAGGTTTAAAGTAAGAAATCTTGTTAATAATTTGAGCATATACTTATGACATTTCAGATAAATATATGAATACCTTTTGAAGCATTAAAAGAGTATAAATGAATAGTAGTGATTGATAAATGAAGTTTTATTGGATAAAATAAGTTTACTAATAAAAGAGGTTTTAATTAATAAAATAATTAATTAAATAAAAGAAGATAAAATGTCTCTACTGTGACTTAATTATGCTTAGTGTTATTTGATCGTGCTTTGTGTGTTTATTCGTTTATCGAAAGTATTTAGTTGTATACTTAGAACTAAAAGCCGATGAAGTAGGTTTCTATATCTATGAGAGTTAAAACTGATGTTTGAGTAGAGTTTAGTAGCAATAATGCTCCTGACCGAGGGATAGTGTGAGACAAAAAGGTCGGAAATGTGATAAGTATATGAGACTTGGTTTCCATATACGACCATCATCTTGATCTGGATAGTCGATTGGTCAACCATCAAACTTGACCAAAAATCCATCAATTTGTTTTGAAGAGACAGAGACCAGTGAGTATTTTACTTATCGAATACCACTTCAAAACTGATATAGGAGTTATATGTTTTGGAGGCGAATATGAAGTGGAATGCTAATGAGTTGAATTGAATATCCTAAGATTTAGTCCAAGAGAGAGGTTAACATTAGCATTAGTCGGATGACTTATGATGGGATCCTTGTGAAGATCCATGTTAGAGTGATAAAGACTCGTATGAGAGATGTCGAACATAACTTCGACATCGAAAATAGATAAAGACAAAGTAAGATGCATAACCTAGGGTTTAGCTGACCTGCTTCAGGATGTTATCAACTCCAAATCTAGAGCATGCTTATCGATGTTCTGCATAGGAGTTGATGATATTTGGTTCCACGTGGTTCTTGTTTATGTTCAGGCAATGGACCATTTGTGTTTACCTTATGATATATTTTGTCTGGAGATATACGATGCTCAGAAGGCGGTTTTCAATCCTTTTGCATGGAGATCCGCTTCAGTTTATTGGAGGCGTCTCTATGGAAAATCCAATATGCGAACGTACCTTAGCGGTTTTGGTTGTACCTTTAATATTGTTGTGTCATGAGACGGAAGCAGCATAGCTATGTTTTTATTTATATTCTTTACCCTAGGTATCATCTATAAGATCACCTTGTGTACCTATTAGATGGTGGTTCTTTTGAGGGGATAATTGTTACGATGTACCGTGCGGCCTCAAAAGTTCTGTTATGTGTTAGCCGTATATTTCTTGAGTTTACCATACCATACTTTTGTCTGACGCATGGTTTTTGTTTGTCCTAAATTTCTTACGTGCTCTTTCGAGTAATCTGAGAAAGGAAGGTTTTCGCAGATGTTCATTGAAACTTGAGGAGACGAGCTAGATTTTTCGCCTACTACAGTATTCTTATTTCTGCTACGTTATTATTATGTATATATCAAAATTTGTGAGGACGAGATGTTATAACTGTCCAAGCTGATGATAATATTTAGAATTGTAACTTTAAAATATTGTGTATCTTAGAGTGATAGTTTTGTACTATGTTTTGACATTATATGTTATCTTTCCACTGTGAGATTATGATACTATGTTCCTTCTTTCTTGTTCTATATCTTTTCCTTTTTGTTTTACCTTAAAAATTTGTCTTTGCGGCACTTGGATGCTCGGTATGTGAATACCGTAGATGTATTAGTGCCAACGTTCAAGGGTCAAAAAGGCTAATCGTTACAGAATACCTATTACGTTGCATTAAGAAATAATTGTTGTTTCAAGAAATATCAACATCATGATGTTGTAAAATGGATTTGGATATGATCTAAAGATAAACTGATTATGAAGGATGAAACGAAATTAACTAAACCTAAGTGGATGCTATTCATTTGAATGTCTAATAAGAACTCTTACACATTAAAGAAAAACTATGAGTCTTTTATTGATGTTGAGTAAAGAATTTCCTTGGTTGTCAAAAAGCCATAATGAGTACTAACTCTTGCATATAAGATGATGCGCAAATCCAAAATGGATTCTAAGTACATTGTCAAAATATGGTTTTGGTAGTTGTACCTGAAGAAATAAGATCCATCGACAACAAATATCTCTTTAAGAAGAAGAACGATGTAGTTGAAATGAAGTAAGCAACGTCGATGGAAATAAAATTGTAAATTTCGATTGTTGAAAATAACATAGACTTATCATTTGAATTGCTTAGATTTTACTCATAAAATTATCGTTCGGTTTAATTTTTGGTTTTGGTACATATATGTTGAAATAGAAATTCTAAATAATAATTTAGAAAAAACTATTTGCATATAACAACCTAATTTTCTTAAAGTCAGTCAGAATGATACCGGGTTTGTTGATTCGAATACGGTCCAAGAACTCATACAAAAGCATCATTTGACGAGCATCAGAATTGAGTAAATATTATGACAAAGAAACCAAATAGTTTAAGTTTTAATCAACATGCAAAGGAAGCATGTGTCTATAAGAAATAACATATACCCATGTATAAATCATTTTAGTTTGGTTATTTAATACTCAGCATTAGATATGAAAATAATATCTTTTATAACTAGTATAAAAGGATGTAGGAATATCCAAAATGATATACTGGCACCATATTAAAATGTTTAATATGGAGCATGTGATATGGATTTCTTATGCATAGATAAAAGAAATCATCATATATGTTGTATTATCACAGTTTCACATTTGGCTTACATATTTTATTCATAAAAAAATTATTAAATCTGAATTAAGATCATAAAACAGTAGTAAATGCATTTTCGAGTATTTATGAAATATTAGAGAATTATTTATGGAAACAATGTTGCTTAAGCATAACATAAAAATCAAGTTCAGCACTTACAGATAATTTATGCAAAAATTTATTTCCGATCTAATAGAAGCTCACCTAGTGACGACATTTTTGTATACGTATTCTTTATATCATCACTATATCACATAGATATCTAGAGTTTAATCAAATGTTAAACTAACTGTATTAAGTACTCTGGTCATTTTATAGTCCTTAGTTCAATTCTGTAATATTTATCGATTAGCCGATTTACCTTGGTTATAGATTCTGACTTTAAGTTGACCTACCAATTATGGTGATAATGAACTTCTGTAATAAAGGAGATGAATCCTCTCTGGAATAGTGTTCACTTCTAGTAGTTCAATATTTAGCTAATTATTATCATAGTAAGGCTGCTATGTCATGAGCTTGACCATAATCAAAGTATAGTACAAATAATAAAGATCAACAATACTCTCAAGCCAGAAGATTATTATATGTCATTACTCTAAGGTATTCAGTTTTGACTAAGTTATATTAACCTATAGAATATTCTTGTTGGGATGTTTTGTGATTTGTTCCAAATAATTACAAGTATGTAACACCTTGGTTCTCCCAGCTGTCATAAGTAGACCATTGTCCATCGTATGGAGAGAGCTGCAAACACTAGCCTCAACAGACGTATCAATATCATTTTATTGATACATCACGATTAGGAACATTTAAGGAAAAGTGTCATACATACATACATATATATATACATATAAACGTTTATACATATAATACACACACTGATATATATTGTAACATCCCGCCTTTTTGTGCGCTTAAAATCGATGATAAACCACACACGTCAAACTCAAACCACACAAAATGGAGAATTGTTATTGGAGTGAAAAAGAAAGCAGAGAAAGAAATAAAACAAAGCAGAATCTTGCAGTGGAATGATAAAATATAATAATCAAATAACGGTTCATGAAGCTGTTTTACAAAACATTTGATTATACCTATACGATGCATATCGGAGTTACACATATCAGAGAATAATAAACAACAATGCAGCGGAAGAATGTGACGCGGTAGAGTATAATAAATAATAGTAATACAAATCTTCGTCTGCGTCCTTCAGAGATCAAGTCTTCGAATCCTGAAATGCTCAGACTGACCCGAGCGAATTGAAAAGACAAAACACTCGAGTCAGAACTAAAAGATCTTATGTAAGTTAAATCAAAGGTAAAATATGAGTGGAATGGTGTCAGAGATGTTTATGGGATTTGACATCTCCTATCCAGTGTCTAACGTGAGTGCAGTAACTTAAGAGATGCTCGAGATTCATATCTCCTACGGATCCGTTAAACTATTTAATATGTAGTAATATTTTGCTATTATAATAATGTCTACAGTAAAATAAACTTACTTTTAAATAACATTAAGGAGTTATCCAATCTCCCTCTTAACACGTAATAGTCCCAGTAGTCCATCCAGTATCATAGTCCCTCCCGATCGGGAAGCCACCAGAGGATACCACACGGGCTACGGGAGAAAACCAAACTCATACAAGGCTCGCTAGGGTAGGTGACACGGCACACAAGGCAATGCCAGGGTAGATATAACAATTATTATCCGGACCGGTGGTGATGCATAGCATGCAACTACCGACCACCTCGAGCCACACCCCCAAAATCAAAAATCAAAAGTGGCTCAAAGTATGAATATAATGGAATGGTATCGAAGGAGTGTGTTTGATAAGAGGAGCTACCTCACTGGCCTAGAATCGCTCCTTTTTTAGCCACCTTATGCCAACTCACGGGAGTCGGGTCCACGTATTTACCTCAAAGGAACGCCGCCGCCATCCTACTTCATTCTGGAATCTCCACCACGTACACGGTTGTCAAAATGGCTTTCGATATCGACAGAGGGAATGCCCATATCTGATCCCTGTCTCTTTGCCAACCAATCGTTATTATAACACCGTGGTCATTTAAAAATAGTTTATACTTCAAAACCAAAATATCATTGCCATTTCAAAACCAAATACGATATCATTTCCATTTCAAAAACCTAAATCAATATGATATCATTGTTATAAAACCCAAATCAATATAATATCATTTTTATTTCAAATATATCCTTTTTTTTCTAAATCATAGCACTTTCAAATTTATACACTTCGAAACCAACATTTGAAATTATAATACTTTTAAAACATAATACTTTGAAATTCATAACTTCGAAACACTTAAATTTCGATAAGATGTTTCAATTTCGATATATTTCAAGGCTTTAAATATTTCAAATTTTCAAAACTAAATTTGATAGTTTCGATTCAACAATTAAATTTTCTATTATTTAATTTTGAAATATTTTACATAATAAATCCGTTATCATTTAAATAAAACTCAAATCACAAATGACTACATATTTTCTTCAATCTATGTACTTGACATATTCATTTAATTCACCTTAAACGACATCAAGTTATAAAAATCATACCATTTTTTTTAAAATTTCCAATTTAATAAATTTCACATCATCTTATTTGAGTTAATTCTTAAATAAATACAATTTCAAAGAAATTTTTAACTTGTCTTCCAACCTTAATTTATTTAAATCATTATAAACTCTATATATTAACATATAATTTAAATACTTAATCGTATTATCTTCGATAAATCAAACTTATTATTAAGCTTATCGATATTAATACAAATGTATACAGAGTTTAATAATCAAGAATAAAATATCAATTATAAAATATCTAGAATCAATATTTACATAAAACCATATATTTCTTTACAAAACCATAGAAATCACTTCAAAATATTTTTATATATAGATCACGGTGTCTGTATATAATTTTTTATCCTATGGTCAAGTGATCATACGGATATTTATCATGTCAATCCGCAATTTACAAATATAAATACGGTTATATATCATTTCAAACCGCAATCCCGAATGAAATAAAATCCATAACAACTTACAGTTTATAACAGTATAAAATACAACATTCATTCATCCAATATCAATCATCAAACATTTATCACAATCATCATCCAGTTCAAACAATAACATCAATATAGACAGATAATAAATAACAGGTATTTACTAGCTGTTTATATTCAATAATAAATTAAATAACAATTTAAGCGGCAGTTTATATGCAATAATAAATTAAATAACAATTTAATTTAATAAATTCAATTTAACTAAAATGATGATAAAAGTATGCCAAACAGTCATAAATAAATTTCTAATCACATCATAAATCAATTTAACAAACATAAGAAATTTTTATAAGTTGTAAGTGGGTTAAAACATTCAGTTTTTGAATTTAAATTGAATTTAAATCCAATTTAAATTCAATATTCAAACTGTCTCAGAATCCATCCAAACTAGGGTCAAAATATCTAGAATTTCGATAGGTTCGTAGCGGAGAAACCACGCGTGAATCCGACCTCGTATGAGAAAGTTACAATCATTAGAACAATCGAATAAAAATTAAAATCAAAATAAAATAATAAAAGGTGCTTACCCACGTCAGCAAGCTTTTCCACTACGCTCGGTTACGCAACCGTAACTCTCGATCACGAACCCTTCATCACACGCAGGTTAACAATGGCTACCGATCAAATCATGAAATCGCCGCTACCAGAGTTCGCCGCCGTCATCCAGGCCCCACTGCCACGAGAATACCCCCCTCCAATCGTTTATAGGCCGACCAAGACCCAACCGCCACTTGAATTAACTAACCCAAACGAATTGTTGCAGCAAATCTAATCGTTGACCCGACGAATAACTTATGCCGATGAGCTACGCTCACCACTCTCCATGCCCCAATATCATCGATTTGACGGTCAGTTGAGGTTCATCAGTGAGCGATGAACGGCCGAAAATAAATCAACAATTTATGGCGACATCAGAACCCAGATTGAAAAACGAATTAAAATCTGAGATGCGCTCGTCGAGAGCTTAAGATTGATATAAAATTTGATATAGTTTGAAGAGTTTGAATTTTAGCTTTGAATTTGATTTGAAATTGCAATTGGGAATTAGGGTTCTGTCTGCCTTTGAAAGAGAAGAAGCAAATAGAATTATACGTAATGTAGCAACCATAGATTTTTGAATATAATTTTAAATTTGACTTTATTTTATTTTGAAATTATTTTAAATTTATTTTTATTTCAAGATTTCATTTTCAAATATTTTTAAAGTGATGATAACATTTTTCCAAAGTTTATTGTATTTATTTTCTATTTTTAAAGCCTAGTTTCTATTTTTAGCTATTTTCTTAATTTATTTATATTTATTTAAAATTTATTCATTTATTTTAATTCATTCATTATTTTTTTGTGTTTTTATTTTATTTATATTCATTTTCACATGTATTTAAAAATGCAAAAAGAAATTTGAAAATTTGAAGAGTTTTGACCTTTAATATGCCTTGTATTTTCACCTTCATTTTTGCCTTTTCATTCCAATCATCACATGCATTCAATCGCCGTCCATATCATCTTTCCTTTAGCCGATTACTCCTCATTTTCTCATGCACAAAATAGTTTCTCAAACTCAAAATTTTCGGCCATCATCTGAAGCAAAGTTTGGTAATTTTTTTTTACTTTTCCTACTCATTTCTTCTTTGTTTTCTTATTTTATTTGCACTTGCTTCACTATTTTGCTCGGCCTCTTGCTCCTCCATCACCATAGCCGCCTCCACCACCACCACAATTGGCTGTCGCCTCCTCCAGTCCACTGTCCAGCCATGGCCGTGCACCACTAAATTGCCAAACTCCACCAAATATTGCATTGTTCCTTGAAAACTTCATAGCCGTGCCACCTATTTGCTTCACTACTCCATCACATCATCTCGGCTACCTTTTGCATTATCACCCCCAGTCACTTGCTAACCAGATAACTCTTCCACATCAGTACCTGACCTCACCAGGCTTGGTCGTTCCTATATATGCTTAGGGCCGAACCATTTTTGCATAGAAAACCCACTTTGGTTGCCTTGATTTCTATTGTGCATGCATAACCACTTATACTCCTTCATATCCATGTTATCGCCATCCCTATTGAACTCACACCTGATCGAAATTCACACCATGGCCATATATTTTTAACATATGGCCGAGCATAGGGTAGTTGAAAGCAAGTGCAAGAGATTTGGTTATTTGTTGTGCATGTATTTCTAGTCTTGTTTAATTTTGGTTTGAAAATTCATGTTGTATATTTTGTTTTGTTTGATATGTGACAAGACAAATAGCTTTGGCTCTCCCACACACAAATCGTAGTTGTGTTTTCGTGCCTTTTGGATCTCTGTTGTGTGTTTGTTTGTTATCTCTATCTTATAGAGGCGAGTAATTCTCAGCAGACAATTTACACTTATATAACTAGTAAACTGATAGCATTTGAATCTGTAAACCATATCATCATGTTATAACTGCCTATGCTATGATCATATGATGTTCATCCATACTTATACACCTGTTATATCATCTGTTACTATTATATAATGCTATTTTGTTATTTATATCAGTTTATCACACTACAAGTTCCATGTAGATTAAAATCACTATGGGTTTAAATGATACATACCCGAACAGACTTTAGAATAGGGAAAAATCGTTATGGGATGAAATATAGGCCTGAATGATTTTTAATTATTTCATTTTACTTGGGACCGTGGGTTTGAAATGATAAAACCCGGGTTTTCTTTGTAAATTACGGATTGAAATGATAGATATCCGTATCACCTTACTTAGAACAGAAAATGATATACAAACCCGTGGTTAGTATATATTTTCTAAAATTTTTAAAGTATTTTAGAAATATAAATATTATAATATTTTCATTTAAATTTAATTAAAAATGATTTTACAAAGTATTATTGATTTTCTATAAATTTATAAGTGAAATAAATTAAGGGTAAAGTTAGAAAATTGAAATATAAGTTACTTTGGAAATTATGATTTGGTCATAAATGTAATTTAAATTAAGTAAGAAAATATGATAAATAGATTTAAAATTTGAATTGAAAATGATTTTATAAAGTGTTATTTATTTTTCTATAAATTAAAAATAGTTAAATAAAGGAACGAGAAAAGTGTAATTTGAATTATAACTTAACTTATAAAATGGAAAATGTGCAAAGAGAAAAAGAAGAAGTTAAGTTATATAAATAAAATGGAATTTAATTTAATTTATAAAAATGGTAAATTAAATTTTAAAGAATAAGTATATGAAAGTGTTATGAAATTGGTATATTGAATTTAATAAGTGAATTATTAAAAATTGACATTTAATTGTGAAATTTCACTTTATAAAATCATAAATTAAAAGGGTATTTAAAATGATTATTTTAAAAGTGAAAATATATGATTTTATAAGTTAAAAATGATTTAAATAAAAATTTAGTTGTTTATGAAATTATATTGAATATTTTGAATTTAATTAATTGCATTTTTGAAATGCTATTATTTCTAATGTAAAGGATATTATAGCATTTTGTAAATGCTGTAGTTGATATAAAGGAACTAAATGGCTAGAATTGAACTAAAGGCTATTACAGCACTTTGTAAGTGCTGTAGTTGCAGAATTTAACTAAGGTTTTATTTTAAACTAAAGTAACCATATTACATCATTTTTAATGCTGTCTTTTACCAAAATGAATTGTTTTAAAACATAACTTTCCGTAGAATTTTCTAAGTGCTACGAAAGTTGAATTTTCATTGTTTTGATAAATTTAAGTGAATGAATGAACTTTGAAAAGATTTAATTTTGAGAATTAAATATGTGAATTTTAAATATAATGACTTTATTTTAAATGATTTAAAATGGAGTTTTTGTTTTGAAGAAAATAAAGTATTTTGAAATGTGAGTTGAAATGGTATTTTAAATATAAATAAAATAAATGTGGTTTTGAAAAGATATGATACTTTTATATTTTGGAATGGATTTGAAATGATATTGAATTATTGAAATGATATTTGATTTTTTAAATATAAATACCATTTTAAAATTATAACCACGGGTTATAATAACGATTGGTTGTTAAAGAGACCGGGATCGGATATGGACATACTCTCTGTCGATACTGAAAACCACTTTAACAATTGTGTACGCGGTGGAGATTCCAGAATGAAGTAGGATGGTGGCGACGTTTTTGAAGTACATTACGTGGACCTGACTCCCGTGAGTTGGCATAAGGTGGCTAAAACATGAGCGATCTCGGGACAAAAGGGGTAGCTCCTCTGGTCGGACACACTTCTTCGATGCCATTCTATTACTGTTGTGATTGATTGGGTGCACCCCTTGATTTTGGAGTGTTGTTCGAGGTGGGCGTAGTGGTTGCTACGTTACCACAAGCCCGTGTGCATAATTGGTATATCTACCCTGGCATTGCCTTGTGTGCCGTGTCACCTACCATACCTAGCCTTTACTACGAGTTTGTTTTTCTCCCGTAGCCTATGGAGTATTTAGGGCAGTCTCCCGATCTGGAGATATGCTGATACTGGATGGGCTACTCGGACTATTATGTGTTGGGGGCTATATGGGTAAACCTTCGACGCTATTTAAAAAGTAAGTTTATTTTGCTGTAATCATTATTATAATAGTGAAATATTACTACATAGTAAATAGTTTAACGGATCCTTAGAGGATGGACGGTCCCAGGCATCCTTTAAGTTACTTGTATCTTTATTTCAGTTCACTTGAGTTGGTTTACATTATATAAGTATATATGTCCTGACTCGTGTGTTTTGTGTTTTGCTTTACGCTTGGGTCAGCCTGAGTATTCACAGCTTTGGATTCTCTTTTTGGTGCTGGTCTTTGCTGGAAATTCTGCCTATATATATATTTCAGTTTCATCTATTCTAGTTTATCTCATGTATTAGTGAACTTCTATGTATTTGGGATTTCTATTATGATGTTTTCAGACTTATATTATGTATCTGTTTTGAGACTTTGTTATAGTAGCTTCACGAACTACTATGGTATTTTATATTCCGCTGCGAGTTATTTTGATTGTTCTGTGTCTGTGATTCTGTGTATTTGATTTTATTTGCTCCAAATTTATTTACAATCTGTTATTTTGCATCATTCAAGTCCGACATGTGTGGATATTGTCGATTTGAATGGTATGAAATAGTGGGTCCGCTACACGTACTGAAATGAGGAATAAGAAATGAATTAGGGTTTATAGCAAGGTATATATAGACAAAGTTTAAAATAGAATAGATGGACCAGATTGACTTACACGTTGAACGATAAAATGGCCCAAAAAGCCCGTTTCGACTCCGAAATGAAATTGGGTCAACCCATATATCAAAATATATGTTTTTAGATATTTTAAATTCAATGGAACAGGTTTCAAGTCCAAATTCCATCGTATGAAGAAGTTATGCTAAAATCAAGTTATTTCAAATCGATTTCAATTGATTTCAAGGCGTTTTGAGTCCGTACGATCAAACGGCAAGTTCGATCGCTATGAAACTTGAAATCCTATAATAGTTCACCGTTACGGATCCGATGAAACTGGTTTCATCAAAATCCAAGTCATCGGTCAAAATGGCTATTTTCCTATTAATTAAATAAATTAATAATTGATTAATTAAATCAAATTTTCAATTTCAATTCTAAAATTGACAATTATTATCATTTTTATATTTCTAGATCATTCACACAAATTTAAACAAATTTAGATGTCAATTTAAAATTGATTAATTCCTCAATTTCAGTGTTTAATTTCAATTTCATTAAATTCATAAATTAAAAATTAAAATTCTAGAAATCCATTTAATTTGACCTTTCATCCTATTATTTAATCTATCGTTATCAAATGGATGAAACCAACATTGGTTCATGAATTATTACTAATATTCTCAAATTCCATCTAAATTTCAATTAACGTAATATTTAAATATAAAATTTCAATTATTTGCAATTAATCCAGTTATTAAATTTAAATTCCAATTAAGTAATAAATATTGAATTTCCATTCTTTTTATTCAACCTATTATTATATTATGAAAAAATTCATTACATCTCATTCCCGTTATAAATTCATTAAAAAATTCCAAATTTTTATTTATTCCAGATTTAATTGCCAAAATCTTACTAAATCAACAAATTTAATTATTAAAAATATATGGGTCGTTACACTCTCCCCTACTCAAAACTTTTCATCCCCGAAAAGGAAAGAGAAGGGAAAAGAAGAATTAAGAATCAATATATCTTACTTTTTCGTCCCCGAAAAGGAAAAACAAGAGAAAAAAGAATTAAGAATCAATATATCTTACTTAAAATATTAAATTTATCAACAAATGAATTTACCAAATAAATTAATTTAAATAACATGTACCAATTTATAACCATTATATCTTTTTATACTTAAATTAATAAAGTTTGGAAAACATTTTTTATAATTTTTCTAAGTCCAAAATTTACGAAAAGTTTCGACAGAGTCTCATTTGTACAGAGAGGTCTGAGAGAAAATATAATATGAAATACAACAAAATATCACATATATTTTCCAAAATAATATATCCCAACCCGAGAAAATAATATAATAACGCTATAAACCGTAATCTGTAAACGTACCTATTTGTCGGGTAATTAACGCTTATTTTATGAAACTAAAAGCAGTAGCAATTGCTTCCATAACCTGTATTTCACTTATATAATCCAAAAGAGGTTAATAATCTCTACTACTAATAAAGAAAATTTGTTGAATTAATTTACTCGATGTCTTTTTGAAATTCCGAAAATGTCCTTACTTTCCGTTTACAATAATATAAACAGGCCGTAGTGCGAAGCACAGGCCAATTCTAGTAATACTAAAATGAAATATTTAAGGTTGTTTAAATCAATAGCAAACAAATCAATATAACAACAATCAATTGCAACCAACATCATACATATCAAATACAAATCAACCATTCAAACAAGATAAACAATTGGTTTGTTCGGGTTAAGACGCTTTAAATCACATGGAATGACAAATAACTATGAAGTATTCCACTTACTCAACAGTCTTAGACAAACTCAATGGATTATTCATACATCTAAGCAAATTTAAAGTATCCTTTCCCAACAAACAACAATTCCAAACAATAAATCAAGTTAATTTTTCAATTTCATTTCATGGCCTTTGTTGTTCGATTTCCTTTTCATTCATATAGTGGTTTATCTTTTTATTTTACATTATCTTTTTGCAAATTTTCATTTATTACTTACAAATATTCATTTTCATTTATTTATAGTATTCATGTTTAATTCAATTTCTTTGCATATTAATTCATTTACTTAAGTTTATAATCTTATACTTACAATACTTACTTCATATTAACATTATTATATTAACATTTCAATTATAACTTAAGTTCACAACATTTACAGCATCAAATTCTTATTTATAAAAGAATTTCATTAAATACTTTCATTACCTCAAGTTTATTACTTATATAACATCCATTAAATTTTCTTATTAAACATTAGAAGTTTTAATATTTGGTAAGTAAAATATATGCTTCGAGGGATGTAATTGAAAGTTACACAAGTTTGACTTACTTATCTTAGCTATCAAAATATTCGATAATCATATCTTTCAAATTTCATTCTTTTGATTTACAGGTTAAAAGTCTCAATTCTTATATATTTCATTCATAACTTAACATTTAATTTTTTATTTTCATTTAGAAGTTCCCATTATTAATTAGTTACGTTCCATTTCACTACAATAATTGAAACTATTAATTAATGGAAACTTAAGAACTAAATACCGGGTTAAATTTCAAATCATTTTAAAATAATAGATAAATGTATAATTACAACTTATATATCCAATTATATTTATAACAATTTGAAATTTACATTTGTTTATCAAAATAAATCTGTAGTAAAACTACTATAGTGGCCTTCTCACTTCAAAATACGAAAATGAATGTCGATGATGCGTGCACTCATCACCGAAATTATTTTCCAGCGACAGAGAGGGGAGTACAGAACTTATTTCTCTCCAAAGTTTCTTTAAAGCAATTCTTTCAAATTATATAGAATTATTTATATCTGAAAAATACTTATAAACAATATTATTATATACCAAAAATCCTTTAAAAGCAAATTTTTCAAAAATCCCAAAACTAAGTTCTGAAATTTCCAATTTTATTTATTTTAATTTGAATCTTATTTCCAACCAATATTTATAAATTTCACTACCTAACAACCAATATATTACAACCAAATACATATCATTTATGAAAAAATTATTATATATATATAGAAAATATAATAGGTAAAATTATTTCATTCACCTGTATTTCAAAACAAATATTGTGTCGGTCTGTCTTATTAAGTGTTTAGAAATCCCTATTGATGTCATAGCGTTCTATTCACCAACCAGAGTTTATAAATACAAAACGGAACAAATTAACACAATATAAAACCTTTTTTATAACACTTACAAATACGCTCTCTCATATATATACACACTCAGCGACTCATCATAGGGTATTACTACCCTAGTAATAAAGAGTCAGACCCTACAAAGCTAAGGTTTATCGCTAAACCAAAGCTCTGATACCAGATGTAACATCCCGCCTTTTTGTGCGCTTAAAGTCGACGATAAACCACACACGACAAACTCAAACCATACAAAAGGACGAATTGTTATTGGGGTGAATAAGAAAAACAGATAAAGAAATAAAACAAAGCAGAATCTTGCAACGGAATGACAAAATATAATAATCAAATAACAGTTCATGAAGCTGTTTTACAAAACATTTGATTATACTCATACAATACATATCAGAGTTACACATACCAGAAAATAATAAATAACTATGCAGCGAAAAAATGTGATGCAGTAGAATAAAATAAATAATAGTAATACAAATCTTCGTCTTTGTCCTTCAGAGATAAAGTCTTCAAATCCTAAAATGCTCAGACTGACCAGAGCGAATTGAAAAGACAAAACACTCGAGTCAAAACTAAAAGATCTTATGTAAGTTAAATCAGTGGTAAAATATGAGTGGAATGGCGTCAGAGATGTTTACGGGATTTGACATCTCCTATCCGGTGTCAAACGTGAGTGCAGTAACTTAAGAGATGCTCGGGATTCACATCTCCTAAGGATCCGTTAAACTGTTTACTATGTAGTAATATTTTGCTATTATAATAATATCTATAGTAAGATAAACTTACTTTTAAATAGCATTAAGGAGTTACCCAATCTCCCCCTTAACACGTAATAGTCCCAGTAGTTCGTCCAGTATCATAGTCCCTCCTGATCGGAAAGCCACCAGAGGATACCACACGGGCTACGGGAGAAAACCAAACTCGTACAAGGCTCGCTAGGGTAGGTAACACAGCACACAAGACAATGCCACGGTAGATATACAAATTACTATCCGGACTGGTGGTGACATATAGCGCGCAGCTACCGCCCACCTCGAGCCACTGCCCAAAAATCAAAAATCAAAAGTGGCCACCGAATCAATCTCAAAGTCTGAATATAACGGAATGGTATCGAAGGAGTGTGTTCGATAAGAGGAGCTACCTGTAACGTCCCGAAAATTTTCGACTTTCGAAAATTCAACATCGACACTCACTTTATCGACTGCCGAGAAATCGAAGGCCGGAAACCCGAAATGTTATGGTTTTAAGAAGGAAGAAAAAGAAAATAAGAAAAGAAAGAAGAGAGAAAAAGGTAGAAGATAGAGGGAAAAGAAAACAGAAAATAGAGAGAATAGAACGGAACAGAAAGAAAACAACAGAACAACATCAGAATCTCACAATTCGCAGCGGAACAACATATAATAATAAATGAATAATCTTTAAACAAAGAACTATATCAGTTATTACATTTTATACATTACATTTCATTACATCTTATCATCAGAGTGTACAACAACATCAACGACAAACAGTGCAGCGGAAAAAGAAATACTATATAGTAGTAATATGCTATGCCATCCAGCTTGCCTCCAGCAACTCCAGAATATCCTGATAAACCTAACTCTTGACTGCCCGTGTGGAAATTGGTGGGCACCCAGAGTTTAGGAAGGAAAACAATAAACTCCAAGTCAGTCATGTGACTGGTGTGAGAACTCAAAACAGTTTATTTAACTTTAAAATCAAAAAAGAGAGATATTTTTAAATTCAATTCGCAATGCTTTTAAAAATGAGACTACCATAAGGCCTCCCGCACACACACACAATGCAAACGCAGAATTGGAGGAGATTTCTCCTTGTGATAGTCAAAGATGCTTGATACGCATTTAAAATAACATTTGATATTATTACTAGTGCATAGTGTAGAAGAAATTCATTTCGAAAGTAGAATATAAATCTTAGCCAACATACGACCATTATCGTATGCCTACTATAGCTACCATCCAAACAGTGTTGCGACACCATAAGTGAATGATAGGTTCTACAACTAATACCGTACAAGTTTCGTATTGTTTCTTTGGATTTCCAACAAATGGTCAGGCCAAGGAACTTCCCATTGCCACATGAGAATGCCTCTGGAAGGACATTCTCGAGAACCAAACCGGAACTCTGCCAACACAAGGCCGGGTTACCCCTAACTGGGTAACTACTGACACGAGCACGCCATTCCCCGATCGTAAACGACCTTTCTCACGGGATCCCGATAACCAACAACCACAAAGTAATAAATTCGCAGTAACCACATAGGTTAAATATCTGGGCTCCATACCATGATACCACCTCTATCCAGAAGGAAATGTACATACCCTAAAGGGAGCTACCCCTCATAACCTTGCCGCATCTTTCCTGTTTTGACCATTTCCGGGGTGTGAGGCTCGACGAAGTCACGTCCACAAAAACATACTTTATACAAAAGCCATGCTTTGGGTCAACAAATGATCATAGAAATGATCACCAGGATAGACGATCAAATAAACGATCCTATCACAAATAATCAACACAATGATCATTTACAGCAACACTCAGCATGTCACATTACCAAATTGGGAATATATCGCTGATAACTTCAACTACATAACCTCTAAGCTCGTACGTCTCAGAGAAGGGTGTTAAGCTAAAAGAATAAATTCTTCGCCACCAACAGAAATATATTTGAAAGAAATCGGCTTTATATCTCAATCTGTAATGTCAGACATACAATCCATACAAGTCTGTTCCGGGCTCGAACAAAACCGAAGGCACTTACAAAGAAGTCCTTGCAATCCGGATATTCACAATCCTGATCGGATTTCCCATCACTTAGGGAGTCTCTATACCGCTGCAACTCAGTGCAGAGACAATCGACAGGTCATCCTATCGCTCTCGCAAATACCGGGTCTTCAACACCGATCTTCAAATGCAATTCATAACGACGTATCACATATTCGGAATGGGTTATACGACCCCATGGTCCTTTCCCAGTTAACCCGAATAGTGAGCGCTTATTCAAAAATAAGTGTAGCATTCACATTCAAACAAATCACATCAATTACCCATTCAAAGGGAAATATTGATGGTCGGTTATTGAACTATCACTGGATATGCACACATCACCAGTTTCCAAATAATTTTCCAAATTATTTATTTTCCAAAATATCTTTACAAGATATATTATTTCATACTTCAAAAATAAATCAATATTTATTTTTAAACAAATTCCCCTTTCCTTAATAAATTCCTTAGCGAATTTATAATCCAAAATATCTATGAATATTCGATGTCAATTATTCATTTCAATATTTCTTTTCAATTTATCTTTAAAAAGATAAATTCTCAAAATATTCACTTTATATTGGAAAACATTCCCATACTTATACATTCATAAGTAATTCACAAATTTTATTTATTTTCACACTTGGAAAATATTCAATATACTTAAATCGAGATTAAGTATATATTTCATTCTTTAAGGAAATCATTCTCTTAAACATATTTATTTGGGCCAAAACGAATGTTACGTAAAACATCGTTACGACAACCCAAAATCACTAGTATAGGGATTCGAAATTAAAATAGATATATAAATCCCAATACTATACAAAACATTTCCTTTCGGAAATCATTTACTATAACAACAGTGTTATAGTCTACTATTTCCTTTTATTTCTCGAAAACGTCTATTTCAACAATGAATGTTGAAATCTATGGTTTCGAATCTCAACACATTTTAAAACATCGTTAGATCGTTTTAATTCTGTTTAAAATATCACGTTCTAAACATTTCCTTTAACATATTATTCACTATTCAAAAACGTGAATATACTACGTTAACAATTTTTCATCCTTTTATTCATTTTAATTCAAAGGATTATTCACATTCAAAAATGTGAATATAACTCCATTAATAGGTTTCAACAATTAACTTAGCAAAATAAGTTGTTTGCGAATTTATAAAACAACGTTTATAAACTCCATTTCTATTTATTCTATAACAACTTCCTTTTATAAATTCCTTTATTAGCCTATTCGATTTTATAACTCAATTATAAACTAAAGGTTCATATTATAAGTCAAATACTTATAAACGATTATTTTACAAAATCGTTTCTTTGAACTTCATAATTATAAATCTTATAACTTATAAGATTCAATTATTCATCCAAATATATTCTTTAATAATTTCACAAAATTTATAAATATTACTATTTATAAATTTCACTTATAACTTCACCATTTATAATTCTATAAATTTCATTCATTTCTGAAATCCATTTTCACTTCATTCAAACACTTATAAAAACTCGTTTTATAATTCCAAGGTTTTAATTTATAAATATCAATTTATAAATCCTTTACAAAATCAATTTATACTATTATTTTAAAACATCCTTAATCTCCTTTATTTTTTTCACCATTTCGATTCATAAAATAATTAAATTTTATAAATCCTATATTCAAACTTTTCACAATAAATTCTAAAATCCCGATTAAACTATTTTATAAAATCATTAGCATCATATTCTCAAAAATCAGTTTTTAACTATATTTCTCAAAAATCATAATTTTTATAACTTTAAAAATTATAACGTTTATTTATTTAAAATGAATCTATTCCAAAAATATAGTATATTTTCAAAAATCACTTTATAAATCATTTTAAAATTCCAAAACTTGGTCCAATGATGCTACATACCAAATAGTCAATCACGACAACAACGATATCATATATCGATATGATAATCCATCAAATATCAAAATATCTGAAATCAAATAAATATTGTTGAGGAATCCAGTTGGATCCCTCCAACCTGTTTTCCTGCATCCACAAACATTAGCACAATACCAATTCCGTTCCAGTACGAAATTATCGCGGTATATGGGATTTAAAATATTATCCGCTTAATAGACGGCGCAATAGGGTCTCATCCGCTAAACAAAAAATGCGGGAAATCAATAACTCCAATATATACATATGCCAATATATATATATTGCTATTATATATAATACCAATTTCACTGTTTATGAAATATTCGCGGTATATGTTTTTAATAAATAACATCCGCTTACTAACGGCGTATAATGTCTATTTTAACAATCAATAGATATCAATCATCATTCAAACATGCATTCAAATATTTTAAATCTAACTATTTAAAATAAAATCGAAACTGATTCGATTGAGTGAGAAGTTCTCACCTTGATTTTAAATTTCGTTTTAGCGATTTATTTCGAATAAAATTAAACGCGCGTTTAATTTTACCCAAAATTCTCACTAACTCCAAACGACTCCAATCCAACTCCATCGCATAGTGCTCGTCCATACGATTCCAACGCAACTGGTTTCGCGCGTTTTCGACCTCGTATGAAAAAGTTATGAATTTTTGAAGTTACACGTATTTATATAACATAAATTACAACTTTCTTTTATAATTTTAAACCCTCACAAATCAAGACCGTTAGATCCAGCACTCCCCCACATCAGGCCCGTCCATCTCTTCTTCCCTCTCACGCACATCTCCCTCTCCAGTAAACATGAACGCACACCAAACCCACTTATCATATACTAGGGTTTAACTTTGCACCTCGATCCCTCGACGAAACTTCATCAAACCACCGCCATTCGAACGCCCATTGCAAGAGCTACCTCCACCATGCACCACCTGAAGTTCGGCCTGCTCTAAACTCCTCGAAATGCGTGCGAAATCTGCAGGTTTCGGCCCCAATTGCTCCCTCCACGTCGCTCCAAACACGATCATCACCGTATGGATCTCTAGCTCTCTTCATGCTCTTCCATTCTCTAGTTGAAACCTAAGGCTAATTGTTGATGGATTGGAAGAGATTGAGGGAGAAGTGAGAGCAATTTCTGGCCATTCATATAAAAGAGGCGGCTAGGGTTTCATAACCTAATTATTATTATTATTTTTTTAATTTATGAAGGTTGTGGGTCTATTTATAGAAGAACGAACGAACACTATTCATCCGGAAATTCCGAACTCCGATTTACGCGCCGAAACTGACGTTCCTAGGGTTTACCTCGCGTTCCGGACATAATGGAACAGGTTTCGAAAGCTAATTCGGACATCTGTGCGAGTTATGGCTACAAACGTTCAATTTAAATTAAACCGATTTAAATCGATTTCTAGGCGTTTTAATTTGTACCGGACAAACGGTAAATCCAATTGACTTGAAATTTGAAACCTTACAATAATATCACATTACGGATCCGATGAAACTGGTTTCGTCGAAATCCGAGACTTTTTGAAAAATGGCTATTTTCACTCGCCAAATTTAAATTAAAAAACAATTCGATGCGTTTCGAGCTGCCACACTCAAACGATAACTCCGATTGACACGAAAATTGAAATCCGGTAATAACTAACTATTACGGATCTAATGGAACTAGTTTCGTTCAATTCTGAGACTGTTCAAAAATTGACTATTTTTACTAGTCGATTAAAATATTAAAATATTCAATTTTCACAAATTAACTTTTAATTCGATTTTAAAAGTTCTAAAATATCGTTCTAACTTCAATATGATAAAATAAAATTTTACAAATCATTTTCAATCATATTATACCCAATTTTCAATTATTTCCAAAATTTCACATATTAAATTATCGATTTAATAATCCAATTAAATCCAAAAATTCAAATAAAAATTTATTCGACTTATAAATTCACTCATTTATATTTAAAATTAATTAAATATTCAAATTTTAATTAATAAAAATTCTGGGTCGTTACAATCTTCCCCCCTTAAAAGAATTTCGTCCTCGAAATTACAAGTAAGAAAAATTACAGAAGCTATTAGTTTTCCCAAAATTCATAGTTAAACTTCTTACAAATCTTTACTAAGTTTTCAAAATCATACTTAGTTATCTTTTCCAAAAACAACTACTATTGTTTAACTTTCAATTCCAAAATCAAAGTTAAAGTTTTCAAAATTTTCCAATTTTCTCAAAAAATTTCTAACGCCTTAAATTTTCGGAAAAATTCGCCATAGTCTCCTTTGCGCGGCTCGATCCGAAAAAAAATGATAGTATATATATCACAAATATACATCTCATCAAGTAATGAGGCATCCCGAAGGGAAAAAAGTATAAAAGTACGGTATGTAATCCGAGATATGTACCTTATATTTTATTAGCAAGCATATACGGCTAATATAGCGCGAAAGCGAGCTCCAAATGCGAAGCAAACGCGATCCGCACCTACTAATCACTCAACAAACAACATGAGAACATGCATATAGATAATAGTATCGATATACATCATATAACAACATAATAACTATATATGCCAACATAGCAAATGCAATAAAAGCAAACATCAACCAACTAGCATCCAACAAGCATTCATAACCAATATATATTCATTCATATTCTCATTAATATTTAATGAAATGGCTTTCAATTTAATCACATTTGATTTATTAACATTGGATTTTATCAACATTCGTTCTTATTCAATTTTAATTAGTTTGCATTCACTAATTCACAAGTTGGTTCACTTCCAAATCAAATTCAATTCCATTCAAATTTATTTACTTCTGATTTGAATTCAATTACATAGCTTTCAATTTCATTAATACTTAATGAATTATATACAATCAATCAACTAACAACCATATATCAACCAAAGTACATTGATTACAACCAAATTCCTTTGCTTATCAATTGGTTTAATTAAATTGATTTTTATTATTCAACTATTCAACTTCCAATAACATTAGATTTTAATGAATTAACACTTACATTCATTATTTCATATCAATTTAATTCACATTTAATTGATTAATATTCAATCCATCAATTCAATTCAATTTCTACAGTTGAATTCATATATATAACTTAAGTTTATATTTATCACTTCACTTTATTAATTTATTTTGATACTAATATCAACTTCATTCAACATCTCTAAAGTTATATTTCCATTTAACTTTAAATTCATTTGCTTATTTACAACTCATATTCATAAATATATTCCATTTAGTTTCACTTCTTATATATATAAGTTTATTTCACAATTGTAAATCACTTTAATTATAATTCAATTCTTATAATTCTTTTACTTATACAATTATTCTTTTATTTAGATTATTCAAACATCTAAACAATCAACTTATTTTCACTTTAATAATTCTGAAAAATTATTTCTTTATATATAAAAAATATAATCAAGGTAAAATTATTTCATTTACCCAATTTAAAACAATATCGTGTCGAATGGTTCTGTACAAGTGTTTAGAGATCCCTATCAACAACGTTAATTACTCGTATTAACCAGAATCTATATACCACTCAACAAACCAATCATCACAATATAAAACAATTTTATATTCACTAACAAATACGCTCTCATAGCTATTATTACACTCAAACTCACTCTAGAGTACTACTGACTCTATCTCTAATGAGTAATACCCAATAGAACCATGGTTGTCGCTTAACCATATGCTCTGATACCAAATGTAACGTCCCGAAAATTTTCGACTTTCGAAAATTCAACATCGACACTCACTTTATCGACTGTCGAGAAATCGAAGGCCGGAAACCCGAAATGTTATGGTTTTAAGAAGGAAGAAAAAGAAAAGAAGAAAAGAAAGAAGAGAGAAAAGGTAGAAGATAGAGGGAAAAGAAAACAGAAAATAGAGAGAATAGAACGGAACAGAAAGAAAACAACAGAACAACATCAGAATCTCACAATTCGCAGCGGAACAACATATAATAATAAATGAATAATCTTTAAACAAAGAACTATATCAGTTATTACATTTTATACATTACATTTCATTACATCTTATCATCAGAGTGTACAACAACATCAACGACAAACAGTGCAGCGGAAAAAGAAATACTATATAGTAGTAATATGCCATGCCATCCAGCTTGCCTCCAGCAACTCCAGAATATCCAGAATATACTGATAAACCTAACTCTTGACTGCCCGTGTGGAAATTGGTGGGCACCCAGAGTTTAGGAAGGAAAACAATAAACTCCAAGTCAGTCATGTGACTGGTGTGAGAACTCAAAACAGTTTATTTAACTTTAAAATCAAAATAGAGAGATATTTTTAAATTCAATTCGCAATGCTTTTAAAAATGAGACTACCATAAGTCCTCCCGCACACACACACAATGCAAACGCAGAATCGGAGGAGATTTCTCCTTATGATAGTCAAAGATGCTTGATACGCATTTAAAATAACATTTGATATTATTACTAGTGCATAGTGTAGAAGAAATTCATTTCGAAAGTAGAATATAAATCTTAGCCAACATACGACCATTATCGTATGCCTACTATAGCTACCATCCAAACAGTGTTGCGACACCATAAGTGAATGATAGGTTCTACAACTAATACCGTACAAGTTTCGTATTGTTTCTTTGGATTTCCAACAAATGGTCAGGCCAAGGAACTTCCCATTGCCACATGAGAATGCCTCTGGAAGGACATTCCCGAGAACCAAACCGGAACTCTGCCAACACAAGGCCGGGTTACTCCTAACTGGGTAACTACTGACACGAGCACGCCATTCCCCGATCGTAAACGACCTTTCTCACGGGATCCCGATAACCAACAACCACAAAGTAATAAATTCGCAGTAACCACATAGGTTAAATATCTGGGCTCCATACCATGATACCACCTCTATCCAGAAGGAAATGTACATACCCTAAAGGGAGCTACCCCTCATTACCTTGCCGCATCTTTCCTGTTTTGACCATTTCCGGGGTGTGAGGCTCGACGAAGTCACGTCCACAAAAACATACTTTATACAAAAGCCATGCTTTGGGTCAACAAATGATCATAGAAATGATCACCAGGATAGACGATCAAATAAACGATCCTATCACAAATAATCAACACAATGATCATTTACAGCAACACTCAGCATGTCACATTACCAAATTGGGAATATATCGCTGATAACTTCAACTACATAACCTCTAAGCTCGTACGTCTCAGAGAAGGGTGTTAAGCTAAAAGAATAAATTCTTCGCCACCAACAGAAATATATTTGAAAGAAATCGGCTTTATATCTCAATCTGTAATGTCAGACATACAATCCATACAAGTCTGTTCCGGGCTCGAACAAAACCGAAGGCACTTACAAAGAAGTCCTTGCAATCCCGATATTCACAATCCTGATCGGATTTCCCATCACTTAGGGAGTCTCTATACCGCTGCAACTCAGTGCAGAGACAATCGACAGGTCATCCTATCGCTCTCGCAAATACCGGGTCTTCAACACCGATCTTCAAATGCAATTCATAACGACGTATCACATATTCGGAATGGGTTATACGACCCCATGGTCCTTTCCCGGTTAACCCGAATAGTGAGCGCTTATTCAAAAATAAGTGTAGCATTTACATTCAAACAAATCACATCAATTACCCATTCAAAGGGAAATATTGATAGTCGGTTATTGAACTATCACTGGATATGCACACATCACCAGTTTCCAAATAATTTTCCAAATTATTTATTTTCCAAAATATCTTTACAAGATATATTATTTCATACTTCAAAAATAAATCAATATTTATTTTTAAACAAATTCCCCTTTCCTTAATAAATTCCTTAGCGAATTTATAATCCAAAATTACTATGAATATTCGATTTCAATTATTCATTTCAATATTTCTTTTCAATTTATCCTTAAAAAGATAAATTCTCAAAATATTCACTTTATATTGAAAAACATTCCCATACTTATACATTCATAAGTAATTCAAAAATTTTATTTATTTTCACACTTGGAAAATATTCAATATACTTAAATCGAGATTAAGTATATATTTCATTCTTTAAGGAAATCATTCTCTTAAACATATTTATTTGGGCCAAAACGAATGTTACGTAAAACATCGTTACGACAACCCAAAATCACTAGTATAGGGATTCGAAATTAAAATAGATATATAAATCCCAATACTATACAAAACATTTCCTTTCGGAAATCATTTACTATAACAACAGTGTTATAGTCTACTATTTCCTTTTATTTCTCGAAAACGTCTATTTCAACAATGAATGTTGAAATCTATGGTTTCGAATCTCAACACATTTTAAAACATCGTTAGATCGTTTTAATTCTGTTTAAAATATCACGTTCTAAACATTTCCTTTAACATATTATTCACTATTCAAAAACGTGAATATACTACGTTAACAATTTTTCATCCTTTTATTCATTTTAATTCAAAGGATTATTCACATTCAAAAATGTGAATATAACTCCATTAATAGGTTTCAACAATTAACTTATCAAAATAAGTTGTTTGCGAATTTATAAAACAACGTTTATAAACTCCATTTCTATTTATTCTATAACAACTTCCTTTTATAAATTCCTTTATTAACCTATTCGATTTTATAACTCAATTATAAACTAAAGGTTCATATTATAAGTCAAATACTTATAAACGATTATTTTACAAAATCGTTTCTTTGAACTTCATAATTATAAATCTTATAACTTATAAGATTCAATTATTCATCCAAATATATTCTTTAATAATTTCACAAAATTTATAAATCTTACTATTTATAAATTTCACTTATAACTTCACCATTTATAATTCTATAAATTTCATTCATTTCTGAAATCCATTTTCACTTCATTCAAACACTTATAAAAACTCGTTTTATAATTCCAAGGTTTTAATTTATAAATATCAATTTATAAATCCTTTACAAAATCAATTTATACTATTATTTTAAAACATCCTTGATCTCCTTTATTTTTTTCACTATTTCGATTCATAAAATAATTAAATTTTATAAATCCTATATTCAAACTTTTCACAATAAATTCTAAAATCCCGATTAAACTATTTTATAAAATCATTAGCATCATATTCTCAAAAATCAGTTTTTAACTATATTTCTCAAAAATCATAATTTTTATAACTTTAAAAATTATAACGTTTATTTATTTAAAATGAATCTATTCCAAAAATATAGTATATTTTCAAAAATCACTTTATAAATCATTTTAAAATTCCAAAACTTGGTCCAATGATGCTACATACCAAATAGTCAATCACGACAACAACGATATCATATATCGATATGATAATCCATCAAATATCAAAATATCTGAAATCAAATAAATACTGTTGAGGAATTCAGTTGGATCCCTCCAACCTGTTTTCCTGCATCCACAAACATTAGCACAATACCAATTCCGTTCCAGTACGAAATTATCGCGGTATATAGGATTTAAAATATTATCCGCTTAATAGACGGCGCAATAGGGTCTCATCCGCTAAACAAAAAATGCGGGAAATCAATAACTCCAATATATACATATGCCAATATATATATATTGCTATTATATATAATACCAATTTCACTGTTTATGAAATATTCGCGGTATATGTTTTTAATAAATAACATCCGCTTACTAACGGCGTATAATGTCTATTTTAACAATCAATAGATATCAATCATCATTCAAACATGCATTCAAATATTTTAAATCTAACTATTTAAAATAAAATCGAAACTGATTCGATTGAGTGAGAAGTTCTCATCTTGATTTTAAATTTCGTTTTAGCGATTTATTTCGAATAAAATTAAACGTGCGTTTAATTTTACCCAAAATTCTCACTAACTCCAAACGACTCCAATCCAACTCCATCGCGTAGTGCTCGTCCATACGATTCCAACGCAACTGGTTTCGCGCGTTTTCGACCTCGTATGAAAAAGTTATGAATTTTTGAAGTTACACGTATTTATATAACATAAATTACAACTTTCTTTTATAATTTTAAACCCTCACAAATCAAGATCGTTAGATCCAGCACTCCCCCACATCAGGCCCGTCCATCTCTTCTTCCCTCTCACGCACATCTCCCTCTCCAGTAAACATGAACGCACACCAAACCCACTTATCATATACTAGGGTTTAACTTTGCACCTCGATCCCTCGACGAGACTTCATCAAACCACCGCCATTCGAACGCCCATTGCAAGAGCTACCTCCACCATGCACCACCTGAAGTTCGGCCTGCTCTAAACTCCTCGAAATGCGTGCGAAATCTGCAGGTTTCGGCCCCAATTGCTCCCTCTACGTCGCTCCAAACACGATCATCACCGTATGGATCTCTAGCTCTCTTCATGCTCTTCCATTCTCTAGTTGAAACCTAAGGCTAATTGTTGATGGATTGGAAGAGATTGAGGGAGAAGTGAGAGCAATTTCTGGCCATTCATATAAAAGAGGCGGCTAGGGTTTCATAACCTAATTATTATTTTTTTTTTTAATTTATGAAGGTTGTGGGTCTATTTATAGAAGAACGAACGAACACTATTCATCCGGAAATTCCGAACTCCGATTTACGCGCCGAAACTGACGTTCCTAGGGTTTACCCCGCGTTCCGGACACAATGGAACAGGTTTCGAAAGCTAATTCGGACATCTGTGCGAGTTATGGCTACAAACGTTCAATTTAAATTAAACCGATTTAAATCGATTTCTAGGCGTTTTAATTTGTACCGGACAAACGGTAAATCCAATTGACTTGAAATTTGAAACCTTACAATAATATCACATTACGGATCCGATGAAACCGGTTTCGTCGAAATCCGAGACTTTTTGAAAAATGGCTATTTTCACTCGCCAAATTTAAATTAAAAAACAATTCGATGCGTTTCGAGCTGCCACACTCAAACGATAACTCCGATTGACACGAAAATTGAAATCCGGTAATAACTAACTATTACGGATCCAATGAAACTAGTTTCGTTCAATTCTGAGATTGTTCAAAAATTGACTATTTTTACTAGTCGATTTAAATATTAAAATATTCAATTTTCACAAATTAACTTTTAATTCGATTTTAAAAGTTCTAAAATATCGTTCTAACTTCAATATGATAAAATAAAATTTTACAAATCATTTTCAATCATATTCAACCCAATTTTCAATTATTTCCAAAATTTCACATATTAAATTATCGATTTAATAATCCAATTAAATCCAAAAATTCAAATAAAAATTTATTCGACTTATAAATTCACTCATTTATATTTAAAATTAATTAAATATTCAAATTTTAATTAATAAAAATTCTGGGTCGTTACACTACCACACTGGCCCGGAATCGCTCATGTTTTAGCCACCTTATGCCAACTCACGGGAGTCGGGTCCCCGTATTTACCTCAAAGGAACGCCGCCGCCATCCTACTTCATTCTGGAATCTCCATCGCGAACACGGTTGTCAAAGTGGTTTTCGGTATCGACAGAGAGTATGCCCATATCCGATCCCAATCTCTTTGCCGACCAATCGTTATTATAACACCGTGGTCATTTACAAATAGTTTATACATCAAAACCAAAATATCATTGCCATTTCAAAACCAAATACGATATCATTTCCATTTCAAAAACCCAAATCAATATGATATCATTATTATAAAACCCAAATCAATATAATATCATTTTTGTTTCAAATACATCCCTTTTCCAAAATCATAGAACTTTCAAATTTATACACTTCGAAACCAAAATTTGAAATTATAACACTTTTAAAACATAACATTTTGAAATTCATAACTTCGAAACACTTAAATTTCGATAAGACATTTCAATTTCGATATATTTCAAGGCTTTAAATATTCCAAATTTTTAAAACTAAATTTGATAGTTTCGATTCAACAATTAAATTTTCTATCATTTAATTTTGAAATATTTTACGTATTAAATCCATTATCATTTAAATAAAACTCAAATCATAGATAACTACATATTTCCTTCAATCTATTTACTTGACATATTCATTTAATTCACCTTAAACAAAATCAAGTTATAAGAATCATACCATTTTTTTTAAATTTCCAATTCAATGAATTTCACGTCAACTTATTTGAGTTAATTCTAAAATAAATTCAATTTCAAATAAATTTTCAATTTATCTTCCAACCTTAATTTATTTAAATCATTATAAACTCTATATATTAACATACAATTTAAATACTTAATCGTATTATCTTCCATAAGTCAAACTTATTATTAAGCTTATTCGATATTAAAACAAATTTATACATAGCTTAGTAATCAAGAATAAAATATCATTTATAAAATATCTAGAATCAGTATTTATATAAAACCATATATTTCTTTACAAAACCATAGAAATCGCTTCAAAATATTTTTATACATAGATCACGGTGTCTGTATATAATTTTCTATCCTATGGTCAAGTGATACGGATATTTGTCATTTCAATCCGTAATTTAAAAATATAAATACGGTTATATATCATTTCAAACCGCAATACCGAATGAAATAAAATCCATAACAACTTGCAGTTTATAATAGTATAAAATACAACATCCACTCATCCAATATCAATCATCAAACATTTATCACAATCATCATCCAATTCAATCAATAACATCAATATAGACAGATAATAAATAACAGTTATTTACTAGCAGTTTATATTCAATAATAAATTAAATAACAATTTAATTGGCAGTTTGTATGCAATAATAAATTAAATAACAATTTAATTCAATAAATTCAATTTAACTGAAATGATGATAAAAATTTGCCAAATAGTCATAAATAAATTTCCAATCACATCATAAATCAATATAACAAACATAAAAAAAATTAGAAGTTGTGAGTGGGCTAAAACACTCACCTTTTGAATTTAAATCCAATTTAAACCCAAAATTCAAACAGTCTCAGAATCCGTTCAAATTAGCGTCAAAATGTTTGGAATTTCCATACGATCGTAGTGGAGAAAACAGCGCATGAATCCGACCTCGTATGAGAAAGTTACGATCGTTAGAACATTCGAAGAAAAAATTAAAATCAAAATAAAATAATAAAAGGTGCTTACCCACGTCAGCAAGCTTCTCCACTACGCTCGATCATGCAGCCGTAACTCACGTTCATGAACCCTTCATCACGCGTAGGTTAACAACGGCCACCGATCAAATCACGAAATCGCCGCCTACCAGAGTTCGCCGCCGTTGTCCAGGCCTCACGGCCACGAGAACACCCCCCTCCGATCATTTACAGGCCGATCAAGACCCGGCCGCCACTTGAATTAACTGACCCTAATGAATTATTGCAGCAAATCTGACCGTTCATTCGACGAATGACCTATGTAGATGAGCTGCGCTCGCCACTCTCCACGCCCCAGTATTATCGATTTGACGATCAGTTGAGGTTCATCGACGAGTGATGAACGATCGAAAACAAATCAACAATTTCTAGCGACATCGGAACCCAGATTGAAAAACGAATTAGAAATCTGAGATGTGCTCGTCAAGAGCTTCAGATTGATATAAAATTTGATATAGTTTGAAGAGTTTGAATTTTGGCTTTGAATTCGATATGAAATTGCAATTGGGAATTAGGGTTCTGTCTGCCATTGAAAGAGAAGAAGCAAATAGAATTATACGTATAGAAATGAGGAATAAGAAATGAATTAGGTTTATAATATGGTATATAGACAAAGCTGAAAATAGAATAGATGGACCAGTTTGGCTTACACGTTGAAAGATAAAATGGCCCAAAAAGCCCGTTTCGACGCCGAAATGAAATTGGGTCAACCCATATATCAAAATATATGTTTTTAGATATTTTAAATGCAATGGAATAGGTTTTAAGCCCAAATTCCATCGTATGAAGAAGCTATACTAAAATTAAGTTATTTCAAATTGATTTCAGGGCGTTTCGAGTCCGTATGATCAAATGGCAAGTCCGATCGCTACGGAAATTGAAATCCTATAATAATTCACCATTACGGATCCGATGAAACTGGTTTCGTCGAAATCTGAGTCAGTTGTTGGTACCTTCGTGATATTTTGACTATGACAACTATATAATCATTCTATTCTTGAAATTCTTGATTCTAATATATTTTTGCTTTCAACTTCATTCAAATTCATTTTCCTACTTCCTTAATCTTCACGCATTCACACATATATCATAAAGGAGAAAGATTATAGGAATTTTGTATTATCAAGAGACAAATTCATGTTATTAAGAACACATTATGTCACATACATTTTGTATAAGTTGAAGTCCTCTTCGGCTGTTGAGGCGAAATCCTGTTCTGCTGCTCAGGTCCCTTGTTCGGCTGTTCAAGGATTGTATAAACCTATTCCTCCAGGTTAAGTGAGGATTGTTGTTAGTGAAATTTCAGAAAGAAGTCTGGGACTGTACGTAGAACGGGAAGATCGAACTAGTGTAAAAATTTCTGGTGTGCTTGTTTTATTTTTACTTATTTTACATTGCTATAGTTTATTTCTTCACTAGTTTAATATTATTCCATATAGCATGATCCATACAGTCTTTTCATTTGATATCAGAGCAAGGCTTCTCATAACCGTTACACAGTTATCTGATATCTTGTTAATATGGAAAACAACACCAGCACTACCACTAATACTGTCACTAACACTAGTTTTATTGAAGGTCAATCTACTGCACGACCTCCACTATTCAATGGCATGAATTACAATTACTGGGCAACACGAATGCATATTTATATGCAAGCCAGTAGTTTTGATGCATGGAATGTTACACAAGCAGAATACACTGCGCCTACTACTGAATATACTACATGGACAGTTGCACAGAAACAAGATGCTTCTGCTAATTCTAAAGCTATGAATATGTTGTTTTGTGCATTAGATAAAAATGAATTTAACCGAGTTAGTATATGTAACACTGCATACGAAATATGGAGAACACTTAAAGTAACTCATGAAGGTACTAAAAAGGTTAAACAGAGTAAAATCTCTATGCTTAAGAATCAATTTCAAAATTTTAGGATGAATCAAGATGAATCTATAAATGATATGTACTCCATATTTCAAGATATTCATCATTCTTTACTAGGACTAGGAGAAACATACTCCGATTTTGATACTGTTTTAAAAATCCTTAACTCTTTAATGGTTGAATGGGAAAGAAAAGTCTTAACCATTGAAGAAGCTAATGATCTTTCTACCATGAAACCAGAAGAGTTAATAGGAGATCTAATCTCCTACGAAGTAAATTTGCAGGCTAAAAGAGTACAAGCACAAGACAAAAAGAATATTGCATTTCATGCAGAGAAAGAAGAATCAGACTCGGATGAAGAAGACTTAGCGTTCATTGCTAAAAACTTTAAAAAGTTTTTGAAGTACAGAAAAGGAAATCGAAACAACGGGAAAAGGAACTTCAACAACAATACAAATAAGCCATCTTCATCTATACTAGAATGCTTTAATTATCACATGAAAGGGCATATGCAAAAAATTGTCCAGAACAAAAGAAGACATATCACAATAAAAATCGAAAGGACAAGTCTAAAAGAAAAGCATTTTCATTAACATGGGATGACTCGGATTCTTCCTCTTCAGAAAGCAACAATGATAGTGAAAAAGAACAAGCAAATGTCTGTTTTATGGCCGCAGAGAATGAGGTAAATAATCTTACTTTTGATGATATGATTGAAATTAATTCAAAACTTCTTGATACTTTAAAAAGTATCAAAAGAAAATATAAAGAGGCTCTAGAAAATCAGAGAAAAGCAGAATTCGAGGGAGATATGCTAAACGACGAAAAGAAAATATTAGAAGAAGAACTTGATAAACTTCAAGATACCTTCTCTGATGATAACTCTCAACTTACTTTATTGAGTCAAGAAATTGAAACTCAAAAAGAAAAGAATGGTTCTCTTGTCTCTGAAAATCATGAGCTAAAAGCTAAGATCAAAATGATAGAATTAGATAATGCTTGCCTCAAAACCAAGTTAGACAATATTACTAGAAATGTTTCTAACTTTAATAAAGGACGAGAAACTTTATCCAATATTCTTGAAAATTATCAATCTACTTCTAATAAAAAATGATTAGGATACCCTAAGAAATCAAAGACTTCATTTAAAAAGGAGATTAAGAAAAATATTTTTAATCCTACTACTCGTCCAAAAAGAAATAATATTTCAAAAACTATAAAAATATGGGTTCCTAAAACAAAAAGTGGTTTGATTAGGAATAAATATATAAATATATTTTTGGAAACAGTTCATAAAAATGAAGATTATATTTTTAAGGGGGATACTGAACCTACTTGGGTTTGGTTTCCTAAGACCTGACTCTTAGGACCCTATCACAAAGTGGGTACCAATGTTATTATTATTTTTTGCAGGACTCACTTAAAAAGAAAGGCAAATGGATACTCGACAGCGGTTGCTCAAAACATATGACTGGAGACAAAAATATGCTATCAAACGTTACTTACTCAGATGGAGGCTCAGTCACTTTTGGAGACAATTCCAAAGGATATATCATTGGAAAAGGCGATGTCAGCAATGTCGGTACATCTAATTTACCTCTTATTTCTAATGTTTTATTAGTCAAAAATTTAAAACACAATCTTTTAAGTATCGGCCAATTATGTGACAAAGGTTTCAAAATCTCTTTTTTTGAAGATAAGTGTAGCATTTTTGATAAAAATCAAAATCTTATATTTGAAGGAAATAGAGACAGAAATATCTATGTTCTAAATATGAAGATTAATCACAATTCAGATATGTGTTTAATAGCTAATGAAAATGATCCTTGGCTATGGCACAAAAGATTCTGTCATATCAACTTCAAAACTATAAACAAACTTTATAAAAATGATTTAGTCGGAAGATCACCAAAAATGAACTTCAAAGTCAATCATATTTGTGATGCATGTCAATTAGGAAAATTGACCAAATCATCTTTTAAATCTAAGAAGGTTATCTGTACATTACAACCACTTGAATTACTACACATGGATTTATTTGGGCCAACTCAAGTTCAATCCTTAAACCACAATAGATATGTGTTTGTAATAGTAGATGATTTTTCTAGATATACTTGGACCATTTTTATGAAAAAAAGTGATACTTTGAGCATTTTAAATTTTTTGTCAAACGGATTCAAAATTTAAAAGGTTTAAAGATAAAGAATATAAGAAGTGATCATGGAGGAGAATTTGAAAACAAAGTTTTTGACTATTTCTGTAAAAAGAAAGGAATTTTTCATAATTTTTCGTTTCCTAGAACTCCACAACAAAATGGGGTTGTAGAACGTAAAAACAGAACTTTACAAGAATGTGCACGAACTTTGTTAAATGGAAGCACTCTTCCAAAACATTTTTGGGCAGAAGCTGTTGCAACTGCTTGTTATGTTTTGAATCGTGTTTCTATTCGACCTATAACGAAAAACACTTCTTATGAACTTTTTACCGGAAGAAAACCAAATATTTCTTATTTTAAAGTTTTTGGCTCAAATTGTTTTATATTAAATACAAAAGATCGGCTTGGAAAATTCGATGCTAAATCCGACGAAGAAATCTTTCTAGGATATTCAGATCGTAGCAAGATTATCACGTATTTAATAAAAGATCAAATATTGTTGAAGAAACATTACACGTATCCTTCGATGAAAATTTTCTACAAAAATCAAGTATAGAAGATAACGAAGATTTTCCAGATAATATCACAAATACGGAAACTACAAATCTTGAAAATGATGAAAACATTGTTGATTATAATAATGATGAATTAAGATCTCCACCACAAATATTACGGGATCATCCTGTTCAAAATATTATTGGAGAAAAATTCAAACGTTCGAACTAGAAGTCAACTAAATCAAATGGGCCACGTTGCATTCCTTTCAAATATTGAACCTAAGAATCCCAAAGAATCTTCCACATATGATTATTGGTTAATTGCAATGCAAGAGGAACTAAATCAGTTTGAACGCAATGAAGTTGGGAATTAGTTCCTCGACCAAGTGATCAAACTGTTATTGGAACAAAATGGGTCTATAAGAACAAAGCAGATGAACAAGGTAACATCACTATAAATAAAGCAAGACTCGTTGCACAAGGTTATAATTAAGAAGAAGGAATTGACTACGAAGAAACGTTTGCTCCGGTTGCAAGACTAGAAGCAATACGAATCTTAATGGCCTATGCATGTTTTCACAGTTTCAAATTTTATCAAATGGACGTTAAAAGTGCTTTTCTGAATGGTTATATAGAAGAAAAAGTGTATGTTGAGCAACCTCCCTTATTTATTCATGAGAAATTCCCTAATCATGTTTATAAACTTAAAAAAGCTCTTTACGGTTTAAAACAAGCACCACGTGCTTAGTATGATCGACTAAAGACATATCTAATTTCTTCGGGATTTCAAATTGGGAAAGTTGATCAAATACTTTTTATTAAACATTCGAAAAAAGATATTTTAATAGTTAAAATTTATGTTGATGGTATCATTTTTGGTTCTACTAATGACCAGTTGTGTCAGGACTTCTCCAAAATAATGACAAGGAATTTGAAATGTCTCACATAAGAGAATTAACATTTTTTCTTGGTTTACAAATTAAACAACTTCAAAATGGCATATTCATTAATCAAGAAAAATATTGTGATAATTTAATTAAACGTTTCGAAATGGAAAACACTTCTGCCAAACCAACTCCAATGAGTACAACAACACATCTTGAAAAAATGACAATGGCAAAAGTGTTGACCAGAAACTATACCGAAATATGATTGGATCATTACTATATTTAACGGCAAGTCGACCTGACATAATGATGAGTGTCTGTTTGTGTGCTAGATTCCAAGCCAATCCAAAGGAATCACATTTAAGAGCAGTGAAATGTATATTACGTTATCTCACAAACACAAAAGATTTTGGTCTGTTCTATCCTAAAGAATGTCCATTCGAGTTAGTTTCATATAGTGATGCTGACTTCGGTGGTTCTCGAAGAGATCAAAAAAGTACAAGTTGGTACGTGCCATTTTATTGGAAAATCACTTGTATCTTGGTTTAGTAAGAAACAAAATTGTGTTTCTCTTTCTACATGTGAAGCAGAATATATTTCTACTGCTTTGGCTTGCACTCAAGTAATCTATATGCAACAAACACTTAAAGATTTCAATATAAACTTATCAAATTCAACTATATATTGTGACAATTCTAGTGCTATTAACTTATCTAAAAATCCTGTCAATCATTCACAAACAAAACATATTGACATCCATCATCATTTTCTTCGTGACAATGTTGAAAAATGAATAATAAGTTTGAATTTTGTTTCGTCTAAAAATCAGTTGGCTGATATTTTTACAAAACCTCTTTTAGAAAATGTTTTTATCAAACTCAGACGACAGCTTGGTATTGTCTCTCTTAAAAATCTATGATATCTTTTATGAGATATTAAGATTTGTAACTTATTCTTTACTTCATAATTTATTTCTAACAGTTAACTACTACTAACTTTCATTCCTCACCTCTTATTTTCTTTACTTTTTAACGTATGTATATTACTATCTAAAGCTTTTCAACCACACATTGCTTTGACAAAAATTCTATATTTAAACTTTTCTCTTCCTTTTATACATACAATCTCTGCCTCTCTTATTACCAAAAGAGCTATTGCAAATGGAATTCAATATGTTTTTTCTTTTTCTCTCCATAGTATCAAACAACAATTTTGATTCTAATAACACACCTTCATCTTATTCTTCATCATCTATAGAAATTTTAGCCGCTCCAACACCACGTGAACATGATAGATATCGTCCTTCACATGAACATTCTGGTTTTACTCTAGAAAAGAAGAAATCTCGACGGTTTCTTTTCTTCGGTTCTCCATCAACCAAATAAAAAATATCTGAGATTCATCATTACCAGAAAGAATAGTTGGATTTGCAATGAGAGATGTATTACGAACAGAAAGTTAACGCCAAACGACTTAATTTTATTGAACAAGTGGCATTAAAATTCTACGGTACATCTCCAAAGAAAGATGTAGTTCAACCCTCAACTTCAAATCCATTGGAGCCGAGTCCATAGCGTCCTCCGGTTTGTCCAAATTCTTGGGAACGTCAACCATATTGGTCTCCATTACGACCATACACAGAGATAACCAAGGTAGAAATGGAAGAGTGCAAGACTCCGAGTGATTCGGATAAATGATTTCTTTCATCTATATTTGTTGTTGTTGAATGATCATATTTATATTTTGTAAATCATTCAAAAATTATTATCATTCTCTTTTTTAAAAATATATTTAACAATGTTTGAAATACATATTTCAGACGTCTGAAATAGTTGTTTCAGACGTCTGAATATTGTTGAAGAAGTTTTCTTCACCCAGATTCAGACGTCTGTACACTCTATTCCAGACGTCTGAAAGTACCTCAAATTGAACTGTTTTTCTTCTGTTTTTAAAATTTACAATTTCAAAGTCTGAAATTGAAATTCCAGACGTTTGAATTTAACTGTCGATTTAAAATTCAAGGTGTTTTTCAAATTTATCCAACCACATTAATTACTTTCGTCTACTCTTCAACCCCTACTTCATTCGAACCAG
This sequence comes from Allium cepa, assembly GCA_030765085.1. NCBI lineage: Eukaryota > Viridiplantae > Streptophyta > Magnoliopsida > Asparagales > Amaryllidaceae > Allium > Allium cepa. The sequence continues at coordinate 907,177,611 of CM060937.1, forward strand.
CATCTTTCTATTCTCCAAAACTCCATTTTTAAGCTCTTCATCTACAAAAATTTTGAACAAAAATCTCCAATGTCTCCAAGAACAAAACGTCCAAGGGCTCTATGCTCTTCATCTACACCGAATATAGATCAATGGCTATGGAATGATGAAGCAAAGAATTTTTTTTCTTAAATGGATAGATCTAGTTTCTTCCCGAGAGCTTTTGTTAAATTTGACGAATTTGAACCCTACAGAATTCAACAAATTGCTCGCTCAAGTGGGTTAGAATCTCTCTTATCCTTTTCTGCAAATAATGTTAAGATAAATCATCTTTTAGTTAAATTATTCTATGCTAATATGAATTTAGACCATCATCATCCCCATAATAGAAAGGACTGTATTTGGACTTGGGTATGTGGTGTTAAAATATATCTTCCCTTAGGTCGTCTTGGAGATATTTTGCAATGTCCTTCATCCAGAACAGATTTGGATGAAATTAAAGTTTCACTCTCTTTGGATCATAGAGATGAAGTCTCTCATAGATTTCTTTCCGATGATATCACTAGGCTTACCTTTGTCCAACTCCGGCCACAAGCCTGTATGCTTCATCGAGCTTTAATTCGTTCCATCTTACTGAGAACCGGAAGTTATGAAGTTATCAACAAAGGCAGCTTCCAAGCTCTGTATGCCATATATTCGGAACAATATATAAATTGGGGTTGTGTTGTTCTTGAGGAGTTTATGGATGTTTATCGTCGTCGTCATTATAAAACTTTTCATTATGGTGCATATATATTGAAAATTCTTAGAAATTATGGAGTAACTTTTCCGAAATCTGAATTTTCACCTATAAAGGAGCTATGATCCAAAACCTTAGGGCTGATGAACATGCCTAAGCGTCTACAAAACCTTAACTTTATTTCTTTCCAAGAATGGATCACAAACCGGGATCAAAATATACCTCAACCTCATCACCACATTGCTCCACAAGCTCCCGAGCATGATGATGATAACATAGAAGTGCTTTCTCTTGAATCAACACCTAAACAAGCCTTTGATACAATTTCTCTAAATCAGGGTAAGCTCAATACCAAGATTGATAGACTAGAAAAGCAAACCAATAAGAAGTTTAATTCTATTCGTGGCTTCCTAAACGAAATTTGGGAACGTATTGGTTGCTCATCTTCCACTTCTGCCGAGGCCTTTAATCCCACACCCTTTCAATGGTCGTCTAGCTCCAGTACTAACGATGAGGAAGATAATGATGACGATGATGAAGATGGTGATGATCGTCCTAGTTCATCTTTCTAAAAATGGTGGTGGTATGGAACTTTCACTTAAATATTTCATAACAAATCCTTTTGCACAGTTTGTTTTTTTAAAAAAATTACTGACATTTCTTTTGATATGTAACTAAAACATATGCTACTACTGTTTGGCTCTTTGTATCTTATGACGATTCTGATGCTTCTTTGTTCTCCTATTCTTGTTTATATTTTGTTACATCTATGATATGCATGATATTTTAACCTTCCTTTTTGTCGATGTCAAAGGGGGAAATATATTTATATCGACAGGGAAAGTTTATATTAAGGGGGAGTATTTTTTTTTCTTGCTTCTATATGATCTTACTATAATTTTACATAATTGTCATCGTCAAAAAAGGGGAGAATGTTGAAACCTACATGATATTTTGACTATGACAACTATATAATCATTCATATACTAACTTGTTTATTTTGCAGGAGTTGATCTATGACAACTATATATAATTTTATATCCTTATTTAGAAGTTAAAATATGTTAAAATCTCTCCCATATGATATATACTACATTATCATTTCATATATTTGGTTTACAAGAAAAATCTCATTTTTATGTTACATTCAGACGTCTGATGCTTCAATCCAAACGTCTGATTCTGGAAATTTGAATGTTGTAAAATACAATATTCAGACGTCTAAAGGGTATAAATCAGACGTCTTAAGGGTATAAATCAAACGTCTGAATATGACAACTTTTTACCTATTTTCTTTCTGGTTTGATTTCGTTGCATTTCATAAGTCTGAATTTTTAATTTCAGAAGTCTGAATATTTACAACGGCTACTTTTCTGAAAAGGCATTTCCATTCATGAAGAGTTGCAATCTTTAATCCAACAGATAATCATAACTCTTTATGATAACTCTTCATAAACAATTGCAACTATTTATTATCTATATAAACATATTAGAATCAAGTTTTCAAAACACTAATTCTATTGATTATTATTCTATTCTTGAAATTCTTGATTCTAATGTATTTGTGCTTTCAACTTCATTCAAATTCAGTTTCCTACTTTCTTAATCTTCACGCATTCACATATATATCATAAAGGAGAAAGATTATAGGAAGTTTGTATTATCAAGAGACAAATTCGTGTTATTAAGAACACATTGTGTCACATACATTCTGTATAAGTTGAAGTTCTCTTCGGCTGTTGAGGCGAAATCCTGTTCTGCTGCTCAGGTCTCTTGTTCGGCTGTTCAAGGGTTGTATAAACCTATTCCTCTGGGTTAAGTGAGGATTTTTGTTAGTGAAGTTCCATAAAGGAGTCTGCGACTGGACGTAGAACGGGAAGTTCGAACCGGTGTAAAAATTTCTGGTGTGCTTGTTTTATTTTTACTTATTTTACATTGTTATAGTTTATTTCTGCACTAGTTTAATATTATTCCATATAGCATGATCCATACATTCTTTTCGTCAGTGGCCAAAATGGCTATTTTCCTATTAATTAAATTAATTAATAATTGATTAATTAAATCAAAATTTCAATTTCAATTCTAAAATTGACCATTCTTATCATTTTTATATTTCTAATCATTCATACTAATTTAAACAAATTTAGATGTCAAATTAAAATTGATGAATTCCTCAATTTTAGTGTTTAATTTTAATTTCATTAAATTTAGAAATTAAAAATTAAAAAATCCATTTAATTTGACCTTTCATCCTATTATTTAATCTATCATTATCAAATGGATGAAATCAGCATTGGTTCATGACTTATTACATAATATTCTTAAATTCCATCTTAATTTCAATTAACGTAACATTTAAATATTAAATTTCAATTATTTTCAATTATTCCAATTATTAAATTTAAATTCCAATAAAGTAATAAATCTTGATTTTTCGTTCTTTTTGTTCAACCTATTATTATATTATGAAAAAATTTAACATCATTACATCTCATTCCTGCTATAAATTCATTAACAAATTCCAAATTTTTATTTATTCCAGATTTAATTGCCAAAATCTTATTAAATCAACAAATTTAATTATTGAAAATCTACGGGTCATTACATATATGACAAATTTTCCACGGTCTCATATCAGGGAAACTAGACTACAAAATGATGAAGGAACAGATTAAGAAATTCAGAAACTACCATTGATTGATGATATGAAGGAGCTCAACAAAATCGATCAAGATTTTCTCAGCTAAAACCGATCGATACCAATTATTGGGGATTGATATCGAATGGTTTGGCTACTTTGTTTGAGTGCACCGAAGCATAAGCACTTAAGCTATGCTAGAAAGCATTGGATTTCGGTAATGAAAAATCAGTTAGTATTTACTTGTTTTGGTAAGGTTCAATCAGTTTGATTGTTTTAGGAATCATATGCATTAACTCATTATTCATGTTGGGACTTCGGATATGAAGATATTTTCCCTTTCAAACTTAATATGGCGATTTTTATGCTGAATTCCATCTATAAATAACAAGCCTTCATCAACTAGAATGGGAATCAAACTCTTCTTCAACCTTAAGATATTTTGAAAAAAAACCAATATCAAACTATTATGGTTGGAGATTGATTGTGAATTGTGTAATCCTGAGAGAATTTATCAATAAAAATAATTAAGTGGACGTAGGACGGAGATTTTGCTAAACCATTATAAAACCTTGTGTTTTATTCTTTCTTTCTTTTATTTCTAAATTTATTTAATTCATGTTTGATTGAATGTGGGTGTTGTGCCAATTTTTTACACAATATTTTTTGTGCTTCCATTGAGAAGAATTTAAGACTCAATTTATTATAGATGAAGAGGACGTCTACAGGGAAAGCTTAGCCAGATGAAGTTAACTAGAGCATAGGTGTAACGACCCGTTATTTTACTACTTCAAAAATGAGAGATTTTGTTTATTTTAAATTTAAAAAGGGTTTAAAACTTAAATAAATAAGTTTTATATAATAAATAATAATAGAGGAATTATTTATTATTATAACTACTAAATAAAAAGTAAAAATTTGGATTTTAGAACAAATCAGCAAAAGCTAAGTTTTGTTAAAAATAAAGAAAGGCTTAAATAAATAGGTTTAAATATTTATTTGATAAGTTAAATCTTATTAAAAACTTCTAATAAAGATAATAAAAATATATTAAATATTTAAAAATATGTTGATAATCATTTTACAAAAATAATCAAATTTTGTAGCCTTTTGTCCGTTTACCATACACTGTAAAATTAAGAATTTTGATATTATTTAAATATGATTTTAAAATATGAATAAACAATTTTTAATTTATTTAAAATAAGGGAAAAGTTTATTTTAAATTTGGTTTGCATAAATGAATAATTTAACTAAAACGTCAAAATATGGCTGTAAAACATTTTGTCGAAAATCAACGTTTTTTCAATTAAAAATTGTCGCAACGTTGTTGCATCTTTATTTTCTTATATATGAACATATATTCAAATAGTATAAGTATTATTTAATTCACTAATCAAGTTTACTTTTACTAAACAAGTTTAGCAAAAATTAGCAAAAGTAAACACAAAAGGACAAACCATGTCACATCAAATCCAACCAAACCTTTACTTTTCTTTACTTAAATATTAAGTGATTAAGACATGAAATGATGATGTAATAAGGTGATGGTAAGTGTTGAAAAAGTAGGATAAAATAAGGATATTTTGGTAATTTTGTAAAGGGTTAGTTTTGTAATTCACCAATCCTTACTTTTCCTATAAATACCCATCCATTCTTCTCATTTTCTTCACATTTCTCACACTTCTTCTTCTTCCTTTAAGCTATTTTAATGGCTTCTCTCTTTAAGAGATGTCGGAGGGTTAAAAATAGTGAAGTGCTTAAGCACCAATATACTTGTTACTTGATAACCCCTTCTTAATTCACTTCTTAAAAATTTCCTTAGGCCTTGAGTTTGAGAGTTGATTTGAGGGAGGACGTGAGCAATATGGAAGGGAGAGGCTATGACCAAGAGCTAGAAGAGATGTGGGGTGGTGGTAGAGCACTTCAAAAGGTTAAAGAATGTTTAGGTGGTGGTTTAGTGAAGCGTTGATTTAAATGAATGTTGGTAGAAAGTTAATAAATTTGGTTAAAGGTGAGAAATTCTCATCGCTTTTTGAATTATATTGATTATCAAGTTTAATTGTTATGTTAGATAATCACCATTTAATGATATACATGTTTGATTGATTGTTTGAATATGTTAGATGATCCATTGTAATGTTATGACACTTATCTTATTATACTTGTATTGAACATGTTAATGTCATGCGATTAGTTGTACGGCAGTTATGTTAATATGGACATCAAATTTATATCATTATTGATTAAGTAACCCTTTGTTAAATAAGACTCAATTTTTGTGATACGATATACTTCGGAAAAATAAGTCTCTTTTCAATTGTAATTGAATTAAAGTAAAACTAAAAACGAATTTGAAATTTAAAGTGAAATGGGATTAAAAAGGATAGTCAAAGTGAAATTGAGATGAATAGTGAAATTGAGATCGATTTTGAAAAAGAAAGTGAAATTAAGGTTGAATTGAAGTTTAAGTTGAAATTAGATTTGAAATCTAGGTTTTAGTTGAGTTTAATTTGAAGTTACAATAGAAATTGAATTAAAATTGGAATTTAAAATTTAATATTCAAATAATAGGAATATAATAATATTATAATCTGATAATGGTGAAATTACTAAATACTTTAAAAAGTGAAAATATTGATTCAAAATGATTTGTAATGATTTTATAAGTGATAAAATTCAATTTGAATAGATTATTTCAAATATTAAAAATTAAATTAAAACTAGTTCTGTCGCGCAACGGTAGTTCGCGGTTTCGCATCGAAAAGTTAAGATGAATGTGTAAAGTGGAATATAGCTTGGAATTTTTCGAGATAAGAAAATTCCGAACTATTATGTCCATATCTTCTAAACAAAGAAAGAAAATCAAAATTTCATTGAGTAGATTTCAAATTAAGTCTAAATCAGTTTTCTATAAAAATCGCGCTGCTACAGTTAAGTGGCCATAACAGGAAATCTGTTTAAATGAACATTTTTAATTACGGAAAATATAAAATAAATTTGACAAATCCATTTAAATAGTTTAGAAGAGATTTGAAGTGGAAAATATGAATTTTCAAATATTAAAAAGTTGATTAAATCAAATAAGCTTATACAGCATTTTCCGCAGCATTTTTATACCGCAAATTCTATAACTTTTTGAATATGAGTTTAAACGTAACGATTTTTTCTGAAATCAAATGTGAATGTTTTAAAAGGAAAACTACATGTTTAAAAGAAAATTTGGAATATTTAAACACAATTCCATAATAAAGTTGATAAATGAGTATGCGGAAATGACTACTACATTTGTCCCACCTGTGTGATTTGGGAATATGAAACAAGATGTCTAACTAAGGTTAGGGATGGAGCAATCAGTGTCCTAAACTTAGCTGGTCTCTGCTTTCTCTTTTTAGACGAGGGGTGGAACAAATCAAAAGGAAAGCCCGGATGCTTTAAAAAGATTGTATTAAGTTTCTGAAATAAAAGAAGATCGGTATTATCCAAAAGTTTAAGCAATCTCCAAAACTCACAAATTACGATTTGGATTGCATGGAGATAATCTTCTTATACTCGGTATTAAAATCCAAAGAGGAGCTCGTCCTATTCATGGAATTCAAAAGGCGATTTCACCGTTATTCCACCCATAGCACTTGTTGAATATAGAAATTAAATTTGAGTAAAATTAGAATAATTTCTATGATCCTACTTACTCAATAATGTTTGCTATGTTTAATTTTAGGGTTTATCGTAAACGGTGTCTTAAATAACAGTGTTTTTGACCCACGTAAAAGGTAAGGAATTTAGATCGAGAGTTAAGTGAGGAAATTTGAGATATCATCCAAAGCAAAAGAATGAATAACTTAGGTAAAAAAAAAGAGATTTCAAAATAATCCGAAAAGAATTAAAGTGAAAAGAGACTTAATGATCCTGTATACTCATATTCACTTTTTATCGATGATTGAGTTTGAAGGAACCGGGTTGGATTTTGGTGATTCCTATCCGAAAACCACTTCGAACCAATTTATACGTTTGAATGTGAAGATATGTTGAAGATGATGATTATTCAAGATCGTGGATCTTCATAGCGTAAGGACTGCTTATTGATATGCACTGGATAACTCCCATTATGGAGTTATTTATAGCAGTGATCTCCTCATTGTGGAGATTTTTCGGATTGTAAGGACTATTCGCTACTAGTGGTAGTAGGAAAGTGCCTTCGGTTTTTTCTATTCCTGGACAACTTGTATGGACGTTTGTCTAACATTGCATTTTTAAAGATTACGTACATTGGTTTTCACAAACATACATCAGTGGTGGCGGAGAAGGCAACTTCTCTTCGCTTAACACTCTCCTTAAGACGTAGGAGCTCAAGGGTTGTATTTTTGTGGATGGAAATTAGTAGTCAACGGAAATGGCAATGTGGCATTCAGAGATGTGATATGTGCTATGTGAAAGAGTAATCGTTGCCTCAAGCCTCATCAATCAGAAATTACCGAAACAATGTTAGATGCGGCAAGGCTAAGTGGGTCATTCCTAATTAGGGTATAATCATCCCCTTCTAGATATATTACTTCCCACTATAAAATTTGGGATGTAAATTAATGTGATTTGAATGCTCGGGCGCCCGGTTTAAAGGTCGGTAACGGCCGATGATGATATATTCGATACTATCTAGTTATAGAGATAGGCTGGTCTTGTGTTGGTAGATGATCCTTTGTGATGGTCCTTGAGGAATCCATCAGAGGTGTACCCATCGAAAGGTAGTCCCTTCACCTAGTCATTTGTATGGAAATCCATTCTCCAATAAGAACTAGGAGTTTTGTTTGTATTGACGTAGCGAATAACCTCGAAATGCTATATGGGAAACCATTTCGGATAAGATTAATAAGTTTATTTGCAAATGTTTTCAGATAATTTCCTTAGAAATAATATCAAACGTTTTGATATATAAAAGTGTTTTAGTTACCATAAGGTAAAAATCTGTCCGTGTTTATGTGTGGACGTGGTCTTATGTGATACTCTTCGTTTCAAACGATTTTATTTAAAGGCTGATATATGACACCATCATTTATTATTGAGTTTTTCTCACACTGGTTTATCAAGCCCGATCCGGGTATTTTCAATACTAGGGACAGATCCGAGTTGTTTCAGGTTTAGTTGAAGAAGGTTGGAATTTCCAAAGGAGCTGAAGATATCCATCTACGTATGGACATATTCTATTATCCGCTGTGCTTTGTTAATTTTAATTTGATGTTTGTCAGCAATTGTGAGGAGGGGTGTTTATAACTGTCCAAGCTGAATTTAGGTTAGAATCTGATATATGTATTTAAAAAGATTTTTCGCTGTAAAGATGTTGTTCAATATTATATGTTGTTCCATTCGTGTGACATTCTGTTCTGTCTAATTTTCTTAATTACCCATGATAATCCACAATTTCATGTAACTTGGGTCTGACATGTGTGATTTATTGTCGGCACAAAGGGCACGATATTTTGGGTCGTCACAATAGGGATAGCTAGGAGTTGTCATGTAGTTCAAATCCACCATCAGTCTCTGTGACTAGAGAAAAGATGGAGGGAATGACGATCAACACACAAGTAAGATTGTTAGCTCGACAAGAGGAGATGATGATGTGTTCTTTCAATGGATGTAGCAATAAAAAGCAGCTAGAGTTGTTGGAAATCAAGATAGCGAATGCCATAAAATGGAGAAGATGCACGAGAAAATGAAATAGGACAAGATAGGCCCAACACTCTAGAACCCCAATTGGTTGAACCGATTGATATGGATAGGGGCATGATCATTACAGATCCTGTGCATGAAAGAGCATTCTCGTGGGATGGTTTCGATCCTAAAAGGATCAAAGCACAAACAGACAGTGGCATGGAAGAGAAACGAAAGGTCCCCATAGGATTGGGGGCATGATGAAGCTTTAAATCAAAGGAATATGGAGCCTCATAGATTTCGATTGAATCAAGATGATCTTATAGCTGAGATGATATGGCACGTGCTTCAAGGTGGAGCTCTAGGTCGAAATTTGGAGGATATGAATCAGAAATCTTTCTCCCCAAACATATGATACGCTAGGGATCCACCAAAATTTCAAGCTACCTGCCTTAGAACCATATGATGGAAGGACTGATCCTATAATCCATTTAGTGGGATATATCTAAAACATAGGAGTATTGGGAGCTTCAGATGAAGTGATCGGGCAATATTTCCTGTTGTTTTTAACTAATTTGGTTGTCGTGTGTTTCGTCTGCTTGATAACAGGTCCATTAACATATGAACGAAATTAGTGGAAAATTTTATAAGCCATTTCAGCGTTTATATATTTTGGCCAAGGAATGTGAAGACGCTTTTGAATGTGAAGCAGAGACGGAATGAAAATTTGTGGAGTTATTATACTACGTTTAATGCAGTAGCTGTTTCAGTTTGAAAACCAAACCGTCGATAGTTCTTACGGCAATGGTTAATGAAGTTGCAAATAAGATAGAATTTAAGAAGGCTTTGGAAAGGGACCTGCCAGTGGATCTGGTGGATTTCTATTACCAATATGATAGGTGTTTGTATCAAGAGGATGCCAAAATAGTGAATAGTGAAGTGAATGACATAGAGGATAGAGGATGGTCTAGGAGAGGACTCGGAAAAGATAAGGGAAAGTGGAAAGCTGATGATGAATTCGGTACCTCGAAGTAACCAAAAAGGCAACCAAAGTTTGCCTCCTACATTGAGTTGATTGAAAACCTAAAGAGGATTTATCTTGTCGCTGGGGAAAGATTCCCTACAAAAAACCTACTGGAGAAAACCTACATATTGGGAGAGAGAAATCTGGAAAGTACTATCTATTTTATGAGCTATATGGACATGTAAAAAGTGAGTGTAGACACTTAAGAGATGTGATAGAAGAACATGTTCGAGGTAACTGATTGCAACAGTACATAAAAAAATCATGCAAACTGCAGTGGTGTAGCAAGATCGACCACTAACTATGTCAGATACCCCTGGTCGTAGATGAGGATCTGGATCATGTATGGTTATCCCATGATCGAGATGGATTGGAATCAAGATTATTTTTTGCAATTTTCTTTTTTCTTAGAATAAACTTTAAAGGTTTAGCTTTGGGCCACTTATGCATGCATGCGATCTCGATTGTTACTTTAATCATGCTTTGAGTTCAAGCTCGAAGGTATTCCTTGATTGAACTAGATATTTCGATTTTCCTTTAACGTGTTGTAATTTGGATAAGGATACTTAAATGATGTGATGATAGATATTGACTAGACATGATATTTGATTTTGATATTGATATGGGATGCAAAATGAACTTGGTTATCACTTATGTTTGATACATAAGCTGTTAGGACGAGATCGCCCTAATCAAAGAGATAAGGTGATAAACAGTGAAATACGAGTCCCTTCATCGGAGAGCGAGTGGATGGACTTGTATAAGATGATGGGGCCCTTACTAGAGAGTGAGTGGATGGGCTCACCATAAACTTTGAGCCTCTTCATTGAAGAGTGAGTGAATGAGCTTAATGTAGATTTGCAATTATACAATCCAAAGAGATAAAGATTTAACTTTAGCGTGTGAACGCCTTTTGATTTGTAATAATTTGATAATGGTTACTGAATGATTGATTTATATTATTATCATGATCTGTCTGGACTTATTTATAATGGAATGTTGGACGATACTAGATGATTTGTAAGTGATGCTCCAATCATGGGCAATGCACTGCTATGATTTATATTGCATAATGCATGATATATAAATGATGATTTACTCCTGAAAGAATATGGGACGGAAACGATTTATGATTGACATTAATGTAAGAATCCAAGTCCTTAGCCATGTGGGTCTAGAGTGACCTTTGATTCGAAGGTGAATCCAAAGGAGCCAGATGATTCACCATAGTTAATCTCGTAGGTAATCAGAGAGCACAACTGATGGAAATTTGCTAGTCTCGATGCATGTTCTTGATTAGAGAATGCTGTATATCCACAAAACCATGCTTTGGAGGGCAGGTTTTGTTGGCAAACTTTCCATGATCTCAAAAAGAATTCAGAACAGAGAAACTGGACTATAAAATTATGAAGGAATGAATTGGGAAACATAGAAACTACAAAAAGTGATAATATGAACGAACTCAAAAAAAAAATGATCAAGATTTGACCAACTAAAACCAGTCGGCACCGATCAAAATTAGTCATTACTGAATGGTTTGGCTACCTTGTTTTGAGTGCACTAGTGCGAGGACTTGAGCTGTGCTAGCGAGGGCTAGTTTTTGGTCAACAAAGACCGGTCCGCACTGATAGGTTTTGTTGGTACCGATTAGTTTGGTATCTTGGAAGTTGTTCGCGTTGACTCGTTCTTCATGTTGGAACCTCAGATCTGAAAATATTTTTCCCATTCGAACCTGATATGGCGATTTTCATGCTAAAGTCTATCTATAAATAATAATCCTTCATCAACTAAAAAAAGGATCAAAATCTTCTTCTTCTTCTACAACAATAGATTTTGAGCAAAACCAAGATCGAACCATTGTATTTGGAGATTGATTATAAATTGTATATCTATAGAGAATTCATTTATAAAACAATTAAGTGGAGTATTTTTTATTATAGTCCACTGGAGACTTGATATGGATTTATGAAATGGCGGTTCAGTTTGATATGTCTTATTATGGTTAATTGATTTTAGACATATTTTGAGATGATTTGTTTTATGGTTAAGTCATAATCGAGTTTATAAAATGGCGATCTTAATTGATATGCCTTTTAATGATTATTTAGTTTCAGACATATTTCTGTTATGACTTACTAGTATGGGCCCGTGCTCCGCACACGGGCTGTTTGTGTTATTGTATATGTTGTTTTTGAGCGCAAATATGTAAATGAAAAGAAATGGCATTTTTGGAATTTCAAAAAGACACCGAGTAAATCAGTTCAACGTTCTTTATTAATAGTAGAGATTATTGTTAAGTTATATATTTACGTCATCAGTATCTCACCTCTTTGTTAAATATAGTGACCCATTTATTTTGTAATACTCAGGTCAGATCGAGACTCTATGGGTATAGAGGCTCGTTGACTTTTGGATTTGTACTAACACTGAAGTAGACTATTTTGACTATTTTAGTTTACCTCAACCTTATATATATCGACATTTAGGAGGATATTTCATGTGTATTATTTAGTAGTCGTTGTGTATCTGATACAATATTTTGGACGTGATGTATATATTATGTGAGTCTAGTACTGATATTTTGTAGACTCGCATTTTATCACGTATATGATGTATATTATTTCGCTGTGATCTGTGACTCAGATTCTGAATTATATGTATTATATACTATTTTGAATGTTCTTAATCCATTTGTCTATTACTTTGTATTAACATTGTTGTCAAAGTTTTTAGTTCAAATCCTCAAATCGTAATAAAGATGTGTCGATTTTAGTACAAAGATATATTCACATTCGATCGTCCTTAACCAACCGTGTTATTAGACAACATTACTTGTAATGTTCTATAATGATATGGATATAATGATAGGGTTGTTACAGCTTAGCGGTTAGCTATTCTTTTGTTCTTTTGTTAACTTATTTGAGGGCCGTGCTAGTTTGCTCGGCTGCTATTTCAAATATTTGTTGCAATTTGGCGTAAATTGTGGGTCCTTCGAAAAAGCCGTCTAAAACCGCATAATTTGATAGAACATAAACCGGGCAACATATCATAGACAAATCGTGCATCCCCGCACGGTTTGTCGAGCAAACAATTGGCACAGACTGAAGCTCTTCTTGCTTCCATATGGTTAAACCTCCTGAACCCTGATTAGGCTAGGACAACTATATACATTGGTATAACATCCACTTATCATTTTGTCGAACTCGAGCAACTAATGACAATTGTAAACCTTGGCTATTAAAAAATAAAACACAGACAAACACAGGTAACGAAGATAAATAAACTCCCGCAAAATAATATTTTTGATAGTACATTCAAGCAAGAGCAAACATGAAGTCAAACCGACATAAAAAGGAAAACAAAGACGGAAAATTTTGCAGCATAAAGCTCTTGCTTATGCTGCTACTTTCTCTTCATTTGGTTTTACTTCTTCAGCTGCTGCTTCAAAAGTTTCTCCAGGTACTAGATCCGGAACATCGTCATCATCCTCATTTTGGGTTGCAGGTACTGCACCCGCATTGTTGGCTTCCTGTTTCTGGAATTGTGCTGCTAGTTTCTTCAAATTTTCTAGGTTATCTGGACCTGCAAACATAACACATCCAATAAGCATACATAAGAAGTATCTGTAACAGCTTACTTGTGTTTGAATGTTTTGAAGCAACTTACAAGGAAGAAGGATAAGTTGCTGATAAGTCTTTTATAACTAAATTTCATCAAACTTTAGTCTGATCTACCAAAACACTTCTATTAGGGTAAACATAGCATATCCAAGAAACATTCATAAAAGGTAATCGAAACAGCTTATAAGTTACTCATTTGCATCTTAATGTTTGGCCGCAACTTATAAGGAAGAGACATAAGTTACTAATAAGTTGTAAGCAACAACTATTTGCTTATGCTTATTTTAATTTTGGAAACTAAATTTCATCAAACTTTAATTTTATCCATCCAAACACTTCAATTTTTTTTTTACCATTTACTTTATAGTACTTTAAAACTTAAAAGTTAAAACCCGAAATAACATGCAAGCGATTATAAAAAAGTTCACAAATGTGTTATTGAATTGGTATCTACAAGACCTGCTTTTTTTTGATAAAGATATGAAGATAAACTCATAAAGTTAATAGGTATATTGGTTAAATTATAAGACTAGGGATACAAAAAGAAATTACCTAGCTGGTTGAATATGGATGGTAGAATATCCTGCAGTCCTGTAACAAGCAAATCCAATTTAATAAGAGCCAAAATCAAGATGTGATGTCCAAAAAATATTTCAAGTATAAAATCCAGAAAGTGAATAATTATAAGGAAATGAAATTACTTTTTGTCTGGCAGGTACCACTGACAACCCATGTATTTGCTTGAATTGAAGCTTGCACTGCATGAAAAAAAATACATAGAGGTCAAAAGTCAAGTAACATAACAAGTATTATAACAGATATATAAAACACACACACACACTACTCCCCCCCCCCCCCTCTTCCCCCCTCTCTGTTTGTTACCTTTAGGATTCAGAAATTGGATGACAGAATCATCTTGAAAAATGTTGACTTCCTCGATAGCAGGAATGCTGTTCACTCCAATTCTTTTTAAAGTGCTTTGAAGCTTTTTATCATCTGTGGTATTGGATTTGTGAACTGCCTTCTTCTTTCTGAATATATAAGTAGAATATATATAACATCAAGAAGAAAAGCATCGTACAAAAGGCAAGCTAACAATGTAAAGTTAACAGACAAATGTACACCATTTTCTACTGCATTATATACTATCCACCCTACATGGATATTAAAATTATTTTTCATTTCTATAACAGGATCAATATTGTACAATTTGATTCAAACAGTTCTCCGTATAATTTATATTATCGTGTGCAAGTTCAAAAGCAAATATCATAAATCATCATACAGTCCAAAACAGTCACCGGCTGAAACAAATCAATCATCACCCTGAGAAGTTTTCTTCAGAAAGTAAACTTGGATACACATAACTATTTTAGTTTCAGAACAGTAATTCCATCAATAAATCTTGAACTATTTTGGGAATAACACTACTAGTACATTAAACTTAACACTCTAACATTCAATTAGTTGGAGTTACCTTCTCATCATAACCTTTTTCAAAAAATTCTGATACAGTTTAGCAAAAATAATTGAGACACAAGGATCGCTCCAATAAAGTGAATACTGTGAGTTAAATCTAAAATGTCAATTATAGCAGAAAATTATGCCAAAACAGTTCACATAACTTCTTTGAAATAGATTGAAGCCATATACTAACAGACATGACAGTAGCAATTTTCCTGTTTCCTATATATATCGCACTTGTATGCGAGCAATTTTTTTTATTGATTTAGCGGGTAATAGAGATTAAACATAATCAATATAAGTAGAATATCTAAATATCTAATATTTAAAATGTCATCTTCATTGCAACTATTGTTATGGCTAGGATTTTGAAAAACTAAATATCACCGATGATGAGCTAAAATGTTATCAAACTAACCAGCTTTCTTTAATACAGCATTTAGCATTGAATTAAAATAAATTATGTGAATATTGTGATATCAGCATTTCTATCAAGAATCCCTCTTAACAATGGCTTTTAGACATATTCATTAGGCTATTATTTATATTGATAGTTTACTCTACGTAATAAGTATTGGCATCAACAGTTTACAGAATTAAAACATGTTAAACACCTGCGCACAGTACCCTTTCCACCAGTGCGAACAGCACCAGCCATCTTAATAAGTTTCTCTCGGTCCATCTGTATCCCAACCAACAAATACTCAGTGCAAATTAATCTAATATTCACACAATTACTTTTCAGCAGTGATATAGAAAATTGCAATATTAAAGAGGCCAAAGTTAAGGACTAATGGGTTATGATCTATTAGGGAGAAACGAGCAATTGTTAACTGTGCTTACATTTGAAACATAGTTAAGGCATTAAAAGTCAGATACAGCTTAATCAGCTAATTTCAGTTTTTTTAAACCTTTACAGTACATCACTACCATGTCAATGTTTACATTAAAAAAATGGAAGTGAAATATATTCATTTTTAAACATATGTTGATCAGAGTGTAAGCAGTAACTACAAGCTATTTCCCAACTATACTTGCACTTTAGGAACTAGGATTGAGAGTAACTGTTTACTAAGCGCAAATGAACGCAACAAACTATATCAATTTAACAAATTCGTAGTTAAATTTGTAAGGAAACAAATCAAACAAAAAGTTTTTTAATTAACCACCTAAGCTAATTTAGAACTTAATCAGCTATTTATCCCATTCAACATTTAAACAAAAAGAAAATGAAGAATGCAAATATGAAAAAAGAAAAAGATAAAAAAAAACTCAATTAATTTATACAAATTCCCTGATGATGAATCATAGTAAACTGAAAATGGACAGATAAACAAATTTCCTTAAACAATAATGAAATATACGATTATCTATGAAAATACTAATTTACACACAATAATAAGTAACGTAAACACGCAATCGATCATAAAAACGAAATACTAATCGAGATTTTACGAAATTAGGAACGGATAGAAACCTGCTGCGAGTGAAAGGTTGACAGCCGCTAATAAAATTAGGGTTTTTTGAGTGGAGAGGATTAGTACTGTGCGATATGATTGCTGGGCTTTGAAGTGGATTATTTTACGGGAGTTATGGGCCCGATATGTATTGCCATTTTAAGCCCATTTATATTACAATTAAAGTAAAAGAACCATGCCGCTAAATAGTTGATTGGTAACCGTAAATTTACAATTGCACAAAGTCACAAATTTTTTATTGCATTAAGAATTTGACTAGGATAAAATGATAAATCCTTTGTTATTGATTATAACACATCAACCTTATATTAACATTTTGGTTTATTTCGTTTGATATAAAAAAGTTTCTTAATTAATCATAAATTATTTACAACAAATAAGTTTGATAATCTCGAGTTTAAAAGTTAGAAAAACTAAAAGAAAACATCATCATGAATAATACCAAAAACATCTACTTGAAATTATATATATATATATATATATATATATATATATTCGAATATGTTCATGGTTAGGATTAATTAAAATAACGAAAAAACAAAATTAATATGATTGGTAAAAATTTCATTATTGTTGGTTTTGACATTTCTTTATCGTTACATTTACCATTGATAACGATAAGTAACTGTTACCATGCCCATAGCATCGATACATTGATATAGCTTGATATTAGTTACTAATTTCTTGGTATTTGCATGGTAAGGACAAATATATCATTATCATAACAACTCTAACCATGTCACATGTGGGTGGATAGTAGGTATACTGTAACATCCTCCATTTCGAGACCTAAAAACTAGGTACCAATGATGCTGCAATCATCGTTACTATCATTTTCCAATCACAAAATGAGATCTGTTATTGTATCATTAACACCAAGATCACATGAATTGAAAAAAAAAATCATTCATTCATCACACGTTCCAATACATAACTCATCAATTACAATGCTTGGACAGAATATAATAATTAAAATTTTTAATTTGAGTGGCATATGATGATGCCACATTGAGTGATTGGATTCACAACTAAGGACGGTTATAAATTTCATCATTACATACATATAAGCAACTATGTTGACCAATGAAATAGATATTAAATATTAATACCAACTTATCTTCTACACATCTTCGGTAAGCCTCTATCTGGAAATTCGTACTCTCAACCTACTTAAATGAGTACTCGAGAGTTTCAAGGGAAATCAAAACTTCGGGTGAGATAGAAAATCTAGTATGAATAATATTAGTCATCCCAAAATAAAATAGGTCCATAGCGAGACTACGCATGGAATGGACGGGTTTGCCCCTCACTAGTATCCCATCAAACAGATGTTAAAAGTACGTCCATAGGATAAGACAAGAGATGCCTAAAGCACTATGTGTAGGATCGAATTAACTATAGATGAGACGTGAATTTGGTTTGTTACAAATTCACATGAATAATAAAAATTACAGCACAGATAATGATAGAATAAATACGATAATAAGAGCAACACACGAATTTATCCATCTTCGACAAAGCCTGTATACTGTTGCCCTCAAGATTTCTACTAAGATTAAACAATCGACCGCTTGCAAATTCCATGTAAACTTGCGACTATCGTTAACCCGACTGTTCAAAACCTGAGCCTAGAAACCTTGACTCAGCTCTATCCTTAAGTTGAGAATTTCCTGAACTACATCTCATTGTTCAATCCTAAAATAAACTAGATTTTTAAATTTAAAGTTAAATACAATAAAAAAAATAGAAAACCTAAAATATATATAAATTTAAGAATAAAAGAGTTTGGCCCAAAAACAGAACGTGGTCTTCAAGTTGATTAGCCTCTTTATCTCTTGTCTTCCAAAGCTGATCTTTTTTATTTTCTAGGGTTTCCTTTGATTCTTGAAAGTCGCCGATTCTATAATCAATTGATGAAATCTCGCCTTTATCTCCTTGTCGATCAATCTCTTCAATGGCTTGGCGATTCATTACTTCGGTAGCTTCTTTGTAGAGAACTTCTACAGTTAATACTTTGGTATGAATTTGATTTTATAATTTTATTGTATCGTACTTGACTTGATTTATTTGCAATGATTATATGGTTTACATAGGAAGTGATTTGATAACGATCTTCCTTAGATTTTCTTATATTTCGTGAATTTTGGTTTGAATATTTGTGTTCAAGAATTTTTTTTGTTGATCTCGGTTGTTGATTATTGATTGATCTTTGGATTTATGGTTTTGAGGTTATTCACTTGTCCACTCCTTATATTTGTTTTCTTTTGGCTGAAAATGTTGACATATTCAACTTTGAATTTTTGCATTTATTTTCCTTTTTGTATTCTCTGTACTTTCGAAATCTAACTTGTTCGAAAATCTAATTCTGGCCTGATTTTTCCAGCTTGTTCAGATTTGCTTCAGCTTAAATATGTAGGCTGG
The DNA here is from genome assembly GCA_030765085.1 of Allium cepa. NCBI lineage: Eukaryota > Viridiplantae > Streptophyta > Magnoliopsida > Asparagales > Amaryllidaceae > Allium > Allium cepa. Next base: position 907,196,620 of record CM060937.1, read on the forward strand.
TCTGACATTGATCTGTACACTTGATTATTTATTTCTATGTTATGTTCTTGAGTGCGTTTCCTTGTGCATGTGTGCATTTATCTACTAATCCTTGACTGAACTGGTTTGTTGCTTGCTCAACATAAGATGCTCCTCTGTACACTCCATCATTTTTCACATACACACACATGTATATATGTGTGCATTGGCGTATCATTTCCTTGCCTGAACTTTTGTACATCCATGTCTTGCTTTCTTTTATATGCGTGCATGCATGACCATTTGTTTGCCTTGTGCTTGGCGGCCTTGTGTGTGTGTTTGTTGCTCCTGATGTGCATTTTCCATGTGCCTTGAATGAACAATTTTTGTTGCGTGATACACTCTTTGTATTTCCAGTGATTGTGCATTTTTGTTGCATTTGTGCACATTTTCTAGTCTTTTCTTGCTTGCTCACTTGCCTGGACTTGAATTAATTTCTAAGTACACCACTGTGTTGTGCATATTGCCTTTTGTGTGTGTGTCCGTGCTTATGGATCCTGAGATATTCTTACACGTGTACACGTATGTGTGCATTGTTGTCTCTTTGTATGAATCCTTGTATTTGACATTCTTATGCAGTGCTGCACCTGACTTTGTTTGGCCTTATTCCCTATATTGAGCCCAAACCATTTGGGATTGACCTTATGTACACTTCCACTCGCATATGTTTGCATTTTGCTACTTTGTTTCTTGCTATTGTGCACTGTGTTGCATCTTGCTTGTGCTTTTGATCTTTCAGGCGTGTGTACTGTGTTGAGCTTAAAGAATAACTTTAGGCTTGACCTTGTTGGTTTGATATGTAGGAACATGCTTTTATGTGCTTTGTACATGTATACAAGTTTGGTATGTGCACTTGTGCATATGCATTGGGTGGCTATTTAAAATATGAAAAGGAGAAAAACCACCAAACTGAATCAATGTCGAGTTTAAATATATTTATATTTTTGTAGTTTTAATTTGTTCATTTTTGTTTTTTTACTACGTTGTTATTTGACATGTAAAGTTGGTTTTTGTCTAGACAAGGGCTGGAGCAAGAAAAAAATGCGCATTCGAGTAGAACTTGTATACGAATAGTGCATTCGGAAAAATGTAATTGGAAAATATTGTATTTGAAAAAATGTGTTGTAGAGTAGAAAATTGTTGTCTATGAATAGTATAGGAAAATTATGGGAACTCTTGTTGTAATTGTATGTATTATTAAAATTTTATTGTAACAAAATATTTGTTGAAATAAAATTTTATTCATTTGCATCTTTCTGTGATATTGCAATAGTAATGCAACAAACGCACGCATGCATGCGCAAACCCACACGCACAAGTATATATATATATGTGTGTGTGTGTGTGTGTGTTTATTATCATCAAACAAAAATCATAAACTACTATATTCTATGCTCTGCTCTCCTTATCCATCTGTAATACCAAAGGTTAGAACGTAATCAAAACATTATACAAATGTGATAAAAATGAATAAGTCCTTATTTAATAAAGTCCATGTGTCATAAACTCTCATATTTTCTTTTCCCATTCTTTTACTCATCTCTTCAAGTGAAAAATACAACGATATAATTTTTACACAGTCACTATAAACCTATTTGTTTTCATGGGCCAATTAAAAACCGATCAGGTTGAATCAAACCTGAACCATGTGAAACCATGACTTTTGTTATCGTAAGAATGTCAAGATATCCCATAACAATAAAATATAGTGATTGTCCTCACTTGATCCTCAGATGCTTTAACATAAGTTTTAGCCTAAATGTTGGCGAAGCCTTAAAGCATTAGGATGTTAACCTTTTGGTAACCGAGTGGCTTTGTAACATCCCCCTACTTGGAGGTCCAAAACCAACGACTACGGATGCTATAGTCATTCATAGTTATTAATCTTCAGCGACCAAATACGACGGTGTTAGATTCAGTGATACACAGATCACAAAAATATGGAAAACTTTTGACAATTCAAAAACATATTTCCATATTCCATTCAAAACAATTCATGTTCATTACGTAATCCCAAAATGTTAACCATGTTCAGCAAAATATAATTATTACACTTACGCCAAGAGCGAAATATGAAGATGCACCCTTGGTTGATCAGAGTATATCATAAGGCTAATAAATCCGCCTTTACAAACAAAACACACAGTGGAAAAGATATTCCTAAATAACTATATGCCTCTTGCATACCTCTGAAAGCTTTATTCATCTAAGAAGAGAATCTGAAAACCCTAAATCTCAAACTACTCAAAATCAATTGAGTACCCGAGAGTTTAAAGGAAAAACAAAAACTTCGAGTTAAACATAAAGCTTGATATGAATAATAGTCTATCATCTCAAACCAAATAGATATCTAGTAAAACCACGCCACATAGTGGAACAGGTTTTCCCCTCACTAGTATCCTAAAACCTTTATAAAACCATATACTGTGCTCCTGCATCCACAATGGTTAAAAACATAGCATTTCAAAACATTATAATGATATGCAAAAAAAGCAAATCAAATCTGAATTACCCATCCTCATTCATTCTGACTATCTATCTCAGTTATAGTTTATATAATTACTATTAGTCTATTAGTTTTCATGGACTAACCAATAACCAGTTAAATATTTAAGGACTCCCTGTCCAATTACATAGTTTTCATGGGCTTACTATGAATCTGTCAATCTGACATCTTCCTTTACACATAGTTTTCATGGGCTAATTACGAACCCGTCTATCTGACAACCTCTTTTATACATAGTTTTCATGGGCTGACTATGAACCTATTGGCTCCCTCCAATATCATACAATTTTCATTGGCTTACTGTAAACCTATTGGCCCATGCCAATATCTTTCCTTTATATTTTAACATCCTATATTCTGGTCTTCCTGACCTCTTGGATGCAATTCCACTCATTTAGGAGTTTATTCAATTTATATTCACAACTGGGTTAACCTAACTGGTTCTCCTACCATTTTCCCCAAAAATATAGTTATGGGTCCATTATAAAGTGAATATATTCATATTAGAAGGGGCAATATAACAATATAGCAATACTGTAACGACCCGTAAAATTTTAAATAAATTAATTATTAATTTTATTAAATGTTTGTTATCTAATATTGGAAAAACAGAAATTTGTGACTCATTAATGAAATAATAACTTAAATGAGATGTAATAATGCTAATCCAAGTTAAATATTAGCTATTTGAATGAAGTCACAGTTAATGGAATTAATGTAAGTGTTCTACTAGGCTATAAATCGAATATAAGAAAACAAACGTAAATATTGAATTTATTTAGTGAATTAATATATATTGAATGGTAATTGAATAAAATCAATGTTTAGTAAGAAATCATAACATTGGTTTGGGAATGATAAACTTATAAAAATGTGAAAGAGAGTTAATGATAACAATTATTATAAGTTAATCATTTATTTAGTCCATAAAATCAAAATTTGTAATCAATTGCAATGAATCTCAATTCAATGTTATGTTAGTATAAATTAAGGAAATAATTGGAAATAATGTTAATTCTATTCATAATATGACAATTGGTTGAATGAAAATAATGGATATCAAGATTTATTAATTTATTGGAATTTAAACTTAATAATTGGATTAATTGCAATTAAATGAAATTAAGGCTAACATTGAAATTGATAAATTAATCAACTCTAAATTGACATCTAAATTTATTTAAATTAGCGTAAATGATTAAGAAATTTAAAAATGATGAAATTTGTTAATTATAGAGTGGAAATTGAAAACTTGATTTAATTAATCAATTATTTATTTATTTAATTAATTAGAAAATAGCCATTTTGGCCACTGACTTAGATTTCGAAGAAACTAGTTTCATCGGATCCGTAACGATGAATTATTGTAGGATTTCAAGTTTCGTAGCGATCGGGCTTTGTCATTTGATCGTACGGACTCGAAACGCCTAGAAATCAGTTTGATTGAAATCAATTTGAAATAACTTGATTTCAGCATAACTTCTTCATACGATGGAATTTGGACTTGAAACCTGTTCCATTGATTTTAAAATACTCTAAAACATTTATTTCGATATATGGGTTGACTCACTTTCGTTCCGGAATTGGAACAAGCTTTTCGGGCCATTTATCGTTCAACTTTTGATCCAAATCAATCCGGTCCATTCTAATTTCAGCTTTGCATATATATATATATATATATATATATATATATATATATATATATACACACAAACCCTAGCAGCCATTCTATTTCTCATTTCTGTACGTACAGAAATTGTCTGTTGCTCCTCTTTCTCAATGGCAGACAAACTCTAAAATTCAAAATCCAATTTCAATTCAAAATTCTACCTCAAAAATTCAAACTCCTCAATACATATCAAATTATATATCGATCTGAAGCTCTCGATGAGCACATCTCAGATTTGAAATTTGTTTTTCAATTTGAAGCTCTTTTGTCCAAAATTAATGATCAATTCTCGGTCGTTCATCGCGTGTTGATCAACTTCATCAGTTTGTCGAATCAGGGTCATCGTTGTGTAGAGGAGACTGAAGGGATGGCATCGGCATGTTTCTTTCAATGATTGGACGGCTAGATCGTCGACAGAAATTGGACTAGGGTTTCGGTACGGGTGGCGGAAGGTGGCGGTTTTGGCGACTGGAGCGCGCGTGAGGGTTCGTAGGCGTTGCAGAGGTGGAGGGCGACTCGCCTGATGAACGCGCACGTGGGCGCGAGCGCGTGGGGTGGTTGATCGCGTGGCGGCTTCGATCTGGTTCAAGACGATGGAACTGCACGCATACGTCTGTAGGAGAAGGAGATGATGACGTGGCATAGTTGAGGGGTTAGTTATTTATTTTGTTTTAATTTAAATTTTGTTTTCAAGTGATCTAACGCGTATAACTTTTGCATACGATGTCGGAATTATGCACGGTTTTCTCTGTTAGGTTTGTATTGGAATTCCGGACATATTTGCGCTAGGTTGGACAAATTATGAGACAGTTTGAATTTTAGGTTTAAATTGTATTTAAATTTAATTTAAATTCAAACGGTGAGTGTTTTAACCCACTAACAACTTCTAAAATTTCTTATGTTTGTTAAATTGATTTATGATGTGATTAGAAATTTATTTATGACTATTTGGCATATTTTGAATCATCATCTCAGTTTATTTATTGAATAAAATAGTTATTCAATTTATTATTGAATATAAACTGCTAGTAAATACCGGTTATTTATTTTCTATTCTATATTGATGTTATTGATTTGATTGGATGATGATTGTGATAAATGTTTGGTGATTGATATTGGATGAAGGGATGTTGTATTTATATTGTTATAAACTATAATTTGTTATCAATTTTATTTCATTCGGGATTGCGGTTTGAAATGATATACAACCGCATTTATATTTTAAATTACGGATTGAAATGATAAATATCCGTATCACTTGACCATAGGATATAAATTTTTTATACAGACACCTTGGTCTATATATAAAATATTTTTGAAATAATTTCTATGGTTTTGTAAAGAAATATATGGTTTTATATCAATATCGATTTAGATACTATATAAATGTTATTTTATTCTTGATTTTAAGCTATGTATAAATTGTTTCAATATAGAATGAATTTAATAATAAAGTTTGATTTTATTGAAGGTAATATGGTTAAGTAATTAAATTATATTTTTCATAGAGTTATAATGATTTAAATAAATTAAGGTTGGAAGATAAATTAGAAATTATTTTGAAATTAAATTTACTTAAGAATTAAACTCAAATAAGTTTGATTTGAAGTTTATTAAGTTTGAAATTCTGAAAGGTATGATTTTTATCACTTGATTTTGCTCAAGATGATTTAAATGAATATTTCAGGTACAAATGAATTGAAGGAAATAATTAGTTATTTGTAATTTGGGTTCTACATAAATGATAATGAATTTGTTAAATAAGATATTTCAAAACTAAATATTAGAAAATTGGATTTGATATATATATATATATATATATATATATATATATGAAATTACCAAACTTAGTTTTGAAAGTGTTGAATACTTAAAGTTTGAAATATACTGAATTTGAAATGGTTTATTCTATGGATCAAATCTGATTTGAAATCGATATAATTTGGAATAGTTTATTTGGGAACTGAATCGTATTGAAATTTATGATTGGGATTTGGTTAAATATAAAATGTAGAAATTCGAGTTGTGTCGGATTAGAGTTGTGAAAATTGAAGAAGCTATTTTATTATATAAATTAATTTAAATATTTAAACTATTTAAGTGGTGGAAGTTATGTTCAAAGTATGAGTTTCAAGGTACTATAATTTGAAAGTATTATGGTTTTAGAAAGGATATATTTGAAATAAAATGATATCGTATTGATTTGGTTTTTGAAAAGGCAATGATATTTTGGTTTTAAAGTATTAACTATTTAAAATGACCGCGATATTATAATAACGTTTGGTTGTTAAAGAGACCGGGATCGGAAGTTGTCATACCCTCTGCCAACTCCAAAAACCACTTTAACAACCGTGTACGCAGTGGAGATTCCAGAATGAAGTAGGATGGTGGCGACGCTCTATTAAGGTATATACATGGACCCGACTCCCGCGAGTTGGCATAAGGTGGCTAAAACAGGAGCGATTCTCGGGCCAAGGAGGTAGCCCCTCTTATCAGACACACTCCTTCGATATTATACTCTAACTTTTGGATTGATTCGGTGGCCACTTTTGATTTTTGATTTTGGGGGTGTGGCTCGAGGTGGGCGGTAGTAGCTGCTACGCGTTACCACGAGCCCGGATGCGTAACTGGTATATCTACCATGGCATTGCCTTGTGTGCTGTGTCGCCTACCCTATCGCTTCTTGTACGAGTTTGGTTTTCTTCCGTAGCCCGTGTGGTATCCTCTTGTGGTTTTCCGATCAGGAGGAACCATGATACTGAATGGACCCCTTAACGCTATTACATGTAAGGGATATATGGGTAACCCCTTAACGCTATTTAAAAGTAACTTTATTTTACTATAGACATTATTATAATAGCGAAATATTACTACATAGTAAATAGTTTAACGGATCCTTAGGAGATGTGAATCCTGAGCCTCTCTTAAGTTACTACACTCACGTTAGACACTGGATAGGAGATGTCAAATCCCGTAAACATCTCTGACGCTGTTCCACTCATATTATTTACAGTTGGTTTAACTTACATAAGATCTTTTAGTTCTGACTCGAGTGTTTTGTCTTTTCAATTCGCTCGGCTCAGTCTGAGCATTTCAGGATTCGAAGACTTTATTTCTTGAGGACGAAGGCAAAGATTTCATTTCTATTATTTATTATATTATTCCATTGTATTCATGAAGTTCCGCTGCATTATTTATTATTCTCCTATATGTGTAACTCTGATATGTATTGTATAAGTATAATCAAATGTTTTGTAAAACAGCTTCATAAACTGTTATTTGATTATTATATTTTGTCATTCCACTGTGAGATTCTGTTTTGTTTTTCTTTCTCTGTTTTTTTTTCTTATTCACCGCAATAACAATCCGCCCTTCTGTATGGTTTGAGTCTGACGTGTGTGGTTTATCGACGATTTAAAGCGCACAAAAAGGCAGGATGTTACACGTGGTATCAGAGCTTTGGTTTAACGATAAACCTTAGCTTTGTGGGGTCTGACTCTTCATTAATAGGGTAGTAATACCTTATGATGAGTCGCCGAGCATATATATTTATATATATGAGAGAGCGTATTTGTTAGTGTTATAAAAGGGTTTTGATATTGTGTTAATTTGTTCCGTTTCTTATTTATAAATTCTAGTTGGTGCATAGGATGTTATGACATCAATAGAGATTTCTAAACACTCAATAGGACAGGCCGACACAATACTTGTTTTGAATATAGGTGAATGAAATAATTTTGCCTATTATATTTTCTATAGATAAAGTAATAAATTTTATAAAGGTTATAGTTGGTTGTTATATATTTGTTGTTAGGTTGTGAATTTTATAAATATTGGTTGAGAAATAAAATTTACAAAGAAAATGAATATGAAATTTGAAAATTTTAGAATTTACGTTCCGAGGTTTTGGAAATTTCTTTCGAATGCTTTTGGGATATAATAATAATATTGTCAGAAGTATTTTCTGATATATATATTTCAATATAATTTGAAAGAATTATTTTAAAGAAACTTTGAAAAGAAATAAGCCCTGTACTCCCCTCTTTATCGCTGGAAAATAATTTCGGTGATGAGTGCACGCATCATCAACATTCATTTTCGAGTTTCGAAGTAGGAATGCCACTGTAGTAGTTTTATTACAGATTTATTTTGATAAACGGTACAAATTTTAAATTGTTTTAAATATAATTGGATATATAAATTGTAAATGTATACATCTATCTATTATTTTTAAAATGATTTGAAATTTAACCCGGTATTTAGTTTTTAAGTTTCTGTTAATTAATAGTTTTAATATCGTAGTGAAATGGAATGTAACTAATTTATAATCTATAAAAGCAAAGGATATGATTATTGAACATTAGATTAATTAAAAGAAATAAGATAAACTTGTGTAATTTTCAATTGCATTCTTAAAAACATACATATAACTTACCGAGAGATTTAAAAAGTTGAAGTGTTTAATAAGAAAATGTAATGGATATTATACAAGTAAAACTTGAAGTAATGAAAGTATTCAATAAAATTCTTTAATAAATAAGAATCTGATGTGTAGATGAAAGGCTACTAATTAGATATAATAAAAAGGTAAGTATTATAAATAAATGAAATGAACACTGAATGAATGAATGGAAATATGAAAGGTTGCAAGAAATAAATGTGAAATTAAAAAGATAAATTATTATATGAATGAAAAGGAAATCAAACAACAAATGTTATGAAATGAAATTGATAATAAATGAACTTGATCTATTGTTTGGAATTGTTATTGTTTGGTTTATGGTTGTTTGGGAAAGGATACTTTAAAATTATTTGGATGTATGAATAATCTATTTAGTTTCATCTAAGACTGTTGAGTAAATGGTGCACTTGTTAGTTTATTTTTCATTCTGTACAATTTAAAGTTTTTGAATCCTAACAACTATTTGTTTTGTTTAATATGAATGGACGATTTATTTATGTTGATTTTATGTGATGGTTGTATGCTTTGTTGCAAGTGATTGTTGTTTATATTGATTTATTTGTTAGTGGTTGAAACAACTTTAAATATTTCATTTTATATAATTATTAACTCTTTTTGAATTATATAAGTGAAATACAGGTTATGGAAGCAATTGCTACTGCTTTTGGTTTCATAATTAAGCGTTAATTGCACGACAAATAGGTACGATTTCGGATTACGGTTTATAGCATTATTATATTGTTTTTCCCGTGTTGGGATAAATATTATTTTGGAAATATATGTTGTATATTGTTATATTTGATATTATATTTTCTCCCGAGCCTCTCCGTACAAAGGAGACTCTGCCGAAATTTTTGGACTTAGAAATTTTTTTGAAAATGTTTTCCAAACTTTATTAATTTGAGTATAAAAAAGATTTAATGGTTATAAATTGGTATATTTTATTTAGATTATTTAATTTTGTAAATTTATTTGTTTATAAAGTTAACATTTTTGAATAAGATATTGTTTACTCAATTCTTTCCTTCCTTTTTCCTTTTCGAGGACGAAAAGTTTTGAGTGGGGGAGAGTGTAACGACCCGTAAAATTTTCGATAAATTAATTGTTAATGTTATTAAATGTTTGTTATCTAATATTGGAAAAACAAAAATTTGTGACTCATTAATGAAATAATAACTTAAATGAGATGTAATAATGCTAGTTTAAGTTAAATATTAGTTATTTGAATGAAGTTGCGATTAATGGAATTAATGTAAGTGTTATACTAGGCTATAAATCGAATATAAGAAAACAAACGTAAATATTGAAATTATTTAATGAATTAATATATATTGAATGGTAATTGAATAAAATCAATGTTTAGTAAGAAATCATAACATTGGTTTGGGAATGATAAACTTATAAAAACGTGAAAGAGAGTTAATGATAACAATTATTATAAGTTAATCATTTATTTAGTCCATTAAATCAAAATTTGTAATCAATTGCAATGAATCTCCATTCAATGTTATGTTAGTGTAAATTAAGGAAATAATTGGACATAATGTTAATTCTATTCATAATATGACAATTGGTTGGATGAAAATAATGGATATCAAGATTTATTAATTTATTGGAATTTAAACTTAATGATTGGATTAATTGCAATTAAATGAAACTTAATGAAATTAAGGCTAACACTAAAATTGATAAATTAATCCACTCTAAATTGACATCTATTTTTTTTAAATTAGTGTAAATGATTAAGAAATTTAAAAATGATGAAATTTGTTAATTATAGAGTGGAAATTGAAAACTTGATTTAATTAATCAATTATTAATTTATTTAATTAACTAGGAAATAGCCATTTTGGCCACTGACTCTGATTTTGACAAAACTAGTTTCATCGGATCCGTAACGGTGAATTATTGTAGGATTTCAAGTTTCGTAGCGATCGGGCTTGTCGTTTGATCGTACGGACTTGAAACGCCTAGAAATCAATTTGATTGAAATCAATTGAAATCAATTTGATTGAAATCAATTGAAATCAATTTGAAATAACTTGATTTTAGCATAACTTCTTCATATGATGGAATTTGGACATGAAACCAGTTCCATTGATTTTAAAATACTCAAAACATCTATTTCGATATATGGGTTGACTCACTTTCGTTCCGGAATTAGAACGGGCTTTTCGGGTCACTTATCGTTCAACTTTCCATCCAAATCAATCCGGTCCATCCTAGTTTCAGCTTTGCATATATATACCTCGTTATAAACCCAAGCAGCCTTTCTATTTCTCATTTCTGTACGTATAGAAATTGTTTGTTGCTCCTCTTTCTCAATGGCAGACAAACTCTAAAATTCACAATCCAATTTCAATTCAAAATTCTACCTCAAAAAAACTCCTCAATACATATCAAATTATATATCGATCTAAAGCTCTCGACGAGCGTATCTCAGATTTGAAATTCGTTTTCCAATTTGAAGCTCTGTTTGTCCAGAAATTGATGATCAATTCTCGACCGTTCATTGCGCGTTGATCAACTTCATCGGATTGTCGAATCGGGGTTACCGTTGTGCAGAGGAGACTGAAGGGATGGCATCAGCGTGTTTCGTTCGATGATTGGAAGGCTAGATGGTCGGCAGGAATTGGATTAGGGTTTCGGTATGGGTGGCGGCCGGTGGTGGTTTTGGCGACCGAAGCGCCGTAAGGTTTCGTCGGCGTTGCAGAGATGGAGGGCGACTCGCCTGATGAACGTGCACGTGGGTGCGAGCGCATGGGGTGGTTGATCGCGTGGCGGCTTCGATCTGGTTCGAGACGATGGAACTGTGCGCGTACGTCTGTAGGGAGAAGGAGATGATGACGTGGCATAGTTGAGGGGTTAGTTATTTATTTTATTTAATTTAAATTTTGTTTTCAAATGATCTAACGCGTATAACTTTTGCATACGAGGTCGGAATTACGTGCGGTTTTCTCCGCTAGGTTCATATTGGAATTCCGAACATTTTGACATAGGTTTGGACAAATTCTGAGATTTTTTGAATTTTGTATTTAAATTGGATTTAAATTCAAAAGGTGAGTGTTTTAACCCACTCACAACTTCTAAAATTTCTTATGTTTGTTAAATTGATTTATGATGAGATTAGAAATTTATTTATGACTGTTTAGCATATTTTGAATCATCATCTCGGTTTATTTAAATTTATTTGAATAAAATAATTATTTAATTTATTATTGAATATAAACTGCCAGTAAATACCGGTTATTTATTACCTATTCTATATTGATGTTATTGATTTGATTGGATGATGATTGTGATAAATGTTTGATGATTGATATTGGATGAATGGATGTTGTATTTATATTGTTATAAACTGCAATTTGTTATCGATTTTATTTCATTCGGGATTGCGGTTTGAAATGATATATAACCGTATTTATATTTTAAATTACGGATTGAAATGATAAATATCCGTATCACTTGACCATAGGATAAAAATTTTAATACAAACACCATGGTCTATATATAATATTTTCGAAATAATTTCTATGGTTTTGTAAAGAAATATATGGTTTTATATCAACATTGATTTAGATACTATATAAATGTTATTTTATTCTTGATTTTAAGCTACGTATGAATTGTTTCAATATAGAATGAGTTTAATACAAAAGTTCGATTTTATTGAAGGTAATAGGGTTAGGTAATTAAATTATATTTTTTATAGAGTTATAATGATTTAAATAAATTAAGGTTGGAAGATAAATTGGAAATTATTCTGAAATTAAATTTACCTAAGAATTAAACTCAAATAAGTTTGATATGAAGTTTATTAAGTTTGAAATTCTAAAACGTATGATTTTTATCACTTGACTTTGTTCAAGATGATTTAAATGAATATTTCAGGTATAAATGAATTGAAGGTAATATTTAGTTATTTGTAATTTGGGTTTTACTTAAATGACAATGGATTTATTAAGTAAAATATTTCAAAACTAAATATTAGAAAATTGGATTATATATATATATATATATATATATATATGAAATTACCAAACTTAGTTTTGAAAGTTTTGAATACTTAAAGTTTGAAATATATTGAATTTGAAATGGTTTATTCTTTGGATCAAATCTGATTTGAAATCGATATAATTTGGAATAGTTTATTTGGAAACTGAATCGTATTGAAATTTATGATTTGGGATTTGGTTAAATATAAAATGTAGAAATTTGAGTTGTGTCGGATTTGAGTTGTGAAAATTGAAGAGGCTATTTTATTATATAAAGTAATTTAAATATTCAAACTATTTAAGTGGTGGAAGTTATGTTCAAAGTATGAGTTTTAAGGTACTATAATTTGAAACTGTTATGGTTTTAGAAAGGACATATTTGAAATAAAATGATATCGTATTGATTTGGTTTTTGAAAAGGCAATGATATTTTGGTTTTGAAGTATTAACTATTTAAAATGACCGCGGCGTTATAATAACGTTTGGTTGTTAAAGAGACCGGGATCGGAAGTTGTCATACTCTCTACCAACTCCGAAAATCACTTTAACAACCGTGTACACGGTGGAGATTCAAGAATATAGTAGGATGGTGGCGACGTTCTATTAAGGTATATACGTGGACCCGACTCTCGTGAGTTGGCATAAGGTGGCTAAAACAGGAGCGATTCTCGGGACAAGGAGGTATCCCCACTTATCGGACACACTCCTTCGATATTATACTTTGACTTTTGGATTGATTCGATGGCTACTTTTGATTTTTGACTTTGGGGGTGTGGCTCGAGGTGGGCGGTAGTAGCTGCTAAGCATTACCATCAGTCCGGATGCGTAATTGGTATATCTACCCCGACATTGCCTTGTGTGCCATGTCACCTATCCTATCGTGCCTTGCACGAGTTTGGTTTTCTCCCGTAGCATGTGTGGTATCCTCTAGTGGCTTCCCGATCAGGAGGAACCACGATACTGGATGGACTACTGGGACTATTATGTGGAAGGGCTATATGGGTAACCCCTTAACGCTATTTAAAAGTAATTTTATTTTACTATAGACATTATTATAATAGCGAAACATTACTACATGGTAAATAGCTTAACGGATCCTTAGGAGATGTGAATCCCGAGCACCTCTTAAGTTACTAAACTCATGTTAGACATTGGATAGGAGATGTCAAATCCCGTAAACATCTCTGACGTCGTTCCACTCATATTATTTACGGTTGATTTAATTTACATAAGATCTTTTAGTTCTGACTCGAGTGTTTTGTCTTTTCAATTCGCTCGGGTCAGTCTGAGCATTTCAGGATTCGAAGACTTTATTTCTGAAGGATGAAGACAGAGATTTCATTTCTATTATTTATTATATTATTCCACTGCATTCATGCTGTTCCGCTGCATTATTTATTATTCTCTGATATGTGTAACTCTGATATGTGTTCTATAAGTATAATCAAATCTTTTGTTAAATAGCTTCATGAACTATTATTTGATTATTATATTTTGTCATTCTGCTGTGAGATTCTGCTTTGTTTTTCTTTCTCTGTTTTTTTCTTATTCACCCCAGTAACAATCCGTCCTTCTGTATGGTTTGAGTCCGACGTGTGTGATTTATCGTCGATTTAAAGCGTACAAAAAGGCGGGATGTTACAAATACCATTCCTGTGGGTTTAATTTAATAGATTCTTCTTAAACCATTATAAAAACTCCTTTAACATAGCTATGGGTTTTCCTTTAAAAATAGAGTTTTGGTCATAAAACCTTCGAAACCCAGCTTTCGACTTCATAGGATAACCTCCTTCGAAAGCTCTTAAAAACATTACGCTTTTTCCTTATAATACTTTAAATTCTACCTTTCGAAACCTTTTAAATACATTAAAGAATTAGCATTTAACTTTAGAAACTTAGCTTCGAAACCAATTGAAAGTACCCTTTTCGAAAGTATAAAACTTGGTTGAAAGAAAACAATTTTACAACCCCTTTGAAAGTATCCCTTTTGAAAGCAAAGAAAACAATGCAAACCTATTCGAAAGCAAAGAAATCAACTCTTTCGGAAATATAAAACTTTTTTTTAGCTATAACTTTTTATAGGTGTAGAATTAGAATCCCTAACCTACTCCATTGTGTTCAAATGATGGTTTATATTTCCGTAGAGTGGTCACAATAAAAAACGGGCTTACGATTAGTGAGTTATGCCTATTTGAAATTTACAAACAAATCTAGAGAAAACTGCTGCAAAAGAGCTTCCGCTACATTTACAACTGCTGTCGAAAGGGAGCTTTCGACAGAGTCGAAAGATGTTTAAGTCAAAAGGTGACTAAGTCGAAAGTGCTTCCAAAAATGCTATAGAAGGGTCTAGAACTGCTACAGAAAGATATAGTCGAAAGGTGCTTTCGACATGGTCGAAAGGTGCTTTCGACATGGTCGAATGACAGATTCGTAAATAACTTGGAAACAGTTATTTTGCTAATTAAAGTATATTCTTTTAACCAACTCCTATTATTTGTCAAATTTCTATTGGTTAATGACATACTTTAACACTTTCTTTGTAGAGAAACTCCTAGATTAGATTTATAATTTCCAAAATTATTTTCAAAATAATTAATTATATTAATATTTTAATATAATTATTAAGCCTTTTTAGCTTAGAAAATTCATAATAAATCGAAATCATTTGGGAAAATTCCAAAAAATGCACCAAAAATCTGAAATAACATTTTCTACATCATATAAAATTTTCGAGGCAAAATTCATTATTTTATTATTTTAATAATTAAAACCCGAAATAAATGTCATTTTCACCTTAGGAAATTCATAAAGTATTACTATTAACTCCAAAAATTATGAAATTAAAAACCATCTCCAAAATTATGTTTTACTCAACATATCCAAAAATCAAGTCGTTTACCGAGGTTTTTACTTTAAAACCCATCATTTTAATTCCATAAATTTTCCAATAAATCACCATAAATCATTATTCTATCGAAACAATAGTTAGTAGACCCAAACATGATCAACGCAGCAAAATACATTCGGTTACTATTCGTAACCGAACCAAAACAAGAAAATATGAGATGATTTACACTATTATTCACCTTGATTAAGTTGCTGGAGTTTGAGATTTGCCCTAGCTTTAATCTTCTAGCTTTCTCTTGGATCTTCCAAGTTTGCTGATCTCCTAAGGTGTTTTAATGGCTGGCTATATCCTCTATTTTATGTCTATTTCGATTTATGAAATGGCAAGTGATAATAAGGGAGGGTTTAAGGTCGTATGGGTGTGCCTATTCCCATATTGTCCTCCTCTTATTTTCCTAACTTATAAATTTTAAACCATATTTATACATTCATTAGTTTAACCGTGACCAATTTAATTGACAATTAAATCTCAACTCCTTAATCAACCACATTATTCTATTTAATTTATCAAATCAATTGTCTTGAATAATGTCAAACAAAAATTAGGGGTGTTACAGGCTCCCCCTTTAAAGAATTTCATCCTCAAAATTCAATAAGGACTACAAACAAGCATAACAACCATGCAAACAAAA
Organism: Allium cepa; assembly: GCA_030765085.1. NCBI lineage: Eukaryota > Viridiplantae > Streptophyta > Magnoliopsida > Asparagales > Amaryllidaceae > Allium > Allium cepa. The sequence goes on from CM060937.1 coordinate 907,212,809, forward strand.
GATAGTATGTCCTATCAGCTAATAAGTCTATATAAAACAAATATAGATCATACCCTCAAAGCAGATCAGGATACGCATCTCAAATCATGCCCTCTATCTCCAAAGTACAGTCCTTCTCGTTGTCGCTCCCCTCAACTTTAACCAACTTGACTATCTTGATCCTCAATCTTTTCTCATCTATCGCTATAACCCGAACTGCTTGTCTAACAAAAGTCAAATCAGGTCTACTACAATGTCCTCCAACTCTATCTGAGGAATAGTAGCCTCTAGATCATGAACATACTTGCGAAGATGAGACACATGGAATACATTATGGACACTTGCCAAAATGCTCGGTAACTCTACTCTATATGCGAGCTTTCCGATCCTCTCTATAATATGAAATGGACCAATATAGCTCGGGGCCAACTTTCCCGACCATACCACACCCTTCATTGGTGATACCTTAATGAAAACCCTGTCTTCCATTGAGAACTCCAGGTCTTTTCGCCATTAATTTGCTTAACTCTTCTGCCTGGATTGAGCTCCCCTCATCCGTCCTCGAATTGACTCAATCTTTTCCGACGCCTCTCTAACCAAATCCGGACCTAAGACCAATCTGTCTCCGATCTCCAACAAACATGCTGGCGATTTGCATGGCCTTCCATACAGAGCTTCAAATGGCACAATTCCTATACTAGTCTGATAACTATTATTATAGGAAAACTCAACCAGATGTAGGTGATCCTCCCAAGATCCAACAAAATCTAGAACACAAGCTCTCAACAAAATCTAGAACACAAGCTCTCAACAAATCCTCAAGTACCTTATTGACTCTTTCAGTCTGCCCATCTGTCTGTGGGTGATAAGCTGTACTCATATTGAGCTTGGTACCTAATACCTCTTGTAGACTCCTCAAAATTCGCTAGTAAACAATGCATCTCTATCACTGACTATACTACTAAGAATTCCATAAAGTCTAACTATGTTCTTCATAAACAACTTTGCTAAGACATGTGTTGTTCTGGTTGACTTTACCGAAATGAAATGGAGACTCTTGGTCAACCTGTCCATAATAACCCATATGTTTTCATTTCCTCTACTTGACCTTGGAACCTTATCTATAAAATCCATCGATACCGAATCCCATTTCCAGACTGGAATATCTAAAGGCTAAAGCAACCCACTTGGCTTATGATGTTCGGCCTTCACTTGTTGACAATTAACACACTGCCTAACCCACAAGCCAACATCCCTCTTCATGCCTTCCCAATAGAAGCTTCTCTACATGTCTTGATACATCTTGTCCCTCCAAGATGAATCGTAAACCTTGATTAATGACATTCCTTTAGGACTTCTCTCCTTAAGTTCTCTTTATTTGAAATGCATAATCGTCCCTTCTTTCTCAACCGTCCTCTTTAGTCAAGACTAAAATCTTGTAGGTCATCAATCTCAGTTCCTACCTTAAGTCTTCTAACCCTCTCAGCTGAAACTGGATCTTCTCTCTACTTAGAAGCTATCCTCTCGATTAGCACCGATCGAACTTCTAAACAAGCTAACATGGTAGTACTTTGACTAGAACTAGTAGTAGATCTCACCTGCACACCACAACTGGCCAAAGCTTCTAGATCTTTCCATTCTGCCAACATCACTAACACCATATTCTAATGTTTTCTACTAAGAGCATTCGCTAGTTTATTACCTTTTCCAGGAGTACATTCTATACCAAAAACATAATCAATCAAAAACTCCAACCATCTCTGCTGCCTCATATTCAACTCCTTTTGAGAGAATAAATACTTTAATGACTTATGATCGGCATATAACTCAAATCTCTCTCCTAAAAGATAATGCATCCAAATCTTCAAGGAAAAAATCACTGTAGCCAACTCTAAGTCATGAGTAGGATATCTAACTTCATGCGGTCTAAGCTGTCTAGATGCATAAGCAATGACCTTGCCCCTCTACATACTGCTCCCAATCCAATATCACATGCATCAGTGTATGCTACCAACCCTCGGTTACCATTTAGAACTACAAACACCGGCGCATTGGTTAACAAATGCTTTAACATAAGGAATGCTTCCTCATATTTGTCGGACCAAGCAAACTACACTTCCTTCCTGGTAAGCTTAGTTAAAGGTGTTGCTATCTGCGAGAAATCCTTGATTGAATATCCGGTAATAACCAGCTAGTCCAAGAAAACTTCTGATCTTGGTCATCATTTCTGGTCTCTTCCAATTGTTCACAGCTTCGATCTTATCTAGATTGACTGACAATCCCTTCTCTAAAACCACATGACCAAGAAACTTAACCTCTTTCTTCCAAAGATGACACTTGGAAAATTTCGCCTTTAGATGATCCTACCTCAGCATCTCCAACACCACTCTAAGATGAATTTCATGCTCACTTTCATCTTTTGAGTATACTCAATGTCATCTATGAATACCAACACAAACCTATCTGAATGCTCATGGAAAACCCGGTTCATCAAATCAACGAAGAAAGCAAGTGCATTTGTCAATCCAAATGGCATCACCAACCACTCATATGAACCATATCTAGTCTGAAATGCCGTCAAAGGAATGTATCCTCCACCACTCTCAACTGATGGAACCCTGTCACCTAATCCAATTGGGAAAATATTTTTTCTCCACTCAAATGATCAAACATATCATCTATCCTCGGCAGAGGGTACCTATTCTTGATCGTCGTTTCTTTTAACTTATGATGGTTAATGCACATCCTTAACGACCCATCGAGTTTCTTTACAACCACCACGACCGCTCCCCAAGGCGAACTTCTTGATCAAACAAAATTCCTTCTCTCAAGATCCACTAGCTGAACCTTCAATTCCTTCACTCTGTCGGTGTCATCCTGCTAAGCGGTCTACTCATATGTTCAGCTCCTGACACAAGATCTATCCAAAACTCAACAGCTCGTTTCGGTGGTAACCCTGTGACTATCTGTCTCAACTATAGTTTCTAGGATTACTATTAACCTATTAGTTTTCATGGGCTAACTAATAACCGATTAAACATTTAAGGACTCCCTGTTCAATTACATAGATTTCATGGGATTACTATGTACCTACCTATTTGAAATCTTCTTTTACACATAGTTTTCATGGGCTAACTATGATCCCGTCTATCTGGCATTCTCTTTTATACATAGTTTTCATGGGCTAACTATGAACCTATTGGCTCCTGCCATTATCATACAGTTTTCATGGGATTACTATAAACCTATTGGCCACTGCCAATATCTTTCCTTTATATTTTAGCATCCTATATTATGGTCTTCCTGACCTCCTGGATGCAATTCTACTCACTCTGGAGTTTATTCAATTTATATTCACTACTGGGTTAACCTAACTGGTTCTCCTACCTTTTTCCCCCAAAATGCAGTTATGGGTCCATTATAAAGTGAATATATTCATATTAGAAAACGCAATATAACAACATAGAAATACCATTCCTGTGAGTTTAATTTATCAAAGATAGATTCTTCTTAAACCATTATAAAAACTCCTTTTATACAGCCATGAGTTTATCCTTTAAAAATAGAGTTTCAGCCATAAAACATTTCGATACCTTTGAAACCTAGCTTTTGGCTTCATATGATAACCTCCTTCGAAAGCTCTTAAGAACATTAGGCTTGTGCCTTATAATACTTTAAATTCTACCTTTCGAAACCTTTCGAATATATTGAAGTATTAGCATTTAACTTTAGAAGCTTAGCTTCGAAACCAGTTGAAAGTACCTCTTTCGAAAGTATAAAACTTGGTTAGAAGAAAACAATTTTACAACCCCTTCGAAAGTATCCCCTTTGAAGGCAAAGAAAAACCAATCAAACATATTTGAAAGTAAAGAAATCAACTCCTTCAGAAATATAAACTTTGTTTTAGCTATAAATTTTTATAGGTGTAGAATTAGGGTCTCTAACCTATTACATTGTGTTCAAATGATGGTTTCTTATTCCGTAGAGTGGTCAGAATAGATAAACGGACTTATGGTTAGAGAGTTATTCCCATTTGAAGTTTGAAAACAGAGGTGGAGAAAACTGCTACAAAAGGGCTTCCGCTACATTTATAACTGCTATCGAAAGGGAGCTTTCGACGGAATCGAAAGGTGACTAAGTAGAAAGGTGCTTACAGAAAGTTATTAAAGGGTACGAACTGTTGTAGAAATCGATAGGTTACTAAGTAGAAACGTTACTAAGTCGAAAGGTGCTTCCAAAAATGCTACAGAACAGTCCAGAACTGCTGTAGAACAGTCGAAAGGTGCTTTCGACAAGGTCAAACGGCAGAGTCGTAAATAATTTGAAAACTATTATTTTGCTAATTAAAGTATAATTTTTTTAACCAACTCCTATTCTTTGTCAAATTTCTATTGGTTAATGACATATCTTAACACTTTCTTTGTAGAAAAACTACTATAGACCATACTTTATTATTTTCAAAATAATTAATTATATTAATATTTTAATATAATTATTAAGCCTTTTTGGCTTAGAAAATTCATAATAAATCGAAATCACTAGGGAAAAATCCAAAAAATTCACGAAAAATATGAAAAGACATTTTCTACGTCATATAAAATTTCGAGGCAAAATTCATTAATTTATTATTTTAATAATTAAAACCCGAGATAAATGCCTTTTTCACCTTAGGAAATTCATAAAATATTCCTTTTAACTCCAAAATTTTTGAAATTAAAAACCATTTCCAAAATTATGTTTTACACAACATATCCAAAAAACAAGTCGTTTGGAGGTTGTTTACTATGGTATTTACTTTAAAACCCATCATTTTAATTCTATAAAAAATCCAATAAATCACCATAATTCATTATTCTATCCAAACAATGATTATTAGATCCAAACATGATCAACATAGCAAAATACATTCAGTTACTATCCATAACCGAACCAAAACAAGGTAAAATGAGATGATTTACATCATTATTCGCCTTGATTAAGTTGTTGGAGTTTGAGATTTGCCCTAGCTTTAATCTTCTAATTCTCTCTTGGATCTTCCAAGTTTACTGATCTCCTAAGGGGTTTTAATGGCTAGCTATATCTTCTCTTTTATGTGTATTTTAGTTTATGAAATGGTAGGTGAGAGAATAAGGGAGGGTTTAAGGGTATATGGGTGTGGCTATTATCATATTACTATCCTCTGATTTTCCTAACTTATAAATTATAAAACATACTTATACATTCATTAGTTTAACCGTGGCCAATTTCATTGACACTTAAATATCAACTCCTTAATCAACCACATTATTCTATTTAATTTATCTAATTAAATATCCTGAACAATGTTAAACAAAAATTAGGGGTGTTACAGGCTTAATCGATTACAGTGCAAAGCGCTACCTGGATGCTAATTCCCTAAAACTTAATGTGATTTTCTAAACGGCAGACTAGTCATTTTCTCTTGATCAGTTTTAAACATCCTAAAACATTTAGATCCTCCCGATTTCATGGATATAATTCTACTCATATGAGAGTTTAGCCTGACTGTACCCATTAATTGAACAATCTTATATGGTCATCAATTCACAATCCTCACCATCATCAATTTTTAGTGATTTTACATAAGCGAGCATAACAATACATATGGGTAATAACATAAGTAGTCAAAACATACAATAGAACATATAAAATTAACAAAATAGCTTCATCAATGTAAGCATATTTAATCATAGCCATTTTATGTATGTGTAATATCAATATATACATGTAATTAATCACTCATAAACCCAATTGTTTGTATCTAACTTTTCTTCATAAAATTTCAGCTTAGATATTTGCAATTTCCCACTATACTTCCATTTAAAAAAAATTCAGTTTATTTTTTGAAGTCATCAATAACCATACTTCATTTATTAGAGAATGTCTGACATGCAGTTAACAAATATTGTTCGGTACACTATTGACTAGATAAACTATTAGGCTTATGATTGTCCTACCCATAGCTATTAGTTATATGAACTATATGATTTATAGTTAATGTGGATATAGCTACCGACTATATGGGTAATTGGGCTATAGTTATCGCGATTATAGCTATCAAAATGCAGGCTATCGGGTTTACAACTATCGTTATTATTATTACTAGTTATATAGGTATTCGGATTCATAGCTATCATGGTTATAGTTTTCAAACATATGGGAATTTAGCTGTCATATGTATAAAATTAAGTATCATTTCCATAGAATAACACGCTAGTAGAACTACAACTTAATAATTTATCGTATAGATAAGTAGCAAGTTATCAAAGCTTCTTAACACGATATGATGTGAAAGCGATAACAAGTTATCAAAACTACAATGACATATTTGTAATTAACTTTCAAAATAATTTTTTAAAGAAAATACGTTTTACCAAAACGTATTGTATGCTATATCCCTATTGGTTAATCATCTCATATAGTGCTTTCTTTCCAGAAAAAATTTCAAAGAATATCTCCCTTATATTAATCGCCTTAATTTATTCTTTAATTAATTGATTAATTGCCATCTCTTTTCTCATTTTTCACTTTTTATTAATTCATAGCAAATAGAAATCACATGGAAAAAATATGGAAAATTCACAAAATACTAATTCTCTATTTTCTATCATCCCAAAATTTTCAGCAAAATAATTGTTCTCGTATTTTAAATAATTAAAACCCGAAATTTCACCGTTTTCCAACTTAGAAAATTTATAGGAAATTCATATTAATCTAGAAAATACTGAAAATATAAAATCATTTCCAAAATAATGTTGTCAATATTCAATGGCATATCAAAACTTTAGATTATTTAGAGGTTATTGGCATGGTTTAAAATTCAAAAAAACCTCTCTTTTAGCTTCAAAAATTCATTTATAAATTATATACTACAATCTCATGTTTTTATCATTACAAAGCATATAAATTTTCGTTTAAATATGAAAATTAAATACACAACAAAAGAGATGATAACCTTTATTAGCGTAAGTATGGAGAGAAATAAGCCTTAAACTTTCATCTTTATAAACAGAGAAATAATAAAGGAAGTTTTCTTTCTTTTCTTTAGAGTAATAAAGAATGAATGAAACACGAGAGAGGAAGAGGGATTTAGGATTCTTACATGGGTTGCGCCCTATGTTTCCCATTCCTAACCCTACTCTTAATAATTAATAAAATTTTATTTCTTTGTTTATGTGTAACATCATTACTTCCTTTTAGCTAATGATAATTTCAAAATTAAATATTTTAGCACTTCCCCATACTTAATTTATTTCCTCGCATTACTACTTATTGATACATTAAGTTTTCCATAATACATGTATAAAAAATTAGGGTATTATAGGCTCCTCTCTTTATGGGAATTTCGTCCATAAAATTCCAGTAAGGTATGGCAAAAAATGTGGCAGAAACAGATATAAATTCAACCACTACAAGAATAACTACGAGTAAAAATTTATACAACTATAATCATTCGTCGACTTAGGATATGCCTCTCTAATCCTATCTTTCGTTTTTCAAGTATGTTCTCTTTCATCATCTCTCCACTAGACATTCACTAGCATGACTGTCTTATTTTTAAGTTCCTTTGTATCTCCATATGTGATACAAACCGGTCGTCGTATATTGGTCATACTAGATTCCATTACTAAATCCTCCAAAATTATTGGTTCAACAGTAGTCTCAGGATTATGCACCTTTTGAACTGAGAAACGTGAAATACACCATAGACTTAAGGTAAAGTACTTGGTAACTCGACATGGTATGCGAGTTTCCTGGTCCTCTTTGTAATAGACTCATGCCAAAGTACTCAATACTTTCAAAAATACACAGTCTCCAACTGAAAACTCCAAATCCTTATGCGTTTGATTGGCATAAGTTTTTCTACCTTATCTAAGCTTCCTTCCTCCTTTGTTAGATTAGCCCAATCTTTTTAATTGCATCTTGGTTTATCTCCTATCTCCAACCAATATGCTTGTGACTTGCATAGTCTTTCGTATATAACTATGAAAGATGTCATTTCTATACTAGCCTAATAACTATTGTCACAGATAAATTTGACTAACTGCGAGTGGTCCTTCCATAACCTTTCAAATTCTAGTACAGAAGCTCTTAACAGATCTTCAAGTACTTATTAACCATTTCCATCTTTCCATCGGTCTATGAATGGTAGCAGTACTCATTTTCCACTTAGTAACTAATACATCCAGTAAACTCGTCCAAAATTCATAGAAAATAAAGGATCTTGATCACTTGTAGTATAAGTTCATATCCCATACAACATTAAAATATTCTTCATAGACAGTTTTACCAAACCTGATGTTTCTCTTGTTAACTTAGCAGGGATAAAGTATGCACTCTTAGTCAGTCTGTTAATTATAACCTAAATACTTTCATTTCTCATATTTGACCTTAGCAGCCCATCCATGAAATCCATCGATCTAGAACACATTTCCATTATAGTAACTCTAAGGTTGAAGCAATCTACTTGGCTTTTGTTGTTAGCTTTTACTTATTGGCAATTTAGACATTGTTTAACCCATATGCCTACATCTCTTTTCACTCCTTCGTAGAAGAAACTCCTCTTTATATCTAGGTACTTCTTTGACCCCCAAGGTGAACAGTAAATTTGAAAAAAAGGGCATTCTCTAAGGACTTCCTTCTTTAAATTATCTACATATGGAACTCACAAACATCCCTTCTTTCTTAACCATCCACTTTGGTCCAGTCCAGAGTCTTCAAATTATCAATATCTATAACCACTTCTAATCTCTTAATCTATTTGGCTAGTAAAAGATCATATCTTTGCTTTGCTGCAATTCTTCGATCAATATAGATCAAACTTCCAAACAAGATATCATTGCAGTATATTGGCTAGAACTTATTATTGACCTTGTACTACTCCATAAGAATCCAACACAATAAAGTTGTTTCATTTGCTGACATTCAGCACTACATTTTGACGTTTTCTACTAAGTGCATTAACAATCTTATTCATTTTTCCTGACATATACTCAATTTCAAAGCCATAAGCTACTAAGAGTTCAAGTCATCTTTTTTTCCTTATATTAAGCTCTTTCTAGGAGAAAAAACACTTCAAAGGCTTATGATCCATAAATTACCGGAACCTTTCTCCAAAAAGGCAATGTCACCATTACTTTAATGAAAAGATTACTACCGCCAACTCCAAATCATGAGTAGGATAATGAACTTCATGTGGTCAAAGATGTTTAAAAGAAAAGGAAATAACTTCACCTCTTTACATCAGCATAGCTCCTAACCTAGTTCCATAAGCATATATATATATATATATATATATATATATATATATATACACACACACACAAAATCAGATTTTGATTTCCATCTGGCACAACTAACATGAACATAAGGTCAATAAATGTTTTAGCTTCAAGAATGCTTCTTCACATGTATTGGTCAAAACAAACTTTATATCCTTCCTTGTTAGTTTGGTCATAGGTTCTGCTATTCAGGAGAAATCTTTGATGGATCTCCTATAATGGCCATATAATCCTAATAAATTTCTAGTTTCTATGACGACCCTCGTACCCTTTGAATCGACAATAAACCACACATGTCCGACCCATAAAGCATTGACTAACGGTAAGTCATGTGAAAGAAAAGAAGAGAGAAGAAGAGAAGAGAAGGAAGAGAGAAGAGAGAACAAAACAGAACAATACAAAATCGCACATCGCAGCGAATAACATACAATATCATATCAATGATCTTTACAAAACAGAAACTGTATATACATACATCAACCAGAGTTCAACAATCAATCACTAATCATCAGCTTAGACAATTATAATAACTTGTCTTTACAATTGTCATAATATACAACAACAATGTGCAAAGTGGATAAGCAAAACTGATACGGGTATATGAAATGAAGATCTCCAGCTCTCCTGCTGAAGCTCCAAAAGCACCAAATCTGAATTTATAAATATACTCGGTCTGAACCGAGCATTGAAAGGGAAGAACGCCCGGATCAGTCTGGTAAACCAGCGTGAGAAACACACTCAACTGAATTTATTAAATTACCAAACTTTTCCTTTCAAAACAAAAGTATCTTGTAAGACATTCCCATACATAAACACGGACATGTTTTTACCTTATGATAGCTAAAAAATTTCATATCAAGTTCTTTTGTATTATACTAATGTTTGTTGCATAAATAATATTAATCATAGCCGAAATTGTTACCATTATTAAATTCTAGCATATAGACTTTGCAAACAAAATGGCAAGTACGTAGTGGAGTTTGGATTTCCATACATATGACCAGGTGAAGGGATTACCTTCCGACAGTACATCTCTAGAGGAATGTGCCGAGGACCATCACAAAGGATCCTCTCCCAACACAAGACCGACCTATCTCTGTAACTAGACAGTACTGAATACATCATCCTCCAATCGTTACCGACCTTTCCGAGGGCTCTCATAGCATACAAACCACAATAATTTACATCCCGAACATCATAGCAGGAAGAAATATATCTAGAAGAGGATGATCATATCCTAATGGGAGCGATCCAATTAGCCATGCTGCATCTAACCCTGTTTCGGTCATTTTCGATTGATGAGGCCTGAGGTAACGATTACCTTTCACATATCACATATCACAACACTTCAAATGCCACACAGCCATTTCCGTTGACTATTAATTGCCTTCCATAAAAATACAACCCTTTAGCTCGTATGTCTCAAAGAGGGTGTTAAGCTAAGACAAGTTGCCTTCTTCGCCACCACTGATGTACGATTGTAAAAACCAATGTACGTAATCTTTAAAAATGCAATGTTAGACAAACATCCATACAAGTTGTCCAAAAACAGGACAAACCGAAGGTATTTCTACCACAAGCTGTCGGGAAATCCCTACGATTAGCAGCGAATAGTCCTTGCATTGGATATTTCATAACGAAGAAACTGCTGCTACTATATATATATATTGGGATTTTAACCCCAAACGATCAACAAGCAGTCCTCCACTATGAAAATCCTAAATATCAAATCATCACAATCTGCACAATCGAATGCATTTACATTGATCCGAAGTGGTTTTCAGATAAATATGATCCCAGTCTCTTCGCACCAACAACGCAAAAGCGTTTCTCAACCTCACACAGAAACTAAGTCTCATAGACTTATCACATCTCCAACTTTCAAATTGCTATCCTTCGACCAAGAAGGAAGCCCTATAGATTGGAGTAATACTCCATACTACATGAATCCACATTCTTAACACAAACGATAATCAAGCCTACACAGAAGGCTACGTACTAAGTGTACGACTAAATAGTTCCCACATCAAATCGAGGAACTAAAATGGCCAAATTTGATAGTAGATTATTTAACTATCAAAGCAAACAAACAAATATTTAGCACCATAAGAAATCACTAGGTCCTTTTTATTAATCTTTTATTAATTAAATCACTTGCTAAATATTCACTTCAAATTATCTTTAAAAAGATATATTCTCAAAACCATTTCAATATTGGTAAACATTTCCATAATAATAAGTAATTCACAAATCATTTTATTTTTAACACTAAGAAAATATTACATATACTTAAATCACGATTAAGTATATATTTATTCTTTAAGAAAATCATTCTCTTAAACATATTTATTTGGTTCAAAATGAACGTTGCATAAAAAATCGCTATGACAACCCAAAATCATCAGTATAGGGATTCGATAAATAGATAGATATATAAATCCCATATGCTATACAAAACATATCCTTTCGAAAATCATTTACTATAATAATAGTGTTATAGCCCATACTTCCTTATTTCTCGAAAACGTCTATTTTAACAATGAATATTGAAATCTATGGTTCCGATACTTAATACATTTTAAACCATCTTCAAACCATTTTACTTCATTTTATAATATCACTTCCCAAAACATTTATTTAATTTAAAAAGAATATTCATGGTCCAAAATCGTGAATATATTTTCCTAACCAATTTCAATACTTCTACACTTTTAATTTAAAGGATTATCCACTGTCCAAAATCGTGATATATTCCTTTAACCAAATTCATTATTTCCACACACTATTAAAGGATTATCTACTGTCCAAAATTGTGAACATAATCCCTTTAATAAGCTTTCATATTTACTTATCAAATTCAATTGATTTCGGATTTATAAAATAGTGTTTATAAATTCCATTTATATTTTATAGAAATTTCCATATACAAAATTCCTTTACTAACGAATTCCATTTATACCCCATTTACATGCCAAAATTCAATTTACAAGTTAATTTACTTATAAATCTCTTATTTACAAATTCATTCTTTTTATAACTTCATCAATTATAAATCTTATTCATTTATAAAATCCAATTATAACTTCATTTTAACACTTATAAACTCCTTTATAATCCCCTTACTAATATTTATAAAATATCAATTTTATAAATCTTATATATATATAAACCATTTATAATAAGTTCAAAAGTCTCAATTTAAACTATTTATAAAATAGTTAACACCATATTTCAAAAATATATTTTGATTTTATTTTATAAAATCGTAATTTTTATAACATGAAAACTATAACTTTCTATTTATTTAAAATAAATCCCTTTCCTTACCAATTCAAATTTTTAATAAAACATTTATTACAAAAATCACTTGAAAATCCTTTTTAATTTGAATCATACTTTAATATTTTAATTTACCCAAAAATAGGCCTAATGTTGCAACAACACTAAATACATCAATCATGGCATCCAAAACATCATATATCACATGATAACAACATATATACCAATATTTGTAAGTAAAACCAATGCTGGCGAGGAATCCAGTTGGATCCCTCCAACCTGTCACCTGCAACAAATATACATATTATAATATGTGTACAATATTCCCTTCAAGGCAGACGCGCGTACAAAGGGTCATCCGCTCACATACGGGAACGTATAGGGTCTCATCTGCTCCAATATGCAGGAATATATCCAAATACCAATCAATATATACATGTATATATATAAAATATATTGTATATCATCCAAACAATCATCAATCAGCATAAATAAAATTTATTCTCACTTATATGAAAATATCAGCGAGTCAGAAAGAGTGAGTTGTACTGACTTTGGTTCCATAGCAGTTGTAGTGTTTTATTTTGAATAAAATTAAAAAGCCATTTAATTTTACTCAAAATTTACACTAGCTCCAATCAACTCTAAACTTGCTCTAAAATGTAGTGCTCGTCAATATGGACCCAATGTAACTTGTTTCATAAAAAAAGGGACCTCGTATGAAGAAGTTATGCAATTTTAGACATCACACGATTTAAATTAAAATTTAATTTACAAATTCTTTTTTTTTATTGTTTAAATACCAATCAAATCTTGGCTTCACATTTCTGCATCTTCACATCTGGGCCATTGTTTTCTTTCTTCTTCCCCCAATTTAAAATGGCACGAAGAACCATAACCGATCATTTAAATCGATTGCCGCACCACCACTACGATGCTGAGGAGACGATTAGACAACGTCGTTCGAATGCCCATACTCCACTCCACATTCGACCGCGATGACGACGAACTAGGCTGTGCCATTGCCTAGAAAAACATGGATGAATGCCGTACGTTCATCACCATTCTTTGGCGAATTTTGACCTTCGATGACGATCACGACCGTTGGATTGAAAGCTCTCGACATGCTCTACAACATTGCAGTTGAGAGTTTTTCATAAAAGTGGATGGATCGAGAGAAAAAGAGGGAAGAAATTTCGAACGTTTTCGGCCATTGAAATTAATGGTGGCGGCTGTAACCCTACGGCTAGGGTTTGAGTGAAAATAGAAAATTTATACGGCCTTTTATAGAAAATTTTGCGCACTATTCATCCGAAAAATTTTCGAACTCCAATCGAACCATGCCGCCCGACGTTTATAATGTTTTACCCCTATTCCGAATACAATGGAATATACATCGGAAGCCGGTTTGATCGTATTTGGAAGATAGGTTTTCGAGTCGGCTTGTTTTAAATTAAAATTCACTTAAACAAATTTCTATGCGTTTCAGCTTGCCACGACAAAACCGTAAGTCCGATTGAAACAAAATTTTAAATCCTACAATAATAAAACATTACGGATCCAATGAAATGGGTATCGTCGAATTTAATTCAATTTTATAAATCATTTTAATTCATATTGAATTTAAAATCAAATTATTCCCACAATTTCGAATATTAAATTAATGATTTAATTATCCAAATAAATTATTATATTCGAAATATAAGTCATTCAACTTACAGATTTAACTTTTTAATATTTAAAATCAATTAAATATAAGTATTCGAACGACTAGAATTCTAGGTCGTTACAATTTCGATGACAGTCCCAAGTCTCTTCCAACTATTTCTTTAATGGATCCATAAACAACTTATTTTCAGAAACCACGTGACTAAGAAACTTCACTTCTCTTTCCCAAAAATTACATTAAAATGCTTTTCTTTTTTATTGTTTGTCCCAACTTGTCTAGCATTATTGTTAAATGGACTTCATGGTCACATTCATTATTAGATTACATTATGATGTCATCAGTAAAGACAAAAACGAATATTTCCTAATATTCTTAGAAGATCTGATTCATTAAGTCTACAAATAAAGTAGGCAGGTTGGTCAGTCTGAAAGTCATGCTAACCATTTATACGGACCATACCTTGGTCAAAACGTCATTAATGATATGCTTTCCTGTGTTACTCTCAATCGACGGAAACATGTTATTAAATAAACTACGAAAATACCTTGGTCTCACTCGATTAGTTAAGCAAATAATTGATTCTAGACAAAGGATATTAATTGTTCATGGTTCTTTCATTTAGCTTTCTATAGTCGATACACAATTTAAGTGACATATTAGACTAATTTACAAACACCTCTGTAGCTCCCCAATGTGAACTACTGGGTGTAATGAATTTTTTTTCCTTCTAACTCCACTTGCTACACCTTCAGTTCCTTTATTTCATAGGTGTGTCCTATTAGGTGTCCTACCCAGAAGTTCAGCTTCTAGTGTGAGATTTATCTAAAACTAAATTGCTTGTTTTGTTGGTACTCTCTATCCTAGCTCAAAGTCATTAACATAGTCCCTTACAACAAAAACTTGGTCATTTTCACCTTTTGCATCCTTTATAGTGCACAATAATGCACATATATTAGGACTCGATTCCTCTAGTGAGTATAAGATTCAATCACTCCACTTGTGATGTCTTAAGAATATAATTCCATCAAAGCTAAAATATTTTAGCATCATTTATATTTGACCAATCCATGACCAAAATCATCCTAAAAACCACAAAATAAAACATATACAAATTGCAAGTAAACTTATGATCTAGTATGTCAAACTATAATTGGTCACATCTCATTCCAGGAGTTGCATATACTACAGCTAGATTAGCGACTCTAAGAGAGGTTATAAGGTATACTAGTTTAAGTTTCAATTTATTCACCAACCATCCAAATTTAAATGAATTTGATGCTCTAGTATCAAATAGTACTTCAACATGTATGCCATGTATCAAAGGCATACCTCCTATCTCAGCCTTTATTTTTTCCCATGGCCGTCAGTCTTAAGGCTATAAGTTTTGAAGCATAAACCTTTTCTTTCTCAGGTTTTACTGACTCGGAACAATCTCTCTTGAAGTGTCACAACTTATTATAGTTATAAAACCTCACTTCTTTCTTGTCACCAACCTTCTTGTTTACATTTGAATGACACTCGTCAGCAAAGTGTCCCGTCTTATCATACTTGTAATGGATTAGACTTTTCTTTTTTTAGAAATTCTAACCTTTTGATTTCCTTTCTTTCCCTTCCGGTAAAAAAAACTTCCTTTTTTACCTTGAAAACCAGAGCGTTTATCTTCATTCGCATCTAATTTATTTCTCGTTATCGTTGCTAGATACACTCATTCCATGGGGCCATGTCTGTGACCAATTTAATGAACCCATAAGGCATGGCATCGTAGCCTTAAGGATCTTGGGCTTTAAACTTTGAAAAATTCTCATTCCACTTGACTAAAGTATTAATGGTAACTTTCCCATGCCTTGCGAAATCATTAAACTTGGTTGATACTTCAAAACTATATCTCGTTGTTTTAAATCCTGTAGTTTTCTGAATATAGTATCTTTCACATCTTAAGGCAAAAATTGTTCCTCAAATCTTCCTTTGAAATCAACCTAAGTAATTTTATCTTCTCATATGCAGCTCCTTGAAATTGCCTAAAAACAAACATTCTCTTTTGTTCATTGTTCAAGCCAAGATCAACAAAGACCCTTTCATAGTCAATAAGCCAATCGTCCATTTCAATAGCATTTCCTATTCCTAAGAATGGTTTTCCACCTAATCTGGTGTAGTCTCCATTCAGGGCATAAAATTATTGTGAACAACTACTACAAGCATGGTAGCTTTTGCATTTCCACCTACATTTCCTCTAGTCATCACAACCCCTGCTTTGGCTTGCATCATATTTACAAAGAATCGATACATTGTTTCCATATCAACTGGTGCTGCTTCAGCACCCACATTTAAATTAGCATTAGTAGTTCGATTAACATTTCCTCTTTCATTTGGCTGAACATCTTCAATTTTCATCATAAATCCTCCTCCCAAATTAATTCTTCCACTTCAAGTGTCCATAACTTGTTTTCTTGTAATCTGCATATGGATCTTTATAAGATTTGGAAGAAAAGATTGAAGGCGAAGAGGAGAAATATAGAGGGAGATGTATGTACTTATATATATATATATATATGAAAAGTACGTTACAACAACATTATACCATTCCCCAACTTTAGATCTCTTTATTTCATTTAGGTTACACTTTTTAAAACTTTATAAATTTTCTATAACCTTTGCTCTGATACCAAATTCCCTCATTTTGAGACTCAAAAATATACACCATTGATGCTACATGTAACAGCCCGCAAATTCGTACCCCTTTGAGTCGACAATATTCTCCATCAGATCAACTCAAAGTGGACGGAAATACGAACCATTAGGGTTAAAGAAGAAGGAGGTAGAAGAAGACAAAAAATAACAACATCAGAATCTCACAATCGCAGCGGAACAATATATAAAAATAATAACCGATCTTTATACAAAAAGAACTATGTCTGTTTTATACATTATATTATCAGAGTACAACACCATCAATAGCGAAATACTAGACAGTTATATTAACTTGTCCCACAAAAGCTGACTACACAGCATACCAAACACAACGGAAATAAGACACATACGTGTGATACGTCTCGCCATCCAGCACATCCCTTAAGCTCCATAGCAGTCCATTCAGAATCTGTACTCTATAATACACGGTCTGACCTGAGCATTATAGCGAAATAACACCAGAGTCAGTCTAGAAAACCAGCATGAGAAAACACATTCAATTGGATTATTAAAGTTTTCAAAATCCTTTAAAAACAAAGGTATCTCGTAAGACCACGCCACAAATAAACATGCTGGGTTTTTATCTTACAATAACCAAAACATTTTTATCAAATCCTCTGAAATTATAATAGTATCTATAGAAAGTAAAATAGAATCTAGCTGAAATGCTTGCATCTTACGTTTTAGCAATAGTTGGGCACAATCAAAACCGTACAGGAGCTTATTGGAGATTGGATTTCATACAATGGCAGGGCTATTGGGGTACCGTCCGTCACAGTACGTGGTCTAGATCAACGTATCGAGGATCCCTACCGATCCTCTGCAATACAAGACCGGAGCTAACCCTTGTTGGAAAGTCCGAATACGATCACCCCGCAGTTGGGATCAGCAACCGCCCACACAGCCGGAATCAAAAGGGACATCTAGACAGGGATGATCTTACCCTAATTGGTTGCTAGCCACTTAACCTTGCTGCACCTTCCCTGTTTTATCCATTCTCGGTCGATGAGGCTCGAGGCTAAGCGTTACCTTTTTAGCACACATTCATTAGAATGCTCATCGTCCTCCTGGCGATGTTTTGATAGCATTCATCCATACAAGTAGCTCTGGGTCTGGACAAACGGAATCACCGTCTTCACAGTATTCATTCGCTAATGTTCAAACTGGATCGAAGTGTTTTTCGGGTAATTAATCCCAATCCTGGTCTCTTCGAAACGATCAGCGCATTGGCCACTATTGATAGTCGGTTATTAAGCTATCAAATAACATCCACAAACAACCATCAGGCCTTAATAATTTCCCTATTTATTTATTTCGAAATATCTTCGCAAGATATTTTTCTACACTTCAAACCTTTGAAAATAGTTTTCAAATTACTTTTTCTCTCGTGGAATAAATTTCCATCCAATTGTTTCATTTCCACCGAAAATCACCATGTCCTAATACTTTAGTTTTTTAAATAATTTACATCACTTTATCCAAAAATATATACTTTAAAACACTTAAAATAAAAACTGCTTAAAACACTTTTTAAAATACTAGTTATGAAATTTTATAATAACTTCTCATGTAAAAATTAAGCCAAAATTAATTTTAAAATAAAAGTTATTCTATAAGGTATAAATATTAAATAATTATTTTTAAATCATAATACTAGCTAAACCTTTAAAATAATTTACTTATATAATTAACTTAATAAATATTTACTTTTAGAAATTTTAAAACCACTAAATAATAATTTCTTTCTAAAACATTCTTTTTAAACCACTTTAAAACCTCTAACTTATACTTGGAAATCTTTCTTCGAAAATATACTTGGCTTTTCAAGGAAATACACTTTCCATTTAAATATAACCATCTAATCATTTATAAATCTTGCTCGATTTATCATAATTTAATTTACGTCCCCATCCCGTAAATTTCCTTTCCACACTTTTAAAAATAAAACCACCTTTTATTTTTAAAACAAATTACCATCTCCTTATAAATTCCCACCGTGAATTTATAATTTCAAATTTATCCACTGATAAATATTTCACTTTATTTATAAACCCAGTTTATAATTTCCATACCCTTATTTCCTTTTAAATCACAGTTCCAACCATTGATTGGTATCAAAAACGATTTCCAAAATTAAACCCATTTAAAAATAAATTCCTTTACTCACCCAAATCTATTCCAAAACCCATTAATTTCAGATTCATCCTTTTATTTCGATTTAAAATTTTATTTAAATCTGACATTGCCAACTTCACACTTCGTTTCAAAATTTCTCCGTTTAAATTCTCCCAAACCATTTTAAACCCTGAATTTAAAATTAAATCCTTTATTTCTTTAAACAATATCACTTAAGTTTCAAAATTCGTTATTCCTATTTATTCAAAAACCTCTTTCCCTATACTCGGAATTTATCTGATAGAATATTAAATCAAACTCTTTATCCTTTCTCAAATTCATTCTTTTAATTTATCCAATTTCACTATATTTATTTTACTTAAAATTCCCTCTTTTATTTTCCTTTAAAAAATCCAATTTTTTATATATCTCAATATACGCAAAATATGTTCAGTTGAACCATAGCATTCAATATTTTCAATTCCCAATATAATCAACCACATATTATCAAATAAAACATATCACCGAATATGAAAATAAATTCCAACATTTTGAGGAATCCAGTTGGATCACTCGAACCTATCTCCCTGCATTCACAGATGTTAGTACAATATAAACAATACCAATCCCACTTCGAGGGGGATATCACGGTATATAGGGTCATCAGCTATTATGCGGGGCGCATAGGGTCTCATCCGCTATATAATGCGGAAAATCAATCACTCCAATATATATATATACATACATACATACTATATATAACATATCACATCCAAGCTGATAATAGATCATCAATTCAAGTAATCAATACAGTGATTTAAATTTAACTATTTAAATTTAAATGGTAATCCAAATGAGTGAGATTAACTCACCTTTAACTTTTTTATTTGCAGCAGGATCCATCTCGACTTGTTTCTCTATGATTTTTAGACCTTGTACAGACATTAGATGATTTTATTAATATTCGAACAAATCGAACAATTTATGTTCCATTTGATAAATTTAATTGACCAATGATTTTATTTTAAACTAATAATTTAATAAGTTTATAAAATAAATTAATCTCCATAATACATTATCTTAAAATTGAACTAGTAAGTGAAAATATGCATATATATGTATATTTATTTTATTTTTGAAACTATATATACTAAAAATTAACCTCTATACATTTAAAAATCTAATTTTTATATAAACCCTTATATATTCCAAAATCTTATATAGATATAAGTATTTACTGATTATTTATGTATATATTAAATTTTAAAGTAGGTATGAGTATATATTAAAATATGCGAGTGTTAATGATATATATATATATATTCTACTTCTGTAAATAAGAACAATAATCCATCTTACGGCATATATATAACTATATGTATATAAATCTATGAATTGAAGATAATAAATTGTTTTTTTTAAATGTACTGCATTTATAATTTTTGTTTATCCACACTGTACATACATATATGCATTTAAATTTAATTTAACCGAACTTTGAAACAAAAGCCAAATACCTCAACTGTCTAGAATCTACCCCCTTCTCGACCTTGTCCACCATCCCAAGCCTCACGACCTCCATTTGCGCCGCCTTGAACCATGCAGCCACCCTCGTCATCGCGACACACCCCTCCCTCCCATCTCGAACTACCGGACACCCCCAAAGTCACGGCACAAGATAACCAACACAACCCAAAACGAAAAAGCACCGCTCGAACTACCTCCTCATGAACATCATGGCAAACACCAAAACAATCCAAGCACCACCCTTTGCGAATCGACAACCGAAAATGTCGAGAAGCCTAACCCTAATTTTTGAACTGCAGTTCGACTTTGAAGTCAAATGACCCAAAATCCTCACCGAACCCTCCTTCATGCTTATCGGATCGAAGCGGAAACAAAAATTTGAATTTTTTTTAATTAAGTGTTTAAAGAGGAAAAGATTTTTGAAATCCATTGCCCTATCTTTTCGAGCACTGTATTTCTTTTCGAACGAGACTTCGTTCCTTATTTTTTATTATTAAGAGAGGACACGTGTTACACAAGGGAGAACACGTGTTTTTAAATGTCCTTGCGTGTCTACATACTACAATGGTTGAGAAATGAAAACAAAAAGCACTGATGGGAAATATATTGATCAGACCAAATATATACATACATTATATTCAAATTCAGATTTAAATCGACTTCAATTCAAAGCTTAAATTTTTTACATCCTATCGAGGCGTGCCGCCAGGTGTTTATAATGTTATACCCCTATTGCAAGCACAATGGAAAAGGTTTCGAGTCCTAACTCGATCGTATGAAGAAGATAGCTTTTTGGACCCAGTTATAAATTGAATTTTCGATATAGATTTCAGCGCGTTTATATATCGTACGGCCACATGATAACGCCAAACGCTACGAAAATTGAAATCCAATAATAATACACTATTATGGATCCAATGGAACCAGTTTCGTCAAATCACGAGACTGTGCCTCGGAAGGCTATTTTTAAATATCGATTTAAACGATATGTTTTAAAAACTGAAAAAATCACCTTTATATTCAATTTTAACACTTATATTATCTTTAATATCATCATTATAACTTTTATAAGCCTTTAAAATATTTTTAGCGAGCTTAAAACTAAAGATTCCATATTTCACCCAATTTCCAATTATTAAATTTAACATTATATTATCCAATAAACAGTGTTATTTGAAATTCAAGTTTAATATTAACTTTTGAATATTTAAAATCAATTAAATATTCTAATTTCAAATACCCAAAATTCCGGTCGCCATACTACAGTCATCGTTAGTATCATTTTCTAACTACAAATTGAGATCATTTATTGTATCGCTAACACCAAAACCATAGTAATTTAAAAATTTCTATAAAACATTTTTATTCATCCACTACATGCTCTAAAACATAACCCATCCAACTACAATTTTTGGATAAATATAACAAGCACATTTATAATTCAAAAGCGATATATGATGATTTTGAAGAAACTAGGGACGGTCGTAGTGAGTTAAAT
Organism: Allium cepa; assembly: GCA_030765085.1. NCBI lineage: Eukaryota > Viridiplantae > Streptophyta > Magnoliopsida > Asparagales > Amaryllidaceae > Allium > Allium cepa. The sequence continues at coordinate 907,234,863 of CM060937.1, forward strand.
GGCTAAATTTCAAAAATAATTATCATTTAGGATCTTTGTTGGGCCTATAAAGTCTAATTAATTTTATATCCAATCTAAAATATTGTTTGTTTAATTTATAAATTTAATAAATAATTGTTTGAGCTTGAATTTAAATTTGAATTTTGAGTATATCCTAACATACTCATGTGTATAGTGCAAAGTAACATATAAATAATGTACATGGTTAACTTATACATTTATAGGTGCTGGGATAATGGACACATTTGTCCCTTTATATGCACATTATTATCCAAAATAATTTTAAATTATTTATATACATGTAGTAATTAAATATCAAACTGTTTTTATAAGTTATTTAGATTAAGTCAATAAATTTAAAATTTAAAATTCAAAATTCATTTTCAAAATATCTAATTTGTTTACTTGGAAAACTAGTTTAAAAATAGATCGGGATTTATAATTTAAAATTAAGATATTCATGCATAAATATTAAATATTAAATAATATATCCTGATATTTTAAAATACAACAATTGCGATAAATAATAATTTATAGTAATAATTTTTTTAATATATGTATATGTTTAATTTAACATTAAAATAGTCATTAATTAATTTTCAGTATATAAAACATATATATTAAAATGCCTTTTGGCTTTAATTATTTTTGATTGAGATTGACAAATATGATTATATCAAATAAAATAATTATTAGGCCAAATTTTAGTTCGACCAAATGTTGAATGATACTTGAGTAGGATGAATTCCTATTCAAGCATGCTAATCAACAGCGAAGTCATTATGCAAATTTTCATTTCATAAAGTCCTAAAAAAAGTCATAAGATCGAATTAGTCCAAACGACCATTAAAGTACATATTCAAGCCTTTTTGTTTATGCAAGAATAAAATGGAAAGGAGGAAGAAGATCAATTTAGAATTCTCCATTTTTCTAATAGGGGGTACATTCCTATTTATAGAAAGCTCTAGCCCTTGGATATTTAAAAGGTGTTATCTAAAATAAATGGATGGTCAAAATTCGTTGTTGTAGTAAAAGCTTTGGCGCTCGCCAGATGATAGCATGGATACATTGAAAACATTATGATAGCTTTAACCTTCGGTAACTCAAACTATCATCATTTGATGGCTTAAATATCTTAACCTTCGATGGCTTCAGAAGTCATCATTCGATGGCTTAGATATCTCAACCTTTGATGGCTTCAAAAATCATCATTCGATGGCTTAAATATCTCAACCTTCGATGGATTTTGAAGTCATCATTCGATGGCTTGAACATCTTTACCCATGATAGCTCCATAAATTATCACTCGATGGCTTGAATATCTCAACCGTTGATGGCTGCATAAAGCTTAAATACCTTAACCTTCAATGGCTTTAGAAGCCAAGATTCGATGACTTAAATATCTCCACCTACGATGGCTTGAATATCTCAACCCTCGACGGTTTTAAAAATCATCATTTGATGGCTTAAAAATCTTAATCTTCGATGGTTTTAGAAATCTTCATTCCTTGGCTTGAATATATTAGCCTTCGATGGCTTCAGAAATCACCATTCGATGGATTGAATATCTCAACCTTTGATGGCTCAGATGTTATCATTCGATGGCTTAAATATCTAAAACTTTTATGGCTTCAGATGTTATCATGCGACAACTTGAATATCTCAACCCTCAATAGCTCTTAGACTCATCATTCGATGGCTCATAGGTGTCAACCTCCGATGGCTATTAGATTCACCATTCGATGACTTTTATACTCACTATTTGATGGCTCTTAGATTCATCATCGATAGCTTATAGGTGTCAACCTTCAATGGATATTAAATTCACCGTTCGATGACTCTTAGATTCTCTATTCGATGGCTCTTAGACTCATTATTTGATAGCTTTATAATTCCAACATGCAACAACTACCCATCTTCACTATTCAGCAGCTTGCAAACTCATCATTCAATAACTCTTTGGAGTCAATGTGCAATGGCTCTTACACCTCAACTTTCAATATATCATGAAATCACCATGTGATAGATTAAACACATCACCCTTCGATGGCTTATGTTTGTCAACCTTCAATAACTTTGTTTATCACTCTTCGATGGTACCATACTATATTTATTCTTAGAAATTTGGGTGTAACACTTACCCCCTTTCCATAAGAAGTTTTCTTACGCTTTACTTAAATGTCCTTGTTTTTTCCTCTTCTTTTTCAAGTGATCATTACTTATTGTCATGCTCTTCCATCACCGGCTTCTTATCCTCCTTGTCTTTCAATAATTTTGGTTTATTAAAAATGTTCTTTATTTTATAGAAGTTTCTCATGAACTTAGAAGTCTTATACAAAGATTATATATATATATAATCGTCCAAGTATAATTTGTGGAGAATGGATCTTTATAAGTATGGAAAATCTCTTGAAATCTTCCGAAAATAGACTTTATAAAAATTAACTGTTACAAGCGCAAGGTGGAAATTTCCTGTATGCTCGAGGAAATTCATTTTGTTCTTGCTTGTTCAGAGTTTCTTTGTTCATTCTTCTTTGGATAGTTACTTTTTGAAGACCTTGTTTGATCGTTGGAATTTCCATTTTTCCTTCTTTGGATGAATGCTCTGACCGGGCTTGGGGACAGGACCAAAGGTCTAATTGATTACCACTCTTTGGGTGGTTTCTTTAGCTATGCCTTACGACGGGATCAAAGGCTCCTTCTCCATTTCCCTTGGATAGGTGTTTTGACCAGGCCCGACGATGAGATCGATCATCACTCTTTGGATGGTTACTTTGGCCAGGCCTTACCACAGGATCAAAGGGTTCTCGTCCATTTGGATAGGTTCTTTGACCAGGCCCAACAGGAGGGGTCAAAGACTTATTTGGCTATTACTCTTTGGATGGTTGCTTTGGCCAGGCCTTGCGATGGGACAAAAGGCTTTTCGTCCATCTCTCTTGGATGGGTTCCTTGACCGGGCCCAACAACAAGATCAAATGCTTAATTTACTATCACTCTTTGGATGGTTGCTTTGACCAGGTCTAGCGGCAGGACAAAATGCTTCTCATCCATCTCCTTTGGATGGGAGCTTTGACTAGGTCCGGTGGCGGGATCAAATGCTTAATTTACCCCTACTCTTTGGTTGGTTGCTTTAGTCAAGCCCTATGGTGGGACCAAAGGCTTCTTATCCATCTCCTTTGGATAGGTGATTTGACCAGGCCGACCATGTGATCAAAGGTTTAATTAACTATCATTCTTTGGATGGTTGCTTTGGCCAGGCCTTACGGCAGGACTAAAGGCTTCTCATCCATCTCCTTTTGATAAGTACTTTCACCAGGCCCAATGGTAGGATTGAAGGCTTAATTGACCGTCACTCTTTAAATGGTTTCTTTGGCCAGGCTTTATGGCAGGACCAAAGGCTTAGATATCCTCTTCTAGATATGAGGTGTGCTTCAACCTAACAAGTCTCGCTAACGTTGTCAGATTAAGAGCTAAGTTAAACATATCGCATCCCAGTCTGGGATCAATTATTTAGGAAAAGTAAAGTCTTTTGATAATCCATTTTATTCATCCAATGCTGTGAAATATGGTCTAAAGTGCTTAGCATTCCATTGTCTTATTATTATATTCCCATCTATACTGCTTAATCAAAAAGTGCCTAGAGGAATGACCCGTGAATAACCAAAGGCCCTTCCCAATTTGGTCTCGGTGTACCATCTACAAGATCATTAGTGTTTTCCATTACTCTTCTCAGAACTAAATCTCCTTCGACATGAGGGGATTTCAATCTCTACCAAAAACATAGCTTCAAAACCATGCATAAAAGAATATGGAGTATGCCCAGTAGTCATTCTTGTAGAAGTTCTATATGACCATAAAATGAGAGGAAGTCCTTCCACCCAATTTCCTTTAGCTTTACCTAATGGCTTTTTTAAGATATTCTTAATGTTTTTATTTGCTGCCTCTGCTGCCCATTGGCTTTCAAGTAAGCTACTAAAGAAAAGCTTTTATTATTCAATTTCTCTCGCATAAACAAATGAATTCTTCACTTTCAAACTGAGTCCTATTGTCAGAAATAATCTTATTTAGAGTCCAAATATAGTGATTGGATTTTTTATGACAAACTTTAAAACTTTGCTTACAATAATGTTTAATAGTAGTTAAGCCTCTACCCACTTGGAGAAGTAATCAATGGCCACTAATGTGAACTTTGCTCCTCCCTTTGAGACTGTTTGAGACTCTATCAAGTCAATCCCATACATCAAAGTCTATGGACTATAAATATGGTTAATTTTCTTGACAACACGTGGAATTCTAGAAAACGTTTGCTCCTTGTCACATCTTTTAATATAGGTTAAAGCATCCTCTGTCATGTGGATCCAATAGTATCCCCATCTCATTATCTTCTTTACTTATTTCACTCTAATGGTATTTCCCCCACAAAACCTTTCATAGGCTTCCCTCAACAGCTTAGCTCCCATTTTCGGGGTGATACATGTCAAGTAAGGTGTTAAGTGCCATTTTTATATAATATTCCATCAACTATGGTATACGAAGGTGCTTGATATCTCAATTTTTGTGATTCATTTCTTTCTTTGGCTAGTATGCCTTCGTGCAAGTATTTGATTAAGGGTGTCTTCCAACTATTGGAATATTGGTACTTATAATTATTTGTTCTTATTCTTTCAATGGCTTCTCCATAATTGTTGTTCTTTGGCATTTTCCTCATCAGATATCAACTTTTGGTCTTAGGACTGAGTTACAACTAAGGATTAATTATTTAATTCCACCTTTCCTGACTCGGTACTAGGATTTTGTTAAAATCCAATAGGGGTGGTTTTTTACTTCAGGTGTCCCACGTGAACTTGCTAATTTTGCCAAAGAATCCACTTGAGCGTTCTTCTCTGTTTTTATTTGAGGTATAGAAAAGTCTTCACATTGAATCAGCATCCATGAATTTTCTTTATATACTGAGCTAACCACACATCCGTGGTTTGGAATGTATTTTTTAGTTGGTTCACCACCAGTTGTGGATCACTAGAAATCTCAATTCTTGAAATCTTCAACTATGGGCGAAAATTACTTATGCTATCATGAACTCATACTAGACCACATAACTAGTTGCAAAAATCCTAACTTCATTGCTTAATGCAACCTATGCCTGCCAGGTGTAGTTATTACACAACCTGCCTTGGATCCTTGCTCATTTTACGCTCCATCCGCATATAACTCCTCTATTGGTTCAATCTTCCTTTCCTTTTCTAGTTGCTCCTCAATAAACCCTATACATTCTACTATAAAATTAGCCAAGGCTTGCCCTGTGATCAATACTCATGGCAGATACTCGATATCATATTAGATTGGCTCCATTCCTCATTTTACTAATCTTCATGATGTTTCAGGTTTGCTAACGATATGTCTTAATGGGTAACTGATCAGAACCTTGATTGGTTGCACTTGAAAACATGACCTCAATTTCTATGCCAATAATAGTAGGCAGTAGGCTAGTTTATCTGGAGCCAAATATCTAGTCTCGACGTCTTTTAGTTTCTTACTTATGTAATATACCAGGAACTAAATTCCATCTTTTTCTCTGATCAGGACCAAACTAATTGCATATTCCAATACTGCCATATACAAGAACAAATCTTCTCCTTCCATTAGGCTACAAAGTATTGATTGCTTTTCCAAACGGTCCTTTAACTCTTGGAAAGCCCTTTTGCATTCCTTAGTCTATTCAAAGGAATTTCACTTTTTGATTACATCAAAGAAAGGAATATCCTTATGGTAGCTATACAAACAAACAAACACACACACACGCACACGCACACGCACACGCACACACACACACACACATATATATTGCTATGCCTTACCCCAAATTACCTTGATTTGATCAGGGTTAGCTTCTATTCCTTATGCAATTATGATGTATCCCAAGAATTTTCAAAAATGAATTCCAAATGAACACTTTCATGGATTCAAATTCATCTTATATTTCCTTAAGATTCCAAATTTTTCGTTCAAGTTCTCCATATGGTCATTCTCTTTTTTAGATTTTACTAGCATATCATCTACATAGACTTCCATGTTCTTTCCAATTTGATCTCAAAATATTCTATTCAACAATCTTTGGTTTATAGCCTCTGCATTTTTCAACTCAAATGGCATTATCTCTAGCAATACATTCCCCAATCGGTCACAAACGATGTGTTTTTATCAGGCTTGAACATAGGAATCTGATTATACCATGAATATGCATCCATGAAGGACAACAATTTATGACCGCTTATGGCATCTACTAACTGATCGATTCTTGGGAGAGGGTTATACTTTTTAGGGCATGCCTTGTTTAAATCTATATGATCAACGTATATTCTCCATTTTCCATTAGATATCTTAACTAAAACTGGATTTGCTAGCCATTTAGGATAAAACACCTCCCTAATGAATCCATTTTCTAGCAACTTCTTTACTTCTTGTAATGCCATAGTGCAAACTTTGTCGAACTGCTTCTTCTTTTGCCTTATTGGGATAAATTTTGGATCGATATCAAGTGCATGACACATTATTATTGAGTTAATCCCTTCCATATCATCATGGCCATGAAAAGATGTCTTTGTTCGATTGTAGGAACGAAACTAGTTTTTCTTTTATGCTTTAATCCATTTTCTTTCCCACTTTCACCATTTTTGTTGAATCTTAGGGATCTAATCTCATTTCTTCAAAGTTCTCCATAGATTGTGCGTTCTCCCGCCTATCTCTAGAATCTATATCTAGCACTATTTCTTCTGAAGTCTCACTTTTATCTTGATTTAATTGGTTCAAGTCCACATATTTTCTCTTCTTTTCCTTTAATTGATTCTTCTGCTCACTTAAGGCATTTTTGATGGACAATTATATCCATTTTCTTTAGATGTCAGTTCTTGGGGACTGATATGCAAGGGCTTTAAAGTTTTAGTTTGGTTGTATAAATTTAACACAGGTTCGTAATAAGATTCTCCTTCTTTATTATGTTGTTCAAGCATGGCGAAATACATCTCACATGAATTAAATTGTTCTCCATGGATGGTCATTCCCAGTCTAGCTTTACACAGGAACTTTATTAGTAAATGTTTTGGTGAGACGAAAGCACCCATTTTATCAAGCGTAGGTTTGCCCTAAGAATGCGTTATAGTAGGATGGTTGAATCATCCACAAAGAAAGTTTCAAACATCCTTGAGCAGGGTGGAGTTCCAACTTGAACAAACAGTATTATTTTATTGATTGGTGTAGAGCCTTTTTGTTAAATCCAAATATAGGTTTCAAACTTGGCTTGAGTTTTTCAACCGGAATTCCCATCTAATCGAATGCACTTTTGAAAATGACATTCACTGCGCTGCCTGTATCAATCAAGATTTTTTAGACAAACGAGAATTTAATCTAGGAGTTATCACAAGTAGCTCGTTGTGAGGGTGCCTCACTCTCCTCAATTCTCTTGGTGTTATTATTAAATCTGAAATTTGACCAGAACTTTTGAAAGATTTTAGAGACAGCTCTTCACTTATCAAGTAGATGCCTTCATTTCCTTCCTTTATGCATCTATTCTCGGCCCCTTTGCTCATGCCTGCAATATGTGGTCCTTCATGGATTACATCAATATGATTAATTTTCTGCAACGAGTCTTAAGAGGCCTTTCTTTTCAAGATGTTAATGTTATTAGCTGGTGGTTACTCGCCATGAGAGCGTTTATGGTTAGTATTAACAAATTGTTTGAGTACTCCTTTTCTAATCAATTTTGAATAATTTCAGCTAAAACTCCGCACTCATCAGTCTTGTGTCCATTTACTTTATGAAAAGCACATTAGTCATTTGGCTTAGGATCTTTCCTCGGCCTAAATGTGGTAGGATAATCAAGTTCATCTTTGATAACAACATATAAGTAGGAGATGTGTTAGTTAGCTCCACGAAATTGGCCTTAGTGAATTCCGTCTTCCTATTTTGTTTGGAGTTACAAAGTTCCCTCTTTCTCTTTGGCTTGTTTTGTTATGGAGAATTGTAGATCCTTGCATCTATGAATATATACATATCTCTTTTCAAAATGGAATGTTTGTAACGACCCGCAAATCCATACCTTTAGAGTTGACTCTATTCTCCCTCAATCAACTCAAGATGTACGGAAATACGAACCATTTGGGTTAAAGAAGAAGAGGTTGAAGAAAAGAAAACAAATGACATAGAATCTTACCATCGCAGCGGAATAAAATATAATAGATAATAACTAATCTTTGCACAAAAGAAAATATATCCGTTAATACATTACATCATCAGAGTATACATAACACACAGCTAGACAGTAATCATAACCTGTCCTCACAAAACTGAATGCATAGCTAATCAACACAGCGGAATATTTAAAACAAGTACGGGTGTACGTATTGCCATTCAGCTCGTCTCCTGAGCTCCTCAGCATCCTTTCCTGTAAATCTATAATACTCGATCTGACCCGAGCATTATAGTTAAATAACACCTGAGTCAGTCTGAAATACCAGTGTGAGAAAACCACACTCAAATTGATAATTAAAGTTTCAAAAATCCTCTTGAAAACAAAAGCATCTTGTAAGACCACGCCACAAATAAACATGTCGGGTTTTTACCTTACGATAGACAAAACACTTTTTATTAAAATCCTCTGATATTATAATATGGTCTATTTACAAATACTTACTAAAATAGCTGAAATTGTTACATTCATTAAATTCCAGCATACTAGCCACAATCGTGGGTAATACAAACAAAACCGTAAAAGGCACGTAGGGAGAATGGATTTCCATCTAATGACTAGGCATTGGGGTACCACCTGTCACAGTACGTGGCCTAGATCATCGTATCGAGGATCCACCCTAAATCCCCTGCAACACAAGACCGGGACAACCCCTTACTGAATAATACCGAATAAGATCACCTCGCGGTTGGTATCAACAACCGCCCACTAAGCCGAAATAAAAAGGAACATCTAGACAGAGATGACCTTACCCTAATAGGTGCTACTCACTTAGCCTTGCTGCATAACCCCTGTTTTTCAGTCATTCTCGGTTGATGAGGTTCGAGGCTAAGCGTTACCTTTTTAGAACACATCTCTTAGAATGCTCATCGCCCACCTGACGATGTTCTAAAAGCATTCATCCATACAAGTCCGTTCCGGGTTCGAACGGAACCGAAGGCACTACTCCTACTAGATCCATTTTGGAATCACCTCAGGATTAGTAGCGACTAGCCCTTGCACTTCACTGCTCCACCTTCGAATCCAAACTCTTGTTTTCCACACGAAAACGTTCAAACCGGATCGAAGTGGTTTTCAGGAAATAAACCCCGATCCCGTTCTCTTCGAAACGATCAGCACATTGGCCAATATTGATAGTCGGTTATCTAACTATCAATTAACATTCACAACATCCATCAAACACAAATAATTTCACCCAATTATTTATTAATCTCAAAATATCTTCACAAGATATGTTTCCACCCTTCAACCCTTTGAAAACAGTTTTCAAACCACACTCTTCTCATGGAATAAATTCGTAAATTCCTAAATATTTATTTCCACTGAAAACAACCAAGTCAAAACATTTCAGATTTTTAAAATAATTTAAAAACACATTATTATAAAATATACTTTAAATCATTTAAATTAAAAACTACTTTAATACTTTATTCAAAATATATACTTTAAGAATATTTAAAATAAAGCTACTTTATAAATATAAAGCTAAATTTTTATCTTTTTAAAACATAATACCAAGTCACCTTTAAGTAATTACTACTAAGAAATTTTTTGAAAAATACTTACTTTAAAATTTAAACATTTAAAAATAATAAATTTTCTAAAACATGTTTTTAAAACAACTTTAAACTTTTAACTCATACTTAAAAATTTGCTTCGAAGATGCACTTGGCTATCCAGGGAAATACACTTCTCTTTCTCATCCTTTTAAAAATAAATCACTATTTATTTTTAAACAAATTTACCCGTTCCTTTAATAAATTCCCACCGTTAATTTATTCCTCCAAATATCTACCGATATATTACTTCACTATTATAAACCCAGTTTTTAAATTCCAAAGTCTCGTCTTCTTTGAAAACATAATTTCAAATCCTAAATCAATTTCCAAATCGATTTTAGATTTTATTCCAAATTGAAATAAATTCCTTTACTTTCTCAATTTAACTCCAAAACCCATCAACTTCACTTTTGCTTATCAAATATGATTGAAAACCTTATTTAACTAATATATTACTTCCATACTTTTCTAAATTCCTTCTTTATCTTTTTCAACAAATTTAAACCTTGAATTTTAAAATAAGTTCTTTATTACTTTAAATAATATCACTTGGGTTTTAAAATTCATTATCTCTTTTTCTTCAAAATCTCCCTTCCCATACTCGGATTTTATTTATTTAAACTTTAAAATCCACTTTTATCCTTTTCTCATTCATTCTATAATTTATCTCAAATTCTCTCTAATCATTTTACTTACAAATCCTCTTCTTTTATTTTCTTTTCAAAATCCAATTTATATATTTTGGTAACTCCGTATACACAAATATATCAAAACAAACCATAACATCCAATATTCTAATTATCAATATAATTCATCATAGCTTATCAAACAATCATATCATAGAATATTATAACAATCCAAATAATTTTGAGGAATCCAGTTGGATCCCTCCAACCTATTTCCCTGCATCCACAGAAGTTAGCACATTGCAATAATACCAATTCCACTTCGAGGTGGAATATCGCGGTATATGGGATTAATATAATATCATCCGCTATTATGCGGCGCATAGGGTCTCAGCCGCTATATAATGCAGGAAGTCAATCACTCCAATATATACTATATACTACTATATAATATATCACATCAGATCAATTCAATCATTCTACTAATTATTTAAATTTAACCATTTAAATTTAAATAGAAATCCAGAAGAGTGAGATTACTCACCTTTTCTTTATATTTGCAATCCACTTCAATATTGCCTTGGTTTTCCCGATTTTTGACCTTGAATAAACAATTTATATGATTCTTATTAATAGTCAAAATAATTGAACAATCACTTATTATTACAATATTTAATTGACTAACAACTTTATTCAAACGTATAATTTCCCTTTCTAAAGATCGTTTAGTAACTAAGATAATTAAATAAACAAATTAATCTTCATTAGTTAAAATTAAACTTAGTGAATGAAAATATGTATATTTGTATATTTATTTTTTTCTGAAGCTTCACTTATAAAAACAATCTATCAAATTTTATATACAAACTTTCAACATTTTAAATTCCTATTTATACATATATATTTCCAAAATCTTTCCTATATAAATTCTTGTCTTCCAATGCAAATATATATATATATATATGTATGTATGTATATGTATTTTATTAAAACAAAATTTCTTTATATGCCTTACTGTAAAAAATCAAACCTTGAGTTACACTTATTTTTTTTCCAACAGCATATATATATATATATATATATATATTCTCTGTATATATTTATCTCTATAAATTTATTTTCTGTAATTAACCAATCCAGATTTATAAAAATAAAAATAAAATTAAGTTAGCCTATAACTTGAACTGCTAGAAACAATGCTGTAGCGAACCCTCGACACCTCATGCGAGCGATTCCTCGACACTTTGATACCATCGCGACTCCACAACGTCTTCCCTGAGCTCGAAGACGTCGTCATCATCATGAATTGATGGCCACGCTTCTACTTCCACGATCAAGTTCCTCTCGAGCCACTGACCCGCCTCGCAGAACCTTCGACGACTTCGACACACCACGCATGCTCGAAAACCAACTCCCTAGCCTTGCCGACAACAGAGCCACGCCCCACCCAAAATAAACCCTAGCCTCGCGAACGCGATTCATGATGCGTCGCGATGCAAATCCCCCCAACACTCGCGATTCTCCCAGACTATGCTTCTCCTTGACCGCGAGTTCGCTTCGAGGATCGACAGGATCGAAATCGAACTAATTCACACCCACATTTTTCGCTTCGGCTGAAATGAATGAGAGGAGGGGTCGTTTGATTTGAACGCGTCTTTGATTATGATTTCAATTTTGGGAAAAAAGGGAACTTCGGCTTGAACTGAGAATGAAGGGAGAAGAACGCGATTTAAATTTGAAAAGAAATCCCACTTTTTTCTTCGGCCATTCCCTTTTTTCTTTTTCGTTTGATTTAAAGCAGATCGACCATATATTTTCTTCATTTGAAATCTGTTCGCGATGCTTGCTTTTAAAAAGAAGAGGGAGGAGACAAGAAACATACGTGCTTTGAAAAGGCAGGAGACAAGGTAGGAGGTAGGGTGGTTGGGAGAAGAAAGAAGGGAAGTGGATGTGAAAGGAAAAAGGGTTGATGTGAAAAGAATTCAGCTGATGTAGGTTGACTATTGTGTGAATATATATATATATATATATATATATTTAAATTCAAATTCAAATTGTCTCGATTTACACAGTCTAAAATTTTGAACCCCTATCGAGGCGTGCTGCTAAGCATGTATAATATTATACCCCTATTCCGAACGCAATGGAAAAGGTTTCGAGCCCTAATTCAATCATATGGAGAAGATAGCTTTTGGACCTAGTTATTATATTAAATCTTCGATATAAATTTCAGCGCGTTTACTTACCGTGTGCTCACACAACAACTCCAAATGCTACGAAAATTTAAATCCGATAATGATACAATATTACGGATCCAATGGAACTGATTTCGTTGAAATTAGAGACTGTGCCTTGGAAGGCTATTTTTAAATGTCAATTTAAACGATATATTTTTAAAACTGAACGAATCACTTCCAATTTCAATTTAAAAGCTTTTATTATCTTCAGAACTATCAATATAAATTTTACAAGCCTTCAAATTATTTAATTCAATAATTTAATTATAAAATAAATGGTGATATTTGAATTCAAGTTAAAAATTAACTTTCAAATATTTAAAATCAATTGAATATTCCGATTTCAAACATCCGAAAATTCCGGATCGTCACATTCCTCCCCCTTAAAAGAATTTCATCCTTGAAATTGCTGGTAAAGAAGGACGCTCCACAACTCGTTAACTATTTTTCAAAACCAAACAGTTTTATCCACTTGCCATAACATATCTTTTATTAAAGACCTACTATTATTTCAACCAACTTTCCAAAACCTTCCATAGTTTCCAACAACATTATTTACTCCACTTATTCAAATTTAAATTTAAATCCAAATTTAAATTATCAAAACTTTCACAAATTTTTTCTAACTCCTTAAATTCCCGAAAAATTTCGCTAGTGTCTCCTCTACGCGGCTAGCTCAGTACAACTTTCCAAAACCTTCCATAGTTTCCAACAACATTATTTACTCCACTTATTCAAATTTAAATTTAAATCCAAATTTAAATTATCAAAACTTTCACAAATTTTTTCTAACTCCTTAAATTCCCGAAAAATTTCGCCAGTGTCTCCTCTACGCGGCTAGCTCAGTACAACTACAAAAAGCCTTTACGGGCTCCCAATTTCAAAAAAAGAAAACAAAAGCCAAGTGGCTAGATCAAAAACCCAATCAAATTTCATACAGAAATTTAAACACATACCTTTTTGTCGAGCAACTCAAATTTATCTTCTGAAATCAAAACCAATTTTCCTTTTCCTTTATAATACCTGTATATCCTACATAGCAATAATATTCAATCACAACATTCAAAATCATTTATCGACTTCCTTAAAAATTTCAATATTTATTCATCCTAGCTCGTACGATGTACATATATCATCCGTACGCAATATCAAATTCGATCACTCGCTCGATCACACAATTTCACTTCCGAACTAGTATTGTCCACCCGACTTCCTAGTGCAGACTCAGATCTGGTTTCTTGATCAGAAACCGTCATTCTCCTTGCATAGTCATAATTATGATAGAGAATTTTCAAAATCAATCAAAATCCATATCCAGGGTTCGCCGTCGAAAATCGAGTAAAAAATCCTAACTAGTATCGATATAACTATCTCAAAATTTTGTGCTCGAATCTAGATCAAATTGCTATGCGAATAAAATAATATACGTACATCCTACGTATTTATCTCAATTGATTATCAACAATATCAATTCTCTTTTATTCACATTATTTGATTTCTATCTACTATCCACAACTATCCCATTTCACAACTTCAGTTTTAATCTTCATTCAATTATTCTCCTAGAATAATTTTTTTTTCAATACTAAATTTACTTAAGAATTTCACCGTTCATTTCTTAGGTTTAATATAAGCATTTTATATACTCTTATATTATTACTTTACCACTTTAGCCTTTTTATCCACTTTATTTTTAAAAAGGATTTCCAATTACATATGAATTCAATTTATCTTCGACTCTGGATATTGAATTTTATCTTCCATTTATAACTGATTCATATCATTATTTTAAATTTAGTTTCATCCACTAATTTATTTCAATTTCCAATTCATCTTGAACAATATTTAATTAATCATACTTTAAATTAGTTCCACCTACTAATTTATTTTCAAATCTCAAATAAAAGTTTATATGCAAACTTTTACATCCTTTAGTTTCTTCGAACAAATTCTCCGATTTTCACTTGACTTTACATACACAATTTAAATTAAATTTCAATATTCAGTTTCAGTTCTATTTGCATACCAATTTAAATTTAATTTCAATATGAAATTTCACTTCCAAGTTGAATTTTATTTATAACACAAGTTTACCTCCACAAAATCCATTTTTAACTCATAATTCAAATTTTAGTCAACCAATCATAATTCCAATAACATACTCAATTAACAAATTTATTCCAATTAGTTAATTTCCCATTTTTAATTCAATATTTAATTTTTTACCCTTCAAAAAAATCTCTTCACTTAATTTTCTTGAGTTCGATCTATTTTATAGTTCAAGTTTTGGATTTTTATTCATTTCCCAAAATGCAAACAGTTTTATTTTGGCTTATTTATTCTACTTTTAAGTTTTATAAGTCACAACTTATTTATATCCATACTTTCCTTTATTTACAATCAATCCCGTTCACATTTTACTTTTTAACTTGGGATTATATATTTAATTTAGCTAAGTATATAAATTTTTATTCAATGGGTTTTCAATTCTTTTATAAGCCATCGGAATCTATTTATTCCAATTAAATCTTATTTAACTTAACTCCAGTTAAATCTAACCTCATACTATTCTTTTGACTTCACACCATTCATACAAATTTTATTAAATAAGAACTTAGTTTCATTTAATGTATCCACCACATGATACAATTCCATCTCAATTATATTTCAACTTTGATTCAAATCTAATCACAATACTATTAAACTTAGCTTATGTTCATTAAATTCGACTTATCCTTCTAACTTGTTAACTTTTTACAAGTTAATTCCATTCCAGGAAATTTTCAAACTTTATAAATTTACAAATCTTTTTATAATCCATAAACATTTTTAGTTAAACCTCCAGAGCTTAAGCCATTACTTAGACACTCAAAACATTTAAACCAATTCCAGAGCCTTCAACAATCACTTAAGTATTTCAAAAATCATTTGAAATCAATTATATCCAAAATTCTTTGCACTTCTAAAATAAACCCAACTTTTGCAAACAAATTCAAAACAATTTGGCAACAATTCCACTCTTGGAAACTCGAAAATGAACATCGATGATGCTGCAATCATCACCGAAGTTATTTTCCAGCGACCAAAAGAGTTCAATGCTTTTATCTCTTTAAGAACATTTTCAAATATTCTTAATTTCAAATCTCACCAGATTTCAAATCCAATTCAAAATATTTCTAAAATACTATCACCATTATTTCTCCAAAGCTTTTGAAAACCATTTTCAAACTCAAAGGAATTAAATTTTCCCAAAATTTCAAATTCCAAACCCCTTCAATTCACATTCAAATATTATTCTATAATTTTCATCTCAATTTATTTTCAAATATTTTTCTGGAATTCTATTTCAAATTATAAATCACATTTATAGTTTACATTTACAAGTCCCTTTTCTTTATGAATTTATTTCTAAGCTTTTAGCTATGATTTCAATTTCTTATTCAATTTCTACACAATAATGATAATAATTTAATATTATCATTCCTAACATCCAAGCAACCATATATTAGCTAAAATAGTTTACAAAAACTTTTCTTTTATATACAAAAATAATTTGGTTAAAATTATTTCATTTACCCTATTTAAAACAATACTGTGTCAGTTTATCTTGTTTAAGTGTTTAGATATCCCTATCGGTGACATGGCGTCCCACATATTGACCAGAATCCATAAACACTTAACCGATAAATCACCATAATATTAACACAATTTTATATTCACTAACAAATACGCGCTCATATCTATTAATACACTCAAACTCATTCTAGAGTACTACGGACTCTATTTTTAATGAGTAATCCCCACCAGAGCCAAGGTTCTCGCTTAACCTTCAGCTCTGATACCAAATGTAATGACCCGAGGCAGTGGCGACATGTAGGCTTTGCAACCATCCCAGACCCACCGTGGCTTACATTGGTACCTCGAATTTGCTTTTATGGCCAGCCTCTCGACTGTAAGCACCTAGCAAACCAACCCACTCAAAGGGACATATAGGGGTAAGAGTCTCTCGTTCGCCACCAAACGCAAAGCGAGAACCCCCTATCATGCTGTAATATAGCAAACCCGATCCCGGTCTCTTCGAAACGATCAGCGCATTAGCCAATATTGATAGTTGGTTATTTAACTATCAATTAACATTCACAACATCCATCAAACACAAATAATTTCACCCAATTATTTATTAATCTCAAAATATCTTCACAAGATATGTTTCCACTCTTCAACCCTTTGAAAATAGTTTTCAAACCACACTCTTCTCATGGAATAAATTCCTAAATATTTATTTCCACTGAAAACAACCAAGTCCAAACATTTTAGATTTTTAAAATAATTCAAAAACACTTTATTATAAAATATACTTTAAATCATTTAAATTAAAAACTACTTTAATACTTTATTCAAAAATATATACTTTAAGAATATTTAAAATAAAGCTACTTCATAAATATAAAGCTAAATTTTTATCCTTTTAAAACATAATACCAAGTCACCTTTAAGTAATTACTACTAATATAAATTTGAAAAATACCTACTTTAAATTTAAACATTTAAAAATAATAAATTTTCTAAAACATGCTTTTTAAAACAACTTTAAACTTTTAACTCATAGTTAAAAATTTGCTTCGAAGACGCACTTGGCTATCCAGGGAAATACACTTCTCTTTCTTATCCTTTTAAAAATAAATCACTATTTATTTTTAAATAAATTTACCCATTCCTTTAATAAATTCCCACCATGAATTTATTCTTCCAAATATATACTGATATATTACTTCACTTTTGTAAACCCAGTTTATAAATTCCAAAGTCTCATCTTCTTTGAAAACATAATTTCAAATCCTAAATCAATTTCCAAATCGATTTTAGATTTTATTCCAAATTGAAATAATTTCCTTTACTTTCTCAATTTAACTCCAGAACCCATCAACTTCACTTTTACTTCTCAAATATGATTTAAAATCTTATTTAACTAAAATATTACTTGCATACTTTTCTAAATTCCTTCTTTATCTTTTTCAATAAATTTAAACCTTGAATTTTAAAATAAATTCTTTATTCCTTTAAATAATATCACTTGGGTTTTAAATTTCATTATCTCTTTTTCTTCAAAAGTTCCCTTCCCATACTCGGATTTTATTTATTAAAACTTTAAAATCCACTTTTATCCTTTTCTCATTCATTCTATAATTTATCTCAAATTCTCTCTAATCATTTTACTTACAAATCCTCTTCTTTTATTTTCTTTTTAAAATCCAATTTATATATTTTGGTAACTCCGTATACCCAAATATATTAAATCAAACCATAACATCCAATAATCCAATTATCAATATAATTCATCATAGCTTATCAAACAATCATATCATAGAATATTAGAACAATCCAAATAATTTTGAGGAATCCAGTTGGATCCCTCCAACCTGTTTCCCTACATCCACATAAGTTAGCACATTACAATAATATCAAATCCACTTCGAGGTGGAATATCGCGGTATATGGGATTAATATAATATCATCCGCTATTATGCGGCGCATAGGGTCTCGGCCGCTATACAATGCGGGAAATCAATCATTCCAATATATACTATATATACTACTATATAATATATCACATCAAATCAATTCAATCATTCAACCAATTATTTAAATTTAACCATTTAAATTTAAATAGAGCAGAAGATTGAGATTAACTCACATTTGCTTTATATTTGCAATCCACTTCAATATTGCCTTGGTTTTCCAAATTTTTGACCTTGAATAAACAATTTATATGATTCTTATTAATATTCGAAATAATTGAACAATCACTTATTATTAAATTATTTAATTGACTAACAACTTTATTCAAACTGATAATTTCCCTTTCTAAAGATTGTTTCATAACTAAGATAATTAAATAAACAAATTAATTTTCATTAGTTAAAATTAAACTTAGTGAATGAAAATATGTATATTTGTATATTTATTTTTCTCTGAAGCTTCACTTATAAAAACAATCTATCAAATTTTATAAACAAACTTTTAACTTTTTAAATTCCTGTTTATACATATATATTTCCAAAATCTTTCCTATATAAATTCTTGTCTTCCAATGCAAATATATATATATATATATATCTATTTTTATTAAAACAAAATTTCTTTATATGTCTTACTGTAAAAAATCAAACCTTGAGTTACACTTGTTATTTTTTTTCAACAGCATATATATATATATATATATATTCTCTGGATATATTTATCTCTATAAATTGATTTCCTGTAATTAACCAATCCAAATTTATAAAAATAAAAATAAAATTAAGTTAGCCTATACCTTGAACTGCCAGAGACAACGCTGTAGCCAACCCTCGACACCTCATGCGAGCGATTCCTCGACACTTTGATACCATCGCAACTCCACAACTTCTTCCTCGAGCTCGAAGACGCCGTCATCATCATGAATTGATGGCCACGCTTCTACTTCCACGATCGAGTTCCTCTCTAGCCACTGACCCGCCTCGCAGAACCTTCGACGACTTCGACATACCACATGCGCTCGAAAACCACCTCCCTAGCCTTGCCCACAACAGAGCCACGCTCCACCCAAAATAAACCCTTGCCTCGCGAGCGCGATTTGCGATGCGTCGCGATGCAAATGCAAATCCCTCCAGCACTCGCGATGCTCCCAGACTATGCTTCTCCTCGACCACGAGTTCGATTCGAGGATCGACAGGATCAAAATCGAACTAATTCACACCCACATTTTTCGCTTCGACTGAAATGAATGAAAGGAGGGGTCGCGTTTGATTTGAATGCGGCTTTGATTATGATTTTAATTTTGGGAAAAAAGGGAACTTCGGCTTGAACTGAGAATGAAGGGAGAAGAACGCGATTTTAACTTGAAAGAAATCCCTCTTTTTTTCGGCCATTCCCTTTTTTCTTTTTCGTTTGATTTAAAGGAGATCTACCATATATTTTCTTCGTTTGAAATCTGTTCGTGATGCCTGCTTTTGAAAAGAAGAGGGAGGAGACAAGAAACGTACGTGCATTGAAAAGGCAGGAGACAAGGTAGGCGGTAGGATGGCTGGGAGAAGAAAGAAGGGAAGTGGATGTGAAAGGAAAAAGGGTTGATGTGAAAAGAATTCAGCTGATGTTGGTTGACTATTGTGTGAATATATATATATATATATATATATATATATATATAAATTCAAATTCAAATTATCTCGATTGCAGTCTAAAATTTCAAACCCTACCGAGGCATGCCGCTAGGCGTCTATAATGTTATACCCCTATTCCGAACGCAATGGAAAAGATTTCGAGCCCTAATTCGATCGTATGGAGAAGATAGCTTTTGGACCTAGTTATTATATTAAATCTTCGATATAAATTTCAGCGTGTTTAGTTATCTTGTGCTCACACAACAACTCCAAATGCTAAGAAAATTGAAATCCGATAATAGTACAATATTACGGATCCAATGGAACTGGTTTCGTCGAAATCCGAGACTGTGCCTCGGAAGGCTATTTTTAAATGTCAATTTAAACGATATATTTTTAAAACTGAACGGATCACTTCCAATTTCAATTTAAAAGCTTTTATTATCTTCAGAACTATCGATGTAAATTTTACAAGCCTTTAAATTATTTAATTCAATAATTTATTTATCAAATAAATGGTGATATTTGAATTCAAGTTAAAAATTAACTTTTAAATATTTAAAATCAATTGAATATTCCAATTTCAAACATCCAAAAATTCTGGGTCGTCATAATATTCTCAATCAAGAACGCCATGACTCAAGCCAGATTTTACTGCTATTAACTTTTCACGGTTACTCATTCTTTTTGCTTTATTTGCTTCAGCATCGAACCATTTAAGGTAATCGCTTAGCATTTCACCCGGCTTTTGCTTTATATTACCCAATACGCTGGCTTCGATAGTTGGTTCTTTTGAGGTGCTAAATTATGCTGAAATTCATGAGAAAATTGCTCATACGAGTAAATTGTCTTCTCTCGGTAGCACCAATACCATTTTGCTATTGCTCCAAAGAATGTGGTTGGAAATAGTTTGCACCTTACCACTCTTGAGGCATCATATAGGTCCATCTAGCCTTTTCAAATGCCAAGATGATCATCTGGATCAGCCATGCGAACATACCTGATTGATGGAATCTTGACATAAGATGATAGTGGTAATGCCATGATTTCCTCTGTGAATGGTGCTCCCCTAAAGTTGTTGTTCATTCTTGGATTAATCGTCCTCTTCCCTTATAATTATTTTATGTTTGTCTCTATCTTATTAGCCATGTCTCTTAGATATGCTTCATCGTTGTCATAATTCTTTCATTTTGGCTTATATTCCCTTTGCAAAGCAGAACTAGCATATTGTACAAGTGGCGATTTTGAATTTTTATTCAAAATTTGTATCAGATAATTCTCCTCCCTTCTTTGTGGATTTAAAGTACTCTTCTCGATGTCTTTGCTTCTTAAATTGGATTTCCTAATTTTTCTACGTGGGGATTCAACTTATTCTTCCGCTCTTTTCGTTCTTATGACATTTCTGAAATTTTTTGAGAGATAAGCACTTCGATTAATTTGTGCATTGTTTATTATTGTCTCTTCATGGTCTGGATATCATTCTCTTCCTTTAATGCTTCCTTTGGTGTTGATGTTTGTCCAATCTCAACATTTTCTATGTTAAATTGTGAAGCAATATTCTCTTCAAGATTTACATGATGGTCCACTTCACCTTGGACTTGCACATTCACTTACTTAATAGATCTTCCCAATTTGTTAGAGCGGTGGCAACAAGGTTTTCATAGTCTTGAGTTCAATTCTCAACGAAATCACCACCACTTTTAGGCCAAATTTTAGTTTGACCTAATATGCCTTTAGCTTAAGAAGTTGAATTATACTTTAGTAAGATGAATTCCATATTCAAGCATGTTAATCATTAATGAAGTCATCATGTGAAATTTCAATTTCATAAAGTCCTTAAAAACAAAGTCATAAGATCAGATCAATCCAAATGACCATTAAAATTCATGTTCAAGCTTTCTTATTTATCCAATAATAAAATGAAAAAGAGAAAGAAGATCAATTAAGAATTTTCTCCCTTTAGTAGAGGTTACATGCCTATTTAAAGAAAACTCTAGACCTTGGATATTTAACATGTGTCATCTGAAATAAATTGATAGTCAAGATTCACTATCATGGAAAGAGCTTTGGCGCTCACCATATGATAGCATATATACTTTGAAAACATTATGATAGCTTTAACCTTCAATGGCTTAAAAACCGTCATTCAATGGCTTAAATATCTGAACCTTTGACGGCTAAGAAGTCAACATTCGATGGCATAATATATATTCTTTTTTAGCTTCAGAAGTCATCATTCGATGGCTTGAACTATCAACCCTTGTTGGCTTTAGAAATCATCATTTGGTAGCTTAAATATCTCAACCTTAAATGGCTTCAGAAATCACTATTCGATGGCTTAAATATCTCAAACCTCAATGGCTTTAGAAGTCATTGTTCGATGGCTTAAATATATCAACCTTGGGTAGCATCAGCAATGGATTGAATATTTCAACCCTGGATGGCTTTAGAAGTCATCATTCGATGGATTGAATATCACAACCCTCAATGGGTTCATAGGTCATCATTCGATGGCTTGAATATTTAAATCCTCAATGACTTTAGAATTCATCATTCAATAGCTTGAATATCTCAACCTTCGATGGCTTCAGAAGTCATCAAGCGACAGCTTGAATATCTAAACCCTCGATGGCTCTCAGACTCGTCATTCGATATGTAAGACCCCACCACTATACCCATATTATCAAAGAACATTACAAGTAATGCCGTCTAGTAACGTAGAGAATATGACCGGTTAAGGGCGATCAAATATGAATATACCTTTATACTAATATTGTCACGTCTTTATTACCTTTTTATGATCTGAACTGAAAATTTACATGTACAGTATTAATATAAAGTAATAAAAATGCAATTTAAGATATTCAGAATAATATATAATATAAATAAATCAAAATCGGAATCATAGATCATATCAGAATAATATACATCATACACATAGGAAAATGTAAGTCTACAAAATATCAGTACTAGGCCCACGTAATATATACATCACACCCAAAAGTACCATATCAGGTACGCAATGACTACTAGATAATATACATGACATAGACTCTTAAATGTCAATACATACAAGTATGAAGTAAACTAAAACGGTCAAAATAGTCTACTTCAATGCTAGCTCAAAATCCAGAGATTGATGAGTCCTTGTACCCATAAAGTCTCGGCCTGATCTGAGCATTTTAAAATAAATGGATCAGACTATTCCTAATAAAGAGGTTGGAGACTGAGATCGTAAATATATAATTATAAAATAATAATAATAATAAGCGATAAACAAAAACATGCCTGAAAACAAAATCATAATAAGGCATATCAGTCAAAATTACCATTGCATAAATCCATATCAAGTCTCAAATGCAGTATCATCAAAATGTGATGATAACAATTCAAAATTCTTCAAAGCCAAAAGATACTAAATATTTATCCTAAAATCTTTGAAGAAAAATCATCACTAATGAAATAATAATGCTAGCAAACTATCACTTTAATATAGTGTGACAAACAGACTAATTAAAATAAATAAACCCTGCCACATAATGAAATAGTCTAAACAAAAATAAATAGACTACTAGGTATAAACCCCGACCCCTAATAAGTAGCCGTGTTTATGACAAAACTATGCAAATTTACCTAATGAAACAAAATAGGTAAACATCATCCAACAATATGCTAAAAATAAATCTATAGGTATTAGTCAATTTGTCTATAGACTAATCATGCATACAAACACTTGTCCAAGAAACGAAAGGGCAGCCTATTACACCATAACAAACCTAACTCCAAAAATAGGCCCGCCTACCAAAAAGTAAGAAAGTATCGATTTGCAGTCGAGAAAAACTAACCATCGTCTCTTGGGGATCTATCGACCAGAAATTCGAACACCCTAAGATAGTATAACTTTAAATGTTAATTACTATCGCTCAAGTAATCATAAGAATTTAACTAACTGTCCTATACCAGATAGTAAATTCGAGTATTTACTAAAAGCTAGTAATTTCCACTCAAACTCTATTTAACAAATTATAATAATAAGTGAAAGAATTGTACAACATGTCCCATACCAATCTGACAATTCAGTCATTTATTAAAATTCTTTGTTTTTTTAAAAAAGCATGAAATCTCATTAAAATATCAAATCAATAATAAATAACATAAAAGAGTTTTAAATTAATTTTTATATATACAAAGATATATATTTTTCCAAAATCACTTTTAAATGAGAGTTGCTTATTTACAAAAGCTTTTGAACTCTTTCAGATCATTTAAACCTCTTTTATACCAAAATCACTTGAAATTAAAATTGTTACTTTCATAACCGCTTTTATAAAATAATACAACATTTTATGTTTTGCCTCTAAAACATTTCCCAAATTATATACTTAAAATGGTAAATTTAAAAAAATATTAATTAAATATTACACATTTTTAAAAGCTTTGAATAGAAATTTTGAAATAAGAAATAAGTTAGGATTTTAATATAGTTTAACTATAATCTATAAACTAAATTCTAGTAAGGATCAAAATAGATAAGATCTCATTTTGAAAATCTATTAAAACATTTAAACAATTTAAACAAGAAATCCATCAATAATGCAACTTCTAGAGCCAACATCACTCTATTAAATTCCATAATACAAAGTTATTTAAAGGCCCGAGTTGCTTTTCGACAACTCAGGTCGCACAATAATGTATGTACTTCTACATAAGTTTATAGAATTCAATTTTCAAATCGAACAAGATTGCATTTGCAAATTAACTTTTTTTAATCACATAACATTAATATATCACCAAACAATCAATCAAACATAGGCATGCAATAATATATCATTCAACTCAATCATTAACAGCCAAAGATTATAACATAATCAACCATATCAAGGCATGTAAAAGGAATTCATTTTGATAGATATATAAGTGTGAGCTAAAAATATCTCACCTAACCGTTCACTTGCATACGATAACATACCAAAATACCAAATCAATTGTTGGCCAAACCCTAGCTATTGCTTGCGCCTACACCACCAGCGATAGAAATTGTCAGCTATATCTCCCCTCATGTTCCATCACCTAGCTATAGCCACTAGCGCCCATAGCCCTCAAGCGCCGACTATCGCCACCACTTTACTGCTACCTAGAAGTTCACCTTTGTACCTCTCTATGTCGCCTCTATCGCGACCGACCTGCACCAATCACGCCTCCCTCCTAGTCACAAAGGACGTTCCCTAGCCGAGTCTGCCACCAACGTGGCTATTTCCAAGCGCGACTTTTCTTCTTCTTTTTCTTTCTTTTATTTTGAACGATTTAGGAATCAGGCAAAAAGGGGAGGAAAAAAGGTATACGAGTTTGAGGAAATGAGAGTCTAGGATGTTAACGTGAAAGAGAGGAGTTTTGTTTTCTTAGTTGGGCTTGGGCTCTAATAATTTAAGTAATGTGTTTTCTTTACATTTCTTTTAAGCTATTATTTTTTATTTCATTTAAACTGTATTACAACTGATTTTTAAACTGATTACATGTTCATTTTATGATATATATATATATATATATGTATGTATAGAACATATATATCTATATATGTATACACACACACACATATATATATGTACACACACATATGTATATATATATATATATATGTATATATACATATATATATATGTATATGTATATATATGTATATGTATATACATGTATATGTATATACATGTATATCCATATATACATGTATGTATATGTATATAATTTGACAACTGCATAACTCTGATTCAGTATTGTTTCACTCTATTTCATTATTAATGTAAAAAAGATTATTCATCTTCGTCGATTTATTGATTTTACTGAATATCGACTTAAACTTCTTTTCATTTATTTCAGGTATAAGAAATTTATTTACACTCTAAAATATTTCATATTTATTAATACATTTTATTTGAACTTTAATATATTTTCTAAAATGAAATTCATTGACTAATTAAATTTTATTATAACAAAATCCTTCATTAAATATACTTTAATTGACTAATAACTTAATTCCCAAAAATACTAATTATAAAAAATTTAATTCGAATACTTTTATCTAATTAAATCTATAGAATATTACATCTTCGAAAAACAGGGTTGTTATAGACTTCAGCCTTAAGAAAATTGTGTCCTCGCAATTTCTTATAGGGAGACGTCAGCCACACACAAAAATTAACTGAATTCGAAATCTACCGTCAAATTAAAACTCGCTTAATTCTCTAAGTAGTTAATATAAGAAGTAGGCTTATCATACATTATAAATTAAAATAGACTAATTTCTTAACTTTTATTTTCTTTGCATATTAATTTTTTTTAAAATTATTCTAAGTGTGAGAATTTTCGATGGAGTTTCTTTTGTACGGAGAGTTGTTTTCAATTTTAAAATATAATATATACAATATACATCGACCATACGGTTGGAAACATAATATATATTAATATATTTCTAACTCTTCTCTATTTTAATCCGAAAGCGTACTTTTATTTTACCATTTAAAGTAATCTACTTAGGTATTAAGTGTGCATAAGTGAGCCAACACCACTCGTAAGTCCAAATAGCATCTTGAACATCTATTCTTATCTCAATATAAACATTAGTTGCATATATAAAAAGAAATAGAACAAGTATGAATTTATTTAACTTCATAGTAACATAGTTTTAAAATTTTTTAGCTACATCTTGGCAACTTCACATAGTCAAAAACTCAAAATTAGATAATGACATTAAAGAGTTAATTGTTGCATAACATCTTAGCTTTCTAAAACAATTTCCTGATTACAAAAATGTTATCTACAACTCAAGTTATGAGGGTTTTTCAATAGGAAGTGAAAACCGAAATTGCTACAAATGCGTAGGTCCACCTTTTAAATTTATGTTTTAAGCCCAGAGAGCATCAGAAATTTGTGAAACTCTTCAAACTAAAGTTATTCCTTATGTATTAGCTTTTTGGAAAGAGTAAGATCGTCGAAATTGGACAAATAATTTGAAAGTTATGATCGAAAGAATTTAGCGCTGTTTTGAAATTACATTTTCAAGACTCCAATAATATTACTTAATAATTCAACTTTTAAACTTAATAAACATTTCTATTATGTACCGCATTCCAAAGAATCATTCTTTAATGACTTACCTTTCTAATAGATTCAAAATCGTTGAGAGTGGATTGACGGTTTGAGATTTATTATCACAAAGGAGAGAAAAAGAAAGAAAAAAACATCAAAGAAACTGCATTGTTTCAAAATTCATACATGCAAAAAAAATGATGGAAGCATAGGTTTGCTGTTGCAACTGTATGCAATAAAAAGTATTCTCATCACAAGTCTAGTGTTTGCTTCATATGGATTCAAAAAGAAAATAGCAGTTGGCTTTAATGTATTTATGAAAGCCTTTACATTTAGCTGCATAAATTACCGTCTTACCGATGGTATAAACTGCATATATACAATGTGATAATCAAACTTCATAAAGCTCATCAGTTATCTATATTATCAGTTCTCAGTTTGCATCAGCATATATAGTTAGGTCCTCTATATTGATTTTAATTATATTCAAGTGACTGCCGTGAACCACAGTAAATTTGTCAGGTTTCCTTATATATGTTGAATCACCCAACTATTTTGAGTGTAGTTTCAAGAAAAAGAGTTAAATGAATCGAGTTGATTAAAGTATAGTTCAGTGAGCTTGCCATTTCTTTACAAAATTAGGGTTTATAAGTTAAAAAGTAAAGTTTGACAAAAAAATGAAAATGTAACTATTTTTTCAAGATTACAATTTCAAACTATAAAATTGAGATGCAAAAACATGCAAACTAAAGACTAGGAGTTGAAAATATTCATGTTCTTGTTTACAATTTAAACTTATAAAATTGAAAATAGTTTAATTCTCTTCTCCATATAATTATCTTTTAGTTTCTAAATAAATTAACATTTAACAAGTGTATGAATGAATTTTAAAAGTTATTAAGAGTTGTTGCTCCAAAAGCAATAATGTATCTCAATTAATGCATGAAATCCCTGTCCTATAGACCAATCCATTTAAACATTCATTGAAACACTATTAAACTGATTTCCTACAAAGATACAGCTCATATGTTAGGACAATAGAGGTTAAATAGCCAGGTGTGACCTAATTATTATCTTAGAACTCATTATCACTTGCTAATTCAAAATTCAGCTTTAATCTTTGTCACTGTCATTGTTTATTGCAAAATTCAAATAGTGAGCATGGTTCAAGGCACTACCCAATAAATAGTTGTTCATTACAAAATGGATAGAAGAGCAATCATAATTTGAGGCACTGCCATATAAAACAACATAAGCAAAACCTTATAAATTTTCAAAATTGAATAGGTCAGATTATAGTGATGAATTTACATAAATGATTGCAAATCAACCCTAGTACATGCGAAAACAATAAGATCATGTTGTAGTGTGACAAAATGAACAGAACTTAAGAATAATAAGGTAAATCAGCAAATTACACAAGAAAGTAAATAAAGAGTTTACACACAGATTTATAGTGGTTCCACTATCGCAAGATAATGTACATCCACTTAGGGAGATGAGATTTTATTACTTTCAGAAAGAAAAATTACAATATAAATAATGGAGACTAAGAAGAATATGAAGAAATACAAAAGAGAAAATAATTCATTTTTGATGTTTCTGTTCATCCTAATCCCTACCTTTATATAGGGACTATTACTTGGGGTTGAAGTAATTGATTTATGGTCATAAACCAATTCCTAATCAATTCTTCAAATCATACGGGAAAATTTACCATTTTATTTTTCCAGTTTTCCATAATTTGTATGCATCTAATTCCTACTTTAATCATCTAATTAGAGAATTAAATAATTAACTCACTCTTTTTCAAATATTTCTTCCTCTTATGTAGCTAATCCATTGCCCTCTTTAATGCATATAAAAGATGAAATATATTTAAGCAATTATCTCAAATATCTTCCAAATCTTCTTAAGTGTGGAAATATTGTATCAAATCTAACAATCTCCACCTTGATACCATATTTCCCCGCAAGCCTACAAATTCCACCTTCATTCTTTTACTCCAAGCAGCTCTTGGACATGGCACCACAGATACTTTTCCAATGAGCTTCGATATGGCGATCACCCATTCCACTTTGTCAACCAACTCCGACAAGGCCACCACTCGCCAACAAAGTGTTGAAAGTACCCCATTCATGTAGGACCCATCAAAATCCAAAACAAACATCTCCGTATACTAACTCACTCTTCCCATGTGCCACCAAGTGGCACCTAACACTTTGGCAAGCGAATTAATTTCGAGCAATACTTGAATTTT
This sequence comes from Allium cepa, assembly GCA_030765085.1. NCBI lineage: Eukaryota > Viridiplantae > Streptophyta > Magnoliopsida > Asparagales > Amaryllidaceae > Allium > Allium cepa. Next base: position 907,264,012 of record CM060937.1, read on the forward strand.
GCAACAGGTAATGACTTAGTGAACATGTCTACTGCATTCTCCTCAGTGTGAATTTTCTGAAGATGCACCTACTTTTCTTCATTCATAGAGACAAGGAAAGACTTTCTTACCTCTATATGGTTTGTTCTCGAACTAAAAGCCAGATTTTCAATCAGATGTATTGCGCATTGACTATTGTAATTTACTACTATACTCCCATGAACAAAGCCTAAATCACACATCATCCGCTTCATGTAAAGTGCCTCTTTAGGTGCTTCAACAACAGTTATCAACTCTGCCTCTGTAGTGGACAAGGCAACTATAGTCTGCAACCTTGCTCTCTAATTGATAGCTGTCTTTCCAAGTGAAAGACGTAACCCGAGGTTGACTTTATTCGATCTCTGTCTCCGGTGTAATCAGAATCATAATATTAGACCAAGCTAAAATCTTTCTCCTTGCCGTAAAAAACAAGCCCATAGTCTGTTACTCCTCTTAGATACCTCAAAATGTACTTTACTGCTTCCCATTGCATTTTTCCTGGATTAGCCATGTAGCGACTAACCAAACCAACTGCCTGTGCAATATCCGGTCTCGTGCAAACCATAGCATACATCAAGCTTCCAACTGTACTAGCATAAGATACCTTCTCTATATAAGCTTTGTCTTTGTTTGAGATCAGAGAGTTCTTTTCTGAAATCTAAACTTACAAAGGCATGGGAGTACTAATTTCCTTTGCCTTCTCCATGCTGAACTAAGCAATCACTTTCTGGATATATTGTCAATCTCAACACCTTCAGCTTTCTTTCTCTCTAGATTTCCATTCCTAAAATCATCTTTGCTTCTTCAAGGTCTTTCATCTCGAATTCTGCTTTTAGCTTTAATTTTAACCTATCAATTTCAATTTTGTCCTTGGAAGCAATTAACATATTGTATAGATATAAGAGTAAATATATCCAATTACCATTATCCATATGCTTAAAATTAATGCAAGCGTCTTTAACGCTTCTATCAAAACCAATAGTAAGCATAAAGGAATCAAACCTCTAATACCATTGCCTAGGAGACTGCTTCAAACCATTTATAAACTTTTTCAGCTTGCAAACCCATTCCTTCTTCCCATCCACTACAAATCCTTCTGGCTATTTTATATAGATGGTCACCTCCAAGTCTCTATGCAAAAAGGTGGTCTTTACGTCTAATTGTTCCAACTCCATGTCATGAGTTGCACCTATAGCTAGCAATGCTCGGATAGAAGTATGTCTAACAACCGGAGCAAACACCTCATCATACTCCATCCCCTTCCTTTGTGAAAACCCCTTTGCATAAGTCTACCCTTGTATATTCCATCGTCCTTCACCTTATATACCTACTTGCATCCTATGGCTCGGCTTTCTTGAGGTGGTGGTACCGATTCCCAAGTCTGATTCTTCTTCAACGAATCTATCTCCTCTTCCATAGCATGCATCCATTTTGAGCTAGCACTCATATTCATAGCTTCTTTAAGGTCGAAAGGATCATCTTGCACTATATGTAGTACATAATCAAAATGATCATCAAGGCTAAGGTTTGCATAACTCTAGTCTCATACCTATTTTTTGGCCTTCTAATTTTAGATCTAGCCTGAATAGGTGAAACTTCACCTAAACTCCTGTCAACTCCACCTTGATCTGAATCATCTCTAGCTTCATGACCATCACTATCATTGCTAGAGGAATTCCATGGAACTTCATGTGATGTATCAACAACTGCAATTACTCTATCTTCTTTTACATCTCCGACTTTACTACTAGGCTGATATGTGGGAATAATTTCCATCTCCTTAGGCTTTTCAACTTCTGAATCTACTAAATAAGGTGGATTCTCCTTAGGCTTGAATCTAGCAGACTCATCAAATGTGACATGTCTCGAGTCAATAGGGTTCCAAATGTGATACCTTTGATACCTTTTGTATAGCCCAAAAATATGCCTTGATAGGCTCTAGCCTCCAACTTGTCATTTCCTGTATGGCGAACATACACGGGGTTACCAAATGTATGAAAATAACCGATATGTATAGTTGTACCTTTCCACCTTTCCTCAGGAATCCTTCCATTAATGGTTGAGCACAGAATCCATTTGATAATATATGTTGCAATTGATAAAGCTTCAGCCCAAAAGCCTTTAGACAAGCCCGCCGTCAATCTCAAACAACAGGCCTTCTTCAATAGAGTTCTAGTCATCTTTTCAGCAACTCCGTTTGATTGCGGATCACTGGGCATAGTAAGATGTCTCCTAATTCCTTGCTATCTACAGAAATTTGTGAACTCCTTAGAAACAAACTCGCCACCATTGTCGGATCTTAGCACCTTCATACTTCATTCTCTACCAGTGCTTTTAAGTTTTAAACTTTTCAAATGGCTCCAACTTAGATTTCATCATATACACCCAAACCTTCCAGGAGTAGTCATCGATAAAAAGGTAAAATAATTAGATCCTCCAACAATAGGTGTAGCTACTGGTCCCCAAACATTCGTATGGACATATTCTAGTACTCCTTTGGACTCATGTCTACTAACGCCGAAAGAAACTTTTGTGTGCTTCCCTAACACACACTCCTAGCAGAATTCCAAACGGTTGAATCTTTCACCCTTGATCATCTTCCTTCTTCGAAGCAGCTCCAAACTCTTCTCAGAAACATGACCTAATCTGAGATGCCAGAGTCTGGCGGCATCCAAAGCTCGTGAACTATCACCTACAACGCACGTCTCTCTAAGAACTGTAGATCCTTTCAACAGATAAAGATTCCGGACCATCATTCCTTTAATTAATATAAGAGCACCACGTGTCACCTTCAGGCCATCCGTCTCTATCGTAATCTTGCACCCTAAAGATGCTAGCTGACCCAAGGACTGAAGATATTTTCTTAAACCTGGAATATAACAGACTCCAGTAATAGTGCGCACCACACCATCATGCATGCGAATACACACTGGTCCTTCTCCCAATGACTTGCAAGTAGCATCGTTCCCAATTAATATGGCACCTCCTTCCTTGTCTTCATAAGAACAGAAATTCTCCTTCCTAGGTGTCATATGGAAAAATGCCCCTAAATCTGGCATGCAATGGTCTGGTACATCAGAAACGGACGCAGTCAACACATCATCAGAAACAACCTTCCCCACTGTAATAGATGAAGAACCATCCGCTTCATTTCTCTTCCTCAAATTTGGACAATCTTTCTTCCAGTGGCCCTGTTTCTTATAATGATGACACTTGTTGTTTCTAGACTTACCTCTCCAACAACTTCCAGGCTTCCTTGACTTGGAATGCCCTCTAAAATTATTCTCCTTCTTCTTATTTCTTCCTCTCTCCACATACAACCCCTGACTATTACTAGCTTCTCCACTTTCGCTCATATTCTTTATCTGATCCCTCATTTCTTCACATAGAAGTCTCATCTTCACATCTTCTAATGACAGCGTGATTCTACCATAAGTCAAGATGTTAACGAAAACCGTGTATCGCTCAGGAAAAGAACATATACCATCATAGCCTTTTGCTTCTCGTCCACATTCAAATCAACAGCTTTCATCTTCATCATCACATCATCGAAGAAGTTCAAATGTGCTTTCAATGACGTACCTTCCCGTATCTTATATGTGAAAAAAGTCTTTAATAGAATCAGTCTATTCGTGAGCGACTTCTTCATGTAGGGATCCTCCAATTTCTTCCATAAGCCTCTAGCAGTAGTTTCACCAGTAATCTCTGGAATGACATGCTCACCCATGGCTAATTGGAGGGTAGAAAAGGCCCATTCTTCCTTCTCCTTTCTTTCCAATTCTGAGATATCTGCTTGCAACAATTCTATGTCAAATACAACCTGATAAACAAGATTTTTTCTCAACACCACCTTCACCATTCACTGCCACTTCTCAAAATCATTATCACCTTTCCACTTCTCTATAGTCAACTACGAAGCTGATGCTGCATATGAACCCCAATGTATGATGCATATTCGTGGGTAGGTCTAACCTCCTCATTTCCAAGTCCTGCCATTTTATCTAACACCTTCTAGCCTTAGGCTTCAACAACAACCTTCAAAGCTCTGATACCAAACTGTGGGGGTGAATTTACAAAGATGATTGCGAATCAACCCAAATACATGTGGAAGCAATAAGATCGTATTGTAGTGTGACAAAACAAACAGAACTTGAGAATAAAACGGCAAATCAGCAAATCACACAAGAAAGTAAATAGAGAGTTCACACATGGAATTATATTGGTTCCATTATCGCAAGATAGTGTACATCCACTTGGGGAGAGGAGATTGTATTACTTTAAGAGAGAAGAATTACAATATTGATAATGAAGACTAAGAAGAATATGAAGAAATACAAAAGAGAAGACAATTGGTTTCTGATGATTCTATTCATCCTAATCCCCACCTTTATATAAGATTATTACTTGAAGTTGAAGTAACTGATTTATGGTCATAAATCAATACTTAATCAATTCTCCAAATCATACGGGAAACATTTACCATTTTATATTTCCAGTTTCCTACAATTTGTATACGTCTAATAAGATTCCTTCTTTAATCATCTAATTAAATAATTGATTAATTACTTCACTCCTTTTCAAATATTTCTTCCTCTTATGTAGCTAACCCATTTCCCTTTTAATGCATATAAAAGAGGCAATATATTTGAGTAATTATCTCAAATATCTTCAAAATCTTCTTAAGTATGAAAATATTGTATCAAATCTAACAATCTCAGATATCTATATAAAAAGATGAATTTTAGCCAAAAGGAGGATGAGTCTCGCCGGGCAGTACAAATATAAAGCAATAGTGTTACTGTAGTGCATAACCTTGCCACAAAACTAAAAATAGAATACATACCTGCATTGATATTTTACTATAGATAGATTCTTCAAAAACCAATAGTATTATCATATACGAGTGTTACGGCACACGCTCCATGCATGACAATAACACACGCTTCATAGGTAAATTGATTTTTTTTACAAATTGTGCCTGTTTAACATATTATAGAGAAATGAGTTTCATATATATATATATATATATATATGTGTGTGTGTGTGTGTGTGTATATATATATGTATATATATATGTTTTTGCGTTAATATCATGTGTAGCTAATTTGAATTTTTATTTTTAAGTTGTAGCATTTAGTTTTTTTGTGAGTTTGACTTTTTGTTTCTTTTTTCAATTAATAAAAAACGAAAATATATAGAAAGTTTATTTTTTAAATCCTATTTTGAAGTGATATTAAGTTTGGTAATATATGTAAGAGAGCACTTCGAATTTGTAAATTTTTTTTTTCTAGATTCTATTTTTAAGTGATATTAACATTTAGTAATATATGTAGAGAGGCGTTTGAGGAAGTTCACGTCGATAGAAAAAAAGTGTTACATCAAAGCTAATATATTTAGATCCTAATGGCATTTAAAAAGCATAAATAACATATGTTTCAGAAATGCAAGAATACATATGTAGCAGAAAAATACATGATTTACAAGTGCAAATTGACATATAAATGGCATGCACGAAAATGAACTGTTAAATATAAATTATTCAACAAAATGAAGATTTATTTCATTGTTGATGATCTTTATTCTATAAGCTTTTATTATTTAAAAAAAACATAAAATACAAATTTTAAATTATGTGTCAAACATCACAAAAAGAAACTACTAATAAAATAATAATCAAATTTGTCCTTTCGAAGATATTAGCTCATTCTTGTACATAACATTGTAGTGTAGTTTTCTGATTGCCCTTGAAATTTGGCGTTTTTACTAAAATTTTGATATATTTTATTAAAAACTTCTCTTGATAATGCAATATAAAGTTGGCCAGGGATGAATACATCTTGGTGTAAGTAAATCCCAACGTTTGGAATTATCTGCACATGAGCTTTGTTAATAGTTGAAGCAAAATTAAGTCTTGAATGGAACTATTCATGTAATAAAGTAAATAGTAAACATATAGGCCTTCATAGGCATTATTAGTAAGAAAATACGAGCTCCAACAATGTGGCTGATGGCAATCTATGATGTTTTTATGGAGTTTAGGACATTTAAATCGCGTACCACTGCACAACCATTTTTTGGATCAAGGTTCCTTAATAGCATAATTAATGCATCTTTCTTTAAGACCAACTTATGTGGGGTAAACAAATTTTATTTATTGAATTCAAATATTCAAGTTGGTACAGATTTCTTACATCATCTTCCACATAATCGAAAGAGTAGTAGACATGATGATCACCAAGAAAAAGATTTATAACTTGATTATTTAACACGAGTGTTACGACACGTACTTCGCGCGCGAATTGTTTTTCTAAAATTGTATGTATTTAACACATTCCAAAGAAATGACTTGCACAAGTATTTAACCATATTTTTACATTGAAATCATGTGTGCACTTAGTTTGACTTTTTATTTCTAAGTTGCAACATTAAATTTTTTGTTACTTCAAATTTTTATTTCTATTACTAGTTAATAAAGAACGAATTTGTAAGGAAACTTTATTTGTTATATATTTTTAAATGATATTAAAATTTGGTAATATCCATAGATGACATTTTGAATTTGTAAAAAAGAAAAGTCACATGGGTATCACAGCTATTATTAAATACAAGATTTTATGGCATGTGCAACACATATGCATATAAAAATCCATATAAAATCATTAAATTTAAATCATTTTTGTGTTATTTTGATCAAAATAAATTTAACATTTTTTTGAATATAGGGTTTCGTATTTGTAACCTTATTTATTTTAAAATTTACATTTGGAAATAGAAGTTAATAATTTTTTTTGTGGGATTTGAATTTCTGATCTTTTAGTATTTATGGAGCTTCGCGGTCAGACTAATAGGTTGTGCTTTTATTTCAACTATTAATACGAGCGTTACGACGTGCACTTCATGCGTGAATTATTTTTCTTCAAATTAATATGTTTAACACCTTCAAGACGAATGATTTACTTAAATATATAGTAATATTTTTGCGATGAAATCAGGTGTAGTTAGTTTGAATTTTTTATCCAATTCTTCAACATCTAATTTTCAGTTAGTTTGAATTTTTATTTCTATTACTAACTAATAAAGATCGAATCTGTAAAAAAAGTTTATGTAATAGATCTATTTTTAAGTGATATTAAGATTTGGTAATACTTGTAGATTTGGATTTTGAGTTGGTAAAGAAAGTTTATTTATTAAATCCTATTTTTAAGTGATTGGAAGATTCGGTAATATTTTAAAAGAGAATTTTGAATTGGTAAATGAAGTTTATTTATTAAATCCTATTTTTAAGTGATATTAAGATTTCGTAGTGTGTAGATGGTGTTTTTGGTAGTTCATGCTTACACTAGAAAAGTGTCACACCAAAGGTATTACAACTATTATTAAAGATTATTAAAGATATATTGAATTATTTAGAAGAATCTTTTATTATCTGATATGCGTATTTGATCTATTCTTGTTTCAGTGAACACGCAAACCTAGAAATATATTCATTGAAATATTCAAGTTTTAACTTAGTTTGAATTGTTCCAGTCCAACATTGAAATAATAGGTTGGAAATAACGAAAATTATTTTTGTTTTAGGTGGTTGTAAAGGGAATAATATAGATAATACTTGAAATATAGATAGTGAGAGGTATTAAAACTATTATTAACGATTATTAAAGATATGTTGAATTATTTAGAAGAATCTTTTATTATATAATGTGCATATTTAACCTATTCTTGTTTCAGTGAACACGCAAATCTAGAAATATATTCATTGAAATATTCAACTTTTAACTTAATTTGAATTGTTCCAGTCTAGCATAGAAATAATAGGTTATAAATAACGAAAATTATTTTTTGGTTTAGGTGGTTGCAAAGGGAATAATATAGATAATACTTGAATTATAAACGAGTAAAGGGCATTACAACTATTGTTAAAGAATATTAAAGATATGTTGAATTATTTAGAAGAACCTTTGTTATCTGATGTGCGTATTTGACCTAGTCTTGTTTTAGTGAACATGCAAACCTAGAAATATATTCATTGAAATATTCAAGTTTTAACTTAGTTTGAATTGTTCCAGTCCAGCGTAGAAATAATAATTTAGAAATAATGGAAATTATTTTTTGTTTTAGGTGATTGCAAAAGAATTAATATAGATAATACTTGAATTATAAACGAGTGAAGGGTATTTTGGGAAGTTCATGGTCGGGCCAAAAGATTGCATTTCCAAGCCAACTATTAATAATGATATCCACATTTTCGTTAAGTGGGATTATCAAAGCCCCTTAATCATATATTTTGTATTAAGTGCGTTCACGTATAAGTTTGGAAACATTAAATTTATTAGAGTAGTTATTGATTTTTCATCTTTCCAAGGTATTATTATTTCATTTAGAATTCTTATCATGTTCTCACATATATATATATATATATATATATATATATATATATATATATATATGTCTCATTTTCATCACCAACTCGTAGTAGTAAATCTGCTGTGTCTTATTTTGCCCTCATATTTTGAGTGAGATGGACCACTTCAACATGTTTCCGTAATGTCGATTTAAATATGCACACATAAATTATTTCTGATATTGTACCATCTTGTACAACCGATAAATCTTGTCTGAAATCTGCTCGATGATTATAACTGTATCTCCAAATGGCTTGTCATTTCCTAATATTTCTTTTAATGTTCTATCCAGTGCTTCAAAAGTATATTTGTGGGACATTGTTGCTTCATCCTAAATAAGAACAGCCGCTAATCTCATAAGTTCAAGCACTTCAGACTGTTTAAGTATCATACACATTGATGTTAAAGTTGGGTTGATTAGGATTTTAAACGGCGAATGTGCTGTTCGACCACGTGGTAAGATTGTTATGGCTATCCTCGATGTAGTTGTTCCAAGTGCAATTAAACCATCTTGTCTAAGTTTTGCTAATATTTCTTGATAAAGATAGGTCTTTCCCATCCTATAGGGCTATCTATGAAACATATTTTGCTCTCCTTATTGTAAACCGCATTAGTAATTATAGTATATGCATATTTTTTACATTCATTTAAATTTTGTTAAATGTAAAGTCCTTTTTAGGCATTACAATAAAATATTGTTTTTCCCTATCGATTTTGAAGTGAGGGAATTATCATCTATATGATTCCTAATACTTCGAAGACAAAAATCAGATATTAGTTTATAATGGTTCATTTATAAATCATTAAGATCATGTAGAAGACGACTTTCAAGTATAGGTCAAGCTATTGCACGTGAACATGGATTTCAACCATATGATATAAAAAAATTTACCATAATTTTCTCACTCTTGTTGGTGCGTAATAAATTAAGATCATTATAAATAATCTTCTTAAAGGTGATAACCCGTGTATTTGATGCTTCAACCAAACATGCCCTTATATTTTGGTCTTCTTCAAGTAATTCTATCTTTTATGTTGCGTGCTGAAATGTTGGGTATTTGGTACCGTCGATGGTAAGAAGATAGTCAAATGATGTTGGTTCTTTTACATGATACAGGTGAATTCACAAGAAGTAACACTTTACTTTTGATGGAGAAACATTGTAAATTCATCCTTTGAATTTTTTATGTGAATTTCTTTCTTGCCACTTTTTAATATCTGATATCCAGGTGTATTTCTCTGGAAATTCATGGTACAAAAAATTCCTTTCTTCTAAATCTTATGAGTTTATGTTGAAGAATTCAACTATTGTTGTAGAGAAGTTCTCATCCAATAAAACAAGCATAGTTTGGTTAGCATGATAAGTCACTATTGCCTGTTTGGAAGGTGTATCTATAGACATTGAACGGAAGGATATACTGTATGCAATGAGAATTCAAAAATTCTCCAAAAGGCCCCTTGGGGACATGTCCACCTTACATCTAAATTCTTTTGAATCTCATCATTTTCAGACGTTGGATGAATTTTCACCGTCACACAATCCAGACCTTTTCATACATACTTGTATAAATATTTGATAGATATGATACTACTATGAACTTCAACATTTATGTGACAATGATACTTTCAACAACCATGGGTATATGGAAGACCCCAACGATTATCCATTATAATATCACCATCATTGTCTAGTGCCATGTTTATACCATTATCCCGCCTTCGATAAATGGGGTATGAATCATTACCTTGAATTATACATGATGAAAATTTCTTAGGATATTTTTTCTGTAGTTTTCGTCTTTTATACATGGGGAATTCAGTCGTTGTCTTCTACATGTCCCATGAAGCATCTGTTTAATGACAGCATTGTGCAACTCTAGTTCTTCATTGCGATTCTGAATTTTAGCTCTTACAAAGGCATGATAATCATCTGGGCTATGTAGTTTATCTTCATTCTCTAGAATAATAAGCATATGAGCATGGCGTAGTCCTCTTCTTTGAAATTTGATGACATGAACATGTGCTACAACCAATCCAAGAATTTATTTTTCATAGATATCATGCTTTAATTCTTCATATTTGGCAAGAAAAATTCTAATAGTAAGATCCGGTAGCCTTGAGAAGTTTGTCCATGTAATAGTTGTAATGTGATTTCATCCCATGTAGGATCTCAAGTCATTCTAACGAACAAATCATGCTTTCCAAACTTTTGTAAAAACCATTGAATCTTTATAACATTGGTACATATTACGTGGACTTTCATTGAACGAAGAGGGTAATATTACTCTTCTGCCTATGTTACCTATATCAAAAAAATTAATTTGACATAAAATTATATATATGTATGTATGTTTGTATATGAATATGTATATATTGTATAAATAGACAAAAGAGAAGGGAGAAGTGTCATACTTGCATTATTTTCTCCATCATTCAATGCATCTTGATGTCCCAAATATAATTGCAATCTAAAATGGTGTTGTTGTTGATGAAACCATCTTGTTCTACTACTTTCAATTTTCATATAATTATCAGTGACATATTGTTGTAATGAACATCCTCCATGTAAGAAGAGAGAAGTATCTTCACATCGAATCTAAAGTTTAAGTTGATTAGAAACAACAAATAGAATATATAATAATAATAATAATAATAATAATAATAATAATAATAATAATAATAATTTAAGTTGATTAGAACTGCTAGAACTTAATGCTTATTTTATTTATGTTTGACTTCTAGTGTGAATCCAAAGAATGAAATCCGTTATGTCATCAATTGTGTTTAAATTTATGCGAAATAATTGATCGATTTTTATCATATGATGATGCTAGCTATAAATTTATAATTTTATGAATGTAAAACTACTTAGTATCTGCAAAATATAAGCATAGCACTCACGACATGTAACAAGAGTTCTGTTTATATTATGGTTAGTAAGGTCCCACCATAACTTCCATAAGTAGTAGGGAGGATACTGTAAAGGGTCACAACAACCATGTTTTTCTGGAATTCTCATAACTCATAAGCTGACCCATCGTCGTATGTAGAACAATATCCCTACCATTTATAAGACTTGTCTCATCCCAACTAACTGTCATTGTGAAAACCAGTGAAGATATAGGCAGCACATATTGTTGGTGCAATTATTTTTCTTTAATTATAAATTTATAATTATGGATCTCAGGAAGTTGTGAACCTCAACGAATATATTAAGAAAAATCGTTATTCTAATACAATATACGTGGTATCCTTTCTAATATTTCTCTATTCAAGTCTTCGTTTTCAATCATTCAGTTTTCAATTTCATGATCAGTAATATATATATATATATATATATATATATATATATATATATATATAGTTGTAGAAATCTAGGCCTACCTCCTTCTTTAGGAAGTAGGCTTCCAATATTGTGATATATACATCCTTGAGCATAAAAAATGTAAATACCATCTCTTCCACTTGTTTAGTTTTCATCGACATGCACTTCCATTAAAGTGAAGGAAAATACACGGTTATATGATTGAATATTTCTTTTGAAATATATACCATTGGCACCTGTATCCTTGTAGAGCTCCAAGAGCCGATTTGGTGAATGCATTGGGGGGAGTATGGTTATTCCATTTGAACAACACAATGACCACTCTCATGTTGAAATAATTTTGCCAAACAATGTTAATAAAACATTGGTTGTTTCAAAATCCAAATGATCTTTGGAAATTTTTTACAATATTACAAATTCTACCATTTCTTTGCAAAGTTTGATGCCTTTGTAGCTGATTATTATTTTATGCTGATCGTCTCTGCTCGTGGTTAGATTATGGTATGCCATCTATAATATGTTCTCTTTCCTTAACAAATATGGTTTCTGTTTGTTCTCTTTGTATTATTGGGTTCTTGTCTTATTGGTAATTATATTATTTTTTCAAATTTTTGATTGATATATCACTTACCACTCCAAAAGTAAATTTATCACCCCAAAAGTCATCTGTTAAGAGAGATATTTTATCATCATTTGTTGGTTTCTGGACATGTGCACTATCCTTCGTTATAAATGCTTTTGGAGATATATCACCTTTTTGAATTGACCTTTACTTATCACAGTGTTTAGTATCCATTGTTTGGTCAATAAATTGTGTTGTATGCTCTACATAATGTAAGGATGATAATAAATTTTATTATGGGCATGTGTAAAGAACTTCTGTAAATAGAAAACATTTTTTAATTTGAATGATATCACCAAGTAAATATAAAGCCATTTTTAAATTATTTCGTACATAAACTACCTTATTGCGGAGGAAGATGTCAAATATGATGCATTGCCTAGAAAAAATAAGTTACCTAATTGAATAGAATATATTATCAAGTTAATTTAGATCTCAAATAAACATGCACAAAAATTGTGAATAGGTAATCATCTTAAATAAAATTATACTAAGTGGTAACCCAGAAGTATATCATGAATGTTGGATAATATTTTAAGCAGTAACACGAAAGTAGTAGTTAATATGACCAATTTTAGGCTACTATCTATTCACGTGTAATGATAGTAAGAAAAAAAAACACATATTTTTTTTGTTTATTGAGTCTTGAACTGAATATTGTAACACAGTATGCACAAAGTCTTATTCAAATTAGTTTCCATCCCAAACTGATCGCATCATATACTGCAATAAAAGTAATACACTGCCAAAAACTATAACTGATGCAATTATCAGTTGAAGAAGTTTAATATCAAAAATTTGTCTAGAAAATTTTGTATGTCCAAAATGGTTTACATATTGTGGAATAAGAGAATTCAAAGCACTCTATTCGCGTCAACCTTAACATAATTGATGCTAGTGTTAAAGACCATATAACTTAGCTTTTGAATATTTTTGTGCATGATAAATAAAGCTAGTTGATTAGTCATCATGTGTAACGACATGGCATTTCGAACGGTTCAAGTTGAAAATCATCCACTCGTGTTAGACTTGAATTTCTCAAAATGACAGATTATTTATTTAAATTTGGCAAAACTTTGCATATACAGTAAATAAATCAATCACATAATCACAGACACGGAGTAATATAACAATAAGCAGCCGAATAGATAAATAGTATTTCATGAAGCTACTATATGAACATCAGAGTCAAACAAATATAATGGAAATCTCAATTTCAATGGAACCTCTAATAATTAAGTAGATAACAAGTTTGAATATAAACAACCGAAGAAAACTGAAAGCTGAGTAGATATAAGACAGATCTTCAAGCAAAGCTCCAAACTCCAAAGGTGAGTCTCAAATGCTGTGCCACTCGATCTGACCCGAGCATAAAGCAAAATACAAAACACTCGAGTCAGGATTAACATTCTTATACCAGTAAATTCAACTCAAGTGAAATGTCAACTGAAATACAAAATAACTTAAAGGATGTTTGGTATACCCATCCTCTAAGGATTCGTTCAACTATCTACATACATAGTATAATACGCTACATATATAATGTCTACGGTAAAGTAAACTATTAAAATAGCATTAAGACGTTACCCATATCCCCCTTGACACATTTTATTTAATGTCGTAGTCTATACATTACTGTAAACTCCACCAAACTGGTGAGCTATTAGGGAGCACTCCATAGGTACGACACAAAACAAACTCGTAGAGGGCGCGATAAGGCATGTGACAAGGCACGCGAAGCAATGGCAGGGTAGGATTCTACCGTTTGTGCTGCCGGACTGGTGGTAACACATAGCAGATACTACCGTCCACCTAGAGACACACTCATAAATCGAAGGTGTACCCAATCAAATAATAAAAGCAATAGAATGGTATCAAAGAAATGTTCCCGAAAGGGGGAGCGACCCCACTTGGCCCGGTATAGCTCCTGTTTTAGACACATTTAGCTGGCTTGCGGGGGTCTGGACTACGTTAATACCTCATACAGAATCGTCACCAAACCATCGTACTTCATTCTGGAATCTCCATCACGTGCACAGTTGTTAAAGTGATTTTTAGTGTTGGCAGAGAATATGACAATAACCGATCTCGTTATCTTTAGCAACCAAACGCTTATTTCAACCTGGTCATTTTCATTTTAAACAGTTCATACTTCATATCAAAATATCATATTCATTTCAAAAATCATATCACTTTCAAAATCATATTCACTTTCGAAACATATTCACTTCCAAAATCGTTATTCACTTTAAATCATATTCATTTCCAAAATTATAACCACAAAATAGTTTAAATCATCATAGCGAAGTATTCACATTTAAATATATTAAATCTAATTCATAACAGTCCAACTTAAACAGTTTAAATACTGATACAGTTATAAATGAAAAATAGTTCATATATTTAAAAATAGTTCATATATTAAAAATAGTTCATATATTATAAATAGTTTACATATATTAAAAATAGTTTATATAGAAAATAGTTTCAAATTTGAATTATTTCTTCCAGTTTCACAAATCAATTCAAATCAACTTTAGTTCTAAAATTCAAGTTAAAACAATCTTAGTTCATCAATTACAATTCAATTCAAATTCTTAATAAAAACATTTTAATTTATATCAATTTCAAATTAAACCACTTCCCGTTCAATAGGTTACAAAGTTAAATATTCAAATAATTTACCATAACTTAATTTGATAAATTTCATTTATATTTCAAAATTCAACTTTAATTTTATATAAATTTGAAAATATTCACTTAATTAATTTAATAATATTTAAATGAAATCTAAAGTTATAAATTTAAATAAAACCAATAATTAAATATCTAACTTTAATTATATTCAACTCTAAAATATTCACCTAATCACTTTTATAAACATTTAAATAGAATCTTGATTTACACATTTAAATTAAATTTAAATATTCAATTTAAATTTATTTAAATATGAAAATATTCGTTCAATCACCGTCAACCAAATCATGTTATCAAATAAAAACATGTCTTCAAAATTTCAAATCAATAAGTTTCAAATCGGTTTAATTAAATTCAACTATTAACCAATTTAAATTTCAAGTCAACTTTAATTTATCTTACCAACCTCTATTTATTAAAGTTATTGCAAAATCTATTTAAAAATATTAATATAAATTTTAAATAAATACTTTAAAACATACTATATGTATACTAATTAAATTAAATTTTTATCAAATTAAGTTAAATTAAATCTTATTATTAAATCTATTTAAAATCTTATTTTATATATTTAAAAATAATAAAAATATAAGTAAAATCTTAAAAATTACCTTTTCAAAACTTAACGTATAAGGTTTAAAATTTTCCAAACATATAATTTAAAATCTGAATTTGACTCATATATTAAAAAAATCTTTATATTATATTCTAAAATCAATATTTATTAAACCCATCTATTTCCTTCCAAAACTTCGAAAATCATTTTTTAAAATATAGACCATCGATGTCCGTATGCAATTTTCTATCCTATGGTCAAGTGATACAGATATTTATCATTTCACTACGCAACTTAAATTTAATATTTACGTGTATATATCATTTCAACCCGCAATCCCAAAATTCAAAATCAATGAAAATCGCTTGGCTTTATCATTTCAACCCATAATGATTTTCCCCTAATCTATATTATCGTTTGAGTATGTATCATTTCAACCCATAGGGAATTTCTAAACTAACAGGGAACTTGCAGAGTGAGAATAAATATGATAATAATATAACATATAAACAACAAGCATATATCATCAGTAACAAATTAAATATAATATATACAACAGGTTATATTGTCATATGTCATAGGTCAATAATTGCAAATAATGGCATATCATATTTAACAATTAAATAATTTAACAATTAAAATTTAGTAGCATATTTCAATTGTCGTTTAAATTTACTAAATATAAGAATGTTAATCATGAGTGATTGCTCATCTTTCGTGGCTAGAGAACAATGGAAATACGAAGCAACTGACATGGATACGAACACGGACACTGGCATGACCCATCAAATAGCTTGACAAACAAAAAAGATTTAGCAGGAGAATTCGATGAAAACAAATATACAAACAATATGCGATATATATACATTTGTTTTATAGATATTAGAAGCAAGAAAGATATTTGTACATCGCGCGTGTGTGTGTATGTATCCATATATACATACGACTCTTTGACAGGATATATATGTATACACACACACACACAACAGATTTATGCAATGCATATACATACAACATGCATGAGCCTCCATATATTTTGCACACACATATATATGTCGATCAATATATACATGCAACATATAGATATGTAGATGTAACGCTCGAGATTTTTGACTTTCGAAAATCAACATTAATACGTCCACTGTATCAACTGCCGAGCAATCGAAGGCCGGAAACCCGAATTGTTAGGGTTAAAGAAGAAGAAGAAAAGTAGAAGAAGAGAAGATAGAAGAAGAAAACCGAAACAATAACAGAATCTCACATATAGCAGCGGAACAACATATAATAAATAAATGAATATCTTTAAAACAAAGAACTATATCAGTTATTACATCACATCACATTACATTACATTATCAGAGTTTACAACAACAAACAGCGGAAAAGAAATACTATATACTAGTTGATACGCCATGCCATCCAGCTTGCCTCCAGATCTCTACAGCAACTCCTGAATTCCAGAATGACCTGATAACCTGACTCTAGGCTGCCCATGTGGAAAATAATGGGCACCCAGAGTTTAGGAAGGGAACAATAAACTCCAAGTCAGTCATGAGACTGGTGTGAAAACTTAAAACAGTTTATCTTTAAAAACAAATTAAGAAATATTTTTAAATAGATCCGCAATGCTTTTAGAAAATGTAACTACCATAAGGCCTCCCGCCACACACACAATGCAAACGCAGAATTGGAGGAGATTTCTCCTTATGATAGTCAAAGATGCTTGATACGAGAGAATTTCTTGATATTATTACTATAAGTGCAAAGTGCAGGAAAACATTTCGAAGGTACAATATTAATCTTAGCCAGCATAGGTACCATTATAGTATGCCTACTATAGCTACCATATTAAATGGTAGGTTCTACAACTAAAACCGTATAAGGCTCGTATTGTTTCTTTGGATTTCCAATAAATGGTCACGCCAAGGAACTTCCCATTGCCACATGGGTAAGCCTCTGAAAAGACGCCCCGAAAACCTAACCGGATCTCTACCAACACAAGGCCGGGTTACCTCTGCAAAAGTAGGAAACTACTGACACAAGTATGCCATCCCCGGTTGTAAACAACCTTTATGTGAGGATCCTCAACCAACAACAATCACAAAGTCATATATATTTGCGACATCCACATAAGTTAAGTATGTGGGCTCCATACCATGATACCACTTCTATCCAGAAGGAAATGTACATACCCTAAGGGGCGCTACTCCCTATAACCTCGCTGCATCTTTCCTATTTTGACCATTACCGGGTTGTGAGGTCCGACGAAGTCTCGTCCACAAAGCTACGCTTTTCACAAAAGCTATGCTTTGATCAACAAATGATCTGCAGCACTTCGTATGCCACATTACCAATTTAGGAATGTATCACTAGTAACCATCAGCTACATAACCTTTGAGCTCGTACGTCTCAGAGAAGGATGTAAACTAAGAGAATAAATTCTCCGCCACCAACAGAAATGTATTTGATAGAAACCAGCTTTACATCTCAAGTTGTAATGTCAGACGCACATCCATACAAGTCCTTTCCGAGATCGAACGGAACCGAAGGCACTTCCAAAGAAGTACTTGCAATCCGGATATTCACTAATCACGTCCGGACTTTCCATCACAAAGGTTGATAAAATCTCTATATCGGAGATCAGCCGATGTAGAGACATTCGAGGGTAATCCTTACGTTTTCGAAAATATCCGGTCTTCAACACCGTTCTTCAAATGCTATCCATTACGACGTATCACTATTCAGAGTGGGATTTATGACCCCAAGGTCCTCTCCCGGCTAAAATGAATAACGAGCGCTTATTTTAAATAAGTGTAGCATTCAAATTCAAGCAAATCACAGTAAATACCCATTTAAAGGTAAATATTGATAGTCGATTATTTAACTATCAATAGATATGCACAACATCACCAGATTCCAAATAATTTCTCAAATTATTTATTTTCTAAAAACATCTTTACAAGATATATTTTTCCACACTTGAACCATTTGAAAACAAATTTCAAACCACTTTTCATCTTTACAACTTTTGAAAACAAAATTTCAAATCATTTTCCTTACGCGGAAACACTTCCAAATATTTATTCATTTTCACTGGAAATCTGCCGAGTTCAAATACTTTAAAATAATTTATAACACTTATCCAAAATATATCGGGAAAACACTTTGAAATAAAACTATTTTTCTTTAACCACTTTACTTCAAATATTAGTTATAAAAATATTATACCAATATTACATATAACTTAAGTCCAAACCAATTTTCAAAAAATATATTCGTAGATAGAGTATAACTATTTAAATAACTGTTTCCTAAAAGAATTATTGATTAAATCTTAGAAATAATCATTTTTATATCAACTTAATAAATCTTTACTTAAAGGATTTAAAACAATTAAGAAGTTAATTTCTCCAAAGTATCATTTTCAAAACCAATTCTAGAATTATATATATATATATATATATATATATATATATATATATATATATTTCAAAGCTATATAGAAATTTTATTCGGCTTTCCAGGAGGAATACACTTTCATTTCAAAATAGTTCATTTAAACCAGTTAAATAAATCCCTACCGATTTACTTTAAATTTACATTCCAAATCCGTAAATTTATTTCCACACTTCAAAAATAAGTCTGTTTATTTTTAAACAAATTTCCCTTTCCTTTATAAATTCCATGGTGAATTTAAATTTTCAAATATCCACTGATATATGATTTTCAAATCGAATTCAAATATTCACTTTCAACAACAATTCAATTTTTCAATTGATTTTAAAAACAACCAAATAAATTTCCAAATGGATTTTCAAAAGATTTAAATTCAATCATCAAAAATCAATTCCCAAAACATTTCTTTAATATATTATTCACTGTCCAAAATCGTGAATATTAATCGTTACCAAATTCAATATTTCTACACATTTTATTTAAAGGATAATCCACTGTCCAAAATCGTGAATATATCTCCTTACCAAATTCTTTATTATTAGTACATTTAATTTAAATGATAATTCGCTGTCCAAAATCGCAAATATATCTCCTTTAATAAACTTCTATATTATTACTACATTTAATTTAAAGGATAATTCGCTGTCCAAAATCGCAAATATATCTCCTTTAATAAACTTCTATATTTAATTTATCAAATTCAATTGAGTTTCGGATTTATAAAACAATATTTATAAATTCCATTTATATTTTATAACAACTTCAACTTATAAAATCACTTTATTAACAAATTCTATTCATATCCCATTTACACGCCAAAATCCAAATTATAAGCAAATTACTTATAATTCTCTATTTACAAATTCATTCATTTTATAACTTCACAAACCGTAGATTCTATTCTTTTATAAAACCCATTCTAACATCATTCTAAAACATTCTCAAAATCCTTTATAATTTCATCACTTTGACTTATAAAAAATCAAATTCTATAAATCTTATATATAAAGCTTTTACAATAAATTCAAAAATCAACATTTAAACTATTTTATAAAATCATTAACTCCATATTTCAAAAATCACATTTCAACTATATTTCTCAAAAATCCTAATTTTTAAAACATTAAAATTATAACGTCTATTTATTTAAAATGAATCAATTCCAAAATTCAATAAAACGTATACTTTCAAAAATCACTTTAAAAATCCTTTTAAAATTTGAAAATCATCACTTTAACACTTTTAATTTTCCAAAATAGGCCCAATGCCGCAGCAACACTAAATATAACAATCACGGTATCCAAAAAATCACATATAATATGATAATAGAATATATCACAATATCTGTAAATAAATCAATACGGGTGAGGAATCCAGTTGGATCCCTCCAACCGGTTTCCCTGCATCCACAGATGTTAGCACAATACAAATCCCGTTTCGAGACGGAATATCACAGTATATGGGTTCATATAAAATATCATCCGCTATTATGCGGCGCAATATGGTCTCATCCGCTATATAATGCGGGAACTCAACTTCAAGTACATATATAATACCAATTCCACTTCAAGGTTGAATATCGTGGTATATGTGTTTAATATAATAATCTCCGCTTAATATGCGGCGTATAGGGTCTATATCAATACAACAGATAGCAATTTATCATCCAAGCATACAATCAACACAATCAAGCAATTATAAATCTAACTATTTAAAATTAAAATCGAAACAAATTCGATTGAGTGAGAAGTTCTCACCTCGCTTCCAATAACAGTTGCAGTGTTTTGTTCCAAATAAAATTAAACAAGCGTTTAATTTTACCCAAAATTCACACTAGCTCCAATTAACTCAAATCCAGCTTCATTGCGTAGTATTCGACAATACGAATCCAACGCAAGTCGTTTCGTGCGAAACGGACCTCGTATGAAAAGGTTGTAGTGTTTTAAACATTCACGAATTAATATATAAATAATTTACACATTTATTAAATTTTCTAACCCTAAATCAATCCAGGCCGCTCGTTTTCAAACCCTAGCATCCTGGCCGCAACTATTTTCTTCTTCCTCCTTCGCGTTTGTTTCCAGTAAAGATCGAACCCATCGGCTGCCCCCTACTTCGAATTTTCGCGCCCACCTCAACACGTTGGAGCTCGATCAACAACCACTACTAGATGCATCTAGCAAAGCTCTACTATCGCCACGAATATGGATGAACTCGGTCAACCCCCATCGTGAAAACTGAGCTCGAACGTGTGCCCTTTGAGGCCAATTTTTCGTCGATCTGCTTCGTTAAATACGATCCCCACCGTTGAAGACGTTCGTTTCGTCGCGCTCTATATTTTTGTAGTTGGAAGTTTTACGAATCGATTAATGGATTTGAAGAAAATAGAAGAGAAAGAATTGAAATTCTTGGCCATTGATTATAAGGTAGCGGCTGAAGAATAGGGTTAGAGTTTTGGTGAAAATAATGAGTGTTGAGGTCCTTTTATAGAAAATATTCGCACACTATTCACCCGAAATTTTTCCGAACTCCAAACGAAGCGTTCCGCCTGGCGTTTATAATGTTTTACCCCCATTCCGAATGCAATCGAATATATATCAGGAGCCAATTCGATCGTATTTGGAAGATAGGTTTTCAAATCGACTATTTAAATATAAAAATTCACTTAAATGATTTTCTACGCTTTTTAGCTTGCCACGGACAAACTGTAAATGCAATTGACACGAAATTTGAAATCTTACAATAATATAACATTACGGATCCAATGAAACTGGTTTCGTTGAAATCCGAGACTGTTTGAAAAATGGCTATTTTTACTCATCAATTAAATATTAAAATATTCAATTTCCACAAATTAACTTTAAATTCAATTTTAAAAGTTCTTTAACATCATTCTAACTCCAATATGATTTAATACAACTTTACAAATCATTTTTATTCACTTTAAACCCAATTTTCAATTATTTCTGTAATTTCAAATATTAAATTATCGATTTAATTATCCAATTAAATCTAGATATTCGAAATAAAATTTATTCGACTTACAAATTTTACTTGTTAATATTTAAAATCAATTAAATATACGAATTTCAAATGACAAAAATCCTGGGTCGTTACAAACTTCCCCCCTTAAAGGAATTTCGTCCTCGAAATTGCCAAGTAAGAAAAAGTTGCAAAATCCATTAACTTTTTTTCAAAACAAACCGTTCCAACTTGATTTCAAATTCATTTTAATTTCTTAACTTTTCCAAAATCCGTTGGTTACACTTTTTAATTCAATTCCAACATTTTCATTTCAATTTAGAAATTGACTTTTCGTTAACAAAAATTTTTCTAACTCCCAAAATTTACGGAAAATTTTGGCAGAGTCTCCTTTGTACGGAGGAGCTTTTGCAATATCAGAATAGATATAAATATATATACATCGACCCACACGGTCGAAAAACAGAAAAACAGTTCATATTTCTTATTTTTATTGCGTAGGCGTACCTTTTTAGCATTTTTAAGCAAAGCAGTTATTTATTAGCATTTTAGTGTGACCAAATCCAGCCAACTACAGCCCTGGTACCTGTACTTACTCAATTTAAACATGTAAGTGACATATATATGAAATTCATTTACATTTCACTAATTTTCAATAGAAAACACATAGTTTTCATAAGCAATGCAATCAAAATAATTCCCATAAGCAATTTATGAGGTTTTGATACAAATTTTAATTGCTTACAACCAATTCACATTAGTTCACTTTCAATTCAAATTCAATTACATAGCTTTCCATTTATCAATTCAATTTCATTAACACTTAATGAATTATATACAATCAACTAACAATCATATAACAACCAAATCATAACCAACATAACCAAATTATTTAATTTACATTCAATTTGGTTTAACACTTTTAATTCCAATTGGTTGATATTAAATTGACTTCCATTCAATTATTCAATTTCCAATTTACTATTTTTTTTATGAATTAACACTTACATCCATTATTCTATATCAATTCTTTTACATTAGATTGATTAACATTCAATTCATTCATTAATTCAATTGCTAATTCATTTAACAAATAAGGTTGAATTTCATTTATATAACTCAAGTCCACATCCATTTAATTCACTTTATTATTTTACTTCGATACCAAAATCAACTTCATTCAACATCACTTGAGTTATATTCCATTTCAAACATCATTTGTTTAACTTAGCTTAAATTTCCCCTTATAAATCCAATTCAGATTCCAATTCTAAAGTAAATTCTATTTAGCTTTGCCAAAGCTAAAATCTTTATTATTTCTTATTATAAGTTCAAAACTTGATTACTTATATTCAACAATTACAACTTGGATTTTAATTTTCAAATTTGATTATCATAACCAAACTTCAATTTATATACACTTTAATAATTTCTAAAAAATTATTTCTTTATATATAAAATATAATCAAGGTAAAATTATTTCATTTACCCAAATTAAAATGATACTATGTCAGTTTATCTCGTTTAAGAGTTTAGAAACCCCTATCGATACGGTTGTACTACCCGCACCGACCAGAATTCATAAACAGCTTAACAGATAAGCAAATATAATATAAAACATTTTTATATTCACTAACAAATACGCGCTCATATCTATGATTACACTCACACTCATTCTAGAGTACTACTGACTCTATCTCTAATGAGTAATTCCCAACAGAGCCAGGGTTGTCGCTTAACCAAATGCTCTGATACCAGATGTAACGTTCAAGATTTTCGACTTCTGAAAATCGACATTAATACGCCCACTGTATCAACTGCCGAGCAATCGAAGGTCGGAAACCCAAATTGTTAGGGTTAAAGAAGAAGAAGAAAAGTAGATGAAGAAGAAGATAGAAGAAGAAAACAGAAACAATAATAGAATCTCACATATCGCAGCGGAACAACATATAATAGATAAATGAATATCTTTAAAACAAAGAACTATATCAGTTATTACATCACATCACATTACATTACATTATCAGAGTTTACAACAACAAACAACGGAAAAGAAATACTATATCTAGTTGATACGCCATGCCATCCAGCTTGCCTCCAGATCTCTACAGCAACTCCTGAATTCCAGATTTACCTGATAACCTGACTCTAGGCTGCCCGTGTGGAAAATAATAGGCACCCAGAGTTTAGGAAGGGAACAATAAACTCCAAGTCAGTCATGGGACTAGTGTGAGAACTTAAAACAGTTTATCTTTTAAAACAAATAAAGAAATACTTTTAAATAGATCCGTAATGCTTTTAGAAAATGTAACTACCATAAGGCCTCCCGCCACACACACAATACAAACGCAGAATTAGAGGAGATTTCTCCTTATGATAGTCAAAGATGCTTGATACGAGAGAATTTCTTAATATTATTACTATAAGTGCAAAGTGCAGGAAAACATTTCGAAGGTATAATATTAATCTTAGCCAGCATAGGTATCATTATAGTATGCCTACTATAGCTACCATATTAAATGGCAGGTTCTACAACTAAAACCGTACAAGACTTGTATTGTTTCTTTGGATTTCCAACAAATGGTCAGGCCAAAGAACTTCCCATTGCCACATGGGTGCGCCTCTGGAAAAACGCCCCGAGAACCTAACCGGATCTCTGCCAACACAAGGCCAGGTTACCTCTGCAAAAGTAGGTAACTACTAACACGAGTATGCCATCCTCCGGTTGTAAACAACCTTTATCCGAGGATCCTCAACCAACAACAATCACAAAGTCATATATATTTGCAACATCCACATAAGTTAAGTATCTGGGCTCCATACCATGGTACCACTTCTATCCAGAAGGAAATGTACATACCCTAAGGGGCGCTACTCCCTATAACCTTGCTGCATCTTTCCTGTTTTGACCATTACCGGGTTGTGAGGTCCGACGAAGTCTCATCCACAAAGCTACGCTTTTAACAAAAGCTATGCTTTGATGAACAAATGATCAGCAACACTTCGTATGCCACATTACCAATTTGAGAATTTATCACTAGTAACCATCAACTACATAACCTCTGAGCTCGTATGTTTCAGAGAGAGTGTTAAGCTAAGAGAACAAATTCTCCACCACCAACAGAAATGTATTTGATAGAAACCAGCTTTACATCTCAAATTGTAATGTAAGACACACATCCATACAAGTCCGTTCCGGGATCGGACGGAACCGAAGGCACTTCCAAAGAAGTCCTTGCAATCCGGATATTCACTAATCACGTCCGGACTTCCCATCACAAAGGGTGATAAAATCTCTATATCGGAGATCAGCCGATGTAGAGGCATTCGACGGTAATCCTTCCATTTTCAAAAATATCCGGTCTTCAACGCCGGTCTTCAAATGTTATCCATTACGACGTATCACTATTCGAAATGGGATTTATGACCCAAAGGTCCTCTCCCGGCTAAACTGAATAACGAGCGCTTATTTTAAAATAAGTGTAGCATTCAAATTCAAGTAAATCACAACAAATACCCATTTAAAGGTGAATATTGTTAGTCGGTTATTTAACTATCAATAGATATGCACAACATCACCAGATTCCAAATAATTTTTCAAATTATTTATTTTCCAAAAATATCTTTACAAGATATATTTTTCCACACTTCAACCATTTGAAAACAAATTTCAAATCACTTTTCACCTTTACAACTTTTGAAAACAAAATTTCAAATCATTTTCCTTACGCAGAAACACTTCCAAATATTTATTCATTTTCACTGGAAATCTGCCGAGTTCAAATACTTTAAAATAATTTATAACACTTATCCAAAATATATCGGGAAAACACTTTGAAATAAAACTATTTTTATTTAAACACTTTACTTAAAATATTAGTTATAAAAATATTACACCAATATTACATATAACTTAAGTCCAAACCAATTTTCAAAATAAATATTAGTAGATAGAGTATAACTATTTAAATAACTGTTTCCTAAAAGAACTATTGATTAAATCTTAGAAATAATCATTTCTATATCAACTTAATAAATCTTTACTTAAAGGATTTAAAACAATTAAGAAGTTGATTTCTCCAAAGTATCCTTTTCAAAACCAATTCTAGAATTATACATATATATATATATATATATATATATATATATATATATATATATATATTTTTCAAAGCTATTCAAGAATTTTATTCGGCTTTCCAGGGAGAATACACTTTCATTTCAAAATGGTTCATTTAAACCAATTAAATAAATCCTTACCGATTAACTTTAAATTTACATTCCAAATCCGTAAATTTATTTCCACGCTTCAAAAATAAATCAATGTTTATTTTTAAACAAATTTCCCTTTCCTTTATAAATTCCATGGTGAATTTAAATTTTCAAATATCCACTGATATACGATTTTCAAATCGATTTCAAATATTCACTTTCAACAACAATTCAATTTTTAAATTGATTCCAAAAACAACCAAATAAATTTCCAAATGGATTTTCAAAAGATTTAAATTCAATCACCAAAAATCAATTCCCAAAACATTTCTTTAATATATTATTCACTGTCCAAAATCGTGAATATTAATCGTTTACCAAATTCAATATTTCTACACATCTTATTTAAAGGACAATCCACTATCCAAAATCGTGAATATATCTCCTTACCAAATTCTTTATTACTACTATATTTAATTTAAATGATAATTCGCTGTCCAAAATCTCAAATATATCTCCTTTAATAAACTTCTATATTATTACTACATTTAATTTAAAGGATAATTCGCTGTCCAAAATCGCAGATATATCTCCTTTAATAAACTTCTATGTTTAATTTATCAAATTCAATTGATTTCGGATTTATAAAATAATGTTTATAAATTCCATTTATATTTTATAACAACTTCAACTTATAAAATCACTTTATTAACAAATTCTATTCATATCCATTTACACGCCAAAATCCAAGTTATAAGCAAATTACTTATAATTCTCTATTTACAAATTCATTCATTTTATAACTTCACAAATCGTAGATTCTATTCTTTTATAAAACCTATTCTAACATCATTTTAAAACATTTTCAAAATCCTTTATAATTTTATCACTTTGACTTATAAAAAATCAAATTTTATAGATCTTATATATAAAGCTTTTATAATAAATTCAAAAATCACCATTTAAATTATTTTATAAAATCATTAACTCCATATTTCAAAAATCACATTTCAACTATATTTCTCAAAAATCCTAATTTTTATAACATTAAAATTATAACGTTTATTTATTTAAAATAAATCAATTCCAAAATTCAATAAAACGTATACTTTCAAAAATCACTTTAAAAATCCTTTTAAAATTTGAAAATCATCACTTTAACACTTTTAATTTTCCAAAATAGGCCTAATGCTGCAACAGCACTAAATGTATCAATCACGACATCCAAACATCACATATCATATGATAACAGAATATATCACAATATCTGTAAATAAATCAATACGGGTGAGGAATCCAGTTGGATCCCTCCAACCTGTTTCCCTGCATCCACAGATGTTAGCACAATACCAATCCCTTTTCGAGATGGAATATCACGGTATATGGGTTCATATAAAATATCATCCGCTATTATGCAGCGCAATAGGGTCTCATCCGCTATATAATGCGGGAACTCAACTCCAAGTACATATATAATACCAATTCCACTTCAAGGTGGAATATCGTGGTATATGTGTTTAATATAATAACCTCCACTTAATATGTAGCGTATAGGGCCTATTTCAGTACAAAAGATAGCAATTTATCATCCAAGCATACAATCAACACAATCAAGCAATTTTAAATCTAACCATTTAAAATTAAAATCGAAACAAATTCGATTGAGTGAGAAGTTCTCACCTCGCTTCCAATAACAGTTGCAGTGTTTTGTTCCGAATAAAATTAAACAAGCATTTAATTTTACCCAAAATCCACACTAGCTCCATTTAACTCAAATCCAGCTCCATTGCATAGATCCGACAATACAAATTCAACGCAAGTCGTTTCATGCGAAACGGACCTCGTATGAAAAGGTTATAATGTTTTAAACATTCACAAATTAATATATAAATAATTTACACATTTATTAAATTTTCTAACCCTAAATCAATCCAGGCCGCTCGTTTTCAAACCCTAGCATCCTAGACGCAACTATTTTCTTGTTCCTCCTTTGTGTTTGTTTCTAGTAAAGATCGAGCCCATCGGCCGCCCCCTACTTCAAATTTTCGCGCCCATCTCAACACGCCGGAGCTCGATCAACACCACTACTAGATGCATCTAGCAAAGCTCTACTGCCGCCACGAATACGGATGAACTCGGTCAACCCCCCATCGTTAAAACTGAGCTCGAATGCGTGCCCTTTGAGGCCACTTTGTCATCGATCTGCTTCGTTAAATATGATCCCCACCGTTGGAGACGTTCGTCTCGTCGCGCTCTATATTTTTGTAGTTGGAAGTTTTACGAATCGATTAACGGATTTGAAGAAAATAGAAGAGAAAGAATTGAAATTCTCCGCCATTGATTATAAGGTGGTGGCTGAAGAATAGGGTTAGGGTTTTGGTGAAAATAATGAGTGTTGAGGTCCTTTTATAGAAAATATTCGCGCACTATTCACCCGAAATTTTTCCGAACTCCAAACGAAGCGTGCCGCCTGGCGTTTATAATGTTTTACCCCCATTCCGAATGCAATGGAATATATATAGGGAGCCAATTCGGTCGTATTTAGAAGATAGGTTTTCAAATCGACTATTTAAATTTAAAAATTCACTTAAACGAATTTCTCCGTGTTTTAGCTTGCTCCGGACAAACCGTAAATCCAATTAACACGAAATTTGAAATCTTACAAAAATATAACATTACGGATCCAATGAAACTGGTTTCATCGAAATCCGAGACTATTTGAAAATGGCTATTTTTACTCGTCAATTAAATATTAAAATATTCAATTTCCACAAATTAACTTTAAATTCAATTTTAAAAGTTCTATAACATCATTCTAACTCTAATATGATTTAATACAACTTTACAAATCATTTTTATTCACGTTAAACCCAATTTCCAATTATTTCTGTAATTTCAAATATTAAATTATCGATTTAATTATCCAATTAAATCTAGATATTCGAAATAAAATTTATTCGACTTACAAATTTTACTTGTTAATATTTAAAATTAATTAAATATACGAATTTCAAATGACAGAGATCCTGGGTCATTACAGGACTAGAAATAGGATGAATTGTACTACGTATATATATCAATGTATGTATCTATCAACGAAGTATACACCGCCAAAATGTATATTTTCTTCACAACCAAGAAGTAAAGGAGAATATATACGTGCAATCCATATATATATATATATATCAGATGTCCTATATATAAGTTATACTGGACATATATATACATGTGTGTCATGACTTCAGCCGAACATATACATACATATATGCAATATATATATATATATATATATATATATATATATCATAGATAGGTTCACCACAAAATATATACAACACATATATCAGTAACCTTGCATGAATATTCCTCTTATAACAATAGATGACAGTTCGGCCAATCATGATGTGCACGTGATCTGCTTCGGCTATTTCCTGGGTAAATGGAAAGTGGTGCTTATCTCGGAGGGAAGTGGTGGGCTCTAGAGGGCTGGACGGTAGCTTGGACACTAGTCAGTGGTGGTTTGCATGTGGCTATGGTTCAAGGAAGAGATATGGCGTTGGGATCTGACTTGAGTCAAAAGAGGGGAAGCATGGTCACGTCATGGGGAAATAGAAGAAAAATCTTAGGTCAGGTAGGAGAAAATGTTGGCATGGGCATGGTTTCTTCGAGCAATCAAAAGCATAATCGAATATATGATGCTCTGGGCAAAAAAAAATTATACGGAGGTTAGATCTCGAGCCAAAATGAAAGCAACATTGAATATATATATATATATATATATATCTGTGTGTGTGTGTGTGGTTATATAAATTTCTCAAAGCAACCGAAATATAACTTGGGAAGAGAAAGGAAGGACTTAAAGCAAGATGTTTTGATGTAAACAGTTTTATTCTTTCCTTTTTTTAGAATGAAGAAGAAGAATACAAATGAAAGGACCAATATTTATCAATTCAAGGAATGGCAAAGGACCACTATTGCATCAAAATTTATTAAAGGGAAATTACTTTTGATAGTATATGGCTGAGCAATTCAAAAGACAAGGAAAACAAAGAGGCACAAATATGACACCGATATGACAAACTGTTTTTGTTGTTTTTGTCGCGTACCAAACATCGAAGTTCATGAATAAATATACTACGGAGATCTGCACGACGAGATGAACATAATAGTATTCAGGGATACGACCAAATTATAAAACTTTGATTTTTTGCTGTAGAAAATGCTGCTAAAATGCCGTTGCTCAGAAAATGATTTACATTTTTATTATTTAAAAATATTCAGTTTTTGAAAATATTAAATTTTGAACAATTTAACTGATTTAAATCTTGAATTTTGTAATTTCACCGATAAATGAACTTTCATATTTTCAAATAAAAAATTACCGTTTACTATGTTTAAATAGACGTACTCCAAATATCAAATTTTCTTTGCTAAAATTTAATTATTTATTTCATGAAAAATTTAATTAATTACATTATTTAAACTGATAAAATTTACGGGTCGTTACACTCTCCCCCACTCAAAACTTTTTGTCTTCGAAAAGGAATACGATAGGAGAATAGGAACAACCAGAAGAAAAAATAGATTGAAATACAAAATAAAACAATTAATTCAGAACCATAAAAAAAATTCATTAGTTTTTAAGTTGATTAATATTTAACTAGTTTAGGTTCAGTCCACTTTGTTTAATCAATAAGTATTTACTGCATTCCCATTTGGTTGATTTCAATTACAATTGATTTGCTTTTAATTTATTAACAGTTATTACAAAATTTTCTTTTAAAATAAAATTTATTTTAATTAACTATTTAATCCATTTATCTTTAGTCAAGTTGATTCCGCATAAAATTCAATTTCAACCATTCTTTGTAATTTACTTTTATATCAAAAGCAATCTACAAAGATATGAATTTATTTATCACTTATTCAGTTCTTTAAGTTCATATTCACTTTACTTAAAAGGTATTTTCTTTTTATTATTTAGTTTATTTCACTTGACATCTATATTGTATATTATTCAATCACATATTCTTACTAACATTTAAACTTTTTCCCCGGTATATTTTATTAATGTTTCTAAGTGCAATTTATCACTATACAATTTAACTTTCATTTACAACATTTTTATTAACACAAATTTAGTTTGACCATCTTATTACTTAAGTTTCTCTTGCATAACCTCAATTACACATTTACATTATATTTTAACTCTTTGAATCTCTTAGGTTATATGTTTTAGAATTGCATTTGAGTATTATACAAATTAATGTTATCCTATTTCAACTGTTTCAAGTCTTTTTAATTTCATTTTCAATTTAAAACTTCAAATATTTCAAGGATTTTGATTCATTTCAATAATTGAAAACCATCACTTAACCTAAAACTTAAGAATTAGATTTTCGGTTTCACTTCAAATCATTTTGAAATATACATACATAAATACATGCATGCATACATGCATACATGCATGCATAGATACATGCATGCATAGATGCATACATGCATGCATGCATACATACATACATACATACATACATACATAGATATATATATCAAATCGTACACAAGAAAGTCAAATCAAATTCTTTTTCAAAAACAAAAGTGTAGCAAAGCTGCTTAGTGGTCTTTCCACTCCGAGACTCGAAAATGAATGTCGACGATGCTGCAGTCATCATCAAAATTATTTTCCAGTGACAGAGAGAAGAGTACTGACTTACTTCTTTTAAAATTCCTTGGAAATAATTTCCATTCAAAAATACTCTCAAATAATATATATTTTTCAAAACTTTAGAAACCAAATTTGAAAAACACCAAAAATTTAATTCTCAAATTCTTAATTTAAATTCATTTCATTTGCAAATCATTTTAGATTTTCAACTTCTTATAACATACAGGAATAGTTAATGGTTCATGAATGTTGAAAAAAACAATAAATGATAATCGAGTATTATCATTTCTAACAACCAATTCATTTAACTATTTAATTCCAGAGAGTTATACTTATATATAAAATATAATCATACATAAAGTTATTCCATTTTCCATTTTGAAAACAATATTATGTCAGTTTGCTCTATTCAAGTGTTTTGGAATTTCTATCGATAAATGCACTCCCTCACACAATGATTCAAGAATGGATCTTAGAACAAGGATAGATTCAAATTTAGAGAAACCCTAATCGAAGAGAATTTTGACAACGAGAAAGATCGAAAGGAAGTTAAGATAATTAAGTTACAAAAAAGGAAGAGGGATGGATTTATATTAATCGCGACGGACCTTAACCGGGTCAACCGAGATTCTAGGAATAAGATTGATACAGAATTCAAGTTCCTGCATGGAAGGAGGGGAGACTTCACCAAACATCAGGATAATCCATGACTATCGGGGAAGTCAAGATCAATAGGTTGAGAATCAAGCGAAAAAATAAAACTTCATGCACATCCTAAGGCAATCGACATTTGATTACAAGATAATCATCTTGCTCATCTACTAGAGAATATTTGGGCTTTTTAAGAAATAATAGCATCCAAAATCATGGACATAGAAATCTCCAGTGAATCGATGCCTATTGTAAAGGAGTTTCACCACTTTTCAAATAATATGAAGGTTAACGGAACCGCCGATGGGATTAGTCACACAAAAGGATGAAGTTGACCGTTGAGGTTGATGCAATGGGATGCTCCAGTATCAAAAGAACATGAATAGGACAAGAAAAGAATGGATTTCAGAACAAGGGATGGTTCCAAAATCCAAAAGAAAATCCGAATTAATGAGAATTCAAACAAAGCATTTCAAGCTCGAATGAAGATGATTCTATAATTGATTCAGCTCATTCTAGAGTATCACTACTTTATCTATAATGAGTTTTACCCCATATGCTAAGTTTTGCCTAAACCGGAGCTCTGATACAACATGTAATGACTGGCATTTCGAACCGTTCAAATTGACAATCATCCACTTATGTCAGACTTGAATTGCTCAAAACGATAGATTGTTAATTTATATTTGGCAAAACTTTGCATATACAGTAAATAAACCAATCACATAATCACAGACACAGAGTAGTATAACCATAAGCAGCGAAATAGATAAATAGTAGTTCATGCAGCTACTATATGAACATCAGAGTAAAAAAAATACAATGGAAATCTCAATCACAATGGAACCTCTAATACATAAGTAGATAACAAGTCTGAATATAAACAACTGGAAATAACTGAAAGCTGAATGGATATAAAATAGATCTTCAAGCAAAGCTCCAAACTCCAAAGGTGAGTCTCAAATATTGTGGCACTCAGTCTGACCCGAGCATAAAGCAAAACACAAAATACTCGAGTTAGGCTAAACATTCTTATACTAGTAAATTCAACTCAAGTGAAATGTCAACTAAAGTACAAAATAACTTAAAGGATGTTTGGGATACCCATCCTCTAAGGATCTGTTAAACTATCTACATATATAGTACAATATTCTACATGTATAATGTCTATAGTAAAGTAAACTATTAAAATAGCATTAAGGCGTTACCCATATCCCCCTTAACTCATTTTATATAATGCCGCAGTCTATATAGTACTGCAATCTCCACCAAACTGGTGGGCTATCAGGGAGCACTCCATAAGTGCGACACAAAACAAACTCGTAGAAGGCGCGATAAAGCATGTGATAAGGCATGCGAGGCAATGCCAGGGTAAGATTCTACCGTTTGCACTCCCGGACCGGTGGTAACGCGTAGCAGCTACAACCGCTCACCTTGTGACACACTCCTAAATCGAAGGTGCACCCAATCAAATCACAAAAGCAACAGAATGGTATCGAAGAAATGTGCCGGTAGGGGGAGTGACCTCACTTGGCCAAGTATAGCTCTTATTTTAGACACGTCAAGCTGGCTCACGGGAGTCAGGGTTGCGTTAATACCTCGTACAGAATTATCGCCAGACCATTCGACTTCATTCTGGATTCTCCTTCATGTACACAGTTGTTAAAGTGGTTTTCGGTATTGGCAGAGAGTATGACAATATCCGATCCTGGTCTCTTTAACAACCAAACGCTTATTTCACACCATGGTCATTTTCATTTTAAACAGTTCAGAATTCATATCAAAATTTCATATTCATTTCAAAAATCATATCACTTTCAAAATTATATTCACATTCGAAACATATTCACTTCTAAAATCGTTGTTTACTTTAAATCATATTCATTTCCAAAGTTATAATCACAAAATATTCACATTTAAATCTATTAAATCTAATTCATAACAGTCCAACTTAAACAGTTTAAATATTGAAGAGTTATAAATTAAAAATAATATATATATAAAAATAGGTTATAGATTAAAATAGTTCATATACTAAAAATAGTTTATATATATATATATATATATATATATATTAAAAATAGTTTATATAGAAAATAGTTTCAAATTTGAATTATTTCTTCCAATTTCACAAATCAATTCAAATCAGCTTTACTTCCAAAATTCAATTTAAATCAATCTCAGTTCATCAATTACAATTCAATTCAAATTCTTAATAAAACCATTTTAATTTATATCGATTTCAAATTAAATCACTTTCCGTTCAATAAGTTTTAAAGTTAAATATTCAAACAATTTACAAGAACTTAATTTGATAAATTTCATTTATATTTCAAAATTCAACTTTCATTTTATTTAAATTTGAAAATATTCATTTAATCATTTTAATAACATTTAAATGAAATCTCAAATTACAAATTTAAATAAAATCAACAATTAAATATCCAACTTCAATTATATTTAACAATAAAATATTCACCTAATCACTTTTGTAAACATTTAAATAAAATCTTGATTTACACATTTAAATTAAATTTAAATATTCAATTTAAGTTTATTAAATATTAAAATATTCGTTTAATCACCTTTAATCAAATCAACTTACCAAATAAAAACATATCTTTAAAATCTCAAATCGATAAGTTTCAAATCAGTTTAATTAAATTCAATAATTAACCAATTTAAATTTCAAGCCAACTTTAATTTATCTTTCCGACCTCTATTTATTAAAGTTATTACAAAATCTATTACAAATATTAATATAAATTTTAAATAAATACTTTATCATATATTATATATATATTGATTTAATTAAATTTTATCAGATTAAGTTAAATTAAATCTTATTATTAAATATATTTTAAATCTTATTTTATATATTTAAAATAATAAAAATATAAATAAAATCTTAAAAATTACCTTTACAAAAGTTAACTTATAAATTTAAAAATTTCTAAACATATAATTTAAAATCTAAAATTTACTTATATATTAAAATAAAATCTTTATATTATATTCAAAAATCAATGGTTATTAAAATACGTCTATTTTCTTTCAAAACTTCGGAAACCATTTTTCAAAATATAGACCAACGGTATCCGTATGTAATTTTCTATCCTATGGTCAAGTGATACAGATATTTATCATTTCAATCCGCAATTTAAATTTAATACTTACAGGTATATATTATTTCAACCCGCAATCTCAAAATTCAAA
This sequence comes from Allium cepa, assembly GCA_030765085.1. Taxonomy (NCBI): domain Eukaryota; kingdom Viridiplantae; phylum Streptophyta; class Magnoliopsida; order Asparagales; family Amaryllidaceae; genus Allium; species Allium cepa. Next base: position 907,299,817 of record CM060937.1, read on the forward strand.
ATAAATGAAATTCGCTTGGGTTTATCATTTCAACCCGTAACAATTTTCCCCTAATTTATATTATCGTTTGGGTATGTATCATTTCAACCCATAGGGAATTTCTATACTAATAGGGAACTTGTAGAGTGAGAACAAATATGATAATAATATAACATATTAACAACATGCATATATCATCGGTAACAAATTAAATATAATATATACAACAGGTTATGGTCTCATACGTCATAGGTAAAAAATTGCAAATAATGGCATATCATATTTAACAATTAAATAACTTAATAGTTCAAATTTAACAGCATATTTCAACCGTCATTTAAATTTACAAAATATAAGAATGCTAATCACGAGTAATTCTCACCTTTCGTGGCTAGAGAACGATGGAAATGAGAAGCAGCTGACACAGATATGAACATGGACACTAGCATGACAGGTCAAATAGCTACGACAAGAAAAATAGATTTAGCACAAGAACTCGATGAAAACAAATATATATACAATATGCGATATATATACATTTGTTTTATAGATATTCGAAGGGACAAAGATATTTGTACAGCATATACACACACACACATACGACTCTTTGACAAGATATATATACACATAGCAGATATATGCAATGCATATATATACAACATACATGAGCCTCCATATACTTTGCGCACACATATATATCGAATAATATATACACGCAGCACATAGATACGTACTAGAAATTGGATGAGTTGTGCTACTTATATATATCAATGTATATACCTTTCAGCGAAGTATACACGACCAAAATGTATACAGCATATAAATGACTCTGCATATATTTTCTTCACAACCAAGAAGTAAGGGGGAATATATACGTGCAACCTATATATATATATATAAGCTGTCTTATATATAAGTTATACTGAACACACACACACACACACACACTCACACACACACACGTGTGTCATGACTTCAGCCGAACATATGCATACATATATGCAATATATATCATATATAGCTTCACCACAAAATATATACATTACATATATAAATAACGTTGCATGAATATTCCTTATATTACAAAAGAGGACAGTTCGACCAAACATGATATGCACGTGATCTGCTTTGGCTATTGCTTTGGTCGACGGAAGGTGGTGCTTGCCTTGGAGGGAAGTGGCGGGCTCTTGAGGGCTGGACGGTGGATGGGTCTTTGGTCAGTGGTGGGTTTTGCGTGTGGTGATGGTTCAAGGTGGATATGTGGCGTTGGGATCTGACTCGAGTCAGAAGAAGGGAAGCATAGTCACGACATATGGAAATAGAAGGAAAATCTTGGGTTGAGTAGGAGAAAATGTTGGCTTGGGAATGGTTTCTTCAAGCAACCAAAAGCACAGCCGGATATATGATGCTTTGGGAAAAACAAAATTATACGCATGTTAGATCCCGATCCAAAATGAAAGCAACATTGAATATATATATATATATATATATATATATATATATGGTTATATAAATTTCTCAAAGCAACCGAAATATAACTTGGGAAGAGAAAGGCAATACTCGAAGCAAGATGTTTTGATGTAAACAGTTTTATTCTTCCCTTTTATTAGAATAAAGAAGAAAAATGCAAATTAAAGGACACTCAATAAATATCAATTTGAGGAATAGCAAAGGACAACTATTGCTTTAGAAATCATTAAAGGGAAATGACTTTTGGTAGTATACGGCCGAGCAATTGAAAAGACAAGGAAAACAAAAAGGCACAATACGACACCGATACGAAAAAATGTTTTTGTCATTTTCGTCACGTACCGGACACCGAATTTCATGAATGAATATACTGCAGAGATCAGCACGACGAGAGGAACAGAATGGTATACAGAGATTGGCGATACGACCAAGTTATAAAAACTCGGTTTTTCACGGTCGAAAATGCTGCTAAAACGCCAAAAATAAGATAAATGGGGCTATAGCAGTTCAAGTTTGACAAAATGAATTACGACATCTCGCTTAGAAAATAATTTACATTTTATTATATAAAAATATTCAATTTTGAAAATATTAAATTTTCAACAACTTAACTTATTTAAATCTTGAATTTTGGAATTTCATCCACAAAATATTTTTAAATAAAAAATTACAATTTACTTAGTAAATAGACGTATTCCAAATATCAAATTTTCATTGCTAAAATTTAATTATTTATTTCATAAATTTTTAGTTAATTACGTTATTTAAACCATTAAAATTTACGGGTCGTTATATCATGTGTGCAATCATACATGTGTTATTGATGACTCCAATGGAATTTTTAAAGAGAATATTATGTGTTTTGGACACATTAGTGAACTATGGATTTTCTAGCTTATAATATACTTTATTTGTTTAACTATACCGCTGCTAGTACTTTTTTGAAATATATAAATTAATGAATATAAGATATCACACTCTAAAATATCGGAGATAATATTTATTTACACTAATAAGTTTACTTATCCAAATATTTTAGTATTTACACCGTTCAGATGTTTTAAATGATATATATTACGAGCAATTTATAGTATAGTCATTCGTTTTGAAGTTCTCATAGAAGTAAAAATATATGTTTTCTAAATTACCTGCATATATATACTTTCTTTCATATTATCCAGAAAGAAGTAAAAAAATTGTAGTGTACGTTATTAGTGATAAGATAATATTAAAGATAAGATCATGACAAACACCATCAGATGTATTTACGATGCATCAGATTCATGGCTAATAAAATATTGTACATCTTATATATCATATCATTGAACATTAGAAAATTATGCATCTAGACTTATTTGAAGCTTTGAAACAACTATACTTTTGTAGTTCAACTATGGTGAGCAGCAACGACTAATGATGAATAATAATAAAGAGTGGAGAACACTGGAATTGAAGGAGTGGTAGAGAAAGTTGGACTGATTATGAATGGCGAAGTGAAGTGGAGAGGAAAATTTCATATGATATTTATAGGGAAGGTAGAATTTTCTAGAATTAGATATTTAAGGGTTAAAGGTTTGAATTTCTCCTTAACATGCACAAATTAGGTCATAGTCTATCTAATAATGAATTTATTATAATATTGCTGAATTCTATAACTGATGCAATCTATTATTCTACAGATAGCATGCTATTGAATAGGTCATAGTTTATTTAGTAATGAATATTATTATACATGCAGAGTTCTATAATTGATGCAGTTAAATATTCTATTGAACTTTATGCGCATCTAATGTGCAAAGCTGTATTTTTTTCATTTACCTTTTTTAATCTTTATTTTGTTTATTTTTTATGAGCTTGTATATAAAGGTAAATTTGGAAAGTTCACGGTCGGACCAAAGAATTGCAATTCTATTCCAATTGTTAATAAAGATATTTTTTTATCTTGTCGAAGTATTCAGCTTTTGATAACTTATTATATTCATGAATGAATTATAATTTCATTTCGAACTTGACTTAAATTGGAAATTCATACAAACAAATTTTAGATCACTTTACACCTTTATTATGAATATAAATATTAACATTCACTATAACCATAATATAATATGTACCATCATCTAAAAGTATCACAAAATTTATTTACAATCCATCTTTGTAACTGAACATCTAGAGTTCACAAATACTAAATAATACATAATTTATCATACTAAAATATCTTGGGATACCTCCTTTCAAAATATAGCTTACATACTTCCATAAAATATCACTTTTACCTTTAAAACAACTTTTTTGAACTATCCACTTTATTTTGCACAATATTTAACATGTTTTAAAATTCTATCTTCTCTTCAAAATTATTATACATCAACTAAATATGATTGCTTAAACATTTTACCCAAAATAATGTGTCTGATGTCTCGTCTTAGCATTTAGGAATCCCTATCGATAATGTTAATCAAGCACATCGACCAAAATCCTTAAAACACTCAATGAGTAATTTAACAAAAAATTATTTTCCATATGATATACATATATCTTTTAACACTTTGTGCCTTTAAAAAATATTTGCTCGTCTACAATAAACATAATCATGTCCCGTATATACGTGTATCCAATATAAAAAGATTTTAATTCAAATAGATGATTTCTATTATTAAAATTCTTTTAATAAATATTAATGTTATCATAAAATTAATAATTTACTGATAACAATTCCACAGCACACACATTCAGTAACATATATCTCAAGACAACAATAAATTTTTAATTCATTTTAACATTTAATTAGTCACACATATGAATTAATATTTCATTTAAATAAATTTAAATTTTCAATATTTCTTGCGGTAACTACACTATTGAAGACATCACAATTTCTTATTGTTATTATTGAGCAGGTTTTAACTCTCAGTAGTGACTCCCACTCAATATTAATTTTGCACAATTACTTACAATTTTAAAACAACCAAGCATTCATTAACTAATCAATTTTTATTTTATCTTATTTTATTTATTAAGTATATTTTACAATTCCAAATTTAATTAGATACATACTAAATATCATTCTATATTTTATAACTATTAATTGCTTAGATATTATTATCATTCCTCAGCGATTCTATTTTATAGGAACCACTGGCTTTTATTAAAAATAGGTTCATCCAGATATAAATGGGATTATAAATTATTTGAGCGATAATGTCTTATTCGGTTCCACCTTTTAAACTAAGTATAAACAAAAAAATATTGATGCAAACAATATACATTTCAATCAAATAAACAAACAATCACCTTCAGCGGAAAACTATCTTCCTACTTCGGCTGCGCAACTCTGATCACTAACAAATCAGAACTCAACAAGTCAATTCAAAGCCACTTAAGGTCTTATTTATAATATCCATTAAAATCACACTCTTTATAGAAGTGAGTTCCAATTTTAGAATCATTTTCATAACAATAACTGGTATAGAAATTCAATTTTTTTACAAATATGTCCCGATGATTATTCCCAATAATCATTTATATTTATATCATAAATAGGAATATAAATTCTAATTCTACTCTACACACCAAAGGGCAGGAGTCTAAGTCTATCATGGTTTTGATCTCGACTCTATGTCAACTATATTTAATAATGTTTGGAACACCTCTTTGATACCAAACTATAATGACTTCAACGCTGCATCCATATTATTAAAGAACAAAGTAATGTCATCTAGTAACACAGAGAATATGCCTGGTTAAGTATGATCGAATGTGAATATAATTTTGTAGTAACACTGACACGTCTTTATTACCTTTTTAGGATCCGAACTGAAAATTTGACGTGTACAATATTAATACAAAGTAATAAACACACTAAAATATTCATAACAACATATAATATAAATAAATCAAAATCAGAGTGACAGATCACAATGGAATAATATACATCATATACATAGAAAAATGCGAGTCTACAAAATATCAGCGCTAGACCAACATAATATATACAACACATTTAAAAGTACTGTATCGGGTACACAATGACTGCTAGATAATATACATGACATAAAATCCTAAATGTCAATACAGTATGAAGTAAGCTAAAATGGTCAAACTAGTCTACTTCAATGCTAGCCTAAAATCCAAAGGTCAACGAGTCCCTATACCCGTAGAGTCACGGTCTGACCCGAGTATTTTAAAATAAACGGGTCAAACTATATCTAATAAAAAGGTGAGATACTATTATCGTAAATCTACGCCATAAGAATAATAACAAGCCATAAATAAAAATATGCCTCAAACCAAAATCATAACAAGGCATATCCATCAAAATCACCATTTAATAATTCCATATCAAGTCACAAATGGACTTGCATCAAAATATAGTGATTCAGTTTAAAATTCTTCAAAGCAAAAGGATACTAAATATTTAACGTAAAATCGCTGAAGAAAAATCATCACTAATGAAATAATAATGGTAGTCAACTATCAGTTTAATACAGCGTGACACAGAGTCTGACAAAAATAAATAATCCTCGCCACATAGTGCAATAGTGTAACGAAAATAAATAAACTACTACGTATAACCCCGATTCATAATAAGTAGCCGTATTTATGACAAAACAATGCAAATTTACCTAACAAAACAAAATAGGTAAACATCGTCCAACTGTGTACTAAAAATAAATTGATATGTATTAGTCATCCGGTCTATAGAAAAATCATGCATACAAAAAATCATCCAAGAAACGAAATGGCAGTCGTGTTACACCATAACAAACCTATCTCAAAAAATAGGTCTGACTACCCTAAATTATGAATGTATTGATTTGCAGATCGATGAAAAATGAGTCATTGTCTCTTGAGGATCTATCGAGATCCGAACATTCAAAGATAGTACAGCTCTAAAGTTTAATTATATCACTCAAATAATCACGAGAATTTAACAAATTGTCCCATACCAGATTGTAAGTTCGAGTATTTACTAAAAGCTAGTAATTTCCACTCAAACCCAATTTAACAAATTATTGTGATAAGTGAAAGAATTGTACGAAATGTCTCATACCAATCCAACAATTCAATCATTTATTAAAATTCTTTGTTTCATAAAAAAGCAAAAAATCTCCACTACAAGAAAATGTACAATTTTCGACAGAAAGCAACCGTCGGCGGCCATCGGAAGCCATCAGAAGCTGACGAAAATAGCCGTCGCAACAACACCCGTCACCGTACAGTTTTTCCGACGGCTTCTAACAACGTCCGTTGTAATATTTTCGACGGCTACCAACGGACATAACGACAGCTCCAAACGGCCGTCGAGGACACGTGTACGATCATGGAAGTGCAAAAAAACCATCATTAGCCATCGAAAGCCGTTAGAAGCCATCGGAAGCCATCTGAAAAATTCGACCTACAGGCCGTCTCCAGCCATCGAAAAATCTGAACCTTTTTTTTTGCATTTTTTGCAGCATTCTTTCATACTATACACAATCCAGAAACATAATCTATTCCCATACACAAGCACATATCCAATTTAGATATTCAATATAATATCAAATCATATAAATATAATCAAATCACATAAAGGAATATACAAAGAATAAGTCTCATAGAATCAAACCAACACTTCGCTAACATAATATACATACATCTCATTGTATAAAATGTACACCAATCTTTCATCAACTCCTCATAATCAATTCCCAAATGTCGAAATTACCATCGCCAAATGTATCATCAAATAACATTTCAAAGTATCCAACTCTACTAACTCAATATATCATCAAAAATTACTAAACAATGGCACAAAACAAAAAAACATATCTATCACTCCAGTCAACCATCTCCAGAACCTCCGAAACTAGCTGAAGATGGAAAGCAGCTACCATACTACTGCATTTACTCAACAGTACGCTGGTCCAGCAACCGTGTCATCTCAATGGCTTGACGATGGTTCTGCTCCTCTAGTTGTGCCACCCTAGTTCTCAACTCTTTGATCACTGCTAGATCGATTTGAGCTCTGGTGTGACTCGCTCTCCTCTGTCAACCAGCCTGCAATACTTAATTAATTTAGTAAAAGTTCAAATACTATAATCTTACCATTAAAGCTACAGCATAATATGTCAATTGTTATGTATATAAACTTATTATTGAAACTAAAGCGATGTGAAGTTCTTTAGAACTGAAAGATTACTAAGTTGTTATATCTTAATATATTATTCATTACCACTTGATTGCCAAAGCCCTAGCACCTATTTCAAATGAAGGTGGATCCATGACTGACTCAAAAATAACGTCCTCCTTGTCCGTCAGCTGCTCTCGACCAGTCTCCTTCAGGAGTTTCTGCCATTGTTTCATAAACCATGCCTGCATGAACAAATAAAAATATAGTTGAAATTAATAGCATGATATCTTAATTCATTATACTTTAATAATTATGACAATTACTACTAGCATATAAACTAAAATATGCTTACATGGCTCTTTCTCGATTTATTGTCATGCCATGTATATGAAACTGTCCCATTTGGATTTACTTGCTCGACGACATGAGTACGGGTAAATACATCCATGTACGATACGAGACCCAGTGCTTTAGCTTCCTGAAATTGATTATTATGTCCTATTATTGTATATTCAAAATTATACAGCACAATAACTATTTCAATTCACATTTAATAAATTTACCAACTCCTGGCAATATTGTTGGAACGACTTGCACCCTCCTCGATGAGTGATAGGATTTCTATTCCTATTTGCAGAGTTTGTTTCTGACTCTATCTGTACATTTAAATAAGCAATACATTATTTACTTACCAAATTTTTTTTTGATATTTATGTATCCATCAAATAATTATTAAAAGTTTAGTACACTTACCTACGCTTCGTCACTATCCCAATGTGCCAGCCACCGTTTCCACACACTCGCTCATATCCAGTTCGGCTTCTGCCCTTTGTACTTCACAGTCGACATAGAATCCTAGTAATTCATCTTCATATTCTGCATCCTGTAGTGTTTTACCAACTGCAGGTCATCTAATTGTACGTCGACTGCGGCCTGCATTTCATGATAAACGAGTGACAAATAATTAAACAATAAAAGGTGAACAATAAATAAGCGACCAAAAAATTAAGAATGGAAAATAGAAGATTGTACTTACAATGAAGTCCTGCCATATACACGCTAGGATGTGGGAAGAAATATTATCCCACTTGGGCCAATAAGCTATCATCCTACTCTTTTACGAATCTCTCGAAACTGATAGAACTACAATTGACGGCTGTAGATCAAACCCCCTGTGCTAAATATGATACAGACAATTATATCCTACACAAATTATTTAAGATTTTGAAAAAAGTTTAATACTTACCCCTCCGCTCTAGGTGCCAAATACACAGCGGAATGCTGCGGCGGCTACGATGGACCGCGGCTATCGCCTTTCGAAGAATGGACTCTTCTTTCTAGATGACATGATACTTGTCACAGACACATCATTAAAAAAGAGAATATAAGAATAATAATAAAAATATATTTATAGTTAAATGACATAAATGAAATAAAGCGTAAAATATACCTGATTCAGATTGAGTCTCATATTCCGATATTAAGCAAAATACATTCCATTTCTAACATAAATTGCTAAATAAATGACAGAAATGGCAATGACATGAAAGATGTAAATGATGATAAGAAGATTCAATTTTAGAAATGACATAAATTACATAACTTGCAAATACATAAATTGCATAATACATAAGAATTCAACATAATTTTTATATCAATCCTCATTATCTTCTGGTTAAGATTCGGTCTCATATTCTATGTTATTTTCCTCTATACTCCCGAATGCTTCTACCAAAACGTTTGATTCATCGTTCAGAGGTACGAAGTCAGTACGATCATCTGTTATTATTATTTCGTTGCTTTGCTCAAGATCTACCTGATAAGATTGTTCATCTGGAATATTCTTCCCATCAAACATAAATCTTGCCTTTGTTTTAAAAACCGCTGACCAATCTGCTTTATCTCTTTTAGAGAGGATAAGGAGTGTAATAAAATTGCAATGCTTGTTTGGCTAGTGCAAAAGAATCATACTTGTGATAATGCAATGTGTGCTTTATTTCAATAAGATTATAAACCTTGTGCACATTAATTACAGAACCTGGAACATTGCTGAACCAATTGCATCTAAATAGTACGCATCCTCCATGGGTCGTGAGAAATATGTCAGTTACAAAATTTGAGTTAAAACACCATAAAAATCATTTATGTAATTTTATGGATCATCACTACCTTTAACAAATACACCTGTATTATTGGTTAATTTTTCTTCACCCTATTCCTTAGTGTCAAATTTATATCCATTGACGAAACATATTGGATCTGTCTTAACATTTCTTTTTGGTTCCAATGCAAGAAGTTTCAATTCTTTATCGACCACACAATTTCTTGGTTTATAAACGTACTTTGAAAACCAATCAGTAAATTCTTTACTGAGAATGTTCGATTCCATAATGCTGCATATATGAATAAAATATTGCATTAAATTCTACTCGCATATGCATTATTGAAATGAATAAACCAAAAGTTATTATTTTATATTACCTAATAAATGGTGCAACCTTAGCACAATTAAAAAGAATATAAGTGTGTGCTACATGAAAATCTCTATCGTCTAACCATACTTCTACACATTTTTCAAAAGATCGACCATGTTGTCTAAAAATAGATAACATGTTTGAGAGGACTCTTGTTCGTCGCCATCATCACTGCACGTAACACTTTCGAATGATATATTCAAATGGTCACCGAAGTAGTGAGAGATAAAGAACAAAGCTTTTATTTTGATGTAAGATTTACATATCGAACCTTCAACTCATGCTTTTTGCCTCACTTTTTTCTTCAGATGATTCAAGTATCTATGTAAAATTAATTTACATTAACTTTAATTCCGATTGTAATTAATTAATAGGTAACATATTTCATACCTCTCGAATGGATACATCCATCCATATTGCACAGGATCTCGAAGTCTTGCTTTAGATGAGATATGAACATGCAAATCTTCCATCACATTAATAAACCTGGTTGAAATATTTTCTTCAATTTGCAGAGCAATATAGAAATATCTTCTTCAAATTTACATAAATGTTGCACTTTTAAAGTAGTCAAACAAAGCTATTTGTAAAAAAGACTAAGTTCCATTAGTACCTTCCAAACTTTTAAAGGCAATAGTTCTTTGAATTGAACGGGTAGTAAATTTTTCATCATTATGTGATAGTCGTGGATTTTCATTCCACGCAATCTACCATTTTTAAAATCAACATATTTATGAAGATTCGATGAAATCCCATCGAGAAATCTTAATCCTTCCATCCATTTTAACACAACCTTAAATTGATTATTATCTAATGCATAACACGCTTTGGGTTTTTTTACTGTCGTTTGGTTTCATATGAAGCTTAGGAGTTTTGCATAATTTTTGTATATTGCGTCTTGATTTCAAATTGTCCTTAGTCTTACCCTTGATATTCATAATTGTGTTAAAAAATTTATCAAATACAACTTTCTCGTTGTACATCGCATCAATATTATGACAAAGTAGAAGGTCTTTCCAATAAAGCAACTTCCCAAATATACTTTGTTTTTAACTCCTCAATCAACAGTTGTAAATAAACGTTGATTCCTTGTGTCGGATCGTTGGGGCTAGGAACTACAGCAGTAAGAAACATATATTGTGTCACATCCACGGAGGTAAACTATAAGATGTGATGATAATGTGCCAAGATGAATATTTAGCACCAAATTGAGAAAATGGTGAAAAACCATCCGTACATAATCCAAGTCTAACATTATGACTCTCTACTGCAAAATTGCGATAAGTTTTGTCGAAATGCTTCCACGCTTCTCCATCGACTGGATATGTCAACGTACATTCTACCTCTGTTCTCACACTATGCCATCTCATATGAGGTGCAGTCATAGAAGATGCGTATAATCTTTGAAGCCTAGGAGTGATGGGAAAATAATGTATACATTTATATGGAACTTCCTTTCCCATCTTTTTTCTTGGTTTGTACCTTCCCTCATTACATATTCTACACTTCGTAAGAGTGATGTCCTCTTCCCACAATAACATGCATCTATTTAAACATGTATCTATTTTTTGATAAGTTAAACAAAAATCCAACATAAGTTTTCTAATTTCATAGTGATTTTCACACATTAAATTATCGGGCGACATATGTCTTTTTGCAGCTTGTACAAAAGCTGTAAATCCGGCTTCGGTGATGTTGTATTTTGATTTCGTCGCAATGTATTCTACGGTTACTGATAGCTGAGTGTCATTTTTACAACCATCCCAAAAATGTTTCTTAACAGCATCCAATAAATCATAAATTTTTTTTGCTTCGGCTCTTCAACATTTACATCATCGTCGTCAACTTCAACCATATGAAACATTGATTTTGCTGCATCTTCAACCATATTTTCTACACGGTTTTTTATAACAATTTCATTACCAGCAACCTCTAATCAGAATCTGCAGAAATATGTGTTACAACTTCTCCATGATGATTCCAAACATAATACTCCGGCACGAAACCGTTTTTGCGCAAATGGACTTTCACAATATTCGGTATCCAATACTTCAAATGTTTACACCTACTGCACGGACAACGAATTTCTACATCATTTCCATTATTACTTAAAGCGAATTCAACAAATATGTTTGTACTATTATAAAATCTTCTTTCATTGAGCCTCTCAATCCCCTTCTTTGATACATCCATCTCCTCCGATCAACAAAATACTCGATCATTTTTCCCATTTGAAAAATATGTCACCAATTCAAAAATAAACATTGGCCATTTTATGAATCAACATTTTATTTTTCAATGTATAGATACATAAACTTATACACGTCAATTTTACCCCACTTAAGAATACAATATTGAAAGGTTGGTTTATGATTTTCTTTTTGCTGGTCAGTCATCCTACTTCCTATTACAAACACAGTAACCACTTACATTTCGTACATTATTTCATTATAAACAATTCAACAAAATTTCGACAGAACTTCCCATTTGTTTCTTGCATTGTACACAAATGCGTGTACACAGGAAACAAAAAAGAAAAGCGACAGATAAATTTTGTCAACCATTTAAAATGAAATAATGTACGAAATATAATTGTTTACTGTATTTATAACTTGTTCAATATAGGGATAAATCCAACAAGTATTGTACCAGATGAATACAAATGTTCGTTTTGTGATAAAAATAAATATTTATATAACGATCGTGCACAACACTTATCGGAAGGGGCCAAAAACTCTCTAAGGGACGTAATAAAAAAGTAGTTTATAAAAAAATGGAAGTTTTATATTTCGTCCTCTTATTTACTATGTAATATATTATTGTTTGTAAACGGTTGAAAATTTACTAATTTTATATATTTCAAAAAATTATTAATTTACCACATAATTCCGTGTATTTTATCAAATAAGGTTGCTTCTTGTTATCATTTTCTAATGCACTCAATTTCTTTTTGAGATTCATGTATTCATAGAAGTCAAGGTGTATAAAAGCAACGGACACGGATGATTCTAACTCCGACTGAAGTAGAATGTATCTCTGTTTTTCGATAACTAACTTGTTTTCAAGTTCTATGGCTCATTCCAATTAACACAAGACAATGGTAGAGACAACACATATATAATGGTTTACACATACACACAAAATCACAAATTATACATACTTTTTATAATTTCATGCTAACAAATGAAATAGGTATACCATGTGGTACTATAAACAATTATTAGGCTATTAGAAACAATTAGAATCACTAGTTAGTCCTAATTTATCAACTTATGCAAATCTAGATTTAGGGTAAAAATTAGTTTTTTTTTGCGAAAATAAGAGATTATACTTGAGATTGAAAGCAATATAGTGTGATTAGGTAGCCATGACGGATCCAGAAACTTGAATTTGGGGATTGGAAGAAAGAAACTAGGATTTTAGGGGGTTTGATTTATTTTTTGTGTGATGAATGAATGAGGAAGAAAGATCTCGATTGGGGCCTGTAATTTGTGAATTTGCGACGGCTTCCTACGGCCGCCGACGGCCCATCGTAAGACGTCGGAAAATGATCATCGAAAGTCATTGCTAGTTGCTGTCGGTATTTTAGTCTTTTCTAGTAGTGCTCGTTAAAATCTCAAATCCATAATAAATAAAAGAAACGAGTTTTTAAATTAATTTTTATATATACAAAGGATATAATTTTTTCCAAAAATCCATGAACTCATTTTAAAGGAGAGTTGCTTATTTACAAAAGCTTTTGAACTCTTTCAGAATCATTAAACCTCTTTTATAACAAAATCACTTGAAACTAAAATTATTACTTTCACAACTGCTTTTATAGAATAATAGTATATTTTATCCTTTGCCTTTAAAACATTTCCAAAATTATATACTTAAAATGATAAATTAAAAAAATGTTTAAATATTACTCATTTTTAAAAGCTTTGAATAGAAATTTTTAAGTAAGAAATAAGTTTAGATCTTAATATAATTTAACTATATCCTATAAACTAAATTCTAATAAGGATCGAAATAGATAAAACCTCATTTTAAGAATCTTTTAAAACATCTAAACAATTTAAACAAGAAATCAATCAAAAATGCAACTTTTAGAGCTAACATCGCTCTATTAAATATAATTCCATAATGTAAAATTACTTAGCGATCGAGTTGCTTTTCAACAATATGTATGTATTCTATATAAGTTTATAAAATTCAACTTGCAATCGAACAAGGTTTCGTTTGCAAATTAGCCTTTTTCAATCACATAACAATCAACATATCACTAAGTAATTAATCAAACGTAGGTATGCAATAATATGTCATTCATTTCAATCATTAACAATCAAAGATTATAACATAATCTACCATATCAAGGCTTGTAAAAGGAATTCATATTGAAAGAAAGAAGTGTGAGTTAAAAATAACTCACTTTAAACGTTCGCTTGCACACAATAATGCACCAAAATCACAAATCAATTGTCGGCCAAAATCCTAGCTATTGCTTGTGTCTACATCACCAGCGACATACGTCATCAAAAATATCTCCCTTCATGCACCATCACCTAGCTGTACCCGCTTGCGCCCATCAACCTCGTGCTCCGACCATCAGCATGAATCAACTGCTATCTAGAAGTTCGCACTGGTACCTCTTTACATCGCATCTCTGGCGACCGACCTATACCAATCGCGCCCCCAATCATAAACGACGTCCCTTAGTCAAGCCTACTACCAACGCGGTTATTTCCAAGCGTGATTTTTTCTTTTTTCTTTCTTTTACTTCGAACGATTTTGGAACTAGGCAAAAATAAGAGGAAAAGAGGCATACAGGTTTGAGGAAATGAGAGTCGAGGATGTTAACGTGAAAGAGAGGAGTTTTGTTTTTCTTAGTTGTGCTTGGGCTTTGATAATTTAAGCAATATGTTTTCTTTACATTTCTTTTAAGCTATTTTTTTATTTCATTTAAACTATATTAAATTGATTTTTAAAAAGATTCACACTTTTATTTTATGATATATATATAATTTGACAATTGAATAATTCTATTTGATTAAGTATTGTTTTGCTCTATTTAATTATTTAATGTAATTTTTTTTTATTCAACTTCGTTGATTTATTGAATATCGATTAAAAATTCTCTTATTTATTTAAAGTATATAAAATTTATTTACACTCTAAAATATTTTATATGTATTAGAACATTTTATTTGAATTTTAATATATTGTCTGAAATAAAATTTATTATCTAATTAAATTTTATTATAAAAAAATCCTTCATTTAATATACTATACTTGACTAATAATTTAATTTTCAAAAATAATAATTATCAAAAATCGAATTCGAATACTTTTATTTTAATTAAATCTGTATAATAATACGGCTTTGAAAAACAAGGCTATTACATGATAGCTCATAGATGTCAACCTTCGATGGCTCTTAGATTCACCGTTCGATGGCTCTTAGACTCACTATTCGATGGCCGTTAGACTCATCATTCGATAGCTTTATAGTTCCAACATGCGATAGCTACCCATATTCACCATTCAACAGCCTACAAACTCATCGCTCGATGGTTCTTTGGAGTCAATGTGCAATGGGTCTAACACCTTAAATTTTAATAGTTTACGAAGTCACCATGCCGTAAATCAAACACTTCACCCATCAACGGCTTATGCATGATATCCTTTAGTAGCCTTGTTTGTCATTTTTCAATGCCACCATATTGTATTTATCCTTTGAAATTTGAATATAACAATAACTAGTTTTGTTATATATATATATATATATAATATTACATATTAATATATACACATAAATATTAAATGTTAATATTTTATTTATGTCTATAAACAAATAATAAATTATGTCTTGGATTTTTTTAATTTTTTTGGATTCTTTCTTTTTTTTAAATAAAAGAAATAATATATGTACAAATATATGTATCTTTTTATTTATTTATTAGATAAGAAACAAATTAATAAAATAGCTTTTAATGGTTTTAGAATGAAAAATATACATATAATTTGCATCTAGTATTATATGTATACTAATAATAATCAAATAGTAATTAATATAAAAAATTAATAAGGAAAGTTTCAGATCTAAAATCACAAACACGCACAAAAATAAATAAAGAGCAACACAATTATAGTGGACAACGTTTATACAAATATATTCGTTCAAATATAACTATTGAACTATACTAACATGAAGGTATAGTAATCATAAATAATAGAAAGTTATCTTAAAGACATTGCCTTAGATTTTCATCTTGATTGGTAGACTTTCCTAGATTCAATCCTGATTCGAGCTCCTAACTATGCAACTACTTAGAGAACCACTTTGATTTTGATTCGATGTTGTGTATGAGCCGACGATAACTAATAATGAGGGGAAAGGAGGTATTTATAAAGAAACTATGGAAAAAAATTCTCCTCAGTTTAATAATCTCGATTTTACTTAGTTTTAATATTTTGAAACTTAAGAAATCCTTTCTTTGTCCCACCTACAACCGATGATGCATAAGGAAATAACGGGCATTTAAGCACTTCATACTCATTAAATAATTAATCATAATTAAATCCAATTTAAATATGTGTCAATATCGTATACCGATTCGTACATATATCACTCTTATATATGCACCTAATTAATTACTAAAGACACTCAAAATATACTAATAACACCTAACACATCAAATAAATAAATAATTAATATTTTATAAATATTAAGTAATCAAATTAATGTATAACAATTATAAATCAATTAAATCGTAAGGTATTTCGAAGAATCTATCAATGCGGTTGTGCAACTCATAGTTGTAAGTTCTGTTAGCAATTAATATGGAATAATTCAAATATTAAACATTCACACTTCACCTTAGTAAATGGTGTGATAGTTTTGCTAAATTTATATTTCATATATATTTTCAGTAAATTTAATTTTACTATTTAAGCAGTACCTAGTAGTAACGTTTATTTTCACCAATTCTCTTTGTCAAAATTGTATCATTTTAAGACTTATGGAATTTAGTTTTCGTTAAAATTCCAATATTGTCCACATTCAACTTTTTCAGTCCAAATAAAAAATCCATGGATCAATAATAACAATTATTGTATTGCTCTGACTAAAGATTTTTATTTTGAGTTGACTATATTAACCGTAATACTAACCTACATAACTAAAGAGATGAATTCTCAAAAATAGTGTCTCACTCCTAATGCTTCAACTTAGATCCAATTATAGTCGTCCCATTGGATGCCATGCCATGCTTTTACTATAATCAAAGTAAAGTATCCATATTGAAGTTCAACAGTATTCCCAAATCGAAAGAACTGCATAATATCGTCACTTCATGATTCTTTGTTTAACCTTAGTTAAATTAACTAACAGAAAAATCTTGAGTAAGTTGTTCTATAGTTATCTAATAACTGTCAATAGGAACCACTTTGTACCTCAATATTCACGAGTAGCACACTGCCCAACATTTAAAAGAGCATTATATATTCCAGTCTCTACAGATGTATCGATATCCTATCTAAAAACATCTTGATTACGCATCCTAATGCATAATCCACATTTGGTCTTGTACATAACAGAGCACACATTACGGAACCAATTGCATATTTATATGGTATCCTTTTTATATGCTCCTTTTCCTTATTGGCATGAAGAGCGCCCTTCTTAGAGAGGTTGATTCTATATTGCATCTGAACAATCCTAGATTAAGAATTCTCCATACCAAATCTTTTCAATATGATATCCATGTACAGGGATTGGGACAATCCTTACAACCACTTAGATCTATCTCTAGAGACCTTAATATCGAGTATGTAGGTTGCTTCTCCTAAATCCTTCATGGAGATATTATTGTACAACCATGCTCTAACTGATTGCAACATGGCAATGTCATTGCCAATCGGTCTCAAATCATCGATATAAACGACTAATAATACTATAGCACTCGCTTGATTTTTCCTACATACGTAATGCCTCTATATTCCGATAAAAAATCATCAAAATGTTTATTCCAACTTCTTGAAGCTTGTTTAAGACCAAAAATCATCAGAATATAGAGGCATTACGTATGTAGGAAAAATCAAGGGAGTGCTATAGTATTATTAGTCCTTTATGTCGACGATTTGAGACCGATTGGAAATGAAATTGCCTTGTTGAAATCAGTGAGAGCATGGTTATATAATAATATCTCCATGAAGGATTTAGGAGAAGCAACCTACATACTCGATATTAAGGTCTGTAGAGATAGATCAAAGTGGTTGTAAGGATTGTCCCAATCCCTATACATGGATATCATATTGAAAAGTTTTGGTATGGAGAATTCTTAATCTAGAATTGTTCAGATGCAATATAGAGTCAACCTTTCTAAGAAGGGCGCTCTCATTGGTGAGCAAATAAAAAGGATACCATATAAATATGCAATCGATTCCATAATGCGCGCACTATTATGTACAAGACCATATGTGGATTATGCATTAGGATGCGTAAGCCAGTACCGATCTAATCTTGGGAGAAGCAATGGATTGCAATAAAATGTATACTTAAATATTATAGAAATACAAAGGAATTATTCCTTATATATGAGAATGAAGACCTCCTTATGAAGGGGTATACATATTCTAGCTTCTAAAGTGATATCAATGCCAGTAAGTCTGTATCTAATAACTGTCAATAGGAACCCCTTTGTACCTCAACATTCACGAGTAATACACTGTCCAACATTTAAGAGAGCATTATATATTCCAGTCTCCACGGATCCATCGATATCCTATCTAAAAACATCTTGATTAGGAATATTTATGATAATACATTATTTTTTAATGTGATAATTTCTCATGACTATAACATTTTGTGAACATAACATATCATTTAAGGGTTTTCAATTTTAGTACACTTAAATTAATAATTAACAAAACATATTATGACAAGTATGCAATGGTAATAGAAACATCTTTTTTTAAACAAGATTTCACTACAGAGTTAATAATTTTTAATAAATTATAAATTTTCTCTTATGATATACTCCTAACTCTATCAATCCCACTTGCACTTAGGGCCAATTATAGAATCTCAGTCACATCCATTTGATCGATTTGCTAAGAAATGGCTGAGCTAGTCCCTTCGTGAATAGATCCGCTATGTTGTACTTGGTATCCACCTTATTTCTTTATCAGTGATGAACTCTCGAATAACGTAGACCTTACTAAGAATGTGCCTTGATTTCTTTTGATATCTTGGTTCTTTTATGATCTACATCGCAATGTTTATGTTATAAAACAATGTCATTGATTCTTAATGTTTGGAATCACTCCTAGTTAAACCATAATTTTACGCATCTATACTACTTCCTTTGCTACTTCGTTAAGAGCGATGTGTTTGTCTTCCATCGTGAATCAACTATTGTTTCTTGCTTGAAATTTTTATAGCTAATAGCCCTATTGTTCAATGTAAAAACATAACTAGATACAGACTTACTGTCATCGATATCACTTTAAAAGCTAGAATATGTATACCTCTTCATAAGGAGGTCTTCATTCTCATATATAAGGAATAAGTCCTTTATATTTCTCAAATATTTAAGTATATATTTTAGTGCAATCCAATGCTTCTTTCCAAGATTAGATCGGTATTAGCTTACGCATCCTAATGCATAACCCACATCTGGTCTTGTACATAACAGAGCACACAATATGGAATCAATTGCATATTCATATGGTATCCTTTTTATATGCTCCTTTTCCTTATTGGTATGAAGAGCACTCTTCTTTGAAAGGTTGATTCTATATTGCATCTGAAAAATTCTAGATTAAGAATTCTCCATACCAAAACTTCTCAATATGATATCCATGTATAGGGATTGGGACAATCCTTACAACCACTTTGATCTATCTCTATAGACCTTAATATCGAGTATGTAGGTTGCTTCTCCTAAATCCTTCATGGAGATATTATTGTATAACCACGCTCTCACTGATTGCAACAAGGCAATGTCATTGCCAATCGGTCTCAAATCATCGACATAAAGGACTAATAATACTATAGCACTCCCTTGATTTTTGCTACATACGTAATGCCTCTATATTCTGATAAAAAATCAACAAAACGCTTAATCCAACTTCTTGAAGCTTATTTAGGACCATAAATTAATCTAAACAATTTGCATGCCTTTCCCTTGCTCCTACTGACCTTGAAACCCTCGGGCTAGGATATGTAAATGGTACCTTTTAAATCACCATTTATAAACGCCGTTTCCACACCCGTTTACCATATTTCATAGTCATATGACGCGATCATAAAAAGCATTATTTGAATGGATTTAAGTATAGCTATAGGAATAAACGACTTGTTATAATCGACGCTTTGAATTAGATGAGACCATTTAGCTACCAGTCTTGCCTTATAGGTCTCTACCTGTCCATCTGCATTTATCATTTTCTTAAAAATCCATCTATTGCCGATGAGTTTTATCCCTTTGGCCATGTCAGATTAAGCCCATACTTTGTTGTCATACATGGAGTCCATCTTGGATTTCAGAACTTCAAGTCAATGTGCAGAGTTTTTACTTTACAGTGCTTGTTGGAATGAGAGAGTAGTATCTTTTTAAGAGATAGTCCATTTTCCTACCGTCCATGAGAAAATCGTTGTATCCCTCTAGTGTATGAGATTCCCTATTATACCTTCTAATAAGTTGCATGATTTTTCATATACCAGTGAATTTAATTCTCTTATTGGCTCAGTCCTCATGTTATTTTCTCAAATCTCATCTAAATTTACAACTTCACTGTTAATTTTTTTTGATAGAAATTCCTTTTCTAAAAAGATATTATGCGTGGAAAAAATATCTTTTGTTCCATAGGGTTAAATAAAATATATTCCCTAGAATTTTGGAATATTTTATAAAATTTAAATAGTGTCGATCTTGTCACAAATTTGTTGGGATCAACATTCTTAGTGTAGGCTAGATAATCCCACACTTGCAAATGATCAAGGTGAGGTTTTTCCATACCACATCTCATATGGCATCTTAGAAACAGATTTAGTGGCTATCAAATTCAATATATGCGATGAAATTTCTAATGCATATCCCAGAAGGAAAGAGGTAACTCAGCTTTATTCATCATAGAACAAACCACATATAATAGGATTTGATTCATTCTCCTAAAACACCATTGTGTTGCAGAGTGTAAGGTGGAGTAACATGAAGAATAATCTTACTGTCCTTTAAGTATCATTGAAACTCTTTTCCAATATACTCACCTCCTCGATCGGATTAATGCATTTTAGTCTTATGATTTGTTTGATTTTCAACCTCATTCTTACACTCCTTAAATTTCTCAAAGACGTCAGATTTATTCTTCATAATATACACATATCCTAGTCCCAAGAAATCATCAATAAAGTTTACAAAATAAGAATAATCATCTTTAGTAATTATAGGCATTAGGCACATACATTAGTATGCAAGAGACTAACTTTATTTGCTCCTACTAAAGAGATGCTTAGTTATTTTTCCTTTTAGACATGACTAACAAGTATTAAATGATTCAAAATCAAATGATTATAGAAAACCTTTGCTTTTCAATTTATGCTGTCGTTTTGTTACTTGTATGACCTAACTTACAATGCTATAGACAATTATTATTTATATCAACATCAGAAGAATTATCTTCACAAGAAATTTGATTAATATTAACTATATATTGTTATCCAAAATGCCTTCACATATATTATTTCTACCAAACACAATATTCTTAATATTGTTATTATAACGAAAACTAAAATCAGTTTCAGACAATCCCGAAGTGGACATCATACCATAAATAAAGTGTTTTACATAATAGAAATTGTTCAAAAATAAATTAAAACCATTAGTTAAAGTAAATGGTAGCTCTCAACTGCAGCTGTGTGTGTAATAGATCCACTAACAACTTGAAGTTTCATTTCTCATTTTTCCACGTGCCATCTGCTCCTTTTCCTTTAAAAAATTATATATATATATATATATATATATATATGAATTCCAGGTCCAATATCTAAATCCTAAGATAATTTATTGATCATAAAATAATTTTGAATCATAAATGTACCAGTAGGAGTAGCAGTACCATTCTCTTTCTTCTCTTTGATATTTCAAGTAATCCAGACAGTTCCCTTTCCACTGCCCGTTCTTACGACAACAGTGACATTCACTCTTACCATGAGGAGCATTCTTCTTACTTTTTTTTATTATTAACATGCTTTCTCTTCTTCGAACCATTCGAAGGTGACACCTTTCCTATTATATAGAACATTGTTTCTTCATCTTTGGAAGTCCTGGACTAACCTCAACATGTTGAGTAGCTCAATGAGCTCACATTTAATTGGTACATACTATAGTTCAATACAAACGCTCAGACCGTAGAGTTAGTGAGCCTAAGATCAAGTCAACTTGTAGCTCATTCCTTATAGTAACGTTCAATTATGAAAGTCTATTGATATATTCATCATTAAGACATAATACATAACACAAGTGCACTTCATCATCTTCGTATTGAAAGGTTCCTTCGTAATCTCGTACCATACGAAAAGAAATTTCTCACCAAAATAAAGCATTAAGGCTATCGGAGATTTAATGGATAGTCATGATTTTATGGTGTCTTTGCAATGGTTTATCTTAAGTAAACATCGCATATGGTTGGATGATTTTAAGGACTGCTACCCATTTGTTATAAGCAATCACTAATTCGGGATCCACATTTTCAGTGGGTTTTTCTTTTGGAGGTTCATGTACAGATGGCCAGAAGAAATTAAAAATTAGTGTTTGTTTGATTTCTCTTACCCAGTATAATTTTGATCTAGTGATTTTGTCATTTTTTAAAAATAACCTTGATTTGGACATTTTCTACAAATTTAGTTTAAGTGGATTAGGACATTTCATACATAGAAAATGTTCTTATATTATTATTAAGGTTAAATAATTTATTTGATTTCACTAATAAGCACCCACTAGATATTTATATTTCTTAAACCTAAAGAGAAATGTACAAGTCTTTCGACTCCTCTAGTGAGTGTTAGGACTTGCATGACTTGCGATTCTGACCCTGAGGAAGATCATCAAATCATAGGTTAGCATGCGATGGATAATACCTTATGAGTTGTATCGTATACAACTCCTAACTTGTGGTCTTTGCCTAAATCTCGTCTTAACCTTAAGAAAAGATCAACAAATTTAAAGACACTATTCATTTGTACCAATCATTTTGCGACGATCTAAGTATAATACATGTACGTTGAGGGAAGCTCAGCAAATACGTGTATGTATCTTACCTCGTCCAATCAGAATATCAATATTATTGCACACATCTCTAGCTTGAGTATGCTTAAGAAATAAAGAGTATGCAAGTAATCTATTAATATTCAAATGATATAAGACAACATTCATATTAAAGATTCATGATTTTATTTATTTT
The DNA here is from genome assembly GCA_030765085.1 of Allium cepa. Classification (NCBI taxonomy): domain Eukaryota; kingdom Viridiplantae; phylum Streptophyta; class Magnoliopsida; order Asparagales; family Amaryllidaceae; genus Allium; species Allium cepa. Next base: position 907,323,298 of record CM060937.1, read on the forward strand.
TTTGAGTGATATCAATTCATGGAACAATGTATTTCTTATGACAGACCCATGTGATTCAAATGCCAAACACATCTGAAATCATGGTATATGTACTATATTTATGTATTTATTCCTTAAACTTTTGTGTATTTATTCCTTAAACTTAATATGGGTTTGTTATAGTCCATTCTATTTAATTAAATAACATTTATTTTTAATTTTGATTTTATGAATTAATCCAAATATAATTAGTTTAATTAACTATTTAATTAACACTTTACTTAATTTAATTTTATTCCCTCTAAACATTTAAAAATGAATATTGACTATAACATTTATACCAATTATATATACATATATCATTGTATATATGTATTACTTATTCATTATCATTTAATTAATTTAACTAATTAAATCACAAAAATAAAACTAATATCGAAAATTAATTATTATCTACCTCAAACATTTTAAGATAAATACACATAGATCTTTATGTATGTTTTAATTTACTTAGTTGACATTTAATTAATTAAGATAAAATTGCAAAGTTAATTAATTAATTTTCAAAATATTTTCAAAAAATATTTTAGAATAGTTACAAAATTTTCTTTTATATTTTAAACTTAAGTTCAAATTTAAAACATAATTTTAAATTTTCAAAGAAATTCTAAACATTAGCCCAATGCCCATAATCAGTTTGGGTCTTGATATTAAGGATAACCTTTGGGCTTACGTCATCCTTCGGGCTAGACCAGTAGCCAAATTGGGTGGAGCACTTGATTATCCAACCTTAGACACTATCTTTCTATACACCATACTAAATCATAGGCTTTAATAAATTAGCACTGGTATTGCTAATTTAGATGACATATGCTATTGGGCTCTGATGTCATTAAAGGAACTAGGTTAGATCGTAGCAGTTAATGGATGAATCTCAAAACTTTTTCCATATATGATCTTTTTTATGAAGTCTAGTTGATTTTAAATCTAATCTAAAATATAATAAATATTATTTAAATAAAATCTTATATTATATTAATTAATTAATTTAATAAAAATAATGGATTTAATTTGAATTTTGAGTATATTCAAATATATTCATGTGTATTGTGCTCGTGCAACATACAAATAACATACATGGTTAATATGTATGTTTATAGGTGCTAAAATTTACATCGCAATGGACCATTTGTCCCTTTATATGCACATTGCTATCCAAAACAATTTCACATTATTTATATACATTAATAATGAAATATTAAAAGAACTGTAAGTTATTTTGACTAAGCCGATAATTTTAAAATTCATTTTCAAAATATCTAATTTGTTTACTTAGTGAAACAGATCTAGATCTATGATTTAAAAATAAATAAAAAATATATAATATTAAATAAAATATCTTGATATTTTAAATATATAGTAATTGCTGAAATTTTTTGTAATAACAATTTTTTTAATATATGTATAAGTTTAATTTAATACTAAATCAATTATTAAATAATTTACAACATATAAAACATATATATTAAAATACCTTTTAGCTTTAATTGTTTTTTTAAGACCAAGATCAAATACGATTATTTAAAATACAATTATTAATATATATACACATATAATGTTATGTATTAGTATAAATATATATATTTAGCCTTGAAGTTGGCAAATCCTACGCATTAGGATAGTTGACCTTAATAACTAATGGGCTTAATCGATACAATGCGGGATGCTATCCTGACACCAGTCTTACAAAACTTAACTTGGTTTTCTAGACATTGAACCTATCATTTTTCTCAGGTCGATTTTAATCATCCTTACTTTTTTAGATCTTCCCGATCTGCTGGATGCAATTCTACTCACACGGAAGTTTTTCCAAAACATACCCACTAATTCAATTACCCTACATGGTTATAAGTTCCTAATCTTCAATGTCATTAATACTTGGTGGTTTTGTATTAGTGAGTATATCAGCACATATAGGCAATAACATAACTAATCATAATATACAATTGCGGATATATAGTTAACAAAATAACTTCCATAATGTAAACATAAACATATAACTAATCACTTATAAACTCAGGTGTTCGTGGCTAACTTTCCTTCATAAAATTTCAGCTTAGACATTTGCAATTTTTCACTTAGCTTCCGCTTAAAAAAATTTCAATTCAATTTTTAGAGTCATTAAAACCAATGCATTACTTATTACAAAAAGTCTAGCCCACTAGTTAGTAAACATGCTTAGGTATGCTAACAACTGAACAAGCTACAAGGTTTATAGTTATATTTATCAATTATATGGGCATCAAGTTTATAGCCATCGATTATATGGGCTATCGAGTGATATCGTGGCTATAGCCATCGATTATATAGGCTATCCAGTTTATAGCTATCATGGCTACAGTTGTCAATTATATGGGTTACTAAGTTTATATCTATCATGGCTATAACTATCGATTATATGTGCCATCAGATATATCTATCTATAGCTATCGAACACATCAAAATTTAGTCATCATATGTATAAAATTAGGTATTGTATCCATAGAATAACATGCTATTAGATTTTCATCTTAACATGCTATTATGTACATACGATAACAAGCTATCGAGGATTTAACCTAACATGCTATCATCTGGATGCGGTAGCAAGCAATCGGAGTTATAATGCCATATTTGTAACTATGTTAAAATTGAATTATTTCATTTTAAAATGAGTACTTTTGGAATCTTATGTTATATTCCTATTGGTCAACCACCTCCAATACCGATTTCTTTGTAGATAAGATTTTCCAGAGAATATCTCTTTTATTAATCGTCTTAACTTATACCCAAATTAGTTTATTAATTATAACCACATTTCCCATTTTTCCTTTTTTAATTATTTCATAATGAATCGAAACCATATTGGAAAAATCTAGAAAATTACAAAAATATAGTTCTTTTTTCACTATCATATATAAATTTTTCAAGAAAATAATTGTTTTCCATATTTTAGATATTAAAACCAGAAATTTTACCCTTTTTGAACTTAGAAAACTCATAGGAAATTAATACTAATTTAGAAAATTCTAAGTTATAAACCCCCCCCCCCCCAAATAATGTTATCAACAACATGTCCAAATTTTATATCATTAGAGGTCATTAACTATGGCTTAAATTCCGTAAACCCCAACTTCACATATAAATCAAATATTACAGTGTCATGTTTTTATCATTAAAAAGCATCCAAATTTTCATTTAAATTCAAAAATGAAATCATAAAACTAAGGAGATGATAATATTGCTCACTTTGATTAGCCTAAGTACAGAGAGGAATAAGCCCTAAACTTTTTTTCTTCTTTAAACCTGTAGATTCTTCTTTTTAAATGGGGATGTAATAAATGAAGTTTTCTCTTTATTTTTTTATTTTTTTATTTTCTTCAAGCAATGAAGAATGTATAAAACATAAGAAAGGGACCGGGGTTAGGGGACTCTTAGGTGGGATGGGCCTTAGGTTTACCCTGTCCCCACCCTACTCTTAATTAATTAAAATTTATTTCTATTTTCATGTGAAATATCATTAATTCCTTTTGAACTATTGAAAATTTTGAAATTAAGTATTTTGGAACTTTTCCATACTTAATCTATTTTCCCACATTATTATTTAGTTATTAATTAAAATAATTTTCTATAATAATACGTATTAAAAATAGTGTTGTTACAGATACACCCTTATTTTCAAACTTACTCCACTTTTGCCATCCCTAAAAATAATTTTTTACAAAACACCACTATAATAGTTTTTTCTTCAAATATCCATGGTAAAATTTTCAAAAGTTTGCATATTTAGTGTAGTTATTTGTTTTATGAATATTAGCAGTTAAAATGGTAAATATTTACAATCATGATTGCAATTATTTGCTAAATAATAGTAATTTTTCCTGAAAATAATTACAAAGTTTTTTTTGTGAAATATTTTTTTGCAAAGGAATGTAAGTGTATTTTAAAAATTGTAAATTATATTTGACAATACTACCCATATCATTACCATAATTATTGATATTACGTCACAAATTGTAAATAAGATAATGATATGGAATTAAATATATGTGATGCAGCCGATAAATAGGTGAAAATTGCAAGACATGGAACACAAATTCTCCAAACATACTTATTGCATATATATTCTTTTCTCAAGCAATTTAATTTGTACAAGTGGATATGAGTGTGCAAGTCATTCAGAAGCATTCATGCATGATACCTAATGATTTTTTCCCACTTAACGCAAATGAGATATGAATACATTTGTTAAATGAGATATGAATCCATTTATGGCAAACATGTCATCGTTTTTTGAGGGAAAATTGATTTAATATTACACACACACACACACGAGTATTTGGGCACATGCAATGCATGTGTGCAAGGGAATTGATATTAAAAACGTTGTTGAAGGTACAAAATGACCTTGATGTATATGCAATGGTGCAATTTTATGCTTGTACATGTACAAATCAATCGTTGTCTATATAGTTAGTATACCCATGAACTGAAATATTCAAATTGTTGTAATCAAACCATATATAATATGTTAACATAACAAATATATAACAAACAACATCAAACAAAGTTTCTGGAAATATAATAACCAATTTCAACATTCAAATAAAAGTGTGAATCATTAAGCAAATATAATTATAAATTTCAATGTATCAATATCATGTAGTAACCACTTGTGTATGCACCAAAGTATGAACATCAATTTCTTATTTCTGATTTGTATCAGAAATCTACCATAACTAAATGATTCAGTGACCAAACAAAATTCCTCCCTCATCAACCACCTGCTGCACAAAATCCATAAAGCCATAAATTTTTCCATTGCTTACCTTAAATAACTTGAGCATTAAAAACTATTGTTTCACGCTGGACTTGGATACTTGTTGTAACCGATCTCCATGTGCAAATTGATGCCTTAAAATGACGTTATAACTTCCAGCATAAGAATAAGATATGATGCCTGTTGCATACAACAAAACAGACACAAATATTGTAAGTATTGTTATGTGTAGGATATTCACCACAAATTCTAAATCCATAAATTATGAGATTTATACTTATTTCTTAGTATGTGAAATCACGTTGGAATTGTTCGATTCGATTTAATCTTGTGCATATGGATTGGGCAAATGGTGGGTCATCTAAAGAGGGTTATACAATGATGATAGATTCAAATCATTGGATGGATTTTTTTTAGAGTTGGATTGTCATTCTAAAGGGTGATTTCTTAAAAAAACATTTTTTAATAATTTATATAAGATCGTATTTTGTGTTTATATGAATAATAAATTTTAAAATAAATCATATTTGGTATTTATTAATAAAAGAGTTTGGGAAATAGTTCAATTTATTTAATATTATTTTTATTGGTTATTGTTTAATAGTAATATTTTATTATTAACTAATTTAAATTTATTTTATTAGTTTAATTTAATTTTAACTTAATATTATGTTTTAATATTTTTAATACGTTCATATTCTTAATACAAACATCATAAATATATTAAAGGAATAATCTAATTTAGGAGCAATATGGGAACATGTGTATAATTAACCATTGTGACTTATGGGCAATAAATATATAGGTGATGATCATATGTCAATGACGATGTCAAAGGGATACACATATTAATTAAATTTATGATTCCACAAACATAAATTATAAAAAAAATAAACCGATTATTTTATCAACATTTGTATTTAAACACACACACACACATATATGTGTGTGTGTGTATGTGTATATATATTATGTAATATTAATTAATATATACATATATATATTATATGCATATATAAAATTTATTTATATATATAGTAATCAATTATCGGATTTCATGGATAATAATTTTAAAATTAAAAATTTAAATTGGTTTGACCTTTTAACATAAAAATCACTTTTTAAATGGTTGCAGCCACCACTAAAAGATAATTGATTATTTAAACAAATCCTTGTAGATTTTTATTGTTTAAAAATTCAAAATATTTTCGACTTCTAAATAAAATAAATTATGTTTTTACGTACTATAAACCCAAAAGATTTAAAATTTTAATTTTATTTTTAATAAAATGTCCGTACAAATATATATATATATATATATATATATATATATATATAATGTATGTAGTTATTTATATTTATATGTATACGTGTGTGTCTATATATATATATGTATATTAGTTTTTTTAGTCATAAACGGAGAATTGAAAAGCAATTTTTGTTTGAAATAGTTAATGGATGTCTTGGACTAAGGAAGTTGGAAGAAATTAGTTAAACTTTAGGAATCAAATTGACTTGATGGATTCTTAACACCAAAGGAGTACGGGTAAAAATAATCAATAGGAAGCATTTGAAAAATCTATCTTTCTGATAAATCCATAGCCTCTCTCCGATGATTTTGGGACTTGGGTGTTTCTACTAAAACTCGGAGTGGAAGCAATAAGATGCATTTAGAATTATAGATTGAAAGTCAACTTTATTATGATTTGACCCATTGCTTCAAGGTTGTAGATTAATCAACAAGCTAGGAGAAGACATAATGATCATAGCAAGGGGGAGAAATGATTAGCTAGTAAAATTATTGAGAAAAAGGGGTGTAAAATAGAAAGGCTAAGGTAGTGTTTGGTTTGTTGTTTTTAGCTTTGGATTTTCGTCCAAACAAAAATGCATATGAGGTATACCAAAAATGACTAATTTATAAAACAAATTTAACATAGAAAATAGAAAACATATTTTTTATTTTCTATGTTTTGAGAAATAGCACAATCACGCGAAACAATCAGTTCATCCGTTGTGCCTTTATTCCATTCGTCCTTCCATCCATCTTTTTTTCATCCCCTCCGTCGTCCTTCCATTCTTTTCATATTTGACACATATTGAAATCCAAAAACACAAATTCATTTTTAAATCAAACACTATCTGAGTTTCTTAAGGAACATGGGAAGAGAAATTAGAGTATAAAACTGCAATCTGACAAAAAAGAAGGCTATTGGTGTTGGCTAAGTTTTAAAATATGGAAGTACACACATTCAGAGAAATTGAATGAGTTGAGACTTAAGCATAATATAATGTCATGGGCTAACTTTGTCCGTAAAAATGTGTACACCTCAAAAATGGCAGTGTGCCTTTACAAAGAAATAACCAGCTCACATCCCACAATGGTCAAACTCATCCAAAAAGACATTGAAATCAACCCAATATGTGTTAGGTGTAATCATGATGCAGAACAAATAACCACATCTTTTCAAATGTAAATATAGTGCATATACATGGAAATGGAATGGAATCAAATTATAAATTTGAGCAAATCATACAAAAATACTTGGTATCAACACAAAATTAATTCATATAGAACAAAAATTATAGCAACATGCAGCAAGTAAAATATTGCAACATAGCTTTTTCGATAATGATATGGATATTATGGAAAGAGAGGAATAATACAATTTTCAAAGAAAAAAAAATCATAGGACATAATAGAAGATATGCAAACAAATAGTGGATCTGGTTAATCTCGGTGTAGAAAAAATCAAAAATATTGCACCAAACAATCAGCAAGATGAAACAACACAAAAAATGGTGGTTAGTGTTTATACTAGCTTGAGTTGGAAATGATGCCAAAGAAGGGTCGTTGCATGATTAGTTTTAGGATTATTATTATGTTGCTTCCTTCGCAACAATCAGTCTTTGCTCAAGTCTAGACAACATGTGGACTTGCATGCAAGTTCAATTTTGAGTTTTACTTTTCAATTTTGTGGCATTTGAAATTTAACCGTATAAATGTTAGTTTTGTGCTAAGAAAAGTGTAAAACCATGTTTTTCTATCAATTCTAAATACTTAGCTTCTCATAACAAAGTTTGCAAAGCCTTCGTTAGTGTTTTTTTCACATCTAACAAAGTAGTATCTACAAGCAGAACAACAGAAAGCATGCTCAAACAAAGAACGAAGATGTCAAAGTTTCTTGTAAAGTATTGTCCTTGTCTGTTTTTAAAGAGAAAGGATCGCACAACATCTGAAAGGCTAATGGCCCAACCAAATTTTTTTGCACAAACAGACATGCATGTTAATGAAAAGCATATATCTAACCACTTGGCAACCATATCATCTTAGATTGAACTCCTAGAAAATAATTGGCATAAAAAGAATTACTACTCAAAATTGGAACATTATATCTCAAAGAAAGGAGAATGAGTGGAGAGATTACCTTAAAAGGAGGTTGATATGGCTTCAATATCAGAAAACGGAAGGAGTATCTGAGAATTCTAGTCAAAACCATGGAAATTCCAGTCTTTGGCAATTTTGGCAAGAAATAGAGTGTAGAGAAGATGGATTCAATGTCTCAAAGAAGGTTTTAGCAAGGAGAACAGTAGAAATTATGAGATAGACATTGCTGCTGCTATGAAAGTGTAGAAAGAAGAAGAAGAAATGAAGGAAGGTGGTGGTTCTATTAAATGAACTAAAGGGGTGTTGACTCCATCCCATTTTTGAAGAGCATTCCAAAAATCGGTTCTGGTTACGGCCATATGTTGTTTTATGAAGAGAAAAGAGTTTATTTTAAGCCGGCCCTATACAGTCCCGGCCCGATGTAGTTGGTTGCCCAAGGCAAAGCAGAAAACTTAAAAGAGTAAAGAACAAAAAATGACCAAAAATCAAGGAAGACCAGAATTGAACTTGGGATGCTTGTCAAACTTAAAAGAGTAAAGAACAAAAAATGACCAAAAATTAAGGAAGACCAGAATTTTACTTGGGATGCTTGTCTGAAATCTGAAACCAAACACCACTAAGATATCCTACTATTTGATTAATTTATATCGTAAATGCTTATTACTTATGGAAAAGCAAAGTCTATTACCCACCTCCTCTACATTGTTGCCCTCTTCCTCTCTGTTGCCCTAGACGGTCGGCTTGCCAGTCTTACCCTAGGGCTGGGCCTATAAGAGATGTATATAATGTAAGTATGTACTACTTTTTAGTGATAACAAAGGAATATTTACCTGGTTCAAAAAAATTTAAAAACCGAAAACTATTTTATTATATTAGATGTAAAAAGTTTATTTAAATAAATAAATAATCTATATACACACATTTGTATGTATATATGTATAAAATTTGTTAAAACAAAAAAAAAAGGTATAAAATTTGTAATTCAAAACAAAATGGTACATAATTTTTTAAGCCGAAATCAATTTTATGAATATAATATACGTACGTATATTTAAATGCTTTTATTAGTAATTAATTATTAAAAAATAAAACAATTTTTATTTTTTTAACACATGGTGGAATGTAATTATATGATAATCACATATGTGAACATTAACGTATATTTACATATATTAAAATATTAAGCAGATGATTACTTCTTCCTTCCGATCTTACTGATTATTGAACACCTCGGACAGTAGTTGTTTCCTCGATCTCCTTGGGCACGGGTTGAAAGACTATCTCCTTAGTTTAAAGAATGTTTATTGGAGGCTAGGGTTAGGTTGGTTAAGTGTATATATAATGAGAAGAGGCTCCCTATTTATAGCCAAACAATTATTAAATGTCTAGCCATTTTATGTAGAGCCATAGGAGACTAATTCCTCTTTGCCCCCCGCTTGTTATAGACCATTGCTTATCAAAATGCTTACTTTTCTCCTTTGAGTCAATCAATTAATTATTTTGTTTAAGCTAATTTTTCAATTGAACCACTTACAACCTTTATATATCGTTTTGAAGGATTGTTAAGCTTCAAAAAATAACTACAATGCCACAAATTTTGAATATAACATTTGTATTAATTTAAATAAATAATAGCATTTATAAATTAATTTTACATCAGTCAAATTTGAAAATAAGTAACAGCTCGGTTGTGTTGACTCTTGGGTATGAATTTGGCCTTAGTCAATATATATGTAGAAAACTTTAACACTGAAGTGTGCACGAACTTCACGCAAGTATAGTATCGACCATAAGTTCAACACTTATAGATATCGAACTTCACGACATTTTGTACACATATTCTTTTTTCATTACTTTATCACTTAGATATCCATAATTTGGTCTAAGGTCGGTATTAATATCCATATTTAAATGTGTAAGCAACTTTGAAGTCCTTAGTTTATTAAAGTAACATTTATTGATTAATCAATTTACTCTAGCCAAATATTTTAACATTTAGATCATATACCAATTAAGATGACACTAACCTTCTATAACGAAGAAGAAGAATTCTATATTGCGGAGTATCTCACTTCAAGTAGTCCAACGTATACCGAACTATGGTCGTAACAACGTTGTTAACTATGGTCATAACAACGTCATTATGCTAAGTATTTAACCGTAATCAGAGTACAGCCTAGCTACTCAAGGTCGACAGTACCCTCAAGTTAGAAGATTACTTATGCATCATTACCATGCAATATTCTATTTTGACTTAGTTATATTAACTTATAGTTATAGAAGATTTTCGTCGAGTCATTCTGTGATTGTTCCAAACATCCACAAGTACGTAACCTTATTTGTGCCCCAACGATCATGAGTAGATTACCCTCCATCTTATGGAGAGCATTATGTACGCTATTCTCAATGGATATATCAATATCCTTTTCTTGATACATCCTAACTAGGAACATTTAAAGATTTAGTATTTTTTATGTTGATCAATACTCAAAGTTATGAGCACATACGTAACTATAAGCGATAAAATGCTACTACTAAGGATATTCTACTTATATATGTTTCATGTAATTAATTTTTTATCTATATCATAATCTAACAACACATATAATAGAAAACAAAACCAAAAGCATGCTTCATTTGGAAGAAGATTGTTTGCAAAGTTAAGTTTATATACCAACATAATTGCCCCCAGAGCACACACTTAACTATATAACTGATGTGGATCCGAACAATACCATGCGCATGGAGGACGGTGTCTTGATCATTGTGTGATTTTGGATTCGACTTGGTCCAAGTTCGTGGCTATTAGATGTGTTTTGGAGATTTGCATGTGAACTGAGGCAATGTTGGATTGTTCGAGATCAAAGGAAGAACTTAGGAAAAACATGCCTAAGTACAGGAATTAGATTGTTGCAAATCGATTCAATAGCTATTAGAGCGGTACCAAACTTATATAGTATGCTGTGGGGAACTAGGGAGATTTCTTAAGTTTAAACAACCGATTCAAGCTATTAGTTAGGTATAGAGGAGTTTCAGAAAATCCTACGTCTAAAACTATCAAACCAAAAAATAATCTACTAATGGATGACACTGAACTGTATAACCAATCTAGTGGTGAACCAATTATAGAGGGAATGATATGGCTAATTGGACTTAGAAAACATTCTAAGTCCAGGATACCATCTGACCATTTATATGGTTCGTTGGTACCAACGTTTAGGTATCGAACTGTCAAAATCGGTCCGACACTAAGCCATTTGGCTAAGCCAATAATTGGCCAAAAAGAAGTGGCGAGGACGTAGGATATATTATAGGTTCAAAACCAAGTGTGCAACATGCGGAGCATTCGATGTTGTTGACTAATGATCGAACGAATGACTCTATATTTAGGGATAACTAGTGGAGTGAAAAAGCATAAGTTCTGCTCTCGATTTGTATATGTAATAAAAAAGCTTTGATGGAAGGACTTACGATGTGTACGGTTAACTATACTAAGTGGAAAAGCTCACAATCGTTTAGATTATAGTCGTTGGTGGCACGATGAGTTTGTATCGCTAGAAAGATTGATTGTCTAGCATTCTGATCAGTACGCAAAATGATGTATCATCATATTTCCAAAAGTCTCACTTTGAGGATGAAAGTATTTATGATATGTCTATATTGATATTTAGTATCAGGGTTAATTACATTTTGACATGCTAGTCGGTAGTGTTGTAGTGTAGTACATCTTTACCCATGATGTAATTTAGCATAGTACATTATATGTGCTTACTTGTTGGATTTAGGAGAAGGTGAGGTATGAATCTTTATACCATATAGATTTTACTCTATTTTATATGTGATGTTCATATATATATATGTATGTATGTATGTATGTATGTATGTATGTATGTATGTATGTATGTATGTATGTATGTATCTATGTATGTATGAGGCATACAAATCACTCATACCAACTATTGTCCGATCCATAGTGATTTGTACTTATGTCCTTTATTATAACACTCGAGTAATTTTTATGAGTAGATTGAGAGTCATGTTTAGTGATAGTGTATGGAGTTGTGCATATAATCAGTTGGAGGCTGTTTGAGCAAAAAGTTGGACAAAAACCCAATCAGATTGTAAGTGGAGAATAAATGAAGAAATTAAATGGGAAAAAAGTAAATAACACATAAGAATTTATAGTGGTTCTCCAATTCTCTAGCCTTTGTCCGTTTAAACTTTATTAATGATTTTTGGGAGATTTTATAGACTTTGTTCTTACAAATCGGTGCTCACAAATCGGTGAGAATCCAATGGAGTAACCATGTAAAATCAAATAATTCAGAATGCAGAAAAAGGATCTCGATTTTGTGCCTTCCTCTCCTCTTATTCATAGACATTGGCTAGCGAAATAAGCTTGGTATTTGCCACCCATGTTCTCTACGTTTAGGAGGTTCAGGATGGATCGTGGCCACATTCTCAACATGATGGTCAACTCGGTATCATGTTGTGCTCCACAACTCCGTGCCAAGTCATGAGTAGTTCTATTTTCTGAGCATTTGGTTTTATTACTTCATTCTCTTGAGTGGAAAATATTGGTCAATCTTCCTTATCTTAAGTGCGTTGCTTTGTATTTATTTTAGTTGTCAACTTTCATAAAAACGCATTGCGGGGACGAACCATGACCCGGTACCGAGTTAGGGGCTTCTACTCTGTACTAAATTGACACTTTGTTTAATTATTTTGATTAAGTTTTCTCTCTATAACTTGGTTTATTTGGAAGATGGCAAGCTACTATCAAATAGCAAGCAAGTTCTGTATCCATTCTTCAGACTGACTGGATTCTGGCTTCCAAAGTTAGGATTCACAATTTTTCATTTGTTTTCTGACCATTCAATGGCTTTGAGTTGTCCACATATGGAATGGTTCAAAGGCAGGATAACACTTGCCTCCAAAGTATACCTTGTTACCAACAATGTATGCTTTGGATCAAGATAAGCCATCGATTTCAATTCTGATTCAAACGATATCTTCGTCCTCCGAACCATTTTCACATAGTGGTATGTTTTCTTTGGATCATCACAGAACCTTAAACAGTTAAGGATTCATATCCTCTGGATGGTTTAAAAGTTGAAGTGCATGGTTTCAAGTTTGTCGCTCGAGTATTGGAAATTATGAAAATTCATTGTTTCAGTTGGATAGTCATGTAGGATGGTTTCACTTGATTGCATTCATATTCACCGCCAATAACTATCAATTCCATTTTTCCCTTTTCCCTTTTTTTTACAGGTTGATACGAGTTATAGATCATGATTCAGTACCAAATTTTGGGATTATTTCTCTAGATTCGATGCTTTACTTAAACGTTTTCACCCCTTCTTATTTTTTCATTGTCTCTACTAGCCTTTAGAACTTAGAGCTTTTTGCTATTACTTACCTTTAGACTTGTTTCTTGGACTTGACTTGTATCACCTTTCCTTCATTCAAGACATCATTTTTGACCATCTATAGCTATCACCTTCCTCAACGACTATCACACATGATCGCTTGACCTTCCTAATTCCATTTCATTCGATTTTCTTTCAAATCAGTTCGGGTTCATCTTGTATTCAAGTTTTTAGGTCGCCGTCGAGATTGTCCTTACTTTCAAGTAGGTGGCGATCGATTTGAAGTGGCATTGGCATGCTCAATTTGGCACTCAGTTGCTTGATTTCATCTCCTCCCTATTTTGATTCATCGCCATTGAAGTTTGTTCTCAAGTGGCTTGGGGCTGACTCGAAGGGACTTCGAGGTTGACATGGGCTTGACCTTATTTTCTATGCATTTTCAATTGCTTCAGAGTTTACTTCGAGAAAACCTAGGCTCAAACCTGAGTCATTCCATGGTTTTGAATCTCTTGGCACTTGAACAAAATTTCAATTTCAAAGGAGGAGATAGCTAAATTTTAGGGTTCATGGATGAATGTTGGTCGACGGTTAATCCTAGATGGAATGGTTTCAAATATTGGTCACATCGAATGTGCTTCAACATTCAATGGAAATTTTAATCACTACTTTAAACTTGACACTTCACTCTGGTGCCACTACAAGGAGAAATCCCATATCGGTCCAAACAATGGTTTCGTTACTATAAATCATACGATATTGGGTAAAAATCTGACACACAATTCTATTATGCACTGGTGCTCATTTTCCATCATGAGCGAGCTATCTACATAGAATGTACACATTCATCATGATCTAGGTATTGGACACACATTGCATAGAATGTAATGTTTATCTTTGCCCCTTCAATGTATAAGATCCGATTGGTCAATACACATTGACATCCATTGGGTTTGATACATTGGCTACATAGTGTTTTATTTCAACACGGGAATCAAATTTAATTTCTACCTAACCTTGTTCATTGGTAAAGTTTTTGATAGTTATGGATTGTAGACACCCTTTATATATCTCAGCGATGAGTAAAGGTCCATCAACATTAAAATTAGTTTTATCGGCAGTAGAGCCATATTCAGATTCCACTTCAACATCTTCTATGTCGTCAACTTCGTCATCCTTCCTGCCTCAAACTCCTTGTTGACCAACATGGCAGTCTCTAGAGGTCGTTTCTTTCATAAGAACGGATAAAGCTTTATGAGAATTGTGCCCCTTCAAGTTGATCTCGGGGATGCTATAATTCTAGATAACCCCCCAGACTCTCCCCCATCCAAACTAAATGACGCGTGAGTCCAAAAGTGCGTGCAAGGAACAATATCCTATTGGAAGACGTTCTTGCTCTAGAGCCTTATCACCAAGCTTATAATCTGCCTAATTGTTATACTGCATGTAATCGGTATATGTGCCTATTCGGATGCATCCCTCCGTTTAATCACTTTGTCTGGCTCGTGCTCTAATTCATGAAGCTTGCCACTGCCCAGCTTCACCCAAATAGTTATGCTTCATTAAATAGCATGTATATGGTTTTTTTGATCACTTGGGTAAAGAGTCGATACTGGTGAATATTCGTTATTTTTGCGTTTTTAAGAAATGGAAAGAGAGTCTTCCTCTCACTAATCTAGAGTGGTATAAGGGTTGTTGTATCGATTTTGGTCTTTGGGACAAAGTTAGCTCTTTAAGAGATGAGTACTACTTCGTGTGCTGCCTTTTTAGCTTCGCTCAGAAATAGTTGTCTAGACATGAGTTTTAATATTATATACCATTTCAGTAGCATTGATTCATTTGAATTGCTAATCTTTTCAGCTCATGAATTCTAAGTTATTCTAAGGAGGCCAGGTAGTGTGGCCTTGGCAAGTACTCTTCGAAACTTGCACGCTGTTCCCGTCAAAGAGTAGGAATTGAGATACCTATTGAAAAACAAAAGAATGTGACACTTCAATCTCTTGGCCCATAATCGTAGTTTAGACCTTGCGCTAAATGTTCGTGAAGGTCCCCAACCCACTCAAGCGCTAAAGAAACTGCAGACGCAGACATTCCCCTGTTTGAAGGCCTTAAGTTAATCCAAAAGATAGCGAGGGAGGATGGAAATAAGGATATCACCATAGGAGTAGATTATCGTGGTGCTGATGATAATGATGATGATAATGACAATGAGGACGTAGGTGATGGTAAGGAGGTAAACTTCGACCATGAGTCTGTTGGTGAAATGGGTGGTAATCAAGTGCCACTCATTCCCTGTCGGCCAAAATTAAAGATTATCTCATCTCATGTAGCTCCAACACAACATTCAGCTTTGAGTAAAGAAGAAACACCAATCCCTCCATCTGGAGATATATTTGTCTCACTCGGGAGCATATTAGTTAAAACACCACCTTATAGTATTGACAACATCAACCTCGGTGATATTTTGGTTCTCCTATTCACCTGCCGCTGATTTGCCCGCTAGTGGTGGTGGGTGATAACCCTTGTTAGCAAACTTCATGACAATGGTTTATAGGGGCATTAGGACACATTAATAGTTTAAAACAATTTGAGTCACTATATGTTTGCACTGCACGTATTATCCTTCAGTTTCTAGGCATTAACTCGACTTTACTTTGATTTTAGGTTCCATCGACTAACAAGATCTTTTGATGAGCTTCAAAGCATAGTGGTGAATATCAGAGGCACGACGTGTTGGATCGCCAGTCATCTCGTAAGTCTGATGCAAATAAGCATCTTAGAAGGGAGAAAGAGAGGCAAGATAGAGACTACAAGCATCATGATAATCGTAATGGAGGATCTGGTAGGAACTTCCCTTCTTAGCACAGGGCTCGTTCTCCTTTGCCCGTTAATTTGGATTAATACTCAAGGAGGCCCGATTCCATCCCTTTCATTCAACTTCTTACTATGCCTGGCTTGATGCCACCTGCCATGTGGTCAACGATGTATATTCATAAGCCTAAGCAATCTATTCAGCCATCTAGGTTTACAACTTCTAACCCTTTTTAACAAAGGCATGGCATAGACCAATTTCTTTTTTCATTTCAATAGCGATGATTGAACATATTTCAAATTCCCAGTTTGCCGCGATGTAGAAAGTATTTCCAAAGCTCTATTTTGATGGAATTAACTTTATTTATAACTTGAAAATTATTGCTCGCTATATAAGGCCAAAGGTAACTACTTATGTGGGTGACGCTTATGATAAATATGACATATGGAGGAGGTTTAAAGAAGCTCTCTATGATCTTAATATGTATAAAATGGTGGACCTCTAAGGGAAGGAGCTAATAGAGAAAGATAATAAGTGTACTATCGACAATCTAAATAAAGAAGTGGAAAATATTTGGACATACCTGGAAGCTACAGAAAAGAAGTTAGATGGAGGGAAGAAATACTTAGAAGAAAAATATAAAAGGTAGCAGAATTAGATCGAAGTTGCACTCCATAAGAATCACACTCTTACATTAGAAAATGAAAAGCTTCAAAAGACTATAGATGGTCAAGCCTCAGAAATCCAAAAATTGAAAGCCGCGTTAGAAGCCAAAAAGAAGGAAAAAGATGAAGCCCTTATCAAGGCCCAAGAGTAATGTGATCAACTGTTGGATGTCTAGCAGGCGCAAAAGGAAGCTAAGCTTCAAGTGAAGATGGCCGAGGATCGAGTCAAGACTAAGAAAGATCCTACTCTAGTTCAATTCTATATGAAAATTGTCAAGTCTAAAAACTTAAGGCGGCTCAACAAAGGGTACCCCAGGGCTTTTGCTATGGCCTGAGCACTCTAATAATTAGATAGGAATGGGAACACTCTAATATCCCATAGTAGTTTGTAGTATAAGGAACTGATATTATAAGTGTGCCTTGATGTCGAGTGAAAGAACAAAATATGCTATAGTGGCTATGGATTACTTCAAAAAGTGGGCCGAAGCGAAACCACTAACAAAGATCACCTTGAATAAGATTATGAAATACATAGTTAATTTTTTTTATGTAGATATGGAGTTCTATAAAAGATCGTTACTCACAACGCAACTTAAATTCAACAGTGTAAAGTTCAAAAAAATTTATTCTCGGTTTCAAATTGAGAAGAACGTCTTGGCAGTAGCACTCCTGCAAGTGAATGGATGGGTAGAGGTATTGAACAAGATCCTCAAATCCTTCATCAAGGATTTATTTAAAAGCACCAAAGGAAATTGGGTTGATGAGCGACCACTTGCATTATAGGCTTATAGGACATCCCATAAGTCTGCGTCTAGCTATAATCCATTCACGTTAGCCTACAGAATTGAGGCCATGATATCGACCAAATTCGAAGTCCCTTTTTATCAAAGCTTGCACTATGATCCTAAGACAAATGAGGAACTCTTGCTTGAGTCTCTCAACTTAATTGAAGAGAAATGAGAAGAGGCTAGCCTAAGGGTAGATCCTCACTAGATAAGAATACCGAAACAGTTTAGTGATGGTAAGAAACTATAACTTTGAGATAGCCGATCTCATTTTGACTGGGTCTTTCCTGGTACGGGAGCACTTGATCTGAATCGGGAAGGTCTCTGTGTGGTTGAATAAAAGCCTGGAGATGGAACTTTCAAGCCATCGACAACTGATGGGATCCCAATTCCACGGGCATGGAATAACGAGCACTTACGGCGCTATTTCACGTAGATTTAATTTTTGCAAATATGACATCTTGGCTCGTGATATGAGATGCAACAAGGCAGGGCCTACTCTTCTTTTGTTTTTAATTAAAGTTAGCTTTTAGAGTCAATGGAACTGTATTGTTAAAAGTCCAACTTTGTGTTGCATGATCAGCAGAAAAAATTCGACATTCTGTGTTTTGAAAACTTGTGTTGGAGCTAGCCCGAGGTCTTGAAGGAAGAATTTGAGAAACATATTAAAAGAGGAATACAGCTCTAGAGAGGCATATATTTCTAGTGCATGCGGTGTGGCATACGGGCGAAAGATGAGTCCTCTGATGGGGTTTAGGAAGATTGACCTCATCTTTGAGGATCCCATGTTTGATATAAATTATCCTGAGTTCCCACTCAGTTAGTTTAGGAGGTGTTTGGTATAGAGGGTTATCCATGACCATGAGAATAAGCCGATCTTCCCTTAGAGGGGTAGAGCCATGAGGCTGAGCTGCTGGAATAGCTTGAAGTCAAAGCTCTTGTGTAATTAAACAACTTGCTCCTAATGGAGTAGACATGGACACTTGGCCAGTAGATGAGCCTGTCTCCGGTAGTGTTGAAGGGCTAGCATCGGTCCTAAGATGGGAAGATTGCCCAGGATCGTTCATTTTAAAATGAAAAACTCGATGATGAACTTGGTCGGGTATTTATATTTTAATGTTCGACTATGATTAAAACCCATGTAGTCGATGTACATTGTCCAATGGGTGTCGATGCGTGTATACCAATTAGATTTTACACATTGACCGAGGCAGTGTGAAATGTCAACATATGTAGTATTTGTCCTATGTCCAAAACACGGTGTATGTGATGACTCTGTGTAGATAGCCTGCTCGTGTTAGCAAACGAGCTCGGTCATCTTATGAAACTATGTGTCAAGTTTATCCATTATTATATAATATAATATAACATAACCAATGTCCAGAATGATATGGGGTTTTCTTTATGGGATCATCTGATAGTGATATTCAACATGATATATCGATATGTGTTTTTGTTGGATGCCAAAGTACATTCGAAGTGATCACCCTTGAAACCATCGCATCGAGAATGAGTTGTCAATCCATATTTGACCAAATTTTGATGAAGATTAATCATCCTCACTCCCATATTAGAAAACTTGACAAAACCGTTAAAACGAGAAACCTCGAAGCCAAGACCCTCAAAACACGAAGTGGGCACCAAGTGATTGCAAGAGGAAAAACTCGGGGTCAGACCCTAGGGGAGCTTGGAGTTGAATTTGGGTATTCTTGAGACTCAGTTTCAGGTTGGCTAAGGTGGAAAGGAAGGGCATGTTGTAGTCAAGTATGGATCGTCAACGACACTTGACAACGGCGGTAGCTACAACAACCCAAAATTTTATTGTTTTGATTACGAATATTTAATTAATTTCGAATATTTAAATAATTGATTTTTTGAATTTAATAACTTATATTCAAATATTAGATTATTCAAATATTTGAACTGTGAATTAAATATTAATTAAATGGATTTAATAACCATTTAACACTTTTTAATTAATAAATAATAATGGTAAACTCATTTTGTAAGTTTGTTTACAATAATAAATAGTTTGAATAAATAATAAGAAAATCACTTATGAATAAAATGACTTTATTTTTTATACTATTTTTAGTTTAATTCATATGATTTTTCTATATTTTTAATTTGGAAATTTTTTAAATTGTCATTGACGTATATTATGGAAAACAATGATATTTCTATGACTTTACAGAATGGGATAACCAGTGTATATTATTATTGTTTTATGATCGTGACACACTTTCGTGTGTGACTGTAATTTTGTCTTAACGTTCGTGGTTCATATGCGAATGGAATTCTAGGTGTCATAATGTTGGAAATTGCAAAATAAACTAAGTTCAACACATAATATTCAACACACTTCACTTTTCTTCCTCTGATTCATTTTCAAACTTTTGTATCCAAAAAATTAAGCAACTTAAATTTCAAAAATCCAAATCAAATAAAATATTCAATGAAAATTTGTAAAACAAGGATCTTTGGATACTTATAGACTAGATCTACAATTCTATATGTGTTCGATGAGGCTCGGTGTAGTTTTGAAGTGCTCGGTGGTTTTGATAGAAACTAGGGTTTCACTTTTGTATAGTTTGGAGAGGCGAGAGGATAAATCGAGTGTGGATTTGGGTTTGTCGAAGAGAGGGGCGTCTTGCACCCGAGTTTGTAGGCACGCTGCTTCTTAAAGCAAAACACGTCGGTTTAGGGTTTTGAAGTAGGCCATCAGGTCGTGGTCATGGAGGCGGAACCAAGCTTGGCCATAGTAGTTCCGACATGTGGAGTTTGCGAAGAGATATCTGTTTGCAAAGTCTGTTCGTTAAACGATCGAACAATGCTCCATATCATGGCTTAAGTGTGAACATATTGGGTGTAATATCGTGTGTAGGTAGAAGATTAGAGTGAGCGAGGAGAAAGAATAGTGTGGGTAATTATTTTACTTAATTAATTATGAAATCTAATTATTTGATTAAGTCATATTCTTATTACTTCAATATCTTGCTCATACGAGGTCGGATTCGGATGTAGTCAGTTGCATTGAACTGATAGGAATGTTATGTGCACGTAGGAGTTGGATTCATTGAATTTGGATCTGGTTGGATTTTAGATCAAACCATAACTCGAAAGCATCAACTGGAATTTATGTGTTACCTCTAAATAAAACTATATGATATCTATGTTATTATAGATTATTATTGAATGCTTAGATGGTAGGTTGATAGTTTTAATTAAGTATAAATTAATAATATAATTATAGTGATTTAATTTAACTACCTTTAATATAATTAAACTAGTTATACTCTACTGTGAAATATATTTAGCAGAATAAAACACTATTATGCTATGATTAAATTGAATAAATTATTTTGGACTTCTATCAAGAAGAATAAATCACCAATTTGTGCTTGCAAAGTAAAAAGATTATTTTTGAAGTTAATTAATATGAGGATTAATTTATAGATGATATGTTAGCTATTGATTATTAATTGTTGATCATAATATGTTTGTTATTACTGTTTGATATTTTTCGGATTTGAATTCCTACTTGAAAAGAGGATTTCATAAATAAGCATTTTTTTGCAAGGGACTTTGGTAGAGAGACAATACGGGGCATGCTTAGATGAATGTTTTAAAGCACTTAGTTAATTATTCTCATTATCATTGTGTGATCAAAATATGTTCAAATTCGAACAAACCTAATGTGAGTTTTAGTAAATAAGGTGTTAAAGTTATTTCATATAGAAATATATGTAGTTTGTTTTAAGAAAAGGATTCTGAAAATATAAAAAAATGGACAATTAGTTCTTGAGTTCCCTTAAAGGGAACTAGTTTCAAAATAAAAAGTATTTTTGATAAAAATAATGGTTTGATAAATGGAATTTTATCCTTGAATAAAAAAAAGGAGTAATTGGACACAATTTTAAAAAAGGTTAAATTAGACAGGAAGGTTTTAATATCATTGTTTTATTAAAACCATAGCTTTGATTTAAAACATCTAAGTTGTGCAAACTTTTTGATGTTATCGGGCATACCCATAAACATCTTTCCTAAGAATACTCTAAGGTAAAGTGGTCGAAAGGATGACTTAGTTTTAAGACCCATATTTTGTTTGGACCTCCATTTGAATTTGTAAAATTAAAAATAAATATAAATTAAGATAAAATTGACATTTTGTATATACTCTTAGGATGTAGAAGAGTATTAGACAAGTAAACAAAAGTGGAGTAAGTCTTTAATTTATTGCTTTATAAAGTTATGTCTTTATAAAATGTCTATAAACTTAAGTAAAATTTGTAAAGTAATCCATACTAATTTTTGTAACGAATGAAATACTATAAATAGAGTTAAAAGTGATTTAGAAAAGAGATTGGTGTAATTAAGAAAAAATCGGATTAAGTATGAAAGTTGCATGTAGATCATTTTATTTGCATGGTTCTCAATCTAGGACTCGAGTACATAACTTTGGGATGATTCACACATGTCTGAAAAAGGATTTCCCACTTTATTCTTGTCAGCAAACACATGATTCAGATTCATGATATGATACTGAGGTTTTCTATCATAGTATATGGCTAAGTAAATAGAATGGAGGTTTCTAATCAAGGAACCTAATCAGAGTCTGCAATAGGGAGGTCAAGTAAGCGATACTAGTTTGGAAGTAAAGTTTATGTATCCGAGTGAGTGATCGGATCAGATATAGCATACAGATGATTTATAAATATCATAGAGGCTTAAGTACATTAGTATGCCTTGTTTTGTGGTTTAGGGAGGCTTAGGGATGACTTTCAATTTTTTTCTGAGATAGCTTAGATAATTTTCTAAATAATAACCAAAAGCTGAAGAGCGTAATGATACGCTTAGAAAATTATCTATATCCTTGGACGATTAAGAAAGTTGTGAACCTGAGAAAAATTTCACAATCTTGTTTGTTGGTCATTTAATGTTTCAAATAATGTTAAGTGTTAGTTTATTCATTTATGGAATTTGATTTAATTCATAGTATGATTTTATAGACTATGGTTTATAAAGTTGTTTATTAGGACTTAAATCCATGTGCTATTGAAAAGTGATTTTGAAAGAATTTGAGAAATAAATAATAATAGTATTATTTTGAAATATTTGATAAAGTATTATTATTATTCCAGGATATTTGAATATAGTTTTGTGAAATGATTTTTCAGACATTTTTGGCTATGACTAAAGTTGGGCGATTAGGAGTTTTTCGATTTGGAAGACTCGCTAGGTACATTTTTCTACTCAAGTTGTTGTTTTAGGAGGAACTGGGATACCACTAGATGCTCCATGTTGTTTTGATTCTAAAGCTATACCACGCTTGTGTTGGGGAAGCCCCCTCCTTGTCAAAATTTGTTTTGGTTTTGGTATATTTCTCATTGGAGGAATTTAAAATATATTTTGAATATAAAAACCCAAGCATTTAGTTCTAAATTTATCCTTTCAAAAGATTAGATGCATTGTATTTTATTATAGAGTATTCTCTGTACTTCTGATTCATATGGTTTTTATAATATTTATGTTGCTAGTATATTACTCTTTTTTCAGCATAATTCTCTATCCGATTACGTAAGTAAAAGATAGGTACAAGGAAGCAAGAAATTGCTATTTGATTCATTATGCACCTACATTTACATCGAGATAGCAAGTTGCATGCAAAAATAAAAATCAAATGCAAAAGAGGCATGCAGTAAATTTAGATATTGGTGATTCATTGACGATTTTGTGCCCTAGAACTATGAGGTCACTTGACTTTTGTTTTCTTTGTTGATTTGGGCCAGTTGTGGCGAATTGTAGTTTTTTCGGATCAGAAGTACAAAGGAGATGTTATTGAAATTTTCCATAACATAAAGACTTTAAAGGTGTAACGACCCGTAATTTCGCTACTTCGAAAATGAGAGATTTTACTTATTTTCAAATTTAAAAGGAAGTTAAATCTTAAATGAATATGTTATATATAGTAAATAAATTATCTATTCTTATAGTTAATAAATTAAAAAGTATAAATTTGGATTTTAGAACAAATCGACAAAAGTTAAGTTTTGCTAATAATAAATAAGGGCTTAAATAAATGAATTTAAATATTTATTTAAAAAGGTAAATCTTATTTAAAACATCTAATAAATATAATAAAAGTAAATTTATATATTTAAAAGTATGTTAATAAACGTTTTATAAAAACAACCAAAATTTGTCGCATTTTGTCAGTTTTACATACACTGTAAAAATAGAAATTTTGATATTATTTAAATATGATTTTTAAAAGTAAAGAGACATGTTTTTATTTATTTAAAGATGTAAAAAATTTATATTAAAGTTTGGTTTACTTCAATATACAGCATAATAAAAACGTCAAATTTTGACGGTAAAATTTGTCGACGAAAACACCGTTTTCCACCAAAACAAGTTGTCGACAAGTTGTTGCAACTTGATACATTTTCTAACACATAAATACAAGTTTAAAAACTATTTAAACACTTTACATTTAGCACTCAATGACAAAAAGAGTTTACTTTTGAAAAGTTAAATTAAAATAAATAAATTTAAAAAGACATGATTTGACATAAAAACAACATCATTACCTTACTTATCATCTTATTAATAAGATGTAATACTTTTACATAGAAAAAGAGCAAAAATATATTAATTAACAATTACAATCAATAAGAAAATGACACCTCTTTACCTCTTAACACACTTTTCCATAAACATCATTTCCACCATTAATGCAAGTCAAATCAAGCAAAAATCTTCTTTCTTTTTAACGCAAAGTTTAAGAAAAAAGAGTAATCATTTCACAAATTCAAATCACATTAATGAGATGTTACCAATTTACATGGAAAAGGAGCAAATGTTATTTTAACATTTTAAAGTTTAAAAAAAGGAGGCAAACATCATTTCATTAAGTACAAACTTACATCCTACCATCATTTCACCATTAATACACTTCTTATCATGTTAAGCAAAAGTCAAAAAGTAAGGTAAGGGTACTTAGGACATTAGCTACTCAAACTCCACCTATAAATACAAGCCTAAACCCTTCTTTCTTCACTATATTCTCATTCTACAAAATTTCTAAACTCCATCTCTTCCTCTTCCATTACTTCTTCCTTCTTCCTCCATTTCCATGGTTTCCTACCACTCCATTTCCCTTCTACCTTCAAGCTGTCACCTCCATACTCCCTTACCATCATCTTGCACAACCGAAACCAAGCCAAGCTACCACCTCCTCCGCACCCAAAACCCATGCCACACCTCCTACACCTACTTGCTTTTGGCCATACCCTAAACCCGAGCTCCTACCCACCAAGTCGAGCCTACCTACCCCTACACCACACGGCCAAGCCCCTCCACCCCAAGGCCGAGCACCACATACCCCAAACCCAAGCCTACACCCTCTTACACGCCTAAACCCAAGCATCCAAGGCCACACCCCCTCCACACCAAGGTCGTACACACTCCTATCCTATAAAAAAACAATCAAAAGAAAAAAAGATAAGAAAAGAAAAAGAAAAAGAAAGGAAAATAAAAGCGTTCACAAAGAAATAAGCTAAGGCGAGAATTCAAGTCATTCGTGAAAAGCACGTTGTTTGAAAGCACGTAGCCTACGAAAAAGTTTGACGGGGTGGATATGAAGGTGAGAAATTCTCATCGCTTTTTGAATTATATTGATTATCATGTTTAATTGTTATGTTAGATAATCACTATTTGATGATATGGATGTTTGATTGATTGTTTGAATATGTTGGATAACCCATAGTAATGTTATGACATTTACCGTATTGAATATATTAATGTTATATGATTGTTGTATGGTTGTGATGATAATTTGGATATCAAATTTCTATTAATTAAGTAATCCATTTGTTTAAAAAGACCATATTTTAGTAATATGAGATATTGTGGAAATATAAGTCTCTTTTCATTTAGAAGTGAAATTAAAGTTAAAATAAAAGAGAGTTTGAAATTTGAAATGAAACGGATTTGAAAAGGATAGTTAAATTGAAATTGAGATGAATAGTGAAATTGAAATCGATTTTTAAAAAGTGAAGTTTGGTTTGAAGTTTAATTGAAGTTTAAATTGAAATTGGATTTGAAATCTAAGTTTTAAATGAGTTTACTTTGAGATTAGAATTGAAATTGAATTAAAATTGGAATTTAAAAGTTAATATTAAAATAATGGGAATATAATAATATGGTAGTATGGTAATAGTGAAAATACATTTTAAATACTTTAAAAGTGAAAATATTGATTTAAAATGATTTGTAATGATTTTATAAGCGTTGAAATCCAATTTGAATAGATTATTTCAGATATTGAAAAATAAGTTATAACTAGGTGCGTCGAGCAACGGTAGTTCGCGATTTCGCGCCAAAAGTTCAAGTGAGTGTATAGAGTGGAATATAGCTCAGAATTCTACGAGATAAGAAAATTCCGGACTATTATATCCATATCTTCTAAATGAAGAAAGAAAATCAAAGTTTCGTTGAGTAGATTTTGAAATAAGTCCAAATCAATTTTCCAGAAAAATCGCGCTAGTTCAGTTAAGTGACCGTAACAGGAAATCTGTTTAAATGGATATTTTTAATTATGGAAAAATATGGAATAAATTTCATAAATCTATTTAAATGGTTTAAAATAGATTTGGATTGAAAAATATGAATTATCGAATGTTTAAAGTTGTTTAATTCAAATAAGCTTATTTAGCACTTTCCGCAGCACTTTTCTGAATTCGATAACTTTTGGAATATGAATTTAAATGTAACGACATTTTCCAGAATAAATTGTGAATGTTTTAAAAAGGATAATTAAGCGTTTTTGAAAGATAATTTGGAATATTTATAAGCAATTACAAAATAAAGTTGAAAAATCTGAGTATGCGGAAACGACTAGTACATTTGTCTTGCCTGTGAGATCTGGAAAGATAAAACAAGGTGTTTAACTAGGGTTAGGGATGGAGCAACCAGTGCCCTGAAATTACCTGGCCTATGTTTTCTTTTCTTAGGCGAGGGGTGCAACATATCAAAAGGAAAGCCCGAATGCTCTTAAATAAAATGATTCTGTTAAGTTTTCCAAAATAAAAGAAGATTGGTATTATCCAAAAGTTAAGCAATCTCCAAAAATGAATGATTTCTACGATCCTATTTACTTCAAAATGTTTGTTAAGATTGATTTAGGGTTTATCGTAAACGATGTCTTAAATAACATTATTTTTGACCCGCACAAAAGTAAAAGAATTTGATAGGAAGTTAAGTAAGGAAATTTAAGATATTTTCCAAAGCAAAAAAATGAATTACTTGGAATTATCCTAAGTCAAAAGAAAGAGATTTCGAAATCATCCGAAAAGAATTAAAGTGAAAAGAGACTTAATAAATCATGTATACTCAGATTCACTCTCTATCGATATTGGATTTCGAAGGAACCAGGGTCGGATTTGGGTAAATCCCATTCGAAAACCACTTCGAACCAATGTACATGTTCAAACGTGAAGACATGTTGAAGATGATGATTATTGAAGATCATGAATCTTTATAGCATGAGGACTGCTTATTGACTTGCTCTAGATAGCTTCCGAGTTATATATAGCAGTGGTCTCCTCGTTGTGGAGATTTTTCGGATTGCAAGGACTACTTGCTACTAGTGGTAGTAGGAGAGTGCCTTCGGTTTGCCTGTTTCTGGACAACTTTCATGGACGTTTGTCTGACATTGTATTTCTAAAGATTACGTACATTGGTTTTTACAAACGTACATCCGTGGTGGCGGAGAAGGCAACTTCTCTTAGCTTAACACCCTCCTTGAGACATACAAGCTCAAGAGTTGTATTTATGTGAAAGGCAATTAGTAGTCAACAGAACTGGCAATGTGACATTCAAAGATGTGATATGTGCTTTGTGAAAAGGTAATCGTAGCCTTAAGCCTCATCAGACCGGAAATGGCCGAAACAGGATTAGATTCGACAAGGCTAAGTGGGTCATTCACAATTAAGGATCATCCCCTTCTAGATATATTTCTTCCCGCAATGACATCGGGGTGTAAATTAATGTGGTGTATGTTATGAGGGCCCTCGAATAAAGGTCGGTAACGACCGGGGGATGACATATTCGGTACCATCTAGTTGTAGAGGTGGGCCGGTATTGGGTTGGTAGAGGATCCTTTGTGATGGTCCTCGGGAAATCCATCTAGAGGTGTACCCCTTCGGAAGGTAGATCCTGCGCCTGGTCATTTGTGTGGAAATCCATTCTCCAATAAGAACCTACGATTTTTTTTTTGTATTGACGTAATGAATAGCCTCGAAATGCTATATGGGTAAGCATTTCGAATAAGATTAATAAGTTTATTTCCAAACGTTTTCAAAGAGATGTCATTAGAAATAATATCAAAGGTTTTGATATAAAAGTGTTTTAGTTATCATAAGGTAAAAACCCGTCCGTGTTTATGTGTGGATGTGGTCTTATGAGATACTCTTTATTTTCAAAGGATTTATAAAAAGGCTGATATATGACACTGCCATCTGTCATTGAGTTTTTCTCACGCTGGTTTATCAAGCCTGATCCGGGTATTTTCAATACTTGGGTCACATCCGAGTAGTTTTAGGTTAGTCGAAGACGGTTGGAGTTTCTAGAGGAGAGCTGGAGATATTCATCGACGTATGTACATATTCTATTATCCGCTGCACTTAGTGTACTTTGTTGGATGTTTGGTCAGCAATTATAAGGATAGATGTTTATAACTGTCCAAGTTGAATTTATGTTAGACTCTGATATATGTATTTAAAATTTTCCGCTGTAAAGATTAGTATTAAAATAATATATGTTATTCCATTCGTGTGAGATTCTGTTCTGTCTACTTTTCTTTATTAACCTTAAAGATCCGTCTTTTCGTGCAATTTGAGTTGGACATGTGTGGTTTATTGTCAATTCAAAGAGTACGGAAAAAGAGACTTTGCATTGGTATCAAAGCTTTTGGTTGAGCGAACACCGAAGCCTGATAGGGTTAAGTCTCATCAGAGATAGGATTCGTAATATCCTAGGATGAGTAACTCATTAGAGATAGGGTTAGTAACACCCTTGAATGAGTTATGAGAGTATTATATATACGAGAGCGTATTTGTTAATTTTATAAAAGTGATTTTGTTTTTAAAAGGAATTGGTAAATGAAATTAATTTTACCTTGGGTTTATATTATAAATATTAAAGGGGATATTATTATTATCTTTTGGGTTAGAAATTAGGGATTAATTGTAATTTTGCTTAGAAAAAACTAAAATATGAATATCTTGTGATTAGAATTGCACAATTTGGCTATAAGATATTCCATATAGAATCAATTAGTTGAAAACTAGAATTTAGAACTTTGATCATATACCCTTAAATATGTAGTATTAAGAAATAATAATGAGTAGGTGATTATCATAATGGACATATTTAAAAGCTACGTTCAAATATCTTGTGACGTAAAATTCACAATTTGATTGTGAGGTATTTGATGATAATATTGAAGCTACAAGTTGTAATTAGAGAAAGTAAAGAGAAAATGCACATATAGAAAAAAATTGTTATCAATAAAATAGAAAAAGATAAGCCAAAATTGAAATTTTGGGTAAATATAATATGAAAGGGTAAGTTCTATAACTTATAAAGGAGTTAAGTTAATTTGAACTTTAGACACTTTGACTAGGTTAAAATCGAAGTGAAATTTAGGAACAAAAGATATAAGAAATATCATCCTAATATAAAAATTTGAATTAGTGATACATTTAGGGCAATATTTATAATTCAAAATGAAGTAAGAATAGAAGTGGATATTTTTGAATAATATGGTCAATAGGTTGATTGTTGGATGAAAATTTTAAATAAAAAATACCACATGAATTAAGTTTCATAATTTGACTATAAGGTGTTGATGGATTTAAGATTAAGAAATTTGATTTAGAAAATGGATAGGAAAATAAGTTAAGTAGTTAATCATAGAGTCAGTGAGAAAAAGATGTACACTTAGTAAAGTTGTCTTATTAATATATGGATTGGATAAATAATATTAGCTAAATAAAAACCTTAGGTAAAGATGAATGTGAATAAGTACATAAGTTAAACATAGATCATTTCAGCACATAAATTTTGATCTAAGATTTGAGAACATAACTTTAAGGTGTTTACACCAATCCGAAAAAGGATTTATCACTCGATTCTTGACGGCGAGCATTGATAGGAGTTTATGACTATGTACACGAGTTTTCTATCATAGTTGAGAGCTATGCAAGGAAAGTAAGGGTTTATGATCAAGAAGCCTGTTCAAAGTCCGCACTAGAAAATCGAGGGATCGATACTAGTTCAAAAGAAAAGTTACGGATTCGAATAATAGATCGAATCAAATATAACATATAGTATGATGTGTTGGGTCTGTCTACTTAGTAGTTAGATAGTTGTCTCAAATAGTAGGCACTAAGATATAGTGGTTGGATTGATGTTTTGGTACGCACATATATATATAGACCTCAGATATAGTACATGCTCAGGACAGGCAATAAGTTATGTGGTTGTATTCGTTTATCTTGATATAGTATCAGTGTGGTTATTTTTTTTTTATAATCTTGTTTGGCTGTTGTATATTCTATCTTAAGTGTGCAGTATGCACTAGGATGGGTACGATAGAAGTTTGACTTGATGTATGTGTATATAATCGTAAGTACGTGATATGTACTCAGGTTAGTGTGGAGAATCTCTGTATGTATGTTTGACATCATTTTCTTTAAGTGTTGTTATGATATCAACCTTCTTCTTTTCTATCATCAGTAGAAATAAGTCAAATTATTTGAGGATATGAGTATGAGATAGATTCTTTTATCTAACTTTTCATTTCAAGGACGAAATGCTTTTAAGTAGGGGAGAATGAAACGACCCGTAATTTCACTACTTCGAAAATGAGAGATTTTACTTATTTTTAAATTTAAAAGGAGTTTAAATCTTAAATAAATATGTTATATATAGTAAATAAATTAACTATTCTTATAGTTAATAAATTAAGAAGTATAAATTTGGATCTTAGAACAAATCGACAAAAGTTAAGTTTTGTTAATAATAAATAAAGGATTAAATAAACGAATTTAAATATTTATTTAAAAAGGTAAATCTTATTTAAAACATCTAATAAAGATAATAAAAGTAAATTTATATACTTAAAAGTATATTAATAATCATTTTACAAAAATAACCAAAATTTGTCGCATTTTTTCAGTTTTACATACACTGTAAAAAAAGAGATTTTGTTATTATTTAAATATGATTTTTAAAAATAAAGAGACATATTTTTAATTATTTAAAGAAGTAAAATGTTTATTTTAAATTTTGGTTTACTTCAATATATAGCTTAATAAAAAGGTCAAATTTTGATGGTAAAATTTGTCGACGAAAACACCGTTTTCAAGCAAAACAAGTTGTCGACAAGTCGTTGCAACTTGATACATTTTCTAACACATAAATACAAGTTTACAAACTATTCAAACACTTTATGTTTATCACTAAAAGGCAAAAAGAGTTTACTTTTGAAAAGTTAAGTTAAAATAAATAAATTTAAAAAGACACGATTTGACATAAAAACAACTTCATTACCTTACTTCTCATTTCATTAATAAGATGTAATACTTTTACATAGAAAAGGAGCAAAAATATATTAATTAATAATTACAATCCATAAGAAGGTGACATCTCTTTACCTCTTAACACACTTTTCCACAAACATCATTTCCACCATTAATGCAAATCAAATCAAGCCAAAGTCTTCTTTCTTTTTCATAAAATTTAAAGAAAAAAGAGAGTAATCATTTCACAAATTCAAATCACATTAATGAGATGTTACTAATTTACATGGAAAATGAGCAAATGTTATTTTAACATTTTAAAGTTTAAGAAAAAGAGGCAAACATCATTTCATTAAGTACAAACTTACATCCTACCATCATTTCACCATTAATACACTTCTTATCATGTTAAGCAAAAGTCAAAAAGTAAGGCAAGGTATTTAGGACATTATCCACTCAAACTCAACTTATAAATACAAGCCTAAATCCTTCTTTTTTCACTACATTCTCATTCTACAAAATTTCTAAACTCCATTCCCTTCCTCTTCCATTACTTCCTCCTTCTTCCTCCATTTCCATGGTTTTCTACCTCTCCATTTCCCTTCTATGTTCAAGCTATCACCTTCATACTCCCTTATCATCACGTTGCACCATGAAAAACAAGCCAAGCTACCACCTACCCACCTCCTCCTCACCCAAAACCCTCGTCACACCTCCTACACCCACTTGTTTTTGGCTATACCCTAAACCCGAGCTCCTACCCACCAAGCCGAGCCTACCCACCCCCTACACCACACGGCCTAGCCCCTCCACCCCAAGGCCGAGCACCACATACCCCAAACCTAAGCCTACACCCTCCCACACGCCTAAACCCAAGCATCCAAAGCCGCACCCCCTCCATACCAAGGTCGTACACCCTCCTCTCCTATAAAAAAAACAAACAAAAGAAAAAAAAAGAGAAGAAAAGAAAAGGAAAAAGAAAAGAAAATAAAAGCGTTCGCAAAGAAATAAGCTAAGGCGAGAATTCAAGTCATTCGGGAAAAGCACGTTATTCGAAAGCACGTAGCCTACGAAAAAGTTTGACGGAGTGGATATGAAGGTGAGAAATTCTCACCGCTTTTTGAATTATATTGATTATCATGTTTAATTGTTATGTTAGATAATCACTATTGGATGATACGGATGTTTATTGATTGTTTGAATATGTTGGATAACCCATAGTAATGTTATGACATTTACCGTATTGAATATATTAATGTTATATGATTATTGTATGGTTGTGATGATAATTTGGACATCAAATTTATATTAATTAAGTAATCCCTTTGTTTAAAAATACCATATTTTAGTAATATGAGATATTGTGGAAAAATAAGTCTCTTTTCATTTAAAAGTGAAATTAAAGTTAAAATAAAAGAGAATTTAAAATCTGAAGTGAAACGGATTTGAAAAGGATAGTTAAATTGAAATTGAAATTTAGATGAATAATGAAATTGAAATCGATTTTGAAAAAGTGAAGTTTAGTTTGTGGTTGAATTGAAGTTTAAATTAAAATTGGATTTGAAATCTAAGTTTTAAATGAGTTTAATTTGAGATTAGAATTGAAATTGAGTTAAAATTGGAATTTAAAACTTAATATTAAAATAATGGGAATATAACAATATAATAATATGGTAATAGTGAAAATACAATTTAAATACTTTAAAAAGTGAAAATATTGATTTAAAATGATTTTATAAGTGTTGAAATCCAATTTGAATAGATTATTTCAAATATTGAAAAATAAGTTAAAACTAGGTGCGCCGCGCAACTGTAGTTCGCGATTTCGCGCCAAAAAGTTCAAATGAGTGTATAGAGTGTAATATAGCTTGGAATTCTTCGAGATAAGAAAATTCCGGACTATTATATCCATATCTTCTAAGAAAGAAAATCAAAGTTTCATCGAGTAAATTTTGAAATAAGTCCGAATCATTTTTTCAGAAAAATCGAGCTAGTGCAGTTAAGTGACCGTAACAGGAAATCTGTTTAAATGGATGTTTTTAATTAAGGAAAAATATGGAATAAATTTGATAAATCTATTTAAATGATTTAAAAGAGATTTGGATTGGAAAATAAGAGTTATCGAATGTTTAAAAGTTGTTTAATTCAAATAAGCTTATTTAGCACTTTCCGCAGCACTTTTCTGCTGCGAATCCTATAACCTTTGGAATATGAGTTTAAATGTAACGACGTTTTCCAGAATAAATTGTGAATGTTTTAAAAAGGATAATTAAGCATTTTTGAAAGATAATTTGGAATATTTATAAGCAATTCCAAAATAAAGTTGAAAAATCTGAGTATGCGGAAACGACTAGTACATTTGTCCCGCCTGTGAGATCTGGGAAGATAAAACAAGGTGTTTAACTAAGGTTCGGGATGGAGCAACCTGTGCCCTGAACTTACCTGGCCTATGTTTTCTTTTCTTAGGCGAGGGGTGGAACATATCGAAAGGAAAACCCAGATGCTCTTAAATAAAATGATTATGTTAAGTTTTCAAAGATAAAACAAGATTGGTATTATCCAAAAGTTCAGCAATCTCGAAAAATGAATGATTTCTATGATCCTATTTACTTCAAAATGTTTATTAAGATTGATTTAGGGTTTATCGTAAACGATGTCTTAAATAACATTATTTTTGACCCGCATAAAAGTAAAAGAATTTGATTGAAAGTTAAGTAAGGAAATTTGAGATATTTTCCAAAGCAAAAGAACGAATTACTTCGAATTATCCTAAGTCAAAAGAAAGAGATTTCGAAATCATCCGAAAAGAATTAAAGTGAAAAGATACTTAATAAATCCTGTATACTTATATTCACTTTCTATCGATATTGGATTTCGATGGAACCGGGGTCGGATTTGGGTAAATCCCATCTGAAAACCACTTCGAACCAATGTATACATTCGAACGTGAAGACATGTTAAAGATGATGATTATTGAAGACCGTGGATCTTTATAGCGTGAAGACTGCTTGTTGACTTGCTCTGGGTAGCACCCAAGTTATATATAGTAGTGGTCTCCTCGTTGTGGAGAACTTTTGGATTGCAAAGACAACTCGCTACTAGTGGCAGTAGGAGAGTGCCTTCGGTTTGTCTTGTTCCTGGACAACTTGTATGGACGTTTGTCTGACATTGCATTCCTAAAGATTACGTACATTGGTTTTTACAAATGTACATCGGTGGTGGCGGAGAAGGCAACTTCTCTTAGCTTAACACTCTCCTTGAGACATACAAGCTCAAGGGTTGTATTTTTGTGGATGGCAATTAGTAGTCAATAGAAATGGCAATGTGGCATTCAAAGATGTGATATATGATTTGTGAAAAGGTAATTGTAGCCTTAAGCCTCATCAAACCGAAAATGACTGAAATATGATTAGATGCGGCAAGGCTAAGTGGGTCATTCCTAATTAGGGTATGATCATCCCCTTCTAGATATATTTCTTCCCGTTATGACATCGGGGTGTAAATTAATGTGGTGTATGCTATGAGGGCCCTCGAATAAAGGTCGGTAACGACCGGGGGATGACATATTCGATACCATCTAGTTATAGAGGTGGGACGGTCTTGTGTTGGTATAGGATCCTTTGTGATGGTCCTTGGGACATCCATCTAGAGGTGTCATCTGTCATTGAGTTTTTCTCATGCTGGTCTATCAAGCCTGATCCGGGTATTATCAATACTCGGGTCAGATCTGAGTAGTTTCAGGTTAGTCGAAGACGGTTGGAGTTTCTAGAGGAGAGCTGGAGATATTCATCGACGTATGGACATATTCTATTATCCGCTGTACTTAGTGTACTTTGTTTAATGTTTGGTCAGCAATTGTAAGGACAGACATTTATAACTATCCAAGCTGAATTTAGGTTAGACTCTGATATATGTATTTAAAATTTTCCGCTGTAAAGATTATTATTGAAATAATATATGTTATTCCATTCGTATGAGATTCTGTTCTGTCTACTTTTCTTTATTAACCTTAAAGATCCGTCTTTTCGTGCAATTTGAGTTGGACATGTGTGGTTTATTGTCAATTCAAAGAGTACGGGAAAATGGGACTTTACAAAAGGTTTAATAGATCATTATAATTAATAATTTTTAAATCCTAAGGGTTGGGTATATTTTCTTCCTTTGGAAATTTCGAGGACGAAATTCTTTTGAGATGGAAGAATGTATTCAATTAACTTTGAATATTTAAATAATTATTTTTTTGAATTTAGTAACTTATATTCAAATATACGAGTACTTAAATATTTCAACTGTGAGTTAAATATTAATTAAATTGATTTAATAACTTTATTTAACTCCTTTTAATTAATAAATAATAATGGTAAACTCATTCAGTAAATTTATATAGAATAATAAATAGTTCAAATAAATAATAAGAAAATCAATTATTAATAAAGCGACTCGATTTCTGTTGTAGTATTTCTAAATTAATTTATATGATTTTTCTATAATTTTTAACTAGGAAAATATTTCAATTTTCATTTGACATATATTATGACAAACAATGGTATTTCTGTGATATTGCAGAATGACATAACCGGTGTATATTATTGTTGTTTTGTGATCGTGTCGCACTTTTATGGGCAACCATATTTTTATTTTGTCACTCGCGGTTCGTATGTAGATGGAATTTTGTGTAGCGAGATGCTGGAAATTGCAAAATAAATTAAGTTCAACACTTAGAGTATTCAACATACTTCATTTTTCACCTTTCTCTCTTCGGTTCATTTCCAAACTCCTCTAACCAAATAAAAGTAAACAACTTGAATTTCAATGACCCAAGTCGAACAAAATACTCATCGAAAAATTATAAAACAAGGATCTTTGGTTTCGTATAGACTAGATCTACAATTCTATATGTTTGGCGAGGCTCGGTGGAGTTTTGTAGTGCTTGGTGGTTTTGATAGGTACTAGGGTTTCATTTTTATAGAGTTTGGAGAGTCTAAACCGAGTGGGGATTTGAGTTTGTCGAAGAGAGAAGCATCATGCGGCCACATTTGGAAGGATGCGGCTTCCTGGAGTCAAAATTATCGACTTGGAGTTTTAGAGGTCATCCTCAAAGCCGCGGTCATGGAGGCAGAGCCAAGCTGGGCCATAGTGGGTCCGACATGTGGATTTCATGAAGAAATATCCATTTACGAGGTCCATTTGTTAAATGATCAAGCAATGCTCTATATCATGGCTTAAGTGTGAATATATCGAGCATGATATCATGTCCAGGTAAAAGACTAGAGTAAGGGAGGAGAAAGATTAGTGTGGTTAATTGTTTTAATCTAGTAATTACTAAAATTTAATTATTTAACTAAATCGAATTCTTATAACTTCAATATCTTGCCCATACGAGGTCAGAATCGGACGTGGTCAGTTGCATTGTACCTATGGGAATGTTATCTATGCATCGGAGTTGGTTTAATTAAATTGAATTTGAAGCTAGTAGAGTTTTGGGCGCTGTTCGATTTTAGATGAAACTGGAACACGAAAGCGTCAACTGGAATTTCTATGAGTTTACTTGTCTCTAAATAAAACTATATGCTATCTATGTTATTATAGATTACTGTTAATTAAATGCTTAGATGGAAGTTAATAGTTCTAATGAAGTGCAAATTAATAATAAAATTATATTGATTTAATTTTATTACGTTTAACACAGTTAAATTAACTATACTTCATTGTGATATCTATTTAGCAGAATAAAACACTATCCTGCTATAATTAAAGTGAATAGATTATTTTGGACATCTATCGAGCGGAATAAATCAATGTTTTATGCTTGCAAACTAAAAAGATTATTTTTGAAATTAATTAATAATTGGTTTACTTAATAGATGATATGCTAGCTATTTATTGCTAATTATTGATAATAATATAGTTGTTATTATTGTTTGATTGTTTGTTTGGATTTGAATTCCCGCATGAAAAGCGAATTTCATAACTAACCATTGTTTAGCAAGGAACATTTTTAAAGAGACCCTAAGGTGTTTCACGTCATTATTAACTTACTGTTATATGCGTCTTACTTATATTCTTATGTTGCTTATAGTGATGTTTGGTTGAAAATATTGTGACATGCTGTAAGAAATATCATCCCCGTAAACCTTTGTGTATGTTGAACTTGTGCTTGTATTTCTACCAAATAAACGTTTGGTTGGGTTTCTGTACTGTGAAAGTTATTTACACTATATTTTCAAATATTTTTTAGAATTTTAAATAAAAAGGACAAGTGTTGATTAAAATTTAAAAAAGGAGTTATATTTAATTAATTATCTTTCGAGACAATTAACGTTGTTTAAATTTATAAAGAGTGTATAAATTTGATTAGTTATCTTTCAAGATAATTAATATGGTTTTAAATTTAAAAAAGATTATAAATTGGATTCAATTATCTTTCAGGATAATTAATGTTGTTTAAATTTATAAAGATTATCTACTTTAAATAATTTGTAAATTCTGTTCAAATAGGTTTATTAGGATTGTATAAGTAATTAAAAAGAGTTAGAGGTTTAAATATATTCTTGATTATTATTAACAATAATAATGTCAATTAGTAAATTTACTAATGATGTTTAAAGTTAATTAAATGGTTTAATAGAAGTATTTTATATTTAATTAACCGATTTAATATAAGTGATTAAAGTTAATTAACCAATTTATTAAAGGTGCTTAAAGTAAATTGATTGATTTATTATAAGAGTTACAAATTTGATTAATTGTCTTTTGGGATAGTTAATGTGGGTTTAAATTTTTAAAAGAGTTATATCAATTATCTTTCAGGATGATTAACATTTTTTTATATTTATAAAAGCATTTTAATTGATTTATTATCTTCTTGGACAATAAAGGTTGTTTGAAATGTATAAATGATAGTGTATAAATGAGAAAATCTTTTAAATGGAATTGTTTGAAAATAAAGCTAAGTGTAAATTGTCTTGGGTTATAGTAAACCATGCTTTAATGACATTAGTTTTTTACCCCTCTTTTTAATGCACATAGAAATGTAATTAGCTCTCTGAAAAGAATATTAGCTCTCCGAAAAGAATAATTTTAAAGGGTGTTTTAAAAGTGTTTTACAAATACTTATGACGTGAAAACCAAGCATAAATGTGAGTCAAAAGTTTTAAAGGCTTGATTCATTTATAGGTCGTAAGTGTATGCAATTGAATTTTCAAATACAATCATTTTTTGTTTCCAGTAGTTGATTTATTGACTACCGGTTTCGATTCTGCTATCTATTTTGTGTTTAGTCTATTCAA
Organism: Allium cepa; assembly: GCA_030765085.1. Taxonomy (NCBI): domain Eukaryota; kingdom Viridiplantae; phylum Streptophyta; class Magnoliopsida; order Asparagales; family Amaryllidaceae; genus Allium; species Allium cepa. The sequence continues at coordinate 907,361,984 of CM060937.1, forward strand.
GATGATTTTTTTCTCATTTAAGCGTTGACATCCTTTATGGAAAATGACCAAAACCAGAAAGCGAATGGACATCAAGCTATGTGGGGTTGCTCCCATTAAGGCATCTTCACATCAACTCTAGATTGAATTCGATTGTGTGCGCATGGTGTTTGCGCCAAAAATGGTCACAAACCTCAAGTATTGTGAAATCACCAAGTCATGAATATAGATCCGCAATATTCCAAACACAAATCTCAGATCTATGCAATATTAAGTATAACAATTCAGAGTTAACAATCAGTGACACGAGATTTATAGTGGTTCAGCTATTTCCGGCCTACGTCCATTTCAAATGATAATCTTTTATTGATTTTCCTTGCTGGTTACAGACGAATACAACAATTACAATGGAGAAATTCGAGTAAAACAGTTGTGATGAAGTGTAGAATTGAATCCGGCAGAGTCTGGACGTCGAATAGCCAAAAGATCCCCTTTCTGTAGGCTTCAGGGGCTATTTATAGGTGTAGGAGGCTGATACTGCGCTCAAACTTCGGGAGACTCCTTCTGACACGTGAGTGGGTCCACGCGACCGATCCCAGAAAATTTTGACTCAATCTGTAATCGATACGAACCAATTTCGTATGGATAAAAAAATGATCCAATCGAGCTGAAACTTGGCAGGAATGTTCTTTATCTTGTACGTTAGCTCATGTGAAAATTTGGTAGCATTTGGACCTGTGGTTTATGAGGTATGATCGATGCAAGATTGTGATTTTCGTAGGCTGCCGATTTCGAACCCATGGTTTCGTATCCATCCCTTTCGCATGATCAGAAGCACGTGCGCATAGTGACGTGGCGCCAGTTTCCTGGATCGATCCAATTTCTGTGGCGAATTGACTGGGTCGCATTCGCACCTTGTTAGTTCCAAGATTGAAGCCTAATTCCTATCGGTTATTTCATCTGTTCGTGTTGACTTCGCACCGATAATATTCGCACCATTCGTTCATAGGATCTTATTCGCATCGATCAGTTGTGGTTCTGTTCACATCGATCGACTATCGACCGATCGATATGAAGCAGTTGTTTGCCTGGGGATCGATATGAACTACGTAGTTTTCAAAGGGATGCGAATAATACCGATGCGTTGACATGGATTCGAACATATGGAGTGCAAATGAGATTTCTCTGGAAAGATACGAACTAAATGGATACAAATAGCATTACCACGGATCGATTCGTACCTCATCGATTCGAAGACGCTCGATTCGAAGTCGCTAGCTTCTGATGGATTCGAACTCGATGGCGACTCTCTAATGGATACGAACAATGTATCTTCTTCAACTTGTATCGATCGTATCTCTATCATGTGAACTCCAATTAGCCTGAAATTTGAAATGTAGCCTCCCCTAGCCTTGATCATCACCTCCAAGCGATTCTGTCCTGATCGAAGCTCGGCCAAATTCTAATGATATCGATTGCAGCCTTATTTCCAATCGATCTCTAGTCCTGATATCCATCCTTTCAAGCCGATTTGTTAATATTCTAGCCTTGACCAAAAGGTGGGATAACACATGGTAATGTGAAATACTTGGATACTCAGTAAGGTTGGCGGGGTCCGACTTGTACATTTCTGAAAGAGTCGCAGAGAAAATAACCTCTAATGTATTTTGTCTAGAAGTATACTTTCGGCAAGGGGGTGCACCCTCCTAGTTATTGTTGGAAAAATCTTTTTCCTTATTTGACTCAAATCTTTGAATCATTTTCTTAATTGCATCGAGAAGTTCCTGGAGCTCTTCTTGATGTTTAATTATTTATTCTCATTCTTTCAAGTCTGATTTTGCTCCGACTTATTTCCATTCTTTCATCTATGGATTTTGATATTGTGAGGTTAAACTCGTGCTGTATTTAGCGGCGCAGTCTCATAGAATTATTATATGTTTATCATATTACTTGAGTTTACTCATGCTAGTTTTCCGGATTGATCCGTGTGTTATTTTGTTATAATGCTCGAGTCTGACCGAATATTTTTCCATGTTGTCTTTGGTGGAACATGAAGCATATAGAGTAGAGGTGGATGTTCACTTATCGTAGTATTTTTATTTTCCACTGTATTATTATTTATACCCAACAACAATTGTAAGGTCAGGATGTTACAGATTTCTAAGCGAGGAGGTTTGTTTTTAACTCTGATATACCATGTATTTTAGAGTGACAGCTTTTATTGTCGTTGTTATATTATATATTGTCATTCCGCTATGAGATTATGTTTCCACTATTCTTTTCTATGTCATTCCTTTTATTTTACCCTAACAATCTACTTTTTTGACAATTGGATATTCGACATTTGAATACCGTAGATGTATTTGGTGTCGACTTTCGATGGTCTAAAAGGCGGGTCGTTAAAATGAGCAGGCAACGATGAGTTAGCGGTGTTGTTAACTATGCCCTGGTCAATTCAGAATCCACATAGGTTAAAGTCGAGATCCGGTGGTGTTTAAGTCGAAGAGGTCAGTGCTGATTCGTTGAATGAGCTAGATTGCGGCATCGTTAAAATGGAGATGGCTATGGTCAAACTAATGGCATCAACATCAAGGGTTGCAAGGTAGCAATGAAGGCTCAAATCACTATATGCAAAGAAGCTTAAATACCAATGATTGAAGATATGATCGTAGAAAAATTTCTTAGTATTGGATTTGTACTCCACAATTAAATCATGCTAGACATGATCATGCCGATACTGACTTGTTTTGGCCGATATGTTTTGTTTCATAGTAAAAAAGGAAGAGAATAAAAGGAAGTCTTCCTGATCGAGATGCAATGTAGCTCCCAGAAAGTCAAAGACCATAACTTTACTATTGAAAAAAGACGATTCATCAACTATTTGAGGCAATGAAGGCACACTCCTAGAAATAGATGTGATCGATCAGGATGACTACTAATTGATTAATGGCCTTTTTACAATTAGTGTCTAATTACGTGTCTTAATCCAAAACATTTTTTTCACGAAAGCATAATTTAAAGGGAAAATGTTATCCAGTATTTGAGTGACTTCTTGGTGAATCTAGGCTTTGACATGATGAGGGAATGGATTAAGGAACTCAAGAGATGCTAGGAATAATGAAAATAAGAAGTGCAATTAGTTTGTTAACATTTTGCATATGCCAAATCATGTCGGTACCAACATGATCAATCATTTGGTGCTAAGTTTATTTTGTAGGGGTCTACTTTTGAATAGTAAGTGAAGATGAACTGTACTTTCTAGAAAAAGATAAGATTCATATATGACAGATCACGTCGATATCGACATGATTTGTATGAGCAATTTTCACAATGAAACTTGGAAACTTGGACAAATATAAGAAAAACTTTGAGATATAAGTTGCAAAACCATGTCGGCAGAGATATGATTATATTGGCACTGACATGATTTGAGTTACGAGTTTGGCTTGTTCTTCATGCATGAAAGTGCGAATCTGATCTCTTACCAATTCTTTCACGAGCTAGCAACCTTGGTGGATGAATTCATCCATAAATATCCATCCTAGAACAACCAAAGAAGGAACCTTTGTCTTCTTCAACTCTTTTTTCTATAAAGTTCCGTTGAACTCGAGTTTACTTAGCTTTTTAGATCTGAAACTTTGTAAGCAGAAAGTACTTGAGAAAAAACCATCGGAAGTAAAGTTAAATGGATGTATGCAATTTTTAAAGACCGAACCACTATAAAATAGCATATGTCCAAGCTTTTATTTTCATTTTTATATCTATTATGCTAGTTTTTTAATTGATTTGGGGCGTTGTGTCATATTTTGACCTAATAATACCAGTTACCCTTGGCTTGAAACATGGGAGAGATTAGACCTCCAATGGGACACAGAGATTGGTTTCTTCAGGGTTGCTTTCCATTTGGGCCAGTTGATCAGCCTTAGCATTCCTTTTCTTGGGGATTTGTTCTAGCTTAAAGTCATAGAAGGTGCCGACGGGGTTCTTGTCTTTGGCAACATATAGGGCCACTATTTTTCCTTTTAGCTAGAAGCACTCACCGATTTGATTGAAAAATAAGGAGGAATCGATGTACACCCGTATGAACTCGTAATTAAGTTCCTTCTCCATCCCAGGACCGGTCGGGATGGCTTTGTAGTTAGGTTCAATATTGTTGGCCTTGAAACATAATTAACAATGAAATAGTTTTCCTGATTGTTAGGTGGGACGAGGACCAAGTCGACCTTTCCTCTTTTCCATTTGATGCCATATAGACATATAAGACGAGCATTGGTCGATTGTCATTTCCTCATCGTCATTGCCCGGGCTAGGGAATTCAGCAATAAAATCAGCCAAAACTTAATCCTTTATGGAGATGCGAGGGTGAAAGGTATTGTGATGATGGCTATGTTCCGCCGCCCATTACGGGAGGTGGCCTAATATGTCAGGTTGGCTCATTACTTACATTAGAGCTTGACTGGTGAGAACTTTGATGGGGTAGGCCAAGTTATGGCTGAGTTTGTGACCTGCCATAAGTAGATAAAAAGCCAGCTTCTCCAGTTTAAATATCTTATTTCTAGCCCTGATAATCTTTTTATAACAGTGTATATTGACCATTGTACCTCCTCCTCATCCCGCACCAAGGCAGCACTTTTCGCGTGATCAGTGATTGCAATGTAAAGGAGACGATCCTACTTATCTACATGTTTAGAGAGGACCGAGGTGTTACTAGGTGATTTTTCAATTCCTCAAATGTTTTGGTGCACTCATCGGTCCATGTAAACAACTTCCCCTTCTTTATGAGTTTAAATAATGGGACATGCCTGTTGTGGCCTAGGAAACGAAGCGGTTAAAACAACAACCATCCCATTCAAGCTTTGCATTTGCTTGACGGTGCAGGGAATTTGCATATCTTATAGGCCGGAACCTTACAAGGGTTAGCTTCGATCTATTTAGTGCTTACTGAAAGAGTTAGTTATACGTTCAAAATGAGCAGTGGTGGTTGATTCATCAATTGAAAGGCTAAGTACATCACCTTGAATGACACCACAATGAAAGTAATATTAATATAATTCCATAAATTTATATTTGAGCAAGGGGTGATTCCAAATGTTGAGAATTTCATGACTTTATTTTATGAAAACAACATCGCAGTAAGGATTATGAAAGAACCTAAGGCTCATAAGATCTCTAGAAACATGCTTTAAAAGTTCTATATAAAAAGGAAAATTTATCAATAATGTAGAGATGTTGGCTGATAGAGTAGATATTAATACAGTAGCGGATTTGTTCACTAGGAGACTAGCTCGATCGGTTCTGAACTGATCAGAGGAATGAGATTAAGATTTTATAGTTGACCCTATGTACTAGTGCGAGACTAAATAGTCGGTGGTATGCACCAAGGGAAATTTGTAGTTTGTTACATATATCCAACTTTGTAGTCAAACTTGCCCATAATAAGATGTTTGATTTCTATTATATAATTTCTTATATTATTATATAATTAATTAGGTGATTAATTAAAGTATATTAATACAAAAATCTTTAAATAAAATGTTATGTGGTTGTAGTTGCAAATTGTGCAATAGTGAGTAATTAATAATAAAATAAAATGTTATGTGATTGTAGTTGAAAATCTTTAAATAATATTATGTTTTAAATATACATGATCAAGATGTTTTAAGAAAGCATATCAATGCATCTGTTGAGATCAGAGTATGTTTCACTCTCCAAATGTTGAGCAAGTATACTCATGGCTGTTGCGATACCAATGGGTTACGTACTCATAGTTATTGGATAACTATGGAATGACTCCTCTGAGAGTATCCTTTTTGCTAGTAACAACTAGGTGAAATGGGACATCGTAGAGTGACAATGTTACACAATTCCCTTGATTTGAGAATATTATTTAATTTTAATATTAACACTCTGCTGTGATTATAGTTAAACATGGCACGACAATCCATCGAGCGACTATAGTTGGGTCAAAGCTAAAGCATTGGGAGTGAAACACTACTAAATAGAGGATTCGTCGCCCCAGTTGTGTGAGGCTAGTATGATAGTCAATTATAGTCAACCCAAAGTCAAACTCTTAGGGTAGAGTAGTACAGTTAATATTAAATATTATTATTGAACCAAGGACTTCTTTTGGAAAAATTTATTTGAATGTGGATAATATTATAATTTTAACCAATACCAAATTCCATATATCCTATAATAATTTTAACGCCCCGTAAATTTATCGCTTTGCATTTGAATATTTAAATCATTTTTAAATATATTTAAATAATGGATTTAAATAACCAAAGATACATATTTTATGTATTAATTAATATACTAAAATCATTTTTATATTTTGTTTACCAAAATAATTAGTTCAAATAAAAAAATGTAACCGAAAAATGTTTTTCAAAATTTTGACTTTTAAATATCGAAAAGTCGTCGAAAATGTTGTGCACATTTTGTATCACTCATATTCACATGCATACATATGTACACATATCCTATGATAATTTAATCCATGTGTTAAGGTTAATAGTCAAGTTTAGTTTAAAGATAAAACATGATTTGACATAAAATGCATAAAAATATATAATATAACCTTAAAAAATTAATAAAGCACCACACCATCACCTAAATCACTCTAGGTAAGTATTCAAAATCATGTTAAGGAGGACCTAGAGGGGGTAACGTGTGTAAGGAAGGTATTGGAGAGGATGGAGCTTCCATAATTCATGAACACTTTATTATATTTAATTCCTATAGTCAATTTACAAAACTACCCTCCTCGTTTCCTTTAAATACACCACATCTCCATACTTTCTCACTTTACATTTTCATTTCCGTATTCAGTTCTTCCTCTTCATGTCTACAAGTTCATCGATGGCTTCTAGTTACTGAAAATAACAAATTTTCCATTTCATTTTGAAGTTAAAACACATAAACTAGCTCCTTGCTTCTCTACTTCACTCCACCTATCAAACAAGACCCATATCTCCCACATTCCCACCATGGCCGATCCCTATATGGTCTAGGTAGAGGCTTTAAAGCGATACAAAGTACACTAAATCAAGTCAAGTGCATAGGAAAGCTTAGTTCTTGTGTTGTTTAAAGAGATAATGCAATTCCCGTAAAGTTAATAAGCGTTTAGGTGAGTAAAGCTTCAATGTTTTCAAACTATATTTGTGTTTATCTTATAACTATTGAATACATGTTATATTAGTGAAATAATAGTTTGGTTGTTGGATTGGTTTGTTGCTTGAAAGTTAGTCACTTTGAAAAGTTAGTAAGCAAATCATAAGACATGAAATTTTAGTAGTTAAATTTTTATGTTTGTAAATAAATGCTTGATATATGTTGTATTATTGTAAATCACCATCTATATATGCTCATACCACTGCTGATGTATGGTTGTATGGAAAATGACATAAACCATTTTGCCGAACTGCCCGTATAGCGATAGTCGCTATATCGGCACTTTCGGAAAATCACTGTTTATCGAAACCGTTTGGTTTCATTACCATGCTTGGATTTATTTTATAAGTTATGCAAGTTTTTGATTAATGATGTTTTCAAAAAAATTATTGTTTTAATAATTATTATTTAAATTTAATTAATTATTTTATTAATAAGGATTAAAGTTAAATAATTAACTTATTAACGATGTGCTTTAAAAAACTAATCACTTGATTAATGATGTTTTGAAATTAATTTATGATTTTATCTAATAATGTTTTAGGTTATTTCTCTTAATAATGATGGATTAAAGTTAAAAAACTAACTTGCCAATGATGTTTTTAAATTAATTAATCTTTTTAACTAATGGCTTTAGAAGATAATAAATTTGTTTAACTTTAATCAATCTTTTCATTAATTTTTTTTACGATTAATGAATCATATTTTTAAACAACGAGATTTAATTATTTATAAATTAATTTAGTTAATTATATTTAGATGTTATTAATTAATTAAATTAATGATGTTTAAGGTAATTTGCTTTAAAGGTTATTGAAGTTAACTAATTAACTTAGTTAAAAAAAATTTAAAGTTAATTAATCAATGTAATAAGGATGTTTTAAGTTGTTAAATCCTTTTTATAATGATGATTCAAAGCTAGTGAACTCTTTTAACAAAATGTCTTAAAGCTAATACTTGAAATGTGAGACCAAGCATGAATTCGGATTTTTTTTAAAAAGTCTGATTCATTTATGAAAATGAATTAATTTCCATAAAGCAATTTACTTATATGGAAATGATTTAATTGTATAATTAGCACTAAACATTGAAGAAGTAGACTTATCACTATTTCGAAAGTTAAAAATAATCGAGGGACATTTGTTTGAGGTAACACTATCTTGAATTATTTGGTATTATTGTTAACCAAGAAATAGTGCAAGTTTGAATTCGATGAGTGGTGGTAAGTATACATGACTTAATTTCCACATATGATAGTTTTATATCCTTGATAGTTGGTTTCACGGATATTGGTTACTTCAGCTTCTTTATTTTCACCATTCTAAAACGACTTATTGCTCAGTTGAGCATTGATATCCTTTGTCGAAAATGACTAGATCCAAAGTGTGAGAGGAAGCCAAGCTATGTGGGATTGCTCCCATTAGAGTACTCATTTTATTTGAGTTGTCCGAGAGTTGTAGGTCTTTCTTGGGCTCCTTTGAAGACGACGTCCAGGAAGGAGGATTTCATCTTCTTAGTTATCTATTCCACTGTATTATCTAGTTTATGTAAGTGTATTTTGTTTCAGTGCATATAAAGGCAGGATGTTATAACTGCCTCAGCTGATTTGTAGTACTTTTGTGTAACTCTGATATCTCCTTGTTAAAAAGTAACCTAATGTACTATTGACTATTATGTTTTATTAGTAGTTTCGTATATATAGCTCTTTATTTTAACCCATGACGATTCAGCTTTTCGATTCTTTTAAGCAACGACAACGAACACCGAGGATGTGTTTATGTGTCATTCCTATGGGTCAGAAATGTGGGTCATCACAAAAATATAGTTTTGATGAAGAGAAAGAATTCAAGTTATCTTTAATAAGAGGCACTGCCTAAGAAAATGTGAAATTGGATTTTATCAAAAAGAACTGTAAGTGACAAATTTGGCCAAAATGTCACAAAATTGGCTAAGCTGATGTATGAACAATAATATTTGAATTGTGTAATATTAATCGTTGATTGAATTCACACCATTGAGTCTCACCACTGCATTTGTGAATTCATCGAAAAAAAGATCTTGCTCAGGATTGCTCATTTTTAATTCCAGGGTTTCTTTGAATTTTAAAGTTTTCACAAAGCACTAAGGCTCAATCCAATCAAGTATGTAGCATCTACCAATTTCGCCATATCCTTCTTTTATACTTTTAAAGATGGGTCTAAATGTAATTTTACCCTAGTTTTTCATTTATCTTGGAACCATTGAGGTTCATTATGTAATGATTCCTATATTAAATTTTTTTGTATGCCTATTTAATATTTTGGGTATCCCTTCTCAATCCACCTCTATTATATGAATCATCTTTGTTTCAATTAGAAATGATTTTATCATCGATGTATCCACAATTTAACATAGAGAGGTATATACCACACATACATACATGCATATATATATATCCCTCTAAAAACCATATGATTTGATTATTTTATAAAGTAACATAATTAATTATATTAATCAATATCTAGATGTATATATGAAAGTTAAATATACACCTATCTATATACGATGTCCATATATATTTAAACGGGTATTAAGTACAATTAATTTCTTTAATAAGCTTTTGGAAATAATTATCCATATAATATAAGATAAAGCCAACAATAATAAATGGGAGGAGGAGACATGGACGAGATCCAATAAATGGGAATTAGAAAGAAAGTTTTAAAAGAGAGGAATATCTAAAGGTATCCTGCTCTAAATAAAAATATAACCTTTGCTCAGTAGTAAAATTGATTGCCTCATTCTCTTTGTGCATTTTTTCTCCTTCTTTCTTCTTTCATTGATAGCCAACCCTACCTCTTCCATGGCCAAAATTATTTTTCCATTTATCCAACGTGGATCATCTGATTCTAGCAGGGTTTGGATGTTGATTCTATGAATCTAAGGAGAATTTTCAAATCAAGCTGCCGCTAATAGACCAGGTCTATAAGATACAATTTTCTTTTACATTTCCATATTTTGGTTCATCCTTATGACCATATATATATATATATATCTGTGTGTATGTGTTATTGCCATTATTGTAATTATAACTAATGTAACAGTTTAATTAGTTAGTTAAATGTTCTGTTTAGTTCAATAAGACAGTTTTAAATAAAGACATGTGTTTGAGTGTTTTGGTTTTGGCCGCATATGTTAAAATATATGTATAACTATTTTATAAATGTAAAAATCATTTTTAATGTTTTTAAATAAACATTTACTGATTTTTAATCAACTTAAAGCATGAGACAGATTGATGTCATGTTCCAGACTAATACCATATTTTAAATTAATATATATGTTTATTGGATCTAAATCCTTTTTGGCAGTTTAAATAAACAAAATATTTCTGTCCAAAATATTATTTATAACACATATTCAAAATTTATAATAATATAGTTAAACTTTGAATTTTTGAGTTTAAAAAATAAAATACATATGTGGTTGGAATTATAAAATCATTTTGACTATGCATTACATCTAATGTTATTATATATATTTTATAATAAAAATATTAATTAAATTTAAGATATTTTATAGTTTTGAATTAATGCCTTATATTTAGATCTAGCATTTGATATATGATTACTAATTCAAAAGTTAGATATTTTAATTTTGGATTTGGTTTTGAGTTTGAAAGCTGTGCTGTAATCAGACTATATTTGGTAATTTTAGAAGATTATACCTATAGTTTCATGAAACATAAATTTAGATAATATAATTTTTATATTTATATTTTATATCAAATAATTTTAATAATACTATTAACAAATGTGCATATATATATAATGCTAAATATATATATATATATATATATATATATATATATATATATATATTGAGAGAGTGATTCTATATTAGAGGGTCTTTTTTGAGCTTGCATACTTGACTTTTTAGGCACATAGGATAATCATTTACATTTAGAGTAGTTCGCATACAATAGTAATTGTTAGTCAAGTATCAGTATGGCACAATTTAAGGCATTACATGATCGACCTTACAACGCTTCTTCATGTTGGTAGGAATTGTTGAGAAACTGATACTAGAGACAGGTATGATAAGGGAGGCTTCAGAGAAGATTGAGATCATTTGGTAATTAATGAAAGCTACATAAGATAGACTGAATAGCTATTTTGGTAAGTGGAGACATGATTTGCAGTTCTTTTTCAATAATATAGTGTTTGCCAGATTTCTCTACCGAAAAATACAATTCGCGATAATAAGAGGAAAGTTGGCATCGAGATTCGTGGGTCCTTTTCCAATATTAAAGAGATTGGAATCCTAGAATATATAGTAGACTTACCTTAGAAGATGACTAGTGTGCATGATGCGTTCCACATTTCACATCTTAGGAAATTTGTGCAAAGACTCAGGCCTGACTATTACACCAGAATCCATATCTACTGGATGATATTGAAATTAAACTTGAAGTATCAGGACCTTGTAGGGCTATTCGTATAGTTGAACATAGTACAAAGCAGCTTAAGAGGAAGACGAAAAAGTAAATAAAGTGTCAATAGAGCAAAAGCGATAGGATAGTATTAGGAAGACCAAGGAGAGCATGAGCACTACTTATCCGGAGCTCTTTACTTGGTAAGATCCATTTTATCATTAGCTTCTAGACTTAGCATTTTGTGTTGTTTAGTACTAGTACCATGCATGATAGGGTACTTTCTTAGGTTTATTTCTTTCTTGTGTGTGCATGGTTTATGATCGTTATACTTATTTGACTATTGTGCATGCTTGGTGTCTATTTTGAATGATTGGAATTTTAGGGGTGAAATTCCTGAGGGTAGAATGTAATGACCTACCATTTTACATATCGGTGGGTCATAAAAATATTTTTTTATGACCAAATTGGGTTCAAATAAATTATAAATTTGGAGAATTTTGAGTATTGATATTTTTGACACTTAGAATAAATTATGGACGATTCTAACCCTAAAAGCCATGCGACGCCTATAACTTTTGATAGAAGCCAAACTAGGGTCTGAAACCACTTCCAAATGAAAGATTTGATGGTCTCATTCTATAGTACAGTCATAATAGATTTTTGGACTTATGTTTAAAAGTTATAACTGTTCAAGTTTGAATAGTTTTAGGTAGATTAGTGGGTAACTAACTCAGCCCTTAATTTAGCTTGCTAAGTATTAATATTTGGGTTAATAGCAGCATCCCTAACATCCACTAATCACTTTTTTATCTTCATAAAACATCTCTAATCTCTATTAAACCTTTCTCTACCTAAAATTCATCATTCTCTTAATTTAACTAGCCTTAATCACTTAATTAGTGAGTAACTAGCATAGAAATTAGCAAGGGGCTTTGAGATTTCATAATTTTTGCCTAGAAAATGTGTAGCTACTATCAAATTCAGATATGCTCTTATTTTGGTGATTTTGGTTTATTCTATACCCATAAATAAGTGATTTATGTTCTCTTACTTTACTATATATGATGATATATGTTTGAAATGTGTTTTTAGCTTGTTTTAAGAAATAAAAATATACCTTTTGAACCGATCTGAACTTAGTATGGCTTATGATGAATTCAAAAGGGTTTAATTTGATTTTTTCTTCTTTGTCTATGATTTGAGTATTGGTGTCATTGCAAGAATAGTTTGCATATGTTATGTTTGATCTTATTTGGTATACATAATGTTGTTAGAAAACGCCTATCAATGGTGAAATCAGGTTGAAATTGTTCCATTAGATTGAATCTTGTGCATATGGATTAGCCAAACAGTAGGTCATCTAAAGATGGTTATACAATGATAAGATATTCAAATCAATGGAACAACGTTGGATAGATTGTTCTTAGAGTTGGATGGTCATTTTAAAGGGTGATTTTAAAAAAAACATCTTTTTAATACTTTACATAAGATCGCATTTTATGTTTATATGAATAATCAATTTTAAACTAAATCATATTTAGCATTTATTAATAACAGAGTTTAGGAAATAGTTTAATTTATTTAATATTATTTATTGTTGGTTACTGCTTAATAATAATATTTTATTATTAACTAATTTAAATTTATTTTAATAATTAAATTTTAACCTAATATTATGTTTTAATATTTTTACTAAGTTCATATTCTTGTCATAAACATCATAAATATATTAAAATAATAGTCTAATATAGGAGCAAAATAGGAACATGTGTATAATTAACCGTTGTGGCTTGTGGTAATAAATATATATGTGATGATCAAATGTCAATGATGATGTTAAAGGGATACACATATATAATTAAATTTACGATTACACAAACATAAATTATAAAAAAAGATCGACCGGTTATTTTAATCAACATTCATATTTAAACACACATCTGTGTCTACATATGTATGTGTATGTGTACATATATATGTAATTTTATTTAAGATATATACATATACAAATATTTATATGCATATACAAAATTTACTTTTATATATAGTAATCAATTATCAGATTACACGGATAATAATTTTAAAATTCAAATTTTATAGTGGTTTGACCTTTTAAAATAAAAATCACTTTTTAAATAGTTGCAACCGTCATCAAAAGATAACAGAATGTTTAAATAAAACCTTGTAGATTTTTATTGTTCGAAAATTCAAAATACGTTAGACTTTTAAATAAAATAAAATTATTATTTTTATTTACTATAAACCAAAAGATTTAAAAGGTTAGTTTTATTTTTAATGAAATTTCTGTACAAAAATTAATACACACACACACTCATATGTGTGTGTGTGTATGTATGTATATGTATGTATGTATGTAGTGATGTATATTTATATGTATATGTATGTATGTATGTATGTATGTATATATCAGTTTTTTAGTCATAAACCGAGAGCTGAACAATAATTTTTGTTTGAAATAGTTAGTGGAAGTCAGGGACTAAGGAATTTGGAAAACATAAAATAAAATTTAGGAATCAAATTGATTTGGAGGATTCTTAATAGCAAAGGAGTATAGGTAAAATAAATCAATGAGAAGCAGTTAAAAAAATCTATCTTTCTGAGAAATACATAGCCTTTCTTCAACAATTTTGGGACTTGGGTGTTTCTACTAAAACTAAGAGTGGAAGTAATGAGATGCATCAGTTAAAGAATTGTAGATGGAAATTTAACTTCATTGTGGATTAACCCATTGCTTCAAGGTTGAGTTTAATCAACAAGCTAAGAGAAGACATAATGATCAGAGCAAGGGGGAAGGAACGGTTAGCTGGGAAAATCTTTAAGAATAAGGGGTGGAAAATAGAAAAGCTAAATTTCTTAAGGAATGTGAGATGAGAAACTCAGGTTATAAAACTACAATCTTGCAAAAATGAAGACTGTTGGTGTTGGCTAAATTTTAAAAAGGAAATTACACATTCGGAGAAATTAGAATGAGTTGAGAATTAAGCATAATGTAATATCATGGGCTAACTTTGTCTGAATAAATGTGCACACACCGAAAATGGCAGTGTACCTTTACAAAGCAATAATCAACTCACATCCCACAATAGCCAATCATCCAAAGAGACACTGAAATCAACCCAATATGTGTTTTGTGTAATTGTAATGTAGAGCAAATAACCACATATTTTCAAATGTAAATATAGTGCATATATATGGAAATGGAATGGAAGCATATTACAATTCCTAACAAATCATACAAAAATACCTAGTATGAACACAAAATTATTTCATACAGAACAAAAATTATAGTAAAATTTTCAAAGAAAAAAAATCATAGAACATAATAGAAGATATGTAAACAAAAAATGGATCTAGTTAATCTCAGTGTAGAAAAATTCAAAAATATTGTAGCAAATAATCCGTAAGATGAAACAACACAAAAAAGGTGGTTAGAGTTTATACCAGCTTGAGTTGGAAATGATGGTAAAGAATGGTCATTGCTTGATTACTTTATGGGGTTATTATTATGTTGGCTACCTTCGATCGGTCTTTGCTTGAGTCTAGACAACTTGCGACCTTGCATGAAAGTTCAATTTTGAGTTTTACTTTTCAATTTTGTTGCATTTGAAATTTAAGTGTATAATTAAAGGGGTATTTTAAATAAACTAAAGGGGTGTTGACTCCATCTCATTTTTGAAGAGCGTCCAAAAAATGAGTTTTAGATGACAGTTTTGATTATGACCACATGTTGTTTTATGAAGAGAAAAGAGTTTATTTTAAGCCGATCCTATATTGGAGATGTATATAATGTAAATATGTACATACTTTTTAGTATTAACAAAGGAAAGTTTTACCTCATTCAAAAAGAATTTAAAAATCGAAAACTATTTTATTATATTAGATGTAAAACATTTATTTTGATTAGATAAATAATCTATATATACACACACACATGTATGCATGTATGTATAAAATTTCTAGTTCAAAAAAATAATGGTACAAAATTTTTTAAGCTGAAATCAATTTCATGAATATATATATATATATATATATATATATATATATGTATATGTATATGTATATGTATATTTAAATGCTTTCATTATTAATTAATTGTGAAAAAATTAAAACAATATTTATTTTTCTAAAACATGGTCAAATGTAATTATATAATAATCATATATATGAACATTAATGTACATTTATATATATTAAAATATTTAACAGATGGTTACCTCTTCCTTCTGATCTTACTGATTCGAACACCTCGGTTTGTAGTTATTTCCTCAATCTCCTTAGGCATAGGTTGAAAGACCATCTCCTTAGCTTCACCAATGTTTATTGGAGGCTAGGGTTTGGTTGGTTGGTTGTATATATAATGAGAAGGGACTCCATATTTATAACCAAACAACTATTAAATATCTTTCCATTTTCTATAGAACCACGAGAGACTAAGTCCACTTTGCCCCCTGCTTGTTATAGTTGGCCCTATATTGACCATTGCTTAGTCAAAATGCCTAGTTGGCTCCTTTGAATCAACCAATTAATTATTCTATTTAAGCTAACTTTTCGATTGAACCGACTTACAACCTTTATACATCGTTTTGATTGATCGTTAAGTTTCTAATAAATAACTAAAATGCCACAAATTTTGAATATAATATTTATATTAATTTTACTAAATAATACCATTTATAAGTTAATTTTACATTAGTCAGATTCGAAAATAACTAATAGCTCAGTTAGGTTGACTCTTAGGTGTCAACTTGGCCTCAGTTAACATATATAGAAAATTTTAACACTGAAGTGTGTGTGTACAAACTTCACTGAAATACAATATCGACCACAAGTTCAACGCTTACAGATTATTAAGCAAAACATAATTTCTAGTCAATAATAAGCTCACTTACTAATGTCATTTTGTACACATATTCATTTTGTCATCACTTTATCACTTAGATATCCATAATTTGGTCTACAGTCAAAAAATATATTAAATTCCATATTTAAATATGTAAGCAACTTTGAAGTCCTTGGTTAAATACAGTAACATTTATTGATTAATTAATTTACTCTAGCCAATGATTTTAACGTTTAAGTTGTATACCAATTACGATGACATTAACCTTCTATAACAAAGAAGGTGAATTCTCTATTATGTAGTGTTTCATTTCTAGTAGTTCAACGTATACCCAACTATGGTCGTAACAACGTTGTTAACTATTGTCGTAACAACGTCGCTATGCCAAGTATTTAAACATAATCAAAGTACAGCCAAGCTACTCAAGATCGACGGTACCCTTAAGTTAGAAGATTACTTGTGCATCATTGCCATGCTATCATCTATTTTGACTTAGTTATATTAACTTGTAGTTATAGAAGATTTTCATCAAGTTGTTCTGTGATTGTACCAAACAACCATAATTATGTAACCTTTTTTGTGCCCCAACGATCATGAGTAATTTACCATCCATCTTATAGAGAGCATTATGTATTCTAATCACAAGGGATATATCAATATCTTTTTCTCTATACATCCTGACGAGGAACTTTTAAAGAGTTTGTGTTTTTTATGTCCATTCAACACTCATAGTTATGAACACATTCTTAACTATGAGCGATAAAATGCTACTACTAAGGATATTATACTTATATATGTTTAAAGTAATTAATTTGTTATCTTTATCAAATTATAACAACACATATAATAGGAAAAAAACCAAAATCATGCTTCATTTGGAAGAAGACTGTTTGCAAAGTTAAGTTTATATACCAAAATGCATAATTGACCTTAAGACACACCCTTAACTCTATAATTGATGTGGATCCGAACAATACCATGTGCATGAAGGATGGTGTCTTGATCATAATGTGATTTTGGATTCAACTTGGAACAAGTTTGGGGTTATTAGACATGTTTTGGACATTTGCATGTGAACTGAGACAATTTTGGAATGTTCGAGACTAAAGGATGGACTTAAGAAAAATATGTCTAAGTCCTGTAATCAAATCATTGCAAATCGATTCAGTAGCCATTAGCACGATGCCGAACTGATAGAGTATAGCTGTGGGGAACTAAAGAGATTTCTTAAGTTTAAACAACTGATTCAAACTGTTAGCTAGGTATGGAGGAGTTTCAGAAAATTCTAAGTCTAAATCTAGCAGACCAAAATATAAGTCTATTAATGGATGACATCGAACTATATAACCAATCTAGTAGTGAACCAAGTATAGACGAAATGATGTGGCCAATTGGAATTAGAAAAACATTCTAAGTCCAGGATACCATCTGACCATTTATATGGTTTATTGGTACCAACGTTTAGGTATCGAACTGTAAAAATCAGTCTGGTACTAAGCCATTTGGCTAAGTTAATAAAAGTTGGCCAAAAAGAAGAGGGAGGACCTAGGATATACTATAGGTTCAAGATCAAGCATGCAACTTGCGAAGCATCCGATGTTGATGACCAATGATTGAGCAGGTGATTCTATATTTAGAGATAATCGATGGAGTGGAAAAGGATAAGTTCTACTCTCGGTTCGTATATGTGATAAGAAAGCTTTGATGGTAGGCCTTACGATGTATGCCATGTGGTTAATTATATCAAGCAGAGGTGCTCACCATCATATAGATTATGGCCAACGGTAGCACGACGAGTTTTTGTAATGGAAAGGTTGATTGTATAACATTTCAATCAATACACAAAATGATGTGTCATCATATTTCCAAAATTCAAACTTTGAGGATGAAAGTATGTCTGATAATTATATTATGACTGTCTATATTTATATTTAGTATCAGAGTTAAATACATTTTGACATGCTAGTTGACTAGTGTAGTGTAGTACATCTTTACCCATGATATAATTTAGCATAGTACATTATATGTGCTTACTTGTTAGATTGAGGAGCAGGTGAGGTATAATTTGTATGCATGTCCTTTATTTATAACCTTTAGGTAATTTTTATGAGTACATTGAGAGTCGTGTTTGGTGATAGCATGTACAGTTGTGCATATAATGAGTTAGAGGCTGTTTGAGAAAAAATTTAGGTAAACACCTAATCGGGTTGTAAGTGGAGAATAAGTGAAGAAATTAAATGGGAAATACAATAAATAGTACATAAGAATTTATAGTGGTTCTCCAATTCTCTGGCCTATGTCCATTTAAACTTTGTTAATGATTTTTGAGAGATTTTATAGACTATGCTCTTACAACTCTTTGCTCACAAGTCGATGAGAATCTAATGGAGTAACAATGTAAAATCAAATAATTCAGAATGCTGATAAAAGTTCTCAATTTTGTGCCTTCTTCTCCTCCTATTCATAGACATAGACCAGCGAAATAAGCTGGGTATTTACTACCCATGCTCTCTACGTTCAGAAGGAGGTTCAGGATGAAGATCGTGGCCGCATTCTCAACATGATGGTCAACTTAGTACCAAGTTGTGCTCCACAACTCCTTGCCGAGCCATAAGTTATTCTATTTTCTGAGCATTTGGTTTCATTAGTTCATTCTCTTGAGTGGACAGCTATTGGTCAATCTTCCTTATCTCCAGTGCTTCACTTTGTGTTTAGTGCATTGCAGGTTCGAACCATGAGTCGGTACCCAGTTAGGGGCTTCTACTCCATACTGATTTGACACTTGGCTTAATTATTTTGATTAAGTTTTCTCTCTATGACTTGGTTTATTTGGAATATGGCAATTCTTCAGACTTTGACTAGATTTTGGCTCCCAAAGTTAGGATTCACAATTTTTGTTTTTTTACCATTCAATGGTTTTGACTTGTCCATATATGGCATGGTTCAAAGGCAGGATAAGACTTGCCCCTAACCTATACCTTGTTACCAACAATGTATGCTTTGGATCAAGAAAAGTCGTTGACTTCAATTCCGGTTCAAATAGATATCTCTGTCCTCCAAACTATTTTTGGATAGTGGTAAGTCTTCTCTGGATCATCATAGAACTTTAAACAGTTACAGATTCATATCCTTTTGATGGTTTAAAAGTTGAAGTGTGTGGTTTTAAGTTTGTCGCTCGAGTTTTGGAAAATTTGAAAGTTCATTGTTTTAGTTGGATAGTCGGGTAGGATGGTTTCACTTGATTACATTCATATTCACTTTCAACAACTATTAATCCTATTTTTCTCTTTTTCTCTTTTTCTCTTTTTCTCTTTTCTTTTTTTATAATGCGGTATGAGTTATGGATCATGACTCGATACCAAATTTTGGTCTTATTTTTCTAAACCTGATCCTATACTTAAACTTTTTTACCCCTTCCTATTTTTTCATTATCTCTACTAGCCTTTAGAACTCGAAGCTTTTTTCCATTCTGACCATTAGATTCGATTCTTGTGCTTGGACTTATGTCACATTCCTATCGTTTAAGACATCATCTCTGACCGTCTACTGTTGTCACCTACATCAACGACTATCACACATGGTTGCCTGACCTTTCTAATTCCAATTAAGTTGATTTTCTTTCAAATTAGTTTGGGTTCGTCTGAAATTCAAGTTTTTAGGTCGCCTTCGAGATTGTCCTCACTTTCAAGTAGGTGGCGATTGATCCGAAGTGGCATTGGCGTGCTCAATTTGGCACTCTGTTGCTTGATTTCATCTCCTCATTATTTTGATTCATGGCCATTAAAGTTTGTTCTCGAGTGGCTTAGGACCTTAAAATTTAGCTATCTCTTCCTTTGAACTTGAAATTTTGTTCAAGTGCCAAGAGATTCAAAACCATGGAATGACTTAGATTTGAGCCTAGGTTGAAGTAAACTTTTAAGCAACTAAAAATGCATAGAAACTTAGGTCCAGCTCACGTCAATGGGCTCGACCTAAATTTCTATGCATTTATAGAGTTTACTTTAAGATAACCTATGCTTAAACCTGAGTCATTCCATGGTTTTGAATCTCTTATCACTTGAACAAAATTTCAAGTTAAAAGGAAGAGATAGCTAAATTTTAGGGTTCATGGATGCATGTTGGTCAATGATTAAGCCTTGATGGGATGGTTTCAGATAATGGTCAGATCGATTGTGCTTTTCAACATTTAATAGACATTTTAACCACCGCTTTAAACTTGACACTTCACTCTGGTACAGCTGCAAGGAGAAATCCCATATCACTCCAAACAATGGTTCTACTATCATAAATCATACGATAATGGGTAAAATTTGACGCATGATTCTGTTATGCAGCGGTGCTCATTTTCCATCTCGGGGGAGCTATCTATGTAGAATGTTCACATTCATCGTGCTCTGCAATTTGACACACATTACATGGAATGTAATGCTTATCTTTTCCCCTTCAATGTATAAGATTGGTCAATGCACATTGACATCCGTTGGGTCTAATACATTGGCTACACAGGGTTTTATTTCAATATGGGAATCAAATTTAATTTCTACCCGACCTTGCTCATTGGTGAAGTTTTGATAGTTATGGATCGTAGTACTCATCACGTATCTCAGTGATAAGTAAAGGTCCATCAACATCAAAATTGGTTTCATTGGCAATAGAATCATATTTAGATTCCACTTCAACATCTTGCATGCCATCAACTTCGTCATCCTTCCAGCCTCAATCACCTCGTCGACCAACATGGAAATTTCTAGAGGTCGTTCCTTTCATAAGAACGGATAAAGCTTCATGGGAATTCGCCTCCTCAAGTTGATCTCAGGGATGCTATAATTCTAGAAAACCCTCCAGACTCTCCCGCGTCCAATTCTAGATAATCGATATATGTGCCTATCCGAATGTGTCCTCCCATTTATTCACTTTTTTCAGCTTGTGCTCCAATTCATGAAGCTTGCCCCCTGTCCAGCTTCACACAAATAGTTATGCTTCATTACATAGCATGTATACGGTCTTTTTTCATCACTTGGGCAAGAGCGCCGATACTGGAGGAGATTCGTTATTTGTACATTTTCAAGAAGTGGAAAGAGACTCTTCCTCACACTTATCTACAGTCATCTAAGGGTTGTTGTATCATTTTTGGTATTTGGAGCAAAGTTAACTATTTCAGAGATGAGTACTAATGCGTGTGCCGCCGTCCTGGCTTCGCTCAAAAATGGTTGTCAAGACATGGGTTTTACTATTATATACCATTTCAATAACATTAATTCATATGAATTGCTAATCTTTTTAGTTCATGAATTCTTAGATATTCCAAGGAGGCCAGCTAGTGTGGTCTTGGCAAGTACTCTCCAAAATTTTTACCCTATTCCCATCGAAGAGCAGGAAATGAGATACCTGTCGACAGATAAAAGAATGTGAGACTTCAATCTCTTGGACCACAACCGTAGTTTGGTCCTTGCACTAAATGTTTGTGAAGGTGTCCAACCCACTCAGGAGGCTAAAGAGACTGCAGACATTCCCCCATTTGAAGGCACCAAGTTAATCAAAAGAGAGCGGGGAAGGATGGAAATAAGGACATCACCATAGGAGTAGATTATGGTAGCGATGATAATAATGATGATGATAGTGACAATGAGGGCAGAGGTGATGGTGAGGAGGTAAACTTCGACCATGAGTCTATTGGTGAGGCGGGTGGTGATCAAGTACCACTCATTCCCCGTCGGCCAAAATTAAATATTATCTCATCTCATGTAGCTCCAACACAATATTCAGCTTCGACTAAAGAAGAGACACCAATCCTCCCATCTGGAGATATACTTAGCTCGATAGGGAGCATACAAGTAAGATACCATCTTGTGGTATCGACAACATCAGCCTCAATGATATTGGTTCTTCTATTCACCTGCCCGCTGATGTGCCCATTGCTGGTGGCGGGAGATAACCCTTGTTAGCAAACTTCAGTACCACGGTTTGTGGGGACATTAGGACACATTAATAGTTCAAATCACTTTGAGTCACTATATGTTTTCACAGCACGTGTTATCCTTCAGTTTTCAGGGATTAACTCGACTGTACTTTGATTTCTGGTCCCATGGACTGACAAGTTCTTTTTGATGTGCTTCAAAGCTATGGTGGTGAATACCAGAGGCATGACATGTTGCGTCTCCATCGCCAGTCTTCATATGAGTCTGATGCAAATAAGCATCGTAGAATAGAGCAAGAGAGGCAAGATAAAGACAACAAGAACCGTAATGACTGTTATGGAGGATCTGGTATGAACTTCCCTTCTCAACACAAGGCTCGTTCTCCTTTGCCCATTAGTTTGGATCTATACTCAAGGAGGCTTGATCCCATCCCTTTTACTCAACTTCTTACTATGCCTGTCTTGATTCCACCTGCCACGCAGTCGATAATGTCTATTCAAAAGACTAAGAAATCCATTCAACCATCTAGGTCTTCATCTTCTAACCCTTGCTGATGAAGGCATGGCAAAATCCAAATTATTATTTTTTCAACAGCGATGACTGAACCTATTTCAAATGAACGATTTACTGTAATGTAGAAAGCCTTTTCGAAGCTCTATTTTGATGGAATCTACTTAACTTGTAACTTGAAAATTATTGCTCCTCATGTAAGGCCAAAGGTCACTACTTATGTGGGTGACACTTATGAACAATATTACACATGGAGGAGGTTTGAAGAAGCTCTCTCTGATGTTATATATAAAAAATGGTGGCCCTCCAAGGGAAGGAGCTAATAGAGAAAGATAATAAGTGCATTATCGACAATCTAGATAAAGAAGTAGAGAATCTTTGGACATATCAGGTAGCTACAGAAAAGAAGTTAGACTAAGAGAAAAAATATTTAAAATAACAATCTAAAAGGCAACATAATTAGATCGAATTTACACAACATAAGAGTCACACTCCTACACTAGAAAATGAAAAGCTTCAAAAGACTATAGATGATAAAGCCTTGGAAATCCAAATATTGAAAGCCGCGTTAGAAGCCGAAAGTAAGGAAAAAGATGAAGCCCCCAAGAGTATTGTGATAAACTATTGGATGTCGGACAAGCGCAAAAGGAAGCTAAGCTTCAGGTGAAGACGGCTGAGTATCAAGTCAAGACTGAGATAGATCCTACTCTAGTTCGATTTTATGTGAAAGTTGTTTAGTCTAGAAACTTAAAGTGGCTCAACAAAGGGTATCCCAGGGCTTTAGCTATGGACTGGGAGGAAATATTTAGGTAGGAATGGGAGCACTCTAATGGCGCTGAGGTTCATGAGGAGGAGTTAAATTTTCTTCTAGAGAATGGAGATTTAAAGGGGCTTGAGATTGATAAAGTTCTTCCTACATCTGTGGTTGTCGCTGAAGTTGGTGTTCCTACCAAGGCCCTTCTCGAATCTAGCTCTTATGTTTTGGGTGAAACTTCCACTTTATTTTTGAGGGATCCATAGTAGAGACTTCAATGCTAAGGCGGCTACAACTGGTATCATTATCTCCTCCACACTAGGGCTTCATAGTGCCAAACCTATTGTTCCTCCGTCTAGTACTACTATGACTTCCACTACCGCAGTGACTCTATGTATTTCAGCTACTTTGACATCTTCAGGTGTCGTATAATACAAGCCAAGATATATAGAGTCATAATCCTTTTCGAAGCTTCCTATACTATCTCCCATCATGGTGGGAAACACTACAGAGACTCCTTCACATATGACCTTTGCCTCTCTTGAAGATAGATCATTAACTTCGCATGTGTTCGAGATATTTCACACTACGTCGGTTGATGTCTCTAATCTATATTTTTCAAATTTTCAAATATTAAGTCCACTTAATCTTGTCCCTTTACGGAAGGAAACTTATCTTCGGGCATGCATAGTACAGTGATTGAATTGTTTACGTCTGCCCCTACATAACCTCTAACCTATTTAGGAGATTCTACTCCTAGTCCTGACACTGCAATGATACATGGTTCGAACGAAGAGGCTATGGATGACCCTAACATGACACATGGGATAAAGACATAATCATCATAGGGGTTATTGAACATGCATCTGGGCCCTCAATGGGGAAGCAGAAAGGTTCGCAAATCAATAAGGTTGGAGAAATCAAGAAGGAAAAAAATGAACGATGTTCCTCCTCCTCTTTCAGTCTCATTGCCTATACCACCCATCGTCATCCGTGCTTCTTCTCCTACCCTAGTAGCATCCTAGCTGATGTTCCTCAGTCTCCAAGGAGTGATTATGATTATAATATCAACCCTAAGGTATATCTATCCAGGAGAAGAAAAGATGGAAGGTTTGGAAAAAGGCACATTATAATCTCTTCCTAGGAGAAGAAGGATAAGAAGAGGAAGAAGAGGAATACTTATTTATTGTCTTTTAATTTATTATTTCTTCGCTTTAGTTCTTACTTGTATATAGGTTGTTGTTGTGTGGGTTCGGTCCCCGCTTTTGCTTGTAAAGTTTTGTTAGTTGTTAATAAAATAGCTTTTCCTTCAGATTTCCATCTCATTTTATCTTATATAATTAGTCTTATTATATTTATTGTGATTACATCTAGATTAAAGCAATGTTACTATTTTTCACATAACTCTGTATGTATGAATAACTTCTTGACATCACTTAGTTGTATGTCATTATTTTATTTAGTCCATCATTTCCAAAACATCTCTTAGTTGGCGAACGAAATCATGATTGCTTGCCTAACTCAATAGCCCTCTTGATTTATCTTTAGTTGGGTACCATTTGACCAAAGACAAGGTTGGATTTCCCACATTACTTCCTATCTCTAGGGAGTGACGTTTTAGACATACATATATGATCTTGCCTATCCTTGGGCACTGATAATATGCATTTATCAGAAGTTGTCTCTTGGATGTCTACCTTTAGATGTCTGCATTTGGTCTCACATATCTCTAGGAATCGGCCATTCTTGGACAAGGAGATCCATTCTCCTGATGGATCCAATCTTCGGAATCCAAGGAGTAATATGCCTATCTTCATGCATCACAACTAGACCTTGCCAATATTTGGGATATGGCTTTAGGTTAAAAATATAAGGTGAATCATCAAGATTAACCCTGGTGTGATTATGCTCCTATGATCTAATTACAGGTTGGAGGAGTCTGTTGGTGCCCATCTATGGATACCTCAAATGATTATACTTTTTTTTAATCTAATCATGGATTGTAGGAGTCCATCGATACCCATCTTTGGATACTAGATATCTACATCTTCAAAACATAGAATATTCAATTTTCCTGTTTTCCAAAACACAAAGTTAAGCTATTGAGAATGTAATTCCATCGATCCCTAAAGCCAATTCATTTTATATATACAAGAACAACAGACTTTGCCTTCTTATATTAGACTTAATAAGGTATTTACAAAGATAAAACTAAAAGAAATAACACAGTCATTCGCCATTCCATGCCTTCAGAAGTGGGATTCCATCAACAGTTGCCAACTTGAATGTTCCATCTCCAAGCTTGTGATCAATGTCATGCGGAACTTCCCAATTCGGGCTGAAAGCCTTTGGACCTAGAAAGATTCATTTCAGAATGAGATCGCCAATTTCAAAGGTCTAATTCTCTATTTTTGCACTGAATTTTCATACGACTCTTTTTTGATGTACAACAACCCTTAAGTCGGCTTCTTCACACTTCGCATCAATCATATCAAAGGATTTGAGAAAGATTTCCTCATTCAATTTAGAATCGTAGTGTATTTTTCAATGAGAAGGCACTTCCAGTTCAATTGGAGTCATGGCCAATGACTCGTTGGCCAGAGCAAATGGAGTATGGACGGTCATGGACTTATGAGTCATTTGGTAGTCCCATAATGCTAGTGGTAATTCATCGACCTACTTGCCTCGATCTTTGTCAGTCGTTTCTCTAAGGTGGGTATGATGATTTTATTCAACACCTCCACATGTCCATTCGCTTATGGGTGTGCTACAATTGCAAATCTCTTTTATGTTTGGTACTTATTGCAGAAGTCCATTAATTCAGCATTGTCGAATTAGGCTTCCTCATTGGATATGATGGTTTATAGAATTCTAAATTCACAAATAATGCTCTTTACTATGAAATTGATCACTTTCTTTGCGATGATTGTGGTAAGCTTTTCCAATTTGGTCAATTTCATGGATTACCTTTAATTACCCTTAATTACTTCATTAAATAAATTAATTACTCCTTAATTAATTAACTTAATTAATCCCTTGATAAATTACACAAAGTAATTTAATCCAAATTATTTCCATTATTAAATCATCTTCAGTTAATTACATCCAGTAATTACCCATTAATTATGTTACTAAGTAATTACACTTCATTAATTACATTAAGTAATTACTTATCAAATCATCCAGAGATTAAATTAATTAAACTTAATTAATTACAATGAGTAATTAATTCCTTAATTACTTTGATTAAGTAATTATACTTACCCCATATCATAAATGATTATCCTTAATTAATTAATCTAATTAATTATTAAAATTAATCACATTAATTAATTATTTAATAATCATAGTTAATGACCTTCATTAACTACTAACAATTCTTTAATTACTTTTCTTAAGTAATTAAACTTAGATTATTAATTATTAATTACAAATTAATTTATCTTTAATAAGCCATCAATTAATCTCTAATTATTTAACTAAATTAAGTTTTAACTGTAATTTAATTAATCTTAATTACTTGATTAATTAATCTTTAATCATTAATTTAAAATCTAATCTTATCAAATTAATGATCCTTGATTTCAAATTAATTATTCCTTAAATAATTAATCTTAAACCTTAATTAATTAATTTAAAACCCTTAATTACTGAATTAATTATCCATACCATTACTTAATTAAATTAGTTAATTTTCTATTTTAATTAACTAAATAATTTAATGAATTTCAAATTATTAAATCCTAATTATCTTTAAGATAAAACTTTATTCTTATTAATGATTAAATTATCATTAACAAAGCATTTTAAAAAAATACTTTTAAATTTACTTTCAAATTTCATTTTAAATTTAAAATTTAAAATGAATACAAATTTAACTTTAACATAGTTTAAAACAATTCAAAACCCTTTTTAAAATCTCATGTTAAGGAAATACTTATTTTATAAAAGAAACTTAAAAGGATTTTAAAACCAAATTAATTTTTAAATTCAAACCATTTTAAAATACACTTAAACATTTAAAGTTGTTTAAAACATTTAAATTTAAAAACTTCCTTTTATTTCAAAACTATGATACAAACTAAATTTGATTCCAGATTAAACTTTGATTTAAAACTTGTTTAAATCTAACTTTGCATTTTAAAATCCAATTTTAAACTTAAACGACACCGACAGGTTAAAACCTGTAACACAACATTTCACCCAAGCCATCCTCAAATGCTTCGAGTCAACACACCCCCTACTTCGAGCTAAACACTCGATTTACTCGAAAAAAATTCGAGTAACTGTACTGATTCAAACCAGACATCACCAGAATCAAAGAGGTGCACTGTTCACACGCACGGTGACGCTGTTCAACTTCGATCATCGCCAAGTGCTTCTACACGTCGCCGATCATCCAGCCTCACTATCGTGATCATCATAATTCCCAGAATAACTCGAAATCGAATTCGATCTTTAACCCAAACCTGGAACACCCAAAGAAAAACCTGGAATCCACTTCGTTCTCGAAACTCCGACCACCAGAGCTTCTGGAACTCCGGCCAAACCTTCATCCACCCACATACTTCTAATTCCCAAAATCTTGTTGAACTCGATCAACCCAAGAAGACGTGCTGATCCAAAAACCCAACCTAGTTAAAACTAGGGTTACAGACTTCAAAAATCAACCACCACCTCCACCGTCCTTTGATCATCACCCTGACAATTTTCCCTTACTCTCCGATCACCCTTGCATCACCACTGGAAACTACAACCTCCCAGATCACAGAGATCACCACAAAATCCCAAATTACCATTTTCAGTTCAAACAAGAACTGCACCTTCAAACTAGTACTAAAAATTGTGAATTTAGTTTATAAATTCATAATTTTGAATGATGTTTCAGATTCTAACCCTGAAACATTGAATCATGGTATTTGACTTTTCACCATTTCAAAGTTTGATCCGCTGTTTATGATTTCCAAAGACATTTCCATGTTATTTTAACTTAAGTATAATTTTAAACTAAAGTTTGTGATTAAACAAACAAGTTTGATTTGAATCTTAAGTTTAAACAGAGATATAGCCTAAAGATTTTTAATTTAAATCAAAACATGAACCCGATAACTATAAAACAGAGAGGACTCAGATAAAACAGACATGCATACCATACATCCATATGTACTCAGCAGTATTTCATTTATATATGCACACAATACATATTCATTCCAGAAAACTTGCATGCCACCAAATAATTCAAAACCTTAACCTTTTAAAAGTGATGTTACTGACCAGATAGAGATGATGAACAGAGCACATTTTTGAAATAGC
This sequence comes from Allium cepa, assembly GCA_030765085.1. NCBI lineage: Eukaryota > Viridiplantae > Streptophyta > Magnoliopsida > Asparagales > Amaryllidaceae > Allium > Allium cepa. The sequence goes on from CM060937.1 coordinate 907,390,906, forward strand.
TTTGAAAACTCTTAAACTTGTTTTACTGAAATGCTTTTGCTCCTTTGAAAACTTTAAACTTGAATGCCTTTGAAAACTTTAGTGCTTGAAAAATGCTTGATTTAAAACTGCAGTTGCATGCAGGCTGGTTCATCTCAAGTTGAAGATGAATGCAGGCTGGTTCCAGATTGCAGAAAAATGATGAATTACAAGTTTGATTGTGATTTTCAAATTTGGTTTGAAAATGAAATACAGGGTTTACATTTGCAGGCTGAAGATTTGAGTTCAAATTTTGATTACAGGTTGTTTTTGAGTTGAGAATGGTTACAAGGATTTTGATTTCAGATTTGGAAAGTGAATTACAGTTTTCATATGAGATTTGTCTTGTTTTTTGGTTCTTGAGGAAGCGATTTACATATTTGTTTCTTTTTAATTCAGCTGAAGTTTTTCTTTAGTTTAGAATGAGTTGAGAAAAAGAAAAAGGAAATGGAGATGTATGCTTATATAAACTTAATTTTATGGTTTATTAAAAAAAATGAAAATAAAACATGACACTTGTCCCAAATATTAACATTTGTCATTTGAGTTGATTAACAATTAACACATGTTATATGATGCTTAGGAAAATAACACATGTCTTTTTAAAGTAATTAGTATTTATTTTAAATGTTAATAAAGGTTAATGTAAGACTATACCTAATTAATTAGTTAACAAGCAATTATTTATATATATATAATTTTAAAAGAAATAAAACCAATCATATTCATAAATAAACGTTTATACAAATATTTTAAAATCTAAAACAATTTAAAAATCTATCCTTTTAAATTTCAAAACTATAAATTTAAATCAAATTCAAAAATCCAATTTTAAAATCAAGTTATATATATATATATATATATATATACATACATACATAACTATACAAATTTAATTTGAAATAACAATTTATCAATTTTAAATAATTTATAAAAGAAATTATCTCTTTATTATAAATTAGTTATTTTCTTATATGTATTAATGTTTCATTTGTAAAATTGTGTTTTAAACTTATTTATATTTCAAATCATATTTGTCAAGCTGTATTTAAAAATGAAATAAACCTTTTATTTAAATTTAAACTTAAGCTAAGATAAATTTAAACAATTAAACATTTACCTTAAGTATTTAAAACCATTTAGTTTATTTATCAAATAGCTTTGAAAAGCTTAATATTAAATTAAATCAAATTTCCAAAAATATTAGGATTAGAAAATATGCCTTATTTGTTTAATTTTAAACAAAGCTTATCTATTTACAATATATACATATATATATATATATATTATAAATAGAAAACAATTTATTAGCTTTGAAAAGATAAAATTTACCAATTAAATATTTATTAAAGGAAGATTATTAAATCAATTCAAATCTTATTAACAAAGATTATCAAATCAATTTTAAATTAATATTTCCTAAAACTCCTGGTCATCACATGAATAAGGTGACTAATTACTAACGTGGATACATTTCTTTTATATAGTGAATGTTGTATGAATTTGTACTGAACAGACAAAGGAAAGAAAGTTACACTCGAAATTGTATTTAATTACAATAATAATCAATTGTAATAACAATGATTTAAATACGTGCATCTTTTTTGGCCAAACCATTGCGAAGCACGGGTTCACACTAGTTTAGTCAGTTATCCACTTGATTAAACTTCTCTCACATAGAATATAGCATTTCCCTTTAGTTCACTCATATTAGACTACACAGTCCAATTTCTAGGTTTTCTTCTCTATTAGTACTTTTACGTTCATCGTATGAATCTGACCTGGTCCAACATAAATTTGGGCCGTGGGAAATTGAATTTTTTTTAGAGATATAACTATGGGCCTTAGGCTTTGGTTTTGGAAAAAAATTCTAGCTACAACTTAGTTATATCATAATTCCATAAAGCTATAATTTATAGGACTTGGCCTCACACCAACTAAACATTGAAACACAAGCTCTACCATTGAGCCTTGTTATGCTTTGCATTCATTCACTAAGATAACTAAGTTAATTACTAATTTTGAAACAAAACAATTAAAAAATTGGGCCATATCTTCAAATTGGACCCTGGGACGTCGCTCGACTAGCCCGAGCCCAAGGTCGGCCTTGGTATGCATGTCCACTACATGTCATACATCGAAGCAAGTTAATAACATATTTAAACTACAAAAAAAACTTAATTTAACTTTAGGTCTCCTTTGAAACTTAAAAAAATATGCATATTTTTCACTATTTAGCATTTTCTACTATGCATTCTATAAGTGAGCAAGAACAACATTTTGACTTGTTCTTGTGCAAATTCAAAGTGTGTAGATGTATTTTTTTTAAGTTGCACATGCATATTTACAGAATGTTCATGTATAAAATCGTTGTATTATGAAAAAGATATATTTTCATAACAAGTTTCAAACGAGTTCTAGACCTGAATATGTTTTTTTCAGAAGCCTGAAATGAAAATTTATCCTTAAATCGCTTAGGTGTATGCATAAGATGAATGCAAAAACTCTAAGAGATGTGAAAACTTGGAAACTAGACCGAGCAGTCTAATATGAGTGACCTAAAGGTAATATGTCAAATTATGCGTGGGAGAAGTTCGTCCTATGGAGAATTTTATACATACATACATACATACATACATACATACAAGATATTTAATCAATTTTTCCCCAAATAACGACGATATGTTTGCCATAAAAGGATTTTGGGCCTATCTTTTATTAATTTAACAAATGTATTCATATCTCATTTACGTTGAGTGGGAAAAAATTCATTAGGTGTCATGCATGAATGCTTCTGAACGACCTGCACAACTCACATCCACTTATATGAATTAAATTGCTTAAGAAAATAATATATATGCAATAACTATGTTTGGAGAATTTGTATGCCATGTCTTGCAATTTTCATCTATTTATCGGCTGCATCACATATATTTAATCCTATATCATTATCTTATATACTATCTGTGATGTAACATCAATAACTATGGTAATCATATGGGTAGTTTTGACAAATATAATTTTATAAGTTTTAAAATACACTTACATTCCTTTCCAAAAAAAATTCATAAAAAAACTTCGTATATATTTTCAGGAAAAATTACTATTATTTTAGCAAATAATTGCAGTCAAAATTGTAGATATTTACCATTTTAACTACAAATATTTGTAAAACAAATAATTAAACTAAAACGTGCAAACTTTTGAAAATTCTATTGTGGATATTTGAAGGAAAAATTGAATATAGGAGTGTTTTTAAAAAAACAAATATTTTTTGGGGTGGCAGAAGTGAAATAATTTGAAAATAGGGGTGTATATGTAACATCACTGTTTTTTAATACATATTATTATAGGAAATTTATTTCGATTAATAACTAAATAATAATGTGGGAAAACAGATTAACTACGGAGAAGTGCTAAAATACTTAATTTCAAAATTTTCCTTAGTTGAAAGGAATTAATGATATTTTACATGAAAAAAGAACCAAAATTTAAATTAATTAAGAGTAGGGTTTAATGGGGAAGAGGTAAACCTAAGGCCCAACCCATCTAAGAGCCCCTAACCATGCTCCTTTCTTATGTTTCATTCATTCTTCATCGCTTAAAAGAAAAAAGAAAAAAAGAAAGCGCGAAAACTTCCTTTATTACATCTCCATTTAAAAAGAAGAATCCATAGAAAGAAGAAAGAAAGTTTAGGGATTATTCCTTTCTATACTTAGGCTAACCAAAGTGAGCAATATTATCATCTCTTTAGTTTCATAATTTCATTTTCGAATTTAAATGAAAATTTGGATGATTTTTAATGATAAAAACACGAGAATGTAATATTTGATACCTGAAATAAGGGGTTTTAAATTTTAAACCATAGCTACTGACTTCTAAATGATTTATAATTTGGATATGTTGTTGATAACATTATTATAGAGGCAGGTTTAGAACTTGGAATTTTCTAAATTAGAAATAATTTCCTACGAATTTTCTAAGTTGAAAAGGGGTAAAATTTCGGGTTTTAATTATTTAAAATATGGAAGACAATTATTTTTCATGAATAATTTATGTATGATAGAGAAAAAAGAACTAGAATTTTGTAATTTTCTATATTTTTTCATATGGTTTTGATTCATTATGAAATAATTAAAAGAGGAAAAATGGGAAAAGTGGTGATAATTAATAAATTGATTAAGGAATAAATTAAGATGATTAATAAAAGAGAAATATTCTTTGGAAAAATTTCTACAATGAAATCGATATATGAGGTAGTTGACCAATAGGAATATAACACAAGGTTTCAAAAGCACTCGTTTTAAAATGAAATAAATCAATTTTAACATTATTTACAAATATGCCATTATAGTTCTGATTGCTTGCTACCGCATCTACATAGTATCATGTTAGGTTAAATCCCTGATAGCTTGCTATCATGTGTACATAATAGCATGTTAAGCTACAATTTTGATAGCATGTTATTCTATGGATACGATACCTAATTTTATATATATGATGACTAAATTCTCATGTGTTCGATAGCTATAGATAGATATAAATCTGATGGCACATATAATTGATAGCTATAGCCATGATAGCTATTAACCCAGTAGCACATGACAACCATAGCCATGATAGTTATAAATTGGATAGCCTATTGTGTTGCAGCGAAAAAAACCAAATAAAAGTCAAAGTGTAGGTTGCTAATAGATCACTACGGAACACTTCGAAATACACATTCATATATGTGATTTATGTAGGACTTTTGTAGAGAGACCCTATAGGATTTCTCGCCAATATTAATTGACTTATATTCTTATGTCACTTATATTGTGCTTGGTTGAAAATATTTATGACATACTGTTTCATTGTGCAAGTGTCATTATAGTGATTATCGTTGTACTATCACTTATGAAATATCATCCCCTTATACCCTTCTTGGGTGTTGAACTTGAGCTTATATTTTTACAAAATAAATGTTTGGTCGTGTTTTTTGAACTTTCAAAAATTGTTTAAACTATATTTTCAAGTATTTTAAGAATAAAGGATAAGCGTTGATTAAAAATTTATAAAAGGAGTTTTAAATTTAATTAATTATCTTCGGAGCGATTAACACTATTTTAAATTTATAAAGAGATTATAAAAAATTGAGTAATTATCTTTCGAGTTAATTAATGTCTTTGTAAAAACAAACTATACAACATCCCTATAGATAAAAACTCTCTACGAATAACAACTTCATCAATACAAAACAAGTGAAAAAACAAAATCTCTTGCGGCGATAAACGAGCCTAAATCCCACCCTTATCATAACTGAAAAGCAATATTGCACATGCTATACATGACCGACCAAGCTCTCCTAATTCCACATTGGCAATAGCAGAAGAAAAAAAATCTCCAACACTTTCCTAAATCTTTTAGCAAGAATAATTGTGAAATCTAGTCATCCATAACTACTAACAACAAAGTTACAAAAGCTAACTGATATGAGATCTTCTCTACTGTTAGCGCCAAAATGAGTTACTAACACCCTAATCCAAACGAAAGCACCAAATCACAGTCACATCACACAGATAGAATATATGTAGAGAGTAATAATGTGAAGAACAGTCAAAATTAAAATGAAAACGGTAAAGAACAACAGATTTTATAGTGGTTCGACTAACTTCGGCCTACGTCCACTCCAGAAGTTTCCTTTTTATTGCTGTAATAATCGATTACAGTTAAAAAACCGTAGAGTAACCGTAGCCTTTGAAAATAGAAAGCCAGAGAGCAGAAAGAAGATCCCTCTTCTGAACCCCCACATGCTGTATTTATAGGCAAATCCCGAGTTGCTGGGCCTCCTGAGGGGTATAGGCCCACGAAGACCTTTGCCGAACCTACACTCTTCATTGCGAATGACCCTGTGTTCTGTACATGCCGACCCGAGCCTCCTAGGTGACGACACGAAGCAGCCCTACGATTGACTCGAAGTAGTTCATGTTAGAATTCAAAGTGGTAAACACGCCGAGCCACACCATCTTGCCGAGCCGTACCATCCTACCGAGCCACACCATCCTGCCGAGCCATAATATTTGCCAAGCTACACTATCTCGCCGAGCCACACTGTCTCGTCGAGCCACACTATCTCGCCGAGCCACACTTCCTTGCCGAGCTTCACTATCTCGCCGAGCCACACTACCTGCCGAGCGCACTATCCCGCTGAGCCGCACTATCTCGCCGAGCCGCATTACCTTGCCGAGCCACACTATCTTGCCAAGCCACCTCATCCTAACTACCCTTGCCGAACCACAATGCCGAGCGACCCTGACGAACCTCAATGTCGGGCGACCTTGACTGGAGCCACCCTGTCCTCACCATAATACCGAGCGACCCTGACGAACCTCAATGTCGAGCGACCCCGACGAACCTCAATGCCGAGCGACCCCGATGAACCTCAATGCTGACCGACCCTGATCGAATCACAATGCTGAGCCACCTTATCCACGCCACAATGACGAGCCACAATGACGAACCCCAATGCCGAGGGTCCCATCCAAGCAAGCTTCATCCATTTAGACCGAATCCATCATATTCTAGCCTTGATAATCGTAAAGTTAGTTATGTTGAATCCGTCTGTTTATGGCCTTGACAAAAGGCGGGTTAACATTTTTCCTCCCAAAAAAGGCCTTGCGATAGGAAGGCGTGTTTTGAATACCTTTTAATCCATCGTCCAAAGTTCGTACTTCATCCATAGCCATGCCATCCGGTCCATAATCCAATCCGTTTTATCCAAATGCCATTGCCATATTCTTACCCAAATCCACGACTGCTTTGAGTCGATATCTGATTCCTATCCAATAACCAAATCCTTATCCAATTCCACATCCATCCAAACCCGACAACCAAGTTCTAATCCATCCATACCCAATAACCGATAACCACATCCATGACCTCTTCGGGTCGATTTCCAAATCCGAGACCGCTCCGGGTCCATGCCCAAATCCTTAGATGTTCATAGCCAATATCCAAATCAATGACCTCTTTGGGTTCTTGCCAAGCGTAATCCACATTCGGCGACCTGTGTTAAGCAATGCCATGGTGTTCCTGGTTCAGTGTCCCTGAACACTAAGTAATGTCATGGCTTAAGTTCTAAGCCGAATCTTGGTCACTTCGGACCCTTGCAGAGTATATGGACTCCTTTTGACTCCGAAGCATTACATTCTTTCATTTCTAGTTCCTTGGTTGATTGTTTACACTTAGATATTTCTCTAGTAGTAGACCCTATAGTTGTTTCAAACCCCATAAAAGGATCAACATGTTTATCCATAATTTGTAGGGGTTTGAAGATTTTTATACTAGGCATAAAGTTTGATTGTGACGCCCATGTATTGAGATTTTTGGAATATGGGATGATTTTGGGGATGGACTGGTTATCCACTTTTGGTGCGATATTGGACTGTGAGAGGAGAGTTGTTCGACTAGAGACATGTAACAGACGGAGTGTCAAGGTTTCATGCGACCCACATGGGTCAATCATGTTGAGCTTCCTTTGTTCCCTTGATTCATCACTAGGAGAGTTAGATTTAGTTCCAGTTCTTAGAGATTTCCCACTTTTTTGAGCAGATTAGGGAACTACCCCCTAAGAGAGATATCGACTTTAGGATCTATCCGATTGACAATGCTAAGCCAATGGCATTACCCATAAGACATATGGCACCAGGGAGAGGAAGGAGTTCAGCAAGCAGATTGGTGAGCTATTAGAGAAAGGCCTCATCAAATGGAGCATATTTGAAAGGGGAGCGCCAATCGTTTTTGCTACAAAGGAGGATGGTTCCCTTCGACTTTGTGTAGACTATAGAGAGTCAAATAAGCTCACAAAGAAGAACCGTTACCCACTTCCTAGGATATATGATATTTTTGATCAGTTGGTTGGTTCTTCAGTATTTTCTCACCGCTGACAGTAGCATCGATAAGACAACATTTAGGACACTCGATGGATTCTTTGAGTGGTTGGTTATGTCATTTGGGCTGAGCAATTCCCTGGCCTATTTCGTAAATTTGATGAGCCATGTTTTGCGAGATGTCCTAAATATTTTCATTGTAGTGTTTGTTGATGACATTCTGGTGTTTTCCAAGAGTATGGAAGAGCATGCTATTCATCTTAAGGAGGTTCTTCGTATACTTCATGTTCATTAGTTGAAAGCAAAATTTTCGAAGGAGGTGCGTTTCTTAGGGCATGCAGTCTCAAGAGAGGGTTTAGCTGTGGATCCTACTAAGATAATAGCAATACAGGATTGGAAGGCCCCTAAGAATGCTATTGAAGTTGGAAGCTTCATAGGTTTGGCTGGTTATTATAGAAATTTTATCACAGATTTTATTAAGATTTTAGCACTTGAGGTTATGCCCACCCTCATGGATCAGATTGGCCTGAGGCAGTGAGAGGATTCAGAGCTTGTGGATATTCTAGATAGGATTAGCAAAGGAGAGGCCTCTATACATCTCCAATGTTATTCCAATGATGGTAAAAGGTGGCTAAGAAGAGATGGAAGACTTTGCGTCCTCTACACTGGTGATTTGATGAGAGCGAGTCTAGCAAAGGCACACCATTCCCAAATGACTATTCATTCAGGTGGTGATATGTTGTATAGGGACATAAAGAGAGTGTTTTAATGGAGTGGCATGAAGAAGGATGTATCAAAGTTTGTGGCTAGGTGTCTTGTGTGCCAAAGAGGTAAAGCAGAGCAGCAGAGGCCTGGCGGATCGCTTTAACCATTGGATGTACCCGAATCGAAGTGGGATAGTGTTTCGATGGATTTCATAGATGGTTTACCCCGATCTAGGAAGGGAAATACTAGTATTTGGATGATTGTAGATCATTTGATTAAGGGTGCCTACTTCATTCCGATCAAGAGTAAGAGGACGACACCTTATTTGGCATCCATATACATTCATTAGATAATCCGACTTCATGGAGTTCCCTCTGGTATAGTGAGCGACAGACCTTATCTTTACCAGAGATTTTTGGAGGAGCTTGCAAGAGGCTTTAGGAACACAGCTTAGATTGAGTACGACCTATCACCCCCAAACGGATGGCCAAACGGAGAGAGTTAATAGAGTTCTTGAGGATTTGTTGAGGATTTGCATTCTTGATTTTGTACGAACTTGGGAGGATTACCATCCTTTAGTGGAATTCACTTATAATAATAGTTTTCAAGTTAGCATTAGGATGGCTCCTTTTGAAACCCTTTATGGAAGACCTTGCAAGTCACCTTTGTGTTGGTTGGAGTCGACAAAAAGATTGCTATTGGTCCAGACATGGTTAGAGAGACTTCACAGAAGATTGATTTGAATAGAAGAAGAATGAAGGCGGCCCAAGATAGACAGTAATCCTATGCACATAAGCAAAGAAGGGATACTGAGTTTGAAGTTGGAGATTTGGTTTTCATTAAGGTGTATTTGCCAAGAAAGTTAGTGAGGTTTGGATCAAGTGGGAAACTTGCTCCCAGATTCGTAGGATCATTCCCTATTGTGAAAGGGTATGGAAGATGGCGTACCGAATAAAGCTACCCGTGAGGCTCGCGAGAGTTGATGTTTTTCATTTTTTGCACTTGAGAAAGTGCTTACATGATTTAGCAGAAATAGTGGAACCTAACCTACTTAAAGAAGTTGAAATGGAGAGAGAAGCATTGCTTCGTCGCATTCCTACCAAGATCGTTGGACATGATATCAAGAAGCTTAGGAATAAGGAAGTCCCTTTAGTTAAGGTGCAGTAAGGAGATAGTATTGAGGACGCTACATGGGGAGCTAAGGAGAAAATACATACCTCTTATCTGCATCTTTTCGATGGTATGTCTATGATTTCCTATTTCCATCTTTAGTTTTGAATAGGTTATTTCCTTTATTATTCTTTGGGAGGGTAGATCTTAGGATTTAACACATGGATGGTAGGATTGAATGTAAGCATGTTACTAGAACATGTTATGTATGATGGACGCTAGCGGCTACAAGTGTTTGCTAGTGGATGCTAATGGATGCATGTACACACACTAGGCACTTTATCTCTTCATGATCGACCTAACTAGGTCACTTAAGCATAAGCATATGGATATGTGTGCACTTGCATTTTTATTTTTATTTCATGGTTGCTATAATGAGTGATTATCATATGATTGTTGCATTTGGTTGACGATTGTAGAACACATATTGAACTATCAGTTATCATCAGAAGATTTGCATTCATTTGGATACATGGCATGGACATGATTGCATTAAAAGGAGGTCGAATGAATCAGTAGGCCGTCTAAACTTTTGCATTAGTTAGGAACATTGACACTGCGCTATTGCATATAACATAAGCTGCATTAGAAAGCTTAAGAATAATGGATGTAATGGATGATGGTTGAATATATGGTTGTAAAATTTGATGAAAATATATATTTCATTCTTCTATCCTTGGAGATTTTGGGGATGAAATCCTTCATGGAGGGGAGAATGTAACAACCCAAAATTTGAGCTATAATAATTAATTAATGATTTAACCAAAAAATAAAATATGTTTGTGAAATTGTCAAAATCAAGCCATGGAAGTTGCACCAATGGGTCCATGGTAGTTTTCTGATCAATTTTTATATATAACTTGTCGAAATCTGAGTCAGTGTGAAGAAGTTACGAAAGAAATAAGAAATCAAAAGAAAACGAATATATATATATATATATATATGTGTGTATGTATATATATATATATATATATATATATATATATATAACAAGGGCCTAAGTTAACCCTTGTTTTGGTCAGGCCGACCCCCAATATACATAGGTCGATCCACAGGTCGACCTGCCTATAGGTTGGGTCAACCCGTCTTATTCCCTGGACGATATTTCATCCAGGTACGAGCCGAAGACCACATTATTCGATTTTTCTTGAAATCCTATGCGTTCGTGCTTGCAACGGAGGGTCCCTAGCGAGCCTATGATGTGGTTGCAGTAGATTCAATCTTCAATTCCAATGGTCTGAGATCCGTAAGCCACACTATAAATAAGACCCTAGACCTAGCTAATTTTCTCATTCAAATTTTCTCCAAAATGGGTTCATTGCCTGAGGTTGAACCCTAAATAGAATTTTTTTTCTAGGGAGAAAGATCTTTTCAATAAATATATTCTACACCTTAGAAGTGGATTCGAGAAGGCCAAGGATTAGAGCTATGTCCCATATGTGAGTGTTTTGTAATTATTTTAGATTTTTAAGCCATTTAAAATGATAGGGTTCCCAATAGTTGTAGTTTTCTAAAATTTTGAGACGGTTTTTATATAAGTTATTTACAGTTAGTTTTTAAGTAAATTTCAGAAGTTCTTTTCAGTCTATTTTATTTAGCTATTTTATTCAGTTATTTACAGTTATTTACAGCTATTTTAAGTTATTTAGATATGTTGGAATTTAGCCTATAAATGTTAGTTTCTTTTTACAAAGATTTAATCCCTTTTTACGCGAACAAATTAAAAAGAGAAGAATTCGCTAATGATTAAAATAGAAAAGCACTAAATTTACATAAATCTGATGTTAAATAAGAAAAACTGAAATAAAATTTAGATGGAATGAAATAGGAAAATTTAAGATATTTGCAAGCATGATTATAACTAGTGGTTATAGCTAATAAGAGAAAATAGGAGAAATAACATAAGAATCTTATTTTTAAAGCTCACATCTTGGATTTAGTTAATAAGAAAATTATAACATAGGTTATAATTAAGAAAGAAAGAAAGAACATAAGAGGCTTATTTTAAAACTTAGATCTTGGATTAAGTTAACAAGTAAATATAGCAGAAATAACAGAAGAGGCTTATTTTAAATTTTCAATTAAGTTAATAAGCAAATATAGAAGTAGGGCATGTACCAGCAGCATTCCCTTTCAGATCTAGGACTGATGGTTTCATAATAGTAGGTGAGACAGGAACACGCTTATGCCGATTATGGTAAATAACCGGCCAAATAGATAGAGGCTCAAATCTAGAGATTTGGGTAAGGGGCGCAAAACTAGAAGATTGTTTGTTAGGACCAATGCCGGCAGCATTCCCTTTCAAGCCTAGGACAGATGGTCTCACAACAGTTAGGTGAGGTTGAGCAGCATTCCCTTTTAGGTCTAGGACTGATGGTCTCACAATAGTTAGGTGACGCTGGGCGTGCTTATGCAAATTGAGGTAAATAAAGGGTCAAATAAGGGGCGACAGTTAGTGTGTACCGACGATGATCGAGCATGCAGCATTGATTAGAATAAATAACTCGCTAATGCGTCCTAAGTGCAAAAGAGGTGCCTTTTGTTGTGACCAACATGATTGGTTCACAGTGGAACAACAGAGATAGAATAGGCCGATCAACGGGTAGAATTAGAGTTTTCAACCTAATCACAGCAGTTTAAGACAAGTGCAAAAAATCAAATCAAACAATCTAAGAAAACAGTCAAACAGAATCAGAAACAATATTTTACCCTAGTTTTAGCTTTTTTGTATTTTCCTTTCAAGCTTGTACTATTGCTTAGTTTATGATCTTTATCTTGCTTAGAAATGCTACTAATTACGTTCACTCATCAGACTTATTGTCTGACCCACTCCTTTATTTCTCCCTTTTCCCCCCAGTAGGCCAGAAGAGTTGAGTAGATTTAGGTTGCTTGGAGATTCATTCTCAAAGTTCTCTTGTTTTAGATGTATTCTTCTACTTTTCATCCTTTTCATTTCGCATATGATGGATTGGTGCTTGTGAGAGGAATTATGATTATTATTGTTACTTTTGTACTCTGGTTTTATGAGACTGAGATGTATTTTCATGAGACATAAGATATTTTATGTGTTTGAGACATGCTATGTTTTTATGACTTATTTTATGAAGTTTAATTTTTAATGATTAGTTATTTATTTAAATGTTTCCGCTATTTTTACTAATTTGTCTTGTGAATATTGGTCCCTGTGATGCTTTAGCTATACCTATAATGCACCATATCCTTTGATGTTCCCTTCTTGAGTATACTAAGCAGTGTATGGTGTTTCATCCTTCATAAACTTTTTAAGTTCCCCATAATCAACACAAAGCCTCAATGAGTCAGTTTCCATAGCGGTAAAGATAATAAGGGATCCTCATTTTGAGGTACTTTGTTGGATGAATCCTTTCCGCAGTAGCTTCGAGTCTGCTTATCCAGATATTTCCTTTCCTTAGCGGCCATGTGTCTGAATAGCAAAGCAACTGGTCTAGCATACTTCTCCAGATCAATCCTAGACTCAATCTCTCTTCGGGGTAGAAACCCCAAAGCTTCTTTAAAGACAACAGAAAATTCTCAAACTATGGGTACAGATGAAAGCTCATATTGCAATGGATTCACTAAGTAACTTAACTCGATTGAATCCTGGGGTACACAACTAATGTCAAGGTCTCATCCTTTACAACTCTTTAACCATACTATCCTCTTATTGCAGTCTAAGACTACCCGATAGTGCGACAACCAATCCATACCCAAAATTAGTTCATACCCCTCAAAATTTAGAATGTACACATTGCATATGTAATCAACGTTACACATCTCTAACACTTGGGCTTTGCAAATTCAGAAAAGATATTTCATCCCCTAAATTGGATTTAAAACAACTATTAGGTGGATGACAGTGCAGGTTTGAAGGTTTAAGGAGTTAATCACATTCCTATCTATGAATGAATGCAATGATCCAAAGTCAAATAGAGTACAAATTTTATTTCCTAAAATAAGAGTTATAACTTCCATGGTTTGTCTTTCCTAGATCTCTAAGGGGTAGTCTACTCGAAATAAGGGCAACCTCAAGGGCTTAGGCTTACCCACTCTACCCTTCCTTCACCATCTTCGGACATTGGTTTTTGAAATAACCTTCCTCTTGGCAATGTTAACACTTCCCCTTAAGAGCTACCTTCATCAGATTTACTTTACAATCCTTCACGAGTGTCCTTTCTTTTGGCATCTGTTACACATTTATCTTCTTTCTTAAATTTCCCTTTTGACTTCTTATTTCCCCACAAATTTACTTTCTTGGTGCCTCCCTAAATTTGTGCAGGTCCAGCCTCCTTCTTCTCTATTTCTTTCTCCTTAGCATTCATCATCTGTTGTAAAGTCACCTCAACTGGCTTCTCATAGGAGTTCGCATGGGTATCTAAGTCAATAACCATTCCCTAAGCCAGGAATTCATGCCTTTGACAAACTTTGTGGCCTTTCTCATGGGTGTATTAATTAAATTCATACCGAATTTTGCTAATTCTATGAACTTACTAATGTACTCTTTTATAGTGGAATCTCCCTGCCTAAGCTGTATAAGTTTCTCTAATTGTAGGCTCATTTCTGATCTGGACATAAATCTTCTCTCAAATTGGTTCTTGAACTCATCCTAAGTGACAACCCTACCAACATCCCCCTCCGTCACCATATTTCACCATTCTAAGGCTTCTCCTTTAAGGTGCCAAGCTTCCATTCGCTGCTTCACTTGATCCTCCCAACCAATCTCCTAAAATATCCTCTCGCGGTCATTTATCCATGCCTTAGTCTCCATGAAGCTATCCATTCTAGAATATACCCTTCCTCCCATACTCATAAAATCCTTCCACATTTTTGGAAAATCGGTAGGACGAGGTGCCACCTCGGCGGGCGGGATAATAGCTGCCACCAGTGCAGTCTGTCAAGGAACAAAGACTTGTTTTACATGCTTGAGATATTGTTTAAACCAATCAAGCATCCCTCGAGTGATAGTCATTCCTCTGGCGGGGTTCCCAGTCTAAGAAGAAGAAGAAGTTTTTTCAACCATAGTCTTTATGTTTAGGTTAAACTTTTAATTATAATTTCCTAAAATAGTATTATACGCTGAAATAAAGATTCTCCTAGTGTACATGCATATGTTCATAATAAAGTACATATATATGCATATAAAAGGATTTTTTGTGAAAATCTTTTCAAAACAAATATGAACATTTCTCATACATGTACTTTTCCCCGTTGATCGGGTAAACTAGGCTCTTATACCAAATGTAATAGTCACCTTAAATGATGGTGGCTATAAATGGTAACCTTAACAACTAGTTTTATAGCCAACCTTTCTACTCCTAGATCAATCATCATATCGCCTGGTCAATCCATCCTCAACATATAGGGGTAAGCGACAAAGTTCGTCGTAGTTCACAATGCGAGAACCCCCTATCAGGCTTCAACCAGTTTTGATACAAATGTAATAAGTCTCCCTAAAATGGGACTAGATTCCCACCCAAAAAGGCCTATTGAAACTTAGAACCATCTCAAGACTAGCAATTGTTGGTGAAAAGAACAATATAGAGCTATTTATCCGCACATTTAGAACCTCACAGTGGAAGGATAAAATATATAATTACAACAATACCCATTTTATTCAAATTTCAAATTAGCATTTAAAGTCATAATAAAATATCCATAATACCAAATCCCAACAATAACCGTATATATCCACAATATTCTAAAGTAACAATATTGTTTTTATTTCATGGGTACGCCAAAACTATAGAAAATAACAAGTAAATAGATAGACTACTGCCATAAGTCTAATCATCGTCTCTGCTTTCAACATCGCCCTTCCTGACATGTATTGTAACGAGGAGGGAGTCAGAACAACATATGTCTAGTGAATAAAAATCTCTCATTCCTTACTACATTACTACTTGGGCGGTATAATTTATATAGGAATAAGTCTTATGTTTCTACTCACTACATAAGTCTTTTCAAATACTAAGCCCAAAGGCTTTTCTCAAACTTAAATAAAAGGCTTTCCCAAATATAAGCTCATAGCTAACTTATTATCCACCCTATAACTCATATTTATCGTTCATAATGTCCTCTCAATGTAAGAGATAGTACTAAAGTCACTTAATACCTTTTAATTGGAATTAGGCAGACTCCGACCATTTAATACAATATTTAAGGAAGGCCCAGGTCATTTACAACCTATAATCTCAACGCCGACTCCTCACTAGTAACTATTTATCTAACATTGCAAAGAATCTCTTCATCCACTTAATACTTCCCAGTAAAGCGGGCCCTTTTCCAAGTTATCCTTTACCGTGCCTAATCCATAGCCCCGACCATTTACTACTTCCTATATAGAGAAGAGGCGGGCCACACACAATCACTTATTCCCTTAAATCTCTAAAGTAGATCCTTCGTATTATGACTTATACCCCATGGCGATGTCTCATATTAGCTTGACAAATCGTAGGTATGGACAGCCAGATTAACTAGGCAGATTTACCCTATTGAATTTGAGACTAACCTCAGGTCATTGTAGTTACTTATTATAGGTGATGTCTCACATCAGCCCTAAAGCCAAACTTCTGGTAGCCAAATTAGCTGGCAGACTTCCGTGTGCTTTTCACTAACCTCACATCCCTATAACTTAGTCATAATTTATATCACATTCTACATATATTATCACATACCTCAGTGTTTCTATAATCTAGGCCTTATAAGAAATCTTTCTTATTTCACCTTTAACATTAGTTACCTTCTTAAGATGATTTAAGAGAATTAATTACCTACTTAGCTGCGCAATTATATTTTAATTACGCTAATATATATACACATATATATTGATACATGCCTAGTAATTTTTATGTGTGCAGAGTTTGCACCCTAAACTAGCATTTAAATGTCTACCGTAAACTAGCGTTTAAATGTCTACTCCTTAAACAATCATACAATTCTCATTCCATATTATCGACAATACCAAAATTCCAATATTCATATCCAAAGATTCCAATCAATAGACTTTTATAAAATAAAAATTTTAACTCAACTTATTACATCAAAATAATAGAATATATTAATAGTAGAAACTTACAATTCTAGTTTTTTACAATCCATTCAACTCTATTTTCCACATAAAATAAACAAAAGAATTTTTATTTGATTTATAGGAATAAGCAGTGCAAACTACGAATAAATTTATACAATACACACTATTCCTTAATCAAAATTCTTTAACCAAATTCAAAGAAAAAGAATAAGGAGTTGAATAGAAGATAAAATTATCAAAACTTTAAATCTACATGATTCCGTTATTTTAACATAAATAAATTTGAGATTTCAACCTAGAATTGATAATTCATATTTAAGAAGTTTGGAGGTTTATAATACGATGTTTTTGTAAACCAAATTCACTAAGGCATATTCAAACTCAAATTACACTTATAATTTACTAAAATAGAAAAGTTAAGATTTCCACTCATAATATATCCTTAGCTTTGCCTCCGTGGATTTGACATGCCTTTGAAAATCTCTATTAGATTATATGTATATACAGCAAGAGATTTGTATATACGGTATTCAGAAAATTAAAGGTTTAGAAGAGAAGAAGTTGAGAAAAATAATAATAAACAAAGGTAGATCTATAAGATTTCTACTTGAAACCCCAATAGAGTTTTTCTAAATCTATTGGTTTATAACAAACGAAGGTAGATCTATAAAAAAAAGGGTCTAGGGTTTTATTTATAGTGGTTGAAATGCGCCAGAACCATCAGATTTAAGTCGGTTTAAAAATATAAAAATCAGGATGTTCCTTACACATTAACCAAAAAAACCACCGTCGACCGATCGACCATCGCTTCCCGCTGGTCGACCGCAAGCAGTCGACTAGCCAAAGGGCAGAGGTCGACCAGTTCTTTTATTTTGGGAAGTTTTGTGGGTGAAGGTTACTTGTAGATTTTGGACAGAGGTCGATCAGTTCGCTAAATTTTTTGAATAATAGATGTGATGACATTTTTAAATAAAATGTTAAGTTTTATGGATGAAGATTAGTTTTTGATTTTAGAATTTGGTTTATGCATTTAGTGCATAACCGGCGTCCGACTACGCTGAAATTGTGGCTTGATTTATCAAAATTTTTGAGAAGAAAAATATTTTGAAAATTTTCCACTTGATTTGAAAAGTTCCTTTTTGAAAAAAAAATTAGGTTAGTTTTTTTTTGCTCTTAAATTATTTTTAGAACATTTGACCAAAAAATTTGATTTCAAGGGAAAATTGGGTCTAAATATTTTGGGATTTTTTTCCCAAATGACGTACAAATCTGAAAAGTGAGAAAGATTTTTGTGAAATCTTTGATTTCGAAGGCCTCATGTTAGGCGTTCGGAAGGAAAATAGAGTTAGAATTTATGGATTCAGCGATACATTAGGATTGACGATGTGATAAATGTAAGCGGTAATAAGGGAAAAGCTATTTTAGCCTAGGAATTCAATTTCCATACCTTGTCGACGACACATGCGAGTGTTTTTAGACTTAATTCCATTTTAGGGCTTGAAAATAAGCCTCCTTACGCATTTTTTACCTGGAAAATTTGAAGTAATTCCGGGGTAGTGAGGAAATTTCCACTGTACTATGGGAATAGGAAAATTATAGTGTGGTAAGGATGTTGGATTCTCCACTTAAATTCCTTTTTTAGATATAGGATTAAAGTTTAGAAAGCAATTTTTTGATGCATTAGATTATTGGATGGTAGGAAGTGAATGCAAAATTTGTTGCTACATACTTATATTCCTACGAGTATGGGGGTTTTGTTGAAAATGGTTTTCCAAAAAGCTGCATACATATAGAACTGCCGATATATGTAGGTTGCATGCATCATATTTTCAAAAATACTTTTGAAAGAAATGCATTCATATAGGAGGATCCGGTTAAGAATCATTCTGCATACATATTTTTTATGTAGTGATAAAGTAATACACAATGCACTTGTGCATGTTCGGTTGCAAAATTGGTCGTACACTCATTGGTTGTGTAGTTTAGGAAAATTAAGGGCTAAAACAATGACTTGGTCATTTGTGAAATTTGGGGGGCGAAATTCTTTTAGGGTAGAAGAACGTAACGCCCGGTAATTGGGCATTAGTCACTTAATTAGTTAGCTAGCTAATTAATTAAGCTCCAAAAATGGAATTAGACCACAAAAGATGCACCATTGCATTCATGGCAAAATTGTAAGCAACTTTCATATTGAGATCGGAGTCCAAACGAAGAAGTTATAGAAGAAAAATGAAATCGAAACCAAAATATATAAATAAGTAAATAAATAAGAAAAATTAACTAAATTAACCCGGGCCCACAGGTCAACCCACCATTATGGGCGGTCGACTAGGGGCAGTCGACCCCTAAGTAGGGGGCGATTTACCATTCCCTGTGTAGTGGTTAGGGTTAGCCTAGGTCCAATGGTCCAAGTTTAATATATTTCGATCGGATGGTTGAGGTTGATTCTTACACCTATAAATTTAGGCCCAACCGTCCCGTCTCTTCTCATATTTTTTTGGAGGCAGTAGCGAAGCTCTAGCATTTTTTCTTCTCCATTTTCTTTCTAAATTATAAAAATAAGATATTCGTATTTGAGGCAATTTATATTTTTGTATCTATTTTCTCTCCTAATCCCAAATCTCTTCTCAGGTCTGTAATTTTAATGTATGTATATACCCTTTTTATTCATATTTCTTAGATTAATAAAGATTTAAAGATGAATCAAACGTTCTACTACAAATCTGGAGATTTGGAAAGCTTTTAAAAGGTGAGTAGGAAATTTTATTGATTATTATAATATGAAAATTATCTCATTGGTGTTTATTTGATAATTATGCCTAACTAGATAATTGTATATGAGTTGTACGCAACAAATTGAATATAATCGGAATATAATAAATATCACTTATATATTATTGTTTTGATTTAGAACTGTTTACAACATGATCTGGAAATGAGTCCAAAAGTAAGAATTTAGAATATCAATTTGAATGAATTTTATTCTAGATCTGAAAATAGGTTCTATAATAATGCTATGAATTTTGATTATTTCCCAAATCTTATTGGAATGTAAACTTTTTTATGTTTGGAATTGTTGGAATTTAGATCCATTTAGTATTTGTAAATTAGTTTGATTTCTTCCCCTTTTGAGAAAAATACAATGTTTGGTCTAACAAGGAATGAATGCGATTAAAAAAAGAAAGAGATGTATAAAGTATGAATTCATTGTAGTTTACACTGTCTATTTCAGTGATAAAAAGAAATGATTATTCATGATAATTTCAAATGATGTGATCTTTTATATTTTAAAGCTAAATCTTTTGTTTTGGACTAAGTTATGGAAATTATAGCGCATAATCTTTTTATATATTATTCCAACAATTGAGCATGGAAAAAATATATTTCCGTAAAGATATGTAACTAGAATATATTTGATAAAAGTAGATATTTGTATGTAATTTTTTACGCTTATAATATTAAATAAAACTTAGCTAATAACGATGCTTAGATGTAATATTCGCGTTTAGGATAACTAATTAACGAGAAAGGTATTTAAAAGGTTGTAAATCCAATAAATGGGAAATAAAGGTAATAAATATGAGAGATGCAATAATTTGATATGATAAATAGATTAATGGGCCAATAAAGAAGTTAAATTAATAACCATAGAATACTTGAAAAGGTTACTAATTTTAAATTAGTATTCATACATAGATGTCTTTGGAAATTTCCCTATGGATTTTTTAGAACAAATTGATATTTATAATGTAACGACCCTGACTCGACCTTCGAAAATCGGCACAGAATACGACACTCGTATTCCAATGCCGCAGATCCAAATGTCGAATCTGGTTCGCCGGAGCTTATAACACAATTAAGTATAACAACACAGCGGAAGAAAAGAATGAATATCATTGATATACAACACTCGATACAACTATGATACGATATGAATCAACATAAGAGATACAAGACACCAATGCTACAGCGGAAAAACAATATGATATAGAAGCGGAACCAAAAACTCCAAAGATCTCCAATCCAATGCTCCAAAGCAAGAACTCCAAGCCACTAGCTCGATCCACCATCAAATTGCACCAAAGCCAAGCAAGTCTCGTCCACCGAAGACTTCAATAACCAAAGTCTCCAAAGAATAACAAAGAGGAAGCTGAAAGCTACCGAATCGATATCTACTATCTACTATCTGGAAAACCCAACTCTAAACTTCCCGTGTGGAAAATTATGGTCACCCAGAGTTTAGGAAAGGAACAATAAACTCCGGGTCAGTAATGAGACTGGTATAAGCAAACGAAAACAGTTTTCTTCTTTAAAACTAACAAAAGAAATTTTAAGTTGAAATCCGCAATGCCTTTAATAAAATGAAACTTGCATAAGGCCTCCTGCCACACACACAATGCAAACGCAGACTTGGAGGAGATTTCTCCTTATGATAGTTAAATATGCTTGGTACGAGAAATTCTTTGATATTATTATTATAAGTTCACAGTGTAGAAAAACCCTTTCGAAAGTATAATATTAATCTTAGCCAGCATACGTACCATTATAGTATGCCTACTATAGCTACCATGTTAAATGGCAGGTTCTACAAATAAAACCGTAAAGGGCTCGTATTTTGATGATTGGATTTCCAACTAATAGTCGGGCAAGGAACTTCCCAAAAAAAATGGAACGCCTCTGGAGGGACGTCCCCGAACCCTAACTGGATCTCTGCTACACAAGGTCGGGTTACCTCTGTAACTAGGTAACAACTGACACGAGCAAGCCATCCCCCGGTCGTTTGCGAATTTTATCCGAGCTACCTCTCTACAACCAACCACAAAACAATATGTCTGCAGCAACCACAAGGTAAATATCTGGGCTCCACACCATGATACCACCTATAATCCAGAAGGAAATGGACACACCCTCAGGGGGCGCTACCCGCAAATAACCTTGCTGCCACGATTCCTGTTTCGACCATAACCGAGTTGTGAGGTTCGACGAAGTCTCCTCCACAAAGCTACGCTTTTCACAAAAGCCATGCTTCGATCAATAAATGATCAGCAGCACTTCGTATGCCACATTACCAAATTGGGAATGTATCACTGGTAACCATCAATTACATAACCTCTGAGCTCGTACGTCTCAGAGAAGGGTGTTAAGCTAAGAGAATAAATCTCCGCCACCAAACAGAAACGTATTTGATAAAAACCGGTTTTACATCTCAAAGTGAATGTCAGACACACATCCATACAAGTCTGTTTCGGGTTCGAACAGAACCGAAGGTACTTCCAAAGAAGCCCTTGCAAATCCGGGAATCCACGATTCCGATCGGACTTCCCATCACTTAGGGAATCTCTATACCTGAGCAACTCAGTGTGGAGACAATCGATAGGTCATCCTATCGTTCTCGCAAATACCCGGTCTTCACCACCGGTCTTCAAATGCTATCCATAACGTCATATCACATATTCGGAATGGGTTATATGACACAAAGGTCCTCTCCCGTCTAAACCGAATAGTGAGCGCAATACATTTAAAACATATGGATTTGGGATCTCAGTTAAATCACAGCTTAAATCCCAAAATCTTTCATTCAAATGGTTAAAACAAATTACCATTTTCAATCTTTTATACAAAAAGATTCATTTCAAAAACCTTCAATGGTTTAAACAATTTCCACACTTAAATCTTTAAACAAAAGATTCACTTGTAAGACCCATTTCAATTTTAAACAAGATTCAGCAATCTTTTAAACAAGATTCATTCATAGCCTTCCAAAACAATTTCATTTCAAATTGGATTAACTCATCCGGTCTTTAAATCAAAGACTCATTCCATAGCTTTCAAAATAATTTCCAAAGATTCGTTCATAACTTTCAAAACAATCCTCGTTTCAATCTTTTATATATAAAAGATACACCATTTAAAATCCTCTTCGATTTCAAAATAGGGTTCAACTATCTTTCACAAAGATTCAATTATAGCTTTCAAAATCATTCCATTTCTAATTTGAAATCATTTCATCATAATTTGGAAAATTCTTTCCTTATATAAAAGCTATTATTATTTGAAACCACTTGTTTCCGTTTTGGAAAACTCGATTATATTTGCTTGAGTTAAGGCCTTTCAAATATAAATTTGGGTTAATTTCCATATAAACACGTTTATAACTCAAATAACATTTTTAAACTAAAATTTTCAAAACGTAGAATTCAATTTCAAATCTTCAATTCAAATTAAATTAACCTAATCAAGTTATTCAAAAATAACTTTTTATCTTTGAAATCACCCAATTCATTTCGAAAACCATTTGGATTCAAAATTCAAATTAAAAAACTATTTCAAAAATCCGTGACATAACCGATTTCCTTGTGAAATCCATATTGTGTGTGTATAAGTGTGGTCCAGGGGTTTTACACAATAAAAGTGCCACATCATCAATCAGCACAGATTTAAATACAACAATATATTGGATAAGCGGTATAAACTATAACGCTTATATTTGGTAAGCAGTATGAACCATAAGGCTTATCGTTCATTCATAGATCACAGGTATACGTATCACAGAAAATAAATTACAGTAAACATAGCTCAAATCAAACAGAGCATCACAATCAGGGATATCAAATAATTCAATCATCAAATCGAATCCAAACATACATAATAAGGTCGGTTAATTATCTGATTAATTCAAATCAGATTAATTACTTATGAATTTCTAATCCTGGTTAATTAATATAAATTTATTACAATCATTTTGATCAATTATTCTTTAATCAATTTCTAATTAGCAATTAATAATAAATTAATTAACCTTTAATTTTAATTCATCATCCTTTAATTATTAAATAATTATCCTTTAATTATTTAATTAATTATCTTTAATTAATTAATTTAACCCTTGATTAATTAATTACCATTTATCCCCAATTAATTACCATTCTTAATTAATTAATTAAACTTTAAATTAATTAATTATCCTTAAATAAATTACCTAAATTAATCCCCTTTTTGCTTAATTATCATTTAATAAATTATCCTTTAGTAATAATTAATGATTATCCCTAATCACATAATTGAATTATCACTTGATTAGTTAACTTTCATCAATAATTAATTACTTTTAATTAAGTAGTTATCCTTAATAATATTAATTATCTACATTAATTTATCCTTAACTGTTGATTTATCAACTCTTAATTGCTTTTATAAATTAATTGCTTCTTAATTCAAATTACCTTAATGATATTGATTACTTATCCTTAATTAATTTATCTTTAATTAATTATCCTTAATGACTTAACTAATTTATTAATTATCTTTATTAATAAATCATCTCTTAAATACTTTCATCAATTAATCTTTAAGTCATTATTTAATTAACCCAATTCATGTAATTATTTTACCTTAATTCTTCATGGATTAATAAAATTTAACAAATCACGTTGATTAAACAAATAACCCTTTAATTTAATTATATTGATAATTAATCACCTATCCTAATAATTAATTATCAAATCCTATTTGAAAGCATTAAGAATAAAATACACAATATATATATATTATTTAAAACAAATCAAATTTTAATGTTTAACTTAAAAATTAAATTTTGTAACTTTATTTAAAACTCATTTAATTTTTTTATTTTAACTTCTAAAATATGATTAATAAATTCAAAAACTTTATTTAATACATCATTACCCAACTTGCTTTAACATTTGATAGATTAAACTTTGTTAAATATTTAACTAAAAAAACTTAAAAGGAAACTCGCTGTGTTACCCGAACCAAAATACCACATTCACAAACTCAACTTCGAGCTTTCCCCAGAACGACCTGAGTTCTTCCCATCATCTTCGTCAATTTCTTCTTTTCTTCTTTAAAACTTAAGTTTTTTTTCTGTCTTTATACACTACTGCAGCTGATACCCATACGAAACTCGAGCCCATCGCCAATTTTATCGAGTTCAACTTCGAGGCGCCCCCTTGCTTCTTCCTTCAAACTCGATCAACCCAGAACCAACGTCCAACACAATCGTGCACGTGCACGTGCACGACTACTCCGACCACCGTAAGTCGACGCCGATACCCCCACCAAGTCGAAGACCACCCTATCGTCACGAACGATCACCCTAATTCGCTGGTTGGGCAGTTAATCAAAATCGAACTGCTCGAGACCACTGGAACCACCACATCATCATCGAAAAAATCCTCGACGCCGATGACCCAGACCATCAGAAATGACGTGACTTCGTCCAAAGCTCCCAACACTCCAACGCATCGATCCCATAGCTTCGATTCACCCCGATCATCTCTTGTAGCTTATACGAACACGATGAACACCTCAACCAATTTGAGTTCTTAAACCTTAAAATTCCATTTTCCAATCACTACGGTGCAAAATAAAATCATTAGGTATTTTCCCCGTATCCACCAATGTACCAGCAAGCTTTACCCCTAATCGCGACAATTATTACTGTGTTGATATCTGGAATTTGACGATCATCGTTATTCTGTTCAACTCCAAAATTCTCAACCATTTCAAGTTTAAAAATCATGATCTTTACATCAAAATTCATCATTTTATAATACGATTTTATTTATATAACCAAATCATAATTTCCATATGATTGAATATTTGACATGACTTTGATTTGTTCTGTAATTTACTATTTTTGAAATAATCACCGAATTTAAAATCTTGATATCATTTTAAAAATTAATGTTGCCTTGTTTCAAGCAATTTCTCTTCAGAAATCATAGTTTGATATAGTTTATGTTGAGAGATATGGATTTTTTTTATTTGTTGTTTTTGAAATGTAGTTGTAGCAGGGACAAGATATATTCACATACAGACATCTACATTCATATACCCAAAGCTATTCAATCATATTCAAGAAAACACTCAAACATATCACAATAACTTCATTTCAAGCATCATCAAAACAGATTCAAGCTTTTAGTTTTAGAAGTTTTGCTCACGGTAAAATGAAGATAGAGAGGAACAATTTAGCTTCTGCAACAATGATTTGCTTCATTTACTTCATGTTTTCACTTGGATTTACTCTTTAACATGATGCTGTACTCATATAAATACTTTTAATTCAACAATCAAAACTTAAAATTTGCTTGGGTTGGGGCAGATTAATTTTTTCTAACAGAGTTTAAAACCTGGCATGTATACACAGAGACAAATTCTTCTTATTTTCAGACATGCATTGCAATTACCATCACACAATCAAATAATTAGCATAATATCACAATGTATCAACCAAATCATATTTTAAAAGAGGAAGTTGCTTACCTTGATTTTGGAAGCAGAGAATCAGACAGAGGACAGAAATTTGCAACAGAGCTTGAATTTTTTTCTTTTATGTTTGAACTGAGCTTGTTTTTCCTGCAACTAATTAAATTTATTGATTTAAATTTATGTTCTACTTAAATTCGAAGCTTAAAGAAAATTTACTTGCCTTCAATTGTTTTTCCAGAAAATTTGCACTGTCCAAAACTAAATTTTCATACATCTGAGAACTGCTTTTGATCTTATTCCAGTTTTTGTTGAATATTTGGTTTTCAAGCTTGATAATGCTATCATGTTTCCGGTTTGAAGCGTTGCTTCATGAATTGAAACCTGCTTCAGATTTGCAACTGAAGTTGTTCCGTTGAACTTGTGTTGAAAACAGGTTTTTTTCAAACTGAGGTGGTTTGATTTTTTTTGTTTCAGATTACTTGCTGTCTTCAATCCATTCCATTCCATGATTGAAGTCCTTGATTCAATACTTAAAAAAATGCCTTTGATCCAAGCTTGCTTCCAGATCTTGAAGATTTAAGACAAAGTTTTGGTCGAATTTTCTTTTTGGTTTGAGGTTTGTAAAAATTTGTTTTACTGATTATTTTCTGATTTTAGCTTCAGATCTTTGAACTACTTCAGATCTGAAGCTTTTCTTTTGTCTTTTGAATTAAATTCATGGTCTTGATTTCTTTTTCTTTTTTTTTAAATTTTAATCAAGAGATAAATGCCACTTGTAAAAATTTGTGAACACCTGTTCATTTATAAAAAAAAATCTTTACACTTGTTTAATTCACATAAATTTATGTAAAGATCTTCTTTTTAATTTATTTACATTTCATGTTTTTAGCCCTTATTTGATTTCAATTTATAAATTTTGTTCAAACCCTTTATTCAATTTAATTTACATATGTGTATTATGTAGTTTTAAATATTATACTTTAAAAAGATATCTTTATCTCAAAGCTTGAATATTTATGTACATATAAATTTTCAAAACATATGTATGATATATATTTGACAACAAATCTCAATTAATTTTAAAAGATAGAGTTTTCCGTTCAAACCTAATTTTATTTAAAAACATTCATTTTCTTTTGAATTACAAAACATTCCCCTTTATATTTGCACTCATACATTATATTTATACTTTTATAATTTTAAAACAATGATTTGAAATCAAATTGTTCATTATTAACAAATATCTACATGCGTATATTAGTTCCTTGAAACATACCGTTTAATAAATTCAATATTTATTTATAAAATACTTATACTTGAATTTTATAAATCAAGTTCCTAATTAAAATCCATTTATATTAATAAAGATATATCTTATTTAATCTTAGAAAATCCAAATACAATTTTGTTTTTAAAATATTAAAATTCGAACCCCAATTTCAAATTCTACTTTTATTCCATATTACTTAAATTAATTCCCAATTAATTCACAATCTAACCAAATTAAACTAAAACGTTATACCCATTACCATTTTAATTTTAAATTTTTATTCAATTATCAAATTAGACTTGGCTAAAATTTCAGAAATGTTACAGATTCCCTCCCTTAACAAAATTTCGTCCTCGAAATTTGTAAGGGAGACAACAAAGAATGGATACACAAAGATAGAGAAACCGTTTCCAAATCAAACTGGGTATCTATTCTGCATTTGGCTTACCAAATCAGAATATCACTAATGGATACAAGAACGAATCAAAATACTCGAGTCACCAGAGCTACGAATACACAAGGGTATTGATTAGTTCAAAAGATAACTAACCACTCGTAAAAGATACCTAGACCCAACAGAATAAACAGATATATGGATACAATCCCAAAAAAAATTAGTTTAAACAACCAAAATATACCTATCAACCATAACAACCAAAGCAAACAATTCATACAAACAAACAATTCTGACCCATCTGGAGTTTGTGTCCCATGCAAATATATCAAAGCTTCTTCCTAGAGCTGTCAGGAATCATCAAAGAATTGAAAATACGAATTGAAGGAGATTGATAGAGAAAGTTGTTTCCACTATTGCAGGGTATCGACCATTTGTAGTCGTACTCCCCTGTCCCCTATCTCATTCTTCTTGCATTCATACTCACTATCAGTGGATAGTAAGAGAATTTACTGAGGCATTCGAATGGATATCTTAGAGATATACTAATTCTAGGGTATACTTCACCCTATCTCTAATGAATCACTTAATGTGTTATACTCCTGAGCTAAAATTTCAACCTTCAGCTCTGATACCAAAAATGTAACGACCCTGACTCGACCTTCGAAAATCGGCATTGAATACGACACTCGTATTCCAATGCTATAGACCCAAACGTCGAATCAGGTTCGCCGGAGCTTATAACACAATTAAGTATAACAACACAGCGGAAGAAAAGAATGAATATCATTGATATACAACACTCGATACAACAATGACACAATATGAATCAACATCAGAGATACAAGACAACAATGCTACAGCGGAAAAACAATATGATACAGCAGCGGAACGAAAAACTCCAAAGATCTCCAATCCAATGCTACAAAGCAAGAACTCCAAGCCACTAGCTCGAACCACCATCAAATTGCACCAATGCTAAGCAAGTCTCGTCCACCGAAGGCTTTAATATCCAAAGTCTCCAAAGAGGAAGCTGAAAGCTACCGAATCGATATCTACTATCTACTATCTGGAAAACCCAAGTCTAGACTGCCCGTGTGGAAAATTGTGGGCACCCAGAGTTCAGGAAAGGAACAATAAACTCCGGGTCAGTCATGGGACTGGTATGAGCAAACGAAAACAGTTTTCTTCTTTAAAACAAACTAAAGAAATTTTAAGTTGAAATCTGCAATGCTTTTAAGAAAATGAAACTAGCATAAGGCCTCCTGCCACATACACAATGCAAACGTAGACTTGGAGGAGATTTCTCCATATGATAGTCAAATATGCTTGATACGAGATATTCTTTGATATTATTATTATAAGTTCACAGTGTAGAAAAACCCTTTGGAAAGTATAATATTAATCTTAGCCAGCATATGTACCATTATAGTATGCCTACTATAGCTACCATGTTAAACGGTAGGTTCTACAACTAAAACCGTAAAGGGCTCGTATTTTTTATGATTGGATTTCCAACAAATGATCAGGCAAAGGAACTTCCCAAATAAAATGGAACGCCTCTGGAGGGACGTCCCCGGACCCTAACCGGATCTCTACTACACAAGGTCGGGTTACCTCTGTAACTAGGTAACTACTGACACGAGCATGCCATCCCCCGGTCGTTTGCGACCTTTATCCAAGGTACCTCTCAACCAACAACCACAAAAAAATAAGTTTGCAGCAACCACAAGGTAAATATCTGGGCTCCATACCATGATACCACCTATAATCCAGAAGGAAATGGACACACCCTCAGGGGGCGCTACCCCCAAATAACCTTGCTGCCACGATTCCTGTTTCGACCATAACCGGGTTGTGAGGTTCAATGAAGTCTCGTCCACAAAGCTACGCTTTTCACAAAAGCCATGCTTCGATCAACAAATGATCAGCAACACTTCGTATGCCACATTACCAAATTGGGAATGTATCACTGGTAACCATCAATTACATAACCTCTGAGCTCGTACGTCTCAGAGAAGGGTGTTAGGCTAAGAGAATAAATCTCCGCCACCAAACAGAAATGTATTTGGTAGAAACCGGTTTTACATCTCAAAGTGTAATGTTAGACACACATCCATACAAGTCTGTTCCGGGTTCGAACAGAACCGAAGGCACTTCCAAAGAAGCCCTTGAAAATCCGAGGATCCACGATTCCGATCGTACTTCCCATCACTTAGGAAATCTCTATACTGGAGCAACTCAGTGCAGAGACAATCGATAGGACATCCTATCGTTCTCGCAAATACCCCGTCTTCACCATCGGTCTTCAAATACTATCCATAACGTCATATCACATATTCAGAATGGGTTATATGACACAAAGGTCCTCTCCTGCCTAAACCGAATAGTGAGCGCAATATATTTAAAACATATGGATATGGGATCTCAGTTAAATCACAGCTTAAAGCCCAAAATCTTTCATTCAAATGGTTAAAACAAATTACCTTTTTCAATCTCTTAAACAAAAAGATTCATTTCAAAAACCTTCAATGGTTTAAACAATTTCCACACTTAAATCTTTTAAACAAAAGATTCACTTGTAAGACCCATTTCAATTTTAAACAAGATTCAGCAATCTTTTAAACAAGATTCATACATAGCCTTCCAAAACAATTTCATTTCAAATTGGATTAACTCATCCGGTCTTTAAATCAAAGACTCATTCCATAGCTTTCAAAATAATTTCCAAAGATTCGTTCATAACTTTCAAAACAATCCTCGTTTCAATCTTTTATATATAAAAGATACACCATTTAAAATCCTCTTCGATTTCAAAATAGGGTTCAACTATCTTTCACAAAGATTCAATTATAGCTTTCAAAATCATTCCATTTCAAATTTGAAATCTTTTCATCATAATTTGGAAAATTCTTTCCTTATATAAAAGCAATTATTATTTGAAACCACTTGTTTCCGTTTTGGAAAACCCAATTTTATTTGCTCGAGTTAAGGCCTTTCAAATATAAATTTAGGTAAGTTTCCATATAAACACGTTTATAACTCGAATAACATTTTTAAACTAAAATTTTCAAAACGTAGAATTCAATTTCAAATATTCAATTCAAATTAAATTAACTTAATCAAGTTATTCAAAAATAACTTTTATCTTTGAAATCACCCAATTCATTTTGAAAACCATTTGGATTCAAAATTCAAATTTAAAAACTATTTCAAAAATCTATGACTTAACCGATTTCCTCGTGAAATGCATATTGTGTGTGTATAAGTGTGGTCCAGGGGTTTTACACAATAAAAGTGCCACATCATCAATCAGCACAGATTTAAATACAACAATATATTGGATAAGCGGTATAAACTATAACGCTTATATTTGATAAGCGGTATGAACCATAACGCTTATCGTTCATTCACAGATCACATGTATACGTATCATAGAAAATAAATTACAGTAAACGTAGCTCAAATCAAACAGAGCATCACAATCAGGGATATCAAACAATTCAATCATCAAATCGAATCCAAACATACATAAGTAAGGTCGGTTAATTATCTGATTAATTCAAATCAGATTAATTACTTATGAATTTCTAATCCTGGTTAATTAATATAAATTTATTACAATCATTTTGATCAATTATTCTTTAACCAATTAATTTATCCCTAATTAATTATCATTTTCATTAATTAATTAAACTTTAAATTAATTAATTATCCTTAAATAAATTACCTAAATTAATCCCCATTTTGATTAATTATCATTTAATAATTTATCCTTTAATAATAATTAATGATTATCCCTAATCATATAATTGAATTATCGCTTGATTAGTTGACTTTGATCAATAATTAATTACTTTTAATTAAGTAGTTATCCTTAATAATAATTAATTATCTACATTAATTTATCCTTAAATATTGATTTATCAACTCTTAATTACTTTTATAAATTAATTACTTCTTAATTCAAATTACCTTAATGATATTGATTAATTGTCCTTAATTAATTTATCTTTAATTCATTATCCTTAATGACTTAATTAATTTATTAATTATCTTTATTAATAAATCATCTTTTAAATACTTTCATCAATTAATCTTTAGGTCATTACTTAGTTAACCCAATTCATGTAATTATTTTACCTTAATTCTTCATGGATTGATAAAATTTAACAAATCACCTTGATTAAACAAATAACCCTTTAATTTAATTATATTGATAATTAATCACCTATCCTAATAATTAATTATTAAATCCTATTTGAAAGCGTTAAGAATAAAATACATAATATATATATTATTTAAAACAAATCAAATTTTAATGTTTAAATTAAAAAATAAATTTTGTAACTTTGTTTAAAACTCATTTAATTTTTTTATTTTAACTTCTAAAATATGATTAATAAATTCAAAAACTTTATTTAATACATCATTACCCAACTTGCTTTAACATTTGATAGATTAAACCTTGTTAAACATTTAACTAAAAAAGAACTTAAAAAGAAACTCGCTGTGTTTCACCTACCCGAGCCAAACCCCCACATTCACGAACTCAACTTCGAGCTTTCCCCAGAACGACCTGAGTTCTTCCCATCATCTTCGTCAATTTCTTCTTTTCTTCTTTAAAACTTAAGTTTTATTTTCTGTCTTTATACAATACTGCAGCTGATACCCATACGAAACTCGAGCCCATCGCCCATTTTCTCGAGTGAAACTTCGAGGCGCCCCCTTGCTTCTTCCTTCAAACTCGATCAACCCAGAACCAACGTCTAACACAATCGTGCACGTGCACGTGCACGACAACTCCAACCACCGTATGTCGACACCGATACCCCCACCAAGTCGAAGACCACCCTATCGTCATGAATGATCACCCTGATTCGCTGGTTGGGCAGTGAATCAAAATTGAACTGCTCGAGACCACTGGAACCACCACACCATCATCGAAAAAACTCCTCGACGCCGATGACCCAGACCATCAAAAATGACGTGACTTCGTCCAAAGCTTCCCAACACTCCAACGCATGGATTCCCACAGCTTCGATTCACCCCGATCATCTCTTGTAGCTTATACGAACACGATGAACACCTCAACCAATTTGGGTTCTTAAACCTTAAAATTCCATTTTCCAATCACTACGGTGCAAAATAAAATCATAAGGTATTTTCCCCGTATCCACCAATGTACCAGCAAGCTTTACCCCTAATCGCGACAATTATTACTGTGTTGATTTCTGGAATTTGACCATCATCGTTATTCTGTTCAACGCCAAAATTCTCAACCATTTCAAGTTTAAAATCATGATCTTTACATCAAAATTCATCATTTTGTAATACGATTTTATTTATATAACCAAATCATAATTCCCATATGATTGAATATTTGACATGACTTTGATTTGTTCTGTAATTTACTATTTTTGAAATAATCACCGAATTTAAAATCTTGATATCATTTTAAAAATTAATGTTGCCTTGTTTCAAGCAATTTCTCTTCAGAAATTATAGTTTAATATAGTTTATATTGAGAGATATGGATTTTTTTTATTTGTTGTTTTTGAACTGTAGTTGTAATAGGGACCAGATATATTCACATACAGACATCTGCATTCATATACCCAAGGCTATTTAATCATATTCCAGAAAACACTCAAACATATCACAATAACTTCATTTCAAGCATCATCAAAATAGATTCAAGCTTTTAGTTTTAGAAGTTTTGCTCACAGTAAAATGAAGACAGAGAGGAGCAGTTCAGCTTCTGCAACAATGATTTGCTTCATTTACTTCATGTTTTCACTTGGATTTACTCTTTAACATGATGCTGTACTCATATAAATACTTTTAATTCAACAATCAAAACTTAAAATTTGCTTGGGTTGGGGCAGATTAATTTTTTCTAACAGAGTTTAAAACCTGACATGTATACACAGAGACAAATTCTTCTTATTTTCAGACGTGCATTGCAATTATCATCACACAATCAAATAATTAGCATAACATCACAATGTATCAACCAAATCAAGTTTTAAAAGAGGAAGTTGCTCACGTTGATTTTGGAAGCAGAGAATCAGATAGAGGACAGAAATTTGCAACAGAGCTTGAATTTTTTTTCTTTTATGTTTGAACTGAGTTTGTTTTTCCTGCAGCTAATTAAATTTATTGATTTAAACTTATGTTTTACTTAAATTCAAAGCTTAAAGGAAATTTACTTGCCTTCAATTGTTTTTCCATAAAATTTGCACTGTCCAAAACTGCATTTTCATACATCTGAGATCTGCTTTTGATCTTATTCCAGTTTTTGTTGAAGATTTTGGTTTTCAAGCTTGATAATGTTACTTGTTTCCAGTTTGAAGCTTTGCTTCATGAACTGAAACCTGCTTCAGATTTGCAACTGAAGTTGTTCTGTTGAACTTATGTCGAAAATAGGTTTTTTCCAAACTAAGGTGGTTTGATTTTTTTTGTTTCAGATTACTTGCTGTCTTCAATCCATTTCATACCTCGATTGAAGTCCTTGATTCTATACTTAAAAAAATGCCTTTGATCCAAGCTTGCTTCCAAATCTTGAAGATTTAGGACAAAGTTTTGATCGAATTTTCTTTTTGGTTTGAGGTTTGTAAAAATTTGTTTTACTGATTATTTTCTGATCTTAGCTTCAGATCTTTGAACTGCTTCAGATCTGAAGCTTTTCTTTTTTCTTTTGAATTAAATTCATGGTCTTGATTTCTTTTTATTTTTTTTAAATTTTAATCAAGAGATAAATGCCACTTGTAAAAATTTGTGAACACTTGTTAATTGTATAAAGAAAAATCTTTATACTTGCTTAATTCACATAAATTTATGTAAAGACCTTCTTTTTAATTTATTTACATTTCATGTTTTTATCCCTTATTTGATTTCAGTTTATAAATTTTGTTCAAACCCTTTATTCAATTTAATTTACATATGTATATTATGTAGTTTTAAATATTATACTTTAAAAAGATATCTTTATATTAAAGCTTGAATATTTATGTACATATAAATTTTCAAAACATATGTATGTTATATATTTGAAAACAAATCTCTATTAATTTTAAAAGATAGAGTTTTTCTTTCAAACCCAATTTTATTTAAAAAAATTCATTTTATTTTGAATTACAAAACATTCCTTTTTATATTTGCACTCATACATTATATTTTATACTTTTATAATTTTAAAACAATGATTTGAAATCAAATTGTTCATTATTAACAAATATCTACATGTATTTATTAGTTCCTTGAAACATACCATTTAATAAATTCAATATTTATTTATAAAATACTTATACTTGAATTTTATAAATCAAGTTCCTAATTAAAATCCATTTATATTAATAAAGATATATCTTATTTAATCTTAGAAAATTCAAATACAATTTTGTTTTTAAAATATTAAAATTCGAATCCCAATTTCAAATTCTACTTTTATTCCATATTATTTAAATTAATTCCCAATTAATTCACAATCTAACCAAATTAAACCAAAATTTTATATTAATTACCATTTTAATTTTAAAATTTTATTCAATTATCAAATTAGACTTGGCTAAAATTTTAGAAATGTTACATATAAGCTTAAAAATAGGATTTATGGGTAGATAAGTATTTATGGTAAATCTTATTTCCTTAAATAAAAATGGAATTGGTAAGCTAAGTCTGATGTCTACCTAAGATTATATAACTAAAGGCTTAGGATGGTTAATTGGAATTAGTAGGTCAGTGATGTGAGGTCAATAGAGTCATTCAATGGAAGACCGCCCTTCAGTTTAAGACTTCCAGCAGTCGTGTGCACTTAGTGTTGATGTGAGATATCACTAATCCTAGGACCCATGACGACGTGAGAGATTTGACCTGCTTTCTTAATTAAAAAGTATTGAATGGTCCAAATTTGGAATTTGGAGCGATGAGGGATATCTCCATAGGGGTTTGCTTCTAGTTTGAGGTATTAAGTGGCTATAGGGTCGCCTCTCTCCTAAAAGGAAGTATTAAGTAACCTAGTGAATGCCTCTAAAAGGGTTTACTTTAGTGTTGAGGTATTAAGTGGCTATTTTAGGGCCTACCTCCCTACTAAAAAAAGTAATCTAACGAGATTCCACATTTATAATTAAGAGTGATAATGGATATCTCGGGAAGGGTTCACTTCGGGTTTGTGGGATAAAGTCACTAATCTAAGGGTTCTTCTCTTTTCTAAGAAGTATTAAGTAATCTAGCGAGATTACAAGCGATGTCAGCTAGATAGTACTAGTGAGGTGTCCGCCTGGGGGTTAGGTTTTAAACGACTAAGGCCAATGATTGTTTGGGCCCGCCTCCCTGCTGAAAAATAGTTAGAATTCCACCTAGTCCTTTCAAAGGTATTGAGTGGCTTGGGTACTGTCTCTTATATGCCTACGATTTTATTAGCGATGGATACGGTAATAGTTGAACATTAAATGTCGAAAGCCTTAAATAGTGGTTAGAGGTCTTTGTAGCTTAGACCAGCCAACCATTGACAACATTATTAGAAAACCACCTTAGGAATATGTCTTAAATGATGGGGTCTACCTAGATTGAAGTCTTAAATGGAAAAGTCTAACTGTTTCTCTTATAGAAGTATTTTTTTGGTGATTATAGAAGCCCGCTTCATATTTAGAAATATTAAGTGGCAAATAGGTTTGGAAGTATTGGATGGTTAATAAGGCTTCGTCGGTATTTTATACCATGGAGAGGGGTAGTTATGTAATCGTGTGTGCAATCCAAGGTTAGGTTATAATTGCTAACCTTAATAGACATAACTATTAAATGGAAACCAATCGGTATAAATTTATGTTATGGACGATATATAAGTTTTCCAGTCACAAGAATGTTATTCTGACCTTCTCTTCATTACAACCTATAGATTAGAATTAGAGGAACATGTCATTGGAGCTGGATTTGTTTAGTTGTTAGAAAAGTCTTCTTTTCTCTTATGCTTGATGCCGATGTAACAATATGCTATCTAAGGAATACCATTAATTCCAAGGTAATAGTCATAGTTAATATTTATCCTATTATTGTTTCAGCTGTGAGTTTAGATTTTATCAATCTCTGATAATGCTCATGCTTATTTGCAGGTACCAAATCCAATTATCCGTGCTTTGATAAACTTGGATTTCTATTTTTGTCGAAATTTAGGCCCATTAAGGTATGGGTTGCTACATGTCATGTCCAAATTGACACAAACCAAGTCAAAGTGCCTTGAATCATGATAAGTTTCTATAAGCATATTTATATATGAACTATGAACTATGGATTTTAAACATAAGGTCAAGATGCCTAATCTAATGTCATACATAATGTACAATAGCATGACTTCAAGACTCATTTTCTTTTCCTATTGGACATATGTCATAGCATAAGCCCGTTGGATTATCATATCAAAAGCCGACTTGAACGCATATATAGATGACACTTCAAATGGCATTGGAGGACTTCAAGAATATTACACAGTAGTGACATAGATGAACTTTTCCTTAAAGGTCATTTTTTCTCCAATTCTTTAATGATCCTATCATATGATTAGTCTCAAAAAATAAGTTACACATCGGTGTATCACCATATCAATGCGATGCCGTCAATCACTTCAATAAGCGACCTTTGCATATGAATTAATCACATCGGTATAGTCAGTCTTCTCTGGACTATATCTTCATACATAAACTGGTCAAGTCAATGAGATTAGCTTTTTATGACTGCATATATATTCAAGTCAAGGAATAGTTTATTATATTTAGCATCTTAAGTGTTATACTATATTTTGGTCTAGTTGGAATCATCAAGGAAAGTAACTTCGCTTACTTTATTTCCTACTATTTGCAACTTTATTATATGGGTGTGTGTGTACATAAGTGTGGAGCAATGTTGCAACAACTTCCATTCAACAAATGGTCGAATATCCTAAAAACGAATTTTCGTTGCATTTCTCATTTTTCACCGAACTATTTATTTTTTAAAACAAAATTTCTTAAATAGTTTACTAATATAACTAAATAATAAAATGAGTTATTTAATGTTTTTAAATTAATTTTCTAAATATTTAAAATTAATTAAATATTCTCAATCAAAGTGATATAATTCCGAGCCATTACATCATTCCTCCCTTAAAAGAATTTCGACCCTGAAATTTCAACACAAATAAACAACCAAGAAACAAGCCATACTAATTCTTAAAAAATTTCAAAATGTTAAATGAGTAACAAACAAACTTAGAGTTTATCGAGGTTTACAATCTCCCATCACAAAAGCATGATAAACAATTTATTGAGCATACCACATGCTCAACAACCATAGGTTATTACTCAATCGATATTCGCATTACCTCATGACAAATCAAAGAGTCATCTACCCAAATCCTCATAAAACATAAAACATCACAGGCCAATATACATAAGCCCGTATGATGTGTTTGAATCATCGGTACTCAATATCCAACCCTGTAACTTGCTTGGATACATAATTTTTTCATCCAAACTAGTATAGATCATTTAACATCTCCATTGCGGAAACCTGATATGGTTCCTTGACCTGATACTTATGTTTTCCTTACAGAATCCTATACTATGATAGAAAACACTTACACCATCCCAAAAATTCATCTCAAATACTGATTGTCCAGAAATTGAGTGAAATGCCTAGTTTGGACTAGTTTATACCACCTAGAAATCATATATCCGAACTCTAGATCAAGAAAAGTCATGCGAATAAAATTATTCAAGTCCAACTTACGGTTTTATCATTTTAGGATAAATTAATAATTATACTACTCTAATTCTTCTTAATTTCCAAAAGTATTTATGAATGCATTTCATAAAATATTACTTAAGTTTTAAACTTGTATAATATCCAACTACATCTTGAGAGTATACACAACTATCTGATTTAATCCTTTATCTTTAAATTTGGATGTAGGCCAGAATAAATCTGGGTCTTAAAACTAAGTCGACTTCTTTGACCTCCTTACATATCTAGTTCGGTAGGTAGTTAAAAAGAGAAGGATATTGTTATTCAAACTCTGTCCTAGAGTCTACTTTTCCTTAGACGCCTCCAAGATAAAGATGTTTAATTAGTTGACCCAATAACACTAAATAGTTTTCACAACTTAAATGTTAAAACAAAAGACATGGTTTAATAAAACAAAATTTATTAAAATCTTCTTATTAAGTTTAACCCATATTGAAAATTTTTTTAAATTATTTCTTCTCTAACCAAAAGTGATATAAATCCATTTCAAAATTTTTATTTATCAACACATTCTTTTATCAAAATAACTTTTTATTCTGAATCTGTTCTCTTTAAGGAAACTTAAGAACTAAATACCTGGTTTTTTATTTCAAAATCTCTTTGAAATGATACTATATATTTTAATCCATAGAAAATATAGATATTAACTGAGTATCGCCAAAATGATATCAAGGAAGTGGGTCTTATTAAATAGCATCATACATGCCCTTGCCAAGGAGGGTAATACTTAAGAGAAGTGCTTACCATCCGAACACATCTCTTGCCCATTTTTAGTCATTTTCGATCCACTCGAACTAGGTAACATATAAATACTTCTCCTTTTTCGAATTCCATTTTGAAACACTGCCGTATATACTACCATATAAATACAAATATTTACTACAATTTTCTTTGGATTCGTTTGGATCCGAACTACTTTTGATCGTACAATGACAAAGAGAATAATTTACTAAGTGCAGTACAGCATCTGCCTGCGCAAATACCCGATTTTCACTTAGAAGCTTATTCAAATCATCACAAAACTAGCTGAGACTCATTCCTCGAACTATCCAAAGAAAATGTACCTTACTTAAAATTCTCTTTGAAATATTTATATTTAAACATACTTTCAAGTAATACTACTTTAGTTTTTTTCCAAAAAATCATGTGAAACCTTTTTTAAAGACATCGAGATTTAAATTCTCAAAAATCCTCTTTATTTTATAAATCACATCTTATAAACCATATTTCTAAAATCATCTTTGTAAAATGAATTATTTCATATTCTAATAACCCTTTTAACAACATAAACTTGTCATACCTACATTATTAATGAATGCCTTATAGTCAAATCAAGAAACTGAATTCACAAGTTGTTCATATTTAATTTAACAGCTCAAATAATCAATCAACAACTAATAGTCATGCTCTTAAACTAGACAAGCATAACTAATCAAATAATAAATGATAATAGTTGCATTTTATCATTTCCTAAAAAATAATCACATCATGAATAACTATATCAATTTTTGAAAATTATTCTTTTACATACAAAATATAATCCTGGGTAAAATTATTTCATTTACAAATTTCAACACAATATAAAACATTTTTATAGCATTAACAAATACGCGCTCACATATATAATACATTCAACTCATTCTAGGGTGTCACTTACCCTATCTCTAATTATTTTACCCTATCAAGGCCAAGGTTCTCGCTTAAGTTTCAGCTTTGATGCCAAATGTAATGATCCGCCTTTTGACCCTTAAAATTAGATACTAATACATGCATGGTATTCGCGTGCTGAGAATCCGAGTGCTAAAAAGACAGATTGTTGAGGTGAAAGATATGAAAAGACAGAACATGATCTTACATCGTGACGAGTAATATATAATATCCAAATGATGTTTACAAAAGAAACCTTTAATATGCATACAAATATATATACACTCACATACACAACCATACCAAGCAATTATTTTAAACATATTATACATATTTAAAAGACATTTACAAAGTGAGAAATCTCACTTTTAGCGAAGCTAACACCAAAGAACTAGCACAAGACCTCCTACCATCACCTTAGATTATGGCTAAGCTCCTTAGCCTCCCCATTGATCATGCCCAACCCCATTTTCTTTCTTAAATACTCATGGCCAAGGGCCTCCAAGGGCTTATGTGCTTCAAAGATTCAACCTTTCAAAGATAGTGGTATGCAATGTGTTTCAAAGCTTATGGAAGATGCTTGAGAAGAAAAGAAGTTATTTCAAAGTGGCTTTAAGTTATGAACTAAAGAGGAAGACATGGAAAATAATATGAAGAAAACGAAAGTGAAGATGAAAAATGAAATTGAAAC
The DNA here is from genome assembly GCA_030765085.1 of Allium cepa. Classification (NCBI taxonomy): domain Eukaryota; kingdom Viridiplantae; phylum Streptophyta; class Magnoliopsida; order Asparagales; family Amaryllidaceae; genus Allium; species Allium cepa. The sequence goes on from CM060937.1 coordinate 907,431,727, forward strand.
AAAGATAGAAAAATGAAGCGGAAGGTGCTTTATTTATAAAACTTGAGAAAAATGGCAAATGATCACAAATACCCCTTAGCCAAAAGATTTGATTACCCTCCAAAATGGCTTCTTCTATACACTTCTTAAGTGCCAACACACGCACTCACCATCTCCATTTGCATTCCATCTCTTCACATCCATTAGTGTACGACTTAGTAATTTAGCACTTAAAATAAGAGGAAAAGTACATTTTTCTTTATTACTTTACTTAATTATAAGTTAATGACTTTTTAGGAATCATCAAGGAAAGTAACTTTGTTTACTTTATTTTATACTATTTGCAAGTTTATTATATGTGTATGTGTGTACATAGTGTTCAACAATGTTGCGACAACTTCTGTTCGATAAAAAATCAAAAATTCGAAAAACAAATTTCGATCGCATTTTTCATTTTTCAACGTACTATTTATTTTTGTAAATAAAATTTCAAAAAAAGTTTACTAACATTACTAAATTATAAAAATGAGTTATTTAAGATTTTTTAAATATTTAAAATTAATTAAATATTCTCAATCAAAGCGATTAAAATTCTGTGTCGTTGCTAAACTCAACTACGATTATAGTTAAATCATGCCATTACATCCATCAAACAACTGTAGTTGGGTCAAAGTTGAAGCACTGGAAATGAAACACAATTCAATAGAGAATTCGTCTCCATTGTTGTATGAGTTAGTATCACAGTCAACCGTATCAGTTAAAATTAAAATATATGGCCAAAGTAGTACTGTTAATAATAAATGTTATTATTGAACCAAGGACTTTGTTTATAAACTAAGTTAAAAGTGGACGATATTAGAATTTTGATCGAAACCAAAAATTTTAAGTCCTAATGTGATGTAGTATTGATGAAGAAAATTGATATTAATAATCCTTACTCAATGGTGCCACTTAAGAGGAGCCGCTTAAGAAATTATAAAATTCGATTTAATTTAAAAGTTATGTAAGCGATGAATTCAGTCAAACTGTCGCACCATTAGCTATGGTGAATTGTGAATCTATGCAATAAAGTCCCTATAATGCCCTACGAAATCCCTGCGATAGGGCACAATGCTCTTCCATCGCTATGCTATTCCAATTTGGTGTTATTAAACAGTAGATCCACTTAAGGCCCGCTATATTTCGCCACACCATTTAAATCAAGATTTTTAGCAATCACTTTAGCAACATTAATATACAAATGTTAATTTGACTAGTACTCCTTTTAAACAAATAATAAAGTTAGAGTACATACCTAATATTAAGGCATAAGTACTAACGGCTGGAAAATTTTCGATCTCGAAAATCAACACTAATACGTCCATAGTAAGGAGTCCGAGAAATCAAGTGTCGGAAATCCCAGACTATTAGGGTTAAGAAGAAAAGGAGATTGAATAAGAAACAGAAAACAACAGCACAGAATCTCACAATCGCAGCAGAACAAAATATAATATACAACAACAGCATTTTATACAAATGAAAGCTGTAACTGTCAATGTACATACAAGATATCAAAGTACAACAAATCTGGGCAGTTATAATAACTTGTCCCCCAATAGCTGTCTATACAGCCTACAATACACAGGGTACTATAGTCAAAACATGCAATACGTTCCTGCCATCCCGCTCGTCTCCAGGCTTCAAAGTGTCCTAACCTGAAATTCTACAATACTCGGTCTGACCCAAGTATTAAATAAGTAACACCCGAGTCAGGCTGGAAACCAGCATGAGTAAAACAAACTTAATTTGAAACACTTTAGTTATAAAACTTCTTTGGAACCAAGGTAACCCGTACAATACTACGAGTTTTTATCTTGTTATAGCCAAACATTTGTTACAAAAATCCATTGATATTTAAAATAATATCTAAGTGTAGATTTACCTATTTACAATAGTCAAATTGACTTAATTTATTCAATTCCAGCCTATTAGACTCTACAATTGACCCCATAAAGGTTTGTAGTTATTTTCAAATCGAAGCGGTGCTGGATAACGCGGATATCCGATCCCATACTCTTCTAATCCAAGCAGTAAAGTTTTTAAAAGGTTAAATTGTTTAAAATAAACAATTTATTATTTGGGGTGGCACTACTCAAAATATGGGGATTCCTATTGACTTTTATTCAAATAAACCGTAGCATCATTCTAATCTACAATCAACTTGTCCGACCACTTGATGGTACGGACAAAGATAATCGAAATAAATGTCCAACAGAATTAAACCAAGATATAGGTCGTTAACCAAATTAACGATTTATAACAATATCAAACAATTTCACTTCAAGATTTAATGACTTTAATTATCTGAAATCATTTATGTATTAATCCAAATCAATTACAAATTAAAGAAATTATAAATCAGTTTATCCATTGTTAATAAATTTATCAACCAAAACTATACTGGTTACATTAATAATCATAAGATTAAACAGATTTAGTATTTAATAAATCACTCGCTTAAATTATTTTAGATAATTCAGTTTTTAAATAACCAAAATAAAATGAGCCTAGAAACATTTTGGAAGTAGCTAAGTGGACAATTAGAGTTAAAGGAAAACCTAAGCTTCACTTTTTTTCTCTTCCTTTCCTTTATTTTATCTATTTCTTTTCCTTTTCTTTTACTTTTTCTTAATTTTTCTCCTTTCCTAGCCCAAAAACCGGCCCACTTCTTTTCTTCCTCCCTTTCCTTTCTTCCTTCATCCTTTTACTATCGCCTGGACATAGAGAATGTGCACGTACACATGCACATGTACATCCAACTCGCCCTCCGATTCACAGCAATGACCATCATCGCCGATCACCTCTAGCCCTAACACTCGACCTCCTTTTTCGAAACGTGATCTACTGCCTTGATTAGAATTCAAGCTTCTAACTTAACACTAGAACCACTACCCTAAACACAACTGCCTCGCCTAGCCTTCCTTGACCACCATCCATCACAAAAATCCGCCCAACGACTCGCCATTACCCCTACTATGTTTTCCCCTATACACGCACACTCCTCTCTCTTCTCTTCACGTCATTACTCCCAAACCCAAGGCCACATTCAAACCACCAAAACCCTAATTTGAATTCGTCTGAACCACCCCTAACTCTAGAATTCACCACTTCATTTTTCTCCGATGCTCCGTCCCCTGAGTCTACTCTACACCCAACGCCGAGCCCTCAAATCTACCACATTGCAAGAATTTTCCCAATGACGAAAAACCTATTAACTTGCTGCCCCTTCCCCAGTATCTCCAAACCGTCATCAAAAATTATAATTTCCACCAGCGAACACATTCAAGAATTCGATTGAAGAAAAAGGGATATTCAAACTTTCACCAATTATGAGCTAATTACTGTAATACCCGGTTTTCTTCATCTATATCCCTTGAAATTGAACGAGTTGAATTCTAAAATATACTACACTTGAAAAAAACCAGTTTCATCTTAGAAGCAAGTTTTAAAACTAAGTAGGATTTAGGTAATGATTTTTGAAGTTCAAAATTTAACTATTTTTATTAAAACAGGACAAAGAACAAGGGGTATGACATTTCTTCCCAGGTTTAACAGTTAGATCTGACATCATTACAAACACTGCACATCATAAAAACATGTATACTTATCAAAGACCAAAACTCATCCATAGAATTATAATTAGATGTGAATACATGGGAAACCAGCAACAAAAATGAGGTGTTTTACTCAGCTTTTCAAATAGGAGACATTGTTGCTTTGTTTAACCCACTGTCTTTATTTTGTTTTACTGGTAGAACTTCTTCTTAATTGCAGCTTGTAAATATTTTTGTTCGAATGCCAAAATGTACCAAAGGTAGAGCCCATTTAAAAAAAAATGGATGCAGCTTCTCCTGTACAGCAAGTTTTTTTTACTTTTTATTTTTTTTATATACAATAGCAAAGTGAAAGGCTAGGCTATGAATATATAGGAGAGGAGGAAATGTACAGAGCAAGGTGGAGATCTCTACATATGCAGGCTTTCTTTTATAAAAACTTTTATGTATATTTTTCTATCTTCTATTGAGCTAAACAGATTTTGATTTGATTTCATAAAGATTTGATGTATTATATGACTTGAATTTGAAATGCGTTTATGGTGTTGTCTCCTCTTATGTTTACAAATATTTTTATGTGAATCGATATATATATATATATCCTTTTGTTTTTACATATATATATGTATAGTTATATATCTTATCCATATATGTTGTTGTTGTTAGATATATGCTTGCATAAATATGTTTTGTCACACTCCCACATGCATATATCTTCCTATATATACACATATATAGATGTTTATATTCCCCATAAGCATTGTTTTTATAACATGTATACATACTTTCTATATACATATCTTCCATATACATTACTTTGTATAGGCATACATACATACATACATACATACATACATACATACATACATACATACATATTACTCATATGCTTGCTTTTCACATACCATACTTTAATAAATATGTGTACATACCTACTTATTCACTATTTTACTTAATATATATATACACACACATATACTCATGTGTTTTTAATCATCATATACATATCTATGTACTTATATATATATAACATCGTCAAACTTGTATATGTTACATATTTATGGATGTTTTATCTTAATTTAAAGGGTGGAGCTTATATATACACATTTCTAAAATATTTATCATATCTAGGAATTTATATTTAAAATTAACATAGTTTTAAATCAATATATAGATTCAAGTATTTTTAATATTAGAAAAACTCAGTTATTTGACCACTAAAATTTAATATCCAGTTGATTTAAAATCAGTTAATTACCCAATTTACATACGTTAAAAACCCCGGTCGTTACATTCCTTCCCCATAGAACTTTTCATCCTCGAAAAGGAACAAAGCAAAAAATTTAACCTTAATGTTTATTATTAAATCATTCTTTTAACATCTTAACTACTTACTCTTTTAATTATACAATTTTAAAACACTTTAAAATTTACATAATATTACCGAACTAGCATTATATATAAAAAATACTTTTCATAAATCGATGTCCAAACAAGTCCATCCTTGTTCTCATAGAAATTCAATCATACATTGATCGAGCGTAGGACTGAAAATCTATAAGTACTTAATAGACCCGTTTCAACACCCTGGTGAAAATACTTAGAAAACTTTTGCAAGAATGCTATGGAAATCGTCACCCTCTCCCATGGATCGTAGTTAGCACTATGATTGCGTCGCCATCTCGACGAAATCCATAGAAAACTGTAGGCATCCGCACCTCTCGATTTTGCCATGAGAACTGCCACAGATCGCAGCTACACCCAGGATTGCGTTGCCATCGCAGCAAAAACCATGTAACTGTAGGCATCAGCGCCCTCGAATTACATTGCCAAATGAAACTTCTCCACATACATCGTAGACTACACAAAGATTGCGTCACTATCCAAGTGAAACCCAATGTAGACTGTAGACACTCAGTGCCACATGAATTTCGCTATGGAACCACATAGATCGTAGTCTACCGATGTTACGTTGCTCTCTCAGCAAAATCAAACGTAGACTTTAGGCAATCACTACCTCTTGACTTACGCTATGGAAACGCAGTAGATCGTAGTTACACCAGAATTATGTTGTCGTCACTGTATAACCCCAATGTATCTATAGGCATCAGCGCCCTCGAACTACACTGCCCTAACCATAATCCTCAAGAACTATAGTTTTGTCCGGACGTCCTCTGGGATCAAAATTTAGAACCCCCTAAGGGCTCAAGACAGAACCACCCTGTGGATCTCCTACTATAAGTTTCAACTCTAAATGGAAGCGCCTTCTTCCCCATAGCCTTCTCAAAACATTTCATACTATACACACACAGTACCTTTCAAACCATACTCTTTATATGTATCACATATAAACTTCAAAATTGATATCTTAAAATCAACAGTTCTCAAACTTGGCTTTCCAAATTTTCAAATTTTGCTTTTGTCCAAAACCAAAGCCTTACAAAATCAATGGGTTCCAAAAATATTTTCAATTCCATTCTCATAAAATCATTCTTATATATATAAGATTATTCTTTCAACTTGAATAATTTTTTTTGGGTCACTTCATACATATACAAATTCAACATTATATTTCAAATATCCTTTAAAGATCATTTCTTCTGGTTATAAATGTTAGTCCATGAGATGATGGTTTTGATGACAACAACCTTTGTATTGGATTATAAAATATAAATACTAACATTATAGTTTATAAATATATGTATATGCAGGATTTAACCATGAAGGTACCAAGAATGAAGACTGTACAGTATAGAGATTCAAGATATCAAGATTGAAGACCCATGAGTATCAAGAATATCAAGATTATCAAGAGTTCAAGACTTAAAGAATAAATAATATTAATTAGGAATTTTTTTAAAACTCCTAGAAAAGCACTAGCATCTTAAAATCCAATTTATTCGTGGAATGGAATCCACTTCGAGCCCCTTAAAGGGATGGAACCTTGAGTAGGATGGAACCTACGAAAAATCTAGTGGAACATTGTTTTGTACCCGCTAACTTTTATTCAAATGTTTTTCAAAATTATATCTTGTTTTCAAAATGATTTTAAAACCTTCCTTTTAAAAGAATAAAAAACATCTATCCTGATTTCAAATACTTTTAGCCTTAAAATAATCTTTAATTTCAAAATCAAATTATTCTTAGTTTTAAAACTATCTTTAATAATAATATATTTAACTTTTAATATTTATACTTAGATTTAAATAATTTTTTTATATATATTACTCTTTATATTTACTTATGAATTTTAACTATAGTCAAGTACATTTATAAAGTTTAAAATAGTTTTAATATAAGATAAAAGTTATTTTCAAAGAAAAACAAACTATCAAAAATTCCTTTGGGATGTTGACATGCTCAATATACCCATGTCAACATAGTGTCAGTTAATTTCAAAATTTAAATTTCAAAAGAAGTGTCTATTCGTCATATCTCTTCACGAATGACATGGCTGTTGTTCTTCTATAAATAGGGGGTGTGTTGAATGAATTTTCAATAATATTTTCTAGTTTTCATTTCTCTTCTTCTTTCACATTTTCTTTATACATATTCCTATCATTACTCTACCAAAATCAACATTGAATCTAACTAGATTAACTCTGGCTTGATTCTCTATCACTATCTCAACAAGATCCTCAGTGCTATTCAGAGTTGTAGGCTTTTTGTAATTAATCAAACGAGAAAGGGTGTGATTGTGGCCTTGGAAATCAATCAAGCGAGAAAAGATGTGATTGTAGCCTTGGAAATCAATTGGGTGAATTTGTTGCCCGTAAAATCAAGTATCTCTACCCAGGAGATTGTGAATCTAGAGGGTGTAACTCGTAGCCTTGAAATCGAGGGTGTAATTGTACAATTGCTTTTGAAAGGAAATATGTACTTGTGTGCGGGAATGGATGTAGGGTAACTCTGAACAAGTATAAATCCGGTGTGTTCTTTCCTTTACTGCTTTTACTTTATTTCGGCATCTGTGTTTGATTCTGTGATCGTATCTGTGTCTGAATATTGCATACATTTGTGTTCAAATTAACAAAAACTCAAAAAGATATAATAATTCCTTAATACACTATGCACCCCCCTCTAGTGTTTATCCTAGCCTTAAGATCCGTAATCCATATTTCTCACAATAAATTCAACAAGGAACTTTAAATATATAACTAGTATACATAATCTCATTAATGCCAAATCAAATTTTCAAGTTCTATTTCCTTTACAAAGTTATTGGTCCTATTTTATTACTTCCTATAAAGTAATTTTCAATGATAGTGCTATCTAGCTTTTTATTTTTATCATCATATATTTCTCAAGATGTATTATTTCACTTCAAAAACATTTTTGCTTCAATATCCGATTCGGTTCCAATTCAGAGTTGCTTCAATTTCCATTTAGGTTATAACTTCAATTTATGATTTAAGTAATTTCCACCCTGACCAGTTTGAATTCAAAAAATAGTTTGAATAGTTGTAAAATAGTTAGACAGTTAATATAAGATAGTTTGAGTATTTAAAAAAAAGGTTTGTATAGTAAATGGCTTAGAAAATCAAGATAGTTTGAATATTTGAGAAGGTAGATTTAAAACTATATGTATTAAAATAATTTATTTGAAAGTAGTTTTAGAGTCAAATTGATTTAGTTTCAAAACTACACTTCAGCCAATTTCAGTTTCCATTTAAATTGATTCAATCCTAATTTCAATTCGAATTATCTTCAATTCCCATTCCAATTAAATCAATTCCCATTTCGATTTCAAATTGATTCAACTTCAATTACAATTCCAATTTAATTCAATTTAATTCCAGTTTGAATTAAATCCAATTCCATTCTTGATTTTCAACCACCTTGATTTATATAAATTCGGGTTCGGTTTCCAAAATGTTGATTTAATCACTTAAATCAAATTAACCCTTAGTATTTAATTTAACAACCAAAGCCTTTAAAATAATTCAATTTTGAGTCCAAATTTTCAAATATTCTTTTTAAATTTCCTTTATTTAAACTTATTTGAGGTTTGAGTGGGAGTTCAAATCTTCTTAAAACAAATCCACTTTAGAAATTCAATTTATTACCCACTTCTAATTTCAAAATTTTAAACCTAATCCTTTAAACAATTTCAGTTGACAAGTTCATTTTTAACATTTCAAACTTGTGTTTAAAATGATTCCATTCCGTTTTATTTCTATGAATCAAAATCATTTATATAGTTTCAAAGTAAAGCTTTATCTATTAAATTTCTGGAATGGACATATATATATATATATATATATATATATATATATATATATATATCACTTCATTCCATTTCTCAATTTAATCGAAATAATCCAATTTACAGTTTTATATATACTGTCAATAACAAACAGGATGATAGTAGGATATGTAAAAGTAAATAAACATCCAAATTATATGAAGTACCAATCAATAGCATTCATTACCAATTTTTAGAATTTAAAACCCGTTTTGATTTCAAAAACCGTTTTGAAATCATTCTTGTATACATGACTTCTTTTAAACCCCTTATCAAACCTATGCCTTTTTCCCTTTTCCATTAATTCCATTTAACTTCTATAAGTTAAATCTTACTTTCATCTTAAAATTTTCCAATTTCATATTATAGGTTCAAAACTTATCTAACTTTCCCTAAGTTAAACTTCAATTCATTTCATCCATTCAACCTTATTCAATTTAATTTTCCATTCCAAATTTAAATTTCTTGTCAATATCCTTTCCCACTTATAAGTTCAAAAACTTATTCTCTTTGCGTTATACTCTCATTTCATGGGGAATTTCAGAACTCAACACTTAGTACTATTTCAAATCAACTTTGAAATCATATATATGTCTACATATATATACACATATTCATCCCATTTACATATCAACTCACAACTTTAAATTTTCCGGGATTTAAATTCAGGTTTTGAATCCGCTTTTAACTTAACTTATTTGTATAATTAATCCTTACCCATATTTCTATTTGGTTATATATATACCACCCCTTAAATTTTATTTTATTTTATTATAATAACTACAACCGATCACCTTAATATACTATAATAATTCAGAAAAATTATTTCTTTATAAATCAAAATATAACCTTATATACAAATCATTTTTAAAACCGTTTCTAAAATCATTATATAAGAAAATAACAAGTACGCCCTCATATATACTCTCAACTTATTCTAGGGTACTACTAACCCTATCTTTATTGAGAAATTCCCACCAGAGCCAAGGTTCTCGCTTAACCTTGCTCTGATACCAAATGTAATGGCCCGAAAATTTTCGACCCCGAAAATCAACACTAATACGTCCACTATATAGAGTGCCGAGCAATCGAGTGCCAAAAATCCTAGACTTTTAGGGTTAAGAAGAAAAAGAGATAGAATAAGAAACAGAAAACAAAGCATAGAATCTTACAATCGCAGCGAAACAGAATATAATATACAATAGCAGCATTTTATGCAAAAGAAAGCTATAAATATCAATATACATACAAGATATCAGAGTACAATAAATCTGGACAGTTATAATAACTTGTCCCCTAACAGCTGTCCATACAGCCTACAATACACAGCGGAGTATAGCCGATACGTGCAATACGTCCCTGCCATCCCGCTCGTCCCCGGGCTCTAAAGCATCCTAACCTGAAATTCTGTAATACTCGGTCTGACTCGAGTATTCAAATAAAGTAACACTCGAGTCCGGCCGAAAACCAGCATGATTAAAACCAACTTAATTTAAAACACGTAAGCTATAAAACTTCTTTGGTACAAAGGTAACTCGTACAACACTATGAGTTTTTATCCTGTTATAGCCAAACACTTGTTACAAAAATCCATTGATATTTAAAATAATATCTAAGTGCAGATTTACTTATTTACAATAGTCAAATTGACTTAATTTATTCAATTCCAGCCTATTAAACTCTATTATTCGACCCTATAAAGGTTTGTAGTGATTTTCAATTCAAAGCGGTGCCAGAAAACGTGGATATTAGATCCCATACTCTTCGAATCGAAGCAGTAAAGTTTTTAAATGGGTAAATTATTTAAAATAAACAATTTATTATTTGGGGTGGCACTATTCAAAATATAGGATTTCCTATAAATTTTTATTCGAACAAACCGTAGCATCATTCTAATCTACTATTAACTTGTCCGACCACTTGATGGTACGGACAAAGACAATTGAAATAAATGTCCAATAGAGCAAATCCAAGATATAGGTTATTAACCAATTAACCAAATTAACGATCTATAACAATATCAAACAATTTCACATCAAGATTTAATGACTTTAATAATTTGAAATTCATTTATGTCTTAATCCAAATCAATTACGAATTAAAGAAATTATAAAACAATTTATCCTTTGTTAATAAATTTATCATCCAAAACTATACTAGTTATATTAATAATCATAAGATTAAACAGATTTAGTATTTAATAAATTACTCGCTTTAATTATTTTAGACAGTTCAGTTTTTAAATAACCAAATTAAAATAAGCCTAAAAACATTTTGGTAGTTAATTGGACAATTAGAGTTAAAGAAAAACATAAGCTTTACCTATTTTTTTCTCTTCCTTTCCTTTATTTTTTCTAATTCTTTTCTTTTTCTTTTACTTTTTCTTAATTTTTCTCCTTTCCTGGCCCAAAACCCAGCCCACTCCTTTTCTTCCTCCCTTTCCTTTCTTCCCTCATCCTTTTGCTATCGCCTGGACATAGAGAATGTGCACGTAAACGTGCACCTATACGTCCAACTCGCCCTCCAATTCACAGCACCGACCATCATCGTCGATCACCCCTGGCCCTAACACGTCGACCTCCTTTTCTGAAACATGATCTACTGCCTTGATCGGAATTCGAGCTTCTCACTTAACACTGGAACCACCACCCAAAACACAACCGCCTCGCCTCCCTTGACCACCATCCATCACCAAAATCTTCTCAACGACTTGCCATCACCCTTGCTATGTTTTCCCCTATACGCGCACATTCCTCTCTCTCTCTCTCTTTTTCTCGTCATTACTCCCAAACCTAAGGTTACACTCAAACCACCAAAATCCTAATTTGACTTCGTCTGAACCACCCTCAACTCTAGAATTCACCACTTCATTCTTCTCCGATGCGCCATCCCCTGAGTCTACTTTACACCCAACGCCAAGCCCTCAAATCTACTACATCGCCAAAATTTTCCCAATGACCAAAAACCTATCAAGTCGCTGCCCCTTCCCCAATGCTTACTTAAAAATCTCCAAATCATCATCAAAAATCATAATTTCTACCACCGAACACATTCAGGAAATCGATTGAAGAGGGGATATTCGAACTATCGCCACTTATGAGCTAATTACTGTAATACTCAGTTTTCTTCCTCTATATCCCTTGAAATTGAACGAGTTGAATTCTAAATTACAATACACTTAAAAACGAACTAGTTTCATCTTGGAAGCGAGTTTGAAAACTAAGTAGGATTTTAGATAATGATTTTTGAAGTTCAAACTTTGACTGTTTTTATTAAAACAGAACAAAGAATAGGGGGTATGACATTTCTTCCCAGGTTGAACAGCTAGATCTGACACTCATTACAAACACTACACATCACAAAAACATGTATACTTATCAGAGATCAAAACCCGTCCATGGAATTATAGTTATATGTGAATACATGGGAAACCAACAATAAAAATGAGGTGTTTTACTATTAGAAAAAATCAGTTATTTGACCAATAAAATCTAATATCTAATTGATTTAAAATCAGTTAATTACCCAATTTACATATATTAAAAACAGGGTCGTTACATAAGTGGTCAATATAAGTTAGAAAACTATCTAGTCACCAAATCCAATTTGCATAAATCATTAAATTCTTTATTTTTACTATATCAGATTAGACGATATTTCTTTTTCCTACACAAATGATTTGAGAATGAGAATAAATTAGCTTTAAATATATATTTTTATATCTAATGTATCTTTTGTATGTGCCAAAAGTTGGCACAAACACCCAAAAGATTAAGGAAGAGTATAAAATGAAGAAAACTAATAAAACGAGTAGAAATCACACACGACAATTATAGTGGTTCGGCTAATAAGAGGCCTATGTTCACTTGAACATTGTTTGTGTTTGTGATTAGTTTTACAAAGTTAATCTTATGCATTGGTAGCTATGAATCGGTGATGACCCATGAGATTACAGAGAAAGAACAGAAATTTTGTCAATTGTGCTAAAAAAATCCTTTGAACAATGCCCCTTCTCCTCTATTTAATGTTATGGGTCGACGGAATTCTCTCCACCACGTTCCCATTCCCAATGGGAGTTGTTCTCAAAAGATCATGGCTAGCTTACCGATGTCTAGGGATCGGTACCGACCAATGCCATTTGGATTGGTACCGATCCATAAGATAGGCTACAAGTCCTTCTTTTGATCCCTAGGCATCGCTCAATCAACTTGTATATCGAAGTACAAAGCCTGGAAATATTGATATCAGCTTGTACTTGGGTAAATTCCTTGGTTCAAAGGTTAGGCAGAAGCGCTTGACTTATCCATAGATCATTTTGGTTAAGGTTTGTGAGTGAACCATCTTCTATGGTGTGTATCAACTAATAGTTACCAAGGCTTTCTTTAGCATAAACTTTGGCATGGATTTGGGTAAAAGTTTAGGATCAGTGCCGATCCCTACCCATGGATCGGTATCAATCCATAACTTTGCTTGAATCTTGGATCATTGACCTTGATTCTTTTGTTGACTTAGCATGTAGGCAAGTAAGGTGGTTTTTGGCAAGTTGGTGAATCCAACTCTCTATATCGCTTGACATCTGAGCTTAGCAGTTATCAGCTTGGTAATCATTTTATTTGACTTATTTGACCTGTACGAACATGGCTTGTTTACAAGGCTGGATAATATTTGCCCCCAAAAGCACACCTTGTGAATAGAAAGTGTGCTTTGCTCATGAACAACTTTCGAAGTCAATTATTCCAAGTAATTAAAGTTTCTGGCTATTAACTGGCCAAATAATGGTGAATAGTCTAGTTCTTTCAGAGTCACCTATAAATCAAAGATCGTTCCAAACCATATAGCTAGAGGCTCGAGTCCTTGCTTAAGTGTTTGTCATAAAAGTCACCATTCCATGTTCTCTCGGAATTATTATATCGTATGTCATATCATAAATCAAAATTGTTCCGTGTTCATCCCAGATTTAACAATCATCTTTCAACATTAGTGTTTTCATATGTTCACCCAAGATCTAAGTTATGACATACAAATTGTATATCAGGTAATCAAAGATCAACAATCGTGAAACCCATTTCCACTTGTTGGAAAATTATTTATAAATCGTGCGGCATCACCAAGAATCCCATTATAAGAGTGACTAACCAAATTGAAGTGACAACTTGATCTAGTAATTGCTTATCACGTGTTACAAAGTCAAATGGTGTTCAAATCAAAAGTCTAGTCTTTGATCTCTCCAGATCGCATTATTAATATCCAGCTTAGTTACTGATATCTTCGGGTCATGTAATCAATGATCAATTCAGTTCCCAATCTCTCTAGATGGTTAATTTAATCCTTGATCTCTTCGAATCGTTATTATAATCCTTGACCTCTTTGAATCATTAGTTGAATCCTTGACCTCTACGGATCGTTAGTTTATGCTAAGTCCAATCCGCTCGCTCTTTGACGAGGGAATCCAACGACCAAATGAGTCCAGCCACTCACTATCCATGAGGGGACTCATTATCCCATACAAGTCTAATCCACTCGCTCTTTGGCAAGGGACTTGTAACTTATGGTTCATTGCCCCATCTCTCGAGTTAGGAAAATCATGCTCAATCAGTTCATAAATCGATATAAGGGGGAACTACTTCCGGTGGTGTTTTGAAATCAATATCGGTTATTATGTTTGAGTGATTTTCAAAGTCAAACATTCGTTTACAGAATTCAAGTTCCAACATCCAAAAAATAACATGGCATCCATCCCACCAAGCTATACAGCCAAGCATCCAACTTAGAGCAATGCCTAGGGACCGATCGAGGTCCTAAACACAAATAAGTGGCTTGATCTAAATACTGCATCATTTATTGAAAACAAGGCAAAGTGTGGGAATCAAACCTGACTCCCTACTGTCCCATTCACGAGATATTTATCCACAAACAAGTTCCAGGGCCGCTCCTATTTACTACGGACGATGGACGCTCCTGCTCCATCACTGTCGCTTGATTCCTTATATACTACTATAGCTGGTTACTCCTAATATGTTTCTCAATTAGGTCACAAAGGTGCTTGCAATCATTTTTTTCATCCCTATCCACTCAAAGAATAGGGAATACTTTCCCGATCTTCTTTCTCAATATGTAGGTTCTCTCTTTACTGGTCTTTGATACGGAATCTACCCTCGGTATCAAGGTAAATCCTCTTTGGGGTTTCGCTCAACTCCGTGTAAGAAAATAATTTTGGTTCCCTTCTCTCCCTCTTTAATTCTCCAAAGCCATCGTCCACCCTTCAATTTCCTTCATCTTTACCAAATCCTACTCCAGACGGTCCTCCATCATCCGAAACGTTAATCTCTGCCTTTTCAGTTTAAGCGTCCTTCTAACATAAGTATCTCTCAGCCTCCTGGTAAAATTCCATCCTTTCATACCGGATACCTTATATACCGGATGTTAGAAGTGAATGGATTTATGTTCATGTCCTCCAAACTTAGGTCTAGTGTCCACCTCTCATTGCTCGCCCAACTATTTCAGCAATTCTATCACTATCATCTAACAAAAGTCACTATTCCACAATTTCATTCCGCCTCCCATTCCTAAGGGAAATTCTGGCATGTTTTCCTCTGTTTGTGCAACTGCATTCTGATTCACCTTTTGATGTTCAACATTATATCCCATGCATATCCAATCTCTGTCCAAGTCTAAATTCAACATGCCCCATGCCCTTTTGGTTCGATATCGACTTGTGCTTGGAGACTAATACCGAGTTGTGGCGCCTGTTTAGGGGTTGCTCCATTTTTCTCCATTCCACCCTTAGGTGTATTTATTCTGACCTCTGTGTCCTTTGGTTCTGGTCTGCAGCAACTTCAGATGTTCCCAGTTGTTCCATCCTTCTGAAGAATCCCTCCATCATTTCTTTCTGGTCGGCCATCATTATGTCTTGCATTTCTTTCATCATCATCTCCATCTCATCTCTAGTTATGTAGATGGAAGAGGGTTAGACCCTAAGGACACTTCTTGGCTTCCCCTAAGTCCTTTTTGGCTTCTTCCAACAGTTGGTCTCCTGGTCAATGGCTTATCATCTTCTTAAAGTCAAGTTTCTAATTGTCAAATCGTAGTTTTCACATTAAAAACACAAAATATTTAAGCCAAATGTTTGCACAAATACCCTAAAGATTATGGAAGAGTATAAAATGAAGAAAACAAATAAAAAAAGGAGCAGAAGTCTCACATAATAATTATAGTGGTTTGGCTAATCAGAGGCCTACGTCCACTTGAACTTTGTTTATATTACAGTTGAGTTTTACAAAGGTGATATTATAGATCAGTAGTTATGGATCGGTAATGATCCATGAAATTACAGAGAAAGTACAGATATTTTTTATTAATCCAAAAAGTCCCTTAAACAATACCTATCCTCCTATGGTAGTAGGTAGATGGAATTCTCTCCAACATTCATGCCCACATTCCTCACGCCCAGGAGGATTTGTTCTCGAAAGACCATGGTCAGCTCAATGATGTCCATGGATCAGTGCCAATCAATGCACTATGGATCGATATCGATCCGTAAGATATGCTTCAGGTCCTTCTTTTGATCCTTAGGAGTAGCTCAATCGATTTGCATTTCTATCTACAAAACTTTGATGTATTGATATTAGCTTGTACTTGGGTAAATTCCTTGGTTCAGAGGTTAGGCAAAAGCACTTGACTTATCCATCGATCATTTTGGTAAAGGATTGTGAGTGAACCATTGTCTATGGTGTGTATCAACCAATAGTTACAGAGGCATTCTCTAAAATGAATTTTGGCATGGATTTCGGTAAGACATAGGGATCGGTGCCGATCCCTGACCATGGATTGGTACAAATCCATGAGTTTGCTTGAATCTTGGATCATTTGCCTTGATTATTTTGTTGACTTAGAATTTAGACAAATGAAGGTGTATATGGCAAGTTGGTCACTCCATCTCTCGGTTTCGCGTGACATCTGAGCTTGGCAATTATCGCTCTAGATTCCTGCTTGGTAATCTTTCTATTTCACTAATCTGATTTGTCCGAACATGGCTTGGTCATAAGGCTGGATAACATTGGATCTTCTTTATTTTCTGCCATATCTCCACTTTATCTCCACTGTAACTATTTTCATCTCCATAGATGTAAAACTGCTAAGCGCTTTAACAACATAAGTGTGAATATTAATATTTGAATTGTTTAGTTCTCATTACGAACTGAATTCGCATCTCTGAGTCACATAACCGTATTTGCGAATTCTGCAGGAAACCACACAAATTAATTTATAAAATACTATCAATTAATTAGATTAATTAGTATTAGAGAAATATTGGTTATTATTTAATTTATTTGATGTTTTGGCGTTGTTAGTAATTATTAGGATGTATATTTAAAAGTTATGTATGTGCATATCGATCTACGATATCGGGATATACTTATGGATTAGCGTACATGAATGTGGAAAAAAAATGAATTTTGACCAAAACCAAATTTCATAGGTCCTAATGTGATGTAGTGTTGATGAAAAGAATTGGTATGAACAATCATTACTAAATGGTACCACTTAAGAAATTATAAATTAGGAATTTTTTGGAAAGGTCTGTAAGCAAAGAATTCAACTAAATTGCCATGCTGCTAGCTAAGATGTTGTGTGAACGTTAATATTTGAATTGTCCAAAATTAATTACTGATTGAATTCACACATCTTAATCACACAACCGTATTTGTGAATTCTCTGGAAAACCACATGATTTGATTAATTTATAAAATATTGTAAATTAAATAAATAAATAAATATTTGAGAAATATCAATTATTATTTAATTTATTTGATAATTGTGAGTTTTTTATAATTATCTTAATGCATATATAAAAGATATATTTGCACACATCGAAATATAATATTGATGTAACTTTAAACAAGTTAAAAAAAGATAATTGCACTAAGGATTTGTGGTAACTTTTTCCATAAGATGGCAACAACATTGCAGACCTCATATTGAAGTGTGAGAGCAGGATGGATAGAGAAAAAATTAAGAGAACTGATTAAGAAAGTTTTAATTAAAAAAGGAAAAAAAATTCATTCTTTAAATTAAAAATATCAACAAATTCATTTTCTGCGTTCTCTCCTTCATTCACTTTTCTTCTCTCCTCCTTCCTTGCTATGGTCGAAATCCCATCGCTCCATTCCATTATTTTTTCAAATCCCAAATCAAATGAAAAATACTAAATTTATTAATACTGTTAATTAATTAAAATAAAAGAAATATTAAAAAAAATAAGATTTTAATTAAATTGACTAGATTAGTTCTAGTGAAACCTATTAGACTTCATAGCCCCATTATAATCTAAATAATGATTTTTTTAAATTCATCCAATTTTCCCGTTACAGAGTGGCTCGGTTCCTTTGCCAAACTCCTATAAATTACTCATTTTCCCACCACACATGAACCATCACAACATTCCTCAATAAATCCCATTCTTTAGTCCCTAAATCATTTTGCGACCCAAATTAGTGCATGAATGACTAGATTGAAAAACTTATAACCTGGTATCCATCTTGAAGCTAATCTCACTCTCATAATAGCTTCAAGCTCATCTCCATAAATCACCAGTTGTGCAAAATGCATGATTGGATGATAAGAATGAAAATCTCATTAATGAGAACAACAAGTCGGCCCTAAGAGGACGGGAACAAAACTCAAAATTAGAATCCAAGTTATCCCAAATATAAAGTCCAAAAATGCCAACATTAATCCACTCCAACTAGGAAAGCGCAATAAACAAGCTGCATAAGGAGAAGATGAGGCTAGCCCTGTTTAGAGAGGGTGGCTCATCAAGTAATGAAGCTAAAGATGAGGAGATAAGGGAATTGGAGTGTCCCAAATTGAAAAGTTGGTGTAGCTACGCTACAAGAAAAATAGTCTTTTATAGGACATATATCCACAATTAAACGCAACTATAGCGATTTGATAAACGATGTATATCGACATGTTAAAAAAAATTGCACATTTATAACACACAAAAAACTGCTATAAAAGAGCATGATTTCTTAGCATATATACACTACTATAAAATGTGTACATAAAATAATACCTATTTGCCGTTATCCTTTGACAGTAACCTTATAGATTGCATTGTCTTTTTGTAGCACTTTTGTCATATAGTTATAACACTTTTTAGGAGCTATGCTTTATTTTACAATACATTTGATGCACCCTACTATTAAATTTTGATAATAAGAATCAAATTGAATCTTCTTTAAGAAGATAACAATTTGAACAATGTATGAACGAAAAAATATAATCATTAGCAAATGTAACGCATATTCATTATAGATAAATAAAGTACAACTAACAAAAAACAAGTTCAATACATAAGTTACCAAATTCAATACATATTCATGATAACAAAAGACAACATGGTTCAAAGTTAATGTTTGCAAGTACCAAATGCATCACTAAGAACTTGAACTACTCAAAGCCTTTCTTCATGTATGTCATACTTAACATAAAAGATGCATAAATAATTTGAACCTACATATTGTAAAGTTGAGAGCAGAGCTCGCAAATTGCCTTCTTTGCTAACTGCCCAATTTCTTATCTCATCATCCAGTGTTTCATTAATTCTCTGGCAAGGGATGAGAAAAACATATAACAAGACTATTAAATAGGTTTTGATGCAATGCAATAATTAAAACCAATTTAAGACAAAAAGTTAAGTGAAACATTACTTATACAACAAAAAATACCTTGACCTTGAGCTCTACAATGACACCCTCCATAGTTTTTGCGCTCTCTTTTTATGTATCTCGCAGCAAACACAAACCCAAACTCAGTAATGTCATAAATCCATTATTTTCATCAATAAATTAATTAAAAAAAATTGATTTTATCGACAAGGGGTAAAAGATTAGTTTTGTTACCACAGCAACTACACAGAAATATTGAACATCCAAATTAGTTTTGGTGCACGCTACAATTTTAATTGAATATAGAGTACGCCTATTTTAAAAAACATATTAGAATTAAATAAAAGCATAAAAAACATCAAAAACCAATTTTGTATTTGTAGAAAAGTCTTTCAAGAAATATTATATAACTTTAGTAATGGTTAATCTGATTCCATCTAGAAGAGATGTTGACTGAACTGGAGCTAGAAACACCCAAATTAATAAAATAATCAACAAATGAGTTTGTTTATATCAGTGTATAAACCAATGGTTGGTTACAAAGTAAAAGAGGAAGTGCATGTTTATGAAGTTGAGAACTTATGATACTTTGGCATTTGATTAATTAAAAATCTCCATGTTCCCATGATATCAAGGTGCAGTTTACATATGCAACTCTCTTAATTATAGACTACCTTTTTTAATATACCTTTATAGTACTAAAGCATGCCATTTACATTGTGCCTTCTAGAAGATCCAATGAATGTGAGAGATAATACTGGTAAAGGCAAAAGCCGCCACAAAATGAGGTTGAAGTTATTCCTCTGTTTGACATGTCTGGCCCAGGAAATGTGTAGAACGAAGTGAGTGAACTAGTTCCATTAAATTCAAATTCTGAGTCGACAACCAGCAAAACTGTAAAATGGTTCGCTTTTGCTATTGGTTTTTGTTTTATGATCGTGGAATACATTCCCATGGCCAGTGCTTATTTAACTGGTAGGTCTTCAAGAAAACTTTAAGTCCAGTTCAAAATTATTTGTTCGTTTACATTTAAATACCACAATATAAATATATTGAAGACTAGTGGCAATTCATAATCTGATTCAAACATATGTTTTATGAGCAACCCCAAGAATTGTGTGTTCTACGTACAACCTGAATTAAAAATGCATGTGGAGTAAGTAACTACTGTCAAGGATGAATTTTCAATGTGCCTGACTATGCCAAGGATTTAAGGCCATTTCCCAATGAATCTATAAATTTCCCTCAAAATAAAAACTTTCCAACGTCATCATGTTAATTTTATTATGAGTATTAATATTGTTGTTATGAGTATTAGTTTGTAAGTAATTTCCAATGAATCAAAACTTTTCAATTAATTTATAGAACTTTCAAAAATCAAAACTTTCCAATGTCAAAAATTAAAACTTTCCAATGAATCTATAAATAATTTAATTTAGTAAGTAATTTTTTATGAGTATTAATATTACTATACATTATTATTGTTATTATTTTAAACATTGTTAAATTTTATAAAACTAGCTTAATTTATTCTTATTGTTGTTATTATGATGTTGTTGTTGTTAATATTGTTATAATAAATATTATTTTGTATAAAAATTGGTTAATTATTATTATTATTATCAACTTATTTAATTTTTGTAAGCTTACTTAATTTTCATATAACTTAACAAATGAAGTTAATTTTTATAATTTTAGTTAATTTATTGTTGTTGTTATTGTCATACAAATCTAGTTAACTTTTATAAAATTTATTTAACTTTTTTAATATTTTATAAGTTATTATTATTATTATTTTTCAAAATATAGTTAATTGTTATCAAACTTAATTAAATTTTAAAACTTAATTATGTTATTATTTTTATTATCAATTTAGTTAATTTTTATATGCTTATTTGGTTCTTATTAAACTTAATCAACGAAGTTAATTTTTATAGTCTTAGTTAGTTTTATTTTGATTATTATGATTATTTAAATTTTATTGTAATGGCTAGTTAATTTAACTAATCTTAGTTAATTTTATTATTACGATTATTTAACTAAGATATAAAATTTTATTTTAACTATCATGATTATTGGTGTTGTTATTGTCATTGTTATTATTAGTATTATTATTATAAACTTAATTAATTTTTATAAACTTAGTTAATTTGTTGTTGTTGTTATTATTATGTAAATTTTTGTTGTTATTATTATTATGTAAATTTGTTATTTTTTTGTGAAATTTAGTTAACTTGGTTAATATTTTATTATTATTATTACTATTACTATTATTATTATTATTATAGACTTAGGTAATTTATTATTATTATTATATAAAACTTGGTTAATTTAATATTTTGATTTTGACTATTATTATATATATTTAGTTAATTTTTATAAAATTTAGTTAACTTGGTTAATATTTTATAATTTATTACTACTACTACAACTATTATACACTTAGTTAGTTTTTATGATAAACTTGGTTAATTTTCATAAACTTTATTACTATTTTATTGTTATATTATAAACTTATTTAAGTTTATAAATGTTACTTAACAAACAAGGATAGTAACAGCTTCCCAAATTAAATTTATTTTATAGTAGCAATTGATTATACTATGGAGCTTATAATAGTAGAAGTAAAAAATTAAATAATAATACCTCATTTGATACCACATCCTATAAATCATCAATTACAAGAATGAAGTACTCAAGTGATCCATCAAGCACCTCCTCTTGCATTAGCAGAATAAAAATTCTTTACTCACATAAATTACTCGATAATAAGCAGTATATGCACTTCGATTGCAAAAATGTGCACAACTGAATAATCATTTGAGTGTCTTCTTTTTGACAAATACGATTTCGAAAGAAAAGAAAACCATAGTACTGACTTTATGTTCCTTACAACCATTAATTAGATTATTGTCTATTGGCTCTGAGTTACAGAAACACGATGAATGCCATTATAAATTCAACATTAAGTAGAATAGGATTGCAAGAAAGGCATCATAAATAGATTCATATATA
The DNA here is from genome assembly GCA_030765085.1 of Allium cepa. Taxonomy (NCBI): domain Eukaryota; kingdom Viridiplantae; phylum Streptophyta; class Magnoliopsida; order Asparagales; family Amaryllidaceae; genus Allium; species Allium cepa. The sequence goes on from CM060937.1 coordinate 907,454,229, forward strand.
TGAGTGTATGTTTGTATTTTTTAGCATCATCTCAAATGTACATTATAATATTTAAAATAGATATTATAATATTTAAAATAAATACAAATTGCAAGAAAAGGTTGTAACTTGCTTGCTTACAGTTGTGGTTATTTGCAAACTTTAGTTTATTTAGCAAAGGATGATAACTACACAATGAAATGCTCATCATTATTAGTTTTATTTACCATTGAAAATTAATGTATTATTAATTTAAGGCTTCCTTGAAAATGTTTTCAAATGCTTGTACCCGACTTACAATATTTACAAAGTGTAATAGTACTAGTCACGGTAGAATTCTGCTTGTACCTTGTATTCTTTACATCAGAAGTGAAGCGGTCGTTCATTTGATTTACTCTTTAACATTGTATCTTTTGTATATTAGGAATAGTAACCTAATTATGAAAGGTGGTTAAAATTATGGATTATTAAGTTATTTTCCCTATTTAATTTTTGTTATGTGATCGAGTTTCTGCTAAAATTGGAAAAAATCACATCCAATAGCCAATGGACTGGTGGATTTTTGTGAACAATTGCTACAATGATTGCATGCTATACAACTAGTAATATAAGCTCAATTTGAAACATCAGAAAGAGAGGCCAGACAGCTCATAAAAGACACAACTGACCATTTTCAATACTAGTAAAACAAAGCTCATTTTGATATTTCTAGAAGAGAACGCGGTTGAATCATAAAAAAAAGGTAAATCAACAAATTATGTAAGAAATAACTGACTATTGATTAAAATATCAATGGTCGCACATTCATTCAATAACTTAAGCACTAACTTTTCTAACAACAGATTGGAGAACAGTATTTTAAATGTTAATGAAAAAATTTGATCAAGAAAATTGAACCAAGAAAAATGGCTAATTTAAATATAAATACTAGTACAATAAATTATTAGTATTAAAACGCGCATTCATAGGCCTATCATAAATGAGTCCACATTAACTTTCCTGTATCTTGATCGTTTCAGATTTCATGTGTAATATTGCTTACATAGATCTTATATTTCCTTGATTTTATAAAGCATATTGGAAAACAAAATTAAACAATGTGTAACTGCTAATATAAATACCTATAAATATACATATTCATGTAATAAAACACATTCAAATGCCTGATATAAATCAGTCTACATTAATACTCATGTATATAAAGAGTACTGATTAAACTTACTTCCATAACCCAATTCATGAAAGCTCCAAATAATAAAGGCCCAAAAAGAAAGTTGCCAAAACTGTAAACTATAATAAGTTGCCATTTTTTATATAAAATTTACCTTACCTTATAGATAAAATTGATTCTCATTGGTAGATTTATTTCCTATAAATTATTAGTCTTACCAACATCGTCCCTTTTTAAACAACGGTGTTTATAATGGTTTTCGTTTTTAGAATCAGTTTTCCGTTCTTAGAATATTCAACTGTGTTTACAATGATGCTGACAGTAGTGAAAAAAGCAGCAGTGTAACTTAACTACAACTAGTTAATTAAAGCCTACAATACATAGCTGAAGGACAGGTTGAAAGAACAAAGTAATAACAAATTGGTGAGAGAAGTGGATAGTGAGCTAGTTATTAAAACATGAAGTTAGAAATGCTAGACGACTCAAAAATTAAAAATAAATAAATAACAAATAAATTGCGAGAAGATAGAAAGTTACCTAATCCTTTGAAGTTGTTTTTTTTTGAATTTTTTTTATTCCTTGACCTCAAACTCGCCAATCAGTAACAATTGCCTCCTCAAACTTGCAATCAATCAAGTATCTTTGTAAAAGGCAATATTACACAATGAGAAAATGCAAAGGAAATTAAATTAAAGTCGATATAACTAAAATTGTTTATGGATACATGGATATTTATTTGTTAAAAGGCATTAACATTATTTAAAAACATATTCATATATCAAATTCAAGTGTAATTATCAACCTGGAAGTATATTCATATCTCTAAAATTTATAAATCACCTTTTAGTACTTTCTGGAATACTTCAATAGTCATATTGTTCTAAGTTTCTAACTTAAAAATACGAAACTCATATTATTGACAGTTCTAATTTCGTCGGTTAAGAAAAAAAAGAGCATTTCATTAGTATATTTAGAACATTCCAGTTAACACCGGTTGCTTTATTTCATGATTTGCACTTTGATCACACAATACTGAATTTCAAAATATGAATATCACTTTTTCTTCCTTTTACATACCCTACAAAAATTCGAATTCTTTCCATTAAGCAAAGATGCATTCTTTGCTGGTCATAAAAGTCATTGGTTGACAGATTCAACTCTTAAAACCATTAGTTGGAAGTGCATAAGATATTTAGTACTACTTTGAAATCAATAAAAAAACACTTTAAAGTTTTTTGATTATCAAATGCCTTGTATAACATGTTACTTGTTAATTGAGTTACGGCTTCTTTAAGGTTATACAATAGAATTGCATACCTAAACTGAATAGTATGCTACATTTTCACCTTCAGGCTTAGTTTGCTTCCCATTTGAAAAATGCCTAATGACAATAAACACTGATTGCAACAACATACTTGTAAACAAATCTTAATTATACAACATAAGGAGTCTGCATTATTAGCTTATATTTGCATTAAACCATCAGTACAACAAAAACAAATAGTAATCGCCTAAAAAAAATCATGGACCATATCCTTCTCTAAATAACAATCTACCATCAAATTCAAATCATGAGTTATCCTAAATTTTGAGGTAAGTGTGCTTTGCTCCATTTTATAAGTGCATTTAGTTGTCAACATAAGTGATAAACTTGTTTATTATAAACAACTTGTAACAAAATATTTATCTAGGGCGAGCGTACCTTTTCAACAAGGAGCGGCATAATAAAGCAAGCTAATTATAAAGATAAAATGTTAATAATTATAAAAATATGCCAAATTTAAACTAGAATATGCCAAAACAAAAATTAGCACCTATTTAACAATAAAGAATCAATTGTTGGACTGCCTGAAAGAAAATTTCTTATCTGATTAGAGCGAGAGTCGCCGTTAGATTAGAGACCTAGAGTGATTTCCATGTCGCTGCCCTTTGACGGAAATAAATTCTGGAATCATGTTATGTTCTATGCTTCCTATCGTGGTGTCGTCTCCTACCAACGTCGTTATCTTCATCGCGCACGAGTTAACCAAGCCGCACATCCTCCTATAGCAATGGTTTCGTCGCCTTCCATATCACGAGCGAGCTTTCAGTCTTTCTTTTTTTTCCCTAACTCTCCATGGAAAATTGATGTCGTAGGGTTTTTTTGACTTGGGATATGCCGATTTTATGATTATGGAGAGGGAATAATTTGACAAAGAGGGAAGACAAAAAGAGAAATAATTTAAGGAAGAGAGAAGAGCAAAATAATTAGATGAGGATGCGGCCAAAGGAAATAATTGGTGGTAGAAAGCGTTATGCAACCAAACACCGGTTCCAAATAAAAAAAGTAGAACAAATAATAACACAATGAAACAACGCGTTATAACTTAGCGTTACAAAAGACTGTTTTTCTTGTAGTTTATAGGAATGAATGGATGAGAAGGGGAGGGGATAGATGAATTCCCCTCCACACGGTGAAGATACTGTTGAGTCATTTTCCCCGGCAATTTAGTGCTTTGACTATTGATAAATAAGGCAGTTCGTCAAAACCAAACCACCATCTGTGTACATTTGAATACCATATATAGACACACACACACACACATACACACACATATATTAAAGGTTTGGATATTTGTTCGATGCAAATTATTCCCGATCTACCTTACTGTAGCAGCATCGAGGTGGTTTAGAAGGTATAGATATAAGGAGATTTACTCATAGACTCAACTATCATCAAACTTCTATCGACAACTCAATGCTAGTCCGGTGGTGGCCCTAGATCTTGATACTTCATCTAGCATCAAGTAAACAGAAACCAAAGCTTGCATAGCTTTATAAAACTAGTTCAAGATATGGCAATGATAATCAGAATCACTAGTGAAGAAGCGTTATTAATGACAGTTTATAGTATTAAGAAAGACACGGCTTTCTTGGATAGAATGCCAGAAACTCTTGCAAAAACATGAAGGGGTTATGTGATAGAGCTAGTAGAAACACCAAGGTCAAAGAAGCCTGGAAAGCTGAGAACATTTAGAAAAACAAAGCTGCCCCGATCCAAAACGATATAAAGAGGAGAGTAGAAGCTTATTACTAACCAACTAAAAAATAGAGGGAGTTTAGCTTCACTTCTCATACTCCTGCAAAGGCACTACAACTCGGTGCTGACTTGAGAACTCAACTCGGTACCAAATTAAGAGGTCAGAGGGCAAGATTGACTTGAATCTGAGATAGAACAGAGAGTGCCTATAGGAAGATGTTGAGCCATAGAACAGGAATAAAAACATGAATGTACATCGAAAAGAATTGGAGCAAATAGTTCCTCGTAGGAACGAGGAGGCAAGATGAAGGTATGGATCAGAGACTTCCATTGGATGATGACAACATGATTGCTGAAATGGTAAGACGGATAGTGAGAAGGAGACCCTAGCAATGACACTTAGAGGAAGTTAATAGGAATCCAATCACCACAAACCTTTGGTGTGGAAGGAATCCACCTAATTTCACGCTACCAACACTAAAGACGTATAATGAAAAATAGGTCCATCCATTCATCTGCTGATGTAACGACCCATAATTTCGCTACTTCGAAAATGAGATATTTCATCTATTTTAAATTTAAAAAGGTTTAGAACTCAAGTAAATATGTTGTAAATGATGAATAACTAAGGAGAAATTATTTATCTTATGATTAATAATGGAAAATAAAGAAGTTGGATTTTTCTCACAAATCAACAAAAGTTAAGATTTGTTATAAATGAATAAATACTTAAATAAATAGTTTTAAAATTTATTTGAAAAATCAAACTATATCAAAATCATTTAATAAATATAATAAAACTATAATATAGGTTTGAAAAATATATTTATAATCGTTTCACAAAAATATTCTTAATTTGTCACATTTGTCAATGCAACGCCGTAATTCAATAAATTGATATTAAGCCTAATGATATGGAACTTTAACCTAAATAGACTTGTTTTACTTTATTTAATGTAATAGGAAGTTCAATTTCTAAGTTGTTTACATCGATGAATAACAAAAACGTCAAATTTTGACTGTAAAATTTGACAATAACAATGCTGTTTTCAATCGAAACAAGTCGTCGCAACGTTATATGAACACATCCACTTTATAACCTATATATTTCATCTTTACAAACTATGCACACTTTAGATTTTCATGTAAATGCAAATTCACTTTGAAAAGTCAAAGTAATAAATAATTCAAAAGTAACATAATTTGACTATTTTTCATATTAAATAAGATTTCTAAACATAATCATTACTAAAATATCCTAAAACTTATTCTCTCATTAATGCCTAAAGTCTTATTATATATGGAAAAAGAGTAAAAAGGATTTTATGCATTTTCTAATGAATAAAAAGGCACGACATCATTACTACTTCAAATCCAAGGATCTTATCATCATTAATGCAAGTCTCTTCACGCATGGAAACTAAACAAGACAATATTTAAACATTTTGAATTAAGAAAAAAAATGGCAAACATCATTACCTTGAGTACATGAATCCAATCTTAACATTCATCACCATTAATGCACAAGTCCTTTCTTGCTTGGAAATGGAGCATAACATGTAATTATTACTTTGCAAAAGGAAAAATTATCACTTAAGGACTTAAGGTCACATCCTATCTTCTCTTCAAATTAGTTCACATCCTTTCTCATCTTGGAAAAAGTGTTTAAGAATGGTTTAAAAGTCAAAAAGTACAGAAGGGCATTGTAGTCTTTTTGTAAGAAACTATATGTATAAATGAGCATGCATATCTTCACTTTCTCACCACAAAATCATTCTCCATTCTTTTCATTTCCTCCTTCTTCCTCCATTAAACTCTACTCCACCATCCCATCACCTTAACCAAGTTCCTACACATCCAAACACCACCTCTACAAGTTGTACCCCCTCCTTATCACCTCCACCCCCTCAGCCAACCACCTACCCACCTCCCAAAACCCACGGCCAAGCCTCAAACACCACTACCCAAGCCTCCCAAGCACCCCACTTGCCTCCACACTCTCGGCCATCACCTCACCTGAGCTTCTAATCACCATACCTACCTCCAACACCCCACTCCCTCCATCTAAACCACCCTATGCACCCATACACACCCATACCCAAGCCATACACACTTATACCCTCCATTACCTAGCCATACACGCCTCCATCACCCTACCCGAGCCACCCAAGAGGCCGTACCCCCAGACACCCAAGGCCAAACCATACACTCCTCCACATTAAAAAAAGAAAGAGAAATTCAAGACGGCAAGTTCAAGAATAGTGCGCGTTACTTCGTAAGACGGAAGCACGCTAATTCGTATAAAGATTGACGGAGTGGAAATGAAGGTGAGAAATTCTCACCGCTTTTTAAATCCTGGTTTGTTTCGTTATAATAATCATGATTATCCCGTTCATATGTTATGTTAATTGTCACTATTTGATAATATGAATGTTTGGCAGAAATGAATGTTTGAATACATGGGTTGGATAGTTGAGTAGTGATAATATACTCAATAAATGTTAATCACAATGCTATAGGAGTAGATGTTATGTTATTGATGAATATTGAAAGTGATTAAGCTCATTTGTGTTTAAGTAACCCCCTTCATAAAATATGACCAATTTTATTAAGGGGCATTTCACTAGATAGACAAACTTTACAGTCTAATTAGTTTTTAGTACAAACATCCAAAAAAATTAATTTCAAGGCCAAAGTCAGCAAAATAAATACTTTTAAGGACAAATTCAGCAGTTCAGTTACTTTCAAGGACATAATTTCATAGGTTTTTAGGTCTTAAAAACTAATTATTTGCATTTTGTCCTTAAAAGTAATTATTTCAGTTGTGTGTTCTAGAAACTAATTGCACTTGCTAAATAGACCCTTGTGGCTAATTTCCACTTTTCTTTTATTAATATGGCATGTGTTAGAATTATTAAGACTCTTTTTGAATAGTGGTATTCAAATTGAAATTGAAAATGAAATTCAAATTGAAGTATAATTGAATTTGAAATCGAAATTGAAACCGGATTTGAAATCGATTTTGAAATTGTAAGTGAAATTTAATCTTGAAATCGAAATTAAGATGAATAGTGAAATTGAAATCAATTTTTAGTTTGGAATTGAAATAAAAAAAATTGAAATTGGAATTGATTTGAATTTATGTTGAATTTTTAATTTGAAATGGAATTTGATTTCAAAATTTAATTGGATAGAAACTGAATTTTGGAGAATTTAATAATAAATATTATGAATAAAATAATATTATAATATAAGATAAGGGGAAATTAATTTTAAATTATACAAATAGTGGAAATATTGATTTGAAATGATTTGTTATGATTTTATAAGTAATTAAGTTAAATTTGGAGAAATTATTTCAAGTTTAGAAAAATAAGTCAAAACTAGACGCGTCGCGCAACGGTAGTTCACGATTTCACGCCAAAAAGTTTAAGTAAGTATACGGAGTAGAATATAGCTCGGATTTCTTCGAAACAAGAAATATTCGGACTATTATATCCATGTTTTCAAATGGAAAAAAAATCACTATTTCATCTTGTATATTTTGAAATATGTCCAAAACAAATTTTCAGAAAAATCGTGCTTTTGCAGTAAAGTGACCAAAGTTAGAAATTGGTATGTTCAATATTTTAAAAATATGAAAAATTATCTAAAAATCCTTTAGAATATTCTAAAAGTGATTTAAGTCGAAAAATGGGATTTTAAATGATAGAAAAGTCAATTTGGTCAACATAGCTTTAAACACTATATGCAATGCTTTTTTGTGGCAGCTTTGTGTAGCATATGAAATATACATTTTAACTTTGCGATTCTTTTTAGAATCTTTTACAATCATTTTTACAAAGATAATTAAGTGTTTTTAATGATGAATTGGGAACTTTATAATTGATTCAAAAATAAAAGTTAATCATTGAGTACGCGGAAACGACAGGTACATTTGTCCCGCCGGTGAGAGCTAAATGATAAAATAAGGTGTGTAACCAAGGTTAGGAATAGAGAAACCAGTGCCTAGAACTTACCTGACCTTCGCTTTATCTTTTAGACAAGGGGTGGAACAGACCGAAGGAAAGCTCGGATGCTCTAGAAAGTCATATTAAGTTTTCTTATAATAAAAGAGAATTTATATTTTCCAGAAATTAAGCAAGTTAAGTATAGAAGGTTTTGATTTATAAATTACAACTTGGATTGCATAGAAATAATCTTGTTATACTTGGCATTAATGTCCGAAAGGGAACTTGTCCTATTCGTGGAATTTAAAAGATGATTTCACGGTTATTCTTCTCATACCACTTGTTGAATACGGAAATTGATATTAAGTAAAAGTAGAATAATTTCCATGATCCTATTTACTCAATAATATTTTGTAAGATTGATTTTTATGTTTACAGTAAACGATGTCTTAAATAACATTATTTTGAACCACTAAAAAGTTGGAGAATTTTGAAGCAAATGTTAAGTAAGAAAATTGGAAATATTTTCCCAAGAGAAAATGAATTTACTTAGAATTACTGTATGATTTAAAAGAAAATTTCATAATTAACTTAAAAGAAATGAATGGAAAAAGGCTTAATAAATCCCGTGTACTCATATTCAATGTTTATCGATAATTAGATTTCGAAGGAACTGGGATTGGATTTGCTTCATTATGATTAGCATGATAGGGAGTTCTCGCTTCTTGTTAGGTAGCGAACAGACGACTCTTACTCCTACATGTCCCTAGTGATAAAGGGTTTGTTTTCCAGTTGGGCTTGTAGTCGAGAGGCTGGCCGTAAAAGCAAATCGCGAGGTACCAGTGTGAGCTATGTGGGGTATATCCACCATCGATGGTTGAAAAGCCTACATCGTCACATTTGGTATCAGAGCTTTTGGTCCATGGATGATTAACTCATTAGAGATAGGGATAGTAATACCCTAGAATGAGTTAAGAATATCATACTTGAGCGTGTATTTGTTAATTTGATAAAAAAATGGTTTTATTTTAAAAAGATGGTAAATGAAATAATTTTACCTAGGTTTAGATTTTGTATAAAAAGAAATATTTTTATATAGTTGGAAATAAATGATTGTTTGGAATACAGATTAGCAAAATACGAACATCTTGTGATTAGAACTGGACGATTTGACTATAAGATGTTCCATAAGGAATAGGTAAGGAATTAGTTGGAATCTATTACTTAGAATTTTAATCACATATTCATAGACATTCGGTTATTAAGAAATAATGGAATTATATTTTAATTAAGTTAAAATAAAAAATTTAATATAAATCCAGGTAAATTCAGGAGTTACGAATACAATAAATTGTGAAACTAAGGGATATAATGTTGAGGAACAACAAAACCCAATGAACTTTGCTTCATTATGTTTAGAATTTGAAATCCTAAGTCAAAAGAAGTTTTTGGGTTCAAAAGCGATCATGGAAGTTAAGAATTGGTTAGGAGAATGTGATAAGCTTCAAGGTAGCATGGTGAACTATATCCATGAATCATTCAGGGAGATGATAAGCAATGCCTTGAAATTTGAAGATTTCATTCCACAGCAAACTACTACCATACCAACTGAGGAGAAGAAGCACGAAATCAAGAAAAAGTTACCTAAACAAGGTCGTTTAGATATGAGGAAAAAAATCACTACATGAGGGAGTGTAAGTTGAGAGTGAAGACAAAGGCCTTAAAAAAACTAAAATTTAAAAAGCAAATGGCACTAAAAGTCTGTTATTGTTGTCACCTAAAAGGTCATCTCGTCAAGGACTGTCCAATGATCAAGATAGGGGAGCAGCCTAGACCCTTGGCTATTATCTCAAAACCATCTACTTCTACAGAAAAAGGAAAAGGAGTTATGGAGGATTAGTTTAGTTCGAACAAGTGTTAGGAAATGCTATCCTAAGTAAATTCTAGTTTTAATATATTTTGAGTAATCTTTTGAAGTGTACTTTCCGTAAAATCACTTAATGTATGAGTGGATATTTCTAACAGTATTTCTAATTATCCTTTGTTTGATAATTTTGTTTTGTCATCTATCTCTCATAGCTTATAGATAAATTTAAGATTTGAACTAACAAGGTGTTTTGGCCAAGAAAAATAAATAAATTAAGGAATAAAGATGCAATTTGAAAAATAAAATAAAAATAAAAATAAAAACAAAAACAAAAACTTAAAGTAGTAATGATATTTTGGGAGGACTAGGAGGTTAGTTGTTGTATATGCCTGTGTGATATTTAGGGATTATTATCTATCCAATAGTTATGATTATTATCTTAAGTGCATGGTACGTGCTAAGATATGGGGAATGGTAGACAACTTATGTTGTTCTACATATGACCTTAAGTACGTAGTATGTGCTCGGGTTAGTAGATGCGATCTTTTTGCTTGTATCAGATGACGTTTTATATATATTGGTATATGGTTGATTTCTTTCACTTATATGCACTTTTCTCAGTGCTTGTATCTTATGGTATGAAAACCTAGCACAAAGTCTAACTTTTATTTCGAGGACGAAATACTTTTAAGTAGGGGAGAATGTAACGATCCATAATTTCGCTATTTTGAAAATAAGATATTTTATTTATTTTAAATTTAAAAAGGTTTAGAAATCAAGTAAATATGTTGTAAATAATGAAAAAACAAGGAGAAATTATTTATCTTATGAATAATAATAGAAAATAAAGAATTTCGATTTTTATCACAAATCAACAAAAGCTAAGTTTTGTTAAAAATGAATAAATGCTTAAATAAATAGTTTTAAATAGTTATTTGAAAAGTCAAACTATATCGAAAACACTTGATAAAGATAATAAAATTATAATATAGGTTTGAAAAGTATATTTATAATCAGTTTACAAAAATATTCTTAATTTGTCAAATTTTATCAATGCAATGTCGTAATTCAATAAATTGATATTAACCCTAATGATATGGATTTTTAATCTATACTTGTTTTAATTTATTAAATGTAGTAGGAAGTTCAATTTCTAAGTTGGTTTCGTTAATGAATAGTACAACAAATATGCCAAATTTTGACAGTAAAATTTGTCAATAACAATGATATTTTCAACCGTAATTAGTCCTCGCAACATTATATGAACACATCCACTTTATAACCTATATATTTCATTTTTACAAACTATAACAAACTATGCACAATTTAGATATTCAACTTAATGCAAATTCACTTTAAAAGTCAAAGTAAACAAATAATTAAAAAAGTAACATGATTTGACTATTTTTCATATTAAATAAGATCTCTAAATATAATCATTACTAAAAAATCCTAACGCATCTTCTCTCATTATTGCCTAAAGTCTTATCATATATGGAAAAAGGGCAAAAAAAGATTTTATGCATTTTCTAATTAATAAAAAGGCACAACATCATTACCACTTCAAATCTAAGGATCTTATCATCATTAACGCAGGTCTCTTCGTGCATGGAAACTAAGAAAAAATAATATTTAAACATTTTGCTTTAAGAAAAAAAAGCAAATATCATTACCTTAAGTACATTAATCAAATCTTAACATCCATCACCATAAATACACAAGTCCTTTCTGGCATGGAAATGGAGCATAACATGTAATTATTACTTTGCAAAGTTAGAAAAAGAGGCAAAATCATTACGTAAGGACTTAAGATCATATCCAACATTTTCTTCTCATTAATGCACATCCTTTCACATCTTAGAAAAAGTGTTTAAGTATGGTTTAAAAGTCAAAAAATAGAGAAGGGCATTTAGTCATTTGGCAAGAAACTACACATATAAATGAGCATGCATATCTTCACTTTCTCACCACAAAATCATTCTCCATCCTTTTCATTTCCTCCTTCTTCCTCCATTAAACTCTACGCCACCATCCATCACCTTAACCAAGCTCCTACATACCTAAACCCCACCTCTACACGCCGTACCCCCTCCTTATCACCTCCACCTCCTCGGCCTACCACCTACCAACCACCCAAAACCCACAACCAAGCCTCAAACACCCTTACTAGAGCCCCCCAAGCACCCCACTCACCTTCACACTCTCGTCCATCACCTCACTCGAACTTCTAATCACCATACCTGCCTCCTACACCCGCACACCCTCCATCTAAATCTTCATATACATCCAAACACACCCATACCCAAGCCATATACCCCTATACCCTCCACCCACCCAGCCCTACATGCCTCCATCACCCTACCTGAGCCACCCAAGAGGCCATACCCTAATACACCAAATGCCAAACTATACACTCCTCCACTTTAAATAGAAAAAGAAATTCAAAGCGAAAAGTTCAAGAAAAGTACGCGTTAGTTCATAAGACGGAAGTACGCTAATTCGTGTAAAGATTGACGGAGTGGAAATAAAGGTGAGAAATTCTCGCCGCTATTTAAATCATGTTTTGTGATGTTATCATAATCATGATTATCCCGTTTATATGTTATGTTAATTATCACCATTTGATAATATGGACGTTTGGCTGAAATGAATGTTTGAATACGTTGGTTGGACAGTTGAGTTGTGATAATATACTCAATAAATGTTAATCACTATGCTATGGGAATAGATGTTATGTTATTGATGAGTATTGAAAGTGATTATGCTCATTTGTGATTAAGTAATCCCTTTTGTTAAATACAAATAATTTATTAATATGGTATGTGCTGAAATTATTAAGCCTCTTTTTGAATATTGGAATTCAATTTGAAATTGAAAATGAAATTCAAATTGAAATTGAAGTATAATTGAATTTGAAATCGAAAGAAGAATCCGATTTGAAACCAAATTTAATTGTGAGTGAAATTGGTTTTGAAATTTAAATTGAGATGAATAGTGAAATTGAAATCAATTTTGAAGTTGGAATTGAAATTGGAATTGATTTGAATTTAAGTTGAAGTTTGAATTTGAAATGGAATTTGATTTAAAAATTTAATTGGATAGAAATTGAATTTGGAAAATTTAATAATAAAATATTATGAATAAAATAATAATATAATATAAAATAAGGGGAAATGAAACACCCCACACCCCTTAGTATACCCAAAAAAGACACACTAATGGATATGGTGCATTATAGGTATAGCTAAAACTTTACAAAGATTAAGATTCAAAGGGAAAAATAAATAAAGCAATGGAAACATTTAAAATTAAACTTCATTACTCCATAAAATAAGTCATAAAACTAAATACATAATATGTCTTAAAAACCGAATACACATGCCTCGTAAAAAACACCACCTCAATGACATCATCTAAGTGCAATAATAAAAATCATCCCTTTCATAAGTTACCAATACATCCAAAGTCATATAAAAAGAAAACTGAAAGAAGAAGAATACATGAAGAATGAGAAAGCTCTGCAAATGAGTCTTCAAGAAATCCAAGTCTACAGTCCTTGTCTCTACTAGCCTATGGGGGAAAAAGGGGATATAGAGGAGTGCTCCAGGCTATAAGTCTAGTGAGTGAAAGTAACTACTAGTATTTTAAGCAAGATAAAGATAATAGACTTGGAATAGTTCTTGTATAAAAGGAAATGAAAGAAAGATAGAACTAGAATAAAATACTGTTTAATTGTTTGCTTCGCTTAGATGATTTTGATTGGATTGTTTGCACTTTTCTAAAACTACTTTGATCAGTCTGAAATCCCAATCCCAGTTTAATTAGGCTGAAATCCTAATTCTATCCTTATGATCGGCCCTCCATCTCTATTATGCCACTATAAGGTAATAATCCCAACCTATAGGTCCCACAGCAAAACGACACCGTCAGCTTTGCTTGGACAATAGTGACTTATATCCGTACTCTGAGGTCGCACGCTTGGAGACCATCAGCTTGCACTATCTGTTGCTCCATCTTTTGACCTCTTATTTACCTGCTTTAGCATAAGCTTATCCAGCCTCAACTGATATGTTGTGAGACCATCAGTCCTAGTCTGATAAGTTCCTTCTCAATCTCATCTAAGTGTCTTGTGAGACCATCAGTCCTAGTCTGAAAGGGAAATGCTTCCGGCTATGGGTCCTAACAAACAAAATCTTGATGCACCCCTTGCCCAAATCCCCTGTTTTGAGCTTTTATTTATTGACCACTCATCTATCATTACTTCAGCATAAGCGTGTCCCATCCTTACCTAATCTATTGCAAGACCATCAGTTCATGACTAAAGGAGAATGCTGCCGGTACGGATCCTACTTCTATCTTTGGTTATTAACTTAGTGTAAGTTTTAAAATAAGCCTCTTCTAATATTTTTGCTCTGCTTGCTTATTAAATCTAAATCTTAAAATAAACCTTTTCTGTTATCTCTAATTATAACCTATGTGTTATAGTTTTACTTGTTAACTTAACTCAAGGTCTCAGTTTTAAAAATAAGCTTCTTTTACTATTTCTTCTAATTTCTTATTTTAGTTATAATTACATGTTATAACTATGCTCGCAAATGTCTTAAATTCGCCTATTTCAGTCTATGTCCAATTTATTACAGTTCTTCTTACTTTACATCAAATTTATGTAAATTTAGTGTTCTTATATTTTAGTCCATATTAGCGAATTATTCTCTTTTATTTATTTTATTCGCGTAAAAAAGAATAAAAAGAAACTAACATTTACAGACTAAATTTCTGCTAAAAAGGAATAGATGTATATAATAGTAAATGATCGTAAATAATTGGGAAAACAATAAATAATTACAAATACCTGAAATAAAATAGCTAAGAGAAAATAAACTGGAAAGCAGGTCTAAAATTTATTTAAAAATAAACTGTAAATAAACTTGCATAAAGGTTATCCCAAAATTGTAGAAAAACTACAACTATTGGAAACCCTATTATTTTAAATTACTTAAAAATCTAAAATAATTGCTTAAACACTCATCTACGGTCCTTAGCTCTTTTCCTTGGCCTTCCCGGATCCACTTCTAGGGTATAAAATATTTTAGTTAAAAAGATCTTCTTCTTGAAAAAATATTCCTTTTAGGATCCAGTCTTATGCAATGAACCCAGACGGAGAAAATCTAAATAAGAAAAATAGCTAGGCCTAGGGTCTTGTTTATAGTATCACTTGGGGATCTCAGGCTATTGGATTTGAAGATTCAATCTGGTGCAATGACGTCATAGGCTCGCTGAGAACCGTCGGATGGAAGCACGAACGCATAGGATGGAATAAAAATAAAAAAACACGTCATTTTCTCATCTAGACGAAAGCTCGTCCAAATGCTTTGGCGGGTCAACCCACATGCCGACCTTCATAAGCTAGGAGTCGACCTATAGGTTGACCTGGCTATGGGGAAAGTCGACCATTGGGTCGACCTGACTTATATTTTTTTTCTTTTTCTTTGCTTTCTTGTTTAATTCATATCTTCTTCGTTCTTGCTCGAATTTTGGCAATCTGTATATGGAAATTAACAAAAAATATATCACAGACACAATGGTGCAACTCCCATGGCTTAGTTCTAATAGTTTCACAAAGTTATTTTATTATTTAATTAATTCGTTAATTAATTACTATAGCTTAAATTTTGAGTTGTTACGTTATCCCTTGTTAAAGGATTTCATCCCTGAAATCTCCAAAGACCGAAGAATGAAATAAATATTTTCATCCAAGTTCTATAACCAACTACTTAACCATCATCTATAACATGCATTGTCCTTAAGTTTTTCTAATGTAATTTATGATACATATGCAATAGTGTAGTGTCAATGTCCAAAACTAATGCAAAAGATTAGGCGGTCTACTGATTCAGTCGACTTCCTTTTATGCAATCATGTATGTGCCATGTATCCAAATGAATGCAAATTTCCTAATGATAACTTATATTCTGTATGCATGCTACAATCATCATCCAAATGAAACAATCATATGATAATCATCATCAATAGCAACCATGGAATAAAAAAATGCAAATGCGCACACATCCATATGCATATGCTTCAGTGACCTAGTTTGACCGATCCCCAAGAGATAACAGTGCCTAGTGTGTATATATGCGCCCATTAGCATCCACTAGCAAAGATGTGAAACCACTAGCATCCATCATGCATAACATGTTCTAATAACATTTTTACATCAAATTGTAACGATTTGAACTTTCACGTTTGAAAATCGACATCCATACTTTACATCGTACTCGAATGCCGCAGATTCGACCGTTCGAATCCGAGTCGTCGAAGCTTATAACACGATTAAGTAAACAACACAGCGGAAGAAAAAGAATAATATCATATACAACATCTGATACAATATCCAGATACAATATGATACAATAAAATGATACAACTGATAATAGATATCCATATACATAAGAGATATGATACAAGAAATAGCAGCGGAAAGGGGAAATAGATAACACCAGCAGCGGATAAACTCCAAGGTAGTCTTCAAGGAAGACACCCAAAACTGAAACTCCATCTCCAAGAACCAAACCAGAAATAGCTCGAACTCCTAAAAACGATGCACAAAGATAAGCAAGTGCGGTCCATATCCAAGGACTGAACTAGCTCCAGATAACCTACTAATCTGAATATTTGAAAAATCCAACTCTAGACTGCCCGTGTGGAAAATTGTGGGCACCCAGAGTTTTGGGAAGGAACAATAAACTCCAGGTCAGTCGTGGGACTGGTATGAGTGACAAAAACAGTTTATCTTTAAAAACAAACAAAGAAATATTTTAAAATAGATCCGCAATGCTTTTAGAAAATGTAACTACCATAAGGCCTCCCGCCACACACACAATGCAAACGCAGAATTGGAGGAGAATTTCCTTATGATAGTCAAACATGCTTGATACGCGAATTTCTTTGATATTATTACTATAAGTGCAAAGTGCAGAAAACATTTAGAAAGTATAATATAAATCTTAGCCAGCATAGACATTTCGAACTATGCCTACTATAGCTACCATCTAAACAGTGGTGACCACCATAAGTAAATGGCAGGTTCTACAACTAAAACCGTACAAGGTGTGTATTAGAGTTTGGATTTCCAACAAATGGTCAGGCCAAAGAACTTTCCATTGCCACATGGGTATGCCTCTGGAAGGACGCCCCGAGAACCTAACCGGATCTCTTCCAACACAAGGCCGGGTTACCTCTAACTAGGTAACTACTGACACGAGTATGTCATCCCCTGGTCGTAACTGACCTTTATCCGGGGCCCCAACAACAATCCCAAAGTAATATATATATATAATATATATATATATATATATCTGCGATATCCACATAAGTTAAGTATCTAGGCTCCATACCATGATACCACTTCTATCCGGAAGGAAATGAACATACCCTCCGGGGCGCTATCCCCAAATAACCTTGCCGCATCTTTCCTGTTTCGACCATTACTGAGTTGTGAGGTTCGACGAAGTCTCGTCCACAAAGTTACGCTTTTCACAAAAGCCACGCTTTGATCAACAAATGCTCAGCAGCACTCAGCATGCCACATTACCAAGTTGGGAATATATTACTGATAACCTTCAACTACATAACCTCTGAGCTCGTACGTCTCAAAGAAGGGTGTTAAGCTAAGAGAATAAATTCCCGCCACCAACAGAAATGTATATGAAAGAAATCTGCTTTATATCTCAAAATGTAATGTCAGACACACAATCCATACAAGTCTGTTCTGGGTTCGAACAGAACCGAAGGCACTTCCGAAGGAGCCCTTGCAAATCCGGATAATCCCTAATCACGTACGGACTTCCCATCACATGTGGAGTCTCTATACCGGGGACCAGTCGATGCAAAGACATTCGACGAGTTATCCTTTCGCTTTCAAAAATATCCGGTCTTCACCACCGGTCTTCAATTGCTATCCATCACGTTGTACCGTATATTCAGAATGAACTATATGACACAAAGGTCCTTCCCAGCTAAACCGAATAGTGAGCGCAATATTTACAAGAAACATAGGATATTGGGGTCTCAGTTAAGTCACAACTTGTTACCCAAAACTTTTCTTTCAAATGGTTTAAACAAATTATAATTTCTAATCTTTTAAACAAAAAGATTCATTTCACAAAGTTCACACCGTTTCATAAAGATCCATTTATAGATTTCAAAACAATTCCCATTTCAATTTGATTAACTCGTTAAATCTTTAAATTAAGATTTTATTTATAACTTTCAAACTTGTTTCCAAAGATTCATTCATAGCCTTTCAAAACATTTCAATTTTTTTTCAAACTTGAAACCTTTCAACACAAATTGGAAGTTCATTACTTATGTGACAGCTTTTATTATTTGAAAACGAATGGTTTTCGTTTCAGAAAAACCCAATTATATTTGCACGAGTTAAAGCCCTTGAATTAAATTCAAATTCCCAAATCAATACATTAAAAATGGTTTGACCCTTATATAATTAGTATAACATTTTTAATCCCAAGTTTCCAAACATAGAATTCAATTTCAAATCATGAATTCAAATTTAAATCAAATTATTTAAATTTCAAAACTTTATCATATTATTCAAAAATAAATTTTATCTTGAAAATTCCGTTTAAAAGATTTTCATATTTAACCCAATTCCATTTCCAAAACTATTTGGATTCAAATAGTCTATTTGAAATCATTTCAAAAATTTGTGACTTAATCGATTTCCTCATAAAATCCATATTTGTGTGTGTATAAGTGTGGTCCCGGGGTTTAACACAATAGTGCAACATCATTCAATCATCATAGATCAAAACACAGAAATATAGTTGACAAGCGATATAAACTATAACGCTGATCGTCCATTCATAGATTCATAGATAATATACAAATGTAAATAAATGAATAAATTATACACAGCTCAATCCACAGAACAAAATATCACAGATCAGATAGGACAATCAATTCAAGGCATCTCATACAGTACAATCATTCGTAAGTAAGGTCAAGCATTTAATAATCATTTATAAGCAGGATTAATAAATTGTTTAATCCTAATTAATTAAATCAATTACTTATGAATTAATTACCCAATTCTGATTTATTAATTACAAATCATTTGATATAAATTTATTTATCAAATACTTTAATAAATTAATTTATTCTCAATTAATCATATTAATTAAATCAACCTTAAAACCAATTACATAATTAATTAACGATTTTAAGAAATTAAACCTTTAATTACTTACCATTAAGAAATCATCTCATAATAATTAATCATTAATTACCAATTAATCTTTATCATTAAATAAATCAAAATATCCAAATTTGATTACAATAAGTGATTTACCCTTAATTACTTTCATTAATTAATTACATTTAAACAATTTATAATTGATTATCTAAATTAATTTAATCCAATTAATTATTAAAATTAATCACCTTAACCAATACTTAATAATCCTTAGTTAATTATCTTTGTTAACAAAAAAACATTTCCTTAATAACTTTCTTAAGAAATTATCTTAGATTAATTCATTATTAATCATTTCTAATTATAAATTAATCTAAATTATTTATTTATAAATTAAATAAATCATTCTTTAATTACCTTATTAATTAAATCATTTTATTACCTTAATTATCTCTAAAATAATTAATTTCTTTATTAATGATTTCATTAATCATTCAAGTGTATTTTAAACAATACACTTTAAATTTAAATTTAAATTTCATTTTTAAAACTTAAGATTCAAAACAATTACATATTTAAACATTTACCAAATTTAAATATCCACTTATAAACCTATATAAGAAAAGTTCTAACTAATTTAAATTTCCAGATTTTGATTCAAAGAGACTTGAATCCCTATTTTAATTTTGATTTAAACCTTGATTTAAAAATCCAAATTCCCTTTTTAAAACTTTTAAATTCATAGTTTATTTGAAACAAAACTTGAAACTGGATTTAAACTGTGATTAGATCTTGCTCACAAATTCAAATTTACTTAAACTGCTTAAAAATTCAAACTTGTAGACAGGTTTTACAAAAACCTGTATAAACCAAAACTAACCCGAGACAACTGTCTTATATACTTCGAGTCCCAAGCCCAAAAACTTCGAGTACACACTCGAGTTACTCGAGAACATCTCGAGTTCACCCTGATACCCAAAACCACACAAATCCAGATCGCCAGAGAAACGTGCCATGTGCACGTGTACGTGGTCGCCGACCATCTTCGGTCATTACCAGAACGTCGAACATGTCGACGATCGTTCCCAAACCATCCCTCGTTCATCATAAAACCCATCCACCTCACAAATCCGAATTCGAATTTAAACTCGAAAACCTGGAACTTGAACTGCCTCATCACAAAAACCTGGAACATCACGTCGTTCGCCTAACCTCGACCACTAAAATTCGTGCGACTCCGGTCACCAATCCCTCGACACTTCCTCTTCCATCACCCAAAAGCACGACGCACTCGATCACACGTGGATGATGAACGAGTCAAAACTTCCCGACCTCACAAAACTAGGTTAAAAGGCTTAAATCGGTCGCCACCGCCACCACCGTGATCTGACCTTACTTCTACCATTTTTCCTTAAATCTACGATCATCACTGCATCACTTCAGAGAATCCTAACCTTCTCGACCATCTAGATTGCCAGAATTTTCCAAATATCCAATTTCTGGTTAAACCAGAAGTGCACACTCAAAGAAATACTAAAATTTATGATTTTAGTTTTAAAAATCATGTTTTTGATTAGGGATTTGATTCATAATCCCGAATTAATGAATTACTAACTTTGAATTTTGACTAAATAGATTTGCTCTGTTGTTTCTTTGTTTCCAGAGTTACTCAAATTTTTATATTTAGCTTACTTGTAATTTTAAACATTTATCTATGCTAAATGAAACAATTTTGTTTAAGTCCTAAACCCAAACAGCCAGTAAGTCAAAAGATAATGATTTTTAAATCAACTGATGCTTGAAACAAAGATTAGAGTATTACAGGAATCAGCTATGCACACATATACATACAGAAATACAACAAACAATATATATACACAATCATGTATATATATTTCAGATATCAATCATGCAACCATTTTCATAAATTAAACTTTTAAAAGTGATGTTACTCACATTGATTTCCAGGAAAGAAGAGAGTTTTTAATTTGCACAGGCTCGAGAAAATGCAAGCTAGACCCCTTTCTTTGATTCTCTGGTTTGTATTGATTATATTATTGTTGAAAGTTTGAATCTTTGTTTAAATTAAAGGTGATAATCACTTCAGTTTTGCTAAGCTTTTGATGGACGAAATGAGATAAGCAGTGATATATAAGGAAAGAAGTTGACAGGGTAATGCAATTTTTTTCTACAGGGTAATATCTTTGTACTGTAGGTAGAGATTTTCTTATGGTGGTTGAAAATCTTGTTTGTACTAAGGACATGGCTGAAGCTGCTTGCATTGAATGCTTATGTCCTTCATTTGCAAGCTAATACATATCATTGTTTACTTGTTTCTCAGCCTACATACTTACTTTTATATATTTTTTGTATATAGGTACTTATAAATTTTATTTCTTTTTCTAGCTTAAACATTTATTTTTAACTTTAATATTTATTGACTTATATTTCTCGATACACACACATATATATATTCATTCTATTATTTTTAAACATTTGCTTACAATTTATTTTCAAGTTCAATATACATATAAATTTAAATCCATTCATATATGCACATATACATATATATATATATATATATATACACGTTTTAAGTCAAATGATTTTTCTTTAGCCATTACATTCATATGTATTTTTTTTAACCTTATCACTTTGCAATATAAATGAATTCAATGTTGTTATTTTTATCTATTTAAAGTTTAATTTTTTCAAACACTAAATTTATATCCTTATATTTGTATACTTATATTTATATTGATAGATTTAAATTTTATTTTAAACATTAGTATCTATATTGCATTCAATAAATAATCATACATATTTATTTGATTTGGAGGAACTCAGATCAATTTATCAGTAAATTACACAATTTTTATTCAAAAATTAAGTTAATTAACAGTTTTAACTTATTCAAAATTCGGGATCGTTACAGATTCCCCTCCTTAAAGAAATTTCGTCCTCGAAATTTGCAGGCACGAAAACAACAAAGATAGATACACACAAAGATAGAGAAACAATTTTCCAGATCAAACTGGATATCTATTCTGTATTTGGCTCACCAAATAAGAATATCAACAATATGAGAACAAACTCATCCAATACTACACAGGATACTCAGCCATCAAATCTATGAAATATGCAAGGCCCTAGTTAGTCTGATTACACATGTCTCGTGAAAAACACCACCTCATTTACATCATCAGAGTATAATAATAAAAATCATCCCTCTCATAAGTTACCAGTACATCCAAAGTCATATGAAAAGAAAACTGAAAAGAAGAAGAATACATGAGGAATGAGAAAGCTCTGCGAATGAGTCTTCAAGAAAACTAGATCTATTGTCCTTGCCTCTGATGACCTATGGGGGGAAAGGGGGAAATTGAAGAGTGGGTAAGACTATAAGTCTGGTGAGTGAAAGTAATTACTAGTATTTAAAGCAAGATAAATATAATAGACTTGGCAACAGTTCTAGTATAAAAGAAAATAAAGGAAAGATAGAACTAGAATAAAATATTTTAATTGTTTGGTTTACATAGATAGTTTTGATTGGATTGTTTGCACTATTCCAAAACTTCTTTGATTAGGCTTAAATCCCAATCTTAGTTTAGTTAGGTTGAATTCCTAATCCTACCCTTATGATTGGCCTTCTGTCTCTTTTGTGCCAATGTGAGCTAGCCGCTTGTTATGGGTCCCACAGCAAAAAGACACCAGTTTAGCGCTTTGTAACTCAATAGTGACTTATATCCCTACTCTAAGGCCTCACACTCGGCCACCGTTGGCTCGCACTCTTTGTTGCTCCTTCTTTTGACCTCTTATTTACCTGCTTTAGCATAAGCATGTCCAACCTCACCTGATCGGTTGTGAGACCATCAGTCCTAGTCTGACAAGGTCCTACCCAGTCTCACCTAAGTGTTTTATGGGGCTATCAGTTCTAGTCTGAAAGAGAAATGCTACCAGATACGGGCCCTAACAAACAAAATCTAGTTGCGCCCCTTGCCCAAATCCCCTGATTTGAGCTTCTATTTATTGGCCAATTATCTACCATTACTTCAGCATAAGCATGTCCTAGCCTCACCTAATCTATTGTGAGGCCATCACTTCCTGACTGAAGGGGAATGCTGCCGGAACGGTTCCTACTTCTATCTTTACTTATTAACTTAGTGTAAGTTTTAAAATAAGTCTCTTCTATTATTTCTGCTTACTTGTTAACTTAATCTAAGTTTTAAAATAAGCCTCTTCTGTTATCTCTAATTATAAATTGTGTGTTATAATTTTTCTTATTAACCCAAGGTCTAAGTTTTAAAAATAAGCTTCTTCTGCTATTTCTTCTATTTTCTCTTTTTAGTTATAATTACATGTTATAACTATGCTTGCAAATATCTTAAATTCGCCTATGTCAGTCTATGTCCAATTTATTACAATTCTTCTTACTTTACATCAAATTTATGTAAATTTAGTGTTCTTATATTTTAGTTCATATTAGCGAATTATTCTCTTTTATTTATTCTATTTATGTAAAACGGAATAAAAAGAAACTAACATTTACAGACTAAATTTCAGCTAAAAATAAGTAGAAGTAAATAACAATAAATGATTGTAAATAATTGGGAAAACTGTAAATAATAGTAAATAATTGCAAATAGCTGAAATAAAATAGCTAAGAGAAAATAAACTGGAATGCAGGTCTAAAATTTACTTAAAAAGAAAATGTAGATAAACTTGCATAAAGGTTATCCCAAAATTGTAGAAAAACTACAACTATTGGAAACCCTATTATTTTAAATTACTAAAAAAAACTAAAATAATTACATAAACACTCTCTTGCGGTCCTTAGCTCTTTTCCTTGGCATTCCCAAATCCACTTGTAAGGTATAAAATATTTTAATTAAAAAGATTTTCTACTTGGAAAAATATTCCTTTTAGGATCTAACCTCAAGCAATGAACCTAGATGGAGAAAATCTGAAAGAAAAAAATAGCTAGGCCTAGGATCTTATTTATATTATCACTTGGGGATCTCAGGCCATTGGATTTGAATATTCGATCTGGTGCAATCACATCATAGACTCGTTGGAAACCGTTGGATGGAAGCATAGATGCACATGATGGAATAAAAATCGAAAAATACGCCATTTCTTCAAATGGATGAAAGCTCTCCAAATGCTTTGATGGGCTGACCCACCTGTGGACCTTCATAAGCTAGGGGTCGACCTGTAGGTCAACCCAGCTTTGGAGAATGTCCGCTTGACTATACTTTTTTTCTTCTTTTTCTTCGTTTTATTGTTTAATTCATATCTCCTTCGTTCTAGCTTGGATTTTGAAAATCTATGTACAGAATTTGACGAAAAAATTACCATGGACACAATGGTGTAACTCTTGTGGCTCAATTCTTATTATTTCACATTGTTATTTTATTATTTAATTAATTTCTTAATTAATTACTATAGCTTAAATTTTGGGTTGTTACAGGAAATTAATTTCAAATTACCCAAATAGTGGAAATATTGATTTGAAATGATTTGTAATGATTTTATAAGTAATTAAGTTAAATTTGGAGAAATTGTTTCAAGTTTTGAAAAATAAGTCAAAACTAGGCGCGTCGCGCAATGGTAGTTCGCGATTTCGCGTCGAAAAGTTTAAATAAGTATACGGAGTGGAATATAGCTCGGATTTCTTCAAAACAATAATTTTTCAGACTAATATATTCATAATTTCCAAATGGGAAAAGAAAATCAAGATTTCTTCTTGTATATTTTGAAATATGTCCAAAACAAATTTTCTAAAAAATCACGCTTTTGCAATAAAGTGAGCAATGTTAGAAATTGATATTTTCAATATTTTAATAGTATGGAAAAATCTTTAAAAATCCTTTAAAATGTTTTAAAAATGATCTAAGTCGAAAAATGGAATTTTAAATGATAGAAAAGTCAATTTGATCAATATAGCTTTAAACGCTATTTACAACGCTTTTTATGTCAGTTTTGTGTAACATATGAAATGGACATTTTAACTTGGCGATTCTTTTTAGAATCTTTTATAACCATTTTTATAAAGACAATTAAGTGTTTTTAATGATGAATTGGGAATATTAAAATTGATCCTAAAATAAAAGTTAATCACTGAGTATGTGGAAACGACTAGTACATTTGTCCCGCCAGTGAGAGATAAACGATAAAATAAGGTGTGTAACCAAGGTTAGGAATGGAAAAACCAGTATCTTAACTTACATACCTTCACTTTATCTTTAAGACGAGGGGTGGAACAGATTGAAGGGAAAGCCCGGATGCTCTAAAAAGATCATATTAAGTTTTCTCATAATAAAAGAGAATTTATATTTTTCAGAAATTAAGCAAGTTAAGTATAGAAGATTTTGATCTATAAATTACGACTTGGATTGCATAGAAATAATCTTGTTATACTTGGTATTAAAGTCTAAAGAGGAACCTATTCGTGGAGTTTAAAAGGTGATTTCAGCGTTATTCCGTCCATAGCACTTGTTTAATATGGAAATTGATATAAGTAAAAGTAGAATAATTTCCACAATCTTATTTACTCAATAAAGTTGTCTAAGATGATTTTGGGATTACAGTAAATGATGTCTAAAATAACATTGTTTTTTGAATCGCTTAAAAGTTGAACAACTCTGGAGCGAATGTTGAGTAAGCAAATTGGAAATATTTTTCCAAGAGAAAGTGAATTTACTTAGAATTGCTCTAAGATTAAAAAGGAATTTTCAGAATTAACTCAAAAGAAATGAATGGAAAAAGGCTTAAAAAAACCCATATACTCATATTCAATGTTTATCGATAATTGAATTTCGAAGGAATCGGGATCGGATTTCGGTGATTTCTATCCGAAGAACACTTCGAACCAATATGTATTCGAAATAAAAGACCGTAAGCTGAAGATATTGAGATGAATTGTAACAAAGGACTGCTTGTTGATTTGATTAAGGATACTCCTGAAATACTTATAGTAGCGGTCATCTCTTTGTTATGAAAAATCTCAGAAACACAAGAACTATTTGCTGCCATTCTTATGATGTGGTAGGAGAGTACCTTCGGTTTATCCTGTTTCTAGACAACTTGTATGGAAGATTGTCTGACCTTGCATTCTAAATCATAGTAACTGGTCGCTATATAATGTATATCATTCGATGGCGGGGAAGACACCTTCTCTTAGCTTAACACCCTTTCCCGAGACATTCGAGCTCAGGAAGTTATACGTTTGTAGAAATTAGTCATGTGACTATGAAATGACAATGTGGTATTCATAGAGGAAAGATGATGTGCTATGTGAAAGGTAATCATTACCTCAGGCCTCACACCCGAAAATAACCGAAACGGGATAGATGCAGCAAGGCTATGTGGTTCACAACCATTAGGATCTGATCATTCCCTTTTAGATATTTCTACCCGTTATGATATTCGGGTTTAAATAATTGTGGTGTATGCTAAGAGACGTCTCGGATAGGTCGGTAACGACCAGGGTGATGACATGTTCGGTACTATCTAGGAAGATGTAGGCCGGTCTTATGTTGATAGGGGACCATCTGTTGGGCCTCGGTACATTCCTCTAGAGATATACCGTCGGAAGGTAGTCCTTCCACCTGGTCATTTGTATGGAATCCTATTCTCCAAAAAGTGCCTTCCATTTTGTTTGTAGAACCCGCGTTTGTGGTTAATATGCTAGAATTTAATAATGTAACAATTTCAGCTAAGATTAAAAAGTTTACTTACAAACATTTTCAAAGAAATGTCATTAGAAATAATATCAAATGTTTTGATATATATAAAAGCGAATTAGTTATCATAAGGTAAAAACCCATTTGTATTTATGTGTGGACATTGTCTTATGAGATACTCTTTCTTTTCAAACGATTTTATTCAAGGGCTGATATATGACACTGCCATTTATTATTGATTTTTTCTCACACTGGTTTATCAAGCTTGATCTAGGTATTTTCAATACTCGGGTTAAATCCGAGTAGTTTCAGGTTTAGTTGAAGATAGTTGGAGTTTCTATAAGGAAGCTGGAGATATTCACCTATATATGGACGTATTCTGTTATCTGCTTTGCTTATTCTGCATTGATTGATGATTGTCAGCATTTGTAAGGGTGGATGTTTATGACTGCCCAAGCTGAAATTCGGTTGGACTCTAATATATGTATCTTAAAAGTTTTCCGCTGTAAAGATATTTGTTCAATATCATATGTTATTCCATTCGAGTAAGATTCTATTATGTTCTTCTATTTTCTTTATTTTACCCTTGATGATCTGACTTTTTATTCACTTTGTGTTAGCCATGTGTGGTTTAATGTCGACTCAAAGGGTATGGTTTTTGGGCCGTCAAAGATGAGATATATCCTACATATGGAGGTGTCGGGTGCTTTGGATGAAGTAATGGGATGGTTTTTCCTATTATATTTAATAGATTTGGCAACAATGTTGATTCGACGGCTAGATAATGGATCCATTAGCATGTGGACTAAGTTAGTGGATAAGTTCATAAAGTAATTCAAAGTTCTTATAACATGACCAAAGAATGTGTTGATGCTTTTAAGCATGAAACAAAGGGACAAAGAGACCATATAGAGTTATTTGACTAGGTATAATATGGCAATCATTGTAGTTCATAAGCTGGATCCATCGATTATTAAGATGGCGGTATTTTGGGAGTTGCTAGCAAAATAGATTTCAAGATTGCCTTGGAAAGGGATCCCCCAATGAATCTGGTGGATTTCTATTACCAAGCTGAGAGGTTTCTACGTCAAGAAGAAGCTAAAGCTAATAAATGTGGTGAAGTAAATGTCATGGATGATAGAGGACCTTTGGAATAAGGTATGGAAAAGAAAATGGAAAATGGAAGGATAAATACGGCTTTGGGGGACTAAGGCAACAAAGGAGGGAATCAAAATTCTCCTCCTACACTAAACTGACAAAGACCTCGAAATGGACATACTTGGATGCTAAGGGACATATTCCCTATCAAAAACTGGCACAGAGAGACCCAAGGGTTAAGAGAAAAAGTCCAAAAAGTTTTACCTATTCCATGAGCTAGAAGGACACGAAATGAATGGTTGTAGGCGTTTGCGTGATTTGATCGAAGAATAGTTTCAGAGTAATCACCTACCACAATATGACAAAAATCAAATAACTGTAGCATAAACTATAATGATGCCATAGGAGTGACCATCATCTATAGTGGATATATCTGGATCTAGCAATGGACCTGGGCTGTGGATGATTATCCCATGATTGGGATGAATTGGGATCAGGTACGATCTTTACACTTTTGTTTTCTTTAAATAAGATTTAAAGGATTACTACTAGACCGCATATACAAGCACAAAATCCAAATCGATTCTTGAACACACTCTGAGTTAGGTTCGAGAGTAATCCTTGATCAGATTGGATGCTTTGATGTTTGTTTGATATACTAATCTGAACTCGTTAAATGGATTTCTGACAGATGCATGGATTTAAAAATAACTCGAACATAATGATCGATATTGTTGTTATGATGGAATGTCAATGGAGTTTGGTTATTTCTTAAAGTTAGATAATGAAATGATATAATATGAGTCCCCTTACAGAGAGTAAGAGGAGACTCGCAGCGGATAATAAGCTCCTTCAACTAAGAGTGAACAGATGGGTGCGCTCGGATGGAAAGCCCCTTCTTTAGACAGTGAATGGACGGGTGCACTTGGTAGCGAGCCCCATTGTCGGAGACTGAGTGGGTTTGCTCGGATAGAGAGTCCCTCGTTAGAGAGTAAGGAAATGGATTTGCTCGGATATTGGGCACCCTTGCTGAAGAACAAGTGGGTTGGGCAAAGTTTGAATACATGTGATCAAGAGAAATCAAAATTTGGATTGGATGTCTGGTTATATAATCCAAATATATTAGAAACCAAACTAAAAATTGATTACGTGATCCGGAGAGGCTAGGAATTGGATTTGGGGATCTGAATGCCTCTTGACCTTAAAATGATTTAATGATGATTTTCGGATCGTATCAATGCCTCGATTCGATTAGACACACTTATGAGGTGATACCTGACGATTTGTAAGTAGTGTTCCAATCGATGGCATTGGACTCTAGTGATTGATGTTTCATGATCACCTTATACATGATGTAATAATTCAGTCCTGGATTAAAACGAGATGGTACTGACCTTGATATGTGATAATTAAACCTCGAGCGGATGAGGGATAAACTTGATTTATTATATATGATGTATTGAATTCTGGAAGAACATGGAATGCTTACTATTTATCAGTAATGCTTAGGCAAGGACTTGAGTGCTTAGCTAAGTGCGACCTTTGATTTACAGGTGAATCTAAAAGAACCAAATGATTCTCCCCAATTGTCTAGTAAATAGTTGGATAGCTTGAATACCAATGACTGATCACACTAGATACTTATTCTTGAGCAAAGCATGTCTTAAATTCATAAGGCATACTTTCAAGCGTAAGTGTTACGACCAAATTTTTCGATTTACGAACAGACTCAAATGACTAAACTAGGCCAAGGAATGAAGAAGAAATGGGTGTAAACACTTTTAAAAACATCACAAGATAATAGAGTGGAAACCCATCAAAAAAGATAATTGAAAATGGAGAATTTTTTTTTTCAAGTCAGACAAGAGGCCAGACCCGAGAAAAACCTAGGAAACGGCTTAAAACATCTGAAGCAAGAAATAGCAAACACTAGATCAATGCAACTGCAAGTTGGACCTGAGTCAGACTTGAGTCAACTCGGTGATGAATTGGAATTATCAACTCAGTGATGAGTTATGGATTTCTTTGGTCAGGCCGGTCATGAAAATCTTTTGTAGAATGATGTGGTGAACATGGTGAATGTGCTAGAGTATTTTCAAAAGCTTATTTCGGTTATTTACGTCTATAAATAGGAGTAGAGATAATTTGGAAAAGGAATTTCAATTTTTCCTTCTTTCTAAACTCCTAATGTCAACAAGCTATGAATTACACTCTTTTGGATCCTTATTTAGTTGTAAGTAATCGAGTTGTAAGAACAGCTTTGTAAAAACAAAGGATAATCCGCAAAAATTGACTAAGTGGACGCAGGTCGAAGTATTTACCGAACTACTATAAAATTGTGTGTTCTTCTCTTGATTTTATTCTTTCTTCTTTTCCTGATTTTCATATTTAAAAAGAAATTGGGTGTTTGTGCCATTTTTGGTCTAAATAGATCTAGTTAGTTTTTTAGAAAATCGATCGAAGGATTTGGAATAAGATTTGATAATTGACCCTAAGTCCAAGTGGGCGAATGATGGATTTAAGGGTATGCCACGTAGGCAATTATGTAGTTTGTTACATATATTTGTTGCATCAGAAAATGACACAACACCCTAATGTCAAATGAAAGCATTAAAAAATATAGATCTATCAAAATAATCAAAAGAAACAAGAACCTTCAACCACTTTTTTATAGTGGTTCAACAAATACTCCAGCCTACGTCCACTTTAATCTTGTTATCCTTTTGATTGATTCTCTTTGAAATACAATGATTTCAACTCAAATCTGACCATAATGTAGTAAATCTCATATTTGGAGTGTTTGGGGTTGAAAAAGATAGAAGAGAATCAAAGTGTTCGGAATGTCCTCTCCTAGTTGTAGTTAGCTTGTTATTTATAGGCCAAATCCATCATTGATCTCACCGTCTAGGTTTCAAAACATCACAACTCCATGATCCGAATATCCAGACACAAACACCGTGTCAAGTACCACATTTCCCATGAGAAAAATCAACTCAATGCCGATCATTTCTTCTTGGCACCGACCACCGTCATTAGTCATTTTTCCAAGTCTTTCTTCATAGCTCAGGTATTCATCCCTTAAGCTTTTCCATGTCATGCTCTAAATCATCTCGGTACCAACTAGATCATGTCGATAACGTCGTTATTTGCCTGCTCAACACTTATCCAATCTTCTCATGCTTCTTTCCTTCACCATTCTAGACATTTTTTGGAGCTAGCCCTTCATCATTTTAAAGTCTAATTTATCTCTTTGAGTCTATTCTTAGACTATTGAAAATTTGGCCATAATACTTGCCTCCAAAAAGCACACCTTATGTTTGTAAGGTGTTTGTTGCTCAAGAACAAGTTTCAACAGCAGGTCACCTTTGGCAGTCAAGCTCTCCAGTAATCTATTGAGTCCAATGGTGATGAAGCTTCTGGTTCCTTCGGGTATAGCTGCAAATCAATGGTCATTCTGGGCTACCATAGCTAAGGACTCTTGTCCTTACTTGAGTGTTAGTTATAAATCATAATCAACCCGTGTTCATTTGAAGTTATCATATCGTATATCACTGTCACTGTCATCCCATGTTTGCTCGGGGTTAAATTGTCATAAACCAATATCTATGTCGTAAGGTACTCAAATCCCTAGGCCAAGTCCAGATCTCTTCGGATCGTACATTCAACGTCCAATCTAGGGTCTGATCTCTCTGGATCATTCGACATCCAGTCTAGGGTTTTATCTCACTAGATCATCCATCATCCAATATATAGTTCGATCTCTCCAGATCATTCAACATTCAATTTAGGGTTTGATCTCTCCGAATCATTCAACATTCAATTTAAGATTTGATTTATTCGGATTCATGCTGAGTCTAATCCATTTGCTCTCTGGTGATGGGGCCCAATCCAAGCCAGTCCATCTGCTCACTCTCCGATGAAGGGACTTACTTCCCTAGCTAACCCATCCACTCACCCTCCGACGAGGGGGCTATCTATTTGTACAAGTCCAACACCTGCGCATTGACAATAGGAATTGCACTTTATGTTCATCACCACCTCTCTCCAGACAGGACTACCATGTCTAATTAATATCATTCATCATGTTCCAATGGTTTTCAAAATCAAATATTCGTTTGCAAAGTCCAAATCAAATCAACAAACATCCATCTTATCAGCAATTACTCTCAAATATCCAACTTAGAGAATGACCAAAGACTAATCGAGGTCCCGTACATATGTAAGCATCCTGAGAGTAATATTGTCTTATTTATTCAATACAAAGTAAAATAAAATAAGGGAATCATGCCTGGCTCCTGTCTATCCCGATCATGGGATAATCATTCTCGCCCTAGATCCACTATCGTATCCTTTTGCATTCGCTGCATATTATGGCTTCTCCCGCTATACCACTATAGTTTCATTCCTTATAGACTATAGCTGGTTGTTCGAAAACTTCTCTCCTGTTAAATCACAAAGCTATCAACACTCGTTTGTTTCATCTCCGTCCTTCCCACGGAAAATGCAAAATTTTCCAAACCTTTTCTCCTGATCTGTGGGTTCTCTCGTAGCTGGCCTCGACAGGGAATATGGCCCCTAGAATCTAGGTATATCCTCTATGAGGTTTCAGTCAACTCTATGTAAGAATAGAATTTTGGTTCCCTTCTCTTCCACTTTGGACCTTCGAATTCATTGTCTACCTTTTGCTTTCCTTTGTCTTTCCAAATCCTGTCTGGATGGTCCTCTGCATCCAAGGCATTAACCTTGATATTTCTGCTTTTACGTCCTCCTAACGCAAATATCTTTCAGATCCATTATCAAGTTCTACAAGATCCATTAGTGGATACCTTTCCAAATAAATCTTTAAAAAAATTTTAGTCACAAGTCCAGATACTGCCACCATTAGAACTATCGACAAATACAACTTATGAACCACGACTGCTGCTATGTTAAATCTAGTTAAATAACTCTTTAAGATTTCTCTAGCCCTTTGCTTCATGCTTGAAAGCTTCACCACATTCTTTATTCAAGATATGTGAATGCTAAACTATCAAAAGAATCTAACTACCAATTTGGCC
This sequence comes from Allium cepa, assembly GCA_030765085.1. Taxonomy (NCBI): domain Eukaryota; kingdom Viridiplantae; phylum Streptophyta; class Magnoliopsida; order Asparagales; family Amaryllidaceae; genus Allium; species Allium cepa. The sequence continues at coordinate 907,487,272 of CM060937.1, forward strand.
ACATGCTTATGGATCCATTCTCTAACCGTCTGAACCACGTCGTAGTTGACTCGCTTAAGAACAATCAGAAGCACCGACCAATTACTTCTTCAAATGCACCCAACACATGCATATGTTAGATGCATCTCATCAGATGAATGATCAAATCTACCCTCCCACTATATAGTTCCTACACTGGTAGCTTGAAATTGTGTGGATTTCTTGTGTACCAGATGTTAGAGGTCAATTGATTCATGTTCATTTTCTCCAAACTCTGGTCTGAAGGTCCTTTTCTCATAATTCTTCTAATCATTTCAGCTATTCGATCGTTGTCATCTAACAAAAGTCTTTTATCCATAGCTTCATTCTACCGTCAGTTTCAATGGTGAGGTCTTGGTTCCTATAGCCATGCATATGCATTTTGATCTGCATTCCTAGCTCCAGCATCATCCACTCTTGGCATCCCAACTCATCCTAAACAAAATCAACAATGCCCACTGTAAATTCATGTCGGTACATACCTAATTTTGGTCAGTGCCAATCTTATTTGGTGGTGGGGCACTGTTCTAGTTTGCTCTGCTTTAGTTCCAGGTTCTCTAACATTGGTTTCTAGCTTTTGGTTCTAAACTCCAGCAGCTCCTGTTTTCTTTGTTGATCCATCCTTTTGAAAAGCCCATCTAGCACCTCTTACTGTCGAGCTATTACTCCATCTCACATCTCTTTCGTCATCCTCTCCATATTTTCTCCGGTCATATAAATGGATGGATTTGAACTTGAGAACATATCTAAGCTGCCTCATGCTCTGGTTGACTCGGTCCTAGAATTTCTCTTGTAAAAGGCCTCTTCATCTCTTACAAACTTTAGATCCATGCTTTAGGTTGTCATATCTAGCTCTCCCTTAATGAAAGCACCAAAAATGTTGTGTCAAAGAGTGTAACAACACCCCGATGTCAAATGAAAGCACCAAAAAATGTAAATCTATCAGAATAATAATCAAAAGAAACAAGAACCAATGATAACTTTTTATATTGGTTCAATAAATACTCCAGCCTATGTCCACTTTAGTGTTATTATACTTTTGATTTATTCTCTTTAGAATACAATGATTACAACTTAAATTTGGCCACAATTTAATAGATGTCGAATTTGGTAGTGTTTGGAGTTGAAGAGGATAGAAGAGAATCAAAGTGTCCAAATAAGTCCTCTTTAAGTTGTACGTTGCTTGCTATGTATAGGCCAATTCCAGCATAGATCATGCCATCTAGGTTTAAAAATGTTACAACACCAAGATTCGAATATCCAGGCATGAAAACCGTGTCAAGTTCCATATTTCCCAAGAGAAAAATCAACTCGATATTGATCTGTTCTTCCCGATACCGACCACTTTCCTTAGTCAAGTTTTCAAGTCTTTCTTCATAGCTCATGTATTCTCCCCTCCAGCGTTTCCATGTCATGCTCCAAATCATCTAGGTATTGACTAGATCATGTTGATACTGATATGATTTTCTTGCTCAAAACTTATTCAATCTTCTCGTGCTTCTTTCCTTCTTCATTCTTGATGTTTCTCCAAGTTTCTAAAGCTACCCCTTCATTATTCTAATGTTTGATTTATCGGTTTAAGACAATAACCTATCTTGTTCAAAATAGAGGTGTTTCCTTTCTATTATATATATATATATATTATGGGATAATTAGTTAATAGTTAATTTAATGTATAATACATAGAAAATCCTTGAATGATATGTTATGTGATAGTAATTGCAATGTGTTGCAATCATGAGAAATTTATCACAATAAAATGACATATTATTTTAAATATTCTAAGTTAAGATGTTTCAAGATGGGATATTGATACAATTGTTGAGATTAGAGTGCATAAGTTCTCCAAATGTTGGCAGTATATTACTCATGGCTGATGGGAGACCAAGAGATTACGTACTGATAGTTATTGGATAACCATAGAATGAACCACTTAAGAGTCTTTTGTTGTTTAATATAACTAAGGTCCAACTGAGAAACTTGAAGTGATAATATTACACAATTCTGTCAACTTAAGAATAACATTGAAATTTAATGTGGATACTCTACTTTGATTATAGTCAAATCGTGACATGGCGTCCACTGAATGACTTAGCTTGGTCTGAGTCAAAACTTTAGAAGTGAAACACTATTCAATAGAAAATTCATCTCCTCGGTTATATGGGGTCGGTATCACGGTGAAATGTAGTCCACTCAAAGTTAACGTCTCTTGCTAGAGAAGTATGGTTAATAATAATTGTTATTATTGAACCATGGATTTTGCGTTTAGACAAACTAAGTTGAATGTGCACAATGTCAGAATTTTGACTGATACCAAATTCCATGTCCAAATGTGATATCGTGTTGACAAAGAGAATTGGTGTAAATAATCGTTACTACATAGTACCGCTTATTATAAGTAAAGTTGAATTTTACTAAAAAGACGTGTAAGTGATATATTCAGCGAAAATGTCACATCACTAGCAAAAGTGGCTTGTCAACATTGACATTCAGATTGCTTGGTATTAATTGCTGATTGAATTTACACCTTTGAGTCGCACAACCATAATGATGAATACTCCAAAAAACCACACTATATGCTTAATTTATAATCATTGTAAATTAATAAGTATTCATGAATATTAATTAATAATCTGTATTTGATTTGTTAGAATAGAAATAATCAATAAATTAAGTACATGAAAGTCATGAATGCATGTATCGATATATGATACTGAAAAAATATTTAAATTGGATTTAAATAGGTTAAATCCTAAATTATTTTGGAAATTTTTAACGGCCATGTGTCCCCTTTTTTGGCCAGCCATACATAATAAAATGAGAGGATTTGATTAGATACGATGAGAAGTCAAATAGGGAAACTTTTAAAGGAAGGAATTGAAAGGTTTTAATGTTTTCTTTAAACAAATTCCCTTGTATTCCTTTTTTTCTATGGACTATTCACTTTTCTTTATCTGCTTTCTTTTTTCTATCACGGCTTTAAAATTTTCGAAATCAAAATAAAAACAAATAATAAAAGTGATTGGCACCTTTTGAATATTGCAAAACCTAGAGGTTGATTCAAGAATCAAGGATCTTTTATTCATCATTCAAGATGTGTTCTTTTGGCTACATCTTAAGGTAAAATTTTAGATTTATTTATTCTTATATTCTTTTTGTTTATAAAATTCAGATCTTTTGCATAATACATCTGAATATAAGCTTATTTATTTAGCCTGGACTAAATCTTCTTTTGTTACATCTCCTCTAATAATATATGTTCACAATATTAATTTGATTGAGACTCATTTTATGGTATGTCCCTTTTTTATTACATGTTTAACTTGTTAGCTTATAGATATCACATGTTACATCTTATTTAAGTAGTTGTTCATATTGTTCTTATAGACCGGGTCTGAAATTTTATAAGGAATTTATATGCGCCTAAGTTGTCCTTTTGTTCTAGTTTTGGAAATTATTGCTTAACAAAAAAACAATTTTGATTTAAACCTAATTTAAAAATAATTGATGTGATTTTATTATTTATTATATGCATGCACGCGCACACATACACAAGTGCATGTGTAATGAAATAAGTTTAGTATTTGTAAATGTACATAAGGGTCCTTTACGAATCTGTTTAGTGCAAGAGATGCCCATTTTTGTTCATCCGTGTAACATTTTGTGTTTGCTCAACTCAGTGCATTGATTATTACTCTACGTGGTTTATTTGAATTTTATCGTCTTCATATTTTATGTCAAATGAGTTGAAATTTTTGAACGAAAATTACCATATATATATATATATATATAAACTTGTACTGGTTATATATGTCACATCCCCTATCTAGAGGCCCAAAGCTAAGCGCTACAGATGCTGCAGTCATCCATAGTATTAACTTTCGGTGACTAAATACGGCTATGTTAATGGTATCCATAATATCAGAAGAACTTGAATATGAAACAAAATCACAGATTTCAAAAAACTACTTTTTAGTAGCTACATTTCAAAACACATGTTTCACATTCAAATTACATAATCCCATTGCTTTCCCAAATTCAGATAAAATATGGTTATTACATAAATACGTCAAGAGCGACATATGATGATGCCTCCTTGGTTTACTAGAGTACTATATATATCATACAGTAGAATCAATTCAGAATAAAATAGCAACTCCTAATTAGCTATCAGTCAGCCACCTGCTCGTCACCAGAAGCTTTATTCGCCAATCCAACTAGAACCTGTAAACCTCAACTCTCGGCCTACTCAAATCAATTTTGAGCACCCAAGAGTTTAAGGGGGAAATATAAACTTTGAGGCAGACATAAAGCCTGGTGTGAATAATAATATACATCTCGGTTATTTGATATCAAGTGAAACCACGCCGCTTAGCAGAATGTGTTTCCCTTCACTAATATCCTTTTAAAACATATCTTTAGCAAATTATAATCCTATAACCAAAAATGGTTAAACATGCAATGAAATATCATGTATTTGTACATATCGGTTATCAAATGGACTATCTGTCCATATACTTCAGTTTTGTTTGGCTAACTACTAACCCTTTGCTGACTCGATCCTACCGGAAATACATAAAAATCTAACATCTGTTAGATACACCTCTTCTGGACGGTCTATCCTTACTTACTTCTCCTGGTCTAACCGATCCTAATGGTTCTGCGAGCTCACCAATAACAGGCCTTTACATTTTTGATTCCTTTCTTTGTGTAACATAATTTTAGTCTCACATGTAACAAAGCTCTACACACTGGAATTTTGTACCTATTTTTGCTAGGGGCTACAAGCTAAAGTATAGGGCGTGACCCCATACTAGTCGTATCTGGTGTTCTAATATCTCAGTCTCCCCATAAAATTTTCCTTGAAAATCTTTTCTTTCAAATTGATTTAAACCTTTAAATCATTCTTTAAACAAGGAAATTATTTATGTATACTATTTGCTTTACCCAAATCACCTTGCCATGTTACTTATTCTTTACAAAAACCTTATTGATGAAAATAAGGTAACCCTTTGAAAGTATCCCTTTGAATACAAGTAAAACCTTAGGGCAAAGGAAAAAAATACCTTTCGAAACCATTCATATTTATCCTTCCGAAAGCATTGAAAACATCTCCTTCGAATGCTTTAAAACCTTAGACATCCTATCTTTAAAACACTTAAACATTGCCTTTCGAAACCATTAGAAAACCTTTCCTTTTAGACCTTTCAAAACCATTGGGGAATCACCCCTTAGAAACCTTACGTTAAAGCCTTTCAAAAGCATTAAAACATCAAGCCTTTTGAAAATTAATTAATATAATAATACTTTGTTTTAGTGAATAAATTTAAAAAAATTTTTTTGTTTTTCAAAATTCAACTTTGTAGTTGTATTTGTAAATAAACTGGATTTCAAAAATTCAATTTGTTCATGAATTCAAAGTTTTTAAAATTTAAGGTATAAATGCTTTTAATTTGTCTTGATTTTGAAATATTTGTATAAGCTTTCTTTTATAAATAAAACTGCATTTATTTCATTTTAAAATTTATCTACATATGAATAAATACATGATTAACTAATTTATATAAACATAGGTTTACATTCATCTTATAATAACATACTAAATTAATACTAATTAACTTTTAAATAAATACTAAGTAAACTTTTGATTAAATACTAATTATGATTTTAAGACAAGTGGAAGAATATTAAGACACCATATAACACATGTTAGCAAATAAACTAAGGAATTGACAATTGTTAAAATTTGAGACAAGTGTCTTTATTTTTCTTTCATTTGTATAAATCAAATTTTACCCTTATAAATACATGTGTTTCTTATCGTTTTCTTTTCTTTTATATTTTAATTTTTCAAAGGCAAGTATGAATCAATACTTCATAAAAATAAATCATCTCTTAACTAAAATCTATAATCACTTCTTCATCCCAAAAATCAGTAATCCCTCCACTAAAACCAAATTCATAAATCAAATTCCTTTAATCTTTCCAAATCTGTAGCATCCAAATCAAAATTAACCTGCATATCAGAGCAAACCTGTTTTTAAAAGGGCATCTGCATTCTTCAACCTGAAAAATCAAATTGTAATTCAGTTCTGCAATCTCAAAGCCTGCAACCTTTCAATATGGAGTTTTCTGCATGCATTTGTATTATAAAGCCTGGAATTAAAGCAAGTTTAAAAAGCAAAAGGGGTTTCCAGCTTTAAAAAGCACTTCTGCAAAAACAGTTTTCAAAGTTTTTCAAATTGAAAGACCTGTCTTCATACTAAAACCAGGTGAGTAACTTTATTTTTGAAATAAACATTTAGTATGGAAATTTCTGGTTGCATGTTTGTGATGGTTAGATGAATGTGTTGTGTGAACCTGCTATTTATATGAATGTGAGACATATGTTTCTGTTCAACAGAATTAACTCTGTTCAATATTTACTGATCAATGTTTTTGAATTGGTTTCAATTCTTCCTGTAAACAATTTTTATTAGGTTCTATTTTACAAACTAGATGTTAAATTAGCATAGAATAAGGTTTAAAATTTAATTTAATAAAATTTAGAAGTATAGTATCTCTGTATATCTTCTAATACCAGTGCATGTTTTAAAAACACAAATTTTCAAACTATGAATTTAAAGATTCAGTATTAAGGAATGAATCTACAAATCAAATCATGATATATTTTTTAGCACTAAAATCCAGACTTGTAGGAATAAGGGTTAGGTGGAGTTCTGTAATGAACAGAAAAGAAAAAAATAGAGATTTCTGGTAATCTATAAATCTTTGGATGTTGTAATCTTCAGCATTGATTTGGAATTGAGCATGGATTCAGGGAAAAAAAATTATGTTGATGAAAATCAACAGGAAAGCAGCGGTAGTGATTTTTTCCCTGTAACCCTAGTTTTAACTGTGCATAATGATTGTGTCGGTATGGAATATAGGGATGGTCGAGTTCAACTCGGCTTTAAGCGTTGATAGTTTGGACCTAAACGAAGTTGTGGCCGGAGGTGGAGGTCCTTAGGGGGTCGGAACACCGTAGTTGATGTGTTGACAGGTTTTGGGAGGTGGGGGTTCTTGCTGTTCCAGGTTTTAAGTTGAGAACTCGAATTCAAATTTCGAGTTTGAAGTGATGGTCAGATGATCTTGTTTGGATGGGGAGAGGGTTGCCGATGTGGGACGACCACCAGAGATGGTCGGAGGTGATCGAAGTCACCGTGCATATGCACGGTGCACTTTGTTTTCTGGTGAGGAATGAATTGTTGGAGTTGTGGAGTTGTGACTCGGGAGTGACTCAAAGCATGTGGGGGAGTTACTCGAAGCAGAGGACTTGTTGACTCGAAGGGGATTTTAGTTGGCTCGGGTTTAATTTACTGAAACAGGTTTTAACTGAAACCTGTAGCAGTTGGTTCTGTATTTTTTTTAAAAACTGAAATTTAAATGTAAAGCAAGATTTAAATAAGTTTAAGCCTAGATTATTAAACTGGAATTTTCAAGTTTAAGTTGAATCTTAAAATTCAGATAAGATGAAGTTTTAAAATTTGATTTGGTTAATTACTTTAAAAATGTTTAAGTAGTTAAAATCTTTAAAATAAGTTTTTTAAAATATAAGTAGAGGTTTAAAAATCTAGAGATTTACCTGAATTCAAATTTAAATATGTATTTTCATTTTGGAATGTAGGAAAGTTCTAGAATTTCAAATGATTTAAACTATTTTGAATGTTTAAAAAGTAATTTAGTTTGATTTGAATTTAAATATGAATTTAGTTTTAAAACTTTCTGTAACAACCCGGGATTTGCATTACCAATTAATAAATAAAAGTTAGGATTTTTATTTATTCTTAATGAAGCATAAAAGGATTTGGAATAGCAAAATTTATTTGAAAAAGGCTATTTTAATTAAATGGGAAATATGGGATTTTAAAATGAGGATAAAATGTTATTTTGGAGAGTTAAATATTTAGGAGAGATTTTAAAACGGGTTTGGGTAAGAAAAATGAGTTCATAAACCTACATGAACACTTAGAAATTTTTTGGAAACATTGTAAATAACCCTCTTCTTATTGGGTTACAAAACTTAACTCAATAACCTACCTAAACCTCCCCTATATATTATCTCAAACTCTCATAACCTCCTTCATTCAACCCTAATCAAAACCCTAATCATTCCTAAAGCTTTCTTAACAAAAATGGCCTCCATCTTCATCTCCTTCAAGTTTTAGCTTATGCAAATCATTCTATGCAAAGGTAATGCAAATACCCACCTCAAATCCATTCTTATATCTTTTCTAATTTCTGAAATTAGTTTGTTAACACATGTTTTATGTGTTTTTATGATCTTATAGCCTCCTAATCCTCTTTTGCTAACTTGGGTTGATGCTATTATGATCATTGTTGCTTTCTAAGAGAGGTATATTGCTAAAAACTTCTTATAGTATGTGTTTAATCCTCTTTTGATATCATAAATCAATTAGTAACACATGTTTTATTATGTAACATGTGAATCATAGCTCCTTGGTCATTTTTGCTTGCATTTTGGGTGTGCTCATAAGGTGTTTGTGTAATTGCTTCATAAGGTAATGCTAAGCTTTGGCCTATGTTTCTTTTAATATGGTGTATTAATCATTGTATAGTAGTTAATGATTATTATTGGTGAAAATTTGATGCCAAAAACTGGAAAAAAAACACCCCAAAACCATCAAAAACTGCAAAATCAGTTGGCTGAAAATGTGCAGGCTGAAAACAGGCCAAAAACAGACCAAAAAGGGGCTCTGGGTGCACCAGGACAGGGCTGGGTTGCACCCAGGCCCCAGCCCGGGCGGAGTCCGGGCGCGCACAGGCCCCCAGCCCGCCCGAGCTGGGGGCGGGCCACAGACCCCAGCCCGCAAGGGGCTGGGGCGGCCCCTTTTCCCCAGCCCGCAAGGGCTGGGGCGGGCCCCTTTTCCCACCCCGCAGCGGGCTGGGGCGGCCCACATTCCCCAGCCCGCAAGGGGCTGCCAAGTACCCCCAGCCCACGCGGGCTGGGGGCCCAAGAAAATAAAAAAAAACGGAAAAAAAATAAAATAAAAAAAATAAAATAAAAAAAATAAAGCATTTTTTTTCTGTTTGTAGTTTTGGGACTGAAACTTTGTGACATCGCCACGGTCACATTCGTGGTCGAAATCCAACGTTTTTGGACTCGTTGGAAGGCTGGAGTTCTGAACTCCATCTCTAGAAAGTTTGATTAGTATTCGAGTTCATTTGACTCTTCGAAATTGCTGTCGAAGGGGGACCCGTGCTCAGCCCGAAACAGTGTATTCACTGTTTCCGGGTCCGACTTTGGAGCGTCGCTGCGACTTCGTTTCAAGTCGGAATCGAGTAATTCTTTTTGTGTTCTGAAGTAGGAATGTCAGACTACATTCCTACCGATTTTCATGCCATTCGGATTCAGTTTGCTTGTCCGAATAATTTTCCGAACTTGGGTTCGTGTCAGTTTTAGACTATTTTTCAACACTTGGTATATTTTCAGTGATTTTCTGGTTTTATCGATTTCTTTGAGATTTGTCTCTGGATTTCATACACGGGTTTTTATGAACTATTTTAAAAGAATTTTTCACTCCTAAATGGCTTTCGAAATTATTATATAATATTATTTTAACTATTAAATTAATTACTCCATAATAGGAGAGTTTTCAAAAGCCGTTTTAAATTGATTTCAAAATCAATTAAAATCTGTTTCGCACCATTATTTTCTATAATAAAAATCTCACACTCACTTTTTAGCATGTCGAGCGAAGTGGAAAGGTGCTTAAACGGTTAGAAAATCTCCGGCCTATGGAACCGTGTGTATTTTCTTTCCGGTTAATCCCCGACCTATTCGGTTGATCGTTTTGACCTTTGGGTCTAGTTTACCGATGATACGAGGTGGACTTTTTATTGTTTGGAGTGTGAGCTTGCTATTGGTTAGTAAACCATTTAGTGCAAACGTGGGGTATGGGACTCATTGTTAACACTTTACGGGTTCCTCTCCAAGAAGTTAGTGACACATTAGCCTCTGGGCGGCTAGTATTGGACCTCTGGGTCACCACGCCTCTGGGCAACCGTCTCTGGACACCTTCTCTATGGAGCAGTTTATTTTTCAGCGTGTGCCTCTGGGCCTTTATCCTTCTGGGAAGGATCTCGCCGTCTCGCGCGTTCCGCATCTGTGCGAGTGATCGATCATAATTCTACAGTACTTGGCAATAACGACTCTGGTCGGTGCACGTGCAATATTTGTATTATCTGATGATTTTATATCCATTCAAGTATCGCCATTCGGTGTTGGTTCTATGGAACCATACGATGTAAGTGCGATTACCTTGTGGATTTACAGTGTCTCTGGACACTGCTTTTCAGTATTCGATTTCATTGACTTTTCAGTATATCCCTATTGCTCTTTGGAGCATCGATCTTTGCTTGGGCATTGATTACAGACTCTGGTCACTCTTGGGATTATTGCCTATGGGCAACTTTATATAGCTTTGGCTACGCCAATGATATGAGGCGATTTTATTTATTCCACACTTTGGTGTTTGTATTCTCTTTGGAGATTTTTACTGTTTATTGATGATTAGGGATCGTCATTATATTCAAGTAGTCCATATTACTCTTCTCTTTGGAGAAGTACTGTTTATTTATGTACTGCATTATTATATATCTCAGTTATTACTGATTATTTAGCTAGCCTGACCCGAGTGTTTTCGCTCGGGTCAGACCGAGTTGTTTCAGGTTAGGTCTCTGGACTTAGCTTTCTGTGCTTCCGCTTGGACATTATCTGCTATGCTGATAGATAGCTCTTTTTATTTGTCCACTATTCCGCTACTCTGTTATTTCAGACTCTTATGTATATATTTTTGACTCACATGTGTGAGCGGTGGCTTTGTACCCACCTCTTTGATACTTGAATCTGTATTGACGATATATTGTACCTATGTTCTGTGACTGTTATGTGACTGTTCTGTGATGATGATGATGTTATCATTTAGTGTTATGTTTGTTCTGAACCTATTTTCCTTAGCCATTGTAGTTTCGTTATAAATATCCAATGGATATGTCGAACCACTTGAGAAAAGAAAACCACCTATTCGACGTATTTAGTAGATAGTTATAGCTTGATTACATATGGTCGCTTCCATTATACTCTATTCTCCGTTCTAGTAGACGGTATTACTCCGTAATACTCTTTACTAGAGTGGGTCTCGGAGTGGGGAGTTACATCTTGGTATCAGAGCTAAGGTTCAGAATTAAGCATAACAAACACAGAACAGATACACTTAGTACAATACATTTTAATTGGGTCCGAATTAAATCAAATCCCTTCCTTATGCCTATCGATAGATAAGTTAGGAGTATGTGTAGGAATTTATTATATTCCGTAGTATTCCTTAATTAAGTATCTATCATTGAATCATGTCTAACTCTAATTCCCGTTTGACTTTCAGTATGTCTGGAAGGGGAAGAGGGAGAACCACACGTCAGACCAGTGCTATTGGGCAGTCCAACAACACTCATCCAAAGGGCGTGTTCATGACCACCGACCAGATCATGGAGCTGGTTCGGAACTCCCAGTCTCATTCTCACTCTCCAGCCCCAGTTGTTGATGCACCGCGCAAGTCTGCTTTTGCGCGTCTCTGCAGCGATTTTACCCATCTCGGAGGGAAACCGTTCAGTGGCTCCGAGAATGTCTTAGAGGTCCAGGCTTGGATTCGGATATGCGAGCGCATTTTCACTCGTATGGATATCCCGGATCATGACCGTGTTCTTATTGCTTCTAGTCAGCTTCTGAGTCGTGCCCTGGATTGGTACGAACTCCTTATTGCCGAGATCGATGAGACCACACTTACTTGGGCTCAGTTTCGTGAGAGATTTGAGCTCAAATTCATCCCAGAGTCAGAGAAGAACTCCCTTGCCCGCCGCTTTCTTGATCTCAAGCAGGGGAAGTCTTACGTATCCGACTATGTCTCTTCCTTCGAGGCCCTGTCCAAGTACGGCCTTGAGTTTATTGCTACTCCTTATAAGAGGAACCTCAAATTTGTTGAGGGCTTGAAGAAATATCTGAAGAGGCAGCTTATGCTTCAGCTTGAGCTCTCATTCGAGAAGCTAGTCGATGCAGCTCTACATCTTGAGTCAGTCGAGATGGAGCATAGTGATGATGATGGTGGGGGTTCCAAAAACCCCAATCAGAAGCGGGGTCCATTTCAGAAGATCAAGCCTTGGAATAAGAAGAAGAAGACTGGCGGTTCTGCTTTCCAGGCTCAGCCTCAGACTCAGCCTCAGATTCAGTCACAGCCTAGTGGAACCCGTCCTCCGAAGAAATGCTTCAACTGCGGTTCTCCAGATCACTTTATTCGAGAGTGCCCGAAACCTCTCTATTGCACCTTCTGCAAGAAGGAGGGACACAGGATCTCAACTTATCATATTGCTCCAGCTAGTGCCAAGCCTGGCAAGCTTAATGCTGCCAAGGCTCCTGCATCTTCAGCTCAGCCTCGAGGTACGCATCCTTCCATTCTCGAAGGTTCTATTTTATTTCATGGTAGATCTTGTAGAGTTCTCTTTGATACGGGTGCCTCTCACTCATTCGTATCAAAGGAGCTAGTAGATGCTTTATCCTTGGATGTTACTTGTCTGGTTTCTTCACTAAGGATTGTGAATCCCATCGGCGGATCCACGACCCTTAGCTTGCTTTGTGAGAATATAGATATTGATCTTTGTGGATTTTCTTTCCGTGTGAATCTGCACGTTATGGAGTATTTGGGATTTGATATGATTCTTAGTATGGATTGGCTCGTTTAGCACGACGCCAAAATTATTTGTTCGGAGCGGATATTATTCATTCATCACCCTGATTCGTCCTCTCCGTTAGCAATTGTTCTTCAGGATGTTGGGATTTCTGATATTACTTTTTTTTCTCTTGATTCACGAGATGAGGATTTGGACATATCTCGTATTCCTGTTGTTCGGGATTTCCCCGATATATTCGAGCCAGTATCAGGCCTGCCGCCAAAGCGGACCATTGAGTTCCGCATCGATCTCATTCCAGGCTCCCATCCAGTTGGGCGTCCTCCCACGAGGATGTCTAGTAAAGAGAATGAGGAACTCAAGAAGCAGTTAGCAGAGCTTGAGATGAAGCAGCTCATTCGGTCCAGTTCTTCGCCATGGGGTGCTGCTGTGGTCTTCGTTAAGAAGCCCGATGGCTCTCTTAGGCTTTGCATTGACTATCGCAAGCTTAATGAGTTGACCATCAGAAATCGTTATCCATTACCACGGATAGAAGATATGTTTGATCAGTTGAGCGGTGCGAAGGTCTTTTCACAGCTCGACCTTGCCAGCGGATTTCATCAGCTTCGAGTTGCGGAAGATAGCATTCCTCCTACCGCTTTCCGCACTCGTTATGGTTCTTTTGAGTGGTTGGTCATGCCATTCGGCTTGACGAACGCACCGGCTTTCTTCGTCGATCTTATGAATCGAGTATTCCGAGAATACATCGATAGATTCGTTCTGGTTTTCATCGACGATATTCTTATTTACTCTAGATCCGAGGTAGAGCATGCTCATCATTTGCGGATCGTCTTGGATACTCTTCGTCAGCATCAGCTTAAGGCCAAGCTCTCCAAGTGCCATTTTTGGGAGAGCAAGGTCAAGTTCTTGGGCCATATTGTATCATCTGAGGGTGTTTCTGTCGATCCTGCCAAGATCAAAGCTATTCAGAATTGGAAGTTGCCCGAGAACGTTCATTATATTCGCAGCTTCCTTGGTCTGGCGGGTTATTACCGTCGGTTTGTCAAGGATTTCTCTCGAGTTGCACTTCCCCTTACGACGCTGACTCGTAAGGGTGTTCGCTTTATTTGGTCTGATAAGTATGAAGCTTCTTTTCAGCGATTGAAGGAACTTCTCACTCATGCTCCTATTCTTGTAGTTCCTGAGAGTAATCAGGATCTGGTTGTTTACACCGATGCTTGTGGTAGCGGGCTCGGTGCTGTGCTTATGCAGAAGGATCGGGTAGTTGCTTATGCTTCCAGGCAACTGCGTCCGAATGAGGTTCGCTATCCGACTCATGATCTTGAGTTAGCAGCTATCGTCTTTGCCTTGAAGACGTGGCGTCACTTTCTATTAGGCGAACGCTTCACTCTTTACACCGATCATAAGTCTCTGAAGTATCTTTTCAGCCAGAGAGATCTCAACATGAGGCAGCAGCGATGGCTTGAGTTTCTCGCCTCATATGATTTAGATATTCAGTATACCCCTAGCAAGGGTAATCGTGTTGCAGATGCGCTCAGTCGCAAGCACTCGGCAGTAGTATCTATGATGATTGCCGAGTGGGATATTCTTGAGACCCTATCTTTGTGTGATGTTAGAGATCGAGCTCCATCCTCTGATTCTCCGGTCTTATTATTTAGCTTGGAAGCTCGTCCTATCTTATTGGATCGCATTGCCCATGCTCAACGGCAGGATCCAGACTTATTGCATCTTATTCATCTTCTCGAGTCGGGATCCAGTGATGAGACATTGTTGGATTATTCTCTTGATTTTCATCGGTGTCTTCGTAGGAAGAACCGTATTATTGTACCATCTGATTTATCACTTAGGCGTGACATTCTGGACGAGTACAATCGCACTAAGTACACTATTCATCCAGGGTCGAGTAAGATGTATGCCGACATGTGTCGCCTATATTATTGGGAGGGTTTGAAGAGAGATGTGGCAAGTTATGTGAGTGGTTGCAGGACTTGTCAACAGATCAAAGCCGAGCATCAGCGTCCGTCTGGTCTTCTTCAGCCGCTAGAGATTCCATTATGGAAATGGGATCAGATATCCATGGATTTTATTGACGGTCTGCCTCGATCGAGGTCAGGCCATACTTCTATCTGGGTTATTGTTGATCGCTTGACCAAAGCGGCTCATTTCATTCCTATTAAATCCACTCAGACTGCTCCTCAGCTTGCCAAGCTATATGTGAAAGAAGTCGTTCGACTTCATGGCATTCCTAGCTCCATCGTCTGTGATCGAGACACTGTCTTTACTGGTCACTTCTGGAAGTGCCTACAGTCAGCTTTGGGCACAAAGCTGAATCTCTCGACTACTTATCACCCTCAGACTGACGGTCAGACTGAGAGGGTGAATCGTGTTTTGGAGGATCTTTTGCGCTGTTGTATTCTGGATTTCGGAGGTAGTTGGGAGGATCACTTACCGCTTGTAGAGTTCTCCTACAACAACAGCTTTCAGTCTAGTATCGGCATGGCACCTTTCGAGGCTCTATACGGAAGGCCATGTCGCTCTCCTACTTGTTGGTTAGAATCTAGCAAGAAGCTTATTCTTGGTCCAGATTCAGTTCGGGAATCTTCCGAAAAGATTGTTCTTATCCGTCAGAGAATGAAAGAGGCACAGGACCGCCAGAAATCCTACGCGGACAACCGTAGGAAGCCTCTTGAGTTCTCCATTGGTGATTTTGTCTTCATTCGGATTTCTCCCATGAAGGGGGTTGTGCGTTTCAGCTCTACAGGGAAGTTGGCTCCTTGCTATGTTGGACCATTTCCTATTACGGAACGCATCGGCCCCGTCGCTTATCGTGTGGCTCTACCTGCTCATTTTGCCGGAATGCATGACGTGTTCCATGTTTCTCAGCTTCGCAAGTGTGTTCGCGATCCTGACTCTATCATTGAGCCGCATGTCGTACCTGATTTAGAGATCTTACCTGACTTATCTTTGGAGCAGCAACCTCTCCGTGTGCTTGATTCGGAGGTTAGACGCCTTCGCAACAAAGAGGTCCCACTCGTGAAGATTCAATGGTCACCAAATCCTAAGGACTGCACTTGGGAGACCAGAGAATCTATCGAGCGCTCTTATCCTGGCTTTCTCCCATCTTCTTTTGCGGGTAAGAATTCTCTATTTTATCTCTATCACTTCTTTTGTGGATTTCACGTTATAGACGACATCTATATTAAGGAATTGCGGGGACGCAATTTTCTTAAGGGGGGAGTCTGTAACAACCCGGGATTTGCATTACCAATTAATAAATAAAAGTTAGGATTTTTATTTATTCTTAATGAAGCATAAAAGGATTTGGAATAACAAAATTTATTTGAAAAAGGCTATTTTAATTAAATGGAAAATATGGGATTTTAAAATGAGGATAAAATGTTATTTTGGAGAGTTAAATATTTAGGAGAGATTTTAAAACGGGTTTGGGTAAGAAAAATGAGTTCATAAACCTACATGAACACTTAGAAATTTTTTGGAAACATTGTAAATAACCCTCTTCTTATTGCGTTACAAAAATTAACCCAATAACCCACCCTAAACCTCCCCTATATATTATTTCAAACTCTCATAACCTCCTTCATTCAACCCTAATCAAAACCCTAATCATTCCTAAAGCTTTCTTAACAAAAATGGCCTTCATCTTCATCTCCTTCAAGTTTTAGCTTATGCAAATCATTCTATGCAAAGGTAATGCAAATACCCACCTCAAATCCATTCTTATATCTTTTCTAATTTCTGAAATTAGTTTGTTAACACATGTTTTATGTGTTTTTATGATCTTATAGCCTCCTAATCCTCTTTTGCTAACTTGGGTTGATGCTATTATGATCATTGTTGCTTTCTAAGAGAGGTATATTGCTAAAAACTTCTTATAGTATGTGTTTAATCCTCTTTTGATATCATAAATCAATTAGTAACACATGTTTTATTATGTAACATGTGAATCATAGCTCCTTGATCATTTTTGCTTGCATTTTGGGTGTGCTCATAAGGTGTTTGTGTAATTGCTTCATAAGGTAATGCTAAGCTTTGGCCTATGTTTCTTTTAATATGGTGTATTAATCATTGTATAGTAGTTAATGATTGTTATTGGTGAACATTTGACGCCAAAAACTGAAAAAAAAAACACCCCAAAACCATCAAAAACTGCAAAATAAGTTGGCTGAAAATGTGCAGGCTGAAAACAGGCCAAAACAGACCAAAAAAGGGCTCTGGGTGCACCAGGACAGGCCTGGGTTGCACCCAGGCCCCAGCCCGGACGGAGCCCATGCGCGCACAGGCCCCCAGCCCGCCCGAGCTGGGGGCGGGCAACAGACCCCAGCCCGCAAGGGGCTGGGGCGGCCACTTTCCCCCCAACCCGCAAGGGCTAGGGCGGGCCCCTTTTCCCCAGCCCGCAGCGGGCTAGGGCAGCCCACATTCCCCAGCCCGCAAGGGGCTGGGGCGGGCCCAAGTCCCCCGGCCCGGTGCGGGCTTGGGGCGGGCCTAAGTCCCCCAGCCCGCGCGGGCTGGGGGCGGCCCCAAGTCCCCCAGCCCGCGCGGGATGGGGGCGGGCCCCAAGTACCCCCAGCCCACGCGAGCTGGGGGCCCAAGAAAATAAAATAAAAAAAATAAAGCATTTTTTTTTCTGTTTGCAGTTTTGGGACTGAAACTTTGTGACATCGCCACGGTCATATCCTTGGTCGAAATTCAACGTTTTTGGGCTCGTTGGATAGCTGGAGTTCCAAAATCCATCTCTAGAAAGTTTGATTAGTATTCGAGTCCATTTGACTCTTCGAAATTGCTGTCGAAGGGGGACCCCGAGCTCAGCCTGAAACAGTGTATTCACTGTTTCCGGGTCCGACTTTGGAGCGTCGTTGCGACTTCGTTTCAAGTCGGAATCGAGTAATTATTTTTGTGTTCTGAAGTAGGAATGTCAGACTACATTCCTACCAATTTTCATGCCATTCAGATTCAGTTTGCTAGTCCGAATAATTTTCCGAACTTGGGTTCGCGTCAGTTTTAGACTATTTTCCAACACAGAATATTTTCAGTGATTTTCTGGTTTTATCGATTTCTTTGAGATTTGTCTCTGGATTTCGTACACGGGTTTTTATGAACTATTTTAAAAGGATTTTTCACTCCTAAATGGCTTTCGAAATTATTATATAATATTATTTTAATTATTAAATTAATTACTCCATAATAGGAGAGTTTTCAAAAGCCGTTTTAAAGTGATTTCATAATCAATTAAAATCTGTTTCGCACCATTATTTTCTATAATAAAAATGTCACACTCACTTTTTAGCACGTCGAGCGAAGTTGGAAAGGTGCTTAAACGGTTAGGAAATCTCCGGCCTATGGAACCGTGTGTATTTTCTTTCCGGTTAATCCCCGACCTATTCGGTTGATCGTTTTGACCTTTGGGTCTAGTTTAACGATGTTACGAGGTGGACTTTTTATTGTTTGGAGTGTGAGCTTGCTATTGGTTAGTAAACCGTTTAGTGCGAACGTGGGGTATGGGACTCATTGTTAACACTTTATGGGTTCCTCTCCAAGAAGTTAGTGACACATTAGCCTCTGGGCGGCCAGTACTGGACCTCTGGGTCACCACGTCTCTGGGCAACCGTCTCTGGACACCTGCTCTATGGAGCAGTTTATTTTTCGGCGTGTGCCTTTGGTCCTTTATCCTTCTGGGAAGGATCTCGCCGTCTCGCGCGTTCCGCATCTGTGCGAGTGATCGATCATAATTCTACAGTACTTGGCAATAACGACTCTGGTCGGTGCACGTGCAATATTTGTATTATCTGATGATTTTATATCCATTCGAGTATCACCATTCGGTGTTGGTTCTATGGAACCATACGATGTAAGTGCGATTACCTTGTGGATTTACAGTGTCTCTGGACACTGCTTTTCAGTATTCGATTTCATTGACTTTTCAGTATATCCCTATTGCTCTTTGGAGCATCGATCTTTGCTTGGGAATTGATTACAGACTCTGGTCACTCTTGGGATTATTGCCTATGGGAAACTTTATATAGCTTTGGCTACGCCAATGATATGAGGCGATTTTATTTATTCCACACTTTGGTGTTTGTATTCTCTTTGGAGATTTTTACTTTTTATTGATGATTAGGGATCGTCATTATATTCATGTAGTCCATATTACTCTTCTCTTTGGAGAAAAACTGTTTATTTATGTACTGCATTATTATATATCTCAGTTATTACTGATTATTTAGCTAGCCTGACCCGAGTGTTTTCGCTCGGGTCAGACCGAGTTGTTTCAGGTTAGGTCTCTGGACTTAGCTTTCTGTGCTTCCGCTTGGACATTATCTGCTATGCTGATAGATAGCTCTTTTTATTTGTCCACTATTCCGCTACTCTGTTATTTCAGACTCTTATGTATATATTTTTGACTCACATGTGTGAGCGGTGGCTTTGTACCCACCTCTTTGATACTTGGATCTGTATTGACGATATATTGTACCTATGTTCTGTGACTGTTATGTGACTGTTCTGTGATGATGATGATGTTATCATTTAGTGTTATGTTTGTTCTGAACCTATTTTCCTTAGCCATTGTAGTTTCGTTATAAATATCTAATGGATATGTCGAACCACTTGAGAAAAGAAAACAACCTATTCGACGTATTTAGTAGATAGTTATAGCTTGATTACATATGGTCGCTTCCATTATACTCTATTCTTCGTTCTAGTAGACGGTATTACTCCGTAATACTCTTTACTAGACTGGGTCTCGGAGTGGGGCGTTACACTTTCTAAACTTCTTTATTAATTGAGAAATTCTTAAACTTATGAAATGAAAGGTTTAAAAATGTGTTTTAAAACTTTGTTAAAGATAATTTGAACCCAATTTTAAATAAATGAAATATAAAAGTAAATTTAAAATAATTGTTTTAGTATTTTGTAAATGGTAACTTGATTAGTAACAAAGTTGATTTTTAAGTAAATCAGAATTTAAATATTTGTATTCATTAAATCTATAAGGAATTTAAGGGATAATTAATTTATTTTATTAATTAATCATTTGGGTTAATTAAATAAGTAATTAAAGGTTTAAACTAATTAATTAATGGTTAAGGTTAATTAATTAGGAATAATTAATTTTGTAATTAAGGATTATTAATTAGATTTTAATTAATAATTAAGAATTAATTAATCAAGTAATTATGACTAATTAAGTTACAGATAACACTTAATTAACTTAATAATTAAAGATTAATTAATTGGGTATTAAAGATTTAATTTTAAATAAATTAATAATGATTAATGAAAGTTAATTACTTAAGAGAAGTAATTAAAGTTTGATTAATAGTTAATGAAGGTCGTTAACTAAGGATTATTTAACAATTAATTAATATGATTAATTTTAAATAATTAATTTGATTAATTAATTAAATCAATTGTGAAGTTTATTTAAGTTAATTACTTAATAGAAGTAATTAATGTAATTAATGGAGTTATTGAGATATGTTTAAATTAATTAATTAAGTTTAATTAATTTTAAACATTGGATTTGGTAATAATTACTTGATGTAATTAATGAACTAAAATTACTTAGTGAATTAATTAAAGATATTTACTGGATGTAATTGATGAATGAGGTTTGGACTTTGAAAATAATTTAGAGTGAATTATTTTGTATAATTAATCAAAGGATTAAATAAAGATTAGTTGAATGGAGTAATTAAAGTAGTTAATTACAGATTGAGATTAATTAAAGATGATTAATAAATTATGGATTAAGTGAGATTAATTACTGAAAGTAATTAATTTAATGGAGTAATTAATTTAATGAAATATAATTAAGAATCATTAATTAATATAATTAATGATGTAATTAAGATTGATTAATTAATATTAATTAATCAATAATAAGTAATTAAGGATAATTAATTAATTGTAATTAATTAAGGTTAAATGTAATTAATTATAGTTAATTAATTAATGAAGTAATTAAAGGTTAATTGTTGTATTTGGTTTAGGGTAATTAATTTTGTGGAATTAATTAAAGTATGATTAATCAGGATTGATTAATTAAGATGATAAATTTGAGGTTAATTAATTAATTAATTTGTAATTAATTAATGATGATAAGCAAGATTTATATGGTGTGAATAATTAATTTAATTCATTTTAAATTAATTAAAGATGATGTAATTAATTTAATTCATTTTAAATTAATTATAGATAGTATGATTATAGGCCATTGCTTATGAATGGTTGTTATTGGTTGCTTTGAATGGTTTTGAATCTCAGCTATGAGATTAATAATGTTGAGTGATATGGATGTATTGGTTGCATTGTGATGGTGATTTGGGTTATCTTTGATAGTGATAAATGTGGATTATCTATGGTTATGATAATGATAATTATCTGTTGTGAATCTATGAGTTATCTATCTGTGTGTATATAGATAATTAGATTGGACTGTTTTAAACTTTAAAACAACTTGGACCTAAAAGACATGCTTTGGATTTCGATGAGACCGGGATTGGGTTTCCATATTTGGAATCCGAAAACCACATCAATTCCAATTAAACGCTAGGTCGTTAATCCAAGTGGAGCGAGTGAAGACTCGAGGTGTAAGGGCTATACGTCAGTATAACTCTGTGGGTGATTCCGTAATGAGTTTGACGGAATAGTACTTATAGATTCGAGATGGAGATTTAGAGTGCAAGGGTTATCGTCGTTAACTCTGAGGGTGATTCCAAAACGAGTGTAACGAGATAGTGCCTTCGGTTTCGTTCGAACCCGGAACGAACTTGTATGGATTGAATGCTTTCAGAACATCGTCAGGTGGACGATGAGCATTCTAAGATTTGATGTCCTATAAAGGTAATCGTAGCCCCAAGCCTCATCAACCGGGAATGGCTAAAACAGAGGAGGTGCAGCAAGGCTTCGTGGGTAGCACCCACTGGAGAGCAAGATTGATCCCTGTCTAGAAGTCCCTTTTTATTCGGCTTAGTGGGCAGTTGGAATCGCGCACCAACTGCGGGGTTGTCTTGTTCGGAACTATTCAGTAAGGAATGGGTCCGGCCTTGTGTTGCAGGGGAGTGGGAGTACTCCTCGGTATGTTGCTCTAGGCCACGTACTGTGACGGGCAGTACCCCAGTAGCCCTGCCATTGTATGGAATCCAAAATCCAATAAGAGCCAACGGTTTTGATTGTATTACCCACTTTTGTGGCTAGTAGCTCGAATTTAATAAATGTAACAATTTCGGCTATTTCATATTTACTTGAAAACCCTAGACACTATTATAATATCATTGGATTTCCTATCAAATGTTTTGGTTAGCGTAAGGTAAAAACTTTTCCATGTTTATGTGTGGGAAGTCTTACGTGATACCTTTCTTTTCAAAAGGATTTTGGAAATTAAGCAACTTTAACTTGTTACTCACACCAGACCCATGTCTGACCCGGAGTTTATTTTTGTTTTTCATAAACTCTTGGGTACTCAAATTTTTATGAGTAGCCAAGGGAATTAGGTTAGCTTTGACGAATATTGGAGGAGCAATGGAGCAGGAGGCTTCTGCGCTAGATATTAGTATTCCGCTGTGTGTTCTGTGATTGTCTCTGAGATTGTATTATGTTGTAAATACTAGACAGGTGTTTATAACTGTCTAGTATATGTTGTATATCTGTGTACTCTGATAATGGTTGTAAACTATGTAATATTTTATGTTATTAATATAATTTATTCGTTCGCTGTTTAGATTCTGATGTGTTGTTTCTTCTTCTTCTCTTTCTTTCTCTTTTCTATCCCTTTCTTTCTTATTAGCGATGCAATTTCCTGGAGTCTGCAAGTTGGGTCGTTACGGTGGTATCAGAGCAATTTTATAATTTGTTTAGCACAAATAAAATTTTAAAGCTTTCTTTATAATCAATCAATCAGATATCCCTTGAATCCTAAATCCTAACATGAATTTGTTTAAGAGAATTTTTTTTTTATTAAAGTCTTTATTTGTGAAGTTAAATATAGGAAAGAGCATATATACATCCCATACATTCAAACATTTCTATGCATATATTTAGCAATACATATAAAATCATACACAGGCATACAAATAAACATGCAATCCAGATAATATTCACAAACATACTTATTTAAACAACCAACTTATATTTATACCACTGAAGAGCAAGATTGCCCTGATACCACCTGTAACGACCCAACTTCCACACTCCAGGAAGTCGCATCGCTAATAAGAAAGAAGAGGATGGAAAAGAGAAAGAAAGAGAAGAAGAAGAAACAACACATCAGAATCTAAACAGAGGAACGAATAAATTAATAACATAAAGTATTACATAGTTTACAACCACTATCAGAGTACACAGATATACAACATATACTAGACAGTTATAACACCTGTCTAGTATTTACAACATAATACAACTCAGAGACAATCACAGAACACACAGTGGAATACTAAATATCTAGCGCAGAAACCTCCTGCTCCATTGCTCCTCCAATATTCGTCAAAGCAAACCTGGATCCCTTGGCTACTCGTAAAAATTTGAGTACCCAAGAGTTTATGGAAAACAAAAATAAACTCCGGGTCAGACATGGGTCTGGTGTGAGTAACGGGTTAAAGTTGCTTAACTTTCAAAAATCTTTTGAAAAGAAAGGTATCACGTAAGACTTCCCACACATAAACATGGAAAAGTTTTTACCTCACGCTAACCAAAACATTTGATAGGAAATCCAGTGATATTATAATAGAGTCTCGGGTTTTCAAGTAAATAAGAAATAGCCGAAATTGTTACATCTATTAAATTCCAGCTACTAGCCACAAAAGTGGGTAATACAATCAAAACCGTTGGCACTTATTGGATTTTGGATTCCATACAATGGCAGGGCTACTGGGGTACCGCCCGTCACAGTACGTGGCCTAGATCAACGTACCGAGGAGTACTCCCACTCCCCTGCAACACAAGGCCGGACCCATTCCTTACTGAATAGTTCCGAACAAGATAACCCCGCAGTTGGTGCGCATATCCAACTGTCCACTAAGCCGAATAAAAGGGACCTCTAGACAGGGATCAATCTTGCTCTCCAGTGGGTGCTACCCAGAAGCCTAGCTGCACCTCCCCTGTTTTAGCCATTCCCGGATGATGAGGCTTGAGGCTACGATTACCTTTATAGGACACATTTCTTAGAATGCTCATCGTCCACCTGACGATGTTCTGAAAGCATTCAATCCATACAAGTTCGTTCCGGGTATGAACGAAATCGAAGGCATTATCTCGTTACACTCGTTTTGGAATCACCCTCAGAGTTAACGACGATAACCCTTGCACTCTAAGTCACCATCTTGAATCTATAAGTACTATTCCGTCAAACTCATTACGGAATCACCCACAGAGTTATACTGACGTATAGCCCCTATACCTCGAGTCTTCACTCGCTCCACTTGGATTAACGACCTAACGTTTAATTGGAATCGATGTGGTTTTCGGATATCCAAATATGGAAATCCGATCCCGGTCTCATCGAAATCCAAAGCGTGTCTTTTAGGTCCAAGTTGTTTTAGAGTTTAAAACAAATTCAATTATATTATCTATATACACACAGATACATAATTCATAGATTCACAACAGATAATTATCATTATCATAACCACAGATAATCCACATTTATCACTATCAAAGATATCCCATATCACCATCACAATGCAACCAATACATCCATATCACTCAACATTATTAATCTCATAGCTGAGATTCAAAACCATTCAAAGCAACCAATCACAACCATTCATAAGCAATGATCTATAATCATACTATCTATAATTAATTTAAAATGAATTAAATTAATTACATCATCTTTAATTAATTTAAAATGAATTAAATTAATCACTTACTCAATATAAATCTTGCTTATATCATCATTAATTAATTACAAATTAATTAATTAACCTCTAATTTTATCATCTTAATTAATCAATCCTGATTAATTATACCTTAATTAATTCCACAAAATTAATTACCCTAAACCAAATACAGTAATTAACCCTTAATTACTTCATTAATTAATTAACTATAATTAATTACTTTTAACCTTAATTAATTACAATTAATTAATTATACTTAATCATTTATTATTGATTAATTAATTTTAATTAATCAATCTTTATTACACCATTAATTATATTAATTAATGATTCTTAATTATATTTAATTAATTACTCCATTTAATTAATCACTTTCTGTAATTAATCTCACTTAATCCATAATTATTAATCACCTTTGATTAATCTCATTCTGTAATTATCTATCCTTAATTACCTATCAAATTAATTATTCCTTAATTAATTTCTTTAATTAATCACTTGATTAATTATACAAAATAATTTAATCCAAATTATTTTCACAATCCCAATATCATCTATTAATTACATTTAGTAATTTTCTTTAATTACTTCACTGAGTAAGTTCACTTCATTAATTACATCAGGTAATTATTATCAAATCCCATGTTTAAAAATTAATTAAACTAAATTAATTAATTTAACCAATCTTAATAAACTCATTAATTACATTAAGTAATTAATGTCTTAATTACTTTTATTTAAGTAATTGACTTAAATAAACTTCATAATTTATTATCATTAATTAATCAATCTAATTAATTATTAAAAATTAATCATATTAATTAATTACTAAATAAACCTTAGTTAATGACCATCATTAACTATTATTAATTCTTTAATTAATTTTCTTTAATTTCTTCTTAATAAATCTCTAATTTAAATTAATTCAAATTATTAATTAAATAAATTAAATAAATAAGTTATTCCTTAATTATCCAGTTTATTTAATTATATATTTATCTTAATAATTTCCAAGATAACCTATTCCTTATTAATAATTGTATTAATATTAAAATGTACTTAGAACATTTTAAAAATTTAAATTCAAATTTCATTTCGAATCTAAAATTCAAAATGATATTAAGAATTAACCAATTTAAATTTCATTTATTATTCTTTAAAATAAATGTAAATAACATTTATTACTTAAAATTAAACTTACAGAAGATAAATCTTAATATACTTATTTTGATTAAAATTAAGTTTAAAATACATCACCTTTAAAATTTCAAATTCAAGTTAACAATCATTTAACTCCTATTCTAAATCTTTTATAAATGATTTCATTCAAAAAGGAAATCAAGTTTTGAAAATATTTGTTTGAAAACAAATTTACTCCTAATAAACAACTTAAATGTTAAACTTGTTTGAAACAATCAAATTCTAAGATTTATTCAAATATCCAGATTTTTAAATTCAAAATCTTTGAACCATTCCTTATGTAAAATTATTTGAATTTAAACTTGCATCAAACTCTTGCTTTACATCTTGATTTTAAAACTTCTTATTTAAAGATACAAACTTATTTTAAAAACTTGAAGATTAAAGAGCCTTAAGAAATCTGGACTTAAATTTGAATTCAACTGCTAATTAAAAAAAATTTGCCTTCAGATTTAAAATGAAATTTCATTTTCCAGAAACTGTCAGGTTTCTTTTTTTTTTAAATCTGAAACCACTTACAAATTTGAAAACTTGTAGGATTCAAAATCATTTGAAACAATAATACAAACTAGATTTAAACTTGTTTTAAATCCAATCATTACAAACTTTGAATTCTTTTTAAATCTAATATTTGTTTTATATTTATAATATATATAGAATATTGTATATATTGTAAATAGGTATTGTTTTAAATGAATCATGTTTTCTATAAAATATGTATCTTTAGTAAATTGGAAATTCTGATTTTATTTAAAAGTTAAACTTTTTAAAAGCCATTTAACAAATAAAATATGGTTTTAAATACATATGAAAGATATTGGAAGATTTAAAATATGTGTAACTTAAGTTTAAAGTTTAAATAAATAACAATGAGATTATTTTGAGTTTTCTTTTAAATATAATGTGATAAAATAAATAATTTATTAATAAGGAGAAAATTTCTTTTAATAGTTATTTGTGGATATTAAATATTGTTATTTCTAAAAATATAATAATACATTGTTTTAACAAATAAATCTTTAATAAAAATAATTGTTTTAATTAATTGTCTCCTTATTAAGGAATCCGGAAATATAAATAAGTCTTAAACAAAGTCTAGAAGTCCCTTAATCTCTAATTAATTATTAATGTATATATTAGCAACTCTTCCCCTTCGGCCTCTTGAACTCATATTGGCTACCTGAACAGGTAATCAATCAATTTAGATAGGGATATAGTTATATAAGAAAATTACAAATACGCACTCTCAAGATAGATACTATTCCAGAGCCTAGGTGTTTCTCAACCATTGCTCTGATACCAACTGTGACGACCCGTCTTTCATTCCACAGGAAGACGTATCATCAATAAGAAAAGAAAGAGATAGAAATAGAAAGATAGAAAGAAAAGAAACAACACAAATCACAATCTCACAGCGGAAACGATCAAAATATAATATTACATATATCCCTTACATAGGTTACATATCAGGGTACACAAAATAATATTAC
Source organism: Allium cepa (assembly GCA_030765085.1). Classification (NCBI taxonomy): domain Eukaryota; kingdom Viridiplantae; phylum Streptophyta; class Magnoliopsida; order Asparagales; family Amaryllidaceae; genus Allium; species Allium cepa. The sequence goes on from CM060937.1 coordinate 907,514,579, forward strand.
TCCATTACATCTGACATTCATAAGAGTTTTCCCAACCCATACAACTAAAAAAACACAACACCAAAATGCCACTACAGCGAATATAGATAGATAGTACGTCTGGACTCCAGCTCCAGCTTCCAAAACATATGCTAATCCAAACCTAATCACTTGGCTACTCATAAAAATTTGAGTACCCAAGAGTTTATGGAAAACAAAATAAACTTCGGGTCAGACATGGGTCTGGTGTGAGTAAATCAGTTAAAGTTGCTTAACTTTAAAAAATCATTTTGAAACAAAAAGGTATCACGTAAGACTTCCTACAAATAAACACGGGTAAGTTTTTACCTTACGCTAACCAAAACATTTGATAGGAAATTCAGTGATATTATAATTGGGTCTAGGGTTTTCAAGTAAATAGAAAATAGCCGAAATTGTTACATCTATTAAATTCCAGCTACTAGCCATGAAAGTGGGTAATACAATCAAAACCGTATAGTCTCGTAGGGAAATTGGGTTTCCATCAATGGCTGGGCTACTGGGGTACCGCCCGTCACAGTAAGGGGCCTAGATCACCGTACCGAGGATCACTCCCGATCCCCTGCAACACAAGGCCGGACCCATCCCTTACTGGATAGTTTCGAACAAGACAACCCCGCAGTTGTGGCCAACAACTGCCCACACAGCCGAATATATATAAGGGACTTCTAGGCAGGGGTAAATCTCACTCTCAAGTGGGGGCTACCCACGAAGCCTTGCTGCACCTCCCCTGTTTTAGCCATTCCCGGTTGATGAGGCTTGAGGCTAAGATTACCTTTATAAAGAACTCATCTCTTAGAATGCTCATCGTCCACCTGGCGATGATCTGAAAGCATTCAATCCATACTAGCTCGTTCCGGGTTCGAACGAAACCGAAGGCACTATCTCGTTACACTCGTTTTGGAATCACCCTCAGAGTTAACGACGATAACCCTTGCACTCTGATTCTCCATCTCGAATCTATAAGTACTATTCCGTCAACTCATTACGGAATCACCCACAGAGTTATACTGACGTATAGCCCTTACACCTCAAGTCTTCACTCTTCACATAAGATTCACGACCTAACGTTATTTGGAATCGATGTGGTTTTCGGATATCCAAATATGGAAACCCGATCTCGATCTCATCGAAATCCAAAGCGTGTCTTTTAGGTCCAAGTTGTTTTAAAGGTTTAAACAATTCAATACAGATTTAACATAGCATCACACAACATTATCAACAGATAATAACCAATATCTATCACAGATATACAACATCTCATCACAGAATATAACTCAACTATCAGTCAACAGATATCAACCATATACCGATATCAATACAAACTATCATTCACAAGCAAGCACTACTTAATTCATATCATAATTAATTTAATTAATTTAAATAAAATTAATTACTTAAGAATTTATCACTTAATCTTGCTTAACCAAACATTAATTAATTAATCACAACCATTTAATTAATTAATCACCTCTTAATTATCTTATCATTAATTAATTACTACTTAATTAATTAATAATCTTTATTTAATTATCAATTAATTACTATAATTATTTATTAATTAAACTTTGATTAAAAATTAATCATTTCTTAATTGGTTATTAATTAAACCTTAATTTATAATTAATTAACCTTAATTAATTCTTAATTACGTTAATTAATTATTAATTAATCACAAATTAATTTATCTAAATTACATAATTAATTATTCATTAATTAACCTTAATTATTTAATTAATTAAGACTTAATCATTAATTAATTTACTATTAATTATAAATTTAGTAATGTTTAATTACTTAATTAATTAACTCTTAATCCATTAATTAATTAATTTCTTAATCACTAAATTATTAATCATTAATCAATTAATTAATCAATTATTAATTACTTATGAATTAATCTTAAATTAATTAATAAATTAATTAATAACCTATTAATTGTTATTAGATTTAATCCATAATTACCTATTAAATAATTCATAAGAAATTAATTAAATCTTAACAATTAATTAACCAAAATTAACTAATTAATTCCATCACTAATTACTAATGAATTAAAGTAACTTAAATTTCAAAATTTAATTAACTTTTAAACAAAACAATATTCATTTATCTTAAAAACTCTTACATATTTAAGTACTCAATTTAAAAACTAAATACTTTTGAAAATGTTAGATTTAAAAATGTAAATCCATTTCAAAACTTCAACAATAAAATGTGATTACTTTTAAAATAGAATTTTGACATTTTATAAGTGGTGAAGTATAAAGTGTTAAATTCAACTTAAAACAAAAATTAAGTTTCAAAACAAACCTAAACTTAACTTCATTAATTTATTTAAAGCCCGGCCCAAAACCCAACTAACACAATCCAGCTCCATCTCCTACCCTCCCTCTCACAACACTCACCTGAACCCACACTACAACACACGCGACACTCACCCCTCAACTCGAGCCACACACGAAAAATCACGCGACCAAGCACGAGTCTCCTATCGAGCGCGACTTCGAGCTTCAACTCACGCACACACGAAAACGCACAGACACACACACACACGGCCTCGACGTGCACCTGCACAGTGCCACCGCGCCACCATCGCCACCGCTGGCCTCACGCGCAAACCCCAAATCCATCCTTGACCCATAATCTCAACCCAGAAACCAACAACGTGAGCTCAAACGAAATCGAGTGTTCGAGCCAAAAACTCAAACTGCAGACGCAAGAGGGAATAATCCATCAACCACGACCATCTCACCTCATTCTGGCGCCCCACTTCGGCCATGCATGCGTAACAACTACACGCAACTACTCCTCAAACCATATGAAGCTCGGTCCCTTCTATGAATCACGCGATCGAATTACAGAAGCTCACAAAACACAGTACTCAAAACCCTACAAACCCAAATTTCCAATTCCATGTTGCAAAATAAAATCAATCACTATTTTTCTAGTGATAATCATCATTTAACAAAGCTTCAATTTAAATTTCAAAAGCTAAAATCAAACCAGGCTCGAGAATTTTACAAAAGCCCCAAATATAGTAATCTTCAAAATTCGAATTCAATTGCAAGTTATAAATTCTGATTTCAATTTGAAAATTCATAACATGCATTATAGATTCAACATATATATTTGATTCATCAAAAATTAACATAATTTACATGCTATGATTTTTTTTGTTTTACTGCATATACTTACTTTCTGCAGTTTACAGTATTATCAGTGTGTATATTTTTAGTACTTATATCATATTGACTCTAACTTATATATATTTGAAGATATATATCCAACATCACCATACTATATTTTAATTTAAAGTTTGCTAAGAAAATTTGCTTTGATCTTGAAGCAACAGAGGGTCACAGTTTCATTAACATGCATAGTCAAATATTTAAAACTGTAAACAACATTTCACAAATCAGTTAACATGCAAGCATTCATCACTAACATTCAACATACAACTTTTATACCTAAGGTTTAATTTAAAGATTTACTCGCCTTATTTTTTTTCTGATGAAGATTCAAATTTGCAGGAACAAATTATGTAAGAACTGCAGGCTTCTAAAAAAACTAAGATGACTTGATGTTGGTGCTTTAAATCTTGAATAAGTTGGTGCTAAAACTTTGTGATTGTTGCAGAAATTTTGTTGAAGATGTGAAGATTGAAAAGGTTCAGATTTTTGGAGAGAAGAAATGAAAATTTTGTTTTTAATAAAATGAGAATATGCATGAATGACTTTTAGAATTTGTTTTATAAAAATTTAAAGAAAAGAAAATTATATTATGACACTTGTCAAATTAATGGTTAAATTCCTAACACGTGTTTTATTAATAAGCTTAGATGTTAACATGTGTTTATCTCATGCAAAAATGAAATTTAAATATTTACTTAATTGATTTTCTTATATATGTTTATATTTAAATCCTTAGAAAAAAAATCAATTTCCTTTTCAAATAATGAATATAAAACCAATGTTATAACATAATTAAAATTATGAGAATATAACTTAGTACTCCAAGTATAATTTTAGAATAAAAATTAACATAGTTTAAATCTTTTAATATATCAATTCAAACACAATTTGAATTTTAAAAATCCAATTCAAAAATCAAATTGATATGAATAAAATTTTAACACATTCAATTCCTTATATATGTACTAGTTTTTAATTAGAATAAATTTATATTTACCATTCATTTATTAGTTGTTGAGTAAAATAACAAATTTATCAATTTAAATTAATTTATTATATAGATTATCATATTTAAATTCGGTGTGAAATTCTGGGATATCACAATATTTAAAATTTAAGGAGACAATTAATTCCTTATTAAAGAATCTGGAAGAAATCCGGAAAATCTCCAACAATCCAAAAGAACACACTATCGCAAGTCACTTTTGCGATCAACTCAGCCTAAATCCAAAGAAAACTTCTCTCTCTCTCAACCAACCAGAGTAGCTTATGCCGGCTTAGCAACTTACCAGAGAAAAAGATCTACTCTGCTGCTTCTGAACTCCACTTCAGAAAAACTACTCAGCCAGAAGACTCCTACCAACTCAGAACACTCTGCTAAACTCAGCCACACCACCGAGCAGACTCACTTCTACTCTTGTTCCAAAGAAACATCTTCAGACTCACTTCTACTCTTGTTCCAAAGAAACATCTTCGGACACATCCATAGTCACTGCATCTCATTACGCAGCTACAACTTCCTGAGATAACAAGATACCATCACTTGCTTGCTTCTGCCCTCCGACAGATCCAAACTCAATTCTTCACTTCATAAATGAACTCTGAACCTTTACAGGTTTCCTTCAGAGATCGATGAAGTCCTTCACCACTACAGAACTCACTTGAGACGGTATTATGTCTACAGTCTCGACAAATACTATAACATGTGGAAATACCTTTCGAAACCATTAAAACTATCTCTTTCAAAACCGTTTGGGTTCTACCTTTTATAAAGAAAAAGGGTCAATAAAAGATTTAAGTCGAAAGCGTCCCTTTCGAAAGCATTCCTAAGCAAAGAAGTGATGATGTCAAAACCATCCCTTCGAATGCATTGGAGAAGCGGCTTGGTTTTTGAAAATAAGGTAACCCTTTCGAAACCAATCTAGGTCGAAAGGCAAAAGGCGACAATCAGGGATTTTGACCTCCTTGAAAGCATTCATTTAAAACAAAATGTGTAACCCATTCGAAACTTTCCTTTGAAAATTTGACTCGGTCGAAAGCCAACCAAGTCCAAAGCACTTCCTTCGAAAGCAAAAGCAGATGCATTTTCAATTTAAAACAAAGCATGCTTCGATCCCCTTGGAACCTTTGGTTTCGACCCAGTACCTTCCGTCTATATCTAATTCACTATGACCAGGTTTCTAATACCATACGCATTGGTTTCGATGGAGTCGGAGGTGGAGGTAAGGAGTCGGAAGCCAAGTGCTGAAAGCATTGGAACAGGAAAAAGCATGTTGATTTGATTTTAAAATTAGTCCTCCGTACCTAACCTGTTTTGTTTGTCAAACTATGATTGGTTGCAAAAATTTCTTTTCTAAAAGTGCCGTCAATTTTCAGAAATAACAATTTGGATTATCTACAAAATACCCCTTCTCCTTCTTATAAATATATAAAACATTTAAGTCGCATGCCGTAAATAATTTTATATATCCATTAAAAAACTTTGGAAAATTCTACAAGAATTCCAGAAAATCATTTTTAATATGTTTTCTAACATATATAAGTTTCAGACCCTACGCCAATATAATTTGGCCGTAATTAATTTTCAACCCAAATTAGCATTTTTTCACTAGAAAATTCATTTAAAACCTGCATTACTTCAGAAAATTATGAAAATTGAAACCCATTTCTAACTTATTGTTTCTATCCTAAATTTAAATTCGCAAGGCAATTGGATGTCATATAATAGGGTTTTCATATCAAAACATATCACCAAATCTACGTGAATTTGTATAAACCATCAACAACATATAGATATACATTTTATCATCCAAAACATGGAAAAATAATTCGGATTTCATACTAAAAATCAAAAACCATTAAAAACTTGAGATATAGTCATTATTCACCTTATCATTTTAATTAAAGATGTGAGATTTGTTCTTGATTAAGTGATTTGATTGTCCCTCTTGAAATCCTAGCTTTTTCTTTCTTCTCTTGAGCTTGCTAATTGTGGCCAGCCTTAGCTTGTATTTTTGATTTGTGAATAATGAAGTGAAAGTGAGTGTTGAGGGGTTAAGGGTTTAGTGTATAAGGATGTGCCTTCTTCCTATTTTCCCTTGTATATTTCCTAACCTTTTATTCTCTTTCGTAATTTAGTTCACCTGCTTAACATGGCACCGTTACCCCTTATTTAATCACAAATCTCAATTTGTTAACCATCTTACATTATTTTATTTAATTTAACTAATTAAACATGCTAAATAGTGTTACTAAAAATAAGGGTGTAACAAACTCCCATCCTTAAAGAAATTCGTCCTTGAAATTGTGATAAGGTACACATAAAAACAATCAAAGGTAAAACATACCATCAAACAAATCAGGATAAGCACATCTCATCTTGTTCTCAGTCTCCTAAGTATAGTCTCTCTCATCCTTACTCCACTGGACTTTAACTAATCTGTCTGTCTTGTTTCTGAGCCTCTTCTCATCTCTTGCAACTATGCGAACTGGCATTCTAACTATAGTCAAATTCGGCTCTACAACTAAGTCATCTAATAGGTTCGGTGATACAGTAGTATCCAAATCTTGAATAACTTCCTCAGATGAGTAACATAGAAAACATCATGGACTCCTGCCAAACTAATCAGTAACTCTACTCTATCTACGAGTTTCTCGATCCTCTAAATAATAGGTAATGGTCCAACGAACCTCAGTGCCAACTTCCTTGATTTCCTAAATCAAATCACCCCTTTATCGACGATACCTTAATGAAAACATGCTCTCCAATAGAAAATCCTAAGTCTTTCCATCTTTTATCTGCATAACACTTCTTCCTAGATTGAGCTTCCCTCATTCTAGCTCGAATTAACTAAACTTTTTCCGTAGCTTCTCTAACCAAATTCGGACCAAGAACCAACCTATCCTCGATTTCTAACCAACAAACTCAAGATTTGCATGGCCTTCCATAAAAATCTTCAAATGGTGCCATCCTTATACTGGTCTGACAATTGTTGTTATACGAATACTCGATTAGATGTAGATGGTCTTCCCATGATCCCTTAAAAATTTTCACACAAACTCGTAACAAATCCTCCAAGACTTTGTTAACTCTCTTTGTTTGCCCACCAGTCTGTGGATGGTAAGTGGTACTGATCTTGAGCTTGGTACCTAAGGTATCTTGTGGACTCTTTCAAAATTCGCTAGTGAATAAAGAATCTCTATCACTCAAGATACTAATAGGAATTCCGTGCATTCTAACTACATTCTTCATAAACAACTTCGCTAACACAGGTGTCATTCTGGTTGACTTAATTGGAATGAAATGGGCACTCTTGGTCAATTTGTCCACAATGATATGCTTTGATTTCCTCTATTAGACCTTGGTAACCCATCAATAAAATTCATAGAAATAGAATCCCACTTCCACACCGGAATGTACAAAGGCCGAAGCAACCCACTTGGCTTCTGATGTTCGACTTTTACCCATTGGTAGTTCAGACACTGCTTCATCCATTAGCATACATCCCTCTTCATACCTTCCTAGAAGAAACTTCTCTTCATTTCCTGATACATCTTAATTCCTCCCGGATGAATAGTGAGCTTCGAACGATGGCATTCCTTCAAAACTTTCTTCCTATTGTCTTCTATATTCAGAACACACAATCTTCCTTTCTTTCTCAACCACCCGTTCTAGTCAAGACTAAAATCCTTTAATTCATCGCTCTCTGTTCCATCTCGTAGCTTTTTGATCCGTTCAGCTAACACTGGATCCTCTAGCTGTTTAGAAGCAACCTTTTTTATCATAATTGGTCGAACTTACAAACATGATAACAAAACATTTTTTATTGAACTGCTCTTAGTTCTTCACTGCACACTACAAGTCACTAACGCTTCCAAATCTTTCCACTTAGCTATCATTGCTAACACCACATTCTGATGTTTTCTGTTGAGTGCATTTGCAAACTTGTTGCCTTTCCCCGGTGTGCACTCAATACCAAAATCATAAGCGGCTAAAAACTCTAACCACCTCTGTTGTCTCATGTTCAACTCCTTCTAAGGGAACAATTACTTCAACGACTTATGATCCGTATACAACTAAAATCTGTCTCCCAAAAGATAATGTCACCACACCTTTAACACAAAAATCATCGCAGCTAGCTCCAAGTCATGGGTTGGGTATCTGACTTCATGCGGTCTAAGCTGTCGAGAAGCATAGGCAATTACTCTACCCCTCTGAATTAACATGGCTCCTAACCCAGTCCCACATGCATCCATGTACACGAGAAAATCCTGATTCCCCTCTGGAACAACCAACACAGGTGTATTGTCAGTAAATGTTTCAGCTTTTGGAATGCTTCCTCTCACTTATTGGTCCAAACGAACTTCACATCATTTTGAGTAAGCTTGGTCATTGGTGTTGCTATCTACGAAAAATCCTTTAAAAACCTCTGATAGTAACTAGCCGATCCTAGAAAACTTCTTATCTCATTCACCATTTCTAGTCTCTTTCAACTATTCACAACCTTAATCTTAGATGGATTCACTGATAACCCATTCTTTGAAACAACATGGCCAAGAAACTTCACTTCCTTCTTCTAGAAATGACATTTTGAGAACTTTGCCTTCAGTTGATGCTGCCCCAACTTTTCAAGCACAACTCTAAGATGAATTTTATGCCCTCTTCGTCCTTAGAGTGAACGAAAATATCATCTTTGAAAACCACTACAAACCAATCTAGGTGCTCTCGGAAAATCTAGTTCGGTAAATTTACAAAGAAAGTGGTGCATTAGTCAGTCCAGACTGCATCATTAACCATTCGTACGATCCATATTTGGTTCTAAACACCGTCAAAGGAATATTATCCTCTGCCACTCTAAGCTGATGGAAACCTATTACTAAATCCAACTGCAAAAATATCTTGGCTCCACACCACTGATTGAAAAAATAGTCTATCTTAGGCAATAGATATCAATTCTTTATTGTTTTCTCATTCAACTTACGATAATTGATACATAACCTTCACGATCAGTCTGGCTTCTTAGCAAACACTACGGCTGCTCCCCAAGGTAAACTACTAGGTCGGATAAAATTGTTACTTTCCAAATCCATCAGTTGCACCTTGAGCTCACTCATTTTGGTAGATGTCATCCTGCTTGGCGGTCTACTTACTGGTTTTGCTCCAGGCACCAAATATATCAAAAACTCAATGGATCAATTTGGTGGCATTCCAATTACTAGTTCAAAAATATCTGCGAATTCCCTAATCACAAAAACTCGATTTATCTCATCTTCTATCTCCATAACACTTAACAACGCATTTATGTCATAGCTAGTGTTTTCTACGGTATATACAATCAGCTCACTACAATCTAGGTGTCTAAGCGATATTTTTCCATCGTGATAGAATATCCTAGCATCGTACTTACTTAACCAATCATACCCAAAATAATTCTGAATCCTACGAAATCAAACACATGCAAACAGCAAACAAAATTATGACCTAACAAGTCAAACTCTAGGTGGTTACTTCTCATCCCAAGTGTTGCATACCCTCCTATCAGATTTGCAACCCTTAAGGAAGTAACTAGGTATGATAGTTCTAGGTTAAGCTTATCCACCAAACAATGAGATATAAAAGAATGCGATGCGCTAGTATCAAACAGAACCCTAACTTCCACACCAAGAATCATAAGCGTACCTCCCAACACTGCTTTCCCTTTTTCCCCTACCATGGGTCTCGAGGTATCTGGTTCCAATATATATACTTTGCCATTTCCATCCTTAGCAAGCTCCTTGCATTGGCCCTTGTAATGACCCATCTAATCACAGTTGAAGCATTTGATATTTTACTTCTCGGTCACCTTCTTTACCTCTTCAGAATGACATTCATTCACAAAATGCCTTTTCTTGTCGCACTTAAACATACAACTTTGACTTTCTATTCTTCACGGCACCACTCTTCTGGGCCCTCTTCTTAGGAAAGAGCGTCCTTTTATGACTCTGCTCTACCTAGACCTCCTTTGTCTTATTCTTCTCTACTGAAGCAATCATTTCCATGTGTCTTAAAGCCATCTCTACTACAACATCACAAGGACCCTTATATGAGGTAATGTAGCCCTGGCCAATTCAGATTTCATCCTCATAATGAACTTCTCGTTTCTCTTAATCATGGTATCCACAGTGGCATGACCATATCTTGGCAACTCCTTAAACCTTGTAGCATACTCTAACACAATCATCTCTTCCTGCTCTAACTCGTCAAACTTTCTGTGCAAGGTAGACTTTGCTAGCACAGACATGAATCTCTCTTCGAACCTCCTCTTAAACTTAGCCCATGTCATCGTTCCTTCATCCACTCCAACCGTTACAATATTCCACCAATATAAAGCTGCTCCTTAAAGTTGTCTTGAAGTGAGTCTTCTTTTCTGCTCATCATTGAGCCTTAAATATATAAAAATCATCTCACAATGCAGCAAGCAGTTCCCCACTTCTATGGTGTCTTCAATCCCATTGAAAGATTTTCCTCCCAACCTAGCATAGTCCCTACTAAAAGCAGCATAATTGTTGATTACTGGAGCTTCTTAGACTCCTCCTCCAACTACTCCAGTAGCAACCTCCGCTTGCATCATATTCATGAAAAAATGATACATGGCTCCCATGTCAACTTGCAAGACTTCAGCACCAGTACTTCCAGCTCGTTCCTAGCCTTCGTTCCTTCTAGTATTAGGTCTAGCATTTCCATCTTCAGTGGTGCTTCCTCCACAAACATTATCTCTTCGAGAATCCATATCTACATTCGAACTTCAGGATATAGAAAAATAACTTAATAGAGATAGAAGACTAGAGATAAAACGCATACTTACATATGGAAAATACAAGTACGTTACTATAACATTATCTCATATCCCGATCTTATCTCTAATTTCTTAGGATTATGTTTTTCCAAAATCATTTTTAGTTAAAGTTTTTCATAAACCCATGCTCTGAACCAAGTTGTCACATTCCCTATTTAGAAGCCCAAACCTAAGTGCTACAGATGTTGCAGTCATCCATAGTATTAACTTCTGGTGACTAAATACGGCTATGTTAATGGTATCCATAATATCAGAAGCACTTGAATATGAAACAAAATCACAGATTTCCAAAAACAACATTTTACTGATTACATTTCAAGACACATGTTTCACATTCAAATTACATAATCCCATCGCTTTCCCAGGTTCTAATAAAATATAGTTATTACAAAAATATGCCAATAATGACATATGATAATGTCCTATTGGTTGACCAAAGTATTATATATACACGATACAGCGGAATCAATTCAAAATAAATAGTATCTCCTAATCATCTATCCATCAGCCACCTACACGTCACCGGAAGCTTTACTCTCCAATCCTACTAAAACCTGTAAACCTTAACCTTCATCCTACTCAGATCAATTTTGAGCACCCGAGAGTTCAAGGGAAAAAAATAAGAGTCAGATATAAAGCCAGGTGTGGATAATACTATTCATCTCGGTTATTTGATATTAAGTGAGACCATGCACTTAGCGGAATGGGTTTCTACTCACTAATATCCTTTAAAATATATCTTTTACACATTATAATCCTGCAACCAAAATTGGTTAAACATGTAAAGAAATATTTTCTAGTTGTACGTACCAGTTATCAAATGGACTACCTGTCCATATACTGTAGTTTTGTTTAGCTAACCATTAACCCTTGGTTGACTCGGGCCTACCAAAAAAACATAAAAATATAACATATGTTAGAAACTCCTCTTCTGGATGGTCTATCCTTACTTACTTATCTAGGTCTAACTGATTCTAATGATTTTCAGGCTCACCAATAACCTGTCTTTCCTTTCTAGATTCCTTTCTATGTGTAATATAATTTTAGTCTCACTTGTAAAAAAGCTCTATACACTAGAATTTTAGTCCTATTTTAGCTAGGGGCTACTACCTAAAGTATAGGGCGTGACCTCATAACAGTCCCATATGGTATTCTATTATCTGAGTCATTTTACTTAGGGTTATCTACTCATAAATTTTCCTTGAAAACCATTTCTTTCAAATTGATTTAAACCTTTGAATCATTCTTCAGATAAGGAAATTATTTATATATAATCTTTGATTTACTCAAATCACCGTGCCATGTTACTTATTCTTTACACAAAACCTTGTTGATGAAAACGTTTAAACTTATGAACGTGCCCCTTTCGAAACCTTTGAAATACCCTTTCAATACAAGTAAAATCTTAGGCCAAAGGCCAAAACATACCTTCCGAAACCATTCATATTTATCCATTCGAAAGCATTGAAAACATCTCCTTCGAAACCTTTAAATCCTAAGACATCCACCATTTAAAACACTTAAGCATTGCCTTTCGAAACCATTGGAAAACCTTTCCTTTTAAAACTTTCAAAACCACTAGGAACCACCCTGTAGAAACCTTTCATTCAAGCCTTTCGAAAGCATTAAAACATCAAGTCTTTTGAAAGCATTTGGGTTCAATTTATAACATGTGGGAACACCTTTTGAAACCATTAAAACTATCTCTTTTGAGACCATTTGGACTCTACCTTTTATAGATCAATATGACCATTATAATAATTAAGTCGAAAGCGCCCCTTTCAAAAGCATTCCTGAGTAAAGAAGTGATTGTGTTGAAACCATCCCTTCGAAAGCATTGGAGAAGCGGCTTAGTTTTCAAAAATAAGGTAACCCTTTCGAAACCAATCTAAGTTGAAAGGTAAAAAGCGGCAGTCAGGGGTTTCGACCCCTTCGAAAGCATTCATTTAAAACAAAAGGTGCAACCCATTCGAAACCTTTCCTTTGAAACCTTTGACTCAACCGAAAGCCAACTAATTCGAAAGCACTTCCTTCGAAAGCAAAAGCAGACGCATTTTCAATTTAAAACAAAGCATGCTTTGATCCCCTCGGGACCTTTGGTATCGACCTAATACCTTCCGCCTATATCCAATTCACTACGGACAGGTATCTGATACCATGTACATTGGTTTCGATGGTGTCTAAGGCAGAGGTAAGGAGTCGAAAGCCTGGTGTCGAAAGCATTGAAATAGGAAAAAGCATGTTGATTTGACTTTTAAAATTATTCATCTGTACCTAACCTGCATTGTTTGTCAAACTATGATTGGTTGCAAAAATTTCTTTTCTGAAAATACTGTCGACTTTTAGAAATGAAAATTTGGATTATTTACAAAATACCCCTTCTCCTTTGTATAAATATATAAAACATTTAAGTCTCATACCTTAAATAATTTTTATATCCATTAAAATACTTAGGAAAATTCTACAAAAATTCCAAAAAATAATTTTTGATAAATTTAATAACATATATAAATTTCAGACCCTAAGCCAATATTATTTGGTCGTTATTAATTTTAAATCCAAATTAGCATCTTCTTTACTAGAATATTCATATGAAATCCACATTAATTCACAAAATAATGAAATTTGAAAACTATTTCTACATTATTATTTCTAATCTAAATTTAAATTCACAAGGCAATTGGATGTCATATAATAGGGTTTTCATATCAAAACATATCACAAAATCTATGTGAATTTGCAAAATCATCAACAACATATATATATTCATTTTATCATCTAAAACGTGGCAAAACATATACAAATAAATCGAATTTCATACTAAAAACTAAAAAACATTAAAAACTTGAGATGTGGTCATTATTCACCATAGGTTTTTGATTAAAAATGTGAGATTAGTTCTTGATTAAGTGATTTGATTCTCCCTTTTGAAATCCTAGCCTTTTTTCTTCTCTTGAGCTTGCTAATGGTGGCCGACCTTAACTTGTATTTTTGATTTGTGAATGATGATGTGAACGTGAGTGTTGAGGGGTTATGGGTTTAGGGTATAAGGATGTGTCTTATTCCTATTTTGCCCTTGTATATTTCCTAACCTTTTATTCTCTTTTGTACTTTAGTTCGCTTGTTTAACATGGCACGACTACCCCTTATTTAATCACAACTCTCAATCCATTAATTACCTTACATTATTTTATTTTACTTAACTAATTAAATATCCTAAATAATGTTACTAAACATATGGGTATTACAATATAATTCTTCAATGTAACATTTAAACGTTCAATTTTCTAAGTGATTCAAATTATGAGTTGTTACATCATCTAGTTTGTCCTATAGAGTAAACATTTATAATTAATTTCAATTATACATACAATGTTTTACTTACTTCTACCAGCTTTTCAACTGTATGCATTCATGTTTGAATGCAATAATAATTTTGGGGATGAAATTCCCTTAAGAGGGGGAGGATGAAACGACCTATAATTAATGTCACTTAGAGATTTGAATGTTTAAAGATTTACATAATGAATTATGTAGCCTTAGTAAAAGTTTATTTTTCATAAGTGGTAATTTATGTTCATAATTTTCGGCACATTTGGCATAAAATTTGAAGATGATAAAATTCAAATAAACTATGTCGAATCATAAATCAATGCACTTATTTGAGAAAACGCGTACTTTTGTTTTGATAAACGACCAAAGTCGTCGCCTACACTGAACGAATTCATAAACATACTAATATATACATTTATAAATACCAAAATTTATTTCATAAAACAAGCACTTTCGTGTCTTATTGCATGAACGAAAGAAGATAAATATATTCATTTTTGAAAAGTGGAAAATTCATGTGTACCATAGTAAATTCATGAGATAAATGGCAAAGAGATAATACACTTATCTTATTGAATAGTCTTTGAATTTTATGAAAAAATAATTTTCTCAAGGGCTTAAGTGCAGAATTCCAACTACTATAAATATATGCACCTTCATATCTTTTGGGATATGAAGCAAAATACCTATCTCTTAGCAAATATATGAACTCCTTTCTCTTATATTACACACCTTCTCATTTCCATCATAAAGAAAAGAAGATATCTAGTAAGGCTAATAAACTTAAGGAAAGGAAGAGAATTTAAGAGCTTTGGACTAAGAACACAAGATCAGATAACCTTGGAGTGAGAAACACTATTTATACTATAATTTCATGTTGTATTATGCTGTGATATATGGACTTTTGTGCAATTATGCAAGTGGATCAGAATTGAGCCAATACGTCTCGGTATTATCCTTATAACTTTTGATGGACTAAACTAATTTTACTTTTATTTAATATTATGGAAATATGATTCAAATTCATCCAATTTTTACATAAGTGATGTTTCCCTAATTCGGTCATATTTAGATCGAGAAATTAGTTATGATGTTGACCATATTTTTTGCTATTTTTGCATATGCTCAAACAAAAAACCCTTGGAATTTTTCAAGCATAACTTCTTGAGCAATGAATAGATTTTGTTGAACATTTTTATATTAAAAACACAACCAAATTATACAAAACTTAAGTAGATATCACTTTCCTCAAATTCGGAAGTTAATGACCTTAAATCTTATTATAAAGTGGTTAAGTTTTATGTCTGACATTAAGAAGAATTCAAGAAGAAACCCGTTTCGGTACTTTAAGCATAAATTTTGATTAAATAAATGGACTTTTATGAAATTTAGTTTTCTAGAAATATAGTAAAAATATTTATAACTTTTATTTTCGTCAATTTTCAAGAATTCAAAATTTTATTGATGGAAAATCTAGTTACAAACTTATCTAAATTTTTTGTCCAAGGAGATAATATTTTCACATAGTGCCCCTTTTAAGTATTTCAAACATAACTTTTGAGTTTCTCAACTAAATTTTATGAAATATTATCCTTTGGAAAGACAATACAAAATCTACAGCTTTTTTGATATAACCTTTCCAAAATACACATGTTTAATATACTAAAATAAGATCCCAAAGTGACGTGTATTTTTGGGTCAGGATAACAAAAAAGTTAGTTCAAATTTCAAACCATGTTTTAGTTTTAACTTTTGAACCTAATGTTTTTCGACGCCTTGCCAATCATTGAGAAGTATTTTTGTGTAAAAAACATTATTTATGAATATTATGAACTATTTTTGGAAAACTAATATTCAGTTATTTTTGAAAATATCTTTGTTGTTATGAAGGTAGTTGGGCATTCTAAAAGAAAGAATAATCTATATTTGCAGGTATGATTCTGGAATATGAGGTAAGCTAAAAATACTTTCTTATAATTTTAAATTGAGGTTTTGACCAGATCATTAACGATGATTTCTTCTGAGATATGCGGTATAAGTGTTTGAGAAGTAAATAAAACATCGTAGAAATAAATGGAAGTGATTACAAATGTTTGCTTTGTAGTACAAACCAGATATTTGCTTTTTCAACTATCAAACATGACTTCTAACTTAGGAAATATATAACAAAGACGTAAAGTTCATACGATATTGACATCCTCCTAGTAAGGCTCCATCTTTCTCCTCAAAGGAAAAGTGTAAGGATACCGTCTTGATGAGGGTCAACCTTATAAGTTGTCCGTTTATTCCCAAAAGTACCAAAATCAAGTTATTTGAAAATTCACCATACGTCAATTTTTAAGAGTTCGAAGTCAAATAAGCCTACATAAGTATACTTAACCATCTACTTCAAAACTTGTTGAGTCAAATAAAGAAACTTTTGGAGACCTATGAAGAAAATTATGTTTAGAGGACCTGTTGTACTACCTATCTAGAGGGTGGTTCATAAGTAGAACATCATTATGGTTTATTTGGTTCGCTTGACCTTTGTATTGCCTATCCTGTGTGTGATTCCAAGGGAGAGGGTAGGGTTAAGAAAGATGATTTCAATGCAGACCTCGACTTAGGAAATGACTAAAACTGGGGCAAAAAGGAGATGAAGCAATATGGATCACTACCATTAGGATATGTCGTATCTTTTCTAGAGCAGATTTTGGTTGTATGCGTGCAAATATGATATATTTGCGTTACGTATGATAGAGATGGCCCGAAGGCCAACTCACCTGAATTATGTGGGCTCTTAGGTAAATTTACTCTAGAGATATAGTATGCATTTGGCAGGGAGGTCCCTACCATGGTCATATATGAAAGAGTGCCATTGGCTATTCCTTGAAAATCCATTTATCGAATGTAGCCACTACGAACTTAGATGTATACCTACATACTTTGTGATGTGAGAAGCAAAAATTACATCTATTTTATATATCTATTTTCCACACAATGTACAGTATCTATGTATCACCCTTATTTTCTTATAAAAATAAAATCAGTTTTGATCCTTGTAAGAGGAAAACCTGTTCCGTTCTACGGCATTGGTCTCACAATGCAACGTTATATGTTTGCATAGATCTTGAGTTTCTCATACCGGACCCTATCCGACTCATAGTTTATTTTTCCCCTAACCCTTGGATGCTCAATTAGAGTAGACTAAGAAAGAAAGGCTATGTTCGGGATGTTTTGGGAGCTGATGTATGACGACTAGTAGGCTTTCGAAGATATCGACTATTTTATTTTCTACTACACTATTAGTATATATGTATCAGAAATTGTAAGGATAGATGTATAACTATTTAACATGAAAGTTAGTACATGTGGGTAACTTTAATAAACCCTGCATTCTGAAAGTAAACACATATACAAAGTGTTATTTATATTATATATGGTCCTTTTGTTGTGAGATACTACTGTTTTGTTCTTTATTTTTTATTCCCCGATAATTTATCTTTTAGATGCTTAAATGATCGATACGTGAATATCGTAGATGTATTTTGTGTTGGCTTTAAGAGTCAGACAGGCAGGTCGCCATAGTTGGTATCAATGAGTTTAATCACCTCCAAATTTTACGTCAAATGTCAAAAACTTCGAATGGAAATCACCATATAAAAAATTTATATAAGATCATAATATTTATCTTTTAGCATTTTAACATTTAAATTTCTAAGTGTTTCAAATTATAGGTCATTATAAGTGCCGGATGTGGATTAAGATCGCTAAATAGTGTCGAGAGTATTCTTAAGTATTTATGAAATACTGAAGAGTTGTTTATGAAAACAGTGAACTCCTTACGAAAGAGTATTTAGACTTGAACTTCATAAGTGATTCCAAATATAGTTTATCAATCCTAAATTCATGCCCAGCATTACTTAAAGAGCCTTAAGTTGGAAATGTTCCAAATAAGAGGTGGTCGCTGATACACCCAAAAGGCTAAGTGCCTCACCTTAAATAGCATAATAATAAAAGCAGTATACATAAATGTACAAATTTATAATTGTGCGAGGGGTGACCAAGATACTGAAAATCCCATGACATTTTTTTATGATAAGAATGTTGCAATACAAATAGTAAAAGAAACTAGGTCTTACAAGATGTCTAGACACATACTTCAAAAGTTCCATATGATATAGGCACTTTATCTACAAAGGAGAGATGTCGACTGACATAGTAGACGGTAATACAATGTAGTAGATCCATTCACAGGAAACTAGGTCGATCAGTTCTAGACAAATCAAAGGAATGAGATTAAGATTCCGTAATTGACCTCAACTGCAATTGGGAGATTGAAATAGTTAGTGGTATGTCTTAGGGGCAATTATGTAATTTGTTACATATATCTAAATACATGGTCAATCTTGTTCATAATAAAGGTGTTTGACTACTGTTATATAGTGTATTTTATTATGATATAAGTAATAAACTTATTATTTTGAATTCTGTTAATAAGAAAATCTTTGAATAAAAGTTATGTGACTCTGATCGTTAATAGTTGAAAGCGTGAGCAATTAATAACAAAACAAAATAATGCTTTTTTTTACACCCACATTTCTCGAACCCAGTTGAAGGCAAGAAGGTGCAAGCAACAAATCAAAAGGACTACTCCTACAATAAATGTTAAGCTACAAGAAAATAAATCTAAGAATAAGGCGAAGTCCAGAGAGTACCGCGCTTAAGGAAGGTCTTAATACTATGTCAAAGGCTCAAAAAAATAGTGATGATCCCCTAATTTCGATGTTACATTATGACACTGAGCCTAAAAAACTTGAAGTGGTTACGAGGTATAGAGAAAAATCTGTAGCCCCAATACTTGGAACTATAATATAGGTCTTGAGCTTGCACCGCAATCTTCTGTCAACATATGAAGCTAGAAGGATGAACTGTAACCTCAATATTAAACAATGACACTGCACCGCAACCTTAAAGGAGTTCTGCGTAGAACTAATGAACTACATTAGACATGTCTCATCCTTTGAACAGCTCAAAAACCATACAATTCAAATTATGCTGGATAATCACTGATGCTTGCTCAAGACAGGATCCGGTGGATTGCACAAGCATTACGCTCAACCCACCATTAATACATGTTCCTGAGCCATTCAAAACAAGCCTTAAGTGAATACTCCACATACCAAATGACCCAATAAACAAAACTATTATTCCTAAAAATTTATGCGTTGCTAACAATTTCAAGTGCAGATCTATGGTGCGTTTATCGAGGACTCTTTAAGCAGTACCATAAGGAATCCAAATCATTATAAGGGATTGTTAGCGCCAAAATTGGTCACAAACACCCAAATTCAGATGAAAGCACCAAATTGCAGTTATAGATCACAAACAGAATGTATGTAGGGAGTATAAATATGAAGAATAGTTAAAGTTAAAAAGAAAGCAGTAATAATAGAGGATTTATAGTGATTCGGCTAACTCCAGCCTATGTCCACTCCAGAAATTTCCTTTTTATCAATACTAGAATCAGTTATAGTTACAATCCAGATTTTTTAATGCAACAACGGCAGAGTAGCCTTAATAGGGAAGAAGAAGGGAAGCAGAATAAAGATCCCTTTTCTGAAGCCCCGTATGTTGTATTTGTAGGCAAAAACTGAGTTACTGGGCTTCCAGAGCAGTTCGAGCCCATCATCACCATAGCTTAACCAAAATCATCATTATGACCGAACCTAAACTCAGAGCAAGCCGATCCAATCTCATCCCAGAAGCAACTCGAAGAAAATCCATCCGTGACTCGAAGTATAATAGCGACTGACCCGAAGTAAACTTCACTCCTTCCAATGCTGGCCCCATGCTGAACTACCATGGCCGACCCGAGCTTCATCCTACACCGACCCGGAGCTGGCACATCCACCGATCCCATTGAGGTATTAGGACATTCCGACCCAAGGTCAACCCTATGCCGATCCCAAGTTCACCGTTCCAAAACCAATTCACCGACCCATCCAAATGCCGAGCCACACCACTACCGACCCACTTTCAGCACTGATCCACACCACCGAGGCTCACCCGCCTCAACATGCCGAACCACCTAAGCCTAACTACCTTGGCCATTCCATACAAGGCTGATCCACTAATACCAAACCACTCCCCATCGTTCCCTAGCCTTCCTACTGATCGACTCTAACACGATCGATCCAGTAATGCCGACCCACGTCGACCAAAAGCTCATGACCGATCTAAAACCAAACTATCGACCCTTTCTTCAAATACTCGCTGAACCCCAAACAAGATGCTGATTGACTTAAGCCGACCTACCTTTACCGGACCATACTCCAACACCGAGCCATATACGGCTGAGCAATGCCACTGAGACCGAACCACACCATCCAGACCAAACCATGTCATGCTGAACCGCGACTTCATAATCATATTTATCATCCGTGATTGATCATCTATCCATCCAATTGACTCAAACCCATAGTATTCCGTCCCCTACCAACGAGCAGTCGATTAAGTTAAATCTGCCTGTCCATGGCCTTGCCAAAAGACGGGTTAACATTGGCCCCTCAAAACATGCCTTTCTATTGGAAGGTGTGTTTTAAATAGCCTCAAATTCGATATCCGAAGTTCATATGTTATCCATAGCCATACTTTCTGATTCATGATCCAATCAAGTTTACCCAAGTGTCATTGCCATACTCTTATCCAAATCTACGACTGCTCCGAGTGGATATCCGATTCCTATCCAGTAACCAAATCCTCATAATTCCACATCCATCCAAACCCAACAACCGAGTTATAATTTATCCGTATCCAATAACCAATAACCACATCCATGACCTCTCCGGGTCGATATCTAAATCCGGGACCGCTCCGGGTCCATGCCCAAATCCTTAGCTGTTCATAGCCAATATCCAAATCGTAACCTCTACGGGTTCTTGCCAAGCGCAACCTGCACATGACGACCTATGTCAAGTAATGCCATAGTATTCCTGGTTCAGTGTCGCTAAACGTTGAGTAATGCCGTGGCTTAAGTCCTAAGCCAAATCCCAGTCGCTCCGGACCTTTGCCGAGTATTGTCCATACTCAACGACCAGTGATAGTAACATATAGGTGATATAGGGCCTAAGTCCTAGGCCGGATCCTGGTCTCTCCGGACCCTTGCCGAGCATAGTCCATAATAGATGACCTTTTAGCCAAAAATGAGATAAAAGTCAATCAAAATTGAATCTGAGAATCAGATTTAAACCAGAAAACCAGCAATCCATATCAAAAGTCCAAATCAAAATCCAAATCAAAAATCAAGCATCCAAACCAAGAAACCAACAAAACCGGGAGTTCAAACCGAACTCCAAAACAAAACTAGAAAAAAGCAAATGTCCAAGCCAAAAGAAGAAAACAAATTTCACAAACCGAACCGTGTCGGTAAACCATCGTCTTAGAGCATGCCTAAGGGTTATCTCCGACCCCGTACATGAGAAAGTGATTTAGCCGTCTACCCAGAGTTTGTTACTTATTCCAAACCATCACGATTAATCGGTGACGATTCTGCCACCATTCCTGGGCCTCGCGCCTTCATCGTTCAAGGTAGGCGGTGGCTGCTCCTGTTCCACCGCCACATTTCAAGTCCCGACATATTGCCGCAACTGACCATTCCTTATATATTCTTCGATTATATCCTTTAGATGCCTGCATCTATTAGTATTATACCCGTCTAGGTCATGAAAGAGATAGTGCCTTCTCGATGCCCTTCCGCATTCTGAGGGTTCCCTCCTTGCGACCTTCAATAAGAAAGACGATCCCGAGTATCCAAGAATATCCACTTCAGTGTTGCACTCAATCCTATGTAAGTGGATAATTTTGGTTCTCCCCAGCGCTTCCTCTTCCCTTTATTTGTTGTCTTTACCCAAGCTTTCACCGGGCGATCCTCCATCCTTAATCGTGTTTACTTCCTTTGATTCCATATCAACACATGCATCCTCTTGTCGAAGAAATCTCTCAGCTTCATGAAAGAATTCCCCGAGATCCATTGGCGGGTCCTGTACCAATAATACTTTGAAATCCGAATTATCCCTGACCCATGATACAGCAGCCATCAAAACCATTGATGGATCCGGCCAATTCACCGAAGCAACTTCTGTATTAAACCGAGTTAAGAAAGTCATGAGCGATTCATGTGACCTCTGCTTAACTGACGTCAATGTCATCACATTCTTCGGTCTTTTTATGTGAACTCGAAACTATCTCAAGAACTTATCCACAAGTTCTGGCCATGTTCCAATAGATCCATCCTCTAGCTATCTGAACCACATAACAGCTATATTGGTCAAGTACAGGGGAAGACACCGAGCCATAACTTCCTCTGATGCCCCCCAGCACTTTCATATGCCTTGTGTACCTCATCAAGTGGTCAATGGGATCCGTCTTACCGTTGTATACTTCAAGAGTGTGTAGCTTGAAATCTGGTGGATTCCTAGCCATCCTAATGTTAAGGGTAAATGAACTTCTGTTTACTCCCTCCAAATCCATGTTTATCAGACCTCTGCGAATAGTTACCTGAAGATGTCAGCCAATCTAGGGTTACTCGCTAAGGGTTGCCCCCCATCTACATTTCCTAAACGCTCTCCAAGTCCTTAAGGGAATTTCGGTACATACTCCTTGTCATGCACTCCTGCATTCCTGTTCGCGCCTGGCTGGGCAGCATCATCTGGTATCCCTTCATGGGTTGGTCCAACATTACTGGGCGGCTTCCCTCCGAGTCCAGGTCCACCTAGATTCACAGTTGTTTGCTAATTGAGGGCTGCCCCATGCTGAACCACTCCATCTACTTACCGGTTGAGTTCTTCTGATCCAGCTCCATGGATCTGAGCTCCTGCAGTTTCAACTTGTCCAAATTGTCTGAAAAGTGCCAACATCATTTCCTCTTTTCTTTTCATCTGCTCCTGTATGGAATTCACCATGACCTGCATCTCGTCCCTAGTGATGTAGATGGAGGGTTGATTAGCTCCAGAGGAAGCCTCTTGACTTCCCTCCTGCTAACTTCTTTCTGTCCTCTGTCTCCTAGTGGATTACTTTGCTATAGTCTCCAGAATCCAAGTTCCTAAGCCTTTAAATCCAAACTCCAAGCTTCTGAGTCCCTGAGTGCTAGCTTTCTCAGTAAAAGCACCAAAATGTTAGTGCCAAAATTGCACCAAAATTCAGAAAACACCAAATTGCAATTATAGATCACAGACAGAATGTATGTAGATAGTATAAATATGAAGAATAGTTAATGTTAAAAAGAAAGTAGTAATAATAGAGGATTTATAGTGGTTCGGCTAACTCCGGCCTAGGTCCACTCCAGAAATTTCCTTTTTATTAATACCAGAGTCAGTTACAGTTACAATCCAGAGTTTTTAAAGCAACAATTGCAGAGTAGCCTTAATAGGGAAGAAGAAGGGAAGCGGAATGAATATCCCTTTTCTCAAGCCCCGCATGATGTATTTATAGGCAAAACCTAAGTTACAGGGCTTCCTGAGCAGTCCGGGCCCATCAACACCATAGCCGAACCAAAATCATCATTATGATCTAACCTAAACTCAGAGCAAGCCGATCCAATCTCATTCCGAGAGCGACTCGAAGAAAATCCATCCCTAACTCGAAGTAGAATAGCGGCTGACCCGAAGTAAACTTCACTCCTTAGTCCTTCCAATGTCGGCCCTATGCTGAACTACCATGTCGACCCGAGCTTCATCCTACACCGGCCTGGAGCTGGTATGTTCGCCTAACCCATTAAGGCATTAGGACATGTCGACCAAGTTCAACCCTATGTCGATCCCAAGTTCACCGTTCCAAGACCAATTCACCGACCCATCCAAATGCCGAGCCACACCACTACCGACCCACTTTCAACACCGATCCACACCACCGAGGCCGACCAGCCTCAACATGCCGAACCACCTCAGCCTAACTACCTTGGCCGATCCACACATGGCCGATCCACTAATACCGAACCACTCCCCATCGTCCCTTAGCCTTCCTATCGATCAACTCTAACACGACTGATCTAAACATGCTGACCCACCTAGACGAATGCTCATGACCGATCCAAAACCAAACCACCGACCCTGTCTCCAAATGCTTGTCGAACCCAAAAAAGGATGCTGATCGACTTAAGCCGACCTACCTTAACTGGACCATACTCCAACACCGAGCCACGTACGACCGAGCCATGCCACTGAGACTGAACCGCACCATTCTGATCGAACCACTTAGTAGAACTCCGATGACCGAACCATGTTATGCCGAACCGCAGCTTCGTAATCATATTTATCATCCGTGATTGATCGTCTATTCATCCAGGTTACTCAAACCCATATTATTCCAGCCTCGACCAACGAGCAGTTGATTTAGTTAAATCCGCCTGTCCACGCCTCTGCCAAAAGGCGGTTAACAGGGATGCACAGAGGGTTAACTAAACAGTGCTCCACTGCAAGTCATCACTTGCTAAAAAAATATCAAAGGCGCAATCGGCCCTTATCAAGCAACTTGTGCATATCAACATTAAGGGTGGCTTAAAGCACATTCATACAAATATTGAGCTAAGACTACAGGTTAGGGGCAAAGCAACTCAACTCCATTTATCCTCAACACTATGCAAAACGAACATTATAGACTGGACAAGACGACTCAATTATAACCACGCCCAAGGCAGTATCATGTAAACAACATAGTTCTACTCCATATGAATCAACGAACCCCAACACAAAAAAAGAAATAACTCCCAACGGTCCTGTGGGGGCAGTACACAAGACATTTTCCCCTTTAGGTCAGAAGTGCATGACCACTTGAATTTGAGTTTTCCACCTCTATTTCAGATGCTCCCACTTCAATTTCAAACTTCCTGCCAATGCCTAGAATTCAACAGCTCAAATTATGGATTTCGACCGAAGGCACATCAACCATCCATACACACCAAACAAACGAGATGACTAGATGACACATGGCAGAATCCAAAGGTGGGAATTGAAATAGCAAAAGAAGAGTGATGGCGGTCCACATACATCTCTACACTTAGAAAAAGCACTGTAGTAAGAAAGGACCTTTTCCCCCAATTTAAGACTTTTAAGCTTAATAATGAAAATTTCTATACTCTCTGCCATTAATGCTTGTATGAGGAATATAAAAGAAGAAAGTAATATTTTCCCTATGGACTTAGGATTCTTAAACATTTGAACCATGTAAAAAAAATTATGACTTTACCATTTTCTGCATTTTTACCTACCCAGATTTCAAAGTTAGATTTTTTTTCCTATCTTTTACTCAAATTAGACATAAACTTGATTTGACATTTCAAAAAATAGTTAGAGTGCAACTACTTGATTATGTAAGCTCCCATCAAGATAATTACTACCTAAAGGAATATTTAATATTACGAAAAAAATTGATTTCATCTCACGAAAGTACGTTATAATTGTTTTTGTGATCATTTAAGGTGTTGTGAGATCCAAAAATCTCATCAACGTTTTTTAATGCTAGAAGAAGGGATTGAACCTCACCTATTCATCTACTCCCTCTTCTCAAGAATAATTACACCTAGCTTCAAAGACCCTAAAGGAGCTACTTATAACCTCAAATCTCAAACTGAGGTGGGAGCTTCAGCCGAGGCACCCATAGATCCTATCCTGGTTGCAATCCAATCTTTCAATAAGCAAATAAACCAACGTATGGAGGGTTTAGAAAAATGGTGGCCCAACATACCATTCTAAAGCCAACTTCTCCTCCACCATCCACAACTCACCACCATCACTCTCTAACTGCACTGACTATGCAATAGGTAAGTGAGAACGACACTTTCAGAAATGAGAACAGTGACACTATGACACCAACTTGAAAGGCAAAACCCAGGTTAACCCACAAATAAAATCCAAGCCAACCAATATTAACTCGCTATTACTGAAGAAACAAGCTTATTCTTCCCTCGATGATGATGATGATGCTACCTCCCTTTATAGGGGTAATTCGTCTTAGATAGATCTAATGGAAGATGAGATCTGACAGCTAAAAGCTAGAATAGGGCGGCTTTCTAAGCTTTTGCAGTTAAACAACAGAGAAAGAATAATGGAAGAAGGCTCTTCCCTATTTAGTAAAATGATCATAGAGGCAGATTTCCCAAACAACTTCAAAGCTCCATCAATCAAAAAAAATTATTGGGACTGCCAACCCTGATGACCACATCTTCTCCTTTGAATATTATATGTACATTCTGAAAGTGGGAATAATGCACGATGTAAACTCTTCCCAGCCTACCTAGTTGGGAAACTCCCGATAGTTAAGGAGGTATGGACTTAGAGAAGTCTGTTCTTAAAGGCAATTATCAACTAATTTTCTTAGGGAATTTAATTTGGGCAGAGCAGCCACCTAGGATGTAAACACAATGTCATGTATAAAACAGGGTAAGAATGAATGCCTGTGCAATTTTGTAAAGCGCTTTAAATATGAGGCACTCCAAATCAGAGTAACTAGTGAGGAAGTGCTAACTTATGACAGCCCACGTTGGTATTAAGAAAGGTAAATAAAGTGGGAGAAAAATAATAGAAAACCATGTCATAGCATGAAGGCTTTCTACGAGAGGGCAAGTGGCTATATTAGGATGGAAGAAGCCAGATCGACGACACAACCTCAAGGAGTTATACTCCTAACTATGATAAGAAAAGGGATAGAAGGGCGTAACCCGCTTGCAAAATACAGAAGGAACTTAACTTCACCATGAAATCTCCCTTTACTCACACACCTGGCCAGATATATGAAACGACTAGGGACGAGCTTGCATACAACGTAACAAACAAGGGGAAGAATGCAAAATAGAATCGAGGCGGAGCATACTTCTACTTTAACAAATCCAACTTCCAATAAGTGCAGACATTTTAAGAATGAGATAGAAAGACCAATCCAAAAGGATACCTGGGCAGCTTTTAAAAAGCTGACAACGTAAACCGAACAGGAGACATCACCCCTGACCTAAACGAAAACTAGGTTGGAAATCCTTAAAACCTCATAGCCTCAATTCATAGTGGACCACACCTCACTGGAACAAGCAATAAAACATGAGAGAAGTATGTTCAAATGGCCAAAGCACAATAGAAGATGGTTTTCCACATCAAGCAAAAGCCGACACAAGAAATAGTTTTCACAACAGCTGATGCAGCAGGACCCACTCATAGTCATGATGCAGATTTTGAATTGCACCATGAAAAAGACTTTATAGATTTCAAAAGCTCAGTCAATGTAATTTTCAAATCAGCATATGACCATATGAAGCTTCCATCTAAATTTATGAAGCCCAGCCCTGAGTCAATTTATGGCTTCTACAACACACCGACCATTCCCATTGGGTCGGCATGCCTACTCGTTATAGCCAGAACAACACCTCTGCATAAATCAATCTATGCAAATTTCTTAGTCATTTACCAGCCATCACCATACAATGCCTTCCTAGGAAGACCTACACTAATTGACTTGTGGGTAATCATTTCTCAGGAAGACCTGCTTATAAAATTCAACACTCCTATGTGGATAGGATCAGTGAGGGGAAAACAATTTTTATCTAGGAAACAAAACGATGTAAATCTTAACTTTAGCAATAAAATTGTTCTAAACTACTCTGCTATCTCTTCTGATATTTGCGATAATAGCGATAAATTAGAAATCAAACCAACTCAAAAAACTGTGTTGGTACCAAGTGCCAGTACTAATGCCAAAATAAGTCATCGTGTAACTACAAAAAGAGAGATAAAATAATAAAATAAAATTTAAGTGAATATGGTTGAATAATTTATAGAACTAAAAATATTAAGCTAAATTTTTTCTAAAATTGTTAAATGTGAATGATAAGAAATTTTAACTTAAATAATGTTGAAGAAATCGAGTAATGGATTAAAGTGAAATAAAAATTTACTTAATATTAGATAAATTGAATTGGTTATTAATGTAATTAGAAAAATGAGTAAAGTGAATAAATTCCACTTAAGCTATAAAATGAATTAATAAATGAATACAGACTTAAAAGTTTAAAATGGAATGTAATTTATGTGTGAAACAAAATAATATAAAATAAATGAGTGTAAGAAAAATTAATATGAGCAATTGAATTTAATTTAAATTGGATGTAAATAAATTAAATGCAAATAGAAAGAGTTTCATTAAAATTGAATGGTAACTAATTGAATAGGAAATAAGTTAAGGGAATAAAATATAAATTAAAGTTTAACTTAAGAGGAGTTGAATAAAATTGATGGTGATGGGAATTTTTTTTATATGAAATAGGTTAAATAAAAAGTGAAACAATTGGAATTTCACGAACCGAATTGAATAAAATTGAATATTATAAGTTCATAACGAATATTAATAAATTGAAGAAATCAATTGAATGTAAACCAATTAAATGTGGATGAAACAAGGGTAAATAATTAAAACAAATCAATTGAATGTAAATACATTAAATTGTAATCAATCAAATGTGAAGGAAATGAATATTGGTTGATTGAATAAAAATGGATTGAAACCAATTTTAGTTGAATGTAAAATTTAAAGCAAATGAATTGAATATAAATCCATTGAATGATTAAGGAAATGAATGTTAATCAATTGAACGTGAATAAATTTAAGGTGGACCGATTAAATTCGAAAGAAATCTGTGTGAATAAATGAAAAGCAAACAAATTGTATATATATGAAATAATTGTCAATGAATTAAAGTAAATAAATTTAATATTGATAGGAAATGAATGTATAATAAACCGAATATTGACATTAGCAAGTGTGAATTGGTACTGTAGTGAACAAGATTGGATGAATATTGTTTGCTGGCTGTTTGTTTTGTTGCATGCACTATATTCGTTTATGGTTATTGCATAATCCATGTAACATATCGATTTTACTTCTTATATATATGTTCTCATGTGGTTATTGAGTGTTTAGTAGGTATGGATGGCGTATGCTAGCTTTTGGAGCACGTTTACACATTATGCTGCTTTTGCTTGCTTAATACGAGCGAAATCGCTCGTATTATTAATAATAAGCTACGTATCTTGGATTACATACCGGGATTACATATTTTTGCCATTCGGGATGCCTCGTCATTGAGATGAGATGTATATTTGATATCTATTTGGTATATTATAATATATATTGTATTGTAAAAATATTCTGATCAAGCCCGCAAAGGAGACTCTGTCGAAATTTTCTGTAAATTCGAGAGTTAGAAAATTTTAGAAATTTAAAAAATAATATTATAATTTGTTTTTATATATAAGTTATATTTTTCCTAAAACCGATAGCGGAGTGGCATAGTAGAAACATAGTAAAGGTTTTCTAATGAGATTTGGATGTTTATGAGTTGATTGTTTTGAATAAAATATATTGTATGTTGAATACTTTACTTAACGCCTTTTCGAGGATGAAAAGTTTTGAATGGGGGAGTGTGTAACGGCCAGTATTTTTAACTATTTTAATTTATTAAATTTAATTTAATTATTAGGATAAAAGTGGTTAAAAATAAAATTTAATGATTTAATATTTTAGTTATTGAATATGAACTTGGATAAAAATCTTGAAATAAACAATTTTGGAAATTTGGGAATTATTTATATTGAAATAAATTATATATATTGATGGTATTTATGATCAACAGCTGAAGTTGAATAATAAATGTGAATTATTTGGATTTAAAGGAAATAATGTTGATAACTAAATTTATTTGGAATTTAATAATGTATTTATATTGATTTATTGGATAATTAAATTGTTTAAATTTAATATTAGAAATTATTTGAATAATTGAATTCTGAACTTTATGTGAATGAAAATGATAGTCAAAAGTTGATTTAAATTTTATTTAAAAATGAATGAAAATAGTTTACTTTTAAAATGGGATTTAAATGTGAATAATTAAAAATTGAAATTTTATATTTCAAATTGATAAGTAGAAATAGCCATTTTGGCAACTATCTCAGATTTCGATGAAACCAGTTTCATCGGATAAGTAATAGCGAGTTATTATGGGATTTCAAGTTTCATAGCGATCGGACTTGTCGTTTGACCGTTGGAGCTTGAAATGCATAGAAATCAATCTAAGAAATTCGATAAACTAAATTGATTTTGAAAACATATCTTCCACATACGATCGAATTAAACATCGAAACTAGTTCCATTATGTTCGAAATAGGGGTAAAACATTATGAACACTAGGCGGCACGCCTCGATTGGAGTTCGGATGGTTTTGGACCGAACTATATAAATACGGCACGCATATCGAGATAAATTATAATTTTATTCTGAAACCCCAGTTCAGTTCTATGGCCGCCGTTTTCATATTTTTAATGGCTGAAATTGCTTGAACTTCTCCCCTCTTTATCTCTCAATCCGTTCATAAAATTCAAAAACTTCCAACATAAATGTTGTAGATCTCGGCGAGCTCTTCAAATTGACACGGTTGATCTATGCTTTTATGGCACTGAGTCGACAAGATCTGAGATTGAAGGCATGCAGTTTTTCTCGATCTTCTTGATGATGGTGGCACTAGAAGGGGAAGCATTTCAGGCGAAGGAGGAGAAGGCCAAGGCACACGCGATGGTCATTGTTGATCGAGTTCCGGTCAAGGATTGGAGGGCGCGCATAAAAATTTGATGTGCGTGAGTTGGATTACGTCGCGTGCTATACATGTATAGAAGAAGGAGGTAATATATATATTCTTTTACTTATTTATTTTAATTTAAATGTTAAAATTCAATCTTCTAACGACCATGTCTTTTGCATATGAGCTCGGCTCGACACGCGGTTTTCTCCGTTGCGAACGTATAAAATGTCCGGATAAAATGAACTGGTTTAGTCAAGTTATGTGACTATTCAAATTTGGGCCTTTATTTGGATTTTAAATCATTGATAAATTAAAGGTGAGTGTTTATACGCTCACAATTGACTATAATAAATTTTATGTTAGTTAAATTAATATCGTGAAGTGATTGAAATGTATTGCTTATTGTTCGATAAGTTTAATTGACATTTAAATTGACATCTGAATAAATTGATCGAATTTGAATTGACGGTTAAATTGAATTTGAATTTAATTACCCGTAAATACCTGATATTAATAATTATGAAATTGTTGTGAATTTTGTTGACCGTTTGGATGATTGGTTGTGATGGATGCTATTGGTAGATATTTGGATGTTTATTTATTTTGATATATTATGTTATCATCCTGTTTATTATTTATAGTATAGAAAACTATAAATTGAATTATTCCGAATAAATTAAGAAATAGGTTGAAATAATATATACCTATGACATTTATTTTGGATTGAAATTATATATATCCATCACTGGATTAAATTGAAATAATTGATTCACTTAGCCATATGATATAGAATTATATACGGACACGGATTGGTTAAATTAAATGATTTTAAAATTTGGTTTGAAATTATCTAAATGATTTGGCTTTAAGAAATAAAAATCAAATTTGTGGAAATCGAATTATTTTAAACTGAAACTCAGAATGTTGAAATTTAAAGTTGAAACATAAATTGTTTAACTAATTGAAGTTGAGATTTTTAAGTTATAATTGAAATATGATGTGAATTTCAAAAATTGATTTGCTTTAAAGGATTGGACTTTTATTCAAACTTTAGATATTGCTCAGTAAAAGTGATACAAAACGATATTTCGAAATTGGGCTCGAAATTTAACAATATAGGATGTTTGGATTTTCAATTGGATATTGAAGGAAAAATTGATTTAAGTGTTTTGAATCGATATTTTGAAAATCAACTTGGAATCAAAAATTAATTTGGAATTGTAATTTAAATTAATTTTGAATTGGAGTTGAAATTAATCCAGAAGTGGAGTTGAAATTAATTAAAAAATTTGTGTTGATATGAATTGGGAAATTTGGAATTGAATCAGTTTGACTTTGAAAGTATTTTCAAATGAATTATTTTAGTATAAATGGTTTAAAATCCATATTATTCAAGTATTCAAATTATTTTGATTTTCCAAACTATTTTACTATATAAACCATTTTTATTACTCAAACTATTCTCTATTAAACTATTTTAACTATTTAACCATTTTTAAATTATTTAAATTATTTTCTAAAATTCAAACCGGTCAAAAAAGTGGAATGTTTATATTTAAATCTTGGTTTTGAATGTGAATTGGGTTAAAGTGAAGTTATAACCAAATCTGAAACTCAAATCAAATTTTGAAGTGAAATCGATATGTCGAATTGAATTGACATTTTGAAGTATAATATGATTTTCGAAACGAATATGATGATTTCAAAATGGATCTGATTTTTTAAGCGAATATGATGATTTTGAAATGGATTTTATTTGAAACGAATATGGTAATTTGATATCAAGTACGAATTGTTTTTCGAAATATAAAAGAACCAACTGATGTGTAAAATGACGCTTGGTTGTTAAAGATACCGGGGCCTCTTACTGGCATACTCTCTATCAATATTGGAATTACTTTGGATGATATCCATAATGTAGTGGTTGAATTGACGAACGTTTACTAGAATGAAGTAAGACAATGATAATGGATAGCTTTGACACTCGTGTCATAATTAAAATGACTAAATAGGAGCCTATGTCTGGCCAGTGAGGTTAGATACCTCTAGCGACGTTGATCGCTCATATTACCACTGTGAATTCGTATTCGATAGGTGTACCTTTTTCATTTGGATTGATTGTCATGGTCAGCCACGGATGGGTTACGACCAGCCAGAAAGGGTAAATTGGTAAAATCCTACCTTGGGCATTGCCTTACGTGCCTTGTCATATTTATCCCTATACGAGCCCATTACGACTTTGGCTTAGAACTGTACAAATGTGTTAAGGTGGATCAATGTAAAGCCTTAATGCTATTTTGATATTTATTTTACTGATAAACATTATCTATTATAGCGTATACTATTATATATAAATATTTTAACGGATCCTTAGGAGATGGAAAATCCGGTAACATCTCTTAAGTTATTGCACTCATATCTCATGATATTGATTTGACTTACATTAGAGTATTTTAGTCCTGACTCGAAAGTTTTATCTTTTCATTACGCTCGAGTCAGTCCTGAGTTTTCAGCATATTGAAGATTATTCTCTGGAGGATGAAGACGAAGGTTTGGTATATTACTATTATTGTTATTCCCTTATTCATGCTATTCTGTTATATTGATTATTTATCCCTGATGTGTATATATATAACTATGATAAATGTGTATAAATTAAAATCAAATGTATATTAAATAGCTTCATGAGCAGTTTATTTGATTATTATATTTTATCGTTCCGTTGTGGGATTCTGTGTTTGTTTTCATCTTCTTGTCTTATTTTTTTCTTAATTAATCCCATTGATAATCTATGGTTCCGAAATGTGGGTCGTCACACACTAGCAGACTTCATTGTAGAATGCACCCTTCCATCCGAACCCCAACAAAAGGAAGAAACGTTCACCATGTAGTTATGGAAATTGTTTGTAGATGGAGTTTCAAATGTACAGGAGGCAGGAATTTGATATACGTTAGTTACTTTAGATAAGAAAAAATTGTATGAAGCAATGTGGCTAGGGTTCAAGGCGACAAACTATATTGTAAAGTATGAAGCTTTCCTTACAGTATTGAGAATGAATCATGTAATGAAGGTTATTGGTAATCAAGTGCAGGGCAATTACCAAACAAAGGAGCCAACCTTAGCCAAATATGTGGAACTCTCCAAGGAAGTACTAGGCGGTTCGAATAATTTGATATAGAAAATGTCCTATGTAAGAACAACTCTTTTGCCTATTCATTGGCTAAACTTGCGAGCAATAGAGTGGCAAATGAATGAAAGCACTTCCAATATGGCATTAGGAAGAACTAAGCATTACTGAAGCTAATTAAATAATGGTCCTAACCCGAGCCTAACGGGCAAGGATCAAGGGATCTCAGGACCAGGAAACCGAGGAAAACCGAGGGCAGGCCCCAGTTGAACCCACGCTTCAGCAAACCAAGGAGGACACTTGGATGACCTCCATCAAACAATTCCCATTAAATGGAGTTTTGCCCTCAAATCAAAATGATGCCCAACAAATAAAATATTAGGCCTTCTTATTTGGTGGAACATTATACAAGAGAGGATACTCAACCCTGTGGTTTAGGTTAATTTCGAAAGAAGAAGGATATGGATCATAAGAGAAGTGCATAATGGATAGTGCAAGGATCACTCGGGGTGGCCAAGTTAGCAAAGAAGGTACAAAGGCATGGTTATTACTGGCCTATAGCACTCCAGGATGCAAGGGAATTCATGAGAAGATGTGACAAATGTTAGAGATTCGCGAGTATGCCTAGATAAACATCCCATGAGCTCATCTAATAGCAAGCCCATCAGTAGTGACAATAGAATTCTTCACTAAATTGGAGGAGGTAGAGACCTTAGCTACAGTTGCCTCAAGGAAGATAGTCACCTTTGTGGTAAGAAACATAATCATCGGGTTTAGAATCCTCCACTAGATAATCTCTAATAATGGAACCCAGTTTGAAAGCAAAGAATTCCTAGAACTCTGTGAGATGAATGGAATAATCAAAAGATTTTCCTTTATCATTCACCTATAAGAAAATGGACAAGTCGAAGTAGCAGACAAGACTATCAAGAAGTTATTTAAGAAATGGCCATAGAAAGCAAAAGGGAAGTGGACAAAAGAGCTATCTTTAGTGTTATGGGCTTATAGAACATCTACCAGATCTCCAACTAGCCATATCCCTTTCTCATCAACCTATGGATACAAGGCCATGCTCTGCATTTAAGTAGAAGTCCCCTTGCATAAAAGAATAGCTTACATAACATCGAAGAACAGGAAATTGAAGGAAGCTGCCCTTAATCTCATTTAAAGAAAGAAGAGACTAGGTAGCAATTATATCCACTGCACACCGACAAAGAATGGTAAGAAACTACAACATAAGACTCAAAGAAAGAAACTTCTGCAAGGAATATTTGGTGCTACGAAGGGTAATGGCCAATTCCAAAGACCTAACAGATGGAACTCAGAGTAGCTTAAGCACTATTTTGTATTATCTATACTCCTTATGTAATAAACATTATAATTGTTATAAAATGTAATGATACAATGAACTAGACGTAGAGATATTGGATATTAGATAGCCTGTACCAACTATCAAAGCAAAACTACATAAAACACAGCCTGGCTTTTTCAACCAAATAACTAAACTAGACATAGGGATATTGGATAGCCCAAACTAGTATAAAAACATCTCCGTGTTAATTCTGTTAACATAGCCGCATTGGATGCAAGGATATTAGACAGCCCAAACCAATACAAAAAACCATGCGCATGAATTAAGAAGGTTGTAAATACATGACCTAACTTTACAGTCAAAACAACAGTCCATCCGCAAAAGGCAGGGCAGACTGTGCCAAGCGCACGACAAGTTTCAAACACCAAAAGCAATGTTCAGGAAACATGAACTATGTAGACAACAAATTCAAAGATGGCAAGAAAGAAACAACTCATGGGATGTACAACAATTATCGAAGCAATTGTGGTTCCAAAAGTTACTTAAAGCTTTCCACGTAAACATCAAAAAACAAGGATTTTCCTACACTTATTAAGTCCTGTTCATATTCACTGAATATTGAGCTTATATTTACACAACCTTGCTCCTACAACAACTTTAAAAGTACAAAACAAAAATAACAAGCTATGGTTAAAATAAAAAAAACATCACAAATCTTACTAGATTCGGAGGAAGAGTCGATTATAATTGTTCTTTGACGATATGGTCTACAGGATGTTGATGCGGGGCATGGAGAAGAGCTGCCCTTAAGTTTGAGTGTAGGAGGTGGACTATTCAATTCAATGATAACAACTAATGAGCGGGTTGGGGAAACATAGCGATAAGCGATACGAGGGTCGTAATTGGCCCCAGCCCAAGCATCACCATTGTCCTATGGATCAAAATTATAATATGCACGACTATATGGGAAGATTAGATTAAGTCCTAGCCAAAAGAGAGTGAAAACGTCAATTGCATGCTTTACACCAATCTCCTCTATAACCCTTCCCACCTTCTCATTATGAAGCTACTCCAGCAAGAAAGCCCTATCTAACCCACCTCGAGAAGTAGCAATGGCATAAAGGTGATCCTTAGACTCTAATCTAAAAAAAAATTCTCCAAGGCCGTTCACACATATTATAGCCACTCCACTGATCCAATCAAATTCTTCCAAAATTCGATCCTTTGTTTTATCAGTTGTTCTAGTGTAGGAATCAAAAAGCTCACGCGTAGTCGAAATTTAAGGCAGGCTACAACTCTCATAGGGCCTCACCCCCTTGTCATAATGTTCTTTTAACTCAACAAATTTGGCCTAATAATAATTTTTCATATCATTCTTTCATGTGACAACAATTTCGGCACTAGGTTTAGAAGTTGCACCTTTATTCAAGGCTGTGATGGGGGCATCTTCAACACTAATTTGTTTCATGATTTACTCATTCAATTCCATAACTTTACACTCTAAGTCCTTAATTTCATTCCTACAAGTGATCCTATATATGCTTTTAGTGTCTTTTAACAAGCCTTCTAGCTTCGCCACCCTAGACAATGCCGAAGCAAGCTTCCCTTCCAAATCGGCTACTTTCGGGACACGATCATATGAAATGGGCTGAAAATTATATGAGTCCGCATAATACAAAATTAAACAAGTCATTTAAACAAAGCAGAACTTCCACAAAAAATTCACAAATTTTGCAAAGAAAACTTAATTTACATAATACATGTATAACCCAGAGAAAATATCCAACAATATAATATTACAAGGTCATTCTCAGTTATAAGTACCTAAATTACTACACTTAAAACACCTAAGGTACATTGGCCAGAGGCAGGGCTGAATTAATGGAATTAGCCCTTCGGGGGTTATGGCAAGCACATGCCATTGATTCACTGACCATCCGATAGCTACCTTGAAACCCACGACATTATGTAGATGCTCAAATCAAGCATAGGGTAGAAATGATTTAAGACGTCCTTGGCATGCTATAAGAAAATATGCCCCATCTTACTTTTAACTTTTTCTTGTCCAAGTTTTCCTGAAAAGGAGGTGATCATGTCTCGAGCTTCATTCAAAGAATCCTCAAGCTCATAAATCCCAAGTGCATATTTCTCCTTTGTGCTTTCTAAAGTGTCAATCAACCAAGCCTAAATTTTTTTGATGTTTCTAGCAAAGCTACCAAAATACTTAAGAACATCGATTCTCCATCCTTCCCCTTGCATATGGGAAAGCACCTTCAGCTCCACCCTCTTCTCCCGCTTGTTTGCCAAAGAACGATTCACACCTTCAAGGAGAGAAGGAACCAAATCCGAACGATACCCCTCCATCATTCTTCCTTCTTCGGTGCTTTCTTTTTCCTTATTTTGGCGGGAAAGTTGAGCAGATACATCTTTTATAGTCTCATTCAATTTTGCTTTCTATGCCCAATAAAGGACACCATCAAGTGTTTCGCTGTCTTTTAAGGATTGTTGCAAGAACTCCAACTTCGATTCAACTGCCAAAACCCCTTCGCCTAGCCTAACATTAAGTTGGTTTTGATGGATCAATGTATCTTTTGCCTCTAGCCTCCTTTAATTCCTTCTCAAGCTTTTTATTGGCGATTGTCAAACGGACATTTTTCTCTTCTGAGGTCATAGTTGGAGTTTTCACTTCAATTTTGGATTCAGGCACAGTCATGTCATCAGGACCGTGAATGATGGGGGTGGAATGAATGCTAGATTTGAGGACTTCATTAACCTCGGATGAAAGCCCAAGTGGACCAACCTAGTGGGTAATAATTAAAGATTTAGCTCAAAAAAATCGAAATGCACCACATTAAAGTCAAAATAGGAATATGTCTAATTAACCACATCATCATACGACAAATTCAACAAACCTATATACAAAAAATAATAGAAGTAAACATAACTCAATCCTTATGTAAATTCCTAGGCCTGTGCCTAAACCTTTTCAAGTGAGGGCTATCGGATGGGAAAGATCCACTTTCTAAGGTGTATTGACATCAACACGGTATAAAGTCAGTGAGTGTCTCCTTTTCTTTAGCTGCTTGATCAATCCTGGAGAACAACCCTTGGGTTTCATCCGTATGTTTTGTTAAAGACTCATCTAACTCTTTCTCATGTTTATGGATAGCTATAGCACTAACATCAAGACGATATAGCATTTAGGTTTTGAGCTTGTCCTCACTTACCAAACAAATCTTCTTTATAAGACTAAAAAAATAAACAAAAAACAATGAAGACGACCCAGCCATTCATAAGATGGTAATAAAATAAAGTTGCAATAAAGGAAATTTACCACAATGAAACAAGATTAACAAGCTAAATTTCATTGCATTTTGAGGAAATCCTAAAATTCGCATACAAAAAGATCAACATTTATGTGGGAGGTGAAGAGGCCCCATGTTCCTTGGACACCTCGATATCATCATGAACCCTGGTTTATTTGGACACTACATCCATGCCCGGCCACCCAAAATGGAAGGGGAGCCATTCTCTATAACGAGATCTTTGTTTCCACTTAGTACGGTATTGTGCGAGAGCTCTATTAATCCTGCCCTAATCCTTTGGAAAGCTTAGATCAACTTCAATACCAAACTGATGCCGAGTCTAAGCATACATTTTATAGATCACAACATAGATGAAATCATTAAGCTTCTTCTGTGTCTGCGCTAGCACCTTTCCCTTCTCTTTCAGTTCATTGTCTCTTTCTTCCAACTCGAGGCCCTTCAATGTCAAAGCCTCATCATCGATCTTCGCTGCCCCTTTTTCCTTGAGACAATATGACTCAAACTTTTCCATTACCTTGGCTTTCCCAGGAATGACCGAATTAAGGCATGCTTCAAGCTCAACAAGATGAGCCAAGGACACGGTCTGCTCTCCCTCCTATCTCCTTTAAACCTTATTTGTCAAGGCCCCAAGTTAAAAAAAGAGATAAGGAAAGACAAAATGAAAAAAAGAGAAAGGAGAGAGAAATACTTACATAAGACCAGGATATTTTTATCTCGGCTATGAACTCGGAAGAGGAGAGTACATGAAATGGAAGTGGAAGAAGAGAGTAGAAGACAAAGCAATACCGAACAAATTATCAAATGCATCCTTTCTAACCCTCTTAACAATTAGTTATGGCACACTCAAGCAAGGGTAATTATTAAATATGAGGGTCAGAAAGGGACTGCAAAGGAAGAATGAGGAGAAGCACTGAAGTAAAAATGGAAAGAGCCACTAGAGGAGGAAGAGAGTGTATACGGCTAGCCACTTGGAAGCGTACCGAAAGCCTTGACATCAACATGCCCTCTCTTTCGAATATTCTTCTTGACCTATTCACTATCCTCAAGAAACACATCTATAAGGTCTTTATCCATCTTGCATGTACGTAAAAACTTTTAGGATCAGTAAAAAAAACATAAAATAATGAGTCACCAATCTATTTTTATTAAATTATACCTTTAGGCTCAACCGACAGCAGAGAAAGCTTAAAAATAGAATGAGAGAATTTATGATTTGGGCTCCAATACCCATGCTTTTCCAACATCTCTTTACTAAAAAAATGTTTGAATTTTCTTCTCCTTCTTACTTAATTCTAGAATTTGGCTCTTATGGGACTCATTTAACTCGATGGCATCATCAGCAAAAATGGGCCTAGTAGGATATGGGAGAAAAGACGGAAAATGGTCAAAATTTGAAATAAATCAATCCATCTTTGAGGCTTACGGAGTATAGATGCCATAATCGCTTTCTTAGCTTGATCATAATAAAAATCAGCATTGCCTCTAATTGATACTAAATAATAATTGGAGCTCCTCACAAGTAAGGGTATAACCATTCTCCATATAGAGAATATAGGTAGCAATCATAAGAGAATATGAAAGGGGAGTGAGCTCGATAGGAAGAAGATCATAGTGATTAGCCATTGGTAGAGGACTTGATTTGGAGGAAGATAGAGCCACATCATATATGTTCGGAAGTGAGAGGAAAAACCCATTTGAGGGGGTGTGAATACGTTCATGAAGTTTAGGAACCCTAACCTTATAACCTACGAATCCGAATAGGTTTAGTATATCCTTAACGTCTTTCAAACGAGTTATCTTAGAAGGAAAAGACAAAGGGAAGGAAGAAGAAGATGACATTTCAAAATCATGAGTTGAATTATGAAAAAATGTTAAAATAAAGAGGTTTACAAAAAGAACATGTCCCTTTCTTCAATTTTAAAGAAAATCAGAACTTGAGAAAAGAATCAACTTAGCGAAAAAAGATTTTCTCATTTTCTCTCATTCTCCTTTCTTTTGTGATAACACGAGAACGTAAAAGAACAAGACAAAGAAGAGAAAATTTTATATGTGTGCCTTAGCAGAATGTTTGCCACACAAATGGAATGATGGAAAATTTTTGAATCGTTCAATCAATCGATTAAATGGCAAGAATAATGAGCACGAAAATAAAGACAGGTTTACCTAGTAAATGAAGAGATTGACATTACACCTCTATAGAGGGTCAGCCAATAGGGAAGTGACACATGTACAAGAGCATTAAATGCAAAACAAATGCTAAGACTATCTCTCTTTTTTAAAAAGAAAGAAAGGAACGGATAGAAGTTATGGGATGCAGAGACCAAAGGTAAACAAAGACAAGTCCCCACCCATATATGATCGCTGCAGACGTAGGGGCCAAGTGTTACACTCATATTTCATGAACCCAGTTGAAGGCCAAATGATGCAAGCAACAAATCAAAAGGACTACTCCTATAATCAAAGTTAGGCTACAAGAAAAGGAAGAAAAGCCGAACATGGCGAAGTCCA
Organism: Allium cepa; assembly: GCA_030765085.1. NCBI lineage: Eukaryota > Viridiplantae > Streptophyta > Magnoliopsida > Asparagales > Amaryllidaceae > Allium > Allium cepa. Next base: position 907,555,830 of record CM060937.1, read on the forward strand.
AAGAGCAATGCATTCAAAGAAGGACTTAAGACAATGATAAAGACTCAAAATACTGTGTGATCCCCTAATTTCGATGTTATAATATGATACTGAGCCTAAAAAACCTAAAGTGATTATGAGTTGTAGAAAACGACTTGCAGCACCAATACTCAAAACAACAACATGGCTCTTGAGCATGTGCAACATATTTTATCAGCATATGAAGCTATAAGGATGCATTGCAACCTCAATATTAAATGAGGATACTATGCCACAACCTTAAAGGTGTTCTGTCCAGAACTAATGAACTGCACTAGACATGTCTCGTCTTTCTGACAGCTCAAAACCAGACAATGAAAATTACGTTGGATAATCACTAATGCTTGCTCAAGTCAGGATCACGGTGGACTAAATAAGCACTAAACTTAACCCATTATTATTAAACTTTCTTGAGCCATTCCAAAAAGTGAGCCTCCACACACCCAATGACCCAATAAACTAAACTATTATTCCTAAAAGATGAAATGTTGCTAATACTTTCAAGTGTAGATCCATGCTACGCTTACAGAGGACTCTTTAATTAGTACCATGAGTTATCCAAAGCATTCCAAGGGCTATGCATAGGGTTACCCAAACAGCTCTCCACCAAGTTTGTCACTTATTAGAAAACAGCAAAGGCACAAGTGGAACATATCAAGCAACTTGCGAATATCAACATCAAGAGCAGCTCAGAGCACATTAACACAAATATTGAGCTAACAACACAGGATGGCATCAAAGTAGCTCAACTCTATTTATCGTCAGAACAATGTCAAACAAACATTGCAGACTAGGTAAGACGACTCAATTATAACCATACCCAGGGCAGTATCATGCACCACACAATTCTGCTTCGTATGAATCAACGACGCCTTAAAACAAAACAAAGTAATAACTCCTAATAGCTTCGTGGGGCAGTACACAAGTCTTCTCCCCATGGTTCGTTTGAATTTGAGTTTCTCGGCTCAATTTTGGATGTTCCCGTTTCAATTTCAAACTTCCTGCCAATGCCAGAATTCAACCGCTCAAATTATGGTCTTCCATCGAAGAAACATCAGCCATCCATGCGCACCAAACAAACGAGATGGATGGGTGACACATGGCTATGTACATCTCTACACTATAAATAGAAAATGCACTGTATTAAGAAAAGGACCTTTTTTCCGCAATTAAAGATTTTTAAGGTTAATAATGAAAATTCTGTACTCTCTGCCATTAATGCTTGTACAAGGAGTATAAAAGAAGAAAGTGATATTTTCCCTATGGGCTTAGGATTCTTTAACATCCGAACCATGTAAAAAAATTTGTATCCTTACTTTTTCTGCATTTATACCTACCTAGATTTTAGGGTTAGATTCTTTTCTACCTTTTTACTCGAATTAGACATAAAATTGAATTGACATTTTAACAAATAGTTAAAGTGCAACTATTTGATTCTGTAAGCTCCCATCAACATAATTACTACATAAAGGGAAATTTAATTTTACTTAAATCGGTTATTTTAACACACGGAAGAACGTTATAATTACTTTTGTGATCATTTGAGCCGTTGTAAAACCCAAAATTCTCATCAACAACTTTGTTTCAAATATTCCTAATTAAGATGTTTCATGAAGGGATATTGAAACATCCGTTGAGATCAAAGTGCATCAAGCTCTTCGAATGTTGAGTAGTGTTTTACTTATGGCTGCTCGGGGCTTCTAGGGGTTATGTACTCGTATTTATTGAAAAATTACATGACTCATCCAAAAGTTTCCTATTAGTTAATAACAACTTGGTCAAACAGAAATCATTAACAAATTTATCTCCTCTGTTGTATGAGGTTACTATCACGGTTAACTACAGTCGATTTAGTCAAAGTCTCTATCCAAAGTAGAATGGTTAATAACAAATGTTATTGTTGAACTACTGACTTTATTTTTAAAAAAATATAGTTAAATGTGGATAATATTGGAATGTTGGCCAATTCCAACTTCATATATCCGAAATGGTATACTTTTGACAAAGTGAACATATGTATATTATCGTTATCAATAAGTACCGCTTAAGAAAACTTGAAATTAGATTTACCAAAAAGACTTATAAATGAAGAATTCGGCTAGACTCACCACTAGCTAAGGTTATGTGTGAATGCAAGTGTTTGCACTATTCGATCCTAATCACTAGCAGAATTCACACCTTTGAGTATTACACTTATATTTGTGAATTCCTCGAAAAATCACAGATTTGATTAGTTTATAAATTAATTAAATTGGTTAAATCTAATAAATATTAGTTATTAAGTTATTTGATGTCTTTAGTGTTGTTAGTAATTATTTCGATGTATATAAAAGTTACATATATGCGTATGAATATAAGACATCAGTACATATTAATGGGGTTTGGATAGAGATAATTACTAAGATGGTTTTCTGTAATTTTTCTCCATATAGAGCCATTTATGGCCGACCGTGCTAGGGAGTGGATGAAGAGGCTTGATTGCAAATTAAATGGGAATCAAAGAAGGAAAGCTTTAATAAGGATAATAGGAAAGGTTACATTCTTCAAATTAAAATAAAATCCTTGGATTCATTTTTTCCTTCAATTGACTATCTCCTTCTCCCTTCCATTTTCATGGCCATCATCCCATGATAATTTGCTCAAAATCAACTCCAAACAAAAATAAAGACATCAGATAAAATCAGTAAGAATATGGTTCATCCAATTCCAGCAAAGTTTCCGTTGATTGGAGGAATCTTAGAAGGAATTTCAAGTCAAGGTGTCATTAATAGGCCAGATTTACATGGTCGTCCTAAATTTAGATTTATACGTATTATTTATACCATTCTTATCATAATATTGTCGTTACCCAGTGCCTTGTCTCGGCAACACGAAGGTAATTACATAGGTCAGGATTGACTGTTGATGGAAGAATGGCCACGAGATGACATCTATGTGACCAAAGTGTGATTTCCAAGCTACTATGTCTAGCCCAGGTTCAATAAGGTCGACGAATGGATATAATAGGATGTCAGGATTATGATGGTTAGCTTGGTGGAATAGGGGTCTGCATAAATGATTGATAAGTTAAAGAATATGTGGCATTCATGGGGTCGGCATATCATGTGGGTTCCATCTGGTTGGCATAAGCGAATGGGATGTGATCAAGTCGGTATATACTGGAGCTCGGGTCGGCAAAGTATGTGGAGTAGGTCAAGTCGGTATAGTGTGTAGATTGTATTGGGTTGGCATAGTGCATGATGGTGCTCAAGTCGGCATTATAAGTAGAATGGATGAGGTTGGCATGGAATATGTGGTGGACCAGATCGGCACAACGCATAGCAACGTTCGGGTCGGTATAGAGTATAAAGTCACCTGATCGGCATAAATTGTAAAGGCTATCGGGTCAGCATAGCGAGTGACATCCACCGAATCGGCATAATTGAAGGGTTCGGCAAAAATATGTGATGAGGTGATATGTTGAGAACGATTGGCACATTATAACGGTGTCGGCATTCCCGGGTCGGTATGATTGGCATAATATGTTGGGCTGAGCCTTTCTTGTTGTGGGCCCGAGTGGATAGGATGAAGGCTACCTTCATCTATAAATACAGGGATCGCGGGCCACTCTTGTGATGGTCTCTTTTCAGCTACCAAAAGAATACTCTGTCATTTTTGCAATTAGTTTCTTTTTGTTCTAACTTGTATTCAAGCTATTCCTTGTGAATTTTTGTTGTAATCAAGTGATTGATAAAGCAATAAAGAGAGCATTCAGAGCGAGCGTAGGCAATCAATGCCGAACTACTATAAATCTTGTTGTTTTTTGCGTTTTGCTTTTCTTTCTTGCAATACATATTTTTACTTCTCATTTTCCATTTAATTTCTACATTTATTTCACCACGCAAATCTATTCCTGGGTGTTAGTGACCAATTTGGTTGCTAACATTTTGGTGCTTTCACTAAGAGACTCGATTCTCGGGCTGTTTGGATCACCTTTGTTGCTACTGGATTGAGGAAATCCCCAAAGGACATCCGGGTTCATTCTCAAAAGTTTGCAGATACTATTAAGATTTTTCTAGATCTAAGCAAAGGATTCTAAGATGGTAAGGCGCACCAGATGCACCTCCCACAACGTTGACCTCAATGAAACTACTAGTGTCCAATAAGGAGGGACAAGCAACCAGCCTGCTAATGCAAATGTGGAACCCGTTGCAGCCGAAAATCCTACTGATTCTGTTATTAGGGCCGAATTGAATGACCATATAAGGGAGCTAATGGAAAGTTCCTGGGCTATATTGTCAATGCATGAGGAGTCGAAGTGAATCCAGAGAAGATTCAAGCCATATGGGATATACAAGCACCCAGAACTATTAAGCAAGTGTAAAGCCTGAAAAGGAAGGTCGTTGCCCTAAGTCATTTCATTTCCAAGGCAACCGATAAATGAGTTTCTTTCTTTGATTTGATAAGGAAGGGGAAGAAGAATTTCTATTGGACGCATGACTGTGAAGGCGCGTTCCAAGCTTTGATAAGTCATTTGGAGAGGCCTCATGTTTTGTCAAAGCTAGTAGATCATGAGGAGTTGTACATTTACTTGGCAGTATCGCTACATACCACAAGTGTCGCACTGGTTCGTAAGGGTAACCGAATCCAGAGACCGGTGTACTATGTCATTAAATAATTGACGAGGGCAGAGGGAAATTATCGGAAGATAGAGAAATTGGCGCACTGCTTTGTTATCGCATCATGCAAACTTCGCCCGTATTTCCAGGCACATCCAATCAACATCTACACCGATCAGCCTTTACGAAAGGTTTTACAATGGCCCGAGACGTCCGGGAGGCTGCTTAAGCGGAACATTGAGCTCACTTGGTTCGACACCACATATCTGCCTCGAAGGGCTATCCAGGGACAAGCACCAGCTGACTTCATAGCGAAGTTTACAGTGCAGGATGAGCCCCTCGTGAGCAGTGTAGTCCCTACTGTACGATGGAAGCTATATACCGACGGAGCATCCAATGATCATTGTTCTAACGCATGTGTTGTACTTGTAACCCCTGAGAATCGCTCGATTTGCTATGCCCTGAATCTTGATTTCCCTATTACGAAATATATTAAGCTAGCTAGAGAGCTAGGGGTGAAATATATTAAAATCTTTTGCAACTCTTAGCTGGTGGTATACCAAGTTATGGAGGACTACCAGGCAAAGGGACAACGGCTTGTCTCATATCTAACCTGAGTTCGGGAGTTATTGATGGATATGGAATACTACGACATTTCGCATATCCCGCGTGAGCAGAATAGGGAAGACGACTTGTTGGTAAAGTTCGCAAGCACTAGCGATGCTCAACAGATGGGCTTGGTTCCGGTTAAGACCTTACATAAATGGAGTATAAATGTGATGGAAGTTGATCATGTACCTGAGACGGAGCTTGAAAAGGAGTCATGGATGTTCCCATTCAAAGAGTTCATATAGCATGGAGTCTTTCCTGAGAAAAGGAACAAAAAGCGGCAAGTCCTTCGTAAAGCCTCATGGTATATTACACGAGACGAGATTATGTATCGAAAGGGATTCTCTGTTTCATGTATTTCCCATGATGAGATAAAACGGGTCCTGAAAAAGGTCGATGAAGGAGTGTATGGCGAATATACCGGGGGCAAATGTTAGCTAAAAAGATACTCCGTTATGGGTACTACTGGCCGACCGTGAATAGGGACGCCATAGATCATGTGAGACGATGTGATAAATGCTAGATATATGCAAAAGTTCTAAGAGCACCGCCGAATAAATAATGCAAATGGTCATTCCATGGCCGTTTGCGGTATGGGGAACTGATATTGTCGACTCATTGCCGATTTCCAAAGATGGTACGAGATAAGCAATTATCGCGGTTGACTACTTCACCAAGTGGGCCGAAGCGGAGCCATTATCTACGATCACAACCAAGAAAGTCATTAACTTTGTTATTCGAAACGTTATATGTTGTTTTGGTCTTCCGCGAACTATCATAGATGATAATGAAACTCAATTTGATAGTCTGAGTTCAAGGAGTTCTGTTGAAGGTATCATATTAAGAAAAGATTTGCGGTAGTTGCTCACCCTCAAGCGAATGGGCAGGTTGAAGTTGTAAATAAGATTATAAAGTCCATCTTGAAAAAGTGTTTGGAAAAGGCTAAAGGCAAGTGGGTGGACGAAATTCGTACGGTACTCTGGGCCTACAGTACCACTCATAAGTCAGCGACTAGCCATACTCCATTCGCCTTGGCTTATGAAGCCGAAGCAATCATTCCCATGGAACTTGAAGTCCCTTCCCATCGGGTGACTTACTATAATCCCAGAACAAATCAAGATCTTTTATTGGATTCATTGGACTTTATTGATGAAAAGCGTGAGGAAGCCGATTTGAGAGCGGCTGCATATCGACACTGGGTCGCCCGGTATTATAATATTAAAGTCCGACCGAGAACTTTTGAATCGGGCGACCTTATCTTGAAACGAATTTTTCCAGTCCAGTCACACATGAACCCGACATGGGAAGGGCTGTAAGTCATTGAACAAGGCTTGGAAAAGGAACTTTCAAGCTAATGATTGTTGTTGACATAACGCTTCCAAGAGCGTGGAATAGCGATTTCACCTAAACTATTTCTTTCATATTTCGGTAGAATTTGTTTTCAGTATTTGCTTTGGCGTTAGATTTTTTGATGTGTAATAGGGCACATTATTCTACCCTTATTTTTGTGATGAATAAAAGCTTGAAGCTCCCTTTGAATAAATTACTATTATTGCATGTTATGTTAAATATGTGCCAAAACTGATTGATATAGATGTATGCGATGTATGAACAGATGTGTAATGAAAAAATCTCTAAGTCTCCAGAGTGCGGATTAGAGTACTCCGAGTCCCTAGAGCATGGACTAGGGTTTAAATGACTTGAAAAAAAAATCTCTAATTCCCTGAATGTGGATTAGAGTACTCTGAGTCCCCGAAGCGTGGACTATAGTATAAACAACTCGAAAAAATCTCTAAATCCCCTAAATGCGGATTAGAGTACTCTAAGTGCCCAGAGTGTGGACTAGAGTCTAACGACTTGAAAAATATCTAATTCCCGTAGGTGCGGCTATAAGTCCCCGAAGTGCGGACTAGAGTAAAAATGACTCGAAAAAATCTCTAAATCCCATGAACGCGGATTAGAGTACACTGAGTCCCCAGAGCACGGACTAGAGTCTAAACGACTTGAGAAAATCTCTAATTCCCCCAAAGTGCGGATTAGAGTACTCTAAGTCCTCAGAGTGTGGACTATGGTATAAACGACTCGAAAAAATATCTAAATCCCTTAAATGTGGACTAGAGTATTCTGAGTCCCCGGAGCACGGAATAGAGTATAAATGGCTTAAACAATCTATGAATCCCCGGAGCATGGGCTTGAGTGTAAACTGTATTAAAAAATGTGTTTTAAGTCCATGAAGCAGGCTAAAAAGTTCTATGTATAAACAAGAGAGCTATCAACCATTCGATATCCCACGAACTCCGATCTAAGATCGATGAAAGGTATTCGAACTATTAGCGGTGGAGTACGACCGTCGAATACGATTTCGGTGTGGTATCAATGGTGACTTCCGATGAAGTCTGTAGAGGATATCTAAGATTAAGGTGATAAATTATCAATGAAACCTGGATAAATTATCATAAGCACTTTGAAAGGAAAACGTTACTCTACTATTGAAATAATTATTCGCTCGATGATTGGTTAAGGAACAAAATATTATTCATAATTCAAAATTTTCCTTACAACCCCTTCGAAGGTTCAGGGCCCATGCCCGTACATGTGCAACTAAAAAGGAAAAGAACAAGGAAAAAACAACGACGTAAATCTAACTTATTGGGACTAACTAAAATAATAGAAGACCCCAACTATTTCTTTGTCTTCCTCTCTTTCTTCGCCTTATCGAGGGTCATTTCGATCAAACGTCTTTTTCCAGACCGTTTGCTGCCTTGTGTAGAAGTACTTGAGGAAGAAGGAGGAACCGCAATAGGGGTAGACCTTCCAGAAGGGATGAATTGTAAAGGACTATGAAGAGGATCATCAACCTCCACCACATCCAGCTCACCCTTAACTTCGAGCTTTGATTTCTCTTCTTTTTCAATCTGCTTCTTTAGGCTGAACTCAACAGTGTCCTTCGAAGCACTCGTAATTAGAACATCATCATCCTCCTCCATAGGTGATGAGTCTTCAAGTTTTTCCTCATCAAGTTCCCCAATCACCTGAGCATCAGGCCCTGGGATATCAGCGGCGGCCGGAGCCTCAGCAACTTGTCCTTCTTGCTTCATGGCGACTTCACTCTTGGGAGTTAACTCAGGACCAGTATGACCTACAGAGTTTCATAAAAAGCAAATGTTAGACAACTGTTGTTTATCGAGAGCAGCAACTTTTAAATTGAATAGTGCTCGACGTGGTACCAGCATCTGGTTGACTCTCGGCAGTCATCGGGGTACTCCCTTCGATGATTTGAGACAGCATATGTGGCCTAGTCTGGGTCTATTTGGATCATAACCGACATGCTCCTCCACGGGATGAGAAGATGACATTTTAGCTAGCTGTGTATGACGAGAAGGATCCTTGGGTTCGGTTCTAAGAGAACCTACAACATCTTCTTTCTCTTGGATCGGTGCAGGAGTCTTGCCAAATTGGAGTTTAGCGGCAGCTAAGTCAGGTGGCTCACTTCCTTGGAGCACTTCCTGCACAAATGCCCCCTCATCAAGCTCTACCACTCCTAATTCCTCTTTCTTGATCCTTGTAACCATCTCCCAAGCTTCGACAATCGACTCAAGATAGCCCTCGCCTAGAAAAGTCAAGTCACGGTGAAGGAGGACTTGTGCATTGAACTCGATGATGAGTGGATCAAATAAGCAATTGATTTCCTCCTTACCGGACTTAGTCACTGCCTCGATTCGGGAGTCGGCTTCCACAAGCACTGCTCTCTTGCCCTCTTTGCGAGCGGCTTCTTTCAATGCTTCAATTTTGGAGAGTTGTTCGTCGAGCGTCATTTTCAGTTTTCTCGTTTCGACGATCTCCGTGCAATACTTTTATGACTCCTCTAGCGCCTCAACTTTCTCCTCCTTCTCCTTGGACAGTAGTTTTTCTAACTCCTCTACGCTGCAAGCTAAAATGTCTCCCTCCTTCTATAAGGAGTCCTTTTCCAAAGCCAAGGTGTCGTTGCGTTGGAGTGCATCGTTCAATTATTTTTTATGAGAAGCCTCTAGGTGATTAACTGCTTCTGCCGTCTCTTCTGCGTTCTTCTTCGCCTCGTTAAGTTGAGCTTTTAATGTGTGCAACTCAGTGCCTTAGTATTTAATAATGTCTTTATCATGGATGGCCTCCGGCTTAAGATGATCAATCTCACGTTGACGTTTAATAGAAACCTCGGAGACATTTTCGACGAAATGAATAAATGCTTCATGTTGTACATACACATCAGTCACATATGCCAGTGAGCTCTCTTTGGTAGTTCTTGGGATAGGATGTATAGCTGGGAGGAATTTAAGACCGTCAAAACAAATCTTTGGAAAGTTATCTTTAAGCTCGGCTAATTTCTCCACCGTAGTCGGATCATGGGCAGGAACTGGGGGAATTTGTCCAGATGTGATTAGCATTTTCTTACGGTGCTTACGGGATTGCTTGGTGCTGGATGATCTAGAATGTTGGTCGTGAGGAGCGTCAGATTGAGATCCTCAGCGTGTGGACTTATCTCCACTGTGCGTAGGAGGGATAGCCTGGTCGTTTTGATGCGAAGTATGTGCTTGGGATCTCCTTCTAGAGGATGAGGATGATTCTCATGAATGGTAATCTTTCATCCATCCTTCATCTCTCTCTTATCGACTTCCTAACTCAAAATCTCGACTCAAATGATGGAAGATAGAAGAGCCACGAAGGCGGTTGAAAGTGTGTAAATAAGGCATTGCACCTGTAAAAGAACCAAACGAGAACATACGAGTAGTTGCTATGACAAGAGTTAAGTGCAAGTGAATGGTGGGGTGTACGTACTCATGTGTGTCCTAGTGCACCTCCTGACGGACCAGTGATGTTTGCTTTACTCATAGGAGTTCTTTCTCCTTGATTGAGAGACTGCCTGCCTTCACCGCTTCTCGCAGGAGAGTTAAGTCCTTCGACGCCAAGGGTGGTGAAGTCATAATTCAACAAATCACTCGGAATAGAGATGATAGAAAGTCCCTTCAGCGAGCTCTCCATTTGTTGAGAAGATGAACCCTTTTTAATAGGAGTTATGACAAATTTTAGGGTCTCCTCGGTTTTCTTTTTCTTAATTCTATATGCCAAACTTTTTATCTTTTTCGGGTAAGGTTGTGATTGGCTGGTGTGTGGTGCATCAGCTGCCGACGCTTGTTCAAGGTCTGCACCTTCGTTTTTTTGCCTTGCATTTTCTGTTTCCTTTATCTCCCTTTCTTCGATGCCTTCTTGGATTCCCTCAACAGAGGCACCACAGGGTCATCTCGTTCTCTTCTTCTCTCGACGGTCACCTTCAAGATTTCTCTACTCCTTGGGAAATCGATTCTATAGCCGTTCTCTAATAGCCTGAATAGTGAGATCAGTTCGTCAGTGACGGGACATTTGATCTCTCTATCCTCCATCGAACTAGCACGGATAGCCGCAACTTCCCTGGAATATCTAATCCCTTCGAGCCGAGAGAATGCACCTGAAAGAGTTGAAAGAATTCGTATGATTAAGAAAGAAGATGTGATTTGAGTTCTTGAATTAAGGTTAGAGGCGAGGATAGTACTTACGCCCTTCCAACCACCTTCTTGCAAAGCCAGGAGGATATCGCACATAGAACCATTCTTGTTTGAACAGGGAGAGCTTATTCCATGCACACATTAGGACTTGACATTTGGGAAGGGGCTCAAGAAAGATGTATGAAGGACTGTTGATACGTCTTTTGAAGTTATAGATGTACCGGATGTCCTTGGGAGTTGGCTAATGGAATAAGACTTTCATGAAAAGAAGGAAAGTGCCATGGATAAAGGCGTGGCTGTTGGGGTGCAGTTGAGTGGGAGCAATTCCCATATATTTCAGCACTTCACGAATAAAATAATTGAAAGGTGGCACATACCCAGCCTAGCACATGAACTTATTACATGCGGTATATCCAACTGAGGGCAAATGAGGCACGTCTTTCCTCGACGGAACCAAGACACCTTCAAAAGGAATTCTGTGGATAGAGTACAATCGACGAAGAGCAGCTTCGCCAATTTCTGAAGCTTGTGAATCGGCTGGATTATTCAAGATGATGGCATCATCCACAGCATCGGGAGCTAGGTCTATAACCTATGTAGGAAGAGTTGGGACATTGGAAAAAAGGTCTGCCTACGGATTAGATGTCTCTACTACATCTCTTTGCTGGCTTGGTTCGGGCTGGTTAGACAAAGTAGCGGAGCTTGGTTTCCTATCTGATCTAGAAGACATCGTTAGAGAACGCTTTGTATAACCAGATATCTGTGTCGGCTATACTCAATAAAAAATCAATATTAAAAATAATAATATGTCCTCCCGTGTCGTGTGTGAACTAGTGCAATGGAAGGTGAAATGAATGTGAACAGGTTCAAAACTAGAAAAACGAAAGTAAAACGTCCAAGCTCAAAGGTTTTGTCTGAAGAGACCGTCATTGCTGACCATCTCGGACTACGTGAAAAGTGATCGGCAACAAAAGCTTTTGGATCAGATGTTGACGTTCCGAATTATGAAGTCCGTTATTCGAGTATGTTAGGCTAGTTTTATACTTAACTCTTATTAAATGGATTGGGAATTTGTTCGTTCAAGTTGAGTCCATTGATCCGTATATGCTAGTCATGTTATTGTTAGTCACTTTGTGCTAGGGCAAGGAAGTATGTAGATATATACTTAAATAGCATGAGTTAAAGTAGTTTTAATTTGTCAACACCAATCCCATCCATTTATGCCGATCCCTTCATCCAAACACTTTGTTGATCCCACCTTTCCTAGAAAAATACCGACCCGTTTTCTTTTTACCTCAATACGACCCCTTCCTCTCCAAACACTATACCGATCCCTCCTTTCCTAGACTATACCAAGCCCTATACCCAAAGTAGAATGCCGACCTCTTTTCTTTCTAATTCTTATGCCTGCTAAAAATGCATACCCCTTGTTTAAACAACTTACACCAACCCCATACTCTAAAATCCCTATGCTGATCGATACTAGCATACACTGAACCCTCCTAACATCCTAGCATACACCGATCCCTCTTTTTCATCTTAACCTACACTGACCCTAATTCTGCCGACCCCATCTTCTACCTCTTCATCAACGAACCCATTTCCTTCTCCTTCATTTTCCTTCTTTTTCTCCTATTCCTCCATCCTCTTGCCTCACATGTGCATCCCTACGAAACCCATCCATCTATATGCCTAAAACATCACTCGAACTTGACAGAGCTCAAAAACGATGACCCAACAACAGAAACGAGGAAGGAATTATACCTATTTGATTTTGATCGCAAGGTCATAACTTGATTAAAAGAAAATTTACGCTAATGGAGGTCAAGAGTTGATCTTGCGATTGAATTTGTGTTAAAGGAGAGAGGTTTCAAGCTTTCTTAGGAGCGGTCAGTTAGGAAGAGAGGAATGAACAAAGTTGTAGGCATTGGGAAGATAGAGTAAAAGAGAAGAGAGAGAAGGGGTGGGCTTTTATATGGGTGATGGAAGAATATGAACCGGTCACTCCAAGTGACTTGGTCATAGGTTGGAAAAGGGAGGTCGGCCTCGAGCCTTGTTGACCCCTAACGGAGCATAGTGACTATGGGCCAACATACAAAGATGCCAACCCCTCAAATAATAATAATAATAACAATAATAATAATAATAAATATATAATTAAATAATAAATAATAGTGGTAAAATGAGTATATATATTGTAAACAATGAAGGGGAAAGGAGGATACGCTTGAATGGTGGATGTTCATGAGATTAAAAAAGTTTTTATGAATTCAACCTTTGAAAGATTAAGCCGGGAAAACTTGAGGGCTTCATATGACTAGATTTGTGCATTCTAATGTGATAAGACTCCATCGAAGATTGATAAGAAACAGCGATTGACCAAAGACTTGAATAAACTTGCTTTCGGGAACTTGGACCTTTCTCCGATTCAAAGCACGTTGTGTTATTCACAATCACATCTTGGGGGAAAAATGTTACCCGGTGCCTTGGCCCGGCTACACAAAGGTAATTATAGAGGTCAAAATTGAATATTGATGGAAGAATGGCCATGAGATGACATCTATGTGACAAAAGTGTGATTTCCAAGAAACTATGTCTAGCCCAGGGACAATAAGGTCGACGAATGGATGGAACAAGATGTTAGGATTATGATGGTTAGCTTCATGGAATAAGGGTCGGCATAAAAGATTAATAAGTTGAAGAATATGTGGCATTCATGAGGTCGGCAAATCAAGTGGGTTACATCGGGTCGGCATAAGCGAATGGGATGTGATAAAGTCGGCATATAGTGGAGCATGGGTTGGCAAAGTATGTGGAATATGTCAGGTCAACATAGTGTTCAGATAGTATTGGGTCGTCATAGTGCATGATGGTGCTCGGGTCGGCATTACAAGTAGAATGGAAGAAGTCGGCATGGAATATGTGGTGGACCGGGTCAGCACAACACATGGCAACATTTGGGTCGGTATAGAGTATATAGGTCACCGGGTCGGCATAAAGTGTGAAGGCCATCGAGTTGGCATAATGAGTGACATCCACCAGATCGGCATACTTGAAGGGTTCGGCAAGAATATGTGATGAGGTGATACGTTGAGAACGATCAGCACATTATAATGGGGTCAGCATTCCTAAGTGGATATGATTGGCATAGTATATTAGGCTAAGCCTTTCTTGTTGTAGGCCCGAATGGTCAAGCTAAAGGCTGCCTTCACCTATAAATACAGGGGCATGGGTCTACTTTTCGGGGGATTTCTTTTCAGCTACCAAGGGAATAAATACTCTACCATTTTTGCAACTAGTTTCTCTTTGTTCTAACTGTAGGATCGTTTTCACCCCAGAGAGGGGTGAATAGGATGATGCTAATAATAATTAAAATTAATGTAGAAATAAAAATAATAACAAAAAGTATTGCAGTAAATATCACACACAGATTTACACAGCTTCAGCAATAACCCGCCTACGTGCTGCCCCAAGGTTTCTACTAGAAATTAAGTAGTCAGTCGCTTACAAGCACACGTAAACTTGCGACACCTGCTTACTTGACTAACCTAACTCTAAGCTCAAAACTCTGCCACAATTCATCCATTGAGTTGTGAATTTTCAAATTATACCCCATAGTTTGTACCTAGTTACACAACTAGAATTTACACAATTTTAAAATAGAAAATTACACAATAAACTAAACTAAAACAAAAACCTTATTTTATATGCTAAGTCCAATATAAATAAAAAGCGATTGACCTAATAATTTCAAAACGTCTTCCCTTTATTTTCAATTCGTATGTGCTGGCCGTTCCCTTTTGCTTCTCTTCAAAACTTAGGGTTTCTAGAAATTGAAGATGTCGATCAAATTTATCGATTGAAGTGATGATTTTGTGTTGAATTGCTTCTTCAATCGATTTCCTTGCTTTGTTCGCTTACGGCTGCTCCATTTGTGTCGAGCTCGAATGATGTTGTGAATTGGTATGTGATTTTCCTTTATCGATTATTGATTATGCTCGACTTATTATTTTTCTACCGATGATGAGTTTGGGAATTTATAGGGAATGAAACCCTATTTTATCTTTCGTTTAATTTGGTTTGGATTCTTCAAAAAATTTGTTTGGCCATTTGATTTTTTCTTGAATGCTTGTGATGTATTCTGACTAGTTCATTTGTATACACATTATTCCACATGTCACTGATAAATTTGAACTTGCTTGAGTTGGTTCCCTTCCTTGCTCATTTGACTTCAGCATTTGAATTTTTATAGATAATATATTGGGTTAATTGTGATTGACTTGTTCATCATTGACTTGCTAGCAATTTTCGAACTGCTACTGACAATTGTTGAACACTTCAACAGTGTTTTGATTAACCATGGCTTCAATTGATAATTTTTTATTTCCCATTACACTTTGAAACTGCTTCTTGACTTGTTCGAACTATTACTATTAATAACTGTAAACATAAAAACTGCTTCATTGTTACACACATCTAACCTGCTTCACTGTCTTGTTTTTGATATGTCATCTCCATACGTATATAGATGTATATGTGTGTGTGATGGCTCGACATCAATTCTGGTTGTATTGTTGTTTTTCTCGCACACATCCACATCGGTCAGTTTTCTTCGAATTAAATTTTCCTCATGTTTTTTTGTGCACTTCCAATTGCTGTGTTAATAAACTTGGTTGAATCTGTTATCATGTGATCTGGTCGTGTTGCATTATATGGTGGTTTGTCTTCATATGTACATGTTTGGAGTTATTATTTTGATCTTGTTATAGTCTGTCTCCAGTTGCTTCATGTTCGGTTGCAATTAAGTCTTCATGCTGCACTTGGTTCTGGTCTGGCTTGATTTGTGTTGTGGTGTTCATGTTTCACTTGGTTCTAGTCTCCACTATTTTGATTGAGGCCGTTGTCATTGCCATCTGGTTGCATATTTATTAGTGCATTGTGGTCTGTTCTGGTTGCTTTTGAATATGATTCATTTGTATACATGTTGTCATGTGGTCTTGAAGTCTGATCGGATGCACTTTGGTGTTGTATTTTGGTTTGTTACTCCATATATGTATACATGTGTGCATACGTGTAATATGTTGATGTTTCCCTCTAAGTTGTTGTCTTGTTGTATTCCTTTTGCCTTTTGTGCCATTTGATGTTTGGTTCGATATGAACCTGCTTGCATGAGGACTTGTTATTCTTTTGTTGTATTCACCTCTTCGTACATATATGCAGCCCTTAACTGTTGTGTCTGGTTGTATGGTTACACATGGTTGGTCTGCACTTTGTATATGAGTCTATTGTCATGTTCATGTTATCTTGACCCATTGGCTTATTGAGTTCATTGTTCACTTGATCCAAGTCTGGTCTTGTTACCATTGTGTTCACCAAATCTTATGAATTTGGTCTGTAGGGTATTGCTCCACTGGCTTGTTGTTTTTGAGTTCCTGAAGCTTGTTGCCTTTGTTGCTTCTGACCATTTCATTGAACATGTTCACTTGAGTCTGTACTGTTCGTTTGCTTTTAGTTCCATGGTTTGCATCCTTGTACTTGATCATTCTGTGATGTTTTGTTTTTATATTGCACCTGAGTTGAATCCAGCTTTTGCTTGGGTTTGACCTTGTGCTTACCTGTCCCTATGGTTTTAACAAGCAAGTGTATATCGGTGTGCACAACCTTGTAGCATGTACAGTGATACACTGTGCATGTCACAAGTTGTTCGTGTAAGATGAATTAACAAAAATGAGGATGAACAACCCAAATAACTGAGGCAAATAATATTTTCATAACACACACTTCATTATGAACTGCAAAATATATTTTTCAATTTTACTGCGTTAGTGTTTATTTGCAGATAGTCCAGATGTTGAATAGAGGCTGGAGCAGAGTTGAAGATTAAATACGAGTGATGAGTGAATATATGTAGTGAGGGTAAAATTGTAGGGTGAAAAATGTGTTGTAATTGAAATTGTATTATAATTGAAAATGTGTAAATGAAGTGAGATCACTACTACAAAACAGGCCATTTGCATCGGTTGTTTACCCCCCTTTTGCATCAGTTCAACAACTGATGGATATGCAACCGATGCAACAGGCTTAACACTTTTGCATCAGTTCTGAAACTGATGCAAAAAGGTCCTTTTTGCATCGGTTCTTACTAACAACTGATGCAAAATATCATGGTTGGTTGCTTGGACACAGCCCCCATGTTACATCGGTTGTAATGAAAACCGATGCAACTAATCCCTCTATTGCATCGGTTTTTTATAACAACCGATGCAAACTAAGCCCTCTATTGCATCGACTATTTATACCTGATGCAAAAAAAACCATTCTCAGATACCATTATTACAGTACTCAAACAGACTATATATATATTATTGATTATAACAAACAATTATTGCATGCAATATTACTATCATTCAAAATTAAATTTGATGGCAAATACATAATCAGATTTAATAATTCTACAAAAGAATGAAAAACATAAATAAATTCTACGGTACATAATCAGACAGTGTAGTAAAAAAATAAATGCAGCGTGTTATATGTAGACATACAAAAATACATATTCCAAATTTTCTTAAAAAGCTCAGACAAAAACAACACTAAAGCCGAAAGCAGCTAAATCTAAGATTCAAGGCATGACACATTTGTCATGAATACAAGCCATAAGGTCACATAACGTTCCAGCATTGACGATGTAATGCCCAGCATAAGATTCTCCAGTTAATAGTATGCAACTGGATAAGTCCACAAGCTGAAGAGCCAGCGAAGTCCCCCGGTTAATAGTCATTTGGGTTTTATTAAATATTCTCATACGAGGGAGCTTCTCAAGCAATTTTCCAGTTTTATACTTGAATGATTTTATATAAACAATTTTAGTTCCTAGCAAGGCAACATAGTCATAAAATAGTACAAGTACAAATGATCACCTCAGCAGATAGAGCTCGCAACTCCTGATCACGAGCAGCTAAAAGATGAGCAAGATCAACCTGTATAGATAAGTAACTACTTCTTTTTAAATAAATTCATGTTTGGGTGCTATACAAATGCAAAAATAAGCCAAAATCACTCAAGCTCATAGTAAGAAGCTAAGTCGTAACATTTGTGTCAACCATTCACTGTTTTTACTTTTATTTTACATGTTATTAACCATTGTATATTTTACGTGTTGCCAACTAAAATAATACTACTTAGCACATGGTAGGAGCATGATATGTTAGTATCATGGATCTACTACAATTTCAAGAAAGGCAGTAACAATGTCTCAAATCAAATTCATGATAATGTTAATCGAAAAACATAAAAATAAAATCATATATACATGAGGGGTACTGCCATCATCAGATCGTTGGTACTTGCTCAGGCTTTCCTGTAAACGAAGAACCTGAAAAAGAAAAATGCATCAGACTTGCATTCCAACAAACTAATATATCATACAGAAAAATCTACCAAATTGTCCTATGTATACCTCCTCGCTTAAATAATGAAGGTTTTCCCTTTGATACTGCAGCAGAGCCATTTGTTGATCAGACAGACAACCACCATCATGGTATCTAGTAGAAACGATCCCAAATTCGTTATTCATTATAAGTTGGCATTAGCAAATTACATCGTCAGCGTACGGTCGGCGGTGATATTTTCTTTGGTGAACCCTGCTTGCAAAAGCTGGGATGTAATGCCCAGCATAAGATTCTCCAGTTATGTAGAAGTCATTTTCCACAAGTTCTGGATGCTCCTTGAAAAATGCCTGACAAATTATTTCAAGGGGAAATCCATTATTAGGACATAGCTTACTCCAGTCAACAGAACTCTAAACATAGATGGAACCATGAATTTCTATCGCCTCAAGTAACTAAAGACGAATGTCGGTATTTGCAATAAAATTATGAAAAATATTTGGTTTACAGATAATTTATACACATCTATTATCATCCTATGTAACAATGATTTGCAACAAAGAAGTCATTTACACATACACTACATAGTCATCCTATGTAACAATGATTTGGTTGTTTAGGGTTGCTAACAGAAACTAGTTTAACTGTCAATATTAGAAAAGAACAAAAGTTATGTTTCATACTCATCTATATATCAAGTGCCCAAACAGAATGAGTCAGGGCTAGAACAAGAAATACATATATCCTACTTCATGTTTTTGCTTTTGGTTTTGGTGAACATATATTTAACATAATGCAAACTAAATTATTACTAAACATCAACCAAGTAAAAATTTAAAAGGACCAAGAAGAAAATATTGTCAGTAATAGTTTAATATTCTAAGCATTTCAGCAGATTAAAGTTCTAGTACCTGATCATAATGCATGAGTACTGTGTGATTTATCACCAAAATAATTACTTAAGGGAAATAAAAATTATGCATATTAAGGATTCAAATCGGCTTACTTGAAGAAAATCATATAGGTCATTGCTCACTCCCTGCTCATTATGACAAGTATCACGATTGTCGGAACTGTAGCTGAAACCAGTTCCAGTAGGCTGATCCACATAAATCAGATTTGATGCCTAGATAAATTCATGATAATATTAGCCATTGATGTCACATATTATGAATTTAATTACCATATCTTAGTGCAGAAGAGTAGAAAGTTGGGTTAGGATGATCTTAAAGTCAACTTTACAGCATAGGAACAAAATATGGAGTTCTATGTTCTAAAGAAATTCGGTAACTATGTACTTCTCATGTCCATTGTTTGATCGTACTTGTCAACTGACGCGTGCTAACGGACTAAACAATTATCTTTAACAAAGTAGTGATCATATAATAAACGTTAAACAGAAAATTGTTAAAAATACCTGATCCCAATCAAAGTTATTCCAGACAAGTGATAAGTTATTTGCAATGTTGAAAGGCCCATTCTCATATAACACAGCTAACTCGCTACTGCAACCTGGTCCACCAGTTAGCCAAAACACAACCGGGTCCTTCTTGCTATGCCTTGATTCAAAGAAAAAATAGAACATCCTACAGAGAACAAAATCATTCATCAAATTATGTACTCAAACTTTCAGAAGCTACAGGTAGCATACAAGTTGAAAAATAAACCTCTAATATCAGAAGAATCAAGTGTCATTAATGAAATTCCCATTTCTTCTGTTTTATATATATATATACTACAATAGTAAACTAAAAAGCGAAAGTGCATTCATCTGCAACTCAATTCAAGTTTAAAGTGCCAGTAATGTCAACAAGCAATTTACTGCACCGGCATGCTAAAACACAGTATTTTAAAACCAACTTAACTAAATTCCCAATTCATGCATATGCACGAACACACCTGAAGTGCAAATTTATAATTTTCCAAATCCAACTGTTTAGTTCCTTGTGTGGTATATTCACAAGCAAACAATTACCATACTTTTGCACATGCAACACAATAGAATTATATCGACTGTAAACGAAAATCAATTTTATCTTTGGTTTTAAGCAAATAAACTCACATAGCACCTTTGAATCCTAGACACCAACCCACCCAAAACCATTAAATACAATTCTAGAAAATTACACAAACTCTGACCTTGCATCATGAGTATTTGTCAAGTTTTATCCATTCTTGATACTAATGAAGAGAAGTGCAGCTAGGTTGAGCTGAGAGTAGACAAATCTTGTTGTTACTCTGCAAAATCATAATAATATTAATCTCCCGTTTTAAGTTGCAACATAGAGAGTCGGCTAGGGAAAATGAACTTACATTTTCTTTTTTCAAAGTTTAAAAATAAATAGTTCTAAAGATCAAAAACAATGACAGTGGACATGGGAATCCAACTACTAAGTTGGGAGAATAAGGTATGGTGCTAAGAGGATGTGAGCTCAATTTAGACATCAATCCTATGTCTCTTCTATATATTATAGTGATATATTAAATATGACTCATTATACTACAATATTATCAAAACCATATGCTTGAATTTGTTCACCTTTACTATTTATAATTTGGCTATCTGGTTCACTCAATAAGGATCTAGAGCCGATACAACCACTAAAAAATAATTAGAACCTAAGAATCACATCTTAACGAAAGAATGTAGGTATGCTGGTGTGGTGTATATGCTATAGAAAACTCTGGGAAGTTACGTTTCTTTGATATTACATGGTTTTCATATTCAATATAATTGAGACTGCACTGTCACAACCACAACTCCAAAACTCCGCTTAATCATACCCATAATATGGAACTGAATCATACCAAAACTCTAAAGTCGAAGATCAATCCCATAAATATACCCACAGGGATTCCAATTAAGTAATATGTTCCAATGTTTACATATGCGACCATTGCTTGCCATCCTGAACCAACAGCCACACCTGAAAAAACAGTAAATATTGTACTTTATAATCAGCATATGTTATGCACGCATTTATGTGACAGTTGATAAGAACAATGGTTATGGACTTGCAGTAATACATGGATATGTATGTGGTTATTTCACTTCCGATAACTGCATTATATAGTATATACAAGTAAAGGAAATTTAGTTGCATTGAAGAAGTACTTACCAGAAAGAACAGGTTGAACGCTGTTTAATAGAATTGTTAATGCCAACAAAACTGAAATATTGTCTACAGCATCAAGCACCTCTGAGCTCGTTGTGAAAATAAGAGCAAATTTATCACGAAGAACAATCACCAATATGCAGAAGAATACACCGATTGCGGTAGAGTTCAGAACAGAGACAATGGTAGCAAATCTTGCATTTTTTCCATTTCCAGCACCGAGTTCATTTGCAACGCGCACTCTGCTCAGGGGAAATAAAGTTACTAATCATTAGGGTGATGATGATGCATTTTAACTAATGCTGCGAATGTTTCTCCGAATGTACTGATGTTGCGAATGTTTCTCCGAATTTCCAACTAGCAGGCGCAACATTGTAAGCAGTCTTGATCCTCCCATCATCAGTCTGAACCCT
The DNA here is from genome assembly GCA_030765085.1 of Allium cepa. Classification (NCBI taxonomy): domain Eukaryota; kingdom Viridiplantae; phylum Streptophyta; class Magnoliopsida; order Asparagales; family Amaryllidaceae; genus Allium; species Allium cepa. Next base: position 907,577,488 of record CM060937.1, read on the forward strand.
AAAGGACAAGCTCTGACCATTTAGGTAAGAATTGCTCTGCCAATTCATTCCCCAATTTCTGCTCATTATTTGCCAGTTTGTTTTTGATCCTTTGATCCACATGTTTGTGATTTCCCAGTGCCTGCTACATTAGTAACTACGACTAGCTCGAAGTAGTTTCGTCCATTTATTGTGAACCTCATGCCTCCTGCTCTACCGCATTTAGCCCTGGATTTAGATGAACACAATTAGCAAAGGCAATATGGTGAATTTGTGATTCTTAAGCTCTTTTGCATAATTAATCACTTATAGGTGCTAATTATGTTACTATAGCAATTACCTTCTGTAATTTACAGGCACGATTCCTCCTCTATATACGGTTATCGTCTCCCAAGCAGGTTGAGCCATATCAAAATGTTTTCTTGGAGGGTTGCACCACTCACCATTATCATTTGGAAGATTATAATTTGGAGGACAAAAGTTGGTAGCTGTATCTGTAATGGATGTTCCCCTTTTGCACCATCGCGACTTACTTGCATCACATACTACTAGGAAGCACGCACCACATGATGCCCCACTATTGAAAAGTGCAGTACTTAGTGCTGCATTTTTCACACCATAGCCATCTCTGTACAGGTTTCCATATCCACAAGCTCCACCTGCATTTGTCCAGTTTATTCAATATTTTGAACTTAAGTGGCAAAATTTTGACAATGGTATTTGCGCGCTAATGTCTTGCATTTTCATGTCTTGTTAGTCTAAAAATAAAAATTACATAATTGATTTTTATAGTACTCACCCATAGTGCCAGTGGCATCACTTCCGCCATAAAAAGTTGCGGAAGCAGGAGTCCATGTCCATTGCGCAGTCGATTCGGTAATCTCAAAAGTGAACAATGTCAAAAGAATGAGTAATGCACCTCCAAATATAATAGCCATCTATAACTTACACAATGTTTTTTTTAGAGGATTTATTTTCTATGTTAAGCTTCTGCTCATTTGCAGCTACTTATAATGCCGAGTATTATTAGAATATTTTCATTCGGTTGACTGAACAAACTAATGGGATATTTTTTATACAGCATATTTCCATTGACTTCATGCTCAACTCAAACTTCAAATGGTTTCGGGAGGATGTTTGGTTGCCGTCATTTATGGATAACAAGGTACATATTGGTACTTGACAAAAGAGAAAACGTTTCACCAAGTCAATCAATTTTTAATTATTTTGTTAGTTAGAAGTAACATGCATTTGCATGTTGCAAATTGGCAGCTAATTTGTTGTTTTCTTTCAACCAATGGCCATGAAAAAAACATATCTTGGAAAATTGGAGGGTTCAGTAGAAACTGGTTATAGAGAAACCGCTTTATGGTAACTATAAATTTCTCATTCTAATTTCAGTTCATTGCGTACAGTTGCACAATATTCACATTACATACCTTTATATAATTCTTATTTCCCACCAAGGGTTTATATGCTCACTTGTCAAGAATCAGTTTGAACAATGGCACAACCAAAGACACGAGAGCCCAAACTAAAGCCCGAAGTCTTAACTGACTAGGTAAACTCATGTTAGTCATTTCTATAGCATTAGATAATAAAAATTGGGTTACATCTATTGCTTATGAGATGGTATAAAGTAGAGAGTGGCTGGAGTTGTGTAGTAGGGAGGTTTGGTCTGTGTGGATGGAGTGGTGTAGTTGCGGCTGTGGTAAGTAGTGAATAAGAATGGTAGTGATGTTTGCAAAGATGAATAAGCAGTGAATGAACTGTGAATGAACTGCAGCTATGTGAACTGTGAATGTGTGCTGCAAGTTGTATGTCAGAGGTAGGTAAGTGAAAGTGGAAGTGAGTGGGAGTGGTAATGCTTGCAGAGGATTGTTGACTGGGTTAATGTGAAGTATGGCTGTTGTAGGAAGAGGTTGATGGTATTTGTGGCAAGCAATTAGCATTGATGCAAACATTTCCAAAAGCAATTTCTGAAAGCTTGTATTACATAAAATATGTGTCTACACCAAGCAATCATATTCTGGTATGCATTAAGCAAGAACTAGGCCAACGACAATGTATTGATTGTCTTTAGGATTAATGTGTTTTCTACTTAAGTACCATTGCATAAAAAGTTCATATGATTTTAATAATAAATAAGGACACAAAGCTAAATACTTCTACACATTTATAATAATAAAATAACATATCAATAATTATAAAGGATGCAAAACCTGAAGAAATTCCAGCAGCAGATCCAGAAGCCAGAAGGCAACACAACAGACTCAAACATTCCATCTTCCCTTCTACTCGTTCCCCTCTTTAACCGGACATAAGAAGATGATGCTTTCTTCTTCGCACTCTGATGATGAAACAAATTGCTCAACATAACCACTGAACCATTAGGATTCATATCCATATCAAACAACAGTTCCTCACAATCTCCAATCTTACTATCCACAACTGCAAATTCAATGTTCTTGAACTCTTTTATCATTTCACAAAGCTCTCCTCCAACTTTGAAGTTTGCCTCATCTCCGAGCCCAAATCCTTCCAGTTGTGACTTCATTTGGTTAGCGGCATTTTGAGCACTGCACATGCAAATCAGACGACCACCAGTATATTTTGCAGCGATTGCTAATGCTAAAGTTGAAGGAGATAATCCTTCCTCGGAAGTGACATTCACCATTAGCTTTGCTTGGTTTCCTGCAGCTAGTGCTGATATGTACTCTACGCATTTAGGTTCCACAAGCGTGTTGCTGCTATTTACTGTAAACTGCTTGCTCTTGAAATCGCATATCAAAATCATCTGCCATAGTAAACCTGACCGAAATTTCGAAATGATCTGTTTTAGGTAATCGAAATTTCGAAATGATCTGATTTAGGTAATCGAAATTTCGAAACGATCTATTTTAGGTTATGAAGTGAGATTACTTTTGAAGAAGAAGAAGAGTTGAAGGAGAGACCTCGGCGACTTTAGATTTTGATTTGGGGTTGAAAGCGGTAAGGAAACTAATATAATTGAAAATTTGGGGGAGGGGCGCCTAAATTTGGGTCCAATAGCATCGGCTGCAAAAAATTGATGCAAACATAGGTAGTTGCACCGGTTGTAAATAAAACTGATGCAACTAACACTATTTGCATCGGTGTACTTTCTTCGGTTGTTGCCGATAACCGATGCAAATTATATTTTTGTATTATCTACTGCTTTCCACATACCAAATGCACCGGTTGGTAAAACGTAACCGATGCAAATACTTCTATTTGCATCAGTTGTGGTAACAACCGATGCAAATAAGGCGAAGCAACATGCGTATTTTGTACTAGTGGATATTTATTTTATTCAACAAATATTTATTTAATTATCTAATTATGTGGAGAAATAAAATAATACAATAACAAATACATTTAAACTAATATATATGTGTGTGTGTGTGTGTGTGTGTGTTTATCATCAAAGAAAAATCATAGGCTATTGTATTCTACATTAACTTGTATTCAAGCTATTTCTTGTGAATTGTAACTGTAATCAAGTGATTGATAAAGCAAAAAAAAGAGCATTCAAAGTGGACATAGGCAGTCAACGCTGAACCACTATAAATCCTGTTGTTTTAGCTTTTTGCTATTATTTCTTGTAATTCATATTGTTACTTCTTATTTTCTATTTAATTCCTTCATTTATTTCACCACTCAAATCTATTCTTGGATGTTAGTAACCAATTTGGTTGCTAACAATTATATAGATATTATTGTCTCATCTTTATTTAGAATCAATGTTATATTCTAGACAACTAATTGGTTGATTTGTTTGTTTGTTTTTTTGAAATGGTACTTTATATACAACAAATCATTGGGAAAACATATTCGATGTCAATAAACATTCGAAAGCAAGTTTCGAACTTGTGACCTCTTCCACCAAAGCCGAATCAATTAACCACTTGGACAATGGTGCTTTTCAATTGGTTGATTTGTTTTGATAGGAAGTTGATTTGTTTTGATTTAATATAATAGCCTAAAACCAAAATACATATATGTTTAAAATTATGTTGTTAGCCATGAATATGTTTTTAGTAAATATGTAATAACTTTCTAGACATAGTCTGTAATTCTTGTAATTCAATTATTTAATTTTGAACTTTGATCATTTAGAAACATAAAATTCATTAATCTCTTACTTAACCCATCATATGTATTTTGACTTCAAACTTTTAATTGGCTTAAAATGAAAAGGGGTATTTTGCAAAAGGTGCATTTACATAATTTCATACATACATACATACATACATACATACATATATATATTTGTATGTATGTATGTATATTTGTGTATGTATGTAGGTATATATTTATGTATGTGTGTGTGTGTGTGTGTGTATATGTATGTATGTATGTATGCGTGTGTGTGTGTGTATGTATGTCTCTGTGTGGTTTTGTTTTTAAGTGCTTGTAGATGAATTAAACAATTTAACGCAACATGTGTATATATTTTGAACTAATTGAAAATTATTTTAATCTTATTATTACATATGTATGTTTATATGTGTGTGTGTGTGTAATACTAATAAAAAGTCAACTAAGATAATATACATTAATTAATTTAATCCAGATCTGAATTTAAATAAATTCAATAAATCAAACTTAGCTCACTTAATCTACAATTTGGAATTTGTAAATTTAATTCAATCAACTATGATCAATATTATCATTTCATCTTTTATGTTATGTATTTTAAAAATATTTTACATCCACGTATATGTATCTTCAATAAATAATTAAATTAAGGTAATCAATGTATATATAAATGATGTATGTATATATGGTAGATATAAATCACAATATCTTCATATGCATATACTAACATTTTCATTGTTTTTCATATTATCATGTCATACCTTATGTGTGTATACATATTGGATGTAGTAGTCCATATATAAATCATTATTTGGTTGGAAACACATGGAAGGATATGGTCTAATTATCGGACCTAAAATTAAAGGAAAGTTTTAAAAGATAGAAATGAAATGGTTTCCTTCTCTAAATGAAACAAAACTTCCTTATCCATTTGTTTGATTTTAATTCAGTTTATTCATCTATGCTCGACCACTCCCTCCTCTACCTCTTTTGACTGTATATTCACACTAAACATATTCAATTAATTGGCTTAGTTAAGTAATTAAAAAAGTATTCAAATAAAATATGATCTTCTTAAAAACAACCGGATTGGATTTATTGTTGGAAATTAGACTTTATAGGTCTACTAAGATCCAATTAGAGAAAAAAATTTGAAATTTAACTATTTCACACAATGCAAATCGGAATGGATTCTTTCACAGGTTACCTCATTCACTTACACTTACCTATGTATTATATGCTCATATACACTACACAACTATACTTAGATTTTGGTGTGTATATATGGATATTTTATACCCATATATTAACATCATATAAATTTAAATATGTTTTAAGACTTAATGAGAATATTGAAAATAACACGGCCTAACCGTAACCTTTCAAATACCTTTCAATGCATTAAATATGATTTAATGCATCAATTTATTAGCATTAATACACCTAGTATAACCTTCAATGCATTAAATGTGATTTAATGCGTCAATTTATTAGCATTGATACACTATAAGATCCAGTCGTTTAAATTAATTGGATAGTTTTTTGATATTTGGCCCAAATTATTTGCCATTCAATGCATTTAATCCAACAGATTACTTACTTAAACACATCAATACTACTAGTTATATATGTATAATATGTGATGTACACATAATATTGTAATGTAGTTGAATTGAAGTGAACTTATATGTTCACGTAGCATTTTACCTTGTTTTCAGCAAGATGGCATTTAAAAATTGGGTTGTTCACTTATATCTTTGTTGTTAAATTTGTCAAAGTTATCTTGACCACATCTTTATATATGTGGTAATATAGTATACTTGAATATGAACATATGGTTCAGTACATGAAGTTAAAATGATATTTTTAATAAGATGAATGAGTGTACGTGTTTAAAAGAGAAGCCAACAAAAATTTACAATTTGAAATGATTCAAAATGAAGTAAAATTGATATATTGTTTCATATATATACTCTTAGTATGGATCTTCGTGGATTCCAGCAATAAGAGTATCCACTGACTCCTTAGTCTAAAGCTCAATGGCAATCCCATCCACAAATTTTTTGCCTTTCGCTCAAAAAGTTTAGCTCGGCCCTTCTCAAGAGCTTACAAGTCATACGTGTCGAATAATTGTTCGATAACATCATGTGAGTCAAAGAATTGTTCAATAAAGTCGTACGAGTCAAATTATTGTTCAATAATGTGTTGTCTGAACAAGTTTAGCTCGAACTTACTCTACTTTTTTCAAAGTCAACAAGTTCATCTGTGACTTTTTACAAGTGATGATTTAATGGTATTGGACTTTCGGGCAATGAAAAAATGGATACAAGACTCCTAAATGATCGAGTGCAATATGATATGAAGAAAAGTGGAGAAAAAAAGGTTAGGTACATTGATCTGTATCAATCCATGACATAGATTAGTTCTGATCCATAACTTCACCAATTATCAATGAACTCTTGATGTAATCTAGCTTTGCAGAATGGAACAAGATTTAGATATGAATCGTTTGTTGATCGACGGACAAATGAAATGTAAACAAAGCAAAACAGGAAGGATAAATCTATCTATCGTTGCTAATCCAAGTTATGTATTGATACTGATTGATTTAGAGAGTCAAATCCTTGCATAATATATCTCCTACACTTGTGGATCTAGCAGATATTTTTGATGACTTTTCAAATAGAAGATCTCATCTTTGGAGCTCTGTTTCATCCCCCTACACCTATAAATACAAAGCAACATCAAACAAGCTTAGATTTTGACGACTTATGGATCGAACAAATTTTCGCCAAGGGGAAGTTCTGTCATTTTCTAATCCTAAATCAAACTTAGGTTTGAAATTTTTAATGCAGTGACCTATGGATACTAGAGAAATAAATAATAAAATCAAATTGTAGTGGAAACAGACAAATGTCGAACCACTATAAATAATTGTGTTGCTTCTTGTTTTCCTTGCATTTATCTTCATATTATACATATTTTTCTTATTTTACAGATCTAGATCGAAGATTCTAAAGTTAGAACTCATAAATTACTTAAATTAGAGGTTAAATCTACAATAAAACTATCATCAATGATCGTTGAATTGTTGATTCTTCATAGCCTCTTTAGTGTTGTTAGGCCAATTTAAGGCTAACGTGTATGAAACACAAAATACAAAAGCGACAAACATTAGAATTAACGATTGGAATATTTTTCAAATTCAAACCGAAAATATATTAATATTATTATGAAAAGAAAATTATTATTACTACACAAAAATGAGCTTTTCGTCCCAAGGAATTAGTGCAAAAGTAAGAAATGATGGGAAGGTTAATAAAAGTACATAAAATTGCATGACCTATGCACTAAAGGAAGCTCTACATGAGCTAATTTCCCTGCCCTAGCTAAATATGATACCAATCTGAATGATTCGATGAACAATGTACCCTCTCTTCCTACCACTTCTAGGCTGGTTAGGGACATAAAGAATAGGGATGGGCCTTACAGTGCGTTGTTTGTGCATGAGTAGAACTAATGGCCTATGCATGATTTGGAGAGTGAGTGACCATGTATTCACCAGACTCTGCAAAATAAACATCCTGAGTTGAAACTGAAAAATGTACACAACTAAAATTAGAGGTGGGCATACCAGACCGCTATATGAAACCGTCCGCACCGAACCGTAAAAACGGTACGAAAATCCACACCGAATCTTCTAATCAAAGCAAATACATCAAACCGAAGCAACCCTCATCGATACGGTTCAGTTGCGGTTTGAACGATTGCACTAACCATATTAAACCAGACCGACAAAATATTTACAATGGTAATCTTATGTTCAAAATATAAGAAACTTCTATCTTATTTTAGATTCTAACGATGTATATTCAATTTTTAGCGTATGTTATTATATTGATAATATTCACTATCATAAAGGAAGAGGTTATAGTTTTGGTATAATATTTTTCATCTCATTTTTTTAGGTAAATGCTAATTATAATCTTATTCTAGTCATCTTCTGTGATGATTATGCATTGATTAATGCTGATGTTTGGTTAGTCTACTAAGAAAAATCTCACTTGTAGCTAAATGTCAAACTGAAATATTCATAAAGTTAAGCACTAATCTTTCATTTTAATATAATATTGTGTGTTTTAACCTTTAACTGTAAAAGCTTCACACGGTTGCTTTCATAAATTGATTGTTGATTGAACCAATTCTCTTATTTCATATTTAGTATGGGTTCAAACCAGACCGGACCGAAACCGGACCGTATTACATTCAAATCGAATCGAAACCGAACCGTTTAAAAAAATTAGTATGATGGCTTGTATTTTTGAGCAACCATTTGATGCGGTGCGGAAGCGGTTTGAACTTCAAACCGCATCAAACCGACCCGCGCCCACTCCTAACTAAAGTTGCAAAAAAAAAGTGAATATTTGTATTTAAAACTGCAAATATTTACTATTAAAATTATAATATTTGCATTATTAGGTAAAAAAAATTAGTAATGTTAAAACTATGAAATTTTACCTTTATTGCCACTCTACCTATAGTTGTCCATAAACGCTCTTGGGTTCCACTTCTCATAAAAGTACCAATCAAAAGTATTAACGTTCGACGAAATCATAATCCATGAATACAAGCTTCAAATCCAATAAAACTTGTCCAAATTGATGGGTAACGGAATTTTCCTTAAAAATAACTTCACTACCAGGATTAGATTGAAGTATTCAACTATATCTTCGTAAAAAGACTTTAAATGATGATAAGACATCGTATCAAACCCATGTAAATCTTGAAGAGCCAATCTCTTACCAGTTGAGCAAAATGATAATTCAAAAGGTTAGCATACTCATTTTGAGAAAGATTAGCAACGTCATTAGTCTTCATCAATGGATTAGCACATTTCATCATAACGTAAAAAAGTAAAAAATAAAAAGAAAACAAGAACATTATGAGAAGAAAAAGGAAAAAAGACAGAAAAAAAACATAAGCAATATATATAAACACAACTAAACAAAAAACCTACATCATAACGTAAAACTTATTCCCTTTTTTTACAACAAAAATTTACGAAACTAACTGCAGAGATTTGCATTATTTTACTAAATCTGCAAAATTTAAAGTAAATATTTGCAAAATAAACTAAAAACATTGCTGAATAAATCATAAACGGTTGAACATAAAAGAAAGAAAAAGTAAACCTCTAAGAAGAAGATGTCATTACCTCAATGTAAAAGAAGATCGATTAAGAAATGGAATAATGGTATCCCATAAAAGATTCAATTCAAAAACTAGAGTTCGGTAGTATGTATAACTGAAATTAGACGAGAAAAACTAAAGAAATCGCAAAAACGATCGATGTCAAAGAACCATAAAAAAGTTACTTGAATGGAAGAATCCATTGAAGAAGAAGGGAAAAAAGAAAAACACAAAAAAAAAAAAAAGGAAAAGAAAAAGAGAGAGAAAAAACATGAAGGGGTTTTTACATATAAAATAAGGATGCGGTTGTAGAAGAAAGAGTACAAATATCATCACATAGGTTTACATGAGTACTCCTTGAACATAGGATAATTCTAATTTTTTTTCTTTTTATAGTAATGTGAAATCGGACACAGTTCAGGAGACTTTATTAACTTAGTAAATACAAAGTAAATTTGCCCTCTCAATTTCTTTCCAATACACAATGTAAATTGGACAAATTTATCTCCAATTATTACACCTGAATTCCATAAAAATGAATTATAAAAAAAACACTTAAAACAGAAAAGGAAAAAAAAAAGTTCAGACTTACATTCCTCCTATATATACTTACACATCATCAAAAAAGAAAACGTAGAAGCAACTTACAAAAACAAAATCTCAATAAAAGAAATATATCAAATTCATTCCTTAAGGGAAAAAAAAACATAGGGCTTTCTCTACATGCTAAAGCCATAGAATGCAAAAGGTCAGAGAGCATGCTCGAAGCCTCGTTATTACAACCGAGAGGGCTTGATGGAGTTTTTCCTCCTAATTCCGAATTTTGGATCTTTACAGATTTCTTCTTCAACTCTCTGCTTGACTAAATTTACATGACAAAATGCTTTTAAGTACTTGAATCTGAAGAAATGCTTGGTGGAGAAGAAGCTCTTTATATTGGCTCGTGCTTCATGCTTGTGCCTGTTTGTGTCATGTATATTTGTTCCTACAAAGACAATAAAAATGCCTAATGTTAGCATCCGAAAAATATCCGCTCAATTTTTGTCAAGATTATCGTTTATTTTATGTGTATTTTAGTACAATAAAAGATATGTATTTACTTATTAATTTAATAGTTTATACTATATGCATTTAATGCATATTAATTGCTCAACACTTTTTATTATCATTGTATTTGTTGATTTTGCGTACTCTAAAATCAATGTGATTGAAAAAGATTTATAATCAAATTTTTTTAGTTATATTTCTTGATTTATTGATCGTTGACGGATATAACAATTATTCGTCCCTATCCACGGATATGGCTACCAGATCTTCGAAAATGATTTCAGATGCGGATATGACAGTATCTGCGTCCGAAAGTAACCATTGACATACCTAGGTACAAGTAGGTTTGATTTGTAAGTTTTAAATAGTTTAAGAGATGAAAAATAAGAGTTGAATAGGTAAATTGAAATTGTGATGAAATTTAGGTGTAAATATTGAAATAAGTCACAAGCAACTGTTTGTTCTTATGATTTGTTAACTTTTAAGAAACTTATTCTTATCATCATAAAAATTGACAAACCTACACACATGTAACTAACAAATCATTTAACTACTTACAAGATGTTGTCAAACCTCTCTAAGTTTCAAAAACGTGTTTAATGCTTATTAGTATACAAATGACTGCAACATTCATTTGTAACAAGTGTTTGACATTAAGCACTTCTTTAACAATAAAAACAAACTAAAAGTGTAAACTGTTGATGGTGAAAAACATACTTCTTATTACAAATAAAAGCATATATGTTTGTATGTATGTATATGCGTGTGTATACGTCCAAATATGCATATACATACATGTGTGTATGTATATTAAAAAAAATCAGGGAATACCTGAGTCGGAATTGGGAGAATGGTACTCATAAGATCATGATCTATTGAGACGGGTAATGGGTTCATATGGCTCATTATACCAGGTGTTTGACTCATGCTGTAAACAAAATAAAAAAGGTATTAAAACGTAAATTAATTGCTACGTAAATAGCTAAATGTATAACATACCTATTTAGAATGGCAACAATGTTATTGTTTGTCCTAGAAAATAGTTCAATATTATCTTGTAGCTGCAAAGACAGAGAAACCGTGTAAACAAAAGGATCACAAATGATCTTATTTGTGTTATTAAATACAAGAAAATGAGCATATGTGAAAATAAAAAATTTAGCCAATAATACAAGGAATTGAGTATAATTACATTGCATGTCGAGAGGTTATCTGAAATTTGGTTCAGAACTTGTACATTTTCATCCAGAAGAAGTTGTGTTGCTCCATCAACAACAGGCACTATTCAAATAAAAAAAGGATTAGAAATTAGAAAGAAAATGAGATATAAAATTAACAACTAAAATAAGTGAAGTCATGATTAACATTAACTATGCTTCTATAATGGGGCAAATAATATAATGATTGATAGAATTATACACTACTAATACACTTGATCAGATAAACTTAAGTGGTCTGTTCAAAGAAATGAAGCCTGATTGCTGATGAATTTTAGCTTTAGTTTGTATATAGAATCAAAATTTCATATTTTACAGCGTAAAAAACTATAGAAACTTCAATACGCGTAAAACTGCTTAATGATCGATAAAACATGACTACAAAACAATTATTGCAATAAGTGTTTAATGTAGGATCCATAACAAACAATAGAATATGAATCATATACCAAATATTCACATGGATCATATTATAACTGCAAGTTTGCACAAGATAGAGCGTAAAGCACCAATTACCATTGTACGAATGTCGATTATTTTGATTTGAATTATGTAATAGGAAAGAATAAGCTGCATTGTTGTCTAGTGCAACTGAATTAAAATTTCCCTGCATTGAAGTATCTACCATCATATCCTGAACAATTGCTTGCTATTAGAATATAGTTAGGTCGAATTTTGATAAATGAAATGTTCAAAAATTAACATTACCTTTCGATTTTGGAACTTCTTTGATGCAAAATTTTCTTGAATTCTACGTCTTTTCACATTTTCCTTCTGCATCATATAGTTCAAGTGTCAATATAAACTGACAAGATTTGTTCTATCCTGTTTGCTAAAAATGTTACACTAAAAACAGAAATAAAATTAGACTTGTACTGGTTTTATGATGATGTGGTTCTTTCCTAGGCTATAATAAAATTCAACTGAAAGCAATATAAGGACAGATTTGTCCAATTTAAGTAGAAAGTACAAATAGCAAAGAAAAGAATGACACATATTCATTTTTTTAACTTGAAGCAATCAGTTCGTACAATTCTGATTTTGTTTATACTTTTTACATTGTTAGCTTACTATGGACAACCCAATTCCAAAAACACTATGATACAACCTTAAGGTATCCAATTTTGATACACAAGCCTATAACTTTTTGACATGTGAACTAAATGCCAAAAGTTGATGCATAAAAACAATGTCTTCATGCATAAACTATTGGCATATAGTACACATGCCAAAAGTAGAGTCATTCTATATCAAAATTTGATATAGAATGGATGTATCAAAGTTCAGCTCAGCCAATTCAACATAATGCTCTGCTCTATATATGGGAGTAATCCAAAATGAGTTTTGCTCGTGTATGGTTGATTTGTATGATTTCTTGTGTCAAAAACAACTTGTTTCTAGCAATCAGTTTAACAATGCTTTTTCTTTAAAAATCACAAAAGGTCAAATGCTCAGATCAAATAAAATGTTTGACATACACTCTGAATTCTAAATAGGTTAATTACTGCAACTAGCAATGCAATGTATGTGTATGATATGCAACTCCTCGACTCAAATTTAATGTCTCAATTGTTCTCATATACTCAGATCAACCATATTTTAGGTTAATCAATCACACCATCAAGGCACTAAGATATTCCTGAAATGATCTCTCTAAAAGAAAAGAAAACCACTCACTTTACTATGAAAGCTTTCCATATTATTGAGTTTACTGCAAGAAAACCCTTCTACTAAATTCTAAATGACATTTAATAACACATTGCAGAAAGAAATTAACTTAGAGTAATTAGAAAAGCACACAGTTAATGATGCGCTAATATAAGAAGTGAACAACTCACAGCCATCCATCTACACCTCAAGGCCACATCCCTCACTGTTTTGTCAGGCAACGAAGCTGCAATCTTTACATACTTCATCATCCCTTGCTCTTCAGCATACCTGAAATTATCAATATATCCACTTAATCAACAATAAAAATGAAAAGAACACTAAATGTAAGATATCTCAAAAATCGAGCACATACTTAACCAACCCATCATTTAAAATCGCCTGCTCGTTAAAAGACCAATCCACGGACAATCCAGTATCATGCTTCAATCCAGGCAATTGTTCCAGAAACTGAAAATTATTACTCGACTGGAAATTGACCACGTGCTGATTATAGAACGATTGGGGAAATATCCCGTGTCGATTCTCGTAGAAATTCATGCCCTAAAATTCAATCTTTTTTCATTCCTACGACAGAGATTTGATCTTTATACTAAAAAAAAAAAAAGGTATAAAAATTATTTTATGGGTTCGGGTGAATTGAGATTGCAAACCTTAAGGGAAAGATTGAAGCCACACAAATGAAAAATAAAGATTCCTCCTTTTTCAGATTCTTTGATTGCTCCAATGAGAAGGCAGCGTTTTGAACACTGTTCGACTTGAGCTTTTGATTAATAAACAAATAATTGAAGCAGATCTCTTGAAATTTGAGCTACGCTTTTTATTTCCGATTGAGTTTTTAGAGTTGTATTTGTTTTTATGTTTGGGTTTTATTGGTTGCTTTTTTACAATTTTTTTATGTTTTTGCTTTTATGCTACAACAGGACTTGGGTGCCCATTCCGGCTTAGCAGCAGATTCTGTGAATTAAGGCAGATATTTCGAGCTATTCACGACTTTGCCATTTTCCATTGCACGCAATGTTTCAGTCATTATTACAATGACGATTCACAGCGTAGGTGCGGCGCACTGTTAAATAATTTCACTGAACGGCTATGCAATCAAGAGGGATTTATGGAACGATTTTTTTTTTGATTTAGCCTTGTTTTTAAATTTATTATTGCAAATAGTCTCGTTTAAAAACTAATATATCAAATATAGCTTGCTCAGCGTTTAACTGACCAATATACACTTGCTACTTTTCAAAAGCCGTCGGTGTATTTTTCCGACGACTTTTGAAAAGTCGTCAGCGCTTTCTTAAAAAAAAAAAAATACACCGGTGACTTTTGAAAAGTCGCTAGTGCATTTTGGCCGGCTCAGCGCTGAGCTGACCAAAACAGAGCTATATTTGATATTAGTTTTAAAACTGAACTATTTACGATAATAAGTTTAAAACAAACATAAAAAAAATTCCATTATTGAATGTCTTCAGCATACTCTCTTATACGTGTCGTCTATGCAATCTCAATCAATCAAATCAACTAGAGAGTACAAGTTCAACGACACAAATCACCTAGTTTCATTTTCATTGGTACGGTGGCTTAATGCAATATCCATCATTCTCATTTTCTTTTAATTTATCAAAATGTTATAAATGAATGATATATATTAAATTGGTGATATCGAAAATGGAATTAGAAAATTTCTCACTGAAGCCAAGTCAAATTCAATGTAAACATTTGATTAAAACATTTAAGTAAGAACATAGTGTATCACACGAGGAAATTGAAAGAAAAAAAAGACCAAGAGATGGCTATGGGAATTTGACTTTATTTAACAATTGAAAATAGAAAAGAACCGTATGTGTGAGGATGTATTTTTTAAGTGTATATGTACACATATATGCACATACATACAGTTTATTTTTATTTTTTAAATGTTTTATTTGATGCTTTGGGTTTTTAGACCCAAGCCATAGTTGTTTCCAAAATAGTACAAATTCAACTCATTCGCCCTACGCATATACACACATACATACAGTTTATTTTTATTTTTTAAATGTTTTATTTGATGCTTTGTGTTTTTAGGCCCAAGCCATAATTGTTTCCAAAATAATACAAATTCAGCCCATTCGCCCTACAACTGATTTAGATAAGAGAATATAACTAAAAGTAAAGTAAATTTTTTCTCACTTTCAAATCTATCCTCATTCCTTACTTCTCCTTAAGTTCCCCTTCATCATCTTTTAAAGTCCATGTGGGCTTAAACTTGTATGGAGGATCTTGCTGCCATTTAGTTCTAGTATTAGTCTCTTTAGCTTCTCCTTCTCTTCTTGGAATATGAATCCCACCCTAAGCTGCTCATTAGATATTTTTTTTCCTATTTTACCCATATGTAAAATCCAAAGCTAGTTTTACTCCATTAGTTATTTATCTTTCCATTCAGTTTTTTTCTACTTCCCAATATAGCTTTCTATGTACATGAACCATAATTATCTTCTTTCATGACCAAAAAATTTTCTTTCATATGTCTTTCCTCATTCATCCAAACCACAATCCTTTAGCTAATATGATTTTCCAAGCCATTTTAATGCTTAAATTTTGTTTGGACCTCTCATATTTTTTCAACCCACTCCCCATTCTTTTTCTTTGTTCTGTACATAGTTTGTAAGCTATTTTCGGCATTTTACCTTTCCAATTGAAGTTTGCAAAAATAATTTATATATTTCAATTGATGAGTTAGGGAGTTGGCCATGTTTGAAGACATAATCTTACCATTTGGGCGATTACCGATAGGGATAAGAGTATGCCCTATAAGAAATCATGTCATATAACTGTAATAACCTAACTCTTATAGAGAACCCTGTTCAATTTGGTTTTGTTTTCAATTAATATTTGTTGTTACACTGGGATATTATTAATGTTTTAAGCACATTAAACATACGTACACAAGAAGAAAAATTAAAAAAAGTATCTAATCGATTATAATTACAAATTGTTTGTAATCCTGGACATTATATCATATAAAATGAATATTTTTCCCTTAAATGTACATAGTCAAGATATATCGAGAACCAGATATCGATATATCCACTATGTCTAGTATATGTAATGCTCTCTACGTGATGGACAGTAAATTACTCCCGACCATCGGGGGCACCAAGGGGTTATGTACATGTATTTTTTTAAAACAATTACGAAACGGTACATTGAATGCCTTACATAGGTTAAAAGTTAAATAGAGGATCTAACGTAACAATGTGAAACAGTCTTTTAACTAGAGTCGATGTGAATCTTAAATGTTTAATAATACCGATTATGGTCAACCACATAACAATGCTGATTTTGTTAAGGCCATAACTGGGTGTACTTTGAACTATTTGAAGTAAAACATAAGCAAAGATAGAAGGTTGGTATCACTGTAATTGCTAGCCAATGTAAAGTCAAAACCCTAGGCCACCGTAAATCAAGTAATTGGTAATTATTGTCAGCTTGAACCATTGACTTTAATGTTAGACTTCATAGTCCAATATATATATCATTCAAGTTTTGACTATTAACTGACCTCTAAATATTTAAGCAATATAGTGATGATGAAGAGAAAACGGGTACAATATATCTTTACTTGTGTCACTTTAAAATATAAGAAGCTGCATTTCATCTAGATAATTGATAAGCAATTGGACTTATGTCCACTACCATGCTTTAGTAAAGTTCATACGTAATTTAATATTTAATTTGTTTAAATATTACTAAGAGCTTAGTTCACGCTTACGAGTCCCACAACAACCCTCAATATTCGACCCAAAATTATTTATTGAAATAAGTTGCAAAAATTATAAGATATCATTATAGAGAAATTAATTTAATGGTTATATTAATTTAATATTAATTATTATTAGAGGGTCTAAAATTAATTAATAAAATATATATAACTTTTGTATATTTATTTATTTTTGAGAAAATATAATATTTTAAATATAACATATAAAAAATAAAATTCATGGTGGAGAAGGCGTTCCAGGCGAGAATAATTAAAGGCGATTCAATTCCTCCTATACCACCCGATTCACAACTCGTACCGACTCTACCTTCACATCTCCGCCTTCAACGTTGAAATAGAGTCGATTGGGCAAAAGCGATTAAAGGAACCAATATTAATGACTACACAATTAATGATAATGATCTACAATTTGTTGCACCACTTTAGGAAAATGGTAAAATACATTTTTTTATTCCTCAATCAAATAAAAAGATCGTAGAATGTTTACAACAAAAATGGCACAAACACCTAAGTATCAGACGAAAGCACTAGTTTCACTCATAATACAGCAAAAGCAGTAGAAAATTAAAAGGAGACACAAAAGTTTTTATAGTGGTTCGTCTTAGTCTCCGGCCTATTTCCAATTCAATCTTTTTATTAGTTGTTCTCTCTCTAGATTACAACTAGTTATATCACATCTGACCATAATCTAATGGATATCAGATTTACAATTGAGTATGTAGAGTATTTTCGAGGTAGAGGATATGAGTGAATAAGGAGTTTCAGATCCTAAAGTTAGAGAATTGGGGAAGCACCCTTTTGGTTGCAGGTAAGCTGGTATTTATAAGGGAACAAGTGTACAAGTCCAGAAGCCCGCTTGCACGGAAGTCCAGAAGTCGGGCCGGAGTAGAACAAGAGAGCAAATGACCCCTCCCCCCTTTCGAGCCAAAAAGACAACTCTATAGAGTTGGGCAACTCGGCATTGATGTGTTTTCACCCGAGCTTTTTAGACTTCGAGCTTTGGGTCATCTTTACTTCTTCATACTGAGTTGTTCCAAGTCATTTTTCATTAGCTTTGAGTTGATTCCAGTTATCTTCTATTGATTCTTCTTTCTCCAATGTCTGTTCTTCAATATTCAAAACAGTTCATCAAATCCTTGATAAAACCACTTGATCACAAATCGAAGAAGTAGTATAAGTGTTGCACGAAGTTTTTTTAAGGGCGGGATGAACTGGCAAAACAACTCGGCACCGGGTTAAATAACTCGGCATGGTGTTAAGGTCTTAGCCAATTTTTTCTCCAAAACTGTTGAGTCCAATTCTCTTGCTCTTCTGATCATACTTCGAAGTCTATGAATCATTTCATTCTTATCCAAATCCATTTGAAGTCTGTTTTGGCTCAAAAGCGAGTTAACATTTCCCCCCCCCCCCAAAGTATGTCTTTCGAATGTAAGGTTAAGAACAAGTTCCAGTAACTGATCTTCGATAATTAGGCTCTTCGGCTATCTGTTGATCTTAACCTTGGTGAATCATCCAGTTCCTTGGATTCTCTAGCAGGTCAGAGGTTGCTCTAAACCTCTTATAGTTTTTTAGACTCCAGCCCTTGCTTAAGTATTGTTTTTACACCATTACCATTCTGCTTTCATTTGAATTTTCTACATCATATATCAAAATTGTCTCATGTTCATCTAGGATTTACCTATTCCTAATTCCAAAGCTTTCAAATCCATTTATCAAATCTATATCCATTCTATGGGTCTGATCTCTCCGTATCATTTTTTATTCAATTTATCGTATATATTCTTCGAATTGTTCATGATACAATCTAGGATTTGATCTCCCTTGATCCTTGCTAAATCCACTTGCTCTTTAACAAAGGAACTTAACGACTAAGCAAGCCCATAAGCTCACTCTATGGTGAGGGGACTTGCTTTTCGTACAAGTCCATCCACTCGCTCTCCAGCAGGGGAGCTTGAACCCTTCACTCTGGTCTCGTCCCTTCGGATTAGACATAAAGCGATCAATATTGTATAAGTCCATCTACTCGCTCTCTGACGAGGAGACTTCCACCTTGTACTCCAATCCAGCCTCTTTGAACGGGAATTAAAGCAATCATTTTGGTCATCACATTCATGTGAATTTGCAATATTCAAATATTTAAACTAAGTCAAAGCAAACAAGTAGAAATCCTAAGTGTTCATTCTAGACATCTGATTTAGAGTGTGCCTAAAGACCAATATATTTCTCATACACGTGTAAGTGGTCTTAGATTATTATCGTCCTAAGTAGTCATTTCAGACATCTGACTCATAGCGCGTCTAGGGACTGTTCGGGACCATGTACAAGTGTGAGCGGTCTGAGGTTGTTATTGTTTTTATTGACTAATACGGAAAGTAAAATGCAAGAAACAAAATGAAAAAGCAAAGCACAGAATCGCATTTGACTCCTATTCATCCCGATCATGGGATTTCGAGTCTCGGACCAGATCTCTGGTTGTTCCTTGATGCATTTGTCATAGATGGTGGTTGCTCCGACCACACCATTGCAGTTTTATTTCTCAAGTATTGTTACAGCTGATTGCTCCATGGCAGGTCTTCTATCAGATCACGAAGGTGTCAGCACTCGTTCATCTCATGTCCATCCAGCTCATGGAAGATGCAAAAATTTCCAGATCTTTTCTCTCTATCAATAGGCTCTCCCTTAGTTGGCTTTCGATAGAGGATTTGCCGCATTATCAAGATATATCCTCTTCGTGGTCTCAGTCAGATCAGTGTAGAAAGAGAATTTTGGCTCCTTGCTTTGTCGTTTCGGTTCCCCAAAGTCATCATCAGCTCTTCGTTTTCCTTCGTCTTTTCCGTTTACCATTCCGGACAGTCCCTTGTCATCCACAAAATAATTCCAAACATTTTCAGCTTCGGCGTCTTCTTGATGCGAATATCTCTCAGCTTTGTGATAGAACTCCACGAGATCATCGGTGGATCCCTTTCCAATGCAACCATAAAGTTATTCTTGCTCACGACTCCAGATACTGTCGCCATTAAGATTATTAATGGATCTGGCTTATCGATTGCTACAGCCACCGTTGAATCTTGTCAAATAGCTTCTTATAGTTTCTTCAGGCATTTGTTTCACACCTGATAACACCATCACATTCTTCGGTCCAGAGATATAAACTCTAAACTGTCTCAAGAACTTACTCACCAAGTCGGTACACGTGCTAATGGACCCATTCTCCAAATGTCTAAACCACATTGCCAACAAGTCCGTTAAGTATAACGGGAAGCACAATCCCATTACCTCCTCATAAGCACCTAATACCTATATGTCAGATGTATCTCATCAAATGAACTGTGGGTTATAGAATTATGGATCTTAAGGCTAATTAAACACTAAAGAGTTGTGAATAGTGTTTACTAATTTTTGTGAATCTTTTTAAAATTGTCACTATACCATAAATGACAATTTGATACGGCTTTTGGCCGTATCTAATAAGATTAGATACGGGTTATAGCCGTATCAAAATTTGACGAGCTTATAGTTTTGATACGGCTCAAAGCCGTATCTAATTGTCCATTTAGGTACGTCTAAAAGCCATATCTAATAGTCGAATTAGATACGGCTCAAAGACGTATCTAATTGTCCATTTAGATACGGCCTAAGACCGTACCTAAGTGAACCTCGAACCGCGTCTTGTAGGTCATTTAGATACGGCTGATGGCCGTGTCTAACTGTTAGTTAGATACGACTTTTAAGCCGTACCTAATGACCTGCTCCTACGTACCTGTTTAATTTGATACTAATTCTAGATTTGGAATTTACCGTATATTCAGCACATATAGGCACATTAAGCACAACAAAGATCTCACGCATAGTTTTGATAGTTTACAATTCAGCAACATTAATCCAACAGTGCATAGTTTAGATAGTTTACAATTCTACCATATTTCAGCATATGGTCTGAGCTTGAGCTTAATACAAATAGCTTAATACATACAGTTTACAATTCTAGATTTTAGATAGTCTCTTAAATCATTTAATTACATTCATAGTTTAATAACACATTAATAACTTAATATAAATAGTTTGGAGATTGAAATTTCCAAGTTTCCATGGCTAAGCCTGAGCTTCAAGTGACCAAGTCCATCCCTTTTTCACTACAAAATATAAGCATAACTATAAACTATGTTAAGCATAACTATAAACTATGTCGTTACATGCAATAACAAAAATGAGATACCACATATCCTACAACTTCAAGAGTTATTTTTTCCAGTTAAGTATTTGCGGGTGTTAATTTCTAACAATTATTTAAACTACTCAAATTGCACTAGTCTTTTTCAAAGAGTTATGGACGTGTTCAAAATTGGGACAACATTATGTTATCCATGGAAGGAAGGGCAGAGTTAATCCACCCAATCATTACCCCAATGGTTTTGTATTGGCTTCTAGTTTATCACATTTCTACATCTACCCTCCTAAAACTAGACAATCTCTGTGCTGATATTTTCTGGGTTGGAAAATATCACAAAATAGCATGGACTAAACTATACATGCCTAAATCAGAAGGTAACATAGGTTTAAAAAGCTTCCAAACCTTAGAACTACAACATTCCTAAAGTTAATTTGACAACTGCACTTAAGAGATAATATGTGGTCACAATAAATGAATAACAAGTACTGCAAACACACTACCTTTTGGCAATTATAGTATAACGACAACATGTCAAGCACCATGAAGAATATAATTAAACATAGAGTTGACAGCTTGAAATGCATCAAAAGAGTAACATTCAATGGCAATAATACTATGATATGCAGTAATCCATGGATTAACGATAAAACTTGAAGGATGCGCCTCTTACTACACACTGCGAAATACAAGTTTTCATTGTTTGGTACCAATTACTCTGAACTACTACTACCAACGTCGATTGATTTGTGTTCGACGACATTTATAATTTCACGATAGTGTATAATTCCACTATCTGACTAACTATACCAGTGCATAAGCAAAGCAAGTCCACTTACGTTGCCACATTTAGTAATTAGTAGCACATTTAGTATGTACTATGCAAGTGTATAACTACACATTCTATCTTAAACTACACATGAACATATGTGCACTATCAAACTTTATTAATATGAATTTCGTCTAAGCAAATGAAAATGAATTTCATCTAATTTGATCGTCTTCATATTTTTGCACCGGGTGCAAGGGCATAAATACACTCCTTTCTTACCACCGTTTTCTTGAACAAAACTAATGAACTTTTGCAACCCGTCTATATAGTATGTAGATCTTAGATCTAATTCAGTTATCCATTGTTTGTCTATGCTGAAAGATATACTGCCCTCCTATATCATATATAACAGAACATGAGACTTGCCCTTCAATGGGTCCTTGTTCCAATTGCTCGAAAAGAAAATTTTTGAAAAATTCAAGTGGGAAATTATTGGAAATATTTTGAATTGAAATGAATTATTAAAAATACGAGAAGAGAATAGTCCCACGTTATAAGATAAGGGTCATGCTTTCAGATGTGTGAAGTATATTGATATAGACTATTTTCAATGATACTCTTAATTATAAAAATAGCATTTCTGTAAAAGTTAACATTAGCACCAAACTGTTTCCAAAAAATTTTGTCATTACAACAGCGCTATTTTGTAGCACCGGAGTAATGTCTATGCATTACCCCTCTCCTGACTTGGCTTGCACCATTAACAACAATTTTATTCCTAATATTAGCACGCTTACCATCTACAACACATGCACAAAAAATCTTCATTCCTAATATTCATAACGGGGTCATGGTAAATGCATTCAATTGCATCTAGTTTTATAAATATCATTCTAATAACATCATACATATCGACATAATAAATGAGTTTTGAATCCTGCTTTCATTTCAACTTCTATCCTACAAATAAAAATATTGATTGCATGCAAACTGAAATGTTAAATTTATGAACTCCGTAACCTCTCAAATAGCAAAATGGTATTAAAACTGTTTGATCATTCAGGTTGTATCATTATGATAGTTCCTTGCATTCATAACAAAATCTCAGCTGCACTTTCACAGATCAAAATCAGACAGTTAAAATTTGAAACTGCCTACATTTTCTACTGCCATATAAAAAGTCATTCTTTCCTATTTCAAATGAACGTCGCTCTCTTCTCCATTCCAAGGTACCTTCAATTTCTTATTATTATTAATTTCTAGGTCTGAAAAATTCTAAAAACAAACTCATATTATTATTGTTCACATTATTTCACAAACAAGATGCCTAGTTATTGCAATATATACAATATCCGAAACTTACTCTAAAAATAGAAACAAAGGATAAAAATCAATCGGCTAAAACTTACTCTAAAAATTCGAGGACAAAGAGATGCCGACGATGATGGCTACCAGTTCTCGTCCACCGACTATAACGTGAACTAGGGCTAATGGTCCCTTCCACTAACAAGCCTGCTATGAGGACGGGGATGAGACCAAACGGGGACAAGCGCCAATCGACTACAGCGAGAAAGGCGAATTTAAATCGAAAAATTTTACCTACAGATGAAGCTATCAGCAGGTGGATTGAGGGGAGCCAGCAATGATTTGCGATAGGATGGGAGAGCACGAGATTGATATGAATTGGGAAAACGGAGAGACTGATATGAATTGGGGAGCCCGCAACCCTATTGTAGAAGAAATGGAATTTGGGGAAAATGATAAGTATGGGGCGTGTCCTGCCTATAAAAGTTTCGCACCAAAAATAGGCACAACAAGTTATACAGCTAAAGACCGTATTAGATATGATACAGCTAAGACCTGTACCTAAACAAGAGGGAATTAATTTGGAGGGAACCATGCGTTTTGGGTGTAAAATTTTCTGCCAATAGTAGGCACGAAATTGGATACGGCTGCAAGCCTTATCACATTTGATACGGCTATTAGCCGTGTCTAAACAATTAGGTAGGGCTTGGAGCCGTATCATATTTGATACGGCTTTAAGCCGTATCTAAGAAGGCGGGTGGAGGGGTGGCTAAAAATGTTTTTTGGTGTAGTGTGTTTTAAGATTATTGTTAAGCAATGCAGAATGAACAGTAACAGATGTAAACACAGATAAATATAAATGCATTAAAAGTAAAAAGTGGAGAATTAGAGAGATCATATCGGGAATTCTTATACATGTTCGGAGGTACCTAATGTCCAGTCCTATATAATTTCTTGTACGGATTTCTTTTTAAATGCCAATCATTTAACGGGTAGAAGGCAAACCCAATTACAATCTCAATTCCGAGGCTACGAGACACACCCTCTTGATTTTTTGGGCTTAGGGTACACCCACTTGATTCGGATAGGCTACAAGCACACCTATTCGGATTTTTGGGCTATCGAGCACACCCAATTGATTTGAACGGATTATAATCACACCCACATAAATACAACTAGAGTATGATGGTTTTTTCAAAGTCAATTTCTTGATCTTTGGATACAATAGATTTAGCCTCTTGGGCATCACTTTGGTCTTTGATTGAAAGTGAGAGATGATTGAAATCATATAGCAAATAGTAGAGAATCGATATAATGAAGACCGAATTGATTCATCTTTAAATTAACAAGATTTGAATAAGTTTTCTACTAATACTTTTGGCAGAGTAAGAGGAGAGTAGATAATAAGAAAGTAATTGTTAAAAATTCATTTGAAAATCCTATATATATAGAAAAAAATAGACATGTCCCTTTGCAAGGTGTTACAATGAATAGACATTTCATTTTAGAATTTGAATTTCAAAATTATGGCATATATGTCGACACATCATCTGCTTATATGTCGACATAGGCTGTGCAATTTGAAAACTAGTTTATTTTAAATTGTTTTGAAAATCCTATGCTATGTAAAATATTTTGATACTTTGTAAAATAGTTTAAACATAGTTTATTAACATTCTGAACTTTAAAAAAAAATCTAAAATATTTTTTAATATATTTTAAAATTTTATTTTGTTTTAAAGACAAAGGATCTAGAAAATGTAAAATAAAGATCAAAGATTGCTACCAGGGACTCTAGCAATATTCTATGACTCTATACACTATCTATCGTCTTAATGTAATGACCTGCCATCTTAGCCCCTAAATGTCGATGCTAATACATCCATGGTATTTGGGTGACGTGCATCTAAGTGCTGGAAGGATGAATTGTTAGGGTAAAAATAAAATGAAAATGAAATAGAACAAGGAACAAAATATTAGAGTCCCACTAACGGAACGGTAATATATAATATCAAAAGAATTGTGCAAAGGGTTACTCCGATATAGAAATTTCGAAGTTATAAAACCTAAGTACTATCATCAGCTGGGACAGTTACAACAACTTGTCGTCGCAAATGCTGACATACACAATATAGTAATGCAACGGAAATAATAATACTACAGTAGGTGAAACATTAAGCTCAACTTTTCGAGCTCCAAAGAACATCAATGAAAACCCACCTTTCTCAAACAACTCGAAAGAACACACGAGGAATTTAGGAAAAACAAAAACCAAATGTGGGATATAAGTCTTGTATGAGACACCTAAGAAATATACGATCAACATATAATAGTACTTTTAAGGCCACATGGAATGCTATAATGGGTATTACCTCAAAAGAACCACCATCTAATAAGTATATAAGGTGATATAATAGATAATGTCTATGGTGTAGAATATAAATATTATAACATAGCTGCAATGGTTACGTTGTTACGTTCAACGGCATATTAGGAGTCTAATCAAATCCGATAAGGAATGTTCACATATTGGATTTCCCATGAAGATCTCTCTGGCGAAACCAGATCTAATCTCCTACATAAGGGTTAGAAAGTACCTTCTAAGCATCTGTATATCTCTATATAAAATCTATCATTAGGTAAACAAAAGCAGCTTAACGTCCGACGTAAACATGAACAACACAAACCAAATATCATCAACTCCCACCGGCCAACAATCGATAAGTATCTCTAGGTATGTAGTTGATAACACTCAAACATGGGTCGTTAAACCCCAAATTGTGAGGCTTAATCTGTTTTAAGTCATTTTCGATGTTGTAGATACGTTTAGCACCTTTTCCATGAGTTTTCATCACTCGAACAGAACACAAATCCTAAATTGGATCCTCATATCTCGAACAGATCTCAACATCACATATGGATTCCAATATCTCAAATAGATTCACTCCCAAGAGATAGAACACATATCTTAGTCTTGAAGTGATTTCGGTAAGTAAAACACTTTTGATCTCAGTCCTTTTAAGACTGAATTGACGAATGTGGTCAATTAATGATAATGAGAGCGTCGCATATGGAATCCAAATCTTAGATACTTATCATGTTTTTGATATTTTCATCTCACATTATCCCTCGATCAAGAGTGAAACCGGTAGGTTAGAGCTCTATTGTACATATCCCTACATGAACATCAATCTTAATTCCCATAGATAGAGAAGCCAACTTCATTGGCTTTTAGTGTCAAGTATACAAATAAATGTTTTCCATAAATGAGTAAACATATAAAGCACGATCAAGTCATATAAGCGACTTTTAATCCCCTTTCTATTTAATTTATCTTTTGATTAATTAAAATCTCATTTATTAATACAAATTCTTTTATCTTATAGAACATCGTTTATCGATTTCTACTATTCATTTGTACTCTTTCAATACTTAAAAAAATATTCACATACTTATCTCAAATGGTTAAGTATATTCACAAACCTTTAACAAGATTTCTTACTTAAACCTTTGCTTGTTTTATCTTTTTCCAAAAGATTCCTTACTTATAATTTCGTTCAAATATCCATTTTAAAGATCTAGGTGCTTTCAAAAATCCATTCAAAAGGTTTAAGACTAATATTACTTAAACATTGTCACACAACCCAAAACCTTTCACTTATGCTTACCTTTAAACATTCTTTTAAAGATCCATTTACATTTATAAGCACAGTCAAAAAGGTTAAAGATGTATGTTATTAACACATCTTCAAAACAAACCCCAAACCATTCCATACTTGTATCATCTTTAAAACATTCTTTTTAAAGATCTAAGATAATATTTGGTTAAGTTCAATAGTCGACTAAGCGACTATCTAGTTAAAACAATTGCTTACACAAGTCAATGTTCGTATACTTAACTCGTTTCTGACATTTCAACTTCACTATTCAACGTTCAAGAATAAAGCCAGGTAAGTTAGAGCACCAGTTGCACCAAACCTTATCTAGACACTTCATTCTTGAATCTCATAAGTAGACAAGCATAGTCATTTGCTTTTAGTGTTAAGTATAATATTAATGACCTCCATAAATAAGTAACAAACAGCATGATTAACCCGCTTCTGACATTCCTGACTTAACTATTCCTTGTTTAATAGGGAAGCTTGATAGGTTAGAGCTCTATTGCTCCATACTTACTCAACATTAATCTTAACTCCTAGAAATAGATAAGCCTACTTCGTCGGCTTTTAATGTTAAGCAAAGCCAATTACCTTTTAAACAAGTAAGTAAACAATAAGATTAACATGTATCTGACATTCCAATTTAACCATTTCTCGTTCAAAAGGGAAGCCTAGTAGGTTATAGATCTATTGCTCCATCCCTACTCGACATCAATCTTAGCTTTTAGAAATAGAGACTTCCATCTCGTCGGCTTTTAGTGTTAAATCTCTTCTTTACTTTCACGAAACTTATATATAATTATTAAAAATATATTTAATCTTCAAACCAACTTTAATATACTTCAAAACTTGTTTGAAAACATCTCTAAAAAGATTAGAGAAAAATACCAAATTCAAATATTACTATCAAATACTTAAAACCAAAATCGACTTTCTATAGTATTTATAAATGTTGTTAAAAGTCATTGTTAAAAACAACACCAAAAAGCACGATCATTGTGACTAGTATTAACCACTTAAACAAATGATTTAAGACTTTAAATTTTTATAGTAAGTACTACCATTAGCCTACTTAGAAACACAGGAAAGAAACCCCCCTAAGAATATCTTCCTATTAATCTATAGAAATTGCCAAAACCAAGTGATTCGAAAGTGCATTTATAACAACTATTCTCGCTTCAAACACTTTCAAACTTACTTCAATTTAACACACAAGGTAAATAACCATTTAAACATCAAGTCAAGGCCACGCCACATGTTTAAGAGAGTAATATAAGTGATGTGATATAGTACAAAATATTCATTTTCATTTAAAAGCAAGTGGGGTCCAAAGTTTATTACTTTACTCAATTAATGTCACCTTAACTTTAAATTCAAATGCAACAAATATATACACAATATATACTTATAAGATAGTAAGAAAACTCACTCAGATCCAAGTTAACAAACAAAGCACAAGAACCAAGGCCACCCTTCCTACCATCACCTCATCACCAAAGTAACCACCTTTACCTCCAAAATCTCAAATCCATGCCTTCCCACCCCATCATTTATCATGGCAAAGATAGGTTGCAACCTCTAACCCTTCATTATTCAACTTCTTAGCTGCTAAACCATGTTCTAGTGATATTCTAAGGTCTTCGAGAAAGTTTGGTTGTGATTGGAGTTAGTTTGAATAAGATTTGAGAAAGTTAGAGAGGAAAAGAAGGAGAAGGAAGCCATTAAAAGCTTAGTTTTCATTTGTGAATTTGTCTATGAGTATGCCTCTCCTTATATAGGATCAAAATAGTGGTTCACAAGCTTGCATTCACCCCCACCATGCCATGGAAACCTTACCTCCCATTACTTCTCCTTTATGCAAATTACATATATACCATTACCATGATAATATCTCATATCCTAAAGGAAGTATCTAGAATGTTCCATGCTTTATGAAGAAGAATGCATATTAATTAATTAATAATATGTTCATTTGATCATTAGACAAGTGCATAAAAGTTTGAACAACTTATATCGATCGAAAAGTCGTTTACCGATAAACCGATTTTTGATCACATTGTCGATATTTTTTTATGTATTGATTTGTGTAAATAGTTTTCCAAAACAAGTTTGCCATCATTGCTTATGATTTAAAAGAGGGTTAAAAAGCTTATTAAATCATTTTAATAACATTTAATCCAAGATTCAAATAATTCAGATATTTAAATACAAAGTGTACGGAGTTTCGGGTCATTATACTTGAGATCTTCATGTCTTAGTCTTTATACTCATGAGTCCTCATGTCAATTCTTTGAGTCTTTTATATTGTACAGTCTTCGATTCAATACCTATATAATATCCTACATTATATACTATATAATTTGACAAAATATTAATATCCATATTTTTATTATTGTTATTAAGGTTGTCATCATAAAAATAAATAACCGAGGTATTAATAATCTCCCCCTTTTTTATGATGACATCCATTAATATCTTTTATAAAATATGATATAACTCCCTTTGAGTTAGATTACTCCCTCTGAGTATATGCATATATATATTTTTATATTTTTCTCCCACTTTGTCGTCAATAAAAATGGGTGGAAAAAATGAAACCCCTAATTTAAATACTTAATGTTTATAGATTCAAAGTCAATAATCTAAGCTAAAATGATATATAAGTAATGACACATGTTAAATAATTACAGTATTATGTATATTAAGGATGATGATATGAAGACTTATAAATTAAACTTTATTTATCCAATTAAAATTATGTATATGTACAAAAAAAATCCAGTTATGTACGTGCCAATCAAACCAAATCAAACACACAAACTCAGATAATCCAAACCAATCAAATTCAATCCAAATATTCAAACCAAATCCTAATACTCTTTGTGTGTGTGGGAGGGGGGTGTGTATATATATTTACATATCAAACCCAAACCTAATAACCAGTCGTTTCTCGTAACTTCGGCACAATCTTCGAAACTAAAGTTAGGATCTGCTTTGATGACATCCCAATCTTTATTATCCTTGTTCATACTGCAATCTGGATTGCTGAATGGTTCATCTTTGATTAAGGAAGAGATCAAGCAATGAATGATGTCAAATGCTTTTCTTGTTCCTTGATCATCTACGTTTGACTTAACTCTAGATGACGTTCATTTCTTAGGATAAAAGAGAGAATGTCCTAGAAAGATTGAAGAGTTTGTTCAAGATTTTCATATATTTTATGTGGAGAAGACATATTTATAAAAATATGTTTGAGAATGAAAAGAGAGTATAAAATAAAAAGTGAGTATAGAATAAAACTATGAGTGAGTTTTCTAGAAGAAATAAGCTTATACAGGGTAGAAAGTCATTTAGAATGGATGGATGGATGGTAATTATTTATATTTTGTAATTTAAAATTTTTGCTTTTCGCTTATTATATGTCGATATATAGGTAATATGTATATCGACATACATACTAAATTTTTAAAACAAGAATATTTGACATAATTTCCGTTTTTATCTTATACCATTATATATCTTTATAACTTCTAGAGACTTATAAACAATATAAGACAGTAGGAAATATATTTCATTACTTAGAATAAAAGGATACATGGATTTCAATGATTAGTAAAGAAAATACATAAAAATGACATTAATTTAAACAAAAAAGCACACAACATAAGGCTAGATATCATAAGAAAACAACTAGATAAGCTTAGGAAGATGTATATGATGATGATGAAGAGCGACCAGGCTTGCGAATGATCTTTACATAATATTTGTCCACTTTATTGGAAAGAGAAGTAAACATTTTACTAAATGAACACTTAAACTTCTTTTGGTTTTTAAGAATCTTATCTTGGTTCACTAGTATCTCTTTGTTGGTAGGGTCAGATGGTTTTTTGAAACTTTCCAAGGAAGAATCCATTTCCTCCCCCTCCTCTTCTTCTTCCACTTCCATCTCATCTTTTTCTTCTTCCACTTCCATCTCATCCTCTTTTTCTTCCTTTTCTTGTTGAATTTCCTATTCTTCTTTTCGTGCTAACCTTTGCACCTTTTTGGAAAGATTCTTATATGGTTATAAAAATGGTGGAATATGTATTAGAGAGATGTTGGCTTTATCGAAAACTTCTCAAGGAATGTATTTTGGATATCTCTTCTCATAAATCGACACTAATATGTAAGAAAAAATTAGTAAGATATACACCATAAGAGAGTGTGTTCTCATGTCTAGAAAAGTTTTTTTGAACAAAGTCGTCTAAAATGACTCGTGCCCAATCGATATTATGGTGACCATAAATAGTGAAAAAAGGTTTACAAACTTTTTGAGCAGGTTTATTATAATTACCCGCCCTCAATGTGATACTTTATTGTAAAATGAGATTAGTAACTCTTAATTTTGATCGAAGATTCTTGTATCTTCGTTATTTTTAAAAAGGTCGTGAAAAACTTCATGATTTTATTCATTAATTTGAAAAGCGAAGATGTCAGTTCCACTAGATTTACAACCAAGAATATGACCCAAAAGTTCATAATTTAAAACGGTTTGAGTACCATTAACATTACCCCAAAATTGTCTTTCTTCTCCTTGATAAAATTTTCATTTAAATTCACATAAAACAATTCGATCAAATTCGAATAACAAACAAAATCATTTTGAGAAGATTCAGTTTTACTAAAAATTTCATTTTCAAAACAAAGATCATGTAAACCATAAGAGGAAAATTCCTTGAATATAGAAAATCTTCCGAAAGAAACTTTTTCGAAAGTAGTATACTCTACATAGGCTTCAAAGGCATCTTTCTCATTAAATAGAAAGCTTTTAGTTTTGTTAGCGAGCCTTATGATTTAGGATTACTTTGTTGTAAAATGAGACTCATAAGTCTTGATTTTGATAGAAGATTCTTACGTTTGAATCAAAATCTTCATCATTTTCAAAAAGGGCGTGAAAAAAATTACGATTTCGTTTACCAATTTGAAAAGCAAAGATGTCAATTTCTCTAGATTTAAAACCAAGAATATGACCCAAAAGTTCATAATTTAAAATGATTTGAGTACCATTAACATTACTCCAAAATTGAGCTTCTTCTCCTTGATAAAATTTTCATTTGAATTCACACAAAACATTTTGATCAAATCCAGATAACAAACAAAATTATTTTGAGAAGATTCAATTTTACCAAAAAATTTATTATCTAAACAAAGATCACGTAAAACATAGGAGGAATATTCTTCGAATATAACAAATCTTCCGAAAGATACTTTTCCGGAAGTAGTATACTCTATACGGGCTTTGGAGACATCTTTCTCATTAAAGAGAGAACTTTTAGTTTGGTTAGAGAGCCTTATGATTTAGGATTTTCAATAGATTAAGCCATTTTTGAGTTTTTGAGGAGATAAGATAACGAAGAGAAATTTGAATTTTGAAATAAAATGAGTGAATGAATAGATAGAGATAGATTTAATTAATAGAGAGTGAAGGGTTATGTTCTCTGGTTAAAAAGGTATCTTTTCAGAATATGGGTGTTAGTGCTAAAGAGAGAGAAGTTTGAAATTTTAATTTTGAATTGAAAATTCAAATTTCAGAATTTTGACATGTATGTCGACATATTACATAAGGGTATGTCGGCATTTAGCCTGAAATTTCCAAAAATAAAACTATGCTAATATGTTCCTATATATATATAATTATATGCTCATATTCATCTAATATTATTAATCTATATGTTATTCCTAAAAACCAAAATCAATCAAAAAAATCAAAGGAAAAAATATTGAATAAAAGATATCGTTTTTGCTGCTTTTTGTTGATCAATGTTGACTAGTCTGTTGTCGCTATAAAACACATATTCACATTCTTAGTATCTGGTTCGTTATAGTTAGAGGAAGTGTCCGAGTCATCCAAAGTTGTTGTATAAGCTCTTTTTATTTTTTTGGTGAATCATTTGATGGTGAGATCTTTAATTTATTCGAATGTGGGCAATCTCTCTGAAAATGACCAAGTTCATCATAGTTCAAACATCCAGTTGCAGTTCCAGGCATCTTGTTCTTAGGTTTTCGAAAATTGTTCATCTTTCTATATTTTAGGAATTTTTTTGAAATTTCTTGTCATGAAAGCAATTTCTCCATTCTTTTCATCATCTGAATCCTGATCGTTGGTGATAGCATTGAAAGCGATGGATTTCTTTTCTGTTGTCTTGCTTTCACTTCTGCCGTATAATTATGCTTCATAGGACATTAAATTGCCTATTAATTCTTCAATTTTCAGAGTGCTAATATCATTTGCCTTCTCAATTGCATGTATTTTTTGATCCCATTCTAAGGAGGGTGAATTGAGAATTATTCTAACTTGATCCTCTTCAAAAAAATATTTACCTAATGCAACCAATGAATGCATTATATCTTGAAATCTATAGTACATGTCAGAAATAAACTCATTTGGATTTATTTTGCATAATTGAAAATAATTAGTTAGCATGGAAATTTTATTTTGTTTCACATTACTAGTGCCCTCATGTGTAACTTGCAGTGTTCTCCAAATTTCTACGTATACTGACGAGTAGAGACTGTACTAAATTCATTTTTATCTAGTGAACGAAATAGAATATTCATGGTTTAGAATTATTCTATGCAAGTGCCTTTTGTTTGGTAGTCATTGTGAAAAATTAGTTTGTCATTCAATGTACTCATTTTGTATAACATTCCAAATATCTAAACCATTAGATTGTAAATAAACCTTCATTCTACATGACCAATAAGTCGCTGTCATTAAAATGTGGGGATATAATAATATATTATCCTTCTACAAAAGCGTTAACAAAAGTATCAACAGTGTTCCTAGCCATTAAAATTTTCAAATTATGAGTTTTGAAAACTTAACGCTCTGATACCAAATGTGGGCTGCTAAATTATGGATCTTAAGGCTAATTAAACACTAAAGGGGGTGAATAGTGTTTTCTAATTTTTGTGAATCTTTTTAAAATTGTTTCAAGATTATTATTAAACAATATGGAATAAACAATCATAGATGCAAACACATTTATGTACTATTATCCTGCCTTTTGGCAAGGCCGTGATACTGTAGATTTGGCTAAACAGGATGGTTACCAACCTCGAGAACCAATCATATACAAGACTATGAACGACGGTCGAGCTGATTCAGACTGGGTCCCGATCAAGGTGCAATCCATATGAAGTGATAAGAAAAGCCCCATGAAGCTACATGTCAAATATCAAGTTAATCGGACGTCCTATGCTCAAGTTACAGACAAAGCAAGGATTCATAGATCGATTGGGAACAATCCATAAAACAACACAAATCAACGAAGATCGATTGATATCTCAAAATCCACTAGCCAATGCACTTGAAAATTTCAAGCACTAGTATGTTAAAGAGTGGTACCCACAGGAACGAATGCAAGACATAACTCACCAAATTACACCCTCACCGATCATTTATTACCGATCGTTCTGAATGATTGGTATAAGATTGCCAATGTGCCATAATCAGCAATGATCGATGGATATCTCGCAATCTACAATTCATAATGGTACCATATTTTAGGAGTAAGGTCTAGAATCATTGGGATCCCATATAAAAGAACGCACAAAAATCATATGCAAGAATAAAGAATGATATAACTCTTATCGATTGTTCCAAAACAATGAATTATGAAAATTGATAGTTCCGGTGAGCCACTACGGGTCTAGAGATTCTTCTAGATGAATTTTCAGCCTAATCTATGCACATCTTCCCCTATAAATAAAATGACCATTCTCCATAAAGCGGATCCCTTTTTTCTGCTGCTAAGGCTCCGCCAATATT
The DNA here is from genome assembly GCA_030765085.1 of Allium cepa. Classification (NCBI taxonomy): domain Eukaryota; kingdom Viridiplantae; phylum Streptophyta; class Magnoliopsida; order Asparagales; family Amaryllidaceae; genus Allium; species Allium cepa. The sequence continues at coordinate 907,612,182 of CM060937.1, forward strand.
ATTTCTTCATCCTTGTATTAATGGATCCCAACTGATCCAAACACTTTTGTAATCATAATCAAGTGCCAGATCAATAAAAATATAAAGTGGATGTGGGCCAAGATTGCCGAACCACTATAAAAATCTGTGTGTTCATTTACTTTTTTGCTTTGTTTTAATGTAATCATTATTTAATCTCTAACATACTATTTTTGAGCGTTTGTGCATTTTTGGTGCAAACATTTTGGTGCTTTCACTGAGAAATGAATTCTCGGCTTGATTGGATCTCATCTTCTACTTGTGGATTTTCATGTTCACGAGATAGATTTAGATTCAACTCTATAAAATTTCTTATTCTACTCGGATTCGAAAGAGATCTATAAGGAAACTAACTATAATGTCTCCTATGAAGGAGAAGGTTATTACTACCTCCTCGTAACCTAATGTTGAAGCAGTAGATAACACAGAGGCCGGTCTTCTAAAAGATGGAGTGTAATAGGGAGCCATGGATATATAAGCTTCATACTGATCCATCCAACCGATCATTTGCACAAATGACCCATCGTTCCATGTCGATCGCATATGATCATTGCTGCAAATCAATCGCATCTGATCATTCCTCCTTCCAGCATCATATGATCATTCTTGTATGATCACTCAACTGCTATGTGTTTTTGTACGATCATTCCCACCAGATCATTTCTATACGATCGTTTCCATACCGACTGTTACTATATGACCATTCCCACCATGTAGTTTCTGCACGATCATTTTCGAAAAAATCATTTCCATATGATTGTTCCCACCAATGTGATCTGTATGATCGTTCATATGATCGTTCTCCTAGCCGATCGTCCTAACTGATCGTTGTCAATTAAGATCGATTTCAACTGATCAATCCACAACACTTCATTTTCTAGAAATTGCAATGATCGGTCGTTTCTCTAAAAGGTCATTTTTCCAACCGATAATTATGTCCACTACCAATCGTTCCCACGCAATCATTTCCATCCGATCTTTTGTTGCATTTTTCATCCAATCATTTTCTATTGATCGTTGTTAGCCTAATGATTGTTCTACCAATCATTTCCCTAACCGATCGATTTTAATCGATTGTTTTAAATGGATCGTTTTTCCAAAAAAATCGGGTACGATACAAATTTTAAGGAGAAGGCTCTAAAAAAAATTTCAAACTCGTGCCGCAGTGTAACGCCCTTGCATCTTGGATTCAGAACTCAACTTAAAGTAATGCTTTCTATCCACTTTGGTTACATTCTTTAACTGACCGAGGCATAGAGGATCAAGCAGCAGCTTCTGAATTGCAACCAAAGAATGGACATGGAACCACTACTTAAAGGATACTCCCAAATGTTTAGAGAGCCAAAGTGATATGACATGGACCAGGGTAATGTAACTCTAATTGAACTCGAGAAATTATGGCCCACGGTCAAACTCGGATAAAACCAAGATTTTCTCCAAGAAAACACCAATATGACTCCAAGCACCATTCTTTACTGATGCATAACTTTGAATTCAGTGACTACAATCAAACTAGTTGCTCACTCTAAGCAAATACAGATTTTCTTGGGTCCGACTCCAAGTAAATTACCACAATCCATCAACATCAGTCCATCTTACTTTGCTCATATCATACAGACTTCGAATGAATAGAAACTTGTTGTGTAACCTCAAGAGGCCTTCCTTACTGCCTTATATGGATCGTGCCCCATCTATACGAAAGATTAGGGGTCATCACTGATCTGTGACCCCATCCTAACTGATTTTCCATTCGACTAGCATACTTAACTAGTCACAGGGGTCATCACTGATATGTGACCCCATCCTAACTGATTTTCCATTCGACTAGCATACTTAACTAGTCACATGTTCGACAATCAAGCATACATCATTCACAAGAATTACAAGCAGCTGTAAATTGAAAACAAACTGGACTTACGTTGACTGAAGAATCTACCCAGTCGAAATCAAATCATTGAAGCCGTTCAGGTGTAGAATATTCAAGGAGATTCAATGTACCAACCGTACCAGCTTACTAAGGGACATCATACCCTTGACTACATCTCATGAAATTCAAGTGGCATATGAACTCCACTAGAGCAATAGATGCCATCGAATGTAGAAGCTTTCCTATATTCCTTGAAGGTGTAGCAATCATGCGGTTTATGCGGTTACGGCCTAAATCCATCTCCTCGTTCAATCATTCGACTAAGAAGTTTGTCAATAAATTCAGAATGCATATGAATCGCCTTAAGAATGCGATGTCATTATCCAACTTGTTCCAAGTGGCAGGTGAGCCACTTAAGGACTCCATGCAGAGGTTCAACACCTTGGTTAATGAAGTGAGCAGTCCTAGTTAGCATATCGTACCGATGGCATTGATAAGGAGAATCGATTGCGAGATATATTTTGGCAACTGGTTAACTGGAGAGCTTCCTACGACCTTGGATTGTTTCCATTACAAAGTGAACTAGAACCTAATCAAGAAGGAGGTAGAGAAGACTAGGAGAAAGAACGATGCAGGCCCGTTGGTTAAAGGAATTCAAAGCAGGGGCAGCACTACGGCCTTAGATCAGGACTCAGATTTTGGGAGACGACCTAGAATCCAAAATTTTGACTCATATACTCCTTTGAACGATTCTATTGAAAACATCTACTTGGAGACTCACGACTCAAAGCATCGAAACCTAGAAGAAATCCAAGAAATCTTGTATTTTTCAAGATATGCCCGGTCATAACACTGGTGATTGCAGATGCCTCTGAGATGTGATCGAAAACCTAATCTAGAATGAAAAGTTTCAGCAATGTGTGCAAGCCCCGTGGAATAGTGGGTAGGCAACATTCGAGCCTTATTAATAAAGAACCTTAATTATCAACTGGACCACCTATGATCGACTTCCTACAGAGAAGGGCTTAGGAAAAAGGGAATAGCGAGCATACGACACTACTTCACTTATCAATAAGATTTATTTGAATTTCAATTTCAATTATGTTTTGAACTATGAACGACTTGAACCAAACTACTTCCAAATGATGCAGGTGACTGAGTACTTAGAGTTGGGTGCTAACCAATCTCCAGGGACTATGATTGGACCTTTGGTATTTCATTAAGATAAGCATGATTCAACCGCTCATCAGCTACCATATGCCTCCGAATTGGGGGAAAGGACTCAAATTGGAAAGTGGGTGTGACTTGACCATCCACTTCCTGCTCTTTGCTTCAATTTTGATAGATTATCTACTCCAGGCCCGATAAGGTTAAAATCCAATACAAAGTGGACACGGCTGACCGTCCACTTATCAACTTCAGCACTTGACTTGAAGTTCGCCAAAGTACTTATGCCTCTCCTGAACCCCAACTAATATGGATGTGATTTGGCCGTCTACACATTAACTCCTTCCTTGACATAGGGGGCAATCTGGGAGATCGACTAAAAGTAGACGCGACCAATTGTCCACTCATCAATACCACCATCGACACGAGGACATAACTGCAGCTTGGGGGTGGATGTGACTTGACCATCCACCCAATAACTCTCTACCTCGACTTGCCAAGGAGAGTACGAATCAAATTGGACAAGGCCTGGTTATCGAACCCAAGCGTGGACATGATCCGACCATTCATCGCTTACTCTCTTCGTTAACTTGACGAGAAGAGCTACAATCACCAAGCGGATATGAATCGATCGTCTCACTTGCCAAGTTTTATCCTTGAAACTGAGGGTAGAATTCCATTCCACGAATGTACGTGATTTGACCGTTCATTTTATAAATCTTACCTCTACTTGACAGATGGAGCATAAATAAAAAACGGGTGTAACTGACCACCCATCATATAACTCCAGTTCCCAAAGTGCAAACTGGAGTATAAACACAAAAAGATGGACGTGGTTCGACCATCCATCGATCAATTCTAGTTCCCAAAGCGCGAACTAGAGTATAAACACAAAACGATGAACGCATTTTGACCATCCATCGATCAATTCTAGTTCCAAGAGCACGGAGAGTATAAACACAAAAAGATGGACATGGTCCAACCACCCATCGATCAACTCTAGTTCCTAGAGTGGGGACTAGAGTATAAACACAAAAAGATGGACACGTGTCTGACCTTCCATCGATCCACTCTAGTTTTCAGAGTGCGGACGGGAGTATAAACAAAAATGTGGATGTCGTTCAACCATCCACTCTCCAAGCAAAGACATAACTTAGTGGATGTGGTCCGATCATCCGCTCCCTTGCTCGGACATGGAGTTCGCCAAAACACTCATCCCACTCCCAAGGTTCGACAGAAGCAAGATATAAATGAAAGTGGATGCAGTACGACCGTCTATTCATCGACTCCTGCCATGGATGCAAGGGCAGTTTGAGAACCTAAGTTTAAATTGGATATGACCCAACCATCTGCTAATTAGCTCCTTCCTATGATTTAATGTGAAGAACTCTAAGGAAGAGTGAATGTGATACGACCGACCACTCTTCTACTTCCATCCCTGACTTGGAGGCAAAAGGAATTACTAAGGAAAATGTGGTTCGACCATTTTCCGAAATAACTCTAAGTCCCTGGGTGTGGACTAGAGTTTGAACAAAAATTGGGTGCGATTTGACCACCCACCAACAAACTCTTATCCCCAGAGTGCGGATATCAGTATAAACAAATAGATGAGTGTGATTCAACCACTCATTATTCCATAAATTCTGACTTGAATTCGATAGGAATAATATAAACTCATGACGGATGGGATTTGACCATCCAAAAACTAACTCCACCGACCCGAAGTTGGGAGTAGGAGTATAAGCTACTAAAAGTTGAATATGACGGCTCATTATAGCTCTTACTTGGTGTTCTTTATGACTTAAGGCAAAGACTACAAAGAGGCTTTAATATTGAACCAATCAGAATGATGTCCAAAGTCACTAACGACCAAGTATATCGTACCACTGGGTCGGTAGGCAATATCAATCCAGGCTTTCCATATGGTGCCGTTGGGTCGACGGTCAATGTCGATCCATACCAAATACAAATGGACATGACCCAGATATCCTCCAAAAAAAATTCGATCACCAGAATGCAGACAGAAGAATAAACTATGATGAGTGTGACTCGATCATTCATTCTCCATCACCATCCTTTGATCCGTCAAGAGGAGTATGAAACCAGATGAGCATGACTCGACCACTCCCGAGCTAATTCTATCCCTTGGTCTGACAGGATAATGTGAATTAAGATAGATGTGGCGAATTGTCTACCTCGGAATAAATGAGAAATGCTTATTTGTTCACTACCTCTAACCATGATTCGATTAGAAGAGTAGTTCGAAATGGATGTGACTTAACCGTCCACACACAGATCTTGCCGTTTGTTTGATAGGGAGAGCAACAATCACATATTTTATGTGACTTAACCCGCCATTTTTTGGTCCTTGCCTATGGTAAGATGACATCTATATTAATAATGGATGTGGTTGACTGTCCAGTGCTCGGCTCATGCCCAAATTCTGACGAAATATCATGGTCTTCCCCCGAGAAGGGAAAACCAAAATACGATCCAGAATAGACATGACTTGCCTTCCTACTTATCAATGTGTGCCCCAGACTTGGGGGCATAAGTGAGAAACAAGATAAATGTGAACCGACCATTCATCGACCGACTATAAGTCTTTGGAGTTTAAGTGGGAGTATAAACGCGACTACGATGAAACTCGACCATCCACGCAGTACATTTATCAACCCGAGATCGAGGTTAGAGGTGTGATAATCCAAAAGCTGACTATGATAGCTCAATATTGTGACTCATACCTGGTGTTTACAGTGACTCGAGGCTTCAACCGAATGTATGCCTAGAGATAGAACCGTCGAATCGATACACAAGATCATGAGCAACTGATCATCACTCCAACTTGAACAACGAGAAAAAATCACAAATACAGTGAATGAAAACGTGTTACTCAAGTACACAGGTGTATTCAAACTCAAAGCAAGAGCCAACTACGCAGCTGCGTGCAACATAAGGCTGAACCCTACTCGACATTTGATTCGACACGCTCCTTTAAGCCTGATATTCAACCATCACAGATAATCGTTAATAGCATTTAGAACCTATCACTATCAGATTCAATTGCTCATCACAAGGTTCTGGGATTCAATTAGAGTGGAAGTCATTATTGACCATCCCAATCGGATTTCACATTTATCGGGCACATGTTACAAACAGTAAAAGTACAAAAATCTATTCAAGTCTAAAGTGGTAAACAACTGATTCAAGGCCGTATGCAAGTTCAAGTATTCAAGTCATATAATGCATATCCCACTGTTTGATTTCGAGTTCACGTGGTCTAATATGTTCATGTCAAAACAAAAATTGCTTATGTTCCACTAGAACAAGGAATCAGAACCGATCCCATTGCTTGGGCAAATCCATTTAAACATTTTCAACTCACAACATAAGGCCGATATTAAGCAGCAAAACATAGTCCTTTCTATAAATATATAGACCATAAAGATGAAGAAGAGGAGCCCAAAGAATCCAAAGTTGTATCCACTGAGCTAACAGTCGACATTATAGTCCGCCACGACAACCCATCATGGGTCTTGAAGATTGAATCTAGCTCAATGCAACGATAATGAAAGAATTAGCTGCCTTTCTACGAGCGAATCTTGACATGTTCGCTTGGACCCATTGTGAAATGTGTGTGATCTCATCAACTATCGTGAGCCATGCATTGAATATCGACTAGAGGCATGTCCCGATGAAACAAAAGCGATGTAGCAAAAGTAACTTAGCATGGATCTGAAAATATTTGCTGCACTTAAAGAGGATGTGGATAAACAAGAAAACAATGGACTTACCCACGATGCGTTCCACCCGAAGTGGGTATCCAATCCACTTCATGTGAAAAAACTGATGGAAACTGGTGGGCATACATCGACTACTTTGACCTAAAAATGGCATGCCCAGAAGATAGATTTCCAGTTTTGAGGGTCGACCAAATGGTAGACTCAACCGTTGGATATGAACTGCTTTCATTTATGGATGCGTACTCCAGATATAACTAGATCTCCATGCACGTCCCCCACTAGAAGCACACCAGCTTCGTTACTGATCTAAAGCTATATTGCTATGTTATGATGCCATCTAAACCTAAGAATGCTAGTACTACTTACTGAAGGCCGGCCAACTGAATGTTCAAAGGTCATATCGGGCAATCAATGGAAGTATATGTGGATGATATACTTGTGAAGTCACAAAAATCAAACAACCACATCGATGACTTAGTAGAGATATTCAATATTCTCTAAAGATGTGAAATGAAACTCAATCCATGATATGCCCCTTCGATATTGTGTCAGGGAAGTTCTTGGGTTTCATGCTCAACTCTCATGGAATTGAAGCAAATACTAAGAATATTTAGGCAATCAGAGACATCTAGGTACCAAAGACAATCAAGCAGGTACAAGGCTTAAATGGGAAGATCACCGCCCTAAGTCGATTCATCTTTAGGGCCATCGACAAGTGAATTCTCTTCTTTGACCTAATCGGGAGAGGGAAGAGAAACTTTGAATGGTTGTAGGATTGTGTTGACAGGTTTCATGCTCTGATAGATCGCTCAAAGCGACCTCCTAACCTATCCAAACCACTGGATCGTGAAGATTTATACATCTATTCAACTGTGTCGGTAGATGCCATGAGTGTCACACTATTATGCAAAGGGAATCGTATCCAGAGACCAATATATTATGTTAGCAAGTGATTGACAGAAGCTGAGAGAAACAACCCGAAGCTAGAAGAGCTCGCATACTACCTATTCATTTCATCACAAAAGCTTTGTCATTACTTCTAGGCTCACCCCATCAACGTCTACACCGACCACCGTTATGACAGGTCCTATAGTGACCTGAGATGTTTGGAAGGTTACTCAAATGGAATATCGAGCTAAGCCAATTCGATATCACTTATATACCTCGGAGGCTATCTAGGGATAGAGATTGGTGGACTTTATAGCTGAATTCACTACACTAGACGACTCTGTGGAGAGCAATGGAGAATCGACCAACCGACAAAAAACATACATGGACGAAGCATCCAACGATTAATGTTCCGGCGCTAGAGTTGTGATAGTGAATCTTAATGAACAATCATTCTACTATGCATTTAAACTCAACTTCCCTGCAACAAATGATGAAGCTGAATATGAAGCCTTTATTGTTGGGTTCAAACTTGCCAGAGAACTGGGAATGAAAACTTTACGAATATTTTGTGATTCCCTGTTAATTGTGTGCCAAGCCAGGGGAGATTATCAGGCTAGGGGGTAGTGACTTTCTCCTTATCTTAGCCGGGTCTAAGAGCTAGTAGCCGACTTCGAGTATTACACCATTACACACATCCCTAGAGATACAAAATGAGAAAGGTGACTCATTGGCCAAGCTGGCCAGTTTCGGGAATGTACAACAAATAGACTTTGTCCTAATTGGTGTACTGGATGCTCCGAGCATCGAACAAATAGAGATTAATCGGATTCTGGAGACTGAGCTAGAAAGGGAGCTATGGATGACTCATGCCCATGGTTATCTGCAATGAGGAATCCTTCCAGGATGGAGGAATGAAAAATGAGAGATCTTCCACAAAGCTTCATGCTACATTATCCATGAAGGAGTCATGTATAGAAAATGTGTCTTCATTCCCCTGCTTCGATGTATCACCCATGAAGAAATAAAACGAGTCTCAAGAGAAGTCCATGAAGAAGAATGCAATGATCAAGAGGGCAAACCCTGATAAAGAAAATACTCTGTAATGGGTATTACTCGCCAACTGTCAATCGAGATGCAACTGATCATGCCAGACAATGCAATGAGTGCTAAACGTTTTAAAAAATTCCGAGAGCTCCGCCGATAGAAGTTACACAAATGGTCAATACATAGCCATTTTCTACTTAAGGCATTGATATCATCCGTTCCTTACCGATTTCTAAAGACGGAGCAAAGTATGCCATCGTAACAGTGGATAACTTCACCAAATGGGTTGAAGATGAACCTTTAGCCACGATCACAATGAAGAAAGTAATCAACTTCCTTGTTTGGAGCATCATCTATCATTTTGGCCTTCCATAAACCATTGTAACTGATAATGAAACTTAATTCGACGACACTAAATTTAAAGACTTTTTCCATCGGTATCATAGTGAAAATAGATTTGCGACAGTTGCTCGCCCTCCAGCAAACGAACAAGTTAAAGTTGTGAATAAGAACATAAAGTCCATTCTAAAGAAACATTTGGAAAAGGCTAGAGGAAAGTGGGTGGATGAACTTTCAATAGCATTATGGGCTTACAGAACCACCAACAAGTCCATGACTGGTCATACTCCATTCACCCTTGCTTACAGCTCTGAGGCCATCATCCTTGTAGAATTTGAAGTTCCTTCCCATCGAGTGACTTATTATGACCTCTATTTTATTATAAAAAATATAAAGAATGAATTGCAATCCCATTGCAATTAAGGAATTGGTGATGACTCATGAGCATGCAAACGCATCTGGGAGCCAATGAAAGGGAAGTGTACTTAAGCGTGCACATGTATATTCTAAAATTTTGATCTCTTGAGACCGATGAAAATTGAATTCTCACCTGGAGTAATTAGGGTAAAGATTGGATTAGATAGCCAAAGCTTACTAGCCCTGTAGTAGAGTACAATCCTAGATTTGTACTATTGGAAATCGACCAAGCATCTTGACGATCAAAAATGGATACAACACTTTGGGAAGATAATTCAACTGAAGGATAGCGATTATTCAGAAAACTGGATGGATTGCTTTTCGACAACTCTAACTTGCATCGATTCAAAGCATGTCATGTTCGAACAAGACGTACTTTGGGGTTCAAATGTTATCCCGCCTTTTGGCAAGGCAGTGATATCGTAGATTTGGATAAAAACAGGTGGTTGCCAACCTTGAGAATCAATAATATACAAGACTATGGACGATGGTCGAGCAGATTCAAACCGGTACCCAATCAAGGTGCAATCATTATTAAGTGGCAAAGAAGGCCAACATTTCAAATTTCAAGTCAATTGGAGGTCCTATGTTCGAGTTACAGACAAAACAAAGATTTATATGGATTGATCAGGAATGATCCATAAAACAATACAAATTAACGAAGATCGATCAATATCTTAAAAACCACAAAGCCAATGCACTTGAAACTTTTAGAGCACAAATATAGGGGTTTTAGGCTCAAGGAAAAAATTAGAGGAAAATTTAGTTTCAAGGACAAGAAGTTTGGTTTTTAGGCTGAAGGACACTTTTTAGTGTAAATCACAGAATGATAGTTGTAACTATCATTTTCAGTTTACACTAAAAAGTGTTCTTCAGTCTAAAAAGCAAACTTGTTGTCTCTGAGACTAAATTTTTTTGCAACTTCTTCCTTATGCCTATTTACCTGACAAATATATTGAAGGGCGGGGCCCACGGGAACGATCGCACGACATAACTCAGCAAATTACACTCTCACAGACCATTCATTACCAACCATTTGGAATGATCGGTATGAGACTACCAATGTGCCATAATCAACAATGGTTTATGGATATCTCGCAATTTACAACTCAGAATGGTACCACATTTTAGGAGCAATGTCTAGAGGCATTGGGACCTCCTACGAACGATCGCATGGCGATTATGTGCAAGAAAAACGATCAGTATAACTCTTATCGATCATTCCAAAACATTGAATTATGACCATCGATCATTCGGGCGGGCCCTTACGGATCTAGAGATTCTTCTGGCGAATTTTCATCCCGATCTATGCACATCTTCCCCTATAAATACAACAACCGTTCTCCATAAAGCGGATACCTTTTTGTTCTACCGAGGCTCTGCCATTATTATTTCTTCATCCTTGTATTAATGGATCGCAGCTGATCCAAACACTCTTGTAATCATAGTCAAGTGCAAGGTCAATAAAAATATAAAGTGGACGTAAGCCAAAATTGCCGAACCACTATAAAAATTTGTGTGTTTATTTACTTTCTCTGCCTTTTCATTTGCTCATCACTTGATCTCTGCAATACTATTCTTGAGTGTTTGTGCCCATTTTTGGCGCAAACATGTATAAATGAAATAAAGTAAAAAGTAGAGAATTAGAGAGATCGCGCTATGAATTTTTATACTGGTTCGGAGTTACCCTACATCCGGTCCCATACAATTGCTTATACAGTTTTCTTTTCAAATGTCGATCTTTAAACGGGCAGAAGGCAAACCCAATTACAATCTCACTTTCGAGGTTACAAGACACACCCTCCTCATTACTCGAGCTTAGGGTACACTCACTTATTTTGGATTGGCTACAAGAACACCCACTCGGATTTTCGAGCTACCAAGCACACCCAATTGATTTGAACAGGCGACAATCACACCCACGCAAATAAAACTAGAGTTTGATGATTTTTCCAAAGTTAATTGCTTGATATTTTGATACAATGGATCCTATAGCCTCTTTGACAACACTTCGATATATGATACAGAGAGGATAGAGATGATTGAAGTCGAATAGTAAATAATAAGGAATCAATACAATGAAGATTGAATTTCTCTGGTGTAAATTGATAAGATTTGAATAAGTTTTTCACTAAAAGTTTTGATAGAGTAAGAGAAGAGAAGATAATAAGAAAGCAGTTGTTAAAAATTCGTTTGAAATCCCCATATATATAGAGAATATATAGACATGTCCATTTGCGAAGAGTTACAATGAATAGACACTTCATTTCAAAATTTGAATTTCAAAATTATAGCATGTATGTCTACATATCATATGCCTATATGTCGACATGGGCTAGTGTAATTTGAAAACTTATTAATTTTACAATGTTTTGAAAATCGTATACTATGTCAATTAATTTGATACTTTGTAAAATAGTATAAACATAGTTTATAAACATTTTGAACTTTAAACAACTTTTATAAAATATTTTTAAAATTTAAGAATATTTTTTTTTCAAGATAAAGGATTTAGAAAATGGAAAATAGAGATCAAAGATTGCTACCAGAGAGTTTAACAATATTAAATGGCTCTAATACTATGCTATAGTCTTGAATCTTCATGTCTTGGTCTTTATGCTCATGAACCTTCATGTCCATCTTTCGAGTCTTTTATACTGCACTGTCTTCGATTCAATACCTATATAATATCTTGCACTACATACTATAAACTTGGAAAAACATTAGTATCCATATTTTATATGAATGTTTTATTGCTATCAAGGTTGTTATCATTAAAATCAATAATCGAGGTATTAACATGAACTGTCGGGTCCGACTTTCCATTGTATATTTCCAGCGTTGGAAACCTGAAATCTAAAGGATTTCTTGCGTTTTGGATATTACAAATGTATGAATTCCTACTTACATCCTCCAAATTCTGGTTTGGGATTCCACCTCTAACTATTCACCTTACCACTTTAGCAATACGGTTTTCAACATCCACGGATGACCTTTGACCAAAAGTGATGTTTTGCCCCCTATTTCTTTGGGGAACTCTAGCACATACTCTGGCATATATCCTCTTGCCGCATATTAGCATACTAACCTGCTCATATAGTTACATTCTGGCCCCCCTGTTCCAACGGAGAGGTTTTGGCTCATACTCTTCCCGTCGCTTCCCATTCACATTCTGAATTGTGTTTCTTCCTCCAACATCGTTTGTTCCTGGAATTCCAGCATGTTCCAAGTTCACATAAGCGTTTCCCACAGGTATAATTGTCTCGGTTTCTAGTTTATTTGGGTCGGTATAGAGTTATACAATTAGTGGGGGCATCATTCTAATTTGTTATGTTCCAACTCTGGATGTTTCTACATTAGCTCCTAACACTTGATTCTTAATTCTCATAGCTCTAGCTATTTCTTGTTGTCTCATTCTTGGAAAAATCCTTCAAGCATTTCTTGTTATCAAGTCATTAATCCTTCTAACATCTCCTTTATCATTTTCTTCATCTCTTCAGGTCACATAGATGGACTAATGAGAATTTGAGGGCATCTCGTGGTTGCCCCAACACACTGGTTAGCTTGTTCCAGCCTTAAATATAGCGTTAGGTCACTTCATCTCCTCTAAATTTCCGATTCAAGCTTCAAGTCTTCATATCCGGTTCTTTGCTCTTAATGAAAGCATCAAATGTTTACACCAAAAATGGCACAAACACCCAAATATCAGACGAAAGCACCATTTCTATTTAAAATAAAGCAAAAGCAGTGGAAGTGACAGAAAAGTAAATGGAGATAACAATTTTTTTTATAGTGGTTAGGCGTAATCTCCAGCCAACGTCTACTTCAGTCTTTTTATTAGTTGTTTTCTCTTTAGATTACAACTATTATATCAGATCTAAACACAATCTAGTGGATATTAGATTTACAGCAGAGTTTCTAGAGTGTTTTTGAGGTAGAGGATAGGAGTAAAGTGGAAGGAGTTTCGGATCAAAAATTTAGAGAATTGGAGAAACCCCCTTTTGGTTGTAGGTAGGCTGGTATTTCTAGGGGAATAGGTTTATTGGTCTAAAAGCCTGCTTGCGTTGAAGTCCTGGAGTTGGCCCAGAGTAGCATAAGAGAGTACAAGATCCCCGACCAAAAAGGCAACTCGACACTAAGTTGAATAATTCCGTACCTAGTTTTGTACCCGAGATTTTCGTCATCTTTTCTTCTTCATAATGAGTTGTTCTAAGTCGTTTTCTTTAGTTTTGTGTCGACTCTGGCTATCTTCTATTGATTCTGCTTTCTTCAATTTCTTCCCTTCAATCTTCAAAATAGTTTTTCAAATCCTTGGAAAAACCACTTGACCAAGAATCGAAGTAGTACAAGTGTTGGATGAAGTTTCAGGGGTGGGATGAACTAGAAAAATAAATTGATATCGAATTAAATGACTCAACATCAAGTTGAGGACTTAGCCAATTTTCCCTCCAAACCTTTTGAGTCCAATTCTCTTTCTCTTCTAATTATACTTCCAACTTTGTGAATCGTTTCATTCTTGTTTTGATCTTCTAAATGCAGTTGAAATGTACTTTGGCTCAAAAGCAAGTTAACACAAAATCCAAATGGGAAAGTTTCATAGTAGCATAAGTATTTGGAAGTAGACTTCTACATGAGCAATTTTGCAAATATATCAAAAATCCATGGAAACCAATTGGTTCTGTTAATATTCTCTATAAGAAAGGTGGTTTATCTTAATTAGATTTGAAAATAAGGAGGACTGCACTAGAAATATTAAAACTGACTCATATATCGTAGTTGGTGAAATTTTTCGGTTTCACCTTATTCAATTTGATTGTGAGGTGACCAAATGAGTAGTCGCCTTCACGATTAGAAATCGATGAAATTTAAGCTTCGTTAAATTCACCTTTAGAAGCAACTATGTTGTTGAATGCTTACATATCAGAGTAGTCGTACTTCAACTATTTAATGAAACGTTATGTGGTTTGTAATCATATAGGGAAAAAAATGGACAATAGAACAATTGCAATAAAAGACTTAGAGATTTTTACGTGGTTCAGATTAATGTTAATCCTACATCCACGCCAATTTCCACTATCTCTTTGAGGTTTTAGTACAGATGATTACAATGGCCTAAAAGAAATACAATATCTCTTTTTAATTTTTGGAAGGAGAAAGGGTTGGCAAAGAAGAAGGAGAAGTCCATTTTTCATCCTCTCGTTTTTCATTTTGTAGTATCAAAAGTGATTGCTGTTTTTGCAGTTGTCTTTAGTATTTTCCTTCAATCTTCGCCTTCAAATTTTTCCAATTGTCATTCATCCATAGTGCCAGTTAATTAGCTTTTTAACCTAGCAGAACTCAAAAGGAGTTAGAACATTTATTAAGCTAGAATGAATCGAGACTCGACTGGAAGGCCTAAAAGCATGAGACAAAGGACCATGAAAGTTTGACCCAAAAATATGCCAAAACTATTTTGGCTTAAGCTTCCTCCAAACCACTTGCTTTATGTTTCTACTTCTCTACTAAGTCTCTACCAAGTTCGGTAACAATCCAAGCATCCTAGTTCGAGAAGTAAAGACTTATCGGATTCAGGCTAAAGTTCTGTCAAACTCATGAGTGAATTATCATCAAAACAAGTCAATAATCTACAAAATTACATAGAGAGTCTTATAAGCAAGCAGTGAAGCCAACTGGAAGGAAGTAGTGCAAAATTTTCACAACTCTTTGGATCGGTGGATCGATACCGATCTGATCCAATTGGATCGGTACCATTCCAAAAAGTTAGCATGGAATCTCTCCAAAATTTTCATGTTTCTTCCTATGGACAATTATAGGCTTCTAATGTAATGGTTCCGATCCGAGTGCACTCTAAATCCTATAAATACCATCCTACCTCCAATAAAAAAGGTTTCGAATTTGAACTCTGCTGAAGCTCTGCTATTCTTTCTTCACTCCTCTTCTCCCACACAATAGCCATTAAAAGAAAATTGAGATCCTCCTTTTGTTTCTAACAATGGTGGCTTAATTTAATGTGAAGAAAAGGAATCATATTGTAATTCATATTCTCTTGTAACAACAGTTGATCAATAAAAATTAAAAAGTGGATGTAGGTTTTGTTAATAGCGGAACCACTATAAAAATTTGTTATCTCTTTACTTTTTCTACAATTTACTATTGCTTTTCCTATTTTATTTGCCTTGATAAACATGGATGGTACTTTCACACTCAATTCAGGGTGGTGATCCATTTTTTGGGTTAATATTTTGTTGCTTTCACTCAGAAACCAATACAAGTTCAGATCTAGCATCTACTTTGGATCAGATAGGTTCAGAAGTTAGATCCTTAATCTCTGCTTAGAGGAATTATTGTTAAGAATTAATGGCACAGGGTAGAAGGAAAAATACTTTCGAAAGATCCATAGGAGCTGCAATAGTTGGAGAAGAAACCAATCCTCAGCAATGGCACCAATAACCCATTAATCAGACCAAATGCTGGTGCCAATGTAGGAGATCAGCTGCCGGGATCTTTTATTCAGCATGAAGTTTCCACTAGAAATAAACCGAATAAGATGGTTGACGAAATTAATCCGAAGATGGAAAACATCCAAAAAGCTCTTATGGACAAATTGAATGCCTTCCCGACCTTACAATCACTTGCTGCTCCAAGAACCATGCCAGAGCCTGTGGCCGCTATGGAGCAAGAAAATTCCTCCATTTCTGGCCTGAATAGGAAAAACGAAAGCAGCAGTAAAAAGGAATAGTAGATGGGTCTGCAGGAATCACCATAGAAGGAAATGCAAGCACTCCACCAACTACAAAATAGGCTGCTGTAAACTTGAATCTGGGGACGAAAACCACACTAGAAGATATAGTGGTGGATCTCTATGACTTTGAACATGGAGGACAACTTGATGACAACAAGTTGAAAGAGAACAATAACTTACTCCATACCAGTAGAGAGGTCCAAACTGCCCCGGTATGACCGATTGCAAGACAAATGAACTTCGAAGGAGTGGCTCGCCCGAACATTGGAGAGCTTAAGGGGGTGCCTAGGCTTCAGCCCACTTACTAAGACTATTTTGAAAATCAAACGCTTGGTACAGTCACAATCACCGAACCCACAGATAACTGGACATTCGAGGTGCATATCGCGAACCTGCTGAAGCCTCTAATGGGTGAAAGTAAGAATAAGAGAGATGATGAATAGGGATCCACTCCAAGCCAGACTCCCTTTACTGATGACATTTTAAATGAACGATATCCTAAAAAGTTCATTATGCCCACCATCCTGTCCTATGATGGAACTGGGGACCCGAAGCCGCATTTGTATAAATACAGTTGGTATATGGACGGAGCGAATGCTTTAAATGTTGTTTGGCGTAGATGTTTTCCAATCTCTCTGGAGGGAATCACTTCCATGTGGTTCACCGGGCTCTTACCTAAATCCATCTCCACTTTCGATGGGTTAGCAACAAGGTTTCTTGATCAGTTTAAGCTTCACACGACATAACCAAAAGATGTGATGTCCTTATTGGGCCTATTCCAAAGAAGAAATTAATCTTTGAAATCCTACATGAGTTGTTTTGACACCACGGTCACTGAAGTAAGTAACCCAAATGGAGATACAGTCTTCATAGCTCTAGGGCGCACTATCCACCCCAACACTAAATTTGAATAATGGATCAAAGTGAAGCAACCTAACACTAGGAAGGACTTTAATCGAAAGCGAGATGACACTTGAGATTGGAAGAAGAAGAGAGATAAATGGAAAACCTACTAACCTACAACCAACTAACATTGGGCAAAACGGTATGACAACGAACTAAGACGCAAATGCCTTTGGAACCACTGCAGGAAATGTGGAGTAGGACGAGAATCAGAAAAGGAAGTATTAGAATTCCAACAAGCGGAATGGAAGTAGCAACCGACTTAAAGGCTTGAGGCCCGAAGGCTACACCCTGCTTATTGATACTCCAGTGAACATCTACCTTGCGACACAAGGGATGGATGAGCACAAAAAGCCGCCTAAAAAAGAAGCGACCGAACAACAAAAGCATTCCGCAAAGTACTATCTTTTCCATGAAACACATGGTCACAACACGAATGAGTGCCATCACTTGAAGGACCATATTGAAGAACTAATTGGGGAAATAAGCTTTAGCAGTTTGTGAGGAAGCCGTAAAATCCGGATCAGTTTGCGACACTCCAAGCTCCCAAAGATTAGGGAACCAAGCCGAAACCAACAGAGAGGGAGCCAGATAGACCGACCAGAGACATATTATCGAAACAATATCTAAAGGACCTCATCATACGTAGAAGAGTTGGAGAGAGATGGAGCGATATGCGAGCTCACTAAGACACATTCTGAAAGATTTGTGCTTTTTGATCATATACGGTACTCCTGCCAACATGTAAAGGACCCTAAAAATGACGTAGAGTTTCGAAATCAAGACATTGAAGGAATTAAAGCTCCAGCTCTCGACCCCATAGTCATGACAGTAGGAATCAGACCAGCCATCGTCCAACGAGTATTGGTAGACAGTGGCAGTTCAGTGAACATCCTTTTCAAAGGCACCTTTGGTAAGATGAAGATCACTATAAAAGATGTATCATCTTACCAAACAAAGATTCAAGGATTCACCGGTGAAATTAAAAAACATGTCGGAACACTTGATTTACCGTAGAACTCAGGGAGGCGACCAAAGAATTGTCCTCATCCAAATCTTTGTGACCGTGAATGGAATATCCACCTACAATGCCTTCTTGGGATGGTCCGCTTTGGTAAATTTTAGAGTTGCTTTAGCTTAGTGGTGTTTAACCATGACATTTTCGATAGAGAATGGAGTTAGGTTGATCAAAGGAGACCAAAGTGCTGGTAGAGAATGCTATATCATGGAACTACGCAAGTCTAAAAGAAGAGAAAAGGGAAAGAATATGTAAGAACTCTCCACATTCATTATAAATAGCAACTATAGAGCCGCCCTGGCTTGGGGACCGCAGCTGATTTGACATGGCTTTAGACCACAAAAAGAAGAGCTTAGAGGAGGATCGAGTAGCATTGGTATAATTGACGGTGTTTGTCCCTATCGATATGGATGAACCAACACGGGTCTTGAAAATTGGATCACATTTTGGAAACAAGATGTGATTAAAACTCATTAAACTTCTTTACACCAACTCAGGACATATTCGCTTGGACACATTCCGACATGTGCAAGGTGTCGCCGAAGATTGCATCCCATGCACTCAACATTGTCCCCAAGTATACACCAGTGAAGCAGAAGTGGCACAGCTTAGGACCTGAATGGTCCAAAGCGCTAAAGGAAGAAGTGAACAAGCTGATGGAAAATGGTTTTATTCGTGATGCAACCTACCCTGATTGGGTACCAAACCCGGTCTTGGTTAAGAAGTCCAATTGGAAATGGCGAACTTGTATCGAATACTCTGACCTAAACGAAGCTTGCCCAAAGAATAGCTTCCCTCTATCCAAAATCGATCAGCTTGCAAATGGGACAACTAGACATGAATTGCAATCATTCACGGACGCTTACTTGGGATACAATCAAATCATGATGCATGGACCTGATCAGGAAAACAGTAGTTTCATTATTGATCTAGGATTATACTACTACAAATGATGCCATTCAGCTTAAAGAATGCCGGGGCAACCTACCAATGACGGTGAACACCATGTTCAAATATCAGATTGGGAAAACTATGGAGGTCTATATGGATGACATGTTGGTTAAATCATGTATAGCCACAAATCACTTGGACAACCTCGTCGAAATGTTTGAAATACTTCACAAAAGTGGAATGAATATCAATCCTCTTAAATGCCACTTCAGGGTATCTTATGGAAACTTCTTAGGCTTCATCATAAGCGCTAGAGGAATCAAAGCAAATCTTTAACAAATTGCTGCTTTAAGGGAATTCGAAGCCCCAAAGAACAAGAAAGAGTTACAAAGCCTGAATGGAAAAGTTGCAGCACTAAGGCGGTTCATCTCAAAAGTAACCGATAAATGTATATCGTTCTTTGATGGGTTAAAGAAAGGAAAGAAGAACTTCTAATGAAATTAGGCTTGTCAAACTGCATTCAAAGAGCTATTGCGACATATGGAAACTCCATCAATCCTATCTAAGTCGGTAAATGAAGAAGGCTTGTCATCTACTTAGCAGTCTCACCCTATGCATTGAGTGCTATGCTTGTATGAGAAGAAGCTAAGGTCCAGCGATCCGTATATTTTGTCAGTAAGCAATTTACTAGAGCCGAGAAGAATTATCCGAAATTGGAAAAACTAGAATATTGCCTCTTGATTGCATCTAGAATGTTACGACCATACTTCCAGGCAACACCCGATCAAAGTGCTAATAGATCAACCTTTGAAGCAAGTGCTTTACCGCTCCGAGACCTCTGGATGGCTTATCAAATGGAATATCAAATTGAGTCAATATGAAATCACTTATCATCCTCGAAGGGCGATCAATGGGCAGGCGCTGGCAAATTTCGTTGCCGAGTTCACTATATAAGATAACGAAGAAGAAATTACTCTGAAAGTGGAAACACATTGGAAGCTGTTCGTTGATGTTGCATCTAACAACTATTGCTCGTGGGCAGGAGTAGTGCTTGAAACTCCCAAAGGATGGTCCAATTGCTATGCCTTACTCTTGGAATTCTCTGCAACAAATAACGAAGTAGAATACGAAGAATTGATTACTGTGCTAAAAATTATGAAGGGACTCGAGATAAGATCCATACACATCTATAGCGACTCTCAGCATGTCTGTCAGGTGAAAGGCGAGTACCGAGCTCGAGGAGAGAACCTCACCCCGTATCTATCTGAAGTACGGGAATTGCTGAACGATGTTGAACATTACACCATAACTCATATCCCGAGGGAACAAAACACGAAGGCAGGCTATCTTGCCAAACTGGCCAATTCTGGAGAAGCTATATTATTGGGACTTGTCCCATTTGAAATTCTGACCACTCTAAGCATAAACGAGATGGATATCAATTGGATTTTGAGAAAACCGAAGAACCAAAAACGTAGATTACACCGATCACGGGTTACCTGCTTAGAGGAACACAGCCCATAGACAAGAATCAGTGAAAAAAGCTCCTTCGAAAGACACCACGTTTCATAATACAAGATGGGATACTCTATCGATGGGGATTTTCTACCCACTTGCTTAGATGTGTGACCAGCGAAGAAGCTCGAAGGATCCTAAGATAAGTTCATGAAGGAGAATGCGGATATCACACCGGGGAGGGGCAAACCCTTACAAAGAAAGTTCTTTGATATGGGAATTTTTGGCCAAAAATAAACCACGATGTAGTAGCTTACACCAGACTGTGCAATCAATGCCAAAGACTCAGCAAGATCAAAAGAACCCCTTCAACAGAGCTAATGCATATGGTCAGCCCGTGACCATTCGCACTCTGAGGAATCAATCTGATTAGTGCATTACCAATAGCTAAAGGAGAAGCCAAATATGCTATCATTGTTGTTGACTATTTCACCAAATGGGAAAAAGAGGAACCACTCGCTACTATTACCATGAAGAATGTTATTAACTTTGTTACTAAAAACATTATTTGCAAGTTCGAGTGCCATAGAAAATCATCATGGATAACGGGACTCGGTTCAAAAAGGCTGAATTCAAAGACTTTTGCAAATGCTTTCGAATCGAGAATAGCTTTTCTGCTATTGCATATCTACAAGAAAATAGGCAAGTGGAAGCAATGAATAAGATCATCAAGTCCACCATCAAAAAGAGACTAACTAAGGCTAAAGGAAATTGGGTTAATGAACTTCTGCTCGCACTATGGGTTTACATGACAACGCACAAATCTGCAACTGGCACTCTGGCTTCACCCCGATATACAGTTCAGAAGCGCTGATTCCAGTCTAGTTGAAAATCCATTCTCATTGAAGGAAAAACTTTAGTTAATGGAAAAAAGAGTAGCTCATGCTCAAGTCTCTTGATATGTCGATGAAAAGAGGGAAGAAGCGGAGTTAAAAATTGGCGCTTACCAAAAATGGATCGCACGTTACTTCAACTCCAAAGTCCATAACTGTACTTTTGAAGTGGGAAACCTTGTGGTCAAAAGGGTCTACTTGTACTAGGAACATTCAGACCAAATTGGGAAGGGCCCTATGTGATCGATCGAAAGCTAGGGAATGGCGCATTCAAGCTAACAGCCGTTGATGGAACCTAAATTCCCCGAGCATGGAACAACGAATAAGTTGTGTCGATACTTTGTATAAGACTATTTTATGTACCTCCTATTTCCAGCAAATAAGCCATCCTAGAATACCGAAGGCATTGTAAATAGGCAGATGTTGGCCAATTCTTATTAATGAAATTGCTTTTCTTTCTAAACCAATAAAACTGTGCTCATAAAAGTAACTTGCCGAGTCGATGGGGTTTGATCGACTCAAACCATTAGATCGGCGAAACCCAATCCCTGCCTTCTAAGAACCGACATTGCTCTAGTGACACTGGGAACACCCAAATCAAAGTCACGCAACCCCATAAGCCACTCATTACTTTATGAACCATAAAATCATGCTCTCAAAGCACAAACTCCTCATGTTACCCAAAGATTGGCAACATCAAGAAGTTCCACACTGTCTTGGATTGATGGGTCGTATTAACCTCATATGTCGTGCATTACACAAGCCATGCATTTCACAAGCCGTGCATTTCATAAGCGGTGCACTGCTTCTTAGTTATGGAATCACGCCTAAGAAAATATAATTACTTAAGCCACGCATTTCATAAGTTACGCACTCTTAAAAACCACTCATTTCCTTAGCTGTGCACTTTTAAAAGCCGTGCATTCCATACAAACACTACTTGATGTTGCTTCGGCACCATCAGCAAACCATTAAGATTTTGTAAGTAACGGTATTGTCTTGGAAACACTGAGAAACTCATCTATGGTAAGATTAACAGGAATCAATCCACCCCCACTATCAAAAGTAAGGACATGAATCCAGCAATGTCGCACAACTAAGAATCAACAAAGAATATCGATCGTTGATCGATAGAGTCTCTGGAATCGGCCACTCGAATCACGAGTTCCCAAAGACAGGAACGCAAAATAGACTTGGTTATAGACATCCAAGGAATTGCTTGATAAACCGGTCATTTATCAAGAGTTAAGAGCAAATAATTCCATAAACTAGGGGGCACACATTGACACTCGACCGAAGTAGAAAATAAGCCATAATTCTATTGCTCTAAACAAAGAATTTTGGCAGTAATTGCGGGGCTAAATAAAATAGTGATGAATAAAGCTAGAATAGGTCCACGAAACATAGATAAGTAAAAAATAAATCCATAGTCAAAATTTTAATAGTTCTATCACTCGTTTTTGATGTACAACAATAAGCAGCAGGGGCCATGCCTGCACAATGTCGACCAAGAATGGGAAAATACAAACACTACTGTGGCAATTACAACTAGAAATGCTAAGTGTAGGCTCTGCAATTATACAAAAAGTAATTAAAAAACAAAATGAGCAAAAAAAAATCAATGCTTCTCTCATCGCTTCCCCAATCGCCTTTCCCGCCTTTGATTGACAAGTTCTTAGGTTTGTGCCCTCTCGGGGCAACCTCGCTCTCCGAAACATAGCCACAGGCGGACCTTCCTTTGCCTTTATGCTTGTGAGGACTGTGAGAAATCTTCAATGATTACTTTTGTTCTTTAACCTTCTCTTTCTTTACCGCTATCATTTGTTTCTCAATCATCGTCTTCTCAACTTCTGCTTTGTCTGGCTGAATAGCCTGGCCCACCTGCTCCTATGTGTTAGTAGCCACCATGCCTTCCTCTTGAGAAAAGGAGGAGTCACCCAGACGATGCAACGCTGCAATTTGCTCGGATTGCAAACCAGCTTGTAAGACGGATGTAGAGATGACGATTGATGTAGTTAGAATGGCAGCAGATCCATCATTACAATGAGGTGGCAACTCAACAGGAAGAGATGGTTGATCTATAATGTCAGAATAAAGAGTGGTGATCGCTGCAATTTTACCTGGCATGAATTGAAAGTCTCCAAGCACCGGAGAGATAAGAAAATTACCTATTGTAGGGGTTTGTTCATGCGTAACAACTTCGAAACCTTCATCATTACCCCCTTTTGACGGCTGCATGATTGCAGGAGAAGTAGAAATGACCCCCTTATCAGCATGAAAATACGAAGATGGCTCCCCCGACCCTGAAGGAAAATGCTCAATAACAACCTTAGCAGTAGCTGTGGCATCGATGGTTTCACGTTCCCTTTCCAGCCTCAAGATTTTCCAGCCTTCCACTAAAGCTAGGCAGGCTTCTTCGTTCAACTATGCCTAAACCAAATCCTCATCAGTGTAACCATTGCCTATGTCTTGAAATCAGGCCAGAGCCTCTTTCCAGACTACAACAAGTGTGCAAAGGAACAATGGGCCCAAGTAATTGAGGCTCCCCTGATGTAGCACGAAATTAGCGTAGAAGCCTAAAATTGTAGCATCCAAGCCTTCCATTTTCTTTGCCAAGGTGTCTTGAAGTTTTGAAAAGCTGGCTATTGTGCCAGCCTTCTCGACCGTCAGCAGACTTTTTCCCTTGTTTAGAGTCAAAATTTTCTCATGAAGAGAGGCAATTTCTTGGTTCTGTTCAGCGATAGTTTTCTTCTCCGTCCCGACCATCGTCTCGCTTATCCTCAAATTTTCTTTTAAGGCCGCATTATCAATGTGGCACTTCTTTATTTCATCCCTAAAGATGAGTGCAGCCCGGTCGGTGGACTCCTTCAGCTCGTTAAACAAAGAAACAGTTTTTCTTTCTCTCTTGAGGGCATCATCCCTCTCCTTCTTTAGCCTCTCAATCTCCGTGTCATGATCTGTAATCTGCTTCTCGTACTCATCCTTTTTGGACTCAAATAAGAGAATTTCTTGGTAATTGTTTCGATAAATAGTGGAAAGCTGCATGCATAGTTTTTCCCACCCCTCGGCTTGCTCGAAACCACTCTGAATTGCACGGAGATGGGGTGAATAAGACTTTGCATGGATCGATTTCAAATTAGGCTTATCGAAAACACCCCCCTTAAGAACAAGTTAGGGAATGTAGCATGTAGGTGTAAGGGACCAGCGGGGAGAATATAAGGAGCA
The DNA here is from genome assembly GCA_030765085.1 of Allium cepa. Taxonomy (NCBI): domain Eukaryota; kingdom Viridiplantae; phylum Streptophyta; class Magnoliopsida; order Asparagales; family Amaryllidaceae; genus Allium; species Allium cepa. The sequence goes on from CM060937.1 coordinate 907,636,795, forward strand.
TGCCTAGAAACTAGGAGAGATATGCATTCATGGCAGCATGAGTGTAGGAGGTTATGACCCAGAATGCAGAAATGGTTATTCTAGTAGAAGTAGGAAGCTATGAAGCGGGTTCTCGCCCTTGGTCTTTTTTCAGCTTCTTTGATAAATCTTCCCTCTCAATGGGCTTTTCCACTTCTCATAGCTACTTCCTCTACTGCGACCTTGATTTTTCTTGGCATGGAAACACTCTTCCGCCTCCCTATCCTTCATCTTCTTCCTTTCCTCAGCAGTCTCTCGGGTAGCATGATACCTAGAATAATGTCTATGTGAACGTTGAGACTCCAGTACTCGATCAAGGTCATCGTAATAGCCATGAGACATGATTCCAGCATCAAATGATGTAAATGGCTTTAGGAAAGAGGCATTTGACAGACTAAAATAACCTAATAATAATATAAAATGTGTAATTCTAGTGAAGTATTTGCTGTAGTTTAACGATCCCAGCAGAGTACAAAAACCAGTCCAATCATCGACTAGTGCCAAGGCATTTATTCCCGTAGGAATGATTTGAGCAAGGTGGGAAGGCAACCATTCTGAGGCAAAGTCTTCCATCAAATCACCCATATTTACAACGCTCCCCAAGTCAATATCGATACCTTCCAGCAAAGGGCTAGGACCAGGTTTGTTCTTAGGAGAAGCCTCTTTAGTACGTTCTTTCAAAGGAGGTGAGGGAGTATGTTCGAGGCTCATCTTCATAGACTCGATGCCTAAATGGACATCACTCACTTCGGTGTCAATATCCCGATCTATTTCTTCGGCATTTAGAGGGTGCCACTCACTGATCTCTCCTTCCATCTTCCCTTCAATCAACGAAGCCTTGCCCGCCCGTTGAACAAACCCTTCTTCTTTCTCCTTCGGGATCGATGCATTTTGAGCAGGCTGTCGACCCTGACTTAAACGTGGATCACTTTAGAAGTATTTTTTGACCCATCGAATGGGTCACTTTCTTCCTCCTCCTCATCATCATCTTCATCAGTATCGTAGGAAGAGAAAAAGAAGTGGGTTTGGGCTCTCGAGTGAGAAGGACAGCTAACAAATCCCACATACCTCTAAGGGAATAAGAGCCTACATCGGTTAGATTTTCGTCAGTGAGAAAGAACCTGATTGTGCGTTGTTGAGCATTGATTGCTTTCAGGACGCTAAGAATAGTGCCAAGTGTTGGATCCTTATTAATCTTTGGTAGAACTATGAGGAATATACAATCAATCTGAAGACTTGTAGCAATTAATGGAATTTCCAAGAATGGTGGAAGAAACTTACCTCCCGTGGTCCATAGACGGGTAAATCCCTCTGGACATTTAGCGAAGAAGTACCGATTCTTGAATGATGAAACCTTACAGAGAAGATTGAGTATGAGTGTTCGACTGCGTTGTGCCTTAATATAAATGATAGATCGGTTAGCCTCTCTCTTTTTGAATAATAAGAGATACTACAACTAGGAAAGCTCGAGGCACGATTAATCACCTGCATAAACAGAATGTACAAGCACAATAACATGGATACCCATTTGGAAGAATTTGAAATGGGGCCAACCTTATATTCTGAAGCGTTGTCATCAAGAAATGATTGAACGAGGGAACTACACCATACATACACATATAGCGGTGATAAGCCATATATACTGAAGGTGGTCTACGAGCAAAATCCCCTCTCAACCCTAGAAGCATGTCATTCTCTAGGATAAAATACTGCGAATAGATGCTTTGCAACATCCTATGTGTAAGGATGGAAGGAGCTTTCTTTGGAGGACCAAGAAAGACTCCAAAGTTAGGAGGAGTGCGATCGACGACATTGCCAACTGGAATCTGACAGCCGTATTGACCCGAAGTTATGGGAGCAGCAGACTCCATTAGGACGATGAAGACTCTATCTTAGAAATAAGTGAGCTTCCCTCAATTGACTTTGCACGCAGAAGATTTGTTCATCATTCTATATAAGAAAGCTTGTGTTAAAAACAGTCAGGTGCACCAAATCTCTAAACTATAAACCTAGCATAGTTGATACATGAAATTCGAAAGATAATGGATGTGAAACAACCATCGATCGAATTCCATGTATTAACCTAGGTATGTGCAAGATGTATTCTAAGTTAGAATGGGTTTGGCGTCCTGAATCCTGTGAACGAACCATTCCGCGTAGATGGCTCACTCATATTGGAAAAACCGATCTGTATAACTCGTTAATGTCTTTTCTTCTATACTTACCCGTTATCAACCAATGGTCGATAATGGATCCATTGTCCAAAGCAACATAGAAAGCCTTTTCTATTCCAGGTACACTGGTTATGCAATGACAGGACCAATCCAAAGCAAGAAACTACATATCTAGGTTAGAATCAGGAAGAGAATCTTAGCATAAGTCGATTTTAGTTATCTGGAAAGTGATAATAGCCTGAGATGCATACAAGATACTATTCTAAGCTATTATCACCTCCTAAAAAATCCAAAATCAAACCACAAGATGTCATGTCGGGACTGACTGTATGACTCGGTACAAACTAATTCTGACTCTATGGATGAAGACAGCAAAATAGGTCGAGCACGAAGGCAAAACCCTTGCTTCGTTCCGTGAAGAACTTAGAACTCAATTTATTATCTTGTTCCTTAACGTCATAATCAACTCGAATCTTCCATTGTATCCGTCACTAACACAACTTCATCACGAATCACTGATAATAAGCCAAAATCTGCATCACCAACTTTTAAAATGGAGAAAAGTAGGCTGATCTCTGATGCAAAGCAACCTAAATCAGGATATTGATGGATCAGATCAATGGCGACTAGAAACGAAGAAGGGCACGATAGTAGAATAGTGGAAGCAGCTTGAGGAGGTAGCAGGTAGTGGCACTAGAGGCGAAGATCAACGGTGGCGGCTCTCTGGCGATAACAGGCGTTGGATCGGCGGTAGATCAGGATGCTTGGATCAGCTCAGCTCGAAAAGGCAAAACGAGAGAATGGGAGATACGAGCCCTTATAAAAAAGGGGAAAGAAAGAAGAAAGTAGAAAATTTTGCTAAGTACTTGGATCGGCACTGATCCGATCCAACTGGATCGACACTGATCCAAAATTACTCCTTCGAAAGACTTCAAATTTCATCTGCTCAGCCTACTCGAGTCTGCATTCTAAGTTATCAAGTCAAGATCACTCTGTAATTATGAACAATGGAGATCCACAATTAAGGAATATACAGTTGGCTAGTATATTATAGGCGACTGGTCAAAATGGGTAGATACGATCAATGAAACTCTATAAAACAGAAAGCGAAAGATAAACAATTCTAGAGCAAACCTTGTTTCCAACGAAAGCATGCTCTGGGGGGAGGGAGCAAATGTTAACTGGGGTTTTAACTCAACAAAATTCAAAAGGATTTAGAACATTCCAATTAAGCTAGAATGACTCGAGATTGACCGGAAGACCTAAAAGCACGAGATATAGGAACCTTGAAAATTTAACCCAAAAATATGCCAACACTTTGGATCGGTATGGATCCGATCCAATTGGATTTGTAACGATCTAAAATATTAGCTTAAACTTACTCCAAACCACTTGCGTTATGTTTCCACCCTCTACTAAGTCCTAATAAGTATGGTAACAACTCAAGCATCCAAGTTCGAGAAGTAAAGACTTACCAGATTCAAACTAAAGTTCAATCAAACTCATTAGTGAATTATCATCAAAACAAGTCAGAAGCAATGAAATTATGCAGAGAGCCTCAAAAGCTAACGAAAGCCAACTGGAAGGAAATTGTGCAAAAATTGCACTACTCTTTGGATCGATACCGAGCTGATCCAATTGGATCGGTAACGATCCAAAAAGTTAGCTTAAAATCTCTCTAATTTTTTTGTGCTTCTTACTATGGACAATTACAGGCTTCTGATGTAGTGGTTACGATCCAAGTGCTCTCTAAATCCTATAAATACCATCCTACCTCAACAAAAAGGGGTTTTAACTTGATCTCTACTGAATCTCTGCTATTCTTTCTTCACTTCTCTTCTCCCACACAACAACTGTTAAGAGACGATCAAGATCTTCCTTTTTTCTAACAGTGGTGGCATAATCTAATGTGAAGAAGAGGAATCATATTGTAATTCAAATTCTCTTGTAACAACAATTGATCAATAAAAGTTATAAAGTGGACATAGACTTCATTATCAACCGAACCACTATAAAAATCTCTTGTCTCTTTACCTTTTTTGCAATTTACTATTGCTTTTCCTATTTTATTTGCCTTGATAATTATGGTTGGTTCCTTCACACGAGGCGTCGATCCATTTTCTAGGTTAACAGTGCATATTCCTTATGACTGGATTGATGACAGGTTTTTAGCGGAAAATTGTTATATAGGTAGGATCTTGGAAATTTGAAGTAGGATGTTCGAAAAGTTGAGCGGGAAGCCCGAGCCTATATGGGCCAGTCTCCTCTCTCTTAGGATGGTGAATATTTTGAGAAGAATTATAAGGAACCACCTTGGAGCTTCACTGTATTATTGAAAAATAAGCTGTGATGAATATTTCTCGACATTCAGATCGCGCTGCCTTGCTGATACCTTTACTACCTTTAATAGAATTAGTAAGGCGTTGGGTCAGAATGGTATATCCTTCCCTTATTCTGCTCTGAGTGTTAACTTGGTACATATGCCTGGGATATTACTAGGGCTATTCATGGTTTGAGACGCCCTCTATATGAGTTTGTTTGGATTGTTGAGGAGAGAGAAGGTACTATATACTTTGTTGTTTACCTATAATGTCGGTTCTGCATTGAAGCATACTCCGAATAGCCTTGTATACATTTCCTTTTGAAGCTTCTTGGCTAACGGTGATACTGTGCCCTTGGTATGTGTTGGAAAAGATTAGTTCCTGTAAGCATTGGCAAAGTGTACTCTTTAGAAGTTTGGTTAATGTAACAACCCGAAATTTTTAACAGCATATTTTAATAAATATTTAATCTAATATAAATTAAAAACAAGTTTCTCAAATTATAAACTGATGAGATCTTAATTATTTACCAGCATATATGAGTTTGTAAAAGAAAGTTTTGATTTGAAAATTTAAAATAGAATGTTTCAAAACCATTTAAAACAGAATCTCTCTTACTCAATAAAAAATCAAAGACTATATATTTTTATTCCTTGATAATATACATATGAATACAATTGTAGTTTTTAAAATGATAAAGTTTAAAAATAAACAAACATAGTAATATTAAACATAAACATGGAAATCTTACACATGAGTATAAACCAATATAAATGGTTATAAACATAAACATATAAAACAAGTATAAAACATAATTATAAATTATAAAATGTAACTAAAGAGATAAATCTACAAATATAAATTATAACTTAAAATATAAAAAGGCAAGTATATGTTATGAATCAATGTTTGATAATTAAACTACAAATAGGATATATTTAGAAACCATAAACATGGAAATCATACATGAACAACATAAATAAAATAAAATACTAACAATGACTATGTAAGTTTACTCAATATATATATAAAGTAAGTTAGCCTAAAACATTAACCTGTGAAGCCACTTATACAATACATAAATTTTAATAAAGATCATAACAAGATGCAGTTGAACAAGTATACAAATTTCATGTAAATTATCTTTGTGCATAATCTTTATACACATATGTACAACAATCAAGTGTCTTTGTCCAAAAAAAAAAATATAAACTAAAAAAACAAAACAAATATCTATGTACCCAATTCAAGTGTCAGCTTACATTAAATATGTGTTAGCATAATTGAAGACATGTTCATTAATGCTAAGTACATAATTTCTCATTTCAGGTTGCAACATAATCTTACAGCCGAAATCTCAAATCTTTTATAATTGCAGTAAATTAAATACAAAGTATCAATACAGGTAAAACTGTCCAGTTCCTACCTACAGCTGTTCAAGTCCCTCTATTTATATACATGATGTTATAGTGTTTGTTCACAAAACTTAATAGTAAACTTAGAAAGCAAAACTGAAAAAAAAGAGAAAAATAAACATTTGTTGCTTTGTAAACTTAAAATTAATTCAAAACAGGAAACTAAAGAAAGGCTTCAGAAAATTTCTTCTGCGGTTCCATCAACACCTTGCCTTCAGTTCAAAGTTTTAATTCTGGTGAGTAAGCATATCTTCTGGAAATTTAAAACTTGATACTTAGATCATGTAATCTTATGCCTGCTATATACTGAATATAAGATACTCTGTGATGATGTTGTTACTGGAAGTTTTGTGTTGATCTTCAATATTTCAGATTCCTGAACAAAGAAAAATAGAGAAAGAATTATACTTTATCTTGTAAACCATTTTAAAACTATGATTTTTAATCTTCAATTAGAAATCTAGACCTTGTTTTGATGCTTTACTGTAGGACATGAACTCTACAACTTCAAGTTTGCAGTAAGAAATCAGTATGTGCAAAAATTCAAAGACTTTAAATTGTTAATTCGAATTCATATATTAAATAAACATGCAAAGTTAGGATTTTTAAAATGAATACGCTAATTTTTAGATCAAAATTCGAGGTGCGGTTCAAAGAGAGACCGAAATTTATTTTTATCAATATTTGTTGATTTAACAAAATTTAATAATTGAAATTTCCTGTGAAGTAAGCTTGAAGATAATTTAACATAAGAAAATTGTCAAAATAATTTTCGAATGTATTGATTGTTAGTTTGAATCAAAGGTAGGGTTTAGTTCATGTTTCTGATGGGTCTGTTTTGCTCGATGATTTCTTTATCAAAGAACGACCGAGTTGCCAGTGTTTTTGATGGATGAAGGTGTAGGACATTGGCAAAGCGTGGCATGAAGCGCGACTCAAACGGTGGTCGGCGCTAGGAGGATGAGGCAATTCCTCTGTAGCCGTTCAAGTTACAGTTCACCCAGAGGGGTATTTTTTCGATTCCGTGGTCTTTGATTCGAGTTAGCTGTTAAATTCGAGTGGGGGGTCGAAGTGGAGTTTGTGGGGGCTGGCGCGAGTCGTCGGAGGCGAAACGAACCACCGTGCACGTGCACGGTGGTGATCAGTGCCAGTAGAGTTTTTATGGTTATCGCGTGTGGGTTGCTCGAGGTCCTTGGAAGGTCGATTCGAGTTTTCCTTGGGTTGCCTCCGGGTCGTTTACGTGAATAGCTTCTACAGTAATTTATAACTTTAACTTAAACTATAAAAAAATATGGGAATAAGAAAAGTTACAGGAAAAGAAGAACAAGATGGAGTGAGAGAGAGAGACGCGGGAAGACACGAAGGAAACTCGAGAGTTTCTTGAGCAAAGCACGTACAGTCTCGGGTGCCTTTCTTATGGACGTGCATAATTTTGTTTTAGCATTTGTTATAACTAAGTTAATTAAGCAATGAGTTAGATTAGGTTATCTGTAAAGATAGGTGATAAAAATAAGTAATTAGAATGTTAAGTAATTTATTCTTGAAATTTTATATTGATAATTTTAAACTGATTTTGTAATTAAAAATAAATCATATTTAAATCTTAAGAACGTTAGCTAATTACTTGAAAGTTAATTAATGGAAATTAACTTAAGTGATTGATTAGGGATTATACTTTAATTAAATTGATAATAAATGATTAATTTAAATAATTTGTGATAAGTAAATAACTAATTAATTTTAATAAGTAAGTAATTAATTAATAATTAATAATTTGGAATCAACTAATTAGCTGAGTAATTAAGTAATAATTAATGAATAAAAGTTTAGTAATTAAATAACTAATTAAAGATTAGATAATTAATAAATTGATAATTAAAAATTAACTAAGGAATTAATTGATCATTAATAAGTTAATTAATTAGTGGTTAATTAAACAGAATGAAGTAGTTTATTCTTAAGCAATAAATTAAGTTAAGTAAAACCAAACTGTTTTGGTATGCATTGATAATTCTGTTTGATTGATTTTGATATCTGTTGTTGATATTTCTGTGATATGTATAATATATTATGGATATCTGTGATAACTGTGTATGATCTATCTGTTATATCTGTTATATCTGTTATGTGAATTCTAATATTAAATTGAACTATTAAGTTAAATAGACAATTTGGCCTTTAAAATGGCGTTTGGATTCCGATGAGACCGGGATCGGAAGAATCAATTTTGATTCTCCGAAAACCACATCGATCCAAATTAAACGATAGATCGTGACTTATCAAATGGAGATCAAGATGGTGTTTCAGAATGCAAGGGTTATCGTCGTTAACTCTGAGGGTGATTCCAAAATGAGTGTAACGAGATGATGCCTTCGGTTTCGTTCGAACCCGGAACGAACTTGTATGGATTGAATGCTTTCAGCACATCGTCAGGCGGACGATGAGCATTCTAAGAATAATATTCAATAAAGGTAATCGTAGCCTCAAGCCTCATCAATCGAGAATGGCTAAAACAGGGGAGATGCAGCAAGGTTAGGTGGGTCATGCCCAAGCAGGACAAGATATTCCCCTGTCTAGATGTCCCTTTTTATTTCGGCTGTGTGAGCAGTTGTTGGCCACAACTACGGGGTTATCTTGTTCGGGACTGTTCAGTAAGGAATGGTTCCGGCCTTGTGTTGTAGGGGGTCGGGAGTGATCCTCGGTACGGTGATCTAGGCCCCGTACTATGACGGGCGGTACCCCAATAACCCTGCCATTGTTGGAAACCCATTTTCCCTACGAGACCCTACGGTTTTGATTTGTATTACCCACTTTCGTGGCTAGTAGCTGGAATTTAATAGATGTAACAATTTCGGCTATTTTCTATTTACTTGAAAACCCTAGACACTATTATAATATCACCGAATTTCCTATAAAATGTTTTGGTTAGCGTAAGGTAAAATCTTACCCGTATTTATATGTAGGAAGTCTTACGTGATACCTTTATTTCAAATGATTTTCAAAGTTAAGCAATTTTAACCTGTTTACTCATACCAGACCCATGTCTGACCCGGAGTTTATATTTTGTTTTTCATAAACTCTTGGGTACTCAAATTTTTATGAGTAGCCAAGTGATAGGTATTTGGGAGTGTTGATTTGCTAGAGAAGGTTTTGGGAGAAGACCAGGCGTATGTATCTATATATGTAGTTCCGCTATGTAGTTAGTATATGCTGTATTTTGGATGTACGTTTGGACATATATGTATATGACAGTCCTGTTGTATGATATTGTATAACTCTGATGTATGTATAACTATGTAATAGTTATGTGATGTATTATATTTTGTTTCATTCCGCTGTGAGATTCTGATGTTGTTATTCTTTCTTTCTACTCTTTTCTATTTCTATCCCTCTCTTTCTTAATGATGATACGTCTTTCTGGGGTTAGAAGGGCGGGTCGTCACAGTTGGTATCAGAGCGCTGGGTCGAGCGAGTACCTAGGCTCTTGTGTTATATTTATCTTGAGAGTGTGTATTTATATTTTCATATAATTATATATGTCTATCTAATTTGTTGAGTTACCTGTTCAGGTGGCCAACATGAGTTCAGGAAGAAGAGGCAGAGTTAGGGCCAGTACTTCAACAGATAATGGACGGAGTCAAAATGCTAGTGAAGCTGTTAATCCAGTACCGCCTCAAGTTAGTTTTGCAGCTTTATGCAAAGATTTCAAAAATCTCGAAGGCCAACCATTCAAAGGTTCAGAGTCAATAATTGGAGTTCAAGACTGGCTACGCTCTTGCGAACGTATTTTCTAGAGCATGAAATTGTCTGATGAGCGTAAGAGGCATATGGCATCGTGGCAATTGCAGGGTGGTGCAGCAGCATGGTGGGATTCAACAATTGTAAATATGTCTGAGGATGACATTTCATGGGACAGATTTAAGGAGTTGTTTGAAGAGAAGTTTATGCCAACGGTAGGGAGAACCCAATTGTATCAGGATTTTCTATATTTGAAGCAGGGTAGTATGTCTATTTCGGAATATGAAACCAGATTAAACGAACTCTCTTGTTATGGTCCAGGACTCATCGATACTCCCATTAAAAGGAATGAGAAATTTGTGCAAGGGTTGAGACCTGATTCCATGGAAAATTGACAGTGCTTCTGAAGGCATCTTTTGTTGATTTGATTGATATGGAATTGAGATATGAAAGTTTGATGGGTAAGAAACCGGTGGCTCTAGTTGCAGCTTCAGGTGGGAATTTCACTAATTCGAATAAGCGAAAGTTCGATCCTAAATGGAGAAAGCCGAATAAGAAGAAACCTGGAAATAACAAAGGACCTCGCAAGTGCTACATTTGTCAACAGGAAGGGCATTTGGCAAATAAATGTCCTAGAAAAGGATTCCAGCAGCAACAACAGCAACCGCATCAGAGTGGCCCAGGATCAGCTATGGTTCAGAAATCATTGTGCTTTAATTGTCACCAGCCAGGACACATGATCAAGAATTGTCCACTTTTGCAGAGGGCGCCTCAGAATAAAGTTTTTGCTTTGGAAGCCGGACCATCTTCTTCTTCGGTAGACAAAGGAGTATTAGAAGGTACTTTACTTTTAGATGGAAAATATATTAGAGTTTTGTTTGATTCGGGAGCTTCCTTGAGTTTTATTTCTCTGGGCTCTGTTGAAAAGTTCTCTCTTACCCCTAGTTATGTAGACAGTCCTATCTTGGTATCAAATCCTATAGAAGGAGTGACCAAATTAGACACTATCTGTAAGGACTTGAAGATCTCTTATCTATCCCACAGTTTTTCTAGTGACCCGTATGTGTTGAATTTTAAAGGATTTGATCTTATTTTGGGAATGGATTGGCTGGATAAGTATAAAGCCGTTTCGAATTGTGATGAAAGAACAGTTTCGTTGGAAACTGATCTGGGTAGATTTGCCGGAGTGTCGTGTGATAATTCTGGAATTCACTTGAGCAGTCTTTTGCATGGAATTGAGACTTCTGAAGAGAGTGTTGAAGATATCGATGTGGTTCAAGATTTTGCTGATGTATTTGGAGAAGTTAAGTGTCTGCCACCACATCGAGAAATAGAGTTCCGTATTGATTTGATTCCAGGAGCTGTGCCAGTGATTCAGCCCAGTAGAAGAATGGCTCCTAGGGAAAGAGAAGAGTTGATTAAGCAGACGCAGGATCTTTTAGAGAAAGGGTTGATTAGACCCAGTTTTTCTTGTTGGGGTTCGGCGGCAGTGTTTGTGACCAAATCAGATGGACCACTGAGGTTCTGTGTGGATTATAGAGAATTGAACAAAGTGACTATCCGTAATGAATATCCTCTTCCTCGCATCGATGATCTTTTTGACCAGTTGCATGGTGCTTCTATCTTTTCTCAATTGGATCTAGCTTCAGGTTTCCACCAGTTGAGGGTAGCTGAAGACAGTATTCCCTTGACTGCATTTGGGGGACCAAATTGTTTCTATGAGTGGTTGGTTATGCCGTTCGGATTAACCAATGCTCCTGCCTACTTCGTTGACCTCATGAACCGAGTCTTTAGGGATGTGTTGAATAAGTTTGTGCTGGTATTCATTGATGATATCTTGGTCTATTCCAATTCCGAAGAAGAGCATAGGGAGCATTTGAGGATTGTATTGGAGACTCTGAGGAAGCATGTGCTGAAGGCGAAGTTCTCGAAGTGCCATTTCTGGAAATCGGAAGTTAAATTTTTAGGGCACATTGTTTCTGGTGAAGGCATTTCTGTAGACCCAACGAAAGTTGAACCTATTCTGGAATGGAAACAGCCAGAGACACCGACCGAAGTTCGCAGTTTTCTAGGATTGGCTGGCTACTACAGGAAATTTATCAGGGATTATTCCAAGATTTCTTCACATCTGACTAAGCTGACTAAAAAAGGAGCTAAATTCAAATGGACACCTCAGTGTGAAGAAGCTTTCAGGAATTGAAGATAAGGCTTACTAGTGCACCAGTACTTGCTATTTCGGATGGGAAGAGAAAATTCGAGGTTTATACTGATGCTTGTATAGTGGGTTTGGGAGCAGTTCTGACGCAGAACGGAAGGGTGATTGCGTATGCTAGTCGGCAATTGAAGCCTCATGAGAAGAACTATGCTACGCACGATCTTGAACTGCTAGCCATTGTTTTTGCTTTAAAAATTTGGAGACATTATCTTTTGGGAGAGAAGTTCGAATTGTTCACGGATCACAAACCGTTGAAATATCTCTTCTCTCAAAAAGATCTAAATCTGAGACAGCAGCGGTGGGTTGAATTTCTTGCATCCTATGATTTGGACATTCTGTACACTCCGGGGAAAGCGAATGTCGTAGCTAATGCTCTCAGCAGGAACGCGGTTCTATCTCTTCTGGAAGTGGTTCCATCTCTTATTGAAAGGATTTCAAGCAAGCAAGAATCTGATAAGATGTTGAGGAGGATCATTGAAAAAGTTAGGAAGGGTCAGTGTCCCAGTTTTGAAATCGATGGCCAAGGAACACTAAGGATTAACGGGAGAATCTGTGTTTCGAATGATAAGGAGTTGAGGCAGGAAGTGTTGTCTGAAAGTCACCGCTCCAAATTGAATATTCATCCGGGAATTTCGAAGATGTATAAGGACATGAGGAGAGTTTTCTAGTGGCCGAATATGAAGAAGGATATTGCTAGATTTGTGAACAGTTGTGCCATCTGCCAGCAAGTTAAAGGTGATCAACAGAAATCTGCCGGGTTATTGCAGCCTTTGGAAATTCCGAATCGGAAATGGGAAATGATCTCGATGGATTTTATCGATGGTTTGCCTAGAACCAGGAAAGGGAATGATGGTATATGGGTTATTGTGGATCGTTTAACTAAGAGTGCCCATTTTATACCAGTTACGGCAACCCGCACTGCAGTTTCTTTGGCGGAAATTTTCTTGAAGGAGATAGTTAGATTGCATGGTATCCCAGTCAGCATAGTAAGTGACCGTGATCCTATTTTCACTAGCAAATTCTAGGAAGCTCTGCAATCAGCAATGGGAACAGATTTGAGGTTGAGTACAGCCTATCATCCTCAAACGGACGAGCGGACTGAGAGGCTTAATCGTATTCTTAAGGATATGCTACGGGCTTGTGTTTTAGATTTTGGAGGATCTTGGAAGGACCATCTTCATCTAGTGGAATTCTCTTATAATAACAGTTATCAAACAAGTATTAAGATGGCTCCTTATGAAGCTTTATACGAAAGACCGTGTAGATCCCCATCTTGTTGGATTGAATCGAAGGATCGTCTTGTGCTCGGACCCGATCTTATTCGTGAAGCTTCTGCGAAGGTTGAGCTTATCAAGAAAAGGATGAAAGCTGCTCAAGATCGATAGAAGAAATATGCTGATAGAAGACGAAGGCCATTGGAATTTGAGATTGGAGACTTGGTTTTTGTTAAAGTTTCCCCAATTAAAGGTGTTATAAGATTCGGAAAAACGGGAAAACTTGCTCCGAGCTACATTGGACCATTTCGAGTGTTGGAAAGAGTTGGCGCTGTAGCCTACAGGATTGAATTGCCAGAGCGGATGTCTGGAATTCACAGTGTGTTTCATGTATCACATTTGAGGAAATTTGTTCATGATCCATCATTGGTTGTAGAACCGGTAATTCAAGAAGATTTGGAAATTGAACCCAATTTAACTGTAGTCAGAAATCCAATTCGGATTGTGGATCGAGACGAGAAGCAACTCAGGAACAAAGTGGTGAAACTCGTCAAGGTGCAATGGAGTGAGGATCCCAGAGATTGTACCTGGGAAACTCTCGATAGTTTTAGGAATGCTTATCCGTATTTATGTTCGGATAACTAGTGATGTTTGTTAGAGTAGACTCTTTGATTGTGTTATTGTATGAATGATATGTATGTTTGGATTGTTAATATAAAAGCTTTTGAATTAATTGTTGTTTTAAATTTCGGGGACGAAATTCTTTTAAGGGGGAAGGAATGTAACAACCCGGAATTTTTGAAAGCATATTTTTATAAATATTTAATCTAATTTAAATTAAATATAAGTTTCTCAAATTGTAAACTGATGAGATCTTAATTATTTACCAGCATATATGTGTTTGTAAAAGAAAGTTTTGATTTGAAATTTTAAAATAGAATGCTTCAAAACCATTTAAAACAGAATCTCTCTTACTCAATAAAAAATCAAAGACTCTATATTTTTATTCCTTGATAATACACATATGAATACAATTGTAGTTTTTAAAATGATAAAGTTTAAAAATAAACAAACATAGTAATATTAAACATAAACATGGAAATCTTACACATGAGTATAAAACAATATAAATGGTTATAAACATAAACATATAAAACAAGTATAAAACATAATTGTAAATTATAAAATGTAACTAAAAAGATAAATCTACAAATATAAATTATAACTTGAAATATAAAAAGGCAAGTATATGTTATGAATCAATGTTTGATAATTAAACTACAAATAGGATAAATTTAGAAAGCATAAACATGGAAATCATACATAAACAACATAAATAAAATAAAATACTAACAATGACTATGTAAGTTTACTCAATATATATATAAAGTAAGTTAGCCTAAAACATTAACCCGTGAAGCCATTTATACAATACATAAATTTTAATAAAGATCATATCAAGATGCTGTTGAACAAGCATACAAATTTCATGTAAAATATCTTTGTGCATAATCTTTATACACATATGTATAACAATCAAGTGTCATTGTCGAGAAAAAAAAATATAAACTAAAAAAATCAAACAAATCTCTATGTACCCAATTCAAGTGTTAGCTTACATTAAATATGTGTTAACATAATTGAAGACATGTTCGTTAATGCTAAGTACATAATTTGTCATTTCAGGTTGCAACATAATCTTACAGCCGAAATCTCAATATCTTTTATAATTGCAGTAAATTAAATACAAAGTATCAATACAGGTAAAACTGCCCAGTTCCTACCTACAGCTGCTCAGGTCCCTCTATTTATATACATGATATTATAGTGTTTGTTCACAAAACTTAATAGTAAACTTAGAAAGCAAAACTGAAAAAAAAGAGAAAAACAAACATTTGTTGCTTTGTAAACTTAAAATTAATTCAAAACAGGAAACTAAAGAAAGGCTTCAGGAAATTTCTTCTGCAGTTCCATCAACACCTTGCCTTCTGTTCAAAGTTTTAATTCTGGTGAGTAAGCATATCTTCTGGAAATTTAAAACTTGATACTTAGATCATGTAATCTTATGCCTGCTATATACTGAATATAAGATACTCTGTGATGATGTTGTTACTGGAAGTTTTGTGTTGATCTTCAATATTTCAGATTCCTGAACAAAGAAAAATAGAGAAAGAATTAAACTTTATCTTGTAAGCCATTTTAAAACTATGATTTTTAATCTTCAATTAGAAATCTAGACCTTGTTTTGGTGCTTTACCGTAGGACATGAACTCTGCAACTTCAAGTTTGCAGTAAGAAATCATATGTGCAAAAATTAAAAGACTTTAAACTGTTAATTCGAATTCATATATTAAATAAACATGCAAAGTTAGGATTTTTAAAATGAAAACACTAATTTTTAGATCAAAATTCGAGGTGCAGTTCAAAGAGAGACCGAAACTTATTTTTATCAATATTGGTTGATTTAACAAAATTTAATTGTTGAAATTTCCTGTGAAGTAAGCTTGAAGATAATTTAACATAAGAAAATTGTCAAAATAATTTTCGAATCTATAGATTGTTAGTTTGAATCAAAGGTAGGGTTTAGTTCACGTTTCTGATGGGTCTGTTTTGCTCGATGATTTCTTCATCAAGGAACGACCGAGTTGGCAATGTTTTTGAGAGATGAAAAAGTAGGACATTGGCGACGCGTGGCAGGAAGCGCGACTCAAACGGTGGTCGGCGCTAGGAGGATGATGTAATTCCTCTATCGCCGTTCAAGTCACAGTTCACCCAGAGGGGTATTTTTTCGATTCCGTGGTCTATGATTCGAGTTAGATGTTGAATTCGAGTGGGGGGTCGAAGTGGAGTTTGTGGGGGCTGGCGCGAATCGCCGGAGGCGAAGCGAACCACCATGCACGTGCACGGTGGTGATCAGTGCCAGTAGAGTTTTTTTGGTTATCGCGTGTGGGTTGCTCGAGGTCCTTGGGAGGTCGCTTCGAGTTTTCCTTGGGTTGCCTCCGGGTCGTTTACGTGAGTGGCTTCTGCAGTAATTTATAACTTTAACTTAGACTATAAAAAAATATGGAAAGAAGAAAAGTTACAGGAAAAGAAGAACAAGATGGAGTGAGAGAGAGAGACGCGGGAAGACACGAAGGAAACTCGAGAGTTTCTCGAGCAAAGGACGTACAGTCTCGAGTGCCTTTCTTATGGACGTGCATAATTTTGATTTAGCATTTGTTATAACTAAGTTAATTAAGCAATGAGTTTGATTAGGTTATCTGTAAAGATAGGTGATAAAAATAAGTAATTAGAATGTTAAGTAATTTATACCTGAAATTTTATATTGATAATTTTAAATTGATTTTCTAATTAAAAATAAATCATATTTAAATCTTAAGAACGTTAGCTAATTACTTGAAAGTTAATTAATGGAAATTAACTTAAGTGATTGATTAGGGATTATACTTTAATTAAATTGATAATAAATGATTAATTTAAATAATTTGTGATAAGTAAATAACTAATTAATTTTAATAAGTAAGTTATTAATTTATAATTAATAATTAGGAATCAACTAATTAACTGAGTAATTAAGTAATAATTAATGAATAAAAGTTTAGTAATTAAATAACTAATTAAAGATTAGAGAATTATTAAATTGACAATTAAAAATTAACTAAGTAATTAATTGATCATTAATAAGTTAATTAATCAGTGGTTAATTAAACAGAATGAAGTAGTTTATTCTTAAGCAATAAATTAAGTTAAGTAAAACCAAACTGCTTTGGTATGCATTGATAATTCTGTTTGATTGACTTTGATATCTATTGATGATATTTCTATGACATGTATAATATATTATGGATATCTATGTATGATCTATCTGTTATGTGAATTCTAATATTAAATTGAACTGTTAAGTTAAATAGACAACTTGGCCTTTAAAATGGCGTTTGGATTCCGATGAGACCGGGATTGGAAGAATCAATTTTGATTCTCCGAAAATCACATCGATCCAAATTAAACGGTAGGTCATGACTTATCAAATGGAGATCGAGATGGTGTTTCAGAATGCAAGGGTTATCGTCGTTAACTCTGAGGGTGATTCCAAAATGTGTGTAACGAGATGATGCCTTTGGTTTCATTCGAACCCGTAACGAACTTGTATGGATTGAATGCTTTCAGCACATCGTCAGGCGGACGATGAGCATTCTAAGAATAATGTTCAATAAAGGTAATCGTAGCCTTAAGCCTCATCAACCGGGAATGGATAAAACAGGGAAGATGTGGGTCATTCCCAAGTAGGACAAGATATTCCCCTGTCTAGATGTCCCTTTTTATTTTGACCGTGTGAGCAGTTGTTGGCCACAACTGGAGGGTTATCTTTTTCGGGACAGTTCAGTAAGGAATGGTTCCGGCCTTGTGTTGTAGGGGGTCGGGAGTGATCCTCGGTAAGGTGATCTAGGCCCCGTACTGTGACGGGCGGTACCCCAGTAGCCCTGCCATTGTTGGAAACCAATTTTTCCTACGAGACCCTACGGTTTTGATTTGTATTACCCACTTTCATGGCTAGTAGCTGGAATTTAATAGATGTAACAATTTCGGCTATTTTCTATTTACTTGAAAACCCTAGACACTATTATAATATCAATGAATTTCCTATAAAATGTTTTGGTTAGCGTAAGGTAAAAACTTACCCGTATTTATTTGTGGGAAGTCTTACGTGGTACCTTTATTTCAAATGATTTTCAAAGTTAAGCAATTTTAACCTGTTTACTCATACCAGACCCATGTCTGACCCGGAGTTTATATTTTGTTTTTCATAAACTCTTGGGTACTCAAATTTTTATGAGTAGCCAAGTGATAGGTATTTAGGAGTGTTGATTTTCTGGAGAAGCTTTTGGGAGAAGACCAGGCGTATGTATCTATATATGTAGTTCCGCTGTGTAGTTAGTATATGCTGTATTTTGGATGTATGTATGGACATATATGTATATGACAGTCCTGTTGTATGATATTGTATAACTCTGATGTATGTATAACTATGTAATAGTTATGTGATGTATTATATTTTGTTCCATTCCGCTATGAGATTCTGATGTTGTTATTCTTTCTTTCTATTCTTTTCTATTTCTATCCCTTTCTTTCTTAATGATGATACGTCTTTATGGGGTTAGAAGGGCGGGTCGTCACAGTTAACTTAGTACGTTTGGTGCTGTTTTGTATGCCTTCATTCACTTTACGTTTGCACTATTAGGCATGGCTAAGTTGGCACGCTCCTATTCCCAGACGCCGAGCATTGGTTTCTTAACATAATCCTTTGATTGTAGGGCTCGGACTAGGTGAGGGGTCATGGCTCTAAGTCGGCTCCCCTTCCGTTCTGCCTCACTTTTCCTTACTACGGTTCGTGGTAAGGTCAGGTTTAACAGTTTCCCCCTAAGTCTGTGACGAATGTAGGTCGGGTTAGACTTACTACCTTAATGTCTAATGATTCAGTCTAATCTGTCTTTTCGGTGCTAGGATAAGCGCGCTTTCAGCTATGTTTGCATTTAATGCTCATGCACACGTGTAAGTCTCTTACCGGACCATCTTTAATTGGCTGTTCAATATGGCTATTTAGTTTTCTATGTAGATTTTCATAAATATTTATATTTAGTAATTTTGCCACAAATTCACATTTCATAAGACATTTGATTGCTTCCATCATGTGGCCATTATTCAAACGAAGGTGTGTATCTATTTTACTTCGTCTTCCGCAAATTTTCCTTAACCTCTTTGCTTGAAAAGATTCATTTTCGGTTTAGTTTCAAAGTTGTTTGATCCTTCTTTGAAATAAATTTTAGAATTTTATCAGGGTTTCCTCTTTATCTTCCTTTGCGCTTCCTGCTTCTTAAATTACTCATCTAGAAGATGCCATTAATGTTCATAATCAATGTAGATTTTTATGGGTGTGTGGTTAAAGCTCCAAAACTTCACAAACGTATTAATGCACCAACGGAGAGATATATCACTGTTAACCCTGAGCATATTTGCTGTTTTATTCCTTTTAATGCATTAGACTATTCTTCATGATTTGATACTCTAAACGTTGCTTTACTACAACTTTCTCCTCATTCGCATACCTTGTTTTATGCTGAAAATTGCATCAGTCTCTTTTGAGAGGAACTTAGTTTCTTTTCGAGATTAGAAGAAGTCTTGGCAAGAGGAATGACGGTTTCTTTTACATTCAGGCTAGGGACTCCCTTTTTTCGAACATTCCAAGTAGAATCGAAAAGTGGGCGATTGTTATTTCCATATTTCGAGCTTTGATAGATTTCCTTCTTTATTCTATTTATACTATCTCTTTAGAGGTGAATGAGCAATTGTATAAGTCTTATAGGCAGTGGATTTTGGGATTGCTAAAGGAGGTCAGAAAAATAAAAGGGACATTCATTGAATCAAATTTGAGGTATTGTAGCTTATTGCATCCTAATCATAAAATTTCTTGTAGTATATTCAAGCCTACTCCTTCCCCAAGTGAACTTGGCGGTATAAATTGCTTATGGTAAATTTTAGAAACTGGCATACCTATGATTTTAATCTTGCCATCTCTCTTCTTTTGTAGGTTCAATGGATGTTAAAGTTGTTGCTGAACTTCGTAGGGCTCTAAAGGAGGAGGAAGAGAAGAAGGCCCCAAAGAGACCGCATGATGGTTTTAGTTGTTCTCCCACCGCTTCTAAAAAACTGACTATTCCTCCTTTGACCTCTATACTAGCTGAGCCTGTTACTCCTTCTTTACAAAGTGATCCTGCCACCCATTCAGATAGCTTAACCATGTTCGAAGTTGCTATGCCTTCCTTAGTAGGAAAAATTACGGGAGCTACTTAAGATCCTCTACTCCTTTCGAATTTGGCTTCCCAAATGTCAAACAAGGAAGTTCTGTCTGAATTTACAAAGCTTTAGTCTTATGTGAGTGACTTCCTTTCTTCCTTTTCTTTCTTTAGTTGTCAGTTTGTAACTTATATTGTTCGACCTTCGCATTCTTCTAGTTCGTGGCTTTGATGATGAATGCTCGTTAATCAGGAAGTGTGTATACCTTGCTTCAGACCAAGTGGCTAGGCTTGAAGCTGATCTCGCCTCGGCTTACGTTAAGAAGGCTGCACAGGCCTCTACTAAGGTTAAGACAGAAGAAGAGGCCAGAATGCTTTGGAGCAGGTTGTGAGAGAAGCCAAGATTGCTGAAGATGCTCAGGCTTCAAAGGAGCCTAAGTGAAGGAGAAGTATGAAGTTATGTCCATGGTTGAGAAAGAGCTGGCTCAATCCAAGGAGGAACACAACACTGTCACCTCAGATGTAACTTATGGTTTTTATGCTTCAGCCAAGCGATAATTCAAGGTGGAAGTTAAGCTTGACTTCTTGAAGAAAGAGTGTATAGTCACACTGATTTTTGCATACTGCAGGATAGGTGGAAGGAGGAGGAAGTGGTTAAGGAAGAGGGTGTTAACCTGAACAATTCTGGGTACCTTTCTCAGGAGGAGAGGTAGAGGCTGATGGGGATCAAGAAAACCTGCAATCTAATGAACAAACCAGAGTGCAAACATTGTTAACTCATCTTCCTTGATAGATTTAGATGATTAGTCCTTAATACCTTTTGTGTCGCATTGTACTTAAGACTTTTTAAAGTTTATTTCTGTGTTTGTAATGAAACATTACGTTTGTTATATTGTCTCTTATGAGTGATCACACTTTTCTCTTTTTTTTATTTAGTATTCTAGAGAGAATATGTTCACTGAACCATTGAGAGAGACTAAGGCTAGGATCAAAAATAGACTCCAGATCGTCTTGGGTTAGGCATGTGGCTATAGTTAGACACCGAAAAGAATTATATAGAGCTTATGCGGATCTTAAGAACAAAACTAAAGAGTTATTAGCCCAAATAGACCTTGTAGTTCGAGAGAAGGAAGCACTTAGAGATTTCATGTTGCATCAATGGCAGTATGCATTAGAGAATGGTTCATTTCCACCTGATATCCCTCATATTAAGTGGTTTAGGCTTAGGCTTAGAAACTTGATTAATGAATGACTTTTTCACATTTCTGTTAATTTACATAAGATTTCCGAGTGTGTAATCAAGTAAGGACTGCGTAATCAGTATTGTAAATTTTAACATTGACACCTAATCTGTTATGTTTCGATTATGTAATTAATTTTCATTTCTATAGTGATTTAAGTTGGTTCTTTTCAAGCTCTACTTAATGTTAATTTCGTTAGAACACATCTAAGGATGATGTTGTTCAACTCAAATATGGCGTTAAAAGGCTTGAAATAGAGCTGAAGCTTAATCATAAAGAACTTGCAGATGCTAAGAGTGCACTGTGATGCCAGTATGACTGTAATAGTAGACTATCTAAAGGGTTAAGGAATGCTACATTGGAGCTGGAAGGGAAAAAGTAGATCATGGAGGCTGGTGAAGAACTTTGCGATATTATTTATGGGGAAGAGATTTCACAATATAAGCAACAAGTAAAGCACATGCCTACCGAGATTTCCACGTTGCTTGATGAGCAACAAGTTGTAGAATATCAGGGAATGATTTCGGCATAGCATTCAGTTGCTACCCCCCCTTCCCTCACAGGTTTTGTGCCTTCTTGTCTTCACGATGATGGGTGGAAAAGTATTGCTAACAGATTGTTTGGTGATTTTTCAAAAAAAAGTAAATTAACAAAGTCGTGGTTAATTGATCCTAAACAACACCAGGAAAATAGAGGAAGTAAAGGTATGCGACCTTGAAGACTCATTGCAGATTACACAAGATATGATTAATTCGTACTCGAATAAGCTTGAGTAAGAGGAGATCAAAAGTAAGCAGGCTTAGGCGCTATTACAACGTTCTCAAGATGTTCTGTTCTTTTCCTACCCCACATTGGATCAAATTTTTCTAAATGACAAAGAGGGCTTTGGTGTAATAGTTGACATGGTTGAGGATCCTTGGGCAGCAATCGGTTATGAACCCCGATAGTCCTTTGTTACTAGCATGATTCTACCTGTTCCTAATGTTGCTCAATTTTAATTTTCTATTGTTAAGACTTTAGCATAAGGGAAACATTTTTGTGGCACTTAAGTTGACTGAGAAATTAAATTTCTGTCTTATATTTCTTTCTAGAAAATCTATGAATGTTTTAGTGGTCCTATTTTTCTTATTTTACATTGTTATTTTATTTTGGTATTTGTGGACTTACCTATCCTTCTCTAGATTCTGCTCAGCTCATAATGGTGGAGCTAGAGGTTTGTTAAAGGATGCCGAGAGCATCTTGGTAAGGGGTGTATAAGGATGAAATTATTAAATTGAAGAAATGGATTATGGGAATTGGTGAAGAGATGGTGCTACGCCTCGATGTAGGAAAGGACCCTCAGATGGCTTCTAATGCCTGTTCCTCCCTTATGTTGGATTGAATTCCTATAGCTCCATCCAGAACTGACCCAATTGAGATCCTTAAGAAGGAGAGTGATTTGAGGCATTATTATGAGTCTAAGATCATAGAGTTAGAAGATTGTTTAAGACAGAGTTAGAGATGCCAAATACTCAAATTTCCTCGTTCTTATCTTTCAAGGATAAGTTCTTCGGCCCCTTCTATAGAGATGTTGAAAAGACAAGGAAGCACCTCTTGGTTGAACTTGAGAGGGTTAGGAAAGTAGTTGAGGTGGATAAATGCCTAAGAGAACAAGATATATAACCTGGAGGGTGAGGACCGGCTAGATTCCATTGCAGTTTCTCAAGATAGGATGGATAGGGCTTCTCTTTTAGATCAGCTTCATAAAGAGAAGGTAAAAACAAAAATAGCTATAATTTGCCGATAAAGTGCAATCGATGTTCTTAGATGCTTCTGTAGGATCGATTTCACCCTAGACGACCGAGGGGGGGGGGTGAATAGGGCGATACTATTAGTTATAAAAATTTAATGCGGAAGTATAAAATAATTGCAGCACAGATAATAGCAGAATAATAAAAGCAGAAAATAACACACAGATTTACCCAGCTTCGGCAAAACCCTGCCTATGTGCTGCCCCCAAGGTTTCTACTAGAAATTAAGTAGTCAGACGCTTACACACGTAAACTCGTGGCGCCCATTATCGACTAACCTTAACTCTACGTTCAAAACACTACCACAACTCAGCCACTGAGTTGTGAATTCTCAAACCACACCACCGTAGCTCATCCCCTAGTCACACGACAAGAAACTACAAAGGTTTAAAAGGAAAATACAAAATCAATTAAAAAAACAACAAAACATAATTTTAACAAAATCCCAATAACAATTTAAAAGCCGGCCTAATATAAAATAATAAGTTATTCTCCCTTTTCTTTTATTCCTTCGGCCCGCTTCCTTGCTTGATGAAAATGGCTACTCGACTTCGTTCCTCTTTAAGAAAATTAGGGTTTAGTGAATTTGTTGAAGTCGCCGACTTATGTAGTTGATTTAAAGTTGAATTATTTACGGTTTGCTTTGTCAATCGACTGTCTCTGTGAGTTGCACACGACGGCTTCTCGATCGAGTTCAATTTTGACTTTGGTATGTAATTTATGCCTTATGTTTTACTCGTCAGTATGCTTTAATCCAATCGATGATTCGAATTATTGATTCTGCTCTATTGTTATTTGAACTCGAATGATCTCTTAGGCTGATGATGATTTGGATTTTATAGGATTCGAATTCCTATATTTTTGTTCGTATAAATTCATTTGAATTTGTCAATAATTATGTTCTGGTCATTGATCTTCGTTTGGATGCTTGAGATGATTACTGACTTGTTCCAATTCGTATATTTTGTTTGCTTGATTTTCACGGCTTGATTTCTTTCGTGGCCACCACGGCTTGTTTGATTTCTGACCTGGTTCATTCTTGTTGCCTTGGTCATCACGGCACTGACTTTGGTTTGAAATCTACAAACTTGATTTTGTGAAAATATTTTTAGATGAGAATTTACTTTGACTTTGTATTTTCTTGAGTATTAACTTCGACCATTATGTCTCTGACTTTGGTTTGAAACTGCTATTAACTTTAATTCAGTCTTTAATGTTGATATAGGCCATTTAGATTTTTACTTTGACTTGTTATGAACTGCTCCTCTTTACTACATTTGTTGTTTACGGTTTGGTCTTGTTTTTGCATTGAGCTGTACTTGGTTTCACTGCATAACTTGTTTCATGTACAGTCTGCTAGTTGTCATTGTGTACATGTTGTAGCTTGATTTCATTGATATGTCTTCACTTGATCACCGTGATCATGTGTGTCTTCACTGGTTCATTATTCCGGTTGACATTATTTCAACTCTATAGTCGAATCTGTAGTTCCATTGGTGGTTGCAATTTGACTATGCCGACCGATCATATGTGTTTCGCTTGGATTTGTGTTGTACTCGAAGTCGTAGCCTTGTCTTTTTGTAGTCTGGTACTCCTGCCTTGGTTCTGGTTGCTTGTGCACCACTTTCTGTTGCAAGTGTTCATGTACATTTGGGCCTGGTCTCTGTAGCATTGACTCGTGTGAACTAAGCATGTTGAATTGTGTACATTTTTGTGCCTGCATTTCTATGAGTCACTGTTGTCTTGTTGCATTCTGTACTTTATTTTGCTTATTTCACTGGTGCATGTTTATGCATTCACCACTTTGCATTGGTCACTGTATATTTGGTTCATGCTAGCCGAGTTGTCTTGTCGCACTGTCTTTTTGTTTACTACTATTAGAAGTGGTTTTGGTCGAGTCTGGTGCTGTTTTGGTCAAGACTGTGTTCTTGTTTGGTTTTATTCGAATTCTTGTGCTCGACAGTTTTGTGATGTTTTGTAGTGCACCTGAGTTGAATCTAGCTTAAAGCTCAGGTTTGATCTTGTGCTAATATCATGACCTTTACTTGAGTTGAACCCGGATTTTGATTTGGGTTTGACCTTGTGCTCACCTGTCCCTATAATCTTGTCAAGTCTATATCGATGTGCACGACCTTGTGGCATGTACAATGATACACTGTGCATGTCACAAGTTGTTCGTGTTTGATGAATTCAAAATTAAATGATGACGAACAACCCAAATAACCGAGGCAAATAATATCTTCAAAATCACATTTTATTTTACACTGCAAAATTATTTCATTTTACTGCGTCTGTATGTATTTTTGCACATCGCTTAGATGCTGCATTCAATCTGGAATGGAGTTGAAGATAAATACGAGTGAATGAGTGTTATGTAGTAAGGTGCTAATGTAAATGAAAATTGTGATGTAGTAAAATTTGTATTATAATCGAAATTGTGTGTGTATATATAGTGAGAGCTCAAATTTGTACTATTCAAAATTATAACAAATATTAATTTTAATAAAATATATATTTGAATTTAAATTCTGTGTTATTTATTTTATTCAGAAAATATTTATTCAATTATGTGAAGAATAAAATAGTACATTAACAAATACATTTAAATGAATATATATGTTTATTATCATCAAACAAAAATCGCATACTTGAATATTCAACAATATCCCCCTTTTGATGATAACAAACATATATTTAAGATTTTAAATTTATTAAACGTATTTGGTCGTTCAGTGTGCTCCCCTATTTGAATGCTCCCTCTCTACACAAAGCTCCCCCTGTATATATGCATGAAAAATAAATAAAAATACGCAAATGAGATTTGATGCAAATAAATAAATATTTGACCTTTATTTATAAAAATCTTAACTTTTCTCTCCCCCTTTTGTTATCAACAAAAGAGTAGCAGTGTTAGAAAAAACTAGAGATAAAGTGATTGACATTAATACAATATTAATTCCCAATCGAGTATAAATATCAAAGTTCAATAAAAAATCAAACAAAAATCATAAATACCCTGTTTGGTGCATATTCCACTTTAGAATGATAGGGATGATGTTAAACCACAGAGCTGTGTCTATTTGTGGTATATTTATATCAGGGATTTGAATATCTACAAATCATGCATAACCGTTAGGACTTTTAAATGAGATTAGTAGTATTCCAATTTTTTTTTTTTAAATGAATTCAGTTTTCTTCTAACCACGCATAACCATGAGGACTTTTAAATGGGATTAGAATCAACTTGTTTATTTAATCACCAATTTTGATATGCATTTCATACATGCATAACCGTGAGGACGTTTAAATGAGCATGGAAGCACATAATCAAAACTTCCAAGTAATTCACCCATACATAACCGTGAGGACTTTTAAATGAGAGTGAATACCTTGGATATTTTTATTGCTTAAATTTTTTTTGAGAAACGAATGATTTTCCATTTAAAATACCACATACTGACATACTATATTGGATTTTCATGAGTGATGGTCAATAGAAATATGATAGCAATAGAGATGGTCATGGAATTTTTACCAAACAAAAAGTTTTTATAACACTTGTTTAAATTTCTAAACTAATCATACCGTCTCAAGTTATAATATATGATTAATATCAACACTTATCACTTTTTCAGTCACTATTTATCGTTTCGATAATAAGTAGGGAGTCAGATTAGTTAATGCAGTCATTTAAGATCAAATCCAAAAATAATTATAAAATCAAATTTTCAAAAATAACTAATCTGAAACAAGTTCAACAAAAATTTATTGAAGGGGTTTTATAAGAAAAATGTATGCTAATTGAAAATTATTTGAAATGAAAAATCTGCAGATATTTTCTCTGAAAATGATGCAGTTACTGAATATCTCAACAAAAATCACGTTCCACTAGTAATTTTTCTACCAACTAGATTACCAGTATAATCTGCATTTGAATTTTTCTTTCACTCGAGATTATGATTAGTTTGATATCATAGACTAGACCATGATGTTGCAACAAATACCTTGAATTCATTTTTACTTCTTTTGAATTTGAGTTGAAACCATGTAAACAAAACCGTGAATATAAAGTCAACAAATGTATTATCATCAATCAAATCTGTATGAAGTAGTTCAAAGACTCTAGAGATCTTTTAAAGTGTTCTTGGAATAAAAATAATAATTTGGCCAACAATTTTGAAAAAATCAGAATCAAAATCAGCATTCACAACTTTATCACATAACTGGCTGAATTAATTCAGACTATGGTGCAGATTATCACATTTATCGTTTAAGATACCTTTACCTATTTTTACCTTTACTAATAATTTTTCATAGTTTCCCATTGTGATTTTGCTACCTTTGTACTAGGCTAAGGTACTCTGATTTATCGCCCATTGTGTATCGGGAATAGCCAGAATCTAGAGAACAATGTTATTGTTCCTTAGCCTGCCACCATGCCTACACGAGAAAAGATTTTTATGACCTATTTGCTTTTATAGGTCCAGGATTGTTAGAGGCAAAAGATTTTGAAAAATATGTTTGTGGAGGCCCGAAACTATTTGTATTTCTTCCTTTTGGCACACAAATTTGTTTGACTTTAAGGGATTTTACATTTGTGCCTTTGGGAACCCAAATTGGAATGGTTTCAATATTTTTGGGTCTATACCTGCAAATATTGTGACTGTGTCCAATTTTTCTACAAATTGTGCACTTGAATTTGACTTGATTAATTACATTTCTAGCCCGTTCAGATTGATTATATCCAAGTCCTTATCCATTTGTATTAACAGTTCGTTTCCCTAACAGAATATTTAATCATCTTTCTCCTTTGGAATTTTTTTTCTAAAGTTGTAGACAATTGTTGGACTTGTGTTTTGAGCGATTCATTTTCCTTCAATAATTGAATGCACTTTTTAATAGAATTTTCTCTCCTTGTGTTTTCACTTTCTTTCAAAATCAGAATTTCATTTTCAAGTGACTTTATTTTAATTTTAGATTTTCTTATCTCTTCTTCGAATGTTGGACACTTATCACACTTTGTGATTCAATTTTAGTGTATTTCTCCCTAGGTCGTTCAGAATAGCCATTTACTTCATGTAAATATATAAGCAATTCTGAATGAGTGAATTTTGATACCTCGCTTGATTCATCATCATCGCAATAAGTCATATCACCTCGAAGGCACATATCTGCTTTCTCACTCTCACTGGAAGTACTTTTATAATCATTGTCACTTTTATTCCACATGGCTGCAAAACTTCTCCTTTGATTTCTTTTCTAGGTCGTGTCGTTTCTAAGGACAATTGGGCTTGATGTGTCTGGGTTTGTTGCACTTATGGCAGATGATCTCCTGCTATTCTGGGCTGTCAAGTGCTTTGATTATTCTGCTTTTCAATCGGTTATTTAGAGCTGGATTTCCTCATTTGTAATTCCATATTTTGAACTTATTTATTAATAGTGCTAGCTCAGCTGCTCCATCATCATCATCCTCATCACTACTGCCTTTTTCCAATCATGTTAAGCACATTTCTTTAACCGAATCGATTGTGGAGGATTCCTCATTACTGTTGTTTTGCACCATATATTGCATCAAATGTATTCCAGATTTCTTGTGCATTTTCAAAATGAGAGATAAAGTTAAAATTATCTTAATTAATATGAGAATATAGTATATGCATAGTAAGAGCATTAATCGAAGTAATTTTCTCATCTATTATATCATTTTCAATAATATCCCAACATTTAATATTAACAGATTTTAAATAAAATTCATTTTTAATTTCCAATTCAAAATATCTGTTCCATCAAAACATGAGGAATAATATTGGACCAACCCTCTGTAAAAGCATTATTAAAATAAGACATTTTAAAAATTCAAATTTTTAAAACAAAAATTGGTCTTTGAAAATTCAAAATTGTTAAAACAAAAATGATTTTGTTCCTAGCTCTGATACCATTTGTAGGATCGATTTCACCCTAGATGGGGGTGAATAGGGTGATACTATTAATTATAAAAATCTAATGTTGAAGTATAAAATAATTTCAACACAGATATTACTAGAATAATAGCAGCAAAGGTAATAGCAGAATAATAAAAGCAGAAAATAGAACACACAGATTTACCCAGCTTCGGCAAAACCCTGCCTACGTGCTGCCCCCAAGGTTTCTACTAGAAATTAAGTAGTCAGACGCTTACACACGCAAACTCGCGACACCCGCTATTGACTAACCTTAACTCTACACCACCATAGCTTGTCCCCTAGTCATACGACTAGAAATTACAAAGCTTTAAAAGGAAAATAAAAAAGCAATTAAAAAAAACAATAAACCCTAATTTTAACTAAAGCCCAATAACCATTTAAAAGCCGGCCTAATAACAAATAATAAGTTATACTCCCTGTTTCTTTTATTCCTTCGGCCCGCTTCCTTGCTTGATGAAAATGGCTGCTCGTTTTCGTTCCTCTTTATGAAAATTAGGGTTTACTGAATTTGTTAAAGCCGTCGACTTATGTAGTTAATTGAAGGTTGAACTATATACAGTTTTCTTTGTCAATCGACTGTCTCTGTGAGTTGCACATGATGGCTTCTCGATCGAGTTCAATTTGATTTTGGTATGTAATTCATGCCTTTTGCTTTACTCGTTAGTTTGCCTGAACTCGATCGATGATTCGAGTTATTGATTCTGCTCTGTTATTACTTAAACTTGAATGATCTCTTAGGCCGATGATGATTTGGATTTTATAGGATTCGAATTCCAACATTTTTGTTCGTATAAATTCATTTGAATTTGTCAATAATTTTGTTCTGGCCATTGATCTTCGTTTGGATGCTTGAGATGATTACTGACTTATTCCAATTCATATATTTTGTTTGCTTGATTTTCACGGCTCGATTTCTTTTGTGGCCATCATGGCTTGTTTGAATTCTTACTTGGTTCGTTCTTGCTGCCTTGGTTTTCATGGCACTTACTTTTGGTTTGAAATCTGCAAACTTGATTTTGTGAAAATATTTTTAGATGAGAATTTACTTTGACTTTGCGTTTGCTTTGTGTATTGACTTCGGCCACTATATCTCTGACTTTGGTTTGAAACTGCAGTTGGCTTTAATTCGATCTTTATGATGTTGATATCGGCCATTTAAATTTCCACTTTGACTTGTTATGAACTGCTCCTCTTCACTGCCTCTGTTGTTTACGATTTGGTCTTTTTTTTCTTAAGCTGTACTTGGTTTCACTGCATAACTTGTTTCATCTACAGTCTGCTTGGTTGTCATTGTGTACATGTTGTAGCTTGATTTCATTGATATGTCTTCACTTGATCACTGTGATCATGTGTTTCTTCACTGGTTCATTATTCTGGTTGACATTGTTTCAACTCCAATGTCGAGTCTGCAGTTCCATTGGTTGTTGCAATTTGACTGTGCGGACTGATCATATGTGTTTCACTTGAATTTATGTTGTATTTGAAGTCGTAGCCTTGTCTTTTTGTAGTCGGTTACTCCTGCCTTGGTTCTGGTTGCATGTGCACCACTTTCTATTGCAACTGTGCATGTACAATTGGGTCTGGTCTCTATAATATTGAGTCATGTGATATTGAATTGTGTACATTTTTGTGCCTACATTTCCATGAGTCATTGTTATCTTGTTGTAGTCTGTACTTTGTTTTGCTTGTTTCACTGGTGCATCATTTTGCATTCACCACTTTGCATTGGTCACCGTATATCTGGTTCATGCTAGCTGAGTTGTCCTGTTGCACTACCTTTTTGTTTACTGCTACTAGAAGTGGTTTTGGTCGAGACTATGTTCTTGTTTGGTTGTATTTGAATTCTTATGCTCGATAGTTTTGTGATGTTTTGTAGTGAACCTAAGTTGAGTCCAGCTTAAAGCTCGGGTTTGACCTTGTGCTAATATCATGACTTTCACTTGAGTTGAACCCGACTTATGATTTGGGTTTGACCTTGTGCTCACATGTCCCTGCAATCTTGTTAAGTGTATATCGGTGTGCATGACCTTGTGGCATGTATATTGATACACTGTGCATGTCACAAGTTATTCATGTCTGATGAATTCAAAATTAAATAATGACAAACACCCCAAATAACTAAGGCAAATAATATTTTCAAAATTACATTTTATTTTACATTGCAAAAGTAAAGTGTATTTTTGCAGATCGCTCAGATCCTAGATTCAATCTGGAATGGAGTTGAAGATAAATACGAGTGATTGAGTGGTATGTAGTGAGGTGCTAATGTAAATGAAAATTGTGATGTAGTAAAATTTGTATTGTAATCGAAATTGTGTATATATATAATGAGAGATCAAATTTGTACTATTCAAAATTGTAATAAATATTTGTTTGAATAAAATATCTGTTTGAATTTAAATTTTGTGTTATTTATTTTATTCAGCAAATATTTATTTAATCATGTGAAGAATAAAATAGTACATTAATAAATATATTTAAACGAATATATATATATATATATATATATTATCATTAAACAAAAATCATATACTTGCATATTCAACAGCTTTTGGCCTGGACTTAAGTTGTACTTCTTATGTAACAGGGCCGATTATGAGTATAAATCTTCAGACTATAAAAATGTCTAGGCTAGTGCTAATTACGACCCCTGTATTACCTACTACAAAAGTGTTTCTTGCTTTCGATCGTCAATCATGATTAGTGAGCTGGAAAACTAACCTTTTGCTTTTTCATTTAGCGGATAGTTCAGCTCACAGCAACATACTCCAATAGTCCATAATAACATAAAGAGGTTTGTGCCCAATTTTGAACTAGACTCGTAATTTAATTTCTATTAAGGGATGTTGTTTTTGTTATATGACCTAGATTTTAATGTTTTGTAGAGTATGTGCGGGTATGTGAAAGTAGATAATATTATATCTTGGTAAGTGCATAATATTCATAACTAAGTACTGATAACACCGTTTTCTAAAGTATACCTGGTGAGCTTTGAGCAGCATCCAGATTTGTACCAGACTAATAGGTTTCTTTGGTATAATTCATGTATGGTGCTCTCTTACCAAGTCTAGGATGAGCTACCAGAATACCATATGCCCCCCAATCATGACCTTTTTTGACTACAGTGCTTCCTTTCATATTAGCGCGACCTGATCCTTTGTTAAGGTGGAGAATCCAGTGCTAGTTTGACCGCATGTTGTCTATGACCTACCACCCTTTTAAGGGCGTAAGGTTCTGGTCTGGCTGTGGTTGAACACGGCCAGTCCCATGTTCTGGGAGCGTATTGTCCTTGGCCACATACTTGACCGCATACCTAATATTACATGCCCCTTATTTGAGGGCTTGATGTCCTTAACCATATGCCTGACTATATTTAATGTGACATGTCCCCTGTTTAGGGGCATGATGTCCTATGACGTATATTTGGCAATATTTTTAATACGACCTGCTCTCTATTTGGGGGTCACAATGTCCTTAGTTGTATGCTTAGCTGCATTCTTCTCTAGTTTCACCGTTCTCATTTTTTATATTACTGTTGTCATTGTAGATGGAATCAAACCTTTGGAATGATAGCTGTGAGCTATGAAGAGTGAAAGAAGATGTGACTGATAAATCAGGTCGTGCATATACAACCCATAATTGCATGTGCACGGTTTTTTTGAACTGCTTTTGGCCCTCTAATATCCATACGTCCAGTGTGGTATGTTGATTTACCTAAAATACATGTTTTTTATACCAATTCAGGCAGTTCAATATCCCTATGACTAGCTTCTCTATGATTATTATCATAGGAATATTCTTACTAGATCGGGTAATTTTTCATCCTATCCAGGACATGGCTGAGAAGATGGACTTGAGTTGATGTAATTTTAAGTATGTACGGCAAGTATCACCATTCTCAATGTTGGGAATGTCATTTTACTACCAACCTTGCATAAGCTTAATCAGCGAATATTGACAGTGAACTATGAAAGTGCATGTAACTTTTCTTCTACAGAGAAATAATGCAAGAATTTTATATTGGTTCAGGTTGTCTAGTACCCTACGACCAGCTCGACACATTATTACATCATATATATATATATATATGTATGTATGTATGTATGTATGTATTCCTTAAGGGCTGCTTTGGATTAGCTCTCCTTGTAAGGAAGAGAAGTATATGTAGTTTTTATGCCCCTGACATAGCTCTCTTTCGGAATCTTCGACCCCATTTGCAACTCAGTCAGCTCTGCATGCTATTCGAGCATGAAGATAGTTGATGTTGACATCCTAGCAAATGAATATTTATCTTCTATTATTTGTGCTGGAAGTGTGGATATCCCCACCGGCCTGATTACAGTAGCGTTCTTCCTCCTCCTCTTGTTTGGTTATCGGAGTTGCTGATAATAACAACACATCTCCACGCTTTAGGTAGTCGCTGGTTGGTAATGGAGGAGGGCTGGTGGGATAGAGGGACAGAGGTACGGAGGTCACCCTCCTTCAAGTGCCAAAAATGTTGGTGAATTTTTTTGATTTCACCACACTCAACTTGATCGTGAGGTGACCTTATAACTAATCGCGCTCACGATTAAGAATCAACGAATTTAAACTTCGTTAAATTCACCTTTGAGAAGCAACTGTGTTGCTGAGTGGTTACATAATTAAGTAGTCACACGACAACTGTATGTTGTGTGGATGCGGTTTGCAATCATATAGGAAAATAAAATTAGATAATACAAAAATTGCAATACAGGACACGGAGGTTTTAACGTGGTTTGGATTAATGTTAATCCTACGTCTATGGGAATTTGCACTATCTCTTTGAGGTTTTAGCACAAATGATTACAATGGCTTGAAAGGCATACAATATCGTTTTTTGGGTTTTGGAAGGAAAAAAGGTTGTAAAAGAAGAAGGGGAAGTCCCTTTTTTGTCCTCTCGTTTTTCCTTTTATAGTACTAAAGTGTATTCTCGTTTGCTACAATCATCTTCGGTATTTTCCATCAATCTCCATCTTCAAATTTTGCGACTTATTGTTCGTCCATGGTGCATTTTCCTTGTGACTAGACTGATGATGGGTTTTTGGCGGGAAACCATGAAATTGGCAGGTTCTTGGAAATACTAAGTGGACGTTCGAAAAGTTGGGTGAGAAGCCCGAGCCTGCATTAGTCGGTCCCTTCTCTCTTAGGATAGCGAATGGTTTAAGAAGAACGGTAGTGAGCCACCTTGGAGTTTTGTTGTGTTGTTGAGAATTAGGCTACGTGAATATTTCTTGGCATTTAGACCACGTTTCCTTTAGGATACCTTTACTACCTTCGATTGACTTAGTAAGGTGTTAGTTCGAAATGATATAGCTTTGCTTTGAGGGTTAGCTTAGAACATATGCCTGGGATATTCCTGGGGCTATTCATGGTTTGAGTCTCCCACTGTATGAGTTTGCTTGAATTATTGAGGAGAGACAATGTACTTTATATATTGTCATTTGCCTATAGGGTCGGTTCTGCATTGAAGCGTTCTCATAGTGGCCATGTGTATAGTCACTTTTAATGTATTTTTGGCTCAGAGTAGTACTATCTAGGTTGCCCTCGGTATGTGCTAGAATAGACCGTTTCCTGTAGGCATTGGCAAAGTGTAATCTTAAGAAGTTTGGTTACCTAAGTACATTTGGAGCTATTTTCTACACCTCCGTTCACTTTATGTTTGTGCTGTTGGGTATGCTATGGTGGAGCGCCCCTATTCTTGGACACACAATATTGGTTTCTTGTCATTATCCTTTGATTGTAGTTCTCGGATCGGGTTAAGTGTCATGGTTCTAAGTCGGTTACCCTTCCGCACTGTCTCACTTTTCTTTATTGCGGTTAATGGTAAGGACGGGTGTGACACTTGCCCCTCAACTCTACGACGAATTAAGGTCGGGGTGGACTTTATACCGTAAACACTCGGTTCATATATCTAATCACTTTAGTTTAATTTGTTTTTTTGCGTAGGGAACTAGTCTTTCAGCTATGTTCACATTTAATGCTCCCAAATAGTGCCGCTTACATGACCATCATTAATTGGCCGTTCAATTTAGCTTTTCATTTTACTATGCAAATTTCCAAAAATCTTTATATCCAATAATTCTATCATAAATCCATGTTTCACAATACACTTGATCATTTCCATCATGTGGACATTTTTCAAGCAATTGTATGCATCTTTTTTCCTTCATCTTCGCCAAATCTCCCTTAACCTTTTTGCTCAAACATAATTGTTTTTGGATCAATTTCTAAGCTTTGGTGTAATTCAGCAGACTGGAAGTTGGAGAAAATCATTTCAGTTCTTATTTGATCCTTCTTTGAAATAACGTTTCGGACTTTATCATGGATTCCTCTCTGTCTTCCTTTGTGCTTTCCTTTCTAAAATTACTCATCTAGGAGATTCCAATAGGGTTCTTAAGCAATTCGGATTTTCTGGGTATACGATTAAAGCTCCCGAATTTCATCAATGCATTGGTGAACTGGCAAAGGAAATATTGCTGTTACTCCTAAGCATTTTCATTGTGTTATATTTCTTCCAGTGCATCCGACTGTTCATCGATGGTTTGATACTCTAGATGCTGCTCCGATGCAACTTTATCCTCATTCATATACCCTTCTTCTATCCATTTTTATGCTAAAAATGGCATTAGTCTCTCTGAAGAGGAACTTTGTTTTCTTTTTGAGGTTAGAAGAAGTCTCGGCAAGGGAATGAGGGTTTCTTTTACATTCAGGCTAGGGACTCGTTTTTTCGAACATCCAAAGTATAACCAAAAAGTTGGTCGATTGTTATTAATTTATTTCAAACTTTGATAGATTTCCTCCTTTCTATCGCCATTATTCTATTTATACCATCTCTTTAGATGTGAATGAGCAATTATATGTTATAGGCAGCAGATTTTGGAATTTCCAGAGGAGGTCAGAAAAATAAAAGGGTTATTCATTGAATCAAAGTTGAAGGCTTGCGGCTAATTGCATATTGATCATAAACTTTCTCGTAGTATATTCAAGCCAACCCCTTCCCAACTAAACTTAGGGTATAAGTTTCTTATGGAAAATTTTGGAAACCGACATACCTATGATCTTAGTCTTGCCATCTTTCTTCTTTGTAGGTTCAATGGATGCTAAAGTTGTTGCTAAACTTTATAAGACTCTGGAAAAGGTGAAGAAAAAAGGGTCCAAAGAGACTGTGTAATGGGTCTGGTGGTTCTCCCATTGCTTTTAAAAGACCTACCATTCCACCTTGACTGTTACACTAGCGGGGTCTATTACTCCTTTACAAAGTGATCCTACCCCCCATTTAGATAGCTTGACATTATCTGAAGTGGAGGACATGCCCTCGGTTCAAATTTCGCAAGATTCAATAACCACAAACTATTCAAGGATTAAATTATGATGAGAAAACATTTAAAATTCTAGTTTCTTATGAAAGCAAGCCAAGACTTTATGAAAGTTGTAATGTGTTTGGACATAGTACAAGGAACTGCACCACTACTTCTCATAAAACAAAACAATCAAAGGACAAGAAATCAAACGAATCAAATCCAAAAATTAATACAACTAATATACCATAGGTCCATGGGGAGTCCACATCCCTCCTTAAACATATGGATTTAGATAATGATAATGCATAGAACTATGAAGATAAGAGAAATTATATAGGCAATTTATAGAGAAAACAAAATTTAGCTAAAAGAAAGGCACTTGCTCCTTCACTACAACAAACAAATTCTCCTACTTATCAACTAAGAAAAACGAATCTTCCAATGGTGC
Organism: Allium cepa; assembly: GCA_030765085.1. Lineage (NCBI taxonomy): Eukaryota > Viridiplantae > Streptophyta > Magnoliopsida > Asparagales > Amaryllidaceae > Allium > Allium cepa. The sequence continues at coordinate 907,673,445 of CM060937.1, forward strand.
GCCTTTGGAATCACAGCAAACCAATCCATATATAGCCAAAAGAGCAGTCCAATCATTCAGATCTTGTTATAGAACATGTTGACAATAGAGAATATAATACATGTCCAAATGCAGAAAAGCAAGTAACCGACAGGAATTCAGATGTATCAGAAGAATTTTATTTCGCACATGAAATACTTGATGAATGGTAGCAGTTCATTGATGAAGTAGCATTATGCATAGAAGAAATTGGCAAGACAAAGCCAATTAATCTAAATGTACCATATATGCTAGAGATTAATATAAAACGTAAGATGAAGTATGAGAAGAAACCACAACATCCCCTCTTAAAAAAGCAACTAGAAGCTCAATCAAAGTTAAATGAATGATTTTTCATGGAATGTGAGGGTTAAGAATACATATAACAAAAAGCAATCTATATTTGTACTTCTTCAATCTTATAGGCTATCAATGATAAGCATGCATGAGGCAAAATTATATATCTTAGGCATTCACAAGTTCATGTCAAAATTCCTAAATAATTGGACTTGCTTTCATAGCAATGCCATGGGTGTTAAAGGAAGGATAGTGATCCACTTTTGTAAATGAAAGTTGATCCAGGTTTGAGGCTATGTGTCTCAGAAACTACAACTCACCAAAAAACAAAATACAAAGGCATACATATCAATGCAACACATAAGAATACACAAAACAAAATAAGAGTACAAGAAATCCAGCAGACTGTTGAGGTGACAAAATACATTACATGGGCATAATGTACTTAAAAAGCTTAGGAGCCGTATCCAACATAGAAAACTAAATACCATCATCAAGGTCATTTGGGATGCTTAAAATGCATCATTTCCTTTATTTATGCAAGTAATACTTATTCACAAAAGGAAAAGCTTTGGAGTGATCTTATTCTAAACGTTTCTTCCATTCATATGCCTTGGTTATCCTGTGGGTTCTTTAATAATGTTTTAAACCATAAAAACAAGATGGGAGGATTGTGATTCCTTTTTCTCAACTTAATGGATTTATAGATTGTCATTTATAATGTGGATTTGTTAAATGTTCTTTGTAGGGATGTAAATACACTAGGAGGAAGAGGGGAATGACAAGCAGTATGGATAAAGTGCCAGTAAATAATGAATTTTTGCACACTTTTCCAACCTCATTACAATTGCACTGCCTACTGCTCTAAGTGATCACACACTTGTTCTTGATAACTTCAAAGAGTACAAGTAGTAAGAAAAAATAGTCCATTCAGATATATAAACACATGGTGGAATGTAGATGGGTATCAATAATTTTTTTTCGAGAGAAATATGTGATTCTCTATAATAGAGGAGAGCATACATGTACATACATACATATATATCACCAAAATCAAAGGAGCTGCCTACATGTCTGGTAGGTGACAAGTCAAAGTACAGAAAAAACTGAGACTACAGACTCAGGTAACTTCTTGAATGAGCTCTGGCAAGGCCACTGCCCATAACACCACAATATTGAACTCTGGCCAGGCCACCGCCCGTTAATGAACTGTTAGAAGTACCTAAAATAATCCATTGCGCTGTCAAGTGCACAAATAAGATCAACAAGTAGCCCCAACAGAGAATGAACACATCACTGCTAACACGGATGATCTAGATCTAAAATATGAGTCTCTCCAAACAGCTATCTTATGACCTTATCCAAATCAACACATTTATTCTATATTTATTCTTATTGCCAAAAATATCCCTATAGTAATCGGTAAAGGCCTTATTTAGATCCTTTTGTCAACCAATTCAACATTATTAAAAAAATAGAATTTATTGTATTACTACGTTTTCTATCATTAGCCATATTATGAGGAAAAAAATTGTATTATTATCACCTTCATTAATCTATTGAATTCTAGATCTCTGTTTTCACATAACCTCTTCTTTTTCTAAAATTTGATTAAGCTTAGCTTTTAAGTTAGCGAACACATTACACTCTCTAAGATTTAGTTGTCTAGTTTCTTCTATCTTATTAATTTTAAGCATTTCAAAAAGCAAATTTTCTTTTTTAATTATAATACTACTAAAAACATTCTTCCTCCAAATTTTAAGAAAATTTCTAAGACCTCTAAATTTTAAAACAATTTTTTTTGCACAGTTATCCATATTTCTGATATTATAAAAATTCGTTGATATCCATTTATTTCTAAGATGGGTTAGCAATAATGTGTTTTAGGGAGACTCAAAGCTACAACTTAGGAACTTTAATCGTAATTTAATTGCTAAATTAAAGCAAGTAAAGCATGGTCGTAAAAATTGAAATAAGGATGTACACAAGACAAATGCTATAAAATTGCTATAGGAATAATACGAAACCGATGAAAATCTAGAAGATACATAATTATATGACAACTAGATGCAAATTAACTCCGAATTGAAAAAACAAGTCAAACTGCAACATGTGCAATTAATGTAGAAAAGCAAGACCTTATGGCTATAGAAGGAGATACTAATTCTAAATTATTATTTTCTAAGATGTTAACAAGAAATCACAAGAATATAATACATGCATTACTATCCCCCACTGGTATTTATATTTATAATAGAGAGGCAATAGTTTAGGAATCTCTAAACTACTACCATCGGATGTTTAATGGTGAATGCAGTCTATTTTCCTGAACTTGAACCTAGAATGACAATAAACACTTATGGTATTGAATACTTATTTGCGTCAATTAATACAGTAGAGATAAAGGAATCTTTGGATTTAATTCATGATGCAAAAAGCCCAGGACCTGATGGATTCTCAGCAAAAAAATTAACATACATTAGGACCTATTGTTGCACATGGCTATGACAAAGATAGTTCAATAAGGACTAACTGTTAAAGGACTTAATCATGCATTTATTACTTTGATCCAAAAAAGATAAGCCTCAATTAATCTATGATTATAAACATATAGCTTGCTAATATTGGTAGAAAATTAAAGCAAAAATTATATGTAATATAATAAAACACTTCTTTCCTTCTTTAATTCTAGAAAATTAGTTTGTCCTCGATTCCCGCCAGATGCATTAGGGAGAACATTCTGCTAACACTTAAGTTGATAGGGGATTTCAAAAATCTAGGAAGACCTAAATGTGCATTAAAATGGATTTGTAGAAAGCATATTGACATGGTTAATAGAGAGTTTACATGCACTATGCCTTAGTCAATAGGCTTTCCTCGGTTACTTATTAGATTGACGTATGAACGCATCAGCACTCCAACATTTTCTATTCTAGTTGAAGCCATCCTACATGGATTTATTAAATCAAATAGAAGTTTAAGGTAGGGCGACCCCTTTTCTTCCTGTTTATTTTTTTTGGCAACGGAGTGCTTTTCACTTCGAATATAAGACAGGATATCACAAAGTTTATTGAAGCCTATTAATAATGTTCAACCTATAACTTCACACTTACTCTATGCACATGATGTGATGGTTTTTTAGAAGATTGTGGAAAATGCTTATGTAATCAAGAACATACTGGATAAGCTAAAAAATACATCAGATTTGCAGATTAAACGGCTAAAGTCAAAACGGTATTTTAATAGGAATGTCATAAAAAAGAAAGAAATATTACAAGCTTTGGGTATGGTAGAAGAAAAATTACTTGTTAAGTACTTAGAAGTCCCACCATCCTCATAATATTCCAATGCCTCTCGATGTTCACTGTTATTGCAAAATATAACAACAAAATTAAAAAGCCAGGATAATATACTATCAAGTGTAGGCAGAACATGGTTAATACAAAGTGTACTAGCTCCAGTAGTACTTTATTGGTTGCCTATATATCATTTATCTACATCAGTACTCAACAAAATAGACTCTCTTTGTGCTAATTTTTTTCTAGTGTGGAAAAGCTCGTAAAATGCTTGATTGCAAAATCACTATGGATTGCTTGGACCACTCTATGTTCTCTAAAAAAAGGGAAAGTAAATGGTATACTCGCAGACTTTAGGAAAATAGTTATGCTTAAACTTTCTTGGAACTTGCCAACAAAAAAAATGCCTAAGACAAATTGGATGAATGGCATACACTAAAATAAAACAAAATTTTTGCTCTTTGGCAATTAACATTAATTTCTATATTACTATGAAACACATATCAAAAAATAAAGAAATTGCTGTTAGTTTATTACATAGAGTTATTGCAGATGCAGCTAAACCTTAGTATGGCTTGATCCATGGATAAACCATAAAGCACTGGGAGATCTGCTTGGATAATATAGAGTAGCTACTTTTAATACTGTAACGATCCACCTTTTTGGACGGTTTAAATCGACAATAAACCACACATATCGAACTCAAACCATTCAAAATGGAGAATTGTCAATGGGGTAAATAAGAAAATAAGAGAAAGAGATGAAAACAAAACACAGAATCTCACAGCAAAATGATAAAATATAATAATCAAATAAACAGTTCATGAAACTATTTTACAAATAATATTTGATTACACTTTTACGATATAATCAGAGTTATACATAAAACAGATATAATAGGATAATGCAACAGAACAACATGATGCAGTGGAATATATAATAAATAGTATACCTATCTCTATCTTCATCCTCCAAAAATAAAATGTTCTTCAACACTGAAATGATCGGGCTGACCCGAGCATAATGAAAAGACAAAATTCACGTAAGAACTGAAATATTCTCATCTAAGTCAAATCAATATCACATGGAAAATGAGTGTAATGGCGTCAGAGACGTTACTGGGTTTTCATCTCCTATCCGGTGTATAACGTAAATGCAATAACTTAAGAGATGTTATAAGATTTTTCCATCTATTAAGGATCCATCAAACTATCAATATGTAGTAGTATATGCTATATATGTAGTGTCCATCAGTAAAGTATAATATTGAAAATAGCGTTACCCATATCCCCCTTAACACATTTTATATAAGCATCATAGTCTATACAGTACTGTAAACTCCACCGTGAACTAGTGGGCTATCAGGGAGCACTCCATAGGTCCGACAAAAAATCAACATCGTAACGGGCTCGATAAGGCATATGACAAGGTACGCGAGACTATGCCTAGGGAAGAATTCCACTGTTTTATAGAACCAGGCTGGTGGTAATGCACAGCCGTAGCTACCGCCCACCTCGAAACAACACTCCTATAAATCAAATTAAGGGTGGCTATCAATCAATCACAAAGTAACATATATGGTATCGAAGAAGCTTGATCGGTTGGAGGAGCGACCTCACTTGGCCTGGTTATGGCTCCTGTTTTAGACATATCAAGCTGAACCGAAGGTCATGGTTGCGTTCTTACCTCATACAAGTAGCATTCTCCAAACCATCCTACTTTATTCTAGATTCTCCACCACATGCGTAGTTGTTGAAGTAGTTTCGAAATTGGCAGAGAATATGACAATATCCGACACCGGTCTCTTTAACAACCACACACTTATTTCACACTGTGATCATTTTATAAGAAATTTTTAATAATAAATCTAGAAAATATTTTATACCTTCATATTAAGATATCTATATATTTATTCCCAAAGCGTAAATATATTTATAACTAGCGAGGAAGATTTCTTTCAATCAATTTCGAAAATAATTTATAAATTTCTCTTAAACCATTTATAAACTATTTATATGCCTTAGAAACATTTATAAACCTATTTATAAATTCCAAACAGTTTATAACTCTTTCCCTTTTCATAAACTACGACGCAAACTCCTTAAAAATGCTTCCAAATCACTTTATACAAGTTCTTATATAAAATCCTTTACAACTTTATAACTCCTTTAAAAAACCATTATAAAATCCTTTATACAAATCTTTTAAAAAATCCATTTCTAAAATCCATTATAAAATCTCTTACAAAACTTTTATAAATTCCTTTCAAAACCTTTTACAATACTAAAATCCTTTACAAAATCTGTTTATCTATTAAAGTTATTATAAAATTCTACATTTATTATCTTAAATTAAATTTTTAAATAAATCTTTTAAAACTATATTGGATATTTTACTAAATTAAAATTTTGAAGTGTTTTTATTATATTACATTATTTAAATTATATATTTTAAAATTGAATAAAATTATAAGTTAAAATCTAAAAATTTATATTTTTAAAACTTATATTAACTAAAATATAAATTTTAAATAAAATATTTGTATTAAATTTTAAAATCATATTTATTAAATCAAAACATACTTTACAATTTCAGAATTTTTTTTAAAATCGACCAGCGTTGTCCGTATATAATTTTCTATCATATGGCCAAGTGATCGGTTAAATTTAATTTTCAATTTAATTTCATGGGCAGATATATAACATTTCAATCCAAATCAGTTGTCATAGGTATATATCATTTCAACCTATTTCTTAATTTATTTAATTTTAGATTTACTTGATACCCATAACATCCAGGGTAAATAACAAGAATAAATCAGCATAAACTTCTAAGGTGAATAACATTAATAAATCAGCATAAACAAGCATCCAAACATCTAACATATCAATCATTAGGCATCCATCACAATCAATATCCAAAACAGTCATACATCATAACAGATAACTGGTTATAAATTCTCGTGGTTTAACTGGCAAATTAAATACCAATTTCAATTTAACTATCAATTAAATTACGCTATCGATGCAATTCAATATAAATGTCAATTTTAAACCATCAAATAACAATCGGTAAATTTAAATCGCTCTATGGTTTCAATTTAACAAACGTCAAAATATTTTAGTATTTCATGAGTAGTTTGAACACTCACCTTTGATTTTTAGTCGAATTAAATCCAAAAGAACGTCCAAATTCCAACAGTCTCTCATTGCAGCCAAACTAGCTTCATATCGTCTGAAATTTCAGTGTGATCCCAATGGAAGAAACCGCGCACATATTTGAGTTCGTATGCAAAAGTTATTAGCGTTAGAAGTTTGAAAATTAAAATTTAAATAAATAAAATAGAATTTATATTCTGAGTTCCATTTGCATTTATATTCTTATAAATAGTTTCATTTATTAACTATGTACACTACCCATACATTAAATAAAATATTTTTATCTTTTATTTAAATGATACTATATCATTTACTAGTTTCTCTAAGCTTATTTCATTTTAAAAATAAGTTAACACATTTTAACTTATAAAATCTTCCATTCATTTCATTTCTATTAAATTGTTCAATAATATTAGGAAATTATTTTTCATAGTACACTAAGTATTTGCTATTTTACTTAGAAAAATATAGCTTTCCAAACTATTACAGATTGCATTTGACATGTAGTATATTGGCTATCCCATAGCCATCATGTTTAATTAAAAACGTTATTGACGGTCGTGTGAAAGCTCAAGCTAGCACATACTATCGTCATGTTTATGTTCTACGCGTTCAATTATAAAAGAGCCATCACACATTATATCCAGCTAAGCCATTACCTGTTATGAAAACGAGTGTCGTTACGTGTTATTAGTAAGCAGAGCCATTGTCAAATATAAATATTTAAGCCATCATGTATAAATATTTTACATGCCTTTCTCTTTTCTTCTTTCATGCAAATATAAATATATTCTATCAAATGCATTTTATAGAAGAAAATGTTATCAGAGCCTATGCATGCATTTTTCATGTGCAACACATATATATGAACGTATGTATGTATGTATGTATGTATGCATGTATGTAGTGTATGTATGTATGCGTGTACGTGTATGTATGTATGTGTGTGTCTATATATATATATATATATATATATATATTTGCATGTCTATGTGTGTATATATATTTGTAGATATGCAAACTTTGTGCTTTAACTTTTCCAATAGGTTAAGTGCCTTCAATTTAATCCAAGCCATCGGAAATTGTTATTTACATGCAAAGTGCTTAGTTTTCTCTTTAGTCCTTTGCTTGTATTCGCTTCTTTTTTTCCTATTGCAGACTATTTTTTATTTAAATGTAAAACGAGTTCCTGTTTATAATTTTTCTTATAAATTAAGTCCATGCTCGTCTAACATCACTTCCAACAACCACCAACACATTTAAACCCAATCTTTAAAATATAATAACTTTTTGTGGACTAATCAAATTTTAGAATTGATTTCACCACTAAATCACAAATTTAATAAACTATCTAATGATATCCATTGTTGATACTTAAAAATAAAATTTTAATGTACGGTAGTTTTATTTAGAAAATGCAGTTATAACTAAATCCTACAGTAACCTAATTAGGTTATTTTTTAACTACAATATGGAAATGCAGTTATAACTAGAACTTACTGTAAACTAATTAAGTTATTCCTTTTTAAGTGCATTAAGGAAATGCAATTTTTACCGCAATAAGGAAATGCAATATTAACTGCATTAAGAAAATACAGTTATACCTAGAAACGCCAAAAATATTATCGTGCATTGCATTATTATAGCGCAGTATTTAACTACATTGTGGTAATGCAGTTAGAATTATGTCATATTATTGCTTATTTAATTATATTAATAAGATGTAGTTGCCAACATCATATTAATGCAATTTTAGCTCCATCTTAGTGATGTGATTTTTAGCTACATCATAGTGATGTAGTTAAAACTATGTCATGTTTAGTGCAAATTTAAATGTTATACAACACTGTAGTTATGCAATATTATATAGCTGTATCTAAGTAAGGCAATATCATATAACTACATCTTACTGCTTTTAAGAGTTAGAAATGCTTTAAGTGTTGCAATAATTAACTTCATAACCATATGCAATCTATTTTCCAATATTTAAATATAGATTTAAAATATATTTGTGACATTGTTTAATATTGTTTTTCGGCAGTTTTTTTCATGTAGTTTAAGTGTAGTAGTAATTAACTGCATGACTATTATGCAGTTGATTTATTTCAATAATTTGATGCAAATTGAAAATAGATCTATTTTACTGAAGTTAAAAGATACGATATTAAATGGTTTATTATTGTTTTAGTAATCAAACTAAGCAATTTAAGCCTTAAAATTACATTTTTAAAATTTTAGTAATTAACTACATGATTGTTATTTAGTTAATTCCTATTATACTTTGAATCGTTTTTAAAATAGATCTATTTCATTGCATTTGAAAGATGTAGTTTTGAGTAGTAAAATATAGTTTTAGGTATATTTTAGTAATGTTAAAGCCTTAAAATTGCATTGAAAGATAAAGTAATTAATGGCATAATTGTCACGTAGTTAAATTTCTAAATTTGGAATCAATTTTAAAATGAATTTATTTAACTTCATTTGAAAGATGCAGTTTGAAGTAAATGCGGTAATTAACTGCATATGAGTTATGCGGTTTTCTTATATGTTGAATCAATTATAAAATAGATTTATTTTATTGCATTTTACAAATTTAATTTATATATACAATTTCAATCATTAGAAAGATAATAAAATTTATGATTCAATGGTGAAAAGGGTTTGTTAATTGAAGCTATTGTAAAAAGTTATTGCATTTAAACATTCAAATTAAATGTATTAAAACAAGGGTGGGAATAACAAGCAGCAAAGTAGAAGGCAAGGGAGCAGGGACTTTCAGTCCAATTTAATTATTAATAGGGGTATGCCGTCCAAATTCCCTATCAATTTAGTTTTCATGCCTTCACGTGTTGTACTTTGAAAAGACGATATGCCCCATTTCCTATCTCAAAAACCAATTCTAGTTCAAATGGCAATTTATAGTATTCAAAAATAATAATTTAAGGCCAATAGCTATCCAATGCTTAACCAATATTAATATTGATTTTTCTGCCACGATTGTGTTTCAGTTTTAACATATGCGATGTCATAAGCAATAGTGTCCATAAATCAGGTTTTATATTCAACAACTATATAACATGAATTTTATCGAAAATAAATCAAATATAACGAAGAATCCTGTTGGATCCCTCCAACCTGTCCCTCTATATCACAGCTTTTATATATCAGCACATACATATGTAAATAAAATCAATAGTGGTGAGGAATCCTGTAGGATCCCTCAAATATGTCTCCATGCATCACAAGTAGTACATGACAATATAATATGGGACATCCGCTACTAGGCGAGTGTATATAAAGAGTCATCTGCTTTAGGAGTGGGAATAAATCCAAACCAACTAATATACTAGTAAATCATCCAAACATCCAATCAACAATTTTTGTCAATTATATAATATTACAGGTTAACCAAAAAGATGAGTTTAACTTATCAAAATCTCTGTTGTCATCAAAGTGTTCCATTTTCGCCTAAATCGAACGACATTCGATTTACCATGAAATTCAACTAGCTCCAATTATTGCCAAACAAATTTCATCGCATAGTATTCATCGTTACGAATGTAAAGCAAAAACCATCCTTCGAATCTGACCAAATATAGATAGATATTGTGATTATAAGATTCAAGAATTTAGTAGTATATAATTTACATTAATTATAGTTATTAGTTTAATTAAACCACCTCTTAAATTTAAATTAAAAGTTTGTTATCATTATTCTTATTTAAATAGAACTTAAATCAACTTTTGTAATCATTTTCATTAACAATAAATTTAGGATTTAATTATTTAAATAATTCCAAATATTAAATTCAACAATTAAATTATCAAATAAATCACTATATTTGAAATTCAAGTTATTCAAATATAAATTAACTTCTTAATATTCAAAATCAATTTAACATTTCAAATTCAACTAACTAGAATTCTAGGTCGTTGCATTCCCACCCCCTTAAAAGAATTTCGTCCCCGAAATCATCAAGGTAAGAATAATGCCCCAAAACCGTTAACATTTCAAAATCAATTAGTTTAATAGATTACCAAATTCTTTTAAGCCTTTAGCTTCATTTATTGAAACCAACTAATTTCCATCCATTAAACCATTCTAGGTTGTAACTCAAAAATCAAATTTTAGTAATCAATTTTTTTTTCCAAAATTCTCAAAAATTTTCTAAATCTTAAGTTTATGAAAAATTTCATCAGCGTCTCCTTCGCGTGGCTAGATCGAACAACTACAAATCGCGGGCCTAAACCAATAAAAGAAAAAAAAAGCCAAGGTTCTCGCTTAACATTCAGCTCTGATACCATGATGTAAAACCCACTTTTACGAACAGTTTAAACAGACAGTCAACTATACATAACCCACTTAAATTGAATCAAAATGCGGTAAGTTAAGGAAAAAGAAGAAGGAAGAAAATAAAAATAAAGAGAAAGGAAACAACATCATAGAATCTCACAGCCGAATGAAAATCTATAATATACAATAAATCTTTACACAAAAAAGAAATGTAATATACATACATCGATCAGAGTATACTAATCTATTTCAGCACGAACAGTTATAACAACCCGTTCTCACAATTGTTGATAAATACAACAATGAATGTAATGAAAAAATAACCATATACGTGAATACATCTTTGTACCTCCACCTTGTCTCCTGAAGCTCTAAACATCCAACTAAATCTATAACATGCTCCGTCTAACCTGAGCATTATAAATAAAAAACACCTTAGTCAGTCTAGAAACTAGCATGAGAAAGCACACCCAAGCGAATTCTAAAGTTATAAAAATCTTTGAAATCAAAAGCATCTCGGAAGACCACGCTGCACGTAAATACTGATGGGTTTTTATCTTACGGTAACCAAACCATTTCGTAGGAAATCCTATGATATTATAATAATGTTTAGGATATAAATACTTACCAATTATAGTCGAAATTGTTACTTTGATTAAATTTCAGCATAATAGGTATACAACTAAAACCTTAAAAGCACGTATCAAAAAATGGATTCCATATAATGATTGGGCTATTGTGGTACCTACCGTCATTGTGCATCTTTATTAATGGACCCCGAAGCATAAAATGAGAGATAATATCGACTTTAGATAAGGATGATCACACCCTACTTGGGAGCGACCCACTTAGCCATGTTGTATCTCCCTTGTTTTTGTCATTTCCAGTTGATGAGGAATGAGGCTACGTTTTACCCTTTATATAGCACCTCAAACTTGGAATGCTAACACTGCCCTCTGGGCAACAATGCGGTGCCAACATTTATCCATACAAGTTCGTTCTTGACTGAACTAAACTATTGAGAGCTCCATCTTCAATTCCATCATCTTCAATTGTCTTCACTTCGAAATGTTTAAATTGGATCGAAGTGATTTTTGGATAACATATCTAATCTCGGTTTCTTTAAAACAACGTTAACTTGTTTTCGATAAACTCAAACTCGGTTCTTTAGAAAATAAACAGTTATGTCACTTCATAACCGTTAGTGGATGGATTTCCTTGTCATTGTTTTAGGAGAACGAAACGAGATTTATATATATATTGCATCATCGGAGATGACTGTGCCATATAACTCATGTGTTTCTCCTTGAGATTTCAAAAATTACGTTTTGGGTCTAAATTCGATAGGTAGTTATTTAACTATTGGAACAAACATTCAAATCAAGGATTTTTTTAAATGGAAAAAAGCAACGATGGTTAATTACAAAAGCAACCACCAGCCCTTTAATTAATCTTTTCATTAATAAAATTGCTTTGTAATACTTGTTTATAAATACCTTTACAAAGATATACCCACAAATCCCTATATTTCAATACTTAGAAAACATCCATATACTTATCTTAATGCTATGAGTATACTGAGAAAGATTTTCTTTCTATAAACTTCAAAAATCATTTATAAATCTCATAAACAATTTATAAAACATTTTTATAAATCTCTAAAATCATTTATAAACTCTATATAGGAACCACTTATAAAACCCAACCTCCATTTCCAATTATAAACTCTTTTATAAATTTAGAAACATTTATATACTCATTATAAATCCATTAAACTATCAATAAAACTCTTATTATAAACTCATAAATTCATTTTTAAAATTCTTTCATAAATATCTAAAATCATTTATAAACTTTTTTCATCTTGTAATAGTATCCCTTTAAGTTTTTCCAAAACATATTATAAGATCATTCTTATAATACCCAAATCTGTTTATAGAATTCTATTTATAAATCTCAAAAACATTTATAAATAAATTTTAATCATTTACTTTAAATACTATTATATAATAATAGAAATTAATAACAAACCTTAAAAATAAGTAAATTACAATTATTAACCTTAAAACATCTTAAAATAATAGTTAATAATTTCAAAGACAAAATTAACAAAACATTAATAGTTAATTTTCAATGTTATTATTATAAATAATAATAATTAATTTCTAAAACGGTATTAATAAATCATTATTATTAAATTCAAACCGTATAAATTATTTAAATAATTAATCTTCAAAATATTAACATATTGATAAATAACCTTAAAAACAATATTAACTATAGATAAATAACTTGAAAACAATATTAAATATAAATAAAATAATTTTTTAAAACAACATTAATTATAAATAAATAATTTAGAAAAAGGTAGATAAAAAGGTTGGAATAAGACAGAAATTAATTCTTATAATACAAAATGTTTCTGAAACACAATTTTAGATATAAAATCATTTTCTATCTCAAAAGTCAATTCCTATTCAAATGGCAATTTATAGTATTTAAATAATACTAATTTGAGGTCAATAGCTATCCAATGCCTGACCAATATTGATACTGATTTTTATGTCACTATTAGGTTTCAGTTTTGAACGTATGTGATGTCAAAAGCAATAGTGTCCACAAATCAGGTTTCATATTCAATAACCATATAACAGGAATATTATCGGAAATAAATCAACAACAGCGAGGAATCATGTTGGATGCCTCCAACCAGTCCCACTGCGTCACAGCTTATATATATCAACATATACATATGTAAATAAAATCAACAGTGGTGAGAAATCCTGTTGGACCCCTCCAACCTATCCTCCCGCATCACAAACAATATATAGTTATATAATATTGGCCATCTGCTACTAGGAGGGTATATATAAAAGGTCATCTACTCTAGGGGTGGGAATAAATTCAAACCAACTAATAAAATAGTAAATTATCCAAGCATCCAATCAACAATTTTTATCAGTTATATAGTATTACTTGTTAACCAAAAAGGTGAGTTTAACTCATCGAAATCTTTGTTGTCTCTGAAGCGTTCCGTTTCTGTCTAAATCAAAAGACGTTCGATTTAGCACGAAATTCAACTAGCTTCAATTGTTGCCAAACAAATTTCATCATGTGGTATTCGTCGTTACAAACGTAACGTCAAAACCACGTTCGAATCTAACTTGATATGGTTTATGCTTTGCGATTATAAGATTCAATATTTTAATAGTATATAATTTACATTAATTACAGTTATTAGTTTAATTAAACCCACTCTGAAATTTAAATTAAAAGTTTACTATCTTCATTATTATTTAAAATGAATTTAAATCAACTTTCGAAATCATTTTTATCCACATTAAATGTAGGATTTAATTATTTAAACAATTCCAAATATTAAATTCAATAATTAAATTATCTAATAAATGATATATTTTTTAAATTCAAGTTATTCAACTTATAAAACTAACTTCTCAATATATAAAATCAGTTTAATATTCCAGATTAGACTGACTAAAATGCTAGGTCATTACATTTGTTTTGACAACTGTTTCCTGCGGAAGAAAGTAGTTGTGAAGAATAACCAAGCCATCACAAAGAACAACAAAGCCATCAAGTTTATGTGAATTTAAATGTTGGGTCCCATATAGTACCTACTCTTCTATTCTAGCTTCTGTACATAGCTTTGCTTGATGCATTATTAAGTTTAACCTAGGGTGTAAAATTTTACTTGATAAAAAATGGTTCAATGGCAGTTTTTTAATTAGATTAAAAACTGATTTACTACCTACTTATGCAAAAAAAAAATTACCTGACAAAATTTGTTGTCAATTTTTTGTAGGATAATTTTTTTACCACTATAGTTTCCATTAGGAAAATGTTCAACATCCAAATTAATTAATTAATTAGTGCATTCCTTCTCTAAATAATTCATATAGAATAGAAAATTAATGGGAAAATTGCTAAAAATTCACCAAAAATCTCTTTTATCATATTATACCTCTTGTAGAAATTTCAATCCAAAGTAATTAATTTTATTATTTATACTGATTAATTAACATGAAATCTACAATTTTTCGAACTTAAGAAATTCATAAATATCCCCATTAATTACAAGAGCTAATAAATTTAAAATCAATCTCTATTTTATCATTAAGCACGTCATATAAAATTTTTGTGGCGTTTGGATATAATTAAACCATGTTTTTCCTAAACATCAACAAATCCACCTTAATTAAATTTTAAACCACAACTAAAATAATATTTAAATCTCCAAACATGTTTAACATCGCTAAAATATTCATATGAAAGTCAAATCTGAACCCAAATAGGTTTGTATAGGTATTAGAGAAAGATTTAACTCGTCTAAGATAAGAAAAACCTTGTTTGATCCTCTTTTGTTCCTTAATTTTGAAAAGTTTTAATCTTCTAGCTTGAAATCATCATCTTCTTTTTTAGATAATTTTGGCCTTGCTTAGAGTTCTTAGGAAGTTTGGTTTTATGAATGAAAATGAAATGGAGATAGAATTAAGGTTGAGGCTAAGGAATATGGTTTGTAGGTTTGGGTCATGCTAACTTATTTCCTATTAACCAATCCTTTCCATTAAATTTAAATTATTTCTTTTGTTAATCAAGGCCAGCTAAAATTGCTTTAATTACCCATTGTATGTCCAATTAACTTTTTAGACTGTTAATTAATTAGATTTCTCTTAGGCAATTCTTGTTATTAAATCACTTTGTTAATTTAATTAATAATTTCTTTATATTATTAATTTAATTCAATTCTATTTAATTTAAATTAAACTCGCATATAATAGACTTCCTTAGGCATGGGGTGTTATAATTACCTTATCTCCAAAGCCTATTAATGTACGTTGAAATGATGAGATTGGCTCCTTGACCAATATTCAAATTCAGTAAGGTGCTAGCCCCAGAACTGATCACCATCGACTATTGAATAGCTATTGTTTTTACTTGATTGGTGCTAGGAAACGGAGCGAAGGATGAGGATTATTTTCCACCTTCAATAAGGTAGAAGAAGGTTTGTAAATGATTGTAGGTTATGATGTTCATATAAAGGAGAGATTATATAGATATGCTGGGATCAAGAACCACGTTACTCTCTTACCTATTCTTTCCTCTAATCTAATAAAACCCCAGCCCCTCTTGCCATCACATGGCCACCCCTATCTGGTTCATTCATGGCAGAAGTATGCATGCCCCTATATAGGCTTTAAACTCGTTTAAAGCTCGAATAAATTATGTTGCATGTATATCCAATTTAAACGTGTATTCATATCATATATCGATTTATATATTCATGAGTATTACAAATATAATTATTAATATTGTTTACCAAATCAAAATAAAAAAATTATAATTAATATTTCATAAATATTAATTTCTTTAATTAATTATAAAAATTACATATTAATTAAATCATGTTGTTAAAGGAGTAATCAATGTTTCGAGTCTGTGACTCTTTTGGCGTAAATTTGTTTAGCGTTTAATATCAAACTATTTGAATATTAACGCTCACACATCACTTAGTAGATGGTGTGATATTTTGGCTAAATTTATCGCTTATTTAGTTTTGGTAAAATCTAATTTTATTTTGTTATGCATTACCCGATTATGACTATTATTTACTCCTATTCTCTTCGTCAAAATGATATCACTTTGGAATTATGGAATTTGATAATGGTCAAAATTCCAATATCATCCATATTCAACTCCATATTCTAGACAAAAAGTCCTTGGTTTAATCATATCAATTATTATTAACCGAAAATGCTCTAGCCAGCGACTTTGATTTTAAGTTGACTTCAGTTAACCATGATACTAACCTCATATAACCAAGGAGACAAATCCTATCTTGAAACTGTTTCACTTCTAATGCTTCCATTCGACCAAACTATAGTCGTTCGATGGACGTCATGCCACAATTTGACTATAATCAAAGTGGAACTTCCGTACTAAAGATCAATAGTATTCTCAAGTCAAGAGAAATATGTTTTGGTTTCACATCGGTATTTTATTTTTGACCTTAGTTATATTAACCTATTGAAAACTATTGAGCGAATCATTCTATATTTATCCAATAACTATTTGTACGTAACCAGTTGTTGTCTCGAGCTGTCATGAGTAATACATTGCCCAATAGTTAGAGAACGTTGCGTATTTTAGTCTCAGCAAATGCATGGATATTTAGTCTCAAGTCTTGACTAGAAATATTTAAAACAGTATGTTTATATTATTATGATAAATCACTCATAGTTAAAACGCATTGTAACTACAATAACAAAACATACCATTTATGAATATTATATTAAATATACTTTTAATCAAATTAATTAATTAATATAACATATTATGTCAAGTAAATAATAGAAAAAAATATTTTTTATTTCAAATAAGATTTGGTTGTCAAGTTAGATATATGTATAAATAAAAGCACATAAGCATACATTTGGATGATATACCTGTATAATGGAGCTAGGGCGGTTATGGAAACGGTAAATTTCTCATTACCATACCATTACCAGTCAATTGACTACCATTTTTGATTGAAATTGGTATACCAATTTGATCGGTATGATAATGGTAAATTTACCATTTCTATGATAAATTATCAGTAACGTTGCATCGAGACCAGCAGTAACAGTAATTTTAGTAATCAGTTTGAAGCACACGTATATTCATGTGTTATGCTTTAACGTAGGCGTTTTGAACCAAATAAATGATTAAATTTAGTTCAATAGTCAGGTGAAATAATGCCAAATACACTTACCTTTTTTTCTCATTCATGTCTTTTATTAAGTAACAATATAAATAAATAGTATAGTGAAAATGCGTTATAGTGTAAAAACCTATCAAGTTATAAACTTTTATGGACAAAGAGTAATTTACCATTACCTATGTAACGGCCACCAAATTATTGTTATACTGATCTTCGGTATACCGACCGACCAATAATGGTATCGGTAACCAATTTTAGCTTACCAGTAAAATAGTACAGTAATGGTACTTGCCCAATTGTAACGATTACCATTACTATAACATCCATTGTAACGATCGGCCTTTCTTACTCCTAAGACAATACTTAATACAGCCACGGTATTCATATTTCGACCCTCTCGGCGTTTGAAAGATAATCCATTAGGGTAAAAAGAAAAGAAAAGACAAGAAGAAAGAAATAAATAATCTCATAGTGCAAGGAAATCATATATAATAGAACATAAGATAACATACATGGTCACTTCCAAAATGAAACGTCAGAGTCACAACGGGCACTAACATTGGCCATGGACAATTATAACTGGTTGCCCTCATAATGCTGGAACATAGTATACACAAATAGCGGAAACAAAATAGATAACTAGCTATAGATAAGTCGAAGCGACCTGCTCCATGCTCCTCCAAAATGCATCCGTAAGAACCTGGTCTACTTGGCTACTCATATAAATTTGAGTACCCAGGTGTTTTAAGGAAAGAAAGAAAAAATTCTCCGGAAAGAGATGAGTTTCCATTCCTTAGAATTTGGTGTTAAGTATACAATGAAGTACCTTCCATATACTTAATTAATCATGACCCATTTACTAAAATTAACTCTCTCATACTTATCATGTTTCCAACATTTCGACTTCTCTATCCCTCGAGTAGAAAATCATATTCTTGATCTCATAGATAGTGGAAAGTCTGCTTATCAGCTTTTAGTGCAAAATACCAAATGACTTACTTGCCATAAAACATGTCAATGTTTTAGCACTACTTATCATATTTGTTTGGCTACATAATGACACAAACAAAGAAATCCCTGGTATTCAAAAAACAGTCTTTGTAAAAGATAGCCGCTTTTAAACAAAACTGAACTTTGGAAATAAGATGATTTAAAAGTAAATTTTTTATCTAATTGATTAATAATAAATTTAAACCTTTTATTGAAATAATAATTCAATAATAATTAAACCTTTATTTAAATAATATTTCAGTAATAATTTTACCTTTTATTAAAATAGTAATTAAACCTTTTATTTAAAAAATTATTAAAAATTATTAAAAAATTAATATTTTATAATTCCTTTTCAATAATTAAAATAATTTTTCAAGACTTTCAAAAATATCTAAAGTAGAAGCTTTTTTTAGTTTATATAAAAGTTGTTGATTTACAAACTGCATCCAAGGCGACTATCGCTATATGAAGCATAATTTTTAACCTTATTTCATAAATCGAAATGGCTTTTAAATCTCTTCCTTATATGTTTAAATTACTAAAATAAATTTGTATAAATGTTCGAAAATAAAATGTAAGGTTCGAAAAACTTTTCCGAAACATTTCTAGAAACCAAGTAAACAAATTTTAAAATAACGTGGGGCCTCGATGTCGAAACGCAAACCAATTAAAATATTAACTTTGTAAACAACATACAATCACGCATATACAAAAGCACATACATAATATGTAAAAGACATCCATAAAATAAGGAAAGATTATCAGTTGTGAATAATTACTTGAGCTCGTTCAACTACATTCCAAGTCATCACCAATCATCACGTATGTCTTTCGTTTCAAGCCGGAACCAAACCAAACAACATACATTTAAAACACTTACAAATACAAGAAAGTAACTAATATTATTATCACAAATAATAAATTTTTTAAACTTCATTTTTAAAAGTGAGATACTCACTAAATTCAACATAAACTTAATCCAAGTTGTTACTACTCTTCAATCGACTCTTAAAAACTCGGCTCTTTTGTCCTAGCGGGGAGTTTTACTTTTATCCAAGGTAGGTGGAGGGCGTCTCCTTGCTTGAGGATGGGGTTTTGGTAGAGGGGAGGTGTAGAGAAGAAAGGTGGTGATTTTGGCTATTGTTTAAGGTTTTAAAGTGGAAAAGGAGAGATTTTAAACTTAGAAATTTTGAAGAAGGCATGGAAGGGTAAAGGAAAGTTTGGAAAAGAAAAGATAAAGGTTTGAAAATGAAGGAAATAACATAAAACAGGTAATGAAAAAAAATGAAGTTTTTTTATATAAAAAAATAGTAGGAATTATAAAAGATGCCCTTGATAATTAAAAGGTACAATGCCATCTACCACATGGTGCCACATCATCCTCCCTTACCACCTTGCACATGCAACCTCTACCCTCCCCCTCTCATCACCATCACTTCAACACTTTACATGATTAGATGTTACATTTTATACCATTTTCTTTTCTTTTTTAAATTACAAAAGAAATGCCAAAATTTACCTTATTTACTTAAGTGAATAATTTAAACTTATTAACTCCAATCACTTCCTCATCTAAAGTGACATCTGTGTGTGGATGTGCTCTAGTGTACACAATATGTTTTGACAACTTTTAGACGATGAGAAGTCGAAAATCTACAAAATGTTTTTCGATCACATTTCGACTATTCTTCAAACTAATTATTTTTGCAAACCAAATTCCAAAGCAACTTCACCATCAATAATCATTACTTAAAAGAGGTCCGTTTGATTTATAAAATCCATTAATTCATTATTCCAAAATATATCAAATATTTATATTTAAAGCGATCAAATTTGAGGGTTGTTACATTCCCCCTCCTTCAAAGAATTTCAACCAAAATTAGCACACAAAAAATGACTCAAAGCAATTCAAAAAGAGCATATATTATATAATATGAAAAATATACAAAAGATCCATGCTAAGCAATCACATCACAAATGGCGAGCACGCAATCCACACAACAAGCAAACTACTATGCTAACATCAACTCGGGGAAAGTCTTTCTCATGTTATCTCCCAAGTGCGGTCTCTAGAACCTTCACTTCATTGAACTTTATCCAATTCCATCACTTTATTGTGTAATCGATTCACATCTCGATCAACAATGCAAACATAATGCCTTATCACGATTAAATTCGGTTACACCTCTAAATCCTCTTAAAAAAATAGTTCAACAATAAGAGATGGATCATGCACGTACTTCTTCAAATGTGATTCATGAAAAACAATATGGACTCCCAACAATTTTTCTGGCAACACAACTCTATAGGCGGTATCCCAATCCTCTCAAGAATTTGAAAATGTCCACTGTGCCTTGGCGCCAACTTTCCCGGTCTTCCAAATCGAACAACTCCCTGAATCGGGGAAATCACCACGAACACAAGGTTTCTGACCAAAAATTCGTAATCACTTCGCCTTCGATCGATATAGCTTTCCTATCGATCCTGAGCTTCCCGAATCATATCAGTTCCTAGCACTCACCGATCTTTAGTTTATACCCAACATGATGGAACTTATATGGCCATTCATAAAAAACTTCATAGGGTGTCATGCTAATGATTGCTTGATAACTGTTGTTATAGTGGCTAGGATTTATGATAAATATATAACATATCTGAAATCCTTGCATCTCACGTTCCAACCTATTTGAACAAAAATAAGTCTGTGCGGCACTTATTGAAGAATGGACTCCATACAATAAAAAGGCTACTGGGATACAACCTGCTACAGTAATTCTCTAGATATGTATCGAGGGCCTCATATGGACCCTCTACCAACACAAGACCGACCTTTCCCTTACTAGATAGTATTGGACATGCAACAATTCCAGTTGTGGTCATCAACCGTACGTGGGTCACTACCATACATAAGCTTAAAATATCAATCTAGATCGGGTAATGATCATACACAAATGGGTGAGACCCATATAGCCCTACTTCATATTCCATGTCTTAGTCATTTCCGGTTATGAGGCTTGAGGCTATGTTTACCTTTTTATATGGAAATACTACTTGGAATGCAAACATCGCCCTCCAGGAAATAATGCAATATCAATATTTGTCCATACAAGTTGTTTAGGATATGATCAAACCATCCCTAGCGACTATCACTATATGGACGATAAATTTTTAAACTTATTTTATAAATCCAAATGGTTTTTAAAGCTTTTTATTCTATGTTTAAATTAATTAAATAACTTTATGTAAAGGTTTGAAAACAAAAGGTAAAGTCTGGAAAAAAAATTAGAAAGTAAACAAGTTTTAAAATAATATGGGATTTCGATGCCGAAACATAATACAATTTGAGTGTTAATTTTACAAACAACATACAATCATCCATATGCATAAGCATATTCATGATATACAAATGTAAAAGATATCCATGAAACAAGGATAAATTATCAATTGTGAACAATTACTTAATCACATTCAACTACATTCCAAGTCATCAAAAAACATCACATATGTCTTTCGCTTCAAGCGGGAATTAAACTAAGCAACATTCATTCCAAATACTTATAAACACAAGAACTAACTAATATTATCATCACAAATAATAAAGTTCTGAAACTTTGTTTTAAAAGTGAGATTTACTGACCAAAATCGATATAAACTTAACACAAGCTATTTCAACTTTTCAATCAACTAACAGATGTAGCTTCCTACTTAAAAACTTGATTTTGAGACCTAGAGGGATTTTATTTTCAACCAAGGTAGGAGAGGGCTTGTCCTAGCTTGAGGAAGGGGGCTTTAGGTCTTGTTTGGAAGAGAGGAGGTGTAGAGAAGAAAGGAGGTTATTTTGGAAAATATTTAAGGTTTTAAAGTGGAAAAATAAGAGATTTTTAACTTAGAAATTTTAAATAAGCCATGAAAAGGAAAACTCGGAAAAGAAGTGATAAAATTTTGAAAATGAAATAAAATAAATAGTGAAAAAAATGAAGCTGTTTTTATATAAAATTAATAGGAGAAATTACAAAAATGCACTTAATAATTAAAAAGTACAATGCCCTCCACCACATGGTGCCACAGTATCTTCCCCTTATCCCCTTGCACGCGTAGCCTCCACCCTCTCCCTCTCATCACCATCACTTCATCACTTTACATGACTTGATGTTACCTTTTATACCATTTTCTCTTTCTTTTATGAATTTTTTTAAAAAGAAAAGTCAAAACTTAACTTATTCACTTAAGTGTATAATTTAAACTTATTAAATCAAATCACTTCCTCACTTGGCCGCCAAATCAATCACAAAATAATAGTATGGTATGGAATAAATGTGCCCGATTGGAGGTGTGACCTCGCTTGGCCCGGTATAGCTCTTGTTTTAGTCACATCTAAGTTGACCCATGGGAGTCAGAGTTACACAAATACCTCATACAAAATCGCACACCAAACCATCCTACTTCATTCTAAAATCTCCACCATGTACATAGTTGTTAAAATGGTTTTCGATATTAACAGAGAGTATGACAATATCCGATCCCGGTATCTTTAAAACCAAATGCTTATTTCACACCGGATGGTTCTTCTAAATTTCCAAAACCATTTCATAACTGATGTCAAAATATCATATTCAATTCAAACCATATCACTTTCGAAATCATATTCACTTTCGAAATTATGGATAAAATAGAATAAATAAATCCTTATTTCAACATCATCATTTTACTCAAATATGTCATTTAATTGGTTACTATCATTTCAAATTACAACATAGGTTATAATATAATTTAACCTTATTCACTTTAAATCAAGGATTTAGTTATAAACACTTCAACTTTACATGTTTGAAATATATAAATAGTTTAGATATCTTTAAAATAGTTTAAATAGTTCAAAATATCTTTAAATAGGTTTAAGATAGTTTTAAAAAAATAAAAAAAATTAACAGATTTAAAATATTTTAAATAGATAAAAATAGGTTAAATAGATTTCAAGTAGATTAAACAGATTTAAAATAGATTAAATAAATTTAAAATAGATTAAATGAGTTCAAAATATATTAATTAAAATCAATGTAGATTAAAATGGATTTGTTAGTGTAAAATAGATTAAATTAGATTAAGCATATTTAATGGATTAAATAAATTAAAAATAGTTTAAATTGATAAAATTAGTTTAAAATTATTTTAAAATAGATTAAATTGGTTTAACAGTTTGAAAACCTTAATAATTAGGATTTTAAAAGAATATATCTTTAAACAGTTTATATCAAGATAATAAAATTGTAGTTAATATTAAATCAACTATTTCTTCCATTTCAACAAATCTGTACATATCCCGATTTCAAATCAAAACTCGATTTCAAATCTTAAAATATCAATTTTACGCTATTCCAATTTCAATAGATTTTAAGGTCACAATTTCAAACTTCCTAGTAATTCAATTTCGATAAACTTCATTTATACTTCCAAATTCAACTTTAGAATTTCAATTTAAATCCTTTGAATAATTCACTTAAAATAATTCAGTTTATATCAATCAAATTCTATTTCAAATTATCATTTAACTGGATTCAAAGTTTAAAGATTTAAAATAATATAATTTAACCAATCCGGTGTCCATGTATAATTTTCAACCCTGTGGTCAAGTGATATAGTATTTATCATTTCAATCCACAAAGATTTATATTTTATGGGTATATATTATTTAAATCCGCAATCCCAAATTTCACTTCAAATCCACGAAATCGCTTGAGTTCATCATTTCAGCTCAAAACGATTTCTGCTAATCTATCAGATCGTTCAGATATGTATCATTTCAACCCATAGGGAACTTGTAGTGTTATATCAATATAAAAATATAACATCCAGTCATCCAATATCAACAATCATCATCCATCACAATCATCGTTCAAACCGATCAATTAATAATAACAATCAAACAGCGATCAATGACAGGTATTACCTGGCAGTTGTCCATATTAAATTAAATATCTATTAAATTCAATAAAGGTCAAATTTAATAGGAATGACAAATTAAATACACCGAACATCAACTAACCAATTTCAAATAACATCAGCAAATCAATTTAACTGACATAAGATACATTAGAAGTTATGAGTGGGTCAAAACACTCATCTTTGGTTTCAAATCGATTTGAAATCCAAAATAAAACCCAAATTAAACCAGTCTCAAAATTCGTCCAAACCGATGCCAAAATGTCCGAAATTTCGATACGGTCCCAGTGAACAAACAGTGCTTGAATCGGACCTCGTATGCAATAGATATTGAGCTTAGAACAATTGAGAGAAAAGTTTAAATGAAACAAAAGAAAAAAAATGAAAAGTACAGCTGTCCCCACGTCATCATGTGCCCTTCTCTCCGCAAACCCTAACACGCTCGATCGAACTTCTGAACATACGATCGCCATGAACTCATGTAATTTTCCGTCGCATCCCTCTACGATGAATAGATTAGAGCCTACCAGATAGCTCGCCACCCCTGGCCAACCCCACATTGAAGTTGCATCCCTCTATTTCGCCCTACAATGCCTAGCGCCACCGCAAATTCCCTGCCCAATCACGGCAAATCCTGACCCCCTTGACACAAACGAATGATAGATCCAAGTTCTGCTCGACACCACATTTCCAATACCACCTCCCGATCGTCGGTCGGGGAACGATCCACTGTTGGATCGTCGAAAACTTAGAGTGGACGGCTAAAGTTCAACTTCGATTTCTGGACAAATGGTTATTTGATTGCAAAAACTAATTGTAGATCTGGATAATGCTTGTCGAGAGCTTCGAAACAGTGTATAATATGACATATTTTTAAGGAGTTTGATTTTAAAATTGGTTTGAAATTGATTAGGGTCTGTATCTACAGCTATTGGGAAGAAGAAGAAGCTGATAGATAGAATAGACAGATACATACAGAATTGAGAAGTAAGAAGGCTGCTAGGGTTAGAACAAAATTAATCAATATAGACTAAACCCGATAAAATGAATTACATATCGAATTGGCACGAACGACGGTAGCGGCCCGAAAAAGCCCGGTTTGCCTTCGAAACAAAAATGAGTCATTCCATATATCAAAATAGATTTTTTTCGATAATTTTAAAATCAATGGAACAGGTTTCAAGTTCTAATTCCATCGTATGAAGAAGTTAGCTTTTAAAATTAACTTATTTCAATTAAATTCAATTAAATTCAATTAAATTGATTTCTATGCGTTTCGAGCCCGTACGATCAAAAGACAACTCCGATTGCTACGAAACTTGATACCTTACAAAATTCATCATTACGTATCCAATGGAACGAGTTTCGTCGTAATCCGAGATAGTGGCCAAAATGGCTATTTTCACGTTAAATAAATAAAGTATTATTAAATTTATTAGTTCACTTTTTCAGTTCAAATTTTATAATTAACAAATTTTATCATTTTTGATTACTTGAACATTTACAATAATTTAAAACAAACTTACATGTTAATCTAGTGTTAAATATTACACTAATTACAGTGTTTAGTTTCAACCATAAATAAATCCAATTAATTATAATTAAATTTCAATAAATTGATTTAACTTGAGTTCAATCTTTTTGTTCAATCAATCTTACTCTATGGACATAGTTATATAGGTTTATATCTACTTACATTAATACTCTACAATTATCATCTTAATTTACATTAATGTAAAATTTAATTACATATAATTACAATTTATTCCCAAATTAATTCAACGGATTAAATAAACAGGCAACATATAATAATTGTCGTTTTTACTTAATTCAATCACATTTATGGTTTTATTATTTACAAACAAATGTTATAAATACTTACACAATAATGATTTTATATCCAATTACAATTTATTTCATCAATTAATACAATATTTGGTTTATTTCCTTATTTGTAATTTATAACTAAATTTTATATTTATAATAATTTAAATTAGTTGAAATTGCATTAAAATAGTTATCAATTGCCTAAAATTAAAAATATTAAATTTCATTCTAGTTATTCTTTTCATTATTAAATCTTAAATTTTAATTTTTACACTTTAATATATCACAAATTCTTATTTCTTCCAATATTAAATTTCAAAATCTTATTAAATTCAAAAATTTAATTATCGGAAAAATTACGGGTCCTTACAAAATATGTGTGTGTGTGTATATACTCCAGTGTATATAATCTCATGACTCACTTATCCATATAGTTTGAACTGACAATTTGCCACACGTATCTAGTCCAAATTGAATAGAAAGGCAGATAGTTAAGAAAAGATAGGTAGAAAAAAATAGAAAGAAAGCCAAACAACACAGAGTCTTACAATGGAAATGAATAATCTATAATATAGAACAAATCTATGCATAAAACAAAACTGTAATGTTTATGGTGCAGATATCAATTAGAGTATACTAACATATTCAGCGCGGACAGTTATAATACTTTTTCCTCACAATTGTTGATAAACATAACTAAAATGCAATGGAATATAATCATCAACATGAATACATCTTTGGGCCTCCAACTGCTCTCTTAAGCTCCAAGTATCCATCTAAACTTGGAAATATGCACAGTCTAACCCGAACATATAGGAAAAGCCATGCCCGGCTCAGTCTGGTAAAACCAGCGCGAGAATTTAAATCATAAGGAATTGTATTCATTTTAACTTCCAAAAATCCTTTTAAGATCAAGATGTCCAGTGAGAACATGCCACACATAAACACAACATGTTTTTCCCTAACGGTAGCTAAAATTCTTTTTATAAAAAATCCAATGATATTATAATAGAGTTTAGAGGTCAAACTAAAATATAGAAATAGCTAAAATGCTTGCATCTCACATTTCGACATAGTTGGGCACAATCAAAACAATACCACGCTTATTGGAGAATGGTCTCCATAAAGTGACTGGGCACTGGGGTACCACCTATTACAGTACTCCTCTAGAAAAATGTACCGATGACCTCCTTTGGACCCTTGCAACACAAGACCGGCCCTACCTTTAACCTGAATAGAACCGAGTAGCTATCACCCCAGGTGTTCCCACCCATATTGAGCTCCTTCCCATGCATCATATTTATAATATCCGAGGATATCTAGAAATGTGATAAACATACCCTAATTGTAACAATCCATACTTATGACTATTGTAAGTTATTAAATATAATGAGATTTTTGGAAGAACATGGGTAAAAATATAGCGATTCGTTAATATTAATTTATTGGATAATTTAAATTGTTTAAATTTAATATAGGAGATTATTTGAATAATTGAGTTATGGATATAATAGGATAAAAATGGTATCATAAAATGATTCAAATTTTATATAAATATGAACGAAGATGGTTAACGTTTAAAATTGGATTTAAATGTGAATAATTGAATTTGGAAATTTTATATATTAATTGACGAGTAAAAATAGCCATTTTGGTCACTGTCTTGGATGTCGACAAAACCGGTTTCATTGGATCTGTAATAGTGAATTACCGTGGGATTTCAAGTTTCATAGCATCAGACTTATCGTTTGGCCGTGCGAGCTTGAAATGCATAGAATTTAAATAAATAATTCGATTCGATAAGGTATCTTCTGCATATGATCAAATTAGGTCTCAGAACTAGTTCCATTGTATTCGAAATAGGGGTAAAACATTAGAAATGCTAGACAACATGCTTCATTTGAAGTTCGTTATTTTGCGGACCAATCGGGCCAGATATTTTTATATTTAAATAATATAATAATGGGCAACGCCCGTTCAAAACACGCGTCCTATATGCCTACATATACGCTCCCCCTTTCCTTTTTTCTTCTAAATCGCTGATACAAAACGAAAGAAACAAAAAATCAATCGATCTATAAAAAAAAATCTTAGCACAAACCCACGTTCCCATATATCTCTCCCTCTTCCTTATTTCATATCTCAAAACGTATTGAGAAAAAATGGAAGCAGATCGAAAAAAAGGAAAATCGAGTTGCAATACTCTCTTCGATACGTGCGCGTGAGGCGCCGTGGCCGTGGCAGGGATGAGCTTGAAGCATGGGGAGGCGCGCTGGTGAGGGACGATGCGACATGGTCTTGGCAGGCGGCAGTGAAGCTCGGTGTCCATTCGATGGTAAAAAAAGGGTAATAGATCGCATGAATCAGGAGGTGGATGAACGAGATCGAAAGGGACATTAAGGAATACAGAGGTAGCGTACGTTTTACATTTTTTTTTGTTATTTATTTATTTATTGTGCAAATTTGTATTATTAAAAAATTTAATTTATATCGATATTAATTAAATCATATCTTCTCCGTATGAAATTCATTTCAAGCAGAACGAGTTGCAGAAGACTCGTATCGACGTCGTTTACAGCTTGGTGTTAAGTTGGATTTTATTTGAAGCAAGAATTATTTTCAATTTGGAATAGTAAGGTGAGTGTTTATATGCTCATCATTGACTAATTTAATTTTATGTTAGTTAAATTTATATCGCGCAGTGATTTAAATTTATTGCTTGTCATTGATAAATCTAAATTGATATTCAAATTGACATTTGAATAAATTGATAGAATTTAAATTCATAGTTAAATTGAATTAGAGTTTAGTTGCCCGTAATAATCCATATTGATAATTATGAAATTATCGTGAATTTTATTGACTGTTTGGATGATTTGTTGTGATGGATGTTATTGGTTGATATTTGGATGTTTAATTATTTTGATATATCTTGCTATCGTCCTGTATATTATTCACAGTATATTAAATTGTAAATTAGATTATTTCGAATAACTTAAGAAATATGTTGAAATGATATATATATATATATATATATATATAATGACATTTTAATTTGGAATGAAATGATGTATATCCATTCTTGGAATTAAATTGAAATAATTGATTCACTTGGCTATAGGATAGAGAATTATATGCGAACACCGGATTGGTTGAATTAAATGATTTTTAAAATCTTGGTTTGAAATTATTTAAATGTTTTGGTTTCATGAAGTAAAAATCGAATTTACGGAAATCGAATTATTTTCGAATTGGGAATCGGGTGTTGAAATTTAAATTTGGAATATGAATGTTTTAAATAATTGAAGTTGAGATTTTTAAGCCCATAATCGAAATATGATGTGTATTTCAAAAAATTGATTTGTTTTAAAAGATAGGACTTTTATCCGAATTTTGAATATTTCTAAGTAAAAGGTGATATAAAACGATATTTCAAAATTGAGCTTGGAATTTAATTATATTTGAAGATTGGATTTAAAATTGGATATTTAAGGAAAATTTGATTTAAGTGTTTGAATCGATATTTGGAAATCTAAATCGGAATTGTTATAAATCGAAATGGTTTTAATTTGGAATTGGAGTTGAAATTAAATTGGAAATTGGAATTTAAATTAATTTGGAATTGGAATTCGAAATTAATTTAGAATCGGAATTGAAATCAATTTGGAATTGAAATTGAATTCGACTTGAAATCGGAATTGAATCGACTAAATCGAAATGGAAATTTGAATTTATTTGAATTGGAAAATTTGGAATTGGATTGGTTTGACTTTGAAACTATTTTCCAATGGATTATTTTAATATAAATGGTTTAAATCCATATTATTTAAATTATTTTGATTTTCTAAACTATTTTACTATATAAATCATTTTTAATACTCAAACTATTTTCTATTAAACCATTTTAACTATTTAACTATTTTAAAAACTATTTAAACTACTTTTCCAAAAATTCAAACCAGCCAAAAGGGTGGAATGTTTATATTTAAATCTTGGATTTAAATGTGAATTGTGTTAAAGTGAAGTTATAACCTAAATCGAATTCGAAAAGAATTTTGAAGTGAAATCAATATATCGAACTGAATTGACATTTGGAGTATAATATGATTGTTGAAGAAAATATGATGATTTCGAAACGGATTTGATTTTGAAATGAATATGATCTTTTGATATAAAATACGACAAGTTTTCGAAATGTAAAGGTACCAACTGGTGTGAAAATGACGTTTAGTTGTTAAAGAGATCGGGGCCTCTTAATAGCATACTCTCTACCAATATTGGAACCACTTTAACAACTGTGTACGCGGTGGATGATATCCAGAATGTGGTGGTTGAATTAGTGACGTTTACTGGAATGAAGTAAGAGAAAGATGATGGATAGCCTTGACATTCGTGTCATAATTAAAATGACTAAAAAATTAGCCTATGTCTGGCCATTGAGGTTATCTACCTCTGGCGACATTGTTCCCTCGTATTACTATTATGATTCCATATACGATGGGTGCACCTTTTTGTCGTTTGGATTGATTTTCGCAGTCGGCCACGGATGGGTTACGACCAGCCAAAAGGGTAAACTGGTAGAATCCTACCTTAGGCATTGCCTCACCTGCCTTGTCATATTTATCCATATATGAGCCTAATACAATTTTGGTTTAAACTGTAAAATCTACTAAGGTGGATCAATGTAAAGCCTTAACGCTATTTTGATATTTATTTTACTGCTACACATTATCTATTATAGCGTATACTATTATATATAAATAGTTTAACGGATCCTTAGGAGATGGAAAATCCCGTAACATCTCTTATGTTATTGTACTCATATTTGTCATATTGATTTGACTTACATAAGAGTATTTTAGTCCTGACTCGATCGTTTGTTTTTTTATTATGCTTGGGTCAGTCCTAAGTTTTTCCAGCGTATTGAAGATTATCCTCTAGAGGACGATGACGAAGATTTTGGTATATTACTATATTATTACTTCCTTATTCATGCGATCCTATATGTTGATCACATATCCGTGATGTGTGTATGTGTGTGTTTGTATAACTCTGATAAATGTGTATGGATTATAATCAAATGTATAGTAAATAGCTTTATGAATTGTTTATTCGATTATTATAATTTATCGTTTCCGCTGTGAGGTTCGGTGTTTTGTTTTCTTTTTCTCTTCTTATTTTTATTACTCAAAACCATTGATTATCTACATTTCAGATTGTTTTAGTCGGACACGTGTGGATTATTGTCGATTTAAACCTTCCAAAATGTGGGTCATCACAGTTGGTATCAGAGCAAAGGTTTAGCGATACCTTGGCTTTATGGGGTTTGACTCATTAGAGGTAGGGTGGTAATACCCTAGCATGAGTCAGTTTGAGTGTATATATATGAAAGAGCGTACTTGTTAGTGTTATAAATGTTTTATATTGTGTTTACTTATCCGTTAAGTTGTTTATGAATTCTAGTCAATGTGCGGGACGCCGTGTCATCGATAGGGATTTCTAAACACTTAAACGAGGCAAGTAGGCATAATATTGATTTAAATCGAGCAAATTAATTAATTTTTCCTAAGTTGTATTATATATGTAAAAGGTTAAGTATTAGTGAAATTATTGGGGGCAAATAATAATATTTAATTATCACCGATTATTGGTTGAATTAAAAATAAAACGAATACTTAATGAATTTATTTTAGGAAGAATTTGATAATTAAATTTGAATTGAAATAAAATTAAAATAGGAATGGATTAAAATGGCCAAGTTGTAAATTAATGAAATATTTTGGTAATAAAGTGGGAAAATTTGTATAGCTATATTTACAATATAGCTTATGTATAGAAACTATTTTAAAAAAATAGAGAATTTTAAAGTTTAAATCCCCTTTTGTTTTCAAAATTGTTTTGATGCCTTCAAAATTAATATTAGTATTATTTGAAAGTGTTTTGACTAGAAAATTTTATTTTGAAAGGATTTTTGGAGATATAAAAGCATTAAACTCGCTTGGTCTCTAAGAAATAATTCTAGGGATGACTGCAGCATCGTCAGTATTCATTTTCGAGTTTCTGAGTGAGAATTGCTACCAAAAAGAAATTTAATTTCGAATAAAACAAGTTTTGGTTGTGAAAAATGTTCTAACTATGATTTAATAAATATACGAAAATAGTTTCAAACTTATAATTGAAAATAATATATAAGAAATAAGTGATAACGTATAAATTTGAATAGAAAAATAGAAACCAAATTTAAAATGGTTAAATTTTGGCTAAGCAAACAAAGGAAAATTTGAATTTGAGATACGAAATAAAATAATTGGCTTAGCATTGTTAAATTAAATGGAGTTAGTGAAATTAAGTTAATAAAATGATGTCTAACTCAAGAATCTAAGATAAAAATGAATTGCGTTTGGAATGAATAGATAAAATGAAATTTAAAATGAATAAATTGTATAACTTGTAGACTGAGAATTAGTAAGCTAAAAACAATTTAAATTTGTCGAATGTGAATGTTAAGAAAATTTAACTTGAATAAGATTAAATAAAATGAGTAATGGATTAAAATGTAATGAAGTTTAACTTAATGTTAAATAAATTGAATTAGATATTAAATTAAACTGGATAAATTACTAAAGTGAATTAATTTCATTTAACTATAAAATGATTTAATCAAATGAATACGAACTAAAATTTTATAAAATGAAATGTAATTTAAGAGTGTAGAAATTGAATAAAATAAATGTGCGTAAGTAAAATTAATATGGTTAATTGAATTTTATTGAAAAAATAATTAATTGCAAGTGGAGTAGTTTAAATAAAAATTTGAATATTAACTAATATAATATGAAATAAGTTATTGAAAATAAATTATATGTTATAATGGACTTAAGAGAAGTGAATGAATTAATTATTATAAAGGGGTTGTTAATATGAATTGAGTTATGAAATAAAATTTACTTTGGTAAATTAATAATATGAATTTGAATAAATGAAGTGAATCGATGAATTAATAATAACTTAAGATATGAAGTAATAATAAAAAAAGTGATTGTGTTGTATAAATTATTTATAATGAATTTAAATGGTTTATAAATAATGTTAGTATAAAAAAAGAAAGAAGAAGATATACTAAGTGAAAATAAAACAAATTTAACTTAAGTAATGTTAACTGGAATAATTTTATAAATAATTCACCAATGAATTTATATGAATAGACTTAGCAAAAAAAGTGAAACAAATTGGAATTTCATAAATTGAATTGAATAAAATTGAACATAATAAATTTGTAATAAATGTTAATAAATTGAAGGAAATCAATGGAATGTAAATTAATTAATTGTGGATGAAACAAATGTAAATAAGTAAAACAAATCGATTGAATGTAAATACATTGAATTGAAATAAATCAAATGTGAATGCAATAAATATTGACTGAAAGAAAAGAATAGATTAATACCGAATTAGTTGAATGTAAATCAATTAAAAGCGAATGCATTGAATATAAATCCATTGTATGATTAACGAAATGAGTATTAATAAGTGAACAATAATCAATTTAAAATATATGGAACGTGGTATGGAATTAATTTACTCAAGTGTAATTACTTATATGTATTATTAAAACGAAATAATGGAAGTGAAAAAAAATGAATGCAACTATAAACGAGTGTAAATTAATAGAATGTAATTTATTAATGTTGTTAAGTGCATGAAAATCAATAGGAAATAAATAAATTGAATGAAAAATCAATTAAACGTAAATTAAACTGAATAAAAGTTGGATGAATGCAAATAAATGGAAATGAGCAAATAAAATGTTAATAAAATGAATGCTATGAAGGGTATAAATTTAAAAGTTTACTTTTGATAATGTAAAATTGACATGGCTATAAATTAACTGGATTAATTGGACGAATATTAATGGTTGGATGGTTTCCGTTACCTGGAGATTTGACCAGGCAACTAGGCGCTTGGCATTTGCATACCGATCGGCTTCCCAAGCATTCAGCACAACATACTTGGTCGGCTTCCAGGGACATTTGGCACAACTGGTTCGGTCGGTATACAAGATCGTTCGACATTCATGCCTCGATCGGCATTCGAGATCGTTTGCATCCAAAGGTGTTCGGCATTCATCCAATCTCGATCGGCATTCGAGATCGTTCGGCATCTAGAGGTGTTCGGCATTCATCCAATCTCGATCGGCATTCGAGATCGTTTGGTATCCAGAGGTGTTCGGCATTCATCCAATTTCGACCGACTTAGGTTATCGATCGGCCTGCACTCTTCACTCAGTACATCACTTCGTTCGGCATGAAGATATCGTTCGACATTTTGCTCTTCGACATCTATGGTTCGGCACACAGAGCTAACTCTTTTTGGGCTGAGGTATTTAGCTACCAGGCCCACCAGGGAAATCCAACCAATCCTCGTCTATATATAGCGGGCAGGGGCACAGTGAAAGGGACCTTTTTTCGTGAACACTGGGGAGACTCTGCCGCATTCAAGACTCATTCAAGACTTATCTTTTTTTCTTAGCAATTGTGTTCAAGTATTTGGTATACAGATTGTATCTGTAATCAGTTATCGAGAAAAGCAATAAAGATTAACCTCACAGTAGACATAGGCAATTACGTCGAACCACTATAAATCTGGTGTTCACATTTTCTGCATTTAAATTTGCGTACTGTTCTCTGTTTAACTTTACTTTCTTCATTATTATCTCTACACAATCTCTCTTAAGGGTGTTACTGACTAATTCTGTTGCTAACATTTTGGTGCTTTCACTGAGAATCGAATTCTCAGGCCGTTAGGATCTGCTTTGCAGCTACTGGATTGAATAAATCCCCGAAGGAGATCCAAATCATTCATAAGACATCTGTTGAATCTTTTCAGAGTTCCAACCGACAACTCTACCATGGGGGGACCACGAACTAGATCGGCCTCTCACAACGCAGATGTCCACGAGACTGTTAGCGTGCAACAAGTTGGACCTAGCAACCAGCAAGCAATTCAAGGTGCAGGGGCCTCCACCCAAAATCAAGTGGAAGTCGTTTCCTAAACAGAGTTCAACGATTTGATAAGAGAACTCAGGGAAAGTAGAAGGCAACTTGCCGAGCATATTCAAGCCAACACTAATCTCATGACCCAGCTTGTCGAACAACAGCATCAGAATGCTGGGAGTAGTCCTGCTCCTTATTCTTTATCTGACAGCTCGACCTCAGCCGATGAACCTCTTAAGCGTAGACGCCATAAGACTAAAGCTGCACAGGCAGGTGCCACTAATCGATCCGCTAGGGATCAGACACATGAGGAGACTGGACGCCCGGTTCACCAAGACCCAAATCAAGCTGGCCTTCAGGATGCACGTGTAGCCGACCGCCAGCAGGCGAGACATCAACCCGCACGGTCCCGTGGAACGGAACCCAACCTTCCATCCTCTATACAAACTCCATATTTATCAGCCATGGTCGGGCAGCTAATGAGAGAAAACCAAGGCCTGGCCAACGAAGACTGGAGAGTGTCCAGGAGTCATACTCCATTCACAGACATTAATCTACAGGCTGAGTACCCCAGAAATTCAGTATGCCGACTATCCCATCCTACGAAGGGAAAACTGACCCTAGGCAACACGTAATGAGGTACGAATGGATGATGGATTCAGCAAGGGCGAATGACGCGACTAAGTGCAGGTGCTTCCCAATCACTCTGTCCGGAATCACCACAATGTAGTCTACTCGACTTCCTCCGCGATCTACATCCAGCAACCCTAATGACCACGCAATTTTGATGCGGTAATGCGAGGTGTAGATCCATACTTGGAGTTTGGAGATTGGTTGGCAGGAAAGCCCCCAACTACGTTGGAACGATTCTATTCCAAAGCTCGCCGGTTCATACGGAGGGAGGAAGCTCGATGGACAAGACGAGACAAGGCACCAGAGCCTGTTTAGGAGACTGTGAAAAGTAACATCGCCGTGAAGCAGTCCGGCGATAATTCGAGAAATGTTCAAGTCAACGTCCAGAACAATCCTGGGTAGTCTAAAGGATCCAGAGGTGGAAATCCCGGAAAGAAAAGAGAAGCAGGGAAATGTAAGCCAAGGATTTCGACCTATGATGAATACACCCCGTTGAATACTTCTCTTGAAAACATTTATCTATCTACCTGAAACACCTTTGAGTACAGAAAGCCGCGTCCAAAGGAGTCCACTGAAGAACAGAAACAGACAAGGAAGTACTGTCGCTTCCACGAGACCCACGGGCACAATACTGAGGAGTGTAGACACCTCCATGACACCATAGAAAGGTTAATCAGGAGGAAAAAGCTGCAGGAGTTTGTTAAGAATCCACCAGAGGGTAGGCAAGGAACGTCGGACCTCGGGCGTGGGCCAGCTCCACGTCACCCAAAGGAACCTGCCCGGACTGTAGGTAGGTTGATCATAAACATTATTGTCGGAGGACCTCATCCTGCAGACAAGAATTGGCAGGAGATGGAACGATATGCTACCTCCCTGAGGCATGCGAATTATGAATGTTGTTCGAATGTGGAAGATGGAACCCTCGCAAAACAACAACGCATGACGACAGACGATATAGTGTTTAGGAGTCGAGATGCGGACAAGGTGGAGGCTCCTACTATCGACCCGATGGTTATATCTGCAACGATCGGGCTAGCTTACGTAAAAAGAATTTTGATTGATTATGGAAGTTCTATCAATATTATCTTCAAGAAGGCTTATGACAAAATGAAGATGGAGATAAAAGATTTGAAACCATGAAAAGCCTGTATCCACGGCTTTAATGGTGCTGCAACCGACGTAATGAGGTATATTGAGTTACCAGTTGAATCGGGGGAAGGTGAGCATAGGAGAGTGCGAGTCTTACCGTTCATAGTGATGGATGTTGACTCTCCATACAATGCATTTCTGGGTCGTCCGGCCTTGGCGGAGTATAGGGCAGCCTTGGCCCCCTGGTGTTCAACGTTGAAATTTACGACTGACAAGGGAGTTGGACTGATACATGGTGATCAGGCGACCGGTCGTGCATGTTATGTGGCAGAGCTGAGAGAAGCTCAAAGGAAAGAAAAAGGGAAGGTTGCAGACAACACCGTCCGCATCCTAAATACTGGTGATTGATTAGTAGTGCCCGAGCCCTGGCACGGGCAACATTCTCGGATCCTTGGAGAACAGATCCGAGAGATGATGATGGGGAACCTAGGGAAACGAATGCGGCACCGGCTGAGCTGACGATCGACATTCCAGTCGGTCAAGATGACCCATCACGAGTCCTTAAGATTGGATCATAACTCGACCATGTAGTGGCCGAGGACCTCACTGATTTCCTCCGAGCGAATCTGGATGTTTTCGCTTGGACACACTCTGATATGTGTGGGATTTCTCCCACTATTGCAAGTCATATGTTAAACATAGACCTAAAGTACGTTCCTGTGAAACTGAAAAGGAGAGGCATGGACCTGGAGAGGTCCGCTGCCCTCAAAGAGAGGGTGGAAAAAATCAAAGCCAATGGGTTCATCCGCGACACCTTCTACCCTGAATGGGTGTCTAACCCTGTGCTGGTGAGAAAAGCGAATGGAAAGTGGAGAACTTGTGTTGATTACTCCGATATGAATAAAGCATGCCCGAAGGATAGTTTCCCTTTACCAAGAATCGACCAGCTCGTCAACTCTACCGCCGGACACGAATTATTGTCATTTATGGATGCGTATTCGGGATATAATCAGATCCCAATGCACATTCCAGGCCAAGAACACACCAGCTTTTTCACAGATGTGGGGCTATATTGCTATGTAGTTATGCCTTTTGGATTGAAAAACGCGGGAGCAACTTATCAGCGTCTGGTGAATCGAATGTTCAAGGACCAGATTGGTAGAACGATGGAAGTCTATGTAGATGACATGCTCGTGAAGTCACGGCAGTCAAACGACCACATTCGAGACTTAGAAGAGATGTTTGATATACACAGACATTACGGGATGAAGATCAACCCATTAAAATGTTCTTTTGGCGTTGCATCATGGAAGTTCTTGGGTTTCATTATGAACGCACATGGAATTGAAGCTAACCCGGAAAAGATACAGGCTATTCGGGACATACAGGTGCCCAGAACTATAAAGCAAGTACAAAGCTTGGAGGGAAAGGTGGCCGCACTGAGTCTATTCATATCTAGAGCCACAGATTAATGCATTCCTTTCTTTGATGTGATAAAGAAGGGAAAGAGGAATTTCGAGTGGATGTCCGACTGCGAGGAAGCATTCCGAGCTTTGGTTAGACATCTAGAAAGCCCCCCAGTGCTATCAAAACCAATTGACCATGAAATGCTGTATGTATACTTGGCAGTATCCCGGCATGCTATCAGTGCGGCTCTGGTTCGCAAGGAGGACCGAGTTCAAAAGCTAGTATATTATGTCAGTGAACGTTTTACGGGGGCAGAAAGAAATTATCCCAGGATTGAGAAACTAGCTTATTGCTTAGTGATTGCATCATGCAAGCTCCGCCCATACTTCCACGCACACTCAATCAGTGTTTACACCGATCAACCCTTGCGGCAGGTACTCCAACGACCGAAAACTTCTAGAAGGATG
This sequence comes from Allium cepa, assembly GCA_030765085.1. NCBI lineage: Eukaryota > Viridiplantae > Streptophyta > Magnoliopsida > Asparagales > Amaryllidaceae > Allium > Allium cepa. The sequence continues at coordinate 907,712,578 of CM060937.1, forward strand.
TTAAAATGGAATATCGAGTTGAGTCAATTCGATATTACCTACATGCCGCGAAGGGCCATACAGGGACAAGTGCTAGCAGATTTCATTGCTGAATTCACTGTGACAGACGAATCAGACGGCCGCAATGTCATACCTCCCGTTCGATGGAAGATGTACACCGATGGCATCTAACGACCATTGTTCGGGGGTTAGCATAGTTCTTGTAATTCTTGAGAACCGATCATCTTGCTATGCTTTGAAGCTCGAATTCATAGCGACGAATAATGAAGCCGAGTGTGAAGCATTGATTTCCGGCTTAAGACTCATCAAAGAACTGGGAGTAGGATCGGTTAAAATCTTTTGCAACTCGCAACAAGTGGTGTACCAAGTACGGGGAGGCTACCAAGCAAGGGGGCAGAGACTTGCCTCGTATTTGGTCCGAGTTTAAGAGCTGCTAGCAAATCTCGAGTATTAAGATATTTCACATGTCCCGTGTGAGAAAAACAGAGCAGCCGATTCTTTGGCAAAATTTGCAAGCACTGGCGATGCGCAGCAGATGGGATTATTTCCCGTTGAAACCTTACATGTTCCGAGCATAAATATGATGGAGCATGATTTCACATTAGAACCAAAAATCGAGAAGGAGTCATGGATGACCCCATTCAAGCAGTACTTATTACATGGGGTCGTGCCCGAAAGAAGGAGCGAAAGACGACAAGTCATTCGCAAGGCTTCGAGTTATGTAATGCAAGATGAGGTAATGTATCGGAGGGGATTCTCGACCCCCTTGCTCTGGTGCATTGCCCATGATGAGATAAAATGAGTCTTGAAGGAAGTCCATGAAGGTGAATGTGGCGACCATACCGAGGGCAGACGTCAGCGAAGAAAATCCTCCGCTATGGATACTATTGGCCAACTGTAAATCAGGATGCCGCAGACTATGTGAGAATATGTGATAAATGTAAAAAATATGCGAAAATCCTAAGAGCTCTGTCGATGGAACTCACACAAATGGTTAGTCCCTGTCCATTCGCAATGTGAGGGATCGATATAGTCGGTTCCTTACCCCTATCCAAAGGTGGTGCAAAATACGCGATAGTTGCGGTCGATACTTTACCAAGTGGGCAGAAGCAGAGCCTTTGGCCACTATCACCACCAAAAAGGTCATCAATTTCATTGTATGAAATATTATATGCCATTTTGGCCTTCCTCGAACCATCGTTACAGACAACGGAACTCAGTTTGAAAGCAAAGAGTTCATGGAATTTTGCTAAAAATATGGTATTGAGAAAAAGTCTGCAGCAATTGCTCACCTGAAAGCCAATGGACAAGTGGAAGCCGTCAAAAAATAATCGAATCCATATTGAAAAAGCGTTAGGAAAAGGCTAGAGGCAAGTGGGTGGATGAGCTTCCAATAGCGCTTTGGGCTTACAGAACCACCCACCAGTCCACGACTAGCAACACCCCATTCGCATTGGCATATGGCATGGAAGCTGTCATACTTGTGGAACTTGGAATTCCATCACATAGGGTAACTTATTATGACCCTAAGTAAAATCAAGATCTTTTGCTGGAATCATTGGATTTCACTGATGAAAAGCGCGAAGAAGCTAATTTAAGAGCGGCCACGTACAGGCACCGAGCCACTCGATATTATAATGAGAAAGTCCGACCGAGAATCTTTGGTGTTGGTGATCTCGTTTTGTAACGAGTTTTCCCAGTTCCATCACATTTAAGCCCTGCATGGGAAGGTCCATACGTCATTGAACGGAAGCTTGAAGAAGGAACTTTCAAGCTAGCGACCGTTGATGGTGCGACACTCCCTCGAGCATGGAATAGCGAGCATTTGCGGCTACACTTAGCTCATTTCTTGCATATCTTAGTTACATTTATTTCCCGTAAGTTTTTATTCCTAGTTTATGGCATGTAATAAGACAATTTAGCTTATTTGCATTAATAAAGGCTTGAAACCATTTTCTCTATGAATTGTCGATGTTTTTGTGTATGATAACGCTGTGACAAATAACCGAGAAATGCATTATTCTGCCTGACGTACGAACGCGCACGAGCACTCAAAATCTCCAAGTCCCCATAGTGTGGACTGGAGTACTCTGAGTCCCCGGAGTACGGACTATAGTATAAACGACTGAAATCTCAAAGTCCCCTGAGTGCGGGCTGGAGTACTCTGAATCCTCGGATTACGGACCAGAGTATAAACGACTCAAAATCTCCAAGTCCCCAAAGTGCGGACTAGAGTACTCTGAGTCCCCAGAGTGCGGACCAGAGCATAAACGACTCAAAATCTCCAAGTCCCCGGAGTGCGGACTGGAGTACTCTAAGTCCCTAGAGTGCGGACTCGAGTATAAACGATTAAAACCTCCAAGTCTCCTGAGTGCTGACCGGAATACGTCGAGTCCCCGGAGTGCGGACCAGACTGTAAACGACTCAAAATCTCCAAGTCCCCGGAGTGCGGACTGGAGTACTCTGTATCCCCGGAATGCGGACTGGAGTACTCTGTATCCCCGGAATGTGGACTAGAGTACTCTGAGTCCCCCGAGTGCGGACCAGAGCATAAACAACTCAAAATCTCCAAGTCCCTGGGGTGCGGACTAGAGTACGCTGAGTCCACGGAGTGCGGACCAGAGCATAAACGACTCAAAATCTCCAAATCCCCGGAGTGCGAACTGGAGTACTCTAAGTCCCCAGAGTGCGGACTCGAGTATAAACGATTAAAACCTCCAAGTCTCCTGAGTGCGGACCAGAGTACTCTAGGTCCCCAGAGTGCGGACTTGAGCATAAACGACTCGAATCTCCAAATCCCTTGAGTGCGGACTGGAGTACTCTAAGTCCATAGAGTGAGGATTCGAGTATAAGTGATTCAAATCTCCAAGTTCCTTGAGTGCGGACTAAGATACAAATGACTTGAATTTATCAAGTACCCGACGTGTGGACTAAAAAATATTCTAAGTTCTTGAAGCATGGAATGGAAAATGAACAATTCCATAGAATTTTCGAGCTATATGAAGACAAATCGAGAAGATTATGTTATTCACAACAGCTTGGATTTCAATCGCAATCATACAGAGGACTGAACAACGAGAGTCTTTTGAAAGACAAAGGAACTAAACTTTGTTCAAAAATAAATTTCTACTACAACTCCTCCAAAATTCGGAGTCAACAGTCTATGTACAAGGACTATGAAAATAGATAAAAATAATTACATGACCTAAACTAACTCTCGTTGAACGAGGGTGATAATCACTTCTTGGATTTCTTCGACTTCTTCACCTCTTTTGTCTTCTCAGATGACTCCTCTCCCATGCATTTTCCTTTGGTCATTTTCTTGGATGGGGAGGTGACAATTGAAGAAGTACGGGGAACTTCCATGGGCTTGGACCTGCCAGGAAGGATGACCTTCAATGGTTTATTCAAAGGATCGTCCAGGTCCACGGCTTGAGGCTCGTTTTTGACCTTGACCGTCTCTTTCTTCTCCTTCTCAAGCTGCTCCTTCATGCTTAGTTTAGATGTGTGTTCGGAGGCACCCGTAATTTCAATTTCATAACTCCCATCGATGAGAGAGGAAGTCTCGGATTTGTCCTCATCAAGCGCTCCGATCACCTGAGCGTCTGGACGGGGAGCCTCTTCTGTGTGAGTAGCCTCACTTATTTTTTCCTTCAACTCCTTGGCGGCATCGCTCCATGGAGTGGGCTCAGGATCAGAACGTCCTGCACGAAATCATAAAAAACAAGCATTAGAATATTATAGCCCTTCGTGAAGAATGACGATTTTTGGAATCGTAGAGTGAAGGGTAATCTACCAGGTTCTGGCAGACTCTCAGCCGTCCGAGGGGTCTCACCATCTGGAATGGGAGATAGAATGTGGACGCCAAGACCAGGGTCCTCCGGGTCATAACCAATATGTTGCTCAAATGGATCAAGTATCGGCCGATCGGCCGACTGAGTAGGCGCATGAGCTGGAGACTTGACCCCGGATGGACCGGCAGTAACATCTTTCCCTTTTGATGAAGGGGAGCCTTTGCAGCAAAGAGCTTTCACCGCAAACAGGTTTGAAGGCTCATTCCCCTTAAGATATTCTTTAATTAGAGCACTTTCATCAACCTCCTTGGTACCCAGTTCGTCCTTCATTATTTCTATTAAGGTTTCCCACGCCTCGGCTAAAGACTCGAGATAGCCCTCGCCCAGAAAAGTTAAGTCTTGGTGCATGAGAACGCGGGCATTGAATTTTGCGATTAGCGGGTCGAACATGCTTTTGACATCTTCCCTACCTTCTTCTTTACCTCCTCAAGACGGGAGTCGATCTCCGCAGACACTATCTTTTTGCCCTCTTCACGGGCTTCATTCTTTAGCACCTTAACTTTAGAAAGCTTATCTTCAAGTTTCGCCTTTAGGAGTCGCGTAGCAACGATCTCGTCGCAATACCGTTGCGACTCTTCTTGGGCAGCAGTCTTCTCTTCTTCCTCTTTGTGGAGTCGCTCCTCAAGTTCTTTGACTCGGAGGCTGAATGCATCCCTCTCTTTTTGCACCGAGTCTTTATCCAAAGCTAAGGCCCTACAACATTGGACCGCCTCGTCGATATTTTTTTTGTGGGTTGATTCCAAACGATTTACGGCTTCGGCAGTATCTTAGGCGCTCTGCTGTGCGCTTCAAGCTGAGATTCGTAAGACGCAAGCTCTTCGTTCTGAGCTTTGATAATGTCTTTGCCATGGATAGCATCAAGCTTTAGGCGATCAATCTCATGCTGGCGCTCTATGGAGACTTCTGATACTTTCTCAGCAAGATGAACGAATGCGTCATGTTGAACATAGACATCGTTGGTGCAGGCGATAGCGCTCTGCTTGACATGTCCCGTAATAGGATGAGTCGTTGGGAGAAATTCCAGGCCATCAAAGCAGATTTTTGGAAATTTAACCTTGAGCTCGTTCAGTCACTCTGGTATTGTTGGATCTGTTGTGGGAACAGGAGGAGATGGCTTTGAAAGTTCAGTTCTCTTGTGAGAATCACGGGACTGTCGTGTGGCAGAAGAATCGGAGTGTTGATCGCGAGGGAAATCTGATTGCAACCACTTATGGCCGTGCTTATCTTTGCTTTGCCCGAGTGAGAGGGGGAACTATGAGGGTATTTGGGCTGATAATAAGATTTCTTTCGAGATGATGAATCTTAGGAATGATAATCCCTATCGCCGTCATCATCCCTATCTCGGCGTCTTCCAAAACCTGAGTCCCGTCCTGATTGATGGAAAATCGATGAACCGCAAAGGCGGTTAAGTCCATGTGTGTGCCCCATGTCACCTGCGTAGAGTTTAAGTAACGGCGAGTTAGTAGAAAGTAAGGTAATAATGGAAAGTTCAAGTGCAAAGTGAAGTGCGTGCGTTTGTGTGTGTCCTAATGTTTCCCCCCGACAGACCAGTTTCTTTGCTAATAGGAGTTTGTTCTCCCTCGCTTTGGGCTTGAGCGTTGGAATCGCCTCTCGCGGGCGAGTGGAGCTTAAGGGCCTCGGGATCATCAAAACCATAGTTGAGCAGATCGTTAGGTATCGTAAGGTTCGACAGATCTTTTTGAGAACTTTCCAAGTGCGGCGGGGAAACTTCTTTCTCCGTTGGAATAAGGGTAACTTTAGAAGTACCACCCACTTTCTCCTTCCTTAGCTTATACGTTAGTTTCTTCTTCCTCTTCGAGGGGGAAGACGACGTTTCAATGTCGTGGACTTCAACTATTGGATCCCGAGGTGGACTAACAGTTTTGCCTTGTTCTTCAAGAGTTTTGGTTTCCTTAATCTCCCCCTCTTCTATTGTGTCAGGGGCGTTACGTGTCGAAGACTTGGCCTGTTTTTTCCCTTTGCCAGCGGTAGGCCTGGGTATGGTAACACCTTAAGGGAGGCTTATCCGACGATCTTCCGCCAACAGCCCAAACCTTGAAAGCGACTCATTTGTAATGAGATTTCTGATGTCCCATCCTTCATCGGGAATGGCTCGAATAGCCTCAAGGGCTTCAGAGTATCCGGGTCCCTCAGGACGTGGGTTAATGCCTAAAAAAATGGAAAAGAGTTAGAAAAGGTACAACTTCGACCAAGCATAAGTATCGGTCCAGAAAGAAGACTTACTTCCATCCACCAATCTCCTCGCGAAACCAGGGGGCAACGCACATAAAACCATTCTTGTTTATACAGGGAAAACTTGCTCCATGCCCCAGTTAAGAGTTGACATTTGTTGTGCGGCTCGAGGAACATGAAAGAGGGGCTATCCCTTCGCTTCTTGATGCAATATATATATATATATATATATATATATATATCTGATGTCGTCCGAGGTTGGAAGCCTGGAAAGGACACTCATGAAGAGGATGCAGGTGCCATAGATGAATGCGTGGCTGTTCGGGTGCAGTTGCGATGGGGCAATGTCTATATACTGCATCACGCCTTGAAAAAACGAGTTGAATGGTGGCACACTACCAACCCAGCACATGAATTTATTACAAGCTGTGTATACGACCGGGGTCAAGTGAATCGATTGGGTACCCTATCCGACAGAGTGTACTTTCATCAATCTTCGAAGCCTGTGAATCGATTGGGTTGTCCAAAGAGTTGCTGCCTCCAAAGCATCGGGAGCCATGTTATGAGCAAGGGAAGTTGACGTATTTGAAATGTCTGTGACTTCTTGTCAAGATGATGGCCCAGGTCTGTCTGAGATCGTAGCAGAGCTAGATTTCCTAGACATCACTAATAAGGATTAAATCTAGCGGAGCACCTGTTTGAACATACTTGAAAAATAATCGACATTAGACTTAACAATGTAAATATTCCCCGCGTGTGGTGTGTGAACTAATGCGCTCATTCAAATAAAAGTGCTGAGAAATAGAAAGTCACAGAGTTGATGGTACAAAGTTGAGCTTTGAATTGTCATCTTCGAAGACCGTCATCGCTGACCATCTCCAAAAGCATGCCTTGCTTGTGTTAAAGGCTTTTATCCATTTTTATCGATTTATGTTCAAGCTTGTGATTATTGAAATTAGGGAGTTATCAGTCCAGATTAGTTCGATATGCTGGTTTGCTTAAGTCTTTGTCCTTATTTTTGTCATATGATTAGGCAAGAGAAATAAGTGAATTCGAAAAGGGTTATGTTCAAGTTGGAATGATTTCGGCTATTGTTATCAATTCATCAAGGGTCAAGGCCGAGCGACACTTGAAACACATGGCCTAAATGTCGTTCGGCCTAAATGCCGTTCGGCCTAAACACTTTTCGGCCTAAATATCGATCTGCCTTTATTTTGTTCAGCCTTCATTCTGTTTGGCCCAAATTCTGTTCGGCCATCGTTCTGTTTGGCCTAAATGAAAGTGGCGTTCAGCATAAGTGTCACTCTTCCCACCCTTCCTATTTGTCGTTCGGCATGCGGCAAATCATGTCAAACCACGCTTGTGCCGAGCTGCTTCGCTCGGCATCTGCCCTTAACATCACTTCTCTCCTTTTCCTCCATCTCTCCCATCCGGAATGGCCGAGTCCTTCGTCAAGTCATGTCGAACCATGGCCATGTCGATCCACACCACTAGGCCTTATCTCCAATTCCATTCCCATGCACCCTCATAATCGCTCGGCATTGAAAGATCATGCCGAGCCACAACAATTCATCTTCCACTAATTCCTACCTTCGAGCGCCTCTGCCACCCACTTTTCTCCTCTCAATTCCACCCACCTTGAAATCGCCTAAAATCATACTAAGTTCCAGCTCTAGGACGCATCCCAACCTTAGTTCGTCTCCCTCATCCACACGCCTCCAACTTTCTATAACCTATGCAACTACAAGAACACAAGGCATAGCAACTGCATAGGACCGCAACAACCAAATGGATGGAAGCAAAGACCAGAAGTACAACATGACCAAGTTCATATGCACAGTGCAGACCACAAAATGCCACCAAGCAAACAAAGATCAGACAGTACAGGTAACAGCGTGGAACAATGCCCAAGTATACAATACAACAAGGTTCAAACCAAAGTATAATGAAGCAACTCGACTACAAGTCAGTAACTTTAAACTGCTCATATACACAAGTGAGTGCACCAAAGATATGACATCAAACACGACAGCAGACCACTATGCAGTAGACAGAGTGCAACTATCAAAGAAACAACAGAGACCAAGCAATGAACAGCAGATACATGAATAATGCAATATTGTCACAATGTCATAGCAAACTGGCAACAACAACAAGTTCAAGTGAAACAAATGCAGAATTGACAAATGGAAGAAGTATGCAATTCGAAATGATACAACTACAAGTACAGGGAACAACAACAATGAATACTGCAACATGTCCAAATGTCCAGACAACATCATATTCACGAATGCAATGCTAAATTGAAGCTCAGGTTAAACTAACCAGAAAAATGGCCAGAGACGAAGATCACAAGGGTCAGAGAAACAATGTCGTGTAAAGTCGAAAGCAACAGTGGATGAACGAGATTCAATAGTGCAGAGATGACCAAGTATCAAAAATCAAATTCGTATCTTTGAAAAAGTCAAAGAAAAATTAAAAAGGGAAAGTTCTTTGCCGTGTGAATCAAGGAAAATCGAACAATTCATGGCCGAAGTCAAATGGATTCGAAACCGTGGTGGCCAAGCAATTTGAACAAGTCAGAAATCAATCCCAAGCATCAAAACATAATCAAGCGGCCAAAGCACAGTATTGGCAAATCCAATCAAATATATACGAACGCAAATATAGGAATTCGACCTATATAAAAGCCCAATCATCATCGGCAATTTATCTATCGAGTTCAAGCAAGCATTAAACCAGCAACGAAAGGGAAGTAAAGTACATACTGAAATCACAGAGGAACTCGATCCAAATTGGAGAAGCCGTGTGGTAAAAAGGAGAGCATCGATCGACAAAGGAAGCACGTCAATCATTATTCGATCGAGGAATTCAACCGGCGCTTCAATTTGTACAACCCTAATTTTTGAAAGCAAGGAGCAAAAGAGTCGAAGCCCTAATTTCAGAAAGACAACGAAGTCTCCATTATTCTCACAAGCAAAGGAACGGCCAAGCAAAAGAAAAAAAAACGGGTTATAGAATTAAATTGGGCCGATCATATTTTAAAAGGGTTTTTGGTTTAATTAACTAAATTAGGGTTTAGGGTTATTTATTTTGTTGTCTTTAAATTATTGTCTTTTATATTTTCTTTTTATGTCAAAGTTTTGTAAATCACCACCTAGGTTGTAGGTAGTGTCAGATTGTCTAGTTAGAATTAGTTCAGTGAGCAGGGTGTGCGAGTTTGCAAAATTCTATAGCCGGAGCAGAGTTTGCAAGTAAGCGAAACTCTATAGGCGGAGCAGGGTGTGCGAGTCTATAAGAGTGTTTGTGAGTGGGAGCAAAAGGGTTTGTGAGTCTAGTAGAGTGTTTGTAAGCGTGATATTGTTTAATTCTAATAGAAATCTGGGAATGCAGCAGTAGGCAGGGGTTGCCGAAGCTGGGTAAATTTGTGTGTGATTTACTTTTCAGCATATTTATTTTTGCAGTTTGTTTTTACGTTTAAATCGAGAAAATTTGCTATAACCCTATTCACCCCCCCCCTCCCTCTAGGGTTAATCTAGATCCTACAAGTGGTATCAGAGCCTGGTATTTTTATTTAACTCTAGAGTCATGAATCCACCAAATAATGCTTTTTCTGAGGGGCAATCTATTGCTAGGCCACCCATGTTTAATGGGAATGATTATGCTTATTGGAAAGTTAGGATGGGTATTATCTTAGTTCTGTTGATTATGATGTTTGGGATATTATTGAAACTGGTTATAAACTTCCCACTATAACTATTGGTGGTACTGAGATTCCTAAACCTAAGGATAGGTGGGATGCTAACGATAAGAAATTAAAAACTACAAATGCCAAAGCAATGAACGCTTTGATCTGTGCTCTTGATAAAAATGAATTTAATAGAATTTCTCATTGTACAATAACACAGGAAATTTGGCACACTTTGGAGGTGACACACGAAGGAACTTCTCAAGTCAAGGAGTCTCGTCTAGCCCTATTCAGTAATGAATACGAAAACTTTGTGATGGACAAAGGCGAGAGCATAAAGGATATGTTTGGACGTTTTTCAACTTTGGTGTACAATGCTAGAGCGCTTGGGATGGTCTTCACTGAGGTAGAGCTTGTGAGGAAGGTGCTACGAGTTTTACCAATAAACTTTGAGGAAAAAGTCACGGCAATACAAAAATCAAAAGATCTGAGTAAACTAAGCATGGAGGAGTTGATTGGTAACTTGATGACATATGAGCTTGAGCTAAAAGCAAAGAAAGAACGCAACAACTCTGAACCAAAGAAGAAGACGATTGCCTTAAAGAGCAAACAAGAGAGCGATGAAAAAGGAGAAGATCCAATTGAAGAGATTGCAACGGGTGTCAATAATCTTAGAAAATGGTCAAGATTCAAGCAACGCAAGAAGAAAACAAAGGGTAATAGGTCAAAAGATTCTGACAATTCCGATAATGAACTGACATGTTATAATTGCAACAAGTCTGGCCACTTCAAACAAGAATGCCCACTTCACAAAAACAACAAAGGAAAGAAAAAGAAGAAGAAGGCCTTTGCAGCGACTTGGGATGATGAAGAAGGAGAGGAAGTTTCGGATAGCAGCTCAAAGGAGGCTAACTTGTGTTGTATGGCAAAATCAGAATCAGAAGCAAGCTCTGAGGAATCTAGTGAGGCAGTTGAGTATTCCTATAGAGATCTTGTTTTTATGTGCTTAGATCTTACTAAAACAATTGATAGTCTTGAATCAAAAATTGAAAAACTGAAATCTGAAAGGAGGAAACTCGCCCATGAAAATTCTAGGTTAGAAACTGAACTTGAAAATATTCCAAACCTAGACTGTAAAAAATGTAAAACTTTAGATTCATAATTATCAAGACTTAAGAATAGCTTTGAGAATCTTGAAAAAGAAAACTTGAGTCTTAAGGAAAACATTGACACTAGGAAAAAGAATTTTATAAATAGATGCACCTCACTTGTAACTGAAAACACAACATTAAAAACCAAAGTCCAAAATCTTGAGAAATCTCTGAATAACTTTTCAAAAGGAGAAAAATCTTTCAAAATGTTATTGGGAAATCAAATTTTTGCTAACAACAGAAAAGGACTAGGTTTTGGGAAATCACAAGATGTTGATAATGCAAAAGGTAAAAGTGTCTTTGCTCGATCTGAAATAATTGGACATCATGTTGAAAATTATAGTCATAGGAACAAAAACACAAAATTTATACAAGTTTGGGTTCCTAAGAGTTCTACAAACAAATTTCACGTCTACTGGAACAAGAATAAAAGGACAAAACAAGTTTGGGTTCCAAAAGGTTTGTTTTTCACAATGCTTCAGCCACTAACAACCATGGACCTATAAAAACAAATAGGTTACAAAAATCTTTCATCGTGTAGGTGTGGTGGCAGGCTAAGGAACAACAACAGTGTTCTCTGGATTTTGGCTGTTCCAGAAACACAATGGGCGACAAAGCAAAGTTCCTTAGCCTAGTATAAAGGTGACAGAATCACAATGGACGACAACGAAAAATTATCGTAAAGGTAAAACAGGTAAATTTGTTTTAAACGATATATTAAATGTGATAATCTGCACCGTAATCTGAATTAAATCATCCAGTAATGTGATGATGAAATGAATGATGTCTTTAATTCTGACTTATTCTTAATTTATAAGATTTTTTTTGACTTGTTCTTATTTATGACCTTGATTTGTGCTTAAATGATGACCAATCAGATTTTCAACTTCGAACTAATCCATATAAATTTGTTCGGTCAAATGATGGTATTTTATTGATCTTTGATTACTCATGCTACACGTAGATATTTTTTTTTGACATTTTGGCCACTACTTGTAAATTTGCACGATTTCAAATTTCATGTGAAAGCTGTTAAAAAGGATTTTAAGAAATTGTTGAAACTTCAAGAAATTGTTTTTGAAATAATTATGATGTTGATTGACTGTTGATTACTCATGAATATAACTGTTTATCCTACGGTTTCTGAAATTAACACTATGATATTTGTTTGAGTATTAACATGGCTTCATTTCAAATTTCATTCTGAGATAGTTTGTTGAAATTTCACAATATGGTCTTTGACATCCAACGAGTGAATATTGAGTGAAATTTAAATTTAGATGCAGATTACACTGGTAATATAGTTGACAGAAAAAAATACTAGTTGAACGTGATTAATCTTTGAAACATTCATTTGCTGCATCATTTTTCAAAGAAAATATTTGCGTATTTTTCACTTGAAACAATTTTCAAATAGCAGAAATTTTTCTCATATAACCCCTTCGAGAAAATCATGTTTGACCATATTTTCAGACTAGTCATTTTTTTTATTTGATTTTAAATGACAAATATTGACTAATCTGACCCCCTACTAATTATCTGGAAAGATATATAGTGATTGAAAAGGAGATAAGTATTGATATTTAACATACATTACTCAAGAGAGTATATTTGGAAAATTTCTTTAGGAATTCAAACAAGAGTTATAAAACTTTTTGTTGGGTAAAGATTCCATGACCATTCATATATCTATATATTTCTATCGACCATTGTTTATCAAATCTTGAATATAGTTTGTCGATATGTGGTACTATAATCAAGAATCATTTGTTTTTCATGTCACATTTTTTTGTAAAAATAAATAAATATCCAAAGTGTTCACTCTCATTTAAAAGTCCTCACGGTTATGCATGGGTGAATTACTTGGATTTGTGATTATGTGCTTCCATGCTCACTTAAAAGTCCTTACGGTCATGCATGTATGGAACGCATATCAAAATTAATTGATTAAATAGACAAGTTGATTCTAATCTCATTTAAAAGGACTCATGGTCATGCGTGGTTAGAAGATACTTGATTTCACTTTTAAATTAAATCGGAATACTACTAATCTCATTTAAAAGTCAAACGGGTATGCATGATTAGTAGATATTCAAATTCCTGATATAAATGTACAACAAGTTGATACATCTGTATGATTTTATATGTGAATACCATTTCCATCATTCTAAAAGTGGAATATGCGCCTAACAAGGGTAGTTATGATTTTTGTTTGATTCTTATTGAAGTTTAATATTTATATTCAATTTGAATTTAATGTTGGATTAATATCAATCACTCTATCTCTATTTTCTCTAACACTATTATTCTTTTGCTGATAAAAAAAGGGGGAGAGAAAAGTTAAGATTTTGTCAAATAGAATCAAGCAAAGGTCAAATAATTTTCCATTTGCATCTAGGCTCATTTATATATTTCTATTTGTATGCATATATGTAGGGGGAGCATCATGTAGAGAGGAAGCATTTAAATAGGGGGAGCAATTAGAGTATATCATTGATCAAATACATTTAAAACAGTCAAAATCTTAATTATATGTTTGTTATCATCAAAAGGGGGAGAATGTTGAATATGCGCTTATATGTTTTTGTTTGATCATAATAAACATATATATATATATATATTCATTTAAATGTATTTGTTAATGTACTATTCTATTTTCCAAAGATTAAATAAATATTTGTTGAATAAAATAAATAACACAGAATTTAAATTCAAACAGAAATTTTATTCGAACAAATATTTATTACAATCTTGAATAGTACAAATTCATGCTCTCACTATACATATACAATTTTGAATACATCACGATTTTATATTTACATTAATAACCTCAATACATATCACTCACACTCGTATTTTGTCTTCAACTGCATTCCAGTTTGAATCCAGCATCTGAGCAATCTGCAAAAATATTCACTAACGCAGTAAAATTGAAAAAGAAATATTTTTGCAAAATAAAATAAAATATGATTTTTGAAAATATAACGTGCCTCAGTTATTTGGGTTGTTCGTCATCACTCACACTTGAATTCATCACACACGAACAGTGTGACATGCACAGTGTATCACTGTATATGCCACAAGGCCGTGCACATCAATATACACTTGATAATGCTACAGGGACAGGTGAGCACAGGTCAAACCCAAATGAAAAACCGGGTTCAACTCACGTGCAATATATTTAAAATCACGACACGAGCACAAGGTCAAACCCGAGTTTTTTGAAACTGGATTCAAGTCAAGTGAAATTTCAAAAATCAACATGAATGCATTCAAAGTCCAACACAGTTACAAAAATGCATGAAAGTGCCAACCAGAATGAAGACCAACAGCAAAATGGACTGCAACAATCATGTATGCACCAGAGAACTAATGACCAGAACACAGAGTCAAAGCAGCAACAATCAAACTAACAGCTACACGATACCACAATATCAAGTTCAAGTGACATCACAGCAAACATGACGTGAATGCAACTACAAGAACACAAGGCATAGCAACTGCATTGGACTGCAACAACCAAATGGATGGAAGCAAAGACCAGAAGTACAACATGACCAAGTTCATATGCACAGTGCAGACCACAAAATGCCACCAAGCAAACAAAGATCAGACAGTACAGGTAACAGCGTGGAAAAATGCCCAAGTATACAATACAACAAGGTTCAAACCAAAGTATAATGAAGCAACTCGACTACAAGTCAGTAACTTTAAACTGCACATATACACAAGTGAGTGCACCAAAGATATGACATCAAACATGACAGCAGACCACTATGCAGTAGACAGAGTGCAACTATCAAAGAAACAACAGAGACCAAGCAATGAACAGCAGATACATGAATAACGCAATAGTGTCACAATGTCACAGCAAACTGGCAACAACAACAAGTTCAAGTGAAACAAATGCAGAATTGACAAATGGAAGAAGTATGCAATTCGAAATGATACAACTACAAGTATAGGGAACAAAAACAATGAATACTACAACATGTCCAAATGTCCAAACAACATCATATTCACGAATGCAATGCTAAATTGAAGCTCAGGCTAAACTAACCAGAAAAACGGCCAGAGACAAAGATCACAGGGGTTAGAGAATCAATGCCATGTAAAGTCGAAAGCAACAGTGGATGAACGAGATTCAACAGTGTAGAGATGACCAAGTATCAAAAATCAAATTCGTATCTTTGAAAAAGTCAAAGAAAAATTAAAAAGGGAAAGTTCTTTGCCGTGTGAATCAAGGAAAATCGAACAATTCATGGCCGAAGTCAAATGGATTCGAAACCGTGGTGGCCAAGCAATTTGAGCAAGTCAGAAATCAATCCCAAGCATCAAAACATAATCAAGCGGCCAAAGCACAGTATTGACAAATTCAATCAAATATATATGAATGCAAATATGGGAATTCGACCTATATAAAATCCCAATCATCATCGACAATTTATCTATCGAGTTCAAGCAAGCATTAAACCAGCAACGAAAGGGAAGTAAAGTACATACCGAAATCACAGAGGAACTCGATCCAAATTGGAGAAGCCGTGTGGTAAAAAGGAGAGCATCGATTGACAAAGGAAGCACGTCAATCATTATTCGATCGAGGAATTCAACCGGCGCTTCAATTTGTACAACCCTAATTTTTGAAAGCAAGGAGTAAAAGAGCCGAAGCCCTAATTTCAGAAAGACGACGAATTCTCCATTATTCTCACAAGCAATGGAACAGGCCAAGCAAAAGAGAAAAAAACGGGTTATAGAATTAAATTGGGCCAGTCATATTTTAAAAGGGTTTTTGGTTTAATTAACTAAATTAGGGTTTAGGGTTATTTATTTTGTTGTCTTTAAATTATTGTCATTTATATTTTCTTTTCAAGTCAAAGTTTTGTAAATCACCACCTAGGTTATAGGTAGTGTCAGATTGTCTAGTTAGAATTAGTTCAGTGAGCAGGGTGTGTGAGTTTGCAGAACTCTATAGGCGGAGCAGAGTTTGCGAGTAAGCGAAACTCTATAGGCGGAGCAAGGTGTGCGAGTCTATGAGAGTGTTTGTGAGCGGGAGCAAAAGGGTTTGCGAGTCTAGTAGAGTGTTTGCAAGCGGGATACTGTTTAATTCTAATAGAAATCTGGGAATGCAGCAGTAGGCAGGGGTTGTCGAAGCTGGGTAAATTTTGTGTGTGATTTAATTTTCAGCATATTTATTTCTGCAGTTTGGTTTTACGTTTAAATCGACAAAATTTGCTATAACCCTATTCACCCTCCCTCTAGGGTTAATCTAGATCCTACAAACGGAATTTAAGGGAGGTAAGTTATGTGTTTTTGAAAAATAACGGAGGTAAAAAGTGAAAAGAGAAGAGGAAGTGGCATGCCAAGTTTTATAGGGGAAGATAGGAAGACGAAGGGACACTGACCGGTAGAACTGTTCAGAACACACCACTCGTTCAGCATCGGCTATGCCGTTCGGCATCCAGAGCGCTCGGCTTCGGCTATGCTGATCGGAATTTGTATGTCGTTCGGCATGCATTGCCTCACCCGCTATTCACAAGAAAACCCATCGAGAAGAATAAGCCAAGGCTCGAAGCGAAGCATGGAGGACTCATAATTCAAAGCGCATCACGTTCGATCATGTGATGCACTTTGGTGGCAAGTGTTACCAGGAGATTTGACCAGGCAACTAGGCGCTCGGCATTTGCATACCTATCGGAATCCCGAGCGTTCGACACAACATACTTGGTCGGCTTCCAGGAACGTTCGGCATAACTGGTTCGATCGGCATACAAGAACGTTCGGTATTCAAGCCGCAATCAGCATTCGAGATCATTTGGCATCCAGAGGTGTTCGGCATTCATCCAATCTCGATCAGCATTCGAGATTGTTCGGCATCCAGAGGTGTTCGGCAATCATCCAATCTCGATCGGCATTCGAGATCGTTCGGCATCCAGAGGTGTTCGGCATTCATCCAATCTCGACCGGCTTCGGTTATCGATCGGCCTGCACTCTTCACTCAGCACATCACTTCGTTCGACATGAAGATATAGTTCGGCATTTTGCCGTTCGGCATCTGTGGTTCGGCACACAAAGTTCGCTCTTTTTGGGCCGAGGTATTTAGCTACTAGGCCCACCAGGGAAGTCCAACGCATCTTCGTCTATAAATAGAGATTGTGCCGCATTCAAGACTCATTCAAGACTTATTTTTTTGCTTAGCAATTATATTCAAGTATTTGGTATACGGATTGTATCTGTAATCGATTATCGAGAAAAGCAATAAAGATTAACCTTACAGTGGATGTAGGCAATTACGCCGAACCACTAGAAATCTGGTGTTCATATTTTCTGCGTTTAAATTTGCGTACTGTTCTCTGTTTAACTTTACTTTCTTCATCAATCTCTCTACACAATCTCTCTTAAGGGTGTTCGTGACCAATTCTGTTGCTAACAGTTTCTTTTATTGCAAATCATTGTTATTACTGTTTTGATTGCATATAATTATTGTATGTTGCGTATTTGTGCTTGTGTTTATTGTTTGGATTCAAAAATCCATGTTATATGGTTATATTAGACTTATATATGCTTTTATACCATTATATGCAACTAATATCCTAAATTGAGTTTAGATAGGCACACACAAAGACTGTTTGGGGGCGCATATGAGTATTTATATGCTTTTGCTTGCTTAATACGAGCGAACTTGCTCGTATTACAAATAAAGAGGCATGTATTTCCGATTACGTGCCGCAATTTTATATTTTTTCCCTTCGGGAAGCCTCATTATTGAGATGAAATGTATATTTGATATACATTGGTCATATTTGTGTTATATATTGAATTGTAAAATTTTCCAGATCGAGCCACGCAAAGGCGACTCTGCTAAAATATTCCGTAAATTCAGGAGTTAGAAATTTTTTGAAGTTTTAAAAATTCCATAGCTTGTTTTGTATATAAGTTATATTTTCCATAAAACCAATATCAGAGTGGCGTGGTAAAAGCATAGTAAAAGTTTTGAAAATATGATATTTATGTTTGTAAGTTACTTATTTTGAGATAATTTATTGTATGTTAAATTCCATACTTAACGCCTTTTCGAAGACGAAAATATTCGAGTGGGAAAGTATGTAACAACCCGTACTTTTGACTATTGTAAGTTACTAAATATAATGAACTTTTTGGCTGAATATGAGTAAAAATATAGTGATTCGTTAATATTAATTTATTGGATAATTTAAATTGTTCAAATTTAATATAGAAGATTATTTGAATAATTGAATTATGGATGTAATAGGATTAAAAATGGTATCAGAAATTGATTCATATTTTAAATAAATATAAACGAAGATGGTTAACATTTAAAATTTGATGTAAATGTGAATAGTTAGAATTTGGAAATTTTATATATTAATTGACGAGTAAAAATTGCCATTTTGGTCACTGTCTCGGATGTCGACGAAACTAGTTTCATTGGATCTACAATAGTGAATTATTGTAGAATTTCAAGTTTTGTAGCGATCAGAGTTGTCGTTTGGCCGTGCAAGCTTGAAACGCGTGGTATTTAAATAAATAATTCGATTCAAAACGCTATCTTCTGCATACGATCAAATTAGGCCTCGGAACTAGTTCTATTGTATTCGAAATAGGGGGAAAAATTATAAATGACGTACGACATACTTCATTTGGAGTTCGGTATTTTGCGGACCAATCGGGCCAAATATTTTTATATTCAAATAATATAATAAAGGGTAATGCCCGCTCAAAACACGCATCCTATGCACCTACCTATACGCTCCCTCTTCCCTTTTATCTTCCAAATCGTTGATTCAAAGCGAAAGAAATAATAAAAAAAATCGATCGATCTCTAAAAAAAAATTCTTAGCACAAAACCCATGTTCCCGTATATCTCTCCCTATTCCTTATTTAATATCCCAAATCGTATTGAGAAAAAATGAAAGCAGATCGAAAAAAAGGAGAATCGAGTCACAATACTCTCTTCGATACGTGCGCGTGAGGCGCCGTTGCCGTGGCAGGGACGACATTGAAGCATGGGGAGGCATGATGGTGAGGGACGATGCGACATGGTCTTGGCAGGCGACAGTGAAGTTCGACGTTCATTCAATGGAAAAAAAGGAAGGGCAATAGATCGCATGACACTTGAGGTGAATGAACGAGATCGAGAGGGACATTGAGGAACACAATGATAACGTACGTTTTACATTTTTTGTTGTTATTTATTTATTTATTGTGCAATTTTGTGTTATTAAAAAATTTGATTTATATCGATATTAATTAAATCATATCTTCTCCGTATGAAATTCGTTTCGAGCGGAACGAGTTGCAGAAAACTAGTACCGATGTCATTTACAGCTTAGAGTCGAGTTGGATTTTATTTGAAGCTAAAATTATTTTTAGTTTGAAATAGTAAGTTGAGTGTTTATACGTTCACAATTGACTAATTTAATTTTATGTTAGTTTAATTTATATCGTACAGTGATTTAAATTTATTGCTTATCATTGATAAATTTAAATTGACATTTGAATAAATTTATAAAATTTGAATTAATAGTTAAATTGAATTAGAGTTTAGTTTCCCATAAAATAACCGATATTGATAATTATGAAATTGTTATGAATTTTATTGACTATTTGGATGATTAGTTGTGATGGATGTTATTGGTTGATATTTGGATGTTTAATTTTTGTGATGTATCTTGCTATCATCCTGTATATTATTTACAGTATATTAAACTGTAAATTAGATTATTTCGAATAACTAAAGAAATAGGTTGAAAAGATGTGTGTGTGTGTGTGACATTTTAATTTGGATTGAAATGACATATATCCATTCCTGGAATTAAATTGAAATAATTGATTCACTTGGCTATATGATAGAGAATTATATACGGACACTGGATTGGTTGAATTAAATGAGTTTTAAAATCTCGGTTTGAAATTTTTTAAATGTTTTGGTTTTGGGAAGTAAAAATCGAATTTATGGAAATCGAATTATTTTCGAATTGGAACTCGGGATGTTGAAATTTAAATTTGGAATAGGAATGTTTTAAATAATCGAAGTTGAGATTTATAAGCCCATAATCGAAATATGATGTGTATTTTAGAAAATTGATTTGTTTTAAATGATTGGACTTTTATCCAAACTTTGAATATTTCTAAGTAAAAGGTGATATGAAACGATATGCCGAAATTGAGGTTGGCATTTAATTATATTTGCAGATTTGATTTTAAATTGGATATTGAAGGAAAATTTGATTTAAGTGTTTGGATCGATATTTGAAAATCTAACTCGGAATTGTTATAAATCAAAATCGTTTTAATTTGGAATTGGAGTAGAAATTAAATTGGAAATTGGAATTTAAATTAATTTGGAATTGGAATCGAAATTAATTTTGAATTGGAATTGACATTAATTTGGAATTGAAATTGAATTCGACTTGAAATCGAAATTGAATCGATTAAATCGAAAGGAAAATTTGAATTGATTTGAATTGGAAAATTTGGAGTTGAATCGGTTTGACTTTGAAATTATTTTCAAATGAATTATTTTAGTATAAATGGTTTAAATTTATATTCTTTAAATATTTAAATTATTTTGATTTTCTAAACTATTTTGCTATATAAATCATTTTAATACTCAAATATATTTTCTATTAAAACCATTTTAACCATTTAGATATTTTAAAAACTATTTAAACAATTTTTCTATACATTCAAACCGGTCAAAAGGATGGAATATTTATATTTAAATCTTGGATTAAACGCGAATTGGGTTAAAGTGAAGTTATAACCTAAATCGAATTTGAAAAGAATTTTGAAGTGAAATCGCAAACTGATTTGACATTTGAAGTACAATATGATTTTTGAAGAGAATATGATGATTTCGAAATGGATTTGATTTTGAAATGAATATGAAATTTTTGATATCAAATACGACCTATTTTCGAAATGTAAAAGTACCAACCGGTGTGTAAAACGACATTTGGTTGTTAAAGAGACCGGGGCCTCTTATTGGCATACTCTCTGTCAATATTGGAACCATTTTAACAAATGTGTACATAGTGGATGATATCCAGAATGTAGTGGTTGAAATGGCAAAGTTTACTGGAATTAAGTAAGAGAATGATGATAGATAGCCTTGACATTCGTGTCATAATTAAAATGACTAAAACAGGGGCTATATCTGACCATTGAAGTCAGCTACCTCTAGCGACGTTGATCCCTCGTATTACTATTGTGATTTCATATTCGATGGGTGCACCTTTTCATCGTCTGGATTGATTGTCGCGGTCGGCCATGGATGGGTTATGACCATCCAGAAAGGATAAACTGGTAGAATCCAACCTTGGGCATTGCCTCACGTGCCTTGTCATATTTATCCCTATACGATCCAAATACGATTTTGGTTTAAACTGTAAAATGTGTTAAGTTGGATCAATGTAAAGTCTGAATACTGTTTTGACATTTATTTTGCTGCTAGACATTATCTATTATAGCGTATACTATTATATATACAAATGGTTTAACGGATCCTTAGGAGATGAAAAATCCCGTAACATCTATTAAGTTATTGTACTAATATTTTTGATATTTGTTTGACTTACATAAGAGTATTTTAGTCCTGACTTGAATGTTTTGTTTTTTATTACGCTCGGGTCTGTCCTGAGTTTTTCTCCAACGTATTGAAGATTATCCTCTAGAGGACGAAGACAAAGATTTTGGTATATTACTATTATTATTACTTCCTTATTCATGCTATCCTATAGTTGATCACTTATCCCCGATATGTGTATATATATAACTCTGATAAATGTGTATAGATTATAATCATATGTATAGTAAACAGCTTTATGAATTGTTTATTTGATTATTATATTGTTTATTTGATTATTATATATTATTATTTCCGCTGTGAGATTCTGTGTTTTGTTTTCTTCATCTCTTCCTATTTTTCTTATTTAACCCGTTGATTATCTACGTTTTGGATTGTTCAAGTCGGACATGTGTGGATTATTGTTGATTTAAAACTTCCAAAATGTTGGTCGTTAACCTAATTGAGTGCGACTCACATAGCTTTGTTGCATCTCCCCTGCTTTTCAGTCATTCCGGTTGATGAGACTTGAGGCTACAATTAACTTTTAAGGAATTTACATCTAGAATGCTCATTGTCCTCCGTTGACAATGTGCTGAAAACTTTCATCCATACCAGTTCGTTCTTGGGTCTGAACGAAACCAAAGGCACTATTCCTACTGCATCCATTTTGGAATCATCCTCAGGATTAGTGGCGACTAGCCCTTACACTTCAATGCTCCGTCTTTGTTTCCATGCTCTTATCTTCACTTCGAATCACATTCGTTGGATTTAAGTGGTTTACGGATAACTTTTCCTATCCCGGTCTCTTCGAAATAACTTTTGGGTATTTCTGGTAAACTCAACCCCGATTTTCTAGGAAATAAACGGACGAAAACAAGATCAAAGATCATCTCCTAACCGTTAGTGGACGGATTTCCTTATAATCATCCTAGAAGAACGAAACGAGTTTATATGTGTAGTATAGCACCTTCCGGTAGTAACTGTACCGCATAAACCCCATGTTTCCCCTAGATAAATCCAAGTTATGTTTTAGGTCCGGATTTTATAGTTGATTATTTAACTACCAAATAAACAATCATTCAACCAAATATTTCATTTCCCACTGAAATCACTAAGCCTTATTTATTTTAAATTCCAATAAATTAAATCCCTAAATCAAAAGTATATACTTATCTCACAGGAATAATATATTTACAAACCATTCCCTTCAATAATATTTTAAAACCTTTTAAAATAAACATGAAAAGTATCTTGTGGTATCAACCATGGATTCGCAGCTGAATGAATAGATCTCTATCCCAAAGAATTCTAAACTTAAATTAGGCAATCTCTACCACCCGATTACGCCATGAAAGCATATCATTACTTTCTGAAAACTTTATTCAATAAATATCTAAAACTAATACCTATAAAATTTCAATATAAATTTTCCCAATTTTAATTTAGGAAAAATACTCTTTTATAAAAGTTTACTACATAATATATTATTTTTAAAAACGTTATTAATATTTGAAAAAATTATCTTTGAATTAATAATAATATCTTAATACTGATTTATTCTTAAGTAATAATTAACCTTAATCAAACCATTATAAATAACTTTAATTAATAATTTATATCCTTTTAAACAATTATAATAATTAAATAACTTTGAAACAATAATTAGATACTTTAAATAATTTTTAAGAATAATAAAATAATTAGCTTTAAATCATTCTCAAATAAATATTAATTATCTTTAAAATAACAAGAATAAATAATAAATAATTTTTAAATAATTTTGATTCAAAAATCAACTTCCAAATAAGAAAGAGGCTTTTTAATTTCAAGGGTACTTAGTTAAGTTACCATTTATTTCATAATAATCTAGCATAACAGATTTGGATATTCATATCGATCTATCTTCAACAATTAATTCAACATCACATTTCCAAGAATAATTATTGGGAAAATAAATAGATGTCCGTATAAATACGATAGCAGAACAGGGTTTTAATTCTGCTAGTCAATGTCCAAAGTACATATATTCAGTAATAATGGCAGAACAGTGATTTATTCTGCCAACAGGGGTCTAATTTATTATAATTAGCAGAATAGTGTTTTATTCCACTAAACAGATGTCAAAACATCGTAATTAACTTAAATTAACTCACCCCTATTTTTATCTGGACAAATAACTTCAGTAGATAGGTCATAAAAATTTCAAATGGCTAACTTTGTTTAAATCACGTATTTAAAACTTGACCGTTTTAAAATACCATAAATTATCGCTTAGTCAAAACTAACAACAAACTTCATAGCATCTAAGTACTCAGCGATACAAACCCATCACAAAAAGAATCATGATAATCGGGTAATATATGGACAAGTTAGAGCATTTTAAAATTTACAATACACACACACGCTAAAATTTAAAATTTGAAAGACCCCCCCCCCCTTTAGGCTTATCTGGGCCGAGCCCAACCCTCCCTTTTATTATATCTAGGCTGAATCCCAAATCGATTAATAAAGACAAAGATCGTCCCCTTCTTTCCCTTCCACCTTGTTCTTCCTTTCCCTCTTCTCCAATCCTATTTACCAGTGCCCAATAACTAAGACCATCAACCGTTCATCAGGTCGCTGCTCCATCAATTCGCAAATCAAGTGCCTTGCAAGACTGATGCTTGTCTGAACCACGGCAACCCCTTCCCACTTTCGATCTTTTCCACTCGGACCCACCCATCATGCACGACAAAATTTGCACACGTGCACATATACACCCGTTCATGTGCTTACTCCATCACCTTGACGACTCGAATCCTCTCTACTCCGATCCCCGAACCTCCTGTTAGGAACTGAGTTGATGATGTTTTGATGACAATAGCCTTATATAGTTATTATACTTTACATTATAAAATATATACTAACATTTCCAAATAGATATATATATATATATGTATATATGTATGTATGTATATAGGAAGTATATGCAGGTATCATCAAAGACTGATCAGTATAAAGACTCAATCATCAAGATGAAGATTAGAGATTCAAGATTCAAGACTCTAGAGAATCAAGATTTCAAGATCTCAAGATAAGTGTCTAGTATTTTGTTAAAACTTCATAATAGCACTCTCATCTTTCTTCTAATTTTCTTTTGGGATGGAACCCAATTTCTATCGTAACCAGTGGCTTACAAACCCACGACAAGTATCTTACAAACCTACGACAAGTGGCTTACAAACCCATGAAAATCAAAATCATTTAAACTACTTTGTACAAGTTCTTGAGTCCTATGGAGGAGCTCTGTAGGAAGGTTCTTGCAATTTCAGTTTGAATAGATTTTTCAAAATGTTTTTAAATCTGTTTTCAAAATTTTTAGCTTTCAAAATCATGTTTTCAAAAATATTTTCAAACTTTGTTTTAGCCTTGAAATATTCCTCTATTATGATTTTAAAAACTTCTATTTTTAAAACATCAAAACTTATTCTGATTTTAAATATTACTTATATAATTGACGGTCTATATCAATTATATATATATTTAAAATAATGTTTTATATTCATTCTCTATCTCAAAATATTGTTTAAACACTTTACATTGCTTCAGAGAAGTTTCAGCTTATTTTAAATTCATTGTCTTTACAAAAAAACATCTCTATTATTTTGAACTAAGGGATGTCGACATAAGGGGATATCCCATGTCGACATGGTGATAGTTGGATTCAAAATTCAATTTTCAAAAGAAGTGTCCATTCGTTCGAAAACCTTTCGCCAATGGTTATGACTGTTGTGCATCTATAAAGGCTTCCAAAATGAATTTTTTTTAACAACTACTTTCTTATTTTCTTCACTCTTTCTTCTCCACCATTCCATATCCATAAAACTTCATATTTTCAAGGTCGTGCCATCATTCTTCCAAATTCTCAATAGGAATTCATTTAGATACTCTCTCTATTTGATTCTCCATCATTCTACTAAAGATCAAAGTGCTATTCAGAGTTATAGGATTAATTTGCATTCAAAAAGTCCATAGAGTCTATCCATTCAAAAGGATTGTTATTAAGAAGTATTAGGGTGATCTTGTGTCCCGTAAATCAAGAGAGTTTACCCCAGACTCGAAGATAGGAGGGTTCCTCAAGGCCTTAGAAATTGAGGGTTGTAATTTGGATATTGGATTATAAAAATCTATACAAGGACATTGCCTTGGTGCAGGACTGGATGTAGGAGGATTCCGAACCAGTATAAAATCCGGTATGTTCTTTCCTTTTACTTGCTTTACTTTACTATTTGCATTTGTCATATGTTCTGTGATCATTCTGTGTTAGAATTCTGTTTAGATTTGTGTTGAAAGTTTTAATTTAGTCATATAGTTCATATATTCTTTAAAACACTATTCACCCTCCCTCTAGTGTTATTTCTGCCTTAAGATCCTTAATCCGCATCCCTAACAATTGGTATCAGAGCATTGGTTTTCATTATTTTCATAATCTGAAATTTTGAAAAGTTTTAATGGCACAACACACTAATAATGTCACTCCGGTCACCACTACTTCTGTCAACACAAGCACTAACACTAGTTCATTTATAGAAGGTCAGTCTGCTGTCAGACCACCACTTTTTAATGGGAGTAATTATGCATATTGGGCATGTAGGATGAAAATTTATTTACAATCCATAAGTTTAGATACTTGGAATATGACACAAATTGAATATGTTGAACCAACTACTAATTTTGCCCAGTGGACTACTGAGCAAAAGACGGTTGCACAAAACAATTCTAAGGCTATGAATATACAATTTTGTTCACTAGATAGGAATGAGTTTAATAGAGTCTCTGTTTGTAAGTCTGCATTTGAAATTTGGAAAACATTGCAAGTAACTCATGAAGGAACAAACAAAGTTAAACAGACTAAAATTTCCATATTAACTAACCAGTTTCAATTGTTTAAAATGCATGAAAATGAGTCCATTTCCGACATGTATTGTCGATTTCAAGATATTGTACATTCATTGATTGCTTTAGGAAAGGGTTTCTCAGAAGAAGATCAAGTCAGAAAGATACTCAATTCACTCACTCCAGAATGGCATCAAAAGACACTTACCATTGAAGAGGCAAATGATGTTAGTCAAATGAAGATCGAAGAGTTAATCGGTAATCTAATGTCTTATGAAGTTCAACTACAAGGGAGAAAAGAATCTAAGGCAACGGAAAAGAAATCGGTCGCATTCAAAGCAACAACTGGAGATTCAGAACAAGATAGTGATGAAGAAATTGCTTTCATGACCAGAAATTTCAGAAAGTTTCTGAAGTATAGAAATATGAATAACTTTAAAAGAAATGATCAAAGGAATTCCAGAAATACTTCGGAGAACAACAACAATCACAACAACAACAACAACAACAACAACAATGGTGATAGATGCTACAACTGCAACAAAACAGGGCACTACAAGATAGATTGTCCATATCCAGACAAACAGACATTTCAACCAAACAACGAGCAATTAAGGAAAAGAAAGAAGGCATATGCAGCAACTCTTGACGATTCAGATTCATCCAGTGATGACGAGAAGAAAACTGATAATTCAAATATGTGCTTCACTGCTGTTCTCGAATCGGAAGATGATCGGAGTTTGGATCTACAAATAGGTAAATCTTTTATTCCTTTTTGTTGATGTCGAAGGGGGAGAAAGTTATAAAAATATATGTTCTTAGTGTAAGGAGGAGTCATGGAATAAAGGGGAGTTGTAGTTTTAAGAAGAAGTCACGGAGTAAGGGGGAGTTATGGAGAGTTATGGTATGGTAAGAATATTTTATAAATAAAGGTTGTCATCATCAAAAAAGGGAGATTGTTAGGAACTGAGTTGATGATGTTTTGATGACAACAACCTTATATAGTTATTATACTTTACATTATAAAATATATACTAACATTTCCAAATAGATATATATGTATGTATGTATGTATATAGGAAGTATATGCAGGTATCATCAAAGACTGATCAGTATAAAGACTCAAGCATCAAGATGAAGATTAGAGATTCAAGATTCAAGACTCTAGAGAATCAAGATTTCAAGATCTCAAGATAAGTGTCTAGTATTTTGTTAAAACTTCATAATAGCACTCTCATCTTTCTTCTAATTTTCTTTTGGGATGAAACCCAATTTCTGTCGTAACCAGTGGCTTACAAACCCACGACAAGTAGCTTACAAACCTACGACAAGTGGCTTACAAACCCATGAAAATCAAAATCATTTAAACTACTTTGTACAAGTTCTCGAGTCCTATGGAGGAGCTCTGTAGGAAGGTTCTTGCAATTTCAGTTTGAATAGATTTTTCAAAATGTTTTTAAATCTGTTTTCAAAATTTTTAGCTTTCAAAATCATGTTTTCAAAACTATTTTCAAACTTTGTTTTAGCCTTGAAATATTCCTCTATTCTGATTTTAAAAACTTCTATTTTTAAAACATCAAAACTTATTCTGATTTTAAATATTACTTGTATAATTGACAGTCTATATCAATTATATATATTTAAAATAATGTTTTATATTCATTCTCTATCTCAAAATATTGTTTAAACACTTTACTTTGCTTCAGAGAAGTTTCAACTTGTTTTAAATTTAATTGTCTTTACAAAGCAACATCTCTATTATTTTGAACTAAGGGATATCAGGGGATATCCCATGTCGACATGGTGACAGTTGGATTCAAAATTCAATTTTCAAAAGAAGTGTCCATTCATTCAAAAACCTTTCGCAAATGGTTATGACTGTTGTGCATCTATATAAAGGCTTCCAAAATGAATTTTTTTAACAACTACTTTCTTATTTTCTTCACTCTTTCTTCTCCACCATTCCCTATCCATAAAACTTTATATTTTCAAGATCGTGCCATCATTCTTCCAAATTCTCAATAGGAAATCATTTAAATACTCTCTCTATTTGATTCTCCATCATTCTACTAAAGATCAAAGTGCTATTCAGAGTTATAGGATTAATTTGCATTCAAAAAGTCCATAGAGTCTATCCATTCAAAAGGATTGTTATTAAGAAGTATTAGGGTGATATTGTGTCCCGTAAATCAAGAGAGTTTACTCCAGACTCGGAGATAGGAGGGTTCCTCAAGGCCTTAGAAATTGAGGGTTGTAATTTGGATATTGGCTTATAAAATTCTGTACAAGGATATTGCCTTGGTGCAGGACTGGATGTAGGAGGATTCCGAACCAGTATAAAATCCGGTGTGTTCTTTCCTTTTACTTGCATTACTTTACTATTTGCATTTGTTATATGTTCTGTGATCATTCTGTGTTAGAATTCTGTTTAGATTTGTGTTGAAAGTTTTAGTTTAGTCATATAGTTCATATATTTTTTAAAACACTATTCACCACCACTCTATTGTTATTTCTACCTTAAGATCCTTAATCTGCATCCCTAACACCTCCTCATCACCTCGCCTAAGCTCCAGCACCCTCGATTGACGATCAAGCCTTCTACTGTACCTAATCGAGAAACCCACTTCCACCAATTGCCGAGCTACTCCCATCGTATGCCACTAATCCACTCGCCGCTGCCACCATTCAAACCCCAAAACTCGAACGTACCCCTGGCCAACACATACCGAGCTCGGTCCCCCATGTCTTCACCAAATCCACCGCATCTCCACTGTTACTTGTCATAACCCGAAACCCTACAAATGACATGTGGCCCTAATCCAAGGCCTAAATTGATATTTCCTCATGGTGTATCTCTTCCCCACACCCCTATGCTCCTCCTAGGCCAGGCCGCACCTCCCTATGACGATGAGATCGTCGGAATTTATGTTTTGGACGAATTTTGGCCATCTCAAGATTACTCACAGCATAGGCGATTAAAAATCATGAAACTTTCACTAAAAATCCTATTTTCACATAACGATCATGATTATATACATGAATCAATGTTTTAAAAATGTTAAAATTTGCCAAAACTTGGGTTACTTGCAATAAATTTGAAATTTCACACTATATATATGACGAACAAGCTTTGAACTATTTTTAATGTAATCTATGCTCAAAAACAAATGTTTCCTAGTTTACATTGTTAGCAAACTCAGACTGAGTTAAGAGAAAAGTATTTTTAATGGTTTGACATGTATATGTTTTTCACTGTTAATATACAGAGAAATGCTAAAACACTTCCAGTCTTTTCAATTTAAAATTGTCGCCAAAAACATGCTTGAAACCATTAGAAATCTTCTAGTCGGCCTTTAGCTTAGGTTTTGAAACCTTGATTTCTTTCCTTGCTTCGGATTTTATAACAACATGGGATGCTTTCTTTCTCTTTTTGTTTACAGAGCTTTAGTTTTTATGGTTTTTTTTAATGTTTTACAGGCTTAACCCTACTGAAGCTACACACAAGCTTATATATATATAAGAATGTAAGCATGTATGTATAGATTTTAGGCTCAAAAGAATTGACATGCTATATATTGTTTTGATGGATTAATTTGAATTTTTGTGACTTGAGTTGATATTTTGTTTTGATGTTCAAATGAAATAGGAATCAATGTTTTTAGTCTTTCCTCTTAAGACCATACAAGCTTATATATGTATGTTTATATTTCTATGTATTTACCCACTTTTTCTCATTTACCTTTACCAGGCAAAAGTTTTTATCTCATAACATTATTTTACTTTTACTTGATTTACTTCGGCCATTTATTTCTCCTTTATTTACTTTTTTATTTGCTTTGTTAAATTTTCTTTTGACTCAAAACGTGCTTCACTTATATTTTTAAACAACATGTAAAGTGGTTCTAAATAAACCATTCATGTCTTCATATACATATATATGTGTGTGTGTGTATCTATATATACATATTAAAATATATGACTCAAGGCATTAAAAGTCTTGTCATTCCATTTTTAATAAAATAACATTTATGTTTTAAATTTCTTTATATATCTAAAAATGTATATTTTAAAGCAAAATGAAAATTTTGCTATACTATTTTTATAAAAATAACATTTTTGTTAAAACACCATTTGTAAAAGATTCCTTTTTAAAATGATTTATAATTTTTCTCATTTCTATCTTATAAATTTTCAAATATATTTCTTCTCTTATTTTTCAATATATATGTATCTTAATAACTATATTTATTTAGTTCATATATATTTTTTACATTCTTCTTAACTAATGTGTATATATACAAGAAAATCCAATTTCAAACTCTCTCTATTTATAATGCATTATATTGTTCATAAGCCAAAATAATTTCTAATTATAATATGTTCTTCTTATTCATTTTTATTTGCTATGAATTTGTTTTTAAATTACTTATAAATCTTGTTGTCATACATACATACATAAGAAATTCAAATTAAATCAATTTTCTATTTTATAACTAAAATCTGGAAATTCAAAATACTGACTTGGTTTAAAACTATATATTATTACCAAATATTATTAAACCGATATTTTATGTTGATTAAAATATCATATTATTGAATATTAAAAATTAATATTCAAACTCAAGAAGACAAATATTCCAGGTCGTGACATGGAACATATTTTGATAATTTTTAAACTGTGAAAAGTCAAAAACCTGAGAAACAATTTTCGGTCACGTTTTCAATTTTTCTCTAAACTAACTATTTTTGCAAACCAAATTCAAAAAACTTCACCATCATTAGTTAATACTCAAAAAAGGTCTATTTAAGTTATACATTCCATTAATTCATTATTTAAAAATATATCAAATATTCATGTTTAATGTGATCAAATATACAGGTCATTACAGCCACTACCGGAGTGGTTAACATGTTTGTTGTAGTGTAAATCCTGGCACTCATACATGGGCATGTCAAACCGTGCATGGATTGCTATGTTATACATGCGCACACATATATGTTTATTGCATATACATATATAGATATAGTATAACATTAATGACATAATAAACTATATTATAAATTTAAATAAAATAATGATTTACCCAACAGTTATTTAGAAATTTCAAAATAAATTAGACTTCGTAGACCTAATAAACATCCAAAATGGTCAAAAAAAATTGAATTCATCCATCTCTTTCGCTTTTGGGCTGGCCTAGTTCCAATAAACACTAAGGCCAAACTAGTGGCAGAACAAAGTTAACCCATATACGAAAACACACAACCTATTAGAAGGTATAGTAAGGAATCTCGCACACCAGAGAGATACCACAGTTTTAACATGGATGGCGAGAACATTGTCTTAGAAGACAACACTCCTCTACCTTTCCAACAAGCACTACAGAGTTAAGATTCTACACTCTAGCTTGGAGCAATGAAATTTGAGATGGATTCCATGTACGAAAAAAAAGTATGGACTTTGTCAAATGTACCCGTAGGGATAAAACCTATCGGCTGCGATGTATTTTTAAGAAAAAGCTAAATGCAAATGGGGAAGTAGAGACTTACAAGGCAAGGCTAGCTGCAAAATGATTTCCTCAAATTCAAGGTGTTGATTATGAAGTAACCTTCTTGGTCGTAACCATGCTTAAGTCCATTCATATTATGCTAGTCTTTGTTGCATTCTATGACTACGAAATATGGAAAACAAATGTAAATATGACATACCAAAATGGTGATTTAGAAGAAACAGTCTATATGTCATAGCCCGAGGGTTTTGTGGTCAGTGGGAGGGAGGGTGAGACTTGCAAGTTTTTAAAGCCCATTTATGGACTTAAACAAGCTTTAAGAAGTTGGAACAAGTATTTGAATAAGGTAATAAAATGGTTTGGTTTTTCTCAGAACATAAAGGAAGCATGCGTATGTAGAAAGAAATAGGGCAACACTATTGTATTCTTAGTGCTATATCTTGACGATTCTCGGTTGATAGGTAATGACATTTCATTATTGCAATCAGTGAAGGCTTGGTTTTCCATGAATTCTTCGTGTAGAATTTAGGAGAATCAACCTATATACAAGGTGTAAAGATATATAGAGATATATATGAAGAGGCCGTTGGGATTGTCCCAAGCCCTATGCCTACATACCTACAGAAAGGATTTGGTATGGAGAATTCCAAAGGCAGAAACATTCCAACCCAGTATGGAATCGCCATTTCTAAGAAGGACACTACTCGTACCGATGAGGAGAAAGAGCATATGAAACGGATCTCTTTTGCTTCAGCCATAGGATCCATAATGTAAATTATGCTATACACTGGACCGGATGTGGCATACGCATAAGGATACGTAAGCCGATACCTGTCTAATCATGGAGAAAAACATTGGATGGTTGTAAAATATATGCTGTAGTATTTAAGAAATACACGGGACGTATTCCTCATTTACGGGAATAGAGACCTCCATGAAAGGGTATACAAAATCTAATCTTCCAAGTGATATTGATGATAGTAATTCAGCATCTGATCATGTCGTTACACTTAACAGCGGAGCTATTAGTTGGAAAATTTCCAAATAAGAAATAGTAGTTGATTCGACGATGGAGGCCAAGTACATCGCCTCGATGGAGCAGCTAAAGGGGCAGTCTGGATGTGCAAGTTTTTGAGTGAACTCGAAGTGATTCCAGATACTGAGAATCTAATAGCATTATATTATGATAACAATGCTGCAATACATACCGTAATGGAGCCAGAACACATATGAAGTCATGATAATTCTTTAAAAGTTCTACCTTATTAGATAACTCATTGAGAAGAAAAGGTCATGATACAAAGGATAGATACCAAGGACAACATAGCAGATCTATTCACTAAGCGTCTAGCTCGGTAGGCTCTCGAGAAGCTAATGAAGAGGTGGGATTGAGATTCCATAATTAGCCTAAGTACAAGTGGTAGATTGATAGATTTAGAGGTATGCCCTATGGGCAATTCTGTAATTTATAATAAGTTATTAACTCTGTAATCAATTCTCATTCGTAATAAAGGTGTTTTTCTTACTGTTATATAGTTATTATGATGTGTTATAAATAATTAAATGTTTTTTGAAATATATTCAAAAGAAAATCCATAATTGTTGTGTTTGTGATAGTAATTACAAATAGTTGTAATCATGGGTATTGTATCAAAATATTATAAATACTTCATTTATGATATTCTTAGTGAAGATGCATCGAGACTAAATATCAATGCATCGGTTGAGTCTAAAGTAAGTAACGCTTTTCAAATGTTGGACAGTGTAGTTATCTTGACTAATGTAGGCACCAAATGGTAGGTACTGATGGTTATTTGGAAACTATGGAATGACTCATTCGATAGTTTTCTGTTGATTAACACAACAAAGGTTAGTCAAAAAATATTAATATGACTATTTTACACGGTTCTCTCGACTAGAGAATATTGTTGATCTTCAATATGAAAGTTCTGCTTTGATTATAGTCAAATCATGGCACGGCGTACACCAAGCGGCTATAGTTGGGTCGAGTGGAAGTATTGCAAGCGAAACACTATCTAAGAGATGAATTCGTTTCCTTGGTTATATGGGGTTAGTATTATGGTCAACTGAAGTCAAAACGATGTCAAAATCTCTAGCAAGTGTAGTTTTGTTAATAATAGTTGTCATTATTGAACCAAGGACATTGCTTTTAGACTATTGAGTTGAATGTGGACGATATTGGAATTTTGACCATTACCGAATTTCATAAGTTCAAAGTGATATAGCTTTGACGAAGGGAATTGGTGTAAATAATCATCACTATTAGGTAATGCTTACTAAAGTAAAATTGGATTTTATCAAAACCCGGTAAGCAAAAATTTAACTAAAATGTCACACCACCTGCTAAGTGATGTGTGAACATTAATGTTCGAATAGTTTGATATTAATGCTAATCGAATTTACACATAAAGAGCCACACAATCGAAACATTGATTACTACTTTTACTACATGATTTAATTAATTTATAATTGTGATAAATAAATAAATATTTATGAAATATTAATAATAACTTTTGTTTGACGTATTGAATAATATTAAAGAATGCATTTATAATAGTTATAAATCGATTGACCGATATACGATATCGGTATGCATTTAAATCGGATTTAAATGCAACATTTTTATCTTGGGTTTGGAATTCATTGTTGCTTGGTATGTAGGCTTAGGAGGCTGGTCTAGGCTATATCGGGTCGGCTATGGGTTAGTTAAAGGGGGTATGTTGATTTAGTTAAAGGAAAGAAAGAGTATGGGAGAGATATAAGGATCAGATCCACTTTTCTCTCCTTGATCGCTTCCTTTATTTAAGTAACACGTCCTCCTTTTGAAAATATGATTTGTTTTTTACTCTTGAACCCTACCATATATAGTTGCATATAGCAGCCCCTATTAACACAAAATTCCAAAACAAAATACATCAAATTCTACTTGTTTTTATGCATCAGTGGTAAGTAATTTGAAGCTAGCACCTTCAGGATTGAAATAGGATTCAAAGGAGCTTCTATCTTCTTTTAAATGTGCATTCATTAGGCCTTGGTGAAGGTATGTCTCTGATTTACAAATATAAATTAATGTTGTATTAATTTTATACTATATGATGTTTAGATTGATAGGTGGCGGTTCTAGTATATCGATATATCATCACATTTATGATGGTTGTATGTTTATATGCTTGTAACTCAATAAATGTAATATATACAAATTGTAATACTCACAGCATAAAAAAATTCTCTAATATTTAAATTAAAATAATGCTAATTAAATGACAAAAGTTAAATAGACCCATATCATAATAAATTATTACATACATATTATATTTTAAACTGTAAATTAGTTTTGGTACCTGAAAGATTTTCGACATAATTTTTTTATGTTTATATATGTTATTTAAAAATTATTTAAATGAATCAAAATTACATAAATTTATAATATCAATAAATATATCATATAAATTAATTTTTAAATTTATAAAATTAACACTATGTCAAATAAGCCTTCGATAATAAAAAATAATAATTACTATATATGTGTGTGTGTGTAAATTTTCATAATTTAGTTTTATAACTGACTTCAAATTATAATATATATAAATATTTAATTTTAATTTACAATTTTTTCTACGAAAGTATTTTTATTTTATTTTATAAATTTTCAAACAAAATTTAATATAAAAAATTCAAATTGTGTTTACAGATCCTATAATAAAATAAATAATATTTAAAATGATTTTTTAATTATACATTTATATACATATATATACATATATAATTATATATATTTCATAAATTCCTTATATGTATAAATTATTCAAAATTAAATATATATATATATATATTTGTAATAGTTTGTGTGTACGAATTAAATCACACAAGCATACATTTGGATGATATATTTTTATACTAGAGGAGCAAACATGTCCGTTGCAGTGTAAATCCCAACACTTATACACGGGCAAGTAAAACCTTACATGGATTGATATGTTACACATGCATATACAAATATATAGATATATATATGTGTGTGTGTGTGTGTATGTATGTATGTATGTATGTGTGTGATACACGCATATATAATAAGATGTTAATCACATGGTATAAAACTATATTATAAGATTGAATAAAATATAGAATTTATTTAAAAGAAATTTAGAAATATTCAAAATGAATTAGATCTCATAAACCTAGTTTTAAAGGAATAAGGATACAAAATGGTAAATTAATTGAAATTCGTTTTCTTCCACCATGGGCTAGCCTAGTTCCAACTTTAGCATCTCCATATGTTAAACATGGTACTACTTTATCGATGTTCCATTTATATTTAACCCTGCATAGGTAATGATTTGGGTTAAGATGATGTAATGAATTATATAATTCAAACTGATGAAATGAAAAGGCTATTTAGCTAATCAACACTTATATTGTGCAAAATAATACTGAACTCACTTTGTTGCTAGGAACTGATTTCGGTGATGACTGCAATATATGTCTATTTTCGAGTCTAAGATTGGAGGATATTACATAGGTACTCGGATAGAAGCTCAAAAGACCGCTAACTTTAACGATGCAAAAGCTATGAATTATTATATTGTGCACTAGATAAAAATATATTTTCAATAGTTATAATATGCAAACTGCTTATGATGTTTGGAATATGTTAAAAATGACACATGAATGCACAAATAAGGTCAAAAACAAAAATTAATGTATTGAAAAATTAGTTTTAATCTTTCAAAATGAAGTAAGTGGAAGTGTTGTTGACATGTGCGATTGAGTTAGGGGTATGCTCAAGGGGAAATTATGTAATTGTTACATATATCTAACTCAATAATTAATCTTGCTCAAAGTAAAATGTGTTTTCTTTCTATTATATACTTGATATAATATGTTATACATTAATTAGTTAATGTAGTTAAAAGTATATTTAATAGAAAATCCATAAAAAGTATGTTTTGTAATAGTAGTTGCAATGTGTTGTAACCATGAATGATTTATAAATAAATATACCATTTTAAATATTCCTAGTCAAAATGTGTTAGGAGTGGATATATTAAGACTAGAGTAGGTAAAGCTCTCCAAATCTTGGACAGTGTATTATTCATAGCCGCTGGGGGCACCAAGGTGTTGTGTGCGGATAATTATTGGATACTATGTAACGACTCACTTGATGGGTTTCTATTGGTTAATATAACTAAGATCAAACAGAAAATATCGATGTGATAAAATTACAAAATTCTCTTGATTTGAGAATATTGTTGATCTTTAATGTGGATTCTCCACTTCGACTATAGTTCATTCATGGCACAACATCCATCAACGACTATTAATGATCTATGTATATGCATATGTGTTGTATATTTATAATTATATATTAATTAAAATATTACTTAATTTTGTTCACGAGTTTGCAACGGCGATTAAAAAATTCACAATTATTCTATAGTAATTATTAAATAATTTTGTTATTTAATATAAATGAATATTTGGACAGATACATCTTAAATATTTTATATAAATTATTACAGTTATTATTTCCACATACTTGTATAAAAATGTATGATTGTATTTTATAAATGTATAATTTTATGTATATATGTATATACAGAACAATTGATGCGCGCGCATGCACGCGCGCGCACACACATGTATGTGTGTGTGTGTGTGTTTGTATGTATACACACACACACACACACATATATATATTCATGTAGACAACATAGAGAATACTAAAGGGGCAAACATGTAAATCCCAACACCTATACAAGGCAAGTCAAACCGTGTACACTTTATTATGTTGCACGTGCATATACACACATATGTGCATATGATGCACATATTCAAATATAACACAAAATAATATAAAGTAAAAATTTATTCATAAAATTAAATAAATAAATATTTTATTTTAAATAAATATAGAAAGGTTCTAATTGAAATAGACTTCGTAGGCCTATTAAAGATCCAAAATTAAATAAAAAATTGAAATTCATCCATTTCTTCTGATGCGGCGAGCCCAGTTTCGACAATGGTATCAGAGCCCAATAACCTATGCGGTTTAAATTAATCATATTAGAGCTGACTAATTAAGCTTACAATATAGTTAGTACGGTGTCTTGGAAAGATAGTACCTAGGTTGGATTGTTGGGTATCAAGTACCTTATCTTACTTGGCTGTCGGCCTCGCCCAAATAGATATATGAGCCCAAAGATTGCTCTTGATAGAAAATGCCTAATTTGAATTGGGCCTTGGGAAAAATTCAGAAATTTTTTAAAATTAATTTCGGAAATATTATCCATTAATAGGATTATTAAAACAAATGTATTTATCAAATAAGCTAATTATGTGTGTGTGAGAGAGAGAGATATATATAATAATGATATATGGTATGTTGTCTTGGATTGTTTAAGATGATATGTGTATACATGTGTGTATAGAAGAGTTTTTGAAGTTAATAAAATTAGTTAAAAATGTTTAATTAATTAATTAATATTAACTAATAAACTAAAATACATACATAGATATATATATAAGATATATGTGCATTACTATAAAGGTTATAGTGTGTGTGTGTTAAATATAATATGTTACAATTGTATTATATAGTAGTTAATTAAAGTGTTAATTAATTAAATAGATTTAATTAATATAATTTTATACATAAGATTATTATATAAGCTAATTAAGTATAAAGGTTATATAATAATGAAACTTATAAAATATGAACATATAAACTAATGGTGGAACGTTAAAGAAATCCAACTAGGCTTAAGGAATAATTACATACGTATAGTACGTATACTGTGATTAGATGTATTTTGCACTTGAATCATGGAAGTATTTCATAAAATACATTATTCCATATGTTTGTATCTTTCGATATAATATATTAAAGATTATGAATCTTTAATATAATGTTGTCATCTATTATTTATATATCAACAAATTACTTTCGTACTGTCTAGTTGTCAAGCTTCCCTCAAGCTACAGATGTTATG
Organism: Allium cepa; assembly: GCA_030765085.1. NCBI lineage: Eukaryota > Viridiplantae > Streptophyta > Magnoliopsida > Asparagales > Amaryllidaceae > Allium > Allium cepa. The sequence goes on from CM060937.1 coordinate 907,751,444, forward strand.
TGTTGTATTATTAATGTATAGCCAAGATGAGTTAAGATACTTATACATATTTATTGAGCTTTACTTAAGGTATGCATATTATATTTAGGCCATTGTGAAATGGTGGGTATGAATGAATAAACTCTTAATTGTTTAGTTTTCGTTGAGCTAAAAATGAGATTAGGACAAGGAATCTTAGGTTAGGAGCTATATGATGTAGTCAATAAGGAGTTATCCATCGTATATGGGAATACGATTTTGAGATTTCCTCAAGGTTGGGATCCCAAGGTATATGATAATACGTATCCTAACACCTACTAGTGAAGTCCAAAGACATATATTTCATCTTAGGGTTTGGCGAAACATAAAAGACTAGTATGAGCTTATTTGTAAATGAGACATAAAGTTTAACCATACTAATAATATAGGAATATCTTCTATATAAAGTTATAATAATTTTGTTTGTAAATTTGTACAATTGATATAACTGATAAGATGTTTATCAATTAAAATAAACAAATGAATTAAATTAATATTGACAAATAGAAATATTAAATATACTCGTCAATAAATGCTTTTTGCATGTTGATTAATTCAAGTGCCTAGTTATACAACTACTAAATACGTTCATAACTTGGTCACTTACGAGTTTATTTGCCAAAGGCTGTGTACCGTCTTCAATGAGTTTCGAATTCTAAATAAATACAAGGATATGAATATTTGCGAAAACTAGATGGAATTATTTCACGGAAATAAGCAAGTAAACTGTAGTGTGAGGTTGTTTATTCAATTTGGTTGATTATAATAATGATCTTGTTATGTTAAATGTAACACCCGACCAAAAACTACAAGATAGATCTAAGAATTCGATCACTAAAATGTCGGTTGGATCAAGTTACAGAAAGTCCAATTTGTTTGAATCCTTAAAAGTTAAGAATTGCCAATGCATTTTTGTAAAGAATTCTTTACGATATTGTAGCTAGAGTTTCCTTTGAATGTTTCGACTGTTTAGAAAGGAAATTGAATGTATAGGAGTGGAGGTAACCTAAGGCATGGTTGGGATGAATAGAGTGAATGGTCATTTCTGTTTCATAAAGAAATTCAAATATAAATTAAAAAAATCCTTAACACAAGAATGAGAAATATGATTTCTACTTCAAAAGTATTTTCATACAGAAAATTGTTTTCCATGATATTTATTTCTTTGAATTTAAGATACTTGATCTGAAAATTCTCGACTATAAATCAGCAAAATAAATCAAATAAATAGCCTATATTAAGTGGTTGAATAGAATTTCATGTTTCATACGCTATTAGGTGGTTCCACGTACTTTGTTATATTCACCGATGAATCATCACAAATATGAACATGCGTATATGATACACATGTGGTATGTTGATTACGAGTTCATAGAATAGAAAACAGAAGTAAATAAAATAACATGCAAAAGGAAATAACATGATTTGATAGAATTAGCTTGTATATCGGAAAGAAATCTGAATGCACCTAAGAATGAATAAAGATTCAATCTCAATTGTCACTCATCCCAATGATGCATAATGATGTAACGATAAGGATCAATCAAACCTTGTTTAACAAAGTATGATTAATGGTTAGTTAAATTGAGTTAACTTATTTTATAAGGTCGTGTATTTAAGAGCAGTAAACAAGGTTAAAATTAATTTTCTCAAAAGAATGGTTTACAAAATCATACGATATAAGGGTTCATAAGAAAACCCAACATATCATAGGCTAAGGAGTTGGCAAGTTGTGCGAGTCAAAAGACTACACCTAATAATTGTTCATGAGGAATCTTGTATAAATCGCCACAAAAGGAGTTTGGAAATGACTATCATTGAATGACCTATTTATGTTTTGAACATAAATATTGCAAACTAAAACCAAATTAGTTTGGCAATTCATAAAATGTCTGTGAATATCCATTCCATTGAACTTAGGAACAATTGTTGTTTCAAGAAATATCAACTTCATAGCAAATAAATTTCTTTTAGAAATTATTGGTAGTGAAATAGATTTGAATACGATCCATGGATAGAACAGGCTATGATGGATGAAATGAAATTAACAAAACTTAAATGAACACAATGCAACAGAATGTCTAATAAGTATTCCCACACATTGAAGAGAAACTATGAGTATCTTATCTCGAGAATAGATAATCCTTAGTTGTCAATTAATCCATTTACAATATGGACTCTTTATGGTATGATGCACAAATCCAGAAAGGATTCCAAGTATGTTACAAAAATTTGATTTTGATAGTAGTACCCAAAGGGATATTATCCATCGAAGAGAAGCCTGTCTTCAAGAGCAAGACTAATGCAGTTCGAATGTAATTTGTAATATTGATAAGGAAAACATTATAAATTTCAATTGTTGAAATTTGCATAGTAAATTCATCACTGAATATGCTTAAGTTATTTCAGATTTAGTTACAAAGTTATCACTTAGTATAATTTTTTGTTTTGATACATATGTGCTTGTTGGCATCAAAATTGGCCACCAACACCGAGTTGTATGAAAGCACAAATATCCGGTCACAGATCTTAGAAAGTATTTAGTGCAGAGAATATAATATGAAGATCAAACAAATTAAAAATGAAAGTAAGTAAAAAAAAAGACATGATTTATACCATTTCGGCTAATTCTGTCGTACGTTCACTCCAGAATAATCCTTTTTATTATACTTTAGTTTGTATACAGTTACATTCCAAAATCTAAGAATAAAATTGGCAAAGTGCAGCCTATGTTGAAGATAAAGAGAAGTAGAAAAAATATTCTTTTTCTAACGCCAAGCCTGCTGTATTTGTAGGGGAAGACATGCATGGATCGGGCTGAAATTCAATAGAAGAATCTCTAGGCCATGACGAAGCCACCGAAGAATTTTTAGGCTCATTAGGGCCTATAGTAGATTTCATAACTGATCCTTATTCTGGTGTCCAATTGGGATGTGATCCCTCTAGGGGGTTCCCGTGATTTTAGCTACTTTCCCTCCAAATTTCGTGCTATTTCGACTTACGGCTTGTGAGATATAGTGTTTTCCGTGAAGTGGAGTTGCACACATTTTGATTTTAACTGGCCCCTTAGAAGGGATAGAAGCCGATCCATCCAAACCCCTCCAAATCACATGTCATCCTTAAGGGAGCTTCTACATGTTATATTATATATAGCCTCGAAATTTAATGCCAATTAGATTAGCAGAACTCGAGTTATTAATTGATCTTTGTTGCAATATGGTGCGAAGACTGATTATATCTGATCCCTATGGATGGATAGGAGCTAATCCCTGCAACTTGCTCCAAATAATGTACGATCCGTATGGGGTGTTCTACATGTTGTAGTTAGCTTGTGCTCCAAGTTTCAAGTCAATTGTTTGTGTAGATGTTGAGATATTGATTGTTTTCCACTGAGTTATACTTGCTCGGCATAAAATATGCCAACCGATTTTATACCGATCCCTTTTATACCGGTCCCTTTTTTCACCATCCCCTTTATATAAATCCCTTTTATATCGATCTCTTTTTTAGGTGAAGTAATTTGCCCAAAACCTGAGTATACAAACTCCAAACGACCTAAAATTTGAAACGTAGTCTTGTGGGGCCTTCCTTGTCATTTTATATCGGTCTCACCTTATTTAGGACAAAAAAATGGGGGCATACTGATCCTCTATGGGAAAGGATATGCACCTATCCCCTACTTGGGGGAGGTACTAATCCGTAACTGGAGAGTCTATCCCTCTGTCTCGATCGATCGTCGCTTCATATCATTCCCTGCACTTGATTTCTAGGTCTTATAATCATAGCTCTAGGCTACTGGCCTTGATGATCGTAGAGTCTGTCGGGTTAAATTCACTTGTCTACTGCCTTGGCAAAAGGTGAGTTAATACTTTTCCCCCTAAAACATGGCTTGCGATTGAAAGGCGTGTCTAGAATTTCCATAAATCCAAAATATGAAATCCACAATCGATTGATAATTATGTTTTCAATCCATAATCTAATCCATATCCACGGTCTCTATGGATCATTCTATCCGAATCTGCATCCATCCAAAGCCAAATCCATTTTTGTTCAAATCTAATAACCAAATCCACGACCTCTCCAGGTTGTTATCCTGATCCAAATCCTTGATTTTGTCGAATCCTTGTCGAGCACAATCCATACTTGACTACCTTAGTTGGCCGATCCAGTGCATTTGAGTGAAGCAACCTACTAGTTGCTAGGCATGGTCCATACTCGATGACCTTGATCTCTCTGAATCCTTTCCGAGCACAATCCATACTTAACGACCTAAGTAGGTCGATCCATCGCATTCGATCGAAGCGACCTACCCCTTGCCAAGCATAGTCCATACCCGACGACCTGTTGGGTTTTAATCTTCGACCTCGATACCCTGTTGAGGACTTAATCCATGATGTACGAGTCCATTTTGTCATGTTTGCTCAATGAAAAGACCTGTACCTTGTGATTGTTATCCTGTTTCTTCAGATGGGACCACAACTGTGACCTCTGTAATATATTACATTGATCCATTTAAATATTTCTAAGTCCATTTGCCAAAATATAAAATAAGAGTTCGTACAACCAATAAACCAGAGTTCAAATAGAAATAGAAAAAATAAGAGTTCGAAGCAAACAAGAAAAAAACAAATTTCACAAACCAAGTACTACGGACTATCATCATATCAGAGCATGCCTGGGGACCATCCTCGATCCCATACATGTGAAAATGATTTAGCCATCCTACTATGGAGTTTGTTGCTTATTCCATGCCATCTCCATCAATTGATGGTGAGTTAATGATAATTCCTTGATCTAGTGGCATTTTCATTCGAGATGGACGGTGGTTAATCCTGTTCCATCGTCGAAGCCCGAGTTCTTGCGTATTGTTGTATCTGACCATTCCTCACATGTTCCTCAATTGTATTCTTCAAATGCATGCATTCATTTGTATTGTGCACATCCAGCTCATGGGATAAGCAGTGCTTTCCTGATGTCCACTCACGTTCAATGGGTTCCCTCCTTGCCGACCTTCGATATGAAAGGCGTCTTTGAGTATCTAGGTACATCCATTCTAGGGTTTAATTCAATTGTAAAAGAAGAGAATTCGGTTCCTCCCCTCCGTCGCTTCGATCCATCAAAGCAATTATCGATGTTCCCTTTACCCTTGTTCTTCCCTAAGCATTCACCGGGCAGTTCTCCATCCCGTATAGTATTAATTCCATTGCCTCTCTATCATCTTTCGCATCTTCTTATTGCAGAAACCTTTCTGCTTCATGGTAGAATTCTTTGAGATCCATCGGTGGATCCCGTATCAGTGATATCCTAGCATCTGAATTATCTGCAACTCCTGACACTACCTCCATCAAAACCATCAATGGGTCTGGTCGATCCACCGAAAGAACTGCCGCATTGAACCAGGTTAAGAAATTCTTGAGTGATTCTCCCACCACTGCTTTACTGATGTCCATGTCATCACATTCTTGGGTCTCGTAATGTAAACCCGAAATAGCTTCATAAATCTTTCGACCAATTCCGTCCATGTGCTACTAGAACTGCTTTCTAGCTGTCTAAACCTTAATGCGGCTATATCCGTTAAGTACAGAGGGATGCATCATTCCAAGACTTCTTTCGATGCCCCCAAGTACTTCCATGTACCGTATATACCTTATTATATGCATAGTCAGATCTGACTTTCCATCATAAACTGCCATTGTAGGTAGTTTGAATTTTGGAAGATTCCTAGAATTCCTAATATTAGTAATGAAGGATCATCTATATACATCCTCCAGATCCTTTTTTACCAGTCCTCCATGCATGGCTTGCCTAATCATCTCTATGAACTCGACATTGCCTTCTAGTGGTAGTCTCCTATCATTATGCCCAAGCAACCCCCAAGTCTACTAGGGAATTCTAGAACGTATTCCCCTGGAAAAGCATTCAAATTTCGATTTGCACCAAGCTCCAAGTGATTGATCGTAGGTCCTCCAACATCGCGATCAACCAAACCCAGAAGCATTCCCCTACCTTTGGGGATTGGTGTCGATCCCTCTACGGGGTTCCCTTTAAGATGGTCGGGAACTACCGCGGCTACTCTGTTCCATTCCTTTGTTCATTGGCTCCATTTTCATGTTCCCGGTTCTGATTTCCTGCAATTCTTGCTACTTCAACTCCTTGATGTAAGTTGTAATTAGCTCCTGCTACTCTATTCCCTTGATTCGACGCTCCAGCTTGTCCAATCTGCCGGAGTTAATTCTACATCAACTCCACCTATCTGTTCAACATCCTCTCCTACATAAGATACATCAACGTTTCCATTTCATCCCTTGTGATGCGGATAGATGCTTGATTAGCTCCAGCTCCTCAGGAAGCTCCCTAACTGCCCCCATGGTGACTTCTTTTTGGTAGTACTCTCCTTTGATTGCGTAGCCATTGCTTCCTAGATCTAAGTATCCAAGCTTCTAAATCTAAGATCCTAGCTTCTGAATCCATGAGTGCAAGTCTTCTCAGTGAAAGCACCAAATTATTGGTGTCATAATTGGCCACCAACACCAAGTTGTATGAAAGCACCAACATCCAGTCATAGATCTCAGATAGTATCTAATGTAGAGAATATAATATGAAGAACAAACAAATTAACAATGAAAGCAAGTAAAAAGAAACAAGATTTATAGTGGTCCAACTAACTCTGGCCCACGTCCACTCCATAATAATTCTTTTCATTATACTGTATTTTTTTACAGTTACAATCCGAAATCCAAGAATAAAATTGGCAAAGTGTAGCCTAGGTTGAAGATAAAGAGAAGCAGAAAGAAGATTCTTTTTATGATGCCATGCTTGCTATATTTATATGGGAATACATGCACGGATCGAGCTGAAGTTTCGGCAAATGAGCCTCTAGACGATGACGAGGCCACCCAAGAATTTTCAAGCCCATTGGGGCCCACAATAGGTGTCGGTACTGATCACTATTCTGGTGTCCAAATAGGGTGTGATCCCTCTAGGGGATTCCCTATGATGTTAGCTACCAGCCTTCAAAATTTCCTACCATTTTGACTTACAGTTTGTGACATATCATATTATTCGTGAAGTGGAGTTGCATACATTCTTATTTCAGCCGACCCCTTTGGAGGGATAAAGGCCGATCCCCTAAAACTCCTTCAAATGAATTGTAATCCCTTGTGGAGCTTTTTCATGTTATATTATATATAGCCTCAAAGTTTCATGCCAATTGGGTTAGTCTTACTCGAGTTATTGATCGATCTTTGTTGCACTATTGTACGACGGTTGATTATAGTAGATCCCTATAGAGGGATAGTAGTCGATCCCTCCAACTTGCCTTAAACAATGTGCAATTTCTATAGGGTTTCCACATGTTGTAGTTAGCTTATGCTCCAAGTTTCATGTCAATTGGATGTGAAAATGTTGAGAAATTGATTGTTTTCCATTCTGTTGTACTTGCTTGGCTGAAATATGCCAACCCCTTTTATATCGATCTCTTTTACACCAATCTATTTTTGTACGATCCCTTTTATAATGATCCCTTTTTTAGCTAAAGTAATTTTCCCATAACTTGAGCATACAAAGTTCAAATGACTTGAAATTTGAAATGTAGCCTCACAAGGCCTTCCTTGTCACTTTGTACCGGTCTCACCTAGTTTGGGACAAAAGTTGAGGATATAAACTGATCCTCTAGGGGAAGTGATAGGCATTGATTCCTTGCCTGAGGGATGTACTAATCCGTACTTAGAATACGTTGGAGAGTCTATCCCTTGGTCTGGGTTGATCGTTGCTTCATATCATTACCTGCACTTGATTTCTGGGCCTCACAATCATCGGTTTGGGCTACCGGCCTTGATAAGCTTGGAGCCTTTTGAGTTAAATCCATTTTCCTATTGCCTTTGCAAAAGGGGGGTTAATAGTCCTAAAATGGAGAAGTATAAATAATGATTTATAATAGAATGTCTGCACATAACAACTAAAGTATCTCGAAGCTAGTGGGAGCGATATAGAGTTTGTGGGTTTTGGATATGATCCAAGAAATGTTATAAAAGTGTCAACTTTTATCCATCAGAATTAAATAAGTAATCTGATAGAAATATCGAATAATTTGATTTTCATTCGAAATGCAAAGAAAGCATGTATCTGTAAGAAAGAACCATTAAAAGGTACATAGATGTTTCTAGACTATAAGTAAACAACATACTACTGACTGTTAACGATGTGCTTGTATTAAAATCAGTAATACTTTGGTTGTTTAATACTCAATATTGGAATTGTAAATTATATCTTTTATAGTAAGTATAAAGGATATTGCAAATGTACCAAATGATATGAAAACACACCTTACTAAAATGTTTAATAAGAATATGTGAAATGGATTCCTTATGCTTCAACAATAGGAATTATCTTACATGTTGTATTATTTACTTTATCATAATTCATTTATATATTTGATACATGAAGCAAATATAAAATTCAAACTAGGATCACTAAATGGTAGTTTAGTGTATTCTTGAGTATTTACAAAATATTAGAGAATTGTTTATAGAAACAATAAACTCCTTATAATGGAGTTTATGAATTCAAACTTCGTGAGTGATATAAAGTGTAATATGTCGATGTAAAATTCATGTTCAAAAATTAATTAAGAACCTTTAAGTTGGAAAATTTTCGAATAAAACATTGCGGCTAATTCAATGAAAAGGACAAGTATACATCGCCTTGAATAGTGTAATGATAAAAGCAATGTATAAATATAAGTGAAAAAGATTATAACTGAGCTAGGCATGATTCTAAGTATTAACAAACTAATCATTATTATATGATAACGATAGTAAGAGCTCACCAAAAGTGGAGAAACATACTCTCTCTAAGGATGATAAAGGTAGTTTATCGGCATTAGAAAGAGCTGATTGACATAGTAGATAATTAAACAATATAGAAAATCCATTCATGAAGGGTCTAATTCGATCAATTCTCATCTTCTTGATCGAAAGGATGTGGTTTAGATTCCATAATTGGCCTCGTGTGTGAGTGGAAGATTGACAGAGTTAGGGATGTTACACCTAAAATTCCAGGGATAGGTTAATAGACAAGAAGCCACCTTGTGCAATTGGAAGTCATCGCGTCCTATTTTAGGGGACTTCATATGTTAATAGAAGCCATCTTTGGCAAATAAGAGCCATCACAATAAATCTTGAAGTGATCACTCGATAAGACAACAAGGTGTCATGAGTAATCCTACAAAGTCTGCATGGTCCCTCTACAGGTAACAAAGCAAAGTAATCAAGCCACCGCATGCAAATGAAGCAAATAAACAGATACCTAAATAAAGAGTATGGTGGGATATTTCATAGGCCATCGCTAAGAATCTCTATAAACACTAGGAAGCGTTCCTTCGAAGCTGTTGCAAAGAGTTTAGTAAGCCCATCAAGACGGCTCATAAAATTTTCCATAATTAGCCTTGTAAAGCTCTCACAAAGTGTTTAATAAGGAAATGTGATTGAGTTATCATGGATAGTTGAACATAGGCATCACCCATAATCTTCAAACGGTAAACAAAAGCTATCGGCTCGCTAAAGGATTTCATAAGGCAATCATGGTAAAAAGCATTAATAGCACTTGAGAGAAAACATAATAGAGCCATCGTGAAAAGTCATCGCGTATCATCCTCAAGCATTCAGGCAAAGCCATCTCCCTGAGTCCCTAAAGACCGGTGAGTACTATCCTCAAAGACAAAGCGATTACCAAGAGTTTCTAAAGGCATTCGTGTGTTATTCTCAAGCACTAAGGCAAAGCCATCGCTAAAAATTCCGTAAAGCCATCACGAATAGCCGCCGCGGAATGTTTCCATAAACTAGAAGTAGAAGGTCATCACAACAGATCACTAAACCAATCATTGGAAAACCATCAGGAACAAACTAAATGAAGTTTTCACGGTATATATGAGCTATCGCACGGTAAAATTACAAGTTGAGATAAGAACAAGAAGTTATCACGAATGATTCTTAAATCCATCGTATGTTAATCTCCTCGCGATGCCAACTTTACCTTATGAACATCGCATCCACCATTCACCCATTCTAGGAGACACATAACACCAATCCAATAGTTGGAATCTTCTATAAATACAGGGATAACCCGCACCCCCCAAACAAAAAAGGAGGGATTTTCTATTTTTATCTTCTTTTACATTTTCATTTTTTCCACCTTATATAAAAATGCTTTAGTGGAAAGCTCTAATGGCCGACCACACCATATACGATTTGTAATTTTGTGTAAAAGGACTTAGGCAATAAAAAAAATAGCATAATAACGTCTCAAGAATGCAAGACTACCATCCAATAACTTGTAACCAACATATTTCACAAGGTATGTAATCCTACTCAAATATTTTAAGCTATCTTGACCTAATTTGATTTCTAACAGTATAGCAACATCCACCTTAATAGACCAGAATTTTGGCTAAATCGAAACCCAAGTCCATTAGGGCATGAATCGTCGGTTTTGGTAACTTGTAATAAACAAAAGTGTATCAAATAACGGTTAATATAAACTCAGAACAGAATAGAAAAGTATAATAGAGCATATATATCGGCTAAGGCAACTATCTTGGAATCAATAATATTCCTTGGATAATTAGTCGCTATGCCAGTGTCGAGCATGAAAGGGAAGACTCCACTATATGTAGTTCTCGTCTTACATAAGTAGCATGTCCCTCTAAATATATAATGTGGGTTGTAATGAGGAGGGGGTCAGAACAATGTTCTATTACTGGAAAATAACACAATTTACCCATAACATTAATTTATGCCAATTTATTTCCATTTAAGTGTTTGTCTATTATTCATAACTAATCCGTTCAATCCTATATGCACGTACGATATGTCCAACCTTCTTTGAGGTATAACTATATATATATATACATGTATGTATGTATGTGTGTGTGTACGTATACATATATATCTAAACCGTATAATATCCAAAAACCCTGGCCACTTAATACTTCTTAAATATTGAGGAGGCTGGCCCAATGGTCATTTAGTACCTCAACCATGATGACGACCCACTGCAACGTAAAAGCTAGTCAGTCGGTCCAAATTACAGAGATCGATGATGTGATGATCCACCTTCCTTACTACTAAAGATGACACAAAATAAATCCTCGGTATTTTTGTGCTGATCACTTAGTCATCCGAAAGACAGGTCATTCGGGGTAACTGAAAGATAGATAGAACAAAAGAAAACTAACAACACAGAATCTCAGAATGCAATGGAATAATATATATATATATATATATATATATATATATATATAACATAATATTTACAATTCATTTCAAAAATAGTAATTCAGAGTCAAATTCTATCTAGGACGGCTATAACAGCATGTCCCTACTTACTGATACAATATACATATAATACAGCGGAAATAAGGAAATAATTGGCTATCGACGAAGCCACCTACTCTAAGCTCCTCCAAAATAAATCTGCAGAGGACCTAAACTACTTGGTTGCCCATTCAAATTTGAGTACCCAAGAGTTTAGGAAAATAGAAAATAAACTTCGGGTCAAACATGGGTCTAGTGTGAGTAAAGCATATATTTAACTTTACATAAATCCTTCAACACAGGTATCTCGCAAGACCACACTGCATATAAAAATGATAAGTTTTTACCTTTCGTTAACCAAAACACTTTTATATCAAAGCTCTTGATATTATCATAATGTTCAAGGTTTAAGATACTTCATACTCGAGTAGCTATGATGCATGTGCATGACAATAATAATATTTATAGACACAAAAAAACTGCAAGCTCATGTTAAAGAAATGGATTTCCAACTAATGGAAAGGTGTAACATCCCCTATCTGGAGGCCCGAAGCTAAGCGCTACAGATGTTGCAGTCATCCACAGTAGTAACTTTCGGTTACAAAATACGGTAATATTAGCGGTATTCATAATATCAAATACACATGAATATGACATAAAATTGACACAAATTCCAAAACAGCTTTTCTGATTACATTTCAAATCAATATTTCATATTCAAATATATATTCCCAAATAACTTCCAGGTTTTGACCAAATATAATTATTACAAATTACACCTAGAGTGGCATATGAAGATGCCTCCCTGGATGACCAAATCACTAAATAGACATATCTGTCATAAATACATCATAGTAGAAACAAAACTAAATAGCCCCTACATAGCTAACTTTTCCTTCTACACATCTTAGAAAGCTTATTCGTCCAACATACTAAACCTGAAGAACCTCAACTCTCAACCTACTTAAATTAAATTTTGAGCACGCAAGAGTTAAAGGGGGAAACCTAAATTTCGAGTAAGACATAAAGCCTGGTGTGAATAATATTATTACATCTCGGTTGCTGATATTAAGCGAGAACACGTTGCTTAGCGGAACGGGTTTCCCCTCACTAATATCCCTCTAAAAAGAAAATCTTTTGCAAATCAGAATCGTGCAATCAAACTGGTTATAAAAATAATAGCAAGTACATATATGCATAAAATCAGGAAATCAATGGACATCTATCCACACTATAGTTTTGTTTGGCTACTATTAACCATTGGCTGACTCGGGCCTACCAGACATACTCAATAATCTAACTTCTATTGGACATAATACTAGGTTGACAGCCCTTAACCTTCTTTTCTAGGGTCAACTGAACCTAATGGTTTTATGGGCTCATCAATCTTTACTTTGTACATTCCCTTCTGTATGTAACCTTTATTTAGTCCCACCAGTGACAAGCCCTACGCACTGGAATTTTTGACTTATTTTAGCTAGGGGCTAAAAGCAAGATTATAGGGCGCGACCCTACACAAGTCCCATCCAGTGTACTAATATCTGAGTCATAAACTTAGGGTTAGCTACATTATTCATGTTTCATTTTCCATCTTAGGGTTAACTGCCCTATTAAAAATCATTTCCTTGTAAATAATCTTTATAAATGATTTTCCCATGAAATCATACTTTTATAAAACAAGGAAATCGTATACTTTGCTTTACAAAAAACACTTATGCCATGAAATATGTACTTACATAAAATAGTGTTGATGAAACCTTATCAATGGGTTTATCTATCTACTCCAAGTAAGTTAAAACCCCTTTTTAACTTAAAAGATTGTAGGCCATAAAGCCAAACAATACCTTTAAAACCTCTGTTTAAACCTTAAACATCCCTTTCAAAATTGTTGAGGATGATCCTTTTGAAAGCTTTACTAAAACCTTAGACATCCTCTTTTAAACCATTTAAAATTTCCTTTTGGAACCATTGAAAACCTTCCATTCAAATTCTCAAAATAAACCTTTTGAAAACATTAAAATCCTTCACTTAAAACGTTCCATTTGAAGTATTGGGTTCAAATAAAAGTTTATGGGAGCATGACTTCAAAACCATTCGCAACCATTCCTTTCAAAACCTTTTAGGGTTTAACTTTTATTGTATTTAAGGGTCGCAAAGAACTGGGGCGAAAGCATTGCTTTCGAAAGCATTGGTCCTAAGTAAAAGAAAGAGGATGGTTTTGGAACCAACCATTATGAAAGCATTAAGAAGCAGCTTCAAAGTAAGAAGGCGAAAGCACTCTTTCAAAAACATTGTTTAAAGGCTATAAAGGATAACTAGTTCAAAAGGTAGAATGTGGAAGCTAGGTTTCGAATATGTTCAAAGCTATCCTTTCGAAAGCTTCTTTTAAAACAAAAGGCCGGAATCCTTTTGAAGGCTCCTATTCTAAACCAAAGGCAAATTGATTAAGTCAAAGGTCAGTATAACCCCTTTGAAAGCATCCTTTATAAAAAGAATTAGTTATAATTTAATGAGAGTTGCTTCTACCTCTTCGAAAACTTGGTTCTGATGATGTACCTTTCGCCTTTCTCCAATTCATTTCGGATCAGTTGCTTGATACCATGTGCATTGGTTTCGATTTGGTCATGGGCGAAGGTATGATGTCGAAAGCTTGCGGATGGAAGCAGCGAATTAGTAAATTTTTTAAAAAAAATTATAGCCTTTTAAAGTAATTACTTTTCAATCAATTTGCCTTATTTGTCAAAATACAATTGGTTGCCCATTTCTTTTCAAAATTTTGTTTTCTAAAAGTGCCGTTGAATTCATGAATTAGCGATTAAAACATTAGCAAAGAAGCCCTTCTCCTTGATAAAACATATAAAACATTTAAATCTCATACCTTAAATAATTCTATATCTGTAGTAAAATACTTAGGAAAATTTAACAAAAATTTTCGTAACATACTTCTAATATGTTTCTAACATATTCAAATTGCAGACCCAAAATCGATATATAATTGTCGTGATTAATTTAAACCTAATTTTAACTATTTTCTTTTATAGAAAATTCATAATAAATCATAGTAACTTAGAAAATTATGAAACTTGAAACCCACTCCATAATTAATGTTTTCAACCATATATCAAAAACACGAGTCATTTGGATGCCATTTAATAGGTTTTTCAAATCAAACTTATCATAAAATTTATATGAAGCAACATAAGTCATTAGCAAGCATATATATCCATTTAAACAATCATATTATGACATATTATTAGGAAAATCAATTCGGATCTTAACTAGAAACCGAAATCAATAAAAATGTATTGTAAATATATTATTCACCTTAGCTTGTTGTTAAGAAGGTTGAGAATTGTTCTTTGCTCAATTCCTTCAGCTTTCTACTTGATTCCTAGCTTTTCATTCTTTGGTTTCTCTTAACGATGGTCAGTCGGGCTTATATTTATTTTGGTTTTGTTGATAAATGTTGTAAATGGACGAGAACTGAAGAATATAAGGGTTTAGGGTACAAGGATAAGGACGATTTCTATTTTCCCCTTATCGTATTCCTTCTACTTATTTATTTTCTATTTCCTTATGTTTATACATTCAATAAGGCACTACTACCTTATGATTATACAAATCGCAATCCCTTGACTGACTATATTATTTTATTTTATTTATCTAACTAAAAGTCCAAAATAATGTCATAAAAATTAAGGTCATTATAGACTTCCCTCCTTAAATAATTTCACCCTTGAAATTACAATAAGGTACATAATAATAAAACACAAACGTAATACCCTGAAATAAGTCAAGATAAGCATCTCTAATCCTGCTCTCAGTTTCCCAAGTATAATCTCTCTCCTCGTCACTCCATTATACTTTGACTAATCGAACTTTCTTGTACCTTAGTCTCTTCTCATCCCTCATGACTACACGAACTGGTTTTCTAACTATAGCCAAATCTTGTTCCACTACCGAATCATCTAACACAGTCGGTGCAAAAGTATTTTTTGGATCTCGAATATAATTTCTTAGATGAGAAACATGAAAGACATTGTAGACTCTTGCCAAACTATTCGGTAACTCTACTCTATATGTGAATTTCTCGATTCTTTCTACAACAAGAAATGGTCCAACAAATCTTGGTGCGAATTTTCTTGATTTTCCTAATCTGATTACACCTTTTACCGATGACACCTTAATGAAAAAATGATCTCCAACTGAGAACTCTAAGTCTTTCTGTATTTTATCAACATAACTCTTCTACCGAGATTGAGCTTCCTTCATTGTAGCTCGAATTAACTCAATCTTTTTTGCAGCTTCTTTAACCAAATTTGGACCAAGAATTAACCTATCCCTGGTCTATAACCAACAAACGGGGGATTTGCATGGCCTTTCATACAAAGCTTCAAACAGTGTCGTCCCTATACTAATATGATAATCGTTGTTATATGAAAACTCGGCTAAGTGTAGATGGTCTTCCCATGATCCCCAAATTCTAGTACACAAGCTCTTAACAAATCTTCTAAGACTTTGTTAACTCTTTCTGTTTGTCCATCTATTTAGCAATGGTAAGCGATACTCATCTTGAGCTTGGTACCTACAGTCTCCTGTAGACTCTTTCAAAACTTGCTAGTTAATAAGGAATCTTTATCACTTACCGTACTATGAGGAATTCGATGCATTCTAACTATATTCCGCATGAATAAGTTAGTTAAATCTGTTGTTGCCTGGTCTACTTAACTGCGATGAAATGGGAACTCTTTGTCAATCTATCCACTATAACCCATATACTTTCATTTCCTCGATTCGACCTTGGCAATCCAACTATAAAATCCATTGAGATAGAATCCTATTTCCGGACTAGAACATCTAAAGGATGAAGTAAACCTCTTGGTTTCTGATGTTCGGCTTTTACCCATTGACAGTTTAAGAACTGCTTCACTCATAAGCCAACAATCTTTTCATACCTTCCTAGAAGAAATTTATTTTCATGTCCTGGTACATCTTAGTTCCTCCTGGAAGAGTGGTGAACTTGGAACGATGGCATTCTCTAAGAACTTCGTTCATATTGTTCCCCACATTCGAAACACACAGTCTTTCTTTCTTTCTTAACCACCTATTTTGGTCAAGACTGAAACCGTTCAAATCATCGCTCTCCATCCCATTCCTTAGTTTTCTGATCCGTTCAGCTAATAATGGATCCTTCCTTTTCTTAGAAGCAATCCTTTCGATCATCACTGGTCGAACTTCTAAACATGACAACGTAGCAGTTTCCTTACTAGAACTAGCTCCAGGTCTCCACTGTATTCTGCATGTAGTCAATACTTCTAAATCTTTCCACTCAGCTATCATTGCGAATACTACATTTTGATGTTTCCTGCTAAGTGCATCCACAACCTTATTACCTTTCCTCGGTGTGTACCCAATTCCAAAGTCATAAGCGGCTAAAAGCTCTAACCACCTCTGTTGTCTCATATTCAACTACTTTTGAGAGAATAAATACCTCAGTGACTTATGATCCTTATATAACTTGAATCTTTCTCCCAAAAGGAAATGTATCCACACCTTCAATGCAAAAATTACTAAAGCTAATTCCAAATTATGAATTGGATATCTAACTTCATGCGGTCTTAGCTATCGCGAAGCACAGGCAATCACTTTCCTTTTTGCATTAACATAGCTCCTTACCCTGTCCCACAAGCATACGTGTACACTACTAAGTCTTGTTTCCCCTTTGGAACAACTAAAATAGAAGCATTCATCACTAAGTGTTTCGATTTCTAGAATACCTCCTCACACTTACCAGTCCAAACAAACTTCACATCTTTCCACGTTAACTTAGTCATCGGTGCCACTATCCACGAGAAATCCTTAATGAATCTCCGAAATAAGCAGTTAATCCAAGAAAACCTTTTATCCCAGTAACTATCTCGGGTACTTTCCATTATTCAACGCCTCGATTTTAGCTGGATCTACGGACAACCCTTTCTTTGAGACTACATGACCAAATAACTTCACTTCCTTCTTCCAAAAATGACACTTCGAAAATTTCTCTTTCAGTTGATTCCGCCTCAATGTCTCAAGCACCACTCTAAGATGAACTTCGTGTTCTCTTTCATCTTTAGAGTATATC
The DNA here is from genome assembly GCA_030765085.1 of Allium cepa. NCBI lineage: Eukaryota > Viridiplantae > Streptophyta > Magnoliopsida > Asparagales > Amaryllidaceae > Allium > Allium cepa. Next base: position 907,768,895 of record CM060937.1, read on the forward strand.
AAAATGGCATCTATGAAAACTAACACGAATCTTTCCAGATGCTCTTGGAAGATCCTGTTCATCAAGTCCATGAAAAATGCCGGTGCATTAGTTAGTCCGAACGGCATCACTAACCATTCGTACGATCCGTATCTTTTCTAAACATTGTCAAAGGAAAATTATCTCTAGCCACTCTAAGTTGATGGAACCCTGTTGCAAAATTCTACTGAGAAAATAGTTTGGCTACACTCAGCTGATCGATAAAATCGTCAATTCTATGTAACAAATATCGTTTCTTTATCGTCTTCTCATTCAACTTACGATAATCGATACACAATCTTAACGGTCCGTCCAGTTTCTTTACAAACACTATGGTTGCTCCACAACGAGGACTACTTGGTCTGCTAAAGATCTTACTCTAAAAGTCCACCAACTACACCTTTAACCCCTACATCTATGTAAGTGTCATTATACTTAGCGGTGTACTCGGCGGTTCTGCTCCTAGTACTAAATTTTATCTGAAACTCAATGGCTCGTTTCGACGATAGTTCTACTATAGGCTCAATGACGTCTACGAATTCTCTAACAACGAAAACTTGGTACAACTCATCTTCTTCCTCCATAAGACCCAACAAAGCATTTATCCAATAACTAGGGTTTTATACTGAGTATATAATCCAATCACTACAACTAAGGTGTCTAGGTCATATTTTCCTATCATGGAAAAATATGCTAGCATCATATTTACTCAACTGATCCATACCTAAAATAATTCTAAACCCTACGGAATCAAGTACATGCAAACACAAGAAAATGTATAACCTAACAATTCAAACTCTAAGTGGTCACATCTCATCCCAAGAGTCGCATACCTCATATCAGATTTGCAACCCTTAAGGAAGTAACTAAATACGAGGGTTCTAGATTAAGCTTATCTACCAAACAATGAGATATTAAAGAATGCGTTGCACCAGTATCAAATATAACTCTAAATGACACAACATGAATCAAAAGCATACCTCCCAACAAAGCTTTTCCTTTCTCCTCAGCTGTTGGTTTAGAGACAACTGGTTCCAATGCAAATATCTTGCATTTTCTGTCCTTGGCTGCCTCTTTGCACTGATCTTATAATATTGTATTTGATCACAGTTAAAGCATCCAACCTCTTTCTTATCATCGGTCGTCTTCCCTTTTCCTATCCGACACTCGTGAACATAGTGTCCCTTCTTGTTGCACTTATAGCAAACTACATTGGCTTTCTTTTTCTTAGATGCTCCTCCTTTCTAAGCGTCCTTCCTATGGAAAAACTTCTTCTTCTGGTTCCACCCACTTTGAGCTTCCCCTGCTTTTTTACCATTATGAAAATCAAGCAACTTCTTCTGCCTCAAAGCCATCTCAACAACTACACGGATCCCTGATATGTGGCAAAGTCGCTTTAGCTAGTTCTGGTTTCAGTCCGCGGATGAACTACTCGTTCCTTTTGATAATCGTATTTACTGTAGCATCCGTATCTCGATAGCTCTTCAAATCTAGTTGCATACACAAGCACCATCATGTTCCCCTGCTCCAACTCCATAAATTTTCTGAGTAAAGCTGACCTAGAAATCTCTGACATGAATCTTTCCTCAAACCTACTTCTAAATTCAGCCCAAGTCATGTTCTCCTTATTGACTCCTACGATAACATTGTTCCACCAATACGGTGCTACTCCTTGCAACTGTCTAGAAGAAAGCCTCCTATTCCGCTCATCATTAAGCCCTAAATCGAAAAGGATCCTCTCACAATGAAATAACCAATTCTCCACTTCATTTGCATCATCAGTCCTGATAAACGGCTTTCCTCCAAGCGTGGCATAGTCTCTTCTCAAGATTGCATTGTTATTGACCACCTGAGCTCCCTGATTTACCCCTTCAACATTTCCTCCGACTAATCCTACAACAACTTTAGCCTGCATCATATTAACGAAGAATTGATACATAGCTCCTATATCAGCTTGTGGCACTTTAGCACCTACAATGGCATTTGCATTTAAATTAGCGTTTACCGATTGAGCTGGGTTTCTCCTACTGGGTCGATCGTTTCCGTTGGTTGTGGTGCTTCCTCCACCAATGTTAACTCGTCCAGTCCTAGCATCCATATCTTACGTCCTTAAAGTATGCATCTGAGCCTTTGCAAGATACAAATGAATAGCCTAAGAAAGATGGAGAATAGAGATAAAGCATATACTTATATATAGCAAATACAAGTACGTTACTATAGCGTTATCCCATATCCTATTTCTCTAATTCTTTAGGATTATGGTTTCAAAATAATATTTAAGTTTGAAATTTCCTTTTAAGTTTTCATAAGCCAATGCCTTGATACAAAGTTGTAACATCCCTTATCTTGAGGCCCGAATCAAAGTGCTACATATGTTGCAGTCATCCATAATGTTAACTTCCAGTGATAAAATACGGTAATGTTAATGGTATTCATAATATAAGAAGCACATGAATATGAAACAAAATTGACATGGATTCCAAAATAGCTTTTCTAATTATATTTCAAATCAATATTTTGATATTCAGATATATGGTCCCAAACGACTCCCTGGTTTCGATCAAATATAATTATTATAAAGTAAGCCAAGAGAGACATATGAAGATGCCCCCTTGGATGATCAGAGTAATAAATATACATACCAATCATAAATAAATTAAAACAGAAATAAAACTAAATAGCTCCTTCATAGCTAACATTGCATCATGCACGTCTTCGGAAGCTTATTTGTCCAACCTACTAAACCTGATAAACCTTAACTCTCAACCTACTCAAATTAACTTTCGAGCAACACAAGAGTTTAAGGGGAAAACATAAACATCGAGTCAGACATAAAGCCTCATGTGCATAATACTACTACATCTCGGTTTACTGATATTAAGTGAGACCATGCAGCTAGGTGGAATGGGTTTTCTCTCATTGATATCCCTTTAAAAAGCTATCTTTTGCAAATCAGAATCCTACAATCAGCTGATTATAACAATAATAGTAAGTACATATATGCATAAAATTAGGAAATCAATGGACTATCTATCCACACTATAGTTTTGTTGGCTAACTATTAACGATTGGCCGACTCGGGCCTACCAGACATACTTAATAATCTAACTTATGTTAGATATAATAATGGGTTGACTGCCCTTAACCTTCTTTTCAAGGGACAATTGTACTAATGGTTTTACGGGATCACCAAGAACCTATCTTTACTTTGTACATTCCCTTCTCTGTATAACCTTAATTTAGTTCCACCTGTGACAAGCCGTACAAGCTAGAATTTTGAACTTATTTTAGCTAAGGGCTAATAACTAAAGTACAGGGCGCGGCTATACACCATTCCCATCTGGTGTTCAAATATCTGAGTCATAAACTTAGGTTTAACTATCCTAATCATGTTTCATTTCATGTCTTAGGGTTAACTTCCATGTTAAAACTTCATTTCCGTGTAAATAATCTTTATAAATGATTAACCCCTGAAATCATACTTTTTAAAACCAGGGAAATCATATACTTTGCCTTACTCAAAACACTTATGCCATGATGTATATACTATACATAAAATAGTGTTGATGGAACCTTATCAATGGGGTTATCCATCTATTCCAAGTATGTTAAAAACCCTTTTTAACTTAAAATATTTTACGCCATAAAGCCAAAAAATACCTTCAAAACCTCTGTTTAAACTTTAAATAGTACCTTTCGAAATCATTGAGAATAACCCTTTCGAAAGCTATACTAAAACCGTAGAGGTCCTCTTTTAAACCATTTAAACTTGCCTTTTGAAAGAATTGAAACCTTCCATTCAAATTCTGGAAATAAACCTTTCGAAAAACATTGAAATCCTTCACTTAAAATGTTCCTTTCGAAAGTATTGGGTTCAAGTAAAAGTTTGTGGAACCATGACTTTGAAACCATTTAAAATCATTCCTTTCGAAATCTTTTGGGTTTAACTTTAATTATAACCAAGGGTCGTAAAGAAATAGGGCAAAGCATTGCTTTCCACAACACCAAAAAGGTTTATTTGTAACGAATATAGTCGTTACAAATGAAATTTATAACAGATATAGTCGTGAGCGGTACAGGCATGAGGAAATTCGTTAAAATATTTATAACGGCCTCTACCCGTTATTAGATATATCACTTACCAATGGACTTTGTCGTTAGAAATCTAAATTTTGTAACGAAATAGGTTGTTATTATTTGCATCGGTTTGTAACGGGTATTTTCCGTTACTTAGTTTCCCCTTTCATGGTGGAAGAAGGGTTGTCATTCTAAATTATCACGACCTTGTCCGCTACAAATTTCATCATTAGTAACGCACCTGTTCGTTACAAATTTCATTAATAGTAACGACTATGCTCGTTATAAATTTCGTCATTAGTAACGCACTTGTTCGTTACAAATTTCATCAATAGTAACGACTATTGTCGTTATAAATTTCGTCATTAGTAACGCACTTTTTCGTTACAAATTTCATCAATAGTAACGACTATGGTCGTTATAAATTTCGTCATTAGTAACGCACTTTTTCGTAACAAATTTCATCAATAGTAACGACCATGCTCGTTATAAATTTCGTCTTTAGTAACGAATATGTTCGTTACAGCTACCAAACCATGTAGACCTGCATTTTGCTAGCATTTACACTGCATAATTGTCTATTATAATACAGTAGGTACACACATATCAAAAATTACAGAATTTCGATAACAATAAGCAATTACGCATCCAAACATCCAACTTAAATTGCACAAGTTCATCATACATAACTAAAGAGTATGAAATCAAAATATCACAAGTTCTAACACTACTTCAAAATAAATTCTAGATCCTACAAACAACGAACACGACACTCAGGACAAATAACAAAACCTCCGTCAATTATATCAAATAGCTTGTAATTACCGTTTTGTGGTGCTTCATAAATAGGTGCTTCTGGATCAAACACTTTCTCCACCCATACAACTCTTTCCCCATTCATCACGTCTCTATGGTGGCATATTTTCTGTATCCCAAGATGGCCCTTAGCAACCTCTTTCAACTCTTCTGACAATAAGACTACAGATTGCCTATCTCTTGTGGAAGATCCAATAGCACCATTGGATTGAACACCCAAGCTAGCTCCAGGACTATCATGCTGACTGTTGGAAGCAACTTCGTTTCTTGGTGTCGTATTCCCTCCAAACTGATTCATCAATTGTAACAAACTTTGTTGCATACTCATCATAGTCGAATGCATCGATCTAAATTCTTCAGTTAGTCTATTTTGATTGTTCTCCACCTTTGCTTTCCATTTTCTATCTTCATCTTCCTTGAAATTAGCTATTGCTTTTGATGCTTGTGTAAGCTTCACTTGCTTCATAGTCGATGTAGAGCTAATTGCACGACAATAGTTTTTTCTTTTCTCCTTTCCAAACACTTCAGCAATGGGATCATTCTCAAAATCTTCAAAATTTCTACTTTCATTGCTACAATTGACACTAGAGTTTTCCTTTTGTCTTTCCTCTGTCGCTTCAACTAATGCCTGCATAATACCCAAATAAATTATAAACAAAAGTTGAACTTGAAAATATTTTGCATATTGCATATTAAATAAAGCAATACGTAGATTTGCAGGAATATAAGGTTATTTATAACTAGGATTTCCTGGAATAAAGCATATTAAATAAAGCAATACATAGATTTGCAGGAATATTAAATAAGACATGCATTTGAGATTGCTTTCTTTTTCTGGATATTGGTAACATTCATGTCATTTTCAGTTCAATACTTTCAATATACCTAGGATGCAATCAATATACTAAAATGCACTGGTTTCTCCCAGACCACATATGGATGGCATTCCTGCATCATGGGCAAAGCTGCATACATTATCCCCAGGCTTATCATTGGGTATCTAACAACACGACTTTTATCATGTGTTATACTGGAGATTTATTTACTTATAATTGCTATGATTAATACTTCATGATGATTTGGAGGATTTTTTCACGGTTTCCTTTAAAGAAGCTTAAAATCCTACAACAACAGTGAATAGTGTATATGTCCCATATACCCCCAAATTGGCATATACATGTACATATGCAGGTATATACGTGTGTGTCTATGTTTGTGTGTTGCACAAAAAGACAAACGAGATCTAAAGGATGGGGTATCTAGTTTCTTCCGTTATGTGTATGTGTAATATCTATGTATGTTTTCATGAAATTTTGCAAAAATATTTGAAATAACCAAGTATTCAATGCTTCAAGTGTAAACTATCAAAATATTTTCAATAATTTTGTACTTATATTTTTTCCAAATAGGGCGGTTGTTCAGGTTCTTTGCAGTTACAGCACCCTACCTTTATATGCGATTGTGACACAGGTAAGTAGCACTAATGAATATATCTATTATTCTTTCTATGTACATTTTATTTCTGCTATGTACCAACTTGCGTTTGTTGTATTACGTGAAGATGGGAACATCATTCAAGAAAGAAATATTTGAGCAGCATGTACAAGACGGATTAATAGGCTGGGCTCAGAAGGCGAAGCACCGAAAAGGTGCAAGAAGCATTGTAGGCAGTGTATCGCACAATAATGCAGATTCGAAACCAAGAACATCTGCAGACATTCAAATGCAAGAATTGCTTGAAGGGGACAAGGAACGAGTCTATTTGATGGATGAGGGGAAGGCAGGCATTTCAGAGTCAAAATGACTAAATATTCCTAGTAAACAGATATCAAAATGACCAGAGACTCATGCAACATTCATCAACTTGCCCTCTGACATTCTGCCAACCATGAACAACCTCCCAATATAATCGTAAACCCAAATCGCAACAAAACAATTAGAATGGCCACTGCCACACTGCTGCCTTTCTGCAACAATCACCTCACATCAGTCCATTCACTAACCCAAGCTTCGAACAGGCGGAAAAGTTTTTGGTTTTGACAATCTAACTGGAGTTTACGAAGTTATCGAAATAACGAAGGTAGTTACAGGTTTAAGGGTTTTTATTTTTCTGTCAACCTTTTGAAAAATAATTTTTTTACTCTTATTAAAGATTGGAGTACTGCCTTTATTTATTTATTCTCCAAACTTCCTCATCAACTAAGTATTATGCTATTGAAAATTTGTATTTTTTAATTAGTGATGAAAATACAAACTGTGAACCTCATAGCATTTGTAGATTTCATTGTTCATTGTTCAACTTAATTAATTAGCATTTGTAGATTTCAAACTGCTCCTGTACAAACGTTTTTATTTTTTCATTGCTCAACTTAATTAATTAGCATTTGTAGATTTCAAACCTGATAGTTACTTTTCAACATCAAAATGAAGCATAAACAAGCATTTGAATAGATGTTGAAGTACTTACAAATTATTCGGCAACACATGGAATCACCTTTCCCGTTTTTCTACTTGCATGAGCCACTTTCCATGCCACTGTACGTGTGATCTTCTGTCCTGGATTCTCAGCTGCTTGCATTTGAATAATTTCATAAAGTATATTTTTGTCACTGAAATATTAACCAAAAAAATGTTTTTACATACCAATTCTTCATATAGTCTAAGATAAGGTTTCCTTCCCAATGTATGAGTTAGAGTACTTTTGGCCTTGTTTCCGGAATTTGTCTTGCATTGTTTCATTTTCATGTCACTATATTCGATGTCAACAAACCTCTGCCACCATACTTTATCAATGTCATCAGGATGACTATTAAGTGCAACATGTTAAGGCATGAGTTGTCCATCTTTTTTGAGGAATCTCTGACGTAACGTTGCTTTGAATGTTTGATAACGTTGTGAAAAATTCTTCTCCAATATTGTCTAGCTACCATGGGATCGATATTCAAGTCAAACTCTTTCTGTTGAAAAAAAAAAAATCAAATAACAATGTCAATTTTTACAAATTTTTGGAACATTGAATGTGTGTGGTTTCCACAGTTACGAATAAATAGTTAAATATGTTACGAATAAACAGTTACGTACCATTAGTGCTTTCCACAGGCTATCTTTGAAAACAGCATCTACATCATTCCATCCTTCATAACCAATCGGAATGAGAGAACGAAGCAAAATACCACAACGAGAGGCCCATTTTTTTGCATCACTACCTTTTTCACCTTCTAAGTCCACAATTATTGAGTACTTTTTATTTGGAGGGGGAGGAGGAACATCAACTTCCTCTGCGTCATTTGTATGTAGTGACGTGACATTACAATTGCCTGACATTCTACAATGCAAATAATTTAAAGACGATGTATGCATATTAAAGCATGAAAGAAAATTTGTTGGATAACGGCTCAACCAAGATGGAGAACATAGCAAAAGCTTAATCCATGTTTATTTGTTGTTCATACCAATTCATATTTGTAAAAGGTATCAATTATACACAAAAGGATTAAATCATAACATTAATATGATGCGTTCAAGACAAGTGTAATAACTTCAAAAATATTCAACAATAGAGAAACATACCCAATTGTATAGTAATCAATACAATATTGTAACAAGTAAACAAAATAATTACTGTTCAATCAAGTGTGTCTATTTTGATTCGATACATTTCAACAATGCAGTTAAATTAGGTTGCTCCTTCAAAATAGATTGAAAGCTCATTGGCATCTCATAATCATCTATGCTATCAGTCATGCACTTAGGCGAGTGTTGTACGATGGACCAATTAGGATCATGCATGTCGCTTATGTAAAAGACTTGACTTGCTTCGGACGATAGAATGACGGGCTCGTCATATTCTCCACTACTGCTTTTCAATTTCCTTAGATTCACCATTAACAAATTGGAGTCACTACAAATCTTACAGCTATTTGATTTATCTGCTACATTGATCCAATCACAGTAGAATACTACATGTTGAGATTCATAATAATCAACTTCAATAATCTCTTTGATAACACCATACCACGTAGTATCATCATCCATAGGATTTAAATCTTTCGCATTTGCAACAAATGTTGTAATCGCATTCATGCAAACACCACTATTTTGGGTTGAAAATGTGTTATCATAATGTTGTGGAGAGAATATATAACCCTTGATTCTATACTTAAGATGAGTTCTAGCTTCCCATTGTGGTCCACTAACATAACGCCACAACATTGAATCCATGCTTTTTTCTTCAATTAGCTGTTTAATCCACTGAAATATATTAAACACTATTATTTTTATTATTAAACTACGAACTAGGAAGCAAGTTCGACAAACCTTATTGTGCAACCAATCAATAAATTCAGATTGTACTACCACTTCCGCCTTTGTCTGTAGTCTTTTTTTACCACGTTGAGCATCTTCTAAGGACAACCGATACTCGCTACAAATTATAAGTAACATTCTCAATAAATATAATGTTATACCTTACGAAATGCACAAAAAATACAAACCTATAATAATCGTCTAGATCTGGTATGTCAATTCTGAAAAGTATCCATCTTCGAATCTGCATACGTTGCACACTAGATAACTTGATATTTTTGCCTTCCATAATTGAACATTCGTATATATCATTGTCGTTCTCATCCAAAAATGACGCTTGTATAGAACTATGATTACCCATACGTAGATTTGGCATATATTCCATTGCATATCTAATAGATTATGAAACAAGATATGCTTCGGAAATTGAGCCTTCCACATATCGCTTGTTACTTGGTATGTTCTTACACTCCTTCATAGCTCTAGTCAAGAAACAAAAAAAAGTATTACCTTATATATATATATATATATATATTTAAATATAAAACAAGTAATTTTATAAAGATGTATCGTACCTCTCAAACGGATACATCCATATATAATTAACAGGTCCACAAAGTAGTGCTTGATCAGCTAAATGCAACATTAGATGTATGCTTATATCAAAGAAGTGAGTAGGAAAGTAGTGAACCAACACACATAACGCCTCTGAAATCATATCTTTAGCAGCTTGGACATGCTCTCTAACTAAAACCTTCGAACAAATAATTTTGAAGTATAAACATACTTGCAAAATTGCACGTCTTAAGTCGCGACATTTTGGATAGGCAAGTTGAACCATGATTGGAAGAAAATATTGAAGAATGATATGATAATCATATGATTCTCTAATGCTCAAGCTAGGTGGTTGAACGTTGACTAAATTGCCTATCTTTGTTGAAAAGCATGATGGAAGCTTTGCACCTTTTAAGACTTGGCAGCATTGAATTTTGTAAGTCTTATCAAATGCAAACTTGGAAGATTGTTTCCTATCAAAAAACAAGTTAATAAGATGCTCCGCTACATTCTTTTCAGTATGCATCACATCAATCGTATGCTGCACTTTATGACTACTCCAATACTCTAAGGTAAAAAGAATCGATTTCTTATACCACGCTGGTCTTTCTTCATTGTCATTCTCATTTACAAAATGATCTTCATCACCATCATCAAATTCTTTACGTTTTTTTTTATTTTTACCCGATACATATTTGATATGAGCAAGCTTTTCCAAAAGTGCTGATCCTACCAATCGTGTGGAAGGTTCCTTATGCTCTACGTCTTTGTACCATCCATGTTTCAATGCCCTATATGGATGACCATTATTCAAAAATCTTCTATACTTTGTATAAACAATCTTGCTACCAATATGTTCTGACTCGGTCTCGGTAGCACAAACCGGACATGCTTTGTAACCATGTGTCACACAACCGGATAAATTTCCAAATGCTGGTAAGTCATGAATTCCCCACAAAAGCATCGCTCTCAGTGTAAATTGCTCTTTATTATCCATGTCAAATGCAGGCACTCCTATCGAAAGCTGCTTTAACTGATCCATAAGAGGTTCTAAGTATACATCAATGTCTTGGCTTGGTGCTCTAGGTCCGGGAATCAACAAACATAACATTTTAAACTCGGGTTTCATACATAATGAAGGGGGCAAATTATATGGGATCATGTACACGGGCCAACAACTATAACTATTACATTGATCTCCACTAGGATTAAATCCATCAGTAGCAATGCCAAGCCAAACATTTCTTCCATTAGTAGCAAAATCCGACCATCTATTTTTAAGTGATCTCCATTCAGCTGAATCAATAGGATGGCGCATGGAGTCCCAAGAAGGCTTTGCTTCACTATGCCATAACATTTTTCGGGCTATCCAAGGTACAGTGTACAACCTAGTTAATCTAGGAATAATGGGAAAATATTTCCAAACTTTTCTTGGTTGTTTTGTGACTTCGACTATTTTCCCATGTTCTTTAACTTTAAATCTCGAAGTATTACAGTGCGAACATTCCAATGCATCTTCATACCCCTCCCAAAATAATATAAAATCATTTTCACAAGCATGTATTCCTTTTACATTCATTCCTAGATCTTTTAATATTTTTTTCATTGTAGGGTACTTATCGGGTAGTGTATTTTTCTTTGGAAGCCATAGTTTCAACCACTTCAACAACTCGGTCATACTGTTTCCTGACCAGTTGAATTCTTTTTTCAAGCCATGAAGCTCTATGAGGACACTTAATGTTGTAAGACCATCTTCACAAGAAGGATATAATTTTTCACTTGCTTTTCTTTTGTATTCATTATACTTTTTTCCGTGGTTTTCATCAAAAGTTGCTTGTGTACCATGAGATAATCCATATACATCATCAACAAGATTTCCAAGATCACCTTCTATTGGGTTTTCCTCTTGAAATTGATGAGACACGAAATCATCACTGACAACATGGTGTGTAGGATTGACCATTACTTCAATGTCATTACTTTCTCCATGAGAAAACCATTCATTGTATGTTGGATCCATACCATAAAGAATTAAGTGCTTCTCAACTATTTCAAAAGGCAATTTTTTAGAATTTCTACACTTTATACAAGGACAACAACATATTTCAAAATCAGGTGGTGAATGACGCTTCATGAAATTCATAAAATATCGAACACCTTGTATATATTCGTTTGTGTTCCTATGCCGAATTCTGATCCAATCTCTCGAGGTAGGTTCTGACATTAGCAAAAACTAGTGGATCGCCTAATTCATTATGAAAATAAAGATTAGTGAGTCAATGTCGTTTCTTATATGAATGGAGCAAAAGCACATATAATAAAATATTACGCCAAAAAATAAAGATTAGTGATTCAATGTCGTTCCATCGCTTGATTTCCATATCATCGGTATGATGATTACCTACCCCACTGTCCTCTACTTCCAGTTCAAATTTAGATGTATACATGGCTGCTTACCTACCCCCATCCCTAACCAACTAATGGCACTCATCCAATAATGCCTCTTCTTATAGGTCAATGACTAAAGTTTCATGACTAAAGTTTAGATGAAAGTGCTTTAATCCAATAATGCCTCTTCTTATAGGTCAATGCACTCATATCAGGTGAATTCTTGCCACCACATATGATCGAGCATTCTGAAAATTGCTCTGTTTAATGCTCAGATAAAGTAATACGTGATTGTTTCATAACAGGTTGTTTCATGTATACAGGAGAATGATTCAAAGATTCAACATTTATAAGTACATGCACATTCTCAAGTGCATGCACAAAATCCACTACAGCTGCATTATTAGAATCATTTTCAAGAACCTGCTCTAAAATAGACGAATGCAAATTTGCATGCACATGCTCTCTGTCATGAACATTTCCAGATTCATATTCCATTTTACATATGATATCAGGCTTAGCATGAACATCACATTGCAATTTACATTTCAAACATAATGGACGAATTCATATTTACTAATAAATAAACTTTGATATCTACATTCACCGATTCATGGATAATAATAAGTGAGTGAATCAAAGTAGTAGTATTCTCACCACCTGTGCCTTTGAGAAATTTCTTTATATCTAAATAACCTAGCAGTTCATATATCAATGTCTTTAAAGAAGAGAGGAACCACTTATCAATATATCCTATGAAAATTAATTTTACAGATTTCACAATTACTACTTCATCCTTAAGCAGTGAGCAAACTAAATCATCCAGTTTATTTCCACTAATGTAAATTTCTGACCTTAACATTGAGAATTAGCCCTAGGTTTAGTACATGAAATTTCACTAGATCCCATAGCACCAACAATAGTTTTAGTTATTAAATTCCCCTTAACAGGTGAAAACTCATGTACAGGTACATGCTCTGAAACAACAGCAGTGACTTGTACGGGTTTACATTCAAGAGCATGCACCATATCCTCTTTACTAATATCACAAGTTAATGTGCCAGTGTGTGTATTAGTGTCACTATCAAAGTCTTTATAATAATTCAGTGCAATATCATCATGTCCTAAATTTTGTAAGACATTAAATTTATTATAAAGTGATAAGCCAATACTAAGATTATTTCTAGAATTCACCTTATTCCCACCCAACTGTACATCATCAAGAATACCTTGATCAAAATACCCCTTATTAAAAGTAAACTCTCACCCAATAGCCTTAGTTTCATCAAAATTAGAGCAACGGACAATACGGTTCATTGTAAACTCACTTTGGCCAATTATCCCATCTACTTCTGAAGCATTCAGAGCAGTGAAATAATCTATATCGACTACTTTCATAAGGGAGGCTATGACTGAACCAATCATTATGCATACTAATCAACTCAAAATCATTACGAATGCTGGTAGTCTCAAAAGATATTATATACAAGACTCCACTAATATCCAAGTTAGTAGTATTTGGTATACGAGAATCCTTATCGATAATAATTTCAACAAGAAGAAATGAATAATCAAATTTTAAATTCATATCCTCTAATCTCAACACAATCCAATCCCACTAAAATAATGCCTTAATAAGGACACATTCCATAAAGAATAATGCAAACCCCTTAGCTTAATCCACACACATTTACCATAAACCCTTTGCTTCATTCCATCATTAACAGCCCATTACCGAATGCCAATAATAACATTTTCCTTACATAGAAATTTCAATCCTATAGTAGTAGATAATAATTGTTTAGATGAAAATTTTACTATGAGTTCATCATTAAATTTCTTAATCTCCCATTTGAAGAAAGCAAAATTTGAACTATTAGTCTCGCAATGTCATAAATTCTAATGGCCCCCGGTAGCAAACTTAAGATTGCCCAAGAATTTTTTTTTAAACTAACCTTGCTAAGATTCGATGCAGAATTTACCATGTAAGGATTTTTACTAGAATAAGAGTATATCTTATGTATTGTAAGTAGATCATAATTTTTATTAGAGGAATTAAGAGATGAAAAAACATACTGATTACATCGATACCATTTATTACCAATGAATCGACACTCAAAACATCTTATTGGATAACAACGATCTTTTGCTATATGCGATAATTCTCCACAGCGATAATAAAATTTCTTACCAATCTTCTTTCCAATCCAAGAGGACAAATTCACATCTCTCACACCACCTCTGATAGAATCCTCAAATTTCTTGTCTAATGAAAATGATTATTAATTTAATTCTTATAACCTGTAATAGAATCAGACCAAACATCAGCGTATGAACGATTTTTCCTACCATCCAAATTGAAAATTATCAAACCTGTAATATTTTGATTTGAATTTTTTTTTATTGTTTATTTTGCAAACGTTAAGCGTTTTGCTTAAAGCAATCCATAATGGCTTCCTCCAAATTCTCCTATAAAAAACTATCTAAACAACTCGCCAAGAAAGAAGAGGAGGACGAGGACGAGGAGGAGGCGAAATTTAAATGGGCAATAGAAAGAAACTTAAATCTCAGACCATCAAACATTCACGTAAACTTAATTTCAAAAAATATAATCTTCTGTAATCATTAACACAATCAAAACAAACTTGGATAAAAATCGATTAATCAAAAAATTATAGCATTCATTTATAAATCAAGTATAAGAAATTAAATAAATATCAACTATAGTTTAATTTGCAGTACCTGGTTTTAGCTTGAGATTTAGCTTGAAATTCAATCGACGCCGAGATTAGCTTGAAATTAAAAAATAGTGGATTTTGGGAGATGAATGGATTTAAACTTGAAAAAAGAAAATAACGCTGAAGGGGAAACCCTAGCCATCAACGAGAGAACAACGTTAGTAGCGTTAGGAACCGTGGAACGAAGGATAGAAACAAATTTAAAAAATTGTCCTTGGTAGTTCACCTAATTTACATGAGCGCTGAATTTTGTCACACTAATAATCGTGGCAAGTCTTTAACAACGAAATTATCCGTTACTAATTTATAACGAAAATAACCATTATGATTTCTGAAAAATAAGTGTTACAAAATGGCTGTTTTGGTGTTGTGTTCAAAAGCATTGGTCCTAAGTAGAAGAAAAAGGATGGTTTTGAAACCAACCCTTACGAAAGCATTAAGAAGCGGCTTCAAAGTAAGAAGGCGAAAACACCATTTTGAAACCAATGTTTAAAGGCTATAAAGGAAAGTGGCTTAACTAGTTCGAAAGGTAAAATGCGGCAGCTAGGTTTCGAATATGTTCATAGCTATCCTTTTGAAAGCTTCTTTTGAAACAAAAGGTGGCAACCCTTTCGAAAGCTCTTTTTCTTAAACAAAGGCAGACTGATTAAGTCGAAAGCTAGTATAACCCCTTTGAAAGCGTCCTGTAAAAACAAAAATAGTTCTAAGTCAATGAGAGTAGCTTTTATCCCTTCAAAGCATGGTTCCCACGTTATACCTTTCTCCTTTCTCCAATTCACTATGTATCAATTGCTTGGTACCATATGCATTGGCTTCAATTTGGTCAAGGGCGAAGGTATGACGTCGAAAGCTTGCAAATGGAAGTGGCGAAGTAGTAAATTTAAACAAAACTGTTTTATAGCCTTTTAATGTAATTGCTTTTTAACTAATATGACTTATTTGTCAAAATACAATTGATTAACCATTTCTTTTCAAAATTTTCTTTTCTAAAAGTGCTGTCGAATTCAGAAATTAGCAATTAAAACATTTAGCAAAGAAGCCCTTCTCCTTGGTAAAAACATATAAAACATTTAAGTCTCTTACTTTAAATAATATTATATCTATAGTAAAATACTTAGTAAAATTCCCCAAAAAATACCATAATTTACTTCTAATATGTTTTCTAACATATTCAAATTTTAGACCTGAAATCAATGCATAATTGCCATAATTTGTTTGAACGCAATTTTAATTATTTTATTTCATAGAAATTCATAATAAATCCACAATTACTTTGAAAATTTTGAAACTTGAAATCCACTCCATAATTAATGTTTTCAACCATATATCAAAAATGTGAGTCAATGTGGATCTCATTTAATAGGTTTTTCAAATCAAACTTATCATAAAATTTATATGAAGCGACATAATTCATTAACAAGCGTATATATATGTATATGTATATATATATGTATATATATCCATTTAAACAATCATATTATGACATATTATTAGCAAAATCAATTCGGATCTTAATTAGAAACCGAAATCAATAAAAATGAGAGGTAAATCTTTTATTCACCTTAGCTTGTAGTTAAGAAGGTTGAGATTTGTTCTTTGCTTAGTTCCTTTAAGCTTTCTACTTGATTCCTAGCTTTTCATCCTTTGGTTTCTCTTAACGGTGGTCGGCCAGGCTTCTATGTATTTAAATTTTGTTGGTGAATGTTGTAAATGAATGAGAATTGAAGGATAGAAGGATTTAGGGTATAAGGATAAGGACGATTCCTATTTTTTCTTACCATATTCCTCCTACTTATTTATTTTCTATTTCCTTCTGTTTATACATTCAATAAGGAATGGCTACCTTATGATCTTACAAACCTCAACCCCTTAAACGTCTATATTATTTCATTTAATCTCTAACTAAATGTTCTAAATTATGTCAGTAAAAATTAGGGTCATTACATACTCCCCTCCTTAAATAATTTCATCCTTGAAATTACGATAAGGTACTCATAACAATAAAACATAAAGGTAAAACATACCAGAAAACAAGTCTGGATAAGTATCTCTAATTCTGCTCTAGATTTTCCAAGTATAATATTATTCGTCGTCACTCCACTGGACTTTAACTAATCTAACTTTCTTTTTCCTTAGACTCTTCTCATGACTATACAAACTGGTTTTCTAACTATAGTCATATCTGTTTTCACTACTAAATCATCTAACACAGTCGGTGCAATAGGAGTTTCTAGATCTCGAATGCATTTCCTTAGATGAGAAATATGAAAGACATTGTGGACTCCTGCCAAACTATTCGGCAATTCTACTCTATATGCGAGTTTGTCGACCCTTTCTAAGATAGGAAATGGCCTAACAAATCTTGTGCCAATTTTTCTGATTTTCCTAATCTGATTACACCTTTTACTAGTGACACCTTGATGAAAATATGTTCTCCAACCGAGAACTCTAAGTCTTTGCATCTTTTTATCAGTATAACTCTTCTGCCTAGATTGAGCTTCCATCATTCTAGCTCGAATTAACTCAATCTTTTTTGCAGCTTCTTTAACCAAATCTGGACCAAGAACTAACATATCCTCGGTCTCAACCAACAAACAAGAGATTTGCATGGCCTATCATATAAAGCTTCAAATGGTGACGTCCCTATACCAATAGACAATCATTGTTATATGAAAACTCGTATGAGCGTGGATGGTCTTCCTATGGTGCCCCAAAGTCTAGCACATAACTTCTTAACAAATCTCCTAAGACTTTGTTATCTCTTTCCCTTTATCCTTCTATTTAGGGATAGTAAGCGGTACTCATCTTGAGCTTGGTGCCTAAAGTCTCCTATAGACTCTTCCAAAACTTGCTAGTAAATAAGGAACCTTCATCACTTACTATACTGCTAGGAATTCCATGCAGTCTAACTATATTCCTCATGGATAACTTAGCTAAATATTTTGTTGCTTGGTCGACTTACTGTGATGAAATGGGCAATCTTGGTCAATCTATCCACTATAACCTATATACTTTCATTTTCTCCATTCGACCTTGGCAATCCAACTGTAAAATCCACTGTGATAGTATCTCATTTCCAGGCTGGAACATCTAAAGGCTGAAGTAAATCACTTTCGTCGGTGTGTACCCAATTCCAAAGTCATAAGCGGGTAAAAACTCTAACCACCTTCGTTGTCTTATATTCAACTCTTTTTGAGAGAATAAATACCTCAGTTGTAACGACCCGCCGCTCTGACCGCCTCTAGTCGGTAATTAAACCAGCTAGAAACGTTCAAAATGACGGATTGTTAGTCAGTTTATAGAGTTTAAACAGAATTAGCCACAGAATCACAGAATAATCATAATATTATTCATAAATGAATTTTTCTTACATACATATATCAGAGTTTGTACAATGCATTAAGTTTTATACAGCGGAACAATTTATTTACTATTAAGTACAAGAAAAATTTTCTAGAAAAACTTTAGTGGAGTGCTTTCCCCTCTCTCTCTAACTTCGCTGCCTGAAAATCTTCAAGCTGTAAAAATACTCGGTCTGACCCGAGTATTACATTCAAAAGAAAATAATACACAGGTCAGTCTAATTCAAACTCAGTTATTAGTGCATAGAGGCAATAATAATCAACAATTAGATGACAGTCAAATATAATTTACCTATCCGACCCTTTAACAAGAAATCGGATAACGGTAAATATAACACTTAACAGTGTTAAACAACAATTCAACAGATTCAGATTATCAATGAGATAGATGAAGGGATTATTGATGAAGATCATTTAGAAAACAATCAAAATTTGCCTAAATGGCAATTAACAACAAAATCATCAAAATCGATTCAAAATATATTGAATTGGCAACATAAAACAATTTTCATCAAAGAAAACATCAATTTAAACGTTAACTTTGGTAGGGCTGCAGTACACGCACTCGCGTACGGCCTCGCCACATTTAAAATGTCAACTCCCGTGGCTGCAGTTCACGCTTGCGTGCACTGCCTCGCCACTACCGTAATGAAATATGCAAAAGATCATAAATCAAAACAAAATAGGATATCAATAAAAAATCAATATCGTGTGGCTGCAGTGCACGCACGCGTGCGCTGCCTCGCCACAACAACTTGTGAAATAAAACAAGTTTCCAAACAACTTATTACTGCATTTTTCAACAAGTGCAAAATTTTCATAAAAATGAAACTGCAGGTCAAATACCCATAAAATCAAGACGGTGTGGCTGCAGTTCACACGTACATACATGTGCACTGCGTCGCCAACTCGAACGCACAAGGTCAAATCAAAATCAGATTCAACGCAAGTACAAACGGCCTCGACCAAAATTCAAGATATCACTGCAACAAAGAAACAATTGCATAACGACACTGCAGTTGAAAAAATCAAATAGCCAAAAAACTAGCCAGCCAAGCAACGACAACTCAAGTGCCGAGCTCGACTAGACAGCACATGCAAAATGCATGACAAAGCATGCTACAGTGGAACAGCAAGGCACAAAGGCTACAAGTATGACTTGAACAAAGCAAGGCTACGGAGCTCGAGCTTATGCAAAGTCAACATCAACGCATAAATTCAAGAAGGCACCAAGCAAATAGAACCAAACCAAGTTACAGTATTATCAAAATATGAACAGTGGAGTACATAGGTGAATGAATGTGCAGGCCGAAGAAGAACCAAGCACAACTAGAAATGCACAGCAAAATGATTCAAGCTTAATACAATTCCAACCATATATGTACACAAACATACTTATGTATGCATGTATATATATGCAGATTTGAATAACAGGTGACAAAAACACATACATATGGGACAGTGTGACAAACAGTCATATATACATACAACATGAATGCATATATATATATACATATGAAGCTACGCCACAATATGCTACAGGGGTAATGGAACTGCAGTTTCAACTTAAAAGGCAGAGCCAAAAAAAAAAGTTTCAAAGCTAAAGCCAAAACTAAATACGCAGTTCAAAAAAAACTCAAAGTCCAGTGAAACTCAACAACAACAAAACTGGGAGGAGCCAAGATATGGCAACAAAGAATGCCCAGTTCAAATGAACATCAAGGAAATATATTTGAAGTAAATGCAGAGACGAAGCACTGTTGTTATATTTTTTTCTTCTATTTTTTCTATTTGCCAGTTCTGTTTGAATTTCCAGGCACAAAACTTCATTAAAATACTTATCATTTAATTAAGTTTCTGATAGAATGAAATAAAAAAAATAAAGTTGTTAATTACTTTAAGTTAATATTTAAAATTTTAAGCAAGTTAAAATATTAGTTGTTGTCTCTGGAAACATAAGCAATATCAAGGCATGTTGATTTCTACCAAAATCCAAACATGTTAATTTTGTAATTTAGTTTTCATAACTCAAAAGCATTAACTAAAGCTTGATTTTTTTTTTCAAAGCTAACTTGAAATCACTTTTAATCTTGGGTTAAACTTAGTTAACATTGACATGAGACTTACACTTTGCTTTCAGTTTCCAAAAATAACAGTTCAGGTTCGAACTACATAGCATCACATAACTAGCAACAGAAAAACTTCGGGCTAAATACTTTAAATCCATGAGTAAATTTTCGAGTTACCCGAGGCTATATGCCAACATTTCAACTAACAAAATATGAAAATAGGCAGTGTAACAGGCACAACATTTTGCAAGTTAAATGCCTCAGCATCACAACAGACTCGAAGTCAGTCCCAAAACTATGTATAGGCAGAGGAAAAAAATGCTAGCATGAAGTACAACTCCAACTCAAGTCAATGATAACAACACTACAGGCACTTGATCAGGGTGACAAGCCTAACACATAAACTACTTATATACAGTAGTTACTAAACTAATGCAACAAATTAGATTGTTGATAGAAGATGCCCAGTGATAAAAATCACATATTTTTTGAAGTAATCGAAGTCATGAAAGGAATCACAGCAGCAAGTTCAACATTGAAAACCCAAAAAATCATCTCATAAACCACGTCACAAGAATAAATTTTCAAGCTTGAATAGTTAGTTCGAACGAATACATTGGCATTTTAAGAACCTGTGTAGAGGCCGAAGCAATCAAATAATGGAAATCAAATCGAATCGAAGTTGAACAGGTCATATGTCGACCCTGTGGTGATCAACAAAGCCAAAATCGCAGAGGCTCAGTAAAACAAAAATCAATTGCCAAAAAATATTTTTTTTTTTAAATTGATTAAGACAGTAAAATCATCAATCTTCAACAAAAAAAAAAGAAAAAAACGAACTAACTCAGAAATCATGAATTTGAACTAGACGTGAGTTAAAAGTACGCACCTTTGCAAACGAATTGGGGCACGCGAAGAGGAGAGTCGAGCAAGGCAAAAGACGAAAGCCCTAAAATTTGGATTGAAGGAACGAACGAATTGGAGAGGCCGCCATTTTTCTGTTTCTTTTTTTTTTCTTTCGTATGAAATGATGGAGGAAGGGTTTCTAATATTAAAAGAGGGGAGACGTGATTTTGCAGAGGAGATAGTGTTTCTTGCGTGATTTAGGGCGTGATTATGGCGTATGTAACGGCGTGGATTTGGCTGATAAGAGTAAGGCAACGTATACTTTTTTTTTTTTATTATATATATAATTATATTTTTATTTTTATTTTTATTTTAAATTCAATTTTGTTTTGTAAATTGTTTTCTTTAATAAACATAGAAACGTTTTGAAGTTCAACTATCAACATCTATTTATAAATTTACATAAATATAATTCGTAAATCCAAACTATTTTTTTTTCTAAGTTATTAGTTCGAATTTCAATTACAAATTCAATATTCAAATTCAACTTCAAAGTTAAATTTAAATTTAGTTCAACTTTAAATAGATTAAATTCTAATATTTAATCGCCAATATATTCTGACAATTTGAAATTCTATTTATATCATCATTCAAATATTTAAAATCAATTAAATAATTTCAATTTAAATTATTCAAAATTCAGGATCGTTACATCAGTGACTTATGATCCTTATATAGCTCAAATCTTTCTCCCAAAAGTTAATGTGTCCACACCTTCAATGCAAAAACTACTACAACTAATTCCAAATCATGAATTGGATATCTAACTTCATGCGGTCTAAGCTATCGCAAAGCACGGGCAATCGCTTTACCTCTTTGCAATAACATAGCTCCTTACCCTGTTCCACATGCGTCCGTGTACACCACTAAGTCTTGGTTCCCCTCTGGAACAACTAACATAGAAGAATTCATCAATAAGCGTTTCAATTTCTAGAATGCCTCATCACACTTATCAATCCAGACAAAATTCACATCTTTCCGCGTTAACTTAGTCATCGGTGCCGTTATCCATGAAAAATATTTAATGAATCTTCGATAATTACCAGCTAATCTAAGAAAACTATTTATCTCATTCGTTGTCTCGGGTCTTTTCCAATTATTCACCACCTCGATCTTAGCCGGATCTATGGACAACCCTTTCTTTAAGACTACATGACCAAGTAACTTCATTTCCTTCTTCTAATAAGTAAAGGGGACCATTTAATCATAACCAATCAATTAATCCATTATATGGGTAAGGTCCAAGTATTTATAATAGCCGAAAGGTGTTTTGTTATGCCAATAGATGTCATTTGGTTTTCTAGTCATAAGGGGTTACTTAAGGGTAAGTGAAAATGAAATCCCTTTGTTTAAAATAAAATTTGAAAAGAAGAAATAGTTTAAAACAAAACTGGCTATTTAAACTCAAAGTAATTTTTAAAATAACTAAAACCCTTGTTAATTAGAATCAAATCTGTATTAAATAGAAATCAAATTCTTATTAAAGTAACTAAACCTTAATTAATTTCTCATTAACTCTTGATTAACTTTAGTCAATAATTAATCAATAAAACCGCTTTTTAAATAAATAATAATTAATGAATATTTATCTTCAAATATATCATTAAATCATTAGTTAATCTAAAATTAACAATTAAATAATAATCAACTTTAATTTCTTAATTAATTATAAGTACTTTAATTAATTAACAGTTAAGTATAAACAACCTTATTAATTCATGATTAAATGTTAATTACCTTCTTAATTACTTAATTAATTAAATCATTAAATAAATAATTTATCTTAAAACTTACTAATTACCTTTAAATATCTTAAGTAAGGTTATATTACATTTTCTACAAAGTTTCTAAGGGTTAACACGTAAGATTTGGCAGTTCATTTTTCACGAACTACGCGTATGGCGACTATCACTATACGAACCCGTAATTTCACTTTTTGAAATTTGGATTTCCGAGCGTTAAAAACTTCAACTTTGAAATTTTTAACACTTTAGAAACATAAAGGTAAACCATTGAAAAAAATATCTAACTTTAAAATTTGAATTATTCAAAACCAATTTCAAACATTTCCACAAAAGGGGTGTCTAAGGCCGTTTTAGTTAGCAAAGTGCTAACTTTAAGTCATGAACAAAAATATACCAAAGGCAATATCCCAAATCAATATCATCTCATCACAACACAACCATAAGTAAGATTAGTATTTCAACTTACTAACTATCTTTGAACTTTCAAGTTATAATCATAGTCGGCTAACCACACTTATACATAAGCAAACATCACCAAATCCATACATATTCATGCAACATCATATATATCATTGTTACACAAATGCACATCATAGTAAACTAATAATTATACAACTTTATAAAGTTAGTTATTTAATTTTTTAAAAACACAACTTTACTCACTAATGTGAACCGAAACTAAGCATAACTTCCACCGAACTTTGATACGATCTTAGCATTGCCTTTCAAGTTATAATCAAAGTCGACTAACCACACTTATACATAAGCAAACAGCAAATCCACACATATTCATGCATACATCATACATATAATTGTTACAAAAACATACATCATAGTAAACTAGTAATTATATAACTTTACAAAGTTAGTTATTTAATTTTAGAAAAACACAACTTTACTCACTAATGCGAACCGAAACTAAGCCTAACTTCCATCGAACTTTGATACAATCCTAGTTTTACGCCTTGACTTGAAAATATGGACTTATGTGGTCTTGGAAGTACAAATTTGTATTAGCTTAAGGTTACAATGGGATCAGCCTGTAGGATCTAGATTAACCCTAGAGGGGGGTGAATAGGGTTATAGCAAATTTTCTCAATTTAAACACGGAAACAAACTGCAGAAATAAATATGCAGAAAAGTAAATCACACACAAAATTTACCCTGCTTCGGCAACCCCTGCCTACTGCTGCACTCCCAGATTTCTATTAGAATCAAACAGTATCCCGCTTACAAACACTCTAAGAGACTCGCAAACCCTGCTCCCGCTTACAAACACTCTAATAGACTCGCACCCCCTGCTCCCGTCTATAGAGTTTTGCAAACTCGCAAACCCTTGCTCCCACCTATAGAGTTTTGCAAAC
Organism: Allium cepa; assembly: GCA_030765085.1. Classification (NCBI taxonomy): domain Eukaryota; kingdom Viridiplantae; phylum Streptophyta; class Magnoliopsida; order Asparagales; family Amaryllidaceae; genus Allium; species Allium cepa. Next base: position 907,793,238 of record CM060937.1, read on the forward strand.
TCGCACAACCTGCTCACTGAACTAATTCTAACTAGACAATCTGACACTACCTAAAACCTAGGTGGTGATTTTACCAGTTCTTTGATTCGAAAAGAAAAAACAACAAATAACAAACAATTAAAAACTTAAAACCCTATTTGAAAATAAAAACTAAATCCCCTTTATAATAATAAAGCCGACCCTTTTATTCTTTAACCCGATCCACTTCTTTTGGCTTGTGAGAATAATGACGGCCGATCCCTTTTGCCACTAAATTAGGGCTGCGTTCCCTTGTGAAAATTGGGGCTTTGATTCTTCGTTCGATCTGATTTGTGTTGCTCTTGCTCGCGCTCGTTCTTTGATGATCGATTCACTTGAGATCGGTTGCTTGGTTGACTTCGAGATTGCGAATCGTTTGCAGCTGCTCCTTTGATCGAGTTCGATAGATTGGTATGTAATTTTCTTTTCGTTGCTGGTTAAATTGCTTGCTTTTAACTCGATGCTCTAACTTGCTGATGATGATTGATATTTATAGGAGATGAATTCCTTGAATTTGTTCGTATCAATTCGATACTTTCCTAAATTATTCGATTGCCTGATGCGCACGCTTTCCTGATATTTTTAACTTGTTACTCACGGCTTTGATTTTCAAACGTTCGATTTATTCTTGAATAACACTGCAGAGACTTTCCTCCTTTAATTTGCTTGACTTTCCTATTTACACACACTTGAATTTCTTACTTGGTCATCCCTGCACTTTTGAACTTCGTTCATCCACTGTATCATTGATTTACACGGCATTGAATATGTTACGTGGTCACCACGGTGTTGAATTCATTTGACTTCGGCCATGATCTTTGACGTTGAACACTGATGATTTATTTTTGACTTTGGCTTGAATCTGTTTCGAACTTGCATCCTTCTTGCGGCTGTTGTTCATTCTACTGTGCCTCGGCTTGCTTTTATTGTTCTGTGTTTGGTTACTGATGCATACATGAACTGTTGCTCGAATTGTCATTGATGTATCATTACTTGTGTCTGCATTATCATCATTGCTACCTGGTCGACATTTGATGTTTGTAACTTGTGATTGCCACTGTGTTGCATTGTTGTTGACACATGATTGTTCTGTGTTTTGATATTGTGACACTATTGCATTATATTGTGGTATTGAGTTGGGCGTTGTTTTGTCTCTGTTCTTTCTGAAGCTCGAGTTGCACACTGCTGTTTTGAGTCACTTCCATACTTGAGCATTGTTCCATGTTGTTACCTCTCTTGTATCATTGGTGTTTGTAGCTTGCCACTGACTTGTGTTTTTCACTATTGCATAATTGATTCTGTTGCTCGACCCTTGATTTTGTTTGTTGCATTTGTATCACTGCAACATTCTTGTTGCACTTTGGGTTGTATTTGGACTTGTTCAAGCTTTCATGCATTGTATTTTTCTGGTGCACTTGATTCAGTGCTGTGTCTTGTTTCACTGTTGCATTTGTGTACTTCAGTTTGCCTTGGCTTAATTGACTTCGGCCATATGTGTTCATCTGCACTTGCACACTCCTGCTTGTTGTTGTATACTTGTGGTCTTCATTTGGTCATTCTGTTCACCTGCATGTAGTTGTGCACTGATTCTTGATAGCTTGCATGATGCATTTCTTTGTTTCACTTGACTGTGTTGATCCAATTCACCATGCATCGTTTTCCTGTGTTCATGTTCTTGCAGTCTTCATTGTTGTGTCATGTTGCAGTTGCTATGCAGTTGTTATGCCTTGTAGTTGTGTATTTGAGTCAGTGCTTCACCATACTTGTTGTTGTACACTGCATAGTGTGATCTTGTGGTCATGTTGCTTTCATTGCTGTTGACATTTGTTCACTTCAGTTTTCACAGTCGCACATACTTATTTGAGTTTTCAGTGGTGCATTGCCTTACTGAACTTGATTCACTTCATGTTGCAGCTGGTCTTTGCATCCATACATGTTGATTTTTGAAATTTCACTTGCGTTGAATCCAGTTTCAAAAACGCGGGTTTGACCTTGTGCTCGTGTCGTGATTTTGAGTATATTGCACATGAGTTGAACCCGGTTTTTCACTTGGGTTTGACCTGTGCTCACCTGTCCCTGTAGCATTATCAAGTGTATATTGATGTGCACGGCCTTGTGGCATGTACAGTGATACACTGCGCATGTCACATTGTTCGTGTATAATGAATTCAAATGTGAATGATGACGAACAACCCAAATAACTGAGGCAAATAATATTTTCAAAAATCCATATTTTATTTTATATTGCAAAAATATTTCTTGTTCAATTTTACTGCGTTAGTGAATATTTTTGCAGATTGCTCAGATGCCGGATTCAAACTAGAATGAAGTTGAAGACAAAATACGAGTGTGAGAGATATGTAGTGAGGTTATTAATGTAAAGATAATTGTGATGTATTCAAAAATGTATATGTATAGTGAGAGCTTGAATTTGTACTATTCAAGATTGTAATAAATATTTGTTTGAATAAAATTTCTGTTTGAATTCAAATTCTGTGTAACTTGTTCTGTTTGAATTCAAATTCTGTGTAATTTATTTTATTCAACAAATATTTATTTAATATATGAAAAACAAAATAGCATTAACAAATACATTTAAATGAATATATATATATATATGTTTATTATCATCAAAAAATAATCATATACTCGCATATTCCACACAGCCTTGGTGCAAACAAGTGATATCGGGTTTGTATTGAAGAGGGGTGATATTTGGAGTGAAGTAAGGAGTTTAGATACGGTTTTCAAGTATGTAAGTTAGCATTTTAACTTAGGAAAATAGTTTATAGTAGCTATGGAAGTAAGAGTATGCATAAAGAGTGTTAGAAATTTTAGAAATGGAATGAAGAAATGAGAATGTAAAGTGAGAAATATGAAGTGGAGGTGGTGTATATAGGCATAGAAATGTAAAATTACCTAAACGATCCTAAAGGACTTGCCCTCCACTTTTATGCCATGTGTCCTTCCTTCCTGTCATGTGCACATGTTAGTCACCCCCCCATACTCTAAATCAAGGAAGTCCATATTGCGTACTTAGGTGATGAATTAAGGTATGGTAAAACATGATATCTTACTATATATTTTTTTTGCCTTTTAAATTTTATTTCATAATTAGTCACATCACTATTATCTTAACCTAATACTTATTTAAACTTTAATAAAATCTTATTATTATCCTATGACATGAATATATATGTGTGCATATGTTAAATAACGTGCATAATATTTTCCGACGAAAGTCATATATTTGAAAAATGATTTCTGGTCACATTTTCTACTTTTAATTGAACTAACTATGTTAGTAAACAAATTTGGAAAACTATTTTACCATCATTATTAAATAATTAAAATATGTTTATCTGCTAATTAAAATCCATTTATTTATTATTTAAAATATATTTAAATAACATATTTTAAAGTGATAAAAAATTTGGATTGTTATAGATGACCTCTACATACGGCTTTGTAATTTAATTACCGTAATACTAGCGCATTTCAAGGACATGTCTAATGGTTAACTTGCCCACCTTCAACAAACAAACAACTATCTAACTAATTAAACTCTGAAATCTATGCGGATCCTATATAGATTCTACACTAGTAGGAAGCGAAATCCATCAAGGTAGAGTCTTTATTATCGATCGCTCGGGATTGTTAGTGGTCATAACCTATATGTCAGCCCTACTACTCAATACCGGTCAAACAATAATACTGATATAGCACACCGACCTTCTTTGGTCGAAATCTCTCTTAGACTAACCTAATGTAAGTCAAGGAAAATGCTCCTTTCAGTTGCATAATACCACTTATTAGAAATGAAGTGGACTATATTTCCTTAAAAGTACTAGGTCATTTAATACTTTAAATCCCAGGCGAACCCTTGGTATATTTTTCCCTACCTATATGCAAACGCAAACCCCTTCCCCATGGGTTCTATGGTTGGAGATGTCCCACATCAGTAGTAAATATACACAACTACTAATTAATAGGCTTTAAGAGAATGGAAGCCTTTTGTTATGTAACTCTACTGGCCTCACATCCCAACCTACTAAACCGTACCAATTATCCTAGGCCTAAATATTGGACTAGGCTCATTAATTTGTGCTTGTCCTCAACAAATAATTAAGGCTTTTTAATTTTCCATCATGAAAATTATACAGCCTCCTAGTATTTAATTCCTATTTAGTCCGCTTATTTCCTATATGCCATAAATGCTAACTATCCATAATAAATAGTCGTTATTATTCTATCTAGACAATCTCTTATGACATTTATTTATTTGTTCAAATTCAACCTATTATGCCTATTTCATTTCGCCATATATGCTATATTAAATCCTTTAACCAATCCCGTTAAAAGCATTTATTTCCCAATTTAATTTATACAACTTCCTATTAACTTCAAATTTATTGCGCTATTAATTTTAGAGTTGCTATCCATTTTCAATCTACACCTCATAATTTATTACACGTTTATAACTAGATGTCCAAATTATAACTAATTCTAAAATTAACATATTTACACTATAAAGTATATCTATATTTTTAATTTGTAGGCATGGTTATACGTCTATATATACACATACATATATATTCCTATTTCGAACTATTAATTCCTAAACCAGAACATTCATTTCCGTGTTTTAATTTATCAGAGCTATCTTTCCAAAAAGGATAACCATTATAATTCTCCATAAATCAACCAAAAGTGAGACCTTTGATTCATTTGAAATTACAAAGAATTATCTCTTTTCTTTTATTTAAATATAGTGCAAACTATGGAGAAGAACCTTTGTACTTACACATCTCTTTCATTTTTGGTGTATTCTTTATTATTTCAAATGACATACTTTTTCTACATTTGTGGAATTAGATCATTTATGAAAATTACACGAAAATAAACAAAATTTAATGGTACCCACTATCGTCCCAATGAATTAAAACATAGAAATTCACATCCCAAGTCAAAATAGGGAAATTTAAATTTATACTATCAATTTACAACCTAATTATAAATCTGAAATAAAATTTACAACTTTATCAACATTCAACTTTAATAAATTTAGGGACTGGTTTTCAAATTTTCAAATTTGGGTGAAAATACTATTCCTATCCCAATTACCTAACTTACAGAACATGTAGGCAAGATTTCATCTTCCTAAGCGTACAAATCTATAGTTCTTGCATAGGCGCAATAATTAAATAAAACTAAATGGTATAAATTTCAATGTTATAATAAATCATATAATTTCTCACTTATCTTTCAAGCTTTCCAACTCTTCCAAATCTGAATTCATCCCTTTGATTTGACTCCCTTTCCTTTTCAATCCAAAGGAATATGTATAATAAGGATATACATACTATTAGAATTGCATATCTGAAAAAAGATTTAGGAAAGGGAAATTTAGATTTATAATTATAAGGTTTACCTTTTTCTGAAATTTCGATTTTCTCTTACTCTTCTCTTTTATTTCTTCCTCTCTTATTATATATATAACATAATATTTCATAATTTATAGAAATAGTAAAGAAACGAAAATGGCAGAGCTTCATCGCTTTGATCAAAAAATATGAGAAGAGAAGTGAAGGGTTAGGCCTGTATTTATAGGTGCTCGAATCAATCATATCCATTAGATTTAAATAATTAAATCTGAACCATTCGGCCAAGGTTCAACCCTAGTTTCCACCATTGGGACCAATCGACCACTTACCTTCAACAGGCTGTCAACCGATAGCGGTCAACCGGCCCAATAAGGGTGTAATGGCTCGTAATTTCAAACACTTCATATTCGAATATTTAAACTTTTGACAAAATTGTTAAATATTAAAAATATGATTTTATAACCTTAATAAACACCCTTAATTAATAACTAGTGTTAGAAAACTTATTTTTGAAATGTGTTTATGAAAATGTATAGTTTGAAAAAAATATCGAAAATGTGATCGAAAGACATTTTATTGAAAACCAACTTTATATTATATGAAAGTTATTTGGATTTTTATGCTCTTATGTGATAGAATATGAAGACTACAACAATTAAGTCTTCTATCTTCTTAATCAAAAATTAAAAATAAGTAAGCACTTCTAAAAGGAAACGCAAAGGAGAGATTCTTTCCCTTTTTTAAGGCATGGATTAATGCATGTCTTAAGTAATGTAAGGTGGGAGGAAGCTTCCATTTTGGGTTGGCCATATGGGGTATGGAGGGTCTTTTACCACATTTCTAAAGCTTACAAAAGCATGCCCATAGTGCTCTTGAGTGGTTTTCTCATTCATTTAAAAGAAACCACTCTTCAACTCTCTTTTCTCTTCACAAAACTCTTAAATTAGAGCAATTCCATCGAATACTCTCTCCATCTCATCTAACTCTTGCTATATCTTGAAATAGCATAACATTAACTTCCATCATCTTGGAACTAGAAGAATTGGAGCTTTTCTCTTGGATCTTCCTTGGGCCTTGAGTACATAGGGCTTAAATTGCCTAGGTCATGCCTATTTCAAGGCCATATCTTGCTTTGGTCGTGCACTTCTTGGCCATTCTCTCCATAGCCAAGCTTAATAAGGCTTAATCTAGCCTTTTTAATGTGCATAAGGGTTGATGATAGGAAGTTGTTGTGTTGTTACAAGGTTGAGGTAGGATGAGCTAGCTTGAATTTGGTTGAAAATTGAGTTATCTCACTACTTGAATGAAAAAAGTAAACTTGTTTATTTTCATGCTATAAACTATTATAATATACGCTAATAAGTTATAGTTATAAATTTATATTTGTGTGCTTTGAAAAGCATGTGATTGTGCTTATATTTTATGCCTTGGAAGTCCTTGATTTATGTTGTTTATTTGAGCATATGTAATTGAAATTTGGACTTGGACTTTGGACTTTTAATATTGTGCATATGTAATTGAATATGGGATGGACTAGGGATTTGAATACTTAAAGAGGATATGTAATATAGTAGATTTGTTATTGCTTTATAGCGATAGTCACTATAAAAGCACCTAGATGTTGCTATATTTACTTCTGCTTTCTGCTTGCTTTTCTTGCTTATGTATGTTGTGTGTGCCTATATATATTATTCCATGCTTCTTTGTGATATGATTTGAAATTGAGAACCATATACGCATATGTGATTGACTGAAGTCTGAATTTGAATTGTATATGAAATTTTCCATATAGCGATAGTCGCTATAAACGCACTTTGAACCTTTTCCCTTCTATCCTACTTTTTAAACTTTGTCCTTTGAATATTTTTAATGAGATGTTTTCAACAATTATAGTAGTATAAAAGGTAGTAAGTATTTGAATTTGAAAGTTATCTTATTTATAAAAAAAAGTTTCAAAAGTTACGGTCCATATAACGATAGTAACTATGGATGCATAGTAGAGTGCCTTTTGAACAATAGGGGATATAGGCCCTGTCTTTTGAACCTTTGGATACTTACAGTATCTCGAATGTGACCGTTATAACTACAATCGTTACAAGTAATATTCATGTAAATATCTCCTTGTGCTCCACCACTTGGCTTCCCTTCCCAAGGCTTATTCCCTTGATGATTAAACTTTCTCTTATTTGGGTTATTATTATTGTTACTTGATACTACTGGCCTCTGCTTCTCAAGATCTTAATAACACAAAGCCATATCCACTAAATCCACAAAAGTTCCCTTTAGATGAGCAGTCATCTTCTCCTGAAATCCTTCCTTCACCCCAATCACAGACATCTCATTCTTCTTAAGAAGGGTATCAATTAGTTCCGGGCCAAATCGTGAAAACTCGTTAAATTTGGTTTCATATTTCGATATTGACAAATCTCCTTGCTTAAGATCCAAGAAACTCCATACAACTAAATTATTATACTTATAAAACTTTTTTTAAAATTAAGATATCTCGTAAGACCACATTGTACATAAATACGGATGAGTTATTATATGATAACCAAAATCTTTCTAAAAGAAATCTTGTGATATTATACTGATGTCTAAGGTTTAAAGTAAATATTTAATCATAGTCGAAATGGTTACATTAATTACATCCCGGTATATATAGTATACATCCAAGTTCATAAGCACATAGTGCGAAATTGATTCCATACAATGGAAAGGTAAGGGTCTACCTTCCATACAGTTTTCCTTTAGAGAAAATGTACCGAACTCATAACTTGGTTCGATGTGGTTTCCAAATAAGAATCACTTGAATTCAACCCTGGTTCCTTCGAACCAATTATCGATAAAAAGATGTTAAGTAGGTGGGTGATTATTATTCCATTAATTTGTATCTTTTTATCAAAAATATCTTCTAGCGGTATGTATCTTTAAAATATTTCTTTTCAGAATATACAGAATCATTAAACTTTCTTTATCAAATCTTCATTTAATTAAAACCTTTTTAAATCTTAGAATAATTCCAAATTATTTCATCCTTTACTTAGGAAAATATTTCCAAATCAGTTATTTAAATATTAACAAAGATTTCCAAAATATAAGTTTTAAAAATGGGTTAAAAATAATGTTATTTAAGACACCATTTACTAAAAACCCAAAACATTTAATTTTAAGTAGAAGGATCCATAAGAATTAAAATAATTCCAAATCATTTATTTAAATCTTAGCAAAGATTTCTTATTTCGAATAGATATCTTTTTAAAAGGTTGAAACCGTGTTATCTAAGATGGTAAATCCATATCAGTTAGTATTCATATAAAGCGGATCCATAGAAATTATACTAATTTTACTCGACATTAGTTTCCATATTCAACCATTACTATCCATCGAATAGCAACGAAATCACCTTTTAAATTCACACGGATGATATGGGTTACCTCGTCGGAATTTAACAATAAGTATAAGAAGATTATTTCTATAAAATCCAAGTTGTATTAAATCATTTTTATTTAAAAATCAAATTTATAAGTTATACTTACATAAATTTTATTTACTCAAAATATTTCACATTATCTTTTATATTTTAAAATTTTCTTAGTTCTAAGTTAGGTGTGATACGAAAATTTCCGACTGCCCAAAATCACTAAAAATTCCATTTTATTTTATCAATTAGTGATCCAAATTATCTTTGATTTAATGCTTTTATAAAGAAGTTTATAATTACTAATCAATTTATCAATTGATGATTCGCATTTTCTTTTAACTTAATTTTTTTAATAATTCGAGTAACTCTAAATTGATATTGAGTACAACCTATAATATCATATATCCCTTTAACCAGAAGTGTAATACGTAAGAGAAGAGTTTACTATCCGCATACATCTCCTGCCCATTTTTAGTTACTTTCGAGTCACTCGAATTAGCCATCATAAGATTCTTCTTTTCAATTCCTTTATTTATAAAACTTGATTTATACATTCATTTCTTAGGATCATCTTATTTTTACAATTTTAGGCTCATCATCTTATTTATCTTAAATAAATTTCTTAACTTTAAATCAATATTATTACCAAATACCATATAGTCAAATCGTGAAACTTAATTCACTAGGCGTTCGTGTTTTTTAAATCAAATAATCGATCGATGAAAATAACTGAATATTATTATTCCCTTAATTGCAAACTATCACAGTATAAATAACTATACATTTTCGAGAGTTATTCTTTATATATAAAATATCATCTTGTGCAAAATTACTTCATTTACCTAAATTTTTTGAAAAAAATTCGATTTTTGGCATTAACAAACACATGCTTATATATAATGTTGTCGCCTCATTCTAGGGTATCACTTACTATATATTTAATGAGTTACTCATCCTAGGGTATTACTAACCCTATCTTTGATGAGACACACCCTAACCAGGCTTAGGTGTTCGCTCAACCTAAGCACCGATACCAACTGTAACGACATCCAATTATAAATCTCTATCTTTACAAATATGGAATACAATAGTCTATAAGTGTAGTGAAAATGGATAACGATCTTCAAAAGAATCTTCTAGCTCCATGCTCCGAGCTCTTCCAAAATACTCTAAATAAAACCAAGCTACTAGGTTGCTTGGAAAAATAGGGCACCCAGAGTTTAAGGGAAAGAAAATAAACTCGGGGTTAGTCATAGGACTGGTATGAGAAACTCAAAATACAAGTATTTTGAAAACAAAAAAGTATCTCATAAGACCACGTCGCACATAAACATAGAATGAATTTTTACCTTATGATAACCCAATCATTTCTATGTAAAATTCAATGATATTATTTTTAATGACATTCTTTGAAAACGCTTTTCAATTAAATATACAAATCTTAGTCGAAATTGTTACATTGTTAAATTTCAGCATAATAGATTTACAACTAAAATCGAAGGCAACAATTGGAGATTTGGATTTCCAATGAATAGCGAGGTAAGAAACTATCACCCGTACAGTTCATTTCTAGAGGAATGTACTGTGGATCAACATCTTCGAAACCTCTGCGAATTAAGATCGGCCTATTCGCTGACCCATCTGGTGGTGGATAGAACTGAATACAATTTCGTCCCGATCTCTCCGAGACGTCTCAAAGCATACACCACAAATTTTAAACCCGATGTTATAGCGGGTAGAAATAAATAAATCTAGAAAGGTGATATCATACCCTAATGGTTGCGAACCACTTAACCTTAATGATGCCTCTATTTCACAATTCCTTGGGTGTGAGGCTGGAGGTAACGTTTAACTTTCTTAGAACATTTTCACTTAAAATGCCACATTGTCATTTTGACCAAAACACTATTGATTTCCACAAAAGTACAACATATGAGCTTGTACGTCTCAAAAAGGGTGTTAAGCATAAGAGGGATTACCTCCTACACTACCAAACAGATGTATATTTATACAGATTAATGCACTATGAACTTAGAAATGCTTGTCAAATATTCATCCATACAAGTTGTCTTGGAATAAGACAAACCAAAGGCACTCTCCTACCACATCCTGTTGAGAATTACTCCTAGGATTAGTAGCGAGTTGTCCTTGTATACAAAGATCCCAGAACGAAGGGACCGCTGCTATTTATTTATCTTAGGTGCTACTCTGAAATTATGAGTAATCAGTCCTTCCATTATGAAGATTCCTACCTTCAACTTCGTTGTCTTTAACATGTCTTCACTTTTGAACTCGTAAATTGGTTTGAAATGGTTTTCAGATAAGAATTACCAAAATCCGACCTCGGCTCCTTCGAACCAATCATCAATAAAAAGATATTGAAGCAAAAGGTGCTTATCATTTGATTGGTTACTTTTCTCTTTATCAGAATATCTTTTAGAGGTGTATATATGTATATATACATCTTTAAAACATTTCTTTTCGGTACATACGGAATCATTAAACCTCATTTATCAAATCTTTGTTTAATTAAAACCTTTTTAAATCTTGGAATAATTCCAAATCATTTCATCCTTTACTTAGGAAAATATTTCAAAATCATTTATTTAAATCTTAACAAAGATTTCCAAATCATAACTTTTAAAAACGGGTCAGAAACAATGTTATTTAAGACATTATTTACTGGAAACCTGAAACAATTAATTTGAAGTAAAAGGATCCATAAGAATTAAAATAATTCCAAATCAAATATTTAAGTCTTAACAAAGATTTCTTATTTCCAGTACATATCTTTTTAATAGGTTTAAGCCATGTTATCTAAGATAGTAAATTCCAATTAGTTAGTTTCGAGTAAAGCGCATCCATAGAATTATAATAATTTTACTCGACATCAATTTTCGTATTCAACCTTTACTGTCCGTCGAGTAGCAGTGAAATCACCTTTTAACTTCAAAAGGATAGTATGGGTTCCCTCCTCGGAATTTAACGCCAAGTATAAAAAAGACTATTTCTATATAATCCAAGTTGTATTAAATTTGGAAAAATTAAATCTTTTATACTTGCCTCCTTTCCAATATTTCGACCTTTTTTATTCCTCGCCCGGGGAAAAGGCCAGGTGAGCCAGGGTACTGATTGCTTCTGAAAATATCCATAGTTTAAGCATCATACATCTATATCACACGAATAGAAAAATCCATTCTACTCATCGGTTTTTAGAGTTAAGATTAAATCACTTGATTATAACAGCTTTTCTTTAAATCGTTTATTTAAACATTTGAAAATGAATATAAAACCTTTAAATCATCTTTAAAATAATTAGTTATTTATTTGAAAACATATATAAAATATTTGAAAAAGAATACTTAAGTTTAAAGCCATGTTTCAGAAGTTATTATAAGTGTTGCAAAAAGTGCTGCAAATAGTGCTTTTAAGCTTATTTGATCAAAACAACTTTCTATCATCTAGAAATCGATTTTATAACTCAAAACTCTTTTAAAACATTTTAAAAGATTTTTGAATTTATCCCATATTTTTAAATAATAAAAATGTAACTTTTATAGATTTTATTGCTTTGGTTTCCGAACTGCCAAAGCGCGACTATTTTGAAAACTTATTTTGCTCATATTTCAAAATATACCAATCGTAATCTCGATAATTTTCTTTTGTTTAAAAACTATGATTATAAGAGTTTGGAAAATTCTTATTACAAAGAATTCTGACTCTAAATCCATCGTATAAGTAGATATAACTTTCTACGTCGCGAAATCGCGAACTACCGCTATGTGACGTGCCTATTTTTGACTCAATTTTCATAGCTTGTCAAAATCTTCACCAAATTGGATTTCAGTGTTTATAAAAGATTTAAAAACTAATTTAAATCATTTCAAAGGGGTTTAATGATTACATATCACTTTTATAACTTGATTCGAAAAGTGATTTCCTTGTGTAATATCGACGTGTATTTAACGTGACTTGTTTATACAATTAAACAACTACAATAAACAACCAAACTTGATGATCAAAGCATATTAAACATCTATAGCAATCATATCACATCATATATATATATATAAACATAGATTTTCTCACTTTTATTGGATAATAAACTTAGGAAAAATTGTTATAGCTTCACTATGATCGAGCCAATGCTTATGCAATCGAATCCAGGACCCTTGGAAAGCCACGGCCTAAGCAAGCAAGTGGAGATGGGCTCAGCATTAGTGGTAGGAGGTGGCGGCCGTGAATTTGGAAGGTGGAGAGGAGGTGCTTGACTTGGTTTTGGAGGTGGATTAACATGGTAAATACATGTATATACATTTTATTTTATTTTGGAATACTTTTCCATAGCTTTTCTACATTTTTTTCCATCAAACTAGAAGCCATTAATAAGCTTCAAGAAAAGGAAGAAGAAGTAGAAGAATGTATGTAGAAATGAGAGGATGGATGCTTGTATTTATAGGCTATGGAGAGAAAATATCATGATATTTTCACCTTACATTTGCTTGCTCACATCACCCACAAACATCACCATACATGGTCGTGTACCCTCCTATGTGTGTACCCATGTGCTTGTATTTATTGTATAAGCGTTTGACTTTAGTTTTACTTAAGGATTAAGTTTTAGGAAAATATCTTAGATATTTTCTAATATGTATAATTTTATAAGTATATTTGTAAGTTGTATATGTGTTCGTGTGGATGTGAATGTGTTTATGTATATGTACATGTATGCGTGCATATATATATCACAACATCATATTGATTTTTTAACAATTTCTATATGTTAAACCGTTACGAATTTCGATTCCGGGCTTTGGTCATTTTTTTACTTCTTAATTAGCATACATATATTTGTAAACAAAATTTGAAAAATAATTTTTTATCATTATTAATTAATTGGAATGATTTTATTTGAATTATAAAACCATAAAAAATAATATTAATCAATTGTTTGCTAAAAGTGTTGGCATAACGATAAAGCGATACGAATTTTCTTATATTTTCAAATCAAGTATATATCTTTATAAAATTATTATAAATGATCTATTATCACCTTATAACTAATTAAAATGAATTATTATTCTTAAAATAGTTACTTGAATAATTATAATAATTATTAAATCCCAATTTAAATTCATAAATCAATTATTAAATATGATGCCATTATTGATGATGTCATTGTTTGTGCCAAAATTGGTCACAAACCACAGAAGTAGTGAAAGCACCAGTGTTTACACACGGATCCACAGTATCCAAACACAGATCTCAGATCTAGATAAAGTAGATAATAAAATGAAGATATAGCAAAATTAAAATGTAAGAAAGAAAGAAAGAACATAAGATTTATAGTGGTTCGGCTATCTCCGGCCTACGTCCACTTTGAATCATTCCTTTTGTATTGAGATTACAATTACAAGCCTTTGAACATCAATCAACAAAAATGGCAGAGCTTCGGCGTAAAGAGCAGAAGAAGCTCCCCTTTCAGTTGCCATAGTGCCACTATTTATAGGTGTAGATCAAAAAATATCCACCTCGAAACTTGGAATGCCATTTCTCTTGAGTAGGTGGGCCCGCTAGGTCGATCTAGAGTGATTTGGGATCGTTCTAAGTATAATTTATATCCATACAAATTGGCTCCATTAAGTTGAGATCAATCATGGAGGTTCCTAAGTGCATAAGCAAGCTTTTATGAAAATTTCAAGCATTTGGGCTTGTAGAATGAGAGTTATGATCAATCCAAGTTTTGAGATTGCCAGTGTAGGCTGAGTATTTTGTATCCATGAAGAACCCATATCCATTAATTTGCCTCCATCATTTCATATCCATGCTTCGTATCTATCCATCGGCGCATGTGGTCTTATTCGTATCCAACAATCCATTCCCTTTTTCGTATCGATCGACCACTATCCTCTTTGTATCGATCCCCTGCTCTTCATGTTGCCTTGCTCGTACCGATCCTTGAATATCCCAAAAGCACATGCTTTTGTATCCATCAAACCTGCTTCCATGCATGCCCTTTGTATACAAAGTGCCCTTCTAAATCCAAATAGTGTCCATCGGTAGTTTTATCCTTTGTACCGATCCAGCTTTGATCGATATGAAGTACACCTACATATCCATCCAACTGATTTGCATAGCTTCGATACAAAGTCTATTGATCCGAAGTATGTTGCTACGTTCATTTCAATCGATACGAAAGTATAAATACGAACCTGCCTTCCATGAATATTGATCCATCCATATCTCGAGCATACAAACTCCGATTGACCTAAAATCTGAAACGTAGCCTTTCCTAGCCTTGTCCACCATTCTCGATCGATCCCACCTTGATTTGGAGCTTGATCCAACTTTGGTGTTATCGATCATAGCCATGTTTTCCTATTAATCTCTGATTCCCATATCCATCTGTTTTAGTCAATCTTATTGATATCCCAGCCTTGATCAAAAGACGGGGTAACAGTCATAAATACATTTTAGTTCCCAAAAATAATTTAAATTTTTTATTTCATATTCTTATTTAACTTGATAAATAAGTGTATGTATCTAGTTTAATGTGAGACTTCTGATAATTATAGGGTTGTTTATTGATAAAACGGTTTTCGGTCATTTTAAGTATATACTTCGTAAATACTTGTTCAAAATAAGCCTACCATCATTATTTATTATTCAAAACATCATAATCCATCTTTTGAAAAGCTTATATTCGAATATTTAAAAATAAATATAATTTATCAAATTGATAAATTTGCGGGTTGTTACACTTAACACGTTTCTGACATTCCAACTTAACTATTCCTTGGTCAGCATGGAAGTCGGTAAGTTAAAGTGTTATTGCTTCATCCCTACATGAACATCAACCTTGACTCTCACAAATAAAGAAGTCTACCTCGCTCGGGTTTGTGTTAAGAATAGTAATATTAACATTCCATATGCAAATTTAACTACACGTTCATTTTCAAAATGAAACTATCTATCCCTTCGTCCAATTTAATAGTTTTCCAAAGATGCTTATACATAAGTTAGAAATATTTCTGAAATGATACAGATATGTATAATATTTTATTTATAAAAGCTTCTATAGTTAATAGAATTTAAAATAAACTTAATGAAGAAAGTGTGGTAAAAAAATTTATACTATAATAAAATGTTAAACTAGTTTTATATTTTATATATAATAATACCTTTTAAAATACTTATGAATAAGTTATAAATAGTTGTATAAAGTATTATTTTGAAAATGATTACTTAATAATGTCTGAAGACTTTTTCTACTTTAACAAAATAAACAAGTTTTGTACATATAGTAAGAAAACATTTAATTTAATAATTTAAAATAAACTTATTTAAAATATACTTAAAATTCAAACTTATTTTTAAATACTTATATATCTTTTTAAAACTTCTTTGAAAAGATTTCATAAAATAACCAAAGTAATAACATTTTAAACTTTACTAAAAACTAGTTTTTTCAGTGTATGTTTATGCTATCAAAGAGGAACCATCGACTTCAAAGGATGTGAAAGTGAAAGGAGATCTTGAAGGTACTTTATGTTTTAATGGAATTTCAGTTTGAGTATTGTTTGATACTAGGGCTTCCCGTGATTCTATTTCCAAAGAAGGGTCGATTGATAAGAACTTACCCCAAGGATTGTAGAAATCCTTATTTGTATGTCTAAACCATAGATGGTACAACTGATCTATGTAAGATTTGTGAAAATGTATGAATTATTTGTCTTAAAAACCATTTCTTTTATGACCTATTTGTTCTGGATTTTAGAGGGTATCATCTTTTACTTAGTATGGATTGGTTATCAAAGTATAGAGCTGTTTTGGACTATGTTAAGCAAAGGGTAGTGTTGAAAACCAATTTCGAAAAGGTATTGGGAAAGATATTGTGTGGTAAGCCAAGCAAGCGAATAACTGGTTTCTTGTATGCACTTGATTCATCCTGGGAAGAGTAAGGTTCAATATTAATAGTTAAGGATTTTCTTGATGTTTTTGAAGAAGTTAACACTCTACCTCCACATCAAGAGATTGATTTACGTATTGAATTGATTCTCGGCTTGAAACCCGTTATTCAACATATTCGTAAAATGGCTATGAGAGAGAAGAAGGAGTTGAGAGGTCAAATATATGATTATTGAGAGGAGGAATGATTAGATCAAGTCGCTCAAGTTGGGGAGCAATTGTAGTTTTTGATTCAAAGTATGATGGTTCTTTAATACTTTGTATGGATTACCGTGAACTAAACAAGAAGACAATTAGGAATAAGTACCTCTTACCCTATGTAGACGACATGTTTGACCAACTTCACGGTGCTAAATTATCCTCCTAAATGAACCTCGCTATAGGATTTCACTGAAAGTCTATAGGGTGGATCGTGTAGTGTATATGAAAGTATATGCGACAAAATATACGATGCAAATGAAACAATATTAATCTACGTAAATATAGAATAAACACACTAGGATTTTATACTGGTTCGGACCTTCCGTCCTACGTCCAGTACCGAAGCTCCCCTTCAGAACTCGATTATCAAACACCCCCGCTTCGTCCAGAGGAATATGCTTGGTTACAATGAATTGTTCTTGTCAACTGTGTGTTCTATAACACGGATATTGACTAATTTGTGCAAATCCTTTCAATATATCTAGAGAGTATTGTCTGTGAAGAACTGAATATATGGAAGAGTGAAATACAAGTATAGATTGCTAGAGATCAAGAATATATGATAGAGTATGTAATTAGCGAGCGTAAGTAAGTAAGGTAGTTTGTTCTCTTGACTCTTGATGATATATATAGTAGTAGAGAGGTTTCTTGAGTAGTTGCATCCATTAACGAGTGCTCTACAGTTGCTTCTGTTGATAATGAAGAGTTGCAGCGAAGAGAAGTGGAGATGTCTATTCGAATGTGGCAGTTGAAGTTCATATTTGAAATACGAGTTTGAAATCAGGCGTTTGGAATATGTATCAGACGTATGGTACTAATATATTTTTGAATATAGTAGTAGATCAGACGTCTAAGTGCAATTTCCAAATGTCTGGTTCAGCCTGTCTGTTGTTCCAGAGAACTGTTTTAGACGTCTGGCATGTGCACCCAGACGTTTGATATTGTCCATATCAGTTTTCGTGCTCTTTTTCTTGTGCTTTTGTTCCTATCGACTTGTAGTCTCTTGTAGTATCCTTTGAGCCTTGTTCTTGTCTTTCTAGTGAAGTTATTCTAGCAAGTACCTATATATACCAATATATATGTGCATATTTGATTTCCATTGTATAGTTGTTGTCATCGAAACCGTAGATTTGATTTCCTAATAATCTCCCCCTTTTTGATGATGACAGCTATACAATGTAGTTATATATAATTTTATAAATCTCCCCTTGAATATGTGCTTTTGATTATTTATTGTTCTTTTTATTATTTTCCCCCTTTGGCATTATCAAAAAGCACTAATAACTTTTAATTGTAGATATCATGTCCATACCATTTAGTATTTACCAATTGTTGTAAGGTTACATGAATATACATAGAAATAACACATCAAAAAAGTAATTTTCATTAATCATGATAATTGATTACATTCATAGATTTTTTTTATCATTTTTATACAAAAGATGGAATCGTAAAAAATCTAAGGATCTTTTTATCATCTCCTTCATCTTCATTTTGGAAGAGCTAGCTTGTTTTTTAGGAGATGTCGGAGTGTGTTCGAAGGTTCTTTCTCCTCATCAAAAAGTTTGAAGTGTTTTAAAGGAGGAGGAGAAGGCACTGGAGTTGGCCAATCTTCGGAAGGTGGTGTAGGACCACGAACCCGTTGAAGAACTTCCTTTAGAACGAATAATGTAGTTGAAAGTGATGCTTCAACTGTGGCTAGGCAAGAAGCAAAAGATGTTTCAAAACTATCAATGCGCTTAGCCAATAATTTTTGATTCCGAGATAAAATAAGCTGATTTTGGAGAGTTAAGTCGCGAATACTCTCATTTGGATTCGTCTCTGTGCGAGTCTCCAAAATATCATCTGGGCACATATAATCAAATGGTGCAAGTGGAGGAGGAGTATTCTTGTGATGTTGCTCCACCTCTTGTGATGGTTCTGGTTGTGTTTGAGGTGGAGGCCTAGCTTTTCCGGCTTGACGACGTTGCATCCACTCTTCAAACGATATAAAATCTGGAGGATTTTCCGGTAAGTGCATTAGAAAGAAAAATTTTGTGGATGCATATTTCGGATAAATTTCTTCAAAAGTTGATAAATATGAGGGGATGTTGTGAGCTCTAAGAAGTCTCATGATGTACGTAGGATAGATGATGGATGGGCGTGATCGAGTCCAAAAATGTTTGAGCTCGTCAAACATAAATTTTGCCCAATTAACCCTTGTTCCACTAATTATAGCATATAGGGCCTTGTGCTCTAGCTCTGTAATTTGCTCATGACTACCAAGGCGAGGAATGATAGTGTTGATAATCATTCTAGTGAGAAGTCTCGCCTTAAGTCTTAGGTATTTGGATGCAAATCTAAGCATTTCATCTTCCTATATTTGATGTGGGATATAATCTCTCGGTTTGAAACACATATCTGTAATATTATATAAATCTTCTCTAGTGTCGGAACATCCGAGAGTACGTCCTATGATCCCTGGAGTAAGTCTAATTGTGTTGTAGTAAACACTTGACCATAGCTAATTATCATCGTTGTCAGTGTTCCAAACTGCTGTGCTATCTAAATTAGCATAGAAAAGAAATACGACTAGTTGATCGATTTGGATGTTATTAGGATTAAAGGATATCAGTGTTACTAAACCAACACTTACATACATTTCATCTAAACCATACATTGGGAACTTTAGCAAATTATAAAATGGACTTGTATGGAGTTTCTTCTTTTGAATATCCTCGTATTTCTTGAGTGAATATGGTACACGATTCATCCATCGCTCAATTTGATCGTCAGAGCAAACTTGAGGGTTGGATGAAGTGGCTTGATCTCGCTTTCGCTTAGAGATTTTCGGGCTTTTTGCTTTAGGGGCCGTGAAATACGAGCGAGCTTGAAAGAGAAAGTAATTTTGGGAAATAGGGAAACGACTTTGCAATAGAAATGAAATGAAACAGAAGTGAGAAAAGTAAAAAAAATAGACGTTATCAGGGTACTTAAGAGTGTCGATTGGATTTTAGACGCAAGGAAGGTGAATCAGACGTCTGATTTAACCTAATTTGAAGAAAGTAAATAGAATCAGAAGTCTGGTTTTTGGTGGCAGACGTCTGAAATTGATCGATTTGTAAATTTTGTATGGCAGAGAGAATTATCAAACGTCTGGATGTAGAATCAGATGTCTGTATTAGGTCGAAATGTAATTTTTATAGGACAAATAGTTTTGTCAGACGTCTGGATATAATATCAGACATCTAAAAATAGCCTGAGTTTGTTTCTTAATGAGGCAGAGACCTTGTTCAAACGTCTGGAAAGTTACATCAGACGTTTGATATATGCACGATGTTTAAAAAGTTGTGTGATACAAGAGTGTCAGACGTCTGATGGCAAAGTTCAAATGTCTGAAATGACCAGTTTGTCTTAAAATAGCCTAATTTCGAAGGATCTTGCTTATTTTTCGAGTGTTTGATTTTAATAAAACGTAATATTATTATTTGGGAAACAAATACAAATATACATAGATAAAAATATAATGAGAATAAGTAAATTTATTTAGATAATGATGGATTATTTCGATCTTCAGACCTGTCATCCCTCCATGGCTTAAGTGGAGACCATATATTTCCACATCTGCTGGTTCTTAGAGAACCAAAGAATTGCCTAGGTGAAGGAGCCAACGGTGTACGATAAGAAGCAGAGGGATCCAAAGGATTGCAAGGAATCTAAAGTGGTTCATGTACGTCCTTCTTTTGTGAATTACAAAATTTTATTGCCATTTGCTCTAGAAAACTTAATCGTCGCGCAGTGATCTTTTGTTCAAAGTATAATTCTCGTTGTAAATCTATTTGTTGTCTTTGGTAGTGATGTATCTCATCGATTTTATCCTTGGTGTTAGAAGAGACAAATAGAGATCAATTAGATTTCTTTGTATCGGGAGTGAATCCTGTGTGGTAGGAAGACCACTTATAGGTCGGTTCCTGATATAATGTAGGAGTAGGAAGGCGATGAGGCATATCCGCTGAGCTATCCGTTGTTGGTGTCGAGAATAAGAGATGAGAGTTGTCGGAAGATATGATATTAGTTTCTGTTAAATATATATGTGTGTGTGTGTATATATTCCTTACCTTTTGCTTTGTAAAAAGCTATTTATACATTTTTTAAAGGTTATTCATAGGTAATTTAAGAAAACAACTTTCTAAAAAATTTAAGGTGCAGGAGGTAACAATTTTAATTTGTGGATAAAAAAATTTAGCAAAAAAACAGAATGAATGAAAATGTAGTATTAGTTTAGAAGATCATTAAGAGAACATATTACTAAATCGTGTCGCAGTTTAACAAATGTTTGTTTATTTAGTGGTTTTGTGAAATATCTGTTATTTGATTTGTGGTATTTACGTAATCTAATATAATAATTCCTTTTTATACATTATCACGTAAAAAATGATGTTGTATATCTTTATGTTTAGTACGTGAGTGATTTACAGGGTTTTTTGATAGATTTATTACACTCGTATTATCCCAATATATTGGTGATTTATTGATAACTTTGTCGAAATTCGTAAGTGTTTGTTGCATGTATATCACTTGTGCACATGCTAGAGCTGCTGAAATATATTCGGCTTCGCAAGTAGATAAGGAGGCACAATTTTTCTTTTTGCTAAACCATGGAATTAATGATTGTTCGATAAAGTAACATGTTTCACTAGTACTCTTACGATTTGTTTTACATCCACCGAAATCCATGTCACTATATGAAACTAGTTCAAACGATGAACCTTTAGGGTAAAACAAACTGTAATCTCTAGTACTAGATAGATATCGTAAGATATGTTTAACGGCTCTTTGGTGAGATTCTTTTGGTTTTGCTTGAAATCGAGCACAAAGACATACGCTCATCATAATGTCGGGTCGACTAGCTGTTAAATAAACTAAGAAGCCAATCATACTACGATATAATTTTTCATCAAAATCTTTTCCATTATCATCTTTTTGCAAGTGAACACTAGTACTCATCGGCGTTGGTTCGCTTGAAGTTTTATCCATTTCAAAACGACATAATAGATCATTACAATATTTTTATTGATGAATAAAGATACCATTTTCAAGTTGTTTTATTTGTAAACCTAAAATGAAATTTAGTTATCCCATTTGAGACATTTCAAATTAATTTTTCAAAATATCTGAAAATTGATTACAAAGATTTTCGTTAGTTGAACCAAAAATAATATCGTCTATGTAAATTTGTACAACTAAAATGTCATTATTTTCTCGTTTAATAAATAAAGTCGTATTGATTTTACCTATTTGGAAACCAAATGTAATTAAATAATTTTAAGACGTTCGTACCAGGCACGGGGGGCTTGCTTGAAACCATATAAGGCTATTTAAAACTTAAAAACATGATCGGGATATTTTTCGTGAACAAACAATGGAGGTTGTTCAACATATACGTTTTCTTTAATAAAACCATTTAAAAAAGCATTTTTGACATTCATTTGAAATAATTTAAAATTCTGATGATTTGCAAAAGCAAGTAATGTGTGTATGGCCTTGAATCATGCAACTGGAGCAAAAGTTTCGTTGTAGTCGATACCTTATTCTTGATTATAATCCTGAGCAACTAAACGTTCTTTATTTCTAACTATATTTCCGTTTTCGTCTGCTTTGTTTTAAAATACCCATTTTGTACCAATAACTGATTGAATTTCTGGTCTTGATACTAATTCCCAAACATTATTACGCTCAAATTGATTTAATTCTTCTTGCATAGCTATTATCCAAAAATTATCGTTTGAAGCGTCTTTATAATTTTTTGGTTCAAAATTTGACACAAATGCTATATGACTTATTTGGTTAAGTTGATTTCTAGTTACTCTGGAGCTAAGATCTCCAACGATGTTATCTTTGGGATGATCTTTTAAAATTCTAGGAGACGGCAATAAAGTATTATTATGTGCATTTGTCTCGTTATTATAACAATTTGTTGTAATTTTTATTGGAATAATTTCCTCATTGTCGTTAGTTTGATGGTTAAGAAAAATTTCATCAAACGAAACATGTAAACTTTCTTCAATTGTGTTGGTTCATTTATTAAAAATTATATACGCCTTGCTACGATTCGAATATCCAACAAAAATTCCTTCATCGGCCTTTGGGTCGAATTTTCCCAAATTATCTTTTGTATTTAGTATAAAACATTTTGATCCAAAAGTTTTAAAGTATGATACTTTAGATTTTCTTCCCAAAAATATTTCAATACAAGTATGTTTAGTCATAGGTCATATGGTTACTCGATTCAAAACATAACAAGCCGTAGCAATAGCTTAGTCCAAAAATATTTTGCTAAACGACTAGTATTTAATAGTGTTCATGTACATTCTTGTAATGTACGATTTTTCTTTCTACTACGCCATTTTGTTGAGGTGTGCGGGGAAAAGAAAAATTATGACTTATGCCCTTTTTATTACGAAAGTTGATAAATAGATCAATTTCGAATTCCCCACCGTGATCACTTCGAATATTTTTAACTTTCAAATCCATTTGTGTTTTAATTCTTTTAGCAAAAAATTTAAACATTCCAAAGGTGTCACTTTTATGTTTTAAAAATAAAGTCCATGTATATCTTGAAAAATCATCAATTATTATGAAAACATATTTGTTGTGATTTATAGATCGTGCTTGCGTTGGACCAAATAAATCTAAATGTAATAATTCTAATGGTTGTTTTGTAGAAATATTATTTTTAGCTTTAAAAGATCTTTTCTTTAATTTTCCAGTTTGACAATCATTACATAAATTTTCTACTTTGTAATTTATTCTAGGTAACCTTCTAACTAGCTCATATTTTGCTAATTTATTAATATATTTAAAATTAATATGACAAAATCGTTTATGTCACAACCAAGGATCGTCATGTTTGGCAGTTAAACATAAATTGGAATTTTGATTTATATTCATATTTAAGACGTAAATATTTTTGTTTCTAAAACCTTTAAAGATAAGTTGTTTGTTATTGTCGAAAATATTACATATATCTTTTTTGAAATTGATTTGAAAACCTTTATTGCATAATTGACTATTACTAAGTAGGTTATGTTTTAAATTTTCTATTAATAAAACATTTGTAATAATATGAGAGTTAGAAATACTAGAGTTGATGACTTCTCTGATGCCAATGACGTATCCATTTGAGTTATCTCCAAAAGTTACTATTCCACCATCGATGTATGTTATATTTGTAACATTTTTGAATTTCCGATCATATGCTTGGAGCATCCACTATCAAGTAACCATTTCTCCTTATTTTTTATTTTGGGTTATTACAAAATAAAAGATGATTTAATTGGCACTCATATACTTTGTTAGCGTCCTAGATGTTAGGAGGAGCAGGTAGCCATACCCAAGAAGGTTTGGTACCTTTATGAACATAATTTTTATTATAGACTACATTATCTAAATAATTATTAGTATGTTTTTGTCTAATCAAATTATTATTTGTCTAAGAAATCCAAATTTTTATATTTTTGGTATTCGTATTAGACTTAGGTGGTTTTTTAGTCTTTTGATAGATAAAACTATATTTCTTAATATTATTTCCTTTATGTTTATGAGTATTTTCAAATCCTATTCCATTTCAATTTCCTGATGGTTTTGAGGTATTGATAAGATTTTCCAAATCTTGTTTTCCTTTATTAAATTTTGAAACGTTATTTGTAATTTTATCTAATTTTTCTTTTCATTCTAAAATTTCAATTTTCAATGTTTCTATATTGCTTTTCAAGTTGATATTTTCTTTTAACAATTTATCCTTTTCTAGTTTAACTTTTCCAAAATCATTAGATATAGTTGTAGGATCTAGATTAACCCTAGAGGGGGGGTGAATAGGGTTATAGCAAATTTTTCCGAATTAAACACAGAAACAAACTGTAGAAATAAATATGCTGAAAAGTAAATCACACACAAAATTTACCCAGCTTCGGCAACCCCTGCCTACTGCTGCATTCCCAGATTTCTTTTAGAATTGAACAGTTTCCCGCTTACAAACACTCTAACAGACTTGCAAACCCTGCTACCGCCTATAGAGTTTTGCAAACTCGCAAACCCTGCTAACTGAACTAACTCTAACTAGACAATCTGATAACACCTAAACCCTAGGTGGTGATTTACCAGTTTTTTGATTCGTAAAATAAAAACAACAATTAAAAAACAATAGAAAATAACCCTAAACCCTAATTAACAATATAATAAAGCCCTTTTATAAAATTAAAACATTAAACCCCCCTTTTAATAACACGCCCTTATTAAAATAAAACACGGCCAAAAAAAATTGCGTCCCCCTTCTTCTCTTTTTATTTTTATCGGCCTGGTTACTTGAGAATATTGGCGGCTCTCTTTTCTTCTTTGCAAATCAGGGCTTCGTTCCCTTTGTTCCAGTTAGGGCTTTGGCTCTTGTGTAAATCAGGGCTTCAATTTCTTCGTTCGATCTCAGATGTGTTGCCCTAGCTTGCTGCTTCTCTGATGGTTGACTGCCGCTCGTTTGCAGCTGCTTGATCGAGTTCGTTGTTGTGATTTCGGTATGTACTGTTTCCTTTTGCTTTACTAGGTTGATGCTTGAACTCGAATGTTGTGTTCTATGATGATTTCTTGGGGTTTATTTATAGGGTTGAAATCCTAATTACCACTGTCAGATTTGATTTCTTCATGTCGTTGATTATTTTCCTGAATTTGTTTTGGATTTGGAGTATTCCTTTCTTGATTCAATTTCGAATAACTGCTGACCATATTTGACTTCGAATTAATTAATTCGAAGATATCTTCCTTTATTTGTTTTCTCGGTCCCTATTTGAATTAATTACTGACCATATATAGTCGAGAGATTTGTTGCAGAGATTCTTTTCCAAATTAGAATACGAATTTGATTTCTGCTTGATTTCTACACTGATTTAACTTCGGCTTGATTTCTGCACTTTCTTGTAGTTGCATTTATGTCATGTATACTGCCTGACCATTGTGACGTCTAGTTGACACTTGATGGTCTTCATATTCATGTGTGTCTTTGTTCAATGGAGTCAATGATAATGGTCATAGTTCTTCTCGGCATTGCATGTGTAACATTTGGCTACTACTAATATAGTTTGCTTTGATACAGATGCTACACTTGTTCATGTTGCCTTTGTACACTTGTTCATATGAGCGGTTGTTCCATTGTTGTAGTTGCAGTATTTATGTTCCTTGTTTCATTTGAAAGCTGGTTCGATGTACTCAAATATTGTCTGGACACATGTTTTATCACTTGAGTTTGCAGTCTTCATTTTTTGCTGTGACTCTTGTGATATTCATGTTGATTGCTTCATGACTTGTTGTTGGCATGTACATTGTGTTCACTGTTGCACTTGGTGTTTGTAGCTTGCCACTGACTTCTTTGTAGTTGCACTGCACTTTGGTTACTATATATGTGCATACATACATATGTATGTGTGTATGCATATATTCTTGGGTTTGTACTTGGATTTGAACTGCTTCATGTTCTGTTGCATTGTGTTTTGTTGTGTAGCTGCTATGCAGTTGCTATGCATCACTATATATACTATGTTCTGATTTGCATTGGTGCAGTTTCCATATTTTGTGTATTTTGATGTTGTATACGCTTTTTCATGCTGCTGTGATGCAGTTTCTTTCACTGTTGTATCTTTGGGAGTTTGCACTGCTTCATGTTGAATTTGTGCAGTGTTGTACTTGTTGCCTTGTATCACTGGTTCATTCTGGTTGGTGCAGTATTCATGTTTTTTGTTGGTCTGGACATTTGTGGGATATTTGACTGTTTCTGGCTCGATGTTGTTAATGCATTCATGACCACTGTCTTGCATATTTTTGATAAAGTGTGACTGATGCTGCACTTCGTCTTTGTTCTTCTCTGTTATGTTGCTTTGAATGAATTTGTGTTTTGTTGTAGTTTGTGCACACGAGTTGGCGTGGCAGTGCACACGTATACGAATGTACACGTGTGTACTGCAGCCACTTATAATTGCCTGTCCCTGATAAAAATTACTGATATGCATAGATATTGCACAATCAAAGATGATGACAATAACCCATGTATCTGAGACACAAACAAATTTTATTTTTGCAAATTTAAATTTGTTTGTTTTCAGATTACTGTTGTAGTTGCTAATTATACAGGTACACAGGAGACAGGACGAGAAGTGGAGCTGGACAATGCAGATAGATGCAGATGTGCAGACAGAGTGAAAAACTGAGTGTTGAGTGTTGTAGTGAGAAAAGTAAAATGTATGAACTGATGTATGTATATATATAGAGAGAGCTGAAAACTTTGTATTGTTTAAGTGTTGTAATAAAATATTATATTGAATAAAAAATACTAGTTGAATTATATAGATTCTGTGCAATAGTATAATTATTCAATATGAATATTTCTTCATTTCTGTATATAGTCCAAACTGCAAACACATATATATATTGATATATATATGTTTGTTATCATCAAACAAAAAATCACATCAAACTATCTCCCCCTTTTGATGATGACAAACATATATATTAAAGATTTTGAAATGCTAATACATGTGTTTGAACATGAAATTTTTAGCTCCCCCTATTTGAATGCTCCCCCTACAACCAAGACCACTCCCTATTTAGAAGATAACAAAAATTACAAAAGAATAAAAGAACTAAAGAAAAATTAACTAACAACATTTAACCAAATTTGTTGAAATAGGTCAAAAAATATTTACTTTCTCATCAAAATCTTGTTCTTCTCCCCCTTTTGTCATTATCAAAAGACAGACAAAAAAACAATGGAACAGTAGGAACAAAAAAATAATATATCATAACGAGATAAAAACTTCCATATTGTAGAGGATGGATCGATGATCAGTTTTAATAAGAAGAGAGATATTTTAACATTAATTTGACATTTAAGCACAAAAACAAAAAAAATAAGCACTTACTAACCACGCATAACCATAAGGACTTTTAAATGGGATTAGCAGTTACTTATTAGTCTAAGCATCCAGACTATTAAGTGAGACCAGAATACTTAGTTACCATACTCCATCCATGCATAACCATAAGGACTTTTAAATGAGAATGGAGTAATGATAAAAATAATTCACTCACATGCTCCATCCATGCATAACCATAAGGACTTTTAAATGAGAATGGATGCATGAGAGTTATTATTATTTATTATTATAATTTTTTTTTTATTTTTTTTTTTAAATTTAAAAATAATTCACTCTTCTTATTTTATCAAACCATTATGAACGATAGAAAGATGGTAGAAATAGAAATGATCGTGGAACAAGTTACCAAGTTAATTATATTATGTAATATCCAGTACTGAATACCATATTCGAATCAATCTTTGGAAAATATCCAAAACTTGTTTGAATCCTAGAAATTGAAGTTGAAAGTATATATCCAAGAATATTTCAACCTAACAATGAAAAATGGTTAGTCAATTTCTATAATCCCCAAATCCAAACGTAATCTAGAAAATCTGTCTTCGGGGAGGGGTTTTGTGAAAATATCAGCAAGTTGAGCCTCAGTTGAAATATATTCAATGCAAATGTCTTCCTTAGCAATGTGATCTCTAAGAAAGTGGTGTCTCACATCAATGTGTTTTGTGCGTGAATGATGAACAGGATTATTTGATAAGTCTATTGCACTTTTACTGTCACATTTTAATGGAACTTGTTTATAAACTAAGCCAAAATCAGAAAGAGTTTGCGTCATCCATAAAATTTGAGCACAGCAACTTCCTAAAGCAATATATTCTGCTTCAGTGGTGGATAATGCAACACAATTCTGTTTTCGACTTGACCATGAAACTAATGAATGTCCTAGCATGAAACATGTCCCACTGGTGCTTTTCCTGTCAACCAATGAACCAGCATAATCAGCATCAGAATAACCAACTAAATCAAAGTTTTCACAAGAAGGGTACCATAATCCAAATTTGTGTGTGTGTGTGAAAGATATCTCAAAATTCGTTTAGTGGCTTTCAAATGAGATTCTTTAGGATTAGATTGAAAACGTGCACACAAACACATAGAAAACATAATATCAGGTCTAGAAGCAGTAAGATAGAGAAGTGAACCAATTATCCCTCGATATTTTTTCTGATCAACAGCACTTCCTTTCTCGTCTTTGTCCAACTTTGTTGATGGGCTCATAGGAGTTCTCAATGGTTTGGAGTTCTCAACTCCAAATTTCTTCAACAGTTCCAACACATACTTGGATTGCGAAATGAAAATGCCATCACTGCTTTGCTTGATTTGAAATCCAAGAAAATATTTCAATTCTCCAACCAAGCTCATCTCGAATTTAGCCTGCATGACTTGTTCAAATTTCTCGCACAAGAGTTCATTAGTAGCACCATAAATGATATCATCCACATAAATCTGAACAATCAAAAAATCACTTCCTTTATGTAATAGAAACAGTGTCGTGTCAGCACTCCCCTTTTCAAAGCCATTTTCCAAAAGATATGTACAAAGGCAGTCATACCAAGCTCTAGGAGCTTGCTTAAGACCATATAATGCTTTTTCAAGTTTATACACATGATTTGGAAAAACATGATTTTCAAAACCGGGGGGTTGTTCAACAAAAACTTCTTCTTTCAGATCACCATTTAGAAATGCACTTTTTACATCCATTTGTTTAAGTTTGAAACCTTTATAACAAGCAAAGCTGAGCAAAATCCTAATGGCTTCTAACCTAGCAACTGGTGCAAATGTCTCATCAAAATCTATGCCTTCTATTTGGTTATATCCTTTTGCGACCAACCTAGCTTTGTTTCTAATTACATTTCCTGATTCATCAAGTTTGTTTTTGAACACCCATTTAGTTCCTACAATTGGATAGTCATTAGGCCTAGGAACTAATTTCCAAACTTTATTTCTCTCAAATTGATTAAGTTCATCTTGCATTGCTAAAACCCAACTTTCATCATTAAGAGCCATTTCAACAGAATCAGGTTCTATTTCAGAAATAAAACCACTATGACAACAAAACGCACACAAATTTTTATCAAATGAAGAGCGAGTGCGTATACCTTCCGTAGGATCTCCTATAACCAATTCAGGAGGATGATTGGATTTGAACTTCAATCTATCAGCATCAACAGTCCTACTTCCATCTTTCTCAGTAGATGTCCCTTCTTTAATGCCTTCATGATCTACCCCATCATCACCCATTTTTTCAGTCGTCCTTTCCAGATCAGATTCATCAAATTTCACATTGACTGATTCAACAATTGTCTTTGTTCGTTTGTTGTATATCCTGTAAGCCTTGCTCCTTGTTGAATAGCCCATGAAAATTCCCTCATCGGCCTTTGATTCAAATTTTCCAAGTTGATCACCTGTGTTAAGAATGAAACAAGGGCATCTAAAAACACGAAAATAAGAGATGTTAGGTTTCCTTTCATGCCACACTTCATAAGCAGTTTTGCCAAGTATTGGTCTAATCATTACTCTATTCATTACGTAGCACGAAGTATTCACCGCCTCTGCCCAAAAAGTTAGAGGTAGTTTATACTCACTCAACATGGATCTAGCCAATTCTTGTAATGTATGATTTTTCCTTTCAACCACCCCATTTTGTTGAGGTGTTCGTGGGGCAGAAAATTCATGTTTTAAACCATTTTCTTCACAAAAGTTTTCAAATTATGAATTTTCAAATTCGCCTCCATGATCACTTCTCAAAGTTTTAATTGAAACTCCTTTTTCATTTTGAACAAGTTTAGCAAATTTTGAAAAATAATCAAAAGATTCAGACTTTTTGGCTAAGAAATAAACCCATGTAAATCTAGAATAATCGTCAACCAATACATAACAATAACGTTTTCCATTCAAGCTTGCAATTTCATTTGGTCCAAATAAGTCCATATGAATTAATTCGAGGACCCTTGATGTGCTGACAATGTTTTTAGGGCGAAATGATGATCGACTAAGCTTGCCCAAGGAACATGCTTTACACACTTTGTTATCTTTAAATTTCTGATGTGGTAACCCTCTGACTAATTCTTTCGTTTCAAGATTTCTTAAGAGACTCATGCTAGCATGTCCAAGTCTCCTATGCCATAAAGATGCCTCTTCGTCAGTGGCTACCA
The DNA here is from genome assembly GCA_030765085.1 of Allium cepa. Classification (NCBI taxonomy): domain Eukaryota; kingdom Viridiplantae; phylum Streptophyta; class Magnoliopsida; order Asparagales; family Amaryllidaceae; genus Allium; species Allium cepa. The sequence goes on from CM060937.1 coordinate 907,824,334, forward strand.
AACATCTGGAAAGATTTAGATTGTCAAACGAAAGTGAGTAAACATTTCCTTTTCTTTTGCCCATAAAAACAACGTTATTAGAAGTTTTATCAATGATTTTGCAAGTATCACTATCAAAAACCACATTCATACCTTTGTCACATAGTTGGCTAATAGAAATGAGATTGTGATGCAAATTATCAACGTATAAAACATTAGTCAAGGAAAAAGTACCATTACTTACTTCACCTTTCCCAATAATCTTACACTTGCTATTGTCTCCCATGATCACATTTCCACCTCTAAACTTCTCTAGGCTAAGGAACTTAGATTTATCACCTGTCATATGTCTAGAACAACCTGAATCTAGAAACCATTCTTGTTGCTCCTTAGCCCGCCAACAGACCTATATAAAGAGAGAGGAGGATGACCTAGAGAAACTCTTAGGTCCAATGATATTAGTAACTAAAGCATTGTGAACAAACAATCCCTTTGGAACCCAAACTTGTTTTGTCCTTTTATTTTTGTTCCTATAGACATTAAATTTGTTTGTAGAATTCTTAGGAACCCAAACTTGTATAAATTTTGTGTTCTTGTTCCTATGACTACAATTTTCAACATGATGTCCAATTTCACTTCTAACAAAGACACTCTTACCTTTTGCATTATCATCAACCTGTGTTTTCCCAAAACCTAGTCCTTTTCTGTTGTTAGCAAAGAGTTGATTTCCCAATAACATGTTAAACGATTTTTCTCCTCTTGAAAAGTTATTCAGAGATTTCTCAAGATTTTGGACTTTGGTTTTTAGTGTTGTGTTTTCAGTTACAAGTGTGGTGCATCTATTTATAAAATCCTTTTTCCTAGTGTCAATGGTTTCCTTAAGACTTGAGTTTTCTTTTTCAAGATTATCGAAGCTATTCTTAAGTCTTGATATTTCTGAATCTAAAGTTTTACATTTTTTGCAGTCTAGGTTTTGAATATTCTCAAGTTCAGTTTCTAGCCTAGTATTCTCATGAACAAGTTCTCTCCTGTCAGACTTCAATTTTTCAATTTTAGTTTCAAGAGTATCAATTGTATTAGTAAGATCATAACACATCAAAACAAGTTCTTTATAAGAGTAGTCACGTACCTCACTGGATTCCTCTGAACTTGTTTCTGAATCTGATTTTGCCATAAGGCACAAGTTAGCCTCTTCTGAGCTATTATCCGAAACTTCTTCTCCTTCTTCATCATCCCAAGTTGCTGCAAAGGCCTTCTTCTTCTTTTTCTTTCCTTTGTTGTTTTTGAGAAGTGGACATTTTTGTTTGAAGTGGCCAGGCTTTTTGCAGTTAAAGCATGTCAATTCATTATCGGAATCATCAGAATCTTTTGACTTATTACCACTTGTTTTCTTCTTGCGTGGCCTGAATTTTGACCATTTTCTAAGATTATTGACAGCCATCGCAAGCTCTTCAATTGGATCTTCCTTCTTCACCGCTTTCTTCTTTGCTTTTTAAGGCAATCGTCTTCTTTTTTGATTCGGAGTTGTTACGTTCCTCCTTTGCCTTTAGCTCAAGCTCATATGTCATCAAGTTTCCGATCAACTCCTCCATGCTTAGTTTACTCAGATCTTTTGATTCTTGTATTTCAGTGACTTTTGCCTCAAAGTTCATTGGTAAGACTCGTAGTATCTTCCGTACAAGCTCTACTTCAGTGAAGACCTTCCCAAGCGCTCTAGCATTGTACATCAAAGTTGAAAATCGTCCAAACATATCTTTTATGCTCTCGCCCTTTTCCATCACAAAGTTTTCGTATTCATTGCTAAATAGAGCTAGTCGTGACTCCTTGACTTGAGAAGTTCCTTCGTGTGTCACCTCCAAAGTGTGCCAAATTTCTTGTGCTGTTGTACAATGAGAAATTCTATTAAATTCATTTTTATCAAAGAGCACAGATCAAAGCGTTCATTGCTTTGGCATTTGTAGTTTTTAATTTCTTATCGTTAGCATCCCACCTATCCTTAGGTTTAGGAATCTCAGTATCACCAACAACTATAGTGGGAGATTTATAGCCAGTTTCAATAATATCCCAAACATCATAATCGACAGAACTAAGATAAATACTCATTCTAACTTTCCAATAAGCATAATCATTCCCATTAAACATGGGTGGCCTAGCAATAGATTGCCCCTCAGAAAAAAGCATTATTTGGTGGATTCATGACTCTAGAGTTAAAGTAAAATACCTTGCTCTGATACCACTTGTAGGATCTAAATTAACCCTAGAGGGGGGGTGAATAGGGTTATAGCAAATTTTTCCGAATTAAACACAGAAACAAACTGTAGAAATAAATATGCTGAAAAGTAAATCACACACAAAATTTACCCAGCTTCGGCAACCCCTGCCTACTGCTGCATTCCCAGATTTCTTTTAGAATTGAACAGTTTCCCGCTTACAAACACTCTAACAGACTTGCAAACCCTGCTACCGCCTATAGAGTTTTGCAAACTCGCAAACCCTGCTAACTGAACTAACTCTAACTAGACAATCTGATAACACCTAAACCCTAGGTGGTGATTTACCAGTTTTTTGATTCGTAAAATAAAAACAACAATTAAAAAACAATAGAAAATAACCCTAAACCCTAATTAACAATATAATAAAGCCCTTTTATAAAATTAAAACATTAAACCCCCCCTTTTAATAACACGCCCTTATTAAAATAAAACACGGCCAAAAAAAATTGCGTCCCCCTTCTTCTCTTTTTATTTTTATCGGCCTGGTTACTTGAGAATATTGGCGGCTCTCTTTTCTTCTTTGCAAATCAGGGCTTCGTTCCCTTTGTTCCAGTTAGGGCTTTGGCTCTTGTGTAAATCAGGGCTTCAATTTCTTCGTTCGATCTCAGATGTGTTGCCCTAGCTTGCTGCTTCTCTGATGGTTGACTGCCGCTCGTTTGCAGCTGCTTGATCGAGTTCGTTGTTTGTAATTTCGGTATGTACTGTTTCCTTTTGCTTTACTAGGTTGATGCTTGAACTCGAATGTTGTGTTCTATGATGATTTCTTGGGGTTTATTTATAGGGTTGAAATCCTAATTACCACTGTCAGATTTGATTTCTTCATGTCGTTGATTATTTTCCTGAATTTGTTCTGGATTTGGAGTATTCCTTTCTTGATTCAATTTCGAATAACTGCTGACCATATTTGACTTCGAATTAATTAATTCGAAGATATCTTCCTTTATTTGTTTTCTCGGTCCCTATTTGAATTAATTACTGACCATATATAGTCGAGAGATTTGATGCAGAGATTCTTTTCCAAATTAGAATACGAATTTGATTTCTGCTTGATTTCTGCACTGATTTAACTTCGGCTTGATTTCTGCACTTTCTTGTAGTTGCATTTATGTCATGTATACTGCCTGACCATTGTGACATCTAGTTGACACTTGATGGTCTTCATATTCATGTGTGTCTTTGTTCAATGGAGTCAATGATAATGGTCATAGTTCTTCTCGGCATTGCATGTGTAACATTTGGCTACTAGTGATATAGTTTGCTTTGATACAGATGCTACACTTGTTCATGTTGCCTTTGTACACTTGTTCATATGAGCTGTTGTTCCATTGTTGTAGTTACAGTATTTATGTTCCTTGTTTCATTTGGAAGCTGGTTCGATGTACTCAAATATTGTCTGGACACATGTTTTATCACTTGAGTTTGCAGTCTTCATTTTTTGTTGTGACTCTTGTGATATTCATGTTGATTGCTTCATGACTTGTTGTTGGCATGTACATTGTGTTCACTGTTGCACTTGGTGTTTGTAGCTTGCCACTGACTTCTTTGTAGTTGCACTGCACTTTGGTTACTATATATGTGCATACATACATATGTATGTGTGTATGCATATATTCTTGGGTTTGTACTTGGATTTGAACTGCTTCATGTTCTGTTGCATTGTGTTTTGTTGTGTAGCTGCTATGCAGTTGCTATGCATCACTATATATACTATGTTCTGATTTGCATTGGTGCAGTTTCCATATTTTGTGTATTTTGATGTTGTATACGCTTTTTCATGCTGCTGTGATGCAGTTTCTTTCACTGTTGTATCTTTGGGAGTTTGCACTGCTTCATGTTGAATTTGTGTAGTGTTGTACTTGTTGCCTTGTATCACTGGTTCATTCTGGTTGGTGCAGTATTCATGTTTTTTGTTGGTCTGGACATTTGTGGGATATTTGACTGTTTCTGGCTCGATGTTGTTAATGCATTCATGACCACTGTCTTGCATATTTTTGATAAAGTGTGACTGATGCTGCACTTCGTCTTTGTTCTTCTCTGTTATGTTGCTTTGAATGAATTTGTGTTTTGTTGTAGTTTGTGCACACGAGTTGGCGTGGCAGTGCACACGTATACGAATGTACACGTGTGTACTGCAGCCACTTATAATTGCCTGTCCCTGATAAAAATTACTGATATGCATAGATATTGCACAATCAAAGATGATGACAATAACCCATGTATCTGAGACACAAACAAATTTTATTTTTGCAAATTTAAATTTGTTTGTTTTCAGATTACTGTTGTAGTTGCTAATTATACAGGTACACAGGAGACAGGACGAGAAGTGGAGCTGGACAATGCAGATAGATGCAGATGTGCAGACAGAGTGAAAAACTGAGTGTTGAGTGTTGTAGTGAGAAAAGTAAAATGTATGAACTGATGTATGTATATATATAGAGAGAGCCGAAAACTTTGTATTGTTTAAGTGTTGTAATAAAATATTATACTGAATAAAAAATACTAGTTGAATTATATAGATTCTGTGCAATAGTATAATTATTCAATATGAATATTTCTTCCTTTCTGTATATAGTCCAAACTGCAAACACATATATATATTGATATATATATGTTTGTTATCATCAAACAAAAAATCACATCAAACAATAGTCTCATATTCAACTAAACTATTTTTAATTTTTTTCTTGAGATAATTCTATGTCCTCTTCTAAAATAATTTTTCATCTTTTAACATCCCTATTACAAGTTCTAGTCTATTTATTTTGACTATGTGTTCTTTATTCAATTTTTTAATTTGTCTAAATTTATCGCCTAATTCCATGCTAAGTTCTAATAATTCATCATAGTTACGTTCGGGACATACCTCATCAGTTTGTGCCATAAAACATATATTAGCCTGTTCTCCATCACTATCGCTGTCACTGTTTGATGATGATGAAGAATCCGAGTCATCCCATGTTACTTTGAGAGCTTTTTTCTATTTGAATTTTCAGATTTGTTTTTCCTTTTATCTTTGTTGAGTTTGGGACAATCTTTCTTCATATGTCCAAATTGGTCACATTCATGGCATTTGATTGATGTTTGATTTGTAGAGCTTGATTTTCCTCCTTTTTTAAATCTGGTAATTTTCCTAAATTTCTTGAATTTGTTGTAGTTTTTGGCAATAAATATGGTTTCTTCTTCGTCTAAGTCAGATTCTTCATTTGTTGCTAGGAATGCTATGTTTTTCTTCTCCAAATTTTGTTCTTTTCTTGCCTGCAAATTAGCTTCATGGGACATTAAATTTTATATCAATTCTTCAACTAAGAGTGTTGAGAGATCATTAGCTTCTTCGATAGCTAATACTTTTCTTTCCCACTCAAGATAAAAGAATTGAGTATTCTGGATATTAAGTCAAAAATTGTGAATTTGACTCCAACTGCCATTAAATCGTATTGAATGGTTTGGAATCTAGAGTACATGTCTACTATAGATTCATTTCGCTTCATTTTAAATGATGAAAATTGATTTTGTAAAATTGAAATTTTAGTTTGTTTAACTTTGTTTGTGACTTCGTGTGTAACTTGTAAGGTACGCCAAATATCATATGCAGTATTACATAACATGATACGTGAAAATTCATTCTTATCTAATGAACAAAATTAAACATTCATAGCTTTGGCATTATTTGAAGCTGTGGTTTTTTGTGCATCATTCCATGTGTTCATGGCAGTGTCAGGTGCTTTATATTTATTTTAGTGGCTGACCAAATTTCTAATCCATTAGCTTCTATAAAAATTCTCATACGTGTTGGCCAATATGCATAGTTAGAACCATTAAAAAGTGGGGGTCGTGTTGTGGATTGACCTTCTTGAAAAATACTTGCCAATTAAAGTAATTCAAAAACGTGTTACTGTACTTTGATTAGACCTTGCTCTGATACTAATTGAAAGTCTACAGGGTGGATCATGTGGTGTATATGCAAGTATATGTGACAAAATATATTATGCAACTAAAACAATATTAATCTAAGTAAATATAGAATAAGCACACCAGGATTTTATACTAGTTCGGACCTCCCGTCCTACGTCCAATCCCGAAACTTTCCTTCGGAATTTGACTATCAAATGCCCTCGCTGCTCCCGAAGGAATAGGCATGGTTACAATAAAATGTTCTTATCAAATGTGTGTTCTATAACACAAATATTGACTAATTAGTATAAATGCTTCCAATATATATCTAGAGAGTATTGTTTGTGAAGAACTGAATATATGAAAGAGTGAAATACAAGTATAGATTGCTAGAGATTAAGAATATATGATAGAGTATGTAATTAGAGAGCGTAAGTAAGTAAGGTAGTTTGTTCTCTTGATTCTTGATGATATATATAGTTGTAGAGAGGTTTCTTGAGTAGTTGCATCCATTAACGAGTGCTCTACAATTGCTTCTGTTGATGAGAAGAGTTGCAGCAAAGAGAAGCGGGGATGTCTATTCGAATGTTGCAGTTGAAGTTCATATTTGAAATCAGATGTTTGGAATATGTATCAGGCGTCTAGTACTATATATATTTTTGAATATAGTAGTAGATCGGACATCTGAGTGCAATTGCCAAACGTCTGGTTTAGCCTGTCTGTTGCTCCAGAGAACTAAATCAGACGTCTGGCTTGTGCACCCAGACGTCTGATATTGTGCATATCAGTTTTTATGCTCTTTTTCTCGTGCTTCTTTGTTCCTATCGACTTGTAGTCTTTTGTAGTATCCTTTGATCCTTGTTCTTGGCTTTTTAGTGATGTTGTTCTAGCAAGTACCCGTATATGCAAAAATATGTGCATATTTGATTTCCATTGTATAGTTGTTGTCATTAAAACCGTAGATTTGATTTCCTAACATTCACCAGTTAAGAATAGCAGAGGGTAATATACCCTTAACAGCATTTAGAGGACTGGATTGTTTCTTTGAGTGGTTGGTTATGCCTTTTGGTCTAACCAATACATGTGCTTATTTTGTGGATCTTATGAACCGAGTTTTTAGACGTATGCTGAACAAATTTGTGTTGGTCTTTATAGATGATATCTTTATTTACTCTAAGACTGAGGAGGAATATAAACACTATTTGGAAATTGTCTTTATAGATGACATCCTCCTTTTTACTTTAAATCCTTAAAACCTAGTTAAAAACGCTTCTTTCCTCTCTACTTCTCTCATCATCCAAAACAAGACCCAAAATACCCTCCTCAACTCATGGCCACACTCTTTTCAAGCATGGTCGAGCCCATGTGCACCTAGTCCTAGCCCTTCTCCACCTCCAAAAGTCTTAAAAATCAAATTTTGAGAAGAAAAACTAAGTTCGTGTGTTGATGAAAATTTATAATAGTTTGGGATTGGATTCATATTGATTCGGGTGAGTAAATCTCACATTTAAAATCCAAGTTTTAAACTTTATTGTTTGCAATGATAATCTTAGTTAGTTGCTTGCATTTATAAGTGTTGGGAAATGTTGTTGTTTGGTTTGGTTCCCACCTGAAGCGGATAACATATGTGATGATTTGTGATGACTTGAAATGTAGTCGAAGTACTTAATTATTATTTACAAGTGATAATATTTCCTTGTTTTATTGATGTAATTTACATTTGTATAGATGTATGAGCTTATGTATATGAATGATATGTTGATTGGAAAGTTAACACACTTGAGTTGATTATATGTTAACATCGAGATCCCATGTTATTTTAAAACTTGTTTACTTCCTTGTTTTCAAGAAATGTTTCTAAAAAGTTTTTCTAAACTCTTCTTAAATACAAAGATATTAAAGAGATTTAATTATAGAAGACAAGGTTTTAAAAGGATATTTTGATTTATAAAAAAGTTTTTAAGGTTATGGTCCATAGCGATACTCGCTATAGGTGCAGTTTGTAAATCGATAACTTTTACGTAAAGGAATATATAAGGCATACCCTATAAAGCTTACAAGTAAAGTAGATACGAAGATGGCGACTAAGGTTGCCAATGTACCTTGCCGCCCGTATTGTTTGTTGACCAAAATTTATGAACCTGGTCACCATAGGGAACATATTGTAGATCTCCGGTATTCAAGCTCTCATTTTTGCAACTTAGTCGCGGCTTATATAGGGGAATCCATGGAGGGTCATCATTGATTAGTTTTTAAAAGAGTCTTCTTTTTTAACTAAAAAGAGTTTCTACCTTAGACATTTTTAAAAAGTCTTTTAAAATATATAAAAGTACTAAAAAGGAATTTTTAAATATTAAAAATATTTTTAAAATTTATTATTTAAATCAAAGGTTTAAATTATTATTTAAATAAAAGGTTTAAATTATTATTTAGTTAGAAAAAGGAAAAAATATATTTAATTATTTAAATAAATAAATAATTTATTTTTAAATCGCTTTATCTCCAAGGATCATTTTTTGTTTAAAAGCTACTATTTTTGATAAGGATGTTTTAAAAGCAAGGGATATCTTCGTCTGTGCCATTGAGTAGCCAAATAAAAATGATAAGTAGTGAAAAAACGTTGACATGTTTTATTTAAAGTAAGTTACCTTGTATTTAGCACAAAAAACTGATGAGTAGACTTTCATCTATCTATGAGATCTAGAACCAAAGTTTCTAAGCGACGGATAGAGAAGTCGAAATGTCGGAAATGTGATAAGTATAATACAGTTAATTTCGATAAATGGTCTTGATTAAGTAAGTATATGGAGGATACTTCATCATGTACTTGACACCAATTCTAAGGTATGGAAACCCGTCTCTATCACGAGAAGTAAGAATGTATGTCGAGGCAAGGATAGTTTTTCTAACTTGTCCGACTTCATTGTTAATCAAGGGATGATACTATTTGAAATCGAAAAGTGGTAGTATGTATAGGATGTCTTATTTCTCATATACAAATCTATACTTAAACCAAGATAATGGATTTTTCCTCAATCGATGCTGGTTTTAAAATTATTTATTGTTAGTTTGAATAGACTAGGATGGATAAGCATGATTTATTTGAAAACCACTATAAACCAACGTAAGCGTTTGCATTAAAAAACATCCCAAAGATGATGCAATCGAAGATAGAATTCTTTGAAGTGCAAGGGCAACTTGCTACTAATCCTAAGGATGATTCCAAAAAGGATGTAGTTGAAGTAGTTTCTTCAGTTTGTTCGTACCCTAAACAACTTGTATGGATGAATGTTGGCATTGCATTGTTGCATGGAGGGCAGTATATTAGCATTCCAAGTGGTATTGCTACATAAAAGGTAAAATGTAGCCTCATACTTCATAATCGGTAATGACTAAAGCAGATATGTGGAGCAGGGCTATGTGGGCTGCTCCCATTAGGATTTGATCATCGCCGGATCTAGATAGGTATTTATGGATTTATGTATGCTTTGGGCTCGATGTGGTTATTGAATGCAACTAAGGGTTGATCATACTAGGTACATTAAGAAAGGTGTAGGCCGGTCCTGAGTAGTAGAGGTGCACTTAAAGCAGTCTTTGTACATTTTCTTAGGAGGTGTACTTTATGGAAGGTAGACCTTTACCTTTTCATTATATGGAATCCATTTCCCACTATGTGCTTGCGGACTTGGATGTATACTATATATGCTGAAATGTAATTAATGTAACTATTTCAGCTATGATTAAGTATTTATTTTAAACCCTAGACATTATTGTAATATTACATGGTTTCTTATAGAAAGGTTTTGGTTATCGTAAGGTAAAACCTTGTCCTTGTTTATATACATCATGGTCTTACGAGATACTTTTATTTTAAAAGAGTTTTATATATAACAATTCAGGTGTTTGAAGTTTACTCATACCAGACCCATATATGACCCGAAGTTTTTCTTTCTTTCCCTAAAACTCTTAGGTACTCAAATCTGTATGAATAGCTAAGCGGTCCAGCTTCTTACAAATGCATTTTGGAGGAGCATGGAGCAGATGGCTTTGACGTTACCTAATTAACTATTTGATTTCTGTTATGTATATATATTATGTATCAACATTGAAGGGGCAGGAAGTTATAAATGTCCCTGGCTGAAGTTAGTACCTGTTGTAACTCTGATAATTCATTTTGAAATTGGCCATATATATTATCTTATGCTCTATTATATATGATTTCCTTACGTTGTGAGATTCTGTGTTTCTTTCTTTTTGTCTTTTCTTTTTCCCCAATGGCTTATCTTTTGGACACCTAAATGATCGACAATGAATATCATGGATCTATTAACTACTATTTAGGCTTAAGATAGGCAGATTGTTACAAGTAGCTCACCCGAGAGCCAATGGGGTAGTAGAAGCAACAAATAAAACCATAAAGAACATTTTAAAGAAAGGATTTGGTAAAGCTAAAGGAAATTATATGGATGAACTCTCTTTCATTTTATGGGCATATCAAACATCTACAAAGACTACTACTAGAAACACTCCATACTCTTTAACCTATGGATTTAAGGCAATGCTACCTGTTGAATTCGAAGTTTTCTCATGTCGAAGAATCGCTTATACCTATGAGACGAATCAGAAGTTGAAAAAGGATTCGCTTGACTTGAATTCGGACAACTGAATACCAATGTAGAATCATAAAGTATTATAATTCATAGGTGAAAGAAAGGGCATTGAAGAAAGGAGACTAAGTCTTAAGGAAAATAATGGATAACATAAAAGGTTCTACAAACGGTACCCTCAGACCAAATTAGGAAGGACCACTGGTCTTTGACGAAGTATCCCACCAAGAACATACCAATTAAGTAGACCTGATGGAAACGTGATATGAAGGACTTGGAATGCCAAACACTTTAGGCTATATTTCCCAATGTTGAATGAATAAAGCAATTTACCTGGCAAGACCTTTTAGATGAAAAAGGGATCCTATCTAAATAATTGCCACCGAAAGTGAAATGCTCGCATTCAAACTTAACTTCTTACATAACGAGGTTGGCAAGAATCGTTAAACAAGGGCATCCTTCAAATACGGAAGTGAACAAAAGCCTTTAGTTCTACCTTCGGGCCTGGCCAAAGCCACCATCAAGAGTGATGGTCAATTAGACCTTTGATCCTACCGTCAGGCCTGGTCAAAGCACCCATCCAAAGGCGATGGAGTAGAAACCTTTGGTCTTGCATTTGAGCCTAGAAAAAGTAACCATCCAAAGAGGGATGGTCAACTAAGCCTTTAATCTCGCCGCTAGGCCTGGTCATAGTACCTATCCAAGGGAGATGGACAAGAAGCCTTTGGTCTCGTGTTTAGGGCTGGCCAAAGCAACCATCTAAAGATTGATGATCAATTAGTCCTTTAATCACGCTATTGGGTCTGGTAAAAAAACCATCCAAAGAAGGTGGACGAGAAGCCTTTGGTTCCACCTTTAGGCCTGGCCAAAGCAATCATGTAAAGAGTGATGGTCAATTAAGTCTTTGATCCTGCCATTGGTTCCGATCGAAGCACCCATCTAGGGGAGATGGGTGAAAACCTTGGATCCCACCTTTGGGCCTGAAACCATCGAAAGAGTAATTGTCATAAGCCTTTGATCCCACTGTCAGGCCTAGTCAAAGCGCACATCCAAGGAAGATGGACGAGAAGCCTTTAGTCCCGCCTTCGGGCCTAGCCAAAACAACTATTTATAGAGTGATGGTCAATTAAGCCTTTGATCCCATCGTCATGCCTGGTAAAAGCACCTATCCTGGGAAGATTGGTGAATAGGCTTCAATAGAAACTTTAATGATCAATTAAAATCTATATAAACAACTAGCCAAAGAAGGACAATCGGCTGAATTTCTGATTCATTGAATAGCCAAACTCGGAATAAAAAAGGGGAAAAATACATTTCTTTCCAAAATTTCAAAAGTGTCTATCTTATTGCAACGTCAATTCAAATTACTCTCGGGAGGTTTTAAAAAGATTCCCATACTTTGAAAAATTCATTCTTTAAAAAATCATACTCTGATTAGTACATATATTTGATTCCCACATCAAACAGTCTCCAAATAAGGTTATGAAATTTCGTTTTGAGGACATTTTCATGTAAAGAAATTCTTTTTTAAAAATTACAAGCCAATGCATTTTTGAGAAATTTTATGAAAAGACAAAATGACAAGGAGTAAAAGTTATAGAAAAAGCACAGGGAACCAATGATGAGAGATAAAGAACCTAAGGAATAATAAATTGAGAGGAAAAAGGAATGATGCAAAGACTGAAGTCTATTTAAGTTGGAGCATAATAAACTTCTTATATAAGGAGGACGGCAAATGTTACACCCAAAATTCCAAGAACAAGTTAATAGACAAGAAGCCACCATATGCAAATGGAAGTCATCACATTTTATTTTGAAGGCCTTCATATGTTAATAAAAGTCATCACTAGCAAATAAGAGCCATCGCATTATATCTTGAAGCTATCGCTTAACAAGGCAACAAGCTGTCACGAGTAATCCTACATTGTCAGCCATGGTCCCTCCCCGTGTAACAAAGCAAAGCAATCAAGCCTTCGTGTCTGAACGAAATAACATAAACTAATACCTAAAAATACACTATCACGGGAGGTTTGATAGGGCCATCGCTAAGAATCTTAAAAAAACTAGGAAGCATTCCTTCGAAGCTGTCGTGAAGAGTTTGGTGGGCCCATCAAGACAGTTCATAAAAGTTGCTATAATAAGCCTTGTAAAGCTGTAACGAAGAGTTTGTTAAGGCAAGGTGATTGAGGTATCATGGAGAGTTGAATATAGTCATCGCCTGCAATCTTTAAATGGTAAACAAAAGCTATTGTGAAGAGTCTTTGCAAAATGATTTTATAAGGCCATCATGGTAAAAAGCATTGATAGCAATCCAGAGACAATATGATAGAGCCATCGTGAAAAGTCATCGCATATCATCCTCAAGCATTCGAACAAAGCCATTGCCTAGAGTCCCTAAAGACCATCGCGTACTATCCTCAAAGACAAAGCCATCATCAAGAGTCTCTAAAGGCATGGCGTGCTATTCCCAAGCACTAAGGCAAAGTAATCACTAAAAATTCTATAAAGCCATTGCGAAATGTCATCGCGAAATGTTTCCATAAAGCAGAATTACAAGGCCATCGCGATGAATCACTAAACCAATCATTGGTAAACCATCAGGAACAAACTAAGTGAAGCTTCGTGGTATATAACAAGCTATTACGAGGCAAGACTACAAGTTGAAATAAGAATAAGAAGTTATCACGAATGATTCTTGGAGCCATCGTATGTTAATCTTCCCACGAGGGTAGCTTTTCTTGATGAATATCGCATCCACCATTCTCTCATTCAAGGAGACACATAGCACCAATCCAACAACTGAAATTTATAAATACAGGGGTACCCCTCCCCTCTAGAAAAGGGAGGATTTTTATGAATTCATCTTCTTCTTCATTTTCATTTTTTTCCATCTTATATAAAAAAGCTTGAGTAGAGAGCTATAATAGTTGACCACGCCATCCATGATTTGTAATTTTATATAAAAGGATTTAGGCAATAAAGAAATTACATAATGACACCTCAATATTGCAAGACTATCAGCCATTAACTTGTAACCAAAGTATTTGACTAGGAGTATAATCGTGCTCAAATATTTCAAGCTATCTTGACCTAATTTTAGTACCAATAAGGGATATGCCCTAGGGGCAATTATGTAATTGTTACATATATCTAATTCGATAAATAATCTTATTCAAAGTAAAAGGTGTTTTCTTTCTATTATATACTTGATATAATGTGTAATATGTTAATTATTTAATTTAACTAAAAATATATTCAATAGAAATTCCATAAATGTTTGTTATGTGATAGTTGGTATTATGTGTTGTAATCATGATTGCCTTATCATAATAAAATAAATATACCGTTTTAAATAATCTTATTCAAGTTATATTGAGACTGGATATCGATGCATCCATTGATATTAAAGTACATAATGCTCTCCAAATGTTAGACGGTTTATTACTCATGGTTGTTTGGGGCCACCACGGGGCTACGTACTAATAGTTATTGGATAATGATGGAACGACTCACTCAATAGTTTTATGTTGGTTAATATAGCTAATGTTAAACAGAAAATATCGATGTGACAAAATTATACTATTCACTTGGCTTGAGAATACCATTGATCTTCAATGTGGATACTATGCTTCGATTATTGTTAAATCGTGGCACAACATCCATCGAACGACTATAGATGGTCGAGTGCAAGAATTGGAAGGGAAACGCTATTCAAGAGAGAATTCCTCTCCTCGGCTATATGAGGTTGGTATAATGGTCAACTGATGTCAACACAAAGTCAAAGTCATTGACCAGAGCAGTTCGGTTAATATAATTGTTATTACCGAGACAAGAACTTTGTGTTTGGACTATAGGGTTGAATATGGACGATATTAGAATTTTGACTGTTACCTAATTACATAAGTCCAAAATAATATAGTTTTGACGAAGAGAATAGGCGTAAACACTGTAATGGCCCGTTTTTCCGTACCCTTTGAATCAACAATAAATCGCACATGTCCAACTCAAATTGCACGAATAAGCGTATCATTAAGGGTAGAAAGAAAATAAAGATAGAACAGAATCTCACACGAATGGAATAACATATATTATTTCAATAATAATCTTTACAGTGAAAAATTTTAAATACAATATCAGAGTCTAACCTAAATTCAGTTTGGACAGTTATAAACATCTGTCCATACAATTTCTGACAAACATCAAACAAAATACACTATGTACAACGGATAATAGAATACGTCCATACGATGATGAAGATCTCCAGCTCTCCTCTGGAAACTCCAACCGTCTTCAACTCAACCTGAAACTATTCGGATCTGACCCGAGTATTAAAAATACACGGATCAGGCTTGATAAACCAGCGTGAGATACTTGAAATTTAATATAACTATGTTATCAAAACCTTTGAAAAGAAAGGTATCTCATAAGACCACGCCCACACATAAACACGGATGATTTTTACCTTATGATAACCAAAACACTTTTATATATCAAAACGTTTGATATTATTTCTATTGACATTCTTTTGCAAACAATTTTGAAATAAACTTATGCAAATAAGGTATCAATACCTGGACTAAGTCTAACGAAATATATCCAGACTTAGTCAACAGAATATGTCGAACGGAATATATGATAACAGAAAGGGGTAGCTGAAATGTTTGCAAGTCATTACAGCTATTTTGGAAATACAATCAAAATCGTAAATCTCGTATTGGGATTGGATTTCCAGCATGATTGGAAACTAGTTGAAAGATCAATCTGTATCCACGGCTTACGTCCAGGACTCAGACGTCGTTATACAACCACACAAATGGCTAAAAGTGGATACAATCTGCGAATAACATCCAAGGACTCGGACTTCGCGTATCCCTGCCATGAGGCCCATACGTATTTGGTATCTGGGGCTCAGAACATCTGATAACCCAAATCACTACTATCCGAAATGCGAGCATACATCTGACCACATAGAATCCCATCATAACCGGGGTGTGAGGCTCATGAGGCTATGCTCAATTTCTTCAAAGCCATGTTTTCCATACATAACCACGCTTTGATCATAACAAGTTCCACTTTGAATGCCACACTGCCATTCCTTTGATCACTATTTTCCTTCCACAAAAATACAACCCTTGAGCTCGTACGTCTCAAGGAGGGTGTTTAGCTAGGAGAAGTTGCCTTCTCCGCCACCACTGATGTACATTTGTAAAAGACAAACGTTGTCTCTCAGAAATGCAATGTCGGACCTTCGTCCAAACAAGTTCGTTCTAGGACTGAACGAATCGAAGGCACTTTCCTCGACCATTACTAGGCGAGAAGCCCTTGCAATCCGAAAAATCTCCATCAGGAGGAGACCACTGCTATAAATAACTCTATAATGGGAGCTACCCAGAGCATGTTCAACAAGCAGTCTTCATGCTATAAAAATCCGCGGTCTTCAATAATCATCATCTTCAACATGTCTTCACTTTCGAACGTATACATTGGTTCAAAGTGGTTTCCGGATATGAATCATCCAAATCCGACTCCGGTTCCTACGAAACCAATCATCGTTTTAAAAGATGTTAAGTTCATACGTAGATATCAATCATCAACCAATTACTTCATCTTTTATATAATCAAATATCTTTCTTAGATATATTCTTTTCAATTTATTCTATTTTCTTTTCAAATGTATATGGAATCATTAATCCTCGTTTATCAAATCATTTGGTTTATTTAAACCTTTCTTAAATCTTGGAATAATTCAAAATCATTTCTCTTTTGCTTAGGAAAACTTTTTTGAATCATTCATTAAATCTTAATCAAAGATTTCTTATATTAAAGTTATACTTTTAACTTAGGGAAAATATTCCCAAACTATTCATTAAATCTTAGTCAAAGATTTCTTTCTTAACTTCAAATTATATTCTTACAAATCGAAGATTTTCATAATAGAGTACTACTGCCACATTAAATATGGTAAATTTCACCTCCAGAGACTAATGGTAAGTTTCACCTCTAAGGACTATTGGAAAATTTCACCTCTAGGGACTAATGGCTAGTTTCACATCCGGGGACTAATAGAAAGTTTCACCTCCAGGGACTAATGACAAGTAATCCTACGTCATGAATATCTTTGTCTTTTAACTTGGAAAAACTTAAATATGATCTTTTAGAGCATCCGGCCTTTCCTTTCGATCTATTCCACCCCTCGCCTAAAAAGAGAAAACATAGGTCAAGTAAGTTCAGGGCACTGGTTGCTCCATCCCTAACCTTAGTTAAACACCTTGTTTTATCTTCCTAGATCTCACAGGCAGGATAAATGTACTAGTCATTTCTGCATAATCTGTTTGTTATTACATTCAATATTCTTCACTTTTTGTTTAAGTGGTATAAACTATTTATCTTAACCATTTATTCAAACTCTTATTAAAATTTCCAAATCATCTTTACATTACTTAATTGTTCCTTTAAAATCATTCACAAAAGAATTATGAAATAATTGTTAAGTTTAAAAATGCAATTAAAAGTTATTTCAAATTGCTGCGAAAATCCTTGCGAAAAGTGTTTGCAAATAGCGTTTTAAAAGCTATATTCTTCAAAATGACTTTTATATCATTTATAAATCAATATTTTCAACTTAAATCTCTTTCAATGCATTTTAAAATATTTTAAGATTTATTTCATTGTTTGCACAAAAAATGGACAAACACCTCCAAGTCGTGTGAATTAGTCGATTTTAGGTTGTTTCTAGTGGTTTGGGTGATTTATGCAAATATATAAAAAGCAGGGACTAAACTGTAAAAGATACACAGATTTATAGTGGTTCGGCCAGAACGTGCCTACGTCCACTTTATATGTTATTCTCCTTTTTCTTTCAGATTACAAGTACAAAACTTTGTATATATGTATATGAAAGTTGTTTTAAAGTTCCTTCTGTGCTTGAGCTCTCAAACTTGTCTGCCATTGTTGTACCCCTGCCCCTCTATTTATAGAGTGAGGCTGGGGGCAGGGGTCTTGGATGTATATAGCTGCTGGTGGGCCTGGGCTTTGGTTCGGCAAAGCTTGGTTCGGTCGTAGCTTGGTGGAGTTTGATTCGGTGGTTGTGGTGAGGGTTGGTCCGGTGGTACGTGAAGTAGGTTGGTTCGGTGGTATGTGGTTCGGTGGAGCATGGAAGTGGAGTTTGGTTCGGCTATGCAAGGAGGGAGGTATCTGGTTCGGCATGCAGGGGAGACGAGCTGGTTCGGCATTGATGTGGTTGGGCTGGTGAGGCATGGAGGTGGAGAGGTCCGGTTCGGCATGGAGGTGGAGAGGTGGTGTCTCCTTTTCTTTTGGACCGGTGGTGGAATCGCACACAACACTTGCTCCCCAAAGTGGGGCATATGCCAGCGTATGCCACGCTTTGTTAGTTCGGATAGCCCCATTCGGTCCTAAGTGCCGAACCGTTTGGTCCGGTCACCCATGCTCACCTATAAGTAGGGGCCTTATGCCACCGTTATTCCCTACTGAGTGAAATAGTCGAACCAGATTCCTTCCTGCCGAATCTACTACATTGCCGAATCGCGTTTGATTGTCGGATTCATGTGAGTTAACCTTTTCTCGCCGAACGAATTTCCGTTGGAAATGCCGAATAGTGTTTTGCCTTGTATTGCCGAACGAACTCCTTGGAGCTCGTATGCCGAATGTATATTGTTCTTTGAATTACCGAATGAACTCCTTGGAGATAGTGTTTTGTCTTGTATTGCCGAACGAACTCCTTGGAGCTCGTATGCCGAATGAATATTGTGCTTTGATTTGCGAATGTGGCTCTAGGCTGCATGTACATGTTTGCTTATATCTCTATACTTCTTGTTCTAACACTATGTCTCTCGCTTTTGCGTATGCAGATAAATGTCTCGCAAAGTGGAAACTCAATCAGAAAAGAGAAAATCTACGGACCGAAGTGAGCCTCCCGCTGTGCCCCCTGCCCAGTCAGGACCAGCACGACAGGGACCTGCCCCGAGGTCTTTAGTGGACGGATACGGTCCTCAGGAGCTCTTAAACTCTCCTCCTGACTACTTTCCTAGCTCTCTCAGAGAGGAGCAGCTTGATGTTATATCCCACTCCTTTGGGATTGATAGAGCGCTTATGCGGTTGCTGGGGGACGGAGTGATGTCGTACAATCCGCCTGAAGGATATTTTGCGTATAGTAGGTACCACTGCATGTGTGGGGCCATTCCTCCCATTAATACCTAGATAGTCAGCTTCATCACTTATCTGAAGGTGGCTCCCTTCCAGCTTCATCCCAATTCCTACGCCATCTTGGTGTGCTTATACATTATTTTCCAGAGAAGGTACGGACGCCCCCTTCCAACCGGGAGATTCGGTATCTATATAACTTGAGGGGTTACAAGAAGGGATCTCCGTACGTTAGCTTGGAAGCGGTTGTTCCCTTCAAACCGGTCCTGGACCTGTATTCGAAGCTTAGTATGTTTAAGAAAGAATGGTTTTTCATCAGGGATAACTCCGTTTCCTTCCACCTTTTCACCTCTGGCTGTAAGTTGAACTTCATTTATAGTTTCCTTGTTTCGGCTGCAACGCTTCTTCTTATATGCTTTTATTTCTTGCTAGCGACAGGTGGCTTTGCGGTCGTGGAGAATGATTCCTTGGTTCAGATGGCTGCGGAAATAAGGGCCATTTCGGGACGGGATCGGTCGGCTTCTTACCTGATCAGGAACGCTACTCTCCTGGAGCACAACTTGATCCTCCCACGCCAGTCTGTGGTTAAGCAGAGGGATACGGCTGAGGAGAAGGCCGCCAAAGCCAAGGAAGGGGTCATGGTGAAAAGCGGCAAGAGGGAACCTTTCACAAAGCCTCCAGTTGTCGGGGGCAAGAAGCTCAAGAAGTCTGACGTTCCCTCTCCTAGTACTTGCCCACTTGCTCCGGGAGAGGAAGATGTGGAGGAAGATAGAGGTGAAGGTGAAGGAGGAGATGGACAGAGCGGTAGTGGCGTTGGTGCCTTAACCTCCGGGCAAGCGGGAGAGATTCATGAGTGGACGGATGATGCTTTCCGTCAAGCTTTTGGGGAGTCGGAGGAAGGATCGGCTTTGGTTGAGAAGGCTAAGGGGGTTGACAAGACTGGGGCTGGCGCCGATCCATTTTCTGAGAGTTCTTCAGCTAAGGCGACTCCAGCGATTCAAGGTGAACTTTTGACTTCTGCGGACTCCATTTATGATAGGGACTTAAGAATATTTTATGGTTCGCTTCCGTCCTGGACTGAGATTCAAGACTTATTGCGGTATCCCACTCCTCCGCAGGGTTTGTATAACAGACGTGCCATCTCATTCTTTTTAACTTAACATATTTCTTGAATTATGGATCATTGTATGTTCGTAACACTAGGTTTTTACTCAAGGAGCAGGTAAGGCGGCCAAGTCATCAGATATCCGGCACCGCCTCGAACAGTATAAGCTACTCAAAGCTTCTGCCAAACCAAAGCTGCCAACTAGCCATCTTGGGGATGCAGTTAGATATCGCCCCCTTGTTGGAGTCATTGAGGAAAATATGCAAAAGAGGAAGAGGGGTCGATCTTCGTTTGAACCTTCTCCTGGCCCTCAGCCTCCAGTCCAGCCCATCCATGATATGACTGAGGAGGATACTGAGTTTATGCCTTCCCCCCATCCATCCAAAAATCCAACCGTCACTCCGATAGACCGTCCTGGTTTGGATCGCAACCCATTTGCCGGCCACCCGGATCTGGACCCGAGTTTTCAGGATATCTCTTTTGACGAGGTCACGGGTGAGCATCTTCTTCCCCGCAATCCCATGGTATGGGTGTTTGATGAGGCTAAGTTGTTAGACCTCGATTTGCTTACTACTCGGATTGTGACCATGGGGAATGAGGCCAAGGCAAGCATCGATCGGGTGGCTGAGGAAACCAAAAGGCTAATGGAGCATCACGCTCGACTGGCCAGGGCTGGGGAGGAAATCGGAAGTGCTAACATCCGGTTGCGGCTACAGGTTTCTGATTAGGCCAAACATCTTGCCGATCAGGCTATCCAAATATCCCAGCATGAGGCGGCCTCCCGACGACTAAAGAAAACCATGGAGGAGGCTAGCAAAGCTGAGTTGCGAAAGATGGAGGCCGCCTGCAAGGAGCGGATTGACATAGCTATTGCTACGGTGGACGAGGTTCGGAGGGCGGATCTCGAGCAAGTAGAGGAGTTATCTGGGAGGCTTGAGGCCGCAGAGCTTGCTCAGGCCAGGCTAAAGGAAGAGATGGAGGAAATGAGGAGGTCTCTCCAGGCTGACCGCTTGAGATATCGATCGGAGAGGGATGTTGCCGTCGCTAAGTTGCTGTCCTCCGAGGCCCGGGTGAGGGAGTTTGAGGAGAATGAGGGGATGATGGATGAGATGTTGCAGGATATGTACTTCCGTACCTGGAAGCAGGGTAATCTATCCTGGATGGATGACTATCCCCGGATCATGGCTAGGATATATCTCCGGGCTTTGGAGGAGGCCAAGGTCGATGCGGATAAGGAAGGTGGAGCGGCATTCAGGATGGATATGGTTACCGCCCAGTTCTCAAAGGAGGAGAAGGTAGCGGTGAAGGAGGGGATGCGGCTACTTGCTGCGGAGGAAGCCGGTGTGCGGTTGGGGGATGAGGACCAAGAAGCGGGTGTTGGTGAGTTTTTCCTTTTTAGCTTTTCATAACTTGACCGTTTGCGGTTTATCTGATGGATTCTTTTCCTGAATTGGACAGGTGGGACCTCTGGTCAACATGCTGGGAGTTCCGATCCAGCAACCAAGTAGATTCGGAGAGCTGGTTCTGAGGTGTAGTGGTTAGCACTAATGCAGCTGGTTATTTTATTTGGTCTGCTTGACATTCCTGTATATGCTAGTTCAAAAACATTAATGTACTTTCGAGCTGTAATTATGTCATTGAACGACTTTATGTAAGTTTATAACACAAGCTGATTCTGTTATATTTTGAATGCTGTCATTATTTTGATGTGCTGCATAAGAAGTATAACTATGCATATGCCTGTGATTTAGTTGTGTTTGATGCTAAGCTCTTTCTTGAAATATAATCTCATGTTTTGCAATGTTAGTGTGATGTATGAATAAGTTATAGTTACATGTTTATGTACAAGAGAAGAGAGTACTGCCCTTCATGTCTTAGTTGTAGGGGGTAGCTTTGAGCGCCTTGTGTAACTGGTCATGGATACAGCTAAGTGTCTTGTTATCCCGTTTGCGGGCTCCGATCCTTATAAGCGAATGTCTCCTAGTCGGTGTCCTGTACTTTAGAGATCGTTACACAGGATAGGAGAAAAGTATTTAAATGGAATGGAAATATAGGAAAAGTAAAACTTCCAGTCACGGAAGGCCGTCGATATGCTTAAGTTCGTGGCAAACGGGTTTTGTAGTTACTTTCCCCAGTTGTGGGTCTTGGAGACATTTGTCACCCATCTTACGCCTCCGCGAGGAGTTTTCTTTTTTACCACAGCCGCACTTAAGACATATCGGAGCCGAGATCGCGCACAGTAACTACCCGAGCCATTATGGCCCGTAATCGTGGGTATTATTCGATTTACTGTGGCCGGCTAGCGTGGGTGCCGATTGTCAACCATGAACTACCCCTGGCTGGCCACACCTTATGTTGGGGCTTAAATTAGGTTCACAGTTGCCGGTGAGCCGAACGCCGTAATGAGCTGCCATCGGCTATAGTCGGCCCTCGTGATGGCTTATAATCGGCTCATTACAGTTGGCTTTGAGGGCAGTCGCGAGCGATGAGTTAACCCGCAGCAGAGGGATGCTGGAGCAAAAGTGTCTCATTGGCGAGTGCATAGAATCGCATAGTACCTGTTGAGTCTTGTCTAGGTGAAGTTGCGCTATGAAGTTCCAGTATGGAAATGTCGTTGTACACGAAGTTGTTCAACAGAAAAGGATAAAGCTTAACAAGCAGCCAAGATATAAAGGAACAAGTTAAAAAGAGACAAGATTTTTAAAGTGGTTCGGCATGAAAACGCCTACATCCACTGATTCTCTTTGTTAATTCACTTCATATGGGCAGTACAAGTTAAGAAAAGTATCGACGGAGGTGTTGGATGTTCCATGCCCTCTGGAACACCTCTCCGTCCACTGTTGACAAAATATAAGCTCCGTTGTGGAGATCTTTATGAATTACATAGGGTCCGTCCCAGATTGGATCTAGCGCTCCAGGGCGCGGGAAGATCCGCTTGAGGACAAGATCTCCTTCCTGTAAGCTGCGGTGCTTGACTTTAGAGTTATATTGTGCTGCTACTTTTTGCTTGTGAGCTGCTGCTTTGAATGCTGCATCGTCTCTTCTCTCCTCAATTAGATCCAAAGACATGAGGAGGAGTTCTTCGTTCTCTTCCGGGTTGTAGTGGATCCTGCGGTGAGAGGGCACTATAGTTTCAACTGGGAGCATGGCCTCCGATCCATATGCCAAAGAGAAAGGAGTATGCCCTGTTGAAGTTCTGTAAGATGTACGATAGGCCCAAAGTGCCGTAGGAAGTTCGTCCACCCAAGCGCCTTTCGACTTTTCAAGTTTCTTCTTGATTAAGGTTTTGAGAATCTTGTTGACAGCTTTGACTTGTCCGTTGGCTTGAGGATAAGCTGCAGATGAGAAGCTTTTGTGAATTCCGTGCTCTTGGCACCAACCGGAGAATTCTTCGCTGTCAAACTGAAGTCCGTTGTCTGATATGATCTTGAGTGGGACCCCGTATCTGCACAGAATATTTTTGATCAAGAAGTTGATAACTTTTACCAAAGATATTTTATTTAGAGTTTCCGCCTCCACCCATTTGGTGAAATAGTCAACTGCCACTATAGCATATTTGGCTCCGCCTCGGCCCGTTGGCAGTTCACCAATTAAGTCAATTCCCCATACTGCAAAGGGCCAAGGGCTGGTCATTTGAGTAATCTCATTTGTGGGTAGTCGAGGAATCTTGGCAAATTTCTGACATCTGTCGCAACTCTTGACGAAGTCCAAGGCATCTTTGTTTAAAGTGGGCCAGTAATATCCATATCGGAGTATCTTCATTGCCAGAGTCTGTCCTCCAGTGTGATCTCCGCAACTTCCTTGATGGATGTTGGATAAGACTTCCCCGGCTTCCCTTCCAGCGATACACCTTAATAAGGGATTAGAGAAGCCGCGCCGATAGAGGATGCCTTCTTGTAATGTATAGCGGGAAGCTTTCCTCAAGATTTTCTTGATTTCGTTACGCCTGTCGGGCAGTGTGCCATCTTGTAAATATTTTCGGATAGGAGTCATCCAAGTTTCTTCGTCGATTGCAGCTATCAGATTCACTTGCTTGAAACTTGGTTCTAGCTGTTTGGAGATGGTTAATTCTCCGAAGATAGTGATGTTCTTCATACTAGCTTGCTTTGCTAGTTCGTCGGCCTCTTGGTTCTCTTCTCGAGGAATGTGTTTGATTAGATAGTGATCCAATTGACTGAGCAACAGCTTGGTCTTTTTTAGATATGCTGTGAGTCGTTCTCCTCGAGTCTGGAAGTCTCCCAGTATTTGATTTACAATGAGTTGAGAATCGCTATGGAGACATAAAGAGCCGACCCCAATCTCCATGGCCAGTTCTAATCCAGCTATCACCGCTTCGTATTCTTCGTCATTGTTGGTGGCAGCAAATTCCAACCTTAGGGCGTAGTGCAGCTTCTTTCCCCTGGGGGTGATTATCACAACACCTGCCCCCGAGCCTTGCTCATTCGACGCTCCATCTACGAAGAGATTCCACTTGATATCTTTTTCTATTTCAGATTGCTCCTTACCTTCGCTAGTAGTGAATTCGGCAATGAAATCAGCTATGGCTTCCCCCTTGATAGCGGTGCGAGGATGGTAAGTGATATCATATTGACTTAGTTCAATGCACCATTTAAGTAATCGCCCAGAAGTGTCGGGGCGATGGAGCACTTGCCTTAGCGGTTGATCGGTTAAAACTCTGATGGAATGAGACTAGAAATAGTGTCGCAGTTTTCGTGACGTGATTAGCAGACACTATGCTAGCTTCTCAAGTCTAGGGTACCTAGCTTCTGCCCCTGTAAATCTCTTGCTTACAAAGTACACGGGCCGCTGTATGCGGTTGTCTTCTCTCACCAAAGCGGCGCTTAAAGCATGAGATGATACAACAAGGTATAAGTACAGTTCCTCGCCTTCATTTGGAGTTGAGATCACCGGTGGTTTCTGGAGGTGTCTGATTAAGTTAAGGAAGGCTGTCGAGCATTCGTCAGTCCATTCGAACTTTCCTTTGTCCTTCTTTAAAGCCTCGAAGAAAGGGATGCATTTGTCGGTTGCTTTAGAGATGAACCTACTTAGGGCGGCCACTTTCCCGTTCAGGCTTTGCATCTCCCTTCGAGTGGATGGTATCTTGATATCTTGTAAAGCTCGAACTTGTTCGGGGTTTGCTTCAATCCCTCTGGCATGAATGACGAATCCCAAGAACTTTCCCGACGACACCCCGAAGGAGCACTTTAGAGGGTTCAGCTTCATTCCATATTGGCGAAGTACTTGAAACATCTCATCCAGGTGGTTTATATGATCGTTGGCTTTCCTTGATTTTACCAGCATGTCATCCACATAAACTTTCATAGTTCGTCCTATTAGTTCCGCAAACATCTTGTTGACAAGGCGCTGATAAGTAGCCCCGGCGTTTTTAAGTCCAAAAGGCATTACTTTGTAGCAGTACAATCCCCGGTCAGTGATGAAGCTAGTGTGGTCTTGATCGGAGGCGTGCATGGGGATCTGGTTATATCCGGAGTATGCGTCCATAAAGGATAAGAGTTCGTGCCCGGCAGTGCTGTCCACGAGTTGGTCGATTCGGGGGAGTGGGAAGCAGTCTTTCGGGCAAGCGTCATTTAAGTTGGAGAAATCGATGCATGTTCGCCACTTCCCGCTAGCTTTCTTTACCAGTACCGGGTTGGCGATCCATTCTGGGTAGATGGCTTCCCGTATGAAGTCATTGGCAAGTAGGTTCTTCACTTCTTCCTCTAGGGCTGCTGACCGTTCTGACCCCATGCTTCTCTTTTTCTGCTTTACTGGCACCTTGGTAGGATCGATGTTCAGCATGTGGCATGCTACGTCTGGGGAGATTCCCGTCATGTCAGCGTACGTCCATGCAAATACATCCATGTTGTGGCGAAGAAAATCGATGAGCTGATTCTTTAATTCTCTTTTTAATTGAGACCCAACTCTCAGCAGTCTACTTGGGTCATGTTTGTCTACAGATACGAAGTCCATAGCCTCTGCAGGCTCGGCGGTGGCCTCCTCCTCTTTGTCCCTGGGGTCTAGTTCATTGAAAGGATCACTGGTATATCGAAGAGGAGGGGCTTTCTTTAGTTGCTATGCTTCCAAGCTCTTCATGCAGAGAGTAGTCTCTGCATTTTTCCCTTTATCTTTTCTGCGGTTATTGCGAAGTTCAGTTACATAGCAGTCTCGAGCAGCGTCTTGATCTCCCTCCGTTTCTCCTATTCCATTATCGGTCAGAAATTTCATCTTCAAGCACCACGGGGCTAGGACAATTTGAAAGTCAAACAAGGCTGGTCATCCCAAAAAGGCGTTGTAGGCCGAGTGGTTCTCTATTAGCACAAATGTTTGTTTTCGCACAGCGGAGCGGGGATGACTTCCTATTTCAACAAAAAGGTCCAGTTGCCCGAGGGGTATCTTTGCATCTCCTGTGAAACCATGTAGCGGCTTGTTGCAGGGAGACACATCCTTCATCGATAGTTTCATTTTGTCGAAAGCATGCTTGAATAGGATATTCACCAAGCTTCCAGTGTCTATTAAAATTCGGAAAACTTTGGCAGGTCCGAACCATGCAGAGATGACCATAGGATCCATGTGCGAGTATTGTCTTCCCTCTAGATCACGCCTACTGAATGTGATGTCGTAATTCTCTTTCCGTTTCGGGTGGCGTTCTTGCATAACAGAATTAACGCAGCCTTCAGCGTTCCTCAGTGACTTACCATATCTTTCCATCTCCACCCAGCTTCTGTCGGCGATATGCGGTCCTCCTGATATGGTGTGGACCACTATCTTCTCTTGACTAGAGCCGCTGGTGTTGCAATTTCCCCCACCTGCTTCTGGGGGGGGGGGGGGGTAGTCCAGGATTCTCATTGGCTGGAGTTGAAGTCCTGTTCTGGCCTTTTACATAGCGCTCCAATCTCCTCCTTCTGATGTGTTCTTCAATCAAGTCCCGGAGATGGTGGCATTCATTGGTATCATGTCCGTGGGATTCGTGGAAGCGGCAGAACTTTCCAGATTTGAGTGCGCTATCTGACTCCTTCTTGTGCGGGGGGCGCTTGTACCTAACTTCGTCTTGAGTGGGTAGGAAGATGTTTTCGATCGTTTCATTCAAAGGAGTGTAAGAGTCAAATCTTGGTCCTGGTCGATATAAGTGCTTTTCTCCCTTTTTGCCCCCAGCATTGTCTCTAGAATCATTTCTTCGAACATTCTTTGCTGCAGCGGGGAACCTGTCTGTAGTCGTCTTAGCCTGTTGCCCTGATTGCCTCTCAGTGGCAGCGTCCTCAAGTCTCATATACTTTCCAGCTTCATGAAAGAAATCAGGTAAAGTAGCTGGTTTTTCCTTGGTTATTCTTCTAGCAAATTTAGTATTTGGATGTACACCACTGCAAAGGGCCATTAGGATAAGTTTCTCGTCGGCATCTTGGACTGCGGTTGCCACGGCGTTGAATCGGGTTAGATATTGTTGCAATGTCTCTCCAGGTTTCTGTTTGATATTAGATAAGGAATAAGCGTCCTTGGGTTGCTCCACATGAATGCGAAACTGACTGATGAACTTTTCTTTCAACATTTCCCATGAGCTGACGGACACTTGGGGTAGGTGGCAGAACCAGGAGGTAGCTAGGTCTGCCAAGAATTGTGGGAAGCATTTACACAACACTCCCTCTGTTGCTCCGCTCATGAGCATATGCTGGGTGTACCTCTGTAAGTGTACGACGGGGTCAGAGGTTCCCTTGTAAGGTTCCATCGTTGGCATTTTCCATTCTCGGGGGGTGATGGCAGTTTCAATATTGCGGGTGAAGGGGATGGTTACCCTAGCACCTATCCCCCGATCCCTTTGCTCCTGTTAGACGCACTCTCTGAACAATCGCGCCATCCTTTCATCAGAACTTGGAGCGGACAAAAATGAGCTTGGTACTTCCCTGCGGGATTGATTCCGTCCAGATGACTTGTAGGGATGGTATCGTCTGTCACTCCTAACATTTTCCAAAGGCTGTCTCTGCTCTTCTGGGGGCATGCTGGGGTCAGCCATAGTTGGCCCTTGCCTTGATCTTCCCCTGCTGGGTTCTGTTCTCAGCGCTTCCTCGGGTCCAACTTCGGGCTGGACTCCAGCTCGGCCCCGTCTACTGGTGTTTTCATGGTTAGGTAGCATGACAGGCTCAGCTACATCCAACCCTTGCCTGGCACCTCCCCCGTTGGGTTCGGCTCCAAGTGTTTCCTCGGGTCGGACTTCGGGCTGAGACCGGGCTCGGCTCCTACCATGGTTGTTTCTGTTGTTAACCTCTTCGAAGAAGAAATGTCTTTGTCGCCTTCCAGATCCTCCAGATTGGGACTCGCCCCATGATTCGGTGTTGCGGTTGGATTCTTCAGCATCCCTTAGGCGTGACATGAGTTGGTCCACCAAGGCTTCTTGTTGAGATGCGAAGCGGTTAGTTACTTCAGCCACAACCCTGTCTAGGTCTGCCCTAGTAATTGGTTGTTCCGCGGCGGGGACTGTTGGATTTGCCCGATTTTCATCTGGTATTGCTGTTAAAACGGGATGATTCTCTTGATTTGGGGCCACTGGATCTGGGATACTGCTAGTTGCGACGTTCTTTCCTTTGTTAACATCTCTCCTCTGCCTGGAAGTCATGTTGTCGGAGCAAGGAACGATGCTGTGAGGAAGAAGGTTGAGTAGGAGAAGCTGTAGCTTCTAGCTTGGTTCTCAGTGAAAGCACCAAAAATGTTTGCACAAAAAATGGACAAACACCTCCAAGTCGTGTGAATTAGTCGATTTTAGGTTGTTTCTAGTGGTTTGGGTGATTTATGCAAATATATAAAAAGCAGGGACTAAACTGTAAAAGACACACAGATTTATAGTGGTTCGGCTAGAACGTGCCTACATCCACTTTATATGTTATTCTCCTTTTTCTTTCAGATTACAAGTACAAAGCTTTGTATATAAGTATATGAAAGTTGTTTTAAAGTTCCTTCCGTGCTTGAGCTCTCAAACTTGTCTGCCATTGTTGTACCCCTGCCCCTCTATTTATAGAGTGAGGCTGGGGGCAGGGGTCTTGGATGTATATAGCTGCTGGTGAGCCTGGGCTGAAGCAATCTGGCCTGGCACATCTGGTTCGACGGAGCTTGGTTCGACGAAGCTTGGTTCGGTCGTAGCTTGGTGGAGTTTGATTCGGTAGTTGTGGTGAGGGTTGGTCCGGTGGTAAGTGAAGTAGGTTGGTTCGGTGGTATGTGGTTCGGTGGAGCATGGAAGTGGAGTTTGGTTCGGCTATGCAAGGAGGGAGGTATCTGGTTCGGCATGCAGGGGAGACGAGCTGGTTCGGCATTGATGTGGTTGGGCTGGTTCGGCATGGAGGTGGAGAGGTCCGGTTCGGCATGGAGGTGGAGAGGTGGTGTCTCCTTTTCTTTTGGACCGGTGGTGGTGGAATCGCACACAACATTCATATTTTTAAAATATTTAAAATATCAATTTTAAACTTTGATCACTTTATTGTAAAAGCGCGATTTTTCTGGAAAATCATTTTGGACATATTAAAATATACAAGATAAAATCTTGATTTTCTTACTTTATTTCTTTATACATATTTAAATGTTTATGAAACATTTCTAACTCATTTTAAAACTATTTCCAAAAGGTTTAAGCATTTCATATACACCATTTCATTTTCAAAAGAAAAGTAATTTCCTTTGCGCTTATCGACGTGTATCAACGTGACTTGATAAAACAATTTTAAAAAACATATCAAATAATCAATACTTCATGATCAAAGCATATATAAGCATCCATAGCAATCATAACACAACATCAAACATGTATATATATAAATAGATGTTAAATAGAGTCTCTCACCATAAACCAAAGTGATTAACTTCCTACCAATATTCTAATCAACCAACACTTCACTAATTAATTCCTACTTCATTAAACACTAGCAAACAACACCTTCTCCATTCCAATAGCTTGGTCGAGGCTTGAGATGGAGGTTGGCCAAAAATATAGAGAAGAAGCGGTAGAGCTTTGAACTTGAATTTCCAAGATTTAGATCTGAAAAATAGATCATCTTCTCTCTTGTTTTTGACTCTCTTACTCACAAAATTTAAAAACTTGTTAACTGAAAAGTTGTTGAAAATTCGTTTATATTGAATTTGACAAAATGAATCATTTGAATCCAAGTAGTTTTGAGGGAGATATGATAGAATGAAGAAGAGCTACTATCGGATTGACAAACATGAAGCCCGGAAATGCACTTTAAAAAATTGAATTTCAGATATAGAAAACTTCAAAACTAAAAAAAGTGATCAACATAAAAATTGTAGCCACTGGAATTTTATATGGTTTCAAAAAATGAATTTCTTAATTTGGATCAGTTATGATCAACTTATGATCAAAACAAAATGACATATTCTCTGGCTTAAAAATTGGGCCAGAAAATGCACTGGAAAGAAATATATTTTTGACATAGTTAACTAAAGAATTTAACAAAGTGGTCAACATAAAAGTTGTATCCACTAGAAAAATACATGATTTTAAGGAAAGAATTTTACAATTTGGTTCTGTTTTGAAGAGGTTATGACCGAGAGAAGAAGAGGTAAAATGTGGAGAAAAAATGAGTTTGATTTGAAGAGAATAAACATTGATTTCTTTTGAATATTTTGAAATTTTTTTTAAATTATTTATTTCTAATTTTTTCTATGGCTTGGAAGCCATTAAAGAGAAAAAGAAGAAGATGAAGAAGCTTGAGAAAAGAAGTAGAAGAAAATATGTATGAAAGTGAAGAAGGTGGTGGGTATTTATAGGAAAAGAAAAAAGTGATAATTTTACCAAAATAACCTCTTACCAAATTACCAAACTAACCTTACTTCAACCTAAAGCAATCTACACTTTTTCAAAACTTAACATCATACTTTCACTTCTTATTTTATGTCTTAGTCACTTAATGATTAAGAAAAGAATATCATAATTATATTGGCTTTGATTTGATGTGATTTGATATTTACTTTTTCTCACTTTTGTCAATTCTTACTTGGACAAATTCTCAAAAGAGACTGGTTTTTTAAACTATTGGCGTAAATAGGCTAGTTTTCAAACTATTTGCAAGTTTAGGCTAGTTTTTTTAAAAAATATTATGGGGCGCATCTGTGAAATGCGTCCGTACAAAATTACACTGGCGCATCTGCCAAATGCGCCAGTTTAATTTTTTGTCCAAACCTAAACATCTGGCCAAAGCAACGACAACTCCAATCTTTACAAGCCTTCTACTCCAATTGTTTTCCTTTTCTTTCTTCATGTTCATCTTTTCAATAACTTCAATAACTATTTTTTCAACTCTTTCTTTGAACTCGTCGATATCATTTGATTCCTCTTGCTATAAGACCTTCTCGTCCACTTCGACTTCTGTTTCGTCTTCAACAGACTCCGACATGTAATCGTAATCTGGATCGTCGCCTTCTATCTGAATTTCCTGATCAACTTCTTTGTCTTGATAATGAGGGCACTCACAAAGGAACAAAGATTGGACGTACTCTTCGACCGAGTCAGTCTGTCTGCAAAACCTTCGAGTTCGGCATCTACTGTTTCAGTTTCGGTGTTTTTGGTTGAGTTTTTGTGGAAGCTTGATTTGGTTTTGACGTCGAGGAGTTTGCGGAGGAAGGCGGCTTTGGAGTGGAGTTCTTCGATGATGGATTCGTCGTGGGTGGTCGAGTTGGACTTCATGCGATCGACGTCGGATTCAAGTTCTTCTAATTTGGCAAGGATGTTGCTGCTTGATGTTTGGGTTTGGACAAAAAATTACACTGGCGCATTTGGCAGATGCGTCCGTGTAATTTGTATGGGCGCATTTCACAGATGCGCCCCATAATTTTTTTTTTAAAACTAGCCTAAACTTGCAAATAGTTTGTAAACTAGCCTATTTATGCCAATAGTTTAAAAAACCAGCCTCTTTTGAAAATTTATCCTTCTTGCTTACTTTTACTAATGACTTCTAGAAGTTTTATAATCTTATTTAGTAAAAGTAAACATGTTTAATGAATTAATTAATACTTACACTATTTGAATATATGTTTCTATATAAGAAAATAAAGGTGCGACGACGTTGTAACAACTTTTAATCGACAAAACGTCGTTTTTCCGACAAAATATTTTACGGTCACATTTTGACGTTTTAGTTAAACTATTTATTTATGTAAACCAAATTTAAAAATAAATTTGTATAATGTTATTTAAAAATATAAACACTCATAAATTAATCAAGATAATTTATTTAACCAATGAAACATACATTTTTGAGATCAGCATTTTGTCGACATAGGCAAATATTACTATTTTTATGTATGTTTCTACTTTCAAATCCTATCGAATATTATTTAAATCATAAAAACTTTTATATTTTATATTTAAAATCACACTAAATACTATATTTTCAAGTGGTCAAATTCCGTGTCGTTACAAATACACTACCAGTTAACGCTTAACAAAGTAAAATTAGATTTTATCGAAACCAAGTAAGCAATAAATTTGGCCAAAATGTCACACTACCTGCTAAGTGAAGTGTAAAAGTTAATATTCGAATTGTTCGATATTAATCGCTGGTCAAATTTATATATAGAGTCACACAACTAAAACGATGAATACTCTTTCTATCACCTGATTTAATTAATCTATAATTGTTATAAACTAATTAAATTAATTAATATTTATGAAATATTAATTACAAAATTTTGTATTTTATGTGTTGAAAAATGTTAAACAATGCATTTATAATAGTTATGAATATACTAATCGATATATGATATCGGTACATGTTTAGATTTAGATGCAATGGACATTGTTCAGACTAGAATTGGCTTTGAGGCCTATATGAGGCATGCAAATTTCGACTAAAATAGCTTGGATAGGCAAGCGAATTGTTGGCAAAAGAGGAAGGCTTTTGAATAGTTTAAAAGAGTGGAATTGGTAAGAGAAAGATAAGAATAAGATCCACATTTCTCTTCATTTGACTTCATATGTATGTATGCCATTCTCTACACCATTCTTTTAGAGGCTTTTTCTCTCCTTTCCCTTTGCAAATTTTGACCAGTAAACCTCATTTAAACCCAAAGAAATCCAATCATAAATCATATCAAAACTCTTCGATATGATTGTCGATGGTAAAGTAGGTTGGAAGCCAACGACACTAGAACTTGGAATTTAATTCATGGAGTCCTTTCATCATTTCAAAGTGAGATCTCTAGGCCCTGATGAAAGGTATTCAACACGTTTACTAATTTACTTAATATTATTATATATTATTGTAATATATTGTAGGTTATTAGATTATATTACGAATCTAGCGTATCGATGTTCTGTCACGTATTGGATGGTTGAATATATTAGTGCGTTTATATATTAAAAAATAAAAAATTATAAGAATTATTTGATATGTTTGCTAGTATTAAACTCACGACCAGAAAAACATTGTTTCAAATTAAATAATATTATATATGATTTTATCGATTAATAAGTTATATCCTAAAGTTTAAAATCACATAACAATTATTTTAAAATCTCTAAAATTTTGGTTTCACACAACAATGATTTGGAAGAGAATTTTACTTTATTTTAGTGCATATTTAAATATTAACATATAATTATTTAACTAGAAATTAATTAATTATATATTAATATTATTTGAAATTGTTCATAAATTTTATTCAATAATATTTCATAATTTTTAGATTTTGAAAATAATTTTTTACTAAATTTGGCAATTAATTTCGATCTATTTCTAATTATTTATTTAAAAATTATTTTATAAATTAAAAAAAAATTATGTCATGCGCCTCAAGTCAGCTAGCATCAAATTTATAAAACTATATATATATATATATACATATATATAAACACACACATAGATATATATATATATGTATATATGTATGTATTTGCATATGTGTTTGTATACCTATAATTATCTATTAATTAAAAAATTAATTTGGCTCTCGGGTTTGCATCAACAACTAAATAATAATAAGTCAAAATTTATTTATATTAATTGTTAATGATTTTTTATTTAATATAAATGAACATTTGCACAAATACATCATGAATATTCTATATAAACTATTGCAATTATTATTTCCACATATTTATGTATAAATATACGATCTTATATAATTTTATGCATATATATATATATATATATATATAATGTTTGATGCACATACACATACATGGATATATATATATATATATATATATATATAATCATTTAGACGGTACATAGAATAATAGAGGGTCTAACATGTCTGTTACCGTGTAAATCCCAACACTTATACACGGGCATATCAAACCATGCTCACTTTATTATATTGCACATACACACACATATATATATATTATACACATATTCAAACATAATATAAAGTAATATAAAGTAAAACTTTATTTATAAAATTAAATAAAATAACGCTTTTATTTAAAAGAAATTTAAAAACATTATAAATGAATTAGACTTCATAGGCCCAATAAAGATCCAAAATGATAAAAAAATCCACTAATTTCTTACGCTACGAGCTGGCCCACTTCCAATAATGTATTCATGTTTCCAAAGTATATAACATGTTTTAATGACATTAAGAGTTAAATTCACTGAATTTTATCTAGTTTCAAAATTTTAAACTCCATAACTGATGATTGAGAAAGGAAAGTTCTTACAATAGAAGAAACAAATGATTTTTCTACTCTCAAGGTAGAAGAATTAATTGGGAAATTGATGTCGTATAAAGAAAATTTGCAAGCTAGAAAAGAATCAATACAAGAAAAATCATAATATTGCTTTTTATGATTTATTTGGGGGAAGATATATACACCTAGTATGTTGTCTAGTTACAAAAGGAGAAAAGGCACTATAGTCTAATTATAACTATTACGACTTATGGTGATGATACATCAAGGTTTTTTTTGTGAAAGTTTGGAAGAAGCTCAATATTTAACATGTGTAATACACATCAAAATTTTGTAACAGCTTGATATGTAAATAAAGTTGCATGGAACTATAATACAGTCACCCCACTGTACTAAAAACTCTACTCAAGTATAACAAGTTTTTCATGCCATGGCATCTTTTTGACAAAAAATAACAGCACATTAACCCCCCCCCCCACACACACACACACACACACACACACACATACATGTATGTATGTATGTATGTATGCGTGTGTGTATGTTTTGTACCCGAAGAAGATTCTTAAATTTTACAAAATTTTGAATATGCTAAACGCATTTAAAATTTTCCCTATGAAAATCTGCTTGATAAATATCTCATAATTTTAGCTAAATTCTAATAAAATAATTTTAGTCGCATTCATTAAAAAAATATTACACTTTGCTCGAATGAGGTAGGTATACTTTTGTACCTGAAACTGAGTTAACTATGCTTTTCAAAACTAAGAGTTAACTTAGTTTTCATTTTTGCAAAATTGAATTAACCATGTTTTGCCAAAATGAGGTAACTCATTTTTGATAAATTGAGGTAGCATGGTTTTAAAAAATGAGTGAACTCATTTTTTTTTGAAGCCAAGTATACTTGATTTTCAATTTTAAAAAACTAGGTAAACTTAGTATTTCAAAATTGAGTAAACTCGGTTTAGTTAACTTAATTTTTGTATTACATAAGTTATCTTCAATTCATTTTTTGACATAGTTATAAACCGTATTTCCCTTTCTTATGTATTTAAGCTGCAATCAATTTACATATGCTCTTATTATATTTGTCATATGCACCGCTATATATCCATCGTATTTATTTTACATTCATTTCCTAATAGGAACGCCTTCATAGCGAACTACCTCTTGGGAGGTCTATTGCATGACTCACAAGAGTCCAGGGATGGATCAACCACTAGTAGATGGATTAACGATGTTGTAACAAAATTTGCAACAAGGCGTCCATAAAACTTGATCTAAAAGGTATATGCTTATATGTTTAATTCTAGTGAGTAAGAAAAATAAAAAAACAGATAAAATTTCTAGTTCACATCGAGAGCTAAAAACTAAAGGTGTGGACATCGCACATTAGGTTGAGGAAGAAGACTTTCGTCCTCGACACTACTATGACCAGAGGGCTAGACCATAGGCCCGGTTATAAGAATATTCATATTGTAGTTTCTAAAATATCAGATGAATAATTACATTACTTTAGTAAAATAAATGTTAAATTATTGTTTGAAACTTCAAATAATGAAATAAATATGGAAATATAAACGTAGAGACATCACCAACATTCTGGATTAGTCATCATAGAATGTCGCCCAGAAGGAGGAGAGTTGGAAATGGCACAGGTCAAGGCTGAAATGAAGTCTGGAAATTTAATTCTATAAAAGGTTTAGAAATAGAAGGCGTTGAAAAGGCATCGAAAAATAATATCATCAAAATAGCATTGGCAAGACACCCACGAATGTTGTTTGAAAAGAATATCGTCGTAATGAAATGGTAAAATCGTCGGAAAGTAGAGACGTCGAAAATGCATCAAAAAAATGCCATTAGAACGACGTCGGCAAGATCTTCACGAATGGCGTCGGAAAACGTGGCAAAATATTTTCCCATGCATGTTTTTCAGCACTCAAAAAGGCATCAAAAAATTAAAAGAATTCTGATGCCTTTTGCCATCGGTGACTGCGTCGGTTCTTGAACCACGTCAATATGGAGAGCGGCTTTGGTTTGGTGTTGCAAATTATATTTAGAACCACTTATCAGCATTCCCCAAGAGGCTAACGACTCCAATGTCTTCCATTATAGACCAAAACATTCAGTAATCTGGTATTTGATTTGCGGTTGGCGACCGATAGTGAGATTTTATCGTTTAAAGCGTCATATTAATTTGTTATCAACATTTCATGTAGAAAGAATTAATGTTAAACGTGGTTTCTTTTTGGTCATATAAAACATGTGTATAGAAGCTAAAATACTGTGGGTACAAAATACATGTTATAAGTTATATACAATAAAACAATATAATAATTTCTATTAATATTTTCCATCTTATCATCACACTTCTCATTTTAAATATTATGCACTCAAAAATTACTCTAAGAAATGTAAGAATAATTAGTGGTTAATACATCTGGTTCGCATTGTAATGATGTAATCATCATTAGCGAAAATTTGGTTCTATTCATTATTTTTTTGATTTGATACATGAAAAACACTTTTCAAAAACGTGTTTTAAATAACATTATATTTCTGATTTCAGTGAAAATTTCAAAAATTAAATTTGAATACTAATAGCATGCTTTTATAATTTTTTTTGAATTTATTCTTTTTATCTTTTTGAGAAAATGCAGATGCAGAAAACTCTACAAAGACTTACACTATTCTCTGCAGATACGACAGTAAAGAAACTTCAAATATTTTCTAATTTCTCCGCAAATATTCTAATATTTAAAAATATGGGTTTTTGTACAACTCGTTTTTGAAGAGTGGCTGGTGTGTATTTAAAAACTTGAGTAGGGTATCTTTACAAATATTCTTTTTCATTACTAGTTTCAATTAGTAATATACGTACCATATATTTTCAAATGGTTCGGTACACTGTACCAGCCAAATTAGATATCAATTTTTTCTGCCCCATCTTAATTAGTATTCATTAGCAATAATTTCCAAGAGATAATAGTAAAAAGTATCATTTATTTGTATTTAATATAAATGAAAGAAGAAGAAATGCATTACTTTATAATAATCTTCAATGGTGAGATTTATTTATTCATTTATTTTTAGAATGAGAGTGTTAATGTATTTAAGTAAAACATTCGTATTTATGTTTTAGGAGTTTAAATCCAAAATCATTGGAACTTTAGTCCCTAGCGTTTAATTTTAGCAAATTTGACTTCTTTTTAAAAAAGGAAATGTTAATATTAGGAAAAGTTGCAACCTTTACTTTCCTTTTTAGCATTGCCATAGTCTATAGTACATGTACAGTGCTTAATAGGTGCGCGCCAGCACACAAGATGGGTGCATTAATAAATATGGGACCTTCACAAAGGACATGTACCATTATTTCATTTGTTCGGATTCGGTGCGTGCAACATTTGTTGTACACAAATACTTGTAACTAAAACTTATCTAATCTCATATTCTCTCTAATCCATTATAATAATTTTGACCGGTGGCACATTTTCAAATTACACGGTAGATTTTATATTGGGGAAATTAATATCTATACAGTATTTGAAACCAAGGCTTTGGTTGATTTACGTATGTAAATTGTGAAAAACGATCAATTTAAAAACGATGTTAACATACAAAATTAAAAAACACATTTTTAATTATTTTTCGTGTATTAGGAATAACGGAAGCACGAAAAATTGTTCATCTTTTCATCATTTTTTTTATCCCCTTTGTCGTCCCCTCCATCTTCCTTTAATCACTTCTGATGTCATTTCAATCTTTCTTCCATCATCTCCGTCGTCTTTGCACTCTTCTTATATTTTGTAATTAATGTTGAAAAGTCATAAAATCAAATACAAAATAAACCAAACGGAGTTTTAATTTCTGTAAAACTCTGCAAAAAACATGAAACATCTATGTTAAAGTTTTCAGCAAAAATATGCGGTTTAAACCGTAAATATACGCAGCTAGAACTATAAACGCATGCAGCTTAAACTGTAAGTATATGTAACTAGAAGTGCAACCACTTACAGTAACCAAGCTGTAACGCCATACCCCAATGCCCACATTAACAAAGAAAATTACTGGATAATTTTGTTTGCTAATGCGGAAAATAGAGCGGGTTAGGGGCTACCATCTATAATCTTGTCTTAAAAATCTACTGAATAAGTTGATAAATGCTCTATATTTTTCTTGTATTTCTTGCAAACATTTGGACTATAATTATTTGAAATTCTAGCAGCATATACATGCATTTTAAGCTGTATATTTACGTTACAAAGGTTAATAGGTACATTTTGCGAAAAGTTTTTCAAGGGAGAAAGCAAATAGATTTTGAAACTTTTTTTTTAGATGTACAACAATATATCTTATTTATATATTTATTTGTTATTATTATTAGTTTGTAAGAAATGAAAATACATATGAAGACAACGAGAACTGATTGTAAACTTCTATATGTTCAAAGTTTGAAGGGCCCGATAAAAAACGTAATTAGCAAATGCATCATGGATGTTCAGATACAAACCGAATAAATTAGTGCAGGAAAACAACTTTGACGGAAGGAGGGTCCAGCCAATAAATAGTGTACACGTGTTGTATTGTCATTTGACGTAAGGGCGGTGAGGAAGTCTGAAATCTCAGGAGAAAAGCGCACGTGAGCATACAACGCTTCTCAAGGAAAATTTAATACTAAAGTTTGCGTGCCAACTAAAATAATGGACCTTCTCTAGAATAATGGGCATGCCTTGTATTATGATATGCCCACAAATACCAAGTTGCAAATATAACCACGTTTAATTTTTATATTTGGAGCATAGTATGTTCTTGTGTTATGATAGTGGATAGGTTTTCGAATGCGGACAGTGTCATATCAACATCCGCATTAAAAATCATTTTCGAATATCTACAACCGTGGATATGGAATGATATCGGATAATTATTTTATATGCGAACTACCGTTAAATCAAAAATTATAAAAAGAAAATTTATGTAGTATGGATATTTTTCAATCTCATTTATCATAAAAGTATTAAAAATTAACAAATATGATAATAATAAATTATTTCGAGCAGTTAAAAGCATTGAGTGCGTATAATATAAAGTACTAACTTAATCAAATAATAAACAAATATGTTTCACTGTACTAAAACACATATAATTTGAACTATAATCTTGATAAAAACCGAACGAATAATTTTCGGATGCGGATGTCTTCGTATCCGCATCCTTTTTTCGTTATCGGATGTTTATCCTTTTTTTGGATGTAGATATGGATGAATTTCGAATTTTTCAAGTGTCGGCTCTAACAGTGGATTAATATGACGGGACGGGTTCAAACCGGGTAGAATAAAACCCGTATCGATGCCCATTTACGAAAATTATAATATAATCAACCAGTTTAATATTTCAAATACATCATCTGTTGGGCGAATTTTCACTCAGAAGACCTCGAGACCAAGAAGCCACAGTTTCACCCGGGCTTGCAACCTCCACCTCGTTCGATGAACACAAGGCTCGGTACAAGCATGGAAGTCAATCCGGCATTCCCATTCGGCAGAGTTACGTCCGGCCTCTCCCTGTTATGCCGGACCAGAATCCATTCGGCAAAGCCCAACCATTGGTCCATTCGGCAAAAGCAAGGCATAAGGCATTTCCATCCGGCACATCCCATTCGGTAGCCGGACCATACCCCACCGAACCAACCATCACCCCACTACCGAACCAACTCCACGGCCGGACCAAACAAGTACCGAACCACCTCACTGCCGGTCCACCTCCACACTCATTACCACCGGTCCACACTTATTGCCGGACCACGCCTACCACCGGACCAAACTCCATGCCGAATGACCTCCGCCGAACCAGGTGATTACCATTCCAGATTGCTTCAGCCCGGGCCCACCAGCAGTTATATACTTCCAAGACCCCTGCCCCCTACCTCATTCTATAAATAGAGGGGCAGGGGTACAACAATGGCAGACAAGTTTGAGAGCTCAAGCAAGGAAGGAACTTTCAAACTACTTTCATACACTTGTATACAACGCATTGTACTTGTAACCTGAAAGAAAGAAGATAATAACATATAAAGTGGACGTAGGCACATTCTGGCTGAACCACTATAAATCTGTGTGTCTTTTACATTTCAGCCCCTACTTTTCTCATATTTACATACTCATCTAAAATCATTGAAAATCACATATAATCAACTAAATAATACGACTTGGAGGTGTTTGTCCATTTTTTGTGCAAACATTTTTGGTGCTTTCACTGAGAATTGAACTCAAGCTTCATCTTCTCCCACTCAACCTTTTTCCTAACGACATCACTCGTTGCTTAGAAATCATGCCTTCCAAACAGAGAAGGGATGTTAACAAAGGAAAGAACATCGCAACTAGCAGCCTTCCAGATCCAGCAATCACAGATCAGCCCACTTCAACAGCAGTACCAGATGAAAATCAGGAAAATCCAACTGGTCCCGCAACGGAACAACCAATCACTAGGGCAGATCTGGACAGGGTTGTGGCTGAAGTAACTAACCGCTTCACATCCCAACAAGAAACTTTGGTGGACCAACTCATGACACGCTTAAGGGACGCTGAAGAGTCCAACCGCAACACTGAATCATGGGGTGAATCCCAATCCGGAGGATCCCGGAGGCAACAAAGGTCTTCACTCTTCGAACAAGCTATCAACAGGAAAAACGATGATAGGGGCCGCGCCCGGACTCAGCCCGAATTCCGACTCGAGGAAGCCCTTGGAACCGAACCTAGCGGGGGAGGCACCAGGCGAGGGTCGGATGTAGCTGAGCCAGTCATGCCACCTAATCATAGAAACCCCGCTGAACGGAGCCGAGCTAGAACCCAGCTCGAAGTTGACCCCATGGATGTGCTCGAAACAGAACCCCATAGGGGAAGATCAAGGCAGGGGGCAACTGTAGCTGGTCCTAGCGTGCATCCAAGCAGCCAAAGACAACCACTGGATAATGCTAGAGGTGATAGACTGTACCATCCCTACAGGTCATCTGGACGAGATAGATCCCGCAGGGAAGAACCGAGCTCATTTTTGTCCGCTCCAAGTTCTGACGAGCGGATGGCACGATTATTCAGAGAATGTGTCCAACGGGAGCAAAGGGACCGGGGAATAGGCGCTAGGGTCACCAGTCCCTTTACCCGAAATATCGAAACTGCCATCACTCCCCGGGAATGGAAAATGCCAACCATGGAACCTTACAAAGGAACTTCCGACCCCATCGTACACCTGCAGAGATACACCCAGCATATGCTCATGAGTGGAGCAACAGAAGGAGTATTATGTAAATGCTTTCCGCTATTCCTATCAGATCTAGCTACCTCCTGGTTCTGCCATCTACCCCAAGGATCCATCAACTCATGGGAGATGTTAAAAGAAAGGTTTATTAGCCAGTTCCGCATCCATGTGGAACAACCCAGGGATGCTTATTCTCTATCCAATGTCAAACAGAAAACCGGAGAGACGCTGCAACAATATCTAACACGGTTCAACGCCGCAGCGGCAGCAGTTCAAGATGCCGATAAAAACTCACTCTAATGGCCCTCTGTAGTGGTGTGCATCCAGACACCAAGTTTGCCAGAAGATTAACTAAGGAAAAACCAGCTACCTTGCCTGATTTCTTCCATGAAGCTGGAAAGTATATGAGACTTGAAGACGCTGCTACGGAGAGGCATCCAGGGCAACAAGGCAAGATAATTCAGGACAAGGTTCCCACTGCAGCTAAGGACGCTCGAAGAAATGAATCTAGAGACAATGCGGGGGGCAGAAAGGTTGAGAAGCGCCAATATCGACCAGGGCCAAGATTTGACTCCTACACTCCTTTGAATGAAACAATCGAAAACATCTACCTAGCCACTCAGGGCGAACTCGGATACAAGCGCCCCCCGCACAAGAAAGAATCAGATAACGCACTCAAGTCCGGAAAGTTCTGTCGCTTCCACGAATCCCACGGACATGACACCAATGAATGCCACCATCTTCGGGACTTGATCGAAGAACACATTAGAAGAAGAAGACTGGAACGTTATGTGAAAAGTCAGAACAGGACTCCAACTCCTGCCAATGAGAACTCAAAGCAACCCCTCCCAGAAGTAGGCGGAGGGAGTCGCAACAATCACAACACCAGTGGCTCTAGTCAAGAGAAGATAGTAGTCCTTACCATCTCAGGAGGACCACACATTGCCGACAAAAGTTGGGCAGAGATGGAAAGGTACGGCAAGTCGCTTAGAAATGCCGAAGGATATGTTAACTCCATTACGGAGGAACGCCACCCGAAACGAAAAGAAAACGACGACATCATATTCAGTAG
Organism: Allium cepa; assembly: GCA_030765085.1. Taxonomy (NCBI): domain Eukaryota; kingdom Viridiplantae; phylum Streptophyta; class Magnoliopsida; order Asparagales; family Amaryllidaceae; genus Allium; species Allium cepa. Next base: position 907,867,304 of record CM060937.1, read on the forward strand.
GCGTGATTTGGAAGGAAGACAGTACCCACATATGGATCCTATGGTCATCTCTGCCTGGTTCGGTCCAGCTAAAGTTTTTCGGATTCTAATAGACACAGGAAGCTCCGTAAATATCCTATTCAGACATGCTTTCGACAAAATGAAGTTATCAATGAAGGATGTATCCCCCTGTGACAAACCACTGCACGGTTTCACTGGAGATGCAAAAATGCCCCTCGGGCAACTTGACCTATTCGTCGAAATAGGAAGTCATCCCCGCTCCGTTGTGCGAAAACAAACGTTCGTACTAATAGAAAACCACTCGGCTTACAACGCTTTCTTGGGAAGACCAGCCTTGTCTGACTTTCAGATTGTATTAGCCCCCTGGTGCCTGAAAATGAAATTTCCAACAGACAACGGAGTAGGAGAAGTAGAAGGAGATCAAGGTGCTGCCCGAGACTGCTACGTAACTGAACTTCGCAATAACCGCAGAAAGAATAAAGGAAAAGATGCCGAGACTACTCTCTGCATGAAAAGCTTGGAGGCATAGCAACTAAAGAAAGCCCCTCCTCTTCGATACACAAGCGATCCCTTCAATGAACTAGACCCCAGGGATAAAGAGGAGGAGGCTACCGCCGAGCCTGCAGAGGCTATGGAATTCGTATCGGTAGATAAGCATGATTCAAGTAGACTATTAAAAATCGGATCTCAGCTGAAAACGGAATTGAAGGATCGACTCATTGACTTTCTCCGCCACAACTTAGATGTATTTGCGTGGACCCATGCCGATATGACAGGAATCTCCCCAGACGTAGCATGCCACATGTTGAACATCGATCCCACCAAGGTACCAGTAAAGCAGAAAAAGAGGAGCATGGGGGCAGAGCGATCAGCAGCCCTTGATGAGGAAGTAAAAAATCTACTTGCTAATGACTTCATACGGGAAGCCATCTACCCAGAATGGATCGCTAACCCAGTGCTAGTAAAAAAGGCCAATGGAAAGTGGCGAACATGTATTGACTTCTCCAATCTGAATGACGCTTGCCCGAAAGACTGCTTCCCACTTCCCCGAATTGACCAACTCGTGGACAGCACAGCTGGGCACGAACTCCTATCTTTTATGGATGCATACTCCGGATATAACCAGATCCCCATGCACGCTCCCGATCAGGACCACACTAGCTTCATCACCGACCGCGGATTATATTGTTACAAAGTCATGCCTTTTGGACTCAAAAATGCTGGAGCTACCTATCAACGCCTCGTCAACAAAATGTTCGCAGAACTGATAGGACGTACTATGGAAGTGTATGTGGATGACATGTTGGTGAAGTCCAGGAAAGCCAACGACCATGTAAGCCATCTGGACGATATGTTTCGGGTACTTCGCCGATATGGAATGAAGCTGAATCCTCTAAAGTGCTCCTTCGGAGTATCATCGGGAAAATTCTTAGGATTCATCGTCCACGCCAGAGGAATCGAAGCAAACCCTGAACAAATCCGAGCTTTAAAAGAAATAAGGATGCCTTCCACTCGAAAAGAAATGCAGAGCCTAAACGGAAAGGTGGCCGCCCTAAGCAGATTCATTTCCAAGGCAACTGACAAGTGTGTCCCTTTCTTCGAAGCACTCAAGAAAGACAAAGGGAGGTTCGAGTGGACCGACGAATGCTTAAAAGCCTTCCTCAACCTCATCGAACACCTTCAGAGACCACCAGTACTCTCAACTCCAAATGAAGGTGAAGTGTTATACCTATACCTCGCTGTATCATCTCATGCTCTAAGCGCCGCCTTGGTAAGAGAAGAAGACCGCACACAACGCCCGGTTTACTTTGTAAGTAGGAGATTTACAGGGGCAGAGGCCAGATATCCTAAACTTGAGAAATTAGCATATTGTTTATTGATCGCGTCACGAAAACTGCGCCACTACTTCCAGTCTCACTCCATCAGGGTTCTAACCGATCAACCACTGAGACGAGTGCTCCATCGTCCTGACACTTCTGGGCGACTCCTCAAATGGTGCATCGAACTAAGTCAGTATGATATCACCTACCATCCTCGTACCGCTATCAAAGGACAAGCCATGGCTGATTTCATTGCCGAATTCACTATAAACGAAGGCGAGGAACAATCTGAAGTAGCAAAAAACATCAAGTGGAACCTCTTTGTAGACGGAGCATCGAACGAACAAGGCTCGGGGGCAGGTATTGTGATCATCACCCCCAGGGGAAGAAAGTTGTACTATGCATTGAGATTGGAGTTCACGGCCACTAACAACGATGCTGAATATGAAGCAGTAATAGCGGGATTGGAACTGGCCCTAGAAATTGGAATCAATTCCTTATGTATTCATAGTGATTCTCAGCTTATCGTAAACCAGGTACTAGGAGAATTCCAGACTCGAGGAGAACGACTCACAGCATACCTAAAGAAAACCAAACTGCTACTCGATCAATTGGACCATTATCTAATCAAACACATTCCTCGAGAAGAAAACCAAGAGGCAGATGAACTTGCAAAGCAAGCTAGTATGAAGGACAGCACCATTCCCGGAGCACCAGCAATCTCAAGGCAGCTAGCCCCAAGTTTCGAACAAGTAAATCTGATAACTGCAATCGAAGAAGGAACCTGGATGACCCCTATCCGGAAATATTTGCAAGATGGCATACTACCCGACAGGCGTGACGAAGCCAAGAAGATCTTGAGAAAAGTTCCCCACTACACAACACAAGAAGGCATCCTCTACCGGCGTGGCTTCTCTGGCCCCTTATTAAGATGCGTCGCCGGAAGGGAAGCCAAGGAGATATTAACAAACATCCATCAGGGAGGATGCGGAGATCACACTGGAGGACAGACTTTGGCAAGAAAGATACTCCGATATGGATATTACTGGCCCACACTAAACAAAGATACCCTAGACTTCGTTAAGAAATGCGACAGATGTCAGAAGTTCGCCAAGATCCCTCGACTGCCCACAAACGAAATTACTCAAATGACCAGCCCTTGGCCCTTTGCTGTATGGGGAATCGACTTAATTGGCGAACTGCCAACGGGCCGAGGCGGAGCCAAATATGCTATAGTGGCAGTCGATTATTTCACCAAATGGGTGGAAGCGGAACCTTTAAATAAAATATCTTCAGCAAAAGTTATCAACTTCTTGATCAAAAACATTCTGTGCAGGTATGGAATCCCCCTCAAGATCGTATCAGACAACGGACTCCAATTTGACAGCGAAGAATTTGCCGACTGGTGCCAAGAGCATGGAATTCATAAAAGCTTCTCATCAGTAGCTTACCCTCAGGCAAACGGACAAGTTGAAGCTGTCAACAAAATTCTCAAAACCCTAATCAAGAAGAAACTTGAAAAGTCAAAAGGCGCTTGGGTGGACGAACTTCCTACGGCACTATGGGCATACCGCACATCTTTCAGAACATCAACGGGACATACTCCTTTCTCTTTGGCATATGGATCGGAGGCAATGCTCCCAGTTGAGACTATTGTGCCTTCCCACCGTAGAATCCACTACAACCCAGAAGAAAACGAAGAACTCCTCCTCATGTCTTTGGATCTGATTGAGGAAAGGAGAAACGATGCAGCACTCAAAGCAGCAGCTCACAAACAAAACGTGGCAGCACTATACAATTCCAAAGTCAAGCATCGCAGCTTACAAGAAGGAGATCTTGTCCTCAGGCGAATCTTTCCGCGCCCCGGGGCACTGGACCCCATCTGGGACGGACCATATGTAATTCACAAAGATCTCCACAACGGAGCTTACATTTTGTCAACAGTGGACGGAGAGGTGTTCCAGAGGGCATGGAACATCCGACACCTCCGTCGATACTTTTCTTAACTTGTACTGCCCATGTGAAGTGAATTAACAAAGAGAATCAGTGGACGTAGGCATTTTCGTGCCGAACCACTTTAAAAAATCTTGTCTCTTTTTAACTTGTTCCTTTATGTCTTGGCTACTTGTTAAGTTTTATCCCTTTCTGTTGAACAAAATCCTATGGCATCTCCACTCAAGACGCACCGCGGCCTCATCTAGACTAGGCCTAACAGGTACGCCACGATTCTATGCACTCGCCAATGAGACTCTTTTGCTCCAGCATCCCTCTGCTGTGGGTTAACTCATTGCGCGCCTGCCCTCAAAGCCAACTGTAATGAGCCGATTATAAGTCATCATAAAGGCCGACTATAGCCGATGGCAGCTCATTACGGCGTTCGGCTCGTCGGTAACCGTGAACCTACTTTAAGCCCCAACATAAGGTGTGGCCAGCCAGGGGTAGTTCACGGCCAACGGCACCCACGCTAGCCGGCCACGGTAAATCGAATAATACCCACGATTACGGACCATAACGGTTCGGGTAGTTACCGTGCGCGATCTCGGCTCCGATGTGTCTTAAGTGCGGCTGTGGTAAAAAAGAAAACTCCCCGCGGAGGCGTAAGATGGGTGACAAATGTCTCCAAGACCCACAGCTAGGGAAAGTGACTACAAAACCCGTTTGCCACGAACTTAAGCACATCGACGGCCTTCCGTGACTGGAAGTTTTACTTTTACTATATTTCCATTTCATTTAAATATTTTTCTCCTATCCTGTGTAACAAACTCTAAAGTACAGGAAACCAAATAGGAAGCATTCACTCATGAGGCTCTAAGCCTGCGTACTGGGTGGCAGGGCGCTCAGCTATACCCGTAAACAGTTACACAAGACACTCAAAGCTACCGCCTGCGAAGAAAACATAAAGGGCGGTACTCTCTTCTCTTGTACATAAATGCGTAACTATAGCTTATTCATACAATGACATTGCAAAACGTGAAGTTATATTTCAAGCAAAAACTTAACATCAAACACAACTAGAATCACAGGCATATACATAATTATACTTCTCACACGGCACATAAAGATAGCAACAACATTTAAACATGACAAAATCAGCTTATATTATAAGATCACGCGAAGTTATTCTTTGCAAATAATTTTATTACAGTTGCATATCAAAGACTAACATGAACAGTGATAAAAAAAAAAGAAACAAAAAGATGGCAGATGCATCCACACTCCATCACCGACTCCCCCAGCCTACTTAGCCGCAGGATCGGAGCCCCCAGCATGTGGATCTGAAGTCCCACCTGTCCAGATCAGAAGAGGAATTCATTAAACGAACGATCAAGTTATGAAAACACGAAAAGAAAAGAAAGGGAAAAGAATAACTCACCAGCATCCGCCGCTTGATCCTCATCATCCAACTGCACGCCCGCTTCCTCTGCAGCGAGTAGCCGCATCCCCTCCTTCACCGCCGCTTGCTCCTCCTTTGAGAACTGAGCAGTAACCGCACTCAAGTTGAAAGCCTCTCCGCCTTCCTTACCCGCATTCACCCTGGCCTCCTCTAAAGCCTGGAGATACACCTTGGCCATGACCCGAGGGTAATCGTCCATCCAAGACAAGCCGCCCTCCTTCCAAGTGTGGAAGTACATATCCTGCAACATCTCATCCATCATCCCCTCGTTTTCCTCAAACTCCCTCACCCGGGCCTCGGAAGCTTGCAACTTGGTGATGGCGACGTCCCTCTCTGATTGGTATCTCAAGCAGTCAGCCTGGAGTGACCTCCTCATTTCCTCTTCCTTCAACTTGAGGGACCTCCTCATCTCCTCCATCTCCTCCTTCAACTCGGCCTGAGCCATCTCCGCAGCCTCGAGCCTCCCTGACAACTCCTCTACCCGCTCGAGATCCGCATTTCGAACCTCATCCACCGTTGCGATAGCTATGTTAATCCGTTCCCTGCAAGCGACCTCCATCTTCCGTAATTCCGCCCTACTGGCCTTCTCCATGGTCTCTTTCAGACGCTTGGAGGCTTCCTCATGCTGGGAAATCTGGATGGCTTGGTCGGCGAGTTGCTTGGCCTGATCGGCAACCTTTAACCTCAACCGAATGTTAGCACTCCCGATCTCTTCCCCGGCCTTGACCAACTTAGCATGATGCTCCATTAACTTCTTGGTCTCTGCGGCCACCCGGTCGATATTAGCCTTGGCCTCATCCCCCATGGTGACTACCCGTGTAGTAAGTAAATCAAGATCTAAAGATTTGGCCTCGTCCAGCACTCTTACCATGGGGTTGCGGGGAAGTAGGTGCTCGCCCGTGGTCTCATCGAATGAAATGTCCCGAAAACTTGGGTCTAAATCAGGATGGCCGGCAAAAGGGTCACGAGGCACGGGGCGAGGCACATCGGGACGCCTTATATGAATGACAGTAGAACTCTTGGAAGGAGGAGGAGGGGGGCAGGGCTCCGTGCTCTCCTCCGTAGTATCACGAAGAGGCTGAGTAGGGGGAGACAGAGTAGGAAGCTGCGAAGCAGAAGAAGACTCAAATAAGGAACGGCTCCGCTTCCTTTTCTGAATGCCCTCTTCGATGACCCCAAGAAGAGGGCGGTACTTGACTACGTCCCCAGTGCGATCAGTAGAAGGTTTCGCGGAAGCTCTCCTCGACTTAAATTGTTCAAGGCGGTGTCGAACACCCGACGTTTTACCCGCCTGGCCTGCCCCTGGAATAAAGAACAAGTGTTACGAACATACAATAATCCGCAATTCAAAAAATGTGCTAAGTTAAAAAGAAAGAAAAGTGAGGAGACACATCTGTTATACAAACCCGGCGGAGGAGTGGGATACTGCAATAAGTCCTGAATCTCATTCCAGGACGGAAGTGAACCGTAAAAAATTTCTAAGTCCTTATCGAAAATAGAATCGGCAGAAGACAAAAGTTCACCTTGCATCGCCGGAATCACCCTAGCTGAGGAACCCTTAGAGGATGGGTCAGTGCCAGCCACAGCTTTGCCGGTTTCCTTTGCCTTCTCCGTTCCCTTCTCCGTTTCCGACTCTCCCTCCGACTCCCCGAAGGCCCGACGGAGAGCCTCATCCAGTTCGAGGTCTTGTTCAGAGGTTAGAGCAGCAACACCACTACCACCTTGACCGTCGCCATCTCCTCCACCCTCCGACCCTTCTCCAACTTCGCCTCCTTCCTCCTCTTCTACACCTTCCTCCTCCGGGACAGTCGGGCAAGTACTTGGAGAAGGGCCATCGGACTTCTTCAGTTTCTTCCCCCCAACCGCAGGACGCGCTGCGAAAGGCTCCCTCTTATCGCTCTTTACCGTAGCCCCCTCCTTAGCTTTAGCAGCCCTCTCCTCAGCCGTATCCCTTTGCTTAACCACGGACTGGCGCGGTAAGATCAAATTATACTCCAAGAGAGTTGTGTTCCTGATCAAGAAAGAGGCCGACCGGTCCCGTGCCGGAATAGCCTTTAGTTCAGCAGCCATTCGCACTAAGGAATCGTCCTCCACGACTGCAATACCACCTGTCGCTAGCCAGAAATAGAAGCATGTCAGAAAAAACACTACAGTCAAAACGCATGAAAAATATAAATGAAATCAATCTTACAGCCGGAAGTGAAAAGGCGGAAAGAAACAGCATCGTCCTTGACGAAGAACCACTCCTTCTTGAACATGGTGAACTTGGAATACAAGTCCAGAACTGGTTTGAAGGGTACGGCCGCCTCCAGACTAATATACGGAGACCCCTTCTTATAGCCTCTCAGGTTGTACAAGTATCGGATTTCCCGGTTAGAAGGAGGACGCCCGTACCTCCTCTGGAAGATGACAAAGAGGCTCACCAGGATAGCATATGAGTTAGGCTGAAGCTGGAAGGGAGCCACCTTCAAATATGTGGTGAAGCTTACTATCCAAGCGTTGATAGGAGGAATGGCCCCACACATGCAATGATATCGGCTATAGGCAAAATACCCCTCGGGAGGGTTGTACGGCATGACACCAGCCTCCGGCAGCAACATAAGCGCTCTGTCAATCCCGAAGGAACGGGATATGACATCAAGTTGCTCCTCTTTCAGAGAGCTAGGATAGCAATCAGGAGGAGAGACAAGAAGCTCCTGGGGACCATACCCATCGACTAGTGACCTCGGAGCAGGTCCGTGCTGTGCTGGATCTGGCTGAGCTGGGGGCACGGCAGAAGTTTCTCCGCTATCCCTGGATTTCTTCTTGCCCGATCGAGTTTCAACTTTGCGAGACATTTATCTGCATACACAAAAGTAAAAAGCATGATGTTAGAACGACAGTATAAACAAACAAGCATACATAAGTCCGGAGTTCCACTCAAAGTCCAGACACAAAGTTCGTTCGGCACTGGAGGTTCAAGACCATTCGGCACTAGGGTCTTACGTTCATTCGGCAGTACAAGTTCATTCGGCAATGGGATCTGACTTCCATTCGGCAATGGAATCTGAGGTTCATTCGGCAAAGCAAAGCTTCCGTGCCCATTCGGCATAAGCCCATCCGGATATAGAGTTCATTCGGTAAAAGAGTATATACCTGGTTCGGCGAATATTTGATTCGGCAAATAGTTGGTTCGGTGGGCTTTTGATTCGGCTTCCTCTTGTTCGGTAGAGAAAAACTAAGGGGGGTGTAGCCTCTATATATAGGCGAGCTCTGGAATACCGGACGAGAACCTACTGCCGGACCAACCCCATGCCGGACGAGAACCTATCACCGGACCAACAACAACCGGACCAACAACAACCGGACCAACTATGTACCGAATGAAACCTTCCATACCCAACCAACCTCCAAACGAATAAGAATATATGCCTACTCGAAACCGAATGAAACTGTCTCTACCAGCAGAAACCAGAAACAGGGGGCATGTAGGGCGCCTCACTCAGATAAGTCCCGAACTCCAGATCTTACTAATAAAATAAAGAATATGATAACAATGGATAAGTCGTGAATCTCTCACTAACATGGGTTAATCATTTACACGTGCACGCGACCACGAACGGTCCATAGGCACGCTCTGAATGGCTATTAACCCTATCACCGTGAGAATTTACACTTTGACATCCCTTTTTAAGCTCACCGGTTAAAAGGATCCTTGATTCTGATAATTATGAAATGGCTAAGCTACTTACACATGTACGGGGTTGCGAACGATCCCTAGGCATGCTCTGAGCTGGCAATAAACCATCTTCACAAACATAGACCGGGCATCGACGATGCCGAGCCCCTTCGGGACTCACTCTCTCGTCCTGAACGGCACAGTTCACTTCATCTCGAATATTTCGATCATGAACGGCCGTTATTCGAAATCACACTAAAACTGTAAATTCCTTTGCAGGACATTAACAGAATACGAACGTCCAATCGCTGGCGTTACAAAGCCAATCTTCCTGCCACAAGAAAAACAAAGCGCGACACATGCAAGCACGTGCCCCACTTTGGGGGGCAAATGTTGGGCGAATTTTCACCCAGAAGACCTCGAGACCAAGAAGCCACAGTTTCACCCGGGCTTGCAACCTCCACCTCGTTCGATGAACACAAGGCTCGGTACAAGCATGGAAGTCAATCCGGCATTCCCATTCGGCAGAGTTACGTCCGGCCTCTCCCTGTTATGCCGGACCAGAATCCATTCGGCAAAGCCCAACCATTGGTCCATTCGGCAAAAGCAAGGCATAAGGCATTTCCATCCGGCACATCCCATTCGGTAGCCGGACCATACCCCACCGAACCAACCATCACCCCACTACCGAACCAACTCCACGGCCGGACCAAACAAGTACCGAACCACCTCACTGCCGGTCCACCTCCACACTCATTACCACCGGTCCACACTTATTGCCGGACCACGCCTACCACCGGACCAAACTCCATGCCGAATGACCTCCGCCGAACCAGGTGATTACCATTCCAGATTGCTTCAGCCCGGGCCCACCAGCAGTTATATACTTCCAAGACCCCTGCCCCCTACCTCATTCTATAAATAGAGGGGCAGGGGTACAACAATGGCAGACAAGTTTGAGAGCTCAAGCAAGGAAGGAACTTTCAAACTACTTTCATACACTTGTATACAACGCATTGTACTTGTAACCTGAAAGAAAGAAGATAATAACATATAAAGTGGACGTAGGCACATTCTGGCTGAACCACTATAAATCTGTGTGTCTTTTACATTTCAGCCCCTACTTTTCTCATATTTACATACTCATCTAAAATCATTGAAAATCACATATAATCAACTAAATAATACGACTTGGAGGTGTTTGTCCATTTTTTGTGCAAACATTTTTGGTGCTTTCACTGAGAATTGAACTCAAGCTTCATCTTCTCCCACTCAACCTTTTTCCTAACGACATCACTCGTTGCTTAGAAATCATGCCTTCCAAACAGAGAAGGGATGTTAACAAAGGAAAGAACATCGCAACTAGCAGCCTTCCAGATCCAGCAATCACAGATCAGCCCACTTCAACAGCAGTACCAGATGAAAATCAGGAAAATCCAACTGGTCCCGCAACGGAACAACCAATCACTAGGGCAGATCTGGACAGGGTTGTGGCTGAAGTAACTAACCGCTTCACATCCCAACAAGAAACTTTGGTGGACCAACTCATGACACGCTTAAGGGACGCTGAAGAGTCCAACCGCAACACTGAATCATGGGGTGAATCCCAATCCGGAGGATCCCGGAGGCAACAAAGGTCTTCACTCTTCGAACAAGCTATCAACAGGAAAAACGATGATAGGGGCCGCGCCCGGACTCAGCCCGAATTCCGACTCGAGGAAGCCCTTGGAACCGAACCTAGCGGGGGAGGCACCAGGCGAGGGTCGGATGTAGTTGAGCCAGTCATGCCACCTAATCATAGAAACCCCGCTGAACGGAGCCGAGCTAGAACCCAGCTCGAAGTTGACCCCATGGATGTGCTCGAAACAGAACCCCATAGGGGAAGATCAAGGCAGGGGGCAACTGTAGCTGGTCCTAGCGTGCATCCAAGCAGCCAAAGACAACCACTGGATAATGCTAGAGGTGATAGACTGTACCATCCCTACAGGTCATCTGGACGAGATAGATCCCGCAGGGAAGAACCGAGCTCATTTTTGTCCGCTCCAAGTTCTGACGAGCGGATGGCACGATTATTCAGAGAATGTGTCCAACGGGAGCAAAGGGACCGGGGAATAGGCGCTAGGGTCACCAGTCCCTTTACCCGAAATATCGAAACTGCCATCACTCCCCGGGAATGGAAAATGCCAACCATGGAACCTTACAAAGGAACTTCCGACCCCATCGTACACCTGCAGAGATACACCCAGCATATGCTCATGAGTGGAGCAACAGAAGGAGTATTATGTAAATGCTTTCCGCTATTCCTATCAGATCTAGCTACCTCCTGGTTCTGCCATCTACCCCAAGGATCCATCAACTCATGGGAGATGTTAAAAGAAAGGTTTATTAGCCAGTTCCGCATCCATGTGGAACAACCCAGGGATGCTTATTCTCTATCCAATGTCAAACAGAAAACCGGAGAGACGCTGCAACAATATCTAACACGGTTCAACGCCGCAGCGGCAGCAGTTCAAGATGCCGATGAAAAACTCACTCTAATGGCCCTCTGTAGTGGTGTGCATCCAGACACCAAGTTTGCCAGAAGATTAACTAAGGAAAAACCAGCTACCTTGCCTGATTTCTTCCATGAAGCTGGAAAGTATATGAGACTTGAAGACGCTGCTACGGAGAGGCATCCAGGGCAACAAGGCAAGATAATTCAGGACAAGGTTCCCACTGCAGCTAAGGACGCTCGAAGAAATGAATCTAGAGACAATGCGGGGGGCAGAAAGGTTGAGAAGCGCCAATATCGACCAGGGCCAAGATTTGACTCCTACATTCCTTTGAATGAAACAATCGAAAACATCTACCTAGCCACTCAGGGCGAACTCGGATACAAGCGCCCCCGCACAAGAAAGAATCAGATAACGCACTCAAGTCCGGAAAGTTCTGTCGCTTCCACGAATCCCACGGACATGACACCAATGAATGCCACCATCTTCGGGACTTGATCGAAGAACACATTAGAAGAAGAAGACTGGAACGTTATGTGAAAAGTCAGAACAGGACTCCAACTCCTGCCAATGAGAACTCAAAGCAACCCCTCCCAGAAGTAGGCGGAGGGAGTCGCAACAATCACAACACCAGTGGCTCTAGTCAAGAGAAGATAGTAGTCCTTACCATCTCAGGAGGACCACACATTGCCGACAAAAGTTGGGCAGAGATGGAAAGGTACGGCAAGTCGCTTAGAAATGCCGAAGGATATGTTAACTCCATTACGGAGGAACGCCACCCGAAACGAAAAGAAAACGACGACATCATATTCAGTAGGCGTGATTTGGAAGGAAGACAGTACCCACATATGGATCCTATGGTCATCTCTGCCTGGTTCGGTCCAGCTAAAGTTTTTCGGATTCTAATAGACACAGGAAGCTCCGTAAATATCCTATTCAGACATGCTTTCGACAAAATGAAGTTATCAATGAAGGATGTATCCCCCTGTGACAAACCACTGCACGGTTTCACTGGAGATGCAAAAATGCCCCTCGGGCAACTTGACCTATTCGTCGAAATAGGAAGTCATCCCCGCTCCGTTGTGCGAAAACAAACGTTCGTACTAATAGAAAACCACTCGGCTTACAACGCTTTCTTGGGAAGACCAGCCTTGTCTGACTTTCAGATTGTATTAGCCCCCTGGTGCCTGAAAATGAAATTTCCAACAGACAACGGAGTAGGAGAAGTAGAAGGAGATCAAGGTGCTGCCCGAGACTGCTACGTAACTGAACTTCGCAATAACCGCAGAAAGAATAAAGGAAAAGATGCCGAGACTACTCTCTGCATGAAAAGCTTGGAGGCATAGCAACTAAAGAAAGCCCCTCCTCTTCGATACACAAGCGATCCCTTCAATGAACTAGACCCCAGGGATAAAGAGGAGGAGGCTACCGCCGAGCCTGCAGAGGCTATGGAATTCGTATCGGTAGATAAGCATGATTCAAGTAGACTATTAAAAATCGGATCTCAGCTGAAAACGGAATTGAAGGATCGACTCATTGACTTTCTCCGCCACAACTTAGATGTATTTGCGTGGACCCATGCCGATATGACAGGAATCTCCCCAGACGTAGCATGCCACATGTTGAACATCGATCCCACCAAGGTACCAGTAAAGCAGAAAAAGAGGAGCATGGGGGCAGAGCGATCAGCAGCCCTTGATGAGGAAGTAAAAAATCTACTTGCTAATGACTTCATACGGGAAGCCATCTACCCAGAATGGATCGCTAACCCAGTGCTAGTAAAAAAGGCCAATGGAAAGTGGCGAACATGTATTGACTTCTCCAATCTGAATGACGCTTGCCCGAAAGACTGCTTCCCACTTCCCCGAATTGACCAACTCGTGGACAGCACAGCTGGGCACGAACTCCTATCTTTTATGGATGCATACTCCGGATATAACCAGATCCCCATGCACGCTCCCGATCAGGACCACACTAGCTTCATCACCGACCGCGGATTATATTGTTACAAAGTCATGCCTTTTGGACTCAAAAATGCTGGAGCTACCTATCAACGCCTCGTCAACAAAATGTTCGCAGAACTGATAGGACGTACTATGGAAGTGTATGTGGATGACATGTTGGTGAAGTCCAGGAAAGCCAACGACCATGTAAGCCATCTGGACGATATGTTTCGGGTACTTCGCCGATATGGAATGAAGCTGAATCCTCTAAAGTGCTCCTTCGGAGTATCATCGGGAAAATTCTTAGGATTCATCGTCCACGCCAGAGGAATCGAAGCAAACCCTGAACAAATCCGAGCTTTAAAAGAAATAAGGATGCCTTCCACTCGAAAAGAAATGCAGAGCCTAAACGGAAAGGTGGCCGCCCTAAGCAGATTCATTTCCAAGGCAACTGACAAGTGTGTCCCTTTCTTCGAAGCACTCAAGAAAGACAAAGGGAGGTTCGAGTGGACCGACGAATGCTTAAAAGCCTTCCTCAACCTCATCGAACACCTTCAGAGACCACCAGTACTCTCAACTCCAAATGAAGGTGAAGTGTTATACCTATACCTCGCTGTATCATCTCATGCTCTAAGCGCCGCCTTGGTAAGAGAAGAAGACCGCACACAACGCCCGGTTTACTTTGTAAGTAGGAGATTTACAGGGGCAGAGGCCAGATATCCTAAACTTGAGAAATTAGCATATTGTTTATTGATCGCGTCACGAAAACTGCGCCACTACTTCCAGTCTCACTCCATCAGGGTTCTAACCGATCAACCACTGAGACGAGTGCTCCATCGTCCTGACACTTCTGGGCGACTCCTCAAATGGTGCATCGAACTAAGTCAGTATGATATCACCTACCATCCTCGTACCGCTATCAAAGGACAAGCCATGGCTGATTTCATTGCCGAATTCACTATAAACGAAGGCGAGGAACAATCTGAAGTAGCAAAAAACATCAAGTGGAACCTCTTTGTAGACGGAGCATCGAACGAACAAGGCTCGGGGGCAGGTATTGTGATCATCACCCCCAGGGGAAGAAAGTTGTACTATGCATTGAGATTGGAGTTCACGGCCACTAACAACGATGCTGAATATGAAGCAGTAATAGCGGGATTGGAACTGGCCCTAGAAATTGGAATCAATTCCTTATGTATTCATAGTGATTCTCAGCTTATCGTAAACCAGGTACTAGGAGAATTCCAGACTCGAGGAGAACGACTCACAGCATACCTAAAGAAAACCAAACTGCTACTCGATCAATTGGACCATTATCTAATCAAACACATTCCTCGAGAAGAAAACCAAGAGGCAGATGAACTTGCAAAGCAAGCTAGTATGAAGGACAGCACCATTCCCGGAGCACCAGCAATCTCAAGGCAGCTAGCCCCAAGTTTCGAACAAGTAAATCTGATAACTGCAATCGAAGAAGGAACCTGGATGACCCCTATCCGGAAATATTTGCAAGATGGCATACTACCCGACAGGCGTGACGAAGCCAAGAAGATCTTGAGAAAAGTTCCCCACTACACAACACAAGAAGGCATCCTCTACCGGCGTGGCTTCTCTGGCCCCTTATTAAGATGCGTCGCCGGAAGGGAAGCCAAGGAGATATTAACAAACATCCATCAGGGAGGATGCGGAGATCACACTGGAGGACAGACTTTGGCAAGAAAGATACTCCGATATGGATATTACTGGCCCACACTAAACAAAGATACCCTAGACTTCGTTAAGAAATGCGACAGATGTCAGAAGTTCGCCAAGATCCCTCGACTGCCCACAAACGAAATTACTCAAATGACCAGCCCTTGGCCCTTTGCTGTATGGGGAATCGACTTAATTGGCGAACTGCCAACGGGCCGAGGCGGAGCCAAATATGCTATAGTGGCAGTCGATTATTTCACCAAATGGGTGGAAGCGGAACCTTTAAATAAAATATCTTCAGCAAAAGTTATCAACTTCTTGATCAAAAACATTCTGTGCAGGTATGGAATCCCCCTCAAGATCGTATCAGACAACGGACTCCAATTTGACAGCGAAGAATTTGCCGACTGGTGCCAAGAGCATGGAATTCATAAAAGCTTCTCATCAGTAGCTTACCCTCAGGCAAACGGACAAGTTGAAGCTGTCAACAAAATTCTCAAAACCCTAATCAAGAAGAAACTTGAAAAGTCAAAAGGCGCTTGGGTGGACGAACTTCCTACGGCACTATGGGCATACCGCACATCTTTCAGAACATCAACGGGACATACTCCTTTCTCTTTGGCATATGGATCGGAGGCAATGCTCCCAGTTGAGACTATTGTGCCTTCCCACCGTAGAATCCACTACAACCCAGAAGAAAACGAAGAACTCCTCCTCATGTCTTTGGATCTGATTGAGGAAAGGAGAAACGATGCAGCACTCAAAGCAGCAGCTCACAAACAAAAAGTGGCAGCACTATACAATTCCAAAGTCAAGCATCGCAGCTTACAAGAAGGAGATCTTGTCCTCAGGCGAATCTTTCCGCGCCCCGGGGCACTGGACCCCATCTGGGACGGACCATATGTAATTCACAAAGATCTCCACAACGGAGCTTACATTTTGTCAACAGTGGACGGAGAGGTGTTCCAGAGGGCATGGAACATCCGACACCTCCGTCGATACTTTTCTTAACTTGTACTGCCCATGTGAAGTGAATTAACAAAGAGAATCAGTGGACGTAGGCATTTTCGTGCCGAACCATTTTAAAAAATCTTGTCTCTTTTTAACTTGTTCCTTTATGTCTTGGCTACTTGTTAAGTTTTATCCCTTTCTGTTGAACAAAATCCTATGGCATCTCCACTCAAGACGCACCGCGGCCTCATCTAGACTAGGCCTAACAGGTACGCCACGATTCTATGCACTCGCCAATGAGACTCTTTTGCTCCAGCATCCCTCTGCTGTGGGTTAACTCATTGCGCGCCTGCCCTCAAAGCCAACTGTAATGAGCCGATTATAAGTCATCATAAAGGCCGACTATAGCCGATGGCAGCTCATTACGGCGTTCGGCTCGTCGGTAACCGTGAACCTACTTTAAGCCCCAACATAAGGTGTGGCCAGCCAGGGGTAGTTCACGGCCAACGGCACCCACGCTAGCCGGCCACGGTAAATCGAATAATACCCACGATTACGGACCATAACGGTTCGGGTAGTTACCGTGCGCGATCTCGGCTCCGATGTGTCTTAAGTGCGGCTGTGGTAAAAAAGAAAACTCCCCGCGGAGGCGTAAGATGGGTGACAAATGTCTCCAAGACCCACAGCTAGGGAAAGTGACTACAAAACCCGTTTGCCACGAACTTAAGCACATCGACGGCCTTCCGTGACTGGAAGTTTTACTTTTACTATATTTCCATTTCATTTAAATATTTTTCTCCTATCCTGTGTAACAAACTCTAAAGTACAGGAAACCAAATAGGAAGCATTCACTCATGAGGCTCTAAGCCTGCGTACTGGGTGGCAGGGCGCTCAGCTATACCCGTAAACAGTTACACAAGACACTCAAAGCTACCGCCTGCGAAGAAAACATAAAGGGCGGTACTCTCTTCTCTTGTACATAAATGCGTAACTATAGCTTATTCATACAATGACATTGCAAAACGTGAAGTTATATTTCAAGCAAAAACTTAACATCAAACACAACTAGAATCACAGGCATATACATAATTATACTTCTCACACGGCACATAAAGATAGCAACAACATTTAAACATGACAAAATCAGCTTATATTATAAGATCACGCGAAGTTATTCTTTGCAAATAATTTTATTACAGTTGCATATCAAAGACTAACATGAACAGTGATAAAAAAAAAGAAACAAAAAGATGGCAGATGCATCCACACTCCATCACCGACTCCCCCAGCCTACTTAGCCGCAGGATCGGAGCCCCCAGCATGTGGATCTGAAGTCCCACCTGTCCAGATCAGAAGAGGAATTCATTAAACGAACGATCAAGTTATGAAAACACGAAAAGAAAAGAAAGGGAAAAGAATAACTCGCCAGCATCCGCCGCTTGATCCTCATCATCCAACTGCACGCCCGCTTCCTCTGCAGCGAGTAGCCGCATCCCCTCCTTCACCGCCGTTTGCTCCTCCTTTGAGAACTGAGCAGTAACCGCACTCAAGTTGAAAGCCTCTCCGCCTTCCTTACCCGCATTCACCCTGGCCTCCTCTAAAGCCTGGAGATACACCTTGGCCATGACCCGAGGGTAATCGTCCATCCAAGACAAGCCGCCCTCCTTCCAAGTGTGGAAGTACATATCCTGCAACATCTCATCCATCATCCCCTCGTTTTCCTCAAACTCCCTCACCCGGGCCTCGGAAGCTTGCAACTTGGTGATGGCGACGTCCCTCTCTGATTGGTATCTCAAGCAGTCAGCCTGGAGTGACCTCCTCATTTCCTCTTCCTTCAACTTGAGGGACCTCCTCATCTCCTCCATCTCCTCCTTCAACTCGGCCTGAGCCATCTCCGCAGCCTCGAGCCTCCCTGACAACTCCTCTACCCGCTCGAGATCCGCATTTCGAACCTCATCCACCGTTGCGATAGCTATGTTAATCCGTTCCCTGCAAGCGACCTCCATCTTCCGTAATTCCGCCCTACTGGCCTTCTCCATGGTCTCTTTCAGACGCTTGGAGGCTTCCTCATGCTGGGAAATCTGGATGGCTTGGTCGGCGAGTTGCTTGGCCTGATCGGCAACCTTTAACCTCAACCGAATGTTAGCACTCCCGATCTCTTCCCCGGCCTTGACCAACTTAGCATGATGCTCCATTAACTTCTTGGTCTCTGCGGCCACCCGGTCGATATTAGCCTTGGCCTCATCCCCCATGGTGACTACCCGTGTAGTAAGTAAATCAAGATCTAAAGATTTGGCCTCGTCCAGCACTCTTACCATGGGGTTGCGGGGAAGTAGGTGCTCGCCCGTGGTCTCATCGAATGAAATGTCCCGAAAACTTGGGTCTAAATCAGGATGGCCGGCAAAAGGGTCACGAGGCACGGGGCGAGGCACATCGGGACGCCTTATATGAATGACAGTAGAACTCTTGGAAGGAGGAGGAGGGGGGCAGGGCTCCGTGCTCTCCTCCGTAGTATCACGAAGAGGCTGAGTAGGGGGAGACAGAGTAGGAAGCTGCGAAGCAGAAGAAGACTCAAATAAGGAACGGCTCCGCTTCCTTTTCTGAATGCCCTCTTCGATGACCCCAAGAAGAGGGCGGTACTTGACTACGTCCCCAGTGCGATCAGTAGAAGGTTTCGCGGAAGCTCTCCTCGACTTAAATTGTTCAAGGCGGTGTCGAACACCCGACGTTTTACCCGCCTGGCCTGCCCCTGGAATAAAGAACAAGTGTTACGAACATACAATAATCCGCAATTCAAAAAATGTGCTAAGTTAAAAAGAAAGAAAAGTGAGGAGACACATCTGTTATACAAACCCGGCGGAGGAGTGGGATACTGCAATAAGTCCTGGATCTCATTTCAGGACGGAAGTGAACCGTAAAAAATTTCTAAGTCCTTATCGAAAATAGAATCGGCAGAAGACAAAAGTTCACCTTGCATCGCCGGAATCACCCTAGCTGAGGAACCCTTAGAGGATGGGTCAGTGCCAGCCACAGCTTTGCCGGTTTCCTTTGCCTTCTCCGTTCCCTTCTCCGTTTCCGACTCTCCCTCCGACTCCCCGAAGGCCCGACGGAGAGCCTCATCCAGTTCGAGGTCTTGTTCAGAGGTTAGAGCAGCAACACCACTACCACCTTGACCGTCGCCATCTCCTCCACCCTCCGACCCTTCTCCAACTTCGCCTCCTTCCTCCTCTTCTACACCTTCCTCCTCCGGGACAGTCGGGCAAGTACTTGGAGAAGGGCCATCGGACTTCTTCAGTTTCTTCCCCCCAACCGCAGGACGCGCTGCGAAAGGCTCCCTCTTACCGCTCTTTACCGTAGCCCCCTCCTTAGCTTTAGCAGCCCTCTCCTCAGCCGTATCCCTTTGCTTAACCACGGACTGGCGCGGTAAGATCAAATTATACTCCAAGAGAGTTGCGTTCCTGATCAAGAAAGAGGCCGACCGGTCCCGTGCCGGAATAGCCTTTAGTTCAGCAGCCATTCGCACTAAGGAATCGTCCTCCACGACTGCAATACCACCTGTCGCTAGCCAGAAATAGAAGCATGTCAGAAAAAACACTACAGTCAAAACGCATGAAAAATATAAATGAAATCAATCTTACAGCCGGAAGTGAAAAGGCGGAAAGAAACAGCATCGTCCTTGACGAAGAACCACTCCTTCTTGAACATGGTGAACTTGGAATACAAGTCCAGAACTGGTTTGAAGGGTACGGCCGCCTCCAGACTAATATACGGAGACCCCTTCTTATAGCCTCTCAGGTTGTACAAGTATCGGATTTCCCGGTTAGAAGGAGGACGCCCGTACCTCCTCTGGAAGATGACAAAGAGGCTCACCAGGATAGCATATGAGTTAGGCTGAAGCTGGAAGGGAGCCACCTTCAAATATGTGGTGAAGCTTACTATCCAAGCGTTGATAGGAGGAATGGCCCCACACATGCAATGATATCGGCTATAGGCAAAATACCCCTCGGGAGGGTTGTACGGCATGACACCAGCCTCCGGCAGCAACATAAGCGCTCTGTCAATCCCGAAGGAACGGGATATGACATCAAGTTGCTCCTCTTTCAGAGAGCTAGGATAGCAATCAGGAGGAGAGACAAGAAGCTCCTGGGGACCATACCCATCGACTAGTGACCTCGGAGCAGGTCCGTGCTGTGCTGGATCTGGCTGAGCTGGGGGCACGGCAGAAGTTTCTCCGCTATCCCTGGATTTCTTCTTGCCCGATCGAGTTTCAACTTTGCGAGACATTTATCTGCATACACAAAAGTAAAAAGCATGATGTTAGAACGACAGTATAAACAAACAAGCATACATAAGTCCGGAGTTCCACTCAAAGTCCAGACACAAAGTTCGTTCGGCACTGGAGGTTCAAGACCATTCGGCACTAGGGTCTTACGTTCATTCGGCAGTACAAGTTCATTCGGCAATGGGATCTGACTTCCATTCGGCAATGGAATCTGAGGTTCATTCGGCAAAGCAAAGCTTCCGTGCCCATTCGGCATAAGCCCATCCGGATATAGAGTTCATTCGGTAAAAGAGTATATACCTGGTTCGGCGAATATTTGATTCGGCAAATAGTTGGTTCGGTGGGCTTTTGATTCGGCTTCCTCTTGTTCGGTAGAGAAAAACTAAGGGGGGTGTAGCCTCTATATATAGGCGAGCTCTGGAATACCGGACGAGAACCTACTGCCGGACCAACCCCATGCCGGACGAGAACCTATCACCGGACCAACAACAACCGGACCAACAACAACCGGACCAACTATGTACCGAATGAAACCTTCCATACCCAACCAACCTCCAAACGAATAAGAATATATGCCTACTCGAAACCGAATGAAACTGTCTCTACCAGCAGAAACCAGAAACAGGGGGCATGTAGGGCGCCTCACTCAGATAAGTCCCGAACTCCAGATCTTACTAATAAAATAAAGAATATGATAACAATGGATAAGTCGTGAATCTCTCACTAACATGGGTTAATCATTTACACGTGCACGCGACCACGAACGGTCCATAGGCACGCTCTGAATGGCTATTAACCCTATCACCGTGAGAATTTACACTTTGACATCCCTTTTTAAGCTCACCGGTTAAAAGGATCCTTGATTCTGATAATTATGAAATGGCTAAGCTACTTACACATGTACGGGGTTGCGAACGATCCCTAGGCATGCTCTGAGCTGGCAATAAACCATCTTCACAAACATAGACCGGGCATCGACGATGCCGAGCCCCTTCGGGACTCACTCTCTCGTCCTGAACGGCACAGTTCACTTCATCTCGAATATTTCGATCATGAACGGCCGTTATTCGAAATCACACTAAAACTGTAAATTCCTTTGCAGGACATTAACAGAATACGAACGTCCAATCGCTGGCGTTACAAAGCCAATCTTCCTGCCACAAGAAAAACAAAGCGCGACACATGCAAGCACGTGCCCCACTTTGGGGGGCAAATGTTGGGCGAATTTTCACCCAGAAGACCTCGAGACCAAGAAGCCACAGTTTCACCCGGGCTTGCAACCTCCACCTCGTTCGATGAACACAAGGCTCGGTACAAGCATGGAAGTCAATCCGGCATTCCCATTCGGCAGAGTTACGTCCGGCCTCTCCCTGTTATGCCGGACCAGAATCCATTCGGCAAAGCCCAACCATTGGTCCATTCGGCAAAAGCAAGGCATAAGGCATTTCCATCCGGCACATCCCATTCGGTAGCCGGACCATACCCCACCGAACCAACCATCACCCCACTACCGAACCAACTCCACGGCCGGACCAAACAAGTACCGAACCACCTCACTGCCGGTCCACCTCCACACTCATTACCACCGGTCCACACTTATTGCCGGACCACGCCTACCACCGGACCAAACTCCATGCCGAATGACCTCCGCCGAACCAGGTGATTACCATTCCAGATTGCTTCAGCCCGGGCCCACCAGCAGTTATATACTTCCAAGACCCCTGCCCCCTACCTCATTCTATAAATAGAGGGGCAGGGGTACAACAATGGCAGACAAGTTTGAGAGCTCAAGCAAGGAAGGAACTTTCAAACTACTTTCATACACTTGTATACAACGCATTGTACTTGTAACCTGAAAGAAAGAAGATAATAACATATAAAGTGGACGTAGGCACATTCTGGCTGAACCACTATAAATCTGTGTGTCTTTTACATTTCAGCCCCTACTTTTCTCATATTTACATACTCATCTAAAATCATTGAAAATCACATATAATCAACTAAATAATACGACTTGGAGGTGTTTGTCCATTTTTTGTGCAAACATCATCCGAGCCTACCGGCGGGTTTTTTGAACTCGTTGGGTAGAAACGAAATTTTTTATTGGGACCACAACAATCATATTAATTCGTAAAATTTTAAAAATGTATATAAACAAAGTTAAAAGCAAATTGAGTACTAATGAAGTTAAATTTTCAAACAAAATTGTGTAATGATGAAATCGTACTCGACTCTAATAATAACCAAGTTGTACTCGATAACGTGCTGTCAAATCTGGACATGTATCCGTATTAACAAAGCATATTAATGTCGGTAACGGGCTAAAATTATCATATACCATTGAGAAACCTAATATGGTATTTGATATACACCGGAAGAACGATTAAAAATATAGAAAGATCGATTTACCCGTTTATTTATTCAAGTTTCATACTAAAAGTGCGTTTTCAGCTTGAGAGTATCATTAAATGCCACGAAAACTATTTAGAGAAATAGAATGGTCGCTAATCAATCATCACCGTCCGCTAAGTTGTCCTAATCATTCATTTTGCCAACCTAAAGCGTTGCCCTTGGAATGCATTATAATATTACACCATTGGTGAGAACCATCTTGCACTAACGCAGCTTTTAGAACCATCTTGCACTAACGCAGCTTTTAGAACCACGCATATTTACGGTGAATGACAAATTTTTGTATCATTTTAGGCTAAATGACAGACCTTCACTGAAGGACAACATTCTTTAGGTATCATTTTTTAGTTATTGATGTTATTTTTTAGGCATCGGTTTGTAGTTATCGATAGCAGTTTTTAATTATCAGTTTTTAGTTCGGTAGCAGTTTTGGAAGAATGGTTGTTCTTATAAATAATTTTGAAAGAATGTTTGTCCTTTTGAATAATTTTTAGAATAATATTTATCCTTATGGTTAAAATATTGAGGTCGTGTTCATGACAAAAAATATACAAATTTTTATTCTTTAAATTAATTCCCTATTTCTAAAACGTATATGCATTGTTTTTAACGCGTGTAC
The DNA here is from genome assembly GCA_030765085.1 of Allium cepa. Lineage (NCBI taxonomy): Eukaryota > Viridiplantae > Streptophyta > Magnoliopsida > Asparagales > Amaryllidaceae > Allium > Allium cepa. Next base: position 907,890,564 of record CM060937.1, read on the forward strand.
ATTTTATTTCAAAATGAAATATTTTTTTATAGTAAGTTTTTAGTAAGACAATGTCTAAAATAAGTCCCTTTTTTTCTTTTCTTTTTAGATTTACTCTTAAAATTTGTTTTAACTGATCTACATATTTATTTCATGATCTTCGAACAAATGTGAACAATGGGATTGTCATTTCCTTCGTAAAATATAAAATTATATATTACTCAAAATAGGCCAACCAAAGCAAATCGCAAGGACGCTTGGATCATTCTATAGTTACTTGATTATCCGACATTTATAATGCTATATAAGTATATGTGACCATCTAATCACATGGATTGAAATTATAATTATAAGCTCTTATCAATATTAAAAATGTCGTATGAACTTGTGTGATATTTAAGATCAGTGGATGTGGGTGAGTTCAAAAAATATTTTTTTAGTCCCATTTTCAGTGGTTGGGTAGGGTCTTTGAATACTTTTTTTGTTAAACCAAATGAGAATTTGAAAAGGGCATTTTAAAAGGGTACGAAAGGAAATTATTCAACGAAAGAAAAAAGAGTTCTTGTATCGCGAAAGGGGTATTTTAATTGTTTTGTTATGAATAATTATTTTCGTTATTTTAAATAATATATGTTTAAATGAATTTATATTATTTATAAATTATGAAATGCTAGAAAAATTACAATTAAAAAACAAATTTATTAAATATTAGTAGTTCAGAATAAAAATATAAATATGCACTATAAATCTCTTATAAAAACAATATTACAAGTCAAATGAGCTTCCCAAGCTTCTTCATTAGACAATAGACAAATTTGTAGTCTACCTCCCTAATAGTTAGAATGCATGTGATTTCCATTTAAAAATCTGGTCATATTTCTACGGCGTGACCATACATTTAGCAATACTATGTGTCATCTCTACGTCTTGCGAAGAAGCTCCACTCGACGTCCCATTTCCAATGAGCGTACTTAGTAGCAGAGCCATGCAGATGAGAATAAGCTCGAGGAGAGGGAGTGTGGATCTTGGTAGCACACCCTAAGAAAGTCGGAATGTATCTAGATGTTGAATTGGACATCTGCACTGGATCCTACAGAAAGGAGTTCCGATGCGCTTCAAATATTGCATTCATCCCTCGAATTTTGGAAGCCGGCCAACTTTTAATTCTTGTACCTTTTAGCAGTTGCATCACATCGCTCGTCGTCTCCTCTAATGATGTTCTTCTCTGCATTTTAGAATCCGCCTTCACTCTGCACCAATCGATTGTAAAGGTTATGATTGCGTTTTAGGTTGTCGAACTTGTTTTTTATCTAACTGGTGTTGCAATCGACGCTAATCTGCATGCTGAACTTCTAAGGCCAACACGACCATTTCGAGAAACGATGTCGATGAGGCATTTGTCAACAAGGTCAATATCCTTTCATTAGTTTCGTCTACAATGTGGAAGATGAACAAGAAAAAAGTTTCATGGGTTGACATCATGAAAAAAATCAAGGAAAATATAGAGGGAAGATATAAGCATGAAAAACATAAATTCGAGGAGATTCACCATAAAATAGCGACGCAGAACCTAACAATGCAAGAATTATCGGATTGGACAGAAGTGGTTGGGGTGAAGAGAAATGAAGGAGGGCAAGTGCAGATGCATGATCATTGTTATCCGACGCGTCGGCATCCGACGTTAACTGTTCACTTTCAATGGTGTACTCCAACGGATCAAAATAGTGGATCTCATTAGTGACGCTTTGAATGCGTTTGGCACAACGTCGAGCTGACCAAAATTTGACTAAACGACACAATGTAAAATACCAATGATTGTTTCAAACAATAATAATTGTCATGCGGAGGCGGTGTACCTCTGACCGATCAAAAATACAATAAAAAGATAAAAAGTTAACCATGGTTTTACTATAGATTTAATCAACATAAAAATTGAAAAGCTAAAAGCCACCATCGAAACCAATGCTTTGCCTAGATTACTTGTCCGAACATTTGGGAACACAAAAGTTCCATCTCCATTAAAATATAAAAAGCACTTTTCAAACCACTTTCATAAACTTTCTTGAAAAGTTCGCGTTTCACTCTAAACAAATTTAACTATGTTATTTTACTAACTTGTGCTATTAATAATACATTTATTTTTTTCATTTATTTCAAAAGTGTAATTATATGTTAAGCTAAAGATACCATGTTTCAACCCTTTATAAATAACAGATAAACAATATATAAGCGTTTGAAAAGAAAGGGACAAACGAAATAGACATGGAAAACGAAAAGAGAAAGAGGCTGCTTCACGAAATGGAAATGAATTCTATTTTGCACACGAAAAGGGCGTGAAGAAGAAGGGGCACGGGATATAAAATAAAGGAGAAACAAACCGAACAACGAAAGCTTCATTTTGAACTGTTTGTGCGAACTAAGCTGGAAAGTGGAGGCCCGCGTCGACACATCGGACTCTTTGGACGCATCCGACGTGGAAGCAAACTTTAACTGCCTAATATACAAAAGATGTAGGTGGTTTCAGGCCCAGTACGAAGATTCTGACTTGAGCACTTGAGGCGTCCATAGGCTGAATTAAGTAACCCGACCTTATCCAAAGAATAAAGAACGCCGTACAGTGCATATAGAAAAACGAATATTGCCAACCGAGGCCACGCAACTTGCTTTAAATGCTGACGTATTGCGCATAACAGAATAAATGTTTGAATGGCAAAAGTGTAATTTTTAATACTGCAGTTGTAATCAAAATGAGATTGCATAATACGCAAATTTTACAATTCTTGTTAGATCCAAGATGATGCGGCCCAACCGAAGCTGTTAATGGACCTTAAACAGTTGTGGGCTCTTAAGATAAAATGGGAAAAATGAATTGTCCCCAAATAACCAAACTTGTTTAGAAAGAATAAGATTGTTATTATGTATACACCTCAGTATCCTTCTGAATTATAAGTTGGTGGAGGATTCACCAACTACATGTTCCCGTGAATCATCTGAAATTATATATTTTGAGTTCAATGCATATTTTCTCGAAGTTTACGGACAAAGTTAGGTTCTCGAAGTCTTCAAAAGAAAAAAACTATCAAGTATAACAAAAATATAAATGTACTTCTATCTATCGTCATCGGTTAACATGCATTAGCTTATTTATATATAGCTATGTATATAAATATGAATTTTACAATTGAATATTGAAATTTAAATTTAATTTTTTAATAATAAAACTAAAATTAGAAGATTCATATTTGAAATCACAACTTAAAAATCAAAATTTAAATTTCTATTTGGAATTTGAGATTTGAAGTTATAATATTTGAACTTTGAAATGGTAATCTGAATTTTTAAATGATAAAAATAGAATTCAAAACCGAATTTGAATTTTTCTCCTCCAAAATCTGAATCACTGAGAAGTAAAATCTATATTTGGCCAACCTTCTTAGAAAAGGGAAATGCTTATATGGAACTTAAGATTTTGAAGATTCATTTTCCTCAGATTGTGAAAACCTAAGTTTTGAAATTTTGACTAACACCGAAAATTTGACGTCGTCGAAAATGTAAATTTTGAATCTATAAATTTGAATTCTGAATATAAAACCACTAAATGCAAAAATTAAAAAAGCTGAATTCTTTCATTTGAATTGGAAAATTTAAGATTTAATTTTTGGTTCGAAATTTTAAAATTCTAAAATGAAAATATACAAATTTAAAATTGAAAATTTAAATAAAATTTTGAAATTTGAATTTGCATCACATGAGATAGTTATAAATTGAATTACGAAAATCTATACGTCTAGAAGAAAAATATGATCAAAATGACAAATTTAATGCATCACGTTTCTTCCCAATACATTTCTTCACAATGTACAAGATCGCTTTTAGTAGGATCTGTAACACCTCCTTCACCATTGTTAAACCATAGAACAATAACTTTAGAAATAAGGGATCATCTAAATATAAAGGAAAATTCAACCTTGTCAAATTGAGCTATAATATGTTGATCTACTTGGCAAACCTGTCCCAAGTCAACTCATACTCTTGGGGCTCATAATATCAATTAATTTTGCGATCAATTAAAACAAAAGTTTCTACAATGGATACCTTGTAATGTTTTATTCGATAAGTTTTACTAATTTAAAATACCTTTGCATTACTACTAATTGTATAACAAAATATGCATGCTATTTGGATTGTAATTGAAAACTTCGTTTTTTCCTCTTATTATATACTTGCTATTATCTATAATTGATTAAAAAAAATTAATTTCGATCTTTCTACACTTAAAAATACCAGCATATATAAATCAGAATACAATGTTAAAGAATACAAAGATGCACCGGGTTTGGGATCAGTTTGGTTTTACCTGAACTCATATGAGTCTCGAGTTGGGGTGAAAATCTATGCACACATCGGGTTTGGGGCTGGATGCGACGACTATGGGACATGAAAAAACTGTCCCAACCTATTTCATTGTCATTCCTAGTTTTGTGCAATCCAAACTTAACACCGATGTCGATGCTGATGTACAGGGCCGACCCGATAGTATTTAATGCCCTAGACGAACAAAATTTTGTATCGTTTTTATTGCCCTATTTGATAAAATAATAATAATTTTATACGCATAAAATCAAATGCAAAATCTAGTTATAAAATTTAATATTGACCACAAGATATTGATTAACTAAATTATTTAGATTACATGTCAAAAAATCTAAATGTCAACTTGATATCATAACATATTAATACATACTAGCAGAAACAACTTGTTCTTGTATTTTTTTAAAGCGACCTACTTATAATCTGCACATAGTTAAGTTTATCCAAGTACTCGCTTTCAATTGAAACGATAGTTAATGTACTTAATGTCTTTTGCGACATAGTGGCCGAAGACTTTTTTTTTTTTATCAATTTTGATTTTGAAAAACTTCTTTCTGACATAGCAACCTTTTGGAATAGTCGATAAAATTCAATAAGCAACTCAAACATTTAAAACACACCTACATTCCAATAAAGCCTCAAGAAATTAAGAGCATCAATTGATTTAGTTACTTCTGATTGAAGAATTCCTTTTAGTTATCTAAGTTCAAAGATTAATTTTTTACCACAAATATCTTGCTCTTCATTATATTCCAAAAAATCGATTTATTTTATTATGCATAATTTAAGAAGTTTAATTTAACATAAATTATTTGATTCATTTAACAAATTAACCAATATCAAACCAATGAAAACGAAACCAATATCAACTATTCGATTTATTAAACAAATTATTTAATTTAACAAATTAACTAATAGAAAACCAATATCAAACAAATAAAACACTCACAATTTTAATTGTGTAACAGTAGCACACTTTAGCCGTCACTTTTGCACTCAGGGAGTCAAGCAGCAACCCTAAAAACACATAAATGGTTCATGGTTCAAAATTAAAACTGAAATTAGCTTACATCAGGGCAACCGACAAGAAAAAGGAAAAAAAAAAACTGGTTCTAATAATTTGAAGCAACTTACAGTGACGAATGGTGATTACAAGCTTATGATAAATGATCAGAGAAGTCGATGAAAAACTTTGTAAATTGCAGATCGATTTATGGTCAGAGAATAAGAAGTCCATGAGAAGGCGTGGGTCTTCGCAACAAATGCGGGATGCGACATGGGTCGCGGCAGATGGAGATGATTGTGGCGCAGCGTCGCTGGGCGGTCGCGTCGAGATGGAGATGGTCGATCGCGACGTGGCATCGATAGTGATTTCAGTGCGAAGCGAGCAATTTGATTTCAATTATGAAAAGGAAACATATAAGGTTGTCAAGTTTTCTGAAGGCCGCAAAGTTCAACAACGACCGACGTCAACGGTTCATTTTAACAGACTAAAATGATGGAACTCGTCACTGACGCGTCTGACGCGGTGCCAACTCTAACTGATCAAATTTTGACAAAACAGACAATGCAACCAATGATTGTTTCAAAGAAGATTCATCTTACGGTGGGACGTGGTGTACCTCTGACCGAGCAAAATAAAACTAAAAAGGATAATAATCAACCGTGGTTTTACATTTCTACTGTAGGTTCAATCAACAAGAAAATTGAAAAGCTAAAAGCCACCATCAAAACCAATGCTTTTCCTATACTCCTTGTCCAAACATTTGGGAACATAAAAGTTCCATCTCCATTAAAATATATAAAAGCACTTTTCAAACCACTTTCAAAAATATTTTAGAAAATTTCATTTTTCACTAAAACATAACTACGTAGTAGTACCAGCTTTGGGTTAATAATATTATAATTCTTTTACTGGATTACTTCCAAAATGTAATTCTGTTTGCTTGCTAAAATGTCAAAGTAAAAATATTAAATTCAACACTTCATAAACAGTGGATAAAATATATACAAGCGTTTGAATCTAAAAGACAGCGCTAGTTTCAGGGCCAATATGAATAAAAAATAGAGAACACCTTATAAGTGCATGTAGAAACAAAGAATAACAAAGAATTTATTCCAATATTGGGACAATGCAACTTGCTTTCAAATAGTGAGTACTGCTCATAACAGAAAATTGTTGAACGGCAAAAGTGTCATTTTTAATAGACATTTGAAAATCATATGAATATGTAGTTTCATTCGTGAATTATTTTTCTATAAATGGTACATGTTTAATACATTAATTACTTATACAAAATTTATCTATATTTTTACGTTAAAATCATATGTAATAAATTTATCTATATTTTTACGTTAAAATCATATGTAATTAGTTTGAATTTTTATTTCTAAATTTCAGCATTTAATTTTCAGTTAATATAAATTTTATTTTTATTATTGATTGATAAAGAATGAATTTGTAAACGAATTTTAATTGATAGATTCTTTTTTTAAGTCATATTAAGATTTGGAAACATTCGTGGAGTAGCATTTGAATTTGTAAAGAAAGTTTACTATTAGGTCTTATTTTTAAGTGATATTAAAATTTTAAAATGTTGCAGAGAGACATTTGAGTTTATAAATAAATTTTATTTATTAGATTCTATTTTTAAACGGTAGTAAGATTTAATTATATCTATAGATGGATAGTTTCGTTAATTCACGTTGACATCATATATTTATAAATAAGTATTTTGAATTTGCAAAGAAAATTTAATTTTAGATCATATTTTTAAAAGTGTTTTAAATTTGTAAAGCATGTTTAACTGTAAGATCTTATTTTTAGACGCGTTTGAGTGTTAAAATATTTTAAATGATTAAGATTTGATAATATATATATGGGAAATTATTTGTAGTATCAAACATACTCAAAATGACATGACATATTCTTGATATTCAAAACAAGATTTCATTAATTCAAAAGATGTGCAGGCCCAACCCAAGCTGTTTATGGACCTCGGACGATTATGGGCCGTGAATTGGCAATTAAAGATTACAACAACGGGCAAAAAAATTATGCAAGCACCAGTATAAAGCATTTGTACTAAAATAGAACTTTGCAAATTTGCATAGTACCATACATGTGAAAATGGGATGCACACTGTATAGTATCTAAGTATAACACTTTCTCCTACCGTAATTCCAAAGAATCCTAATTCCAAAGAATAGATGATAGCAAAAGGACATTTCACAGATGCAAAATAATTTAATAACCATCACCATCTTCTTATAACACACATCAAGCTTTGACTTTATGTATAACTGCAAATATGGGAAAACATTTATCCAACTTTGAATAAACAACCAACCCTTAGATCAAAAAATGATTGATGCTAAAAGCATTTATAGCGGTCATTTATAGCGGTCAGGCGTTGAAAACTTGTACCCATTTTGATGAAATTGCTCTACTTATGACTTTGAAATCTGAGTACAAGAGAGATCAAACCGGAATCCGTGAATACATACAATGAGTACAAAGCAATTAACAGAGTAAACATCTTCAAAATGACAATGAATCATGTATTTATAGGTGTAGACCACCGAATATCTTTTTGAAATTTTCGACAATAGAATATATAGATGTAGAGAGGCGATTTAGAAATTTTCAAATTCCAATTCCCAAGAAATAAGGGTCGGCCCTGACCCTACTTAGAAGCCACATGGCATGCTGCAAACCCTCTGGTGGGTCCCTTGGTTGTTAGTTCCATGTTCCCAAAGTTTCATATATAGTTGAAATCTAGATTTTCAGATATCGATCGTTCACAAGTTGAGTTTTACCGCTAAGCTGATGCGATCCGATCCCTTGTATAGTGGAAGGAAACGTATCCGATCCCTTACCTATGTGAGAGACAATTATACATACTTAAAACATTTCGTAGAGTCCATCTTTTGGTTTCGTTTGATCGTTGCTTCATATTATCTTCTATGTTTAATCTCTGGATCCCACAATCGTTTTTTGAGCTACTAGCCTTAATAATAGCCGAATCTAGCTTATCCAATCAGTCTGAATATAGCCGTGGGGTACAATCTTAAAAGCTTAGCCGTGGGGTACAATCTTAAAAGCTTAGGTCTTTGATTTCTATGGAAGGATATAATCAGGGTTCTGATAATTCCTAACCCATGATTAATGGGAACCAATGCTTTGCCTGCACTACTTGTCCAAACATTTGGGAACAAGTCATTTGGGAACAAGTTTACGTTTCACTATAAATAAATTTAACTATGTTATTTTACTAACTTGTGCTATTAATAATATATTTATTTTCCTCATTTATTCAGTGTAATTCCTTTCGTTTGATATGTTAAGCTAAAGATATTATATTTCAACGCTTTATAAACAACTGATACAAAATATAAAAGCATTTTGAACTTTTATATGTAAAAGATACTGGTAGTTTCAGGTCCATTATGAAGATTCTGACTTTAGCATTTGGGGCGTCCATAGGATAATATTAGTGACCTTGTGCAAAGAATGAGGAACACCGTATAGTGCATGTAGAAAAAAGAACAAAGAAGATATTTGTTCCACTTTGCCAATTAAGGCAATGCAACTTGCTTTCAAATACTGACGTATTGCGCATAACAGAGTAAATGTTTGAATGGCAAAAGTGTCATTTTGTAATTATTTTAAGGGGAATTAATTTAAATGACAAAATTTGTATATTTTTTGCCTCAAGAACACCACCTCAATATTTTTACCACAAGTACAAATATTTTTCTAAAAATTATTCATAAAGACAAACATTTTTCAAAATTATTCATAAGGACAACAAAACTGCTACCGAGCTAAAACTGATACCTTAAAATTGCTACCGATAACTACAAACTGATACCTAAAAACTGCTATCAATAACTAAAAACCGATACCTATAGAAAGTTGTCATTCAGGATAAAATATTGAAGGACTGTCCTTTAAGCTAAAATGCTGTGAAATTTCGTCCTTGACAATAATTTCATGTTATTTTAATGTTATACTTTTTTGATGAAATCTATTGTGAATTTTTAATTTTACGTTGTAACATCTAATTATTTATTAGTTTGAATTTTTATTTATATTATAAGCTAATAAATAACGAATTTGTTAATGAAGTTTATTTGTTAGATACTATTTTTAAAATGATAGTAAAATTGAATAATACAATATAGGAAAATAGGTACAGAAAACAAGTTGTCAATTTTTTCTCTCAAGTACAACATGTTTGTTTTTTAGTTTGAAAGACACTTTTTAATGTGAACAGAAAATGATAATTACAACCATCGTTCTGTGATTTACATTAAAAAGTGTCACTGGACCTACAAAACGAACTATTTGTCGCTGAAACTAAGGTAACATTTGGTTTAAAAATGAATTTTGTGTTTTCGGCTTTTAATATACATCTCAAACGAGAAGAATGATGAGACAACGGAGAGGATGAAAGAAAGATGAACGTGAGAACGAAGGAGATAGAGGGACGACAGAAGAATGCACTGTTTCACATGTTTGTGTTATTTCTCAAAACGCGGAAGAAGAAAAAACTGTTTTCTGTTTTATATGTTAGCTTCGTTTCTAAATTGGTCATTTTCAATTATATAAATGCACCATGTGCATTTTTGCATGAACGAAAACTCAAAACTAAAAATGATAAAACGGACACTGCTTAAATTTTTTTTCAACTTTTTCCCCGAACCTTCCCTGAGTAATGTTTACAAACGTATACTTTGAATTTGTAAATGAACGCATATTTGTTAGATCTAAGACGATGCGCCCAACCCAACCTGTTTATGGACCTTGTACAATTGTGGGCCTGAACATTAAATTAAAGGTTAAAAACATGACCAATATATTGATGCAAGGACAGAAAGCATTTTCGCTAAACTAGAACATGCAAGATGCAGAGGTAATGGGCTCTTATTAGCATGGACCCTGGACCATCTTCCTGGCCAGTGGTCCTGAGCCGACTTTTCTACACAAATACATGGTGTGTAACGAGCGTTGGGCACGCACTTCACGCGCGTGATAGTAACGTGTGCTTGGCGCATAAATTATTTTTCTACGTATTATATACGACTTAACATGTTCTACAAAAAAAGGTTTGCATAGAATTTTTGTCATGTTATTACATTCAAACAATGTGTAGTTAATTAAAATTTTTATTTTTAAGTTGCAACATCTATTTTTTTTTAGTTTGCATTTTATTTGTATGATTAATTAATAAACAACAAATTTGTAGTTAATTAAAACAACAATGTTTATTTGTTAGATTCCATTTTTAAGTGCAGATGAATGTTTTGAATGTGTAAACAAGTTTAACTATTAGATTCTGTTTTTGGTGATATTAAGGTTTGTTAATATCGAGCAAGTTTAACTGTTAGATCCTATTTTTAAGTAATATTAAGATTTGTTAATACTGTAGAGGGTCATTTTTGATAGTTCACGTTGATAACAAAAAAACGTGACACCAAATATATTACAACTATTAATAAAGATGTTTTTACGTTGTAACAATGTATAGTTAATTTAAACTTTTATTTTTAAGTTTCAACATCTAATCTTTTTTCATTAGTTTGAATTTTATTTGTATTATTAATTGATAAACAACGAATTTGTAGTTAATTAAAGAAAAAAATATTTATTTGTTGGATTCTATTTTTAAGTGCAGAAGGACGCTTAAACGTGTAAAGAAGTTTAAATCGCATTTTTAAGAAATATTAAGATTTGTTAATACCGTAGAGGGCATTTATGACAGCTCAAGTTGATACAAAAAAATGTGACACCAAAGTTATTATTATTGAAGAAAATACACAACGCTTTCTTCTACAGTAATAATTGTATCATTTTTATAGTTTGATTACATAACATAATTTTTTTTCCTTCCTAAAATAAAAATAGAATCATTTTATAAGCGCAACTACAAAATATTATATAAGATATAACGAGAAAAAGGACTCTAGATAACCAACTTGTTTAGAAAGAATAGTATCTTTATTTTTTATTCACCTCAATATGTCAAGTATAACAAAAGTACAAATGTAGGATGGATACTCGAAAATTCAATATCCATCCGCATCTATGTAAATTAATTTTTGATATTCGAGAAAATGGATGCGGATACGAAGACATCCCACGTTCAAAAATTATCCATTCATTCGTTTCAAAATTGTAGTTTAAATTATATGTATGTTAGTAAAATAAAAGATATTTATTTAATTTCTATGAAGTTGGAAATAAATATTATATGTACTGAATACATATTAATTGTTCAAAACTATTTAGTATAATCATATTTGTTTATTTTTAACGTTTGAATAATAAATAAGATTGAACTATAATGTTTCATTTATGTTTCTTGATTTATCGGTCATTACCGTGAATGCGGATACGATAATTATCCGATATCCAAAAATGATTAAAGTTAGGCCAGCACTAAACCATGCGAGACGAGGTTAAAAAAAAGAAAAAATTATGGTTTCGCAAAAGTGGAAGTATATTGGATTAATAATAGTTTCTTGTTTTCTAACATTATTAGTTGCACAATCATTCGTCAAACTGTCAAAATAATAAAACTTTTTATAATTTCTCTTCCAATAGAAAAATTATCAAACCACTTGATATCTTACATCTATCAGATGCATTCACCGTATGTACAAAAATTACCCCCTTAATACTTGCAAAGCATGAAGCCAGTAAAATATGAACAAAGATTAAACACAACTTATCAAAATAATTGGGAAACCCCATACTTGAATGGTCACAAAAAAATACGTTCTCCTCCTACATCCCCACTAATCCCTTTTCTACCTTCATTTCAAAGAGTCTTAGGTACTGTTCGTTTTGTAAAATGGACAGTCAGTGTTGGTGCCTGCATCTGACGCGTCCGATAAGTCAGATGCATCAAGCGTGAGCCCCACACTACTGTCAAGTTCGAACGAACCATTTACGTCAGACGATCCCGATGCGTCGGACGCCGTTTGACGCGAACGATTCGTCCCCAACCGCCATATACCCCTTCAGTCACTGTATGTATATATATATATATATATATATATATATATATATATATATTTCATCTCTCAACCAAATTGCCAACAAAAAATCCAAAAATTCAACAATTTCAACAAGATTCGTCGTCGATTTTTCTAGGTAAATTTTTTTATATTTGCGTTTTTTGTATTATTATCTACTATATATAATTTTTTCAGATTTTTTTTGAATTATTTTTTAAATTACTTTTTTTGAAATGTCTAGCCACTCTGCTTCGTTTTCTACCAGAACCATTGTCGAATGGAATGCTGACAGGACAAAAGCGTTCATCAATGTTTGTTTCGAAAATACTGATATGCATGCCCACCGTGTTGCACACTGGTATGAAGATAGCATGTCCTATTCAACGTAAGAACTACTCTGGATTACAACGATGAACAAATGAAAAACAAGTTCAATAATCTAAAAACGTTAGTGGAGCCCATGAAACAAGTTGCTACAGATTCCAAATGGCTATTAAACGAAGAATAAGACACGGTCGGTGAATCCGACGAGTGGTGAGATACAGCTGTAGCAAGGTACCACAAATACAAACATGCCTCGCCTGCTCGTTTTAGGCAGTTGGAGTGATTTTTGATGGCTGCATCCGAACCGACAAATGTCAGTTCATATTCCACCAGATCCATATGTTCAGCTACAGTTCGACGCAGAGCTTTATGACGACTATCTTAGGGGTGATGCTGCGGAGATCTCCTATCGTAGAGCGCCTAAACAGCAACGACCCACTGGTGGTCCTTCTACTTATGTTGGTAGTTCTTCGCATGATTTGACTCTTACTAGGTGTATGGAAGAGAAGCATGATGACGACGACTATGAAGAATGAGAGGTTGCGATTTTTTGGCGGAGTATGATAGCAAATGCTTCAATCCCTTGCATGCCCTATTGGACAACCCCGAGCAGCTTAGAAAGACTGTTATTTATCTTGTTGCCTAGTTGATAAGAAGAATGTAGTTTGTTTATCTGTATTTTATTTTCTGCATTTTTGTTTGGTACTATTATTTCCGCATTTGTATTGTGAATTCTAAACTACGAATTTTTATTTCTGCATTTGTATTCTGTATTTTGCATTCTGTATTTAAGATTAATTAACTTAAATAAAATAATAACATAAATAAACAACAAAATAATAACTTTGCCCCTTTCGCGTTGCTCCTTTCGTAAAAAAGAACGCATTCCCTCTCATGAATTTACCTCTTTCTCAGCCCTTTCGTTCGCCCATTTCATCTGCCCCTTTCGGTTTGAAAAATAACGCATCCTTAATTTTATTTGTTTATTAATTTCAATTGAACACAAATCCATAAGGTATTGGAAAAAAATTGAATTTTGAATTTAAATTTTAAAATAATTTTTTTTAGATAAACAGTGAAAATCATATTTTGTTTTCTGGTAAGATAACTAGATTCGAAGATTAGAATTCGAAATTACAATATTTGAAAACAAATTTATATGTGGAACTTGAGAATTTGAGTTACAATGTTTGAATTTTGAAATGGTATTTTGAATTTTTAAATGACAAGATTAGAATAACTGAATTTGAAAATTCATATTTAAAATAAGTTATTTTCCCAAATATGAATGCTTTAAAAGTAAAAGTTATAATCGGCAAACCATTTTAGAAAAAGAAAAAACTTGTCAAAGAACTCTAACTCAAGTGGTTAAAGGTGTGCACTACAAACAAATGTTTTAAATGTCATACGTTCAAGCCCTCGAGATATCAAAAAGAGTGCTTTGTTTTAATAAATTATCAATCATGTTATTGAAAAAAACATAAAAGAACATTTTTTTAATCAAATTTGAAATTTTGAGGATTTGTTTTTTCATATTTTGAAATCTGATTTTTTGAAATTTTAAATTCCAGATTAAGAGTGAAAATTTGAATTTGAAATTCTGGAAATTCGTACTTTAAATTTTGAATTTTAAAAATGTAAAATGTGAATTTCGAACATGAAACAGTTAAAAACAAAATTTTGAAAATTCAATGTATCGGCTACGTCAACTTTATTTGTATAGCAATTGACCGCTTTAAAATGGAGCGGACATGCATTGACGCAATCGTTATGTCAGTTAGATATGAACCCAAATATATCTTAACATTGAAAAAGTATAACACGTCTTCACAAGTTAAGTTCTCAATGCCTCTCATTTCCCACCCCCTTCCTTCTACCCTTTTACTCCTTCAAAATTTACCTATGAAATCCATCATGGTTGGTCATAGCAAAAAACAAAACTATTTTTTTGAAGTGCTAAACTATCCACTTTATTTGTCAAAATCTGTTTGGTGGAATTTGCAATAACCCAAAAAAAAGCCAAAAACCGAAGTTCTCAATTACCAATTTGCCCACTGAGGCAACGCCACATGCTTTCAAATACTGATGTATTGCGCATAACAGAAAAAATGTTTGAATGGCATAAGTGTCACTTCTATAATGAAAATGAGATAATATAATACCCAAATTATACAATCCTTGTTAGATCCAACATGTTAAGGCCCAGCCCAAGATGTTTATGGACCGTGGACCATTGTGGGCTCTTAATTAAAGGTTACCAAAGCTCAAACTTGCACACAGCCCTTGGGTTGGAGATACAGCACACAGAGGAGCCGTAACGCTTGTAATCCCACAGAATAGATGATAGCGCAAAGATTTTTCACGCTGCAAAATAACAGTATCATTTCTATAGTTTGATCAAAGGGGACGGGCTATTTGAACGTAAAATTAAACACAAAATGGTCACACAAAAAATCCGAATCATTGAATTTTTTTGTCTTTATGAAAAATGTGTAATTCAAGAGGCAATTCAATGATGAACATTCTTTATATCACTAATTATGTTTATATTTTGTGTCTAAATATATTTTCAAACAACAAAAATACCTTTCCCCTTCATCATTAAATGAAAATGGAATAGTTTTATAAGAGTTCCACTAGATAAATCGGTAAAAATGAATCTGTCTCCAAATAACCACACTTGTTTGGAATGGATAAGAACGTTATTTTCTCTTCATCTTAATATCTCCGTTTGAATATAAAAATTTAAAACTGATTTTAGATTCGATATTTTAAATTTTGAAATTGAAAATATACAAATTTGAAATTTAAACTTTAAATAATACTCATTCATTAAATTACGAGAATCTATACATCTAGCAAAAGAAATATGACCAAAATGAGTCAATTTAAAGCACCACATTTCTTCACAATGCACAAGATCACTTTTAGTTGGATTTGTGACACCTCTTTGTCATCATTAAACCACAGTATAGTAACATTAGAAATAAGGGATCAGTTTGATGAATTGAATTATAATTTGTCAATCTAATTGGCAAACACGCCCAAAATCAACTTGTACTTTTGGAGTTCATAATATCAATTAATTATGATTTGTTGATATATTCAAACAAAAGTTTCTATAATGAATATATTATAATGTTTTATTCAATAAGTTCTAATATACATTGCTGCATTATCACTAATTGTATAACAAAACAAGTATTTTTTTTAAATTAGATATTTAGATAGTGGTGCATATTAGTACTATAAATCTTAGGTGGTATATCACATAATACATGTCAATATATATTTGAATTACGCTATGTAAGTTTTGGACTTGTGACATTTTGCACGAAAGTAGAACCTCCTAACCACTAGGACAGTGGTGCCAGTCATAAAATATGCATGTCATTTGAATTGCAATTGAGCACTTCATTTTTTCCTTCTTATTGTATACTTGTTATTATCTATGATCGATAAAAAATAATTAATATCTTTCTACACTGTGTATATAAACCATAACACAACATTCGAGAGAGCATACAAAGATGTACCAAGTTTGGGATAAGTTGGGCTTCTTGGGTTGGGCAAAAATCTAAACCTACATTGAGTCCACGAAGAAGGTCCGGGGCGAGGTGGATTGGTGTGGGACACGAAAAAACCACCCCAACCTACCTCATTGACATTCCTAACTTTTCTCTATCCAAACTTAACACCGGTGTTGATGTCGGTAGTACAATTCTTCAATTCGTTGTTCAACCGCTGCTCATTCACTGCTTGTTCTAGCTAAAGACGCATGCAACCTATGTTTTACGAAGATTTTCACAAAATAGTGGAAATGATGGAAAGAAGAACGAACTTTATGTCATCAAATTCTTATGAAGGCATTGAAGTTCATCAACGAGGAGGCCGTAAATTGGTCGATGCTCGGCGCGAACAGTGCATGAACTTGGGCTAACATAGCTTTATTAATATTATAAAATTATCTCTCGATATAAATTTTTAAATAGGTTTGAAAATGTCATACCCTAATGATGAAATACGCGAGTGGATCGAAACAGAGCTGAGAGGATCGTGAAAGCGTTGTTAAAATTGAGTTATTGGGTTTTATATGCAAATTGAGTTTCTGTTTGAATTAAGAGTAAGTGTTTAAACTCGTACTTGAATTTGAAGTCGAGATTGAATTTACATTACAAATTTTTAAATATTAACCTAATTATTGATTATTAATCACTACATCAGAATAGAGGATCTCCAACCGACATGGGCTTTTATTTGTAACACTTATAAACATTGGAAGGTATTTTTTCAAATGGACATAAGCGTTGAAAAATATTTTTCCCCAACGGTTATAAGCATTGATAATATCATATTTACAATGGATATAGCTGTTACTGTTCGACCTTCCAATGAAAATAAGCGTTAGCAATTTGCATTTTGTAACACATATCAGTTACAAATTTCCCGATACCAACAAATATAAACGTGAGCAATAACAAACTAACAACATAAATAAATGTTGGTAATTTCTATATTTTAACATTAATAATCATTGTAATAACTAATATGGTATGCATGCTTATAATGTAGACTATATTTAATATGAATTCAAAAATAA
Source organism: Allium cepa (assembly GCA_030765085.1). Taxonomy (NCBI): domain Eukaryota; kingdom Viridiplantae; phylum Streptophyta; class Magnoliopsida; order Asparagales; family Amaryllidaceae; genus Allium; species Allium cepa. The sequence goes on from CM060937.1 coordinate 907,907,863, forward strand.
TATTATCCTAATTTATCAAATAATAGCTCAATCAATATCCATACCAATAAACAACATCCATAATCATGGTAACAAAATAGAGTATCAATTAACAAAAGACAAGTTTAATACATAATTAAGTTACTAAATTCAATACATTGTTTACCAATTCCATAATAATACAAATTGGAATAACAAAAGACAAGATATAGTTCGTAATTAAATTCTACAAATACCGAATAGAAAATTCCAGCCATATAATGAAGCCTCTATCTAAAAACTCACATAGCTTATACATTCCATTTTGAGGGCCATCGCAAATTGCTGCATCTGGTTCAAGAAAATCAACACCAGATGACTTTCTTTGCATTCGGTATCACCTTCCTAAATTGACAAGTTTTTTATGTTTCAACATTACCTTTGGCTACATCCATTTCTAAGTCTTGTGACAATACCATTACATATTTTTTCTCCTTAAAAGATGAATGAATATCATTTTGTGAGAAGGTTGGATTGGCAACTAGATTATTGTTCCTACGAGAATCTCCTAAATTAGAAGCACCTTCCGTATGTGGAGTCACGAGATTTGTAACATGCATTTCTTGCAAATTAGGTATAAATTTCATAAAATTTGAAGTAATTGGTTTCATGGCATCATTAACTTGATTAGCTACTTGCCTTTCTATGTCCAATTTCTAGATAGATAAATCCACGGCTTGCTTTTTTTCAGTTACGGCTTTTGCAGCTTAAGTCATTTTTACTTGTTTTATAGAAGAAGTAGAGCTAATTTCTCGACGATAATTTTTCTTTCTAACGGAACAAAAAACCTTCGCAATTGGATTATTTTCAAGACCTTCTACTCCATTATTACCACTAGAATTACCATGCAATTTCCTCTTGTGGCTCATAATATCAATTTATTTTGATTTGTTGATCGAGTTAAACAAAGTTTCTATAATGAAGATATCGTAATGTTCTATACAATAAGTTCTAATATTTTAAAATACTATTGCATTACTGTATAAAAAAGTCCGTAACTCTTGTGGAGTTGGTAGGGGTTCTTAGCTCCGGAAAAGAGTTCAAGTGTAACACCCGAATTTTAGCTTCACATTATTTATGATATTTAATTGGATAGATTAAATATAATAATGTAAATGGTTAAGAAAAATGATATTGGAAAATTTATAAGGTCAAGACATTACTAATGAACTTAGTATGATTATTTTAAGTTTAATAAAAGAAAGAGTGCACGAGAGAGGTAAACTAAGAAATAGACCTACCATTTATCTTAAACTCTCTCCTCCTCATATCACTCATATTCTTCATTACGAAACAATCACAAAAGAAAACTTTAAGTCCGACCATTAAAACAAGGAGGAAAATAATCAAAATTAGAAGAGATTCAAAGCAAACTTAGGGAAATTAGAGCAACACCAAATCTCAACTCCAACAATTAAATCTAAGGTGAATAATACATGAACCATCTTTATTTTTAGTTCTTGAATTTGGCTATGGATAACATTCGAATGATTGTGATGATTTTTGCTAAGTTATGTTTGTTTAATTATTGTTTAGATAGAATAACGATTAATGGAATTATTTTTGAAATTATTTAAGTGGGTTTTATGGGTAAAACCTAAATTTTTAATCTCCAATAAATTTTATTTTCTAGTACGTTGAGTCAAATATTATTTTGGAGATAGGTTTCTAATTTCACAATTTTATAAATTAAACTGAATATTTTATGAATTTTTTAAGGATGAAATTAAGTTACTTTTGGGTTTTAATTATCTAAAATAATTAAATGTAGTTTTGGATCCTGAAATTTTTATATGGTAAAGAAAATAACAAATATGAATTTCTATGAATTTTTAGAAATTTTCTCAAGTGATTATGATTTGTTATGAAATTATTATGCTAGATACATTTAAAAGAGTAATTAATTATATTAATTAATTAATTATATTAATTAATTAATTGTTATATGTTTTGGAACTTGAAAATTTTATTGGACAGTATTTATGAAAAGAATTTGAAAAAGGTTTTGTTTTATCTAATGGAAATTGGACAAAATGTAATGTTTTGGAATTTGGAAATTTTATCCAGCAGTTTTTTTTGAAAAGAATTTGAAAAAAGTTTTGTTTTATCTAATGGAAATTGGACAAAAGGTAAGATTTTGTGAAAAGTAGTTGCTTTAATTGGTAATAAATCAGTTTTCATAGAACTTAAGATAATGTCATGCTATTACTGTCGTCATCAAGCCTAAACAATGTCACATCCTTGAATGTTGACGTCAATGAGGAGGCAAGCATATCATAACTACATGGGTAAATTTTTCCAACCGTATCAAAGTTGACGATGGCGGTAACCTAAGTTTAATGGCATTGCACTTCATGATTTACGGCCGCATACTATTATTTTTAGCTTTTGAAGTTGACTATATAAAAGGCAATGACGTCGTTTGTTTAACTTTAACTCCATACACTAAGCAGCATAATATTCGAAGTCCTTAAATACGATATTGTAACGACGCCACTTGTTTGGACGTCGACATTCATTAATGTCGGCGACCTTCTTACTTCAATGCCAGCAAAGTTTTGTTTTTTTTGTGAACTTAAACTATTTTATAAAGACGATGAGGTCCTTGTCGTCGCTATTCATCAAAGTCGACAAGGCTTCTTTTACACTGTGTAGGCAATGATGTACCGCGACATTGATTGCCGTGTTTTGTAATGTCAGCTTTGTCCAATAGAGGATAATCTACAAGGTCTGGAAATCGATAGTGTCTCTTTCGGCAAAGAGTTTTACACTTAAAATATTTTAAGTTTAAGTTTTTGGTCTTCGACTTTGGATAGAGAACAACAATGTCTTAGTAACATGTGAGTTGTTTAATTAAAGATGGAGAGCCTTAATCCTTCTTGTTGATAATATTATTGACTTTGACATTGATTTATTTTAAACTATTTAATTGTAGCAAGCCATATGACTTATGATTTTGATTCAAAAATCTTGGGGATACCAATGTATATCTTAATGATTTCGACATAGATCATTTTGGGATACTAATTTATATCACTTTGAATTGTTATAACTTTAAGGGGAGATAACCTAATTGGGGATACCAATAGACATAGGTTAAACATATGGATAACATGTATTAATTTGTTAAATAACGGGTTCATAGTCATCCTAGAAAAACTATGGAATGTGAGATGGATAGTCCGTATCATGATGGAGATGGATATTCTCTACAAGGTTAATGAAGATTCCTAGTTATCCTAGGAAAAATATGAGATATGCGATGGATAGTCTATATTAATTTTTAAATGAATGGTATATGTGTGATGGATAGTCCACATAATTTTAAATAGCTAAAACATGAGTGATGGGTAGTCAACATTGGTAAGGGATGGTTAATCTAAGTAATGATAACATGTGAGATGGATAGTCTACCTAATTTTGTTAATGGAACAATGGGTGATAGGTAGTCAACATGGTAGGGGATGGGTAATCCAAAAAATTAATATATGTGAGATGGGTAGTCCATATAAGTATAAAAACGGATCATCAATGAAATTTTGATGGGTAGTCTAATAACTTGGGATGGGTAATCTAATGTATCTTGCATGTCTACATATCTATATATTATTATGTTATAACCATTGTAGGTGTAGAAGCATAATATATGGTTGAGATATTTTAGTTCAGATATTAGTAAGGGGAAAACCCATTCCGTACAACGGCGTGGTCACACTAGATATCTAATTGGTTCGAGATGGTAGGTTATTACTCACACCAGATTGTTGTCTAACCCAATGTTTTTTTCCACTTAAACTCTTGGCTTCTCAATAAACTAGGTCGGGAGTAAGGGTTTTTAGTTTCTAGTTAGACGAATAAGCTTTCGAAGACATGTATGAAGCAATCTAGCTATTAGGAGCTTTATCTATTTCCGCCGTGTAGTTTGGTTTTTTTCTATTTGGATGTAATGGAAAAGTTGTATGATTTCCAAGCGTTTGACTTTGGTCAACCAAGGGGAGCATCTTTATATGTCACTCTTGTAGTACTTTGTATAGTTATATTTTCTAAAAATGTTGAATCACAAATGGGATTATGTAATGAATATGAAATTATATTTTGAAATGCAATGTAAAAGTTATTTCTGAAATATTTTGAATTTTTTTTCATATCACGTGCTTCTGATTATTGATATGATTAATATAGCCATATTTTATCACCGAGGATTAATAACTGTGGATTATTACTGCATCCGTAGCGATTAATTTTATGCCTCAAAATGGGGAATGTTACGAGTTGGTATCAGAGCATAGGTTTATTATTAGAAGTATTTTAAATCTAAAGAGTTTTTGAAAACATAATCCTAATGAATCAGAAAATAAGATGGGGGTATGGGATAATGCTATAGCAACTGCTTTTATTTCCTATATATGTGTATGTATTCTATCTCTATTCTCTTCTCTCTCTTAGACCGTTCTTCTGTATCGTACTAAGACTCATATGTAGATTTACGAGAAAGAAAGATATAGAAGTGGGAAGCGAAAGAGTGAATCTAGGTGGCTGAAGCACCACAACCAATGTAAATGCTCGGCCTAACACCAGTGGGAATCTGAGTCGATGGGCAAATGCTAATCAAAATGCAATGCCAATATAGGTGCTACAACCCCACCAGTAGATATGGGGGCTATGTATCAGTTCTTCTACAATTTGATTCAAGTTGGAGCAGCTGCAAGAGTAGCTGGAGGAAATATTGCTAATGCTAGAGGAGTCAATCCTATAGCACCAGTTAGTAATAACTATGCTAAGCTGAGTCGAGATTACACCAGTCTAGGTGGAAAGCCTTTTCTGGAGATCGAGGATGCAATAGAAGTGGAGAACTGGCTGCTATATTATGAAGGGATTTTTGTTGATTTGGGTCAAAATAATGAGCAGAAAAGGAGGTTGGTTTCGACACAGTTCCAAGAAGTAGCTTTGTTTTGGTGAAACGATGTGACCATAGGGGTACCAAAAGAGGAAATTGACTTGGCCAGTATTTCGAAGAAGATTCAAGAAAATGTTTTTGTCAGAAGTAACCAAGTCAGCCTTGCTCAGAAAGTATATGGAGTTGGTGCAGAGAGAAATGTCAGTGTTGTAATACTCTGCTAGGTTCAATGCACTACAACAAAACTTGCTTTTAGTTGCATTAATTAGTAGTTATCAAGCTATATGCAACCATTGATTAAGTTAATTTTTAATAATGAACAAATAAACATAGTCAAGTGGTTCCCGCCAATAATTCATGAAAATTTCCCTAAAATTTTCTATGGCCGCTCCTTATCTCTTTTAAACACTTAAAAAAAACCTCACTTGAATTCCATGGCCACTCATGTCTCCTTTCTCTCTCGTCTTCCAAATTGAAAATCCAAACCCAAAACCAATTTTCACCTAATTAAACTCCAAGTACTTTATCAACCTATCCCTTCAAACTCCCTATAAATTTTTGCATCCCTATTCGTCAACATACCCCTAGCGTTTTCCAAAGAGAAGGCATCGAACAAATACTAGCGGAGATGGGGCCATAATATTAACATTCACCAAAGAGAAGCCATCGAAGGTGACTGGAAAAAGTGGATTAGGGTTTCAGCTTAGGTTTTATTTGGTAGCAACGATAATCGCTAGTTGAGGTTTTTTCGTTGTCGGTTAATGTTGCTCGGTCAAATCTGGCTTGTGATTTCTAAATTTCTAATTTCCATTGGCTTGCTTATTTCCACCGGTTTTTGATCTCCACTAGTTTGTGATTTCTAAAATGTCTCTAAGTTGATTTCCACTGGTTTGTGATTTCTAAGCATAATCAAACCAACTTAGAATGTTAGAGAGAAACTGTATAGTGAAACTGTTTGTGATTTCTAAGCATACTCAAGCATTTCTGTTATGGTTCCTCTAAGTGAAAACATTTAACCAATTCTAATCAATTCCAGGTTTTCAATATTTTCTTCTATTTGCATTATTATATAGCCTTTGTTATTTTAGATTTATTTCAGGAAATTGTATGGTGAAGAGGAGTACTATCAGCTAGACAAATTTAATCGTCCTTTACTTGCTGATGGTTGACGTTTATACTGCACTATAGTTGATTGAATTATGTTTATATTCAAGGTAACTCACTTTTTTTGGTTGATCACATACTATATTTCGAGCCCTTGTGTTTGAGTTGGGTGGAGTGTGCAAATCTGTATGCTTACTGAAGTGATTACTTACTAAAGCAACATGGATCGGCTTCAATCTGAAGACAATGCAATAATTCTGATTGTTTGGACTTGTTTGTGAGCCAATGTGCTAGATGGAACACATTAATGGTTGATATTTAATATTAAAGTACATTTTAAATATTTACTCATGTTTGTCTGTTTGTTTAGGTAGTGGAGAATCTAGAAGGCATGGTTACATAAATAATGGCTTGGAAAGTGGCATACAGAAGGGAAAAAAAACCGGGGAGATGATTCTGTATGCAACTAAAAATATGTAAGTTAAAATAGTTATAAATATCCTCTAACTTGCCATAATTTTGCTAGTTTATGTTCAAGTAACAACTGCTCATAAAACACAAGACTATTTAAATGAATTTGAAACATTACCGTTTTACTCTTTAGCTAAGCTGACCTGCAAACTCCTTAAGAATGCGTTTTGTTTGAGCTTTTCTTTTCAAATTATCACCACAAGCATTATAGTATACTGGCATGTATGTACTTATAATGATTACAGAACATGTGTCTCACAGTGTCAAAACTGAGAACAACCTGCATAAATATATTTTCTTCCACCAACCTTATTTTTAGTTTCACTCACTTTATTTTCGCATTTTGTTGAAGATGTGTTTTGTCATTTATGCCTCATTTGCTAACATGAATTAGTTACAGTTTTACTTCACTATAATAATAATACAACAACAACTAAGTTTTGTTAAAATTAAACAAGTTTTATAAAATCAACTAAGTTTAAGTTAACTAAATTTTATAAATAATAATAATATAACTAATTTGACAAAGTTTCAAAAATAATGATTATGAATTAACTAAATTTATAAAACTTAAATAAGCTTATAATAATAATAATATAGTTACAGTTTTACTTCAGTTAATAATAATAAATAACAACAACAACTAAGTTTTGTTAAAATTAAACAAGTTTTATAAATAATAATGATGAAAATGATGATGAATTAACTAAGTTTATAAAATTAACCAAGTTTATAATAATAATAATACTAATAAAAAATAAACAATTAACATTTTGCAAATTATCAGTGTTATCAGACTTGCATATTCATTTAAAAATGTATATTATTGAATTATTAGCCGAGCAGTTGGCATAATCTATTATGTTTCACTTATGATTACTCATTTTTAAGCGAACTTAAAATGTAGGTGGCTTCTCTTAAAGATACAATAGCAAAAAAGGATGAAGAAATAAAAGAGCTTCAATTATTAAAAGATCTTAAAGGTGGTTCTGCCAGTGGATTCAACTCTTTACGCCATTCATTATGTCTCCTGATGAGATTTCAACACGTAAAACTTATGTTGGAACCGTCCCGAGGTTCACTGAAAAGTTCGCTTCAGATCCTGAAATTCGCTCTGAATCAAGTGATAAGTTTTCAGAGAATGGTTCTCAGCAGTCTCTAGATGATGTAAGCGATGTATCAGATGGAACTGAAATCTCAATAGAGGACTCCAGCTTATCAGAATTTAGCAAAAATATGGAAACCCCAAAAGCCAAAATGTGAGTGCTGCTTTTGTTTAAACTTTAGTCTGCCTGCACTTGTTTTGGAAGCTTGGGCAAAATTAGTAATGTCAGCAGGATAATCATGGCTTTATGTTGAGGTTCTGTATTGTCGTGTTTTGGTATAATATGTTCGTTATTCTCAAATGCAGGTCTAAAGCTTCACGCGCACCAAGATCGCAGCTTCAGAAAACAATGTCTGTTCGAAAAGAATTGTAAGGTCACCAGGTAGGTGATTCTTATGTTTACAAATCACCATGAATATCAAATGCCAAATAGATTATTATTATTTTTTTGACATTTTTTAAATATATTTTTAAGTGACAATGTAATCTCTATTCAATTTTTAACATGCTCTTTGTTCATTTTTCCAGTTTCGAGAAAAACTCTACCAGCATGAGGGGCACGACATCAGCAAAGCGATCTACCAGCATGTAGCTTTTGGTTTGTGGCCGGGTATGTGATGACAGGGTGTGTGAATGATGTTTGTGAGTGGCTGGGTTGATGCGTACAGCAGTGAGACAGTGATGAAGAGAAGTGGAGTGACAAGTTAGTGATAGGGTAAGTTGTATGTCATATGGTGTTGCAATGTGGTCATATAGTATATTAAACTACAGTTAGAAGGGGTAGACAGTGGCCAGTGCAAGGACTGTGATTGACTGGTGGTGCTGAAACATGTATTTTGAAATGTGGCGGTCGGAGAATGTCGATGTATTGCATAAAGAAGAGGCAGAGTATGTTGACAGAATAAAGGAAGGGTATGGAAGTTGCTTACGAGAAGGGAAGAGTGGAATTCGGTAGAGGAGAATATATGATGTTTTCAGGTATGTTGTTCTTATGGGTTGAGTAGTGGTTTGTATTATAGTGGTGCTATGGTTTGGTTTGAGAAATTCTTGTATACAAGGAGGTGGTATATATGCAGTGTGTAGTATTGACGGGTGAAGGAGTCGTGGGTGATCAGGCAGTAGCACTGGTTTATGGCCGAGGCAATTTATGGTGAAACGAAAGAAGGGGATTGTAGTAATTAGGGGTTATGGTTGGGACAAAGGAGAAAGTGTGTGCAGAGGCAAGATTTGTGTGTACATCGTGGATGTACACTGACAGTTTGGCAAGTAGTGAAAGAAGAGAAGTTTATGGTAGGTGGTTCAGTTTTATGAACTGAAGTGTGTAAACAAATGTAGTATGGTTTTGTGGTTATGTTTCAGTGAATGGTCAGTTGTAGTGTTTGTATGTTGAAAACCAGAAGTGAGAAGTCTGGGTACGATGAAGAGCAGTTTTGTGCTTGAAGTGGTTGATGACAGTAGTGCAGTATAATGGTAACAGTGGTGATAAACAAAAGTGCTATCTGATTTGGGAAGATTGTGCAATGGTGTAGTTATGAAGCAGTAGAGAGGTGGGTCCAGTAAATAGCAGGTATGAAGGGGAAGTGAAGTGTTACAGGCAACAAGGTTAGTTTTGCTGTTGGGAAGAATGGTTGTGGTCTAGAATGGTTGGAAGTGGTTGGAACAAGAGAAGAATGCTTGTGTTTGGGTAGAGTGAACGCAGCAGTCTTGAATTATGATGCTTGATAGATTGAATTAGAATGGTTATTATATGTGAGCTTGGTCATTTTATCAAAAAACTATTGTATTAGAATGGTTATGGATATGTTATTTGATTATATGATTAATATGCTTTTTTAATTGTTTGAATATGATGATTATATGAGTGATTGTTGATAGACATAGTTGAAACAAAATAGACCATGAACAGGAAATAATGCATGAAAAAATGGTGCAAAATGATCAACAACTTTTAGTAGCGTTTCAAAAACATTACCAAAATACATATAGTGGCGTTGAGTAAAAGCAACCGTAAAGTAGGGGTAAAGTCGGAAACTCTATTAGTAGCGCCACAAAACCTTTTGGTGGCATTTTTAAAACGTTATAGAAAGATTTTTGGTGGCGTTTAAGAAATGCTACAATAAAAGGATTTATAGTGGCGTTGAAATAAATGTAACTAAAAACCATGGATTTTTAGTTGCGGGCTTTATCATGGCGTTTATCAAAACGCTACCATAAGTTTTGGTAGCATTTTTTATGCGCCATCAAAAATAAAATTTCTTGTAGTGACGAGATGTCCTGGTATAGGTATGCCACTGTTGACACTGTTATCAAGAGGAATGTGAAGTTTATCCAAGGGTTGTGACCAGAGATTGCTAAGGCGACCATGCCACATCTCCGGGATCCATCGAATGTAGAAGTGGAGATGGAAATCAAGAACGAGGAGATGCTTTCTACAGAAAGGAGAAGCTAGTTGGAACCTATTGTTCTCAAAATTAAATAGGAAGTTCTTTAAGGAAACGGGAGCTCAGAAGGGTGGAAGGGAAGGCATATACCATTTGTTATAACCGTGATAAGAAGGGGCACTATGCAAATGATTATCAATTGGGTGATGGCAAGATGGTTGTGGGCAAGTAGATGTGAAATGTTTTATATGCGACCAGGTGGGACAATTTAAGAACAAATGTCCAGAAGCGGCAAAGGCTAACAAAAGAAAGGTGTTTTCTTTGGAGCCATCTACATCAAGACCAACAACACCTAAGAAGGGAAAGTCTGTGATGTAAAGTACACTTTTGACTCATAGCATACCCGAGGGTACGCAATTCTAAGGATGAGATGTGACCATCTAGAATTTGAGTTACTAGGTTAAACTTTTCCTGCAGTTTGTGTATATTTAATTTCGTGAGTTTTGAGATTATTTTGGATACAGGTTGGTTGAGAAAATATGATGCTAGGATATTTTGTCGGGATAGGAAAATATCAGTTAGATACCCTGATAGCGTGATCGAATAATACGCTCAGTACATAACTCAAATGTGGATATTTATACTTTGTTGGGAGCAATTGAAGCAGAAGACAAAGTAAATCAGGTTTTAGTTGCAAGATATTTTGTAGATGTTTTTTCATCCATTTATAGGACTAGCACCGAAATGAAATATCGAGTTTCAAATAAATCTTGTACCTGGAGCTAAACCTCTAAGTTGATCACCTAGCAAGATGACACTTACATAGATGAAGGAGTTAAAGATGTAGCTAGTGGACTTAGAAGGAAAGAGTTTTATTAGACCAATCAATTCACGTTGGGTAGTAGCCGTGGTATTCATGAAGAAACCAAACGGGTTGTTAAGATTGTGCGTCATTATCGTAAGTTGAATGATAAGATGATAAAGAATAAATATCCTTTCCCGATAATTGGTGATTTATTCGATCAGTTGAGTGGAGTCAAAGTATTTTTTCAGTTGGATTTGGTGATAGGATTCCATCAATTGAGAGAGGCGGAGGATAGTATTCCTTTAATGGGGTTCTGAACGAGATATGGTTCATACGAGTGGTTAGTGATGCCATTTGGATTAACTAATGCATTAGCTTTCTTTGTGGATTTAATGAATCAAATTTTCTAAGAGCACTTGGATAGGTTTGTATTGGTAATCATTGATGACATTCTGATATATTCTAAGGATGAAAGAGATCATGAGATTCATCTTAGAATAGTGCTTGAGACGTTGAGGCAACATCAACTTAAAGAGAAGTTTTTGAAATTTCATTCTGGAAGAATGAAGGGAAGTTTCTTGGTCATGTAGTTTCAAAGAAAGGGTTGTCAGTCAATCCAGCCAAGATCGAAGCTGTTAACAGTTGGAAAAGACCTGGGATGATGACCGAGATGGTGACCGAGATAAGGTGTTTTCTTCGATTGGTTGGCTATTACTGGAGATTTATCAAGGATTTCTCATAGATAGCAGCACCCCTGGCTAAACTAACCAGGAAGGACATGTGTTTACTTAGATAAATGCAAGGAAGCATTTATTAACCAATGCACCTTTTTTATTCTGTCCAAATGAAAATCAGGATTTGGTGGTATATATGGATGCGTGTGAAACATGATTAAGAGTTGCATTGATGTAGAGGGGTAAAGTGATTGTCTATGCTTCTCGTCAGCTCAGATCACATGAAGTTAGATATCCGACTCATGATTTGGAGTTGGCAGTGGTATTTTTGCATTCAAAGTATGAAGACACTACCTCTTAAGAGAACGATTTAAGTTGTATACGGATTATATGTCACTGAAGTATTTATTTACTCGAAATGATTTGAATATGAGACAACAGAGGTGGTTGGATTTTTTAGTAGCTTATGATTTTGGTATTGTGTATACACCAGGGAAAGGAAATAAAGTTGCAGATGCACTTAGTAGAAAACATTAGAATGTGGTGTTAGCTATGTTGTCTAAATGGAAGGATTTAGAGGCGTTGACTACTTGTAGTATGCAGTTAAGATCGATTGTTAATTTTAGTCAAAGTGCAGCCAAGTTGTCTTGCGTGGAAGTTCGACCAATGTTGATCGCTTCTAAGCAGAGAGACGATCCATTGCTAGCAGAATGGACTAGAAGATTGGAAGGTGGAACTGAGATTGATAATCTAAAAATTTTAGTCTTAACCAGAGATGATGGTTAAGGAAGAAGGGATAGTAATGTGTTCCATATGTTGGAAATCTAAGAAGGGAAGTGCTTAGAGAATGTCATCAATTAAAATTATGATTCATCTTGGGGGAATCAAGGTGTGTCAGAATATGAAGAGAAGTTTCTTCTTGGAAGGCATGAAGGGGGATATAGGTTTATGGATGAAGCAATATGCAAATTTCCAGCAAGTGAAAGTCGAACACCACAAGCCAAGTGGATTGCTTTAGCTTTTAGATATACCAGTCTGGAAATGAGATTTGATATCCATTGATTTTATTGATGATTTGCCAAGGTCAAATATGGAAAATGAAAGTATATGGGTCATAACAGATAGACTAACTAGGAGTGCATATCTCATTCGCATTAAATTTACCAGGACGACACCTGAATTGGCTAAGTACCGTTTATAAAGAATATTGTTAGACTGCAAGGGATTCCTAGTAGTATAGTCAGTGATAGAGATGCTTTGTTCACCAGTGAATTCTGGAAGAGCCTACATGAGGCATTATGTAACAATCTTAATATAATTACCATTTTTCACCCATAGACAGAGAGAGAGAGAGAGAGAGTTAATAAGGTACTTGAAGATATGTTGAGAGCATTAGTACTAGATTTTGGAGGGTCATGGGAAGACCATATGTAACGATCTGTCTTCCATACACCTAAGATGGCACTTTATACATCCACAGTATTCATGTGCCGATCAATTAAGTGTTCGAAAGACAGGTCATTTAGGGTGAAAGAAAGAAAAATGGAACAGAATCTCACAAAACGTGATGAGTAATATATAATATAAGTCTTTACAATAAGAAATCAACTTTATTATACATAACATAGGAATACATTAACATATTACCAGCCTTGACAGTTATAACAGTATGTCCTTATAATTTCTGATAAATACAGCCAGAGAACAAAGAAACCAAAATAGCGAAAGAATATAAGATACATGAATACGCCTTGTAGAATTCAGCTCGTATCCTGAATGTTCCAAAGGATCCAGCTAATTCTAGAAAATATGCTCCGACTAACCTAAGCATTATAGGAAAACAATGCCCAGGTTATCTAGTAAAACCAGCGTGACAAAGCTCGATCAAATCAAACGTATTGATTTCTACATTAAAAAACCTTCTTTAAGTAAAAGGTATCTCGTAAGACCATGTGACACATGAACATGGAGGGGTTTTTACCTTATGATAACCAAAACATTTTTATACAAAAATCAATGATACTATCATAATGTCCAGGTTATAATAAATATGGAATCATAGACAAAATTGTTGCATTATTAAATTTTGCATAATAGGTATTCGATCAAGTTGAAAGGCACTTATTAGAGAATGTATTACAACAATGGCAAGGTATGGGGCCACCATCCGTACAGTACACCTCTAGAAAATGTACTTGGGTCAGACCCTCAACTTGATCCACCCTTGCCAGTATAGAATCAGCCTACCCTAAACTTAGATAATACCAAATATGTCATCACCGTGGTTGTTCCCAACCTTTATAGTGCTCTCATGCATAACCAAACCCATAATATTGTAATCTAGAAAGGTGATGATACACCCTAATGGGAGCGACTCACATAGCCTACCGCATCTACTATGTTTTATCTATTTCCCAGTTTGTGAGGCTTGAGGCAATGCTTTTAACTTTTCTCTTAACAGACCATCTTGGAATGCTAACACTGCCTTCCAAGCAGAAATGCAGTGCTAACGTTCATCCATACAAGTTCATTCTGGGTCTGAATGAAACCGAAGACACTACCTCTACTACATCCATTTCGGAGTCACTCTCAGTATCAATAGCAAGTAGCCCTTGCACTTTAAAGAACTCCGTCTTCAATCATCTTCAAGATGTCTCTCATTCAAACTCTTATGCCAATTCAAAGTGGTTTTTAGATAATATATATGATCTCGATCTTCCAGAACGGATAACGATTGTTTAAAACTGGTCAAGTTTGATTGCCGGTTATTTAACTAACAATTAAAACCAACAACAACAATCCAGTAAATTAATTACCCATAGCAACCACTAAGCCTCAAAATAAATCTATCCTTTATTAAATCTCTTTCAAAATGTTCATATATTTATCTTACTGGCATAAGTATATTCATAAAACATTTGTGAAAGATTTCTTATTTCAAAATCATATCAAAGGGATAAAAAAAATGTTATTTAGATTAGAGATAATAATAATCCCAAACACTATTCCTTCAGTATTAAGCACGAAACGAAAGTTCCACATCACCATAATTGAGAAGGCCAATTAAGGGAAATTCAAATCTCAAATTCATTTATAAATTTCTTCTATAAATCCTGTTAATAAATCTCTTGCATTTATAAAATCTACTTTACATAAATTCCAAACCCATTAGTAAAACTCTTTATAAATATCAGAGTTAATTTATAAAATTCTTTTATGAATATCCAAACCTTTTATAAAACTCTTTCCCAATTTCATGCTCTCTTTTAAATCTACAAAACTCTTTATATATATACTTTCCTTATTTAAAACAAAACTTCTTTAATAAACTTTGATCAATAAAGTTCCTTTGATAAAATTATTTATTTTAAACATCTTGAAATAAACAAGTTATAAATTTAATCTTCTTTATTTAATTATCTTTAAACCATATTAGCAAAATAATGATTTTAAACAATCATTCAAAAAGTATTAAATTATTCCAAACACCTTTAATAAAATAATTGATTATTTATATTTTAAATATATTATTTAAAATGGTAATTAATTTTAAACCATTTTTAGAAGGATAAAATAAAATATTTGACTTCACAAACCAGAAAGAGGCTTAGTGACCGCATTGGTTCTCATGTAATTGAGTTTAACTTTACAAGTTATAACATGGGTATTTACATAACAAGCAGATATGTAAAAGGAGTCTATCAATAACACCAATCAACATATTGGTAAATGTCCAACTTACCCTAATAGCAGACAAGGTTTTGTTCTGCTAAACACATGTCTAAGTCAATATAATGGCATAATGGGTTTTTATTCTGCTTAAATAGACGTCAACATAATCTACTTGGTGAACTATGGTAGAATTGTGATCTATTCTACCAGCGGATGTCAATTATAATTTAACTAGAATAATGGTGTTTTATTCTGCTAAACAGATATCATTAGGTTTCATATCAATTGGGGTTACTTAAGGGTAGTCGGTAAAGAAATCCCTTGGATTTAAAACATTCCTTTTTAAAGAGAGTTGCATTTAGACGAAATCAATCTTAAGAAATAAAATGGTTTAAAACTTTAGAACTTTTATTTAATAATTAAGTAACATTCAAACTCTTTATTTAAAATGATTAATCCTTTAATTAACAGTTAAACCATAATTAACTATTAAATAAATAATTAGATAATATGTATCCTTTACATATAAATAATAATTAATCTTTAAATGAATATTTAAACCATAATTTATTTTAATTAATTATTAAATAATTATTTAAAACTTTATTAATAATAAAATTAATCTTAATCAACACTTAGTTAAATCTTAACTTAATTAATAATTAATAAGACCTTTTATTTAATAAATAATAACTAATCATTAATTAAAAATTAAATACTAATCAATCCTTATATAAATTATTAATTAATAAATAATATTTAATTTATTAACTAAATATAATTAATTTACTTCAGATTAATAATTAAGTACAAATTTCCATTATTAATTAATGATTAATTACTAATATCCCCACTTAATTAATTAATTAAATAATTAATAAATAAGTAATAGTTAATTAAGTTAAATAATAATAATACTTACTTATTCATACCTAAAATAAGTTTTGAAAATATTTTTCAAAGGATATTTAATGAAAACACATTTTAATTCAGAAAAAAGAGTTTGCTCTTACAAATTACATTTATGACGATTATTGCTATTCGACCTGAAATTTTCAAACTTGATTTTATAACAAATATGTTTCAAAATTCTTATTTTAATACTTTAACCATCTTTTAAACTTATAATTTATTTTGGAAAACAAAAGCAAGGTTTTTGGGACTTCGCACAAACATTTCAAAAACATAAAGTAAGTAAACATGTTTTAATCCAAAGGACTTCGATGTCACAACCTAACTATCTCCAAATACTAATCTTTTCTTTTACATACATAACATATGCATAAGTATAACATGCATACACGTCATCACAATATACAACTAATCAAAATTGTAGCTTTCAACCTTACTAATATTTAACTTACATTCTCAAGTTAATATAACATCCAAACATAAGCATACAAATAAAGCAACATCATATTCAACCAAATCAATCTATTATTTTGCAACAAAATATACAAAAAATTTACAGTTAGAACTTTTAAATGAATTTGCGAGCTATACTCACCCAAAAGCTACCAAACCACTCTGAACTTCCACTAGAAATTGCCTATGACCTAGCTCCTATTTTTGCTTTAAAAAAACTAGAGATTTTGAAGCCTTAAGTCCTTAAGTGGGTTTGGTCAAGGTATGGTGCACACGGACCTAGGGTGGTGGAGCTTGGCATTGAAAGATGGAGGAGGGACTTTGGATTAACATCAAATTCACAAAAATCGAACCCGAAAATGGATCATTTTCCAACTGATTTTTGAACAAGGTACTCAGGGAATTTGAAATAGTTTCCAAAGGATAAGTTCTTTGAAGTTCTTTTCTCTACAGTTTAAAAAAGAATCGCTCAATTTGGATCAGTTTTGAGGAAGACATGATCAAAAGACGAAGAAGTGTTTTTGAACTTGAAAATCTGTGTTCAAAAATACTCTACAAAGAAAAAGAGTTGGGAATGGCAAAGCTCAAAATTTGAAGAAGTGGTATACATGAAAGTTGTAACCACTGGAATTTGATATAGTTTTTTAAAAAGAAATCCTTAATTTGTATAAGATATGAGAAATATTTGGTAGAAGGAAGGGGAGGAAAAATTGATGAAGAGAAAGGGCTACTTATAAGCAAGAGAACAAAATAAATTATTAAAATAGCCTTGTCCTTTACCCTCCACATCCACTTGAAAGATCACCATACCACCTCATCTTCATGTACCATACACCTACAAGCTTGTCCTTCCTTCCTTTTGCTTAGCCAACATTTTTTTAATGCCTAAGTACTAATGTCTCATGAGTTATGATGTTTACTTTACTTAATTTAATATTATATTCCATAAGATATTTCATTACTTATATATATATATATATTTAAGTATATGTATTCTAATATCTATCCTAACTTAAATATAAATGTATATGTTATATTATACGATAGAGTTCACAGCGTTTTCGATAACTTTTAGCCGACGAAAAGTCAAAAATTTGAAAAACGAATTCCAGTCATATTATCGATTTTTCTTCGAACTAAATATTTTAGTAAATTAATTCGAAAAACTATTTCACCATCATTAGTCATTATTCGAAAGAGTTTTATTTTAATTATAAAATCCATAATTGAATAGTTAAATTAATTAAATATTTGCAAACCAAAGTAGTTAAATCTGGTTCGTTACACTCTGCCTCTCAAAAAAAATTCAGCCTCGAAATTCGCCAACACTGTAAACCAAAAAACAACTATCCCTTTAAGACTTAACACTACTCGTCAGTCTGTATGATATAAAGATCATCCTATATAACAATTTGATTCGATCACTCACTCAAATACATAACTTTACTTCTAAACTAGTACAACTTCCTAGTTGGACTCTGATCAAGCTTCTTAACTAGAAACTTCCATTCTCCTTACATAGCCATATATTATGATAGAAAACTTTTGGTTTCACATTAAGAACCCATACCAAGTGTTTGTTGTTAATAATCGAGTGATAAATCCTTGTCCGGAATGGTGTAAAACACCTTATGTCACGTACTTGAATCTTGGATAGATAACTATACAAGAAAGCAAAAGGATCTACATACAACTTACGTATTCATCTAAAGGTTCTTATCTAACCAATTACTTTTTCCATCCAAAAATATTTATGTAACATTTCATAGAAATTTCAACTTAGATTCAACATTTAAAATGAACTTATTTAGGAAGCCTTTCATAAAATCATTTTAATTTATTAGCTTGTATAATACTCTCCTACATTCTAAGAGTATATACAAATTATTTGATTTTAATTCCATTTACTTTTAACCATTCAGATGTAGGTCGAAAATAATTTAGGTCTCAAAACCGAGTCAACCAATACAACTTCTCTTCCTATTTGGTCTGTAAGTAGCTAAAAAAAGTAGGATGCTAGTATTCAAACTTCGTCCTAAAGTCTACTTTTTCTTAGACAACTCTTAGGTATAAAGGTTTATTAGCCGACCTAGTAACATCAAATAAATTTTCACTTCCTAGATGTTAAAATTAAAAGACACATTTTAATAAAACCAAGTTTATTAGTCCTTCTTATTAAGTTACTTTAATTTTAAAACTTCATTTACTAATCCATTCTTTAACCAAAATATCTTTATAATTTGGAACCTGAGAGATAAATACATGGTTTTTATTTCAAAAATCCTTTGAAATGGAATTATATATTTAATCCATAGACATATACATGTTGCCCGAGTAACTCCAAAATGACATCAAGGAATTAGGTGCTACCAATAATGTCATGTATACCCTTACCAAGATGGGTAATACTCAGGAAAAGTGTTTACATTTGAACACATCCTCTACCTAATTTTAGTTACTTTTGAGGCACTCAAACTAGTTAATTATAAAAATGCATCTTCTTTTCCAAATTCCCTTTTTGAAAAAATACTCTATCTATTTCCCAATAAATAGTTTTTAATAAAATATTTGTTTCTAACTTGCTTTGGATTCATTCGAATTCGAACTCATTTAGATCATATAGTGACAAAGAGAATAATTTACTGAGTGTACTACCAGGTTCGCCTAAGTAAACGTCTGATTATCACTTGGAAGATTATTCAGATTATCGCAAAACAGATCGAATCTCATTCCCTGAACTATCCAAAAAAAATATGACTTTTAAATCCCTTTTCAAAATGTTTATACCTTATAGTATTTTCAATTAAATTATTACTACTTTTCCAAGAATCATTTGAAACTTTATCAAAGCCACCAGGATTCAAGTTCTCTGAAAATTATATTTAGTTTACGAAACACTTTTTTACAATCCTGATTTATAAAGTCAGCTTTTTATAAAAACATCTACAGTATTTCTTTTTATAAACACATTTGATTAAAACCCAGTTATAATCCAAAACTATAAACAAATACCTCATAATCAAACTGTGAAACTTAATTCACAAGGTGTTCATTTCAATGTTTTTCTCAATTCCTATCTACCTAGTCTAGGTCTTAAAAAGGAAAACTACCTACAGATCATCAAATAATAGTCCGTGCCCTAAAACTGAATGAGCATGACAAACCCAAATGACAATAATAAAATATTATCAAATCCTAATAACAATCATAGCTAGCTATATATACTTTTGAAAATCATTCCTTTATATATAAAATATTTTCCTAGGAAAAATTATCTCATTTACCACTTTTAAAACAATTTTGCGTCGGTTTAGATTATTTAAGTCTTTAGAGATCACTATCAATAATGTTAGCTACTCATATTGACCAGAATCCATAAACCATTCAATAGATAAATCAACACAATATAAAACATGTTCAAAAAAATAACAAATATGTGTCCATATATGTAATACACTCAAACTCATTCTAGGGTCTCATTTACCCTATCCTTATCGAATTTACACCACCAGGGCCAGGGTTCTTGCCTAACCATGCACTCTGGTACCAAGTGTAACGATTTGCCTTTCTTACACCTAAATATGACACTTAACACATCCACAACATTCATGTGCCGATCAATTAAGTGATTGAAAGACAGGTCGTTTAGGGTGAAAGAAAGAAAAATAGAAAATAATTCTTACAAAACATGACGAGTAATATATATATGGACAAGTCTTTACAAAAAGAAATTAATTTCATTATACACAACATAAGAGTACATTAACCTATTATCAGCCTGGACAGTTATAACAGCACGCCCTTATAATTTCTGGTAAATATAATAGAGAACAAAGCAACCAAAACAACGGAAGAATATAAGATACGCGAATATGTCTTGAAGAATCCAGCTCGTCTCCTGAAAGTTTCAAAGGATCTAGCTAATTCTAGAAAATATGCTTGGGTTGACCCAAGCATTATGGGAAAACTTAGCCCGAGTCAGTCTGGTAAAACCAGCGTGAGAAAGCTCAATCAAACCAATTATATTGATTTCTATATTTGGAAATCTTTTTCAAAGCAAAAGGTATCTCGTAAGACCACGCCATACATAAACACGGACGAGTTTTTATCTTAAGATAACTAAAACATTTTTATGTGAAAATCCAATGATATTATCATAATGTCTAGGTCTAAAATATATATGGAATCATAGGCGAAATTGTTACATTATTAAATTTCAGCATAATAGGTATATGATCAAGTCCAAAGGCACTTATTAGAGAATGGATACCAAAAATGGCAAGGTAAGGGACTTCTTTCCGTATAGTACACCTCTTGATAAATGTACCTAGGGTTAGACCCTGAACATGGTCCACCCCTACCAACACATAACTGGCCTACTCCTGAAGTTGGATAATACCGAATATGTCATCACCCTGGTTATTCCCAACCATTATAGAGCTCTCATGCATAACTAAATCCATAATATGATAATCTAGAAAGGTGATGATACACCCTAATGGGAGCGACCCACATAGCCTACCGCATCTACCATGTTTCAGCCATTTTCCAAGTTATGAGGCTTGAGGCAATGCTTTTACCTTTTCTCTTAGCAGACCATCTTGGTATGCTCACACTACCTTCCAAGTAGAAATGCAATGCCAGCATTCATCCATAAAAGTTCGTTCTGGGTCTGAATAAAACAAAAGACACAATCTCTACTACATCCATTTCCAGATCACCCTCGGGATTAGTAGCAAGTAACCCTACACTTTAAAGAACTCCATTTCAATCATATTCAAGATGTTTCCCATTCGAACGCTTAAGCCGGTTAAAAGTGGTTTTCGAATAATATATCTGATTCCGGTATCCCCAAACGGACAACGATAGTTTAAAACCGGCCGAGTTTGATAATCAATTATTTAACTATCAAATAAAACAAATAACAATAATTCAGCGGTTTAATTACTCATAGCAACCACTAAGCCTTAAAATAAATCTTTCATGTATTAAATCTCTTTCAAAATATTTATCAAAAACATTCATATACTTATCTCACTGGCATAAGTATATTCATAAAACGTTTGTGAAAGATTTCTTTTTTCGAAATCATATCAAAGGGATCAAAACAAATGTTATTTAAATTAGAGATAAGAATAACCCTAAACATTATTCCTTCGATGTTAAGCATGAATAAAAGTTCCACACCACCTTAATTGAGAAGGTCAGTTAATGGAAATCCAAATCTAAAATTCTTTTATAAATTTATTCTTGGAAATCCAAATCTGAAATTCTTTTACAAATTTATTCTGTAAAACCTTTTAATAGATCTCTTTTGTTTATGAAATCTAATATACTTCAATTCCAAACCCATTTATAACTCTTATAAATCTCCAAGCTAATTTATAAAATTCTTTTATAAATATCCAAGCCATTTGTAAAACTCTTTCCTAATTTCAAGATCTCTTTTTAATTTATAAAACTCCTTTTATAACTTTTCTTAATTAAAACAGAAATTCTTTAATAAACT
Organism: Allium cepa; assembly: GCA_030765085.1. NCBI lineage: Eukaryota > Viridiplantae > Streptophyta > Magnoliopsida > Asparagales > Amaryllidaceae > Allium > Allium cepa. Next base: position 907,929,864 of record CM060937.1, read on the forward strand.
TTAATCAATAAAGTTCCTTTGATAAAATCATTTATTTTAAACACCTTGAAATAAAAAAGTTATTATTTAAACTTACATTATTTAATTATCTTTAAACCATATCAGCTAAATAATGATTTTAAACGATCATTTAAAAAGTATCAAATTACTCCAAACACATTTAATAAAATAATTGCTTAATTATATCTTAAATATCTTATTTAAAATGATAATAAAATTTTAACCATTTTTAAAAGGATAAAATCAAATATTCGACTTCTAAATATAGTGACTTAGTGACCAAATTGGTTCTTATTTTTTTGAATTCAACTTTTCAAGTTATAACTTGGGTATTTACATAACAAGTAGATATGTAAAAGGGATCAATCAACGACAACCAATCAACATATAGGTAAATGTCCAAGTTACCCTAATAGCAGACAGGGATTTGTTCTGCTAAACACATGTCCAAGTCAATATAATATTTATTCTGCTTAAATAGCTGTCAACATAATCTACTTGGTGAACTATGGTAGAAATGTGATCTATTTTACCAACCTATGTCGATTATAATTTAACTAGCAGATCGTGTTTTTTCATTAAGATATCATTAATGAAGGGTGTGGCACGATTTGGAAATTCAAGAAAATTAGCACCGAGCTATGTTGCACCGTTCCCTATTATAAAGAGGATCATAAAACTCGTGTGTTAATTAGAGTTATCGAGTAGTTTGGCAGGTGTCCATAATGTGTTTCATGTTTCTCATCTTATAAGTATGTGCATGGATCAGAAACTATTATTGCTCCGACTACATTTAAAGATTTAGTGGTAGAACCAGATTTGACTTTTGTAAGACAACTAGTTTGAGTTGTACCGAGAGATGGGAAAAAGTTAAGAAACAAGAAAGCCAACTTAGTGAAAGTCCAGTGGAGTGACAATGAGCTATACTTGGGAGGCATAGGACAGTAATAGGGATACTTATCCTGAGCTATTATGATGGTATGTTCCATATTTTTTGTGTATAAACTTTACAGCTGGTAGGATATACTTGAATTGTTTGCATGTTTGATGTGCTTGCTATGTAGTCCTTACTAAATTTCGAGTACGAAATTCTTTAGGGAGAGGAGTCAATAACACCCCTAATTTTAGTTTAGCATTATTCAGGATATTTAATTGGATATATAAAGTTGCATAATGTAAATGGCTAAGGAAAATGAGATTTAAAAATTTATAAGGTCAAGCCATTGTTAATGAATTAAGCAAGATTGTTTTAAGTTTAATAAAAGAAAGACTGCATGTGAGGGGTAAACTAGGAAATACACCTATCCTTAAAACCTCACCCCTCATATCATCACATAAACAATCATAAAACAAACAAAACAAAATTATGAGGCCGGCCATTAAAACAAGGAAGAAGAGGATCAAAATTAGAAGAGATTCAAGAGCAGGCTTAGAGAAATTAAAGCAACACCAAATCTTAACTTTAACAGTTAAATCTAAGGTGAATAATACATGAACCATCTTTATTTTTAGTTCTTGAATACGACTATTGATAATATTCGAATGGTTTTGACGAATTTTTCCAATTTATGGTTGTTTATTCATTATTTGGATAGAATAATGATTTATGGAATTATTTATAAAATTATTTAAGTGGGTTTTAAGGGTAAAACCTAAGTATTTAATCTTCAATACCTTTGATTTTCTGGTATGTTGAATGAAACATTATTTTGGAGATGTGATTTTAATTTCACAATTTTTCATATTAAATTGAATATTTTATGAATTACATAAGGAGGAAATTGGGTCAGTTTCGGGGTTTAATTATTTAAAATAATTAAATATGGTTTTTGGTTTCGAAATTTTCGATGATAAAGCAAATAATAAATATGAATTTCTTTGAATGTTCGGGAATTTTCTCAAGTGGTTATGATTTGTTATGAAATTATTATGCTAGATAAACATCTAAAAGGATAATTAATTAAGGATACTAATTAATTAGTTGTTATATGTTTTGTAACTTGGAAATTTTATGCGGTGATATTTTTTGGAAAAGAATTTGAAAAATGTTTTGTTTTATCTAATAGAAATCAGACAAAAGGAAAATTTGGTGGAAAGTACTTGTTTTAATTGGTAATAAATTGGTTTTCATAGAATTTACGATAATCCCATGCCACTACTCTCGTCATTGAGCCTAAACAACGCTGCATCCTTGAGTGTCGACGTCAATGAGGATGCAAGCATAAGATAACTACTTAGGTAGTTATAAAATGTTTCCAACTGTTTCAAATTCGACAATGGCAGCAACCTAAGTTCAACGGCATTGCACTTCGTGATTCATCAATGCCACATACTACTATTTTTAGCTTGCGAAGTTAACTATATAAAAGGATGTGACATTCTTTGTTTAACTTCAACTCATACACTAAGCGTGATAATAGCGAAGTCCTTAAATATGATATTGTAACGACACCGCATGTTTGGACATCAACATTTATCACTGTCACCGCCTTCTTTCTTCAATGCCGACAAGGCTTAGTTTTTTTGTAAACTAAAACTATTTTATAAAGATGATGAGGTCCTTGCCATCACTATTCATCAAAGTCGACAATGTTTCTTTTACACTTTTTAGGCAATGATGCAGTACGGCATTGAATGCCGTGATTTATAGTGTCGACTTTGTCTAATATCGAATAAACTATAAGATATGCAAGTCAACAGTGTTGCTTTCGACAAAGAGTTTTACAGTTAAAAGATTTTTAGTTTAAGTTTTTGGTCTTCGACCTTTGATAGGGGTCAATAATGTCTTAGTAACGCATGAGTTATTTTATTAAAGGACGAATTTATCCTTCTTGTCTACAAGTATTATTGGCGTCGACATTGATCTATTTTAAATTATTTAATGGTAGCGAACCATATGACTTGTGATTTTGACTTTAAAACCTTGGGGATACCAATGTATATCTCAATGAGTTCAATATAGATCTTTTGGTGATACCAATGTATATAAATTTGAAATGTTATAACTTTAAGGGGAGATAACCTAATTAGGGACACCAATAGACATAGGTCAAACATGTGGATAACATGATTTAAATTGTTAAACAATAGGTTCATAGTCATCCTAGGAAAAGTATGGGATGTGAGATGGATAGTCCACATCATGATGGAGATGGATAGTCTCTATAAGGTTAATGAGGGGTTTATAGTTATCTAAGAAGCCTATGGGTTGTGTAATGGATAGTCCGCATTAATTTTTAAATGAATGTGATATGTGTGATTGATAGTTCACATAATATCAAATAACTAAACCATGAGTGATGGGTAGTCAACATGGTAAGGGATGAGTAATCTAAGTAATAATAACATATGAGATAGATAGTCCACATAACTTTGTTAATGAAACCATGGGTGATGCGTAGTCAATGTGGTAGGGGATGGGTAATCCAAAGAATTAATATACGTGAGATGGGTAGTCCACATAAGTATATGACAGATAGTCAATGAAATTTCGATGGGTAGTCTAATAACTTGGGATGGGTAACTCAGTGTATCTTGCATGTCAACATATCAAATATTATTATTCTATAACCATTGCCGATGCAGAAGCACAATATATGGTTGAGATATTTTAGTTCTGATACCAGTGAGGGGAAAACCGACTCCGCACAGCGACGTGGTCCCACTAAATATCTAATTGGTTCGAGATAGTATGTTATTCTTTACACCAGACTGTTGTCTGACCCGAAGTTTTTGTTTTTATCCTTAAACTCTCGGGTACACATTTGAGTAGGTTGGGAGTAAGGTTTTTCAGTTTCTAGTTAGACAAATAAGCTTTCGGAGACATACATGAGGCAATCTAGCTCTTAGGAGCATTACCTATTTCTGTTGTGTAGTGTTTTTTTCTCTATTTGGATGTAATGACAAAGTTGTATAATTACTAAGTATTTGACTCTGATTAACCAAGGAGGCATCTTTATAAGTTCCTGAAGTATTTTGCATAGTTATATTTTCTCAAAATGTGAAATGACAAATGATGTAATGAATATGAAATTGTATTTTAAAATGGAAATTTAAAATTTATTTCTGAATTGTATTGAATTTTTTTCATATTCATGTGCTCCTGGTTATTGATATGATTAACGTAGCCATATTTTGTAGTCAGAGATTTATAACTATGGATGACTGTAGCATCCACAGCGGTTAGTTTTGGTCCACAGAATGGGGAATGTTACATCGTGTAATGCCCTACCTTTTGGACTCTTAAAAGCCAACACTAATACATCCATGTTATTCACGTGTCGAAATTCCATGTGCCGGAAAGACATGTTGCTGGGAAAAAAGAAAGAAAAGACAGAAAAGAATCTCACATTAGGATGAGTAATATATAATATACAATAGATCTTTACAAAAGATAACTAAACTTTATTATATATATGTATATCAATCAGAGTCAATTAATCAATCAACAGTCTGGATAATTATAACAACCTATCCTCACAATTGTTGATAAATATAAACAACCAATATAGCATAAAATAGAATGTACGTGAATACGTCTTGGAGGCATCCAACTCGTCTCCTGAAGCTCCAAAGCATCCAAAAAGAATGTAAAATTATGCTTGATACCCGAGCATTGTAATAAAACAATAACTGGATCAGTCTGGTAAACCAGTGTGATAAACCACCTCAATTGAGTTTTAATGTTATAAAAACTTTTTGAAAATCAAAGGTATCCCATAAGACCACGCCGCACATAAACACGATGGATTTTTACCTTATAATAACCAAAATATTTCTTAGGAAATCTTCTGATATTATAATAGTATCTAGGGTTTGAAATAAATATTGAATATAGCGAAAATTGTTACATTAATTATATGCCAACATAATAGGTATACAACTAAGTCCGAATGCACTTATTGAGAATGGATTTCCATAAAGTAACAAGGCACTAGGGTACGAGCCATAGTGCAACTCTAGTTGATGTACCGAGGGCCTCAGATGGACCCCCTACGAATCAGGACCGACCCTACCCCTTACTAGATAGTTTCGAATATCTCAACACCCCGGTTGCTTTTGCAACCTTTTCCAAGAGCTCTCATGCACCACCAAATCCGTAAACGTATATATCTAGAAAAGGTGACGACAATGCCTTAATGGGTACAACCCACTTAGCCTCGAAGCATATCCCATGTTTTAGTCATTCCCGGTTGAAGAGGCTTGAGGCTACGTTTTACCTTTTAGAATAGAAAATCCACATGGAATGCTAATGCTTCCCTTTAGGCAAAAATGCAATGTTAGCATCCATCCATGCAAGTTGTTTAGTATAAGAACATACCTAAGGCACTACTTTTACTACATCCATTTTGAAATCACCCTCTGGATTTGTAGCAAGCAGCCCTTGCAATTCAAAGGGCTTCGTCTTTGATTTTATTTAAGACATTCCAATTCGAATGCTTATGCCAGTTCAAAGTGGTTTTCAGATAATATATCTAATCCCGATCTCTCCAAACTGACAACGATAGTATAAAATAGGCCAACATTTGATAGTCAGCTACTTAACTATCAAATAAACAAACAATTTAACTAGAGATTTAATTCCCAAAGGAACATAACACAGGTTAAACACAAAGCATCTATTAGCCTCTTTAATTGAACATTTTGTTAATTAAAACCACTTTGTAAATACTTGTATCAAAATACTAAAAATATATTTCACAAACCCTTCTCTATACTTTTCCATATGTTGAAAATATTCGTACATTTATCTCAACTACATAAGTATATTCAAAAACCATTTCACTTTAAAAACTTAGGAAAACTTTCCCATATACTTAAAGTATATTTACAATTCTTAAAAAGGATTTTTTCGAGCAATACTTAAATTGGGTTATAACACTATCATTTTAAACAGAGATCACAATACCCAAACATTGTTTCTTCGGTGTTAAGTGTAAAAAAGAATATTCCGTACCACCATAATTAAGAAGGTCAATTTGGTAAAATCAAATCTCTATTTATAAAGTAAATCTATTTATAAAATTCCATTTATAAATATAAGCTAAAAATTGATTTGTTGAATTCCTTCCATAAAATATTATTTTAAATTCCTTTATAAATATATATCACATAATTTCGCCTTCCTTTTATAATTCCCAAATTTATTCAATAACTCTTTTATACATCTTTTATATAATTTCGAAACCCTTTTATAAAATATAATTTGTAAACTCATTTTATAAATTCCCAACTTATTTGCATCTCCTTTATAAAACTCTAGATTCTTTATAAAATTCTTTTTACAAATTTTCTAAATATAATTACAAACCCCTTTATATAATTAAAGCTCCAAATATAACACCAAAAAACCAAATACAAAACAATTCCGAAATAAAATTTTAAAATTCATATAGTTTTCCTAACACGATCAATTTATATATTTCAATAAACCTCCTAATTGAAATATTTCAGTAAATCTCCTATTCAATTTATTTCTCCAATTTATTGAAATGATGACATATATTAATTTACAGTATATTATTTATAAAACCATTCTTTTTTTGTATTACACTATTTATAAATCTAACATTGCCTTATAAGATAATATTTACAAATTTATCCCTTTATACAACATTTTATACATCAATTCACAAGTACTATTTCAAATATTTCTGTCTCCCTTTTGAAACTACAAATCCCCTTTTTGATTAAAAGACAATTCTTTAAAATTCTCTTTTTTTAAAAACATTTTTTATTATAATAATTTATATAAAATCAGTACTTCTAAGGTAATTACTTTAAAACATTTACTTACGTATATATATTTAAATATATGTGTATATATATATATATATTAGAAAAGGATACATAATAAAATTGAAATAATATAGAAAGTTTTTAAAAACTCACTTAAATTAAAATATCATAAAAATTCCTAAACTGTCGGATTTAAAATCATTTCCCAAATCAAATCAATTTCAAACCAAATCAAAAATTAATTGTATTCCAAAATATTAAATCAATGCCCATAGTTACTGTACCCTTTTTTACTCTAAAAAGGTTCAATTTTCATAATGTCAGTGTCACATTCAAAACGACCAAACAATCACATTTCAGCATTTAGTGATCTACTTAACGGGAACATAACTAAAATAGATCAGTAGGAGTATAACTGAAAATTAAAAGTAACAATCGAGAAATCCGAATTTCTCAATAAAATTCTAGTATTTCAACTTTAAACAAAAATCGCTTATGAAAGTGAATATTTATCCAAACAGCCAATAATTTCAACCAAACACAAACAGTAAAATTTAATCTACTATATCTTACTATTAACTAAAAAGGTGAGTTCAACTCACCAAAGTTCCATTTATAGCTTCCGCATTCTGGTTCTGTCTTGGCCAGAAATTTTATAATCTCCACCAATCCAATTCCATAATGTAGATATCATTATTACAAATCTAACACGACTGACCTCGTTCAATTTGGACCTAATATGAACAAGTTATTCAATTTATAGTTTTCGAAGTTTAAAATTATAATTAATCTTTCTAATTACAAACTAAGTTAATTACCCTCAAGCAAATAAATCTTCTCCAAATATTCAAATCTCCCTCCATCTTAAAGTCCTAAATCCGAACCCATCATGTTGGAATAGCTTCTGACCACCGTACTAGCCGCGCTTGACGAAAACAACATCCGTCACAACCAACAAACTTTTGTCCATGAAATTTACCCCTCCATCACCTAAACTTTGCACTCGACCAACCACCCGATGTCATGACTTGGCATACACCCATTGAAAACACTAAATGACGTGGCCCAAAATCCAGCATCAGACCACTTACAAACTCCAAGGCCAATGCTACTAATTTTGATTAACATCATCTAGGAGATCTAGTTACATAAATTAAATCTAATAATGTGGTGATTAGATCAATAAGGGAATTCAGATTTGAATATAATTAAGGTCGAGCCTTAACCAAATAAATATATCAGATTATTTTATAACTAACATATTATTGAATAAAGAAAGGGCAAAATAGGAATAAATAAGACTTCATAACCCTTAAACTCTTATTCCTTCTCATTCACATTTTCATAAAAACAAAACAATCAAAAGTAATTACAAGCAAAGATCGACCATTAACTACCATCTGAATCATGAAAATCAAGCAGAGATTCAAGTAGGAAAGCTAGAAAGATTAAGCAATAATAAAATCTTAAAATCTATTATCCCAATAAGGTGAATAATAGCTCAAACCATCTCATGTTTATTATATAATGTTTATCTAGATTCGAGTTGAATTTGATGTCGAGTATGTACTGATGACTTGATGATATGCCATGTTTGGCAAGTGAAAATTTATAGGAATATTTATAAACATGATTGTTTCGATTCTAATATTTAAATCAAAGATATATTTCTACAAATGCAATTATTTTTGAGTATGATGTTTAAAAGTTGAATTTGGAGATGGATTTTTGAGTATGTTGTTTAAAAGATGAATTTGGAGATGGGTTTTTATTTTCATATTTTTCCTATGCCTAAGGAATATTTGACAAAATTTTAAAGGTGGAAAACATGTTAATTCGGGTTTAATTTCACTAATTCTTTAAATAATAATGACTCGAAAATCTTATACGATGAAAAGAATATCATTTTGAGATTTTTGTGAATTTTTGAGATTTTTCTCAAATTTATTTGACAAGATATGGGTTTAATAAGAAAGATTAGTATTTAATTGTTTAATTAGTTAATTATGTAAATTAATGTTTACACATATATTTTTGGCTTTGGGAGATAAGGCGCGGTAGCATTGCTGAAATTAAGTCGAAAAGTTTTTAGAAAGAAATCATATTTTGAAATATAAAATAGATTTGTTGAAAAGAATATGCTTTATTAGGCAATAACTTAGTTGAGTGATAGCTATGATGATGCTACTTCCTTTATATTGATGCCGCGCTTATCATCCCTTTGACGTCATCGAGTGGAAAGCACAGGGCACTATTTTAATAGTGCAGAGTGGTTTCAGGCTTGTCGAAATTAAGGTGTAGCGGCAGCTCTATGGCATTGACAAGGTCATGCCGCATTTATCCGTGTCGTGTGTATCTTCATTGCGCCTATACTTTTAAAGTATAAGGAAGAAGGGTCTTCAAGCTTACCAATACGTAATAACCTTGACATGATTTGTGTCGTCGCACTTCTCGTGGTCCCACATTAGTTATGTCGTCGCTTTTCAATAGGTCGGAGAGACCATGTCACCGCTAAACAATAGCATCGACATGGACTATATGCGTTGTTTTAAAGCCAAATCAAAGCTGGCTCATTATCGAAGTAGATGGTGTTGACATTGTTGAGAATCATTTCGTCATTATCGAAGAAGCACATGATGCTGCATGTTTATGTTGTTTGCCAATAAAGTTGGAGAACCTTATGTCTCGATGTCAACATGGTAGGGCGTCGATGTTGATCAATGTAAAATGTTTTAAATGGGGATAAACCCAATATCATTTTCATATGAACATGGCAATATAAAAAGGGTTTTACAAATGGCATTAAACTATAAAAATACAAAGAGATGATTTCCTTGTTTAAATTATGGGTTAAGGGTATTAATCATACATCATTAAGAAAATGATTACAAGGACTTTAACTAAGGATTCTTATGTTTTGGGTTGACTTAATCTATTTTTATGTATGCTATATTATCATATTCACTTTGTTTATGACACATAATTGCATTTTTGGGTGTTAAGGGCAGGATGACCAGCTAGGTTGACCTAATAGTGAATATACACTTACTTTACACCTGTGTGTGTAGATTTGCATCCAGGAGCTCAGATAGACCGTAATATAGGATGCCCAAAACTGATCAAAAGATTATTAAGTTAGCCCATGAAAACTATGTTATGAGAAATGTTATTGGCAGGGTCCAGTAGGTTCTTAATGATTCTATGAAACATATTTTTGGGATATATCATTGATAGAGGTAGTTATTGAAACGATCCTGACTCGCCCTTCGAAAATCAGCACCGAATATGACACTCATATTCCAATGCCACAGATCCAAACATCGAATCTGGTCCGTCGAAGCTTATAACAACATTAAGTACAACACAGCGGAAGAAAAATGAATAATATCATATACAACATTGATACAACGACAGATACAACATCTGATATAATATGGTACATCAGAATGATACAATAGATATCCATGTACATCAGAGATACAAGAAATAGCAGCCGAAAGATAATGATAACACCAACAGCAGAACAATATCTTCAATATGGACTTCAAGAGAGGAAAAGGAATAGAATCCAGAACTGTAACTCTATCTCCAAATCACCAATCCAGAAATAGCTTGAACTCCCAATGACGATGCACAAAGATAAGCAAGGTCTGTCCTGATCCAAAGACTGAACTAGCTCCAGATAATCTACTAAACCTGACTACCTGAAAAAACCCAACTCTAGACTGCCCGCGTGGAGATTAGTGGGCACCCAGAGTTTAGGAAAGGATAAACTCCAGGTCAGTCATGGGATTGGTATGAGTAACAAAAACAATTTTTATCTTTAAAACAAACAAAAGAATTTAAATTGAAATCCGCAATGCTTTTGGAAAATGAAACTACCATAAGACCTCCCACCGCACACACCATGCAAACACAGAATTGGAGGAGATTTCTTCTTATGATAGTCAAAAATGCTTGATACGCGGAAACCATTTGATATTATTATTAGTGCATAGTGCAGAAAACATTTCGAAAGTATAATATTAATCTTAGCCAGCATAGACATTTCGTACTATGCCTACTATAGCTACCATGTTCAATAGCAGGTTACCACCACATTCCATGGTAGGTCATACAACTAAAACCGTACAGGGCTTGCATTGTTTCTTTGGATTTCCAACAAATGGTCAGGCAAAGGACCTTCCCAAATGAAATGGAACGCCTCTGGAGGGACGCCCCTGAGAACTTAACCAGCTCTCTGCTACATAAGGCTGGGTTACCTCTGTAACTAGGTAACAACTGACACGAGTATGCCATCCCCCGGTTGTTACAGAACTTTATCCGAAGGACCTCAATCCAACAACCACACGGTAAAGTATCTGGGCTTCATATCATGATATCACTTTCATAAAAAAAATCAACATAAGTAAATATCTGTGCTCCATACCATGATATCACTTTTTATCTAGAAGGAAATGGTCATACCCTCAGGAGGAGCCACCCCAAATAACCTTGCTGCCACGATTCCTGTTTTGACCATTACCGGGTTGTGAGGCTCGACGAAGTCTCGTCCACAAAGCTACGCTTTTTCACAAAGCCATGCTTCGATTACAAATGATCAAAAAATGATCATCAACACACAGAAGCACTTAGCATGCCACACTACCAAATTAGGAATGTATCACTAGTAACCATCAACTACATAACCTCTGAGCTCATACGTCTCAAAGAAGGGTGTTAAGCTAAGAGAATGAATCTCCGCCACCAATATAAATGTATTTGATAGAAACCAGTTTTTACATCTCAAAGTGTAATGTCAGACACACATCCGTACAAGTCTGTTCCGAGTTCGAACAGAACCGAAGGAACTTCCGAAGAAGCCGTTGCAAATCCGGGTATTCACAATCCCAATCGGACTTTCCATCACTTAGGAAATCTCTATACCGACACGACTCAGTGCAGAGACAATCGACGGGTTATCCTTTCTTTTTCGAAAATACCCGGTCTTCACCACCGGTCTTCAAATGCTATCCAAATCGACGTAACATTATTCGGAATGGGTTATATGACACAAAGGTCCTCTCCCGGCTAAACCGAACAATGAGCGTAATATTTAAAAACATATGGATACATGATTTCAGTTAAGTCACAACTTAATATCCAAACCTTTCTTTCAAATGGTTTAAACAAATTTCCATTTCAAATCTTTTTAAATAAAAATATTTATTTCACAAAGTTCACCCAGTTTCACAAAGATTTACGGCTTTCAAAACAATTTCCATTTCAAATGGATTAACTCATTCAATCTTTCAGTTTAAGATTTAATTCATAACTCTCAAATTCCAATTCAAAAATTCAAACCTTGTATATGGAAGATGTACCATTTAAAATCCTCTTTTATTTCAAAACAAGATTTAATCGTCTTCACAAAGGTCAATTCATAGTTTTACCCAAACTATTTACAATTTCATTTCAAACTTGAAATCTTTCGATACACATTGGAAATTTTTTCTTTTTATGAAAGCTATAACTATTTGAAAAAAATAGTTTCTGTTTTGGGAAGACTAATTACAAATTACATAAGTTAAACCATTCAAGTATAAAACTTGGATTTAAATTTAAATTTCCAAAACCATACTTTTAAGAAGGTTAAAAAGCTATATAAATATCTTAATAACTTGTATAATCCTTTTAGACCATAACTTCCAAACTATTGAATTCAATTTCAAATATTGAATTCGAATTTAAATCAAATTATTTAAATTTCTAGTTTATTAAGTTATTTAAAATAACTTTTATTTTTCAAACTCATTTTCAAAAGCTTTCAATTCCAATTTCAAAACTATTTTGGATTCAAGAATTCAATCTTTAAAATCATTAAAAATCTGTGACTTAGCCAATTTTCTCGTGCAATCCATACTTGTGTGTGTATGGTGTAGTCCAGGGGTTTTACACAATAGTGCAACATCATAAATCATCACATTACAGATTTAAACACATCGATATTGATAAGCGGTATAGTCTATAACGCTTATCGTTCATTCATGGATTCATAGATAAATAATATAAATTTATCATAGATAAACTATATTTATCACAGATCACACTGAAACAATTCATAGCACAAAGCACAACATATCAAAAATATCAAAAAGTTCGACAATCAATAGAATTCAAACATCTAAAAGTGAACTCAATTAATTATCTGATTAATTGAAATCAGGTAGGTCATCGATCATGGTTAATTAATATTAATTAATTTCAAATCATTTGATTAAACTGTCCTTTAATCATTTATTAGTTAACTTTTAATTATTAACTCATCATCCTTAATTAATGAATCAATTAACCTTTATTTATTGAATTAACCTTTAAATTATTCAATTAATCTTAATTAATCACATTTATTAATTAATTTTTAATTAAGTGCCATTTGATTTATTATCCTTAATTAATCATAATAAGTAACTATCTCTAATTACTTAATTAATTATTTATTAATTCGTAATTAATTTCTTGAATAGTTAACCTTTAATCATGAATCAACTTTAAGATAAACTCATTCTTATAAATGATTTTATCTAGCGCTCAAATACGTTAGAAAACATTCCTTTCAAATTTATTGCTTAAATTTCATTTGTCAAAATATAAATGGAATACCAATTTATCTTATATAAAGTTAAAAACTAAATTTAAACATTTAAATTAATAAAACTTAATTTCATTTCAAAATCCATTTTAAATTCAAATCTTTTAAATCCACTTAGTTGCTTAAAACTTTTTAAGTTATTAAACAATTTAATTTAAAAACTTTATTTATTTCCAAACTAAGTTCAAAATAACTTGAGTTCTAATTAAACTCTGCTTTAAAAATTTATTTTAACTTTGTTTTATAAATTAAACTTAAAATTTCTAAATTCCAAACAAACAGGTTTTAAACCTGTACAACATGCTACCCGAGATTTCCCCCCCATTAAACTCGAGTGACCCTACAAGCTCTTCACCCATTTTCCCCGAGTCACTCCCTCTCCCTTACGCACTCCATCTTTTTTTTTCTAGCTTAAATTTTAACTTAAACAATTACTGAAACACTCACAGCGAGCACGAGAGAACCCAAGCCAACCTATTTCCCACTCGAGCATTCCTTCGAGTCACCCCAACCTAAAAATTCTAGTTGTACGAAAATGTGCACATCCACGTGCATAACGCCGCCCATCGTTGGCGAACCACGATCAAGCTTCCGACCAGTCGACTACACCCAGGCAACTCTACTTGAACACCCAGACAACACGATTCAATCGAGAATCGTTTTGACCCCAAAACCCAATATGGAGCATAGCATCAGCAGAAAAACCAACCACCTCTGACGAACAATGCCTCGTGATACCACGCCACTCTCACCGAAGCTCCGCCGCACCTTCAAGAACCATTCGCGATCAACTCCGATCGCCACCAGGCATCGCGAAATTCCATTTGAACACACATGACAAATTAGGCAGTAAAACCCTAAATTAATCTCGTTCCATCATCCTTTACAATAGAAATTTTTTTAGACAATTTTCCTAACCTTGTCAATGACCCAGCTATCTTCAAACAAGATTACAACATCCAATTTTCCTTTGATCGCTGGAATTTGGACAAAAAACAATTTCGGTTCATTTATACACTGCTCGAAGCATACTCGATTAAAAATTCCCATTTTTGTTTTAAAAATCCTATTTTCGAATGTTGTTTTAAGTTATATAATTGAATCAATGATTTAAGATTTTTGAATTTTTCATATGTTCATACTTTTACTGTAAAAATTCAATTTGCAGAACAACACTTCGATATTGAGCTTAGAACAGATTTTAAGCCATAATTTAAGTTCAAACAAACTTGTTTTATTTGAAATTTTAAGCTTAAAAATGTGGTAGAAGATATATAATTTTTTTTCTCTACTTTACCTTACTCTGTAACCAGAGATTAAGAAGAACAGACATATGAAATTCACAGCACAATCATATAGGTACAGAGTTCCCTACTTAAAGATATACAGTGCACACAACATTGATTTTATAAAGCAGATGCACAAGTTTAAATAAAAAATGATATGTTACTCACATCGAATTGAAGAACATAGAGCAACTGTTATTTGAAACTGCTATATTGATCTGCCTTTGAATCTGTCTTGCTTTTGTTTGAATTAAATTTAAACTTCAGTTGTATGGATTAGTTTCTGAAAGGCTGAGTTATGTTTTGAACGAACAAAGATTAAATCAGATGTATATATATATAAGAACAGTTTTTTATAAGGGAGGTGCTAACTCGTATGAGTTTATCTTTGGGTCAGATTTTTCCTTGCCTCTTTTGTTGACCAGAAAGATTTTATTTTATTTTATTTGGAGGCTGAGATGATGTTCATTTCGGCTGAGATGATATTAGTAAGTACATTTGTTTCTTATTTTGTTTACATGCATTATCTCTTCTGATGTTTTGTTCATGTAGATATTTTGGTTTGTTGTTTATAAGCTTTTGCTTATCAATTTTTTTTATTTGACTATGCAGATTTATTACTTTTGTTTGTTGGCTGATGATTTCTTTTGTGTGCTTATGTTTCCATTTTTGTAAACATGAATCATCCATTTGATTTATTTATTTGTGTAAGGATATTTTTTGTTCTTTCTTTTCTTCTTGCATACTCCTTGTTTTTATTTTTATTTCTAATCTACATATTGAATGAGTCTATTCTTAGATTTATATAAATTCTTATTTTTATTTCTTTGTTTTAAAGTTTAACTATTAAACATTTAATTCATATTAACATGCTTTATAATTTTATTTTATACTTGTTGTATTGATAAAATTTATTCCATTATAAATACATCTTCTTACTCAGTATTATATACACATTATTTTAAAGAAAATATTTTTAAATCGAACTACCCATTATTTAATTCACATAAATAATATTTTCAAACCTAAATTGTTGTTCTAAGTCATTTATTTAAATTTAAATTCAAATAAAATTTCTATATTTAAATTCAAATTCTAAAGTCAGATTCAAATTCACTCATATATACATATACATATGTATTTCAAATTCAAATTAATTCCAAAATTCGCATTAATTATTAATTTAAATTAAATTCAAAACTGAGATCGTTACAGTTATCCCTTGAAACTATGATTTGAAAGTTGTTATTGGTAGAAACCAATATGTTCATAGTGATCCCATGAAAACTGTGATTAGATAAAGTTATTAGTAGAAACCAATAGGTTCTTAGTGGTTCCATAAAAACTATGAAATCAGATAGATAGTTCGTAAGATTGGAATAGATTATTTGTCAGCCAATAAAAACTAATAAGTTAATAGTAACCCTAGAAACTGTAAACCGAGACAGATAGTCAGATAAATTGGGATTGAAAATCCAGGGCATATTGCAGTTTTGAATATCATCATATTATGTTTTGTTTTGACCATTGTGATGCAGGTGCATAGTGTATGGTAATTGTATTATGGTTAAGATACTAGTAAGGGGAAAACTCATTCTGCTTAGCAGTGTGGTCTCATTAGATATCTAGTTGATCCGGGATGGTAGGTAATTATTCACACTAGACTTTTTGTCTTTCCCCTTAATCTCTCGGGTGCTCATTTGAGTAAATCAAGAGTTTGGTTTTTCAGGTTCTATTAAGATTAAAAAGCTTTCAGAGACGTGCAGGAGGCAATCTACCTAGTAGGAGAAATATATCCATTTCCCTTGTGTTTTGATTTTGCTTTGGTGTTGTAATGGCGAGCTGTATTAAATGCATACATGTGACTCTGATCATCCAAGGGGGCATCTTCATATGTCACTATTGGAATATGCTGTGATAATTAATTTTTCTCTGAACGTGGTTTGTGAATTGAGATTATATAACTAAAGTGAAATTTTATTATGGAATAAAATGAGAAAATTTGAATTTAAGTTGGGTTTAAAATCATTTTCATATTCATGTGCTTCTGTGTTATCAATGTATCTATATTACCGTATTCGGTCATCGAACTCAATACCTATGGATGACTGCAGCATCCGTAGCGGTTAGTTTTGGGCCTCCAAATGAGGGATGTTATACTATCGACATCACAAGCCCCAATCCAAGGTTCGAATCCCTAAACTCCACCTCGAATTCGAAGAAAACCAAACCCTAGTTTAATTTGCCTAAAACCCTTAGTGTCGATCGTTCCTACAAACTGCCGCAACCTAACAGAACCCTAATATGTATATCTAGGCATTATACATTCAAACATTTAACTTTTCCTATTATTTGATTTTGTATTTACATTTTAAGAAAAAAGAGGATTTATAGTTTTCTCCTTGATATGTGAAGGACGGGAAACAGAAGAGTGAAATGATGAGAGATTGTGATGTTCTAACTTGTACAAGAATTGACTTAGTTAAAATTGAAGATTCCGACATTTCGCCGTATAGATCTTTATTTGTGCATGACCTCCGAATGGTAAAAAAATACGGTCGTGCTTAGAATAGCAATGCGATCTCAAAACAATAATAATGTACACTGGTTAACGTATTTTGAAAAATCACAAGAAGACTATCGTTTGCCGAAAGATTGTTAAACAATAATTTGAATATTTTCCAGTTTAAAAATTATGAAAAAAAATCAAATAAATTAAATGAAAAATACGTCAATAAAAATCAAGCCATAAAAACAAAATAATTTTTTTGATTATTTATTTGAACCATTTATTATTGTAAATAAATTAACAAAATGAATTCACTACTATTATTTATCAATTGAAGAAATTAAATAAGACCACTAAATCCTTTAAATAAATATTCAATGTAAAATTTAGATATTGAAATCACCATTCAAATATCTTAAGTTCACAAATTCAAATATTTTAAATAACCTCGGCAATTGAATTCAAGTTATAAACTTTTAAAAACCTATGTTACAAATATTTAGCTCAGAATCCTTTCATTTAAAATCATTACTCAATCACTAAAAGTTCCAATTCACGTATTTTAATAATCTCTAAAATTTAATTCAAGTTATTTAATTTTAAACCAAAATTATTCAATATTTAAATTAATTAAATATTCAAAATCCATGAACCAAAATTCTGGGTTCTTACATCCTTCCCTCCTTAAAAGAATTTCGTCCCTGAAATTCCTAAAATAAGAAAAACCCCTCCAAACCTGTTAATTTTTCAAATTCATTTTAGTTAAAATAGATTGTTGAATCTCTAAGTCTTCAAAGTTACGAAATATTTTGGTACCACCTCCTTTGCGCGGCTCGATGGAAAAAACTACAAATTATTACTACGGGACCAAACCAACAAATGAAAACAAAAGTCAAGTGGCTTTCCATATTTAGGGCATAAACCATCGAACCAAAACAAAATATCAACTTTTACCTATTTGTTGGGCAAGCAAACTCTACTCATGAAACGAAAGTATCAACCAGCCTTTGCTTGCAGGAACATGCATCTTACTTTCACACAATATCCAACCAAACAATTTATATCCATAAGATTTTCATTTTCTAATATCAAAAGATTATAATCATTTTAATGCTCGTACGATGTACATATACCATCCGTACGCAATATCAAATCCGACCACTCGCTCGATCACATAAATTTCATTTTCGAACTAGTATCGCTCACTCGATCACAATAATGTGGACTTCAATCTGGTTCCTTGCTTAGAAACCTCTGTTCTCCTTGCATAGCTATATACTATGATAGAAAACTTCTGAATCATATCCAAAAAAATTGTAGCAAGTCTTTGCCGTCAGGAATTGAGTGAACAGTCTTTGTTTGGACTGATGTAAATCACCTCGAAATCATGTGTCCGAATCTAGATCAAGAGCAGTTATGCGAATAAAATAATCTACGTACATCTTATGTATATATTCCAACTGGTTCTATACTAGATTCATTTTTGAACCTTGACATAAAAAATTACTTAAGTACATAAATATTTCATAACTTAAGTTTGAATAATACCCCCCCTTAATTACATCAATAGTACTACATTTAATACTAAAATCATTTATGAACCATTTCATAAAAGTTTACTCAAGTTGATAAACATCTTATAGAACACAATTTAGGTTCGTCAACACTTTAAAACTTAACTTCATATCCTTCATTTCTACTAGAATTCATTTTTTGAGTCATTTCCTAACATATTACTTAAGTTTACAAACACTTTATAAGGGCTTATCTTCACTAATAACATTTCCCTGGATTTTTATTAGTTCCAAAGAATCAATGTTTTACTTAAGAAATATTACTTAAGTCTATTAACATTCTATAACTCATGTTTATACTTGCAAAATACTCTTTTATTTCCTAAGAGTATATATACAATAGCAGATTTGTTTTAATTAACATGAATGTTCAAAAATTTAAAACTTTTTTTAAACTTCTATCTCTTCAAATTTATAAGTTATAAAACCTGTTTCTCTTGTAATTTCACAAAACACTTAACTTAAATTTCTAAGCTAAATTTGGAAGTCCCAACTGTCTACAATGATTGGAAATTCCATTTTATTTTTAATAAATGAAAATTTATCAAACAACATATCATAATAAGATGCCCCTACCAAACTACCCTACTAGATAAGATACATAAGCACATAATATCACTTAGTTGAAAATTTCAGAATTTAAACTCCTAATTTTTATTTCAAATCATTTTTCAAATAATAATAATTTACGTATCCCCTTATGTACATTGAATCATACGTATTGGAACTAAACGAACTTTGTTTCAAAACAAAACTTTTATGGTAGCAATTTGTCACTTAGAAACTCAAAAATGAACGTTGTTGATGCTGTAGTCATTATCAGAACTATTTCCCAGCGACCGAAGTGAGTTCAAGTTTCCTTTGAAATCCTCTTTTTTTAAAGCATTTCTATACATATATATATTTCATAGTAATACTACTATTATTTTTTTAGAAATTTAAAAAAACGATTTTCCAAAACACTAAGATTTAAGTTCTCAAATTCTCTGTTTAAATCCTTTCATTACTTTCACTTCTTAGACAGAACATTTCATAATTTTTATCTTTGTTTAGAAGATAACAATAACTTTTATTATAATTAAATTCAACTCAATATTATCATCGAACACCTTATAGTCAAACCGTGAAACTAAATTCACAAGGTGTTCGTAATAAATTTAACCAACAATAAAGGATCATAAACTATCCGAGTCCAAAAAATCCACAATAAATGATAATAATCAAACATTATCATTTTTAACAAACAAATACACTATATATAACTATATTAATTTTCTGAAAATTATTCTTTTATGTATAAAATATAATTTAGGTAAAATTATTACATCTACCAACTTTTCCAAAATAATACTATGTTGGTTCACCTTAATTAAGAGTTTAGAAATATATATCGATATATTTATTCCTTCTATATCGAACAGAATCCATAAACCAGCCAATCCATAAATCAGCACAATATAAATCATTTCTATAACAATAACAAATATACTCTCATACCCACGCACACATGCACACATGCGCACACACACACACACACTCAAACTCATCTAAGGTCACTGTTACTCTATCTCAAATGAGTTAACCCCACCAAAGCCTAGGTATTCTCTCAACCTAAGATCCGATACCTTGTGTAATGCCCCACTTTTTTGACCCATAAAAGTCGACACTAATACGTCCACGGTATTCACACGTCGAGCTTCCAAGTACTGGAAAGATAAATTATTGAGGGAAAGAAAGAAAAGATAGAACAGAGTTTCACGTCGTAATGAGTCATATATAATGTACAACAAATCTTTAAAAAAGTAAACTAAACTTTATTATTCATATATATCAACCGGAGTCAACTAATCAATCAACAACCTGGATAGTTATAACAATTTGTCCTCACAACTGCTGATAAATATAAACAAACAATACAGCGGAAAATAGAATGTACGTGAGTACGTCTTGGAGTCATCCGGCTCATCTCCTAAAGCTCTAAACATCTTAACTGAATCTAAAATTATGCTCGGTCAGACCCAAGCATTGTAATAAAATAACACCTAGATCAATCTGGTAAACCAGCATGCGAAACACACCTTAATTGAATTTCAATTTTATAAAAACCTTTTGAAAATCAAAGGTATCCCGTATGAACACATCGCATATAAATATGGACAAGTTTTTACCTTAAGATAACCAAAAACTTCATAGGAAATCTTCTGATATTATAATAGTTGTTTAGGGTTTAAAATAAACATTGAATATAGCTCACATTGTTACATTAATTAAATTCCAGCATAATGCACATACAACTAAGTCCGAAGGTACTTATTGAAGAAGGAGTTTCCATATAATGACAAGGTACTGGGGTACCGCTTGCAATAGTACATCCCTAGATAATGTACCGAGGGCCTTATATGGACCACCTACGAATCAGGACCGGCCTTACACCTTACTAGATAGTTCCTAATATTTTATCACCCAGTTGCTTTTGCTATCTTTTTTGTAAGCTCTCATGCACAACCAAATCCATAAATGGATATATCTAGAAAAGGTTATGATAACAACCAAATGGATGTGATCCACTTAGCCCTTAAGCATATTCCATGTTTTAGTCATTCCCGTTTGATGAGGCTTAAGGCTGCGTTTTACCTTTTTGAATAGAAAATCCACTTGAAATGCTAAAAATGCCCTCCAGGCAACAATCCAACGTTAGCATTCATCCATACAAGTTGTTGAGGATAAGAACAAACCAAAGATGCTACTTCTACTACTTCCATTTTGGAATCACCCTTAGGATTAGTAGCAAGTAGCCCTTGCACTTTAAAGAGCTCCTATTTGATTTTCTTGAAGGTATTCCAATTCGAATGCTTATGCCGGTTCGAAGTGATTTTCGAATAATATATCTGATCCTGGTCTCTCCAAACCAACAACAATAGTTTAAAATATGCCAACATTTGATGGTCGGTTGTTTAACTATCAAATAAACAAGTATTTCAACTAGAGATTTAACTCCGAAAGGAACATAACACTAGTTAAGCACAAAGCACATATTAGTCGCTTTAATTAACCATTTCGTTAATTAAAACTACTTTATAAATATTTATATCAAATTACTTTTACAAAGATATATTTCACAAACCCTCCTCTACACTTTTCCATACTTTGAAAATATTCATATACTTTTCTCAACTGCATAAGTATATTCAAAAACCATTTCATTTTAAATACTTTGGAAAGCTATCCTTACTTATTTTAACAGCATAAGTATATTTATAATCGTTAAGAAGGTTTTTCAAATCACACTTAAATTTGGGTTATAACTGTGTCATTTTGAATAGAGATAATAACAACCCAACCACTATTCCTTCGGTGTTAAGTATGGAAAAGAATATTCTGTACCACCATAATTAAGAAGGTAACTTTGGTAAAATAAAACTTCTATACATAAAATAACTCTTTTTATAAAATTCCTTTTCATAATATAAGCTAGAAATTCATGTGTAGAATTCCTTCCATAAAATATTATTTATAATTTCCTTTGTAAATATATGAAACATAATTTCAGCTTCCTTTTATAACTTTCAAAATTTATTTAATAAGTCCTTTATACATTTTTATATTATTTATAAACCCTTTTATAAAACCTTCTTTTATAAAAATATCATTTATAAACTCATTTTATAAAGTCCTAACTTATCTGCATATCCTTTATAAAACTCTAGATTATTTATAAAATTCTTTTTATATATTTTCCAAGTATAACTACAAATCCCTTCATATAACAAAAACTCTAAATATAACACCTAAAACCTAAATATAAAACAATTCCAAAATAAAATTTTAAAACTCATATAGTTTTGCTAACACGATCAATTTGTATATTTCACTAAAATTCCAAATGGAATTTATTTCTCTAATTTATCAAAATGATGACATACCCCTGTTTACAAGATATTATTTATTGAACCGTTCTTTCATTTATAAATATTTATAAATTAGACCCTTTATACAGCATTTATACATTGATTCTCAAATACTATTTCAAATATTTCTATCTCCTTTTTAAAACTTGAAATACATTTTTTGAATAAATGATAATTATTTAAAATTCTCTTTTTAAAAATACACATTTACCATTATAATAATTCCTATAAAAAACCAATACTTCTAAGATGATTATTTCAAAACACTTACTTAATTATGTGTTTGTGCGCACGCCTATATTTCCCAGATCAAATCCATTCCAAACCAAATCAAAAATTAATTGTATTCCAAAATACTAAATCAAGGCCCATAGTTACTATAGCACTTAAAAAATGCTATAACTACACTTTTTACTCTAAAAAGGTTCCATTTTCAGAATGTCGGCGTCACATTTAAAAGGGCCAAACAATCGCATTTCAGCATTTCGCAATCTATTTAACAGGAATATAGTTGAAAAAGATCAACAGGATTATAATTGGAAACTAAAAGCAACAATATTGGGAAATCCTAATTTCTCAATAAAATTCCTGTATTTCAATTTTAAATAATAATCGGTTGTAATAGCGAATATTTTATCAAACACCGAACGATTTCAACCAAACACAAATAGTAAAATTTAACCTACTATATCTTACTAATTAACCAAAAAGGTGAGTTTAATTCACCAAAGCTCCAGTTATCGCTTCCGTGTTCTGGTTCCGTCTAAAATTGAACAACATTCGATTTTGGCTTGAAATTCTATAAGCTCCGAATTCCGCCAATCTAATTCCAAAACATTGATATCGTCATTACGAATCTCACGTGGTATACCACGTTCGATTTGGACCTAATATGGACAAGTTATTCAATTTATGCTTTTAAAGTTTAAAATTATAACTAATCTTCCTAATTACAAACTAAGTTAATTACCCTCAATCAAATACATCTTCCCTAAATATTCAAATCTGCCTCAATCTCAAGTACTAAAGCCGAAACCACCATGGCCGAACTGCCCCTAACCACCGTGCTAGCAATGGTTGATGAAAACAACATCCATCACCACTAACGAACTTCTCTCCATGAGCTCTACCCCTCCTCACCTAAAATTTGCACTCGGTCTACCTCCCTATGTCATGACCTGACAGTACTCACTAAAAACCATAGACGATACGACCCAAAATCCAAGGTCGGACCAACTACAAACTCCAAGGTCGGTGCTAATTGTTAGACCCCTAATTTTGATTAACATTATTCAGGAGATTTCATTAGATAAATCAAATAGAATAATATGATGATTAGATTGATAAGGAATTGAGATTTGAATATAATTAGGGTTGAGTCGTAAACAAATAAGTACATAAGATTGTTTTATAACTTAAGCATATTGTTGAATAGAGAAAGGGTAATATAGGAATAAATAAGACTTCATAACCCTTAAGCCAGCATTCCTTCTCATTCACGGTTTCATAAAAGCAAAACAATCAAAATAAATTGCAAGCAAAGGATGGCCATTAACTACCATCTAAATCATGAAAAGCAAGTAGAGATTCGAGAAGGAAAGCTAGAAAGATTACGTAATAATTATATCCCAAAATCCATTATCCCAAAAAGGAGAATAATAGCTCAAATCATCTCATGTTTATTGTCTAATGATTATCTAGAATCGGGTTGAATTTGATGTCGAGTATGTATTGATGATATCTAAGATTTGAAATGAAGATATATTTCTCCAAATGCAATGATTTTTGGATATGACATTTAAAGGATGAATTTGGATATGTTTTCTATTTTCATAGTTTTCCTAAGCCCGAGGAACATCTTATGAATTTTTAAAGGTGGAAAACATGTTAATTTGGGTTTAATTTAATTAAGTCACTAAATAATGAATTTCGACACAAAAATCTCATATGATGAAAAGAATACCATTTTGGGATTTATGTGAATTTTTGAGATTTTTCTCAAATAAATTTTAAGAGATATGAATTAAATAATAAATATTAGTGTTTTAGTTGTTTAATTGTTAATTATGTAAATTAGTGTTTAAACATATATTTTTGGCCTTAGGAGATAATGTGCGAGAGCATAGCTGAACTTAAGTTAAAAAATCTTTAGTAACAAATCATATTTGGACAAATAAAAGAGATTGGTTGAAAGAACTTGCTTTATTCGGAAATAATTCAGTTGTAGTGATAATTACAATGATAACACTTCCCTTACATTGATGCTGCGCTTATCATCCTTTCGACGTCGTCGAGACCAAAGCACAACGCACTACTGAAATAGTATGGAGTGATTTCACGCTCGTTAAAGTTAATAGGTAGCGACATCTCTATGGTGCCGACGAGGTCTACCGTACTTATCCGTGTCATGTGTTTCTTCATCGCGCCTATACTTTCAAAGTATAGGGGAGAAGGGCCTTCGAGCTTATCAATACTTAATAGCCTCGACACGATTCATGTCGTCGCACTTCTCGTGTTGCCGAATTAGTCGTGTCGTTGCACTTTAATAGATATTGAAAGACCATGTTGCCGCTAAACAATATATCGACATGGAATATACATGTTGTTTTAACGCCAAAACAATGTTGCCTCATCGCCGAAGCAGATGGTATCGACATTGTTAAGAATCGATATCGTCATTATCGAAGAAGCGCATGATGCTGCATGTTCATGTTGTTCCAATAGAGGCGGAGAGCCTTATGTATCAATGTTGACATGATAGAATGTCGACGTTGATCATTGTAAAATGTTTCAAATGGCGACATGCCCAGTATCATTTTCATACAAACACTTGGAATTATAAAAAAGGATTTACAAATGGCATTAGACTTTGAAAATAGAAAGTGATGATTTCCATGTTTAAATTATAGGTTAAGGGTATAACTATAAATCATTAAGAAAATGATTACAAGAAATTTAATTAGGGATGTTTACGTTTTGGGTTTACTTGATCAGTTATTATCATATTCATTTTGTTTGTGACACATAAGTGCATTTGGGGGTGTTAAGGGTAGGATAACTAGATAGGTACACCCAATAGTGAATATAAATTTACTTAACTCCTGTGTGAGTAGATTTGCATCTAGGAGGTCAGGTAGAGCAAAATATAGGATATCCATAATTGATTAAGAGATTGTTGAGTTAGATAGGTTCTTTATTAGCCCATGAAAACTATGTTATGAGAAATGTTATTGGCGGGGGCCAATAGGTTCGTAGTGATCCTATGAAAAATATGCCTGGAATATGTTATTGATAGAGATCAATCAGTTCATAGTTTTCCCTTGAAAACTGTAATTTGAAATATGCTATTGGTAGAAACCAATAGGTTCATAGTGATCCCATGAAAACTATGATTGGATAAAGTTATTGGTAGAAACCAATAGGTTGTTAGCGATCCCATGAAAACTATGAAATCACACAGATGGTCCATAAGATTGGAACAGATTATTAGTTAGCCTATAAAACTAATAGGTTAATAGCAACCATAGAAACTATAAAATGAGATAAATAGTCAGATAAATTGGGAAGAAAAATCCATGGCATATTGTAGTTTTGAATATCATCATATTATTTTATGTTTTGACTATTGTGGATGCAAGTGCATAGTATATGGTTATTGTATTATAGTTAAGATACCATTGAGGGGAAAACCCGTTCCGCTCAGCGGCATGGTCTCCCTAGATATGTAGTTGGTCCGAGATGGTAGGTTATTATTCACAGTAGAATTTTTATCTGACCCGAAGTTTTTGTCTTTCCCCTTAAATCCTCATGTGCTCATTTGAGTAGACTGAGAATAAGGATTTTTCATGTTCTCTTTAGACGAATAAGCTTCCGGAGACGTGCATGAGGCAATCTAGTTAGTAGGAGCTATATATCTATTTCCCCCCTGTGTTTTGATTTATCTTTTATGTAGTAATGGCAAGTTGTATTAAACGCCAGATATTTGACTCTGATCATTCATGGAAGAATCTTTATCGCTCTTGGAATATGTTGTAATAGTTATATTTTCTCTGATTGTGGTTAGCAAATTGAGATTATGTAATGAAACTGAAATCTTATTTTGGAATGAAATGATAAAATTTGAATTTAAATTGTGTTTAAATTTTTTGTCATATTATGTGCTTTTGTGTTATCAGTGTATCTAACATTAACGCATTCGATCATTGAAAATTAATAACTATTGATGACTGCAACATCTATATCGGTTAGTTTCAGACATCCAAATGGGGATGTTACACTAATCGACTTCACAAGCCCCAATCCAAGATTAGAACCCCCAAACTCCATATCGAATTCAAAGAAAACCAAACCCTAGATTAATTTTTCTAAAACCCTTATAGTCGATCAATCATTTAAACACCACAAGCTCAAAGAAGCCACTAATATGCAGATCTAGACATTATGCATTCAAACATTTAAACGTTTCCTTTATTTGATTTTTCTTTGATTTTGTTTTAAAAAAATGAGGATTTATGGTTTTCTCTATGATATATGAAGGATGGGAAATTGAAGAGTAAAATAGTTAGAGATTATAATGTACTGACTTGTACAAGAGTTGACTTTAGATTAAATTAAAGATTTTGGCATTTCATCGTACATATATTTATTTGTGTATGACCTTCGAACGATAAAACAAAAATACATCGCACGTAGAACAGGGATGCAACCTCAAAACAATAATAATGTACACTAGTTAATGTATTCTGAAAAATCACAAAAATACTATCATTTGCCAAAAAAATCGTCGAACGATAATTTGAATATTATCCAACTTAAAAATTATGGAAAAATCAAATAAATTAAATTAAAAATACGTCAATAAAAGTCGAGCCATAAAAACAAAATAATTTTTTTGATTATTTATTAGAACCATTTACTGTAAATAAATTAAAAAAATGAATTCACCGTTATTATTTATCAATTGAAGAAGTTAAATAAGACCATTAAATCATTTAAATAAATTTTCAATTTAAAATCCAAATATTTAAACCACTATTCAAATATTTTAAGTTCACAAATTCAAATATTTTAAATAACCTCTATAATTGAATTCAAGCTATAAACTTTTAGAAACCCATTTTATAAATATTTAGCTCAGAATCCTGCCATTTAAAGTCACCACTCAATTATTAAAAATTTTAATTCGCATATTCTAACAATTTCTATAATTTAATTCAATTTAGTTAACACTGAACCCAAATTATTCAATATTTTAAATTAATTAAATATTCAAACTACATGGACCAAAATTTTGGATTGTTACATTCTTTCTCCTTAAAAGAATTTCGTCCCTGAAATACCTAAAGTAAGAAAAACGCCTTCAAACCTATTAACTTTAAAAAAATAATTTTAGTTGAAATAGATTATTAAATCTCTAAGCATTTAAAATTAATGAAAGTTTCGACAACACCTCCTTTACGCGGCTTGATCAGTAAAACTACAAATCGCCATTACGGGCCCAAACTAACAACGAAAACGAGGGCCAAGTGACCTTCCATATTTGGAGCATAAAACCATCCAACTAAAACAAAATATAAGCATGTACCTATTTGTTAGGCAACCAAATTCTATCATAAAACCAAAAGCATCAACTAGCCTTTGCTTCCATGAACCTGCATCTTACTTTCACATAATATCAGAACCAAATAATTTATATCCACACAATTTTCATTTTCTAATTCAAAAGCTTCTAATCATGTCAAAGCCCATACGATGTACATATACCATCCGTATGCAATATCAAATCCGATAGCTTGATCCATCATACAAATTTCATTTTTGAATTAATATCGCTCACCCAACCAATATAGCGCGTACTTCAATCCGGTTCCTTAATTAGAAACCTCCATTACCGTTGCATGGACATATACTATGATAGAAAACATTAGAATCAAATCCATAAAATCTATAACAAGTGTTCGCCATCTAGAATAGAGTGAAAAATCTTTGTTCGAACCGATATAAATCACCTCAAAATCATGTGCCCGAATCGAGATCAACAACATCATGCGAATAAAATGATCTACATACATCCTACGTATACACTCCAATTGGTTTTTCTTTGTTTTACCAGTTTCCTTACATTGCAAAGCCTTATTTAGTCTTTATTTAACAACACTCCATTCCATACTTGATTCATTTTTGAACTATGACACAAAACATTACTTAAGTATATAAATATTTCATAACTTAAATTTGTATAATACCTAACCCTTAATTACACCAATAGTATTATATTAATACTAAAATCATTTATGAACCATTTCATAAAATTTTGCTCAAGTTTATAAACATCATATAAAACACAAATTAGGTTTATCAACAATTTAAAACTTAAGTTCAAATCCACAATTAATACTAGAATTCCTTTTTTGAGTCATTTCCAAACATATTACTTTAAGCTTACAAACAATTTATGAGGACTTATCTTCATTAATAAAACATTTCCTAGGATTTTTATTACTTCCAAGAATCAATATTTTACTTAAGAAATATTACTTAAGTCTATTAACATTCTATAACTCAAGTTTATATTTGCAAAATACTCTTTTATTTTGTAAGAGTGTGTGTGTATAATAATAGTTTTGTTTTACTTAACATGAATGTTCAACAAATTTAAAAGTTGTTTTTAAATTTCTATCTCTTCAAATTTATAAGTTGCAAAATTTATTTCTCTTATAATTTCACAAAACACTTAAATTTCTAAACCAAATTTGGAAGTCCCGACTGTCCACAATCATCGAAAATTCCATTTCATTTTAAACAAATGAAATTTTATCAAACAATATATCATAATGAGATTCTCCAATCAAACTACTCTAAAAAGGTTCAATTTTACAATGTCGGTGTCACATTCAAAACGACCAAACATTAACATTTCAGCATTTAACAATCGATTTAATTGGAATACAACTGAAATAATTCAGCAAGAGTATAACTGGAAATAAAAAAATAACAATATCGAGAAATTCGGATTCTGTATTTCATTTTTAAATAACAATCGCTTATAAAAGAAAATATTTAACCAAACAGCTAATAATTTCAACCAAACACAAACAATAAAATTTAATCTACTATATCTTACTGATTAACTAAAAAGGTGAGTTTATCTTAATAAAGTTCCAGCTATCGCTTCCACATTCTGGTTACATCTAAAATCGAACAGCGTAGCTTGAAATTCTATAAGCTTCAAACTCCAACAATCCAATTCCATAACGTAAATATCATCGCTATGGATATAAAGCGATAGACCGCATTCAATTTGGACTTAATATGAACAAGTTATTCAATTTACAGTTTCAAAGTTAAAATTATAATTAGTCTTTCTAATTACAAACTAAGTTAATTATACTCAAGCAAATACATATTCTCCAAATATTCAAATCTCCCTCCATCTCAAAGTCCTAAACCTGAACCCACCATGGCCGAACTGCTCCTAACTATCGTGCTAGCCATGCTTGATGAAAACAATATATGTCATCACCAACAGACTCCTCTCCATAAGCTCTAGCCCTTCATCACCCAACTTTGCACTCGGCCTACCTTCCCATGTCACGACTTGACATATACCCACTGAAAACCCTAGGACGCAGCCCAAAATCCAGGGTCGGACGACCTAAAAACTCCAAGACCCATGTAAATAGTAATACCCCTAATTTTGATTAACATTATTTAGAAGATCTAACTAGATAAATTAAAGCGAATAATGTAATGATTGGATTGATAAGAAAATTAAGATTTAAACATAAAGGTCGAGCCTTATCCAAATAAATACATAAGATGAAAGTGACTGTTCTATAGGATCAAGTAATATGGAATATAATAACTAACTAGTGCGGAAAATAATAATGGCAGTAAAATGTCACCAGGAATTTTAATACTAGTTAGATCTCCCGTTCTACTTCCAGTTCTAGACTCCTTCTGAAATTAATGCTAGCAACCCTCACTTAACCTGGAGGAACATGTATTACACCGCGTGAGCAACCAAACAAGACTTGACTACCTAAGCAGTAGAATAGGACTTGACCACCTGAGCAACATACCATGATTTTATTAAAAGCTAGATTGTCTAGACTTTGTGTGTTTTGGATAACACAGATTTGTCACTTATAGTACACCCTTCCTATAATCTTTTGCTCAAGAGTAATGTATATGAATGTGTGTATATGAAGAATAGGAAGATCAGATTTGCTTAATGAATACGGAAGCGAAATTATAAGCAATGATTGTATAAAGTTTTGTAAGCAATAGAAACAAGAATGCTATGACGTTAGATCAAGAGAGATGAAAGAATTTTGTGAATAGATCATTGAAACTTTTGTGCTTTCATAGTATATGATGAGTTACAATTGTTGGGAAAAGATCTCTATGAAAAGCTAATAGTTGCAACTCTTCAGAAAGAAGATAACTTTTGGATCAATGGAAGTGTCCATTCAAAAATGTGACTATTGCAGGATTCAGTCGACTAAACTTGCTTGGTCAGTCGACTGAATTCAAAAGATGCACAAAATTCATGCACAGACTCAGTCGACTGACCAGGTGTGTTCAGTCGACCGGTCCATGTAATATATAAATTTTTTTACATTGACTCCATCGACTAGTACCACTTGATCAGTCGACTGAGTACTATTTTTTAGTGCAATGAAATATATGTATGTATATTTGAATTTAAAATGAATGCAAGTTTTAATTGAATTTTTCAGTGATGAATCTTAAGGAAAGATTTTAACAAAGCACTAACTAGACTCTATATATGTACTTATTGACTCTTGTTAGAATTTATAACTATACGAACCATATATTGAGTCGATGAGTCCAGGTATTGTCGTACTTGTAGATTAGTGAATTGTTGTGTCTTGTCAGCAATCAAAACCTATGATCCAACATTCTCCCCCTTTTATGACAACTTCATTTTCTACGAACGAATCTCTGATAAGCTTTGTTAATCTCCCCCCTGAATATATTCCTGCAACTATACTATAGTTTTCTCCCTCTGAATTTATGCTATATATTTCTGGAAATAATTAATCTTTTCTCCCCTTTTGTCATCAACAAAAAGGAGAGGTCTCAAAGTAGAGAATATGAACAGTGACAGTAACACATAATCATAGAACAAAGATACATATGAAACATATACTCAAAACACAAGAATACATAACTACAGAGAACTACATAACCACAGAAATAGTTAATCACATAACCACAAAAACACAGAGTTTAAAAAATGACATAGTTAGTCTAGAGAAACTACCACTTAAACAAAAAACACATAGAAAATGTTTTGAAATAAAATAACACATAAGTTCATTTAAGATAAATGAATTGGATTGATGAAAAGAAATAACCTTACTCATCACCGTTGCTTCCTTCATTTGAGCTTTCTCCTTCTTCATCGCCTTCCATCTCCTCATCGCTAGATTTGTCACCAACTTCTTCTCCTCCTTCTTCTTCTTATTCCTTATTTGAAGTCGACCACGTGAAGTGCTCAGCATGTCGTTTCCCATGTGAAGTAGGCACGTGAATGGAAGTTGAAGAAAGTTGAGAGCAAGTTATCGCTTCCCACATATTGTTGAGAAAATCCTTTATATGGTTGAGCTTCTTATTGACCTTGGTGACAGATTTTTCAACTCGAGATATATTTGATTCCACTCGATAAAGTCATTGATGAAGAAGTTATTGGTTTCAAGAAATGATAGATATGGCTTTGATGCCGAGCTTGAGGATCAACTTCTTGAATCTCGATGACTCCTCTTTTACATGGAGGAGGTTGAGATGAGGTAGAAGCTTGAACATGAGTTGTATGTTAGTGAGAGGATGGTTGAGCTTGGTCGGAGGATTGGTTTTCAAGCCAATGCTCATATATTATATAAAGATGGAATGGTCAAGATATTGTTTCAGAAGATTCATTAAGCTAAGTGTCTTGGTGTTTAATGAGCCAATGGTTGAGCATTCTGAGTCCGAAAAAGGAACGTCACAGTGCTTGAGAATACACATAATATATGCGCCATAGTGAATCGTTCTCATGCGACTTTGGTTGAATGTTTGAAATTCATCCAAGATGACTTTAGCCCAATTCATTGGACGACCTTCCTAAATAGCATATAAAGATTGAAAGTCCCTCTTATAAACTTTCTTGTAACTTCCGATCCTAAGGTTGATGGTATGTGTAACATACCAAAATTTATCAATTTAAATTGGGTAATTGTTGAACTTGTGTAATAAAATTTGAAAAGTTTCAAAATAAATAAATAAATAAGTAAATGATGATATAAATGAATAAGGATTTCAAATTTCTTTTAAGTTTAAAATTTTGAAATATTAAAAGTTTTTAAAAACATTTGAATTTAAGTTTTATTCATATATGTAAATATATATATGTATGTGTGCATACATGGGTAGATTTGAATATTGAATTTGATTTATTTTTAATTTGAATTTAAATTTTAAAATAAATGTTTTTAGTAAAATAATTTGTAGAGAATTATTTAATATGTATTTTTTTTAAAAGTTCAAAACCATTCTCTTTTTAATAATATGCATTTATATAAAGTTAATATTTGTTAATGGGAAAATGTATATATAAATACAATTTAAATAATGCAAATTATTAGGTTAATAAAATAAGATTTTTTTATTACAAGTGTTAAAGTTAACAAGGACTATGGTGACAAATGTAATTCAAAGGAAGAAAGGAATTACAAGTATCATTTGTATTATTTCTTTTACTTAAGAAAGTTATAGAGGAATAAAATAAGATTTTACAAGTCATATATCTTCTTTCTTTTCATTTCAAAAGAAAATTCTGTTAAATCTTCACATCAGAAAAAGAAGAAGAAATCATCAAAAAAACAAACACAATTCCTCAACAATTGAAACCAGAAAAAGATTTCCAGGAAATTCTGTTAAATCTGTAACAACCTTCCTAATATCTCAAGCCAAAGGAAGGATAATTCCAATCTTTAACCAACATTACAGAATCGAGCAAGAGTTTCAAAGATTTAGAAAGTTTAGGAATCAATTTAAAAGATAAAAAAAATCAGCAAACCCAAAGCTTAAAAAGTGCAGGCCACAAATTTCTTCCCCTGTTCAGAGAAAAAAGTACGGTAAGTAATTTAAATTTTAAATTGTTAAAGGATTAAGTAAGTAATTACATCAGAAATTTAAACAAGTCCATACCAATTTGTTGCAGCTATCAATTTCAAATCAAGCTAAGAAGAAAGAAAAAGGGAAAAATTCCAGGTATTGATTTTCAGAAAAAAAAAACTGTCTCTGCTAAAAAAAAGTGAGTAAACTTTTCCAGAAACTTGATTATTATCTGATTGATAGAATACGTGATGTATGCAAGTTGAATATGGTTTGCATGCAACAAAAATTTGTGAATGAATTGTGCATTTCCCTGCGCATATTGACAACCCTGTTCTAGTTACAGGTTTTCTTTTTTTTATGAAACCTGTCAAGAATCCAAGTTCTTTGATTCTAGTTGTGTAAGACTTTAAGTATCAGAGAAAAAAATGTGTTAAATTCATTTAAATTGAAAGTTTAAACATTTAAAAAGATATTACTCAGGATTTAGAACCTGGAACAAAAGGAAAACACAGTGACAATGTAAAATATGTCTAAATTTAAACTTCGTAAATTTAAATTTCAAATATACTATCTGGAAGCTTATCAAAAATAATGATTTTTGAAAGTCAAATCAAAATTTTAAGCAAGTATTCATTTAGTAAAGTAATGATGATCATATTCGATTTTCTGGGCAAATTCTGATGATTAGCAACATAGTTCATCGGGCAATCTTGGGTAAAGCTTGCTGGGGGGTAGGGAAGCTTGAGAAAAATGCTCAGGGATTTTTTTAAATCATTGTGGAATGAAGACGAGATCAAATTAGGGTTTTACCCCTTGTTTCTGCATCGATCAGTAATTGGCAAAAATTGTTGTCTTGGGTGCATCGGACTAGGTGAGACCGGGTGATGGAGAGGCATGGGAAGCTCGTGACGGAGTTACGCTGCCTCTGGTGATCTTTGGCGTCGGTGTGAAGCAAATTTTCCAATGGCGTTCTGATGGGTTTGGGAACGAAGGACCCAGATTTCTCGTTTTCGAATTTTCTTCAAAATTCTGGTTACTGGAGTTTTAGGAATCCACGATGACTCGTGGGTGGCCGCAGCACCCACCAGCGACGGCGAAGGCGGCCGTGCACGTGTACGTGCTCATTTGCGTGTCAGTTGAGAACATTGGGGAAGACAGGGGAGAACTCGAAGCAATACACGAGGGAAATGGGTGGAAACTCGAAGGTGTGCTCATGTCAAATAAGCATGGTATCAGGTTGGTTTTTATATCTAACAAAATTTTGAAAAAAAAATGTCACACGGTTTAAATTTTGAAAGTCTCGAAGCAAGCAGGAGGAAATTCCGGGGATGATTCGAAGTGGTTATCGTGAATTCTCGGGTTTCTTTTGTTTGACTCGGGTCTGTAATGGTAAAGCTACAGTTTTTAAGAAAATTTGTTTCTAGGGTTTCAAAGTTTATATTAAGTTGAAAATGAACCAGATTTAAGTTTGGAAAGTATTTCCTGG
This sequence comes from Allium cepa, assembly GCA_030765085.1. Classification (NCBI taxonomy): domain Eukaryota; kingdom Viridiplantae; phylum Streptophyta; class Magnoliopsida; order Asparagales; family Amaryllidaceae; genus Allium; species Allium cepa. Next base: position 907,965,120 of record CM060937.1, read on the forward strand.
TTTAAAATTTTAACTAATAAAAGTAAATGTTTTAACTAAGTTTAATAAAGAAATTTAATCAAGTTCAAATGTATTAAGTTTAAAGATATATTTAAATTAAGTTTCAAAAGGGATGAGATTTTGATTAAATTTATTAAAGAAGATTGATCAAGTCTTCCCAATATTTTAAAATACTAAAAATATAATGTTCAACTCATTTTGTTTTATATAAATTATATCTTCCTCATTATAAAATTGATTACTAAATGTTTTCTAATAAATTTTATGATGTAATTAAACTTAACTTGATTAAATGTATTTATCTTTAATAAATTGGGGTTATGATTAATTAAGATAATTAATTTGGGAAGTTAATTAAAAGAATCATTTAATGAAACTAATTATGTGATTAATCGGTTTAAATCTCACGATCGATTCATCTTAGTTGTATACGATTGATAACTATTGTATATTGATTGACATCCATGATTGTAACTGTGATGATATGTGATATGAATTGCTTTATGCCAAATTATGGTATCTGTGATGAATATACTTCTGTATGAATGTGAAAACCCTTTGGCTGTAAAACGGCACTTGAATTTCGATGCGACAAGGAGTCGGATTTCAGTTGGTTATCTGAAACCCATATCGAACCTGTGAATCTTTGTGAATGACATATCCACATGTTTTAAAATTGACGCTCACTATTCGGATTAGCCGGGAGAGGACCTTTGTGTCATATAACCCATTCCGAATATGTGATATGACGAAATAGATAGCAACTGAAGACCGGTGGTGAAGACCGGACGTCTTCGAAAACGATAGGATAACCTATCAAATGACTCTACACTGAGTTGCTCCGATATAGAGATCTCCATATGTGATGGGGAGCCCGATCGGGCTTGTGGATGCCCGGATTTGCAAGGGCTTCTTCCTTTATTGGACAAAGTGCCTTCGGTTCTGTTCAAACCTGGAACAGACTTGTATGGATTGTATGTCTGACATTACAAACTGAGATATAAAGTTGATTTCTTTCAAATACATATCTGTTGGTGGTGGAGAATTTATTCTCTTAGCTTAACACCCTTCTCTGAGACGTGCGAGCTCAGAGGTTATGTAGTTGAAGGTTATTAGTGATATACTCCCAATTCGGTAGTGTGGCATGCTGAGTGCTGCTGATCATTTGTTGATCGAAGCATGGCTTTTTGAAAAAGCATAGCTTTGTGGACGAGACTTCGTTGAACCTCACAACCCGGTTATGGTCGAAACATGAATCGTGGCAGCAAGGTTATTTTGGGGTAGCGCCCCCTGAGGGCATGTCCATTTCCTTCTGGATTATAAGTGGTATCATGGTATGGACCCCAGATACTTATTTTGTGGTTGCTGCAGACTTATTGTTTTGTGGTTGTCGGTTGAGAAGCGCCTCGGATAAAGGTTGGTAACGACCGGGAGGTCGCATACTCGTATCAGTTATTACCTAGTTACAAAGGTAACTGTTAGGAACTGAGTTGATGATGTTTTGATGACAACAACCTTATATAGTTATTATACTTTACTTTATAAAATATATACTAACATTTCTATATATATATATATATATATATATAGGAAGTATATGCAGGTATTATAGAAGACTGATCAGTATAAAGACTCAAGCATCAAGATGAAGATTAGAGATTCAAGATTCAAGATTCAAGACTCTAGAGAATCAAGATTTCAAGATCTCAAGATAAGTGTCTAGTATTTTGTTAAAACTTCATAATAGCACTCTCATCTTTCTTCCAATTTCCTTTTGGGATGGAACCCAATTTCTATCGAAACCAGTGGCTTACAAACCCACGACAAGTAGCTTACAAACCTATGACAAGTGGCTTATAAACCCACGAAAATCAAAATTATTTAAACTACTTTGTACAAGTTCTCGAGTCCTATGGAGGAGCTATGTAGGAAGGTTCTTGCAATCTCAGTTTGAATAGATTTTTCAAAATGTTTTTAAATCTATTTTTCAAAATGTTTTAGCTTTCAAAATCATGTTTTGAATTTTTTTTTCAAACTTTGTTTTAGCCTTGAAATATTCCTCCATTCTGATTTTAAAAACTTCTATTTTTAAAACATCAAAACATATTCTGATTTTAAATATTACTTATATAATTGACGGTCTATATCAATTATATATATATATATTTAAAATAATGTTTTATATTCATTCTCTATCTCCAAATATTGTTTAAACACTTTATTTTGCTTCAGAGAAGTTTCAACTTGTTTTAAATTCAAATGCTTTTACAAAACAACATCTCTATAATTTTGAACTGAGGGATGTCGACATATGGAGATACCTCTTGTCGACATGGTGACAGTCAAAATTCAAATTTCAAAAGAAGTGTCCATTCGTTCAAAAACCTTTCGCCAATGGTTATGACTGTTGTGCATCTATATAAAGGCTTCCAAAACGAATTTTTTAACAACTACTTTCTTATTTTCTTCACTCTTTCTTCTCCACCATTCCATATCCATAAAACTTCATATTTTCAAGATCGTGCCATCATTCTGCCAAACTCTCAATAGGAAATCATTTAGATACTCTCTCTATTTGATTCTCCATCATTCTACTAAAGATCAAAGTGCTATTCAGAGTTATAGGATCAATTTGTATTCAAAAAGTCCATAGAGTCTATCCATTCAAAAGGATTGGTATTAGAAAGTATTAGGGTTTTCTTGTGTCCCGTAAATCAAGAGAGTTTACCCCAAACTCGGAGATAGGAGGGTTCCTCAAGGCCTTAGAAATTGAGGGTTGTAATTTGGATATTGGCTTATAAAAATCTGTACAAGGATATTGCCTTGGTGCAGGACTGGATGTAGGAGGATTCCGAACCAGTATAAAATCCGGTGTGTTCTTTCATTTTACTTGCTTTACTTTACTATTTGCATTTGTTATGTGTTCTGTGATCATTCTGTGTTAGAATTCTGTTTAGATTTGTGTTGAAAGTTTTAATTTAGTCATATAGTTCATATATTCTTTAAAACACTATTCACCCCCCTCTAGTGTTATTTCTGCCTTAAAATGCTTAATCCGCATCCCCAACAATTGGTATCAGAGCATTGGTTTTCATTGTTTTCATAATCTGAAATTTTGAAAAGTTTTAATGGCACAGCACACTAGTAATGTCACTCCTGTCACTACTACGTCTGTCAACACAAGTACTTACACTAGTTCATTTGTAGAAGGTCAGTCTACTGTCAGACCACCACTTTCTAATGGCAGTAATTATGCATATTGGGCATGTAGGATGAAAATTTATTTACAATCCATAAGTTTAGATACTTGGAATATAACACAAATTGAATATGTTGAACCAACTACAAATTTTGCCCAATGGACTACTGAGCAAAAGACAATTGCACAAAACAATTCTAAGGCTATGAATATACTATTTTGTTCACTAGATAGGAATGAGTTTAATAGAGTCTCTGTTTGTAAGTCTGCATTTGAAATTTGGAAAACTTTGCAAGTAACTCATGAAGGAACAAGCAAAGTTAAATAGACTAAAATTTCCATGTTAACTAACCACTTTCAATTGTTTAAAATGCATGAAAATGAGTCTATTTCCGACATGTATTGTCGATTTCAAGACATTGTACACTCATTGATTGCTTTAGGAAAGGGTTTCTCAGAAGAAGATCAAGTCAGAAAAATACTCAATTCACTCACTCCAGAATGGGATCAAAAGACGCTTACTATTGAAGAGGCAAATGATGTTAGTCAAATGAAGATCGAAGAGTTAATCGGTAATCTAATGTCTTATGAAGTTCAACTACAAGGGAGAAAAGAATCTAAGGCAACGGAAAAGAAATCGATCGCATTCAAAGCAACAACTGGAGATTCAGAACAAGAGAGTGATGAAGAAATTGCTTTCATGACCAGAAATTTCAGGAAATTTCTGAAGTATAGAAATATGAATAACTTTAAAAGAAATGATCAAAAAATTCCAGAAATACTTCGGAGAACTACAACAACAACAATAATGGTGATAGATGCTATAACTATAACAAAACAGGGCACTACAAGATGGATTGTCTATATCCAGACAAACAGACATTTCAATCAAACAACGAGCAACCAAAGAAAAGAAAGAAGGCATATGCAGCAACTCTTGACGATTCAGATTCATCCAGTGATGACGAGAAGAAAACTGATAATTCAAATCTGTGCTTCATGGCTATTCTCGAATCAGAAGACGATCGGAGTTTGGATCTAAAAATAGGCACACATTTATTTTAATTTTATTGGATGCTTGCTTGCTTTGATTTTGTTTGCAATTTCTTGAATTTTTAAATTCAAAATCACCCTTTGAAATTTGAATTTTTAAATTCAAAATAATATTATTTTAATAATATTTTAAATATTTTAAATATTAAAATATTTTAATATTATTATATTTAATATTATTACTGGAATTAAATATAGATATAGAATATAGATTAGTTTTCTTAGGATTTTAGGAATTTATTAGATTTTAGAAAAAGACACCTCTTTTCAAATTCAACAGGCACATGTCGACATGCCATGATACCCCATGTCAACATGCCTCTCAGAAATTTGATTTCAAAATTTGAGTTCAAACTTTTGAATTTCCCTCCGCCTTTTCACTTACTTCAAAATTCTGAAAAGATACCTCTTGACCAGAGAAAATGACTTTAGAGAATCTATTTAATATACTTCTCTTATCCTCTCTTTTCACTTTATTCTCATAATTCAAACCTTCTTCATTATCTTCTACTCCTCTCAAATACTTATCAATGGCTTCCTCAAGTAACCCATCAACTATGAGGCTGCCCAAATCCATCAAAAATGATCTTTTCAATGACCCGGAGGCTATCAAAGCTTACATAAGCTATGTAAACTATGGTAAAGTCAATACGGGAAAATTTGCCATTTTTGATGATTTTTCTTCTTATGAAATCAATCAACTTTTTGAAGAAAACTCCATTCTTAGCTTGATTGATAACGAGCAAAATAATTTCGTTTGTTATCCAAACCTTGTCAAAATGTTTTATGCAAACCTAAACCATGAATTTTATAATGGAATGAAGATCAAATTTGGAGTATTGTTAAAGGAACACTTATTGTTTTGGATTTCGATATTTTGGGTTGCAAATCTACCGATATGAACCTCTCGGAATTTCAAATCAATGAAACCGATCGAGAGACTTTTCATCACATTTTTGAAAGCGATAACCACATTGATTTTAAGAATCGCTTTTTTCGTCCAAAAGCAAGAATTGTCAACCTTCTTATTCAACACATAATTATTCCTAGGTCGGGAAACTACAATAATCCCACCTCAAAAGTGTGTAAAGCTCTTTTTGCTATTTTTGGAAAATATGATATTAATTGGGCACAAACTATTTTGGATGAGTTAAGACCGAAAAATTTTAATATGGGAGAAAACACTCTTTATCATGGAATTTACCTTACTCGGATTTTCAATTATTTTGGTGTGGATGTTAAAAAGGAAGAGTTTATAAGTAGAAAAGTGTTCAATCATGGGAACATTTCTCTTATGAAGATCCCACTTATGTTTCAACCATATGAAACACTTGCCGAAAAGGAAGAGAGACTTGCTCATGAAGAGATGGAAGAAGAGGAAGAAGAAGAGGAAGAAGAAGGGGAAGGAATGGAAATTGAAGAAGAAGAGGAAGATGAAGATACCTCTTTGGAAAGTATAGAATATCCACATACACCCGCCAATCCATCCAACAAAACATTACTCAAGAATCAAAAGATACTTGCTCAAAACCAAAAGGTTCTTAAGAGATCTATTAGCAAGAAAATGGATAAAATCTCCACCAAGATCAACAAGTTCTTTGGGAAGATAGGTAGGAAACTTAGCTTGTCTTCATCATCATCTTCATCAAACTAATCCTAGCCATTATCTCTCTAGCTATCGTTTATCTATCTTTGTATTTTCTACTTTTTTAGTTAAGATTATGTAATGTTAACTAATATTGGTAATGCTATCTTATTCTCTGTTTTCCAGCTTTATATATCTCTGATAGTTATTTATTTTAAGTTTATATAGGTCCACTAGTATAAAAATAAACTTAAAAATAAAAAATAACTCAACTTGGTCATTCTTTCTAGACCATGTCGACATACCCCATCCCCCCATGTCGACATATAACAGTCAGAAAGTAGTTACAATATCTAACTTCAAATTCTTGTAACTACCAAGTGACAATTCATTTTGAGCGGCCAATAACTCCTATAAATACTTATTTTTTCCAGAAAAACTTCTCAACCTCCATTTCTATTCATCTCCTCTCATACTTCAACTTATTTCTTAAATTATGGCTTCTCCAATTAAGAATTTAAGTGAAAATCTTGAAGAAACTCTTACTTCTTTCAAGAATATTCTTTCTTTTATACTTAGAAATCAAAGGCACTTGGAATTAAGCCAAATGCAGATGATCAAAGAGCAAGAGAAACACTTCGACGCACTTCGTTGGATGATCTCAAGCCTTAGCAAAGACGAACCCGAAGCAAATCCACCAGTCACTCTCGACAAAGATAATCGGGATGTTATCAAAACTGATCCTATCTTTGGAGAAGATGGATGGGTGGAAGTCCCAAGGAATGTCTGATCATTATGTATGTTTGTTTGTTTGTTTGATTTGATTTAGATTTGATTAGGATTTGATTGAATTGTTTACTAAAGTTTGATTTGGATTTGGTTTGTATATAACTTCATATACTATACATGATTGGTTTGCTATGTATGATATTGATTTGATTGTCAAGTTACACTTATATATATGCACACACACTTGATCACTTACACGTTCACTTTACACTTTTATTCTATATATACTTTAGAACAGGTAAATCTTTTATTCCTTTTTGTTGATGACAAAGAGGGAGAAAGTTATAAAAATATATGTGCTTGGTGTAAGGGGGAGTCATGGAATAAAGGGGAGTTGTAGTTTTAAGAAGAAGTCACGGAGTAAGGGGGAGTTATGGGGAGTTATGGTATGGTAAGAATATTTTATAAATAAAGGTTGTCCTCATCAAAAAGGGGGAGATTGTTAGGAACTGAGTTGATGATGTTTTGATGACAACAACCTTATATAGTTATTATACTTTACTTTATAAAATATATACTAACATTTCTATATATATATATAGGAAGTATATGCAGGTATTATCGAAGACTGATCAGTATAAAGACTCAAGCATCAAGATGAAGATTAGAGATTCAAGATTCAAGACTCTAGAGAATCAAGATTTCAAGATCTCAAGATAAGTGTCTAGTATTTTGTTAAAACTTCATAATAGCACTCTCATCTTTCTTCCAATTTTCTTTTGGGATGGAACCCAATTTCTATCGAAACCAGTGGCTTACAAACCCACGACAAGTAGCTTACAAACCTACGACAAGTGGCTTACAAACCCACGAAAATCAAAATCATTTAAACTACTTTGTACAAGTTCTCGAAGTCCTATGGAGGAGCTCTGTAGGAAGGTTCTTGCAATTTCAGTTTGAATAGATTTTTCAAAATGTTTTTAAATCTGTTTTTCAAAATGTTTTATCTTTCAAAATCATGTTTTCAAAAAAAATTTCAAACTTTGTTTTAGCCTTGAATATTCCTCCATTCTGATTTTAAAAACTTCTATTTTTAAAACATCAAAACTTATTCTGATTTAAAATATTACTTATATAATTGACGGTCTATATCAATTATATATATATATTTAAAATAATGTTTTATATTCATTCTCTATCTCAAAATATTGTTTAAACACTTTATTTTGCTTCAGAGAAGTTTCAACTTGTTTTAAATTCAAATGCTTTTACAAAACAACATCTCTACAATTTTGAACCGAGGGATGTCGACATATGGGGATACCCCATGTTGACATGGTGACAGTTGGATTCAAAATTCAAATTTCAAAAGAAGTGTCCATTCGTTCAAAAACCTTTCGCCAATGGTTATGACTGTTGTGCATCTATATAAAGGCTTCCAAAACGAATTTTTTAACAACTACTTTCTTATTTTCTTCACTCTTTCTTCTCCACCATTCCATGTCCATAAAACTTCATATTTTCAAGATCGTGCCATCATTCTGCCAAACTCTCAATAGGAAATCATTTAGATACTCTCTCTATTTGATTCTCCATCATTCTACTAAAGATCAAAGTGCTATTCAGAGTTATAGGATCAATTTGTATTCAAAAAGTCCATAGAGTCTATCCATTCAAAAGGATTGGTATTAGAAAGTATTAGGGTGATCTTGTGTCCCGTAAATCAAGAGAGTTTACCCCAGACTCGGAGATAGGAGGGTTCCTCAAGGCCTTAGAAATTGAGGGTTGTAATTTGGATATTGGCTTATAAAAATCTGTACAAGGATATTGCCTTGGTGCAGGACTGGATGTAGGAGGATTCCGAACCAGTATAAAATCCGGTGTGTTCTTTCTTTTTACTTGCTTTACTTTACTATTTGCATTTGTTATGTGTTCTGTGATCATTCTGTGTTAGAATTCTGTTTAGATTTGTGTTGAAAGTTTTAATTTAGTCATATAGTTCATATATTCTTTAAAACACTATTCACCCCCCCTCTAGTGTTATTTCTGCCTTAAGATCCTTAATCCGCATCCCCAACAGTAACCCAGCCTTGTGTAGCAGAGATCCGGTTAGGGTCCGGGGATGTCCCTTCAGAGGCATTCCATTTTATTTTTAGAAAGTTCCTTTGCCCGACCATTTGTTGGAAATCCAATCATCCAATACGAGCTCTTTACGGTTTTAGTTGTATAACCTGCCATTTAACATGGTAGCTATAGTAGGCATACTATAATGGTATGTATGCTAGCTAAGATTTATATTATATTTTCGAAAATGGTTTTTTTACACTATGCACTAATAATAATATCTAAAAGTGTTTTCTCGTATTAAGCATTTTTTGACTGTCATAAGAAGAAATCTCCTCCAAGTCTGCGTTTGCATTATGTGTGTGGTGTGAGGCCTTATGGCAGTTTCATTTTCAAAAAGCATTGCGAATTTCTTTCAAATTCTTTTGTTTTGCTTTTGATAAGAATAAAACTGCTTTTGTTTACTCATACCAGTCCCATGACTGACCCATAGTTTATTGTTTCTTTCCTAAACTCTGGGTGCCCATAATTTTTCCACGGGCAGCTTAGAAGCAGGTTATCCGTGTTTGAGATAGCTTGGATTTTGAAGTCTTTTGGAAGTTTTTGGATTCTGGAAGCTTTGGATTTGGAAATCTTTTGAAGTATTGGAGTTTTGAAGACTTTGTTGAAGTTGAAGAATGTTGGAAACTCGTTGAAGTTCTGTTGTCTTATTATGGTTGTATCATATTGTATAACTCTAATATTTGGGATCGATGTTATATTGGATTATTGTACCATGTTGTTCTTGTGTTGTTATATGATATTCATTTTGTTTCCGCTGTTATATTCATCTAATGTTGTTATAAGCTCCATCCGAACTGGAATTCGACGTTCGAATCTCAGGCAGTCGAATACAAGTGAGGTATTTGATGTCGATATTTGAACGCTGAATTTTGGGTCATGACAAGTGGTATCAGAGCTAAAGGTTGAGTAAGAACTTTAGCTACGGAGTATAAAGCATTAGATGGCTCATTAGAGATAGGGTGAAGTATACCCTAGAATGAGTATAAACCGAAAGACCGAAACCCTACAAATTTCTTGGTCTCTTCCTTTTGAACTGTTGATGTTTCTTAAGATATCTTGTTTGTCTGCCTAAATAAATTTTTCTTGCTATTTACAGATAGTAAGAATGAAGGAAAGAAGAGGACAAGGTAGGGAACGGGGAAATACCATCGCAACTGGTCAAGTCCCTGCAATTGCAACTGTGCCTACTCAATCTCAGCCGAATCTGGCTGATCTATGTAAAAGTTTCTCGAGGCTTGGTGGAAACCCGTTTACTGGCAAGGAATCAGTTGTAGAAGCCCAAGCCTGGATCCGATCCTGTGAAATAATTTTTAAAGGATTGAAGTTGGAAGACGATTAAAAGCGATTAATAGCTTCTTGGCAACTCTAAGAGGAAACGTCAGCTTGGTGGGAGACAGTTATTATCGATGAGTCAGAAGATAAGTTTACTTGAAGACAATTTAAAGAAGTGTTTGAGCAGCGATATGTTCCATCTGCTGGTATCTGTCGAATGTACCAGGAGTTCCTAGATTTGAAGCAAGGAAGTTTATCTTTTGAGGAGTACTTTAATAAATTCAATGAGTTGTCTCGATTTGGTCCGGAGCTAGTGAGTTCACTCTTGAAGAAAAATGAAAGATTCATATGGGGGATGAATAAGGAGTATCAAGAAAGGATGACAGTCCACATTGAAGAATCTTTTTCGGAATTGGTTGATATGGTTTATCGATATGCTACTCTAGATATTCAGAACATTCCGGAAGAGAAGGGAAGTTCAAGTAGTTCAAATTGGAAGAAAAGAAAATTCGAAGGAAAGAGGCCAGTTCAAGGCAAGGAGAAGAAGAGGAGTAATCAAGAGAATTCAGTTATAATGTTATTTGTTATAACTTTCGGGAGAAAGGCCATTTAGTAAACGATTATGAAAAGCCAAAGAAACAAATTAAAAAAATCAACTTATAAAGACAAGTCGAAGATCCAAGGAATGTTATTGTTGTCACCAGCCAGGGAATGGAGTTAAAAATTGCCGAAAAAAACAAGCACAAATAGCGAAAGTGTGCACAATAAAAGATAACCCCTCAACTTCTAAGGCGAATGATGGAAAGGGAGTTTTGGAGGGTAACCTTATTGTTGGTGAAAGAGTTGTTAGAGTTTTATTCGACACGGGAGCTTCACATAGCTTTATCTCCCAACAGATCGTGGACGACTTAAAACTTAAACTCAAGTTTGTCGATGAGCCTATTTGTGTGAAAAATCCAGTGGGTGGTCCTGCAAATCTTTGTTTATATTGTAGGAGGGTGCCGATCTCTTATTCTGGCCATAAATTTCCTATTAATCTTTATGTTCTCGACTTCAATGAATTTGAAATCCTACTCAGGATGAATTGGTTATCGAGATACGAAGACAAGTTAGATTGCAGAAATCGAACGATTCTAGTCAAAACTAAACATGGAGATTCTGTTGAAATTTCTTGTGAAGACCCTAGTCCGAAAAGGGATAAACTGATGTATACGTTGGGATATCCAGAACCTAGTCTGGAGTCTATTCCTATTGTCCAACATTTTTTTGATGTATTCAAAGAAGTAGAATCTTTACCCCCACGTAGAGGGATTGAATTCAGAGTTGACTTAATCTCGAATGCTCGCCCTGTCGTTCATGCTAGTCGCAGGATGGCACCGCGGGAAAAAATTGAATTAGTCAATCAAACTCAAGATTTACTAAAGAAAGGACTGATTCGTCCTTGTGTTTCTGAATGGGGTTTAGAAGTAGTATTTGTTGCTAAATCTGATGGGTCTTTGAGATTGTGTGTCGACTATCGCGACCTCAATAAGCAAACTCTCAAGAATAAGTTTCCTTTGCCCAGGATCGACGATTTATTTGATCAACTTCATGGTGCACGATTCTTTTCTAAGAAGGATCTAGCCCAGGGATTCCATCAGTTGCGAATAGCCGAAGATTGTGTTCACCTAACTGCTTTTAGGGGTCCGGATATGTTCTACGAGTAGTTAGTCATGCCTTTCGGACTAACCAACGCTCCTGCGTACTTCGTAGATTTGATCACCAGTGTGTTTCGAGAGGTGCTGAATAAATTTGTCCTCGTATTTATCGATGATATCCTAATCTACTCCAAAACCGAAGAAGAGCATGTTGAACATCTCATGATTGTTTTGGAAATTTTGAGAAAGAACATCTTATTCGCTAAATTTTCTAAATGTCACTTTTGGGTCAAAGAAGTCAGATTCCTTGGCCATATTGTCAATGAAGAAGGGATTTCTGTTGATCCGAGCAAAATTTCCACTATTCTTGACTGGAAACGACCCACGACCCCAAAAGAAGTTCGAATTTTTCTGGGTTTAGCAGGCTATTACTGGAAGTTTGTTCAGGATTTTTCTAAGATTGCTAGCCCATTGACCAAGCTAATAATGAAGAATGCCAAGTTTAATTGGACTCAAAAGTGCGATGAAGCTTTTCAGGAGTTGAAAAAGAGATTAACCACTGCTCTTGTTCTCGCTATCATTAACGGAAACCAAGGCTTATCTGTCTATACTGACGCGTGTGGTGATGGGATTGGTGCAGTGCTAATGAAGGATGGGAAAGTAATTGCCTACGCGAGTAGACAATTACGTCCGCATGAGAGAAATTACCCAACAAACGATTTAGAGTTTTTGGCTGTTGTTTTCGTCTTAAAAATCTGGCGACATTATCTTCTGGGTAAGAATCTCCTTCAGCTTTTCTAAAAGAAATTTTAAAATTCAACTTAATTTAATTTATATTAAATAAATCTTTCTTGTTTAGGTGAAAAATTCGAATTATTCACCGACCACAAATCTTTAAAGTATCTCTTCACCCATAAATATTTGAATCTACGACAACAATGATGGTTAGAATTTCTAGCATCATATGACCTAGATATTCTGTATACGCCTGGTAAAACCAATGTGGTTGCTGATGCTTTAAGTAGAAAGCATGCTATTCTTGCTCATCTCGTTATCACTCCTACTCTCCTTGAGAAAATCACCAGTAAACAGAAAGAGGACAAATTTTTTCAGGGAATCTATGGAAGGATTCGTCGAGGTGAAGATTCTAGTTTTGGAATCGACAATAGTGGAGTTATAAGATTGAAAGGTAGGTTATGTGTGCCTGATATCCCTGAAATAAAATGTGAAGTTTTGGATGAATGCCATAAATCAAAACTTTGTATCCATCCAGGAGCCAACAAAATGTATCGTGATATTAAAAGAACCTCTGGTGGAAGACAATGAAAAGAGATATATCTATTTATGTAAGTCGTTGTACTCTCTATCAGCAAATTAAGAGCGACCAGAAGAAGATGGCTGGTTTACTTCAACCTTTGGAAGTACCGAAGGGGAAATGGGATCAGGTATCAATGGACGGATTGCCACGAACCAAGAAGGGAAACAAAGCAATTTAGGTTATAGTGGACCGTCTAACCAAAACTGCTCACTTCATTCCAGTGAAATCCACTCGGGCAACAACAAATTTAGCCGAGCTATATATCAAAGAGATTGTTCGTCTCCATGGTATACCGAGTAGTATAGTGAGTGATCGTGAGCCGATGTTCACTAGTAGATTTTGGGAGGCGTTTCAAGCCACATTGGGAACAAAGCTGAACTTCGGTACTGCTTATCATCCACAACCTGATGGGCAGACAGAAAGGATAAATCGAATATTAGAAGATCTTTTACGAGCTTGTATTGTCGACTTTGGTGGTTCTTGGGAGGACTATTTAAATTTGGTCGAATTTTCATATAATAACAGCTACCAAGCCAGTATCGAAATGGCTCCTTTTGAGGCTTTATATGGTCGACCATGTCGATCGCCTGCATGCTGGATTGAATCCGGTGATAGACTGGTTCTTGGACCAGACATGATTGAGGAGGCCACTGAAAAGGTTGATTTTATCCGGAAAAAGTTAATAACTGCTCAAAGTTGTCAGAATAATTATTACGACTGCAGAAGAAGAGATATGAAATTTCAAGTTGGGGATTCTGTATTTCTTAAAGTATCTCCAATGCGGGGTGTGTTAAGATTTGAGAAAACTGGTAAATTGGCTCCGCGATACATTGGTCCTTTTCTTATTTTGGAAAGGATTGGTCCTCTAGCATATTGAGTGCAATTACCTAACTGGTTATCTGGCGTACACGATGTATTTCACGTTTCACATCTTCGAAAGTACGTGCACGATCCAGACAGTATTATCAAAGAGGCAGCGTAGCAAGACCTGGAAACCAAATCTAGCGGTTAAAAGATAACCAATTAAGATGTTGGATGGGGATGAAAAGCAATTAAGGAACAAAATTGTGAAATTGGTTAAAGTGCAGTGGAGCGGAGATCCAAAAGACTGTACTTGGGAGACAGAAGACAGTATGCAAAAGTCTTATCCCAAATGCAGGGTGGATATCTCGGCTTAAATTGGTAAGCCATTCTCTATTCTTTTCTGAATTCGTATATTCTTTGTTTACTTTTCTCTCTCTTTCAAATTTCGAGCACGAAATTTTCTTAAGGAAGGAAATCTGTAACATACCAAAATTTATCAATTTAAATTGGGTAATTGTTGAACTTGTGTAATAAAATTTGAAAAGTTTCAAAATAAATAAATAAATAAGTAAATGATGATTTAAATGAATAAGGATTTCAAATTTCTTTTAAGTTTAAAAATTTGAAATATTTTTTTTTTAAATCATTTGAATTTAAATTTTATTCATATATGTAAATATATATATATATATATATATATATGTGTGTGTGTGTGTGTGTGTGTGTGTACATACATAGGTAGATTTGAATATTGAATTTGATTTTTTTCAATTTAACATGGTAGCTATAGTAGGCATACTATAATGGTATGTATGCTAGCTAAGATTTATATTATATTTTCGAAAATGGTTTTTTTACACTATGCACTAATAATAATATCTAAAAGTGTTTTCTCGTATTAAGCATTTTTTGACTGTCATAAGAAGAAATCTCCTCCAAGTCTGCGTTTGCATTATGTGTGTGGTGTGAGGCCTTATGGCAGTTTCATTTTCAAAAAGCATTGCGAATTTCTTTCAAATTCTTTTGTTTTGCTTTTGATAAGAATAAAACTGCTTTTGTTTACTCATACCAGTCCCATGACTGACCCATAGTTTATTGTTTCTTTCCTAAACTCTGGGTGCCCATAATTTTTCCACGGGCAGCTTAGAAGCAGGTTATCCGTGTTTGAGATAGCTTGGATTTTGAAGTCTTTTGGAAGTTTTTGGATTCTGGAAGCTTTGGATTTGGAAATCTTTTGAAGTATTGGAGTTTTGAAGACTTTGTTGAAGTTGAAGAATGTTGGAAACTCGTTGAAGTTCTGTTGTCTTATTATGGTTGTATCATATTGTATAACTCTGATATTTGGGATCGATGTTATATTGGATATTGTACCATGTTGTTCCTGTGTTGTTATATGATATTCATTTTGTTTCCGCTGTTATATTCATCTAATGTTGTTATAAGCTCCATCCGAACTGGAATTCGACGTTCGAATCTCCGGAAGTCGAATACAAGTGAGGTATTTGATGTCGATTTTTGAATGCTGAATTTTGGGTCGTGACAGTATGGGTTAATGCACGATGTAAGATGCGAGCCTTGGGTCGTAGCGTAACCATCTTTAGTTCCCTTAAGTCGTACGAGAGGAACAAATGACTTACATGATCTCGAGTTTCCATGTTAATGGCTATTTTGCCCAACTCTTCTCCTTCATCTAGGCAAATTAGAATTCTAGCAAGACATTGAAGAGGAAGGAAAATTTTCACACCACATACCATAGTCCAAATGGCATTGTCCGGGTTTGAGATGATATGGTGGTCGACATTTAGGTCCGCAACATCGAGCCAACTCTTGGATTGCATAAGGAGTGAAATTGGGAAATTTCACAAATGATCCTTCGAAGAAGCAAGAATTTTTAATCTTATCGAATCGTTGTGCTAGTTTTTCATTGTGCAACCACCCTAGAATCTGAGAATCGGAAGAACCGATGAAGATTTGGATTGTCGAGCTCATTTGGGTGCCATTGATTGAGCTAGGGTTTGAAAATTTAGGAGGAGGATTTTAAATTTGAAAAAGTTGAGCGCTTTTTGAACGAATTTGAAGTGGGAGTGAGGAATAATGGTAGAATTCAAAAGTAATGAAGTTAAAAAGTGAAAAATTAAGATATTGAATAGTTATTTTTAAGTGACTTTTGGCAAGAAAACCCCAGTTACCAGTTTCAGTCGATTGCGTATTCAAAACCAGTCGACGAATGGGGTATTTTAAAAAGGAATTTATATGGGTCAGTCGACTGACTTCAGGGGTTCAGACAACTAAACTCATCTCGAGACTTATTAATTCAAATTGGTCAAATTCGGTCGACTGAAATGTGAAGTCAGTCAACTGACTACAGGGCAAAAACAATGTACAAATTCTCGTTTAGTCGACTGTTAGGACGGTATCAGTCGACTGGAATGTGGTAAAACTGCAAATTGAAGAATGCAAGCATTTGAAAAAAAATTTAGAAACAAAACATATGATTATAAAAATCACTAAAGATTAACATACAAATATTTAAATCAATCAAACAAGAAACACGGGAGATATGATACATACATACATACATATATAATTTACGAAGACTTGGATGAAGAGGATGGAGTGTGGTGTTTGTCCGGTTCAACTTTGGTATTCTCCTGAAGTGGTCGCAGTGGTGACCATCCATTTTCGCGTTCCCATGAATTTGGAGAGATAGGTGGACATTGAGGTGATGGTTCCCAAGGGTTACGACGTGAAGGTGAATTTGGTTGGTGAACCGTATTGTGAAATGACAACCCACAGAATTTTAGAGCCACTTATTCGAGGAAGCTTAATCGCTTCGCATTTACCTTCTGCTCGTAATACAACTATTGTTGTAATTCCTTCATCTCCCATTGATAATGATGAATGTCGTCTATCTTTTCTTTGGTAGATGAAGATCCAAAAAATAACGAGCATTTAGCACTTTTACTGGGAGGAGTATATCCGGTGTGAGTGGATAGTGGAACCATCGAAACGGGCTCGTAAATGGGGTTGGAGCAGGTAATTTGACAGAATCTGAGCTAATAGAGGTATAAGAGAGGGAAGAGGATTCCGAGTTGTGTTGAGAAGACATAATTAAATATTTTTGAAGAGATTGAATCTTTTTTTTTGAAATCAAGGATTTTTTATGAAAGAAAAAAATTGAACACTCTTAAATTTATGATAAACAGAAGCCTTAAAAATGGATGGGAAAGAGTGATGATGATCAAAAGAAAAATGAAAGCTAAGAAAAAGTAACCAACAACCCGAAATAGGAATGGTTATAAAAACTGTAAAAAAGAGTGGTTATAAAAAATCAGAAATAATATGAACTAAAAATAAGTTGAGATAAGGAACACTATATAGTAAATTGCTAGAATACTATATTGCCAGGTTAGAGGTTTGAAATTCAATTTTGGCAATCTTAAAAAAAAAATTGTTGAAATTTTATTATTCAAAAACCTTTTGAAAGAAAATAACTATAGATCTTTTGAAGTCAAAATTCCCAATTCTCTTCGAAGTTTTATAAAATTATTTTCATTCAAAGTTTTTGTAAATATATCAACCAGCTGATTTTCAGAGGATACAAATTCCAACCTAACTAAATACTTTTCAATATTACCATAAATAAAATAATGACGTACGTCAATATGTTTAGTTCATAAGTGACTGACAGGAATTTTAGATAAGTTTATAGCACTTATATTATCACAGAAAATTATAGATTTAGATGAATTTATACCAAAATCTTGAAGTGTTTTTTGCATGTAAATGAACTGAGCACATGCTAAAACAACAAAAATGTATTATGCTTTACAAGTCGAAAGTGAAATACAATTTTGTTTCTTGCTAAACCAAGAGACTAAGGATTGTCCAATGAAGTGACAAGTCTCACCAGTACTTTTCGATCCATCTGACATCCTCCAAAGTCAGCATCATTATATCAAACTAACTCTAAAAGGCATTCTTTCGGATAGAAAAGTCCAAAATATTTGGTTTTGCTTAGATAACGCAATATACGCTTCAACTGCTCGCAAATGTGATTCTTTAGGATTTGCTTGAAATCGAGCACATAAACAAACACTCATCATTACGTCAGGTCTACTAGCAGTTACATAAAGTAATGATCTAACTATACTTCGATATAATTTTTGATCGACCTTTTGCCATCTTCATCTCTATCGAGATGTATCATTGTACTTATTGGAATTGGCTTGGTAGAAATATTTTCTATATCAAAGCATTTAATTAGATTATTATAATATTTTCTTGATTATTAAAAATTCCATTTTCTAATTATTTAGTCTATCATCCATGAAAATAAGATAATTCTCCCATATATGACATTTCAAATTCTTTGGTCACTATTTTTGAGAATTCTTGACATAAATTTTCATTTGTAGAACCAAAAATAATATCATCTACATAAATTTGAATAATTAAAATATCCTTTTTAGTTCTTTCAATAAAAAGAGTTTGCTCAACTTTCCCAATTTGAAAACCAGAATCTATTAGATAGCTTTTAAGACGTTCCTACCAAGCATGGGGTGCTTGTTTTAGACCGTGTAAGGCTTTCTTAAGTTTATAGATGTGGTCTGCAAATTTATCATGTGTGAATAAAGGAGGTTGTTCAACAAAAACATTTTCTTTTTGTAACAACTTGAAATTTAACCAGTAATAATTAATTCGTTAATTAATTAAATAATAAAATAACTTTGTGAAATTATCAGAATTGAGCCATGGGAGTTGCACCATTTTGTCCATTATAATTTTCTAGTCAATTTCCATATATAAACGTTAGAATCCGAGTAAATAAAAGCAACGAACAAAATAGTCAAAGAAATGAAAAAAAAATAGGCCAGGTCGACCAGCCCGTTGACCTGGGCACAACGGCGGTCGACCGCTTGGTCGACTCACCTGCCCATTTGGGCGAACGAATGTTCACTCGAAAGTGAACACATAATTTGCATTATTTAAACTGATCTGGTCCTTCTATTCTTTCATCCGATGGCTCTTAGTCAGCTTATGACGTAGTTGCATCCTATTCAATCCCTAAATCCAGTAGTCCAAGATCCACTTCTACACCTATAAATAGAATGCTAGGCCTAACTTATTTTCTCATTCTAGATTTTCTCCGCATGTGTTCACCTTTACAAGAAGGACCCGAAAGGAATGATTTTCCAATGAGAGAACCTTTTAATAAAAATATTTTAATACCCCCAAGTGGATCCATGAAGGCCTAAAGGGAAGAGCTAAGGACCAGAAGTGAGTGATTATAATTATTTTAAATTTCTTTAAGTAATTTAAAATAATTGGGTTTTCAATAGTTGTAGTTTAACTATGATTTTTGGAGCAACTTTTTAGTAATTTATTTATAGGTTTTAGAATTATATTAAGTCTATTCCTTTAAGCTATTCTTTTCAGTTAATTTTAGTTTCTTTCTATTAATTATAGCTTTTCCTATTTAATTGCAGTTTGTTTACAGTATTTTAATTTATTTACTGTTATTTATGCGTCATTTACATCTTCTTCATACGCCTTGGATTTCCTACTATTTTCAGTTTTCTTTTATTTCTCCTTCTTCTTCTTCGCCTATGGATTAAAATAGAATTTACGTAAAATTGGATTAAATTATAAGAAATCTAAAATAAAGGAATATGAGATGTAAATCACAAAGACTGTAATATATTGGAATAGGACTGAAATTATGCCTAACTATCATATTAATTGACTAAATTAAGAAAATTGATCTAGTTATAACTTAGAATTATAACTAAAAAGAATAAAAGAAGAAAGAAGCTTATTTTCACACTTAGACCTTTGGTTAAGTGATAAGCATAATTATAACGTAAGTTATAAATTGATAAACTATTGAAACTATGGTAAATTATGGAAACTATGGCGCTTATTTTAAGACTTAGGATAAACTAATAAGCAATAATAGTAATTGATAAAAATAAAGGCTTATTTAAATAATTTATCTAAGTTAATAAGCAAAGATAAGAGTAGGACCTATACCAAATAGCATTCCCCTAATATTTCTATGGTTACGGCATTTCACATAACCCTAAAGTGAGACGAGGTGCTTCACTTAATCTTGAAATGAGGTGAGGGGCACACTTTTGCTTATAATGGTAGTAAATGATCAATCTATGGTAGTCCAAATCAAGGGGATTTGAATAAGGGGCGCAACTATATTTTTCTTTGATAGAGACCTATATCGGTAGCATTTCGCCTATTTTTCTATGGCACGGCGTTTCACATAACCCTGAAGTGAGACATGGTGCTTTATATAATCCTGAAGTGAGGTGAGGGGGGATGTTTATGCTGACTAGGGTAAATAAAAGGTCAAAAGAGGGAGCAACAAGTAGCAAGGGCATGGTGCAAGTTATGCGTGCGACTTCCATTTCGGTACTCATTAATCTCTATGAGTTCCAAGCTCTTACTAAGTGTGTCTTTCGTAGACACAAAAGTCTACTGCGTAGGGAAACGTCTAGTCCACAATAGATTCTGTGGAATATCATTCTGATCAAAGGGTTGAATTAGGAATTTAGCCTAATCAAAGTAGCTATCAAGGACAAGTGCAAACAATCAAGGTTGACCCATTTTATTAACTGAGTACTAGCTAATTCATATTTATTTCCATTTTCTCTCTTTTCTATTTCCTTTGTTTTCTTATATATATTAGAACTGTTGTAAAGTATATTACGTTTCTTTGCTTAAAGAACTGTTGTAAATGGAGAGGCAGTAGATTGTAGTTACTCGGAGGTTTCTTGGAGAAGATTCTACTATGTATTTTCCTACTTTTATTTTCTTTTTCTTTCTTTGTATTGGCACTTAAGAGGGATATTTATATTCTGATTTTTGTTGAGACTATGAATTTTTATTTCATGAAACATATTGGGTTTTAAGACATGTATGCTGTATTTGTTATTTGACTTATTTGGTTTATGAAGCAATTTGAAGATTTTGTTTTGAACAAGTTATTATTTTAGTTTCTGTTGTTTTTATCTATTTTCGTCTTGTGAATCTTAGTCTCTGTTAGTTTCAATTATACCTACAATGTACCACGCCTTTTAATGTGTCATTTTGGGTATATTAAGGGGCGTGGGTTGTTTCACTTGGTATCAACGCCTAAGGTTATAGGATCCTTAAAAATTTATTTTAAAAGTAAAGTATTTTCCAAAATAACTTGTTTATAAAAAGTATTTTTCAGAAATGAACTCTTAGAAATGTTTTTAAGAATAAAAGAGTTTTTATAAAATTCCCCTCATATTTCCAGTTCAATCTCCCTTTGACTCTTTTCTAAAATATATTTTTCTTTTCGTAGAATGGCTGATTCCTCGAGCCTTCCCAAGGGCATTCCAGTCCTTTTCTGGTTTCGTATGTACTTACAAGCCACGACTCCAGAGGTGCATGGGCCAACGCCCAATCTTGCACTAGCGGATGGGAACCGCATCAACCCGCCTGCTGTCAATTTCTCTAAGCTTTGTAAGGTTTTTGCGAGTTTGGACGGAAAGACTTTTTCTGGAAAGGAGACTTTTGTGGGCGCGAGAGCTTGGCTTAGGAACACCGAGAGGATATTTAGATTATTAGGATCAGAGGACCAGCAGCGGGTTCAGTTATCCTCTTGGCAGTTGAAAGAGGAGGCTTCTTACTAGTGGGAGGTTGCTGAGTTGGAACTTAGAGAAGTTTGTTGGAATGGGTTTTGGCAGAGGTTTGAGAGGAAGTTTCTGTCTTAAGCGGAAGAAAGTGTTCAACTGGAGAGGTTTATCAATTTTAAGTAAGGGAGTTTGTTTGTTAAGGAATACATCAATTAGTTCAATGAATTGTCGCGATTTGGTATGGAGTTGGGGAATACGCCGCACAAAAATGCTATGAAGTTTGCAAAGGGATTGAATCAACCCATTCAAGGATTATTATTGACTCACGTACCGATGAGAGCTACTTATAAGTCTTTGGTTGAGATGACACTTATGTTAGATGCAGTCAAGGAAGGAGAGTGAGGAGAAGTGGTTAAGTCAGAAGGTTCAAAGAAGAGGTGGTGGAAAAACACTAAGGAGAAGAAGAAAGGTGATGACTCTCGGAAGCAGATTCAGAAAGGTTTGAAGTGCGGTAACTATGGGATTATTGGGCATGTCGCCAAGGATTGCAGAAGGGATAAGAAGAAGGGAAAGTGCTTCAATTGTGGTCAACCTAGTCACTTGAGTAGGAATTATCCCTAGAGAGCAAGGCATGGGACTAGTGCACTAGTCGTGTAGATCCATATATTAGACGCAGCACCTTCGGGCAGCATTCCGAATAGAGGTAGGAAAGTCACAGTTGAATGCTTGATTTTTATATCTAATTTTCCTATTCGAACTTTATTAGATTCTAGAGCATCACACTCTTTTATCTTTATTTCTCTTGTGGATTGTTTGCACTTAGACATTTCTTTAGTGGTAGACCCCATTGTTGTTTCAAACCCTATAGGTGGATCGATGCGCCTGTCTATGGTTTGTAGGGGTTTGAAAATTTATATCCTAGGCATAGAATTTGACTATGGCTCTTATGTTTTGGGATTCTCAAGGTATGAGATGATCTTGGGTATGGATTGGCTATCCACATATAGAGCTATTTTAGACCACAAGAGGAGAGTCCTCAGATTAGAGACTTGCTGTGGCAGGACTCTCGAGATATCTTACGACCCACAAGGGCAGTCAGGATGAGCTTTCTCTATTCCCTCGATTCATCTTCAGCTTAGTTTGATTCGATTCCTGTCATCAGAGATTTTCCCAATGTCTTTGAGGAGGTTAGGGGACTGCCCACTAAGAGAGAAATTGATTTCAAAATTTATTTGACTGAGAATGCTAAGCCAGTAGCATTACCTGCGAGGCACATAGCACCTAGAAAGAGGAAAGAGTAGAGCAAACAAGTCAGTGAGCTTTTAGAGAAAGGTTTTATAAGAAGGAGCATATCGGAATGGGGAGCACCAGTCTTCTTCGCTACTAAGGTGGATGGTTCTCTTCGACATTGCGTTTATTATAAAGAATTAAACATGCTCACCAAGAAGAACCGATATCCACTCCCTAGGATTGATGATCTTTTTGACCAGTTAGTTGGCTCTTCGGTTTTCTCCCAGCTTGATTTAGCTATGAGATTCCATTAGCCTAGAGTCGCCGATGACAGCATTGATAAGACTGTGTTTAGGACTCCAAAAGTACTTTATTAGTGGTTGGTTATGCCTTTTGGGCTAACCAATACCCTAGTCTACTTTGTTGATTTGATGAGCCGTGTCTTTAGATAAGTCCTAAATAAATTCGTAGTGGTATTCATGGATGAAATCTTGGTATTTTCCAAGAATATGGAGGAGCATGCCGTTCATTTAGAGTAAGTCCTTTGCACACTTCATAGTCACCATTTGAGAGCTAAGTTTTCGAAGTATCACTTTTGGAGAGAGGGGGTACGTTTCTTGGGGCACGTGGTCTCGATGGAAGGTTGGCTGTTGACCCTGCTAAGATTATTGCAGTACAAGATTGGAAGGTCCCCAAGAATGTCACCAATATTAGGAGTTTCCTAGGATTTGCTGGCTATTATAGGAAGTTCATTAGAGACTTTGCTAAGATTTCGGCATCACTCACGCGCCTTACTAAGAAGAATAAAGCTTTCGTGTGGGACATGGATTATAAGGATTCCTTCACAAAGCTCAGAGAGCCCTTACTAGTGCATCGGTGTTAGTACTACCTGATGGAGCCAAGTCTTTTACCATATACACTGATGCATGTGGGACGGGCCTAGGAGCGGTGTTGATGCAAGAAGGGAGGGTGGTATGTTATAGTAGTAGGCAATTGAGGACGCATGAGAAGAACTACCCTACCTACGATTTGGAGTTAGCTGCCATAGTTTTTGCACTCAAGTCTTGGAGGAACTATTTGCTTGGAGAGAGGCTCGAGTTTCTCACCAATCACAAGTCACTGAAGTTCCTATTCTCACAAAAGGACTTGAAAATGAAGCAACAGAGGTGGATGAAGTTTTTAGGCTCGTATGATTTTGAGATAGCTTATACCCCTGTCAAGGGTAATATGGTTGCATATGCACTGAATAGAAAGAAAGCAACCCTTAGTCCTTTGTTCTTAGAGTGGATATGCTTGGAGTTCATTTCTTTGATTTTAAGCCCTCTACGGACATTACTCTCGGATTATTAGTGGCATTAGAGTTGAGGCCTACCCTTATGGATTGGATTGGCTCGAGGTAGTGAGAGGATTCAAAGCTTAGGATTTGATGGATATGATTAGCTGAGGAGGGGTCTCCAGACATCCCTAACGTTATTCCATTAATAGCAAAGGGTGGCTTAGGATAGATGGGAGGCTTTGTGTTCCCCATGCTAGTAATTTGTTGAGAGCGGTTTTGGAGGAGGCACACCGTTCCCGTATGACTATTCATCCGGGTGGTGACAAAATGTATTAGGATATAAAGAGGATGTTCTATTGGAATGGCATGAAGGAGGACGCAGCGGAGTTCGTAGCTAAATGCCTAATTTTCCAAAGGGTAAAAGCAGAGCAGCAGAAGCCCAGTGGATTACATCAGCCCTTATATGTGCCAGAATGGAAGTGGGATAATATTTCAATGGATTTTATAGATGGTTTACCCCGTTCTAGGTAGGGTAATACTAGCATTTGAGTGATTGTTGATTGATTGACCAAGAGTGCCCACTTCATCTCAATTAAGAGTAAGCGCACGACATCGTATTTGGCATCTCTTGATATTTGAGAGATCGTCCGACTTCACGAAGTCCTTTCTAGCGTGGTGGGTGATAGAGATCCTATTCTTACTAGTGAGTTTTGAAGAAGCTTACAGGAGGCGTTAGGGACATAACTTAGATTGAGTATGGCCTATCACCCACAGACGGATGGCCAAGCAGAGAGTGTGAATAGAGTGCTTGAGGATTTGCTACGAACGTGCATTTTGGATTTTGGAGGAACTTGGGAGGAGCATCTTCCATTGGTTGAGTTTGCGTATAATAACAGTTACCAAACAAGCATAGGAATGACACCATTTGAGGCTTTATATGAGAGACCTTGCAAGTCCCCTTCAGTTGGGTGGAATCTACGGAGAAGTCGTTACTTGGGCTTGACATGGTGAGGGAGACATCAGAGAGAGTGGATTTAAATCGGCAAAGGATGAAGAAAGCCCAAGATAGGCAAAAATCTTATGCAGGTAAGCAGAGGAGTGACATTGATTTTGAGGTGGGAGACTTAGTTTTTATCAAAGTATCCCTGATTAGGAGCTGGTAAGGTTCGGGTCGAATGGAAAGTTAGCCCCTAGATTTGTTGGACTATTTCCTAACATAGAGAGAGTTAGGAAGATGGCTTACCGAGTAAAATTACCAGATAGGCTCATAGGAGTACACGACATTTTCCATGTTTCGCACTTGGAAAGGTGCTTACAAGACTCGGCGGAGGTTGTAGAGCCTAGTCAATTAGAGGAGGTGGAGGTAGAAAGGGAAGCATCTGTTCGGTGTTTCCCTACGAAGATTGTTGGAAGAGACATCAAGCGACTAAGGAATAAGGAGGTTCCTCTTGTAAAGGTGCAATGGAAAGATGATATTGCAGACGCTACTTGGGAAGCAGAAGAGAAGATTCGTACTTCCTATCATCATATTTTCGATAGTAAATTTTTAGAATTTTCTATTTCCATCTTTAGTTTTGAATAGGTTCTTTCTTTTATTATCCTTTGGGAGGGTAGAACTTAGGATTTAACCTATGGAAGGCGTGATTCGATGTAAACATGTTATTGGATCATGTTATGAATGATGCATGCTTATGGTTGCAAGTGTTTGTTAGTGGATGCTAATGGATTCATATAGGTACACTATGCACTATTATTCTTTAGGGATCGATCTAACTAGGCATATGGATGTGTGCGCATTTTTATTCTGTTTTTCATGGTTGTTATAAATGGATGATTATCACATGGTTGTTGCATTTGAATGACGTTTGTAGCATACATATAGAACTATCTGTTGCCATTAGTGAATTTTTGCACTCATTTGGATATATGGCATGGACATGATTGCATAAAAAGAGGTCAACTGAATCAGTAGACTGTCTAATCTTTTGCACTAGGTAAGAACATTTACACTACACTAATTGCGTAAGTATCGTAAATTGCATTAGAAAAACTTAAGGACAATGGATGAATCGTCGATGATTGAGTAGTTGGTTGTAAAATTGGATGAAAAAATTTAGTACATTCTTTTACCCCTAGAGATTTCGGGGATGAAATCCCTTAAGTAGGGGAGAATGCAACAACTTGAAATTTAACTCTTAATAATTAATTAAATAATAAAATTACTTTGTGAAATTATCAGAATTGAGCCATAGGAGTTGCACCATCATATCCGTGGTAACTTTTTGGTCAATTTTCATATATAGAACGTCAAAATCCGAGTTAATATGAGTAAGGAACAAAATATTCAAAGAAACGAAAAAAAATATAGGCCAGGTCGACCAGCCGGTCGACCTGGCCATAAGGGCGATCGACCGCTCGGTCGACCCGCATGCCCATTTGGGCGAGTGAACGAACGTTCATTCATCCGAAAGTGAACACATAATTTGCATTGTTTAAACTGATCCAGTCCTTCTATTGTTGCATCCGATAGCTCCTAGTCAGCCTATGACGCGGTTGCATCCTATTCAATCCCCAAATCCAACGGTCCAAGATCCACTTCTATACCTATAAATAGAACCCTAGGCATAACACTTTTTCTTATTCTAGATTTACTCCGCTTGGGTTCACCTTTACAGGAAGGACTCTAAAAGGAATAATTTTCCAATGAGAGAATCTTTTAATAAAAATATTTTAATACCATCAAGTGGATCCGTGAAGGCCTAAAGGGAAGAGCTAAGGACCAAAGGTGAGTGATTGTAATTATTTTAAATTTCTTTAAGTAATTTAAAATAATAGGGTTTCCAATAATTGTAGTTTAACTACGATTTTTGACCTTTTTGCAGTTTTTAGAATTATTTTCAGTCTATTCTTTCTAGCTATTATTTTCAATTAATTTTATTTTATTTGGTTAATTATATCTTTTCCCATTTAATTATAGTTTATTTATAGTATTTTAATTTATTTACTTTTATTTATGCGTTATTTACATCTTCTTCCTATGCCATGGATTTCCTTCTTTTCTCAGTTTTCTTTTATTTCTCCTTCTTCTTCGCGTATGGATTAGAATAGAATTAACACAAAATTAGATTAAATTATAAGAAATCTAAAATAAAGGAATATGAAATGTAAATCACAAAGACTGTAATGTAATTGGAATAGGACTGAAATTATGCCTAGTTCTGATATTAATTGACTAAATTAAGAAGATTGGCCTAGTTATAAGATATAATTAAAAATAATAAGAATAAAGAAGAAAGAAGCTTATTTTCACACTTAGACCTTGGGTTATATAATGTAAGTTACAAATTGACAAACTATGGAAATTATGGTAAACTATGGAAACTATGGCACTTATTTTAAGACTTAGGATAAATTAATAAGCAATAATAGTAATTGATAAAAATAAAGGCTTATGTAAATAATTTATCTATGTTAATAAGCAAAGATAAGAGTAGGACCTGTACCAAATAGCATTCCCCTAATATTTCTATGGTTATTGTGTTTCACATAACCCTAAAGTGAGACGGGTGCTGTGCATAATCCTAAAGTGAGGTTAGGGGCACACTTATGCTTATAATGGTAGTCAACGGTCAATGTATGGCAGTTAAAATCAAGGGGATTTGAACAAGGGGCGCAACTAGATTTTTGTTTGATTGGGACCAGTACCGGCAGCAATTCCCCTATTTTTCTATGGACACGGTGTTTCACATTACCCTGAAGTGAGACGAGGTGGTTCATATAATCCTGAAGTGAGGCGAGGGGCACACTTATGATGACTATGGTAAATAAAAGGTCAAAATAGGGAGCAACAGGTAGCACGGGCATGGTGGCAGTTACCCGTGTGGCTTCCATTTCGATGCTCAGTAATTGTTATGAATTCCAAGTACTTAGTAAGTGTGTCTTTCGTAGACATCAAAGTCTATTACGTAGGGCAACGCCCGATTCGCAGTAAATTCTATGGAGTAGTAAGCCGATCAAAGGGTAGAATTAGGAGTTCAACCTAATCAAAGTAGCAATCAAGGACAAGTACAAACAATCAAAGTTGACCTATCTTATTGAGTACTAGCTAATTCGTATTTATTTCCAGTTTCTCACTTTTCTATTTTGTTTGTTTCCTTATATATACTAGAACTATTGTTTAGTCTATTACTTTTACTTTGCTTAAAGATTCTAGTAGTTACTATCAGTCAACGGACTTTTAGTCTGACCCACTTCTCTATTTTCCCCTTTTCCCCCATAGGCAATCAAGGAAGAGGGCAGTAGATTGCAGTTGCTCGGAGGTGTCTTGGAGAAGATTTTGCTTTGTATTTCCCTACTTTTATTTCTGTTTTCTTTCTTTATACTGGCATTTTAGAGGGATATTTTTACTCTGATTTTTTTTGAGACTACAAGTTTTTATTTCATGAGACATATTGGGTTTTGAGACATGTATGCTGTATTTGGTATTTGACTTATTTGGTTTATGAAGCAATTATGAAGATTTTGTTTTGAATAAGTTATTATTTTATTTTCTGCTATTTTTACCTATTTTTGTCCTGTGAATCTTAGTCTCTGTTAGTTTCAGTTATACCTACAACACACCACGCCTTTTAATGTGTCCTTTTGAGTATATTAAGGGGCATGGGGATGTTTCACTTGGTATCAGAGCCTATGGTTACAAATCCTAAAAAATTTATTTTAAAAGTAAAGCATT
Organism: Allium cepa; assembly: GCA_030765085.1. NCBI lineage: Eukaryota > Viridiplantae > Streptophyta > Magnoliopsida > Asparagales > Amaryllidaceae > Allium > Allium cepa. The sequence goes on from CM060937.1 coordinate 907,993,701, forward strand.
TTCCAAAATAACTTGTTTTTAAAAAGTATTTTTTAGAAAAGAACTCTTAGAAATGTTTTTAAGTATAAAAGAGTTTCTATAAAAATCCCCTAATAAGTTTAGTTCAATCGCCCTTTGACTCTTTCCTAAACTATCCTTTTCTTTTCGTAGAATGGCTGATTCCTAGAACCTTCCCAAGGGAATTCCAGCCCAGCATGGTTTCGTAAGTACTTACAAGCCACGACTCTAGAGTTACATGGGCCAGCGCCTAATCCCGCACAAGTGGATGAGAACCCCATCAACATAGCTACCGCCATCAAATTCTCTAAGTTTTGTAAGGATTTTGAAAATTTGGGTTAGGTGGAAAGACTTTTTCTGGCAAGGAGATTTTTGTGGGGGCGAGAGCTTAGTTTAGAGACACCTTGAGGATATTTGGCTTATTAGGATTGGAGGACCAACACCGGTTCAGCTAACCTCTTGGCAGTTGAAAGCAGAGGCTTCTTATTGGTGGGAGGGTGTTGAGTTGGAAGGAAGAGAAGTCTATTGGAATGGGTTTAGGCAGAGGTTTGATAGGAAGTTTCCGTCTCAAGTGGAAGAAAATGTTCAACTGGAGAGGTTTATCAATTTGAAGCAAGAGAGTTTGTCTGTTAAGGAATACATCAATCAGTTTAATGAATTATCGCGATTTGGTTTGGAGTTGGTGAATACGCCACACAAGGAAGCTTTGAAGTTTGCGAAGGGATTGAATCAACCCCTTCAGGGATTATTGTTGACTCACGTACCGATGGGAGCTACTTATGAGTCTTTGGTTGAGATGGCGCTTATGTCAGACGCAGTCAAGGAAGGAGAGTCTAGAAAAGTGGTTAAGTCAAAAGGTTCAAAGAAGAGGTGGTGGAAAAACAATAAGGAGAAGAAGAAATGTGATGGCCCTCAGAAGCAAATTAAGAAAGGTTTGAAGTGTGATAACAGTTGAATTGTTGGACATGTCGCCAAGGATTGTAGAAGGGATAAGATGAAGCAAAAGTGCTTCAATTGCGGACAGCCCGGTCACTTGAGTAGGAATTGTCCCCAGAGAGCATGGCAGGGGACTAGTGCACCATTCGCGTAGATCCAAGCACTAGATGCAGCATCTTTGGGCAGCATTTCGGATGGAGGTAGGAAAATCGCAGTTGAAGGTTTGATTTCTATATCTGATTTTCCCATTCAGACTTTATTCGATTCTGGAGCATTACACTCTTTTATCTCTAGTTTTCTTGTGGATTGTTTGCACTTTGACATTTCTTTAGTGGTAGACTCTATTATTGTTTCAAACCCCATAGGTGGATCAACACACTTGTCTATGGTTTGTAGGGGCATGAAAATTTATATTCTAAGCGTAGAATTTAACTACAATGCCTATGTTTTGGGATTTTCGGGGTATGGGATGATCTTGGGTATGGATTGGCTGTCCATGTATGGAGCTATTTTAGACTGTGAGAGGAGAGTCGTTAGATTAGAAACTTGCAGTGGTAGGGCTCTCGAGATATCCTGTGACCCGCAAGGGTCAGTCAGGTTGAGCTTTCTCCATTCCCTTGATTCATCTTCAGTAGAGTTTGATTCGGTTCCTGTCGTTAGAGATTTTTCTGACGTCTTTGGGGAGGTTAGGGGACTGGCCCCTATGAGAGAAATTGACTTTCGAATTTATTTGACCGAGAATGCTAAGCTAGTAGCATTACTGTGAGGCAACTAGCACCTAGGAATAGGAAATAGTTGAGCAAACAAGTCAGTGAGCTTTTGGAAAAGGGATTTATTAGAAGAAGAATATTGGAAAAATTATGACTAGAGTTTGACAAGGACCAAGCTACACAGTTAAGGTAATAATAAAAGTCAATGAATCCAAGCGACTAGAATCCCTGCGGATCAACAAGTGTTGGAGTAAAAGCAGCCAGTTACTTGCCATCAACATGTGACTTCAATGATGAATGCCTAAGAATATATCTCCAATTTCGAAATCCAGTATAGACCTTTGTTGCTGGATCGACAGCAACCCATGAACTCCTTTAAAACCATGGACAAAAAAGCTATGAAATGCAACTAAAGGAGGAAGAATTCAGTGGGCGAAAATAGACCAAGTCTATGGTTGCCAGTGACACATGGCCCATGGGTCGCTTGAGATCCAACACCATGGGTTGCTAGCGACCCACGAAGTTCGCTAATTTTTCCCACCTAATCCTCCTAGGTCACCTGGTCTTCATCTGATAGCTGATTACGATGGGCCGGGCCCAGGAACCCTCCAACTCTATAATTAGCATACTCCTACAACATAACGAGGATCTTCTGCGAGCTGATTGCTGAAGCTCTACTAGGACTATTTTGCACTTCTAACCTCTCTTACAACGATCTCATAAGGAATACACCGTGATTCTCCTGTGGATTCTAACTCTAGAGATCCAAATCAGCATGGAATTAGCCAATGCTTTATAATCAAACAAACTTTTTTAAGAGCAGTCAGCTTATAATAAAACTATAAAGTGGAAGTAGGCTTCATTAACAGCCGAACCACTATAAAAATCTTCTATCTATTTTACTTTATTGCTTCTTTTCTATTTTTGTGATCTATTATATTGCTCTGTGAAAACAGAGTTGGCGCTTTCAAATCTAAACCAGGATGTTGGTCTATTTTTTGGGTTAATATTTTGGTGCTTTCACTGAGAACTGCAACCCACGATCAGATCTATCTATCTACTTTGGATTGCATAGATCCAGAAGTTAGAACTCCACTTTCAACCTGGAATCTCGATCAAGCTATCTACTTTGGATTACATAGATCCAGAAGTTAGGTATCCAATCTTTAATCTCTTACTGTTTTAAAAAGTCAATGGCTCCCGAAAGGAAAAGGACTGCCTCTAGAAGGTCCATTGGAGCAACGATAGCAGTGGAAGATGTGAGTATCCAATAGGCTGAAGTAAATGCTACTGGCTTAGGGAATCAAGCATCGGGGTCCTCTAGTCGGCATGAAGTTGTTACCAGAGATGACTTAATTAAGACGACCGAAGAAATCAACCAAAGAATGGAAGATGGTCAAAAGGCCCTGATAGAGAAATTCAACGCTCTGATAACTCTACAATCAAACCCAGCTTAAAGGACCATCCTCGAACCAGCTACCGCCTTAGAGCAGGAAACTCCTCTGTTTTCGGCTTACATAGAAGAAGTGGAAAGCAAACATTGGGAAGGGTAACCACATAGTGTAACTTGGAGGAAAATGAGAATACCCAACTTGACGCAAGACAACCAAATTTGAATTTGATTCAAGGGGCTAAGACCCCACTGGAGGATGTGGTTGTGAACCACTTCGGTTCGGAAGGCGGAGAACAGGTCGATCATGTAGAAGAAGATGCCAATGCATTTGAACATTAAAAATGCCCAGAATCCCCCAGTTAGGCCAAATGCAAGCCAACGGGTCCCTATAGGAATGGCTCCCTCGAAGACAGGAGAGCCTAGGTATCAACCCAGGCGCCAAGATCGTTTGCCGAACCAAACACTTGGCATAGTGATTGACTGCCGCCCCCAGATCCAGCGGACATCGGAGGCATACATAGTAGACATGGTCAAGCGGCTGATGGATGAGAGTAAGAGCCTGAAAGATGACGAATGGGGAACTACCCCGAGTCGGACCCTTTTTACCGACAAGATCCTGAATTAAAGATACATAGACAAGTTTACCATGCCAACCATCCCCTCCTATGACGAGATTAAGTATCCAAAACCTCATTTGTAAAAATATAGTTGGTACATGGAAGGAGCCAACGTCATGGAGGCCGTACGCTGCCGATGTTTCCCCATCTTCCTAGAAGGCGTTGCATCCATGTAGTTTACCAGGCTTCCTCCAAGATCCATCGCTACTTTTTATCAGCTTGCAACAAAGTTCCTTGAACAGTTCAGATTCATACTGCCCAACCGAAAGACTTCATCTCTCTATTAGGACTAGTTCAAGTGCGCAACGGGTCATTGAGATCATTTATGAACAGATTCAACACAGCAGTAACAGAGGTGAGTAATCCTAATGAAGACATGGTTTTTATGGCCCTAGTCCGCGCTATTCATCCGGAAATGGAGTTTGGGAAATGGATCAAGATGAAGCAGCCCACCAATAGGAAAGGTTTCAACCGCAAAGCAAGCCAATACTTAAGGTTGGAAGAGGCGCATAAGCTGGAAAGAAAGGCTATCGGAACACAACAAACGAACACCGAACAGAATGACATGGCTTCTAATCAGAATACATGCAACCCCAAGAATAGCCAAGGGGCCGTAGGGAAGAATGGAAACCAGAAGAAAGGAAATCAGAACTCTGACAAGAAAAATGATGGTGGCTGCAACAAAAGGTTTAGAGAGTTTGGACTAGGAGATAATACTCCCCTAAATGACACCCTAAAAAATATCTATCTTGCAAGCAAGAAACTGAAGAGTATAGGAAACCTCTCAAAAAGGAGGCAAAAGAACAGCGGAAGCGCTTAGGGGAATTCTACCATTTCCATAAGACACATGGGTACAAAACGAATGAATGCCGCTACCTCAAGGACCTCATTGAAGGATTGATCCACGACAAAAAGCTTCAGCAATATGTAAAAGGATCACGAGAAACCATACAAGCGATAGTCCCTCAACCACCTAAGTAGCAAGGAAATTAGGCAGGAACTAGTGACCAAGGGTCAAAACGAATAGACGAAAGGCTCATTAATCAGAACAATATCCGAGGGACTGCATCCTGCACAAAGAAGTTGGAGGGAGATGGAGAGATATGCAAGCTCGCTAAAACATGTCTCGAATGGGTCAAGTTTGACAATAGATGGTGAAACTTCAGTTAAGCAACAGAAGGTGCTGAGAAATGATACAATATTTCACGATCGTGATACCGAAGGAATTGAGGCACCAACTCTTGATCCAATGGTGATAACAGTTGGAATTAGGCCCGTAGATTTCCGACGAGTATTGCTTGATAGCGAAAGCTCGGTCAATATACTTTTCAAGTGTACTTTCTATCAAATGAAAATTGGTATGAAAAGTGTGTCTGCATTCCAAACGAAGATCCAAGGATTTACCGAAGAACCTAAGTAGCCAGTGGGAACCATTGATATACCCATAGAGCTCGGATATGGCGAGCGATGAGTCACGTTCATTCAGACTTTTGTGATTGTAGACGAGATATCAGCATATAATGCATTTCTAAGAAGGCCTGCATTAGCCGACTTCAAGATATCACTAACCTAATGGTGTCTCATGATGAAATTCCCTACCGAGCATGAAGTCGGGATTGAAAAAGGAGACAAAAGTATGACCAGAGAGTGTTTTATTATAGAATTTCGTGAATCTAAAAGAAGGGAGAAAGGAAAGGATGTGGGGAAATCTCTCTACATCCGCAAACCCTCTGAATAGCAACTATAGAGCCGCCCTAGCTTAGGAACCATAGCCGATTTGACAAGGCTTTGGACCCTAAGAAGAAGAGCTCAGGGGAGGATAGGGCGGCACCAGCTGAACTGACGATGTCTGTCCCAGTTAGTATGGATGACCCCACTCGGGTCCTGAGAATTGGGTCGCAGCTTGGAAACAAGATGCAATCAAAATTGACTAAATTTCTTCGTGCTAATTTTGGTGTTTTCTCCTAGACGCATGCTGGTATGTGCGGATTATCGCCTGAAATTGACTGTCACGCCCTTAACATTAATCCCAAATTCACCCCAGTGAGGCAAAAAAGGCGCAGCTTGGGCCCTGAAAAATCCAAGGCGTTGAGAGAAGAGGTGGATAAGCTAATCGCCAATGGCTTCATGGGATGTAACCTACCATGAATGGCTATCAAACCCGGTACTAGTCAAGAAGTCTAATGGAAAATGGCGAACATGTATTGATTTTTTAGATCGCAATAAAGTCTGTCTAAAGGATAGCTTCCCACTACCCAGAATTGATGAACTGGTGGATGGGACAACAAGACATGAATTGCTGTCGTTTATGGATGCGTTTTCAGGCTATAAAAAAATCCTAATGCATGAATCGGATCAAGAAAATACTAGCTTCATTGCCGACTTAGGGTTATATGCTATAGAGTGATGCCGCTTGGTCTGAAGAACGTGGGGGCTATATATCAAAGACTAGTGAATACTATGTTCAAGCGCCAGATCGGGAAAACTACAGAAGTTTATGTGAATGATATGTTAGTCGAGTCCCGAGTAGCTGATAACCATCTAGATTATCTTGCCGAGATGTTCGAGATACTCCGTAAGTATGGAATGAAGCTTAACCTACTTAGTTGTCGTTTTGAAGTGTCTTCTCGAAAATTCTTAGGACTCTTAGTGAGTTCCTGGGGCATTGAAGCAAATCGAAGCAAATAACGACATTATGTGAAGTCAAAGTACCTAAGAATAAGAGAGAACGTCAAAGTTTGAATGGAAAAATCGCACACTAAGCCATTTTATCTCAAAAGCTACAGAAAAGTGTATACCATTCTGATGCGCTAAAGAAGGAAAAGAAAAACTTTGAATGGAGTGAAGTTTGTCAAATAGCCTTTGAGGAACTACAGTGAGATATGGAAACTCCTCTGATCCTATCAAAACAAGTAAATGGAGAAGACTTATTTATTTACTTAGCAATTTCCCCGCATGTAATGAGCGCAGCTCTCATATGGGAACAAGTGAGGATCCAACGACCTGTGTACTACATTAGAAAGCAATCCATGAAGCCGAGAAGAATTACTCGAAGTTAGAGAAGCTATCATATTGCCTTTTGATCGCATCCCGAAAATTATGGCTGTACTTCCAGGCTCACCCAATTAAAGTATTGACTGACCATCCATTAAAACAAGTTTTATACCGACCAGAAACATCCGGGCTATTACGTAAGTGGAACATTGAGTTGAGTTAATATGATATCACTTACCACCCAAGGAAGGCAATAGATGGGCAAGCGCTGGACGATTTCATTGCCGAGTTCATAATAAGAGACGATGAAGAGGAAGTTTAGTCACAAGTAGACACACAATGGAAGCTTTTTATCAATGAGCATCGAACAACTCCTATTCGGGTGTAGGGGTAGTGCTTGAATCCCCCTAGGGGCAATAGCTACGCTCTACATTTGGAATTCCCTGCCACGAACAACAAGGCGTAATATGAAGCACTGATCGTAGGGCTGAAAGTTGTGAAGGAATTCAAAATAAAGTCTATTTATGTATATAGTGACTCCCAGCTGGTTGTGTGTCAAGTGAAAGGAGTGTATCTAGTGTGTCGCGAGAATTTGCTCCATATCTCTCCAAAGTGCAAGAGCTACTGAGTGACATCGACATTACACCATAACCCATATACCGTGGGAGAAAAACACCAAGGCAGACTTTTTGGCCAAGTTGGCAAGCTTTGGAGAAGCCTAGTCGGTGGGAGTTGTCCCGGTTGAAACCCTAACCAGTCCAACCATCAACAAAATGGATGTAGAATGGATTCTCGAGACCACTGTGGAATCGAACACGTGGATGACACTAATAAAAGATTATCTTCTAGGTGGAACCCTTTCGGCAGACTGAAACCAGCGAATGAAATTACTCAAGAAGGCACTGCGGTTCATGATACAGGATGGATTACTCTACCGAAGGGGATTCTTGACCCCTCTTCTCAGGTGTGTAATCGAAAATGAAGCACATCGAATCCTAAAAGAAGTGCATGAAGGCGAGTGCGGAGACCACACTAGGGGGCAGACTCTGGCAAAGATAGTTCTTTGATACGGGTATTTCTGGCCAACAGTAAACGGCGATGCCATAGATCATGCCAAGAGATGTGATCACTGTCAGCAAGATTAAGAGAACTCTATCAACATAACTAACACAAATGGTCAGCCCATAGCCATTTGCGATATGGGAGATTGATTTGATTGGTGTCCTTCTAATATCAGAAGGAGGAGCCAAATATGCAATAATGGCCGTAATATATTTCACAAAATGGGCCAAAGTGGAACCGCTGGCCACCATAACCACAAACAAAGTTATTAACTTCATTACTAAAAATATTTTTTGTAGGATTGATATGCCATAGAAAATCATCACTGATAATGTAACGCAGTTCGAAAGCGCCAAGTTCGAGGACTTTTGTAAGCGCTTTCGAGTTGAAAAGAGCTTTTATGCAGTGTCTCATCCGCAGGCAAATGCGCTAGTAGAGGCAATAAACAAGACCATCAAATTCACCATCAAAAAGCGATTTACAAAAGCAAAGGGAAACTGGGTTGATGAGCTTCCACTCGCACTATAGACTTACAGAATGACACACAAAGCTGCTACCAGCCACACTCCATTCGCATTAGCATATAGTTTAGAGGTGATGATTCCTGTTGAATTAGAAGTCCGCTCTCACCAAAGGCTGAATTTCAACCAAAAACAAAACGAGCAACTCCTGCTCGAATCACTTGACATGGTTGATGAAAAGAGAGAGGAAGCAAAATTGAGAATCGCCGCCCACCATAAAAGGGTCGCACGATACTTTAACTGCAAAGTACAATCAAACCTTCGAAGTTGGAAATCTCGTGCTCAAGCGAGTTTCCCCGATCCTGGGAGCCTTCAGACCGAATTGGGAGGGACCATACGTCATTCATCAAAAGCTTGGTGATGGGATCTTCAAGTTCATGATTGTCGACAGGATCACGGTTCCCAGAGCATGGAACAATGAATCGCTCTACCAATATTTCATATAAAAGCCACTTTATGTATTTTCTTATTTTTCAGCAAATAAGCCATTACGAGAATGTCAGTGGCATTGTAAATAGGCAAAGAATCTGCCATGCTTTTCTTAATGAAGTCTGCTTTTTGAATCATTCAAATTATGTGCCTAATAATTACCTGACGAGCCGGCAGGAGTAAATCGACTCAAATCATCGGATCAACAGAACCCGTTCTTGGCCCTTTGAGAAATGATACCGCCCCGACTGTATTAGAAGGGCAGCTAGCCCAAGATTCCCACGTCACCCAACAATAAGGCAACGCCTAGAAAACTTCAAGACGCAAGCTTCTCGCGTTGCCCAGTGAGAGGCAACGCCGAGGAGCCCTAGATTCAAGTTTCTTGCACCGCCCGGAGATAGGCGACGCCGAGGAACTCAAGGCACAAGCTTCTCAAGTTGCCCGAAGATAGGCAATGCCGAGGAGCCCCAGATTCAAGTTTCTTACATCGTCCAGAGATAGGAGACACCAATGAACTCAAGATGCAAGCTTCTTGCATTACCCAGAGATACGCAATGCCGAGGATCTCTAGATTCAAGTTTCTCGTATCGCCCAGAGATAGGCGACGTCGAGGAACTCAAGACGCAAGCTTCTTGCGTTACACGGAGATAGGCAACGCCGAGGAACCCCAGATTTAAGTTTCTTACATCGCTTGAAGATAGCGACACCGAGGAACTTAATACGCAAGCTTCTCGCGTTGATTGGAGATGGGCAACATCAAGGAGCCATAGATTCAAGTTCCTCGCATCACCCGGAGATAGGCGACGTCGAAGAACTCAAGACGCAAGCTTCTTGCATTGCTCGGAGATGGGCAGCGCCTAAGAGCACCATATTCAAGTTTCTCGCATCGTTGGGAAATAGGCGACACTGAGGAACTCAAGATGCAAGCTTCTCGCATTGCACGGAGATAGGTAACACCATGAAGCCTCAGATTCAAGCTTTCCGCATCACCCGGAGATAGGCAACGACGAGGAACTCCAAATTTCCAACCTCTCGCGTCGCCCGTAGATAGGCAACGTTGAGGGAAACCAACAACTCGCGTTGCTCGGGAATAAGCAGTGCTAAGCAACCCTAGAAGCTGTGCACTCAAGGGGAAATTTCTCATGATTGCTCGAAGGATTTGGATACTTGGAGTTTGTTTGGAGTGAACAACCCTATGAATTGGGGGGCATATACCTGCATAAAGACAAAATCACCTGAATGCAAAGATTCCACAAGCCCTATCACTCCAAAGGATAATAAACTCACGAGTTCAATCTCAAAAGTTAACAAGAATCCTATGCAAAAGCTTAACTTCCTAAAGAAAATTTCTAAGACTACATTGTTGAAGCTTTAAGGATTTTCTAAACAAGATTGAGCAACTTCGAAAGTTTCGAAAGTTTGAAGAAATTCTCAATGAAAATCCTCTAAGTGCTGTTAGCAAAGTATGAAATAAACATACGCGTGCACACGGAGCATATATGGAAGGATAGACAAAAGTAAAGTCAAAATGCCAAGTATCGTTTGCAATCTTATGAACATAAAATCAATACATGGGGGCCGTACCCACATTGCAGCGGCCAACAAAAAAATTATTTGTTACAGACTCCACGTCCAAGACCCAAAATATGGACTCGACACTTAGGCATAAGAACACAAAAAGACACATAAACGAGTCAACCTTCCCATAAGCTATTTGACAAAATACAATCCCTCCTCGAGCGGGCCAAGCAGCTCTTTCTGCCATCACTTCCTTTGCCACCTCTGGTGGGCAACTTCTGCTTCTTTTCTAAAGAGGTGTCGTTATTGTTAATGTCCACTTGTATTTCCATAGCGATCTCCTCCTCCTTCGAATGCTTCCCAGTAGGGCTTCCCATCCCCTTACGCTATTGCCACTCCTAGGAACTTTTTGAGGCCTTGGCCGTCTCCACTTTCTCTTTCTTAATGGCAATCAAGTCATGCGAAGTCTTTGGTGGATGCTCTGTTAGTGTCTCCTGCTCTTTGGCCTCAACGGTAGTCGTATCGCCTTCAAGGGCCACCGAAGGATCATCCAGGCAATGAAGCACCTCAATGTTTTCAGCCTCTGGTCCCGATTGAGAGCTAGGTGTTGATGTAGAGGTAGGAACAGGAATAGATATAATTTCAAAAGATGTAAAGATAGCAGCATGCATAAGCGCCTAAGTAATTGGCATGTCAATAGGAAGAGTTAAGGGACTAATAAGATCAAAAAGGAAAGCATTAAACTCCTCTTGCTCCTGTGGCATAAGATAGAGTCCCTCGAATTCGAGGGAGATGTGATCATTACCTGCACTGGAGGAAGGGTCGTGAACGGCAACCTCGAACTCTTTACCTTCATCTTCTTTGGAAATCTCCACCACATAGGGAACGACATTAAGCACTGAGCTCGCTGGCTCATCATGAAGTTGCCCCGAAGGTTCACCCGTATTAGAGATTGAACGCTTGGCAGGCACATTTGTGGTAACTATCAGAGACGCTTCGGATGTTTCCATCTCCTGTTCGCTCGAAGAATTTCTTGGCCTTCAATCAACGCCTTCTTAGATTGCTCATCAAGATAAGCATCCCGCAACTTCTGATCTGTATATACATCGCCCTTCTCGGTAAAACGAAATAGGATTACCTCCCAAACAAGGGCAAGAGTGCGTGGGAACTTCGGGCCAAGATAAGAGAGACTCCCCTGATGCAATATAGAGTTGACATAGAAATTCAGGATCGTCAAGTCTAGTTTCTCCATCTTTCGATCAAAAGTATGCTGGAGCTCTAGATAATTTGCTGTCACCATGGCCTTCTCCATCTCAATTGCAGTTTTGTCGACATTAAGTTGTGCAACCTGAGCTCGTAATCCTGCAATTGTCCCCTGCAACTCCTCAATTATCTTGGCCTGATCGAAGATTGTTTTGGTATGTCCCTCTATAACCAGATTATAGTCGGAATTGTCTTCTTTTAGGCTTCGATGATAGCATTGCAGGCAACCATATCTTCCTTCAACATGGCTTCTTTTGCATGCATCTTCTTAGTTTCGTCTCTCCATATGATTTTGGCTCACTCGTGTGCATGTTACATCTCCTGCATCAAGCCGGCAGTCCACGTACTATCCCGAAGCGCTGCCTCTTTTTGCCCCTCTAGTTGTTTAATTTTAGCATCCCGCTCGAATAACACCTTTTAGAAATCATCCTTTTCGGCTTCAAAGGAGAGGATCTCCTGATAGTTATTCCTATTAGTATCTGTGAGTTGTTTATAGAGCCTCCCCCACTTCTCGCCCTGCTCCAAATCAGCCTGGCTGCCTTGAAGGCGCGGCTTACAAGAGTCCCTCTGAATGGGATGAATATCCGTATCAAGCTTTGGTGGGGATGCGAGAAGAATGTAGGTCGGTCTCTAGCGGGGATGAGAAGGAACAGGGGCAGTAGCAACAGCAAAAGAAGATAAGATGCGCATTGAAGGCGGAATGAGGGCAGAAGAAGTGGCTGTCTTTTGTCCCACCAAAGTATTTTTCAGAACTAATTTGGAAGGGTGGGAACGATGATCGAGCTTAGACTTCTTCGATGACTCTTCCCTTTCATCGTGAGACCATTGTTTCTCATAACCGCCTCTATGCGAGCGATACTTATTCTTTTCTTCCTAACGACGGGTTTCTGCCTCAAGCTCTTTCCTCCACCTATGTTCTTCCTTCGACTCCCGGACTTGGTGGCAACTGAAAGAATTCTTCAAGTACCGCTACCAATCGGTGTAATCCTCAAAGTCGTCATAAAGACCATGCCTTCTCGTCACATGAAATAAAGCATACATGAGAAACTTCAGAAAAACATAAAGAATTGAGTAGACATATGATAGAATGGAAAGTAAATATAAGTGCAATCCTAAGGTTTCGTGTCGTGCTTTTCTAAAATGGGCCTAAAATGTCATCACAAACCAGAGCGGATGATTGTAGGTGAAGAAATGGGGCCAACTTTGGTTGTCACAAGTATAGTCGGATTGGAGGATAGCACGATACTGCCAGAACAGGGCGACATCACATCAAAGTTGAAGTTGTCCTTCATAAGGGCATCAAAGTCGGCGAATACATCATCGATATCCCCAAAATCTACCCCACCAGCCTTACCGAGGGAATCTCGATGCTTGCCAGCCTCCGAGGCCTTGTCTTTATCATCAACATCAGAAGGGGTGAATCCAGAAGGATGGGACTCATGCCCAGTGTCTCATCACATGATTCTGAATCTTCACCTTCGAACTCTGATAGATAATAGTCGATCGCTATGGATTCATCACTCCTGCTCTTAAATTCCCCTTCCACCTTCTTCGAGTTTATCACGACTTTCTCTTCTCCCTGCGTAGGCTCAATTTCCGATTCCTCCTGGATCGGGGACATTCTAGTAAAACCACTTAGTCCGACTACGATACCTTCCTCATGAGTCTTGTCGAGCGAACTTTTGGAGGGGCCACCTATTTCACGACCCACGTCAGAATCATGTGAAGAAGAAGATGGCCTTGCGCAAACTTTGAGTCGACTGGGAGAGGGAGCTTCAATTTGAGCAACGGATCTGTCCAGAGCTAACAACCTGAGTTGGCGCAAGTTCTCGTCAGTAAGCAAGACTCTAGCGCTCCACTCCTTGGCATTAATAGCATTCAGAGTCTGACAAATTTCACTAAGAGCCATGTCTCTGTTTGTCCTTGGGATAATTGTAAAAAGCAAGCAATCAATTAGAAACTCTATCAGACCACTTTAAAGCTTGGTAAACAGAAAATAAGGAAACTTGCCCCTTGTTGTCCATCGACGATTAAATCCCTCGGAGCACCTGATGAAGAAGTATTGCATCTTGAATTGAGATAAGTTGCTTTGCATATGCAGAATGATCTTATGATTCCATTGGGCCTCGATTATAATCAAGAAGGGGAAATCGTCTCTCCTCTTGAATGCTAATAAGTACCACAACTCGTCGAAACTTGGAGCACGATGAAATGTCCACATAAAAAGGATATGCAAGCAAGTGATGATGGCATAGCCATTTGGGTAGAGTTGGAATGGTGAAATTCCCAAGTTCGATAGCGTTTCACAAAGAAAATCATTAAAGGAAGGCATAGCTCCATTCAAACACATGAACCGATGGCAAGCTATGAACCCAGGGAGAGGCATATTGGTGAACTCATCGTTCTTTGGTAGGCACACGTCCTTTTCGGGAATCCCATGTTGTAAACATATGTTATGGATAACCTTGGCGGAGATTACCGACGGGGATTTTTCAGGTGGATTGAGTGAAACTCGAAAGTTGGTAGGCATGCAATCCATGATCGGTCCAACCGGAACTAGTTGACTTTTAGCTCGGCTTGTGAAATGGATGACGATTCAACCTCAGAAAGTGCCAGACTTCGTCCAGTTGGCTGTAACGTGTGGATGGCTGTTTCATTCTATATGATAGAACTCACATTTGTAAAAGGTCAAGTAATTCTATTAACAAATCTATCCTATCCTTATGAATTTCCCCTATCACACTTGAACCTCGGCGCAACATTGACTTGAGATTAGCACGCCAGATTTCAAGTATGAACTGGGGGAAATGTAGTGTGCAATCTGTATGATGTAAACTCGGTGTCCAAAGTGTCCCAAACGACCTATCCCATGTTGATAGTTTGCTTGCAGTGAAAGGAGAGAAATACTTCCTGTAAAATTTCGCTTCCAACTTTTGGTTATACTGCTTGCATGCTTACCCATTACCGGTGTATGATCGATAACAGATCCATCGTTCGAAGTGACACCAGAAACTCTTCTCATCGTAGGGACACCAAGCATAAATTAGTAAAAGCGTGATAAGCCCAAACTCTCAGGAGAATTAAGGTCAACTGATGAAGCGTTATGTAAGTGACGTCGGCAAACTAGTAACAAAACAATTCTGGTTCGACGGTCAAAGATAGCAAAACGCTTCAAGTCTTAGGTTGAAACCCGAATGTTATTCTGAAAGATGACTCAAGACTTGATTTCTTATTTTTCTCGAAAAAACTACAACCAGAACGAAATTTTGCGGTCAACATCACAAGATAAGACTAGGCATTAAACCATCATACCAACATGGCAATCAACAACTCAACCGAACAAACCAACCTCAAATCAATTCGATGAAACAAGAGGAGTCACAAATTGAACTTGGCGAGCTACAAACCAGATCATGGGGGAGCTAGTGAAGGATTGGATCGTGTACAATACAACGTTGGATCGGCTCGTACATGACAATATGATGGATCGGCTACACCTTGAACCCGAATGAAGTGGGTCGGCTAGTGTTAGGATCAAACAAGGCAATGGAACGATGATGGCAAAGGCGGCTGGATAAAGCACAGTGTGAAGAATTACCAAAGTAATTGGTTCAAGTCACTAGAGTACATGATCGCCTGAAGGAATAACGATGAATCGGGTCAAGTAAATGGAAAAGGTTGGCTGAGGGGATATAAATAGGCAAGGTAAGAGGCAAAAATTTCACTAAGTGTTCAGGTCACACGCGACTCAACCCTCTATGGTTCACGAGCGACCAGACCCTAAAGCGTTATTGAGTTAGGTCACTAGTGACCTACCCCTTTGGGTCGCCAACGACCCATTAAAAAAAGGAAAATATAAATAAAATAAAATAAAATATATAGAAATTCGCATACCTTATGTATTTGTGTACTCAAAAAAGAAAGCTCTGTCTAGCCTCTCCAGAATCGGTCAATCGTGACTGCTCGTCACTCTAAGACATGCAAGGGGATTGCAAGCAAAAACATGAAAGGTAGAGGCAAGCGACAATAGCTAGAACCAAAGAAAAATAACCGATGACATTGGGCTATTCTAGGCATAGAGCTCCGATGCAACCACGTGACAAATACCAACAGAAAGCGAGGCAACCTTAAGCGGCGAGATGATTCATGAGCAAACCAGAAAAGTTACTATAGAGTTCGACAAGGACCAAGCTACACAGTTAAGATAACAACAAAAGTTAATGAAGCTAAGAGACTCGCATCCCTATGGATCAACAAGTGTTGGAGTATAAGCAGCCAGTGACTTGCCATCAGCATGTGACTACAATGATGAATGCCTAAGAATACAACTCCACTTTCGGAATCCAGGATAGACCTCTGTGGTCGGATCGAAAATAACTCATGAACTCCTTCGAAACCATGGACAAACAAGTTATGAATGCGACTAAAGGAGGAAGAATTCAACGGGAGAAATTAGACCAAGTCTATGGGTCACTAGCGGCATCGACCATCGGTTATCAGCAACCCATAGCCCATGGGTCGCCAGCGACCCAGGGCCTATGCGTCGCATGCGACCCATGGCCCATGGGTCACTTACAACCCAACACCGACCCATGGAGTTTGCTAATTTTTCCAACCTAATCCTCCAGGTCGCCTGGTCTTCATCTTAGAGCTGATTGTGATGGACCAGGCCCAGGAACCCACCAACCTCGATAAATAGCATACCTCCTACAACATAACGAGGATCTTCTGGGAGATGATTGTTGAAGCCCTGCTGGAGTTATTCTTCACTTTTAGCGTCCCTTACAATGATCTTAGAAGGAATACACCGTGATTCTCCGGTGGATTCTAACTTTAGAGATCCAATTCGGTTTGGAATTAGCAAAAGCTTTATAATCAAACAACCTTTGTAATAGCAGTCAGTTTATAATAAAAAAATAAAGTAGATGTAGGCTTCGTTAACAGTCGAACCACTATAAAAGTATTCTGTCTATTTTCCTTTATTGCTTCATTTTTATTTCTGTGATCTGTTATATTGCTTTGTGAAGGCAGAATTGGTGCTTTCTAATCAAAACTAGGATGTTGGCCCATTTTTTGGGTCAATAGTTTTTTATTTTCATAATTTTCCTAAGCCTAAGGAATATTTTATGAATTGGTAAAGGTGGAAAAGATGTTAATTTGAGTTTAATTTAATTAAGTCATTAAATAATGATTTTCAGCTCGAAAATCTTATATGATGAAAATAATACCATTTTGGGGTTTATGCGAATTTTTGAGATTTTTCTTAAATATATTTGAGGAGATATGGATTATATAAGGAAAATTAGTGTTTAATTAGTTAATAATGTAAACTAACATTTAAATATATAATTTTATCTTTAAGAGATATTGTGCGATAACATAGCTGATATTAGGTTTAAAGGTTTTTTGTAACCAATCATATTTTGACAAATAAAGAGATTTGTTGAAAAGAACATGCTTTATTATAAAATAATCCAGTTGTAGTGATAATTACGTTGATGCCACTTCTCATATATTGATGTCGTGCTTATCATCCCTTCGATATCGTCGAGTGGAAAGCACATGCACTATTTCAATAGTGCAGTGTGGTTTCAAGCTCGTTGTAGCTAAGAGGCACTGGCAGTCTATGGTGTCAACAAGGTTATGCTGCACTTATTCAAATCTCTCCGTCTCAAATTCCTAAAGACGAGCCCACCATGGTCGAACTGCCCCTGACCACCATCCTGGCCACGCTTGACGAAACAACATCCGTCACCACCGAAAGATTTATCCCTACGAGCGCTACCTCTCGATCACCTAGATTTTCCACTCGGCATACCTCCCTATGTCATGATCGAAAAATACCCACTAAAAACCCTAGACAACTCGGCCCGAAATCTAAAGTCGAACCAACTACAAACTCCAAGGCCGATGCTAATTGTAACACCCCTAATTTTGATTAACGTTATTTAAGAGATTTAATTAGATAAATTAAATAGAATAATGTGATGATTGGATTAAAAGGGAATTGAGATTTGAATATAATTAAGGTTAAGCCGTAAAAAAATAGATACCTAAGATTGTTATAACTTAAACACATAGTTGAATAGAGAAAGGGTGATATTGGTCACTAACACCCGAATCCAGATGAAAGCACCAAATCACAGTCACAGATCATAGATAGAATGTATGTAGAGAGTATAAATATGAAGAACAGACAAAATTAAAAAGAAAGCAGCAAAGACACAAAATTTGTAGTGGTTCGGTTGATTCTGACCTAAATCCATTCCAGAAATTTCATTTTTATTGATGTTAGAATCAATTATAGTTACAATCCAGAGTTTTTAGAACAACAATGGCAGAGCAGCCTTTGTGCAGAAGATGAAGGGAAACAGAATGAAGCTCCCTTTTCTGTAGCCCCGCATGCTGTATTTATAGGCAAAACCCGAGTTACTGGGCTTCCTGAGTAGTCTGAGCCCATCAAGGTCATAGCCGAACAAAACCCAACACTACGACCGAACCAGACAAGTCAAGCTACATCCGCCATCACGATCGACCCAAATCCTCAATAAACCGAACCGATATCCCTCGCGCTTAACTCGAAGCAGACCTTGTCAGAAGCAAACTGGCAGCCGACCCGAAGTAGCATATTTCTTCGTCTATGCCGACCCTTACTTGATTCTCCCAAAGCTGACCCAAAGTATCAAGAACGCCGACCCGGAGCTAACGCAATGCCGATCCCATCCAACTATCGATCTCTCAAGTAATACACCCTTCAACTAAATGCTGACCCAATCGTGAACTCCAGTACACCGAACCACACAGCCATGGCGGTCCACACCATCCTACCGAACCATATCTGACCGAACCACCTTGGTCGAACGGCCGAGCCGCATGGCCGAACCACCAATAACCGAGCCATGCTCAACCACTTCTCCTCGACCGAGCCATGCATGATCGAACGGCCGAGCTACATGGACGAACTCCAAACATACCGAACCACGCTTGTCCACCTCTCCTCGACCGAACCAATCCTTCCAGACCGAACGATCACCAATGCCGAATGAGCTAAACATGACCGAGCCGCCCTTGTTGAAAGAACTGCACATGATCGAGCCACTGTTGCTGAACAAACTACACATGACCGAGTCACCTTTGCCGAACGACCCACACCGAACCATCCACGAGCGATCGTCTATCTATTCAACTAGCTCAAACCCATCGTATTCCGCTCTTGACAAACGAGTATTCAATTAAGTTGAATCCGTCTGTCCATGGCCTTACCAAAAGGTGGGTTAACACTTGCCTCCTAAAAAATACCATGCTATTGGAAGGTGTGTTTTGAATAGCCTCAATTTCGATATCTGGAGTCCACATCCCGTTCATAACCGTACTATTATATCCATGATTCAAGCCATCTTATCCGAGTGCCACAGCCATATCCTTGTCCATGACCTCTGTGTGTTTAACCTTGAATTCATAGACCTCACCCGGTTTATCCTGTTCCAGTCTTGACTCTTCGATCAACGGTTTGTATGTTCTCCGGCATCGGCTCTTCGACTAAGGACTTTCATATTTTTTGGACTTGGCTTTCCGGCCGAGGACTTCTCCGGCCTCGGCTCTCCGATCGAGGACTTCTTATATTCTCTGGCCTCAGCTTTCTGGCCGAGGACTTCTTATATTCTCCGGCCTTGGCTCTCCGACGGAAGACTTCTTATATTCTCCGGCCTTGGCTCTCCAGCCAAGGACTCCTTATTTTCTCCGGCCTCGGCTCTCCGGTAGAGGACTTTTATATTCTCCGGCCTCAGCACTTCGGTCAAGGACTTTTATATTCTCTGGCCTCGGCTCTTTGGCCAAGGAATTTTATATTCTCCAGCCTTGGCTCTCTAGCCAAGGACTTATTAGTGTGTTAGAGTCCATTTTTTGGTGCTTTCACTGAGAAAGCACTCTAGGATTTTGGAGCTAGAAAATTGGATTCTAGGGAGCAATGGCTAGGCCACAACATGGAAGAAAGTGACGGATATGATCAATCAAGAGGAAAGTCAAGAGGCATCCTCTGGAGCTGGAGAAAGTCAAGCATCCACCTACATCACCAGAGACGAGATGGAAGTGATGCTAAAAAGATAAGAGGAGATGATGCAGGCTCTCTTTAGACAATTTGGACAAGCAGGAATTGCAGGAGCTCAGATCCATGGAGCTGGATCAGAAGCACTCAACCTGCAAGCAGATGGAGTGGTTCAGCAGGGGGCAGCCCCTAATCAAAAAACGACCATCAATCTGGATAGACTTAGGCTCGGGGGCACGCCACGAGGAAATGCTGGACCAATCCATGGAGGGATACTTGACGATGCTGTGCAACCCGACATCAACAGGAATACAGGAGTACACGATGAGGAGTATGTGCCAGGATTCCCTCGTGAACTCGGGGGACAGATAAAAGGTAGTGGACAAGAATTACAACTTGGAGACAATGACAGATTAGCGGAGATGGTCAGACGAGCTGTGAGAGGTGGTTTGGTAATTAAAGACTTGGAGGATGTGAATAGGATTCCCTTTACTCCTACTATTAGACAAGCTAGGAACCCATCAGATTTTAAGTTACCAACGTTGGAGATGTATGATGGGAGAACAGATCCCGTCGTTCACCTGACGAGGCACGTGACACATATTTAGGTACTAGGGCATCAGACGAGGTCATGGCTCGATGCTTCCCTTTATATTTGATGGATATCGCAGCTATGTGGCTCAAACAACTAGAGTGTGGTTCTATTGACACTTGGATGGAGCTGATTGAATGGTTTATGTGGCAGTTTCGGGTCTATATAGTCAGACCCAAGAACGTAATGACCTTGACATTGATGAAATAATAGAAGGGTGAATCGCTTAGGGATTTCTTAACCAGATTCAACAGGACAGTGGTTTCGATGGATCGGCCCGATCCATCGATGGTTTTGATGGCGGCAGTTTTTGGATTTGTAGATAATTCGAATTTCGAGATATCATTGGAACATGACCCTCCGAGGGATCTCGCGGAGTTCTACCATGAGGAGGAAAGGTTCCTGAGGCAGGAAGATGCGCATGCTGAGAGAGTAGGGAGAAAGGCTGAAGCTTACGCAGTAAGGGGTGGAGGTCCACCCAGGGAGGATCCAAATAAAGATGATAAAGGAAAAAGGAAAATGAATGGCAACAGCAGCACTTCAAAGAGGCCTCAGAGGGAGTCAAAGTTTCCTTCTTACACAGATTTAACTGAGATTCTAGAAAGGATTTACTTAGATACTCGAGGGCGCCTCTAGTATCGAAGGCCGGCAAGGAGGGAACCTTATGAATACGAGCAGGCACAGGGAAAACATTGCCTATTCCATGAGCTGGATGGACACAACACAAATGATTGTTGGTGGAGGAGCATGTAAGTAATGGTCACCTACAATAGTACATAAGGAATCGAGATGTAGCAATGGAACGGGAGCGGCCACCGCCTACCTCGAATGAAGGTGGCGCTGGATCTAGTCACCGCCGGCTTGTTGTCAACTAAATGGATTTATGGTTCTAAATAAGTAATATAACTCAATGTAATACGGCCAGATCACTCACACACGTACGGGATCAAGGACAGTCCTTAGGCGTGCTATAAAATGACGAAAAACCATACTGCTTTGGTTTATGAAAACCCATTTTCTTTCTATTTTTCTGCAAACTCTGGTTTCTACTTGGTGCTTTGGACATTTAATTCCCTTTGTTTTATGAACATTCGCTTTGACAACTCAATTTTGTAATCACAAATTACGAGTCCCTTCACCGAAGAGCGATGGAATCCACTCGAACACACTATAAGAAGTCCTTGGCCGGAGAGCTGAGGCTGGAGAATATAAAAGTCCTTAGCCAGAGAGCCGAGGCCGGAGAGTATAAAAGTCCTTGACTGGAGAGGTGAGGCCGGAGAAAATAAAAGTCCTTGGCCGGAGTGCCGAGGTCGAAGAATATAAAAGTCCTTGGCTGGAGTGCCGAGGCCGGAGAATATAAGGAGTCCTTAGCCGGAGAGCTGAGGCTGGAGAATATAAGAAGTCCTCAACCGAAGAGCCGAGGCCGGAGAATATAAGAAGTCCTCAGTCGGAGAGCCGAGGCTGGACAAGTCCCTGGCCGAAAAGCCAAGGCCAAAAAATATAAAAGTCCTCAGTCGGAGAGTCGAGGCCAGAGAACATACAAGCCCTTAACCGGAGAGTTGAGACTGTAATAGGATAACGTGATCCGGCAAGGTCTACGGATACAAGGTTAAACCCGAAGAGGTCATAGACTACGATATGGCTGTGGCACTCTGACAAGATGGATTGAATCATGGATATGATAGTAGGGTTATGAACGGGATGTGAACTCCAGATATAAAACTTGAGGCTACTCAAAACACACCTTCCAATAGCATGGCATGTTTTGGGAGGCAAGTGTTAACCCACCTTTTGGCAAGGCCATGGACAGACGGATTCAACTTAATTGACTACTCGTTTGTCAAGAGCGGAATATGATGGGTTTGAGCTAGTTGGATCGATAGACGATCCCTCATGGATGGTTCGGTATGGGTCGTTCAGCAAAGGTGACTCGATCATGTGTAGTTCATTCGGCAAGGGCGGCTCAGTCATGTGTAGTTCGTTCGACAAGGGCAGCTCGATTATGTTTAGTTCGCTCGGCATTGGTGGTCGTTCGGTCTGGGTGGAGTGGTTCGGTTGAGGAGAGGAAGAGAAGTGTGGTTCGGTATGTTTGGTGGTTTGGCCATGCGGCTCGGTCGTTCGGCTAAGGTGGTTCAGTCAGATATGGTTCAGTGGTATGGTGTGGACTGGCATGGCTGTGTGGTTCGATGTACTGGAGTTCGTGATAGGGTCGACATTTGGTTGAAGGGTGTATTACTTGAGGGATCGATAGTTGGATGGGATCGGCATTTTGTCAGCTCCGGGTTGGTGTTCTTGATACTTCGGGTCAGCTTTGGGAAAATCAAGTTAGGGTCGGCATAGATGAAGAAATATGCTACTTCGGGTCGACTGCCAGTTTGCTTCGTGTCGGAGATGTGGTCTGCTTCGAGTCATGCCCGAGGGAAATCAGTTCAACTTATTGAGGATTTAGGGTTGGTCATGATGGAGGGTGTGGCTCGGCTTGTCTGGTTCGGTCATAGTGTTGGGTCTGGTTCGGCTATGACCTTGATGGGCCCAGACTGTTGAATATGCGATTATATGATTTTCGTTTGATGATAATAAACATATATACATTCGTTTAAATATATTTGATAATATACTATTTATTTTCACAGATTAAATAAATATTTGCTGAATAAAATAAATAACACGGAATTTGAATTCAAACGAATATTTTATTCAAACAAATATTTATTACATCTTTGAATAGTACAATTTCAAGCTCTCACTATAACTATACAACTTTGATTACAATTACATCACATTTCACATTTACAATTCACCTCACTACATATCACTCACACTCGTATTTTCAATTTCCTTCCAGTTAGAATCCAGAATCTGAGAAATCTGCAAAAATATTCACTAACGCAGTAAAATTGAAAAAGAAATATTTTTGCAATATAAAATGAAATACGATTTTTGAAAATATGATTTGCCTCAGTTATTTGGGTTGTTCGTCATCATTCACACTTGATTTCATCACAAAGTCGTGCACATAGATATTACAGGGACAGGTATACATAAGTGGCTGCAGTACACACACATACATTTGTACACGTGTGCACTGCCCCGCCAACTCGTGTGCACAAATCAAACAAAAGCACTGTTAACAATTCAGCACAAGGTCAAACCCAAATAACACACGGGATTCAACTCAAGGCAGAATACAAGCTGCAGTATACCAAAGTGATACAGATACATGCAAATTCGACAAGCAACTGAAGGCAAAAGGTCCAAAGTATCACTTACAACATGTATGCAGCCCAATGAACCAGTGACAACAAACTACAAACTCAACAAGACATGTACACAAAGCATAGTGCACCGAAGGAGCAGCAACAATGAAACTGACTCGAAGCAGTAGTGACAGTAAGCAATGCAGCAACGATGGTCAAGTAATATGTATCAGGCATCAAAATAATGTTCAAGACACCAAGTGATACAACAGCTACTACCAGATAACTACAAGGCATGAAACCATACTTGACACAGTGGTAACACTGGAAGCACACGAGCTAATGAAGACTGCATGAATCAAGCTCAGTGGCAAATGCATATATATATCAGAGTGAAACATTTGAGTTGCAACATGAATGAAAAGAACCAGACACAACAGTGCACAAGTACAGGGAACAACTAAATCAACTGCAACAACTCAAGTGCTACCAGTGAAACACAAATGAACAAATATCACAATGAACCAACAATACATGCAGGTGAACAGAAGTTTTGAATCAAAACATAATCAAGGCCAGTTGATAACAGGGAACACAAGTGTGGCAAATGCAAACTGTGGTGAAGCAACAAAGATGAAACAGAGCTAGTAATACATGTACAGGCCGCAACAAAATGCACCACCAAGAAAAGCCATGGTCAATGCAAGGCAAAAAGTGTCGAAGTTACCCGAAGCCAACAGCAATACATGTATTATGAATATACACAATGCAGTACAACTACAGGTATGAGGCTAAATGACCAATGAATGCAACTACAGGACTGCAACAGGTCAAGACTGTGTACCCAGCAAATACAACGACCAAAACCATCAATGAACAAGACTACAGATGAAGCCAGAAACAATGCAAGTAGACCAAACGAAGAGTGCAGGTGAACAAATGTACAAATGAACTCGACCAGTAACCAAGTACTACAAAGACCATGTCGAACACAGTGACAACATTAAGTATGCAACATGGTGAGCAAGACGAATTCAAGTATGCATCTTTCAGAAAGTCAAGCCGTGGTCATCACGAAATGAATCAAAGCCAAGACCGAAGCAAGCAGTAAAAAAAAAATTCACGAAAATCATCAACACCGTGATTTACAGGTAATAAAAATATATACTCATATGAACAAGCCATAAATCATATCAACATCAAAAGACCAAGCCGAAGTCAACGTTGAACAAGTAAAATTCGAAACCATGGTAGCAAAGAAAACTGACCAAGTCACAAATCCAAGCTGTGTCAACCAAGCAACGAAAGTATACGCATATGAAAAGGTCATAATCAATCTCGAACGACCAAGCATAATCAAGCGGCAGAGAAACGAAAATGACAAATTCAAACATGATTATACGAACGCAATTCAAGGAGGTGGAACTCCTATAAATACCCAAAATCATCATCGGCAAGGGTATCGAATTCCAGAAAGCAAAAATCAAGAAAGCAAAAAACAAATAATACCGATTCAAGGAGAGAATTTGATCAACGAAGCAGCCGCATAAGGAACGAGGAATCAATCGATCAAGGCAACACGCAAAACATCACTGGATCGATCGAATTTAAGCCGGCGACTTCAAGCCCAAATTTCCAGAGCAAGAGGAACGAAAGCCCCAAATTTTTCACAAGCCCTAATTCAGAAGCAAAGCCGCCATTTGAGAAGTATCGGGTCAACTAATAAAGAAAAGAAGGGCCGGCTTTGTTTATATTTATATGTATAGGGTTTTGATATAAAAAGGGGTTTTAGTTTATATTTATAGGGCTTTGTTTTTTTAAGTTATTTTGAAATCGTTTTTAAATTTGTATCTAAATTTCAAACTGCTAATTTTCTAGTCGTGTGACTAGGAGACAAACTACGGTGTGTAGTTTGGGAATTCACAACTCGGTTGTTGAGTTGTGGCCAGGGTTTTGAGCGTAGAGTTAGGATAGTCAATAGCGGGTATAGCGAGTTTACGTGTGTAAGCGAGGGACTTTCTGATTTCTAGTAGAAACCTTGGGGGCAGCACGTAGGCAGGGTTTTGCCGAAGCTGGGTAAATTCTGTGTTGTTCTGTCTGCATTTTATTCTGCTATTTATTTCTGTGCTCGTAATATTCTGTGATCTGTCTTAATATTAATTTATTAGCTTCTGCAATTAATTTTTATAATTAACACTATCACCCTATTCACCCCCCCTCTAGGGTGAAATCGATCCTACAAGTGGTATCATAGCTAGGAATAGAAGTCAACATTTGTTTTAAAAATTCTATTTTTTTGAAAAAATCAGTTTTTGTTTAAAAATTTGAATTTTTAAAATGGCTTCTTTTAATAATGCTTTTGTAGAAGGTCAATCCATAGTTAGACCACCAATGTTCAATGGTGAATATGCTTTTTGGAAAAATAGGATGAAATTTTTTTTGAAAACCATTGACGCTTGGGATATTGTTGAGACAGGTTATAGAATACCAACTATAACTGTAGATGATCAAGAAATAGAGAAACCAAAGGAACAATGGACAGAACTAGAAAATAAATTACAGAATACTAATGCCAAAGCTATGAATTCTATTATCTGTTCATTAGATCAATTTGAATTTAATCGTGTCTCACATTGTCTAACTGCACAGGAAATATGGCACGTACTAGAAGTGACTCACGAAGGAACATCTCAAGTCAAAGAATCTCGCCTTGCCATGCTAAGCAGCGAATACGAGAACTTTACAATGGCAAAAGAAGAAAATGTCAAAGAGATGTACGGACGACTTTCCAATATCGTATACAAATCAAAAGCTCTCGGAAAAACATACACCGAATTGGAAATAGTCTAGAAAATCCTCAGAGTCCTTCCACGAAACTTTGAAGCAAAAGTAACTGCCATTCAAAAATCGAAAGATTTAAAACAACTCAAAGTCGAAGAACTCATCGGAAATCTCACCACTTATGAGCTAGAAATGAAATTCAAGAAAGAGCGTGAAGGTGGAGATACTCGAAAGAAATCAATAGCTCTCAAAGGAACAACTGAAAGTGATGATGATAATGATGATGGAGCAGCAGAGCTGGCGCTACTAATAAAGAAATTCAAAAGGTGGAATCGCAAATACGGAAATCCAGCCCGAAATCATGAATTGAAAAGCAGAATAGGCAAAGCACTAGACAACCAAGAAGAACAGAAAATCATCTGTTACAAATGCAACAAACCCGGCCATATCAAGCCACAATGTCCTCAAAAACGATCAAATCAAGGAAAGAAACTAAAGAAAAAAAGCTTTGCGGCTACTTGGGATGAAACTGACGAAGATGAAAGTGATAACACCGAGAGTGAGAGTGAAAAAGCAAACATGTGCCTTCATGGTGAAGTTACAGACAGTGATGACGACGAGCCAAGCGAGGTATCAAAACTCGCTCATTCTGAATTACTAATTTATTTCCATGAAGTAAATGGCTGTTATGAACGACTAAGGGAAAAATATGCTGAACTTGAATCTCAAAAGGATACTTTGATAGAATGCAATAAACAACTTGATCAATTAGTTAAGAACTATCAATGTAGAATCCCTAAGTGTGATAAGTGTCCAACATTCGAAGAAGAAATTAAAAAATCGGAAATCAATATAAAATCACTTGAAAATGAAATTCTGATTTTAAAAGAGAATGAAAATACTAGGAGAAAGATTTCTATTAAAAAGTGCACACAGTTGTTAAACGAAAATGAATCTCTCAAAACACAAGTCCAACAACTGTCAACAACCTTAGATAAATTTTCAAAAAGTGAAAAATCGTTGAATATGCTATTAGGAAAGCAAACTGTTAATATGGTTAGGCAAGGACTAGGATATAATAATTCGAAAATTGTTGAAAGCAATATTAATCAAGCTAATTCTATGTGCACAATTTGTAGAAAATTTGGACACAATCACAATAATTGTTGGAATAGACCCAAACATATGAAAACTATACCGATTTGGATTCCAAAAGGCACAAATATAAAATCTCTCAAAGTTAAACAAATTTGGGTGCCGAAGGGAACAATTATAAATAGTTTTGGGTATCCACAAAATTATCATTCTAAATATTTTGCCACTAACAATCATGGACCTATAAAAACAAATAGGTCACTAAACTCTCTTCTCGTGTAGGTATGCTGGCAGGCTAAGGAACAACAGCAATGGTACTTGGATTCTGGCTGTTCCAGGCACATGACAGGCGATAAATCGAAGTTCCTTAGCCTAGAAAAGTACAAAGGTGGCAGAGTCACAATGGGGAACAATGACAAGTGTAAAATTGTCGGTAAAGGTAAAGTAGGTAACAATACATTTACCTTGAATGACGTACTATATGTTGAAAATCTGCACCACAATTTGATATCAATCAGCCAGCTATGTGATAAAGGTATGAATGTTATCTTTGATTCTGACTTGTGCAAAATTGTTGACAAATCATCAAAAGAAATCTTATTTTCAGGAAAAAGGAAATGTAATATATATTCTCTATCTTTTGATGATCTCATCCTCTCTAAATGTTTGGTAGCTAAGGATATAGAAGTGAATTTATGGCATAGATGTTTAGGGCATGCTAGTATGAACTTATTAAACAAATTAAAAAGGAAAAGTTTGGTAAGAGGGTTGCCATCACATGAGTTTGAAACTGAAAACATTTGTAAAGCATGTACTTTGGGAAAACTTAAAAAATCATCGTTTCATGCCAAAAACAATGTAAGCACTTCTAGAGTTCTTGAACTAGTTCATATGGATCTATTTGGACCTAATGACATTGCTAGCTTAGGAGGTAAGAAATATTGCTTTGTGTTAGTTGATGATTACTCAAGATATACATGGGTATATTTCTTGGCTAAAAAATCAGAAACTTTTTCATACTTCACAAGATTCGCAAAATTTGTGCAAAATGAAAAAGAAGTCTCTATTGTTTCGTTAAGAAGTGATCATGGTGGAGAATTTGAAAATTATGAATTTGAAACTTTCTGTGATGAAAACGGAATCAAACATGAGTTCTCTGCACCACGTACTCCACAACAAAATGGGGTAGTTGAGAGAAAGAATCGAACTTTACAAGAATTGGCTAGGTCTATGTTAAATGAATATGAACTACCTCTGCATCTCTGGGCAGAAGCTGTAAATACAGCATGTTATGTAATGAATAGAGTTATCATTAGACCGATTCTTAACAAAACCCCCTATGAGCTATGGTTCAACAAAAAACCAAACATCGCTTACTTCAAAGTGTTTGGATGTCCTTGCTATATTCTTAATACTGGTGATCAGTTAGGAAAATTTGAAGCAAAGGCTGATGATGGCATCTTCATGGGTTACTCTTCGAGAAGCAAAGCTTATAGAGTCTACAACAAAAAGACTAAAACAATCGTAGAGTCAATCAATGTGAAATTTGATGAAGGCATTGACGATCGGGATACATCCAAAAGCAACGTAGAAGAGGAGAAAGAAAAAGATGAGTTCGAAAAACCAAAAGAAACTGCTGATGCTAGAGAAACTACCACAACTCAAGAAGTCCGAAGAAATCTGGATCCAGAAAAGCTGAAATACAAAACAGACCATCCACCAGAATTGGTAATTGGAAACCCTATAGCAGGAAAAATTCGAAATGAGCTTGGTTGGAGAGTTAAAATTCTTTTTAGGATTTCAAATCCAACAAAGCAATAAAGGCACATTCATTTCTCAAACAAAATATATTAGGGAACTTGTCAACAAATTTGGATTGAAAGATGGTAAACCAGCAAGAACTCCGATGAGTACAACACTTAAACTTGACAAGGATGAAAAGGGTAAGACAGTTGATCAAAAGCAGTACAGAGGTATGATTGGATCACTCCTTTATCTTACCGCCTCTAGACCTGACATCATGTTTTCTGTCTGCTTATGTGCGCGTTTTCAATCTAACCCAAAAGAATCTCATTTAAAAGCTGTTAAAAGAATTATAAGATATTTGTTGCACACCCCACGATTTGGTCTTTGGTATCCATCAAACGATAATTTTGAATTGAAAGGTTTTTCAGATGCTGATTATGCTGGAAATCTGGTTGATAGAAAATGTACTAGTGGAGCATGTTTTATGTTAGGACATTCATTAGTTGCATGGTCGAGTAGAAAACAAAATTGTATTGCATTATCCACAACAGAGGCAGAGTATATTGCTTTGAGCGGTTGCTCTGCTCAAATCTTATGGATGATACAAACTTTGCATGACTATGGCCTAAATTTTAAACGTGTACCACTAATGTGTGATAGCAAAAGCGCAATTGATCTCACAAATAATCCTGTACATCACTCGCGAACAAAACATATAGATGTTAGACATCATTTTATTAGAGATCATATTTCCAAAGAAAATATCTGCATAAATTTTATTTCAACTGATTCTCAATTGGCAGACATCTTTACAAAACCCCTACCAGAAAATAGTTTTTGTAAACTACGACTCAGTCTAGGTGTTTTTGAAATTTGCTGAATACTTAACATTTTTTCTCCCTACAAATCATCGAAGAAATAAATAGTGATTGAAAAATTGATGAGTATTGATATTTATCATATATTATTACTCGAGACGGTATAATTAGTAAAAATTTTCAAACTAAACAAGAGTCATAAATTATTTTGTTGGTAAAAAATTCCATGACCATCTCGATTTCTATCATATTTCTAACGACCATCACTCATCATAATTCTATATAATTTGTCGATGTGTGGTATTTTAAACAGGAATCGTTCGTTTTTCATTTTCACATTTTTAAAAAATAATAATAATAATAATAATAATAATAATAATAATATATACCAAAGTATTCACTCTCATTTAAAAGTCCTCACGGTTATGCATGGGTGAATTACTTGGAATTTGTTATGTGCTTCCATGCTCATTTAAAAGTCCTCACGGTTATGCATGTATGGAACGCATATCAAAAGTTGATTTTTTTTAAAATAAACAAGTTGATTCTAATCCGATTTAAAAGTCCTCACGGTTATGCGTGGTTAGAAGATACTTGAATTCATTTTTTTTTAAAAATAAAATAAAATTGGAATACTACTAATCTCATTTAAAAGTCCTAACGGTTATGCATGGTTAGTAGATATTCAAATTCCTGATATAAATATACCACAAATGGACACAACTGTATAGTTTTATATGATGATATCATTCCTATCATTCTAAAAGTGGAATATGCGCCT
Organism: Allium cepa; assembly: GCA_030765085.1. Taxonomy (NCBI): domain Eukaryota; kingdom Viridiplantae; phylum Streptophyta; class Magnoliopsida; order Asparagales; family Amaryllidaceae; genus Allium; species Allium cepa. The sequence goes on from CM060937.1 coordinate 908,024,195, forward strand.
AACAAAATATTTATGATTTTTGTTTGATTTTTTTTAAAATTTAATATTTATATTCAATTGAGTTTTAATGTTGGATTGATATCAATTACTTTATCTCTATTTTCCCTAACACTATTATTCTTTTGCTGATAACAAAAGGGGGAGAGAAAAGTTAAGATTTTGTCAAATAAAATCAAGCAAAGGTCAAATAATTTTCTACTCTAGACTCATTTGCATATTTTTATTTGTATGCATATATGTAGGGGGAGTTTTGTGTAGAAAGGAAGCATTTAAATAGGGGGAGCAATTAGGATATATCAATGATCAAATACATTTAACATATTCAAAATCTTAAATATATGTTTGTTATCATCAAAAGGGGGAGATTGTTGAATATGCGATTATATGATTTTTGTTTGATGATAATAAACATATATACATTCGTTTAAATGTATTTGATAATATACTATTTATTTTCACAGATTAAATAAATATTTGCTGAATAAAATAAATAACATGGAATTTGAATTCAAACGAATATTTTATTCAAACAAATATTTATTACATCTTTGAATAGTACAATTTCAAGCTCTCACTATAACTATACAACTTTGATTACAATTACATCACATTTCACATTTACAATTCACCTCACTACATATCACTCACACTCGTATTTTCAATTTCCTTCCAGTTAGAATCCAGAATCTGAGAAATCTGCAAAAATATTCACTAACGCAGTAAAATTGAAAAAGAAATATTTTTGCAATATAAAATGAAATACGATTTTTGAAAATATGATTTGCCTCAGTTATTTGGGTTGTTCGTCATCATTCACACTTGATTTCATCACAAAGTCGTGCACATAGATATTACAGGGACAGGTATACATAAGTGGCTGCAGTACACACACATACATTTGTACACGTGTGCACTGCCCCGCCAACTCGTGTGCACAAATCAAACAAAAGCACTGTTAACAATTCAGCACAAGGTCAAACCCAAATAACACACGGGATTCAACTCAAGGCAGAATACAAGCTGCAGTATACCAAAGTGATACAGATACATGCAAATTCGACAAGCAACTGAAGGCAAAAGGTCCAAAGTATCATTTACAACATGTATGCAGCCCAATGAACCAGTGACAACAAACTACAAACTCAACAAGACATGTACACAAAGCATAGTGCACCGAAGGAGCAGCAACAATGAAACTGACTCGAAGCAGTAGTGACAGTAAGCAATGCAGCAACGATGGTCAAGTAATATGTATTAGGCATCAAAACAATGTTCAAGACACCAAGTGATACAACAGCTACTACCAGATAACTACAAGGCATGAAACCATACTTGACACAGTGGCAACACTGGAAGCACACGAGCTAATGAAGACTGCATGAATCAAGCTCAGTGGCAAATGCATATATATATCAGAGTGAAACATTTGATTTGCAACATGAATGAAAAGAACCAGACACAACAGTGCACAAGTACAGGGAACAACTAAATCAACTGCAACAACTCAAGTGCTACCAGTGAAACACAAATGAACAAATATCACAATGAACCAACAATACATGCAGGTGAACAGAAGTTTTGAATCAAAACATAATCAAGGCCAGTTGATAACAAGGAACACAAGTGTGGCAAATGCAAACTGTGGTGAAGCAACAAAGATGAAACAGAGCTAGTAATACATGTACAGGCCGCAACAAAATGCACCACCAAGAAAAGCCATGGTCAATGCAAGGCAAAAAGTGTCGAAGTTACCCGAAGCCAACAGCAATACATGTATTATGAATATACACAATGCAGTACAACTACAGGTATAAGGCTAAATGACCAATGAATGCAACTACAGGACTGCAACAGGTCAAGACTGTGTACCCAGCAAATACAACGACCAAAACCATCAATGAACAAGACTACAGATGAAGCCAGAAACAATGCAAGTAGACCAAACGAAGAGTGCAGGTGAACAAATGTACAAATGAACTCGACCAGTAACCAAGTACTACAAAGACCATGTCGAACACAGTGACAACATTAAGTATGCAACATGGTGAGCAAGACGAATTCAAGTATGCATCTTTCAGAAAGTCAAGCCGTGGTCATCACGAAATGAATCAAAGCCAAGACCGAAGCAAGTAGTAAAAAAAATTTCACGAAAATCATCAACACCGTGATTTACAGGTAATAAAAATATATACTCATATGAACAAGCCATAAATCATATCAACATCAAAAGACCAAGCCGAAGTCAACGTTGAACAAGTAAAATTCGAAACCATGGTAGCAAAGAAAACTGACCAAGTCACAAATCCAAGCTGTGTCAACCAAGCAACGAAAGTATACGCATATGAAAAGGTCAGAATCAATCTCGAACGACCAAGCATAATCAAGCGGCAGAGAAACGAAAATGACAAATTCAAACATGATTATACGAACGCAATTCAAGGAGGTGGAACTCCTATAAATACCCAAAATCATCATCGGCAAGGGTATCGAATTCCAGAAAGCAAAAATCAAGAAAGCAAAAAACAAATAATATCGATTCAAGGAGAGAATTTGATCAACGAAGCAGCCGCGTAAGGAACGAGGAATCAATCGATCAAGGCAACACGCAAAACATCACTGGATCGATCGAATTTAAGCCGGCGACTTCAAGCCCAAATTTCCAGAGCAAGAGGAACGAAAGCCCCAAATTTTTCACAAGCCCTAATTCAGAAGCAAAGCCGCCATTTGAGAAGTATCGGGTCAACTAATAAAGAAAAGAAGGGCCGGCTTTGTTTATATTTATATGTATAGGGTTTTGATATAAAAAGGGGTTTTAGTTTATATTTATAGGGCTTTGTTTTTTTAAGTTATTTTGAAATCGTTTTTAAATTTGTATCTAAATTTCAAACTGCTAATTTTCTAGTCGTGTGACTAGGAGACAAACTACGGTGTGTAGTTTGGGAATTCACAACTCGGTTGTTGAGTTGTGGCCAGGGTTTTGAGCGTAGAGTTAGGATAGTCAATAGCGGGTATAGCGAGTTTACGTGTGTAAGCGAGGGACTTTCTGATTTCTAGTAGAAACCTTGGGGCAGCACGTAGGCAGGGTTTTGCCGAAGCTGGGTAAATTCTGTGTTGTTCTGTCTGCATTTTATTCTGCTATTTATTTCTGTGCTCGTAATATTCTGTGATCTGTGTTAATATTAATTTATTAGCTTCTGCAATTAATTTTTATAATTAACACTATCACCCTATTCACCCCCCTCTAGGGTGAAATCGATCCTACACAGACTACTCAGGAAGCCTGGTAACTCGGGATTTTCCTATAAATACAACATGTGGGGCTTCATAAAAGGGATCTTCATTCTGTTTCCCTTCGTCTTCTACACAAAGGCTGCTCTGTCATTGTTGTTCTAACTCTGGATTGTAACTGTAATTGATTCTAACATCAATAAAAAGGAAATTTCTGGAGTGGACGTAGGCCGGAGTCAGCGAACCACTATAAATTCTGTGTCTTTACTGCTTTCTTTTTAATTTTGACTGTTCTTCATATTTATACTCTCTACATACATTCTATCTGTGATCTATGACTGTGATTTGGTGCTTTCATCTGGATTCAGGTATTAGTGACCAATTTTGGCGCTAACAAAGGCAGCCATTAACTACCATCTAAATCATGAAAATCAAGCAGAGATTCAAGAACGAAAGCTAGAAAGATTAAGTAATAAATAAATCTCAAAATCCATTATCCCGAAAAGGAGAATAAAAGCTCAAACCATCTCATGTTTATTGTCTTATGATTATCTAGAATCGGGTTGAATTTGATGCCGAGCATGCATTGATGATTTTTGAGATTTAAAACGAAGAAATATTTCTCCAAATGCATTGATTTTTGGGTATGATATTTAAAGGATGAATTTGGAGATGTTTTCTATTTTCATAATTTTCCTAAGCCTGAGGAATATTTTACAAATTTTTAAAGGCGAAAAATATGTTAATTCGGGTTTAATTTCATTAAGTCGTTAAATAATGAATTCGGACCCAAAAATCTTTTATGATGAAAAGAATACCATTTTGGGATTTATGTGAATTTTTGAGATTTTTCTCAAATATATTTGAAAAGATATGAATTAAATAAGAAAGATTAGTGTTTATTTGTTTAATTAATTAATTTTATAAATTAGTGTTTAAATATATATTTTTGGCTTTGGGAGATAATATGCGAGAGCATAGCTGAAATTAAGTTGAAAAGTTTTTAGTAACCAATCATATTTGGACATATAAAAGAGATTAGTTGGAAGAACATGCTTTATTAGGAAATAATTCAGTTGTAGTCATAATTATAATGATAACACTTCCCTTATATTGATGCTGCGCTTATCATCCCTTCGACATCGTCGAGATGAAAGCCGCAAAACTTTTAAAGTTAAGAGGTAGCGGCAACTTTATGGTGTCAACGAGGTCTGCGACACTTATCCGTGTCGTGTGTGCCTTCATCGCGTCTAAAATTTTAAAGTATAAGGGAGAAGAGTCTTCGAGCTTATCAATATTTAATAGCCTCAACAAGATTCATGTCATCGCACTTCTCGCGCTGCTGCATTAGTTGTGTCGTTGCTCTTCTATAGGTGCGGAATGGCCATGTCGCCGCTAAACAATAGCATCGACATTGACTATACATATTGTTTTATCGCCAAATTACTCCATACTATTGGTGTATCGACATCGACGTCGACATTGACAATATCATGCGCTTGTGTGTTATCAATGTATCTAACATTACCGCATTATCGGAAATTAATAACTATGGATGACTGCAACATCTGTAGTAGTTAGTTTCGGACATCCAAATGGGGGATGTTACACTAATCGACATCACAATCCCCAATCCAAGCTTCGAATCCCTAAACCCCACCTCAAATTCAAAGAAAACCAAACTTAGTTTATTTGCTTAAAGCCCTATAGTCGATCATTCCTATAAACTGCCGCAAGCTCAAAGAACCCACTAATATGTACATCTAGACATTATACATTCAAACATTTATCCTTTTCCTTTATACGATTTTTCTTTGATTTTATTTTTAAAAGTGAGGATTGATGGTTTTCTCTACGATATATGAAGGATGGGAAATTGAAGAGTAAAATGGTTAGAGATTGTAATGTACTTACTTGTACAAGAGTTGACTTTAGTTTAAATTTAAGATTCTCGTATTTAGTTGTAGTGGTCTTTATTTGTGTACGACCTCTGAACGATAAACAAAAATACATCATGCTTAGAATAGCACTGCAACCTCAAAATAATAATAATATTCACTTGTTAACGTATTTTAAAAAATCACAAAAACACCATCGTTTGCCAAAAAATCATCAAACGATAATTTAAATATTTTTCAATTTAGAAATTATGGAAAAATCAAATAAATTAAATTAAAAATATGTCAATTAAAATCGAGCCATAAAAACAAAATTAATTTTTTGATTATTTATTAGAACCATTTATTACTATAAATAAATTAACAAAATGAATTCACTCTTATTATTTAACAATTGAAGAAGTTAAATAAGACCATTAAATCATTTAAATAAATTTTCAATTTAAAATTCAAATATTTAAATCACTATTCAAATATTTTATGTTCACAAAACTTTTAAAAGCCCTTTTATGAATATTTAACATAGAATCCTGTCATTTAAAGTCACCACTCAATTATTAAAATTTCTAATTCGTATTTTTTAATAATATCTATAATTTAATTCAAGTTAATCAACGCTATACCCAAATTATCTAATATTTAAAATCAATTAAATATTCAAAATACTTGGACCAAAATTCTAGATTGTTACATTCTTCCCCCTTAAAAGAATTTCGTACCCGAAATCCATAAAGTATGGGAAACTCCTTCAAACCTATTAACTTTTAAAAACTAATTTTAGTTGAAATATATTATTAAATATCTTAGTATTTAAATTAATGAAAATTTTGACAGCGTCTACTTTATGCAGCTCGATCATAAAAACCATAAATCGTCACTATAGGCCCAAACGAACGAAAGAAAACAAGAGCCATGTGGTCTTCCATATCTATAACATAAAACCATCTAATCAAAACTAAATATAAACATGTACCTATTTGTCAAGCAACCAAAATCTACTCATAAAATCAAAAGCATCAACTAGCGTTTGCTTCCATGAACCTGTATCTGGCTTTCACATAATATCCAAACCAAATAATTTATATCTATAAAATTTTCATTATCTAATTCAAAAGCTTCTAATCGTGTTAAAGCCATGACTGTGGATATTCTAGCCAAGAAAGATATGACAGGGAAAAGGATAGGGACTACAGACATAGATCCCGATCGCGTTCTCCACCTCTTAGAATCCCTACATAACCCTCGAGCTATGGAAAACAAATTGAAGAGCCTCCCCGCCATAAACCATCTTCCCAAGCCTCTAGGCTTGAATCACACCGTCGCATACACGAGGCCGAAACTCTCATTGTCACTGAACAGGCTATTACTGGGCCCACCAGAGAAGGGGATATTAGAATCGCATAACTGAAGAAGGATTTCCCGAACATTTTCTTTGATGGCTACATCTTTCCTCCGCACTTAAAGAGAATTCCTGCAGAAGTGGAAAATATGATGCATGATTATATTCACGACATTTATACTCAGTATGAGGAGTGGTCGAAAGCCGCAGAGAAAGCATCAAAGCTGGCCTTTGAGCGGGTGACCACCATAGGGAAATTAGAAAACGAGCTCGCTCAGAAAGATCGAATCATCCAAGTGCTTAATGATGAATCCGAATCCTCCTGAAAGTCAAAAATAGAGGCCGCTCAAAAGGCCGACGAGGCGAACTTGGCCATGGAGAGGATGAGGCAAACACATTATGCCCTGGTGGAGGAGATGAGCTATCGGAACACCACTGTCACTGCCGAACGGGTTGCGGCTCTCAAAGAACTTAATAAGCTTAAAGCCAAATTCTTCAAAATTATCAAGGAAAGGGATGACGTAAATTGTGCAGCCTAGGAGGCATGTGAGCAAGATGTAGTGCTCCGGGATGAACGGGATGCGACAACGGTTAAAGTCCGTGTGGTAGAGACCGAGGTCGAGGAGAGGGTCCGAATGGCGGAGTCCAGGCTAGAGGCTGATATCACAGATCTCCTCATCACTTATAATGCTAATGTGCTAAAGAACAGGAACCTAGACTGGCTTAAAAATTATCTGGTAAATCTTCACAATGCCTGGGGCCGATTGGTTAAGGAGGAGAAGGCGGTGCATCCAGGTGAATCAATTGACGAGTTTGAGCTTGAGAATCGTATGCTGAATGAAGACGAAAGAAAGATTCTCCACAAGTCGATGATTTCACAAGAAAAGGAGAAGCTCGGCGCCCAACACTCAGAGGTTGGAGAAGGTTCAGGTATTGAGCATCACGACGCAAGTCTTGAGATTCCTGTACCAACCCAACCAGAATTTGCACCAATGGTTAATCCCCAATCCGTCCCTACTTATAATCCGGAACAGCCGCGGTTATCTCCAGCTAGAAAGCGCACTTCTGAAGTCGTTCAGCCGTCCATTAGCCAAACTGAGGAAGGTATTTTGAACATTCCTCATATGTGTTCAAAATAAGGAGCTTGATTTGAAGTGTTTACTAACAGTCATTCTTTTTCTCTATCCAGTGACTGGAGTTACACCGATTGTGCCTCTTGCAACTCAAGAATCACATCAAGCGCAGGAGGCAATCATTACTAAGGTGACCACCACAACAACGACTGCACCGATTGATGGAACGTAGGGGTGCGCACTCTCTTTTGACAAACAGATGATGGAGGAACTTCTCAGTCATCACAGTGACCCTTTTATGAACCTACCATTTGTTATGGGTAGAAGCGCACCTGCTACTGGCCCTTCAATGCCGACCACTGATGCCCCCAGCGAGGCTCAAGCAATTCGTAAAGAAGAGAAATTGGCTAAAATCGATGCTGAAATGGAGGCAGTGGCTCGCGGTGATAGGTCATGAGGTGGAATGGTGGCACCTGGCCCAGCTCTGCTGAAAATGATACCACCTTGTGGTACAGTTATCGATACCAGAATGTCTATCCTGCCTCCTATAGTGGATCCGACCCCTCTGACTCCACCTGCAGGTAGCATTCCTATTCATTTGAGCTCGGAGGAGGAGGTAAATATAATGCCACCTACTGGAGACTAGCCGCCGAAAGGAAAAGGCTCGAAGAGGAAAGTTACCGGCGGCTTCAGCGGGTTCACGTCGAAGGGGAAACCAAAAAAGAAAAAAGAATAAATGCTCTTCCTCCTCGGCTCATTTTTGAGTAGATAGGAATTTTATTCTGACTTTTGTAGGCCGTGTATAGATGCGGGTTTGGCCCCTGCTAGTAGGAAATTTGGTAATAACTTGTACATGAATTTCTTCTACAGATAGTTGAAATGAAACTCTTTTTTGGCTTCAACTCAATTATTGTTTATTTTGTTTAAGTGTTTTGGTATTTGAATTCCAGTTCAGTGCACTTGCGAAGTTCCAATCTCTGAGTTGAGTTTATTTTTATTTGTCAATCTGGAAATCACGGACACGAGTCATGACCGAGGGTTAAGTTGAACTTTGATGTTGCACTGCTTTTGTCAATGGTTGACACATAAGTTCCTCCCCCAGTTTCGAGGATAAGTTGTAAAGATCGGCCAGTGATTGCATTTCACCTTCATTTCATCATGCTTAACATCGTTGAATCGATGCTGAAACAAGTGAGAGTTGAGTGGTCGAATCACACTCGCTCACTTATCAATGATCACATCCGCACTTCGAGGATCTACATTTGTATGTCGGCGGTCGATCACGACTATTTAAGTTTTAAGTATGTGTCCATGCTCTAGGGACTTAAGTTAGTTTGCAAGTGGTCATTCATACCCGAGTTATGTTTACTATCTGAACGCACTCTGGGGACTCAGAGTCATTTGCGGTCGATTCCCTGGTTCACACTCTGGGAATCCTAAGATAGTCGACGTTTGCACTCTAGTTCGCACCCCGAGAACTTAAAGTTGGTTGATGTTTATACGCCGAGTCGCATTCTAGGAATTCGGAGTTGGTGTTTATACTTTAGTTTGCACTCTGGGAACCTAGAGTTGATATTTATACTCCAATTCACACTTTGAGAATTTGGAGTTGGCCGACAGATGTTCAGTCACATCTGTTTAGGCTTTTAGGATTTTCTCCGCACTTCGGGAACAAAGGATTTATCAAGATCGTGGATGGTCGATTCACATCCACCCCGGGTTAACAAGTAAGGTCTTTAGATGGACGGGTCCATCCTCCTCGAACTTGTTTAGGATACGGTCGAAGTTGTTAGGTGGACGGATCCACCCTCTTCGAAACCGCATTCGTAAGTTTATACTCCAGCTCGCACTACGGGAGACTGGAGTTAGTTAAAGGATTGTCGTGTGTCAATCCTTCTTTAGCTTCAGTGTTATGGCTTGATCCCGAGCTCGGGTTTCACTTAGTGAGTGGCCGGTCGTATCACATTCACTCCCTATTTGAATAAATTCCACCGTATGATGGAACTTAGCTCTTCGTGCATCGTGATGATTGTATGTCACGTTCAATAAATCATAGCTCTGGCTCAAAGAGATGGCATTTTATTGCTGAAATGAGAAAATACGACAAAGTTAGTTGCATTATTACAAATTCAAATTTCAAAATGCAGAAACAAATTGCAGATGAAAAATAGACTAAAATAAATAAAGTCCGTCATGTGTATTAGCGACGAAGACTCTTGCTGTTCCTGGCTCTTGGCAAAGTAAGCCGTCAACGGCCGATAACCTAAACATGCCATCTCTAAGCTTTCGTTCAATCACGTACGGCCCTTCCCACGCTGGTTTCATGTTCAAAGGAACCTGGTAGATTCTTTTGAGGACGAGATCGTCGAGTTCAAAGGTTCGGGGTCAGACCTTGGCATTGTATAATTGGGCGACCCGACTTTGGTATGCAGCTGCCCTCAAATCAGCCTCTTCCCGCTTCTCATCCAACAAATCTAAGGATTCAGCAAGTAGTATGGTGTTTGTCTTTGGATCATAATAAGTCACACGATGAGAAGATACTTTCATCTCGACTGGAATAACGGCTTCTGAACCATAGGAAAGAGAGAATGGAGTGTGTCCGGTCGCGTACTTGTAAGTTATTTGGTAAGCCCATAAAGCCATAGGAAGTTCATCAACCTACTTGCCCTCGACCTTTTCCAGTTTCTTTACAATAGACTTGATAATCTTTTTAACAGCTGCAACCTAGCCATTCGCCTGAGGCTGTGCAACTGTAGAGAATTTCTTTTGAATGTGGAATCGTTGGCAGAAATCCTTGAATTCAACGCTGTCGAACTGGGTTCCATTATCAGTGATGATGGTATGTGGGAGACCAAATCAGCAGATAATGTCGCGGACTACAAAGTTGATCACCTTCTTTGCCGTGATTGTAGCAAGAGGTTCAGCTTCAGCCCACTTGGTAAAGTAATCAACTGCAATGATGGCGTACTTCGCACCACCTTTGGCCAGAGGTAGAGAGCCAATGATATCGATGCCCCATACTGCAAACGACCATGGACTGACCATTTAGGTTATCTCAGTAGTGGTGCTCTAGGAATTCGAGCATGCTTTTGACATCTATCACATTTCCTGGCGTAATATGCTACATCGTGGTTTATAACCGGCCAATAATATCATGTCGAAGTACTTTCTTAGTGAGAGCTTGCCCCTTGGTGTGATCGCCACACTCTCCTTCATGAACATCATGTAACACTCGCCTAATTTCATCGTAGGCGATACATCAGAGTAGAGGAATGGAGTACCCTCTTCTATACATGACTCCATTCTAAATAATGAACCATGCAGCTTTTCGAAGAATCTGTCTCTTCTCACGCTGGCGCTCGGGTAGCAATCCTTGCTCGAGGTAATTTCGGAACGGAGTCATCCACGACTCCTTATGGGGAGTGATTTCAAATATACCATCTGTCTCCATCTGATTAACGCTTGGGGAAGATAACGCTTCCACAGGAACGAGCCCCATTTGTAGTGCTTCGTCCGCACTTGCTAACTTTGCCAATGAATCAGCCTTTTAATTGCACTCACGGGGTATGCATAAGATGGCATAATAATCAAAATGATTAGTATCTCCTAGACTCGAGCTAGATAAGCAGCCAGTCTTCGATCTTTTGCCTGATATTCACCCCGAACTTGACACACAACCAATTGTGGATCATAGTAAATTTTCACAGCAATGATTCTCAAATCTCGGGCGAGTTTCAATCCAGCAAGCAACGCTTCATATTCAGCTTCATTATTGGTCGCATGAAAATCAAACTTTAGAGCATAACATATGGATCGACCTTTGGGGGTTTCAAGTACAACTCCAGCACCCGAGCACCGGTCGTTTGATGCACCATCAGTATGCAGCTTCCAGGTATACTCGGGAGATTCACCGGTTTCGAGCAAGTCCTTTGGGATGGTAAATTCGACTATGAAATCTGCTAGGACTTTTCCTTGAATAGCTCACCTCGGAGGGTAAGTACTATCAAACTGGCTCATTTCAATATTCCATTTGAGTAACCTACCAGATGTCTCCGACCGCGTAAGGACCTGTCGTAACGGCTGATCGGTGTAAATTATGATAGGATGAGCCTAGAATGGAGCTTCCTTGAAGCAATAATGAGACAATAAGTCAACTTATCTAGCTTTGGATAATATCTCTCAGCTTCAGTTAGTCGTTTACTAATATAGTAGACCGTTTTTTGTACCCGGTCTTCCTTTCGAGCTAAGGCATCACTGATTGCGTTTTTTGATACTGCCAAGTAATGGTACAATTGCTCGTGATCGATAGGCTTTGACAAAATAGGCGGTGTGGAGAGGTGCTAAATTAGTGCTCGAAACGCGTCCTCACATTTCGTGGTCCATTCAAAATTCTGTTTCCCGTTTTGAATTAAATCAAAGAAAGGAATGCATTTGTCATGGACTTTGAAATGAACCTGCTCAGTGCTGCTACTTTCTCATTAAGGCTCTGGACTTGCTTAATGGTTCTTGGAGTCTTAAGATTTCTGATCTCCCAGATGTTTTCAGGATTTTCTTCGATTCCTCGAGCATTGACGATAAACCCAAGGAATTGTCCGGATGCGACCCCAGAGTGATGTTTCAATGGGTTGAGCTTCATCCTATATTCTCGAAGGATACTAAACATTGATTCCAAGTCTTTAATATGATCAGTGGAGAATCGTGACTTCACCAGCATGTCATCTACATATACTTCCATGGTCTTTCTGATCTGGTTAGCGAACATTTGATTAACTAGTCGTTGGTATGTTTCCCTAGCATTCTTAAGTCCTAAAAGCATGACTTTGTAGCAGTAGAGTCCCAGATCTGTTGCAAAGCCGGTATGTTCTTGGTCGGGTAAGTGCATGGGTATCTGGTCGTAATTGGAGTATGCATCCATAAAGGATAATAATTCGTGTCCAGCCATAGAATCTATGAGCTGATCAATTCGAGGAAGTGGAAAACTGTCTTTTATGCAAGCTTTGTTCAAGTCTGAGTAGTCAACACACATTCTCTATTTCCCATTTGGCTTTCGGACAAGTACGGGACTGGATACCCACTCCAGGTATAAGGCATCTTGAATAAACCCATTTAATTTTAACTTATCGACCTCTTCTTTAAGGGCGACAGATAACTCTGGATCCATACCATGCCTTTTCTGTTTGACCGGGATATACTGTGGGTTAATATTCAAAGTGTGGCTTGCGATGTCCGGCGAGATTCCACACATGTCAGAATGCATCCAGGCGAATACGTCAAGATTTGCTTGGAGAAGTTCAACCAATTCCTTCTGTGTCTGTTGGCTTAACTGAGATCTAATCTATACCATCTTTGAATCGTCATCATCGTTGATCGAGACATTGATTGTCAATTTGGCTGGGGAAGCTTGACACTCTTTAATTTCATCTTCACTTTTAGTATCTCTCGGGTCAAGATCCCTTTGGAATAGGTTGTGGTGCCCGGGCCTAGGCCCAGACACCAATTGTCAATTATCAGCAAAACGAACGCGGAGAGATTCCACTACACCCTTCCTTTTCTCCTTTCGTTGTGCCTCGCGCGGCTCAGAAAAATAAAAGCTCTCCCAGCAGCCTGATCTCCCTGAATGACTCTAACTCCATTATCAGTGGAAAACTTTAGAGTAAAACACCATGGGACAATGGATGCCTGGAAATCAGCAAGGACTGGTCGACCCAAGAAAGCATTATAAGGGGAGTCTATGTCCAACACAATAAACTGTAATATCCAGACTCTCCGGTGCTCTCCAACTCCCAACTCCACTGGTAGATCCACCACTCCAGTGGGTATAGTTGCGCTTCCATTGAAGCCATGAATGCGAGATTGACAAAGCTTTAAGTCTTTAGCTTCCATTTTCATTTGATCATATGCTCGCTTAAACAAAATATTCACAGAGCTTCCACTGTCAACCAAGATCCTCTTCATCTAAGCAGGGCCTACTTGAGCTAATATGACCAATGGATTGATAGTGGGGATTCGACCTTGTCAGCGTCTCTATTTCGAAACATGATGTCGCCAGTCATCGTTTTTTGTTGTTTGACCGGAGCCCCTTCATCAAAACTACCACAACACTCGAAGTACATGCCTAATAGAGTTGGCATACGGCTCCATTTCCTTCCGGCTACGGTCTGCTGGATGAGGACTACCACTAATAGTGTTTATCACTAGCCTCTCGCCGGTACGAGCGGGTTCCTCCTGTCTCGCCTGATTACGTACATTATTTTGATTCGATGGGCCCGCACCTCCAGATCGAGGCGCCCGCACAAACTGTTCTAGCTTCCTTTCTCTTATAAATTTCTTAATGAGGTCTTACAAGTGATGACACTCATTTGTATTGTAGCCATAACTCTCATGAAACCTACAAAATTTCCCTATTTGGATCTGCCTCTCCGATGATGGCTTTGGAGCAGGCTTCTTGTACTGGATAGTATTGCAAGTTTGTAGATATACATTCTCCAGTGACGTATTTAGAGGAGTGTAACTATCAAACATAGGAGCTCTATGTCGTGGACCACGGTTCTGATCCCGCTTTCTATTTTGATTCTCATTGCCTTTTTGCCGAGTTTGTTTATTCTGGATACTCAATTGCACTTTCCCGAAGCTCTCCCCGGACTGTTTAACTGAAACATTGCTTTGGATTCCTTCCACGCTTAGCCCTGCGTCATCCTGCTTCCTAGACTGCTACGTATCCTCCCTTCTCAAGAGTAGGGCTGCCTTGTAATAGAAACGGTCTAATGACGCAGGTGGTTTTCCGGCAAACCAGTTGCCAAATTCAGAATCGGGGTCAATCCCCTTAGTCAATGCCATATGAATGGTGTCATCATTAGGGTTGCTGATCTCAGCATACGCAGCATGGAATCTTTCTAAATAACATCGGAGTGTCTCTCCAGGAGCTTGAGTGAAACTAGACAGAGTGTTAACATCCTTCGGCCTTGCGACATGCATCCGAAACTGCTCAACAAATTTGGTTGCCAGTTGGTCAAAACAAGAAATAGATCGGGATGGAAAACAAGTGAACTAGTAGCTATTCCCCCCCAGAGAGATCGGGAAGCTTCGACATTTAACTGCATCGTCAGCCCGTGCACCACTTATCGACCATTCATACTTCAGGATGTGTTGATTGGGATCAGAACTTCCTTCATAAACCGGTAAAGTCGGCATCCTAAATCGCCGAGGTGGTTCAGCATATAGTATGTCATCAATGAAAGGGGTATGATTCCGGAAGATTCCCTAATCATCATTATTGAGACCCTGACTCTCACGGATCATTTGACGAATCATCATCAGTATATCCAGCATTTGGACATTCTGTGCATGTTGAGCCAAGGTGTGGTCGGGTTCCACAATGCAAGGCTAGACCGGACGCGATCGATGGTCCATGCCATGCCTCCTTAGTTCCAAGTCTTCGGTGACGTAGGGTTCGGGAGTACCTGATGGTGGTTCGGGTCTGGCTGATTTCGGGCATCAACCTCTGGTTCAATAGCAGTGGTGGTAGCATGGTTGTCTGTGGTGCAATGAGGAATAGTACCTCCCTAGGCGGAAGGTCCACTCTAGTAGCTGGTTGACGGGCCAACTCTGGGTTGCCCAATGTTCAACGTAGGTTGATATCTGGTAGCTTGAGTGTAGCTTACGTTCAGTCGTGGGCGTGCAGAACTATGATGGTAGTCGGATGAGGCTGAACTCTCTATGGACGAGTAGGAGGCACGATCCCTTTCAGATCTCCTACGCCTTTGGCGGTTTAGCTGATTAGTCAATTCTGCGTTGGCGCACAGTTGTTCAATAAGTTGTCGACTCTATGTCAACTCTTGATGTAGCATCTGAAACTCTTGTCTGGTGACAGGGCCTGACGGATCTGACGGTCCGACAACATTCTGATTGGATGGAGGCAGTTGCACAGGATTCTGTCTGTCCCGTCCTTCTTGATCTGCAGCTGCAGAAGTGGTCCTTGTGCTAACTATGGTGGATGATGAAGTCCTTTCCTAGATTTGATGCAAATATGAATAGGTTGGAAGGATTCTAAACTTGAGATCTGGATCTTCTTCTTAGATTTGTACAATCTGGTGTTGACAGTAGATCCAAAGAGCAGGAGAAAAATTGTGTCCGTTCTCAGTTCGTCGCTCGCTCGATCATACAAATTTCATTTTCAAATTAATATTGCTCACTCGACCACTCTAGTATGGACTTCGATCTGGTTCCTTAATTAGAAACCTTCATTCCCCTTGCATAACCATATACTATGATAGAACACATAAGAATCAAATCCAAAAAATCTATAGCAAGTGTTCGCCATCAAGAATCGAGTAAAAAATCTTTGTTCGGACCGATGTAAATCACCTTGAAATCATGTGCATGAAACTAGATCAACAACTGTCATGTGAATAAAATGATCTACGTACATCCTACGTATACATTCCAATTGGTTTTTTTAAGTTTTACTAGTTTCCTTACATTATAAATCCT
The DNA here is from genome assembly GCA_030765085.1 of Allium cepa. NCBI lineage: Eukaryota > Viridiplantae > Streptophyta > Magnoliopsida > Asparagales > Amaryllidaceae > Allium > Allium cepa. Next base: position 908,040,223 of record CM060937.1, read on the forward strand.
ATTCAGTCTTTATTTAATAACACTCCATTCCTTACTAGATTCATTTTTGAACCATGACATAAAACATTACTTAAGTATATAAATATTTCATAGCTTAAGTTTGTATAATACCCATCTCTTAATTATACCTATGGTATTACATTTAGTACTAAAATCATTTATGAACCATTTTATAAAATTTTACTTAAGTTTATAAACATCTTATAAAACACAACTTCGGTTTATCAACACTTTAAAACTTAAGTTCATATCCTAAATAACACTAGAATTCCTTTTTTGAGTAATTTCTTAACATATTACTTTAAGTTTACAAACACTTTATAAGGACTTATCTTCGTTCGTAAAACATTTCCTAGGATTTTTATTACTTCTAAAGAATCAATATTTTACTTAAGAAATATTACTTAAGTCTATTAACATTCTATAACTCAAGTTTATATTTGCAAATACTCTTCTATTTTCTATGATAATGTGTTGTGTGTGTGTGTAATAACAGATTTGTACTTAACATGAATGTTCAAACTTAAAAGTTGTTTTTAAATTTCTATCTCTTCTAATTTATAAGTTACAAAACTTATTTCCCTTATAATTTCACAAAACACTTAACTTAAATTTCTACACCAAATTTGGAAGTTTTGACTGTCCACAATCATCAGAAATTCCATTTCATTTTTAACAAATGAAAATTTATCAAATAATATGTCATAATGAGATGTACCAACCAAATTACTCTAAAAAGGTTCAATTTTCACAATGTCGGTGTCACATACAAACTGGCCAAACAATAATATTTCAGTATTTAGCAATCTATTTAACTGGAATATAAATGAAATAATTCAAGCGGAGTATAACTGGAAATTAAAAGTAATAATATCGAGATATTCGGATTTCCCAATAAAATTCATATATTTTAATTTTAAATAACAAACGCTTATAAAAGCGAATATTTAACCAAACAACCAATAATTTCAACCAAACACAAACAATAAAATTTAATCTAGTATATCTTATTGTTTAACTAAAAAGGTGAGTTTATCTTACCAAAGTTCCAGTTATCGCTTCCATATTCTGGTTTCGTCTAAAATCAAACAGCATCTTGAAATTCTATAAGCTTCAAACTCCACCAATCCTAGTCCATAACGTAAATATCATCATTACGAATCTAAGGCGACTAACCACGTTCAATTTGGATTTAATATGAACAAGTTATTCAATTTACAGTTTTTAAAGTTTAAAATTATAATTAGACTTTCTAATTACAAACTAAGTTAATTACCCTCAAGCAAAGACATATTCTTGAAATATTCAAATCTCCCTCCATCTTAATGTCCTAAAGCTAAACCCACCATGGCCGAACTGCTCCTAACCATCGTGCTAGCCTTACTTGACGAAAACAACATCCATCACCACCGTCATACTTCTCCCCGTAAGCTCTAACCCTTCATCACCTAACTTTTCACTCCGCCTATCTCTCCATGTCACGATCTGACACATACCCACTGAAAACACCAAACAACGCGGCCCAAAATCCAGGGTCAGACCACCTACAAACTCCAAGACCAATGCAAATGGTAACACCCCTAATTTTGATTAACATTATTTAGGAGATTTAATTAGATAAATTAAAGCGAATAATGTGATGATTAGATTGTTAAGAAAATTGAGATTTGAGTATAATTAAGGTCGAGCCTTAACCAAATAAATACAAAAGATTCTTTAATAACTTAAGCATATAGTTAAATAGGGAAAGGGTAATACAGGAAAAAATAAGGCTTCATAACCTATAAACCCTTATTCCTTCTCATTCACGCTTTCATAAAAAAACATTCAAAAGAAACTTCAAGTAGGGACCGACCATTAACTACCAAGTAAATCACAAAAATCAAGTAGAGATTCAAGAAGGAAAGCTTGAAAGATTAAGCAATAATCAAATCTCAAAATCCATTATCCCAACAAGGTGAATAATAGCTCAAACTATCTCATGTTTATTGTCTTGTGATTACCTAGATTCAGGTTTAATTTAACGCCGAGTATGTATTGATGATATGATGATATGCCATGTTCGTTTTTGCTATGTTTGATAAATGATTAGTTATAAGAATATTTTTGAACATGATTATTTCGATTATAAGGTTTAAATCGAAGATATATTTCTCCAAATGCTATGATTTTTGAGTGTGATAATTAAAAGATGAATTTGGATATGGTTTTTTATTTTCATAATTTCCTATGCCTAAGGAATATTTTGCAGAAAATTTTAAGGTGGAAAACATGTTAATTTGAGTTTATTTTAATTAAGTCATTAAATAATGATTTTCATCCCAAAAATTTTATATGATGAAAATAATACCATTTTTGGGTTTATGCGAATTTTTGAGTTTTTTCTTAAATATATTTGAGGAGATATGGATTAAATAAGAACAATTAGTGTTTAATTAGTTAAAAATGTAAATTAACCTTTACATATATAATTTTGTCTTTGAGAGATAATGTGCAACGGCGTAGCTAAAATTAAATTTATAAGTGATTTGTTGAAAGAACATGATTTATTAAACAATGATTCAGTTGTAGTGATATTATGATGATGCCACTTTTCATATATTAATGTCATGCTTATCATCCCTTCGATATTGTCGAGAGGAAAGCACATAGCACTATTTCAATAGTGCGGGGAGTGATTTCAAGCTTTTCGAAGTTAAGAGGCAGCTGCAATTCAATGGCGTCGACAAGGTTATGTCGCACTTATTCAAACCTCCCATCTCAAATTCATAAAGCCGAGCCCACCATGGTCAAGCCGCCCCTGACCACCATCCTGGCCACGCTTGATGAAAACAACATCCGTCATCACTAACAGACTTCTCCCACGAGCTCTAGCCCTCCATCACCTAAACTTTTCACTCGGCCCACCTCCCTATGTCACGACCTGCAATATACCCACTGAAAACCCCAGGCGATGCGGCCCAAAATCCAAGATAGGACCACCTATGAACTCCAAGGCCGATTCTAATCGACATCACAAGCCCCAATCCATGATCAACCCCCTCAAAGAACCCACTAATATGCAGATCTAGGCATTATAGATTCAAACACTTAACTTTTCCCTTTATTTGATTTTTCTTTGATTTTATTTTTTATTTTTTAAAAAGAGGATTGATGGTTTTCTCTTTGATATGTGAAGGACAAGAATAGAATAGTAAAATGATGAGAGATTGTAATGTACTAACTTGTACAAAAGTTGACTTTTGTTTAAAATGAAGATTTCGACATTTTGCCGTATAGATCTTTATTTGTGTACGACCTCCGAACTATAAAATAAATATATGGCCGCGCTCAGAATAGCGATGCAACCTCAGAACAATAATAATATACACTAGTTAACCTATTTTGAAAAATCATAAAATCACCGTTGTTTGCCAAAAATCGTCAAATGATAATTTGAATATTTTCCGATTTAAAAATTATGGAAAAATTAATTAAATAAAATTAAAAATACGTCAATAAAAATAGAGCCATAAAAACAAAATAATTTATTTGAACCATTTATTACTGTAAATAAATTAACAAAATGAATTCATTGTTATTATTTATCAACTGAAGAAGTTAAATAAAACCATTAAATCATTTAAATAAACAATCAATTTAAAATTTAGATATTTAAATCACCATTCAAATATTTTAAGTTCACAATTTCCAATATTTTAAATAACCTCTGCAATTGAATTCAAGTTAAAAGCTTTTTAAAACCCATTTTATAAATATTTAGCTCAGAATCCTGCCATTTAAAATCACTACCCAATTATTAAAATTTCCAATTCACATATTTTAATAATCTCTATAATTTAATTCAAGTTATTTAAAGTTAAACCTAAATTATTCAATATTTAAAATTAATTAAATATTGAAAATCCATGGACCAAAATTCCAGATTGTTACATACCGCACCCTGGCAGATTCACTTTAGTAGTCTATTATTCGCGGGACATGCAATAATCCCTACCAGAATGACCAAAATCCAAGGGATCGAAAAGTGCCACCGTGATGAAAGTAGGTTTAAAAAATTATATAACAAAATATGCATATTGTTTGAATTGCAATTAAATGGTTCATTTTTTAATCTTATTATATACTTGTTATTATCTATAATCGATAAAAAAATTAATATTGGATTTCTACACTTAAAAATAGTGTATATAAGTCAGAATATATGTTCAAAAGAGAATACAAAAATGCACCAAATTTCAGACGAGTTTGATCTTATCTTAACCTGTATAGGTCTCAAGTTAGGACGATAATTTAAATACACATCGGGTCTACATGGGGGGTCTAGGACGAGTTCGGCGTTCTGCCACTGCTCATTCACTGCATGTTCAAGCTGAAGACGCACACCGCATATGTTTTATGAAGATGTTTAAAAAATGATGAAAATAGAATGTGCTTTAGGTCATCAAGTTCTTCTGAAGACGGTTAAGTTCATCGACCACCGTCGTTGTCCGACGTCGGCTGTTCATTTTCATCGGTCCACTCTAACAGATCATAATGATGGGTCTTATCACTGACGGTCGAAATCCTTAGATGCGACGCCAACTCTAACCGATGAAGTTTTGACGAAACAAACAATGTATATACCAATGATTGTTTCAAAGAATATTTATCCAACATGGGACGTGGTATATCTCTGATCGACCAAAAATAAAATAAAGAGATAATAATCAACCGTGGTTTTACACTTTTACTGTAGGTCTAAAAAAAATTGAAAAGTTAAAAGCCACCATCAAAACCAATCCCTTTCCTATACTACTTGTCCAAACATTCGAGAACATAAAATTTCCATCACCATCAAAATATAAAGAGCACTTTTCAAGCCACTTTCGAAAATATTTTAGAAAATTTCAAGTTTCATAAACAAACTTAACTTCGTAATGTTACTAACTTGGGTTAATAATATTATAATTCCTTTTTTGAATTACTTCCAAAATGTAATTCTATCTGCTTGCCAAAATGTAAGGTAAAAATATTAAATTTCAACCCTTCATAAACAAGGGATAAGATAGATACAAGTGTCTGAACTTTTATATCTAAAAGACATTGGTACTTTTAGGGCCAATATAAATAAAGAATAAAGAACACCATATTTGTGCATATAGAAACAAAGAATAACAAAAAGGGCTCTTTGTAGAAATAGGCTTCCGACAAAAACTTATTTTGTAAATAGACTTCATTTTCAGATTTGTACATGCGCAAAAATGAAGTGCGCATGTTTGAAATCACATTTTGTACATGCGCACTCCATTTCTACGCATGTACAAATCTAAAAAACAAAGCCTATTTTTTAAATAGTTCAAGATGAAGCCTCTTTACACAATAGGTTTTTTCCAAGCCTATAACAGAAAATTTTTCGAATGGTAGAAATGTCATTTTAAATATTTTATAGTTATCAAAATGACATAACATATTCTTGATTTTTAAACTTGATCTCATTAATTCAAAGACGAGGAGGCCCAACCCAAGTCGTTTATGGACCTCAGACAATTATGGGCCATGAGTTGTAAATAAGAACATTTATACTAAACAAAACATGCAATAATTAAGTTGCATCATTATACATTTGAAAATGGGCTCTTATTGTAACGGGCCTTTCCTCTTATTGTACTTCCAAAGAATAGATGTTTGGAAAAAGAATTTTCCTTGCTGCAAAATGACTATCATTTTTACAGATTGATTACAGAACATGATTTTTTTGGTTTAGTTCATAAAATAAAAATGGAATGGTTTTATAAGAGTAATTACGAAAGATGAAATGAATCATCTCTAAATAACCAAACTGTTTATAAAGTGTAGGATCATGATTCTGTTCATCTTAATACAGTACATCAAGTATAACAAATAATATAAATACTTGTCCATCTATCATCATCTTTTAATACACATCAATTTATAACATTATATATAACTCTCTATATGGAAAACACTTATTTAACTCTAATTAAACAACCAAATCTTAACCAAAAATGATTGAATCAAAAATGAAAAATGAGGAAGAAAGTAAGCAAATTAAGGTAAATGACACAAGAAATAGAGTGATTCAACAAGCTTGCCTACATCCACTACGAAGATATCTTGCTATATATCTCTATTGCGGTTACTGGGAATTACAAAAGAATAGTAAGAAATAAAACACTTAAGGCTAAAAAAGTAGATGATCTTAAGAGCTTAAGGCTTTGATTTGCTATGTGAAGAGCTACGGATAGTAGATAATAACAAGAATTATAATAATTTCTAACCCTTTTGAAGCGGCAATGCATGGGATATCATATGGTGAAAGCACCTAAACAGGCTCGAATAGTTGATCACTCATCTAATAATAGAGCAAAGAGAGCCAATGGGCTTAAAGAAGTGAATGCGAATGCATATAAATGCAAACGTTACTCAATATGTCCATCCCCTTGGGAAATGGGTCACACTCACAACATTTTTTTATACTCAAATTATATCAGAAAGTAATGCAATAATTGTGGAAATTCAATTTTTCTTGCAATTGGTATCTTATTTAGAAAAAAGAAATACCAAATATTATAACAGTTGAAATGGGTAATGAATGGCCGAGATTGCGCAGTAAAACAGACGGGAGGCAGATTATCCAGTCATATGGGCTAAAGGGACATCTGTAATGGTAGAAAGGAATGTGTGGCTGAGAAGCATGTCAATTGTCACTCGGTACTAGGCGTAGACTTTGCGTTTAATGCACATTAAGTGCCGATAGCTTGCTATAAGAGTACATACATTTTTTGCTGCTTTTCTAAAGTACCTTATATAGTTGGCTATATGGCTTGTCGTTTACCTTTGGATCCCTTTGTGGCAAGGTGGGCTTAGCTAGCTAATTGATTGTCGAAGATACAAAGGAAGCTAAATGTTGCTAAAGACCAGCCCACGGAGAAGGACCAGGTTGGTTGTGAGATGATAGGACAGGCTGCTTAGGATAGGTTGAAGGGGGCTATGACAAAGCTGGGCCAATGTCTTGTCATGCTTGAGCTGATCCTATCTAATATGCCGACTATTAGACTATCTAGAGTTGTGCGGTAGGCAACTGAAGCGATGCTAAGTGGATGGAATGACCTGGAGTCACACTAGATGTGGGTTGGCATGTGAGAACCGATCGTATCTAGATTGAACTAGCATGGACCGGGTCGGTCTATGCTTAGTCCATCATCGTCTAATGGGTTGGTTGTGGAAGCTGCTTCGAGATGAGATAGTCGGTTTTTGGTCTGATGAGCTAATAAGTAAATGTCCTAGTTTGGAACCAACTTGGATTTAGGTCGGAATGAGTGGACCAGTCATAGAATAGTCGGGCTGGCTTTGATTGGGCAGAGTCGTGGCTTAATCGGCTTGGTAATTACTTACAAGAAAATTCAACAACATTTTAATCTCAAGCCGATCTCATTAGCAAGCACAAGCTTATCATTGACAATGATACTGCCATCCAGTTCCTCCTACCATGGATTAAATGCGTGCATCACATAGTGCTACATTATTGGCTGTAATGGTTTGCCTTTTCAAACGTAGCAGAGGGCTCATGTTTTCGACATGGGTGAAGTGATAGTTGCATTCATTATACTTGAATGGTCGAGATTCGAAAGTTTTTCAAACCTAACGGCTGAGATCGATGGGGTAGGTTTATAGAAGCTGGTTATCCTTCGTCTTTCACTTTTTTATCAAAAGCAAAACAAGTAATGCCATCGAAAGCTTCATCATCTTCCAAAGAACTTCAACTTTTTCATCTCTTCCTCAGTCAAAAAGTGTGTGTCTTCTCCTTCGCCTTCGCCTTCACCATAGTAGGTGATCACGACCATGGTAAAACTTAGAGATTTTCTCCACTTTTCTATGTTTTTTCCTTTAATTTTTCTCCTTAGTGCTGCTGCTATTGTTTTGATTTCGCTTGCCTAGGTCGGAATTTACTTTCTCTGGTCATCTTTTACTGTCGATCTACCATCAACGCCATGCCAATGGTGATGGGGCTTTGGTGGACCTACAAATGTTAAACAGTGGTATTAGTATTTATTCAGATAATGGGCTATGGGGCATGCCCAGTTTCATAAGTATGGGATTTAAGTAACAAATAGGAATCAGATAAGGTCTATAATGCCTATTACTTAGCTTCGACATCAAGTCATGAGCCTGCCTTCATGGGGTGCTCATCATGGGAATACTAAGAAGACAATCATTAAGTTTCCATTTCATGCCAGAGGCCTTGCCTTGGGGCTTTGCTAGACTTGGCCAGCGTACTATTATTTAATCAAATATTTGTGTTTTAGAAGGCATCGTCATGAACCACCTCTACTGGCTGATCGACTTCAACTAAGGTCTATATCTTCAAGGCCTATGAACCAGAAGATTGAAAGATTGACCTGGCAAAGCTGTTGGCCAGCCATGGTGTCAATGTGGGATGGTTCACTACCAAACTCTGACCAGCCGTCCTAACCAAACCCTAACGCTCTACTTTGCTTACTCTATGGGCTACTTTAAGGTTGGGTTATGCTACTCCTAGACCCCCACTTTGTTTCTATCCTTAATGCCTACCAACCTGACCCCAATCGGTTAACACTTAACAACTACTTGTTCTCATGCGGTGTTTGTGTCGCTTGCATAGCGGTCGACCTTTTCGAGCTGAAGGCCAATCTTGTACAGATGGTCATTCGGCTGTAGAAGGAGGTTGGCTACTCGGTCAACAATTATTATCATTTCTAGGCTAACACCAAGTCTGTGATCTTTTCAAGCGTCCCTAATACGGCTACCACCAGCTAGATGATCAGATACTCCTTCGTCCCACATGGGGTTAACTTCGGGCTTGAGAACGTCACCTTCGAAACCACTGATAAGTCTTCAATTCTATTCCTTTCCATTCATCTTCTTCTCTACTTTCATTTTCTTAACTTTTTTATTGACAGAGGAAGAATTTGATTATCTCAGTGTTTAATTTGCCACATTGAATGAGAAATTGAACCTGCCAAAGACGACCATCCCTAACCACCATGACCTAAGACTTATGGTGACCGACACTATCTTCCGTTAGCTTAGGTTAATGAGATTGGAACAATCATGGTTGGGGTGAGCCCCCTAGGAGGAGACTGGTAAAGAAGAAGGTTATAGAAGAGAAGTCGGCCAAGCAAAAGCGGACTACTCCAAAGTCCAATTTTTCACTAGGGTCGAGATGGTTATGGCTGCTAACTAGGGATATGAAGACATATTTAAGGGTCAAAAGAAAGAGGTGTGGCAACAATTTGATCTTAACACATTAAGTGACGTTGTTCGTAAGCTGTAGTGGGAACAGTTTGGCCTATAATAGCTAGTTAATGTCTCGGCCTTTCACTGTGGTCCATTGCCCAAAGACTGGGATAATGATGCGAGTCCTAAGGAAAGTAGCATTGGGGGATGAAGACAAGAGTAGGGCATCAGTAGAGACGTAGGCCCCTCCTCCGACCAAATCCTTGCATATGAACCATATATCCTAGATATAAAGGAATTCTGAGGGAGAGCCTCATGCAAGGACGGATGAAATTAGCATAGGCAGCTCAGCCTTATCATGTTTGCCCTTGTTAGAAATAGGGGTTGGGCTAGTACAAATGGTTGTTTACATGCACTTGTCTTCTTATTTCACTTAATTTAAGACTAATTCTTTACTTTTTTTGTTCTTTCATTGCCCGATGAATTGAGATTTAATGCTTTTGATAAGGCGGTGATCAAGGCCGCCGTAACTGAAGTTATGACCGCACACATTGTTCTCAATGTGCCTTCAATTCATATTTGGTGATTACTAACATGTCTTTCGACCCCTCTCACTTGCTCCACTAACGTCGGAAGAGGAAGAGGGAAGTGGCCGGCTTGTCTATGGGAGCTGAGGTCGCCATTCTCAACAATAAGTTTCTGGATATTTTTAACATGGAGGAGTTGCATGTCGATAAGGACGTCGAGTCGTTGGGACAGGTTACCGTAGACCTTCACCATATCGAAGACCCTGCTGACTTGGACGGAATACTTGTGACCTACCAGCTAATTTCATTGGAGGTTCTTTCTTACACCCAACATGTTCAGTCTGACCTAGATCAGCACTCCTTGGAAGATGTAATAGTCTCTAGACTTGGAACTCTCTGTTGACCGTCTTCGAACTAGCTTGTTTCTTACCTTGTTTTTGAACACTTGCTTTTCTTTAAGCCGGGTTCCACTCTTGTGCATCCATGGGGATATGGAGATACTTTAAAATGGTCTGAATGCTAAGGTGGAGCTCAGTAGGCAACGGAGGTAAGGGCCACAAGGCCATGAAGGAGAGGGAGGCAGTCGAGAATGCCATCAAGGAGGCAGCTGAAAAGTCAGCACGAGAGGTGACCCTGGCTTAGTAAAGGTCAAATAAGGTGGAGGCAGATCTTCAAAGGAGGGCTAAGAAGGTAGAGAAGGTAGAGGCGGACATTTGGGAGAGGTTGGCCAAGGTGGATATGGAAACCAACCAGCTGCAGGCCGACTTGACAAAACATGTGGCCTGGGCCGGACAAATGCAGATGTTACTACCGATAGGAAAAAGGAGGAGGTTAAGTGGCAAAAGTAGATGAGGAACATGGTAAGGATCCTATTTAGGAAGAATTATTAGTTTCTAATTTTTATCTGCAAATCCGATGCCATAACTTTGGCAAGTTCCTGGTGGAGATGGATGAACCGTTGAGGTTTGAGGGCTTTCCGGTGTTGGCCTTACTAACCAAGGAGCAATTGGACTTCTTGACCTGGTCTGGTGAGGGGTCAGGCACTCAAGAGCCGAGGTTGTAGATATTTTATTTTTTTTCTCTTTTGTGAGCCTAACAAGCGGACTATGTTCCTCTACATTTTTGGGATTGAATAGATTTACTTTTGTTGATATTCGTCTATGTATTTTAATAGACAAATCTGCTCTTGTCTATTTTTGTTTAACTTGCAAGGTAGCTTATTGCAAGTAGCTGATAGTCGTTGTATATCTTCACTTTGTTATTTTTTACGAGGTAGACTAGAAAAGTAGGGTAAGTAATGGGCGACGAGTGCGGTATGTTCTTACAAACCTTATACTAAATTAATTAACTTATGTTAATTGATAGGCCATGTTGGTCAACGGACTCAGATGTGAGCATTGATCGTGCAACCTGGTGGCTTTTTAAGCCCTGAGGCTAGCATATGATAGCCATGCTTAATTGTCTTTTCCTTTTTATGGGCGATCCTAGCACGAACCTAAGCACTTGAGTGGCTTGAAAGTTCTCCTTGGTGATGCGAGGCAAATGTGGATAGTAGGTGGTCCCGGCAAAATCCTAAACACCGAATGGCTTAAAGGTCTCCCAGGTGACATGCTACAAGAAAGAGTAGTAGACCTTGACAAGAAAGTGAATGGCATGATAATTCACCTTCATGGATAGCCGGTCGACAAAAGAAGAGCATGGCTCACTACGTCCTTAGGGGCACAGTTCGATAGCCCCCAACAACGTAATAAACACATAAAACTCATCGTTCATTAGATAGCTAAGGCTACTCGAAGATTTTCTAGGGTGACGCTATGCTAATAAAGAGTGCTAGCATGAACCTAAGTGCTAGGTGGTAGTCTCCAACAAGGAAATGAATGCACGTGATTCACCCTTGTGGATAAGCGGTTGGCAAGGGGGAAGCATGGCCCACTCCCCAGTGGCAGAAAAGTTTAAAAGTCCCCAACTAGATAATGAGCACATAAGAACTCATTAGATAGCCTAAGATCCTCGAAGATTCTCCAGGGTAAAATGACGCTAGTTGAGAGTTGCAGTCACGCTTGACATAAAACAAGTTCTAGTGGCAATCCCCAACAAGAAAATGAATGGATGGCAATTCACCCACATGTTCCATTCTAATGCCGATTTAACAACTTCGTACTCGACTTATTTATTGGTCGCCTTGAAAGGTAAGCGAGTTGCAAAATATAGTTCTCTTCCCTTAGGAGTGACAAGGACCATGTTGGCATATGCCCCTTCTTATTTGATGCTCCATCCATGTACAAGCGTTAAGTTGGTTAGCTAGTGAAGGTCCATTCTTCTTCGTTGTCTGAGCTTGAGAACTCGATAATAATATTAAGAATGACCTGGCCATTGATGGAACTGTAAGGCTGGAAGAAGATATGATGTCGCCCTAGCTCGATAAACCACTTCAATATTCGGCCCTCTATGTCGGGTTGGCTAAGGATTTTCTTCAAAGGCTGATTGGTTAGAACTTTGAAAGGATGAACCTAGAAGTACGGTCAAAGTTTTTAGGCTTCTATAAGCAGAAAGAAGGCAAGGTTCTATAGCTTAGAGAATCTCCTTTCTAGGTCAGTCAACCTCCTATTGACATAATAAACCGGTTGTTGAACCTTTTCATTTTCTTTGATTAAAGTGGCGCTAATCGCATGGTCAAATGTTACTATGTACAGATACAACTCCCTGGTCAACGGGCTGGATTGTATCAGAGGAACAGCCAAATGTTCTTTAGCTCCTCAAATGACTTAGCATATTCCTTGCTCCAAATGAACAACTTTCCCTCCTTGATGAGATCGAAGAAGCGGAGACAATAATCGGCTGACTTTGGCACAAATTAGCTTATTGTTGTAACCATCTTGTTCAAGCTTTGCATTTGCTTCATAGTCCTAGAAACTTCCATTTCATGGATGGCTTGGAGATTACCGGGATTAGCTTCAATGCCCTTGGCACTCACAACATATCCAAGGAATTTACTGGATCAGACTGCAAAAGGGAACTTCTTTAGATTTAGTTTCATGTAGTACCGATGTAGCATGCTAGAAGCCACAGTCAGATTCTACATACGCTCCCTTAACCTTTTTAGACTTTACTAGAATGTCATCCACACAAACCTCCATCAACCAATCGATCTATTCCAAGAACATATGGTTGACTAAACCCTGATAGGTAGCACCAGCATTTTGCAAACCAAAAGGCATGGAATAATAGTAATATAGGCTAACATTGTAATAAAGGAGGTGTGTTGTTGGTTTGGGCCATGCATGGAAATTTGATTGTACCCAGAATAGGCATCCATGGAGATGAGTAGCTTATGACCACTGGTCACATCCAAAAGCTAATTAATGCGAGGTCAAGGAAATTTAGTTTTGGGGAAGGCTTTATTGAGATCGGAGAATTCGATGCAAGTTCTCCAAGTCTCATTTGGCTTTTAAGCCAGCATAGGGTTTGCTACCCAACATGATATTATGTCTCCCAAATGTAGTCGTTAGCTAATAGCTTCTCTACCTCTTCGGTGCTTTGGTGGACGGGGGTTGTGACGCCCCATCTCCATACCCACACCTCCAAAGAGAATTACTATATAATCCTGTCTATTAATACAGAGAACGAGGCTTGTTAGGAGTGACCACACGTGAATATTCCTTAGGCTAACACCAGTGTGTACTAAAAAATCTCAAATAACATGTCTATATATATATATATATATAAATATATATATCTGGTATCAGCAAAACATACACACATATGCACATAATCACAGACGTAGCAGAAAAACATAATGTATACATACTAATACCAACTGATGTCTTTCTCAATACGACAATGAATACCAAGTCAATTTCACTACACACTTGGCTAACTCAATACAAACAATACAAGGAGACTTCCAAAGAAAATAAACGTCAACTACTTAACACGATGTAATATATACACTGTCTCCTCTAAAGCCCAACTCCATACGGCTAATGTTCCTATACCAAAAATGTCTTGAACTGACCCAAGCATTATATGAATAATAAACGGTTCAGACTATATTTAAATCCAAAATAGGTACATAACAATAAGCAAGGTAATAGCAGGCATAGTACGAATATGACACAACTTACATCCATCACATACATCACAATAATATATCATGCCACACATTCCAAAATATCACCCATTGAATACATACAAAGAAGTAAGAATCACGACATCTATAATTGTGTGATAACAATCGAATCCATTGAAACCTAAAATACTATAGATAAGCAAATAAATCCATAAATCAACAATAAAAGAATAAATCTCGAATCAAGCAAATTATAGGGTCAATAACCAAAAATATCAATCTTGACTTGCAATCCTAATGGATGTGAAGACTTCCAACTAACAAGCCTTAAAATATAAACTAAGAAGGCATAATCCCAAATAAATGATCAAAAGATCAAATCTCGATTTACAGTCCTAATGGAAAGAAAAACTTTTGACTGCTAAGCCATAAATAAAAAATCAGGAATATGGAACTCAAATAGTACAAAATTTCCAAACCAAATATAGAAATCAATATCCAAGAATATTACGTCGACTAACAGTCTAGATGAAAGTAAATACTCTCGATTGTTAGTCCTAGGAGAAAGCATGTAATCCAAATCCCAAATAAAATAAAATCAATACAAAGTATCAAAAATAATATCTAAATAATTATCTCGACCTACAATCCTAATGGAAGTAATAACTTGCGCCCTCGGAGATATCAAGAAATATAAACTCAAATCAATATCAAACCTAATCAAATCAAAAAAATCAATATACAAAAAGATATATCTCTAAACCCCAGTCCTTACAGAGGCAAAACTCTCGTTTGAATGGTCCTTGGAGATAGAAAAAGCAAATCATACAAAATGATATCTCTCAGCCACAGGCTCTTATGAGAGAATGACAGACAAGCTTGCGGCATGTATTTAATACCATATATAGAAAACACATAGCTATCTTGGGACATGTTAACTTAAATGATATACTAACATTCAGCAAGTCTCTAATGTCGTAAGATCATCGTCTCTAGTGAGTTAATAATACCGAATATCTCAAATATAATGGATCTACCTAAGTCATCCAAATGGGAGACTGATGCATCGCAGCATAGCTCTAAGAAACGCTAATGACCATAGTCTGTTTCCTACAGCCTCTAAGTTACTCCTAGAATCGTGACACTTATATCCATCGCATGTTATAACACGTTGTGGACTACGCCGAGCCTTGGCCATGACTCTTACTTGGTCTTGGCAATGGGCTGTCGATCCTTAAGTGACGACGGGGAAATGGATCAAATAAGAGAAATTACTCTCAGCCTATAAACTCAATAAGGAGACATCCTAGATAAGAGAAAGCGACCTCGCAATTAGGACTGCTAGAATAAATGTTTGTCTTATCCAGTGGGTCTAATTCACGCACTATCCATAGTTCGTAAATTATTAACAAATACTCTCGACTATATAAGTCCTAATGAGAGATAATAAGTACTCTCGGCTCTAGGAGACCTGATGAGTGTGATAACAACTACTCTTGACTCTAGGAGTCTTATCAGTGTGATAGAAGCTGCTCTCGACTCGATTAAGTCCTATTGAGAGTGATAGCTAATACTCTTGAATTGAAGAGTCCTGGTGAGAGTGATTCTTCCCGACTATACGGTCTCGATGAGAGCATCTCGACATAACAAATCTTCGACTACTAGCACTAAAAGTAGATAATGATACTTGAATAGTAAGTCCTTAGAGGATGCAATAAATATACTCTCGATGGTATGAGCTCCGATGAGAGTAATAACAAGCACTCTTGATTATATAAGTCCTAACGAGAGTATCACTACATAATAGTTCCTCGACTAATAGGTCTAAGAGTAAATAATAATATAACTCGGCTAGTTAGTCCTAAAAGGACAAATCTATAAATCTTAACATATCTCTAATATAGCCCTTGGAGAGTAATATAACTCTTCACTAATAAACTATAAGGAGTATCCTCTAGATGATATCACAAGTTCCTAACCCATCTCCATAATATAAGTGACGTACACTCACTAATAGTAATCAAACAAGTATTACTTGAACGTCCCATACCACTCATTATTATTGGATCGTTTACTAGAAGTTAGTTAACCACACTCATCAAACAAAAAATATTCTATAATATGAGTTAATATAATAACCGAAAAAATATTACCAAGCGTCCCATACCACCAGTACCACTAATCCATTTATTCAACATCCTCATTATATAGAATTAGATTACAACACAAATCAAATATTATTATCATTTAGAATTTCTCTTAAGATCCCATAAATCAGTTTCAAACCATTAAATATACATACAAAAGTGGATTTATATTTTAATAAATTTTAAAACTGTTCAAAAATATTTCATAATTGGTTTATTTTCAAAATAATCTATGTACTCAAAAATCCCTTTTCGAAAATATCTCTAGAAAAAACCCATTTTACTAAATAAATTCCTTTTCAAAAATATTATTAAAACCTTTCAATTAAATAAAATTGTTAAATAGACTAATTCCAAACCAATAAATATGTATAGAAAGAGGAATATATTTTGAAAACTCTTTGAAAATAGATTTTCATAAACAAAATCCCCCTTTTAAATTCCTTATAATCTTTTCAACAATATATCCAATTTTACTAAGAATTTCATTTTTGAAATTATTATTAAAAAACCCTCTCAAACTTATAAAAATTCCAAACATCTCAATATATTGAAAATTTTATATTTTATATTTTCAAACAACTTTATTTCCTAAACAATTTCCAATAACCAGTTTATTTCTCAACTACTTTATTTATTTATGATTATGTTTCAAATAAATTATAAAACACAAAAATAATTTCGTGCAGCTTCCAAAAGTATTTAAAAAATGGAAAATTCAATAGATCATCAAAAATATAAATTATTATGCAAAGTATTCCAAAAACGAACAACAAATCATTGATATAAGTTTTATCGCTTGTTCCGAATCGAATTACATTGAATTCCGATCATCCATAAATGCGCGCACAACAAATAAATTTTCTTGATCCATCTTGACCAGCAGTTCTAAAGACATGAAATACTCTCAATTGACTTGATAGATGTAAAATATACAAACTAAAATGCAAAAAAAGGGTATCTTCTCTGCATTTTGGACAATCCAACGTACATGAAATCCCAATATCAAACAAAAAATCATAACCAGTGTCAGAACAATCAATCCAATATCCCTAATAAACATCTCAATCAACCAATTCACAACTAATTCAATCAACTAATGCAATCTAATCATGATAAATATATATGTAAAGATGCAAGTGGACATAAATATAGATGTGTGAGTTTAAAACTCATCTTAAGCGATTTTTTGAACTTTCCCAACAATAACAATTCTTAGCCCCGGCACAATGTTGTCATTGCTGATTCATCACTACTATCACGTAACATCGCTAATCACCATATTGCCATTGCTTCTATCATCCGGCAGCATCCATGTCCAGGTCAATTGCTTACCATCATCGTCCTTCTCGCCTAGAAGCTTGCATGTTTCCACCTTGTCACCATCATCTGCCATGATGCTGTCAAACCCATGCTCCCAATTCACGTTGACCTTGCCGAAGACGCCAGAACCCATCGCGACTTCAAGTTACGTCACCGAACAAGTCGTGGCTCCACCCGAGTCACGTCACTATATCTGCACCATACCACAAGCAACGACTTCCCCCTCCTCCTCGCTAGTGTCGACATCACCAAACTGGCTTGAATCACTTTTTCGTTTCTATTTGGAAATCACGACTTGGAATCGGGATTAGGTCAAAGTGGTTCGGTTAAGAAAAAGGGAAGGGTTTAAGAATGGGTTAGAGTGAGAATTTGGGCTTCAAGTTGGACTTTAGTCTATAATTGCAATCATTTCCTATTTATTCCATCTGTCTCTTAAGCATATGGATTTGTAAATCCATTCTTATTTAATTTAAATCTACTTTCCTTTTATAATATACATTATATTTCGTAATTTTCCAATTTCTTTCCAATTCATTACTTGTTTATTTTTCACTATTTTACGCACATAACAATCATTTACACTTTAAAAACAATTTATACAATTCCAAAATGTTATTTGAAAAGAATTTATTAAAACAAAAATATTTTATTAATAGAATTCAGATAATAAATATTTACTTTCAAAAATAATAGTTATCAAAAATCAAATTTGAATATTTCTGTTTAATTAAATACATTAATACGATGTAGAAAACATGGTTGTTACAGACTTCCCCCTTAAGAAAATTGCGTCCTCGTAATTTTGTATAGGGAAACGTCATACACAACTCAAACTCTGACTTTTTTGCTTATTCTACAGACCTCTAAAAGCTTAAATCATTCTTTATGTGGCTCTTTCAAAAACTTATCTAATCATTTGCCATAGATTCGTTTAACAAATTTCTATTTTTCGCAATAATTTATGAAAAAGTTCAAAGTTTTAGAATTTTCGAATTTTTTTAGCAGAATCTCCTTTATACGGAGAGCATTCCAAAAAATGATAACATAATATAACAAAATATAAATATACGTCCCAATCAATGGGGCATTCCAAAATAGGGGAAAACAATATATATCACATATACACCAATATATCATAAAAACATATTTTTTTTATTAACGTTTAAGCGAGCTACTTCTCTTTTAAGCAAGCAATGGCAAGCAATCTTCACCAAATAGTAATCCAAATAAGCTTATAAGTACCTATCTCAACTCAATTTTAAACGTCGGTTACATACTATGAAAGATAGGATAAGGATGCATTCAATTTAAAGTAAAATAAAACATAACCCTCTTGCTTATCCTTTTTTTCGACAAACTTTTAAAAGTCAAAATGTGAAGACCCGGTTCTTCGACTTTCGAAAATCGACATTAATACGTCCACTATATTAACAGTCGATAAATCAAAGGCCGGAAAACCGAACCTTTAGGGTTTAAGAAGAAGAAAAAGATAGAAGAAGTAAGAAAGGAAAAAAAGAAGAAAACTGAAATAATATTAGAATCTCACAATCGCGGCGGAACAACATATAATAGATAAATGAATATCTTTTAAAACAAAGAACTATATCAGTTATTACATTACATCACATTACACCACATTACATTACATTATCAGAGTTTACAACAACAAACAGCGGAAAAGAAATACCATATACTAGTTGTACGCCATACCATCCAGCTTGCCTCTAGATCTCTACAGCAACTCCTGAATTCCAGAATAACCTGATAACCTAACTCTAGACTACCCGTGTGGAAATTGGTGGGCACCCAGAGTTTAGGAAGGGAACAATAAACTCCAGGTCAGTCATGGGACAGGTGTGAGAACTTAAAATAGTTATATCTTTAAAAATAAAACAAATAAATATTTTAAAAATAGATCCGCAATGCTTTTAGAAAATGTCACTACCATAAGGCCTTCCGCACACACACACATTGCAAACGCAGAATCGGAGGAGATTAACATGCTTGATACGATAAATTTTCTTTGATATTATTACTATAAGTGCAAAGGGTAGGAAAACATTTCGAAAGTATAATATAAATCTTAGCCAACATACGACCATTATCGTATGCCTACTATAACTACCATCTAAACGGTGGTGACCACCATAAGTAAATGGCAGGTTCTATAACTAAAACCGTACAAGGTGGGTATTGGAGTTTGGATTTCGAACAAATGGTCAGGCCAAGGAACTTCCCACTGCCACATGGGTACGCCTCTAGAAAGACGCCCCGAGAACCTAACCGGATCTCTGCCAACACAAGGTCGGGTTACCCCTAGCTGGGCAACTACTGATATGAGTATGCCATCCCCCGGTCATAACCAACCTTTATCCCGGGATTCACCAACAACCATAAAGAAATAAATTTGCAGCAACCACATAGGTTAAGTATCAGGGCTACATACCATAATACTACCTCTATCTAGAAGGAAATGTACATACCCCACGGGGGCGCGATCCCCAAATAACCTTGCCGTATTCTTCCTGTTTTGACCATTACCGGGGTGTGAGGTCTGATGAAGTCTCGTCCACAAAGCTACGCTTTTCATAAAAGCCACGCTTTGATGAACAAATGATCAGTAGCACTCAGCATGCCATGTTACCAAATTGGGAATATATCACTAGTAACCATCAACTACATAACCTCTGAGCTCATACGTCTCAGAGAAGGGTGTTAAGCTAAAAGAATAAATTCTCCGCCACCAACAGAAATATATTTGATAGAAACCAGCTTTACATCTCAATTTGTAACGTCAGACACACATCCATACAAGTCCGTTCCGGGATCGAACGGAACCGAAGGCACTTCCAAAGAAGACCTTGCAATCCGGATATTCACTAATCACGTCCGGACTTCCCATCACAAAGGGTGATAAATCTCTATATCGGAGATCAGCCGATGCAGAGACATTCGACGGCAATCCTTCCGTTTTCGAAAATATCCAGTCTTCAACACCGGTCTTCAAATGCTATCCATCACGACGTATCACTATTCGGAATGGGATTTATGACCCAAAGGTCCTCTCCCGGCTAAACCGAATAACGAGCGCTTATTTTAAAATAAGTGTAGCATTCAAATTCAAGCAAATCACAACAAATACTCATTTAAAGGTAAATATTTATAGTCGGTTATTTAACTATCAATAGATATGCACAACATCACCAGATTTCAAATAATTTCCCAAATTATTTATTTTCGAAATATCTTTACAAGATATATTTTTCCACGCTTCAACCATTTGAAAACAAATTTCAAATCACTTTTCACCTTTACAACTTTTGAAAACAAATTTTCAAATCATTTTCCTTACGTGGAAACACTTCCAAATATTTATTCATTTTCATTTCAAAATGGTTCATTTCGACCAATTAAATAAATCCTTACCGATTTACTTCAAATTTACGTTCCAAATCCGTAAATTTATTTCCACACTTCAAAAATAAATCAATGTTTATTTTTAAACAAATTTCCCTTTGCTTTATAAATTCCATGGTGAATTTAAATTTTCAAATGTCCACTGATATACGATTTTCAAATCGATTTCAAATATTCACTTTCAATTTATCTTTAAAAGATATCATCTCAAAACATTTCACTTCATATTGGAAAACATTTCCATACATATTTAATAATAGGTAATTCACAAATTTATTTATTTTCAACATTTGGAAAATATCCAATATACTCAAATCACAATTAAGTATATATTTTATTATTTTAAGGAAAACGTTCTCTTTAAGCACGTTTATTTGGGCCAAAGCGAATGTTGCGTAAAACATCGTTCGAAATTAAGATAGATATATAAATCACAATACTATATAAAACATTTCCTTTCGAAAATCATTTACTATAACAACAGTGTTATAGTCCGCCATTTCCTTATTTCTCGAAAACGTCTATTTCAATAGTGAATGTTGAAATCTATGATTTCAATCCTTAACACATTTTAAAACAACTTCAAATCGTTTTAATCCTATTTAATATATCACTTCCTAAAACATTTCTTTGATATATTATTCACTGTTCAAAATCGTGAATATAAATCGTTTATCAAATTCAACACAAATTTAATAAAAAGATTATCCACTGTCCAAAATTGTGGATATAAATCTTTTACAAAATTCAACGCTTCTACATATTTAATTAAAGGCTTTCATATTTATTTATCAAATTCAATTGGTTTCGGATTTATAAGACAACGTTTATAAATTCATATCATAAATTTTATAAAAACTTCAACTTATAAAATCCCTTAATTAACAAATTCTATATCTCATTTAAATGCCAAAATCCAGTTTATAAGTTAATTACATATAAATCTTTTATTTTACAAAATCTATTCATTTTATAACTTCACAATTTATAAATCTATAAATTTCATTCACTTATGAAATCCATTTATGCTTCATTTTAACACTTATAAAATCTCATTTTAAAATTCCAATATTTTAATTTATAAATACCTATTTTATAAATCTTTTATATAAATCGTTTATAATAATTCACATTTATATATATTTTATAAATTAATCAACTACTTATTTCAAAAATCACATTTCGGTTATATTTCACAAAAATCATAATTTTTATAACATAAAAATTATAACGTTTATTTATTTAAAATGAATCAATTCCAAAATTCAATAAAATGTATACTTTCAAAAAATCACTTAAAAATCCTTTTAAAAGTTTTACTTTAACATTTTTAAAATTCCAAAAATAGGCCCAATGCTGCAACTGCACTAAATATAACAATCACGACATCCAAACATCATATATCAATATGATAACAGAATATCACAATATCTGTAAATAAATCAATACTGTTGAGGAATCCAGTTGGATCTCTCCAATCTATTTCCCTGCATCTACAGATGTTAGCACAATACCAATCCCGTTTCAAGACGGAATATCGCGGTACATGGGTTTATATAGAATATTATCCGCTATTATGCGGTGCAATAGGGTCTCATCCACTATATAATGCGGGAAAATCAACTCCAAGTACATATATAATACCAATTCCACTTCAAGGTGAAATATCGCGGTATATATGTTTAATAAATAACATCCGCTTAATACACGATGCATAGGGTCTATTTCAATACAATAGATAGCAATTTATCATTCAATTAAGCAATTTTAAATTTAACTATTTAAAATTTAAATCGAAACAAATTCGATTGAGTGAGAAGTTCTCACCTAGCTTCCAACACAGTTGCAGTGTTTTATTTCGAATAAAATTGGTAACATCATTCTAACTCCAATATGATCAAATACAACTTTACAAATCAATTTTAATCATATTAAACCCAATTTCCAATTATTTCCGTAATTTCAAATATTAAATTATCGATTTAATTATCCAATTAAATCTAGATATTCGAAATAAAATTTATTCGACTTACAAATTTTACTTATGCATATTTAAAATAAATTAAATATACGAATTTCAAATGACAGAAATTCTGGTCGTTACACAAAAATACAAAATCAAGCTATGACTTCTAAAAATCAGTTGTTACATAATAAGTTAGTTTTACGAAAAAACTTTCGAATTGCAAAAATAAAGATTACAACTCGAGTTCTCGGGGGTTACTAAGAGTAGGTATAGTAGATTTTTATTATGTGCACAGGCCGGCCATCAAAATCTATGTATTAACCTTTGATGACAGCAAATTTTTACAAAACTCGTAAAATAAAAATTGTTTCTTAGGTCATAACTTTCCGAAATGAGAAAAATCATCAAAATTGGACAAACCAATGAAAAGTTATGGATAAATATGCTCAACTCAGTCTTATGTAAATTTAAATTATGAAACAATGACATATAACTATTTTTATTCATGTATAAATCATAGCTAATTTCGCAATTTTGTAAAGCGACAAACATTAAAGTTGTACTTTAGTAAAATATCTTCTAAACGGAAAAAAATTCGTCAAAACCAAATTTTTTTTTATAAGTTATGATTAAACGAATTCAATGTCGTTAAAAAGAAGTTTCAATATCGGGACAACAATGAACTTTATTCTTAATTCATAATTTAACATTTGCAAACCACATGATTTTGCTTTGCTCTTAAAGGAAAATTTGTTCAACAAAGGCAAAGCTTCGTAGCAAATTTAAAAACATTGAAAATGGATCAATGGTTTGAGAATTATGTTTTAAAAAAACCATGGTTTTAGCATAAAATTTCTAATTTTGTTCGAAATCTTTCATTTATTTAAAGCATTCATTTACCATAACTAATTTTTCCAAATCTGATTTTTAATAACTTAAAACTTGTAGTTTTATTTGGCGTTCATTGCAAACGCTTCTTTTTCAAAATGATTTCAAAACATCTTTACGTTACAATTACCAAATAATTTTCTTCATTTAGCAATACTTTTCAACAATTAACTTTAAATTTATAAATTACGATCCTTTTAATTAGAAAATACTACCTATATAAGTTTTAAAACTTCCAAAGTAAAGTTCCATTCAACGGTACTCACAAAACATTTCTTACGACGACACAATTCATTCTATGAAGCTTGAACTTATATTTAAATTTCAAATTATTTAGCAAATGTAAAAGAGACTAGTATTAACATAAAGTTCATTTTTTTCAACACTATTACGTGTTTCCTAAAATAATATCTATTCTTTTCAAACATATTTTTTTTTCAAAATATATGTTCATTTTAAATCATTGTGTCAAGATGCCATGTCCTAGCGTTTAGGAATCCTTATTGAATACGTGTGCACCCGCATCGACCAAAATTTTTAAAGCACTCGACAGATAAATTAACATCAAAATAGATTACTAAATTATTTTCAATCACCATATAAAATCAATTTCATATTTTATCAAACCATTTGCTTGTTTAAACAAAAACATTTATTTCAAAATTCATTTGTACATCTATTTCATCAATCATAAACAATAATAAAATTACCACACTTTATTTATAAAATAAAACAAGCATCCATTCACACATTTCAAACAAGAGAAAATGCCTTTAGGGGAAAATTACCTATCAGTTTCCGCTACGCAACACCGATCAATATTGGATCACATCATTCATATTCAAGCCACACAGAGGTTTACTCATTACCATCAATGCCGACACTACCAGTTGGACTAACAACTCCTTACGTCACTACTTTCAACAAATTCCATTGCTTGGAAATAACATAGAAGGGTTAGAGATAAGAAACATATATATATATATATATATATATATATATATATGGTATGAAATATAACATGTAAGTCCCCAGATGGTCACCCTAGTAATCATCATATACTCCCATTAAACCTTTATTATAGGGTAACTACTATATGCCTAATGGGGGCAGGGACTCTAAAGTCACTCTAAGGCCAAGACACCTATCATAAATATTCCATACTGTTTTGAACCTGCTCTGGTACCAATTGTAATGCCCTATTTCTATGCCTACAATACCAAAGAGAATTGCTATATAATCCTCCCTAGTAATACGAAGAACGAGGCTTATTAGACACGATCACACGTGAATATTCCCTTGGGCTAACACCAATAC
This sequence comes from Allium cepa, assembly GCA_030765085.1. Classification (NCBI taxonomy): domain Eukaryota; kingdom Viridiplantae; phylum Streptophyta; class Magnoliopsida; order Asparagales; family Amaryllidaceae; genus Allium; species Allium cepa. The sequence goes on from CM060937.1 coordinate 908,065,096, forward strand.
GTATTACAAATATCAAATAAAATGTCCATTCATATCCGATATCTACACAAAGCAATAAATATACAGGTTTACCAAGAGAGAACAACACGCATACACACACGCATATGAACAAAATCACAGATCGCAGCAGAAAACATATTACATACAAACTGCTAGCAACTGATGTCTATTTCAATACAACAATAAATACCAAGTTAATATCACTATACACAATTCTTAGCAAACTCGATACAAACAATACATGGAGATGTTCAAAGAAAATATACATTGACTACTCATCATGATATAATATATACATTATCTCCTCCAAAGGCCAACATCCACATGATTAACCATGTACCTGAAAAGTGTCGGGCTGATCCGAGTATTATATAAAAATTGGATCATAGTATATCTAAATTCAAAATGGGTACATAACAATAAGCGTTGTAATAATAGCCATAGTATGAATATGACACAACGTATATCCATCATAAGCATAAAATAATATGTCATGCCACATGTTCCAAAATATCACCAAATGAAAACATGCAAGAATCAGAACATTTATAAATTGGGTGATAACAATTAAATCCATCGACCCTCAAATATTATGGATGAGCAAACAACATATCCATAAATCAACAATAAAAGAATAAATCCTGAATCAAACAAATTCATAAGGTCAATAACCTACCCTAATAGAAGTGAAGACTACTGACTAGCAAACCCACATATATAAATTAAGAAGGCATAATGCCAAATAAATGATCAGAACATCAAATCTTAATTTACAATCCTAATGGAAATAATAACTTTCGAAGCCATAAAAGATAAGTTAGGAAGTATGGAACCCAAATAGAACGAAATCCAAACCAAATACATAAATTAATATCTAAGAATAGTATATCGCACGAAAGAAAATACTCCCGACTATTAGTCCAACAAGATAACAAAATCAAAATATCGAAAAAAATATCTGAATAATTATCACAATCTATAATCCTGATGGAAGCGATAAGTTTCGACTGTTAGGCCCTTGGAGATATCAACAAAAAATATAAACTCAAATTAATATCAAACCCAATCAAAATCTCAATATAAAATATTACATAACTCGACCCCTATCCCTTAGAGAGGCAAAACTCTCGACTAAATGGGCCTAGGAGATAGAAACAAAAAATTGTACAAAGAGAAGATCTCCTAACCATTTGCACTTATGAGAGAATGACAAACAAGCTCGCGACATTTCTTTAATGCCATAAATAGGCAACATACATCTATCTTGGGTTAGATTAACTTAAACGACATATTAACATGCAGCTAGTCTCTAATGTTGTAAGATCAATGCTCTAATGAGGTGATAATATCAAGTATCTCAAATATAATGTATGTACCTACATCATCCATATGAGAGACTGACAAACCACAACACGGCTCCAAGAATCACTAATGACCATAGCCCATTTTCTATAGTCCTAAGTTACTCCTAGAATCATTACACTTGTTTCCATCGCATGTCATAAAGAGACTATTGAACTACATCGAGCATTGGCTACAACTATTACTTGCCCTTGGTAATGGACTATTGGTCCTTAAGTGCTTATGGAAATGGATCAAATGAGAGAAATTACTCTCAGCCTATAATTCAACATGGTGACAACACAGATTCGGGTTCACGGTGTATGACCCCGCAATTAGGACCGCTAAGATAGATAACTATCGTAAGTGATAGGTCTAATAAATGCGCTCACCATAGGCATGAACCCTATGACATAGATTACCAATAAATACTCTTGAGTATATAGTCATAATGAGAGATAACAAGTACTCTCAACTCTAGGAGTCCCGAAGAGAATGACAATAACTACTCTCAACTCGATTAATTCCTATTAAGGGTGATACATGATACTCTCGACTTGATGAGCCCTTATGAGAGTGATTTCTCCCAACTATACTAGTCTCAATGAGAGCATCTCAAGATAACATATCCTCGATTACTAGCCCTAAAAGTAGATAATGATAGTCGACTTGTCAGTCAGAGGATGCAATAAAATACACTCTTGACGATATAAGTCCTAATGAGAGTAATAATAAGCACTCTTGACTGTATACGTCCTAATGAGAGTGTCACCACATAATAATTCCTCGACTACTAACCCTAAGAGTAAATAATAATATAACTCAGCTAGTTAGTCCTGAAAGGATAAATTTATAGATCTTAGCATGTCTCCAACAAAGCCCTTGGATTATAATGTAACTCTCGACTAATAAAGTCTAAGGAGTCACCCCTAGACGATATCATAAGTTTCTAACTCATCTTCAAAATGTATGTGACATCTACTCACTAATAGCAAGCGCACAATTATTACTTGAGAGCTCCATACCACTTAGTATTGTTGGATCAATTACTAGCAGTTAGTAAACTATAGACTGTAGGTCACAAATATTCTATAATATGAGTCAATAGCCGAAAAAATTATTACCGAGCGTCCCATACCACCAGTACTACTAATTCGACTATTTAACAACCTCATTATATAGAATTAAACAGCACCATAAAAGTAATCAAATATTCTTATCATATAGAGTTTCTCTTAAGATCCCCTAGATCAATTTCAAACCATTATGTATACACACACATGAAAACAAATCTATATTTTATTACACTTAAAACCGTTCGAAAATAATTCGTAATTGGTTTATCTTTAAAATAAGCTATATACTCTAAAATCCCTTTTTGAAACTGTCTTTAGTATCTTATTTATGAAACACCCACTTTACAAAATAAATTCCTTTCTAAAAATATTATTAAAACCTTTCAATTACATAAAGTTATCAAATATACTAATTCCAAACCAATAAATGTATATAAAAGGGGAATATATTTTTAAAGCTCTTTAAAATAGATTTTTATTACCAAAAATGTCCATTTTAAATTCCCTTATAACCATTTTTACTAAATATCCAATTTTACTAAGGAAGTTCCTTTTCAGAATTATTACTTAAAACCTCTCAACATTTATAAAAATTTCATACATTTCAATATATTGAAAATTCTATATTTTTTATTTTCAAACAACTTTATTTTAAAAACAATTTCCAATAACCAATTTATTTATTTATAATTATACTTCAAATAAATTTTAAAACACCAAAAATAATATCACGCAGCTTCAAAAAATATTTGAAAAAGGGGAAAACTTAACGAATCTTCTAAAATATTAATTATGGAGCAAAGAAATTCAAAAATCAACAACAAATCATTAATATAAATTATATCGCTTGACACGAATAGAATTCTGGTCATCCGTAAATGTACACACAACAAATAAAATTTCTTAATCTATCTTAACCAATAGTTCTAAGAGAGGAACTCAACTGAATGGCCCTAAGAGATGAAAAATATACAAATCAAAATGCAAATGAACAGTATCTCCTTTGCATTTTGGATAATTCAACATACACAAAATCCCACTATCAAACACAAAATCACAACCGGTGTCATAACAATCTATCCAATACCCCTAAGAAACATCTCAATCAACCAATTCACAATTAATTCAATCAAGAAATGCAATCTAATCAGGATAAATACATACATATTAGATGCAAGTGGATATAAATACAGACGTGTTATAAACTGACTTTAAGCGACCGTTTGAACTTTCCCAACAATGACTATTCTCAGCCCTAGCATAATGCTGTCATTTCTCATTCGTCACTAGCATCACCTAACATCGTCAGTCACTATGTCATTGTGGCTTCCATCATTTGCCAGCATCACATCCACGCCTGCCGCTACCATCTTCGTCCTCCTCACCTAGAATCTTGCATGCCTTCTCCTTGTCACCATCATCCACCATGTTGCCGTCACACCCATGCTCCCCGATTATATCGACCTTGCCAAAGATGCCAGAACCCATCTAACTCCATGTTGTGTTACCTACCGAGTCCCATCTCTACCTGAGTCATGTCACTACATTGATTCCCTACCACATGTAATGATTCCCCATCCCCTTCGCTGTTGTCGACGTCACTAGGCTGGCTTGAATCATGCTTTCATTTTTATTTTCGAAATCATGACTTGGATTTGGTATTAGGGCAAAGTGGTTCGGCTAAGAAAAAGGGTAGGGTTTAAGATTATTTTAGAATGAGGTTTTAGGCTTCAAGTTGGACTTTTATTTATTATTATAATAGTTTCCTATTTATTTCATTTTTCTTTTAAGCATACAGATTTGTAAATATGTTCCAGCTTAATTTAAATTAATCTATGTTTCATTTTATATGTTATATTCCGATAATTGCCTGATTCCTTTCCTATTCATTACTTGTTAATTTTTCACTATTGCAAACAATAAACAATCATTTAGACTTTAAAAACATTCTATTCACTTCCAAAATATTATTTGGAAACAAATTATTAATTTAATTCAGTTTATTAAAATAAAAATATTTTATAAATAGTCATCAATTAGTAAATATTTTCTTTCAAAAATAATAATTGTCAAAATTGAATATTTCTATTTAATTAAATATATTTATTAGTACGATGTAGAAAGCAGGGTTGTTACAGGGGTGGCCTTTGGATAAATATCGAGCGCATGGAAAATGATATTGGGATTAATGTTAATCATGTCAACATTCACCCATATGAAGATATCTTTGCTCTTCTATAGGAACCTGATCAAACCCTCTCTAACTTTTAAGATATGCTCCATGCCAATTTGACTAACTTTGTTGGGGTCGGTAGTGTATAAAGTGATTGACTCCAAGGCAACAACTTTCTAATTAGTCACCTTTATAGATTCGGTAATAATATGCTAGTCCGTATATTTTCTTAAAGATGGCCTAGTTTTTGGTTTGTCTGCTATTCAAATTTGGGAATTTAATTGGATTTTTAATCGTCGACAAATCAAAGGTGAGTGTTTTAACCCACTCACAACCACTAAATTATCTTATATTGGTAGAATTAGATTTATGATGTGATTAGAAGTTTATTAATTGTTGTTTGGTGTTTTAATTTTTCATTTAGATTTAATTTGAATTGTTATTGGATTTTAAAGCTACGTAATTAATATTGAATATAATTTCTAGTTAAACATTTAATAATGATAACCAATTAATTGTTGTAATTTATTTTCTAATTTGGATGTTGATTGTGATGTATGTTATTGGTTGAAATTTTGGATGATTGGACATTTATTTATGCTTATATCTCTGTTATCAATATGGGTTGAAATAGTACATACCCGAATGATCTTGTAGATTAAGGAAATCGCTTTGGGTTGAAATGATAAACCCGAGCGGTTTTAATTGATTTGAAAATTTTAATTTTAGAAATTGGTTGAATTGATATTATATATATACCCATAAATTTTTTTGAATTTGGATTATGTATTGGAATTGAATTATTTAAAAGGTTTAAGTTAAACTTTGAATTTTTTTAAATTAAAGTGGTTAAAATTAATACCTTGAATTTTTTAAATCTTTTGATAATTATATTCACGTTGTACACTTGATAGGAGATGGAAAATCCCCTAACATCTCTGAAGCCGTTGCACTCACCTTTTATTTTGGATTAATTTTACTTACATAAGATCTTTTAGTTCTGACTCGAGTGTTTTGTTTTCATTACGCTCGGGTTAGTTTGATCTTTTCAGTGTATTGAAGATTATTTTATGGAGGACGAAGACGAAGATTCAGTATATTGTTACTGTTTATTATAATTATTCCTTTACATCATGTTTACCGCTGCATTATTTGTTCATTCCTTCTGTATGTATAAATCTGATTTGAATTGTAAAAGTGCAATCACATGTTATTTGTAAAACAGCTTCATGAACTGTTTATTTGATTATTATTTTTGTCATTCCGTTGCGAGATTTTGTGTTTTATTTTTCCTTCTTTTCTTTTATTTTCGTATTTGCCCCATTAACAATCCTCCATTTTGAATGGTTTGAATTAAACATGTGTGGTTTGTTGTCGATCTAAACCGTCCACAGAGGTGGGTCGTTACATGAGTCCTTGGGTTTTGCCCTATATTATATTTATATGGCAATGGTGTTTGCATTTTGAAATCTTCGTTGTATTAAAGATCGAAGATCTTCATCGTGGAAGGAGCACTTGTTGACATTCTCCGGGTCGCTCCTAATATAGAGATATTTATTGTAGCAGTGGTTATATTTTGAAATCTTCGATTACAAGGACTACTCACTACAAACCTTAGGGATAATTCCTGAAAGGATGTAGTAGGAGGAGTGCCTTCTATTTCGTTCAGTCCCAGAACGAACTTATATAGGCGAATGTCTGATATTGCATTTCTAAGATCATAAACATTGACTTTTACAAATATACATCTACTTGGTGGCAGTGAATGCAACTTCTCTTAGTTTAACACCCTTCTCTAAGCCATATGAGCTTAGAGGTTGCATGCTTGTAAAAGTCAATAGTAATCAGAGGAATGGAAATGTGGCATTCAAAGTGGAACCTTTAATGATCAAAGCATGGCTTTATGAAAAAGCATGGCTTTGTGGAATGTAATCTCATGAACCTCAAATCCCAGAAACTATATGGGATGCTATGTTGTCTACAGAACATATTTCGGGCAATCGGTTATGAGGAATGAAATACATCTACTGCCACAAGGCATTTACTGCCTTAAGATGATGAAATGGACATGTATGGAGGTTAAGGGAGATCGTTTAAAGCCAATGAGTAATATTCTATTCCATTGTAGTGTAGCAAGTGCAGTTCCAAGTGGCTAGCTTGAGAAAAGTGATAAGATCAGAGCGGAAATGTAGTTGTTATGCCTGGATCAAAGGAAAAGGCCACTAGTTCCCTATCATGTTGGAAATCCAATTCCAAATACAAGCTTTACAGTTTTGATTGTAGTCCCAAAATAGTTATAATATTTTGCAAACATTTCAGCCACTCTTTTTGGTATCATATATTCCATCTAGTATATTTCATTGGCCTAGTCTGGATATATTTACCATAGTCTGGGTATTGATACCTTCTTTATATATATTTATTTGAAAGTGATTTCAAACTGATGATATTACAGAGGTTTTCCATATAAAGTATTTTGGTTATCATAAGGTAAAAGCCTGTCTGTATTTATGTGTGGGCGTGATTTTAAGAAATACCCTTCTTTTCTAAAGTTTTGATTGACATCAACATAATCTATACATAAAAATTCGACTATGTCACAATGGCTTGTCAAGCCAAATCCGGGTATTTTTAGTGCTCGGGTCAGATCCGAGTAGTTTTAGGTTTAGTTAAAGATGCTTGGAGTTTCCAAAGTAGAGTTGGAAGTCTTCATCTACGTATTAACATATTCTTTTATTCCCTACATCTATTGCATTTGTTTTTGTTTTTCAGCATTTGTAAGGACAAAGGTTTTACAACTATCCAGGCCGAATCTAGGTTAGTCTTTGATATTTCATTCAAAATTTTCCACTGAAAGGATTACATATTGAAATAATATGTATTATTCCATTCGTGTGAGATTCTGTTATACCTTTAATTTTATTTTTCTCTAACAACCGGGCTTTTTGACACTTGGGTTTATGGCACGAAGATGTATTAATGTCGATTTTCAAGGATATAAAATTCCTATCATTGCAATGTCACTTATCTCTTTGTATTTGGCAAAGACTTTGCATTTAATGCGCATTAAATGTTGGTGGCTTGCCATAGGAATAGGTATGCTTTTTTATAATTAACAATTGTACCTATTACAGTTGGTTTTACCTTTGCACCCCTATGTGGAAAGGTAGGCCGAGATGGCTGGTTGATTGCTGAATATACAAAGGAAGCTGAATGTTCTAAGGACCAAACGGGGGAAGGTGCCAGGGTGGTTGTGAGATGATGAGGCATACTACTTGGGACTGGTTGAAGGTGGCTATAACGAAGCTGGGTCAAGAACAGGTCACACATGAGACAGTCCTATCAAATAGTCGGCTGTTAGGCTGTTTAGATTCTTGCCGGCCAACGAATGAAGTGACGTTGAGTGGATAGGCTGACCTAGAGTTAGAGTAGATGTGATTTGCATGAGAGAGCTGGTAATATCTGGACCATGCCACCATGGATAAGGCTGGACTATCCTTATATCCTCATTTGATGAGCTGGGCATGGAAGCTACTTCGAAGATGGCTGGTTGCTTGCCCAATGAGCTACCAAGTAGATGGGTTGTTCCGGGACCAACTTTGTTTTGGGCTGGCATGATTGTGCCAATCATAGAATAACTGGCCTGACTTGGATTGAGTCAGGCCATGACTTAATCGGTGTGCTAATTGCTTGCGAGAAAATTAAGCAACACCATAACTAAACCATGAGAGACAAGAGATAAATAAACATAATTCGAGTTTTAGAAAATTGGAAGTACATTCTAGTAATAATATTTTTTTGTAATCTTATGTCATTAGTTTCACAACCATTTATCACTCAAAACATTTTATAATTTCTTTTCCGGTACAATATTATCAATCATTTGATAATATATCAATATGTTCATCATATACACAAAATTATCCTTCGATACTTATAAAATATGAAGTTGGTTAACTAATGAATAAAGGGTAAACACAACTTGTTTGGAAAGGAATAATAAGGAAATCCATACTTAGAATGGTGATAAACATGTAATAATAAAAATAGATTAACGAGAAGGAGGATCCCTCTAATTCTTCTCTCATCCTCTAATAATCTCGTTTTTTTACCTTAATGTGCTTCCACTATTTTCACTATATAGAATTTTGATCCTAATTCTCCTAATTTGCGCTGTATTCATAGGGAAGTAGCCCTGCATTTGTAGCACCAAAACATTAACAAAAAATATTATCTTATATTTTAAATCATTTGGTATAATATTTTAAATAGTTAGATTTAAAATTTAGAAGTCATGGAAAATACGTTTAAGTTGGATTAGGGAATTAAAATATTGGTTATAAATTAGCATTAACATCCCAAGGAGAGAGGGAGAAGGGGAGAGAGAGGTGACAATTTCAAATAGTCCATCATGATATTTGAATCTATATTTTGGACTTGTCGTATCGACGATAATTAAATGAATGGGTTCTTTTGCTTATTTATTTGGGACAAGTGATATTTTAGGTGTAATGACTAGTACAACCATATAACAGCAAGAGGCCAACCGTTGAATTATACAAATTCAAAAAAACATTTATTACAATATTTCATTAATTTTTTGTAAATGCACATTATAATATATGGAATAAGACAATATCTGCATTATTGCAAAATAATATTGACAAAAAAGAAGGAATCCATAAAATACATCCCCTAAAGAGGAGATAATTAGTGAATTAGATACGGAATAAAATAGGATATCATATGGATTAATCATAACAAAACAAAGAAGAGTAAAGACATATTATTTTGACTTTACCTTATTCGGTTCTGTGATAACATGTGTTTTCTTTGATTAACTGGTTCATAGTGTTCATGGAGACAACAAAACCAGTTCCAACTCACAAGTATAACTTCTATACTTCTACACTTTGGAAATAGCTAATTAGGTCCGATAGAAAACCATGATGTATGGTACTGTAAGCAAAGGATAAAAAGTGGTCCATCATTGTTTCTATCGAAGGGCAACTCCAATAAAACTACCCTGAAAATCTAGTGGATGAATGCCCTATTTTCCCCAACATAAGGGTGTAATTTTTTGGTCATCCTATTGTTGGTCACCCATTTTTGGATGTCATAACTGGGCGCCCAGGGGACTCATATATATATATATATATATATATATATATATATATATATATATTGGATCTCCTCTTATTTTTCACCATTCACTCAATTTTTTAAGTTTCTGCTAAAAAATACGTCAAAATTTCGTCTCAAGCTATGAAAATCGCTAAGAAGACCAATAGAAACTATAGAATACTGTAATCTAGTCCAATGTGCTGGAACTTGCCCATTTTCGAAGTAGGTGAAATGTGTAAATTTCAAAAAAAAATCTATTTTGATCTTAGTAGGCCTATGTTATCTGTTAACTAGCATTAGTTCCAATTTGTTTATTAATGTTTTATTTTAAAATATTTTGTATTCATTAATTAATCATGTTAATCAAATTTATTTAATGATTATTTTGAATACATATAATATATTCATACATTAACATGATAACATAATGATATATAATCGTATGTGTGTAACTACATATATGCATACAGATGTTCGTATTTATATCTATTATATATTTACATATTATTCTTACGTATGCCTATTGAGAAATTCGTATGCATATTAAGAATAAGAATGCCTAAGTATATACGTATGTTTAAATATACTATAAAATATATGTACATGGTTTGTATATGCATATTAATAGTACCTTATATATAGTTTAGGCACACACGCACACACACACACACACACACACACACATATATATATATATATTTGTGTGTGTGTGTATGTATATACGTATGTGTTTGTGTATATGTTTAAGGCTTTGCATTGACTATCGTAAATTTAACAAGCCGACGGAAAAATTATTATATACTATCACGTATTGAAAATATATTTGACCAATTAGTTAGAGCATTCTTAGCTTGACTTGGCTATTGGTTTTCACTAGTTTTTTGTGGCCGTGGAAGAAAACCTCTTCTCGTACACCTAACAAACTTTACTGGAGGCTTAGTCATGCTTTTGGGCTGACCAACACGCCAGTATATTTTATCGACTTTATATGTCGAATCTTCAAAGGATGCTAAATAAGTTTGTGGTGGAATTCATAGATGACATGGTTATTTATTTGAAAGCGAAGATGAGCAGAAATTGCATATAAAAAAGTGCCCAATACTCTACATAGGCATAAGTTGAAATTGAAATTTTCAATGTCACTTTAGCGAAATGAAGTTCATTTTCTCGATCGTATATTGTATATGAGCATGGATTGTTGCTCATTTCAAGTAAAGTCATTATAGTTCAAGATTGGAATGTATCGAAAAAGGCAACAGTAAGAAATTTTATTGGTTTGGTTGGCCATTATAGGAATTTAATTAAAAACTTCACAAAGATTTATGCTTGGCCATTATAGGAATTTAATTAAAAACTTCACAAAGATTTATGCGCCATTGACATACCTTATTAAGAAGAATTTAGTTTTCTCATGGAACTCTAAGTATAAGCATGCTTTTATTTAGCCAAAAGTTTTATTCATTAACACCCATATTTTAGTACTTCCTGATGGTTTGAAGTCATTTACTATATATATTGGTGCTTAAGATACATGGTTGGGCATTGTTTTGATGCATATGGGAAGAGTCATTATTATGTTAGTCTATAATTGAAAGTACATGGGAAAAATTATCCAACTCATGATCTTGAGTTGGTAGTTATTGTTTATGCTCTTAGATCTTGGAGACATCCTTCTAACAGAACGATTTGAGTTGTTTATAAATCCAAAGCCCTTAAAGCATTTATTCTCCTTAAAGATCTTAATTTGAGACAACAAGGTGGATGGAGTACTTAGCAACGCATGATTTCAATATTTTGTATACTCAATGCAAAAACAATGTCATAACTGTAGGAACTCGGAATGCTTCGCAATGAATGAAATAGGTAAGTTTCAAAAAATTCTCTAATTGGATCTTAGTGGGCCTATGAAGTCTAATGTCCAACAAGATCCAATCCAGTTATTTCAATAACATCATATTTTATTTGAATAAATTTTTTTGTTTAATTAATTTAATTATTTAACTATGGTTAGTATGGATATACAGTCAAGAAAGGTAGAGAAGGGAGTGGTCGAAGATAAATGGAAGAATAAACAGAATCAAATTCAATTCGTAGGAAAAAGAAATGTTTTGTTTCATTTAGAGAAGGAAACCTTTTAATTTCTCTCTTCTAAATTTTCCTTTTATATCAAAACCAATAATTAAAGCACATTATTCCATGTGTGGTTAACAAATAATAATTTTATATATGGACTACTAATAACACGCATAGGGTATTGCATGATGATATGAAAAACAATGACAAGTTAATACAGGCATGTGTTGACATTAAGCTTAATATCAACTACGTATATATTCTATATAAATACATATGTGTATGTATGTATATGTATGTATATGTGTGTGTACTGACTATCTCAATTTAATCGTTTAGTGAAGATACACATACATAGATATGAAATATTTCTAAATACATTTCTTAAGAATATAAGTATTGAATTAACAATGTCTAACATAGATTGATTGAATTAAAGCTAAAAAATTATAGATTAAAATATCTAAGTTTTGCTTATAGAATATATATCTTCAACTGAATTTGCATCAATATCGAAATACAACCACACACATATATGTGTAATAATAAGATTACATTAGTTTTTAATTAATTCAAAATACACATACATGTTGTGTTAAACTTTTATAATCCATATACAAGTGAACATACATATATGCACAAAAATATGAAATTATATAAACGAACCTTTTGCAAATTACCCCTTTAGAGAAAAAAAATAATGAAAATTTTGAAGTCAAAATATGTATGTTAAGTTGAATAAGAGATCAATGATTTTTTTTCTTCTAAATGGTTAACGTTCAAAATTAAATAATTGAATTATAAAGATCGTGTACTATATATGTTTAGGAAGCTATTTGCTTATTTATTGAAAACATACTCATGCTAAAAGAAAACTTTTAACATGTATGTATTTTGATTTTAATCTATTAAATTAAGCCGAATCAATCTATTAGTTGTGTAGAATTAATCCAAATCAAGATGAGGCAACGATATATACATAAAACTATGATAAGAATGATACAAGTAATATAAGTAAACCTAAATTTAGGATGTACCTTGTAGATCTAGCCTATTAGCAATGCTTTGACTTGAAAATTGACCTATGAAAACTTGACTAGAATAAGATGATTCACATATCTTTAGTTTTATTTGATGTTTTTATTTTTGTTTTGTTGTTGTTTTTTGGGGAGAAATTATCTAGGGGTAGCGGCCATTAAAATAGAGAAGAGGAGAAAGTCAATTAAAGAAAGAAAATGAATTAAGGTATGTTACTGTAATGGGAAAAATGGAACCTTTTTTAATGGGAATAATGGAACCTTTCCCATTTTGCTTATTAAAACTTCCCTTCTTTAATTCCCACTCAGTTTGCAATCAAGCCGCCTTATCCACTCCCTGGCATGGCTAGCCATACATTACTCTAAATGCAGCAAAATTCTCAAAAACCTATTTTAGTAATTATCTCTATTCAGATCGCGTTAAATATATATACCAATATCGTATATCAATATATGTATATATAACTTTTAATATACATCTCAATAAGTTTTGATAATATCATAACCATCAAATAAGTTAATAATCAATATTTCTTAAATATGAATTAAATTAATTAATTTATAGAAATCTAATAGCTAATTAAATCATGTGGATTTTCGAAAGATTCACAAATGCGACTGTGAGACTTAGAAGTATGAATTAAATCAGTGATTGATATTTTAAAAATTCAAATACTAAAGTTCACATATCACATAGCTAGTGATGTGACTGTTTGCCTGGGCTCATAGCTCTAGATCTTTTCGGTAAGTCGCATTTGATTTTTGACCTTTGTCAAATTTACCACTAGTGATTTTAGCAGCTTCAGATATTTATCCTTCACTTATGAACCACATCGATTTGATTTAGAAGCAAGACATGAAATTGTTAGATATTTTGAGAATCTTAGTTAGGGTTGACTTTCGAGTCATTTGGACCGTTATTCCATTGATATTGGAGAATGGTTATGTAGAGATGGTACGTTTTGCATTCCTCATATTAAGGAGTTGATTGACTTGGTATTAAATGAGTTCCATCGTTCTAAGATGACTATACTTCCTGATGGTGCAAAATGTATCAAGATGTAGAGAGGGTATTTTAGTGGCTTGGTATAAAGAGGTATGTTGTAGGGTTTGTTTCGAAGTGTTTGATAGGTCAAAAGATAAATTCAAAGAACAAAAATGAACGTTGGATTATTACAATCTTTGGATATTCCACAATGGAAATGAGAAAGTATTTCAATGGATTTCGTCGATGGGCTATCTAGGAACATAAGAGGAAATGAGAAAGTTTGGGTTATTGTCCTTCGACTGACCAACTGCGCTTTTTTATCTCAATTAGTGTACAGGGACATCCACATCTTTACCAACTTTATAGGTTAAAGAGGTAGTCCGACTACGTGGAGATCCTTCCAGTATTTCCATTGACCGAGATCCACTTTTTTGTAGTGAAGGACGAGTCTTCGGGAGGCATTGGGAACTGAAGTGCACTTGAGTACATCCTATCATCCTTAGATAGGCGGGCATGCCAAGTGGGTGTATCGGCTGTCGAAGGATTTATTGAGGATGTATATTTTGCACTATGGAGGTTCTTGAGAAGACCACTTGCCCTCACCAGTGTTTTCTTATAGTAACAACCACCAAGCAAGTATTCTGATGACACCGTTCGAGGCATCGTATGAGAAGCTATGCATATCTCCATCTTATTGGTGAGATAATACATATAGGATTGTTCTTGGCCCAATATGATCATAGAATTCAGTAAAAGTAGATTTGAATTGCAAAAGGATGAATACTGCATAAGATTGCAGAAAGCGTATGCTGATAGGAGATGCATAAAGTTGATTTTGTTGTGGGGAACATGGTTTTTGTGAAGGTCTCTTCCTTGGTAAAGTTATGTGGTATGGTAATTCGGGAAAGCTGACATCGGGGTTTATAGGGTTTTTTCTAATTTTGAAGAAAGTGTGAAAGTTAGCGCATAGAGTGAAAATCCCTTAAAATTTGGCAGTTATTCATGATATTTTCCATACTTGCAAAAGCATTTAAATGATTCAGCTACTACGGTCAACCCGAGTCAGTCAGAGAAGGTTGAGGCGGATAGAGTGACACTTTTTCATTGTACACTAACTCGTATTATTAAGCATGGGACACACCGATTCTGTAATAAAGTAGTTAAACTTGTTAGAGTCCAATGGGGAAATTATCCTCCTAAGAGTACTTGAGAGCCAAAGAAAAAATTAGAGCTTTTCATCCCACACACTTTTCTGGTACATTTTCATATTATTTTTTGTTAAATTAGGAAATTTAGACGATGAGGTATGCTCTATAATGTGACTTATGTTTTGCTATTTGACTTGACTCGTTGTATATATCTATGTTGTATACATCTAGAAGTAATCAATATACTTTTAGGATGTTTTGCTTCTATGTCTATATGCCATGATTCTGCAGACATATAAGAGTCGTAGTTGCGTTTATGCCTTTATCACATGCATGTTCATAAAGTATATTCAATTAGATGGATGTGTATTATTATTTGCATTATATTACGATTACTATATATTATTACATATATGTAGGTAATAATTGTTATATATATATATATATGGGTATTACGTCTTATATTGCTAGGAATGTTTGGAATTGAATATGTTTAATACGAATTGTTTGGATTAATTCGCCTATCGTGTTGTTTGAATGCATGTATACTGCACGTGCACATAGTGGTTATTTCAAGATTGAGTTTATGATTTACATTCTTCTAGAATTTCGAGGATGAATACCCCCATTTTTAATTAAAATAAATAATTAATTTAAAAAGGCATTTGGGTAATTTTACATAAAAAACGAAAATAGAATTTTACAAACTAAGGAATTAGGAAATTCTGACTTTTACATTATGTCAAGCTAAATTTTCTACTTTAAATTCATATATAAAAAGTTAGAAATGGACACTGAATGAAGGAGATATTGTTTGCTATATCGAGCTTTTTGAGGCCAAATGGGTCGGAAGCTCAAGTGGGCCCAGGGTTTTTTTAGGATATGTGTATAAATTAAAAGAAAATGTATGTACTTTTTATTCCCATCTCTTCATCCTTCACCCAGTAGCTGCCACCAAACCCTAAATAAAAAAAATCCATATCAAGTCAAATAGAAAGGAAGGAGCAATCTAAACCAAGTCACAGTAAACAAAATAGGGAAGGAGAAGCGCTACTTAAAAGCAAATCGAAGAAGGAGATTTGAGGATTTCAACAAAAATCAACCAAAGACTGGTTATATTGTTATATATGCATTAAACTATGTTTATACAGCTATTTAGGTTTAAAGATATGATTTAAGAACCGGTTTAATGCTTTAATATATGATTTACATGAACTGGGTAATTTGGAAAATCTAGACTATCACTTTGATAAAAACAATTATTATGGATTAAGGGAAGGGTTAATTTAAATATGTATAATTTACTCTAGGCTATGTAGAAAGGATTGATACAATATTATGTAACCATTGAAAATGAATACAAGTTAACTTTATGGATATATCTGTCATAGTTTAGTTCATACGATTGAACTATAAAATTTATATTTCATATGGATTATAATTTATTTGAGTAGATTAATAACCTTGGAGTATATTATATGATGTGAAAATATGAACCAATAATAGTATGAACCTATAACGAATTATACTACGTGTTCAAAGTCTGGAAAGATGGCAAGACAAAGTAATAAATAAGAATGGTTGAATGATGATATTTGGGATGCTGAAACACGCGCCATAAACAAGGAATCAACCGGTGAAAAGTTATAATCAACTGATGGAAAGGAAAAAAAGATCCAGACAAGGAAAGGAGTTCAAGTTGACTAGAAACAATGTTTCGGTCGACTGAAAAGCGGACCGGTGCCTTCTACAAGAGACCAATCAACTGAAAAAAATTCAATCGCCTCGTGACATTTTCCAATCGGCTAGGAACCTGCATCTGACCAATTTGAACAGGGACTAGTGTAAGTCAAGCAGGGATGTTTCGAGGACTTGTTTCCTGCTTTATTGACCTCATGGAGTTCACATAGTGTTACAATATGGTATAACATAACATTCAATGTGGGCATGCGGTTGTATCACAATTAGATTGCTCTTATTTTTACTGTTAATGCCACAGTTTTAAATTTTAGTTGGAATTATCATGAAAATAGAGATATCCATATTAACTGGATTTACGTCATTTAGGCGACGTATATGTTGGGGAATTGATTTGTTGTTCGATCATTATATGCTATTGGTTGAATGAAATGGATTGTAAGACACATTAGTATATCATTAGAATTGTATACTCAATGTATTTTATTGTATAGGCGGTTTTCCATCAAAGTTGATTACTCGATGTGTCATTAAGCAGTGTACCATAAGGATTGTATACTTGAATTTTTAGGGGCATTTCACTAGAAGGATAAATTTTGTAGTCCAATTAGTCTATAGGACACACATCTACAGAAATTATTTTCAAGGCCAAAATAAGCAGAATAATTACTTTTGAGGATAAAGTCAGCAGTCCAATTATTTTTAAGGACATAATTTCATAAGTTTTTAGGCCTTAGCAACTAATTATTTTGTATTAAAGTAATTATTTCAGTTGTATGTCCTAGAAACTAATTGCACTTGCTAAAGAGGCCCTTGTGGCTAATTTCTACAATTTTTTACTATATAAGTGGTTTAACATCGAGATGTATACTTGATGCATTATTAGGTTTACCCAGTTTCTAGATATCTAACCTTCTAATGAGGTCTATATAACCTGATGTGTACGTAAAAGTGCATATTTTTACTTCCATATTAGATATACTTTTATTTAAATAAATGCTATAATTAGGTATTTTTACATGTTTTTACTAAAATCCAAATGTCGTCAAATCATCATTCCTTCATCTTTATTTAGGGGAAAATGGTAATTTTGTGCATGTATTAGTTTTGAGAATATTTGTTTGCACACTTTAGTTTTATTTGTAGGAATTTGGATGGAAAATGGAAGAGGCTTCATGTATGTATGCATGCACAAAGGATGGAAGACAAATGAAGATGGAAATAAATGAATTCATGTAATCATGAAGTAGCCTATCTACCCACTAACCCATGGACCATAATTAAATGCCCATGGAGATTAAAAGCACATGTTCAATGTTCATGAAGATTTAAAGGCATGTTAGTGGGGATTAGCTACATGCTAATGATAACTTACAGGCCAAACTTCCTAAGGGCATTTTGGGTAGTCCCCTAAAATATGGATTAGGCTTTTAAGTAGCCCTTATGGTTCATGTAGAGAGCTCTTACCACCCTCTCTTTGGTGTAGTTGTAGCCACAAAGGTAAACAAAAACTTTCTTTTTAATGGCTTCTTATCCTTTTTCCCTTATGTAATTTTATTTATGCAATTTAATTTCATGCTCTTTTAATTATTGTTCTTTACTTTATGCAGTTAGTATAGTTTTATTTCATGCATATAGATTAGAAATTTTTATATGCAATTTAGTTAGCTTTCCTTTTCCTTTTGTTTAAGATTATGTTGAAATAACTTTATGTTATAATGAATTCAAATACGAAAGGCTAGGTCCCTTCAATTAAGGGATGATGAAGCTCTTTGAATCATATAAAGTTAACATAGTGATTTCATTCGATCATCTTTTGTGCTTAATGGAAATGTCTGATGTGGTAAGATTTTGGTGTTTAACTTTGAATCTGATAGTGTATGTTGTTGACACCAAATAGGCTATGCTTAAACAAACACAAATTATCTCTTCATCTACATATGATTTTGGTAACGAAGTGGATTTTAGAATCAAAATTTGATAGTCTATATTACTAATCAATACTAAATAGACCATTCTTAGAATAGATGTTATTTTTAATTTCATTATCAATTTCATAAGAATTGATAAATTGTAACGACCCAGAATTTATATTAATTAAAATTTGAATATTTAATTGATTTTAAATATTAATAAGCGAAATTTATAAGTCGAATAAATTTTATTTCGAATATTTGGATTTAAATTGGAAAATTAAATCGATAATTGAATAGTTGAAATTATAGAAATAATTGGATATTGGGTTTAATATGATTAAAATTGGTTTGTAAAATTTTATTTAATCATATTGGAGTTATAGTGATATTTTAGAACTTTTAAAATTGAATTAAAAGTTAATTTGTGAAAGTTGAATATTTTAATATTTAATCGACTAGTGAAAATAGCCAATTTTTGAACAGCCTCAGAATTGGACGAAACTAGTTCCATTGGATCCATAATATTTTGTTATTATCGGATTTCAATTTTCGTAGCAATCGGAGTTTTCGTTCGATCGTGGCAGCTTAAAACGCATCGAAATTTGTTTTAATATTAATTTGGCGAGTGAAAATAGACATTTTTCAAAAAGTCTTGGATTTCGACGAAACCTGTTTCAGCGCATCTATAATGTGATATTATTGTAAGATTTCAAATTTCAAGTCAATCGGATTTACCGTTTGTCCGGGGCAAGCTAAAACGCCTAGAAAATAGTTTAATCGGTTTAATTTTAAATTGAACGTTTATTGCCATAACTCGCACAGATGACCGAATTAGCTCTTGAAACACGTTCCATTATGTTCGAAACGCGGGGTAAACCTTAGGACGCCAACTGGCACACTTTGTTTGGAGTTCGGAAAATCCGGGATGAATAGTGTCGCGTATTTTTTCTATAAAAGCCCCTCAACTTGTTCATTTTGCACAAGAAAAACTACCTAGGGTTTCAGAAATCTAGCCGCCAAACATTAATGGCCAGAAATTCATCATTTTCTTCTCTTAATCTCTCTCAATTAATATACAATTAGAAGAAATGCTCAACTACAAAGTCGAAGAGCTCGATGAGAGCTTTGATTCTATACGGTGATGATCGGAATTGAAGCGTCAGAGGGGGAGCTAGGGGGGCCGACGGCCTGCTGTTGCGCATGCAAATCGAGGGCCATAGGGGGGCCGAGTTCACCAAGGTTGTGGTCGAGTGAAGAGGAGAAGATGCTCGTTCGAATGGCACTTGTTGATCGAGTTCTAGGTGTTCGATTTGGTTGCATAATTAAACCCTAAAATTGGAGCTATGGGTTCTTGTGCGCGTGTGTGTTACTGGGGAGTAGGACGCGATGGGAGGGAGAAAGGGAAATCACGGCCAAGATCTGGGCAATGGAATTTGGACGGCCGTGATCTTTTTAGGTTATAAAATATAAAATTTATGTTGTAAATTTATGAATAAAAATTCGCGTAACTTAAAAATTCGTATCTTTTTCATACGAGGTCGAAAACGCGCGAAACCAGTTGCGTTGGAATCGTATGGACGAGCACTACGCTATGGAATTGGATTGGACTCGTTTGGAGTTAGTGAGAATTTCGGGTAAAATTAAACGTCCGTTTAATTTTATTCGAAATAAATCGCTAAAACGAAATTGAAATCAAGGTGAGAACATCTCACTCAATCGAATCGGTTTCGATTTATATTTTAAATAGTTAGATTTAAAATTCTTGATTGTATGTTGAATAATGATTGTTATCTATTGATTTTTAAAATAGACATTATACGCCGTTAGTAAGCGGAGGTTATTTATTAAAAACATATACCGCGAATATTTCACAGTATAGTGAAATTGGTATTATTATGTACTTGGAGTTGATTTTCCCGCATTATATAGCGGATGAGACCCTATTGCGCCGTCTATTAAGCGGATAATATTTTAAATCCTATATACCGCGATAATTCCGTACTGGAACGGAATTGGTATTGTGCTAACATCTTTGGATGCAGGAAAACAGGTTGGAGGGATCCAACTGGATTCCTCAACGGTATTTATTTGATTATGAATATTTTGATATTCATTGATTATCATATCGATATATGATATTTTGATGTCGTGATTGACTATTTGGTGCTGCTGCATCATCAGATCCATTTCTGAAGTTTTAAAATAATGATTTTGGTTTTAAAAGGAATTTTAAAGTGATTTTCGAAAGTAAATGTTTTATTAAATTGTGAATTGTTAAAAATAAATAAACATTAAAATTTTAATGTTATAAAAGTATGATTTTTATGAAATGAAAGCGAAAAGTGACTTTTGAAATAAATAGTTAATAAATTTATGAAATGGTTTAAATTGGCATTTTTGAAATATTACAAACAATTTTTATAAAAGATTTATAAAATGGATATTTATAAATTAAAAATATTGGAATTATAAAACAAGTTTATTAAGTATTTAAAATGAAGAATAAAATGGATTTCATTGAAAATTATAGATTTATAAATTGTGAAGACATAAAATGAATAGATGTTGTAAAATAAAAGATTTATAAGTAATTAACTTATAAACTGGGTTTTAAGCATATAAATGGGATATTAATAGAAATTGTTAATAAAGGAGATTTTATAAGTTGAAGTTGTTATAAAATATAAAGGAATCTTATAAGTAATAAGATTTATGATTTGTGAAGCTTTAAAAGAACGATTTTGTAAATAAATGAATTATAAGTAATCAACTTATAATATGGACTTTTGGTATATATTGAGATATACAAATGGAATTGGTTAATAAAGGAAATTTATAAATCGAAGCTTATAAATAGAAATAGAATTTATAGACATGGTTTATAAATTCGAAATCAAGGGAATTTGATAAATTGAAAGTTGAAAATTGGTTAAGGAAGTATATTCACGTTTTTGGACAATGAATATATTATTATAAATAAAATGGATATGCTTGAGAATATGAATATTATAAAATGAAGTTAATCGTTTTAACGATGTTGTAAAAGGTGTAAACATCGAAAACATAGATTTCAACATTCATTGTTGAAATAGACGTTTTCGAGAAATAGAAGGAAATGGTGGACTATAACACCGTTGTTATAGTAAATGGTTTCCGAAAGGAAATATTTTGTATCGTATTGGGATTTATATATCTATTTTAATTTTGAATCCCTATACTAGTGATTTTGGGTCGTCGTAACGATGTTTTACGCAACATTCGTTTTGGCCCAAAAAAATGTGTTTAAGAGAATGATTTCTTAAAGAATGAAATATATACTTAATTTCGATTTAAGTATATTGAATATTTTCCAAGTGTTGAAAATGAATGGATTTGTGAATTACTTATTAATAAATAAGTATGGAAATGTTTTTCCAACGTGAAATGAAACGTTTTGAGAATTTATCTTTTTGAAGATAAACTAAAAATGAAAAAAATTGAAATCGTATATTCATAAATATTTTGGATTGTAAATTCACTATGGAATTTATAAATGAAAAGGGGAATTTGTTTAAAAATAAACGTTGATTTATTTTTGAAGTATGGGAATAAATTTATGGATTTGGAACGTAAATATAAAGTAAATCGTTAAGAATTTATTTAATTGGTTTAAATAAACCATTTTGAAATGAAAGTATTTCCGCGTAAAGAAATGATTGAAATTTATTTTCAAAAGTGGAAAAGGTGAAAAGTGATTTGAAAATTTGTTTTCAAATGGTTGAAGTGTGGAAAATTTTATATCTAGTAAAGATATTTTGGAAAGTAAATAATTTGGGAAATTATTTGGAATTTGGTGATGTTGAGCATGCCTATTGATAGTTAAATAATCCGACTATCAATATTTACCTTTAAATAGGTATTTGTTGTGATTGTTTGAATTTGAATATCACACTTATTTTTGAATAAGCACTCACTATTCGGGTTAGCCGGGAAAGGACCTTGGGGTCGTATAACCCATTCCGAATATGTGATACGTCGTAATGGATTGCATTTGATAACCGGTGTTGAAGACCGGATATTTTTGAAAATGGAAGGATTACCGTTGAGTTACTCTGCATCGGCTGATCTCCGATATAGAGGTTTTATCACCCTTAGTGACGGGAAGTCCAGACGTGATTAGAAATTATCCGGAATGCAAGGACTTCTTTGTAAGTGCCTTCGGTTCTGTTCGAGCCCGGAACAGACTTGTATGGATTGTATGTCCGACATTACAAGTTGAGATATAAAGCTGATTTATTTTAAATATATTTCTGTTGGTGGCGGAGAATTTATTCTCTTAGCTTAACGCCCTTCTCTGAGACGTACGAGCTCAGAGGTTATGTAGTTGAAAGTTATTAGTGATATACTCCCAATTTGGTAGTGTGGCATGCTGAGTGTCGCTGTGAAATGTTCATTGATTGATCATTTGTGATATGATCATTTGTTTGATCGTTTATCTTTGTGATCATTGCTTTGATCTTTTGTTGACCCAAAGCACAGCTTTTGTATAAAGCGTGGCTTTGTGGACGAGACTTCGTCGGACCTCACAGCCCGGAAATGTTCAAAACAGGAAGGATGTAGCAAGATTATTAGGGGGTAGCACCCCTTTAGTGTATGTCATTCCTTCTGGATAGAGGTGGTATCATGGTATGGAGCCCAGATACTTAACCTATGTTGTTGTTGCAAATTTTGTGGTTGTTGGAAATCGAGGATCCTCGGATAGATCGGTTACGATCGGAGGATGACATATTCGTGTTAGTAGTTACCTAGTTTGAAAGGTAACCCGACCTTGTGTTGGCAGAGATCCGGTTAGGTTCTCGGGGCGTCTTTTCAGAGGCGTTTCCATGTGGCAATGGGAAGTTACTTGGCCTGACCATTTGTTGGAAATCCAAAGAAACAATACGATATTGTACGGTTTTAGTTGTAGAACCTATCATTCACTTATGGCGGCGCCCCACTGTTTGGATGGTAGCTATAGTAGGCATAAGATAATGGTTGTATGTTGGCTAAGATTTATATCTTTACTTTCGAAATGATTTTTCCTACACTATGCACTAGTAATAATATCAAATGTTTCTTTTTAATGCGTATCAAGCATCTTTGACTATCATAAGGAGAAATCTCCTCCGATTCTGCGTTTGCATTGTGTGTGTGTGCGGGAGGCCTTATGGTAGTCTCATTTTCTAAAAAGCATTGCGCATCTATTTTAAAATTATCCTATTCTTTGTTTTAAAGATAAACTGTTTTAGTTCTCACGCCAGTCACATGACTGACTCGGAGTTTATTGTTTTCCTTCCTAAACTCTGGGTGCCCACCAATTTCCACACGGGCAGTCAAGAGTAAAGGTTTATCAGGATATTCTGGAATTCAGGAGTTGCTGGAGGCAAGCTGGATGGCATGGCGTATTACTAGTGTATAATATTTCTTTCCGCTGTTTGTTTGTTGTTGTACACTCTGACGATGTGATGTAATGTAATATGATGTAATTTAATAACTGATATAGTTCTTTGTTTAAAGATTATTCATTTATCTATTATATGTTGTTCCGCTGCGAATTGTGAGATTCTGATGTTGTTATGTTATTTCTTTCTGTTCTGTTCTATCTTTTTCTCTCTTTCTTCTTCTTTAACCCTAACGGTACGGTTTTCCGGCCTTCGATTGCTCGACAGTTGATACAGTGGACGTATTGATGTCGGCGTTCATGGACGAAAAATCGCAATCGTTACATTTTGGTATCAGAGCATATGGTTAAGCGACAACCATGGCTCTGTTGGGTATTACTCATTAGAGATATAGTCAGTAGTACTCTAGAATGAGTGTGAGTGTAATACGAGCTATGAGCGCGTATTTCTTAGTGAATATAAAAAATGTTTTATATTGTGTTTGCTTATCCGTTGAGCTGTTTGTGGATTCTGATTGGTGTGTGGGACGCCATATTATCGATAGGGATTTCTAAACACTTAAACGAGGCATGTCGACATAGTATTATTTAAATTAGTTAAATGAAATAATTTTACCTTGATTATATTTTATATATAAATGAATAATTTTTCAGAATTATTAAAGTGTATATGAATTGATTGTTTGGTTGTTGAAAATGTAAGATATATACAAGTTAATAAAAGTTGTTTGAATAAGTTAAATTAAAACAACAATTGTAAAAGAATAATTGTATAAGCAAATGAATTATAAGTATGATGTTATAATTAAAATAATTTACAATTGTAAAATAACCTTATATATAAGAAGTGAAATTATATGAGTAAAAGGCTTGTAAATGTGATTTATAATCTGAAATGAAATTCCAAAGAAGTATTTTGAAATGACTTGATATTTTGGAAAATTGTTTTGAAGAGATGAAAGCTCTAAACTCTTTTCGGTCGCTGGAAAATAATTCCGATGATGATTGCGACATCATTGGTGTTCATTTTCGGGTTTTCAAAAGAGGGATTGCTGCCAAATTGTTAAAAAAAAAAGAGTTGTTTGGAAAAATTTTGAGTTTGTGTTTTGAAATTCAAAAGATAATTGAATTGATTTCAAAAATGGTTTTGAAAGATTTGAAAGGACTCTGGAATCCTATTTAAGATATTTATGGGAATGATAAACGAGTTGATAACTTATACAGATTGAATTTTGATAGAATAAATTTAACTTAAAGGATGAAGTTAAATTAAAGGAAGTATAAGTAAATCAATAAAATCCAAGTTGAAATAAATTTGACTTGTCATGAAAGACATGTAATTTGAAATTTAACAAAAGGAAAGTTAAATAATTTGATTTGGATTTGATAAGATGTTTGAAATGGAACATAAGTTAAATAATGTTGAATAAAGTTTATTTTGGTGTCAAAGTAAATTAATAAGTGAATTAATGAAGTGAAGTCATTAAGAATTTGAACTTGAGTAATATAAATGAAATTCAACTTTGAATGTAAATCAATTGAATATAAATAATTAGTATGAAACAATGAATGTAAGTGTAAATTCATTAAAAGCTAATGAAGTTGGTAAATTGAATAAATTGAACGAGAGTCAATTTAATATGGTCCAATTGGAATTAAAAGTGTTGAACCAAATTGAATGTAAAGTGGATAAATTTGGTTGTATTGAATAAACATTGGTTGTTATTTGATTGTTGATTGATTGTATATAATTCATTAAGTGTTAAATGAAAATGAATTAATGAAATTGGAAGCTATGTAATTGAATTCAAATTAGAAGTAAATAAATTTGAATAGAATTGAATGTGAATTGGATTTAATTAGTGAATGCAAACTAATTAAAAATTGAATATGAATGAACGTTGACAAAATCTAATGTAAATAAATCAAATGTGATTTAAATTGAAAACCAATTCATTTAATATTAATGAGAATATGAATGAATATTGATTTGGTTATGGATGATAGTTGGTTGATGTTTGCATTTGTTGTTTTGTTGCATTTGCTATATTATGAAGTTGTTATGTTGCTATATGTTGTATATTGATACTATTTTCATATATGCATGATTCTCATGTTGTTGTTGAGTGTTTAGTAGGTGCGGATGGCGTTGCTTCGCATTTGGAGCTCGCTTTCGCGCTATATTAGCCGTATATGCTCGCTAATAATAAATAAGGTACATATCTCGGATTACATACCATACTTTTACACTTTTTTCCCTGCGGGATGCCTCATCACTTGATGACATGTATATTTGTGATATATACACTGTCATTTTTTTTTCGGATCGAGCTGCGCAAAGGAGACTATGGCGAATTTTTTCGAAAATTTAAGGCGTTAGAATATTTTTGAGAAAATTGGGAAAATTTGTGAAAACTATAACTTTGATTTTGGAATTGGAAGTTAAACGATGTAATTGTCTTTGAAAAAAATAACTAAGTATGATTTGAAAACTTAGTAAAGTATTGTAAGTAGTTTAACTATGGATTTTGGGAAAGTTAATAAATTCTGTAACTTTTCTTACTTGATAATTTCGAGGACGAAATTCTTTTAAGGGGGGAAGATTGTAACGACGCAGAATTTATATTAATTAAAATTTGAATATTTAATTGATTTTAAACATTAATAAGTGAAATTTATAAGTCGAATAAATTTTATTTCGAATATTTGGATTTAAATTGGATAATTAAATCGATAATTGAATAGTTGAAATTACAGAAATAATTGGATATTGGGTTTAATATGATTAAAATTGGTTTGTAAAATTTTATTTAATCATATTGGATTTATAGTGATATTTTAGAACTTTTATAATTGAATTAAAAGTTAATTTGTGAAAATTCAATATTTTAATATTTAATCGACTAGTGAAAATAGCCAATTTTTGAACAGTCTCAAAATTGGACAAAACTAGTTCCATTAGATCCGTAATAGTTTGTTATTATCAGATTTCAATTTTCGTAGCAATCGGAGTTTTCGTTTGATCGTGGCGGCTTAAAACGCATCGAAATTTGTTTTAATATTAATTTGGCGAGTTAAAATAGTCATTTTTCAAAAAGTCTCGGATTTCGACGAAACCAGTTTCATCGGATCCGTAATGTGATATTATTGTAAGATTTCAAATTTCAAGTCAATCGGATTTACCGTTTGTCCGGGGCAAGCTAAAACGCCTAGAAAATAGTTTAATCGATTTAATTTTAAATTGAACGTTTATTGCCATAACTCGCACAGATGACCGAATTAGCTTCCGAAACACATTCCATTGTGTTCGAAACGCGGGGTAAACCCTAGGAACGCCAACCGGCACGCTTCATTTGGAGTTCGGAAAATCCGGAATGAATAGTGTCGCGTATTTTTTCTATAAAAGCCCCTCAACTTGTTCATTTTGCAAAAGAAAAACTGCCTAGGGTTTCAGAAACCTAGCCGCCACCTTCATAAACATTAATGGCCAGAAATTCATCATTTTCTTCTCTTAATCTCTCTCAATCTATATACAATTAGAAGAAATGCTCAACTACAAAGTCGAAGAGCTCGATGAGAGCTTTGATTCTATACGGTGATGATCGGAATTGGAGCGTCAGAGGGGAAGCTAGGGGGCCGACGGCCTACTGTTGCGCATGCAAATCGAGGGCCATAGGGGGGCCGAGTTCACCAAGGTTGTGGCTGAGTGAAGAGGAGAAGATGCTCGTTCGAATGGCACTTGTTGATCGAGTTCTAGGTGTTCGATTTAGTTGCATAATTAAACCCTAAAATTGGAGCTATGGGTTCTTGTGCGCGTGTGTGTTACTGGGGAGTAGAACGCGATGGGAGGGAGAAAGGGAAATCACGGCCAAGATCTGGGCAATGGAATTTGGACGGCCGTGATCTGTTTAGGTTATAAAATATAAAATTTATGTCGTAAATTTATGAATAAAAATTCGTGTAACTTTAAAAATTCGTATCCTTTTCATACGAGGTCGAAAACGCGCGAAACCAGTTGCGTTGGAATCGTATGGACGAGCACTACGCTATGGAATTGGATTGGAGTCGTTTGGAGTTACTGAGAATTTCGGGTAAAATTAAACGTCCGTTTAATTTTATTCGAAATAAATCGCTAAAACGAAATTGAAATCAAGGTGAGAACTTCTCACTCAATCGAATCGGTTTCGATTTATATTTTAAATAGTTAGATTTAAAATTCTTGATTGTATGTTGAATGATGATTGTTATCTATTGATTGTTAAAATAGACATTATACGCCGTTAGTAAGCGGAGGTTATTTATTAAAAACATATACCGCGAATATTTCACAGTATAGTGAAATTGCTATTATTATGTACTTGGAGTTGATTTTCCCGCATTATATAGCGGATGAGACTCTATTGCGCCGTCTATTAAGCGGATAATATTTTAAATCCTATATACCGCGATAATTCCGTACTAGAACGGAATTGGTATTGCGCTAACATCTTTGAATGCAGGAAAACAGGTTGGAGGGATCCAACTGGATTCCTCAACAGTATTTATTTGATTATGGATAATTTGATATTCGTTGATTATCATATCGATATATGATATTTGGATGTCGTGATTGACTATTTGGTGCTGCTGCATCATCGGATCCATTTCTGAAGTTTTAAAATAATGATTTTGGTTTTAAAAGGAATTTTGGAGTGATTTTCGAAAGTATACGTTTTATTAAATTTTGAATTGTTAAAAATAAATAAACGTTAAAATTTTAATGTTATAAAAGTATGATTTTTATGAAATGAAAACGAAAAGTGATTTTTGAAATAAATAGTTAATAAATTTATGAAATGGTTTAAATTGGAATTTTTGAAATATTACAAACAATTTTTATAAAAGATTTATAAAATGGATATTTATAAATTAAAAATATTGGAATTATAAAAGAAGTTTATTAAGTATTTAAAATGAAGAATAAAATGGATTTCATTGAAAATTATAGATTTATAAATTGTGAAGATATAAAATGAATAGATGTTGTAAAATAAAAGATTTATAAGTAATTAACTTATAAACTGGGTTTTAAGCATATAAATGGGATATTAATAGAAATTGTTAATAAAGGAGATTTTATAAGTTGAAGTTGTTATAAAATATAAAGGAATCTTATAAGTAATAAGATTTATGATTTGTGAAGCTTTAAAAGAACGATTTTGTAAATAAATGAATTATAAGTAATCAACTTATAATATGGACTTTTGGTATATATTGAGATATACAAATGGAATTGGTTAATAAAGGAAATTTATAAATCGAAGCTTATAAAAAGAAATGGAATTTATAGACATGGTTTATAAATTCGAAATCAAGGGAATTTGATAAATTGAAAGTTGAAAATTGGTTAAGGAAGTATATTCACGTTTTTGGACAGTGAATATATTATTATAAATAAAATGGATATGCTTGAGAAAATGAATATTATAAAATGAAGTTAATCGTTTTAACGATGTTGTAAAAGGTGTAAACATCGAAAACATAGATTTCAACATTCATTGTTGAAATAGACGTTTTCGAGAAATAGAAGGAAATGGTGGACTATAACACTGTTGTTATAGTAAATGGTTTCCGAAAGGAAATATTTTGTATAGTATTGGGATTTATATATCTATTTTAATTTTGAATCCCTATACTGGTGATTTTGGGTCGTCGTAACGATGTTTTACGCAATATTCGTTTTGGCCAAACAAATGTGTTTAAGAGAATGATTTCTTAAAGATTGAAATATATACTTAATTTCGATTTAAGTATATTGAATATTTTCCAAGTGTTGAAAATGAATGGATTTATGAATTACTTATTAATAAATAAGTATGGAAATGTTTTTCCAACGTGAAATGAAACGTTTTGAGAATTTATCTTTTTGAAGATAAATTGAAAATGAAAAAAATTGAAATCGTATATTCATAAATATTTTGGATTGTAAATTCACTATGGAATTTATAAATGAAAAGGGGAATTTGTTTAAAAATAAACGTTGATTTATTTTTGAAGTATGGGAATAAATTTACGGATTTGGAATGTAAATATAAAATAAATCATTAAGGATTTATTTAATTGGTTTAAATAAACCATTTTGAAATGAAAGTATTTCCGCGTAAAGAAATGATTGAAATTTATTTTCAAAAGTGGAAAAGGTGAAAAGTGATTTGAAAATTTGTTTTCAAATGGTTGAAGTGTGGAAATTTTTATATCTAGTAAAGATATTTTGAAAAGTAAATAATTTGGGAAATTATTTGGAATTTGGTGATGTTGAGCATGCTTATTGATAGTTAAATAATCCGACTATCAATATTTACCTTTAAATAGGTATTTGTTGTGATTGTTTGAATTTGAATGTAACACTTATTTTTGAATAAGCGCTCACTATTCGGGTTAGCCGGGAAAGGACTTTGGGGTCGTATAACCCATTCCGAATATGTGAAACGTCGTAATGGATTGCACTTGATGACCGGTGTTGAAGACCGGATATTTTTGAAAATGGAAGGATTACCGTTGAGTTACTCTGCATCGGCTGATCTCCGATATAGAGGTTTTATCACCCTTAGTGACGGGAAGTCTAGACGTGATTAGAAATTATCCGGAATGCAAGGAATTCTTTGTAAGTGCCTTCGGTTCTGTTCGAGCCCGGAACAGACTTGTATGGATTGTATGTCTGACATTACAAGTTGAGATATAAAGCTGATTTCTTTTAAATATATTTCTGTTGGTGGCGGAGAATTTATTCTCTTAGCTTAACGCCCTTCTCTGAGACGTACGAGCTCAGAGGTTATGTAGTTGAAGGTTATTAGTGATATACTCCCAATTTGGTAGTGTGGCATGCTGAGTGTTGCTGTGAAATGATCATTAATTGATCATTTGTGATATGATCATTTGTTTGATCGTTTATCTTTGTGATCATTGCTTTGATCATTTGTTGACCCAAAGCACAGCTTTTGTATAAAGCGTGGATTTGTGGACGAGACTTCGTCGGACCTCACATCCCGGAAATGGTCAAAACAAGAAGGATGCAGTAAGATTATTAGGGGGTAGCACCCCTTTAGTGTATGTCATTCCTTCTGGATAGATGTAGTATCATAGTATGGAGCCCAGATACTTAACCTATGTTGTTGCTGCAAATTTTGTGGTTGTTGGAAATCGAGAATCCTCGGATAGATCGGTTACGATCGGGGGATGACATATTCGTGTGAGTAGTTACCTAATTTGAAAGGTAACCCGGCCTTATGTTGGCAGAGATCCGGTTAGGTTCTCGGGGCGTCTTTCCAGAGGAGTTTCCATGTGGCAATGGGAAGTTCCTTGGCCTGACCATTTGTTGGAAATTCAAAGAAACAATACGATATTGTACGGTTTTAGTTGTAGAACCTATCATTCACTTATGGTGGCGCCCCACTGTTTGGATGGTAGCTATAGTAGGCATACGATAATGGTCGTATGTTGGCTAAGATTTATATCTTTACTTTCGAAATGATTTTTCCTACACTATGCACTAGTAATAATATCAAATGTTTCTTTTTAATGCGTATCAAGCATTTTTGACTATCATAAGGAGAAATCTCCTCCGATTCTGCGTTTGCATTGTGTGTGTGTGCGGGAGGCCTTATGGTAGTCTCATTTTCTAAAAAGCATTGCGGATCTATTTTAAAATTATCCTATTCTTTGTTTTAAAGATAAACTGTTTTAGTTCTTACACCAGTCACATGACTGACTCGGAGTTTATTGTTTTCCTTCCTAAACTCTGCGTGCCCACCAATTTCCACACGGGCAGTCAAGAGTAAAGGTTTATCAGGATATTCTGGAATTCAGGAGTTGTTTGAGGCAAGCTGGATGGCATGGCGTATTACTAGTGTATAATATTTCTTTCCGCTGTTTGTTTGTTGTTGTACACTCTGATGATGTGATGTAATATAATATGATGTAATGTAATAACTGATATAGTTCTTTATTTAAAGATTATTCATTTATCTATTATATGTTGTTCCGTTGCGAATTGTGAGATTCTAATGTTATTATGTTATTTCTTTCTGTTCTGTTCTATCTTTTTCTCTCTTTCTTCTTCTTTAACCCTAACGATACGGTTTTCCGGCCTTCGATTGCTCGACAGTTGATACAGTGGACGTATTGATGTCGGCGTTCGTGGACGAAAAATCGCAATCGTTACATAAGTAGTTTGGATGGTGTGTTAAAGTTTGATGGTTTATGTTGGGATAATTGATAGCACAAATAGACCATACCTAGAATAAACACATCAACTAAATTCACAAATGACCAAAAAAAAGATCATAATTTCATTGTATTGACTTGTGTGATATTTGCCTCTAAATTGTCTTCTACTCATATTTTTATTCACTTTTATTTGTAGTTAGTTTTAGCATTTGTTTTTAGTTAAAACAATCTTCAACATTAGGTCAATTTGATTGAGTAGAATTTTAAATTAATTCAATTCTTTACGAATCGACCCGTACTCGCCACGTGCTAAAATTGTACGTCGTGCGCTAGCGGTTATTTTTATTACAATATTTTTTGGCCATTTTTTAACCGATAGAAATTTCGTCGTCAAAGAAGTTTTTGACGTCGTTGTTGGAGAATAGATTTGTTTTTAGTTTTACTCTTCGAATTATTATTTTATTTGATTTTATTGTGTGTTGAATTGCATATTAAAAAAAATTATTTTGTGTTGTGTGTGTGAGATTTTTGCTTTCATTTGATTTGTGTGCTTGATGTTTTTCTGTTTGCATTTCTATTTAAAATAAAATAAAAGACATGCACAATTTCAAAAACAAAAATATTTTATTATTTGCATTACATTTACATTTCCTGTTTTGATTTCACAAATTTGCATTTACATTTATATTTTACATTTACATTTCTTTCACAAAACTGCCACTTCTTCACCACTGTCGAAAACTTCTACAACGCCATCACCTCCGCAACACGTCTCCACTACGAGCCTCCAACCACTACTCCTTCACCATTAAAACCTCATCCCTGATCATCCCTCTTCATCTCATCAAAACCACCTTCCACATACTTGTTGTCACACCACCTGCACACTTCACTGTGCATCTTACATTCACAAAAATCCGCTGCCACCATCTTTTCCAACTGCCGTAAAAACATCACGACAACATCACAACATATAGCCGAGAACTTCAATCATTTTCTCCTACACTCTTACCATCAACCATTCACATTCAACTTCCATCTGCACACTGCAATACATCACCATTCATTCAGTCCTGCTACTCTGTGCACAGTAACAAACTGTCACTGCCTACACAAACTCACACTTCTTACATACAACATACCTTCCAGCCACTTTCTGTGCAACCTTGCCATCAAACTGCTCCCATAACCACATCAACTCCACCATTCATAACTACAACCCATACATAATAACCATCCTTACAGCCTCACCATCAACATAACCATCTCCATTAACATCAACAACATCAAAACCCACCTCTTCTCCTCCCTCGCCAACAATATACAAACCACTTCTTCCTGCCACTGCCTCACAAAAACCATTTCCAACCTGCTACTGCCTTCAACATGAACCATCACAAACTCCTCCTACTACTTCATCAACGTCACTGCATAACCTCCCTCAAGCCTCACTGTATACAATTAAAACAAACTTCTATATCCCCTTCACTGTCACCATATCACTGTCAACAAACTATGAAAAAAAAACTGTGCATACATATCCTCAGTCACCACTGCATTGCACTTCCAGCCTCCTTCCTCTGCCTAACACCTCTTACCACCCCAGCATTACCATCCACCTCTGCCTTATCCATTTCATCTTGCACACTTACATAAAACCTGCTGCACCACTAAACTGCTGTTTGCATACCCTCTGCATATTTGCACTAACCAACCATCACATTCTCTCCACTGTAATCAGCATCACCTTCATCACTCAACAACCTCACCGCACTAAAAAAAAAAAAAAAAAAAGAAAAAAAAAAAAGAAAGAAAACATTGCGACATCACCATTCCCTAATCCGACCACCCCAATCGCCTGCAGCCGCCACCACGACCTCAAACCTAATCGAGCTTCTTCCGCACCCACACTTCACTAACTTACCCAAAACAACAACTCCTCACCAATTGAAACCACGACACTCAAATCGATTATCCCGTTTCTCCTCCCAAATCACAGAACCCACCACTACCTTAAATCATTCGCTAACAACCTCCCCCATCAACTATCGCACACTATCTCCTTCCCGAAACCAAATCCAAACACCAAATCTATCGACAGTAGTTCAAAATCTCCTCTTCGTTGCCTAACGGAAATCTTGTCAATTGGAATATCGATTTTAATTTCGAATTTTGAAGTTGGAATTTGCTATTGGAATCTAAATTTAAGGGAAGTTGCATTTGAGAATTTTGATCTATGAGTTGTGGGCTGTCGTTCAAGCGGGCCGCGTTGTTTTCCTTTTTTGTTTACCTTTTCTAGTATATCTTTCTTTTTGTTTTTTATTTAAAAAAATAAATAACAAAAGGGGTTATTTTTGTTTTAGTTTTGTAAATATTCTTGTCAAACAATTTTGTAGCCTGAAATTTGCAGGAAATTAAAAGGAATTACTGCTTTTGACTGCTCTGCGTAGCTTGTTTATAAAAAAATCGCTGCTTTGAAAAAAATAAAAAAATAAAAAATAAATTGCTAATAATTCTACACGCTTTAGTATCATGCTCTCATCTTCTGTTTTAATTTTCTTTGCATTGTTGGTTGTTTGCATTTCGGAAAAACAGAATTTCGAAAAAAAATAAAAATCATTCGTAGTTGCGTTGTTAAAATCACGTTTAGTTTCAGTTTTGAATTCATACCATCTTATTTTCTTTTTAGAAGGCAACATCCAAATTCACATAAGGTATAAGATTTCGTCACTTCTTCCTTGACCTACGAATTGCATTTCATCTTAGAATTTGCTAATAATAACGATTAGACTTCAGACTTAAGGGAGTTATGAGCCCACCTAGGGCTTAATTATATCTTAATAAGTTGTCTCATTTGAACAATTTATTTTCTTGGTGTTTAGGATACAGCAGAGCAATAACCATTTATATATATTATGATGATTCGTAATATAGTGATTGTTTCTCTGAAGGTATTTAAACTTTCGGCTGCATTGCTACGGTGATTCGTGGTGCATCGATAACTTCTACCCTTTACCTGGCTATGAAATATTTTGTTGGATTAAGACGAACTGTGATTATACTATTTTGGGTTAGGAGCCAATAATGATAGAAAATCTGTAATTGAGTTTTTGCATTAATTTGGTTGCATTAGTTCATGCATATTTAAAAAAAACAATATTCAAAACTTAAAGAAAAAATTGTACATTTTACTTAACTTAGTTATTGCTTAATCTTTCCCTTTGAAAATTTTCAATCTAAACAAAAATCCAAAAAACATGAATAATCTTTTCAAAAACAAAAAAGGCAAAAACATATTAGTTTTTTTTTTGAAAATTAGAAGAAGAAAAAACAAAAATCAAATCCCCCTTTTGAAAATATATTCACTCCGGTAAATACTTTTCCTTCAAAGGAAAAAAAAAAGAAAAGAAAGCATTTTTGTAAATGATTGAATTTCCCTACTAGCAAGAATTTTACAATAGTTGTGAAATTCAGTATAATTCATATAATTTTATCCCAAATTCTTATGGATATTTCAAGGACAACTATTGTTCAAATAATTCGAGTCTTGCACCATAAAATTTTCAAAATGATGACCAACCATCAACTCTTGAAAATAGTTTTGAAACGATTCGGTCTTTACTTGAACAACAAAATCAAATGATAAATAATTTGAGTAATCTGTGCAATAACTCAAGTCAAGGATTTCAAAATAATCAAAATATGAATTCACTTCAAAATTCAAATAATTTCGATTATAATCCATGCCAATTCAATTTTGAACTCCAAAATGAATTTCAAATTGAAAATGGAAACAACTGTTTAAATGATTTTGGCAATGGGAATAGTTTCAATCATGGTGAAACTTTTTACTCTCAACAAATTCAAATTGAAAATTCTCAAATTAATAATTATAAATTTGATTTTGTTAAGAAATTGGATGGAATTCAGAAAAATCATGGGGATTTGTTGTTTGAAACATATATGAAATAATGTGAAAAACAAAATCAAATCCCAACACGTGACGAGTCAAGTGATAATTCATCTTTTACCAAAAAGAACGATTTTCAAACAACAATTTTTGAAATTGAGAACGACAATTTTAATGAAGTTGTTAAAAGTGCGGTAATTGATATGGATTTCAATTCTTTTGAGGGTGAGAAACTCAATATTAAATTCGATCTTCGTTTTTCTGAACAAATTTTTTTTCAAACAATAACTTTACACTTTGAAAATGATGAAGTTGTGAATAATTCAACAAAGGAAGATGAAATTTGTGAACACAAAGTTTTTGGGTTTTTTGAAGATGAGTTGTTGAATTCTGAAGGGTTAGATTTAAATCACCATTTTGATTTTAAAATCAATAACTTCGAAGAATTTGTCAATGATAAGTTTGAATTTCAATTTGTTGAAAATAAACTTGAACTTCGACCGATTGTTCTATCTATCCCAAAAAAAATTGAGAATAAAACAACTCATACGATTTTTAATATAACAATATTCGTTTTCCCATATCAACTTTCAACTTTAAAATCTTTCATGGTTTCGTTTTCTATGCTTAAGCTATGTCTCTAATTCTTAACGAGACAAATGAATTGGTCTTTGAAAGACTGTTTCATTTACTCTTTAACGGTATATTTTCTGATATCGTGTAAATAATTATCGTTTCATTTACATATAAATATAGGTCATATTTTTATTTTTATTGTATTTTTCTCCTTTCACTTGGGTTGATTGTGGGAACATAGTCAAAATTAAGTGTGCAGTGAATCTCATGCTTAATTTTTATTTTTCATAGTTTATCGTTTTCATTTTCCAAAGCCAAAAAAAAATTCAAAACAAAATTTCTTTTTAGCATATTGATTTACTTTTAAATAACACTATAAGATAAAAATATATGTTTTTGGTTAATAAATTGAAAATTTTCAAAATTTATTTTTCTGAACAAAAAGATAAATAAAGTTTGATGACAAATAACTATTGTTTAACTAGTATATAGGAAGATTCATAGGTGATAATTATGAAGTATATCCTAAACGTAATCTTTTTTTAAAAGAGTGGTTGATTTAAAGTAAAGATGATAACATTTTTGATCTTCTAAGTTAAGTGATGCTAAGATGATTTTGCAAAACTCTCTCTAAACATAAAAGAAAAAACATAAAAAATGGTTTTTGTGAAAATAAGAAACACCTAGAGTCATGTATTCACACATTAGTGTGTACACTTGCCATTCTCAATACCATTCTCACATAAGCCCGAAAGGTAGTGCATGATCGGTATATCTGGCCTCAGTTTATCTTAGTTAGGTGTATGTAAACAGATTTAATAAAAATAACCACGTAGAGTCATATGTTCATACGCAATTGTGTGTGATGACCCATCTCATCGACCCTCAGAGATCGACACTAATACATCCACGGTATTCACGTGTCATAAATCCAAGTGCCGGAGAGGCAGATTATCAGGGGTGTAAAAGAAAATAAAGATAGAAGATAACACAATAATAGAATCTCACATCGCATTCAATATTTTAATTATACATAAACGATCAGATTCAAATACAAATCCAGCTAGATAGTTATAAGTGGCTATCCGTACACATGCTGGGAAAATAAGTACTACATGACACAGCAGAAAAACGATTAGATATCTACATAAGGTACTTCAGTTTCATAACTCCAAAAGACTTGTCCAAAATGCTCCCCAACATGCTTCAAAATTCTCCTAAGGTATCCTGACTACACGGCTGCTCGAAAAATAGGGCACCCAGAGTTCAAAGGAAAAAACAAACTCCGGGTCAGTCATGAGACTGGTGTGAGAAGTCAAAGTACGATGTTTTGAAAACAAAAGATATCTCATAAGACCACGCTGCACATAAACACGGAACGAGTTTTTACCATATGATACCCAAAACTCTTTATTACGCAAAGCTTTGGGATATTATTTTAATGACTTTCTTTGAAAACATTTGCAAATAAACTTATTAATCTTAGCCGAAATTGTTACATTGATTAAATTGCAGCATAATAGGTTTACAATCAAGTCCATAGGTTCTTATTAGAGAATGGATTTCCATACAAATGACCAGGTGAAAGGACTACCTTCCGATAGGTACACCTCTAGATGGATGTCCTGAGACACAAAACATCTTCCCTGTACCAACACAAGACTGACCTATCTCTATAACTAGGTAGTACCGAAAATGTCATCCTTCGGTCGTTACCGACATTTATCTTTGAGCTCTCTTTGCATACATCCATATTAATTTACATCCCGAACGTCATAGCGGGAAGAAATATATCTAGAAGGGGATGATCATACCCTAATTGAGAATGACCCACTTAGCCTTGCCGCATCTAATCCTGTTTCGGTCATTTTCGGTTGATGAGGCTTGAGGCAACGATTACCTTTTCATATAACACATCTTATTTCACTTTGAATGCCACATTGCCATTCCACATTTACATGGCTGTTTTCTACAAAAGTATAACTTCCTAAGCTAGTATGTCTCGAGAAAGGTTGTTAAGTTAAGAGAAGGTGTCTTCTACGCCACCGACTGATATACTTTTATAGAGATCAC
Organism: Allium cepa; assembly: GCA_030765085.1. NCBI lineage: Eukaryota > Viridiplantae > Streptophyta > Magnoliopsida > Asparagales > Amaryllidaceae > Allium > Allium cepa. The sequence goes on from CM060937.1 coordinate 908,103,853, forward strand.
TCATTGTGATTTGGAATGTAAAGTCAGACATTCATCCATACAAGTTCGTTCTAGGACTGAACGAAACCGAAGGTACTTTCCTCGGTCATTACTAGGCGAGAAGCCTTGTGGTTCTGAGGTTTATTTATAACAAAAAGACCACTGCTACAATATAGTGAATCGGGAGTTTATCTCCAATTAATAAACAAGTAGTCCCTCATTATTATTCGTCTCAATATCTTCATCTTCAAACATCTTCATCCTTCGGACACCTAAACTGATTCGAAGTGGTTTTCGGATAGAAATCACCCAAATCCGACCCCGATTCCTTCGAAATCCAATCATTGATAAAAATGATGTAATTATGTGATTGTTTTTCGATTCATTCGTTTTCCTTTACCAAAATATCTTCAAAAGATATATATTTTCAAAATATTCTTTAGTGAATACGTAGTCATTTAAACCTCTTTTTGAATATTTCTTAAATCATTTTTAAAGAGTATCTTTTGAGAATACAGGATTATAGAAATCATTCTACTTTTATCCAAAATCAACTTCCGTATTCAACAAATGCTATGGACGGAATAATAGTGAGATCACCCTTTACATTCCACGAATAGGACAAGTTCCCTCTTCAGATTTTAATAATGAGTATAAGAAGATTATTTCTATAAAATCCATGTTGAGCGTTCGGGTTTTCCTTTCGATGTGCTCCACCCCTCACCTAAAAGAGAAAACTAAGGCCAGGTAAGTTCAGGGCACTGGTTGCTCCATCTCTAACCTTAGTTACACACCTTGTTTCCACTTTTAGATCTCACAGGCGGGACAAATGTACTAGTCGTTTCCACATACCCATCTTCCCTTTTTAATTCACTTAACTACTTGTTTAACCATATTTGAAATAATGATAAATTGTTCAAATTTCTTTTGAAATGCTTTATTATTTACTTAAAAACATTTGTTAAGGATTTGAGAAAGAATTGCTAAGCTTCAACTTTTATTTCAAAAGTTATTGAAAAGCGTTGCGGAAAGTGTTGCAAATAGTGTTACAAAAAGTGCTTTAAAAGCTATATTCTCCAAAAAGACTTTTATATCATTTGGAAAACCATATTTTTCACTTAAATCACTTTTAAAATATTTTAAAAGACTTTTATAATTTATTTCATATTTTTAAAATGATTATTTTATCAATTTCCAAATTTGGTCATTAAGTGCAAAAAGGGGATTTTTCTTGAAAATTGAATTCGCCATATTTCAAAATATGCAAGATGAAATCTTGATTTTTTTTTAAATATTGATATAAGGATTCGGAAAATTCTTACTTCGAAGAATTCCGAACTATATTCCACTTTGTATGTTCATTTGAACTTTTGACGTGAAACACGAACTACCATTACACGATGCGTCAAATTTATGGCGTATTTTGAGATTCTTATCCAAACTTTGCCGAGACAAGTTTAAACACTTGGGAATCATTTCTAAATCATTTTCAAACATTTTTCAAAAGTATAAATGATTCCATATCACATTTCATATCTTTTGGAAGCGATTTTCATGTGATTATAAGTCGTGTAAATCCGTGACTTGTTTCAGCATATATATTCAATGTACAACTAATAAACATCCAAAACAAAGTTTATAACTATTTTAACATATTCTAACATTTCATATGAACTTGCAAAACAATTTAACAATGTTTTCTTTACAATGTCACATGATTGTCATTTATGTACATATTTGCTTGCTAACTTTTGCAAATGACTTGTCTTAGAAGGCCAAGACCAGCTTGAAAGTAAAATTTTGCTCGGCCAAATGGAGGAAGAAAAGGCGTGAGCAATAGAGAGGGAAGGAGGCAATTTGGAGTGGTTCGGACAGAGTTTTGTTGATTTTCTTTGTTTTATTTTTGGAATATTTTGACATAAGTTCGTTAAGGTTGGAAGTCATTAAAGGAGGAAAGAAGAAGCTTAAAATTTTGAGAAGAAGAAGTGTGGAAGGAAGTGAGAAAGTGAGTGTATATTTATAGAAAATATTTGAGAATAAAATATCGATTTGTGCTTTTACTTAAATAACCTTACTTAAAAATTAAGTAAACTTATTTAATTCAAAACTTACCATCCAATCACATCACACTTTTAAAATTCAAATACTTAAGATTTAAGTAAAGAATAAGAATGATTATTTTACTTTATGTCATTTTTCTTCAATTTATGTCACATTTGATGTAACATATTTTTTGTCTTTTTAGTTTACTTTTGCTAATTACTTTCTAGAGTTTTCTAAGTGTGATTATTAAAAGTAACATTGTTTTGTCAATTTTTAAATATCTTTATATCTTAACATATTTATTAGATTGTGTACATAAAGGTGCAACAACGTTGTGACAACTTTAAATCGACAAAACAATTGATTTTTGACAAAATGTTTTACGGTCATACTTTGATGTTTTAGTTAAACTATTTATTTATGTGAGCCAAATTTAAAAATAAATTTGTATAATGTCATTTAAAAATATAAATACTCATAAATAAATTAAAATAAAAAATAAATTTGTATAATTTCATTTAAAAATATAAACATTCGTAAATAAATTAAAATTATTTATTAAACCATTTAAACTTACTTTTCTGAAATCAGGATTTTGTCACTTTTGTCGATATAAGCAAATGTTACTATTTTTATGTATACTTCTATTTCCAAATCCTATCTAAGATTGTCTGAATCATAAAAACTTTTATATTTTATAATTTAAATCACTTTAAATATTATATTTTGAAGTGGTTAAATTTTGGGTTGTTACATTGTGTGTGCTCGCCACGCTCTATACTCTTCTCACGTAATTTCGAAAGGCAGCGCATGATCGATATATCTGGCCTCAATTTATCTAAGTTAGGTGTGTAAATAATAATAATGTTAATACTTTTTCAAAAATAGAGAGAGAAAGCAATTGAAATCCAAGCACTATTTCTACTTAGTTGATTCGACTTGTTATTCAAAAGAAATAAAAATACCACTTTAAAAAACTTTGATAATCAATTAAGGATCCATTTCATAGTTACACTATGTTATCAATCGAAACAACTAGCCAAACTAGAATCTAATTATGATGATAAGTTAATTTTTATTGGAAGTTTTGATGAGTAAATGGACTTAAATTTCTTGATAATGACCAGAATTTATTTAACTTATTAGTGCCAATTTTAAAGTAAATTGTTCATTTGTAAATATATGCAAAAAAAAAACTTGCATCATATCATTGTAAATAAATCTTTCTTTTAGGATTTTTTCATGTTGCATTTGGATTTTGTGGGCAGTATCCGCCGAAATCCCTCATGAGACAACACTCATCAAACTAGTGAACTAGAGGTTTAACGGCTTATTGCATACACTCAATGCAGTCATGTTCCATACGAAAACGGATTTATATTGGTTTTAATTTATTCGAGGACGAATAAAAAGATAAGTGTGAGGGTATTTGATATGCACATAAAAGTGTATATTTTTACTTCTATATTTAATCTACTTTTATTTAAATAAATGTCATAAATGGCTATTTTGAATTTTTTTGCCAAAATCAAAATGTTATCAAATCATCATTCATTTATCTTCATATAGGGGGAAAATGGTAATTTTGTGTATGTATTAATTTTGAGAATATTTATTTGTATATTTTAGTTTTATTTATAGGAATTTGGATGGAAAATGGAAGAGGCTTCATGTATGTATGCATGCACAAAGGATAGAAGACAAATGAAGATAGAAATAAATGAATTCATGCAATCATGGAGGATCTCACCTATCCACTAACTTATGGACCATAATTAAATGCTAATGGAGATTAAAAGAATATGTACATGTTCATGAAGGTTTAAAGGCATGTTAGTTTGGATTAATTACATGCTAATGAAAATTTGGAGGCCACACTTCTTAAAGGACATTTTGGATAGTCCCCTAAAATATGGATTAGGATTAAAAATGTATAAATACCCTTTATGTTTCATGTAGAGAGCTCTTGCCACCTTCTCTTTAGTATGGTTATAGCCACAAACATAAACATAAACTTTCTTCTTAATGGCTTCTTAGCCTTTTTCTCTTATGTAATTTTATTTATGCAAGTTAATTTCATGCTCTTCTAATTATTATTCTTTACTTTATGCAATTAGTGTTGTTTTATTTCATGCAAGTAGATTAGATTTTTTACATTCAATTTAGTTAGCTCTCCTTTTCTTTTTGTTTATGTTTATGTTGAAATCACTTTGTGTTATAATGAATTCAAATATGAGAAGCTAAACCCCTTCAATTTAGGGGTGATGAAGCTGTCATAAATCACTTAAAGTTAACTTAGTGATTTCATTTGATCTTTTTCTGCTTAATAGAAATTTTGATGTGATAAAATTTTGTTATTTAACTTTGAATTTGATAGCCTATGTTGTTGACACCACATAGACTTGCTTAACAAACATAAATGCAAATTACCTCTTCATCTACATAGAACTTTGGTAATGAAGTGGATTTTAGAATCAAAATTTGATGATCTATATCACTAATCAATAGTAAATAGATCATGCTTAGTATAGATTTTATTTTTAATTTCATTATCATCTTCATGAGAGTTGACAAGTAGTTTGGATGGTGTGTTAAAGTTTGATGGTTTATGTTGGGCTAAGTTATAGCATAGATAGACCATACTTAGGATAAACACATCAACTAAATTCACAAACATCCAAAAAGAGAGATTATGATTTAATTATGTTGATTTATGTGATCATAAGAAGGGATTTGCCTCTAAATTGCCTTCTACTCTTATATTTTTATTCACTTTTATTTGTAGCTAGTTTTAGTGTTTCTTTTAGTTAAAATAATCTTCAATTTTGGGTTAATTTTATTGAGTAGAATTTTAAATTAATTCAATTTCCTGCGGATCGACCCATACTCACCACATACTAAAATTGTACACCGTGTGCTTGCAGTTATTTTATGACAATATTTTTCAATGATTTTCCAACCAACAAAAATTCGCCATCAAACATGACCTATTATCGGATTCATGAGTGTACTATAGGTTATCGCTCCATATCGTATAAGTTGATTAATCTGTTCAGTGGACGTGAATAGGTTCTGATAAACAAAACTAGATTAAATGTTTATATTTTTTCCTATTAGCACCATATCATCAGTGATATTTCTCACCAGACTATGTCTGAGCCCCTCTCTCTTTCCTTATTTATACCTACTTTATAGTTTGACATGGTATTAAGGTATCAGAGTAAAATACAAGGAGAAGGTGACCATGAGAGCTAGAGTTGTTATATTTATAGTCATTCCATATGTATCTTATTGTACTTGTCAGTCTGCTACTTAATATAGTTATTTATCGAGGAATTTTCTATTTTATTTCTTGAACTGATTACTACTTGTTTAATCATACATATTCTAGGTTTATTTTGGTTATTTATAATTTATTCCTTTCGTTGTGATATTTGAAAGTGTAGATGTTTAATTTTTTTTTGTACTATACAAACAACCTCAGCCTGACGATCTTCCTTCCTTCTGACACGACGCAAGTTTGAACTCGTTTTTAGGCATTGAATTGATGTGTCCGGAGGTGCGGGTTGTCACACTACTTTTTGGTGTAGGGAGACAATGATGGCAACATTGGGTATGAGGACGATGACAAAGATTATGATGACAACAATGGCGATGATGACACGGTCAATTTATGATGTTGATTGTATGTTTTTGTTTGAATTTTCTTTGAATGTCTATATTGGCTATATTGATTTCATTTGTTTTATTGACTATATTGATTTTGTTAGCTATATCGACTATATTAACTATATTGATTTCGTCAATTCTATTTACTGTAACAACTCTGTATTTTGTAATTATTTTATTGTATATTTTAATTATTTTTAATGTAAGATTTTGATTTAAAAACTTATTTTACTTATTTGAAATGATTAAATTTATTATTTAAATATAATCTTGATTTTTATATGAGTTATAAGTCCAAACTTGTGTAAGTTGAATATTTGCCTGAAATGCTGATTTTGGTCAAAATAGTCAAACTGTGACTTTCAACTTAAAATTTTAAAAGTTTAAAAAATTAATTTTTTTCTTTTATTATGAAAGTACATAAAATTCTAAGAACACCACTTTTCGTTTCGTTGAATTTGGATGTAATTGTGAAAGTTATACCCTTTACAATATTGTGCGTATATAGGGTTATTTAACAATGACTATTTTAAATTGTATAAATTACTTCTTCTTTGTTATATTTTATTTAATATGTGATTATATGTTATATTATGTATATTTTGACTTTTAAGTATTTTTAAAATGATAATATAATTTTTCTAAAGTTTATTTGAATTTATTTCAATTTATAAAGCCTAGTTGGTATTTACTGCATTTTTCTTTATTTAACTTTCTATTTAATAGAAATTAAATTATTATTTTACTTTGAAAATGTTTTAAAACCATTTTTAATTCAAACTATAATATATTTTTTTGTGAAGTAATAAATTTTCAAAGTCATTGGAGATTTTCTTGTAATTTTTATGTCAGGGTTGCTATTTTAAGCAATTTCTTATTTCCTTTTTCTATTTTACTTAAAATAAATTATTTATTTTATTTGATTCTTACTTAGTTTCGGTTTAAAATAAAATTTCTGAGGTTATTTTGTTTTTATGAAATTAAAAAGAAAAGGAAATTCAAAAGATTTAGAAAGTTAAGAGATCTTAAAAGCCTGAAACGTAAAGGCGTTTTATCCGTTTCTTTTTGCAATTAATACATCAATTTATTGATTTATTTTATACATTCACTTTTATTGCTGTGTTTTACTTTATTTTATTCATTTTACATGTATTTAAATTTAAGAAATTTTTTCCAAAGTGTATTGAAGTTATTTCTAATTCCTAAGTCTAGTTTTCATTTTTCTGTGCGATTTTTCTTATTTTAATCATATCTAATTAATAATTAATTATTAATATTTTGTTTATCTGTTATATTTTCGAATTCTAACTGAAATTTATAAGTGTTTTCAGTTATTTAAGATGTATATGAATATATATAGGAAGTTTAAAAGGTTTGAAAGCAAAGAAACGTAAAACCGTTTTAACGTTTCTTCTTCCGTTTCTTTTCCAATTAATAGATTTAATTTCCTTTGACCGTTCCTTTCTTTATTGTAGCTGTGCATTTCTTACCTCATTTTCACGTGAAAACATTCCTCTCCACTTCATTTTTCACGGCTAGAAAGGTTTGGTAATGGCTCCTCTTTTCCTCTTCTTTTTGCTCTTCTTTTTCCATTGTTTTCTTATATTTTGCCTTGTTTTCTCATGTGTATTGCTTGGCCTCTACCACCCACCATCACCACCATACTCTCCACCATCCCCTACCACTCTTCCTTGGCACCATCTCCAGCCATCATTTCAGATCCATCCATGACCACACCTCCCTTGGTGACAAAACTCCACAAAATTGCAAATAATGTCACAAAAACTCAACTTATTTAACCTTGACCCTATATATGCTTTATGTTGCACCACTACACCTTCATCTCCACTTGTTGCCTTGCCTATATGATGTTAAACCTGACCTATATGATGTCATATCTGAGCCAAAGCATCATCACAGCCAAGCATAAGTGTCCCTTAGGCCAAACATTGAAATGGTTGAAGCAAGGTCCAATCTATCTTGTTCATTTTGCTTTGTATTTCAAAATTGTCTCAATGTTATTTTATGTTGAATGTTTATATATTGTCTTGTTTGTTTTGTTTTGGGTTGTTGATACAAAATCATATCTTGGCTATCTTTCAACTCAAATCAAAAGTCGTGCAATTGTGCTTGTCGTGCCTTTGGAGTCGTGCTTGTATGTTGTTTTGGTCTCTAGCTTTGAAAAAGGTGAGTCTTTCTCACTCTGACATTTATACTTATGAAAAGTGAATTGATGACAAGTGTTTAGTAATAAAAAAAATGTTTATGCAAGTTAATGATGATCATATGATATGCTATGCCATGTTATTTCCATATCATTACCATGTTAAAACTGTTAATTTCCACCTGACATCTGATATATGACTGTATATTGTGATATTGACCTTGTTTATATTATTTCTGCATATGATCACACTGCAAGTTCCCTGTTAGAAAAAAATGTTATGGGCTGAAATGATAGGCCTGAATGGTTTTAAATTTTTCATTTTGACTTGGGATTGCGGGTTTGAAATGATAAAACCCGGATTTTCTTTGTAAATTACGGGTTGAAATGATATATTACCCGTATCACTTTACCTAGCGTAGAAAATTTTATGCAGGCTCGTAGTTAAAATATGCTTTTCTAAAAATTTTAAAATATTTTAGAAATTTAATTATTATAATATTTTGATTTGAAATTTAATAAAAATAAGATTTTTGTAAAATATTATTGATTTTCTTAATAATTGTAAGTGAAATGAATTAATGAAAAAGTTAGAAATTTTGAACGTAAGTTATTTTGGAAATTTTGATTTAATTATAATTGGAAATTTAATTGAATATGAAATTATGATAAATTTATGATAATTTGAATTTAAATGAATTTAAAGTGATTTTTATATCATATTAATGATTTTAATAAAGGTGAAATGTGAAATGAATGAATATTGTAAGTTGAAATTTTGAAATATAACTAAAACTGAAAATTTATGAAATTGACGTAAAAGTGAACTCTTAGTTAAGCAAATAAAAATAAAACTAAGTTATATTTGAAAATTTGAACTTAAGTGTTAAGTTGAAATTTAATGTAATGGATTTTAAAATTGAACATTGCATTTTAATAAGTGGATTATTATTAAATCTTGACTTTTGAATGGAAATTTAACACTGTAAAATCATAAACTTGAGGAAAATTAAATGATGTTATAAATGTGAAAATGTATGACTTTATAAGTTAAAAATGTTTTAATAAAAATATAACTGGTTGAGAAATTTTATTGAATATTTGAAGTTAATTGACTGCATTTTTGAAATGCTATTAATTACAATGTAAACGATATTACAGCATTTGTAAACGCTGTTGTTGATGATAATGAACTAAAAAGCTAAGTTGAATTAAAAGCTATTATAGCAATCTTTGTAAGTGCTATAATTTTTGAATTTAACTAAGTTATTCGAATTTAAATAAACCTATTATAACATTTTAAAATGCTGTCTTTTGTTAAATTGAACTGTTTTGAATGTAACTTTCCGTATAAGTTTTCTAAATGATGCGAAAAGTGAATTTTCACAGTTTTGATAAACTTAAGTGAATAAATGAACTTTGGAAGTTGAAATTTTTGGAAATTTAATAATTTAATTATTAAGCATAATAACTTCATTGAAATGAAATGTAACGACCCAGAATTTTTAGAAATTAAAATTTGAATATTTAATTAATTTTAAATATTAATTAGTGAATTTATAAGTCAAATAAATTTTTATTTGAATTTTTGGATTTAATTGAATAATTAAATCGATAATTTAATATGTGAAATTATGGAAATAATTGAAAATATAGTTAAATATGATTGAAAATGATTTGTAAAATTTTATTTTATCATGTTGGAGTTAGAATGATATTTTAGAACTTTTAAAATCGAATTAAAAGTTAATTTGTGAAAATTGAATATTTTAATATTTAATAATTGACTGTAAAATAGCCAATTTTTGAACAGTCTCAGAATTGAACGAAACTAGTTCCATTGGATCCGTAATAGTTAGTTATTACCGGATTTCAATTTTCGTGTCAATCGGAGCTATCGTTTGATCGTGGCAGCTCGAAACGCATCGAATTATTTTTAATTTAAATTTGGCGAGTCAAAATAGCCATTTTTCAAAAAGTCTCGGATTTCGACGAAACCAGTTTCATCGGATCCGTAATGTGATATTATTATAAGGTTTCAAATTTCAAGTCAATTGGATTTACCGTTTGTCCGGTACAAATTAAAACGCCTAGAAATCGATTTAAATCGGTTTAATTTAAATTGAGCGTTTTCAGCCATAACTCGCACATACTTCCGAATTAGCTTCCGAAACCTGTTCCATTGTGTCCGGAACGCGGGATAAACCTTAGAAACGCTGGTTACGGCGTCTAAATCGGAGTTCGGAATTCCCGGGATGAATAGTGTCGCTCGTTCCTTATAAATAGCCCCTACCCCTTCATAATTTGATAAAAAAATCATTCCAAACCCTAATTTCATAAGCTAGCCGCCACTTATAATTGAAGGGCCAGAAATGCTCAACACTCATCTCTCAATCTCTCTCAATCCATCAAGAATTAGCCAAAGTGTTCAACACGAAAGTTATAGAGCACGATGAGATCTTGAAATCCATACGGTGATGATGGATTTTGGTGCAACGGAGAGGAAGTTATGTGAGGCCGTTCTCATCAGGTCACGCACGTGTTTTTGGGCAAATCTTGGGGCCGAGCTTCAGGCCATGGGTGGTGAGGGTGGCTCTTGGCAAGGCGAGTCGCATGGCGGTGGTTTGATCGAGTTTCATTGAGTAATTTGTTTGCAAATTCAAACCCTAATTGGGCATAGGTGGGTTCGGTTGCGTTTTGGTGTTTACTGGAGCTTGCGTGAGAGATGGAAGAAAGGGGGGACGGTGGTGATGAGGTTGGAGCAAGATCCTAAGGCCTAGATTGCTTAGGGTATAAAATTATAAAGTTATGTTGTGATTTAAGTTATTAAAAACGTGTACAATCTTGTAAATTCATAACTTTTTCATACGAGGTCGAAACTGCGCGAAACCAGTTGCGTTGGAATCGTATGGACGAGCACTACGCGATGGAGTTGGTTTGGAGTCGTTTGGAGTTAGTGAGAATTTCGGGTAAAATTAAACGCGCGTTTAATTTTATTCGAAATAAATCGCTAAAACGGAAATTAAAACCAAGGTGAGAACTTCTCACTCAATCGAATAGGTTTCGATTTTATTTTAAATAGTTTGATTTAAAATATTTGAATGCATGTTTGAATGATGACTGTAAATTATTGATTGTTAAAATAGACATTATACGCCGTTAGTAAGCGGATGTTATTTATTAAAAACATATACCGCGAATATTTCATAAACAGTGAAATTGGTATTATATATAATATCAATATATATATATTGGCATATGTATATATTGCAGTTGTTGATTTCCCGCATTTTGTTTAGCGGATGAGACCCTATTACGCCGTTATTAAGCGGATAATATTTATTAAGAACATATACCGCGATAATTTCGTACTGGAGCGAAATTGGTATTGTGCTAATGTTTTTGGATGCAGGAAAACAGGTTGGAGGGATCCAACTGGATTCCTCAACAGTATTTATTTTATTTCAGATATTTTGATATTTGATGGATTATCATATCGATATATGATATCGTTGTTAGTGGTGATTGACTATTTGGTGTGTAGCATCATTGGACCCAGATTTTGGGATTTTAAAATGGTTTTAAAGTGATTTTTGAAAATATACTATATTTTTGGAATTGATCCATTATAAATAAATAAACGTTATAATTTTTAAAGTTATAAAATTATGGTTTTTGTGAAATATAGTTAAAAGCTGGTTTTTGAGAAATATGAACCAATGATTTTATAAAATAGTTTAAACTGGATTTTTGAGTTTATTATTAAAAGTTTGAATATAAGATTTATAAAATTTGATTATTTTATAAATCAAGAGAACGGTGAAATTTTAAAGGAATTTAAAGACGTTTAAAAGAATAATATAAATTAATTTATATTAAGAGATTTATAAATGGATATTTATAAATTGAATTATGGACATTATAAAACGAGTTTTTATAAGTGTTTGAATGTAGTGAAAATGAATTTCCTAAATGAATGAAATTTATGAAATTATAAACTGTGAAGTTATAAATGAAATTTTATAAGCAATAGGTTTATAAAATTTATAAAGTTATCGAAAGAATGAATTTTGGATAAATAAACAATCTTATAAGTTAAGATTAATAATTTGGGAAGTTAAAAGAACGATTTTGTAAAATAATCGTTTTATAAGTAATTAACTTATAATATGAACTTGTAGTTTATAATTGAGTTATAAACTGGAATAGGTTAATAAAGGAATTTATAAAAAGGAAGTTTTTATAAATAAATAGAAACGGAATTTATAAACGTTGTTTTATAAATCCGCAAATGACTTATTTTGATAAGTTAATTGTTATAACTTAGAGATAGAGTTATATTCACATTTTGAACAGTGAATAATCCTTTAAGTTAAAGTGAATAGAAATGATGAAATTTGTTAAGGTAGTATATTCACGTTTTTGAATAGTGAATAATACGTTAAAGAAATTGTTTTAGATATGATGTTTTAAATAGAATTAAAACGATCTAACGATGGTTTAAAATGTGTTGAGATTCGAAACCATAGATTTCAACATTTATTGTTGAAATAGACGTTTTCGAGAAATAAAAGGAAATGTGGACTATAACACTGTTGTTATAGTAAATGATTTCCGAAAGGAAATGTTTTGTATAGTATTGGGATTTATATATCTATTTTAATTTCGAATCCCTATACTAGTGATTTTGGGTTGTCGTAACGATGTTTTACGTAACATTCGTTTTGGCCCAAATAAATATGTTTAAGAGAATGATTTCCTTAAAGAATGAATTATATACTTAATTCGATTTAAGTATATTGAATATTTTCTAAGTGTTGAAAATAAAAGAGATTTGTGAATTACTTATGAATAAATAAGTATGGAAATGTTTTCCAATATGAAGTGAATATTTAGAGTTTATCTTTTTGAAGATAAATTGAAATGGATTTTGAAATCATATGCATGGATATTTTGAAAATATAAATTCACTATGGAATTTATATAAGAAAGTGGAATTGTTTAAAAATAAATATCGATTTATTTTTGAAGTGTTGAAATTATATATCTTGTAAAGATATTTTGGAAAATAAATAATTTGGAAAATTATTTGGAATCTGGTGATGTATGCATATCCATTGATAGTTCAATAACCGACTATCAGTATTTCCCTTTGAATGGGTATTTGATGTGAATTGATTGAATTTGAATGCACACTTATTTTTGAATAAGCGCTCACTATTCGGGTTAACCGGGAAAGGACCATGGGGTCGTATAACCCATTCCGAATACGTGATACGTCGTTGTGAATTGCATTGAAGATCGGTGTTGAAGACCGGATATTTGCGAAAGCGATAGGATGAACTATCGATTGACTCTGCACCGAGTTGCTCCGGTATTGAGTTCTCCATATGTGATGGTGAATCCGATCAGGATTGTGGATATCCGGATTGCAAGGACTTCTTTGTAAGTGCCTTCGGTTTTGTTCGATCCCGGAACAGACTTGTATGGATTGTATGCCTGACATTACAAGTTGAGATATAAAGCCGATTTCTTTCAAATATATTTCTGTTGGTGGCGGAGAATTTATTCTTTGCTTAACACCCTTCTTTGAGACGTATGTGCTCAAAGGTTATATAGTTGAAGTTATCAGCAATATATTCCCAGTTTGGTAATGTGACATGCTGAGTGATGCTGAAATGATCATTGTGTTGATTATTTGTGATAGGATCATTTATTTGATCGTCTATCTTAGTGATCATTGTGTTGATCATTTGTTGACCCAAAGCATGGCTTTTGTATAAAGTATGTTTTTGTGGACGTGACTTCGTCGAGCCTCACATCCCGGAAATGGTCAAAACAGGAAAGAAGCAGCAAGGTTATGAGGGGTAGCGCCCTTTAGGATATGTGCATTTCCTTCTGGAAAAGGGTGGTATCATGGTATGGAGCCCAGATACTTACTCATGTTGAAAACACTTTATGATTGTGTGAATTAATTACGAGCGCTCGGTGATAAAGGTCCCAAAGGACCGGGGGATGGCATATTCGGTCAGTTGTTACTCAGTTAGGAGTAACCCGGCCTTGTGTTGGTAGAGATCCGGTTTGGTTCTCGGGGATGTCCATCCAGAGGCATTCTCATGTGGCAATGGGAAGTTCCTTGGCCTGACCATTTGTTGGAAATCCAATTCCCAATACGAAACTTTTACGGTATTAGTTGTAGAACCTGCTATTCACTTATGGTGGTCACCACTGTTTGGATAGTAGCTATAGTAGGCATACGATAATGGTCGTATGTGGGCTAAGATTTATATTCTACTTTCGAAATGAATTTGTTATACACTATGCACTAATAATAATATCAAATATTATTTTAAATGCGTATCAAGCATCTTTGACTATCATAAGGAGAAATCTCCTCCGATTCTGCGTTTGCATGTGTGTTTGTGCGGGAGGCCTTATGGTAGTCTCATTTTTAAAAGCATTGCGGATTGAGTTTAAAAATATTCCTCTATTTGATTTTAAAGTTAAATAAACTGTTTTGAGTTCTCACACCAGTCACATGACTGACTCGGAGTTTATTGTTTTCCTTCCTAAACTCTGGGTGCCCACCAATTTCCACACGGGCAGTTAAGAGTTAGGTTTATCAGGATATTCTGGATATTCTGGAGTTGCTGGAGGCAAGCTGGATGGCATGACGTAATACTACTATATAGTATTTCTTTTTCCGCTGCATTGTTTGATGTTGTATGTTGTACACTCTGATGATTTGATGTAATGAAATATGATGTAATGTAATAACTGATATAGTTCTTTGTTTAAAGATTATTCATTTATTATTATATGTTGTTCCGCTGCGAATTGTGAGATTCTGTTGTTGTTCTGTTGTTCTGTTGTTTCTGTTCTATCCGTTCTATTTTCAAATTTTCTTTTTCTCTGTTTTCTGTTATCTTCTTCTGTTTTTCTCCTTTTTCTCTATTCTCTTTTTCTTTCTATTTCTAAAAATCGTCTATCTTCTTTCCTCTCTATTTTCTCTTCTTCTCTCTCTTTCTTTTCTTAAATTCTTTTTAAAACCCCATAACATCTCGGTTTTCGGCCTTTGATTTCTCGGCAGTCGATAAAGTGAGTATCGATGTTGAATTTTCGAAGAACGAAAATCCCTGTTTGTTACATGAAAAAAAAAGAATTTTCGGAATATAAACTGTTTTAAAATATGAATTGAAATGGTATTTTAGATTGAATAAAATGAATAATGATTTGAAATGAATGAAGTTTTGAAAAGATACGATATTTTGATATATTAAAATGATTTGAAAATGAAGTTTTGAAAGAATATGATATTTTGATATATTAAAATGATTTGAAACGAAGTTTTGAAAGATATGATATTTTTGATGTTAAATGATTTGAAAAACGGAGTTTGAAAGATAGGACATTTTGATATTAACATGATTTAAAAAGAAGTTCTGAAAGATATGATATTTTGAAACTGAAAGGTAGTGTTGAAAGGGTATGAAAATTTAATATATTGAAATGGTTAGAAATGACTTGATATTTATTTTGATAAATATTTGAATTGAAAGATATTTTACGATGATATATTGAAATGGTTTTGGAAATGATTTAATCTTTATTTTGATAAAGATTTGGATTGAAAAGGATATTTTATTTTGAAGTATAAAATATTGTTTTAATGTTATAACTACAGGTTATAATAACGATTGGTTGTTAAAGAGACCGGGATCGGATATTGTCTTATAGCCGGCCAATACCGAAAACCACTTTAATAACTGTGTACGCGGTGGAGATTCCAGAATGAAGTAGGATGGTGGCGACGTTCTCGAGGTATATATTACGTGGACCCAACTCCCGTGAGTTGGCATATATGACTAAAACAGGAGCTATACCGGGCTACACAAAGGGTCGCACCCTTTCATCGAGCATGCTCCATCGAAAACTATTCTATTACTGTTGTGATTCGATTCGGTGGCGCCACTTTGATTCGGGGGTATTGTTCGAGGTGGGCGGAAGCTGCTGGCTTGCCGTCACCACCGGTCCCGGAGTGCAAACGGTGTATCCACCCTGGCATTGCCTCGCGTGCCGTGTCATATCCTTATATCGAGCCCACTACGATTTTGGTTTTAAAGATCCGACCGCGTTAAGGTTCACCATCCCCTTAACGCTATTTTCTATATGATTATACTTTACTGATTAGACACTACCGTATATAGCGTATATTACTACATAGTAAATAGTTTAACGGATCCTTAGAGGATGGGCGGTCCCAAGCATCCTTTAAGTTACTGATGCATTTTGTTACTGTTCACTTGAGTTGATTTACAGTTTATAAGTATTTATGTCCTGACTCGAGGGTTTTGTGTTTTGCTTTACGCTCGGGTCAGATTGATTGAGTTAGCATTCAAGATTCACCTTCGGAGTTGGAGCTTTCCTTGAAGATCCAGCCATCTATTTTGTTTCAGTATCCAGTGTTTCAGTGATGTATCTGATTTGTACCTGATGTATCTTGTTACTCTTCGGTTGTATCTTATTTAACCCTGATGTATCTTATATTTTATATAGTAGCTTCATGAACTACTATCTCTTTTTCTTCCGCTGCATTTTTATATACTCTGTGTCTGAGATCTGTGATTTTTATTTACTATATATTCTAAGGTTTGCCAAAATTTTATTTACAACACGGTATTTTGAGCAATTCAATTCCGGCATGAGTGTCTGTCTATGCACTTATAATTGATGCGAATGGTTGAAAATACCGAGTCGTTACATTTACTGTATTGAACATATTCTTTCATTGGTTGTATTTACTATATTGACCAATAGTTGTATTACATGATGTAATGTATTGGATGAGATGTAGTGTATGACTGAATTTGATGAGCTGTAATGCATTAATCAAATAGCTTTTCTAATATTGCAATGTCCCTTCACCTTTTAGGACAGTGATATGTCTCATAACCTTATTTATGCTTCAAAGTGGATTTGTTTAGTCCATTTACCTACTAGCTTTTTTGACATTATGATGTCCCTTCTCTTTTTAGGAAAGTGACACTTCACATCATTTGTGTGCTTTAGAGTAAAATTGTTTAGTCAATTTGTATACTTTCTTTTATGATATTGTATGTCCCTTCTCCTTTCAGGACAATGATACATCTCATCATTATAAAATTTGTGACGTGTAACAATATTGAATGTGTGTGTTTGTCTATTTTTATAATTTCAAATATCTCTATATTTAATTGTCATAGCATAGATCTATTCAACCATAGTGGATCATAATCATATTTCACTCCTTACATCGTTTATCTATGAAGGTTCTATAGAGCACCGGATGCCTTCTAATCCATCATCACCAGAAATCGATATTGATTTCTATATTAAAATGTAAGAAAGACAATGTGAAATTTGACGAATGCGTAAAAGAGAACATGCTAAACTTTAATGATAAGCAAGAGAATATCATCTTGAAGAAAGACAACATGAAACATTGCAAAATAAAAATATAGATAAATAGATCGTGCACTTAACGGGCATGCTTGAGGTTGTTATTCAAAATGCATCATATAGCTATTCCAAAGCTGATATGCCACGTTCGACAAAGCAAGTTTGATATTCGAACAAGTAGTCGTAGGTTATCCGAGATGATAGAAAAACGTCCTCCTCTTTCACCTCAACCCTAGTTTTGTGATATCACCTACATGACCTACTAAATGTGATAAATGTACTTCTTGGTTTCAAAATTCTTCTTATTAATCCATATTCTAAATGAGTGTTGAAAGTCATTAACAGTAAACCAAAATTTTTGGCCAACCCCTTCCTTCGTGTGAATACAATCAACCTTTACTTGTTTTCATCAACATTAAGTTTTTTTCTAAGGTCCATGCTTCGTTTATCATTATGATGGTGGAAGTAGAAGTTTTTAGAATTATCCCATTTTTAGTGGAAATGAATTGAATATCAACTGTTTAATAGGATACAAGAAAAAGTTGTTTTATGACTGTTTTATGGTCATTATAGTCGTTTTCAAGAATCAGAAGGGGAAAGAGTTTGTGGAGGCCTCAAATGCCTCTTTTTTAGGCTCTTAATGTTGGGCGCTCATTTATTGGGCGCTCAAAAATTGATCGTGTAGCATTCCCCATTTATAGGCTCGAAAATATGTATTATTGATGTCGCAATCATTCTTAGCATTATTTTCCAGTGAATGAGATCACTTATTATATCATTAACATCAAGAACACAATAATTTATAATTTTTAGAATAATATTTCTATTTATTGATTTGCAAATTCATTTCATTACATAACTTCATGATTCAATTGTCCTGATAGAATATAATAAATACAAATATATTTCTAAGAATGATATATGATGACGCCCCTTTGGACGATCAGAGTCTTAATTACTAGATGGTTACAGTATCCATCATTACATACCATAGATAATAAACAAAAAGCAGTTAACTATGGAATGACTCACTCTAGAGTGGTCTGTTGGTTAATATAACTAAGGTCAAACAGAGAACCTTGAAGTGACGATGTGACATAGTTCCTCGACTTAAGAATACTATAGAACTTCAATATGGACACTTCACTTTGATTATAGTTAAATCATGATATTGACGTCCATTTAATGACTGTAGTTAGATCTAAGCTGAAGCATTGGAAGTGAAACACTACTCAAACTAAGGTCAAACAGAGAACCTTGAAGTGATGATGTGATACAGTTCCTCGACTTGAGAATACTATAGAACTTCAATGTGGACACTCCACTTTGATTATAGTTAAATCATGACATTGACGTCCATTGAATGACTATAGTTAGATCTAAGCTGAAGCATTGTAAGTGAAACACTACTCAATAAAGTATTCATCTCCACAATTATATGGAGCTAGTATCACGGTCAGCTGTAGACAATTCAAAGTCAAAGTCATTAGCCAGAACAGTATATAATTAATAATGATTATTATTATTATTGGACTAGGAATTTTGAGTTTGGATTTGTAAAGTTGAATATGGACAATGTTGAAATTTTGACCAAAACCAAATTCCATAAGTTCTAATATGATATAGTTTTGAGGAAAATGACGGGTATAAATAATCGTTATTATCGGGTATCGCTTATAGTAAGTGGAATTGATTTTACCAAAAGATATGTAAGCGAAAATTCAGCCAAATGTCACACCACTGGCTAAGGAGATGTACAGACGTTAATATTTGAATTTTTAAATATTAATCGCCAACTAAATTTACACCTTTGATTCACACAACTGAAATGATGAATACTTGGAATGAACCAAATGATTTAATTGATTTGTAAAGGTTGAAAATTAATTAATATGTTAAATTTTGATTAATTTGTATGAATTTGGTTCAAATAGAATAAATACTAAAAAGAGCTTTAAATAAATAAAATTAATTAATATTTGTGTAATATTAATTGTTAAAAAATTTCTTATTTAATTTGTTTGCTCACGGTTAGTATTTATGAATCTACATACATAAAATTTATGAATGCACTTATCGTTATATGGTATTGATATATTTAAATTAGATTTAAATATAGTTAATGCTAATTGGATATATAATTTTTTTTGGACCCAAGCCCGTATCTTTTGGCTGGCTATTATGTGGAAGAGTGGAGGTTTTCTTTTGATTTTGAAATGAAAGGCCAATCTTAATTATAAAGAGAGAACCATCATATCTTAATTATATATTTATTTCTTCCTTTAGTAAGATATCGCTCTTTCATTTTCTCCTCTCTATAATAGACATCATAGCTGAATTTTCATGGAGAGAGAGGCTTCGAAATTCTGAAACTTATTCAAACAAAATTAAATGGAAATAGGTGGTTATCTCTTGGTTGTCGCAGATCTGGACATTGATTTATTGGATCTTGGATTCATTATATCATTCAAGGTGTTTCTCTTGATTGCATCTTAAAGGTGATTCTTTATTTCGCTTATATACTACTTAGTTATGTTTACATGCCTTTGATTTTGTACTTCTCCCTTCTATTCATTTATGTCACTTTGGATTATGATTTGAATATCTTACTTCTTCCCTTAAAATCAGCTACATAATCTTATCGTGTTGATATATTTGTAAAATCCATATGTTGTGCTCTTTGTTATATATATGTTATCAATAATATTATATTTTATTCATTACCGTTTTGTATGTTTGTTCATTTTATGTGTTTAGCTTGGAACTAAATCTTGTTATTACGAATTTGTATATAGTTATGTCATCTAATTTTTATTATTGTTTGAATAAAAAAAGATTTTTGAGTAGTCTTTGTTATCCACATATTTTTCAAAGGGAATAAAAATGAAGGTAAGAGAATATGATGTCGAATCAATGCGTATACAGTTGGGCTTCCAAGCTAATATCATAACAAGCATAAGAATGTCAAAGCTGAAGTAATAATGAATCCAAAGGCGACATGGGTTATTACACTTATGAACATAAAGCGATGTCAAATTTATTGACAGATGAAGATATCAAACTTGAAAGCATAAAGCATCTTGCACAGGCAAAGCCACTCCACACCAGAAAATAGTGTCTCATATTGGTGGAATGATGTCGAAAGTATGGATATCGCATGTCGAAGCTTATGATGTTGAAGATTAAGCAAAAAAACATACGACAAAGAATACCGCACCTCAACGCACATTGAAGGAAATATTACATATCAACAATATGTAATGTCACAGAGCATCAATATCATGGTTTTAAATCTCCTATGTCTTGCCCGAGATCTCGCTCGAGATCTCATTTTCACACTTAAACGAGACGAGACATCAAATCTCCTCCATATCTCCCTCGACACTCATCTCGTCCGAGATATTCAAATCTCACCCGATATATGGATCAAAATCTCAATCCGAGATCTCACCCGAAGTTATACATTGTTCCTATTTTCCATAATAATTTTTATTTTCATATTGATTCAAAAGAAACTACTCAATCCAATTATAACTTACCAACTTCTTGAACATATTCTTTATTTTTTATCTTAATGAGTCATAGAGAAAGGTTTCACTTCTTTATTACGTTCAAATAAAAGAATATTATTCAATCATTACCAAATCAATTAAGCTAATCAAGCTACTACTCTTCTAAAAATATTTTTTTCCATGTAAATCAAGTATGTTACCATTTTTATTTCTACTAAAAAAGTTATAATCGTTAAATAAATTTTTGACACATCAATTTTAAACACAATCCGAGATATTCCCGAGATGCATTATAAGACCCGAGATGCATTATAAGACCCGAGATGTCAATCCGAGATGTACACCCGATACATACTCACCTCGTCTGAGATCTCTTCCGATACGAGATAACTTGTGCAAAAATTCTAAGACGAAACGTGACCGAAATCCGATATTTAAAACCTTGATCAATATATAAGGGACAATGTATATCCTTGATATCACATGTCATATATAACTAGCACTATACTTCATCGAGGCAGTGATATCGATGAACAACATATCGTAGGGCACCAATGAGAGAGCGGGATACTATAGAACACCAATGCCGCACCTCATCAACAAAGAAATTGGATATCGCAAAGTACCATTGGAAAGTGGATGGTGCATACCATCAATATCATATTCCATAAATCGAAGGCAGCATGTCATAAGCCAACAATGTGATGAAGGCTTCACATATTATTGATGCCGCATCCCATCGAAGTTGCATATCATCAATAGCAATTGCCAAATGCTAAAAGATTGAAGGTTTTTGTAAGTCATCAATATGATTGAAGATGTCATATATCTTTGATGTTACAACTCATCCATATGGCATATCACCGATAAATGATGTTCCATGAAGTTGATGTCATCACTTATCAACGCCACGTCTTATTGATGCCGCACTTCATCAACTTAGGCAATACGCAAAATGGATATCGTAAACCATTGGAGGGAAGAAAGTGTCGCATGTCACCCATTTGATACGGGATGTCGTAAGTCTCTCCTTTCTGAAGTGATTCTGAAGGTTATTAAGGAAAGTGTAAATGGTGAATGCCTAATATGTTGTCGTAAATCATCAACATCTAAAGAGATATCTTAATTCATGATAAGTAGATTACTTCCTATTTTTAAGTATCATTGTAATGAAACTCTTAATATCCATTGAAGTGATAGTTGCGATATGAAAATACTTATTAAAGTATACAAATTTCTGAAGAATATATATAAGAATATATATAACTTTTGTAGTTATAAAGAATGAAAAAGACGTGAAGTGTAGATTACAAATTTCTTTTAAGTATTGTTGTAATGAAAATCTTGATACATCAAGATGAGTAGATTAATTCCTGCTGTCTAGTAATGTTGTAATTTTTAATATTCATGAAAGATGTATAGTTGCAATGCGCAAAACTAATTTGAAGCAAAAATAATAATAATAATGAAAGCACATGAATTGTGTTTCATAAAAGTAGCATACAAATGCATAAAATGCAAACCATATTTGGAAGAAACAATCTTAGAAAATTTGATTGTATCGAAGGAAACTATTAATAAATTGTATTATTAATGAGATTCATATTTGTAGATCCAGAAGTATCTATAACCAATTTGAGTTATCGAAAGACGAATATGAATTCAGAGGAAAATTTTAAATCAGGGGGAGCATCCATAAGTATTTTATAATGCACTCATTTTTAACTAAGATTTTTCCCACTGGGTTTTTATTAGTAAGGTTTTAACGAGGCATTATCTTGATCCAGAAGTATGAACTCCCCAGTAACATTTGAAAATAAGTTACAATGTACTCTTTTTCCTTATTTAAGATTTTTCCCACTGGGTTTTTCTTACTAAGGTTTTAACGAGGCATTGTCTTGATCTAGAAGAAACAAACGTCTTTTCAAAAAATAACATCTCAAATATGTTATTTAAGTTAAATTATATTTTTATCCTTGACTAAGGTTTTTCCCATTGGGATTTTCTTTGTAAGGTTTTTAATGAAGTATTGTATTGATCCAGAAGTATCAAACTCTATCTGGTGCAGTAAATTATTGAAATATGGCATACTATATTGTACTCTTTTTCCTTCACTAAGATTTTTCCCATAAGGTTTTACTTAGTAAGGTTTTAATGAGGCATTAGTTTGATCCAGAAGTATCAAGCTTCATTTAAAGAAATAAGAAAATAAAATATGTCATTGTACTCTCTTTCCTTCACTAAGATTTTTCCCATTGGGTTTTTTCTTAGTAAGGGTTTAATGATGCATTATTTTGATCTCGAAGTATCAAACTCTTAGAAGGAATATCATTTTTAGTACGATATCTATAATTTCACAAGTTGTACTCTTTTCTTCTTTCAAGGTTTTTCCCATTGGGTTTTTCTTACAGAGGTTTTTAATGAGGCAACAAATAATATCTATATCGACCGAATCGATAAATGCAAGCAAGATAATAATGAGGGGAGCAATCATCATACATGTTTCGAGGTGGAAAATTTCAAGTTATCAGAGCATTCAAGATTTTGAATACGCATATTCAAGGGGGAGTGTTACAATATATGTAAACCATAAAATGAATATGCTTTTATGTTCTTTTGTTTAGTCACACATCATGGAATAGGTTAAATCCTTTGCTCTGAAGCCTTTATATAAAGGTGGCTATGTAATGTAAATGGATATTCTATTCTCAGAATGAATAAAATGTCTCCACTCTTTTCCTCTAATGGCTTCTGCTCTTGTTTATTTATAACATATTCTTATTTGTTTATAACAACGACATATCTATACTTAATTACATACAAATTTTATATACATACATACACACATATATTAGAAACATATACACTCACATTTGTATGATTACCAATGATGTTGCACCATTTATTATTATGGATACGTATATTTCATAAATAATCAACATATAATTCGTAGAAGAATAAACAATGAAATATTAATGGTAATCAAACAAAAAAAGAAATTTATCCAATATCATGTGAAAAACACAATATTAACTACATAACACCAATGATAATACATTCAACTGAACATCTCCACTAACAGACTTATATACAAGAAAAATAATAGAACATGCATGTCTACTGCATATGTACATATATTACTTCAACAGGAAAAAGAAACAAAGCAAACAAGTAAAACTAGAATGCCAATCACTATATACCTTCACCATGTTGATTTTCTTCCAAATTGTGTGGCGCTTGACAAGAAGTACAAGGTTGTGAAAATTCTTGCGTAAATGGATATTGTTGTTGCATTAGATCAAAAAAATGTCATATATTGTTTTGTGGTCCCAAATGCATTTGAAGGCATATGTGAATGATGTGATGGTTGTGCTACATATGATATAGTGGTCCCAAAATGTATTTGAAGACATAGGTGAATGCTGCGACTGCTGTGCTTCAAATGTATTTAAAGGCATATGTGAATGCTGTGATGGTTGTGCTCTAAATGTATTTGAAGGCATAGGTGATTGCTGTGGCGGTTGTGCTCCAAATGGTATACAAATATAACATGTTACATGAACGAGATTAAAAAAAAACTGTATAATATATCAAATTCAGGAAATTTACATTTATAGAGCTGAGACGTTCAATTGCCATTTCGATAATTTAAAACTCAAAATCTTGTAAAACTCAAAACATGTAAGTTGAAGATGGTAATCTTATCTTGACTTCAAAAAAAGAATCACCTAATTCCGATTTATGCGTCAAAAATATGGCAGTTTTATTTTTAGGTAAAATATCAAACTCAGAAAATTGATATTCACAGGGCTGAGACATTCATTTGCCATTTCGACAATCTAAAACTAAAAATCTTGTAAAAATCAAAACTTGAAAGTTAAAGACGATAACTTTACCTTGAATTCAGAAAAAGAATCACCTAATTTCGATTTATGGATCAAAAGATATGCCCATTTTATTTTCAGGTAAAAATATCAAACTCCTAAGATCATCTTATGGACAAGGAAGGACTACATGTGAAATAAGATAATAACTAATAGCTATGCTAGGTGCAAGTTAGATATACATTCTTCAAGAATCATGTCGCCTGAAAATATTTGAGTATACTTTAATTTTCGCAACCTAGCATCATAAATTTTAAGAATTCTTTTACTTATTTATTTGAATACTTGCGCCTAACATTCTTAAAGA
Organism: Allium cepa; assembly: GCA_030765085.1. Classification (NCBI taxonomy): domain Eukaryota; kingdom Viridiplantae; phylum Streptophyta; class Magnoliopsida; order Asparagales; family Amaryllidaceae; genus Allium; species Allium cepa. The sequence goes on from CM060937.1 coordinate 908,128,849, forward strand.
ATACACCTCAACTACATAACTTATTCAAATATGATAGGTGTAGGTGTCACACCATTAATTGAAATTGAGAATAAATTCCAATTCATGGCTTAATAGTTAGATAGTCAAATATATCATTATTCAATATATGCTAGCTGCTAGGTGCTAGCATATTTCAAATATTCAAATATGCTAGGTGCTAGGTGCACATATTTGATGCTAGCTGCTAGGTGCTAGTCCTTTTACTTAATTTCAATTAATAATGCTAGGTGCTAGGTGCAAGTCAGACGTATATCTTTTTTAAAATCCTATTACTTCAATTAATGCTAGGTAGTTTGATGACTGAAAATTGCTCTAATATAATCGAAGGCAAATATTATTTGCAGATTAAAATATATTTCTGATCATGCACTAAAAGCCGAACCTCAAATATGTTTGAAAGAAGATCCATTGTGGAATTGAATCCATCTAAGAGGGAGAGCATATCATAAACCGGGTTTAAACAACATATGCTTATACGACTGGATAATGTAAACGAGGTAATAGAACCTCAAATTTGGATTATGGATCCACTAACTCTTCTCCATCTTTTCTTAACAAAGTTAAATACGCTTCTATAATTTTGTGTACTTGTTCATTTTGACTGATAAAGCAACAAATATTTTACAATATATGGTAAACCAAAATTATCAAATCAAGTAACCTTATAAAGTCCTAGAGTAGATTTCAACCATATGTCAAATCATAATAGAACATAATTCATTATTTAAGGAAGCATTACACGTATTGTATTATCATTTAAAATTTAGAATAAGTTCTCATTCATGTGTTGTAACAGTTGTTCATAGTTTTATGTAAATATGATAGTACAAAACAAAAATTCGAAGCTGCAAGTTTAGCATATATTATGTCATTACTTGAAACTGAGAATAATTTCCAATTCATGACCTAATAGTCGTGTAATTATAGGTGCCCAAATATAACATTAAACTACAAGTTTAAGATTCAAAGCTTAAAAAGGTTAATTTTTCAACAAATGAACGTCATCTTTATGGTAAATGGAAATTAATCAATCTTTTTACTATGATTGATAAGACTTTGCAAATTTAAAGAAATAGTGAGTGCCTAACTTTCAGTTAACAAGTAGCGCTAAATAAATCAACTGACAAAAACAGAATAAGAGAAATTAACTCAACTTATTATAGTTTGTTGAAAATTGAGTTAGGCTGTAATGTTTGATGTTAAAGATGTAAAATATAAGTGGTAGTACGCAATTAAGATTCCAAATCAAAAAATTGAAAATGAATGACCATATTTGTTTGTCCTAAAAAAACTGAAGAGAGGATCAATTAATGGGAAGATAAAATCCAAACTTAAAAAATTATAATTAGAATTGATTATGTGAATGAATTTTTTTTGTAAAATATAAATTATTAATTAGGTGGTGGCCACCTTCTCTTTCATGACTTCTACATTACTTTGAATTTTATTTAATAAACATTGATATTCCAGCAGAATGTTCAATTTGCTTTGTATAGAAAACTCTAATTGAGTATATGAAAAAATGATAACTACTACTGTAATTAAGTATATTCCTAGCACGATTCTGCAGTTATTTGGAAAATTTTAAAGTTTATACTTGCTTATAATTTATTTGACTTTGAACTAAATTTCTTTTTTGAAACTTACATAATTTATGATTTAAAACTTAATGGTCATTAATAGTTGTATTCTATTATAATAGCACCGAATATAAATTTAGACTACATGTTTTGCATTTAAAGCATGTATGGTTTAATTTAGAGATAAATGAATTAATATCATCATTATGTTAAAATTTAAGTTGATGGATATAAAAAAAACTAACATGAGATACTACAAGTTTGGTGGACAGAAGTGAACTTTTAAAATTCAATTAACGAGTGTCGAAAAATAATCAAATGACAAATAAAAAATGAGAGCGGTTACCTTTTATACCATAAAAAGGTTAGTAAATTTTTAAATTTCAACTATGGAATGTTGGAAAATAATCAAAAGACAAGAATAAAATGAGCAGTTACAGTTATTACTGCGAATAGGTTAGTCCTATACTTCTTTAGTTTTGGGGGTTAAGTAGGATAGATTATTTTATTCTTTGAATAATATACATACACATACATACATATATGTATATGATCTAAATAGTTGGCGAATTAGACCATAATAATGAATAATCTTTATAAAAAGGGATGTGTTAAAGGAATGCCCACAATTGCTTAGGGGAAGCAAATTTTAGCTAAAACAATATGTACTATAAGGAAGGTAAACTATACAAAGGTTTCTCCTTAGTAAGTCATTATTTCCCAAAACCATCCCTCCATTATTAATTTATCTTCAAATTATAGCATTTCCCTGTCAAAATTTTCTCCCATGTGCAATAAAGAAATGAACTATATAAGAGTTTATTTGTTTGTTTTGAAATCAAATATAGAAAGGTTGGAAGTGAAAATTTTATCACCTATCATATGAGGAAATATACCACTAAATCCAGTAAAACCCATTTGCTGTGATTGTGTATCTGCGGTGATTCATGTAAAGACACTGGACTGAGTAGGAGTAGAATGTGGTGCTAGTACAGTAGGTTGCAAAGACACGGTAACATGCGAAGGATTAGTGCACTGTGTGTGTACAGTGGACTGCATCAGCGTAGTTGATTGCCTGAACTTTTCAAGTACCCTATTTTGACATAATACATGCATCAACGATTATATACACATTTAGTGTTTAGTGATTTATAGTTCTCACCATTGACCATGTTCTTCCAATGAAAACTGGGTATGCATTTGCTGGGTAGATGGAGGTTGAGTCGGAGTAGATCTTTGACGAGATTCGGCTGAAAAAGATTGAGAACCACCATGTAAACTACTAACATCCACACGAGATGCTCCATATATCTTTCCTTTCATAAGTCCATCTGATGAATCTACCTAATATTTTGGATTAAAGTTATCCATTGCTTCTTCTGACTCAGGCTTTTTTTGAGATAGTTCTCTTGTTAGAAAAATATATTGTATTAGTTTACTGAAACTACATTATTTCAACTACAAAATGATTACCATGGTCTTTGCAGATTTATTATCCACATATGCACTACCTTTTGATATTTTTTGGTATTTTTCAAACTGTTCGGTGGATCTCTAGAAACATGCTAATATTGAAATGTCTCATGAAACGTCGATTCCTTTCCATTTATAGTTTTTTGCATTCATTTACATGAATATGTGATAGATGTTATCATGGATGATATTGCAAGTAATGGTGAAATGAATACGTTAGATCGTATTATGTTTACTTAAATTATTGATTGCATAATAATAAGGTAGTCTATAGATGTGTACAATTTAACTAGCATAATTAGTCCTTTATAAATGAATATTGTTAAAACAAAATTGATTTACAATTTGTTCATTATGTGAGGCAATTGAAACGAAGCTTGCAAAATGACGAGTGCAAGTCAATAAGAAAGATAACAATGACGAAAAAGCTTATTTTGAGACTTTAAATAAATTAATGAGCAATGATAATAGTAGAAGCTTATTTAAATAATTCATATTAAGTCAATGAGCAAATAATATAGGAATGATAAAAGGGGCTTATTTTAATGAACTTAAGATTTACATATAAAGTTAAATAAGAACGATAACGAATGTGGCTTATACCAACAGCATTCCCTATTACGTAAATGGTAAGCTCACAATAGTTCAAGGTGAGACGAGGGCAAGAATATGCTAATTAGGGTAAATAAGTAGCCAACATACTAAGAAAAGACTACATGCAAATTAAAAGGTTATGCTTAGGGTCTAATAAAAGAATTGAGATGCGTTTGGAGCAACCCAAAGGATGAAACGCCTAGCAAAGCAGTCCATCATGGATTTCAGAAATGGAGAAGCATGTTCAACTTAGTATTTTTGGGCTTCAAAGAAGCAACGGGACGTGAGGATACTCTAGGATGGCCCTCTGGGTAGGCCTAATGAAGCTACACCCCCGGAGGCAGGTCTATAGGTGTTTGGTGTGCCTTGACTGCATTTGCATTGTAGGCCTAAGAAAGTGAACCTTCGTAGGCAGTCAGAAGGGCATGGTGTTCGGAGTAGGGTATTTGTATGTCCAGTACTTGCAAGTAAGCATGCGGATATCGGCCAACATCAAGACCAAGAGCGATTTCAGGAATAACTAGAGTTAAACCAATAGGCCAATGATTCTTTCACTATCGAGACATTAGATGGTGGGGCACCACCAATTGGATGTTAGATTGTTTGTAGTAGGTCACGACCATTTAAATCATTAAAAGTCTTTCAATTTGTTGAGGGGTGACTGCATGAGGCCATAGCCATAATGAGAAAAGAGACAGACCAACTATAATATCTATTTTGTAGGTCTAATGAAGATGTCCTTTACAGATATAGAAAATCCTTGACTAAGTTCCGTACAAGGTAGACCTTATTGGCGGGATTTAGAGAGTAGATGGAACGATTACGTATAGTCCTCAATGTATGCACTGGATGGTACGTTGCGGATGTATGAGAATTAGTATAGACTAGTGCAGACGCAGTTTTACGTTTTCATAGTAGACGGCGGAACATCTGTATTTTAGACCTCACAAAGCTGTCTTTTGCAGATGTAGCCATAGAATGCTATAGAAGTAAGATGATGGAGTTCTTTGGGAGGAGGATACGGAAGGTACTATGGGTAGTACCTAAGACCTATATGATCACTGGACATATAGCAATATATATGTACATATTAGTTATTAGGTTTTAATTTACTATGGAGTAAATGGGCACGGTTCATGAAAGGAGGCAAGAGTATTGTAACCTAATGAACCTAATATAAGAGTAAATGGAAATAAAACGATATATGCAAAAATAAGCCTAGACGTGTATAATTTATTCAGTCACTAGAAATTTTGTTCTGACCCCCTCCTCATAACATCCTACAGGTTGGGTAGATGGCAGAGACTTCTCAGCTTTATGACACTTGCTTAGAAAGTGTTATTATTTAGGTGAGTATTTACTTACTATTATATTTTAGCCAATTTCGCTATGAGATAATTGAGCTCTGATATATTTATCTTTGCTTATTTGTAGGATACCAGATACCCACCTCGGGATTCAATGGGCTTAGGTTTTAGCATTTTTGCGAAAATCCAAACCACTGGAATTCGGGTTGTTACAACATACATGTAGAAAAAAGAACCAAATTTGCTATAAAATTAACATTTTATACCCCTGCGGAGGTGCCGAAACTTAACACATTGTACATGACTAATTTCAGTAAATACCACTAATTTTTTGCTGAAGACTATAAAATTAACAACTACTAACTTATGAAATTATTTATTTAATCTATATTGGTAAAAACTTAAATGTTCATGCTTCACCCATATTCCAACTTTGAGCCAAAAACACTTAATTATTTATCTATGTGCTATGTTGTGTGTAGACACAAACACACTTAATTAATTGGTAAACACTTAAATGTTCATGCCACAGTTCTCATTCCTGCTATATATATATAGTTAGTAGGAATCAGAACTGTAGCATTTGGATTGGCCATGCGAATTTGTAGTCATTTAACACACTTTTTATATTTTAGTTCAACTGGTATTTTACTGAAGTATTAATGGGTAAGCTGGCCAGACCTAGTGTTAATCTAAAACTGTAGGATCAAGAGGCGATCGAGATGAAATCAGAAAAGGAAGAAAAACACATTCATACGTAGAGCAAATGAATGCATAAGCAACACCTGATACATTTATGTATTTTTTCTCTGTATTTAAATATTATTCAAATAAGAAGCGCTGCATGTTATGTATATTCACGGAAGTGGCACCTGGTAGGTACTGGTTTCTAGTTGTTTCTTATATTAAATGCTTGTTTACATGAATTAATTTGACCAATATAGAACTGGATTACACACGTACTGATAATATAAAAATCCCATCAAAGAAAAAATAAGGATAAATAATGGGCAAGGCAGCCTTCTGTCCATACTGGACATTCCGTATGTACTAATAAATTGTTGGCTTTATTCATGAAACACAGGACATGTTAATAATTTATTAATGACATTGATTATTTTCGTTGTTATACATGTTTAGTCAGTGCATGATTCGAGTGTAGATATCGATATATGTAGTTTTGTATTTCATGTTATATTACTTTTAAGTCTCCAGATTACAACATGCTATCAATCTCCATAACAATTGAATAGAATACAATCTCCAACTTTGAACATTTAGCAAAATATACTATATAAATAGCAATTCATTTGCAAATCTAAAATTCACAAACTTCATAGAATAGATATCATATCATATATTTTAGTAATTAACAAACAAATTATAAAGGTAAAAAAGAATGACCATATGTAGTTTTCAGCTGTCAATGGCTTTAGGTGTGTTGATTGTACTTTAGTGATGAGCTATGTAGCATTACTGTCCTGTCATATTAGTGGATACTTGAGAGGTAAAAGTAAAGAGAGTTGTGTAGAGTGTAAATAATTCATTAAGACTTAGCATCATAGGATCAAAAGTAAAAAATGCAACAAGTCAATAATACCAACAACTTCCATAAATTTACAGTGAAAACCGAAGCATTAATCTAATGTAGGTTCCATGGACTTTATTTAATAAATTAATATTTGCTACTTAATTAAAATGCATTAATCTTCATCATCATCCGACTCACTAACATAAATACCATTTGTTCGCAATGCACATTCCAACTCTTCGCCATTGACCTCATCAAAATACTCTACCATAACCGCTTGATCGAGACTATTGTTTATAGTAACAATAGAGGGTTGATATATCTCATCTCTTTGATCTACATATGTACCATCCCTCATTTTGTTAGGGATTACCACATCTACTGCATACCTACTCCTAGCTCCAGTTTTAATAGTTGTTACCCATTCATTTGAACAACTTCCAGGTTTACACGATAAATACATTTGTTGGCATTGTTTGGCAAACACAAAGACGTCATCGGTTTGCAGTCTAGAATTTTTGTTCAGTTCTATCGGTCCATTTGGGGGTTGCACTTTCATTCTGTTTCTACTTAATATGTCGAACCATTCACGGTTAAATATAAATATCTTATTTTTTTGGCCAAGATATCTAACCTTGATAACTTCCTTTAACAACCATAATAATCATTTTCCAAATCAACGTAGTTACTCCCTTTCATACACACACCACTATTCATTATTGCCTTGTTTTTGCCATAGCTAACCTATGAAATTTAAAACCATTAACATAATAACCATCGTAGCAATATACTACATAGTCTGATTTTTGTGCATGCAAATATAATTGATCTCCAACACTATTTGATTGAAATGAAATTTACAAAACAGTATGAGCTTATTAATAATAGTATTCATCTTATTTTTATTAACAAGTACATTATAATTTTAAACGGTCCTTTAACCAATCGGCAAATATTGACTCAAGCTTTGTAACGATAAAGTTTTCATTTTCATGGGGTGGTTACTTTTTAGTTCATTTCTACATTGACTCTAAGAAAAAAAGAGTTAAATTAAATGACATATGCTTTAACTACATATTTATAAATTATAAAACACATATTTCACATAGTCTTCCACTTCGGTACAGTTGAAAAGCACATATTTATATATGGCATGATGTTGAAGTTGAGTGAGTTTCCTTACAACGAACGCATTACATAAGACTTTGCTTGGATGACAAAATATGGATAACCTTCCATCGGGCATAACTTCTCCACCATCATCATTTCTTGGAGGTTGGTTCCAAATTGTTTCAATGTTTGGACCAAAATAACATGACGAGGAGTTTGAAATCTCTTCAATGACATAAGCTTCCGCAATGGATTCCTTAATGTGTGCTTTATTACCTACTTTTCCTTTTAAATAAAATAGATATCTGCACCAAATTAAAGTTATTGTTTGAGCATTGATTGATAAAAAATATCAAGAAAGCTTTAAACATTATTACAATAATAACGTACCGTTCAAATGGATACGTCCAATGATATTTAACTGGACCACCAACCTTAGCCTCATATGGCAGGTGAACTACTAAATGTTCCATAGAATCAAAAAATCCAGGAGGAAACATTTTCTCAAGTTTACAAATTATCTCGGTGATATTCTTTGTAGAAGAATCATTTTATGAGTATTTATATTCTTTGCACAAAGTTCATGAAAATAAATTGCTCAGCTCTACCAATGTGTCCCTGATACTTTTTGGTACAAACGAATTAAAAGCCGTAGGAAGAAGTCTTTGCATAAACACGTGATAGTCATGGCTCTTGAACCCACTTATTCTTGTTTCTGACCCGTTAACACATCTTTTGATGTTAGAAGCGTACCTATCAGGAAATTATATACAGTTAACCCACTTGCAAACTTCTTTCTGGTTGTTTTTTGTAAGACAGTAAGGAGCTATTAGTTTGTAGTGACTACTATTAGGATGGCGAACCAAGCTTATCCATCGTGTTTTGCTACAATACTTTCCAAGATCAAATCTAGCTTTAAATTATCTTTTGTTTATCCATGTCCATTAATGTCTCAAATATGTTATCAAATTTTTTTTCTCTACATGCAGTACATTAATAGTATGACCAATCAAATTGTTCTCCCAATAGGTAAGATCCCAGAAAATACTTCTACCAATGTAGTTGTGTGCTTCACCAAAGCTTGGTATTTTTTTGTTTTTGAATTTAAACCCAGATACAATATAAAGCAACCGTGACACAATATTTTTCAACTCATTAACGGAATGTTGAATAGGAGCACTGTCTAATTCAGTTTTATTCTTCTTGAAATTGTCCTTTTGTTTCCTAAATGGATGATCTAATGGTAGAAAACATCGATGGCAACAAATCAAGAAGGCTTTCAACCATATTCAAGAGTAAAGGACTTTGTTTGCTCCATACAGTAAGGACATGAACATCTACCATGTGTACTCCAACGAGACAACATTTTGTATGCTGGAAAGTCACTGATTGTCCACATCAGCGATGCCCTTAAAATAAAATTTTCTTTTTTATTCACGTCATAGGCTATTACGCCATGCCATAAATCCATAACTCGTCAATCAAACGTGTAAGAAAACATCAAAAAAAAATCCCAGACTTTTGGGACCTGGGATAACCATGCTTAAGAACAAGAAAGGTTTTTCCATACATTTCCATGGTGGTAAATTATAAACTGCCAAAATCATAAGCCAACATGAATAAGTAGTGGATCTAGTTCCAAATGGACCAAAACCCTCTGTACAAAGTCTAAGTCTAACATTTCATGGAGAATTAGCAAAGTCAGGATAATAGTTGTCGAAATGCTTCCATGCATCACCATCAATTGGGTGCACCATTCTATCACTTGTAGAACAATTGAAATAATGCCATTGCATGTCTTTAGCATGCATTGAAGACATTAATAGTCTTTTAAGTCGTAGTATGATTGGAAAATAATGTAGTTGTACTTCCAATGTTTTTTCTATGACAATCAGAATTATCGGACTTATATCTGGGTTCTTTACAAATATCACAAACCATCTATTCTACATTCTCTTTATAATACAACATGCAAAACTTATGACAAGCGTCAATCTTTTGATAACCAAGTCCTAAAGGTTTTAACAAATTTTTTGCCTTATAAAAATTATTAACTAGCTTATTATCTTCTGGCAATTTTTTTTTGATCATAGAACTTGCATGGTTAAAACCTACATGTGTCAATCTCGTTTGGGACTTCAAAACCACCATATTCATGCATGTCGATAACACTGTTTTAGTTTTGCATCCCTCGTATAAAGGCTTATCAATAGCTTTTAACATATCTAAGAATATTTTAGCTTTAGAATTAGGCATTTCATCATTTTCATTATCAAAATTTTCATTTGCATGTTTATAATTTTCACCAGTTGCATCTATAATCATTTCTCTAAAAGGATCTACATCATTCACGTTACTATTTTATGTTGGAGGCATCAAACTTTCTTCAATATCCATCTCCCCATGGCATACCGAATGTAAATAAAGTGGTGTAAATCCTTTCGTTAGCAAATGTTCTATGACAACATCTTTGTTCTGATATGTTGTATTATCGCATTTCACACAAGGACATCTAGCAACATTAACAACACTTTCTGATACGACTTAGGAAAATGCAAAATTAATAAATCTTCTAACACCGTTAATGAATTCTCGAGTTAGAAAACCACTTTCAATAGTCCTATGATACATCCATGATCGATCATCCATTTATTAATTAACCCTATAATACATGAAATTTTGAACATAAAAAATGCAAGTCGAGGGAAAAAGAAAAAATTATATCGAATTATAAAACAAAGTAACACGCAAAACTATAAACAACAAAGGTAACTAAATATATCAATACTAAAACAACATTTCAACGTTTAAGCGACTCTCTGGTCATTTTATTAATGATATAATGTGAATACATATGTTTAATATTTAAGAAATAATCATACAGGTAGTTTAGTGCAGACGTTGGACAATGGAAATGCAAATATATTATCCACTCTTATATTAAAACAATTTGAAACCTAAAATTTCTCATATTTTATATATGTAAATCAAAATTTTTTTTAAGACAGTTTTGGTAGGTAGAAAATATTATGTTTTTTATGTTAACTAGTAGTACTCATTTTCATATTTTGTATAATATTATCTACAAGTTAATGTTCTTTCTGATTTTTATCTTTTAATTTTCATAAAAGTTTTTTGTATATATTTTTGTTGTGTTTATGTTTCACAACCATTATCAAAATTAAGAGAAAATAGTTTACATTGATTACCTTCAAGTTTCGTGCAAGTGTTTTTTTCCTCTCTTTTTTATGGCTTTTACTTTTCTTTCCTTTTTTTCTTTTTTTCTTTTTGAGAACCAATGCTGAGAATCTTATTTGGATGACATCAAACTTTTTTTTGGGTATTATTTAGTATATTAAATTTATTATTCTACATGAATAAATGGCCTATTTAATTACAAAATAATTTTGATTTAAATAACTCTGTTTAGAAACCAGTATAATCGAACAAGCCTTTTTTATGTAAGCTTTGGTGGTAGAAGCTAACTTATATATCAATTTTCCAATTTGCCAATTGTCAATAACGAGGTAAAGGACTTGTACTGGATATACCTTTCGTTTGATGCAATGGAGTAGATAACAAACTTAAATAAGGGGAAAATAATATATTTTAGGAGTATTTTTTTACAGTATGTGATGTTGATGAAGCATGACTGGTTGTAGATGTAAATGGTAAAATGTTATAGAATATTAAAAGGTGTAATATACATACAATCAACCTAGTTCCATTGTGGCTTGATTCATCCCACTACCAAAGAGAAAATTCTTCGATAATCTCAATGATTGCAAACGAACATTGCCTATTGGCAACAATCAAATTCATTAAGTGAAGGGAGAAAACTCGGTTCAGGAACCTAGGTTGAGATAGAAATGCATTGGATTGAAATAAGCAAAATCTAAGGTAACAATCAAAGGCAAAAAAATTACCTAAACAATGGCCTTGGTGACTTTCTTAACCAAAATTTCAAAAAGGAAACATCATGCAGCTAATCAATTTTAGCTCCTTCTATATAAGAAAATTAATCATTGTATAAAAAAGCTCTTCAAACAACAAATAAAGGTAGAAGTTATGAGAATTAATTACCTATAAACTCTTAATTTGCAGACAAGAGAAACATAAATCTGAATTTGATGCGAGTGTGAATCGTACGAGCATGCAAGCGGATGTAGTGTAAAAAGTTTTAGCGGGAGACGAAAAGTTCTATGCGTGAGATATTTGCATGAGATACTTGTGTGAGATATGTACTTTGATGAGATGCGCTATAAGTAGAAAGTGGGAGGGGAAGTGGTCATTTAAACGTTAACGTAACTTAATGTTTAATATATATAACTTAATGTTTAATATATATTTTTATTAAGTTTCATTATTTACATTTATAACTCTTATTAGTTTTAAATACCATTTAAATAGTTATTGTTCAAATGAAATCTGAACTTCTAATCAATTTTTGATTAATTGCTAAGAATAAATTTTTAATTTTTAGAAACAATAATCATATGAAAAGTAACCTAGTTTTGAAGGGAATATTATTATAATATTGGCAAATTCTACCCATCCACCATTAATTGTTATACATATACCGAAAATTTTACTAAAATTAGATACATCATTTTTTACTTAATATTATATCCGATGTCACAATTGATACGTCATCTACAACTTATGATTTTCCTCAAGTACATGAAAATTAAGAATTATTATAATCGAGGACATAATTGACCTGACATATCTACGAAGAAGAACGTTTAAGATCTTTTCATCATCAATATTAATTTCATACTAATTCTAGTTAGTACATTGTTAGCTGCCACTGAATAGATCAAATCAATTATGTAAAAGATTGCTTACACAAAAACTGTAATATATGTTGAGATCCATATGAGGATACTATAGAACAATAATTCATTATGCGCAGTTTCGATCACGATTTGAAATTACATATAATTACTGTTGTAGTGTTGTATAGATATATCGCTCCAAGGCACGATTGAATAGCTTTCTTTCAAGAATGTTTTCGTCTTTCTTAGATCACAGGGGCTTTCAGAAAGCATTCTGTCAGGATACAATGGAGCATGTTTTGCACAAGTTGTGATTACTTGCACAAATCAGAAGAACATTTGAATTTGATCAGATGATGCTAATAGAGTTATGATTTAGAAAACAGAAAAGTGATTTTCGAAAACAAAGGCTGCCATGTATATATAGAGGAAGCCGTCAGCGAAGGTGTTGCCCCCGCACCCCCACCTAGGGGGATTGCCTTCCCCTTGGACCCCCCTTCGTAGTGGCAATCAATTTAAACAATTATATGAAAAACTTCCAATAATTACTTAATCATGTAATTTGAAATTTGAAATTATAATATAATTACAATTAATTCTCTAGAAGAATTAATATGTAACAGGATTTATAATTAATCAAAATCCAAAACAAAGAAAATGAATTATAATTGATTCTCTAATATGTCCAATTATAGTCAAATATATGTGCGTGGTTCACATATAATTATTTTGATTAGATATTAAATATTTTGAGATGTTCTTATCTCTGGCTTGGTATAAACTGGTAGATTAATCAAACAAGTTGGGTAAGATCAAAATGGGTTAGGTTGATTTTGTCCAACTCATTTATAACCTTTTCCTTTTGAAACATTTAATACGGAGGTCAGTCGGACCTAACCTATTTTATAATTGGGTTACCCATTTATCACATTTATGTATTTTGTTAACCCGCCTTTAAGCAAGGAAGTTTACAGGCGGATTCAACCCAATAGACTTCACGGTTTTCGAGGCTAAAATATTATGGAGTTGCTTTAAATGGATGGGTGGATAATTTATTACGGATACGAAGCCAGGGTTAAGCATAGTCGAAAGATAAACGACGCAGAATTGGCATCACTTGGGGTCAGCATTGTTACTTCGAGTCGACATAAATTTGCTTCGGATTCTACTTTGGGTCGGCATAAGGTTTGATTTGGGTTCTACTTTAGGTCGGCATGGGGTTGCTCAGGATCGACATTGTTACTTTGGGTCGGCATAGAGTTGCTTCGGGTTTTACTTCGGGTCGGCATAGGGTTTGTTTTGGGTTCCACTTTGGGTGGGCATGGTGTTGCTCCGTGTCGACATTGTTATTTCCGGTCGGCATAGAGTTTCTTCGAGTTCTACTTTGAGTCGGCATAGGGTTCGCTTTGGGTTCTACTTCGGGTCGGCATGGTGTTGCTCCGGTCGGTATTATTACTCTGGGTTGGCCTAGAGTTGCTTCGGGTTCTTCTTCGGGTCGACATAAGATTCGTTTTGGGTTCTACTTTGGGTCGGCATAGGGTTCGCTTCAGATTCTACTTCGAGTCGGCATGGTGTTACTCTAGGTCGGCATTGTTACTCCGAGTCGGCAAAGAGTTGCTCCAGGTTCTATTTCGGGTCAGCATAGGATTTGCTTTGGGTTCTACTTCAAGTCATCATGGTGTTGCTCCGGGTCGGCATAGAATGGACGAGTTGGGCTCGACGATCGTCATGGTGGGCCCATGTAGGTGAGAAGGCCTTATAGTCGAGATTTCACCTATAAATACAGTAGGCCTAGCTTCGAAAAAATGATTTCGATCGGCTTCTCTTCATCTTCTTCCTAGAGGCTACTCCGCCATTTTTATTCTGCATTTCTGGATTGTTACTATAATAATATTTCAGTATAGTAAAAAGGATTGGTTTGGAGTGGACGTAGGCCGGATTTGGCTGAACCACTATAAATCTTGTCTTTCTTTTTCTTGCTTTCATTTTAATTTTGGTTATTCTTCATATTATATTCTCTACATATTTTTTTCTGTGATATGTGACTGGATATTGGTTCTTTCACTTAAATTTGGGTGTTGGTGGCCAATTCATCCGCCAACATATTTAAATTTGATTTGATTGGTAAAAGAAGATCCAAAAAAATTCTAGTTCAAATTTTTATGCTTTGAATTTCAATAATATTCAAATTTTAAATTTTAAAATTTTAATTTTAATTCTCATCAAAATTGAAATATGAGAATTTAGTTTGTTATTTTCTAAGTACAACTGTTAGTCGTCATAGAGACCTACAGTGGGCGTTCACAAGACAGAGTATCCGAATGTTCCAAATTATCGTTAATTTGGGTAAGAGTTCATCGGTCCAGGTCTTGCCTGATTTCGAGTTAGGATGAAGAAGTTATGGTAATTTGAAAAAAAATAGTGGCTTCTGCCTAGTCGGAGTTCAATTATAGGATGTAGTATGTTATTTGCTAACTCTTTGTTGGCGTACAGTTGCTTTGGGTTCTACTTCGAGTCGGCATAGGGTTCGCTTCAGATTCTACTTCGGGTTGGCCTGGTGTTGGTCCGGGTCGGCAATGTTACTTTGGCTCGGCATATAGTTGCTTCCGGTTCTACTTTGGGTCGGCATAGGGTTTGCTTCGGGTTCTATTTTTGGTCGGCATGTTGTTGCTTCACTTCGGCATGGTGTTACTCTAGGTTGACATAAGATGGATGAGTTGGGCTCGACGATCGTTATGGTGGACCCATGTAGGTGAGAAGACCCTCTAGCCGAGATTTCACCTATAAATACAATAGGCCTACTGCGAAAAGGATCTCATTCGGCTTCTCTTTATCTTCTACCTAGAGGCTACTCTGCCTTTTTTTTGGAATTCTGGATTGTAACTGTAATCGAATTTTAGTATAATAAAAAGGATTGTTCTGGAGTGGACGTATGCCGGAGTTGGCTGAAACCATAATAAATCTTGTCTCTCTTTTACTTGCTTTCAATTTAAATTTGGTTATTCTTCATATTATATTCTCTACATATATTCAATCTATGATATGTGACTGGATATTGGTGCTTTTACTTATAATTGGGTGTTGGTGGCCAATTCATTCGTTAATGTATTTAAATTTGATTTGATTCATAAAAGACGACACAAAATGATTCTAATTCAAATTTTTATGCTTTGAATTTCATTAATAATAAAAATTTAAAATTTTAAAAATTTAAAATTTTAATTCTAATTTTCATCAAAATTCAAATATGTGAATTTAGTCTGTTATTTTCTAAGTGCAACCGTTAGTCATCATAGAGAACTACAGTGAGCGTTCATAAGACGAAGTACCCGAATGTTCCATATTGTCGGTAATTTATGTAAGAGTTCATCGGTCCAGATCTTGCCTATCCAGGTCTTGCCTGATTCCAAGTTAGGATGAAGAAGTTATTGTAATTTGAATAAAAAAATAGCGGCTTCTGCCTAGTTGGAGTTTAATTATAGGGATGTAGTATGTTATTTGCTAAGTACAACCGACAGTCATGTTGGAGAACTAAAGCATGTGTTCAAACGAAATATCCAAGTGTTCCACATAGTGCGTTATTTAAGCGGGAGTACAATGGTCAAAATATCACCTAATTCCATGTTAGTATGAAGAAGTTACCACAGTATGAACAAAAAAATAGCAACTTCTGCCTAGCGAAGTTCAAATATGGGGATGCAGCTTGTAATTTTCTAAGTACATCCTTTACTCACCATGAAAAACAATAATATGCATTCACAAAATGAAGCATCCGAGTTCCACATTATCCGTAATTTAGGAAGGAATACATTGGCCCAAGTCTCGTCCGATTCCGAGTTAGTATGAAGAAGTTATTACGGTTTGAACAAAAAAATAGCAGTTTCTGCCTTGTTGGAGTTCAAATATGAGGAAGCAGTATGTTATTTGCAAAGAACAATCATCAACCATTTGGGAGAACTAAGCGTGTGTTCAAAAGATGAAGTATCTGAGTGTTCCATTTAATCTGTAATTTAGGTCAGAGTTCATTGCTCGAAGTCTTGCCTAACTCCGAGTTAGTATGAAGAAGTTAGTGCAGTTTGAATAAAAAAAATAGCAAATTACATCTAGTCGAGGTTCAAATATGGGAGGATGCAGCCGGTTATCTATTTAGTACAATAAAATAGCGATTTTTGCCTAGCGGAGTTCAAATATGAGGATGCATCTTGTAATTTTCTAAGTATAATCATTGGTCACTATGAAGACTACAGTGTGCATTTAAATGATGAAGTATCCAAATGTTTCATATTATCCGTAATTTATGGTTAGGGTTAGCGCTTAGAGCTAATTTATAGAGTTACTTAGGGATTACCAACAATTAGATTTCAGTCAGCAATCATCTCAATAGGTCATCCTTTCCTTCGTTCGCAAGCTCTTGATCTCAACCGTTCAAATGACGCGACAAAGGCACATAATCACACAATTAAATAAGGGTCAGGTCGACCGTCCCTGGGATTTGGTCGACCGCCCATGGTCGACCGTTGACCTGGCAAATTCTTATTTAATTCTTCTGATACTCATAAACATATTAACTCGGATCATAATAAGTTATATATGAAAATCGTCCAGAAAATCACAATGGACGCGATGTTGCAAATTTCATAGCCATTTCGGTCCTTTGTGAAAAATTTCTTCTTAGTCCTTGTTTTAATTAATTTACTTTTCTTATTACATTCTTGTTAAAATTTATGTAATTTCCAGGGTGTTACAAGCTTCTTCCTAATCATCCGAGTAAAAATTTCAAAATTTCAAAATTTTTATTTTCAAACTTTATATTTTTTGAATTTTAAGTTATTAATAAATGGATGATTAGGTTACCTATTATAACCCATTTATTTATAATTAATAATTAGGTAAATATGATATGTGCGTGTATGATATTTTTGTTGTTGTTCCTAGCGCTTTCGCCTCAACTTCAATTCCTTTGTTTATGATATGCGATTACTTTTTATTAAACATGTCAAACTGACTCAAAATTAGAAATATTATTAAATGTATCGTACGAAATAATGAGATATCTCTAAATTATTTATTTAGAGGCATCGAAATCGAATCCTATCTACATCATTTAATCAATATTCAAATGTAGAAGTTTGTTAAATTAGTTCCTAGGTTACTGCTTGCACCCAAGGTATAAATGTTTTGAATTGGCTATGAATTAACAAAATATCATTCATCATACATATTATAAGACATAAAAATGAAACCGGAGTTCCATCAGAAACCGAAAATATATATTTGGAAACATTAGTTCTCTATCTATTTTTTTCTTTACGAATATTTCACAAGCACTAGTATGATAGTTTTGGCATATAAAATCACGAGCGTTTTAAGGTTCCTGATATCCATTTTTTAAACATTGATTAATTGTAGCCATAAGGATTCGACTTCATCGCGTCTATGATTTATCGTTTTCATTTATAAGAATGATGTTTCTTTTATTATTTATCATTTTTATTTGAAAATATATATAATCATTTACCTTTTATCTTTAAATTAATTATATTGAAGGACTATCCTAGAAATTTATTACCATGTGCTTAGAAGCATAGAGTCCAATTTCGTAATTGATAATACTACCATTTTTTATGATATAGGGCCTAAAAATGGTTAGCAATATTTGTATAATATAATGTTACGAACTATATGCACACATATAAATTTATGTGTGTATATAGTCTACATAAACATATAAAACCCTTTATTTTGAAACTGATTAGAGACCGAGTTAAAAACTGAATTATAGGCTGAAATTTTGTATTTACTCGGTATCAAATTTTACAGACTGATTAGAAAATGAAAATCTGTCTCTAAATTAAAGTTTTAGAGACTGAATTTTACGGTCTTTAATCGCTTTTTGATTAGAGACCAATGAACTTTACTCTTTACTTTTCAGTCTTTGAATCCATTATTTTTTGTAGTGATATGAAGTTTCTGAATATGTCAGGTTTTGAAAAAGGAAAGTTTCAAATATATATATATTTAGTTCCAATATGGAATAAAGAATCGAATATTAATAGACATGGCATATACAAAAAGTTTTGAATAATATAACTTTATATACATATACATATACATACATATATATATATATATATATATATATGAGTTTAAGTATATCAAAATGTTAGGTTTTGGGTATGTACATTTCTATAACTATATGCAATAATTGTAGACATGTCTGCAATTATACCATATAATTGTAGAAATATCTACTATTATATCCAATAGTTGTAGATTTGGAGAAAAATCGAATATTTTCAAAATTTGCAGAATTGTCTGCAAACATATGGAATAATTGCACCTTTACTACAAATATGATTTTTTTGGTATCAACAATGGATCTCATTTTAAAGATAATAAATTTTTTGATGAAAATGGTTTGCTAATCCGATGTTTCTACAGAAGGTTATACGCATTTGAAATGTTAAAAACATAAAGGTTATTTAGGTCTTTATGCATGTATGAATTTGAAAACATGGACCGGAAACTTACTAAAAAAACGGAGGGATGATTTGTGAATTTTCAAACCTTACCAAGGATGTATGCCAAACACACACTTAAAATAACAGGCCACTGAGATTAGTACACTATTGTACAAACTAAGCTAACGTATAACACATGAGATAGTTGACTCTATAGGCCAATATAATGTAGAGCTAACATATTACAGTAGTAGCCTAAGTGAGAAAGATCCCCAGCATTGTGACACATATCAAATGCACAAATAAATAAATATGAGCTTACATGTATTTATTATTTGCTTGTGTACTAATTTTTTTATTACTTGTCAAACGTGACCATAGTATATTATTGATATTGCACTTTTATACCTACCATTATCGCTTTTAAGTCATAAAACCTAGAATTTTGCAAGTATGTTGTATAAAAGTTTGGAGTGATAATGAATCCACAATTTCCAAGAATAAGCACTTTGAGGCTATTAACCACCAATGGGTCAACTTTACTTATTGAAATTTCTAATTTAATTTGTTTATACTTGAAATTCACCATGTGCTGACACATAATGTAAATTTTTTACAGGTTGAAACAAGGACTAATCTACTATGAGTAGACATTCGGGATGTTTCAGATTTCCTTGTCAAAGCGTAACAGGAATCTCCATTATCAGATGGATTTCTGGATTTATTATTAACAAATGAGATTCTGTTTTTATTTTTATCGGATATATCTAGTGTTCTTGTTATCAAATGATATTTTTGTCATCTTATTATCAGAAGAAATTTAGGTCTTCTTATTATTAGGTGATATTCCAATCTTTATAGTATTAGATGATATTCTGGCCTTCTTATTACTAGATGATTCTAGTCTACATATTATCATATGAGATTATGGTCTTCTTATTATCAGATGGATCTAATCTTTAATTGAGCAGATTTCTAAAAAAGGATAATTTAAATATCGAATATCAAATGATTCTCTATCTCAAGGCTTTGATTTATATAACATAATGGATTTCTTTATGGGTTTCTGAATCATCATCGATCATCCATCACCAGCTAATTTCGAAAAAGATAAGTATTCAAAATCCTTTTGAAAGAAGGAATTTTTAAGGAAAAATATGTTCTTGTTTGTGAATTTTATCAAATCATGAAGTATGACTTTACAGACTTACAAACAAGACATTTCTTTTTGCTAAGCAAAACCTGAAGAGGTACGGTTATACATATCATACAAAGGTTAAGTAATATACACCAACATTTATTTTGACAAGTAGTTTTATTCAAAAGTATTACTAAACAAATCTTGGAAAAAATAGTTCAAAAATAAAAATGATTATTACCAATTACCTATGGATCAGGGAAAACATATATTTTTCCATTTCAAAGGTGATTTATAATACCTTCAAAAGTATGTGGCTGGGCATTGGAAATTTCCTATAAAGGCTTTTGATTTGGAATGTGTTGACAAGAAAGCATTTTCAAAAATTTCATAAATCATTACAAATATATGCATAATTTCTAAATTTTGGAACTATTGAAGCTCATTAGCACCACTAAAACTCTAATTAGACGAGTCTATTCTTGATTGGAGGACTATTAGTTCATGAATCATGGCCACTCGGTCTCTTACTTGAGATTTACCTTTCTTTTACGAGATTGGCTCAAAAACCCTTTTTATTAAAAATGCTAAGAAGGGTCTTCTCTACCAAAGGATTGAAATATCCAAAAGCTTTTCAACTCGTTGACTCGAAACCCAAACCAGCAAAAAGAATTAGAAAGACCGATTTCAAGGGAATATTCCTTGGTTATTGAAATTATTTTTTGAAAAAAAAATCTTTCTTTGGGAAATTTCATATCAAAAAAGTAGTTGTAGTTTTCAAGAGATTTTCTCAAATGTATCAACTAGCTAAAAAGCCATGAGATTATTTTAACAAACAAGTTTTGCAAAGATTTTCTTAGAAATGGTGGGTATGAGTCATGATGAGAAAAACCTCCTCAAACAATATAATAATAATAATTCGCTACCCCATCGAGTATAAACAAAGGGCAACCCTCAGTGTGAGGATTGAAGCTTTTGAGATTTGACGAGGTCAATAAAGAGTCTTTAAGAAAAGGCATACCTTATACCCAACCGGTGTTCACTCTGCATCAAATATTCAATAGCTGCCTAAAGACTGACGTTGGAAGACCGACATAAGAGTTATTAGGAGACTAAATCACTAGTAAGGGGCATAAATCACTAGTAAGGGGCGAAAAGTCAAAAGCCTGTATCACTAATTAAGGGGCCTAAATCTCTAAGTAAGGGATCATCAAAATCCTAGTAATAGGCGAAAATAGATAAATCTTAAATCACTAAAAATGGATGTAAGAGTCCAAAGCCCAAAGGAAATCAAATAAAAGGGACTTAGGAGTCCAAAGCCCAGAGATAATCTTTTAGAGGAGGATCAAATAAAAAATTAGATTAAACTTGATCCAAAATAGAGATCGAGTTAGTCTTCTAGAGGAAGATCAATCAAAATCAAACCAAACTTGATCCAGAAGAGAGATTGAGGCAATCTTGTAGAGGAAGAACAATCAAATTCAAAAGCAAATCAAACTCTATTCTAAAGAAGGATCGAGGTAATCTTCTATGGGAAGATCAATCGAATGCAGAAGCATCTAATTTAATCCTAAAGAATGGATCAAACGTAAAAGTCAAGTAATCTTTTAGAGGAATTTCAATCAAATATTAGCTATTGTGCTCCAAGGCAAAAGTTAGGCAATCTTATAGAGGAAGATCAATCAAATATGAGCTATTGTGCTCCAAAGAAAAAGTCAAAGTAATAATCTAGATAAAAACAGTCGACTTCGAGCTATTTTTCTCCAAGTCAAAACTAAAAGTATAAGTAGAAATGAGCATCTTAAAGATCATACATCTTTTAATAAAAAACATTCCATTAAATGACGAGAATATTCTTTGCTATTCAAATTATCAGTCACCATTAAGATGGGATTTGCAAGAAAATCTCTGGTCTCCTATTTCAAGTAATCTTACTGCCAAATATGATTTCTAATCTTTTATTTTAGATAAATCCATAATATTATTACTCGATAATTTCTTGTGTTTTACTTGAAATGTTGCTAGATAACTTTCAAGTGATATTATTACCAGATGGTATTCTAGTTAAGGGACATTATTGCCAGGTGATTTCCCGGACTTCTATTTTAGTAATTATTATTTCCATATAGTATTCTGATCTTTGATTCAGATCATTGCTATATGGTTTTCTGGTCCTCTATTATTGCCAGAATGGTTTTTTGGTCTTTTGTTATAGCCAGAATGATTTTCAGGTCTTCTATTCAACTTATTGTCGGAATGGTTTTCTAATATTTTATTCAGATTATTATTGCTAAAATGTTTTTTGGTCTTCTATTCGAGTTATTGCCAGAATGATTTCTAATCTTATATTATTGTCAGATGGTTTTCTGGTCTTCTATTCAGATTATTGCCGAATGGTTTTCTAGTCTTCTATTACTGCCAGATAGTTTTGTAGTCTTCCTTTTCAGCACTTATTATTGACAAAATGTTTTTTTGGTGTTCTATTCATGAATTATTATTGCTAGATGATTTTCTGGTGTTCTATTCGGAAATTATTATTGCCAGATGGTTTTCTGTTCTTCTATTCAGAAATTATTACTAAATATATTTTTTGGTCTTCTTTTCATATTATTACTATATGATTTTCTTGTCTTCTCTTATTCAAGAAATTATTATCAATAGGTGATTTTGTGGACATTTCTTTAAGAGATTATCATCATCATATATATATTTTTGGAATTCTAATTGAGAAAATATTACCATCGGATGGATTTCGGATCTTCTTTTCATATTATTGCCAAATGGTTTCAAGTCATCCCTCCTATGGTATTTCCAGATGGTTTTCTGTTTTTTTATTTAATAAATTTTAATTCTTAATAGGCTTTCTAGTTTATTATTCATGAAACCATTATTTCTAGATTGTTTTCTAGTCTTGATTATATGGTATTCTATTCAAGTAAAAATAATACCAAATATATTTTTGGCCTCTTAAAGCAAATCTCTAACTTTTAAAAGTAACATTGGATTACAAATGAAAGATCCTTTATGATCTTGTTAAAATCCTGAAAGAATTGCCCAAAATCAAATTAAAAATTAAAAATGAAAATCATGACTTTCTTTGTGCTTTATAAGAAAACTAGGTTAGAAAGAAAACCTTGCGAAGAATTAAAAAAAATGAGGAAATCCTTGATTTTACACTAAACTGTAAAAAGCTTCTTTTATACAAGGAGATGGAAAATTTTATCCACATATTTTCCAAAGGGAATAAAAATGAAAGCAAGATAATATTACATTAAAACAATAAGTCTACAATTGGGCTTCTAAGATAATATCATAAGTAGCATAAGAATGTCAAAGCCGAAGTGACATTAAATCCAAAGGTGGCATAGGTTATCACACGTATGAATGTAAAGTAATGCTGAACTTATTGACAAATAAAGATATCAAATCTGAAAGTATAAAGCATGCACGGGCAAAAGCATTTCACACCAGAAAATAGCGTCTCGCTTCAATGGAGTGATATCGAAAGTATGGATATCGCATGTCGAAGCTCGTGATGTTGAAGATAAAGCAAAGAATATCGCACCTCAATGCATATTGAAGGAAATATAGCGTATCAGCGTTATGGAATGTCATAGACCATCAACACAAGGCATCATGTCATAAATGTTAGTTCCTGAGATGATGGTTTTGATGAGAACAACCTTAAGAATTGTTATAAAATATAAATACTAATATACTTGTTTAGATATATATATATATATATATATATATGTATATGCAGGTACTGAGAATGTAGCTTGTACAGTATAGAATTCAAGACCGACGAAGTCAAGATTGAAGAAATCAAGACCGAAGACTCGTAAGTATCAAGAGTTCAAGTATCAAGATAAGTAATTGTGTGTAGATTTATGTTAAAATTTCATAATAGCACTAAAATCTTTATTCGAATTTTTATTGTGGAATGAAATCCACCTTCTCGCTTTAATAGTGGGATGGGACCCACGACCTCGTTAGTGGGATGGAACCCACGAACGTCTCTAGTAGAATGGAATCCACAAAATATTCAAAATAATTTATTTTAACTATTTTTCCAAAAATAATCTTTTTAAAAGTCATCTCTATCAATTTAAATATTTTAGCCTTAATTCATAAACTATTCTTGTCATCTTTTAATATTTTGATCTCAAAATCATCTCTTGTTTTTTAAACTATCTATTGATTTTAATATTTAGCTTTAAATCTAAAAGATATATTTTAAAGAAGTCTATACTTAGTTTTTAATATTACTTTTATATTATAGATTATATATTTTAAGATTACTTTCTAAAACTCTTTTATAAGTTTAAACTATATTCAAAATGGTTTACAAAGTTTAGAAATTGTTTTGAAAAGTTTTAGAATAGAAATCATTTTAAAGCAAAATCAATTTTCAAAAATAACATAGGCATGTCGACATCCCTATACCCCCCATGTTGACATGGTAGCCGTAATTTTCAAATTTCAAATTTTCAAAAGAAGTGTCTATTCGTCCTAACTTTTCGCGAATGGACATGACCTACCAGTTGTTTTCACTGAATTTTAAGTTAGTTTTTTCCTTTATTTCTTCACTCCTTCTTCTCCGCTCAAATATTCTCTTATATTTCAAATGCTTTGACAAAATTCTACAGAATTCCCAAGTGAATCAAACTTGATTGTCTCTAGTTTGATTCTCTACCACTCTCTCTCAAAGATCTTAGTGCTATTTAGAGTATAGGATCACTTGTAATCAATGATCGAAAGATCGAAGTGTATCGAGTCTCTCTCTATCTAAGTGTGATTGAAAACGGTGTGATTATGGCTCGTAAATCAACCGAGTGTGATTGTAGCCCATAAATCAATTAGGTGATCTTGCAGCTTGGTTAAATCAAGAGAGTTTGCCCTGGACTCGGAGATAGGAGGGTGTATCTCATGGCCATGAAATCGAGGTTGTAATATCGATATTATATTTGAAAAGAAATTTGCACATGAAATTGTGTGGGACTGGATGTAGGGTAACTCCGAACCAGTATAAAGTTCCGGTGTGTTATTTCCTTTATTTCTTTTATTTACTATTTGCGTCTGTGTCTGGTTCTGTGATTGCCTCTGTTTTTGTGAATTGTGTCTATTTGGGTTTAATTCGAAAAATATTTCAAAAAGATCCATAAAATCATTAAACACTATTCACCCTTCCTCTCTAATGTTAATTCTGCCTTAAGATCCGTAATCTGCATTTCCTACATTTGATATCGGAGCATTGGTTTTTAAAGTTATCATAAACTATCCAAATCATCATTATCTCATAAGTTTGCATATTGTTATTATAGAAAATCAAGTTATCTACCGAATTGTGTGTTGTGTAGGAACAGATGTGTTATATGGCTTTTAAAGAATCAACACTCAATGGACAAATGGTGCAAATCAAGAAAAACAAATGGATATTTGATAGTGGATGTTCAAGATACATGTTGGTAATCCGAAATACTGAATGACATAATTTATAAAGATGGAGGAATTGTAAACTTTGAAAATAATTCAAAAGGATATGTGATTGGCATCGGCAATGTCGGTAACTCCTAAAACCCTACTATTTCTTATGTTCTATTAGGAAGGAATCTAAAACACAACTTACTTAGCATAAGTCAACTATGTGACAAGGGCTACAAAAATAAATTTGAAAAGGATAAGTGTCATATTGAAGATAATAAATCAAACACTATCTTTAAAGGAATGAGGAAGAAAAATATTATATTCTCGGTATGAAAATCATAAATGATAACCTATGTCTTTTGGCTAATACAAGTGACCCTTGGATTTGGCATAAAAGATTTGGGCATTTGAATTTCAAACTCTTATCTAGACTTTCAAAACTTGATTTTGTAAGAGGTCCTTAAAATGAATTTTAAAGCAGATAGTATATGTGATGCTTGTCAATTAGGAAAACTTAGGAAGAGTTCATTCCAATTGAAAGATATGATTTCAACTTCAAAACCTCTTGATTTACTTCATTTTGATCTGTTTGGTCCATCTCAAATTCAGTCAATAAATCACAGTAAATATGATTTTGTAGTTGTAGATGATTATTTTAGATTTACATAGACAATTTTCTTGAAACATAAAAGTGACGTTTTTATTTATTAAAACTTTTGCAAAAATATTCAAAATCAACTTTCTTTAAAAATCAAAACTATTCGTAGTGATCACGATGGAGAATTTGAACATAAAATTTTTGAGAATTTCTGTAATAACAAAGGAATAACTCATAATTTTTCTTTTCCAAGAACTCCACATTAAAACGAAGTGGTAGAGCATACAAATAGGAATATTCCAGAGTGTGCAAGAACTATGCTTTCAGATAGTAAATTACTAAGAAATTTTTGGGCTGAAGCAGTCGCTACAGCTTGTTACATATTGAATAGGATATTAATTAGACCTCTAACCAATAAAACGCCATATGAACTTTTCAATAAGAAACCAAAGATATCTTATTTTGAAATTTTTGGAAGTAAATGCTTTATTCTAAATACAAAGGACAATTCGGATAAATTTGATCCTATATCCAAAAAATGAATTTTTATCGGATATTCTAATAGAAGTAAAGCATACAGAGTTTTCAATTTAAAAACTAACACCATTGAAGAAACAATGCATGTATCTTTTGATGAAAATTTCAAAGATTTTTTTCAAATCAATAATGGAGATGATACTTTAAATAATGAATCAAATGAAACAAATTGTGAAACTGTTCATCTTAATAAAAAGATCGGGATTTTAAAAGATCATACTATAGAAAAAATACTAGGAAATATCAAATCTGCTGTTAGAACTAGAAACCAACTAAACAGGATGTGTAATGTAGCTTTTATATCAACTATTGAATCCAAAAATCCAAAGGAAGCATCATCTGATGATTCATTGATTCTTGCTATGCAAGTAGAACAGAATCAATTCATTAGAAATGATGTATGGAAACTTTTTCCTAGACCCGAGGACAAAACTATAATAAGAACTAAATGAGTTTATAAAAATAAAATGAATGAACAAGGTGAGGTCGTTAGAAAGAAAGCTCGATTAGTTGCGCAAGGTTATTGTCAAGAATAAGGAATGGACTTTGATGAAACTTTTGCACCTGTAGCAAGATTAGAAGCCATTTGAATTCTACTTTCTTTCGCAAACCACAACAATTTTAAATTATTTCAAATGGATGTCAAAAGTTCCTTTTTAGATGGTTTTGTTAAAGAGGATGTTTATGTCGAACAACCTCCACTTTTTGAAGAAAAAAAGTTTCCAAATCATGTTTACAAATTAAGGAAAGCTTTACATGGTCTGAAAGAAGCTCCTAGAGCCGGTTATGACAGACTAAGATCTTACCTATTACAATCAAATTTTGAAATTGGTAGAGTAGATAATACTCTTTTTATTTAAAGAAACAAATACGATATCCAATTAGTATAGATTTATGTAGATGATATCATTTTTGGATCAACAAACAATGAAATGAACAAAGAGTTTTATGAAATAATGACAAAAGAGTTAGAGATGAGTCATATAGGTGAACTTATTTTCTTTTTAGGATTGCAAATAAAACAATTAGGTAGTGGTATTTTCATTAGTCAAGAAAAATATGCTAGGGATCTAGTTAGTAAGTTTTGTATGACCACTACGAGTGGAAAACCCACTCCTATGGCAACCAATGAAGCCTTGGATAAAGAAGACAAGTCAAAAGATGTTGATCAAAAACTATACAAGGGAATGATTAGATTGATACTCTATATAACTGCGAATCGGACTGATATCATGCATAGTGTATGTCTCTGTGCGTGACATCAATCTCAACCAAAAGAAACCCATTTAAAAGCTGTTAAAGGTATCCTAAGATATGTTAAACACACTTTAGAAAATGGCTATTTTACCCTAAAAATGATTCATTTGATTTAATCTCATATTTTGATGCTGACTATGCTGCTTATAAATCAGACAGAAAAAGTACAAGTGGAACTTGCCACTTTTTATAACATTCTCAAGTTTCTTGGTTTAGTAAAAAGAAAAATACGGTCTCATTATCAACAACTGAAGCAGAATATATCTTTGCTGCTTTGGCTTGTTCTCGAGTTATCTATATGCAACAAAACCTAAAGGAATAAATATTTCAAAATCGTCAATTAATTGTGACAATACAAGTGCAATAAATATATCCAAAAATCCTACTCATCATGCCAAGACCAAACATATTGACACCGGACATCATTTTCTCAGAGATAATATAAGTAAAGAGATTATTTCACCTGAATTTATCAACACTGAGATTCAAATAGCTGATATTCTGACCAAACCCTTGAATCAATCAACCTTTAGTAAATTAAGAAGAGGAAGAAGAGCAAATGGACGAGGACGATAATGTTGTTTGCGTTGAAGAAGTCTGTTTTGACAATAATGGTAATTTGGTCGAACAACATGGAAACTTTTGTCTCCACTATCGTAGTTATTCGATCCACAAGTCACCAATTGTCAAGGGATCTTGTTATATTGTTATTATGCTAACATTTTCATATTTTGTGTACTTTTATATATTTGTGTCTAAATTTTATATATATGTGTAATGTAGCATCATATATAACAAACTTAGATTTAAGTTTCAATTATTATACTTCGTTATTAGCATTTAGTTCCATAGTATTACTTTAAGGCAGAGTTATGTTGTTTATGCTTAGTTTTTATTGATGACAAAGGGAGAGAATTATAATATAGGATAGTAAGGCTATTAGTTAGGCTTAGATTAAGGAGGAGTTAGTAGATTAAGAGGAATTTGTTGGAATAAGGGGGATTCAAAGTAGAATCAGAGTTTGGTGGAGTATACTTTATAAATATAGGTTGTCGTC
Source organism: Allium cepa (assembly GCA_030765085.1). Classification (NCBI taxonomy): domain Eukaryota; kingdom Viridiplantae; phylum Streptophyta; class Magnoliopsida; order Asparagales; family Amaryllidaceae; genus Allium; species Allium cepa. The sequence goes on from CM060937.1 coordinate 908,157,718, forward strand.
ATCAAAATGAGGGAGCCAATTAGTTCCTCAGATGATGGTTTTGATGACAACAACCTTAGGACTTGTTATAAAGTATAAATACTAATATCTTTCTCTAGATATATATGTATATACAGGATACACACACACACACACACACACACACACACACATATATATATATAATATAGAGATTCAAGACAGATGAATTCAAGATTGAAAAAATCAAGACTGAAGACTCTTGGGTATCAAGAGTTCAAGAGTTCAAGATATCAAGATAAGTAATAGAGTCTAGATTTATGTTAAAACTTCATAATAGCACTAAAATCTTTAATCTACTTTTAATTGTGGAATGGAATCCACCTTCTTACTTTAATTGTGAGACGGAATCCATGACCTCTTTAGTGGGATGTAACCCATGACCTTCTCTAATAGAATGGAATCCATGAAATATTCAAAATAATTTATTTTAACTATTTTTCCAAAAACTCTCTTTTTAAAAGTCATCTCGATCAACTTAAATATTTTAGCCTTAATTCAAAAACTATTCTTATCATCTTTTAATATTTTGATCTCAAAATCATCTCTTGTTTTTTAAACTATCTCTTGATTTTAACATTTTATCTTTAAATCTAAAAAACATATTTTAAAGAAGTCTATATTTAGTTTTTAATATTACTTTTATATTGTAGATTATATATTTTAAGATTACTTTCTAAAACTCTTTTATAAGTTTAAACTATATTCAAAATGGTTTACAAAGTTTAGAAATTGTTTTGACAAGTTTTAGAATAGAAATCATTTTAAAGCAAAATCGATTTTCAAAAAAAAAACATAGGCATCTCGACATCCCTATACCCACCATGTTGATTTGGTAGCCGTAGATTTAAAATTTAAAATTTTCAAAAGAAGCGATTATTCGTCATAACCTTTCGTGAATGTTCTCCTATATATACCAGTTGTTTTCAACGAATTTTAAGTTAGTTTTTCTTCATTTCTTCACTTGTTCTTCTCCACTCAAATATTCTCTTATATTTCAAATGATTTAACAAAAATTTGCGAAATCCTAAGTGAGTCAAACTCAATGTCTCTAGTTTGATTCTCTGCCACTCTCTCTCAAAGATCTCATTTCTACTCAAAGTTATAGGATCATTTGTAATCAAAGATCGAAAGATCGAAGTGTATCGAGTCTTTCTCTATTAAAGTGTGATTGGAAACAGTGTTATTTTGGCCCATAAATCAATTGGATGTAATTGCAACCCGTAAATCAATTGGATGTGATCTTGTATCCTGGTTAAATCAAGAGATTTTGCCCTGGACTTGGAGATAAGAGGGTATATCTCGTGGCCTTGAAATCGAGGTTGTAGTATCGACATTATATTTGAAAATAAATCTACATAAGAAATTGTGTTGTATGGGATGTAGGGTAACTCCGAACTAGTATAAAATTCTAATGTGTTCTTTCCTTTACTGCTTTTATTTACTATTTGCAAATGTGTCCGGTTCTGTGATTGTCTCTGTGTTTTTGAATTGCATATGTTTGGGTTATTTGAAAAAATTTCAAAAAGTTTCATAAAATTAATTAAACACTATTCACCTCCCCCTTCTAGTGTTAATTCTGCCTCAAGATCAGTAATCCGCATTTCCTACAATAATCCATCAATATGACAAAGGCATCACAAATTATTGATGTCGCATCCCATCGATGTCATGTCCCATGAAGTTAATGGTGTCACTTATCAATGCTGCCACTCTTTAATGCTTCTTATCATCAACTTTGCCACTTATTGGTATCGCATTTCATAAGCCAAGGCAATATGCAAGATAGATATCATAAACCATCAGAAGGAAGCAAGTGTCACATGTCATCTATTTGATAAGGCATGTCGTAAGTCTCTCTTTTATAAAGTGATTCTGAAGGTTATTAAGGCAAGTGAAATGCCGAATACATGATATGATGCCATAAAACACCTAAAGGGATTTCATAAATCACCAAGCCGTCCAAAGAAAGAGGATTAAAAAACATCAATGCAAGAAGGGGAAAGTCAAGGAGATTTAGTGTATTCTTCTTCATAAAGCTTTAAAGGCATTCATAGTCCCTCACATGCTTAAAGAGATTACAAGTAGCATCATTAAGCCCCACATCGCCAATGGAGGCAAGCCTTGCCTCCTTCCAAACCACTGCAAATAGAGAAGCAACCCCTTTTGGGAAGGGGACATAACTTCTTTCCCTCTCTTAGTATAAATTACCTTTTGGATTGTAATCTTCTCCAGGTTCTCTTTTGAGAGCTTGAGAACAACTCTAACGGAAAAAAGGCCAACAACGAAGAAGATGACATACATCCTTTTGCATGCAAGGGATTATGCAATGTAGAATTTGCATATTTTAATTCATTTTTGTAACATATCAATGAATATGTATTATATAAATGGCATATTTTGCTCATTCACGAAATCAACATCTATTGCCTATTATTTTGTTGCATGTTCTACTGTTGAACACATGATTTAGATTTCAAATAATTTCGTAAACAATCACAAAACCCAGGGGTGTTGCTGGCATATTTTCTAATATGCCCCTTGTACAACATCTTGAGTGTTTAACCAATTTTTGGTTTACCAGTCTTATTAATAAGCCAAATTTCATAATACAAGATCAAGTTTTGTAGTTTCTATATAAGTTATTATGTGAATGAAACTTTGAAACAATTTCATCATTAGTTAGTTATGGTTCATGACATAATATTAAAATTAAAATGTCTTACTTTGAATTATTTTGAAAGAAATTTTGGGTATTTAAAAGGGAAACTTTAAACTAGTGGTTTGTTTCTTATTTTAACAATTTGTTCTAGATTAGAATGAGTTCTTTGTTTAAAAGTTATGTATTCTACATACAATCCATCTGGATATAGTTTTTATTTCGTTTTACTTCAAAGCATTGTTTTGGTTTTTTTGTGTGTATTTATGTGTTTATATATATATATGTGTGTGTGTGTGTGTGTGTGCGTGCACGCGCGCGCTATCATTTGTGTATTTATGTGCATGCCAATATATATGGGTGTGTGGGCGTGCGTGCTACACATACACACACATATATTATGTATATGTATGTCTATATGTGTATTTAATTCAAGATTTTGTATAGGGGTTTTATGTAAAATATAACTTTAATGTTTAAAACTATCTTTTAGTTAAACATAACTTCTTATTCTATTCGTTGGTTTATTTCCTATTATATAAATAAAGTCTAATCTTATAAAAATAACCATTTACATGTATATATACATACTCACATTCAGTCATACTAGAATTAATCTTTCTAAAAAAAAAATTATTTTGGATAACGAAAGCATATATAAAGGGGAAATGTGTACAGTGAAGTGTAGATCCCAGCACTAACCATATACACTTCTCATATATTGCACTTTTACACGTGGGTGCATTTGATCCCCTCATTATAACATATATACAATTTAAAATTATCTTAATAAAATAAAATTTGTATTAAATTTTTTTAGACTGGATCTAAAATCAATTTTGGCTTTATATGCTTAAATAAGATCAAAATGGAAACTTTTTGAAATTCATCCATTTAACCCACTTCTGATTGGCTCGGTTCATTCAATGGTATCAGAGTCAAATAGTCCATGCGGTCTAAATTAGTCATGTTAGGGCTAACTAATTAAGCTTGCACATTTTGTAAGGTGTCTACAAAGTAGTGTCTAGGCTTAGCTTTAGGTAATCAAGTACGTTGCCCTTTCAGGCTACCCGAATCTGGGCTTTAAAATAGTGGTATTGAAATTACAATACCACTTCTAAGTCTTCAACTGAAAACTTCGATTTTGTCTTCTTAATTCCTAAATCAGGGTGATTAGTTTGCAACTCTAAATAACGTTTACCAACATCTAAATTTAGGCCCTTGATTCATTCTTATTTCCAAAAGGAGTTTCTAAATACATACTACCTATGCCTCCAAATAAAAGATTTATAGATCATAATAGCTTATTTTCAGATGATATCTTATGACCTCCTATTTCCAAATATTGGTTGTCTCTTGTAGAAAGATCTTAGACTTCAAGCATTACATGCATGGATAACTATTGATTATGTGGGAGTTCAACCATGAATTTCATTTTTAATCATAAAAGTTAAATGGAAACTGAGGTTATTAAGAGCGAAGAGGTTATGAAATTTTTGCCCTAAAGAACAAAGGCTTCTTTCATACAAGGAAGACATAATGTTAACCATAAAATTCCCTTAAGAACAATGGCATGAAAGAAAGCTCTACTAAAATTAGAGACATGGGTTTCGTTAAGGTTCCCGGAAGGGTGTTTCGAAGGTATTAGGATGACTCCCGAAGGAGTCCCAAGCACCAGACGCTGTCATAATGATAAACAGTGCAAAAAGCTTTTGAAAAGATGAAAGAAGAAAGCAAGGCTACCCTTCCACTTCATCGAAAGCCTTTGATGCAGATGGATTCACATATATAAGGAAAGAAAGGTTCGGTTTGAAACCTCCCCCCCCCCCAAAGGCAATGAATAACAACCCTTTATATACGAGCCAAACCTTTCGAAATCAAAGGTTTCACCTTCATTTAGATTACTCAGAAAGATGCTTTGATCGGAACAACTCTTTCAAAAGCATAATCAAGCTTCTCAAACCGGTCGAAGCCTTTAACATCTAGGGAAGGTTCCGCATCAGTTTGCAAGCATAATTTCGAAAGCTATCTACCATGTCGAAACCATCAACACCCTCGACTAGAAAACTACCTATTGACAAAGTCGAAAGCTCGAATCTTTGCTTCACGTGATAGTAAAGCAACACAAAGAGAAAAGGCACATCAGCACCTTTTCGACGAAGTTGAAAGCAGTCCAGAAAAAGCAGAGAAAAGAGACACTTAGACCTTAATGATGGCAGAAAGTGGACAAGTAGACACTTTCGACTAGGTTGAAAGGTTTGGAATAAGAAAATGGGAAGCACAGTGATGAATGAAGAAACTCGAATGGAATTCCTTTCAACAATATCGAAAACAGGCGCACTGCAGAAAGAAAGAGGGCCTTGAGACAATATTGAAAGAATGGATGCGAATGATAGGAGGACCTTTTGATTATGTCGAAAGGTGGGATGCGAAAGATAGGAGGACCTTTCGATCGAGTCAAAAGAAGGGGCGTGAAAGAGGGCCGACCTGCATCCATAAATAAGACCTTAGGCATCCGATTTTGGGGACAGGATTTTGGAATCCAAAACACATTTTTACTTCATAGCAAAAATCAAATATTTGTAACCCTACATTGATTTGGGGAAAAAGCTCTCAAACATGTAACTAATTTTGGATTAATGGAAAAGGAGGAAATGAATGGGTATAATAAAGATTTTGATCATGAGAGAGATTATTTCGATCATTTAGCTATACTAATGATCAATTGCACATGATGTTATCTTATCTTTTTAATTCCTTTTTATTCTATGCAAATCCATGGGATCGGCTTGGATAACAAGCAAACAAAATACATTATAATCGTGATCAACAATATTTTATGAAAAATAAGGATAATGATGATGTCTTGACTTTAACAAGTTTACAGAACTTGTGTTATCTAAGATGATTTCCCATTGCATAAATAAAATAAGGCTTTGTATATTATACATTTGATCCATTTCGAAAGAGCCAGATCCCTGTCAACTTGGTCAAAAGGGACGTTTTGAGGAAGATTAGATGCATAAATGTAAAGCAATGTTATATGAAATGGGTTCCTTTGAAATGTACGAGTATCCTACAATGCCTATGACCCTTTCGAAGGAGCTCCTCTTCAAGGAGCGAAACTAATGAGGTTAAAAGTAGTTTCTTCTCTTTAAAGGCAAAGCATACCTTTCGATATGATCAAAAGGTATAAGTGAACCTTTTGACATAGTTGAAAGGGTTGAATATTTGATACAAATAGCTACTTTTGACTTATTTGAAAGAGGGATCTCAAATGAGATACTCTCTCCTTAATCTTCATCCTGAGGAAGTTGGTTGAATCAATTCAACCCGATCAAAAGGGGGGTTTCATGAGGAGTGATCACTTTAACAATTCTCTTTTGCATCGTAAATAAACTTATTTTCTAATCACATAGCTTTAAGGATCTTGACAAATTTTCTTGTTTACATTTTTGGCTTTAGAAGGAAGGGCTGAATCTTCGACCTTGTGGTTAACTTGTAGACAAATTACGGGGTTGTTCAAATTGGTGTAGGAAAATAAAATCCAAGAGACTTAGCAGAATGGACGAGGATGTTCTTCACATTACGACCTTAGAAGAAAATATCACTCTAACTTTCAACTTAGAGGGGGTCGTACCATGGAAACCATCAGGGTCAGCACAACAAGATGACAATGCCACAAAAATAAAGAATTTAGAACAACAATTGCTCGAGATGCAGGAACTTCTGAAGATGGAATTATCCCAATAATCTTCTAATACAATACCAACAAATGGAGATGAGGTGATCTCTTCGAGGAGGAATTCTAAGGCTTATGTAAACGAAGACAAGATCAAAATTGATTTAATATCTTTAAAAAAGGGAGTCCTCCAACTAAAGCTGATCATGATGGAAGGGTACAAGATAAATCTCTTGAATAGCCTGGTAACTCATTGAAAGTATAATATCAAGACCAGAAATACTATCTTGATGCCGAGGCTTATCTAAAAGATGTGACAAAAAAAAGCAATTAAAGATGTGATGAATGCTAAGGGGAAGAGAACCTTGGATGAGAATGTGAATGATAATGACACTGTGTGCAACCTTTCACAGATGAAATCTTGTCAACATCTATTTCATCCTATATAAAGATCCAAACTATGAAGTATCATGGAAATACAGATCCAGCCGACCATTTGTTGGCTTTTGCCAGCCGAATGGATCTGAATAATGCATCTGGAGCTGTTTCATGCAGATTATTTCCAGTGACTCTCCAAGGGGATACAACTAAATGATATTGACAATATAGTGAAAAGACTATCTATTCATGGAAGAAATTTTCTTATGAATTCTTTGTTTAGTTTTGCTTATGCAAGGACCCAACCATCGATTATATAGTTTTGGCTAACATAAAACTGAGATAGGGAGAGTCTTTAGGGGATTATCTTAAAAGGATATAGTTGAAGCATTAAAGTCTAAGGACATGAATGACAATGATAAGCTCATCGCGGTGCATTCTGGACTAATAGAGAACACGGCGTTTTGGAAACAACTATTTACTAATGGGTGCAAGGATATGCAAGACTTCCATTTTTAGGCCAACAAGTTCATTAGAATGGATGAGCTATATCACGCTAAAAGGAAAGCAATTCCTAAAATGGAAGAAGGAAGGTTTGCATTGGATCGAGGGCATAAAATAGCAAGATGGGAAGAGCCTATTGCTAATTCAATCACTTTGAATAAGTCATTGTCTTACATCTATGTTGTGGCAAAGGAGAGAGTCAATTTCCCAACTTTATTCAAGGAAAGAATCACCCAGAATAAAGAAAGGAGGGAGTTACTATGTGTACCACAAAGAAAATGGTCACAAAACTGACGATGTAGAGTCTTGGCGGGAATCATCCAGAAGTTGATTCGCAAGGATCATTTAAAAGAATTCATCTAGGAAAAGTAGAAAGTTCCACGGATGGAGGATGGACCGTAGAAGCTCCCTAATAATGTTGTTAATATTTTAAAGGAAGAAGATCCTTTGAGCTTAAGTCCGCTGCTGAATAGAATAGATGCAATTCATGGAGGGCCACATCTAGCGAGGACCAGCAAAGGGTCAAGGAACAGGTATATTAAGAGGTTATAGAGGGTGTGTTCTCAGTCTAAGAAGAGCCTTTGCTTAAAAATCTATGATTCAACATTCCAATGTCGAATCTTGTCGTCTCTCCTCAAGAGCTGAAGAAGGGAGTCCATCATCCACACGATGATCCCCTAATGATTACAGCTCAAATTGGACCATTTATCATGTCCAAGATTCTTGCGGGTACGGGTAGCGTAGTCATTGTCATTTTTAAGCATGCCTTTGATCAAATGAACATCCCTAATGACAAGCTAGAGCCTAGTATTGAACCAATCTTCGAGTTTAGCAAAAAAAGGTTGACTCGATGGGACAAGTAAAACTGCTAGTACAAATGGGGGTGCCAACATGTTGCCCGACTTTCGAAACTCTCTTTGTGATCCTTAATCAGCCATCCTATTACAATGCTTTCTTTGGCAGACCTGCGCTTGATGAGATAGATGCTTTTGTTTTATTGAAGTATCTGTTAGTGGAATTCTTGACGAAGAGAGGCTGGGGTACAATCCGCGGAGAGCAATTTAGCTCTTGTGAAATGTATGTTGGTACAATCGATCAATACAAAAGGGAGTCTTCTGCTTACTTTGATTCTTCTACTGTTCTTCAGCCTTCAGATGATGGATTTTTACATCCAACATTCTAAGCGAAGATTGGATCTAATAAAATTAACAAATGTACGTATGAAAGGAACATTTCCCTTGGAGGCAAGAGAAAGAGAATCGATGCAAATTCTGTAGAAGAAGTCCAAATCATCACTGAATTTGATTGTCTTGGGGAAGTACAAAGAATAAAACCTTTGGAAGATCTTAAATAGGCATGCATAGACCTAAATGATTCCACTAAAGTATTCAAGGTGTGAAAGGAATTGGATAACAACTTGAAGAAGGACTTAGTCCAATTTCTAAAAACCAATAAAGATGTATTTTCTTGGTCTCATTTGGATATGGTGGGGATTGACCCGTCGATTATGTGTTATGCATTGGACCTCAATCCACAAGAAACCCCCATTAGACAGAAAAAGAGACAATAAGATAAAGTACGGTCTGATGCCTTAAAAGAAGAAGTTAATAGACTCCTTGAAAATGGATTTATTTGGGAAATTTACTACCCGAAATGGCTAGCAAACCAAGTATTAGTAAAGTAGTCGAATGGAAAGCAGAGGACTTGAGTCAACTATATCAACTTGAACATAGCACGTCCGAAAGACTATTTTCCATTGCCACGGATTGATCAATTGGTTGATGCAACTGGTGGGCATAGATTGTTATCTCTCATGGATGCATACTCAATATACAACCAGATACCCATGTTCAAGCCAAATGAGGAACACACAAGTTTTATTATCGATTAGGGAATTTATTGCTATAAAGCAATGCCATTCGGGTTAATGAATGCAGGGGCTATGTATCAAAGGTTAGTCAATAGGATGTTTAAAGAACAGATTGGACGAAATATGTAAGTTTATGTTGATGACATGCTAGTAAAGTCTTATGAGGATAAGATCCACCTTGAAGATCTAGGAGAAATGCTTGAAAGATTATGGACATGTCGGATGAAACCGAATCCCAAGAAATGCTCATTTGGAGTTCATTCAGGAAATTTTTTAGGCTATCTTGTAATGCTTAAGGGATTGAAGCTAGCCCATACCAAATTCAAGCTATCAAGGGTATGGCTGAGCCCAAAACTAGCAAAAATGTAATGAGTTTGAACGGAAGGATAGCCGCTCTAGGTAGATTCATTTCCAGGATAACTGATAGGTGCATCCCCTTTTTCGGTGTAATTAAGAAAACGAAAAACTTTCAATGGGGAAAAATTGTAAGAAAGCTTTTCAAGAGTTGAAAAATCATTTGGAAAAACTGCCAATACTATCTAGTCCCAAGGATGGTGAGATCTTGCACTTATACATGGCAGTCTTAGAATATGCAGTGAGTTCGGTATTGATCGGAGAAGGAAAGGGAACTCAACTTCCTTTTTATTATGTAAGTAGGCGATTAAAGGAAGCAGAAGTTCGGTGTCCAAAAATAGAAAAATTAGCTTATTTCTTGATACTCACAGCATACTTTCAAGCACATTCCATCGGAGTATTGACCAATTTTCCCCTCAAACGAGTTTTCAGTAAATTTGAAACTTTAGGTAGGCTGGTGAAATGGGGAATTGAGCTTAGTCGGTATAGAGTTCCAGCCACGGGTAGCTATTAAAGGACAAACATTGGTTGATTTTATCAATGAGTGTACCAACTTCATTAAGGAATAATCAAAAAAGGAAAGGGATCAAAAACCCATGTGGCAGTTGTTCGTTGACGGTGCGTCAAATGAACAAGGGGCTGGTGTAGGATATGTCATAATAACACCAAATGGACACCGTCCACACTATGCCATGAAGTTAAGATTTCCCATAACAAACATTGTAGCCGAATATGAATCAATGGTGGCAAGGTTGACTTTGGCATTGAAGCTCAAAATCCCATGAACTCAAATATTTAGTGATTTGCAGTTAATGGTGAATCAAGTAAAGAAGGTATATCATACTAAAGATGCCAAGCTATCTTTATTTGTAAAGTAGATATTGAAGATGCTAGCTTTATTCAAAGATTTTTCTATATATTAAGTTCCACGAGAAGAAAACTCATAGCCAGATGCATTAGAAAAATTGGCTAATTCAATGGGAGCCCTAGAAACATTGATTGTGCCAGTAGGACTTCAAGCAAATTTGAGTATTGAAGAGGGGACATCTGAACAAGGACAGGAACTACTAGTCTTACCTAGATCCCAAGCCATGCCACGAGAAAGGAAAGAAAAAGAAATTAATAGGGAAATCCCGAATAAGAGAGTTAAGCCAAGGGAAGATGACCATTATGATAACACTTGGATGTCATCTATTGTCGAATATCTTTCAAAGGAGAAATTGCCATCTGAAAAGGTGGAAACTAGAAAAATGAAGCGATAAGCTCCAACTTTCACGACAGTGGATGGAATCCTTTGTAAAAAGGGATATGCACGACCTTATTCAAAATGTGTAAGCTTAGAGGATGGGATGAAATTGTTAATAGAAGCGCATGAGGGATTCTATAGGGACCATTCTAACAGGACAAAGTTAGTAAAAAAGGTAATGAGATGGGGTTTTTATTGGGCTCATATGTTAAGTCAAGCCATTGAATATGTAAGAAGACATGAGAAATGCCAAAAATAATTGAAGATTCCTCGGTTACCAACAAGTCATCCATCCCCAATCTCAAGACCACGGCCCTTTGACATAAGGGGAATTGACCTAATCGGCTCATTGCCAATTTCTAAGGGTGGAGCAAAATATGTTATAGTCACCATAGACTACTTTACAAAGTGGGTTGAAGCAGAATCGCTCCCTAAGATCACCTTTGGAAAAGTACTCAGATTTGTCATTAAAAACATTATAACTAGATTTGGAATTCCCTATAAGATTATCTCAGCAATGGAACGCAGTTTGAAAGTGAAGTGCTCTCTCAATTTTGTCACAAGAATGGATTATTAAGAGCTTTTCCTCCGTGGAACATCCGAAGGCAAATGGGGTCATTAAGGCTGCAAATAAGACTATAAAGACTATTTTGAAAAAGCAACTGAACAAAGCCAAAGGGAATAGGGTAGAAGAGTTGCCACTTGTACCATGGGCTTATTGAACATCTACCAAAATAGCGACGGGACGCTCCCTATTCATTAACATATGAATGTGAGGTGATGTTACCAATTGAGTTTGAAATATCCTCACATCGAAGGATTGCATATACATTCGATTTAAACCAAGAGCTAAAGACAGAATCATTGGATTTAACATATGAGTTGACAGATGAAGTAGCAATTCGAACTGCAAAAAATCAAAGAAGAAATTCAAAATATTACAATTCAAAAGTGAGAACAAGGTCATTTCAAGAAGGAGACCCACTCCGAAGGGTAATGGCTAACACGAAAATTCACACGAATGGAACGTTGGGAACAAATTGGGAAAGTCCCCTAATCATATGCAAAGTAATTCCCTCCAGAGCTTACAAGCTATGACGACCAGAGGACAATATGGTTCCTAGAACATGGAACGCACAACATTTGAGAACATATTTTCCTACCATGAATGAATAATGCATCACTTTCTTCAAAAAGAAAAATCTACATGGTTAGGAGTGAAATACTCTCCTTTCAGTTGGACACTACCTTTAATGTTCAAAGCTTATTTCTACGCTGAGTTGGCTAATGTAGCCTCTTGGAGGGAGAAGTGTAAGCATTTATCCGCACCATAAAATGACCAGGTTAAAGCATCAACAAGCCCTTGACCATGCCATGCTATAGCCAGGTCAAGCGCCTCCTAGCGGAAGGACCGAACAAGCCCTTGACTGCGACACTCTATGGCCAAGTCAAGGTACCTCCTGGAGGGAGGCGGAGTGAGCCCTTGTTCTCGCCATGCTATGGCCTAGCCAAGGTTCCAAACAAGGACTTGATCATGCCATGCTATGGCCAGGTCAAGGCATCTCCTGGACATAGGTTGGGTAAGTCCTTGATTCCAGCTTGGAATAAGCTAACCAAGCGCACCCATCAACAATGGACTAAGACGTCCAAGCCCAAGAAGCGACATATCAACAATGGACTAAAACGTCCAAGCCTAAGAAGCAGCATATCAATAATGGACTAAGATGTCCAAGCCTAGGAAACATCATATCGACAATGGACTAAGACGTCCAATTCCAAGAAGTGGCGTACCAAAGAACGGAATAAGGCATCTGAGCCCGAGAAATGGCATATCAAATGATGGACTAATACATCCAAGCTCGTGAACCAGCCAATCAATTCACAACTACATACAAGGCCTCAAGGGTTTACACATGTCAAAGAAGACATAATCTAAGTAGTAGAACAGAACTTCGCTTCTTAATACCCGAATCTGGGTCACGAGTTTCTTATTTCTAAACTTCAACCGTTAATACCCAAATTTGGGTTTCGGGTCTTTACCAATAACTTATGGTTTTCCTCATACCCGAATCTAGGTTTTGAAACTACGGACTTCACTTATTAATGTCCTAATCTGGGCTTGAGAATTCTATTATGAAGATAATACTATGAACTTCTAATTATCCATTACTAATGCCTTAATCTGGGCCTGAGATTCCTATCATGAAGAAAATTATTGTGGATTTCTGATTATCCATCACTAAAACCCAAATCTGGGTTTGAGAGTTCTATTATAAAGACTATTTTTGAATTTCGCTTATTGCAACCTGAATCTAGGTTTTGAACATCTTACTATTAACTTCTAAACTTCACTTATTGATGCCATAATCTGGGTTTTAGATTTCTTGACTTTCTAATACCTGAATTTGAATTTTGGGTCCTTTATCATCAGTTTTGGATTCCGTCCAATTCCTGAATCTAGGTTTTGAAGTAGTGGTATTGAAATTACAATAGACATCTAAGTCTTCAACTGAAAACTTCGAGTTTGTCTTTTTAATGCCCAAATCTGGTTATTAGTTTGCAACTCTAAACAACGTTCATCAACATCTGAATTTAGTCCCCTGGTTTATTCTTATTTCCAAGAGGAGTTTCTAAATACATACTACTTATTCCCCCAAATAGAATATTTATGGATAATAATGACTTATTTCCAGATGATAGTTTACGACCTCCTATTTCCAAATATTGGTTGTCTCTAACAGAAAGATCTTGGACTTCAAGCATTATATGAATGGATAACTATTGATTACGTGGGAGTTCAGCATGAATTTCATTTCTAATCATAAAAGTTATATGGAAAACGAGGTTATTAAGAGCGAAGAGGTTCTGAAATTTTTGTCCTAAAGAACAAAGGCTTCTTTCATACTGGGGGAGAGGGGGGCAAAATGTTAACTATAAAATTCCCTTAAGGGCAAAGGTATGAAGAAAGTTCTACTAAAATTGGAGACATGGGTTTCGTCATGGTTCACAGAAGGGTGTTTCGAAGGCATTAGGATGACTTTCGAAGGAGTCGCAAGCACTAGGCGTCATTACAGACGATAAACAATGCAAAAAGCTTCTGAAAAGATGAAAGCAAGGCTACCCTTTTGCCTCATCATAAACCTTTCAATGTAGAAGGATTCACATATATAAGCAAAGCAAGAGTGGGTTCAAAACCCCCTTTTGAAGGCAAAGAGTAAGTACCCTCCATATACGAGCCAAACCATTCAAAACCATAGGTTTCGCCTTTATTTTGATTACTCAAAAGATGCCTTGATCGGAACAACCCTTTCGAATGCATAATCAAGCCTTTCGAACCGGTCAAAGCCTTTAACATCCAGGGAAGGTTCCATATTAATTCGCAAGCATGTATTCGGAAGCTATCTATCGCGTCGAAACCATCAACACCCTCGAAACCCTAGAAAACTACCTACCGATAGAGTCAAAAGCTCGAACCTTTACTTCTTATGACGACAAAGCAATACAAAGAGAAAAGGCACATCTGTCACCCATTCGATGAAGTCGAAAGTAATCCACAAAAATAAGAGAAAAGGACAACTTGGATCTTAATGATGGCGAAAGAAGGACAATTAGACCCTTTCGACTAGGTCGAAAGGTCTGGAATAAGAAAATGGAAAGCGCAGGGATGAATCAAGAAACTCGAAGGAAATTCCTTTCGATATTGAAAGTAAGCGCACTGTAGAAAGAATAAGGGCCTTTCGACTATATTGACGGGGTGGATGTGGAAGATTGGAGGGCCTTTCGACTCTATCGAAAGGTAGGATGTGGAAGATAGGAGAACCTTTCGATCGAGTCAAAAGAAGGGGCATGAAAGGAGAGCAACCTGCACCTATAAATAAGACCCTAGGGGTCCTATTTTGGGGACGGGATTTTGGAATCCAAAACTCATTCTTTACATCTTAGGAAAACAAATATTTGTAACCTTACATTGATTGGGGGAAAAATCTCTCAAACCTATAAATCATTTTGGATTAATGGAAAAGGAGGAAATGCATGGTTTCAGTAAAGATTTTGATCATGAAGGAGATCATTTCGATCATTTAGCTAGACTAATGATCAATTGCACATGATGCTATCTTATCTTCTTTGTTCCTTTTTGTCTTATGCAATGCCATAGGATCGGCTTGGATAATATGCAATTGAAACACATTATCATCATGATCAACAATATATTATGAAAAATAAGGATGATGATGTCTCGATTTTAAGAAGTTTACAGAACTTACGTTATCTAAGATGATTTCCCATTGCATGTATTAAATATGGCTTTGCATATTATACATTCGATCCACTTCGAAAGAGCCAGAACCCTTTCGACTTGGTCGAAAGGGAAGTTTTGGGGAAGATCAGATGCATAAATATAAAGTGATGTTGTATGAAATGGGTTCCTTTGAAAGGTACGAGTATCTTACAATGCTTGAGTGAAACCAATGATGTCAAAAATAGTTTCTTCTCTTTAAAGGCAAAGCAGACCTTTTGATATGATCGAAAGAGATAAGTGAACCTTTTGACATAGTCGAAAGGGTGAATATTTGATATAAATAGCTACATTTAACTTATTCAAAAAAGGGTTTCGAATGAGATACTCTCTCCTTAATCTTCGTCTTGAGGAAGTTAGTTTAATCAATTCATCCCGATCTAAAGTGGGGTTTCGAGGGGAGTGATCTCTTTAACAATTCTCTTTTGCATCATAAATAAACTTATTTGCTAATCACATAGCTTTGGGGATGTTGACAAGTTTTCTTGTTAACAGAAGTAAACAAAATAACATGCAACAAAATGATTCAATTTGATCGAATGGGTAAGTATATTGGAAAGAGTTCCAAATGTACCTGAATATATGATCAGTCTCATGTGCCACTCCTCCATATAATACATAATGTTGATTATAAGGAGTAGTTGAACTTTATTGGACAATACACGATTAATATTAACTGAAGTTGAGTAAAGTTATTTCAATAAGTTATGTACTTAAAAGTAGTACGCAGGATTAAAATTAATATCATTCAAATAATTTGTACAAAATCATACGTGAAAATGTTTTATAAGAAAACCTAGCATGTCCTAGGACAAGGAGTTGGCGAGTTGTGTGAGTTGAAAGAATGCACTTAATAATTATACGTCGGGTTTTTTGTGCGAATCACACAATTTTTTTTGGAAATGATAGTCATTAGATATAGTATAATTGAACTTGGATCGTGAAATGTTAAATTGTAAGATACCAAAAACAAATATCGAAAGGGTAAAATGCAAAAAGTAAATAACACCGAGACTTTTATAGCGGTTTAGGCCAAAAGTACCTACGTCCATTATCCTTTCCTTATTTAGTCACTCTTATATTGCCAAGAGGTCTATTACATTGAACCTAACTGTTTCCTCCATTAATAATTGTTTGATTAGAGCTCTAACACAGGAAAGGATTATTCTTGTTTCTATTCTTTTTCTACCAGAAGATCCCATACGCCTTGGGATTGCTGCCTATTTATAGCCAATATGCCATGTTGTCATTGGTTGAGCGCCTTTTCTTTGAATTGATGATCTTGCCTGCTATAAGCAGTCCTAATTTGAATGCTTGCAATCATCCGGTTGAGCGGAATTTGTTGTAGATTGATGACGTGATACTTTCATATATAGCTTTTGGGATATCTTCCATTTATCCTAATCGTCGATCTTGGCCTGGGCTATCTAAGTTGTTGATCGTTGTTATTAGTTGAATGGCTTTGGGGCTTTAGCAACTGATGCTCTTGATCATGCTTCTTGTCTAAGCTGAATGATGATCTTGGCCTTGGTTGACACTTTGATTCATGCTTGCGAATTGCATGCTCTCTCATTGGAAGCCAGAATATAGGTCCCAGAATTACAAGCCAAGGAACTTCCCCTTCGAACATTAGTAATTAATACTTTGTAGAAATCATAGTGTAACATATGATCTTAAAGTTTACCTCATATAATGGGTATGGGATGGACTTTGGAAAGAATAGTGTTGCATCGGGTTCAATACTTGGATTGTTTATTCCATTCCCATCACGCAGTTGATTCTGAGTATTTGGGATCATTGCTTTACTTATGTAACTCATAAAAACCTATCCTTATTGAGAGGCTTTTGAAAATAATTTGAAATTAGCTCTCAGAGGCTAAGACTTAGCTGGTCGCTTCTGTCAAGTTATGAGTAATTAACGATTCTGAAAATCGAAGGAGTAAAATTTTAATTTGGGTAATGAGACTTTAAAACCATATTTATGACTTGAAGTCGTCTAGGCTAGGCGATAAGTGAAATTGATTGGATGTTGAAAGGAAAAAATCTAAATCAGAGCCGTTAGGTCAAAACCTTTGAAAATCGTACTTTCATCTTGAAGTCACCTTGATGAAGTGAAACCGTTTAGAAGCCAAAACGCAAAATCTAATTTGAGACCATAAGGTCAAAACTTTTGAAAACATGCACTTTCCATTTGAAGTTATTTGGACTAAGTGGTAAGTGAAATTGTTTCAGTGCTGAAGAGCAAAATATACTTTAAGATAGTGAGGTCAAAACTTTTGAAATTATACTTGTTACTTGAAGCCATCTAGGCTAAGTGGTAATCAAAATTGCAATGACCAACAAATTTATCAGTTTGATAAATTATATTTATTTTTAAAATATTCAAATACAAGCTTTTCAACATAGATTATGTTGTCTTGAATAACAAATAATGATGGTAATCTTATTTTGAACAAGTATTTACAAAAAATATATATACTTTGGAAAAATATCGATAAGATTACCGAAAATCATTTATCAATAAACAGCTCTATAATTATCAGAGGTCGTGCACGAAGTTGGATGCATACACTTATTTATCCATTTAAATAAGAATATGAAATAAAATTATTTACTTTATTTGTAGGAAATAAATTATATTTATAACATCATCAGTAATGGCATTATATATAATAATAGATTTATGAATTAAAATTAAGATTTAACGATTTAATAATTATTATAATTATTCAAATAATTTTTTTAAATGATAATACTTAACTTTAATTAGTTATATAGTGATAGTAAATCATTTATAACAATTTGATAAATATATACTTGATTTGAAATTATAAGAAGATTCGTATCGCTTTATCAATATAATAGCACTTTTTATAAACAACTTTTAATTTAATTTATATGATTTTATAATTCAAATGGGATATTTCTAATTAAATAGTAAGGATGGGATATTAGTTTTTAATAAATTTATTTACATTTATACGTAAATTAATTTCTAAATGAAAATGTGACCAAGAATCGGCTTTCTGATTTTCTATGGTTTAACGAACGGAAGTTGACAAAGTTGTTGCAACCTTATTTATATGTCTTGTGCACATATATAACATACACATACACACCCTAACATATACATGAACATATACATACATACAAATATACTTTCATTTACATTAGAATTTACATATAGTAAAAAGTATAAATATCCAAGATATTTTCTACCCTAAAAAGCAAACATCAACTCACTTACACACCATCATCATCACACACGTGGAAGCACAAGCATGGTGGCCTTGTTATGAGTGTTGAGCGGATGGCGGAGGCATGGGCAAGGGGAAGAAGAATAATTATACTTTTAGATATTTGTTTCCAAAGTTTTCCTATAAATACCCACCATTCTCTTCATAATTCTACATACTATTCTACTTTATCTTCTTCCTCATTCTTAAGCTTTTCGATGGCTTCTTACCTTAAGGAAATTATAAAGAAAATATTGCAAAAAGAAATTAAATTTATATAAGTATATATACATAAGCAATCCACTTCAAAACCAAGATAAATCGCTCCTTTCCTCACTCAAACCCCATGGCCTCCACCTCCTACATCCAAGGCTGAGCCCACTTCCATTTGCAAGCATAGGCCAAGCCCATTCAAAGATCCAAGCCTCATTTCCATAGGCTTTAATTCAATCGTAATGAAGCTATAGCGAATTTTCCTGAAGCTAGAAACCAATGGAGGTAAAAACTCTATATATATATCTGTGTGTGTGTGTGTATGTATATATGATGTGATATGATCGCTACAGATTTTCGCTATGCCTGGATCATCAAGTATTGGTTGTTTCGATATAGTTGTTTAATTTTGTAAACAAGTCACGTTTAATACATGTCGATATTACACAAGGTAATCACTTTCTAAATCAAGTTATAAAAGTGATATAGAATCATTAAACCCCTTTGAAATGACTTAAAATGGTTTACAAATGTTTTATAAACACTAAAATCTAATTTGGTGAAGTTTGGACAAGTTATGAAAAGTTAGTCAAAAAAAAGCGCGTTGCGTTATGACAGTTAGCGATTTCGTGCCGTAGAAAGTTAAATCCATTTATACGATGGATTCGGAGTCGGAATCCTTTGTAATAAGAATTTTCTGAACTCTTATAACATAGTTTTCAATCAAAAGAAAAGGATCGAGATTTCTTTTAATAGATTTTGAAATATGAGCAAAACAAGTTTCCAAAATAGTCGCACTTTGCTAGTTTAAAAACCAAAGTGATAAATTCTTTATAAGTAATATTTTTTGCAACGATCCGCCTTTCTTACTATCAAATATGACACTTAATACATCCTTGGTGTTCGTGTGCCGATCGTTTAGTCATCTGAAAGACATGTCATTAGGGGTGAAAGTAAAAAGGTAGAACAAAAGAAACTAAAAAACACAAAATCTCATGACCCAATAGAACAATATATTATTCAACATAATATATAATAAAGTCGTTTCAAAATGTTACATCAGAGTCATACTAATACAAATTCTACCCTGAGACAGTTATAACAGTCTGTACCTACCAAACTGATATAATATACATATAATACAATGGAAATAAGAAAAATAACTAGCTATCGATGAAGCCACCTACTCCAAGCTCCACCAAGGTAAATCTACGGACAAACCTGAACTACTTGGCTGCCCATTCAAATTTGAGCACCCAAGGGTTTAGGAAATGGGAAAATAAACTTTGGGTCAGACATGGGTCTGATGTGAGTAAAGCATAAGTCTTTAACTTTATAAAAACCTTTAAATCAAAGGCATCTTGTAAGTCCACACCACATAAACACCGACGATTTTTTACCTTACTATAACCAAACCGTTTCCATAGAAAATCCATTAATATTATAGTAATGTATAGTGATTAAAGTAAAATATGAATATAGTTGAAATGCATGCATCTCACATTTCAACATATTGGGCATAACTAAGTCCATACGGTGCTTATCGGAGAATGAATTCCATACAATGATTGGAGCACTGCACGACATGGTGCATCTCTAGATAAAGTAACATCGAGGACTTCGTAAGGATACCCTGCCAATATAGAATCATCCTACCACTTGATTAGGAGCACCGAATATGATCACCCTTGTTTAATGGGCTCCGAAGCATACAAATGAGAGATAATATCGACTCTAGATAGGGATGATCATACTCCAGTGGGAAAGACACACTTAGCCCTGCGGCACCTTCCCTATTTTAGTCATTCTCGGTTGATGAGGCTTAAGATTTTGTTTTACCGTTTATATAGTACTTTCCACTTGGAATACTACATTGCCTTCCATTCGATGACACAATGTCAGAATTCGTTCATTTAAGTCATTCAGAAGATGAATGAACCGAAGACACTACTTATACTACATCCATTTTGGAATCACTCTTAGAATTAGTATCAGGCATCCCTTACACTTTAAAAAGCTCCGTCTTAAAATCCATCATCTTTAAGTTGTCTTCACTTCGAAATGCTTGAGTTGGATCGAAGTGGTTTTTGGATAACATATCCGCCTCGATCTCTTTGAAACAACATTCATTAATTTTCGGTAAACTCCATCTCGGTTCTTTTGAAAATAAACAGTCAAAGATAAGAGTGGAGATCACCTTCTAACCATTAACAGACATATTTCCTTACCAATTGTCCTTGGAAAACAAAACAAGATTTATACCCACAATGCAACATCATCGGAGATGACTATGTCATATAACTCACGTGTTTCTCCTAGATATTTCCAAAGTTATATTTTGGATCCATATTTGATAGTCGGTTTTTTAACTATCAAATAAACAAACAACAATCAATACCATTTGAGATTTATTTATTCATAGTACCACTAGCCTCAAAATAAATCTTTATTTAATTTCAAATCATGTTAAAAAGGATTAAAAAAGGATTGTTTCAGTTGGAGGTAAGGATTAAAAAAATATTGTTTCAGTTGAAGGTAAGGATAAACCTAAACATTATTTCCTCGGTGTTAAATATGGAACAGATGTTCCATGCCATCATTTTTAAAAGGTCATTTTAGAAAAACCCAGATCTCAAATTCTTTTTGTACTTCTTTGGATAAATCCTTTTTAATCAAATCTATTTCATTCATGAAATATCTTTTACTTAAGATCTAAATCCATTTCAAAATACTTTCTAACTTCCAAATTCATTCACAAAACCCTTTTAAAAATATTCAAATCATTTATATAACTTCTTTACAAAGCTTTCCTATTTAAACAACTTCTTAAATAGCTCTAAATAAAATTAGATTCCTTTAATAAGAAAAACCATTTTATAAATCTCCCTTATTTATGAAATCTTCTTTGCTTAAAAGCTCAAATCCATTTATCCAAAGCCTTTTATAAATTTCCAAATCTTTATAAAATTCTTTATAAATACTTCTTTTTATAACATGGAAAATCATTTCCATTAGTGAAAAAACTCTTTAGTAATACAATTTTTCAAATTGTTCTTTAAATATCTTGTTCAAATTAAAATAACTTTGAAACCATTTCAAAAATAAAATGAAATATTACAAAATCAAATGGAGGCTTAATGACCACAAGAGTGCTTTTAATTTCGTTTTACTTATCAAGTTTAGCATGGTATCACATGACAGCAGGTAAATAAAGGATCAACACATAACAATCAGCCTACTTAAGCAAATGCCCAAGTCGATTGTAATAGCATAATGATGTTTTGTTCTACTAATAGATGTCACTAAGTTTTCCTAATCATATGGGGTTACTTGAGGGTAAGCGATGCATGAATCTCTTAATTTAAAATAAATTTGAAAAGATAACAGTTTAAAACAAAACTGATTACTTAAACTCAAGCGATTTTAAAATAAATTAAAACCTTTGTAAATAAGAATCAAATCCCTGTTAAATAGTAATTAAACTCTATTTAAAGGTAATTAAACCTTATTAAAACATAATTAACTTTAAATCAAGATTAATTAAATAAAACTCATTTTAAAATAATAATTAATCATAATTATCTTAAATAAATAGTTAATTAATAATTAGTCCTTAACTAATAACTAAATAATAATTAACTTCAATTAAGTTACAAATTATGATTAACTTAATTGATTAACATTTAAGTTTAAAAAACATTATTAACAAATGATTAAGTACTAATTATCTTTACTAATTGATTAGTCAATTAAATAATTGTTCTCCAATTACTAAGTTAAATTTAAAAAACATTTGCTAAAGAGATTATAAGTTAAAACAAGCCTAGATTAGAAAAATAGTTAGATTTTCCGAACTGTGTTATAGCGACTATCGCTATATCGACGCATAATTTTCGAAATCTTAAAACTCTCTTTTCTAACTTTTAAAACTTTCCTTTTGAACTCTTATCCTCTTTAAAACATGAAAATAAACTTTTGAAACCAAAAAAAAGTTTTAAACTTGAAAACTTCTCACTTTGAACAACAATCAAATTTTCTACAAAAAGCGGATTTCTCCGTCGCTTTTGGTTAGCATATCGCTAGTTTTGTGTTCTGAACCCTGATACAATAAATACAACAATCTAATATAATATCCCACCATCACATTATAGCACCATCATAAGAAAAGTATTACTTCACAATATTAACTTTTCCAATATTCAAGTTATGATCTTTATCGTCAACTCAAACTTCGGCATAAGCAATCAATACCAAATCAACATATATGCATGCATACAAAACATGTTATATTAGTACATTTATAAGCAACATTTTAACTCATAAATTTTACAAAATTAAAAAAAAGTTAGCAATTTGAGTTTTGAAAACATGGACTTTACTCAATGAACTTCTACTAAATCAAAGCAAACTTCTACAGAACTTGAGTGCAAACTAGTATTTTGACGTAAATGAAGTTGTTGGATGCCTACAATCCAAAAATTGGCTCAGACTTGGATAATTTGGGCTCGAACATGGATGTTTTAGGGTGGATGAGCTTACAACTTGGAAAAGAAGTGGTTATTGTATATGTAAAAGTGGTTTAGTGGACCAAAGAGGAGATTTTGAGTGAAAAGAAGTGATTTTTCTTACTTTAAAATTTATGAAGAGAAGCCTTGGATATATATTTTCAAGTTTTTAGGGGTTTGACAGTGGAGAATAGGATTGTAAAATGAAATTATGAAATGGATGAAGTATTTATAGGCTTAGGAATATATTATTAAAATATAAAGTGCTTATAATTAAATATATGCACATGCATGCACTCCATACCTTCCTCCCATCACTTGTACACGTTCTTCCCTCCTTTTCATGCCTTGAATCATGCTAGAGCTTCCATGTGTTTGTACTAAGGATATGTAGGTGATTTGTATACATATAAGTGTGCTTATATGTATATTATGCCTTTTAGAACATAATTTATCAAATCCGTGCTTATGTGTGAATATATATAAGTTAATATATATATATATATAAGTATGCTTAATTAATACTAATCCTAGCATGTATAAATGTGTGCATGTTTAAAACACGATGCACAACGTATCCCAATAACTTTTCGGTGTCGAAAAGTCGTAAAACATTCTTCAATCACATTTTCTACTTTTATTCGAAGTATTTTTATTAGTAAACAAATTTTGAAAACTATTTTATTATCATTTTAGATAGTTAAAATAGGTTCATTTGCTAATAAAATCCATTTATTGATTATGTAAAATATATTTAAATAGCCTATTTTATAGTGGAAAAATCCTTGGTCGTTACAAATCTATTTTACCATCATTTGTTATTATTTAAAAGAGTTATATTTTAATTATACAACATATTATTTTAATATTTAAATTTTATTAAATATTTGCAAAGTAAAGCTATAAAATTTCGAGTCGTTACATTCAATTTGTACCAAGAACTTTTTCTCCATAAGACAACAAAATAATTTTGAAAATTCTTATAGGTTCATAATGTTAGGTATAAACCATTTGTATGAACTGTCTATGTTAAAACATTATTTTGAATATGTCAATTTCATCCAAACGGAGCAACTCCTTATGAAAATAATTTTAAGTGATGTAAGAACGAACTTAATTTTTTTTTGTTTCATTCTAAGTTGTGTAGGTATAGAAAGCATGAACAGGATGTAACAGAAGAAAACTTATGTGTGTGTACATTATAGGAAAGAATTCACATCCCCTCTTTTTTATTCTCCCATCCTCTTCATCTTTTTGCGCCAAAAAGCTTTGAAATGAAATAAAATTTTGCAAATATGATCTCATCACTAGAAAAATCATCTTTACAAAAAAATATCTTTCTTAAATTTTTAACTACTCAAAACAGTGTTTCAAATCGATTGTTAAATAAATTTTTTCGATGACTACACCGAGTTACGATTTGAATAAGGTATTGTCAAATTGTTTGCAAAATTTTCATAAATAACCTTGATCATAATAGGATGTCTATAAAATTTGGCTCCTCTTAAAACCTTTTTAGCAGTGTCAAATGGATGAGGGGATTCTAGGAGGTTTTATAATGAGAATATTGAACCCTCCCGATTATATACATGTGTGCGCACTTGTGCATGCATATTTGCTTGCACACATACACATGTGTAGTGGATGATATCTATATATGATGCTTTTGGCTATTGATGAACTATGTTTTCCTTGCTTATGTGTTTTAAATGTAATATAATGGATGTTAGGATTTCAAACAACAACTTTTGTTATTTGAAGGACATGATACACACACACACATACATACACACACATATATATATATACATGCATTTATGATATGATTTTGCGAGGGAATATATCCTGTCCAATAATGTATCTGTTTCAATTTTCAAAACCTTTTTTTTGTTATTGTTATGTTACTTATTCAAAGACATGGTTGCACCTGTAACATCCCCTATCTAGAGGCCCAAAACTAAGCGCTACAGATGCTGTAGTCTTTATAGTATTAGCTTCCAACGGCTAAATACGGCTATGTTAATGGTATCTATAATATCAAAAGCACTTGAATATGAAACAAAACATAGATTTCAAAACAACTTTTCTTCATTACATTTAAAAACGACGTTCCACATTCTTAATACATAATCCCAATATGTTCCTAGGCACAGATAAAATATACTTAATACAAAATACGCCAAGAGCGGTATATGTAGATAACCCCTTGGAAGATCAGAGTCATATAGTCATAATAGACTTAATACAAACACAGCAGAAATACAACAAAATGTAAAACTACAACTCCTAAATAGATATCTGTTTGCCTCCTACATGCCTCCGGTAGCCTTATTCATCATCCTACTAAACCTAAAAAAGACCTTAACCCCTCATCCAACTCAAATAAATTTTGAGCACCCGAGAGTTTAAGGGAAAAACATAAACTTTGAGTTAGACATAAAGCCTGGTATGAATAAAATTATACATCTTGGTTTAATATGTTAAGTGAGAGCATGCCTCTTAGTGGAACGGGTTTCCCCTCATTAACATCCTTTTAAAATATATCTTTGCAAAACCTTTTCCTGCAACCAAAACTAGTTAAATATTGTAAAGCAATTCATCATGTAGACATACATAAATATTAGGTAATAATGAACTATCTGTTCAAACACATAACTTTTGTTTGGATAACTTTTAACCTTTGGCTGACTCAGGCCTACCAGACAATATAATCAAAATTATTCTAACACCTATTAGCTATTCTTCTTCTGGACTATCTATCCTTAACTATCTGTTAAATACTTCACACTTTTGGACGGTCTGTCCTTAACTATCTTTTAAATACTTCGCTTCTGGACGGTCCATCCCTAACTTTATCATCTTCCAGTCTTTCTGATCCTAATGGCTTTTCGGGCTCACTAATAACCTACCTGTATACGAACGCATATTCCTTTCGGTGTGTAACCTTAATTTAAGTCTACCTGTCACCAAGCCCAACACACTGGAATTTCAGATAACAATTAGTTGGGGGTTAATAGCTAATGTATAGGGCACGATCCTATACCAGTCCTATCTAGTATTCTTATATCTGAGTCATTTTCACTTAAGGTTCCCCTCCCATAATTTTCTTGAAAACATTTTTCAAAATGATTTAAAACCTTTAAATTAAATTCAAACGAGGAAAATGCAATTTTTATACTTTACTCAAAATCACATTACCATGATATATATGTCTTCTTTACTCAAATCTTAGTTGATGAAAACATTTGAAAGTACCTCTTTCTAAACTTTTGAAAGCATCTCTTTCAAAACCAAGTGAAACCTTTTAATTTTCTAAGCCAAAAGGCCAAAACCTTACCTTTCATAACAAAACATCAAACCTTTCGAAACTATTGAAATCATTTTTTAGAAAGCAATAAAACTTTAGACACCATACTTTGAAAACAACTTAAAACATTGCCTTAGAAAACCTTTGGAAAACGTTCCATTTAAACCTTTTGAAACCATTCAAAGCAAACATTTTGAAATCATCGAACTCAAACCTTTTGAAACCATTGAACTAAAACCTTTCAAAATCACTGTACTCAAACCTTTCGAAATCATTAAACTCAAACCTTTCAAAATCATTGAACTAATACCTTTCAAAATCATTGGACTCAAACCTTTCGAAATCATTGAACTAATACCTTTCGAAATCATTGGAAGCAACCTTCGAATTTGTCGAAAGCTCTACTTCGAAAGCTTTAAAACATATCATTTGAGACAATAGGCCTCTGCCTTTAAAACAACTCGTTTGAAAACTTGGGTTATTCTTCAATTAAAAATAAGGGTAAAAAACCTAAATCGAAAGCTCTCTTTCAAAAGTTTGGAGAAGCGGTTGGTTTTTAAAATTAGGTAAACCTTTCGACTTTGTCGGAAGGTTCAAAGCAAAACAATGATAAAGCAGCAGTAACCTCTCGACTTTGTCGAAAGGTTTAAAAACTTTAATTTAAATAATTGACCTGGTTGAAAGCAGCCAAGTCGAAATCTCCTTTTCGAAAGCAAGCAAGTGTAAACTTTTGATTTATAAAACAAACATACCCCATCACTTTGGCAACCAACCTTTCGACTAATTACCCTTCGACCTTGTTCAATTCATTACATACCAAGTAACTTGATAGCATATGCATTGAATTTTGACCTTGTCGAAAGCTATAACCTTTCGAGTTTGTCGGAAGGTCCGGTTTGGAAGGTTTGATGCCTAAAATGGCTGAAACATGCTAAAAGCATGATTTTCTTGTTTTTAACTTTAAAAATATCTTTTCAACTAACCTGCCTTTGTTTTTCAAATTCTCATCGATTGATAAATACTTTCAGAAAAATGCTTCCACTAATTTCAGAATTAAATAATAATCTTATTTTATAAAATGCCCCTTCTCCTTAATTAAGTATATAAAACATTTGAGTCTCATACCTTAAATAATTTTATATATTCATCAAATCACTTAGGAAAAATCTGAAAAAATCCCAAAAAATTTATTTTAATATGTTTTCTAACATATAAAATTTTCAAACCCAAATAATAATTATTTTAGCCGTAAATAATTTATAACTCAATAAACCATTTTCTTCACTAGAAAATTAATATAAAATCCACATAAATTCAAAAAAGTTATAAAAATTGGAACCCATCTCTAAAATATCATTCTGACCCATATTAAATTTTCAAGGCATTTAGATGTCATTTAATAGGGTTTTCATATCAAACATTTCATAAATACCAAATAGATATATAACTTTAATCATCAAAACATGACATATACTTGCAAAAACATTTCAAATCTAATCTTAAAACTGAAAACTATAATAAAATGGATGAGGTAATTATTTATTTTAGTTTTTAGATTAAAAGATGTGAGATTTTATGTTGAATTAGTTGATTATCTTCCTTCTCTTGAATTCTAGCTTTATCTTCCTCTTTAGAACAATAATGGTAGTCGACTTTAAATGTTTTAGTTTACTAGAATGAAATAAAGTGTTTAGAGTATAAGCCCCTTATATTCCTTATTTCCTTTCCTTATTTCCTAACATGTTTACTAATGTCATCTTATTTGATTTATATTTAACATGGCACGACTACCTTTAGTATAATCAAATCTCAACCCATTAATCTTCACATTATTTTATTTTATTTAGATAATTAAATATTCTAAATAATGTTATAAAATATGGGTTGTTACAACACCCTTCATAAAGTCGTATAATTAGTAAACTACATGCATTTAGTCTAAACATTCTTATACTTATCTCTCAGACATAAGCATATACACAAAACATTTATGAATAGCTTCTTAATTCCAGATCATGTTAAAAAGGATTAAACAAATGTTGTTTAAATTGGAGGTAAGTGTAGTAACTGGACTAGCCCGCAGCGGAAGTTATGGATGAATTTCAAAAAAAATTACCCTATTGGATCTTTTATTGGACCTGTAAAGTCTAACTGAATTAGAACATTTCTTAATTTCATTTAAATAAAATCATTTATTTTATATTAAGATATGAAATAAATTTTATTTGATTTAGTTTATACATAAATATATCATATACATATATGTGTGAGTGTATGTGTAACATAATAATCCGTGGAATGTATAATATATTAATATGCCCATATTTAGATGTTGGATTTACATCGCAACAGACATATTAGCCTATTTTGTATGTCATGTATATTGTCAAAATATGGGCATGTATATGTGTTACAATACACACACACATACATACATGCATATATATATAGACACAAATATGTATGTATAAATATAGTATATATAATATATGAACATAAAACATTTATATATTAATATATATACAGAAAAAGAGAGAAGAATTATTAAAATTTATTTATAATTCAAAATTAACTTAGTTTTGCAAACATAATAATTTTAGTGTTTTAATTTGTATATATTATGAAAAAAATAATGTTTTCATCCATAAATCATTAACATAAAATAGCCTGCTGATGAAAATTCAAATTTCATAATTTTAGAAAATCTAGGATCGCATAATAGAGCTTAGGAAAAATATGAATATTTGTAAAGTTGAAATGTTATTTTTTCAAAAAATACATTGACTTCGACAATAATTATTTAATATAAAATAATATATTATTAAAATTCAAAATTCAAAATTTTAGAAATTCTAAGATCGTGAATGAAAGGTTAAAAAAAATTGAATAATTTTTCAATTAAATTATTATTTATAATAAATCATAAATAGATTTTTCGAAATAATATTACTTATTAAAAACAATAAAATTTATTGAAAAATTTCTAAATTTTTTCTATATGTTTCTGAAATGAAACAATATTTTTTAAAAAAATAAAATTGAATTTTTAGTGTAATAATTATTTTATATATAATAAACATTTTAAAAATTCAATAAATTTTTATTTAAAAATATGAATATATGTATGATAATTAATTTTCGAATTCGTAAATTCATATCATATATAAACAAGGGTACTAAATTTTTTAAATCAGATACATATCTTATATATGTGCATATGCTAATATTAGAGAGAAATATAAACTAATATATATATATATATATATATATGAATTTATTAATGAATATATATATAACAATTATTAATGACAAAAATTGATTTTGTACAATAAACAACATTTTTCTATACATAAATAAAATTGTGTAATAAACAAATTATGAACATAACCAAATTGATTTGTGACAACCACATCTACTTACAATAATCTCACATAACTAAACGTATAGTGGCAACATATTTAAACAGATATGAAATTGCTCATTATAGGATCATAGAATATAATTTAATTGTTGTAATGTGAATTAAAATTACTAATTTAATGATGCCTTTGAATCCACGTTGAAGCAACGACTTCCCTTCATTTTATTGTTCTTGATTCATCAGATTATAAGTCTGGAATCACCGACCTCTAACTATCAAATAGTATTATTTTAATTTGAAATATATTTGAGAAGTTTGGAGTGGATTGAGAGCTGTGTTTTAACCAACAATATAGAAGGTAATGTCGGCCAAAAAGGTTAGTTATTGTTTTTAGAGATACGTACATACGTATATACATACATACATACATACATACACATATATATATATATATATGCATGCATACATACATACATACATACATACATACATACATACATACATATATATATATATATGCATGCATACATACATACATACATACATAGGATTGTATTAGAGAGGAACGAGGAAAACCTTTTTACCCATTCTCACTTTATCTCAACCCATTATATCCAAGCCAATTCCCTACTTTTTAGCCACCCCTGGACCTTTCCAAAACCAAAATTTTGCAGCCCTGATGATGGGTATTAAACCCATCTAAGCCCAAGCCAAAATACTTTGCAATTAAATCTAATTTAACC
The DNA here is from genome assembly GCA_030765085.1 of Allium cepa. NCBI lineage: Eukaryota > Viridiplantae > Streptophyta > Magnoliopsida > Asparagales > Amaryllidaceae > Allium > Allium cepa. The sequence goes on from CM060937.1 coordinate 908,188,091, forward strand.
GCTTGTCAGTATTGTATATCGATCGATATATTTATAAATGTTATAAATATATGTAACATTATTTATTTCTCAAATCATATTCAAATTTTATAATTAATGTTTCATAAATACTAAATGATTTATAACAATTATAAACTAGTTAAATCGTTCGGTGTTAAGGGAATTCCTCATTTCTGCCGTGTCACTATTGGGTGTAATTTTGGTCAGCGGTTAACGAACTATTCTAATGTTAACATTTACAGGTCACTTAGCAGGTGGTGTGTCGTTATGGAAAATTTATCCCTTACTCATTTTCAGTAAAATTCAATTTTAGTTTAACAAGCGTTACAAGGTTGTGATATTTTTTTTACACCAATTCTCTTCTTCAAAACTATATGACTTTGAACTTATGGAATTTCGTAATGGTCAAAATTCCAACCTCATCCACATTCAACTTTATAGTCTAAATAGAAAGTCCTTGGTTCAATAATAACTATTATTATTAAACGAAATGCTCTGGCTGGAGACTTTGAGTTGACTTGAGTTGACTGTGATGCTAACCGCATATAACTGAGGAGACGAATCCTCTCTTGAATTGTGCTTCACTTCTAATACTTCCACTCGACCCAACTATAGTCATTAGATGGACGACATGCCACGATTTGGTTATAATCAAACCGGAGCTTTCATATTGAAGATCCATAGTATTCTCAAGTCGAGAGAACTATGTAAATTAGTCATATCGATATTTTCTGTTTGACCTTAGTTATATTAACAAATAGAAAGCTATCGAGTGAGTCGTTCCATAGTTATCCAATAACTATTAGTAGTAACCCCTAGATGCCTCCAAGAGTCCTGAGTAATTCACTGCCCAACATTTAGAGAGCGTTACGTACTCCAATCTCAACGGATACATCGATATCCAGTCTCGATGCATCTTGAATAGGAAATTTTAAAATGATATATTTGTTTCGTTGTGATAAATTACTCACAGTTACAACACTTTATAACTACTATCACAAAATATACCAATTATGGATTTTTCTATTAAATATACTTTTAGTTAAGTTAATTAACTAACATAATCACATTATTCAAGTATATAATAGGAAGAAAATATATTTTATTTCGAACAAGATTGGTCAACGAGTTAGATATATGTAAAAAATTACATAATTGCCCCTATAACATACCCCTAACTATATCAATTTCGCACTTGCACTTGGGGTCAATTATGGAATTTAATTCCAACTTGCCCAATCATTTTTCTCATAACCAATTAGGTCAGTCTTTTAGTGAATGGGTATGCTATTATGTTTTAATTATCTACTTCGTCGATTAACTCTCTCTAACACTATTAAACTGCCTTTATTATGTGGGATGATTCGAGTATGTCTTTCGACTTTTACTAAGCTTTAAGTTCTATCATGACCAATTTCATGACAATGTTATCTTATAACAATATTATGGGATTCTCAACATTTGGAATCACCTTTGGCTCAATTATAAATTTATGCATTTATATCTATATACATTGGTTTATTGTAGCGCTATTCAAGCCAATGTTCTCAACATTTCATTGAATCGACCACAATCACTTTTATTTTGAAACATTTTCAAATTAAAGACATTAGCTTGAATTTTTTCATCGACATGTTATACTCAATATCACTTATAAAAGTTTGTGTCCAAATGTTCCATCATAACGAGTTCGTTGTTTCTGTAAACAATTCTCTAATATTTCATAAATACGCAAAAACACCTCAAACAAGCATTTAGTGATATCAATTTGGATTTTATATTTGCTCTATGTTTCAAATACATAAACAAAACACAATATCATACACAATATAACCTATATGATAATTCCTATTGCTAATGCATAAGGAATCCAACTTACATATTTTCCTTTTAATAGGGTGCTCTTGTACATCATGTTGGGACAATCCTTATACTTTTATACTCACCATAAAAGACATCATTTGCAATCCAAAATTGAGTATTAAAACAACTAAAGTTGATTTTAATACAAATATATTGTTAAAATCAACAACGTGTTGTTTACTTATAGTTTAGAAATATCAGTGTGCCTTTTAACGTTCTTTCTTATGAACACATGCTTCCTCTGCACTTTGATTGAAAATCAAACTATTTGATATTTCAATCAAAATACTTGTTCAATCTTGATGCTCATAAAATGATACATTCGTATCATTTCTTGAATAATATCCAAAGACTCATAAACCCAATATCGCTTCCACTGACTTCGAGTCATTTTTGGTTAATGTGCGTAAACGGCTTACTATAAACCATTATTTAGAATTTTCTATTTCAATGCATAAGTACCAAATTCTAAGTCTTATCGAGTGTTAAATTTGTGAGTAAATCTGAATTAACTTGACCGTGTTGAATACGGAATCTGTTATGCTAATTTCAACAATTGAAATTTGCTTTATTATTTTTATCAACATTTCTTATTTAATTCCAACAACATTAGTCTTTCCAATAAAGACATAATCTCGGCTGATGGATCACATCTCTTTGATTATGACCACCAAAATCTTATTTTGATAGCGTATTTGGAGTTCTTTTAGATCGGCGCATCATACCATATAGAGTCAACAACCTTAATGGTTTAATTGAACAACCGAGTGTTATATATATTTTTGACATTAATAAGAAACACATAGTTTCTCTCCGATGTACGAGAATACTTATTAGACATTCTAATGCTGTGTGTTCATTTAGGTTAGTTAATTTCACTTCATCTTATATAATCAGTTCTATCTAAAGATCAGATCCAATTCCATTTAATTACCAAAAATTTTCCAAGAAATTCCTTCACTATATATCTTGCAACAACAATTGTTTCTTAGTTCAAATAGAATATGGATTCATAAATGCTTTTTGAACCTTTTATTTATAAAACTAATTTTACTTCACAAAAATTATGTTCAAAACATAAATATGTCATTTGATGATAGACCTTTCCAAAAAAAATTTGGAGATTCATACAAGATCCCTCATGAACAATTATTACGTGCAATCTTTCGACTCGTGCAACCTGCCAACTCCTTGGCCTAGGATATGTTCGGATTTCTTACAATTCTTATCTTGTATGATTTTGTAAACTGTTATTTAGATGAAATAATATCAAACTTGCGTACTAATCTTAAGAACATGACCTTATAGAAAGAAACTAACTCAACTTCACGCATAATTAATCGTAAATTTTCCAACAATGTCTGATTACTCCTTATCGATGCATCATTATGTATCACATGAAGGAGTGATTTTGAGATTGAATATATATTTATTTTTAAGTACATTTGGAACTCATTCCAACATACTCACTTATTTTACCAAATCAAATCATTTTATTTTATTGCATGCTATTTTATTTATTTTTCTTTTATATTCTATTATTTTATCATAAACTTACTACATGTGTATCTAATACACATGTTTATGTTGGTAATAAATCATCGATGAATATAACAAAGTATGTGGAACCCTTGTGGTATTAATAGACTTGTGATTGCAAACATCAATATGTATTAATTCAAAGAGTTCATCGACTCTTATGATGCTCCCACTGAATAGGAGCATAGCCATTAATTGTTTGAGATATGATTAACCTTTTCATATGATTCATAATCATATACTAAAATTATTTTTCAAAACTATGGCTTAGTCTATAATTCCAAAACAACTGTAGATAATATCATATGCATATGTATTTTGTTGCATCATTTTTACTATGAAAACAAATTCTATAATATAGTTCCATTTCATAATGAATATTCAAATACTCATATTGAAATATAGTTGTATCTATTTTTAGTCAATACCAAAATAAAACATTATTTCACAAATAATGTTCGGTACATTTTATGAAAACAATTTTTGTAATTTGATGCAATCATTAGGTGCTATATGGCATGCTTCCACTATTTCTGCCATTACTATAATAGCACACTAAATTTAGAGGTCCATCATTCACTTAATATTGTAATATTGCTTGCTTGCTTCATATGCTGCAACTAGTTTAAAAAGGAGAGTTCTTTGATCAAATATCTTAAACTTAAAGAAATAAATGTTATAGGAAACAATTTTCTATATGAAAATACATTTCGGAATAAAAATCATATTTCATATTCCAATATTAAGTATCAGTTATTACTAAAATTCTTGTTTTCAATGTTTCCCTATGAAGCAAAAGTGACTATTCATTCACTTCATTCCAACTTTATCTTAAATTACATTTATTCTTATACATCCGTTTTTCTTTCAAATGATCAAACTATTTAAAAGAGAGCTTACTACAATATCATAACAAACCTTTTGCAAAAGTGCATTTGATTATTCTTAACATTTAAGACATCAAATATGTTTCATTTTAGGTAAACCGATCAAGATGACATTTCAACAATCGATTTCTTAGATGTATCTTGTAGTTTATGGTCTTGTATTACATTAACATAATATGGTCCTTTTGAAATCATCTAAGTTGAATACATGATCTTAAAATACTGTTTATTGGCTTACTTTGAATGAACTAACTATATCGAATATTGTACCGCACAAACTATGAATGTTCACCATATAACATTTATATGTGAAAGTTCATGGATCAAATATCCATAGCCTTGAATTGCGTTAAGAGTTCCAAAACTCATAAAATGCAATACACGGTCTAAACCACATGAACATATAAGTGACCAACTTACGAATGTATTAAGTAGTTGAAATTGGACACTTGTAGGTGTATAGAAACATTATATAATAAGCAATTAAAATTATTAGTAAGTACATATTATAGTTGTATTTGTCAACTTTCAATTCAGTTTGTTTACATGTGTTAATTGGTAAATGTTTTATTAATCATATTAAATGCACAAATTTATCATTGTAGATAATTATAACATTAAATAGTATATGTTCTTACAATATTAGAAAGGTTAAATGTTACCATTTTATTTTTCTAATAAGGCTCCCACTAGTCTTTTATATTTCTCCAAACCCTAAGATGAAACATAGAAGTCTTACCACTTCACTAGTGGGTGTTAGGACTCAATTGTTTTGGTATTCTGACCTTGAGTTTGCTTAACAAATTATAGCCACACGAACGATGGATAATTCCTTATCGGTTGTATCATATACAACTCCTAACCATTTTTCCTTGTTCTAATCTCATTTCGACCTTGAGTTTGCTCAACAAATCGAAAGAGATTATCCACTTATACCTACCATATCGTGATAGCCTAAGTATAGTATAAGTACCTTGAGTTTGCTTAACAAATAAATATAGTTATCTTACCTCATCTATTCAATATATTAACAATACTATGAATAACATCCCTAGCTTAAGTTTGCTCAACAACTAAGGAGTATGTAAGTAATTTATTAATATATATACACACACACACACACATACATATATATATATATATATGGTAGAGGACAACATTATATTGAAGATTCATAATCATCAATATATATATTGAGTGATATCGACTTATAGAATAAAATATTTCTTATGAAATACCTTAACGATTTAAGTGTCAAACACATCAGAAATCACGGTATATGTACATTTATGTTACCCGGTTGATTGACCCGGTAATGAGAGCTTCACCAAGCAAGCATAAAGAAAGGAAAAAGTCCGTGCTCGGCCTACAAGTCTTCGCTCGGCATGCAGGCCTCGCACGACACAAGCAAGCCTCGCCCGGCATACAGTCATCGATCGGCACAATTAGGTCTCGCTCGGCACACAAGCCCCGCTCGGCCTACAGGCCTCGCTCAGCACAAGCCAGCCTCGATTGGCATATACTCATCGCTCGACACAAGCAAGCCTTGCCCGACACATACTCATCGCTCGGCACAAGCAAGCCTCGCACAACATATACTCATCGCTTGGCACAATTACCTCTAGCTAGGACTAACGCCATCGCTCGACATCCTTTAGCAGCATTGTTTAGCAAAGTCACTCAACAAGGCCATTCGGTATCCCTGGTTCGGTGCATATGACGATGTTAACAAGCTGTCAAGTCCACAACAAAATAAGGGCATTCGGCACAGCTTCACTTCAGTTCAACTTACTACTTGCCTCAGCTCTCTTGAGAGATTACTTCGAGTCACTCGATGGTCGACTGGCATTCCTCACTCGGCATGGCTCGTTTGGCATGCCTGGTTCGGTGCGCAGGAATCACCTACTGTGGGTCGAGATACCTTGCTCCTAGGCTCGTGAGGGAAGTCCAACCTATCTTCGTTTATAAATAGAGAGGTAGGGGCATACTGTAAAAGGACCTTTTTTGAGAATACTGAGGAGCTTCTTTCAAGACTCATTCTTTTTCAGTTAGCATTGGCATTCGAGTAGTTGGTGTATGGATTGTATCTGTTATCCATTGTTTAAAAAAGTAATAAAGATTAAACTCAAAGTGGACATAGGCAGTTATGCCGAACCACTATAAATCTGATGTTCTAGTTTTTGCAATTAATTCTGCATATATTCCACTATTTTAATTTTCTATCTTCATTGATCTCTCTATACAAATCTTTCTTTGGGTGTTAGTGACCAATTCTGGCGCTAACATTTTGGTGCTTTCAATGAGAACACATTCCCAGGTTATTAGGATATGCTTTGTAGCTATTGGATTGAAGAAATCTCCCGAAGGAGATCTAAGTTATTCATAGGAAGACCGTTGATTCTACTCAAAGTTTCTACCAATAATTCTACAATGGGAAGACCTCATGCCAGATCAGCCTTGCACAATGCAGATGTCAACGAGACTCCTAGCGTCCAACAAGTAGGACTCAGCAATGAACAAGTTAATTCGGACGTAGGAACTGTTGGCCCAAAACCAGGTGGAAGTTGTTACTAGAACGGAGTTCAACAACCTAATGAGAGAACTCATGGAAAGCAGGAGACAACATAGCGAACAGATCCAAGCTAACGCTAACCTAACGACTCAGCTCACTCAACAACAGCATCAGAATGCTGGAGGTAGCCCCACTCTTTACTCTTCATCTGATAGCTCGACTTCGTCTGATGAGCCTTCCAGGCGTAGACGCCGTAGAATTAAAACAGCACAAGAAGGTGTTGTTGATCGATCAACTAGAGATCACTTACACCTTAAAACCACACCCAAGATGGAGCAAGAAACTTAGGATCTGGAGTGCGAGTGGAAGCCAGATAGACGACCCACCAAGGTCCTAATGAAGCTGGCCTCCAAGATACATGTTTGGGAGACCTCCAGCTTAGAAGACACTAACTAGAATGATCACGCATGACAGATTCCAACCTTCCATCGTCCATACAAACCTCGGACCTATCGGCTATGGTCAGACAACCGATAAGAGAAAATAAAGGCTTAACCAATGAAAGGTTGGGGGATGTCCAGGAGTCATACTCCATTCACAGATACTATTCTACAGGCCGAGTACCCTAAGAAGTTTAGCATGCCAACTATCCCAGCCTACGAAGGGAAGACTAATCCCCGATAGTATGTGACGAGATACGAATGCATGATGGATTCAGCTAGAGCAAATGATGCAACTAAGTGTAGATGCTTCTCGATAACTTTATCCGAAATTACGACTATGTGGTTCACTCGACTTCCTACAGGTCTATATCCAGCTTTGATGAATTGGCTAAGAAATTTATAGAACAGTTCAGGATACATGCCACTCTCCCCAAGGACGTGATGTCCCTATCCAGTGTAATCCAGGCTTTAGAGGAGTCGTTGAAGGAGTACTTGCAGAGATTTCACGTTGCAGCTACTGAAGTTAGCGACCCACATGACCGTGCATTTCTGATGGCTGTGATGCGAGGAGTGGATCCGAATTCGGAGTTTGGAGATTGGTTGGTAGGAAAGTCTCCGACTATGCTAGTGTGACGACCCAAACTCGATGTCCGATAAACGACATAAAATTCGCATCGCCGGAGCTTATAACAACAATTAGATGAATATAAAACAGCGGAAAAGAATCAATATCATAAATATCATCACAGTTACAACATCAACATAATATCCATACTACAACAGAGTATATAATACATACACCACAACTCCAAATACAACATCATGATAATACAACAGTGATCATATATCCAAAAGTCCTCAAATGAGGTTGGTGATAACGAACTCCCAAAAGCTAAACACCTGAAATCTCCAAAAGCTCCCAAGATATCTCCTAGATAAGAGCTCCAAAATACTGCTACTCCAAAATACAGAAACCTGCTACTAGGCTGCCCGTGTAGAAATAATGGGCACCCAGAGTTTAGGAAAGAAAACAATAAACTCCGGATCAGTCATGGGACTGGTATGAGTAAACAAAAACAGCAGTTACTTTCAAAGAACTAGATTTATAAAAGAACTTTCGGTATGCTTTTAAAAAATGGAACTACCATAAGTCCTCCCGCCACACACACAATGCAAACGCAGAATTGGAGGAGATTTCTTCTTATGATAGTTAAATATGCTTAGTACGAGAAAAGAAATTCTTTGATATTATTACTAGTGCATAGTGAAGAAAACATTTCGAAAATAGAATATTAATCTTAGCCAGCATAGACATTCCAAACTATGCCTACTATAGCTACCATGTTTTGTGGCAGGTTACCGCCACGCTGCATGGTAGGTTTTACAACTAAACCGTACAGGGTTTTGTATTGAGAATTGGATTTCGAACAAATGGTCAGGCCAAGGAACTTCCCATTGCCACATGAGAACGCCTCTGGAAGGACGTTCCCAAGAACCAAACCGGATCTCTGCCAACACAAGGCTGGGTTACCCCTAACTGGGTAACTACTAACACGAGTATGCCATCTCCCGGTTGTAAACAACCTTTAACCGGGGCCCCAACAACCAATCAAAAAGTAACACATATATATATCTGCGATATCAACATAAGTTAAGTATCTGGGCTCCATACCATGACACCACTTCTATCCAGAAGGAAATGCATATACCCTAAGGTGTGCTACCCCCAATAGCCTTGCTGCATCTCTCCTGTTTCGACCATTCCGGGGTGTGAGGCGCGACGAAGTCTCGTCCACAAAGCTGCGCTTTTCACAAAGCCATGCTTCGATCAACAAATGATCAGCAACACTCAGCATGCCACATTACCAAATTGGGAATATATCGCTGATAACCTTCAACTACATAGCCTCTAAGGGTGTTAAGCTAAGAGAATAAATTCTCCGCCACCAACGGAAATATAATTGAAAAAAAATCTGCTTTATATCTCAATTTGTAATGTCAGACATACAATCCATACAAGTCTGTTCTGGGTTCGAACAGAACCGAAGGCACTTCCAAGGAAGTCCTTACAATCCGGATATCCACAATCCCGATCGGATTCCCCATCACATATGGAGAACTCTATACCGGAACAACTCGGTGCAGAGTCAATCGAAAGGTCATCCTATCGCTCTCGCAAATACCCGGTCTTCAACACCGGTCTTCAAGTGCTATCATAACGTCGAATCACATATTCGAAATGGGTTATACGACACAAAGGTCCTTTCCCGGCTAAGTCGAATAGTGAGCATCAGTTTTAAAAACATGTGGATATGTCGTTCACAAAAATTCACAGGTTCGATGTGGGTTTCGGATAACAAACTGAAATCCGATTCCCTGTCGCATCGAAGTTTAAATGCCGTTTTACGGGCAACAGGGTTTTCACATCAATACAGAGCAAACAAAAATCATAATGCAGTACATGGCAATTTATATCACACAGCATCACAATCAGAACAGAAATATCAATATAGTGCACAACAATAGTTAATTTATTTTCAAATGTGGTTTAAATAAATTTACCACATAATTATTTTTAAATCAATGATAAAAATTTGGATCAATAAATTAAATCTTAATTCACCCGATTTATCGTTTCAAAATTTGTTATTTTATTTAACCACCAAATTTGATTTGTCGACTTAATTTGTCTGAATAACAAATTCTGAATTGACAATTTAATTTGAATACTTAGTTGTTTATTAAATCAATTTTAATTACAATTTGTAAATCATTTTTAATTTCTTTTCAAAATCATATATATACAAAACTTATTCATCTTGATTAACATTTAAAATTTCTTTAAACTTTAAAAAAAATCAATTTATGACTAACTACAGAGTTGAAATCAAGTTTTCTTGAAATAAATTCTTGCTTAAACTAAATGAGTATTAGTTACTTCCTTGGTAGTAAAGTTTGTCACAACTTGCTGTAACTTTATAAAGCCCGAGAATACCCAGGCTTTACTCGAGTCAAAACTCGAGTATTCCACCATCTCTCCCCGAAGCATCTTCTTCCCTTCCCGCGTATATTCCCTCTTCTTCTTTTTTATTAAAGATTATAACTCAAAACTGGAAATAAACCTTCTCCACTTGCTCGAGTTCAACCCCGAGTTCCAAGCTCACATGCCTGAAAACATCACCAAGTACCCAGACCATCCTCCCACTGACACAGAGGCCAAGTCGTGCACGTATACACGACAACGACGCCTCTCTGGCGATCGAGAAAACCTCCAACAAGTCATAATTGACCTCGACGTCGATCACGTACCAACGCAAAACTCCATTTCTTCCTCAATCAAAATCGAGTGTAGCTCGATCAAATGAACCCATCAGCTCACCACCGGAAATCGAACTCGCGCCACCTGCTCTGGCCATCAGAGACGTCGTAACCTCTGCCACGTCACGTCAACACCCCAAACTTCCTTCCCCCATCATTGCGTGCGACTCGATCACCCATAGGTGATGAAATCATCGTGCTTTCGGCCCACTGAAAAATTTAAGGCTGAACCCAAAATTGAACTCGCAATTCAAATCTATGCAATACAAAATTCCTTTGATAATTTTCGTGAAGTCTCTAATGTTCAAGCTCGCTACAAACTAAATTTTAGCAGCTATAATTGAATCAATTGTTAGGAATTTAGAAAAATGCAAATTGATCAAAGATTCAAACTGCTCTTGAAGCACTTCATTAAAAGTTCTCATTATTGTTTTAAAAATCATAGATTTTAGTATAGATTCAGATTATAACCTTGAATTTATATTTTTCAACATTTTATTTTTTTCAAATTTTACTTAAAACCTGTAAAACAATATTACAGTGAACATGCTTTACTGTAGGTTTAAATAACTTTACCAAAAACTGGTTTGAAGACTAAAAACAAAAATTTTAACTTGATTACTAACATTCTTTAGGAGCAAGGAGAGTAAGAAGATGTTAGATTTGTGTATAATTTACACTGTAAACCAGAGATTTGAGCATATCGGTACTTTACATATTTTTTTTCTTTTTGTTTTTTCTGCAGTGAAAAGAGAACTACAAAGTTTTACTTTGATTTGTTTTTCTGAAACACAGTTTAAATTTAAACCACACTTTACTTGCTTTGCATCTCAAATCTCTTTCAAAAGAAGATGGGAGAGTGGGTTCTAAGGTTCACTGTAACTACATGTTACAGGAAAACAGAAACAGAAGAAAAATAAATGTTTCCAGGAAAATCAAACACAAGTTCAGAGCTATTACATTCATGCAAGAATTCGAGCACCAAGAATTTGAACAGTGTAAAGATTTACTCACATTGGAAAATATTGAAACAGAGGCTATATTGGTTTTGAAGCTGCAGTTTTGAATCTTCCTCTCTGGTTTGTTTTTCTTTCTTCGGCAATTTGTTTTGAACTTGTATATATTTTTTCTAACTTTATTTTCTATTCTTTGCTAAGTTGTTGAGCGAAAATAAACTGAAACAAATGTTCTTGTTTATAGAGGGAATTGTGTACAGGTTCAATATAGTACTTGAAACATTATTTTGTATAGTTGCTAAGTACAGGTCGATGTGATCTTTATCCATGCTAGACAGTAAATGCATTTAATGAAGCATGTATTTACAGTTGATGTCTTGCTTGAGGTTACTAGAGTAAATGGCATTAAATGAAGCATGTTTTGTAATGCTTCCATGTATACTTGTATACTATAGCATGCTATTTTGTTTCTTCTTTTATATGTAAGTGTTGTTTTGTTTAATTTTTTTTCTTATTTCCTTGTTTGCCTTGTTACCTGGTTTACATTTCTGTTTAAAATCTTATGTGTATTCCTATGTCTTGAATACTTACAGCTTTGTTATGTTCCATTTGATTGTTATAAGTACATTTTTACATAAAATTTTCTTTACATATAATGTACTTACAGCAAGGTTGTGCTTATACATACTTTTTATTTTATTGTTAAATACAAATTCTTGTTTGTTACATAATTTATCCATTATTTATTTAAAAACTCAAACTATCAATTATTAATTTATAACCCATATTTCATTTAATGGTTTTAAAACAATTTCTTATTTTACTTTGTTAAAAAGAAAAGTTGTTTTTAGTTATTAACATTTTAACAACTATGTGATTTTATTACAATATTTGTTTTTGTTTGCTAATGTTTTCTTGTTTATTTTGCTAAATGTAAGTGTTTTAGTTACGGTTTTCTTTTGTCTATATATTTTTTACAGCTATTTTAATTTTATTGTTTTAAAACAATTTCTTGTTTTTAAATATTTTCTTTTCTTTAATTATTATTATTATTGTCTGTTTATTTAAACTTAACTATCAATATAAATTTAAATTCTATGCATCTTTATAATATTAACATTACCAATATTTATTTATTTTCTTGAAATTCTCAATTTAAGTTCCAAAAGTTCAAATACATTACCAATTTTAAATTCAAAAATTTCAGGATGTTACAATATCCCCTACTTAAGAAAATTTCGTTCTCGAAATTGAAAGAGAGAGAAACGCAACAAGAATATACAAATTCAGAAAAATAAGGAAATGACTTCCAGATTAAGCCAAGATGTCAATTCTGCAGTTGGGATATGATTTCTTCATATTATCTTCAGTCTCCCAAGTACAGTCCTTTGGATTGCCACTCCATTGATCTTTGACCAATTTCACAATCTTGTTTCTCAATCGCTTCTCATCACGATCTACAATTTTTATCGGAACTCTTTTAACTGCGGAGTGATCTCTAGATCCTGCTGAGCAGCTTCTTCAATAATATCATCTGGATCGTGCACATATTTCCAAAGACTGGAAATGTGGAACACATCATGTACGCCAGACAACCAGCTGGGCAGCTGCACTCGATATGCTAAAGGACCAATCCTTTCCAGAATAGGAAAAGGACCAATATAACGCGGTGCTAGTTTTCCAGTTTTCCCGAATCTCAATACACCCCGCATCGGAGATACTTTAAGAAATACAGAATCTCCAACTTGAAATTCCAAATTTCTCCTTCGGCGGTCATCATAGCTCTTTTGACGGCTTTGGGCAGTTAATAACTTCTTTCGAATAAAATCTACCTTCTCAGTGGCTTCTTTTACCATATCCGGTCCAAGAACAAGTCTATCACCTGATTCGATCCAGCATGTAGGTGATCGACACGGACGACCATATAAAGCTTCGAAAGGAGCCGTTTCTATACTGGCCTGATAGTTGTTATTATATGAGAATTCAACCAGATGCAAATGGTCTTCCCAAGAACCACCAAAATCATGAACACAAGCACGTAGTAGGTCTTCTAGAATTCGATTAACTCTCTCAGTCTGTCCATCAGAATGTGGATGATAAGCAGTGCTGAAATTTAATTTCGTTCCCAAAGCATCTTGGAATGCTTCCCAAAATCTACTGGTGAAGATCGGATCACGATCACTCACTATACTGCTGGGAATACCATGGAGGAGAAAAATTTCCTTTATATATATACCTGCCAAGCTTGCCGCAGTCCGAGTGGATTTAACTGGAATGAAGTGAGCAGTTTTGGTTAGACGGTCCACAATAACCCAAATCGCTTCATTGCCATTCTTGGTTCGTGGCAATCCGTCGATGAAATCCATCGATACCTGATCCCATTTCCATTTCGGTACTTCCAAAGGTTGAAGTAAACCGGCCACTTTCAATTGGTCGCTCTTAATTTGCTGACAAGTAGCACAGCGACTCACATAAATAGATATGTCTCTCTTCATCGTTTTCCACCAGAATGTTCTTTTAATATCTCGATACATTTTGTTGACTCCTGGATGGATGCTGAGTTTGGACTTGTGGCATTCTTCCAATACTTCACGTTTCAGATCAGAGAAGTCTGGAACACGAATCATACCTTTTAATCTTATTACTCCTCTATTATCCATCTCAAAACTAGTGTCTTCTCCTTAGCAAATTCTTTTATAAATTCCCCGAAGAAACTCATCTTCATATTGCTGTCTTGCGATCTTCTCAAAGAGAGTAGGAGTGATAACAAGATATGAAAGAACAACATGTCTCCTACTTAAAGCATCAGCAACCACATTGGCTTTTCCCCGCGTATATTGGGTATCTAGGTCATATGATGCCAGAAATTCCAACCAACGTTGTTGTCGCAAATTCAAATCCTTCTGGGTGAAAAGATATTTCAAAGATTTATGGTCGGTGAATAATTCGAATTTTTCACCTAAAACAAAGAGAGTTTATTAGGTACATTTCTTTAGTTAAGTTAATTTCATAAATTATTAAGAAAACTGAAAAGATTCTTACCCAGAAGATAATGTCGCCAGATTTTTAAGGCGAAAACAACAGCCAAAAGTTCCAAATCGTGTGTCGGTAGTTTTTCTCATGTGGACGTAATTGTCTACTCACGTAGGCAACTACCTTTCCATTTTGCATTAATACCGCACCTACCCCTTCACCACATGCATCACTATAGATAGATAAGCCTTGGTTTCTGTTAACAATAGTGAGAACAGGAGCAGCGGTCAATCTCTTTTTCAACTCCTGAAAAACTTCTTCACATTCTGGAGCCCAAATGAACTTTGAATTTTTCAGTGTTAGCTTAGTTAATGGGCTAGGCAACTTAAAAAAATCTTGAACGAATTTCCGGTAATAGCCTGCTAAAACCAAAAAGCTTCGAACTTCTTTTGGAGTAGTGGGTTGTTTCCAATCAAGAATAGCGGAATTTTTTCTAGGATCTAACGAAATTCCTTCTTCATTAATAATATGGCCAAGGAATTTGACTTCATTGACCCAGAAGTGGCATTTGGAAAATTTTGCATGTAGAACATTTCTCCTCAATATTTCCAATACGATTTTAAGATGTTCGGCCTGCTCTTCTTTAGTCTTAGAACAGATCAAAATATCGTCAACGAATACAAGCACAAATTCATTCAAAACTTCACGAAACACACGAGTCATAAGATCTACGAAGTATGCTGGAGCATTGGTTAGCCCGAAAGGCATAACTAACCATTCGTAGAACATATCGGGACCTCTAAAAGCGGTCAAATGGACACAATCTTTGGCGATTCGTAGTTGATGGAATCCTTGGGCAAGATCCATTTTTGAAAAGAAACGAGCGCCGTGCAACTGATCAAATAAATCATCAATTCTTGGTAGAGGGAATTTGTTCTTGAGAGTTTGTTTATTTAGATCGCGGTAATCTACACACAATCTCAAAGATCCGTCTGATTTGGCAACAAATATGACGGCTGAGCCCCATTCACAAACACTGGGTCGAATTAATCCTTTTACTCGTAGTTCATCAGTTTGATGAACCAATTCAATCTTTTCCCTGGGTGCCATCCTGCGACTTGCGTGAATAACAGGACGAGCATTGGGTACAAGGTCAATTCGAAATTCTATTTCTCGGTGAGGAGGTAAAGATTTTACTTCTTCAAATACGTCGGAAAAATCCCGAACAAAAGGTATAGACTGCAAAGTGGGTTCAAGATATCCCAATGTATACATCAATCTATCTCTCCTTGGACTTGGATCCTCACAAGAGATTTCAATAAATTTCCAAGGTTCGTTTGGACTAAAACTGTCCGATTATTACAATCCAATATAGCTTTGTATCTCGATAACCAGTTCATACCGAGTAAGATTTCAAATTCATTAAATTCGAGGACAGAAAGGTTGATAGGAAATTGATAGCTAGCATATGAAATAGGAACTCTCTTACAATATGAACAAAGATTTGCGGGACCTCCAACCGGATTTTTCACACAAATAGGATCATCAGCAAATTTAGTTTTAAGTCCTAATTCACATACTGTTTGTTGTGAGATAAAGCTATGTGAAGCTCCTGTGTCAAATAAAACTCTAACAGTTCTATTATAAATTGTAAGGTTACCTTCCAAACACTTTTCCCTTTATCAGCTTTTGAAGGTGAGGGGTCCTTCTTTATCGTATAAACTTTTGCCACCTGCACTGGCTTCATCACTGGGCAATCTTTAACAAAATGTCCCGTCTTGTGACAATTATAACATTCTTTAGCTTGCTTCTTCGGTTTTGGGGAGCTATTTGAATAATGGCCCTTCTCTTTGCAGTTGTAACAAGTGACATTTTCTGCCGCGCTTCCCTGAATGCTCCTATTTTTCTCGTTGCCTTGCCAAGGTTTCTTGCCTCCAAATTTCCGCTTTTTCCAATTTTGATTGCCCGAATTTCCTTTCTCTACCGGGGCTTCTTGCATATCAAGGGTAGCGTATCTGTAACCCATATCAACTAAATCTGAAAAAGATTCCTTAACGTGGCCCGTTATTCTTTCGTGGAATTTCTTATTCATCCCGCGAATGAATCTTTCGTTCTTCTTTAAAGGCCTATTCACCAATTCGGGACCAAAATGAGACAATTCATTAAATCTGTTCAGATACTCTTCAAATGATAAACTTCCCTGCTTCAGGTCCATGAATTCCTGATACATTCGAGAAATTCCAGCTGATGGCAGATATCGCTTCTCAAACATTTCTTTGAAATTTTCCCAAGAAAACTCGTCTTCTGGCTTATCTACTGTGATTGTCTCCCACCAAGCTGAAGCTTCATCTTGCAGTTGCCAAGAAGCTATGAGTCGCTTCTGATCGTCCTCCAATTTTAGCCCTTTGAAGATTTTCTCACACGATCGCATCCAGGCTTGAGCCTCAACAATGGACTCCATGCTATTGAACGGCTTACCACCAAGTCTCGAGAAACTTTTATGCAAATCAGCCAGATTTAGCTGTTGCTGAGCTGCCGCTATTGCCGTTGGAGGACCTTGATCAGGTGACGTGGCACCTCCTTGGCCCTTAACTCTTCCCCTTCGTCCGCCCATTTCTTACTATCTGTAATTAGTAAGAAAATTGATTGAAATATACGAACAAAATATCTTAAGGAATATCAGCAGTAAAAGAAATAGACCAATAAATTTAGAGTTTCAATCTTGGTTATACACATTCTAGGGTATACTTCCGCAGCTAAAGTTCTTACTCAACCAACAGTTCTGATACCACTTGTGACAACCCAAACTCGATGTCCGATAAAAGACATCAAATTCGCATCGCCGAAGCTTATAACAACAATTAGATTAATATAAAACAGCGGAACAGAATCAATATCATAAATATCATCACAGTTACAACATCAACATAATATCCATACTACAACAGAGTATATAATACATACACCACAACTCCAAATACAACATCATGATAATACAACAATGATCATATATCCAAAAGTCCTCAAATGAGAGAGGTGATAACGAACTCCCAAAAGCTAAACACCAGAAATCTCCAAAAGCCCCCAAGATATCTCCTAGATAAGAGCTCCAAAATACTGCTACTCCAAAATACTGCTACTCCAAAATACAGAAACCTGCTACTAGGCTGCCCGTGTAGAAATAATGGGCACCCAGAGTTTAGGAAAGAAAACAATAAACTCCGGATCAGTCATTGGACTGGTACGAGTAAACAAAAACAACAGTTACTTTCAAAGAACTAGATTTATAAAAGAACTTTCGGTATGCTTTTAAAAATGGAACTACCATAAGACCTCCCGCCACACACACAATGCAAGCGCAAAATTGGAGGAGATTTCTTGTTATGATAGTTAAATATGCTTGGTACGAGAAAAGAAATTCTTTGATATTATTACTAGTGCATAATGAAGAAAACATTTCGAAAATAGAATATTAATCTTAGCCAGCATAGACATTTCGAACTATGCCTATTATAGCTACCATGTTTTGTGGCAGGTTACCGCCACGCTGCACGGTAGGTTTTACAACTAAAATCGTACAGGGTTTCGTATTGAGAATTGGATTTCTAACAAATGGTCAGGCCAAGGAACTTCCCATTGCCACATGAGAACGCCTCTGGAACGACGTTCCCGAGAACCAAACCGGATCTCTGCCAACACAAGGCCGGGTTACCCCTAACTGGGTAACCACTGACACGAGTATGCCATCTCCCAGTTGTAACCAACCTTTAACCGGGGCCCCAACAACCAATCACAAAGTAATACATATATATATCTGCGATATCAACATAAGTTAAGTATCTGGGCTCCATACCATGATACCACTTCTATCCAGAAGGAAATGCACACACCCTAAGGGGTGCTACCCGCAATAACCTTGCTGCATCTTTCCTGTTTCGACCATTCCGAGGTGTGAGGCTCGACGAAGTCTCGTCCACAAAGCTGCGCTTTTCACAAAGCCATGCTTCGATCAATAAATGATCAGCAACACTCAGCATGCCACATTACCAAATTGGGAATATATCGCTGATAACCTTCAACTACATAGTCTCTAAGGGTGTTAAGCTAAGAGAATAAATTCTCCGCCACCAACGGAAATATAGTTGAAAAAAAATCTGCTTTATATCTCAATTTATAATGTCAGACATACAATCCATACAAGTCTGTTCTGGGATCGAACAGAATCGAAGGCACTTCCAAAGAAGTCCTTGCAATCCGGATATCCACAATCCCGATCGGATTCCCTATCACATATGGAGAACTCTATACCCGAGCTACTCGGTGTAGAGTCAATCGACAGGTCATCCTATCGCTCTCGCAAATACCCGGTCTTCAACACCGGTCTTCAAATGCTATCATAACGTCGAATCACATATTCGAAATGGGTTATACGACACAAAGGTCCTTTCCCGGCTAAGCCGAATAGTGAGCGTCAGTTTTAAAAACATGTGGATATGTCGTTCACAAAAATTCACAGGTTCGATGTGGGTTTCGGATAACAAACTGAAATCTGATTCCCTGTCGCATCGAAGTTTAAATGTCGTTTTACGGGCAACAGGGTTTTCATATCAATATAGAACAAACAAAAATCATAATGCAGTACATGGAAATTTATATCACACAACATCACAATCAGAACAGAAATATCAATATAGTGCACAGCAATAGTTAATTTATTTTCAAATGTGGTTTAAATAAATTTACCACATAATTATTTTTAAATCAATGATAAAAATTTGGATCAATAAATTAAATCTTAATTTACTCGATTTATCGTTTCAAAATTTGTTATTTTATTTAACCACCAAATTTGATTTGTCGACTTAATTTGTCTGAACAACAAATTCTTAATTGACAACTTAATTTGAATACTTTGTAAATCATTTTTAATTTATTTTCAAAATCATAAATTTACAAAATTATTCATCTTAATTAACATTTAAAATTTCTTTAAACTGTAAAAAAAAATCAATTTATGGCTAACTACAGAGTTGAAATCAAGTTTGCTTGAAATAAATTCTTGCTCAAACTAAACGAGTATTAGTTACTTCCTTGGTACTAAAGTTTGTCACAACTTGCTGTAACTTTATAAAGCCCGAGAATACCGAGGCTTTACTCGAGTCAAAGCTCGAGTATTCCACCATCTCTCCCCGAAGCATCTTCTTCCGTTCCCGCATCTGTTCCTTCTCCTTTTTTTTATTAAAGCTTATAACGCAAAATTGGAAATAAACCTTCTCCACTTGCTCGAGTTCGACCCCGAATTCCAAGCTCACATGCCCGAAAACATCACCGAGTACCCAGACCATCCTCCTACTGACACAGAGGCGAAGTCGTGCACGTGTACACGACATCGACGCCTCTCTGGCGATCGAGAAAGCCTTCAACAAGTCATAATTGACCTCGACGTCGATCACGTACCAACGCAAAACTCCATTTCTTCCTTAATCAAAATCGAGTGTAGCTCGATCAAATGAACGCATCAGCTCACCACCGAAAATCGAACTCGCGCCACCTGCTCTGGCCATCGGAGACGCCGTAACCTCTGCCACGTCACGTCAACACCCCAAACTGCCTTCCCCCATCGTTGCGTGCGACTCGATCACCCATAGGTGATGAAATCATCGTGCTTTCGGCCCATTGAAAAATTTAGGGCTAAAGCCAAAATTGAACTCGCAATTCAAATCTATGCAATACAAAGTTCCTTTGATAATTTTCGTGAAGTCTCTGATGTTCAAGCTCGCTACAAACTAAATTTTAGCAGCTATAATTGAATCAATTGTAAGGAATTTAGAAAAATGCAAATTGATCAAAGATTCAAACTGCTCTTGAAGCACTTCATTAAAAATTCTTATTATTGTTTTACAAATGATTGATTTTAGTATAGATTCAGATTATAACCTTGAATTTATATTTTTCAACATTTTATTTTTTTCAAATTTTACTTAAAACCTGTAAAACAATATTAGTGTGAACATGCTTTACTGTATGTTTAAAGAACTTTACCAAAAACTGGTTTGAGGATTAAAAACAAAAATTTTAACTTGATTACTAACATTCTTTAGGAGCAAGGAGAGTAAGAAGATGTTAGATTTGTGTATAATTTACTCTGTAAACCAGAGATTTGAGCATATCCGTACTTTACATTTTTTTTTTCTTTTTCTTTTTTCTACAGTGAAAAGGGAACTACAAAGTTTTACTTTGATTTGTTTTTCTGAAACACGGTTTAAATTTAAACCACACTTTACTTGCTTTGCATCTCAAATCTCTTTCAAAAGTAGATGGGAGAGTGGGTTCTAAGGTTCACTGTAACTACATGTTACAGGAAAACAGAAACAGAAGAAAAATAAATGTTTCCAGGAAAATCAAACACAAGTTCAGAGCTATTACATTCATGCAAGAATTCAAGCACCAAGAATTTGAACAATGTAAAGATTTACTCACATTGGAAAATATTGAAACAGAGGCTATATTGGTTTTGAAGCTGCAGTTTTGAATCTTCCTCTCTGGTTTGTTTTTCTTTCTTCAACAATTTGTTTTGAACTTGTATATATTTTTTCTAGATTTATTTTTTGTTCTTTGCTAAGTTGTTGAACGAAAATAAAGTGAAACAAATGTTCTTATTTATAGAGGGAATTGTGTACAGGTTCAATATAGTACTTGAAACATTATTTTGTATAGTTGCTAAATACAGGTTGATGTGATCTTTATCCATGCTAGATAGTAAATGCATTTAATGAAGCATGCATTTACAGTTGATGTCTTGCTTGAGGTTACTAGAGTAAATGGCATTAAATGAAGCATGTTTTGTAATGCTTGCATGTATACTTGTATACTACAACATTCTGTTATGTTTCTTCTTTTATATGTAAGTGTTGTTTTGTTTATTTTTTTTTTCTTATTTCCTTGTTTGCCTTGTTACCTGGTTTACATTTCTGTTTAAAATCTTATGTGTATTCCTATGTCTTGAATACTTACAGCTTTGTTATGTTCCATTTGATTATTATAAGTACATTTTTACATAAAATTTTCTTTACATATAATATACTTACAGCAATGTTTTGTTTATACATACTTTTTATTTTATTGTTAAATACAAATTCTTGTTTGTTACATAATTTATCCATTATTTATTTAAAAACTCAAACTATCAATTATTAATTTATAACCCATATTTCATTTAATGGTTTTAAAACAATTTCTTATTTTACCTTGTTAAAAAGAAAAGTTGTTTTTAGTTATTAACATTTTAATAATTATGTTATTTTATTACAATATTTGTTTTCGTTTGCTAATGTTTTCTTGTTTATTTTGCTAAATGTAAGTGTTTTAGTTAGGGTTTTCTTTTGTCTATATATTTTTTACAACTATTTTAATTTTATTGTTTTAAAACAATTTCTTGTTTTTAAATATGTTCTTTTCTTTAATTATTATTATTATTATCTATTTATTTAAACTTAACTATCAATATAAAATTAAATTCTATGCATCTTTATAATATTAACAATAAAAATATTTATTTATTTTCTTGAAATTCTCAATTTAAGTTTCAAAAGTTCAAATACATTACCAATTTTAAATTCAAAAATTTCGGGATGTTACAGCTAGAGTGTTTTTACTCAAAGGCTCATCAATTCATAAGAAGAGAGAAAGCCTGGTGGACGGGGCGAGATAAGGCATCAGGGCCTCGTCAGGAGATTGTGAAGTGCAACATTGCTATAAAACAATCCGGTGATAACTCAGGGATGGTTCAGGTCAATGTCCAGGACAAGCTTGGGCAATCTAAAGAGTCTGGAAAAGGAAATCCTGGAAAGAAAATAGAAGTAGAAAATGGAAGTCAAGGATTCCAACTTACAATGAATACACTCCTCTGAGTGCATCTTAGGAAGATATTTACCTATCAACCTGTAATACTTTCCAATATAGAAAGCCACGCTCAAAGGAGTCAACAGAGGAACAAAAACGGACAGGGAAGTATTGCCGCTTCCACGAGACTTACGGGCACAATACAGAGGAATGTAGAAATATCCATGATGCCATAAAAAACAGATTAGACAGAAAAAGTTGCAAGTGTTTGTCATGAGCCCGTAGGATGGTAGACAAGGAATATTTGACCCCGGACGCTGGCAAGCTCCACGCCATCTAGAGGAACCTACTCGAACTGTAGGTAGAGTAGTCATAAACATGATGGTCGATGGATCTCACCCTGCGGATAAGAGTTGGCAGGAAATGGAGCGGTATACTAACTCCCTAAGGCATGCAGATTTTGAGTGTTGTTCAAATATGGAGGATGGGTCCCCAGCTAAGCAGCAGTGAACGATGATGGACGATATATTGTTCAGGAGCAGAGATGCTGATTAGGTCGAGGCTCCTACGCTTGACCCGATGGTCATCTCTGCGACAATCGAGCCAGCATTTGTGAAAAGAATTTTAATTGATTGTGGAAGTTCTGTTAACATCATCTTCAAAAAAGCATGTGACCAAATGAAGATGGAGACCAAAGATTTAAAACCATTAAAATCCCACATTCATGGCTTTAATGGTGCAGCAACCGATGCGGTGGGTAAAGTCGAATTGCCAGTTGAACTGGGACAAGATGAACGTAGGAGGGTGCGAATCCTGCCTTTCATTGTTTTGGATGTCGATTCTCCATACAATGTTTTTCTGGGTCGACCGGCCCTGGCAGAGTTTAGGGAAGCTTTGGCCCCTTGGTGTTTAACTTTGAAATTTCCGACAGACAAAGGAGTTGGTGTGGTGCATGGCGATCAGGCAACCGGTCATGCATGTTATGTGGCTGAGCTGAGAGACGCCCAGCAGAGAGAGAAAGGAAAGGTTGCAGACAGCTCCATCCACACCCGAGTCACTGAAAATTAACAAGTAGTGCCCAAGCCCTTGCTCGGGCAACACGATCGGATCTATAGAGACATAGATCCAAGAGATGATGATGATGAGGAACCTAGGGAAGCAAAAGCAGCACCGACTGAACTGACGATTGACATTTTAGTCAGCATCAATGACCCATTGCGAGTACCTAAGATTGGATCACAACTCGGCCAATCGATGACCGAGGATCTCACTGACTTCCTCTGAGCGAATTTGGATGTTTTCACTTGGACACATTCTGATATGTATGGGATTTCTCCCGCTATTGCAAGTCATATATTGAACAAAAACCCTAGGTATGTACCAGCAAAGGAAAAAAGAAGAGGCATGGATCCAGAGAGGTCTGTTGCTATCAGAGAGGAGGTGGACAAACTCAAAGCCAATGGGTTCGTCCACGACGCCCTCTATCCTGAATGGTTATCTAACCCTATGCTAGTGAGAAAAGCAAATGTGAAATGGAGAACCTGCGTAGATTACTCTGATCTGAACAAAGCATGCCCGAAAGATAGTTTTCCTTAACCCAGGATTGACCAGTTGGTCGACTCAACAGTAGGGGACGAATTACTATCATTTATGGATGCATACTCGGGATATAATCCAATCCCGATGCACATTCCAAACCAAGAATACACTAGTTTAGTCACAGCTGTCAGATTATATTGCATGTAGTGATGCCTTTCGGATTGAAAAATGTAGGAGCGACTTACAGCGTCTGGTAAATCGAATGTTTAAAGACCAAATAGGTAGGACAATGGAAATCTATGTGGATAACATGCTCGTGAAGTCACGGTAGTCAAACGACCACATTCGAGACTTGGTGGAGATGTTTGATATACTCAGATATTATGGAATGAAAATCAATCCTTTGAAGTGTTCCTTTTGCATTGCGTCAGGGAAGTTTTTGGTTTCATTGTTAATGCATGGGGAATTGAAGCTAACCCGGAAAAGATTCTGGCTATTCAGTGGCTGTGCTGAGTCGATTCATATCCAGGGCTACAGATAAATGCATTACCTTCTTTGATGTAATAAAGAAAGGAAAGAGAAATTTCGAATGGATGCCCAATTGTGAGGATGCATTTTGAGCTTTGGTAAGGCAATTGGAAAGTCCCTCGGTGCTGTCGAAGCCTATAGACCGTGAAGTATTGTATGTGTACTTGGCTGTATCCCAGCATGCTATCAGTACGGCTTGGTTCGCGAGGAGGACCGAGTTCAAAAGTCGATTTACTATGTCTGTATACGTCTAACTGGGACAGAAAGAAATTATCCAAAGATTGAGAAACTGGCCTACTGCTTGGTGATTGCATCACGCAAGCTTCATCCGTACTTTCAGGCGCACTCGATCAGTGTTTACATCGATCAACCCTTGCGTCGGGTACTTCAACGACCAGTAACCTCTGGAAGGATGTAAAATGGAATATCGAGTTGAGTCAGTTCGATATTACCTACCTGCCACGAAGGGCCATACAAGGGCAAGTGCTAGCGGACTTCATCGCTGAATTCACCATGTCAGACGAACCAAATAGTCATGATGTCCTTCCCCTCATTTGATGGAAACTGTACGCCGATGGGGCATCTAACGACCGTTTCTCTAGGGATGGTATAATTCTTATAACTCCTAAAAACCGATCAGTTTGTTACGCTTTGAAGCTCAATTTCCTAACAACAAATAATGAAGCCGAGTATGAAGCAATGATTGCTGGCCTGAAACTTATTAGGTAACTGGGAGTAAGATCGGTTGAATTGTGACTCACAACTGGTGGTGTACTAGATGCGGGGGACTATCATGCAAAGGGACAGAGACTTGCCCCATACCTTGTATGGGTTCAAGAGCTGGTAGCAGATCCAAAATAATATGATATTTCGCATGTCCCGCATGAAGAAAATAGAGAAGCCGATTCATTGGCCAAATTTGCAAGTACAGGCGATGCACAGTAAATGGGATTGGTACCCATCGAAACCTTACATGCTCTGAGTATAAATATGATGGAGATTGATTTCGTGTTAGAAACAGATATTGAGAAGGAATCATGAATGACCTATTTAAGCAATACTTGCTACACGGGGTCTTGCTTGAAAGAAAGAACAAAAGACGAAAAGTCATTCGTAAAGCTTCACGATATGTAATGCAGGGCGGAATAATGTACCGAAAGGGATTTTCGGCCCCCTTACTCCTGTGCATTGCCCATAATGAGATAAAACGAGTCTTGAAGGAAGTCTATGAAGGAGAATGTGGTGACCATACTAAGGGGCAGACGTTTGCAAAGAAAATCCTCCACTATGGATATTATTGGCCAACTGTAAATCGGGATGCTGCAGACTACGTAAGGAGATGTCACAAATGCCAGAAAGTATACAAAAATCCCAAGAGCTCTGCCGATGGAACTCACACAAATGGTTAGTCCCTGGGTGCAATGTGGGGGATCGATATAATCGGTTCTTTATCCATATCCAAAGGTGCTGCAAAATATGCAATAGTTGCGGTCGATTGCTTTACCAAATAGGCAGGAGCAGAGCCCTTAGCCACTATCACTACCAAGAAGGTCATTAATTTCGTTGTATGAAACATTATATGTCGTTTTGGCCTCCCGCAGACTATCATTACAGATAATGGAACTCAATTCGAAAGTTGGAAGTTCAAAGAATTTTTTCAAAAGTATGGCATTGAAAAAAGGTTTGCAGCAGTTGCTCATCCAAAAGCCAATGGACAAGTAGAAGCCACGAACAAAATAATCAAGCCCATATTGAAAAAGCGTTTGGAAAAGGCTAGAGCAAGTGGGTGGATGAACTTCCAACAGCGCTTTGGGCTTACAGAACCACCCACAAGTCCGCGATTGGCCACACTCCATTCGCATTAGCATATGGCGCGGAAGCTGTTATACCTGTCGAACTCGAAGTTCCTTCACCTCGAGTAACTCATTATGACCCTAAGACGAATCGGGATCTTTTGCTGAAATCACTGGACTTTGTCGATGAAAAACGTGACGAAGCTGATTTAAGGGCGGCTGCATATAGACATCGATTCACTCGATATTATAATGAAAAAGTCCAATCGAGAACCTTTGATGCGGGCGATCTCGTTTTGAAATGATTTTTGCCAGTCCCATCGCATATGAATCCCATATGGGAAGGTCCCTACGTCATTGAATGGAGGCTTGGAGAGGGAACTTTAAATCTAGCGACGATGATGGCACGACACTCCCCCGAGCATGGAATAGCGAGCATCTGCGGCATTATTATACTTACTCTATTCTTTTCGTATATTTGTTACAATTATTTCCAGTATATTTTTTATTTCATTGATTCTTAGTTTTCGGCATGTAATGAGACAATTTAGTTTTTTTTCCTTAATGAAGGCTTGAAGCCATCTTTTCCATGAATTATTGATGTTTCTGTGTGATAATTCTATGGCGAAAAGCTAAAGTTACATTATTCTGTCTGGCATACGAATGCGCACAAAAAATTAAAAAATCTATAAGTCCCCAGAGTGCGGACTGGAGTACTCTGAGTCCCGGGAGTGCGGACTGGAGTACAAATGACTTAAAATCTCCAAGTCCCCAAAGTGCGGACTGGAGTACTCTGAGTCCCCATAGTGCGGACTAGAGTATAAACGATTGAAAAATATCCAAGACCCCAGAGTGCGGACTAGAGTACTCTGAGTCCTCGGAGTGCGGACTAGAGTATAAACGACTTAAAATCTCCAAGTCGCCAGAGTGCGGATTGGAGTACTCTGAGTCCCCAGAGTGCGGAATAGAGTATAAACGACTTAAAATCTCCAAGTCCCCAGAGTGCGGATTGGAGTACTCTGAGTCCCCAGAGTGCGGAATAGAGTATAAACGACTTAAAATCTCCAAGTCCCCAGAGTGCGGCTTGGAGTACTCTGAGTTCCCGAAGTGTGGACTAGAGTATAAACGACTTGAGAAATTTCCAAGTCCCTAGAATGTGGACTGGAGTACTCTGAGTGCCCGGAATGTGGACTAAAAAATATTTTAAGTGCCCGAAGCATGAAATAGAGGATTTACAATTCGAAAAAATCTCCAAGTCACATGGAAATGAAATGGGTTTATGTAACTCAGAAGATTTTGGATTTTGACCACAGTTATGTGTTAAGCTGGACAATAAAAGTCATTTGAAAGACAAAGAAACTAAATTTTATTTATCAATCCAAAATGAGGTTCCACTACAATCCCTCCAAAACTCAGAGTCAAAAGTCTATTTACATTGGCTATGAAAATAAATAGAAATAATTACATAATCTAGGCTAACTCTAATTGAACGAGTGTAACAACTACTTCTTTGGTTTCTTCTCCTTCCTCATTTTCTCAAATGACTCCTCCCCCATATGTTTTCGTTTGGATGCTTTGCTTGCTGGGGAAGTAACATCCGAGGAAGGAAGAGGAACTTCTAGTGGCCTGGATCCACTACGAAGAATGACCTTCAAAGGCCTGTTCAAAGGATCATCTAGTTCCACAACTTGAGGCTCGATTTTGATCTTAACTTTCTTTTTTTCTCTTCCGCAAGTTGCTCCTTCATGCTCACTTTTAAAGTATGTCCGAAGGCGCTCATAATCTCAACTTCGTAACTTTCTTCGATGAGTGGCAAGCTTTCAGACTTGTCCTCGTCAAGCGCCTCAATCACTTGAGCATCAGGACCGGGAATCTCTCCCTCTTGAATGGCTTTGCTCGTCTTCTCCTTTTTCTCTGTGGCGTCATCACTCCTTGGAGTTGGCTCGGGATTAGAACGACCTAAACGAGATCATAAGAGACAAATGTTAGAATACATTAACTACTCGCCGAAAATGATGGACTTTTGAGCTTTGAAAAGGGAATTTATGTACCGGTTCCTGGCTGACTCTCAACCATCCGAGGGGTCTCACCCTCTGGAATAGGAGATAGAACATGAAGGTCAAGGCTGGGATCTTCTGGATCATAACCAACGTGCTACTCAAAGGGATAAAGTACTAGCCGACCAGTCGGTTGAGTAGGAGGAGGAACTAGAGACTCGGTTCTAAACGGACGGGCAATGTTGTTCTTTCCTTTTGACGAGGTGGAATCTTTGCTATAGAGTGCCTTCGCTGCAGAAAAGTCTGAAGGCTCGTTCCCCCAAAGAAATTCCTTCACTAAAGCCTCCTCGTCAACGTCTTCAGTACTCGACTCAACCATTCTGATTTTTATCAAGGTTTCCCATGCTTTATCCAGAGATTCGAGGTAACCCTCGCCAAGAAACGTTAGGTCACGATGCATGAGAACACGAGTGTTGTACTCAGCAATAAGCGGGTCAAACATGCATTTAATCTCCTCTCTACCAGCCTCCTGGCAGCCTCAAGGTGAGAATCAATCTCCATGGATGATATTCTTCTGCCCTCCTCACGGGCTTCATCCTTCAGCATCTCAATTTTGGAGAGTTCGTCGTCAAGCTTTGTCTTCAGAAGTCATGTGGCAACGATCTCGTCGCAGTATCGTTGCGACTCCTCCTGAGCAGCAGTTTTCTCTTCCCTTTCTTTGAAGAGTAGCTCTTCCAACTCTTTAACTTGCTGGGCAAATTCAACTCGCTCCTTTTGGATGGAGTCTTTCTCTAAAGCCAAGGCACTGCAGTGTTGAACCACTTCGTCGATCTCTTTCTTATGTGTTGCCTCCAGACGATTAACTGCCTCATCTGTGTCTTTGGCATTTTTCGGAGAAGTTTCAAGCTGAGACTTGTATGAATAAAGCTCTTCATCCTAAGCGTTAATGATGTGTTTGTCATGAATGGCTTCGAGTTTCAAGCGATCAATTTCATGTTGACGTTCGATAGAAACTTCTGACACTTTCTCCACCAAATGAACAAATGCGTCGTGTTGAACATACACATCATTGTTGCAAGCAATGGCGCTTTGTTTGACGTGTCCTGGAATGTGATGAATCGTTGGAATAAATTTTAGACCATCGAAGCATATTTTCGGGAATGTGGCCTTGAGATCAGTAAGTTTTTCCAATATCGACGGATCAAGTGTTGTAGCGGGAGGAGTTTTCCTAGAGACTAAAGATGTTTTGTGAGGTTTCCCGGGATTGCCTGGTACTAGATGAACCAGAATGTTGATCTCGATGAGCCTCAGGCTGTGACCCCTTATGCGTAGATTTCTCCTTCCTTGCTTTGATTGAAAAGGAGGATCGCGAGATTAGGAAGACTGACTGCATGTTTTTCACTGATAAGATGAATCTCGGGGGCGATAGTCTCGATCGCCAATGTCATCTCTGTCCCAACGTCTGCTGGGGACCAAATCCCGGCCAGAATGATGAAAAATAGATGATCGGCGAAGACGATCTAGTCCGTGAGTATGCCTCATATCACCTACGTAGAAATTAAATGACAAAGGGTTAGCAAAAAATAGAGTGATGTACAAAATTTAAGAGCAAAGTGAAGTGCACATGTCCGTGTGTGTCCTAGTGTGTCCCCCCGACGGACTAGTTTCTTTAACTTTACTTATAGGAGTTTTTTCTCCTTGGTTATGGGCTTGAGCGCCTTCATCGCCTCTCGCGGGCAAATCAATCTTAAGGGCTTCCGGATCGCTGAAGCCATACTTGAGTAAATTGTCGTGAACGGTGAGGTTGGATAAGCCTTTCAATGAACCCTCTAAGTGCTGAGGAGACACTCTTTTTCCACTGGAGTGATTATGAGCTTTGAGGTTCCACCAACAGTCTTCTTCCTCAGTTTGTACCCAATTTTCCTTTTTACCTTCGAAGGGGAAGGTGCTACATCAGTGTCGTGTGCCTCAACCACCGGTTCCTGAGCAGGACTTACATTCTCACACGGTGTGTCTGACATCTCAATCTCTCTAATCTTACCCTCCTCGGGTGTGTCAGGGACATCGCGTGTTGAAGGCCTAGCTTGCCTTTTGGCTTTGTCCAAGGCAGACCCGGTTATATTGACGCCGTGAGGAAGACTTATTTGGCGACCTTCCGCCAACAGCCAAAATTTTGAGAGCGACTCGTTGGAGATAATAGATCTAATGTCCCGGTCTTCTACGGGAATAGCTCAAATGGCTTCGACGGCCTCAGAATATCGGAAGCCTTTGGGACGTTGGTTGATACCTTTAAAAGTTGAGAAAGGTTTAGAAAGGATGCACTTCCCGCCGCATATAAGTATTGATTCAGGAAGGAAACTTACTCCCTTCTAGCCATCTCCTCGCAAAGCCAGGGGGACAGCGCACATAAAACCATTCCTGCTTATACTGGGTGAATTTGCTCCATGCCCCAGTCAGAATTTGACACTTGTTATGTGGCTCGACAAATACGAAGGATGGGCAGATCGTCTTTTGAAGCATAAATATAGCAGATGTCACCAGGAGTGGGGAGCCTGAATAAAATGCCCATGAAAAGAACGCACATGCCGTATATAAACGCGTGGCTGCTGGGGTGTAACTGTGATGGTGCTATCTCAATATACTGCAACAGATCACAGAGACAGGAGTTGAATGGTGGCATGCTACCAACCCAGCACATGAATTTTTTACAGGCAGTATATTCAACTAGGGGCAAGTGAGGACGATCTTGTCCCGACGGAACCAATACGTCGTCAAAAAGAATTCTGTATATTGTGCATAGCCGAAGAAGGGAATTTTCATTGATTCTTGAAGCTAGGGAATCAACCGGGTCATATAAGATGATCGCGGCATCCATGACGTCATGAGCCAAGTCCACTAATGCAGCCATTGGACTAGGGATATTCTGTACAAGACTTGTCGACGGATTTGAAGTTCCCACTACCTCTTTTTGAAGACTTTGCTTAGGTTTGTTTGAGACTGTAGCAAAGCTCGACTTTCTAGACATCTTCAATGAGCGTCGAAGGTTGGATAAACACTTGTTTGAACTATACTTGAAAGGTAATAATCAATATTAGACATAACGACAAGAATACTCCCTCCGTGTGGTGTGTGAACTAGCGCAATCGTTCGAGTATAAGTGTTGAAGGATTAAAAGTCATGAAGCTGATAAAATAAAGTATAAGTGTCCTGTGATAGTTGTTAGTTTTGGACTCGGACGTTGGCACTATATGTCGAAGGCTATTGTTTGTTTTTATCGAGTTAAATTCAGGTTTATAGTGGTTGGATAGAGAAATTATCCGTCCAGATTAGTTCGATATGCTTGTTTGCTTAAGTCTTTGTCTTTATTTATTTTCATATGTTTAGGCATAGGAAGTGAGTCAAGTCGACATGCACTATGTTTGAGTTGGGATGGTTCCAACTGTTGTTGCCTACTTCTAGACTCAATGTCGAGCGACACTCAAAAGGCCCGACTAAACAACCACCTAAACTCTCTCACACTCCAAAGGCTCAATACCGAGCCACATCTGCTCGGCATACAGAACCCGACTCACACTTCTCTCTCTCTCTTTACCATTCCGGTGCAGGAGTCATGCCGAGCCACATTCGTTCGGCATACCGGACCAAGCCTGTGGTCTTTAACCATGCCATAACATAACACTCGAGAGATTAAAACCTACACTCTCCTTCATACCAGACGATACCGAGCCACAGCTAAACGTTCTCCTCCAACTCACTTCTTTGAGTAACTTAAACACCTTTCTTAGTGGCCAGTCGAACGTCACCCTAACTCGTACACCACGCTCAACCAACACTCCCTAATCGCTAGTTCCTACTCAGCCAATCACACTTCCTCTTCCCGCACTTGGCGACCCAAAAGGAACCTACGTCCTAAAAGCCTCCGACATCATCTCCCTTCCTCCTCTCCGCCAAACCCTAAGGCATGTTTAAACCTTAGATTCATCTTCTTCATCTAGACGATTTCTACCATTTGTAGTTTGAAAGAAAGTTATGAATTCGAGTCTCGTGCAAAACCCCTATCCGACAGAGTCGGACGAGTGAAAATTTCATACCTAAAGAAATGGCTCGAATTTTAGGGAAATAATGAATTTGGAATTGAAACCCATTCTGGTTCGTTGTTGGGAGAGGTTGAGAGGCAATGTATTGGACTCGGGAAGAAAAAGGAAGGTTGAGGTGTTAGCAGGAGTTTGGAGGAAGACGAGTTCGAAAGTCCTATAGAAGGGAAGTAAAAGTGAAATGGAGAAAAAGGAGAAGTTTTGGTTTATATAGGAAAGAAGGAAGCTGAACAGACATCAACCAGTGGAACCATTCAAGAAATCTCGATGGTTCGGAATCCCTATGTCAGGCGGCATAACACTTGCCGAACGAGTGGTTCGACATCCATATGCCGAATGGCTCGTTGTTTATGTGTCAAAGAAAGGGAAGGGATGGACTCAGGACTGCGGTGTTTTAACCTTCATTAAGCACATTCAAATTTTGGAATCAAGAATTGGATATTGGCTCAAAGCGTGTCATGATGCCACAAATGACATACTTTGGGTGGCAAGTGTTACCCGGTTGATTGACCCGGTAATGAGAGGTTCACCAAGCAAGCGTAATGCAAGGAAAAAGTCCTCGCTTGGCCTACAAGTCTTCGCTCGGCATGCAAGCCTCGCTCGACACAAGCAAGCCTCGCCCGACATACACTCATCGATGGACACAATTACGTCTCACTCGGCACACAAGCCCCGCTCGGCCTATAGGCCTCGCTCGGCATAAGCAAGCCTCGCCCGGCATACACTCATCGATTGGCACAATTACATCTCGCTCGGCACATAAGCTCCGCTCGGCCTACAGGTCTCGCTCGGCACAAGCAAGCCTTGCCCAGCATATACTCATCGCTTGACACAAGCAAGCCTCGCACGGCATATACTCATCGTTCGACACAATTATGTCTAGCTCGGCCTAACGCCTAACGCCATCGCGGCATCCTTTAGCAGCATCCTTTAGCAAAGTCACTCAACAAGGTCGTTTGACATCCCTGGTTCGGTGCGTACGAGGGATGTTAACAAGCTGTCAGGCCTACAACAAAATAAGGGAGTTCGGTATAGCTTCACTTCGGTTTAACTCACCGCTTTCCTCGGTTCTCGTGAGCGATTACTTCGAGTCACTCGATGGTCGACCAGATGGTTCTCAACCGGCATTCCTTGCTCGGCATCGCTAATTCGGCATGCCTGATTCGGTGCACAGAAGTCATCTATTGTGGGTCGAGATGCCTTGATCCTTCGCCCGTAAGGGAAGTCCAACCTATCTTCGTCTATAAATAGATGGGCAGGGGCATACTGGAAAAAGACCTTTTTTCAAGAACACTGGGGAGACTCTGCCGCTTTCAAGACTCATTCTTTTTCAGTTAGCATTGGCATTCGAGTAGGTGGTGTATGGATTCTATCTGTAATCAATTGTTTAAAAAAGCAATAAGGAGTGGACGTAGGCAGTTACGCCGAACCACTATAAATTTGGTGTTCTGGTTTTTGCAATTAATTCTGCATATATTCCTCTATTTTAATTTTCTATCTTCATTAATCTCTCTACACAAATCTTTCTTTGGGTGTTAGTGACCAATTCTGGTGCTAACAATTTACATATGTATTTATTTCTCAAGTCTATTCGGGTTCCTTTAATGTTCCACATTTAGTTTATACACATATCATATAAGTTTTATCGTTATACAACTTTTATATTTCATATTAATTATTTGATAGTATTACATATGATATATCATTATTTAAATCTTATCTAATTAATTTTAATCAATTAACTGTTTAATTAATTTTAAATTTGTATTCCAATATAACTTTTATATTGGACATATCTACTATAACAATTATAGTGTATATTATTACCTTTATAGTGTAACATATATATGTGTATTTTATTTAATTAATTTACCTTTAATTAATTTATTCAATTAAATGATTTTTATTAAAATTTATTAATTTCAAAATTTATCTTGTATACATACACGTATACTTACGTTATCATAAACATTTTAAAATAACATAACATATATCAACATATGTAATACATGCATATATGCATTAATTAATTAACATATTTAATTAATATATTTCATTAATCTTATTAATAAATTTAAAACTTGAAATTACTATATAAATATTTTCAAACATTTTGAAAATATCATTACCCTTTCAAACATTTTGAAAACTTATGTGTTATTATAATTTTTATAGTAAACATGTTTTATTTTATATTTAACTATTAAATTTAAAAATTTTAACATTAATTTTCAAAATATTTTGAAAATTAGTCCAAGAGCCAAATTAATTTGGGCCTTTTCTATTAGGAGCAACCTTTGAGCTCACTTCACCTTTCGGGTTAGGTCGGTAACCAAGTAGAACATGGTACTTGATCACCCAATTTCAATCTTAGACATTACCTTTTTAAACACCGTACTAAGTGGGCAAGCTTAATTAGTTAGCCCTAATATAACTAATTTAGACCGCATAACCTATTGGACTCTGATACCATTATTGGAACTGGACTAGCCCGCAGCAGAAGTTATGGTGAATTTCAAAAAATTTACCCTATTGGATCTTTTATTGGGCCTATGAAGTCTAACTGAATTAGAACATTTCTAAATTTCATTTAAATAAAATCATTTATTTATTTAAATTCAAATACATTAAGATATGAAATTAATTTTATTTCATTTAGTTTATATATAAATGAATCATATACATATATGTGTGAGTGCATGTGTAACATAATAATCCGTGAAAGGGATAATATGCCCATATGTAGATGTTGGTATTTACATCGCAATAGACATATTAGTGCATTTTGTATGTCATGTATGTTATCCAAATATGTGCATGTATATGTGTTATAATATATATATACACACACATACACACACATATATGTATGTTTAAATATATTGCACATAATATATGAACATAAAACATTTATATAGATATATATATAAAAATGGAGAGAACAATTTTTAAAAATTATTTATAATTCAAAATTAACTTATCTTTGCAAACATAATAATGTTAGTATTTTAATTTGTAAATATTATAAATAAAATAATGTTTTCATCCATAAATAATTAACATAAAATAATCTATTGATGAAAATTCAAATTTTACAATTTTTGAAAATCTAGGATTACAAAATTGAGCTTAGGAAAAATCCGGAGAATTTTCAAAGTTGAAATATTATTTTTTTTAAAATACATTGATTTCGATAATAATTATTTAATATATAATAATATATTATTAAAACTTCAAATTTTAAAATTGTAGAAATTCTTGGATCATGAATGAAAGGTTACGACAAATTTGGAAGAATTTCAATTAAATTGTTATTTTTAATAAATCATAAATAGTTTTTTCGAAATAATATTAGTTAGTAAAAATAAAATAAAGTTTATTGAAAAATTCCAAAATTTTTTCTATGTATTTCTGAAATGATATAATATTTTCAAAAATAAAAATTTGAATTTTTAATGTAATAATTATTTCATACATAATAAACAATTTAAAAATTCAATAAATGTTAATTTAAAAATATGAATACAGGTATGGTAATTAATTTTCGAATTTGTAAATTCATATTATATATAAATAATGTAATAAATTTTTTAAATCACATATATATCTTATATATGCATATATGCTACTACGAGAGAGAAACATACACTACTATATATATATATATATGAATTTATTGATAAATATATATACATATAAACAATTATTAATGAAAAAAATTGATTTTGTACAGTAAACAACATTTTTCTATGCATAAATCAAATAGCATAATAAACAAATTATGCACATAACCAAACTGATTTGTGATAACCACATCTACTTACAAAAATATCACCCAACTAAACTTACAGTAGCAATATATTTAAACAGATATGAAATTGCTCATTATAGGATCATAGAATATAATTTGATTATTGTACCAATTTAATGGTGCCTTTGAATCCACACTGAAGCAATGACTTCCCTTCCTTTTACTTTTCTTGATTCATTAGATTGCAAGTCCGGAATCACCGACCTCTAACTATCGAATCATTTTATTTTAGTTTGAAATGTATTTGAGAATTTTGGTGTGGATTGAGAGCTATGTTTTAACCAATAATTTAGAAGGTAATGGCGGTAGAAAAGGTTAGTAATTGTTTTCAGATATATATATATATAGGGCTGTATTAGAGAGAAACGAGGAAAACCTTTTTACCCATCCTCACTTTATCTCAACCCGTTATCTCCAAGCCAATTTCCTATGTTTTAGCCACCCCTAGACCTTTCCAAAACCAAAATTTTGCAGCCTTAATGATGGGCATTAAAGCATCTAAGCCCAAGCCAAAATACTACGCAATTAAATTTGATTTAATCGCTTGTCGATATTGTATATCGATCAATATATTCATAGCTGCTATAAATATATATAGCATTATTTATTTCTCAAATCATATTCAAACTTTATAATTAATATTTCATAAATATTAATTAATTTAATTAATTTACAATAATTATAAATTAATTAAATCGTTCGGTCTTAAGGGAATTCATCATTTCAGTTGTGTAACTCTTGGATGTAAATTTGGTCAGCGATTAACATCGAACTATTCTAATATTAACGTTCACACATCACTTAGCAGGTGGTGTGACATTATGGCCAAATTTATTGCTTAATCATTTTCAGTAAAATCCAGTTTTAGTTTATTCAGCGTTATCTGGTTGTGACATTTGTTCACACCAATTCTCTTCGTCAAAACTATATCACTTTGGACTTATGGAATTTGGTAATGGTCAAAATTCCAACCTTGTCCAAATTCAACTTTATGTTCTAAATACAAAATCCTCGTTTCAATAATAACAATTATTATTAACCGAAATGCTCTGGCCAGAGACTTTGACTTTAAGTTGACTTAAGTTGACTGTTATACTAACCGCATATAACTTAGGAGACGAATTCTCTCTTGAATGGTGCTTCACTTCCAATACTTCCACTCGACCTAATTATAGTCACCCAATGGATGCCATGCCATGATTTGGCTATAATCAAAATGGGGGTTTCATATTGAAGATTTATAGTATTCTCAAGTCGAGAGAACCATGTAAATCAGTCACATCGATATTTTCAGTTTGAGCTTAGTTATGTTAACCAACAGAAATCTATCAAGTAGGTCGTTCCATAGTTATCCAATACCTATTAGTACGTAACCCCTAGGTTCCCCCAGCAATCATGAGTAATAAACTGCCCAACATTTGGAGGGCGTTACGTACTCCAGTCTCGATGCATCTTGACTAGCAACATTTAAAATGGTATATTTGTTTCATTGTGATAAATTACTCACGGTTACAACACTTTGTAACTACTATCACAAAACATACCATTTATGAATTTTTCTATTAAATATACTTCTGATTATGTTAATTAATTAATATAATCACATTATATCAAGTACATAATGGGATGAAAATACCATTTATTTCGAACAAGACTAGTCAACGATTTAAATATATGTAACAAATTACATAATTGCCCCTAGGGCATACCCTTAACTCTATCAGTTAGGAAAAACCTAAGCACTATTCCCTAAGTGTTAAGTGCGGAACGGATGTTCCATACCACCATTTCTAAAAGCTTAATTTAGAAAAACCCAGATCTCAAATTCTTTTTATATTTCTTTCGATAAATCCTTTTAATCAAATCTATTTCATTCTTGAAATCTCTTTTACTTGAAGTCCAAATCCATTTCAAAATACATTCCAATCAATCAACGTAAGTAAACGTCCAAGTTCATTATATTAGCACAATGGTGTTTTGTTCTAATAATAGATGTTATTTAGTTTTCCTAATCATATGGAGTTATCTAAGGGTAAACGACATAGAAATTCCTTGATTTGAAACATATTTAAAACGAAAACATTTTAAAACAAAATTGATCACTTAAACTTAAAGTGATTTTAGAATAAATTAAAACCCTTGTAAATAAGAATCAAATCCTTGTTAAATAGTAATTAAACACTAATTAATTAAACCTTATTAAAACATAATCAACTTTAATCAAAGATTAATTAAATAAAACTCCTTTTTAAAATAATAATGAATTAACAATTATCTTAAATAAGTAATTAAATAATAATTAATTAATCTTTGATTAATAATTAAATAAAATTAACTTTAATTAAGCACCAATCATGATTAACGTAGCCAATTAACATTTAAGTTTAAAAACCATTATTAACTAATGATTAAGTACTAATTACCTTTATGAATTAATTAGACAATTAAATAATCATTAAACAATAAATAAATAAATAAATAATTTTCACTAATTACTAAATGTTAGAAAACATGTTCTAAAAAGATTTTAAGTTAAAACAAGTTTAGATCGGAAAAATAGTTAGATTTTCCGAGTTGCACGTATAGCTACTACCGCTACACTGACCCATAATTTCAAAACTTGGTTTTTAAGCCAATTAACTTCAAAACTCTATTTTACACTTGAAAACTTATAAAAAAAGTTGGAAAACATCTTTTAAAAAGTTTCTAGGTGAAATATTTTTTGGATTTAGAATTAGTTTGGTTTTTGCGATCTACGCGTATAACGACTATCGTTATACGACCTGTAATTTCAAAACTTGAAAATTTGATTTTCTAGCTTTTAAACTTTCAATTTTGAACTCTTGTCTTCTTTAAAACATGAAAATAAAATTTCGAAATCAAAATCAAAGATTTAAACTTAAAAACTTTTCACTTTATAACAAATATGAAACTTTCGACAAAAGGTGGATTTTTACATCGCTTTTGGTTAGTGAATTGCAACCTTTGTTTCATGAACCCACATACAACCTGTAACGACCTAAAATTTCAATCATTAAATTTAGAATTTTTAATTGATTTTGAATATTGAAAATCTAATTTTATAAGTTAAATAACTTGAATTTCAAATATAGCGATTTATTGGTAATGAAATTATTACATTTAATATTTAGAATTGTTTAAATAATTAAATCGTGAATCTAATGTGAATAAAAATGATTTCGGAAGTTGATTTAAATTCTATTAAGGATAAAGATAGTAAACTTATAATTTTGATTTAAAAGTGATTAATTTGGTTTTCACAATTATTCGTTTTAATTAACGTATAAAAATAGCTTTGCAGGCCAGTGTCTCGGATTTCGATGGAACCAGTTTCATTGGATTCATAATAGTAATTATAATATGTCATCGAGTTTCGTAACGATTGGACATATCATTTGGTCATGCGAGACCGCGTAGAGAATAATTTCGGAAATTTATATAATAATCGAGTTTGAAAAGCTATCTTCTGCTTATGATCGAATTAGGTCTCAAGATTAGTTTCATTGCGTTCGAAATAGGGGTATAACAAATAGAATACCAGGCGACACGCCTCGTTAGGGGTTCGAGATTTTCAGATGTTTTGTAACTCGATATTTTAATTCGAAATATATATATGTACATATATATATGGATAGATAAATATATTATTTTATAACTCTACCCATACTCTCAACCATACCACCACATGGAGGTCCATACCCTTCCTCATACTACATAGGCACACCCTTCTCCAACAACATGCATTCTGCAAATTGAAAATAAAGAGAAAGTAAAACTTCGAAATTGGAAATGAAATGAAATAAAATTCCTAAAATTATAAAGCTTCTTTCATTTGGTTATGCGAATTTAGATCTACACTATGGCAGGTGTTTGGGGGTGTTTGGCCAAGGTTTGGGGTTGTGCGTGTTTTGTTAGTAAGGATTTTGAAGCCACGAAGCTAAGGTTGAAAATTTGTGAAGCTTGGACTTTGATGTATGTTTTGGAGTTGGACTTGGGGAGTAGATGTGTGGCTTTGGGTCGTTCATCAGGGACTATGGGTGTTAGTGGTAGCTTGCGTGGGTTGTATGGACGTGGAAGAGGATCGATTGCATTTTGGGGGAGGCTCGTGGCGAGATAGTGGTTGCAGTATGGAGATGGGTGAGGTGAGGAAGAGATTGGAGGTGATGGCTTGGTTATTCATCGACCATAAAGAAAGAATGAGGAGGGTGAACTTGCAGCCATGGTGGGAATCACAGATTGGAGCAGCAATTCAGATTTTAGGAAGAAGGGTATAGCTGTAATTATAATAAATTATGTAATTATTTATTAGTTATAAATTTAAATATCGATAACTTAAAATTTTAATAACTCACTCATATGAGGTCCAAACGAGGAGCGGATTTATGCATGGCGCTCATAATGATGAAAGCTATACAATGGAACTAGTTTGGATGAAATTGGAGACAGTTAAAATTTGGGCTAAAATTGGATGTCGTTCGAATTTAGTTCCAAAACGGAATGCCACAACGACGACATAAAATTTTAGTGAGTTAATCCACCTTTTTGGTTAATCAAAAAGTTAATATAATCAATAAAAAATCATTTATTAGATGCATAGATATATTATTATTGACTATTTGGATGGATTACTAGTTTATATCATTGGTTTGGATATATTCCCGCTTCAATAGCGGATGAGATTGTATTACGCTCTCGTATAGGATCGGATGACCCTTTATATACGAATCTCACCTTGAAGTGGTTGATTTATATTTTTATGATTATATATCATATGTGATGCAGGGGGATAGGTTGGAGGGATCCAACAGGGTTCCTCACACTATTGGTTTATTTTCATACATATAGTGATATATGACTTATTGAATGTCATGTTGATGACATGGATATGATTTAGCTTAACTAGTGCTTTAGTAGCACCGGGCCTCAATTTTGGTATTTAAAATACTATAAAATGGTGATTTTATTTAAAAAGGAATTTCAAAGTGATTTGGAAATTTTATATGTTTAATAATTTTTCTAAAGTAAAAATATGATTTTTAGAGACTATAAATTTATGGTTTTATAAAGTACTTTAAATAGAGATTTTGAACTACGAATAAAGATTTCTAAAGTCCTAGTAAGTCTGTGTTTTACAATAAATGATTGCGGTTTTAAAAAGAAGATAGAAATAATTATTCATTGTTTTATATAGGGCGATACGTATATAGTATGTACAAATATTAAGATTTATTTATAAATATGGGGATCTATAAAGGTGGTAATGTATAAAGTGACACTTTACAAATAAAGTTAAAATTTGTAATATTTATTTATCAGGTAAATAACACAAGGAAGAAGTTACAAAAAAAATTAGTCTCAGGGACAACAAGTTTATTTTTAGTCTGAAGGACACTTTTTAGTGTAAACTGAAAATGATAGTTACAACTATCATTCTGTGATTTACACTAAAAAGTGTCCTTCAGCCTAAAAAGGGAACTTCTTGTCCTTGAAACTAATTTTTTCTCGAACTTTTTCCTTGAGCCTAAAAACCTCTTTATTTATAAGGGGATAGATTTATAATGGGGTTTTATAAATTGAAGGAAAACTATTATTATTTAATAGATTGGAGAAACAAATCGTATAGTGGATTTATTTTAAGATATGGAATGATGTTTTAGAAAATAGTTGATTCTATTTTGAAAATGGATGGTGAGGGTAAATTTGGTATTGTTTGATGATATTGTATAAAATGAAAGGAATTTATAAAAGAAATTTATACCTATGGGAGCAAGTTTAAAAATAGTTAAAATTATGTTTTGAATGCAGCTTTGATAATAAGTGAAAGTTATAAAGGAATGGAGTTATAAATGAGGTTCATAAATAAACGGATCTTATGAAAGGAATTTTTATAAAATTGAAGAGATTTTAAATTTAGTTTTATAAATATGGAAATGATTATGTGAAAAGTCAAGTATGGGTTTTTATCAAGGAAATATAATTAGGGTTCAAAGTTGTTTATTTATATTAATATTGTATTAAAGTGGTTTATCCATATTCTAATATTTTGGAAAGTTAGTTATTTAAATTACTAATATGGTTTGAAATTAATATAATGATTCATAAATAAACTTTTGGAAATTAATTATTAGTATTTATAAAGATGTTAA
The DNA here is from genome assembly GCA_030765085.1 of Allium cepa. Classification (NCBI taxonomy): domain Eukaryota; kingdom Viridiplantae; phylum Streptophyta; class Magnoliopsida; order Asparagales; family Amaryllidaceae; genus Allium; species Allium cepa. Next base: position 908,230,353 of record CM060937.1, read on the forward strand.
AGATAAATTAATTATTTAAGATGTTTCAGAATTTACTAATTATTATTTTAAGCTGTTTTAAAGTTTGTATTTATTTATTTATAATGTTATTGGTATATAGTAGTAAGGGAAAAGTAGTAGAATTTATTTATAATTGTTTCCAAGATTATTATAAATGGATTTTTATAATTAGGTGGTTTTTTTTATAAGAGGAATCTTATAACATGTTTTTGGAAAATGCAAAAGAAAGATTGGTTAAAAGATAAAAGAGTTTCATAAATAGTTTGAGATATTTATAAAAGAATTTTAGAAGAGGGTTTATAAAATTATAAAAGGGGTTTTATTAATGGTTTTGTGGATGTATAATGGATTTTATAAATGATTTTAAAATTGAATAAAAAGCATATCTTCTCCAAAGTTGGTGAATATACTTATATCATTAACATAAGTATATAGATATTTTTTTCCAAGTATTGGAAAATAGGAATATGTATATATATATATATATCTTTATAAAAGTATTTTGGTACAAATATTTATAAAGTGATTTGAGTTAATGGAAGGATTTGTTAAAAGAGGCTTAGTGTTGCTTGATGCTTGACAAATTTTGTTTTTTTCCCTATGGAATTAAATCCCGATTGAATGTTTGTTATTCGATAGTTAAATAATCGACTATCGAAATTGGACCCTAAACACAACTTTGGAAATACCTAAGAGAAGCATGTGAGTTATATGGCACAGTCATCTCCGATGATGATGTATTGTGCCTGTAAATCTCAGTTCGTTCTCCCAAAACAAAGATAAGGAAATCTATCCATTAACGGTTAGGAGGTGATCTACGCTTTTATCTTTGACTGTTTATTTCCTAAATAACTGGGGTTGAGTTTACCAGGAACTATCAATTTTTTTTTCGAAGAGACTAGGAATGGATAGATTATTTGAAAACAACTTCGATCCAATAAATGCGTTTTAAAGCAAAGACACCTTGAAGATGATGGAATTTGAAGACAGAGCGCTCAAGTGTTCTGCTCAGTCCCAGAATGAACTTGTATGGACGAATGCCGATATTGCATTGTTGCTTGGAAGGCATTGTTATCATTCTAAGTAGGGAGTGATATATAAAGGTCAAACATAGCCTCAAGCCTCATCAATTGGGAATGACTAATACATGGGAGATTCAGCAGGGCTAAGTAGGTCGCTCCCAAGTAAGGTGTAATCATCCTTACCTAGTCATCCTTACCTAGAGTCGCTTTTATCTTTCTTTTCTATGCTTCAGGGCACATTAACGAAGGATTGATCCTATTCTGTACTATCCAGTGAAGGGTAGGCCAGTTTTGTTTTGGCAAGGGTCGATAGGTTCGACCTTGGTGTTTTGTATAGAGATGCACCATGATGGGTGATACCCCAGTAGCCCAATCATTGTATGGAATCCATTCTTCAATACGAGCCTTTACTGTTTTAGTCGTATACCTATTATGCTGGAACTTAATCAATGTAACAATTTCGACTAAGATTAATAAGTATTGTACCTAGACATTATTATAATATCAGATAATTTCATATAAAATGTTTTGATTATCATAAGGTAAAAATTCGTCCGTGTTTATGTGCGGCATGCTCTTACGAGTTACTTTTGATTTTCAAATGTTTTAGAGAACTTTAAAATCCGATATGTGTGTTTTCTCACGCTGTTTTTTACAACCGACTCGGGTCTTATTTTATTATAATGTTAGGGTCAGACCGAGTGTAATTACATATTGTTTTAGATGCATTGGAGCTCAGGAGGCGAGTTGGAGGTCTTCAAGTCGTATTCACATATATGTTTATTTTCCGCTGCTTTGTTGTCGAAATCATTAGCAATTGTGATCACAATTTGTTATATCTGTCCACGCTTATGATTGTGATTGTTGTTATACCTTGATGAACGTATACATATAACACTTTCTCTTTGTAAAGATCACTGACATTATATAATATAATTTTTCGCTGTGATTGTGAGATTTTATGTTGTTTTAATTTCTTCTCTTCTCATTGTCTTCTCCTCTTCTTCCTTCTTTTTTCCTATAACTATCCTTTTTTAGTTTGATTTGGGTTAGGTATGTAACGATCCAGAATTTTGGTTATTTGAAATTGGAATATTTTAATGATTCAAAATATTTAAAAGTTCATTTTTAACTAGAATTTCAAATATAATGATTTATAGGATAAATTAATAGTTGGAATTTACTCAAATATTTGAAATCAGAGTTTAAGCTTGATAAAATTAATCTAAAGGCTTACTAAATTTATATTAATAAGAATGAAGGTAAGTATAATTTAAAATGAATTTAAAAGTGATTTGTTTGATTTTAAAAATAACTCGTTTAAATTAATGAGTGAAAATAACATTCCATGGCATAGTCATGGAAATCAACGAAACTAGTTTCATTAGATCTGTAATAGTGTATTATTATTGGATTTCAAATTTCGTAGCGTTTGGAGTTATCATTTGGTCGTGTGGGACATAAACGCGTAGGATTTACTATCGAAAATTCAATATAATAATTGGGTTCAAAAAGCAATCTTCTTCATACTATCGAATTAGGATTTAAAACCTTTTCCATTGAGTTTGGAGTAGGGGCATAACATTATGAACACCTAGTGGCACACCTCGATAGGGGTTTGAGATTTTAAGTTTCATAACTGAAACGATTTGAAGATTTAAATAATGTATTTATATGTTGACCTGACCTTTTATTCACATCAGTTGCTTTTTTCTCACTTCAAAATATTGTAGCCTTTCCCCTACATGCAAACATCACGTCTCCTTCTCTTTTAAAAATCACATTTCCTCTCCTTTCATAATAATCGATTACAGTCGATAAGAAAGAAAAAAATGTCTGATAAACTCTAATTCTCGTTCAATACACTCCACAATTATATGGATTCCTGGAAGATGCGGCATCATCTTCGAAGTTTGGTAGTGTAGTCGAGTAGTTTAAAAAAAGAAGGGAAAATCGGTTCAATCGATATATGGTTTCTCAATAAGGAAGGCGGAGTGGCATACGTAGGCACACGAGTGGAGGGTCGGCGGCGTTGCTGATGGGTGCACGACTGCACTCAGGTGACAGGTCGCAATTTATGGGAGGTCAGGAATTTGGGTTCACGATCTGGGTGGTTGAAGCGGAGGTGGGAAGTGACGCGATTTGTGATGGAGGTGTGGAGTTGTTCGTGTGCAGTCACGAGTGGCTGAGGCTGAAGTTTGGGTCGCGATGTGCTCAAGGTTAGAGGCGATGGACGATGAGGTGCTGGCATTAGGAGTTCGCTTGAGAGAGAGCCGGAGGTTGGCGATGGCACATGAACTGATGGTGACATAAGTGGTTGTTCGTTCGATGGCCAGAGAGCAGTGGTGCAAGGCCTGCGATGGTGGGGTCAAGCAGGAGTTGAGGGACTATTGCTTGGTAGGGGATAAGGTATTACTGAAAGTTGAATTTAATGATACATTCAGTTCTTTAAATTAAGAATTTAAAAAAATGGTTGCTAATAACTTTTCATACGCGGTTTAAGATTGATGAAACAAACCGAGTCTGATTCGTAGCTACGGAATCTACAAGATAGAAATATCCATTCGAATGGATTGCAAAATTAAAATCATGGTGAGTTAATCTCAGTTATTTTTGGATTACTAGTTTAATTTTAAATAGTTAAAATTAATTATCGATTGATTGGAATGAATTGATATCAGTTGGATGTGATATTATATACGGTAGTATATATATTAGTAGTTGGATTGATATTTCCCACATATTGGAGCGGATTAGACTCTATATGCCCCTCATAATAGTGGATGACCCTATATACCACGATATCCCGCCTCGAAGTGGGATCGGTATTTTTATGCTATATTAAACATCTGTGGATGCAAGGAAACAGGTTGGAGGGATCCAACTGGATTCCTCAAAAATGTTGAATTAAATTTCATATATATTAATATATGATCTGTTTGAATAATCTATGGTGGATAACAATGTGATTTGAATTTATTGGATGCCATGGTAGTTTGGCCTAGATTTTGGTATTTTTAATACCAAAAATATATGTTTTGAAATTGAAAGAAATTAAAAAGAAATTTGGAAGTGAAATATTTACAGTGAATTTTGGATTAATTAAAAAAATGAATTTAGGTAAAAGAAATGGTTTGACTTTAAATTTGTACTTGAAAATTTTGGAATATGGTAAAAAGAGATTTGGAATAAGGATTTTAAATAATAATTCCATAGTGATACTTCTTTTAAATATAATCAAGATTTTAAATAGATTAGGAAAAGAAGTGCATTTGGACATAAACGTGAAATTGAATATACCGGATCTTAAATAAGATTTCTTAATTACAAATGGAAATATAATCGAGATTAGGTTGGGTTGGAATATAGTTTGGATTATTTAATAAATCGACGTATAAATGGAAATTAATTTATAAATCGACTTATAATCAATTTAAGTGATGTGAAATCGTTATAAAGAGGAAATGAGACTATGAGATTTATAAACAACTTTGATAAATAAAGTGAAATGATTATCAGTGGTAAATTGAAGACATAAATCCATGATCAGCATTTATAATGAGATGGGTAAATCAGTTTAAAAATAAATGATAAAATTATTTTTAGAAATGTAAAAAAGAGATTTACGAATTTGGGACGTAAATCAATTGGTGATAAATCGAGAGAGATTTATATATATTAGATTGGTTATATTAGGATATATATATATATATATATATATGTTTATCAAGAAGTAGAGTTTGCTTTAAATGGAGGATTTTGAATTACAAAACTACGTAATATAAATTTCTTTTAGCATAAGAATATTTTAGAAAGTTAGTTATTTAAATATTTTTAAATTGTAAAATGAGTAACAAGTTTTATAAACAATTCTTGTAGAATGATTAGAATTTTATTGATAAATCAGAATTTGTCGGTATTATTATTTTAAAAGATAAATTATTCAATATTAATACGGTTTTATATAATAACTTTTTAAGAGTATTTGCCTAAATTAAACTTGGAAAATTATTAAAGAAACTTTATAAACATTAGTTGAGATAATTATTAAATAAAGTATTCGAAAAGTAATGGTATACTTTCATGGCGAAATCGGGGGCAGAGATTGCCTACAGTTAAGTTTGAATTTCTCTAGGATAGAGACGTAATCATTGAGCTGTGAATCCATCGTTGATACCTCGTGGTGCTTTCAATATTTACTTTAAAAGGTTTTTTTAAATATTTTTAAAGGGAATGGTTTTATACTTATTTTGATGAGATAAGTATATACTTTTGAAATAAGAGACTTATTTAGGGACTCGGAACTTATAGAATTCGTTGTAATCGAGTTATGGAATTTACAATATAAATTGTAAATGGATGTGAGAAAAGAGAAATAAATGGAACTTTCCTAAGTGTTGGGAAGTAAGGGGTTTAGAAAATATATTTTTAAATATTTTTCTAAGTGTTGAAATAAGAGATGGTTTGAAATATCCTGATATGGATATAAGTATTTGAGTTGTCTCAAATATTGAAAATTTAAAAGGGATTTGAATATATATCTTATAAAGATATTTTGAAATAAACTTTGGAAAATCTATAGTAAGGCCTGATGTCTTCTTGTGAATGTTTTATTGATAGTGTAACGACCCAAAATTTTCGATCCCGAAAATTCCAGGTCGTTACATTTGGTATCAGAGCAGAAGGTTAAGCAAGAACCTAGGCTCTGGTGGGGGATACTCGTTAAGGAAAGGGTCAATGGTACCCTAGAATGAGTTGAGTGTAAATATGAGAGAGCGTACTTGTTATTTTCTTATATAAAAGTTTTTAAATGATTTCAAAAGTAAATGAATCTTATATAAGAAATAGATTATCTATTATATTAACGAAATTGGTTGTAGTATTAATTAAATTAAAAGTAATAGTAAGAATTAAGTAGTAATAAAGTTACAACCAAATTGAAATTAAATTAAAGACAAGTTTGAAATGGATTCAAACTGAAATAAAATCTTGAAATTGGGAAAGGTTTCAGGATAAGGATAATCAATTAATTTATGTAATTAATTAAACTTTATTTAATGAGATTAATTAGTGGATAATAATTGGAATTAATAAATAAGAGGAAGTTACTTAATAGAGTAACTAGAGGTAAGTAATTTAAGGGACAATTACTTAATGACGGTAATTAAGAAATAAGTTAATTACCAAATGTGATTAATTATTGATGTAATTAATTTAAAGAAATAACAAGTAATATTATTTAATGCATTTGAATGAAATGGTCCTATTTCAAACAAGAGTTATTTGAAAATTTAAAGGAAATTTGTTTTAAATTAAAAACCAAAGGTGGTTTAAAATTTTAAAGTGTAACTTGGTACGTAGAAGAAATTGATATGTATATAGGTGGATATACATAGTATCAAAGGTAGTTTGAAATAAACTCTAAATGGTGAGTTTTGAATTTGGAATAAGAAGTGATACCCGAAGTGCTAAGTTGTTGAACTTATAAATGAGAAGATTATTAATGTGAAGTTTAGAATTTGAAACGGAAATTCAAATTGGGTAAGATTGACTGGATTAAGTAAATTGAGTTTAACTTGGGAAAAAGTTAAATAAGTTCGAATGATCAACCTAATTTGAAAATTTCAAGATGAAATTGGGGTTTAACTTAGAGAGTTAAATGGTTGACTTAAACTGAAAATTCTAGAAATTTGAGCTCAGAAATTAATTTGTTTAAAACTTTAAGGGTAAATTGATTTAAAGGAATTAAATCAACATTTGAAGTATTAACTCGAATTTATATAATTCGAAATGGTTTAAATTTAGAATTTGGATTGAAATTAGTTCAAATTGAATTTGATTTGAATTAATTGAAATTGTGATTGAAGATGTATAAATATAAAATTCAAATGGAAAATTTGAATTGGATTGATTTGAATAACTTGGAATTGTAATTATAATTGAATAGTTTTAAATTCAAATGGAATTTGAATTGGATTCGAAGAGACCGGAGTCGGGTATTAGTAAATACCTGAAACCACTTCGATTCTTTATAATTTGATGTGTGGAATCAATAGAACGAAATGGAAAATTCTTTTTCTTTATTAAATATTAAATTACATCTTTTTAACTTCCATTTGAAACCATTTTATAACTTTATTCTAATGTCGAAATAATTGGAAGCATTTTTCAAACAAATGCATAAAGTGTTGAAAACAATTTGCAGATTAACAATACGATGGAAAGTTATAAAATCTTCTTAAATAAACAGCTTTCAAAAGACATGGAATCTGAATTATTTGAACTTTGAAACTCATTCAACTTATTTACAAATTCTTAGTTCAAACTTAATTTTACATTTGAAAGGCGATAAATTAAGAGGTAATTACTAGAGTAATTTAGGATCCCTAATGAAGGTCCTTTATTAAGTAAAAGAGTAATTTATGTGAATGGTTAAGAGAAAATTTTCTATGAGATTAAATTAAAAGATTACGGTTAATTAATGATGTGATTAATTACTTGTTAAGATAATTAATCAAGAGAATAATTAACAAATGAAAGTAATCAGAGGATAATTACTTAATGGAAGTAATTGATGACTAATTGCTTAATGTAATTAATTAAGGATTGTTTGATTAAGGAAACTAATCAATGATTAATTAAATAATGATTATGATCAATTAAGAGATGATTGATCAATGAACTAATTTATAATAATCATTTGTGAAATCGTTTATGGTTAATTACTTAATAGAAGTAATTAATGAATTATTTACTTGATGAAATTAATTGGGATAATGTGATTTGTTTAGATTAATTAATTAAGTTTAATTAATTTAAACACTTGATGATTGATGAATAATTACTTAATGTAATTAATGGAAGTATAATTACTTATGGAACTAATTAATTGATAATTACTGAAGGTAATTAAAGATGTTTATTGATGAAGTAATTTGGATATAATTACTTTGTAATTTATCAAGGGATTAATTGGGATAATTAATTAAGGGTAATTAATTTATGGAATAAGTAATTAAGGTTAGTTAATTACTGAATGTAATTAATCAAGGGATTAATTGAGATAATAAATTAAGGAGTAATTTATTAAGGAAGTAATTAAGGGAAGTTAATTACTGTTGTTATTAATCAAGGGTGATTAATAATTATGGTTAGTAATTAATTAATAAAGTAATTAAATGTTAATTACTGTATTGGGTTAAGGATAATTAATTTGTGAAATTAAATTAAGGGTTAATTACTTAAGTGTAATTAAAGGATAAATAGAATGATATTGAATGACCTTGATTAATTGTTATTCCTAATATGTGGTTTGTGATGCTATGTGATAAGATATGTTTGATTTAAAACTGTGAGGATGTGGTTTTTTTTATTGATGATGAATTACTGTGACATCCTATATTTAAAAGTTGAATTGTATTTCACTTGGATAATTTAAGTTAAGATGGCATTGGTTTCGAAGAGACCGGAGTCGGGTATTAGTAAATACCCGAAACCACTTCGATTCATTATAGATTGATTTGTGAAATCAATAAGCTGGTTTGAATTGATTTAAGAAGTTTGGACCATTTAATCTAAGTTTGACACTTCCAAATTGATGTGTGATTTAGGAGATGTTTATAACAGCTTGTTAAGTTGTAAATTGATAAGTTACCCCGGGTTTATATAAGTTGTATGGTTTGGGATATTCCATGTTAGATGGGTTTTACTCACGCTGGATTCCAGCCTGACCCGGGTGTTACTTTGATGTAATGCTCGGGTCAGACCGAGTATTACAGATTTCAGGTAAGGACGTTTTGGAGCTCAAGAGGCGAGCTGGATGGCAAGGACGTATGGAGAGTTTCCATTATGATATTATATATATCCGAGACATGTTAAATTGTATCTATCCGATGTTGTTTAAAATTGTTGTAACTCTGATATATCGATGTAAATTGATAAATATAGTTTTCTTTGGTATTACTATTATTGATATTATATTTTATCCGCTGTGATTGTGAGATTGTGTGTTTCTTTTCTGTTCTTCTTCTATCTCTTTCTTCTTTTCACTAACTATCCGGAATTTTCGGGATCGAAATTTCCGGGTCGTTACAGATAGTTAAATAACCGACTCTCAATTTTGGCCAAATTCGTTGATCATTTCTAAGAGACCGGGATCGGATTTAATTATCCAAAAACCACTTCGATCCGATTTGAGCATTACGAATGAATACCGCGTAGATGACGAAGATGGTGATTCGGTTTTTCCAAACCTAGGACAACTTATACGGATGAATTCTATCAGAACATCGTCATTGGAGGACAATGAGCATTCAAAGTGAAAATTTTCTTGATAGGTAATCGTATCCCAAGGCTCATCAACCTGAATGATTGAAAATCAAGAGATATGCAGCAAGGCTAAGTGGGTCATACACAATTAGGATATGGTATCACCTTACTAGATACCCTCGGATATATTATTAGTTATGGATATTATGGTGCATGCAAGAGAGCTCTCGATAAGGGTAGGAACACTAAGGGTGATAACATATTCGGTTCTATCCAGGTTAAGGATAGGACCGGTCTTGTGTTATAGGGGATCCCGAAAGGTCATCTGTACATTTTTCTAGACATGTACCATGATAGGTGGTATCCAGTGCCTAGTCATTGTATGGAATCCATTCTCCAGTAAGCATTGTATGGTTTTGATTGTGCCCAACTATGTTCAAATGTGAGATGTAAGCATTTAGCTATTTTCTATTTACTTCGTTTAGATACTATTATAATATCATACGGTTTTGATATAAAGTGTTTGGTTATCATAAGGTAAAAACGCGTCGTGTTTATGTGTGACGTGGTTTTGCGAGATACCTTTGTTTAAAAGGATTTTGATAACTTTAATAATTCAAATCGAGTGTGTTTTTCTCACGCTGGTTTTCCAGACTGACTCAAGTGTTATTTTACTATAATGCTCGGGTCAGACCGAGTATTACAGATTCAGGTTAGGATGCTATGGAGCTCAGGAGACGAGCTGGATGTCAAAGACGTATTACACGTACTTGATTATATTCCGCTTTGTATTGTAGGTTGTATGTTCAGCACTATAGAGGACAAGTTATTATAACTATCCAATATTGACTTATTGATTTGTTATACTCCGATGATGTAATGTATAAGTAACAGTTATACTTCTTTTTGTATAAAGACATGTTAGTACCTATTATATATTGTTCCACTATGATTGTGAGATTCTATATTGTTATTTCTATTTCCTTCTACCTCTTTCTTATTTACCTCTAACGATCTTGTATTTCCCGCACTCGATTTCTCAGCATGCTATATAGTGGACGTATTAGTATCGATTTTCGAGCATCGAAAAGCCAATTCATGACGCTTGTTATCAAAGCTAAAAGTTAAGTGCGTACCTTGGCTTTGATAGGGTAACTCATAAGAGATAGGGCCAGTAGCACCCTAGAATGAGTCTGAGTATATTAATAGGTATGAGTGCATATTTGTTAGTGATATAAAAATTGTTTTATATTGTGTGGGTTGATTTGTTGAGTGGTTTATGGATTTTGGTCAATACGAGTAATTAACGTTATTGATAGGAATCTCTAAACACTTGTACAGAGCAATTCGACATAATATTGTTTTAAAATGGGGTAAATGAAATAATTTTACCCAGATTATCTTTATATATGAAATTAATAGTTTTTTAGGAATTATTATAGTTGCATATGGTATGCTTGGTTGTTTGGAAATGATAATATTAAACTATTGTCATTGTTGTTGCGGTGATTGAATAAAAGTTGATATTTTAGTCAACGGTTAAGAAATAATTTCATATTATAAAATAGAATCATGTAAATGTGATTTTGTAAATGCGATTTATAATGAAATGAAATTCCAGAAGTATATTTAAATATGATTTATAAAAAAGTTTCAAGGCTGGAAATTTGGGAATTTAATTTCTCGTTGGTTTTGAAAAAAATTTCAAAGTCTTAGAAAATAATAGTGATATTATTTGGAGAATATTTTTGGATTGGAAATACTTAAAAGGAATTTCAAAGGAATAAAAGCACTGAACTCACTTTGATCACTGAAAAATAATTTCGGTGATGGCTGCAGCGTTATCGACGTTCATTTTCGAGTTTCCAAGAAAGGAATTGCTACCGTTGAAGTTTTGGTAAAACTGATTTGATTCGGAAATCCAAACAAATGATTTGAAATACCAAGGAATTTTGGGTATATATGATTTCAAAAATGATTTTGAAATACCTAGAACTAAAAATGTTTAAAATTCTAGGATTTTGATTTCCATGTTTATTGGAAGATGAGAAGATGAGATTGAACTGATAAAATCTGGAAAGTAGAACTGAAATGAATCTTACCTTAAGGTAAGTTAAATAGAGTGGATAAAATTGAATGTTGAAAACGGAGAATGAAATTTAACTTAAGAAAAGTTAAATGAAATGAGTGTGATAATGGATTAAATTAGTTAAGTAAGCCAATTAAATGAAGTGAATTTGAAGAAAATTAGTGAATGGAATATGAATAAGTTTGATAACTTATAAAATTTGAAATTTGATTTTGGAATGGAATTAAACTTAACTTAAGTATAAAGTGAATTCTGAAATTTAGCCTAAGTTAGGCCGAATGAAGAAATTATTGAGAATATAATTTATTATGATTGAAAATAAATTAGTGAATGAACTAATTTATTTAATTAGTAAGTTATATGAAATCGGAATTGAATTTGAATACAGATGGATATAAACTTAAGTGGTGAAGTAGAAATAAACATAAGAGCTTTGTATAAAATGTTTATAATTGATTTAAGAAAATCTGATGGTGAAATTCTTAAGTGGGATTAGTATTGAAGGGATATACTAAGTAAGTGGGTGGATGTGAATCATAAGTGTGAATGATAATTATAAATATGTGAATATAAATACTTGAATGTGAATAAGAGAAACTGGAATAGCTAAGAAGTAATTGAAATAAATACGTAAGTTGTACGTATATTATTTATTCACACGACGATTTGATCCAGATTCGAGCATTGAATTTCGAGATAATTTATATCAAACCATGTTAGGATTTTTCTCTTGATGCTCGACGACATTGATTGATTTTGAGATTCTCTATCATAGTATATGGCTATACAAGGAGAATGACGGTTTCTAATCAAGAAACCAGATCTGATTCTGCACTAGAGAACCGTGTGAACAATATTAGTTCGGAAGTGAGATTGTGTGATCGAGCAAGTGACTAGATTTGATTTTACGTACGGATGATATATGTACATCGTACGGGTTTAGGTAAAATAGATATTGGAAATTGAAAATGCTAAATAAAATGATTTTGAATTATATGATTGAATATTATTGGTAAGTAAGGTGCAGGTATTTAGAAGCAAAAGCTAAATTGATGTCTTTGATTTCAGAAGTAAAATTTGATTGCTCGACAAAAAAGTATGTGTTTAAATTGTTGTTTGATTTGATGGTTTTATAACTGAGCCACTTGGGTTTTGATTTCTTTCAATGATTTGGGCCCGTAGAGGCGATTAGTAGTTGTTCCGATCTATTCTCATAAAGGAGATGCTGGAAAAAAAATTTGAAAATTTAAGGAGTTAGAAAATTTTCGTAATTGAAAATTTGATTTGAATTATAATTTGAATGATTGAGTGGATAACGTTAGTAGTAAGTGTGATGATGGGGTTTCAACAAATAATTTTGGGAAAGTCAACGGGTTTCGGACCATTCTTCTTGCCTTAGCAATTTCAGGGATGAAAATCTTTTATCGGGGAAGAAATGCAATGACCCAGAATTTTAATTATTTGAAATTGGGATATTTAATTGATTTTAAATATTTAAAATTTGATTTTTAATCGGAATTTCAAATATAATGATTTATTGGATAAATTAATAATTAGAATTTACGCAAATAATTGAAACCGAAGTTTTAAGCTTGATAAAAATAATTTAAAGGCTTATTAAATTTATATTAATAAGAATGAAGTTATGTATAATTTAAAATGAATTTAAAAGTGATTTGTTCAATTTAAGAAATAACTTGTTTAAATTAATGAGTGAAAATAGCCTTCCATGGCACAGCCTAGAAATTCAACGAAACCAGTTCCATTGGATCCGTAATAGTGTATTAATATCGGATTTCAAATTTAGTAGCGTTTGGATTTACCGTTTGGTTGTACGGGACATAAATGCATTGAATTTAATATCGAAAATTCAATATAATGATAGGGTTCAAAAAGCTATCTTCTCCACACGATCAAATTTGGATTCGAACCTTTTCCATTGAGTTCAGAATTGGGGTATAATATAATAAACGCCTAGTGGCACACCTTGATAGGGGTTCAAGATTTTAAATTGCATAATCAAAATGATTTGAAGATTCAAATAATATATTTATATGTTGACCTGACCTTTTATTCACATCAGCTGCTTTTCTCTCACTTCAAAACACTGTAGCCTTTCCCATACACGCAAACATCACGTCTCCTTCTTTTTTAAAAATAACGTCTCCCCCTTTTCATAACAGCCGATTACACTCAAAAAGGAAGAAAAAAATGTCTGACCAACTCTATTCCTCGTTCAATAAAATCGGCAATTATATGGATTCCGAGAAAATGCGGCATCATCTTCGAAGTTTGGTAGTGTAGTCGAGTAGTTTAAAAAAGAGGAAAATCGGTTTAATCGATTTAGGGTTTCTCGATAAGGGAGGCGGAGTCGCGTACGCAGGCGCACGAGTGGGGGGTCGGCGGCGTTGTTGATGGGTGCGCAGCTGCAATCAGATGATGAATCGTGATTTGGTCGAGGTCTGGAATTTGGGTTCATGGGTGGTCGAAGCAGAGGTGGGAGGTGACGCGATTTGTATAAAGACCCGCTATTTTGGACCATTCAAATAGACAATAAAACCACACATGTTAGACTTGAATAATTCTAGACAATATATTGCTAATATATTTGGAGCAAATAAAACCAATCACAGACACAGAATATCAAAATAACTAACAGCGGAAATAAAAATAACCATAGCAGTTCATGAAGCTACAACATACATAGTCTCAAAACAAATACACAATCTGAAAAACAAATACCATAGGAAATCCAAATACATAAGTCCACTAATACATAAGCAAAGGCTGAAATGAAATAACTGAAATAGAAATAGATAGGCAACTAGATAAATAGATAAATCTCTAGCAAATCTCTAGCTCAAGAAGATGAATCCAAAGCTGTGATACTCAGGCTGACCCCAGCATAAAGAAAAACACAAAACACTCGAGTCAGGACATACATACTTAAAAAAAAGTAAATCAACTCAAGTGAACTGTAATTGAAATGCACAAATAACTTAAAGGATGTTTGGGATCGCCCATCCTTTGAGGATCCGTTAAACTATCTGCTATGTAGTAATATACGCTACATTAATAATGTCTAAAGTAAAATAAACTATTAAAATAGCATCAAGGCGTTTCCTATATCCCCCTTTCCAAATTTTATAGTGCCAATAGTTCATACAGCAACGTAATACCTCCAGATCAGGAGACTACTAGAGGATACTCCATAGGTACGACACAAATCAAACTTGTACAAGACGCGCTAGGGTAGGTGACATGGCACAAGGCAATGCCAGGGTAGATATACCAACTACGCATCTGGGCTGGTGGCAACGCATAGCAGTCACTACCGCCCACCTCGAGCCACACTCCAAAAAAAAAATCAAAGGTATGCACCAAATCAATCAAAAAGTAATAGAATGGCTTACGAAGGAGTGTGTCCGATCTGAGGAGCTACCTTACTTGGCCCAAGAATCGCTCTTGTTTTAGCCACCTTATGCTAACTCACGGGAGTCGGGTCCACTTATATACCTCATATAGGATCGTCGCCACCATCCTACTTCATTTTGGAATCTCCACCGCATGCACGGCGGTTAAAGTGGTTTTTGGTATTGGCAGAGAGTATGACAATATCTGATCCTGGTCTCTTTAACAACCAACAATAATTATAACCCGTGGTTATTTATTTTAAATGGTTTACATTTCAAATCAAAACATATCTATTTCAAAACCATTTAAATCCAATGTCACCAATCTTCAAAATAACATTCATTTTTCCAAACTTTGTAACCTTTCAGATTTATACACTTAGTTATAACACTTTGAAAATGTAATATTTAGAAACTATAGCATTTTAAAAATGTAATCCTTATATAGTAGCATTTTGAAAATGTTATATTTTTAGAAATAGTAGCATTCTAAAAAGATAACCTAAAGTATAATATCGTCAATTTTTATAGTTATTATATGGAATCTATTTTATTATACGAAGTTATTTATTTGGATATATTTTAAACTATGATTTTTAATTAAATAAAATTTATTACTAAAATATCCAATTAAAACTGTAATTTTCACATATTAGGTTAAAGTACATTTAGCCTAAATTTATTTCTATAAAGAACTATTATTTATTTAAATATCCATTTCATAAGTAAATATTTATATTACTTGGTTAGGTTCAAAAATTCCATCAAATTAAATTAAATTAAATTATTAAGTTAGATTAAAATATAAATAAAACCTTAAGTTACAATTTAAAACCATTTATTTACTTATAAAATTTTAACTTATAGAAAACCCATATATATATATATATATAAATATATAAATATATATATATTATTTAAATCACTTAAAAACAAATTTATGTTATAATTTCACATATTTTAAAAATCAAAATACATAATAATTTTTAGAAAACTTATTTAACGCTAACCATGGGTCTGCATAATATTTTCTAACCTAGGTCAAGTGATACGGATATGTATCATTTCTGTCCGTAATTTTAAAAAAAATCCGGCTTTTATCATTTCAAACCCATAATCCCAAGTAAAAATAAAAATCGCTTGAGCCTATGATTTCAGAACATAACGATTTTTCCCTATTCTAAAGTCCGTTCGGGTACGTATCATTTCAACCCATAGTGAGGGAACTTGCAGTGTGAGAAACAGAATATAAAATGAACAGAATAACATAGCATATCATGTTGAGTGATAAAAACAGGTATAACATAAGGTAATAACAGGTATAACATTAGGTGATAACATCATATAATATCATGTCATAGGCATATATGAGATAACTAACATCATATACATATCAATACAGTTTCATATGTCATCGATTCACTAGAACATAAGTACGTAATCAAGAGTGATAAACTCACCTTCTTTGGCTAGAGATGATAATTGAAACACAAGACAATTTTTGAAAAGGCACGACAAAGCACGAATCAAGCTCGAGTGGAAGTAGAACCCAAATCCAAATCTTAGAAGCAACAAAATAATATATATATATATATATATATATATATAAATATTTATACATGAAAGTATAAAATAAAAGAAAAGGAAAAATAGGCTTGCAACAACAAAAGTGGGCTCAGCCACATAAGAAACAGGCTTGGCCACATGTGTTTGGGTTCAGGCATGATCATTTGGGCCTGATAGGCTCGATTAGTATGGCTATAAGGCATGACTATGGTGAATACAAAGGGATGGCAAGGTGTGGAAGGCAAAAAGGCAAGGGAAGTGGCATTTAGGTTCGGTCCTAAGCACTTTGGGTTCGGCCACTTAGGATCATGGTTCGGCCATGATTTATTTTTGGTCAAGGCAACTCTGGTCATGGCTACAAGGTGAATGGTCATGGTTTATGTAACGACCCGCTATTTTGGACTATTCAAATCGACAATAAAACCGTACATATCCGACTTGAATAATTCAAAATACCGAATTGTTAATTAAAATTTGGCAAAACTTAAAATATACAGTAAATAAATCAATCGTAGATCACAGAGTAATATAATGCAGCGGAATAGATAAAGAATAGTAGTTCATGAAGCTACTATATACATCAGAGTTAGAAAAATACATCCGAATAGTTCAAATGCAGTGAAGTCTCCAATGCAAAAGATGACTTCTCTGAACCAATCAATTGGAAAGGCTGGAATCTGAATCGATAGTTGGATTTCCAAATGAAGCTTTGAACTCCAAAGGTGAGTCTCAAATGCTGTATCACTCAGTTTGACCCGAGCGTAAAGCAAAACAAAAAACACTCGAGTCAGGGTTAACATTCTTATATCAATAAATCCAACTCAAGTGAAATATCAACTGAAATACAAATAATCTTAAAGGATGTTTGGGATAACCATCCTCTAAGGGTCCATGGAACTTTCTACAAGGTACAAATATACACTATAACACCGTGGTCATTTCAGCTTAATTTATACTTCAAAACCAAATCTCATTTTCACTTCAAATATCTCTATATTTCCCAAAATGGTATTTATATATATTAAATAATTTATACAGTAAAGTATTTTCAATTTCCTCAACTTAACAAATCGTTCCAACATCAATCCAACCTTCCCATTCAAATTAAATTCAATCTCAATTTATTAATTTAAATTCAACTCAATTTCTAAAATAACCACTTAAATTTTATCGATCTCAAATTCGGATTTATAATCACAAATACCCCTTTATATTTTCATATATTTCATAACTTTAAGTATTCAACGTTTCATCTAAATTTTCGTTCTATTTAGTTTTCTAAATAATAAATTCAAATTTAGTTCAACCTAAATTTTTATTTTAATTCAATTTAGTTGCTAAATAACAAATTCAACTACGTTGACTTCAAATACAGATCTGAATCTCAACATAAACCATTTAAATTCCAATATAGTTCAAGGCTTTAATATTTAAATGTTCTATACAACAGTTTCATATAGATCTCGATTTAACCTCATTATTATTTAGTCTTGAAATACTCCCTTATTAGATTCAATATCATTTAAGTAACCTTAAATTATATTTTACTCGATATTTTCTTTAATTTATTTAAACGTGAAATATTCATTAAATCACTTAAATCGAAAATCCAGTTATAAAATCATACCCTTTAAATTTCCCATTCAAAAATTTCAAATCGATTTAATTAAATAAATCCTTATTTAAATACCATTTTTATTATAACAACCCAGAGATTTTTGGAACAATAAATTATCGTCAAATGACAATTTAATTTGGTTGCTAATTGCCATTGGCATTTAATCAGTTGAAAAATTCTTTTGAATATTGGTATAACGGTTATACGGGCTTTAATTAAATTTGTAGCCCACATTGTTTTTGGGCCGAGATAACTGCCAAAAGCATAGGCCATTTCCCTTGTTCATTTATTCGAAACCCTAAACCATCGGAAAAAAATTAAACAATGGCGGCCTCGTGATTTTCATGCTCGTTCGTTCGCTTGTACAAAATTGAAGAGGCCGACGATGATTGCTTCGATCTGGAGGATTTTGGCTTGCCGATCGATTATTTGTGGCTTGCGTCGATTGTTCAGCTGCTCAAAAACTAAGGTGAGTGATTTCCTCACTCACATCTAAATTCAAAGTCGTATAATCTTCTGTTGCTTTGATTTCTTGACAACCATGGCTTTAATCGTTTTGGAATTTGTCTCGTTCGACTTCTGTGATGATGATTTCATTTTTGACTTCGGTTATACCTTGTTTTGACTTTGTTTTGTTGTTCCATGGATTTGGCATGGTTATTCTGTAGCACACTCGACTTAGGCATTGCTTTCCTACGTGTAGTTGTCTTCAGAATACATGTATAGGTTGTACCATTGTTATCCCTGTTTCATATCTGTCCTTGATCTTCTGAGTGCTTGCAGTAGTATTGACTTCATTTGAAGTTTTACTCTTGTTCGGTTTGGGGTTCCACTGTGATACACTTGGTTTTTTTAGATTCTGGTTGTCTCAGAGTTTTATTGTTCCACATGAATCGTTGTACTGCACTGTCACTTGACCATTTGGTTGAGACATCGTCTTGCTTGATTTGAAAACTCTGGTGGTTTCACATGTACATTTACTGTTGCATAAAGTTGAGTTCATGTTGTTGGCATTGATTTGTGTCAATTAGTTCACTTCCACTTGAGTCCGTGCCTTTATGCGCGAGTCTAATACTTGCATTTATCCAAATTCACAGTTTCACACTGCATGTCGCCATTCCGGCTGTCACAATTCCATTTGGTTCAATTGAGTTGAGTTACATTTCATTTGTTGCTACTTACAGGTTGCAGTAGTTGCACTGTGCTTTTATGTACACCTCGTCCACTTGCTTTTGCATATCTTTGATCATATGTTGAAGTCGTACATGTTGATGTCTTTAAGTTTCATTTTGATATTTTTGCAGACCACTTGATTTTCCTGTAGCATTTCTCTGTGTTTATTTGATTTGTTGCAGTTTCATTTTAATTAAAGTTTTGCACTTGTTGAAGTGTGCAGTCTTGAATTGTTTGGGAACTTGCTTCTTGAGTTTGCTTGAGTATATGCAAAACAGTTGCATTTCGACCTTGTCATGTTGCATGGGTTTTGGTTGCTGCAGTTGTGTTGAGTCACTGACTTGACCTTTTGCATTGTGTTGAAGTTTTATTTGGGCTCTTTTAAGTTGCAGTGTATTTGTTCACTTTGGTCATTGTAGACTTGATGTAGTCTGCATTATTTATCTCCAACCTCTTACATTGATGTGCTTGTCACTGCATTTGGTTAAGTTTTGGTCGACACTTACTGTCTAGTCCATATTGCATTGCACTTAGTCTCTTGTTGGTTTAAGCTTTATACTTATGGTTTCTTTGATGTGCTTTCGAAGCTTGCATTTTGTAACCTGTTCCTCATTTGGGGTCTGGTATATGTTTTGATATGTACGTTGAGTTGTATATTGCAATTTTTATTATGTACTGATTGAGTCTGTTATTTGATGTTCATGTGCCTAATTGTGGTTCGGTCTGTTAGTCGAGTTGCATCCATGCGTTTACTTTGAGCAGGTTACATCTGTGCTCGAGTCGATTTGCATATGTATTTTGATACATCTCACTTTTCACTTGTATCAATTTTCGCATATGGTTTTGGGTACTTCACATACGCCACTGTGTATCACTGCATATATTGTTTACATTTTTTCTGGTTGGTCTGACCTGAGCTGACCATTGAACTGCATGTTACTGTTTGGTTTCACTGTTGGTCAATGCATATTTGGGTTGTCTGGTCTCCATTGGCATTATTGCATACTTGTAGTTCATTCGAGCTGTCTTGTTTTTGGTCATTCACTTGTACATGGCTCCATTTCTGATCTGATGCTGAGGCTTTGCCTTTGTGGTCTGCACTTGCATGCTCGAGTCTTACCATATATGTGCGTACATACATATGTTTTTGTGCATGCATATATATTTTGATTTGTACTAAACTTGCATATATTTACTTAATTGACCTTGTGTTCGTTTGTGAATTTTCATTGTGTACATATGTGCACATTTTCCATGTTTGTCTGCTTTGACCATTGAGGCCGTGGCATCGATATTTGATTCCTCATTGATTTTGGTTTGTCGATCTTTTGGGTACATCATCACTGTAGTGGCAAGGCAGTGCACGCAAGCGTGTACTGCAGCCACACGGTGTGAGCTTCTGGGTACATCATCACTGTAGTGGCAAGGCAGTGCACGCAAGCGTGAACTGTAGCCACACGGTATGGCTTGTATGATATTCTATTTTTTTTGATTAATTGATCTTTTGCCTATTCCATATGCTGTAGTGGCGAGGCAGTACACGCGTGCGTGCACTGCTGCCCTACTCGAGTTGACATTTTAAATTGATATTTCAACATGTCTTGGATTTATATTTTGATTAGTTAATTTGATGATTTTATTGTTGCCTAATTATCAATTTGATAATTAGATTATGATTTTATAATTATTTATTTAATAATTAGATTTTGTCGTTAATTTCCGTTTAGGCAATTCTGTTGTTTTCTAAATTATCTTCATTGATAATCTTTTTAATTTATCTTCGTTGATAATTTGGATTTGCTGATTGTTGTTTAACACTGTTACATGTTATAAATATCGTTATCCGATTTCTTTATTTAAGGATTGGATAGACGAGATTTATTGTGACTGTCGTTTATTGTTACTTTATTATTATTGCTTCCGTGCACTAATAACTGAGTTTGAATTAGACTGACCCGTGTATTATTTTCTTTTGAATTTAATACTCGGGTCAGACCGAGTATTTACAGGTTGTTGATATCTTACTTTGGGTTGTTGCTAGAGCTATGAAGTCTTTTCTTACTTTTTGGAGTAGTCGTTGTCTTAGTATAGGATGTTGTATATTCATGTATATTATTTACGATAATGTACTTGTATATGTAACTTCCAGAGTCGACAGTTGTAGTTGTATCATATGTATTGTATCACATGTATTGTAACTGACATCAGTTATTATATATGAGACATTTTGTTTTATCTGTGTTCCGCATTTATATTATCTGTGTTATTATTATATATATTGTCCTAAACTATTATGAACCATCGTAGTTCGTTTCATACTGGAATTGGATATGTTGATGGGAGTAAATAAATAAGAGATGAAAAATAAAAATATATATATCACTCCTATCGAGATAACCAATACTAGCGTAAGGCCTAACTACGGATGGCCGCTCCTATCCGATACTATTCCTTTGAATCTACCTTATCTGCCCTGCTTTATTTATTCACCTATATTCTCTTTTCCGAATCTATCTTCTTTCGTTCTTTTGAATATATCCTTTAAAATATTTTTTATTTATATTCTACCTGGTTTAATAGTAAAAAAGTTTAGTGTTTTATAAATAATTGATCTCATAATTAATTGAATGGATTTAATAAAATGAGTAATCTATTAAATATTAATTAATTTAAATAATAAAAAAAAAGTATATGGTTTTAAATAAATTGTTTAATTTGTTTTTCAAAGTCTAAATTTTTCATCTGGTTGTTTCTGTTCTCCTACTTTATTCCTTTTCGGGGACGAAAAGTTTTGAGTGGGGGAGAGTGTAACGACCCATAAAATTTTAGCAATTTTCAATTGGTATTTAACATATTGAATTGGATTTTGAGAAATTATTAATAATAAAATTTTGAAGAAAAAAAAGAAAATATGTTATGTATATAAATGATTTGTAGTGCGAGCTGTGTACATATATTTTAAAGTTTGGTTGTGGTTATACCTATAAGATCTAGTACAAAAACTTTATAAACTATTATTTATACTATAATATAAGTTAAGTTTGATGTAAATTGGATGGCATAGTTCATTTCTGTTGGGTATAAATATCAATAGTGTGGGTAATAAATTTACGGTCTCCTTTTGTTTTTCAGCAAGGTGTGTAATTTTTAAGTATATTGAGTACGTTCCATATATATTTATTTTGGAAAACCACTGTATATGTATGATGGTATATTTGAAGTGTATATATAGTAAAGCATATTTATACCGAGTTTTATTTTATTTATATGTGTTATGATAGCTATATATATATATATATATATATATATATATATATATGTTAGTCTTGATGCTAGTATATAGTTTTACTGAAGTTTGATTTCTAGTCATGTTAAATATATATATATTTGATTTTGGGTTTTTGTGTCACCATTTCCAGTTTATTTTAGTGCATATTTAGTATATCTATACATATGTCGTCAGCTATAAATACGATAGTTAAGGGTTTCATATATCATATGAACCGAAGAAGAAGAGAAGTATGTACTATATTTAACTACATATATGAAGTATATGTTTTAAGGGTTGATTTAAGGTCTGCATTAAAATTGGTAGTCTGCATGTTTGTTATGTACAAAGATAAGCATATATGAATTCATTCATACGTAGCCTTTACATTTTGAAAGAATATACATAATATTAAATGAATATTGATTTTTTTTTAATATTATATATAAGGTTACATTCATCTTCATTTGTCTCATTTTCATTTATTTGTGTACGTTTTCGTTTTAATTATTGCACATATCATGGTTCCTTTTATAAATTCATCGCCCATAAATAGTTTATTTCTTTCCCCCTTCATCTTCATTTGTCTCATATTCATTTATTTATGTATGTTTTCGTTTCAATTATTGTACACATCATGGTTCCTTTTATAAATCCATCGTTTCAATTTATTTTATGGTCTGTTACTCTGCCTTTTCAAATTTGAACGTGCAGCTGGTGGCATTAAAAAGTTGCTTTAATTATCCACTGAATTATCGTGACCATCCCACCACTCTATATTTATTCCTGTACGTTTTATCTTCGCTTAAATTTCTCTGTCCATTCCATTTTCCATTTTAATATCCTTGCCTTTCCATACTCACGTGCTTTCCAATCAAGCAATAAATTGTTTAAATATCCACCTTATCAACTTGACCGTTATCATACTAGTATATAATTCAAATCTATCATTATTCTACTGTTTCTTCTTTAATAAATTATATGTAATAGTATACCATAAATGGACAGCTCATTCTCCACCCATTCATTTCTCCTATTCAATTAATAATGGAATATAAAGTTGTATATTTGGTATACAATTCAAACAACCGTACCATTCATACCTCCTAAATTCTAGCGATTGACCTCTCTATTTCCATGGTTCCAATTTTAGTTGCTGGATTACTCATTCCTACCGTTCAACTATATTAAATATTTATAACATGTAGTCTCTGAGCCTATTTAGCTTCATTTTTTCTTCCTCTCCGTTGCTTAAAAAAAAGAGATTTTTCCCATTACAATGCTAAAACACATATGATGGAAAAATGAAAAAGGACCAGTTCTCCTTCCTATAGCTTCGTCAAGCCTCCGCCACCACAGCTCGAACCACCTGTTAAGAGCCACAACCCACTCCATGCCTCCTCCCCTCATCATCTATATTTTTATAAACGGTATGCGTATCATATTGCAATATATGTTTCGTTTTTAAATGTTTACATATAGCATGAATATGTACTAGTACTATATATAGTCTATTTTGTTTAATGGATATGTTATACAAGCTGTGTTTTCTTTTGTCTAATGGATTTCGAAACTTATAATAAATATTATTGCATTAGTTGTTGTTTTCAACTTCCTGCAACACTTTGTTTTTTATTATAAATTTTAGCTTGCTGCAATTCGCTTTTCATCTATATTATTGTATTCTATTATATAATATATACATTTTATCTAGTTATATATATTATATTATAAGGTGTATATATATAAGTTTTCATAGCCCTTTATAATATGTAGCTATGTATATAAGATTGGGTCTGTTATATATGAAAGCATTGGTTATAGCAATTAAAAATATGCAAAGGAATTTAACGTGGTGATATTTACTTATGAATAGAACAAGATACGTACCACCATCTGTATCTTCGTCTCTCTCCCCATGTTTTTTATTATTATATATACTTTTTCTTTCTTTCTTTTTTTCTCTTTCCACTCCTTTCATTTTATAGCTTTTAAATAAATTGACAAACACTTTGGAAGTATTTAAACGCAGTACACGAAAAATTTAATAAGCAGTGGTGTTTTACGTCATTTATAGCCAAAATTTTTTTGATAAGTTCATACATTTCTAAACTGAAAATATAAATATATGATGCGATGGAATTTGAATTTTCATACGCATTGCCATTATCTGATCTTAAATTTAAAAGAGGTATGATATATCAATCGCTTACAAATAAGACGAAGATAACATCCTAAATTAACTTTTAGCAAATTGAACGTTACTGTCGTTATTAAGAAACCAACGTATTGTGTCATTTGATTATTTGGGTACTAATAATATGTTACTTTATTCATTCCATCAATTCATTTCACGCCACGTTATTTTAAATAAATTGCTACTCTTCCACTGAAATTTATCCAAAAATTTAATAAAAATGATCCGACGGTGTATTAGCCTTCAGGACTAATCCCTGAATTCCAAACGTTGGATCCACTTTACGTTCTGTTTTTTTTTCTCTTTTTCCATAAAACATATATAAAGTATAAAGTTTATATTTGTTTTCTGATGTTAGTTGAAATATAAATTTTGATTTTTAAATAGTATATCTATATATATAAGCTACTTTTGTTGTTCGTATATAAATGGTATTGTATGTGCATTTTTATGAAATAGCGCCCAATGTACATTAGTTTATAAAAGAATTCATTTGTTATGTCAACTAAATATATGTTACAATTGGTTTGTATAAATATATTATAACTGATGTTGACTTCTTTCATTATACTCTTTCTTACAGCTAAAATATGTCAGTATTGTAACCTAGCACATGATTTATATTAGTCTGTTTATATAAGTATTTATTTCAAATTTCAAATTGTATATATGCTTGATTCTAATTTATGTGTTTTAAATAAAAAAAACAATGATATTGGAAAATATAAATACATATATATTTAATTTAATTTAATATGTGTTGAATTTAGAATATGACTTTATATATAGTTATATATATATGAGTCCACTCATACCATTTTCTTCACCGATCCCGTTCTGACTTGTTTCATCAATTCTTGTTATCAGCTTTGATCGTTGAATTCGTGCCGATTTTGCTTTGCTTCGATTCATAATTCAAATTTCAGTGTCTGTAGCAATATGCATATCCGTGTCATCTTCTGTATTCTCTAGACTCGAGAGGTGAGCAATCACTCACGATTAACATATTTTTATTCATTGAATTTGATTTCAATTGAAACGATAATTGAAATATGTTGTTGTAGTTATTTAAATTTGTTATATATGCTATTATCTGTAACTGTTCACCAGCGGGATATGACACCATATCCTGTTGTTTATATTATATTGTTATTGATGATATATGCCTGTTATTTTATTGTATTTTCTGTTATCATTCTGCAAGTTCTTTGTAGTTTAGAAATCACTATGGGTTGAAATGATACATACCCGAACAGACTTTAGAATAGGAGAAAATCGTTATGGGTTGAAATGATAAACCCAAGCGATTTTCGTTTAATTGAATCTGGGATTACGGTTTGAAATGATATCCACCCGTATATATTTAGTATACGGATTGAGATAAATATCCGTAGCACTTGACTATATGATAGGAAATATATACAGACACCTTTGGTCCATATAAATATTTTGAAAATAATTTCTATAATTTTGGAAAGAAATATATGGTTTAATAAATTTGATTCTTAAGACATTATATAAATGGAAATTGTATATATAGGTTTAGTAGTAATATTTGATTTAAATTGAGTTTAATTTAAATTGATAAATTGAGGTTGAATTTAATTTGAATAGAAAGGTTGGGTTGATGTTGGAACGTTTTGTTAAGTTGAGCAAATTGAAAATACTTTACTGTATAAATTATTTAATATATATAAATACTATTTTAGGAAATATAGAGATATTTGAAGTGAAAATGAGATTTGGTTTTGAAGTATAAATTAAGCTGAAATGACCACGGTGTTATAGTGTATATTTCTACCTTGTAGAAAGTTCCATGGACCCTTAGAGGATGGTTATCCCAAAGATCCTTTAAGTTATTTGTATTTCAGTTGATATTTCACTTGAGTTGGATTTATTGATATAAGCATGTTAATCCTGACTCGAGTGTTTTGTTTTTTTGCTTTATGCTTGGGTCAGACTGAGTGATACAGCATTTGAGACTCACCTTTGGAGTTCGGAGCTTCGTTTGGGAATCCAACTATCGATTCAGATTCCAGCCTTTCCAGTTGATTGGTTCAGAGAAGTCATCTGTTGCATTGGAGACTTCACT
This sequence comes from Allium cepa, assembly GCA_030765085.1. Classification (NCBI taxonomy): domain Eukaryota; kingdom Viridiplantae; phylum Streptophyta; class Magnoliopsida; order Asparagales; family Amaryllidaceae; genus Allium; species Allium cepa. The sequence continues at coordinate 908,257,059 of CM060937.1, forward strand.
GCATTTGAACTATTCGGTTGTATTTTTCTAACTCTGATATATATCATGAACTACAATTCTTTATCTATTCCGTTGCACTATATTACTCTGTGATCTGTGATTGATTTATTTAATGTATATTTTAAGTTTTGCCAAATTTAAATTAACAATTCGGTATTTTGAATTATTCAAGTCGGATATGTATTGTTTTATTATCGATTTGAATGGTCCAAAATAGCGGGTCGTTACAGCTTGCAAGGAAAAGAGGTTGTGGTCGTGGCAAATAGGAAGGGAATGAGGAGAAAAACATGGGGTCGGCTAGGGTTTTGGCAAGGAAAGGGGTGGTTCGGCCATGGCTAGTCACGGCCTAAGGGGATGGTGATGGTGAGGGTTCGGAAAAAGGAGATGGTGGTGGATCATCACGGTGGTGGAGGCAAGGAGGAGGTCGGCTATTGTAAGGGTTTAGGCCGAAATAAGGAAGAGGAAGGAAGAAACAAAAATAAGAAAAATTGGAAAAAGGGAGAGATGGCTTACTATAATTTTTTTGGCTAAAGCAAGAAGAATGAGAAGGAATGAGAAGTCTAATGTTTTTTAACGTACAATTTATGAAATGGTATCTCTTCACAATGAATAGACAAAGAGATGTCTCTTAGGAATATTATCCCATTAGCCAAGCCCATCAATCAAAACCAAACCGGATCATGAACTAAATCAAGCCCATAACCCAAACAAAATAGAAGAAACAAAAATACGAAAATAATTGCGTGTAAAACGCTGAAACTTTGCGGATTTAAAAAGTTATAAATCAAAATTTGACGAAATGAAAAGTAGAGAGAATGTTAGAATCAAGTCTAGCTTTAAAGAAAAAGAGTAGAAACTAAAAATTCAAATTTAAAAATTTCAACTGAAAGTCAAACTTTGACCAAAGTTGACCAAAATTTAAAATTTTAGGAAAATCATTATTTTATTATATTTGGAAAACTATTTCTCAACAAATCCCAAAACTATATTATAAAATTCCAATTTTTCAAATTCTAAATGATTTAAAATATTTGCAAAATTATGGGTTGTTACACTCTCCCCTACTCAAAACTTTTCGTCCTCGAAAAGAAACGAGATACAGAAACAAAGGAAGATAAGATAGAATAATGAATGGTACCTGGAACAAACAATTTCGGTTTCGAAGTACGCATTCTCTCCTCCGTCTCCCAAGTACAATCCCGATCATTAGTACTCCACTGCACTTTGACCAGGTTGACAGATTTCCTTCTCAGCTGCTTCGTACCTCTATCGATAATACAAAGTGACTTCCTCTCAACAGTAAGGTTTGGCTCAATATCCAAACTCTCAAGAGCAGATGGCTGGACAATCAAAGATGGATCATGAAGATATCGATGGAGATGCGAAACATGGAATACATTATGCAGTCTAGAAAACTTCTCAGGCAAATCCAGGGGATAAGCTAACGAACCAACCCTCTCTAAGATATGAAAAGGATTGATGAACCTAGGAGCAAGCTTCCCCTTCCGACCAAACCGAATCACATTCCTTAAGGGAGAGACTTTAAAGGAAAACCTGATCACCAACAGAAAAATCCAAACTTCTCCTACGCCGATCAACATACTTCTTATGCCTATCCTGAGCACTCCTCGACTCTCTCAGAAGCCTCCAGAATCACATCAGGACCAAGAACCAACCGATTACCGTATTCAGTCTAGTAAGATGGAGATCTGCAAGGTCGTCCGTAAAGAGCAGCAAACGGAGACATTACAATACTAGCCTAGATTCAAGGTGGAAATGAGATAGATAAAGAATCAAGACAAGACTAACAAGACTAAAATAGAAGATTTGATATTATACCTGATAACTGTTGTTATAGGTGAATTTAACGAGATGGATATGATCTTCCCAAGATCCTTCATAATCAAGAACACAAGCACGAAGAAGATCCTCTAGAATCTGATTCACGCTTTCCGTTTGACCGTTGGTCTATGGATGGTAAGCAATGCTCAAATTCAGGTGAGTACCTAAAGATTCCTGAAAAGCTCTCTAAAACTGATTGGTAATGATGGGATCTCTATCACAAACAATTCTGATAGGAACACCAATAAGGCGGTCAATCTCCCTCATATAAATCTCAACCAAACTAGAAGCAGAACAGGTAGACTTGACCGGAATGAAATGAGCTGACTTGGTCAATCTATTCACAATAATCCAAATACTCATTACCCCTCCTAGTCCTCGGTAATCCATCAATAAAATCCTTTGAAACCTGTTCCCATTTCCAATTAGGAACTTAAGAGGCTGCAATAAACCAGGGGTCTTTTGATGATCAGCCTTGACTTCTTGACAAGTCGCACGCCTACTAACAAAGATAGAGACATCACGCTTCATACCCTTCCACCAATAAAGGTTCTTCATATCATGATACATCTTAATCACACCTGGGTGAATAGAAAGTCTGGATCGATGATTTTTCCGAAGTAACTCTTGCCTAAATCCATCAACATTCGGGACACAAATCCGATTATTAACCTTCAAAATCCATCTATCATCGATCTGAGCTCCACTACTATCCTGACTACTACCACTAGCCCTGCTACGAACATTCTCCTTCATAACCCTAAGCATCCCATCCTCATCCTGCTTAGAAATGATGCGATCTATAAGAGGACAAGAAGAAACAACAAGCTAACACAACATCGCCTTCTTCCGACTCAAAGCATCAGCCACAACATTAGCTTTCCCAAGGGTATAGTTGAGGTCGAGGTCATAAGAAGTAAGGAACTCAAGCCACCTAACCTGCCTCTGATTCAAATCCTTCTGGGTGAAGATATACCTCAAAGATTGATGATCCGTAAAGAGCTCAAACTTAGTTCCCAAAAGATGATGCCTCTAAAGCTTCAAAGCAAAAACCACAGCAAGCAATTCTAAATCATGGGCTGCATAACTTGCTTCATGGGTCTTCAACTAATGGCTGGCATAAGCAATGATCTTCCCATCTTGCATCGGAACAGCTCCCAAACCCTCATGACTAGCATTAGTGTATACTGTTAATCCTTCATTTCCATTTGGAACGGTAAGAACTGGTGCGGAAGAAAGCTTGCTCTTTAACTCATTAAGTGCAGCTTCACACTTATCATTCCAAATAAACTTAGCATTCTTACGAGTCAAAGCAGTGAGAGGTGCAATAATCAAGAAAAAATTCTCAATGAATCTTCGATAATAACCGACAAGGCCTAGAAAACTACGGATATCAGATGGAGTCCAAGGAGTTTCCCAATCCTACCATAGAATAGGGAGAAATAAGGACCATAGGAAAGATAAAATGATCAGATTACAAAGAGTGAAAAGAAGGAAGACTTACATTGATCGCAGCGATCTTAACTGGATAAACTGAAACTCCATTACCAAAAATAATATGCCTGAGAAATTGGACTTCATTCTTCCAAAAATGGATTTTGAAAATTTAGCCTTCAACTGATGATTCCTAAGAGTCTCCAGAACAAAATTCAAATGCCACTCATGTTCTTCCCATAACTTAGAGAAGAAAAGAATATCATCGACAAAGACTAGAACAAATTTGTTAAGAACATCACGAAAAACACGATTCATAAGATCAACAAAGAAAGCTGGGGCATTAATGAAACCAAAAGGCATAACTAACCATTCATAAAAACCATTCTCAGTATGGAAAGCAGTCTTGGGAATACCTTTCTCGACAACTCTGAGCTGATGGAAACCTGTGGCAAGATCAAGCTGAGAGAAAACAGTAGCTCCATAGAGCTGATCAAACATACCATTGATACGACGCATATGATATCTGTTTTTCATAGTGAGCTTGTTCAGCTCCCTATAATCAACACACATTCTCAAAGAACCATCGAACTTAGTGACGAAAACCACTGTTGCTCCCCATTCAAAATGGATAGGTCTGATCAGACCTTTGGAGAACAAGTCCTCAATTTGCTTCCTCATCTCAACATTCTCACGGGGTGCCGTTCTTTTGGGAGGAAGAACTACAAGTCAAGCTCCATGAATAAGATCAATATGGAATTCGATTTCCCGCTTAGGAGGTAAAGAAGTGACTACATCAAATACATCAGGTCAGAGTTTGACCATAGAAGTTGAGTCAAGATCACCAGGAGAAGAATCAAGAGAATAAATAAAGCAGCCAGCAAAATCCTGAGGCATGCGGCACTGAATCACTAAGGGATTACCAAAATCATCAACAAGAGAAATAGTCCGAGTTTTACATGAGATAAAGGCTTCATGCCTCTTCAGCCATATCACAAGCACTGAAACCTAGAACATAGAAATCATCACTAAAGCGATGATCAAAATAGGGGAGTTTCACTTGGTTACAAATCCTACTAAGATTCATGGGACCCCTAATAGGATTTTTAACACACAAAGGTTCAACAGCAAACTTAGAAGAAAGGAGATGCTTAAACTTATCATAAAGATCCACAGAAATAAAACTATAGGAAGCTTTAGTGGCAAATAAATAAAAAACGGGAAATTTAAACAAAGTAAAAGTTCCATAAAGAGTACCTTGGGTATCACTAGGAGCAGGTGGAGTGGCGAAGGTAACAGAAAAAATACCAGATGGCTTGCCCTTCTGCTGTGTAGGACAGTCCTTCCTGAAGTGGCCGGGCTACAGGCAAATATGCAGAGATCGCGCCTAGTCAATTGAGCTAGAGGAACAGTAGCACCAACTAAAGTAGGGAAACTATTGGCATAGTGTCCCTTCTGATCACACTTGAAGCAAGTGATGGAAGATAGGTCGATAGGCTGCCTCTGAGAAGAAGAAGATCCAAAACCTGGAGTCTTATTCCAGTTCTTCTTCTGTTTATGAAAGATATGCTTCCTCTTCTTAGGGTTACCAAAGGAAGGCTGAGATGAAGGGGCACGAGCAACAGAAGGATCCTCAGAAGTCGGATTCTCATATCTAATAGCCATATCCATCAATCCAATGAAGGGGCTATGCACATGAGAAATGAGACGATCATAATACTTGGCGCGAGCTCCTGCTATAAACTTCTCATTCTTCTTAAGAGGGGTGTCAATCAGGCTAGGTCCAAACTTGGAAAGTTCATTGAACTTCCTCTCATACTTAGAAAATGACATGTACCCCTGCTTAGGATCCATAAACTCCCTATATAGCTGGGACTTCCCTGCTTCGGGCATCCAATTTGCCACAAAAGCATCCCTGAAGCACGATATCAAAACATAAGAAAGATTCCTAAAAGAGAAAACCGAACCAAACTCAAGAAATAACACAAGATGATACCTAAACTGCTCCTAATAAATATCAGCCTCAATAGTGTGAGCCGTAACAGACTCCCACCAATCCAAAGCTGCCTCCTACAACTGCCAAGCGGCTAACTGACGCTTCTGAGCATCGGTGATCTCAAGACCGGAGAAAATCCTCTCTAATCCCTTCAACCACCGCTGAGCCTCTATGATGCTCTTTGATCTAGTAAACTTGGTACCACCAAGCTGAGTGAATTCCTTACAGAGAGTGGTGAACCTAATGGGTGCAATAGGCTCAGGAACTAGGGCAACACTATAAAACCCGACCCTTGACATTCTTATGACTCATCCCGAAAAATCAAGAGTGAATTTTAGGACAAAGGTAAGGAGAAACAAAGATAAGATTCAACTAGAATGGAAGTCCTAATCAAAGAACCTAATTAACTAGGTTGGATAAGGATATGAAGGAAGTTTAGGAAAAATTAGATTTCTTTTAAAAACAAGAAAAGTTTATATCAAAATAATCTTTAAAAACCCTTTTTAAAATCATTTGAAAAATCATTTATACTTAAAAGTACGTTCTCTCACAAAGAAATGATTCTAAGATAGATTTCACTCATTCTAGGGTATTTCCACCCTATCTCTAATGAGTTTTTGCTCTGCATGCTAAGGTTTTCCTAAAACCAAAGCTCTAATACCAAATGTAACGACCCACTATTTTGGACCATTCAAATCGACAATAAAACCACACATGTTAGACTTGAATAATTCAAAACAACAGATTGTTAATATATTTGGAGCAAATAAAACCAATCACAGAATAACAAACACAGAATAACTCGCAGCGGAAATAAAAATAACCATAGTAGTTCATGAAGCTACTACATACATAGTCTCAAAACAAATACATAATCTGAAAAACAAATACCATAGGAAATCCAAATACATAAGTCCACTAATACATAAGCAAAGGTTGAAATGAAAAAATTGAAATAGAAATAGATAGACAACTAGATAATAGATAAATCTCCAGCAAATCTATAGCTCTAAAAGATGAATCCAAAGCTATGATACTCAGGCTGACCCTAGCGTAAAACGAAACACAAAACACTCAAGTTGGGACATACATACTAATAAAAATATAAATCAACTCAAGTGAACTATAATTGAAATGCACAAATAACTTAAAGGATGCTTGTGATCGCCCATCCTTTAAGGATCCGTTAAACTATCTACTATGTAGTAATATACGCTATTATAATAGTGTCTAAAGTAAAATAAACTATTAAAGTAGCGTTAAGGCGTTACCCATATCCCCCTTAACATATTTTGTAGCGCCAATAGTCTATATAGTACCGTAATACCTCCAGATCGGGAGGCTACCAGAGGATAATCCATAGGTACGACACAAATCAAACTCGTACAAGGCGCGCTAGGGTAGGTGACACGGCACAACAAGGCAATGCCAGGGTAGATATACCAATTACGCATCCGGGCTGGTGTTAACGCATAGTAGCCACTACCACCCACCTCGAGCCACACTCCCAAAAAATCAAAGGTGCGCACCAAATCAATCACAAAGTAATAGAATGGCATAAGAAGGAGTGTGTCCGACCAAAGGAGCTACCTTACTTGGCCCGAGAATCACTCATGTTTTAGCCACCTTATGCCAAGTCACAGGAGTCGGGTCCACGTATATACCTCATATAGGATCATCGCTACCATCCTACTTCATTTTGGAATCTCCACCACGTACACAGTTGTTAAAGTAGTTTTAGATATTGGAAGAGAGTAAGACAACATCTGATCCCGGTCTCTTTAACAACCAACCGTTATTATAACCCATGGTTATTTATTTCAAATGGTTTACATTTCAAATCAAAACATATCTATTTCAAAACCATTTAAATCCAATGACACCATTCTTCAAAATAATATTCATTTTTCCAAAGTTTGTAACCTTTCAAATTTATACACTTAGTTATAACACTTTGAAAATGTAATATTTAGAACAGCATTTTAAAAATGTAATCCTTATATAGTAGAATTTCGAAAATGTTATATTTTTAGAAATAGTAGCATTTTAAAAAGATAACCTAAAGTAGCATAGCATTTCAAATATGCTACAAATTCTACTATAACACATTAAAACATAATATCTTCAATTTTTATCATAGTTATTATATGGAATCTATTTTATTATACAAAGTTATTTATTTGAATATATTTTAACTATGGTTTTTAATTAAATGAAATTTATTACTAAAATGTCCAATTAAAAATGTATTTTTCACATATTAGGTTAAAGTGCATTTAGCCTAAATTTATTTTTGTAAATAACTATTATTTATTTAAATATCCATTTTGTAAATAAATATTTTTATCACTAGGTTAGGTTCAAAAATTCCATCAAATTAAATCAAATTAAACGATTAAGTTAGATTAAAATATAAATAAAATCTTAAGTTACAATTTAAAACTATCTATTTACTTATAAAATTTTAACTTATAAAAAACCAATATATATATATATATATTATTTAAATCACTTAAAACGAATTTAAGTCAAAATTTCACATATTTTAAAAATCAAAATACTTAATAATTTTTAGAAAACTTATTTAAAACTAACCATGGGTCTGTATAATATTTTCTAACCTAGTTCAAATGATATGGATATGTATCATTTCAATTCGTAATTAAAAAAAATTCCGGGTTTTATCCCAAGTAAAAATAAAAATCGATTGAGCCTATCATTTTATCTTATAACAATTTTTCCCTATTCTAATGTCCGTTCGGGTATGTATCATTTCAGCCCATAGTGAGGGAACTTGTAGTGTGAAAAATAGAATATAAAATGAATAGAATAACATAGCATATCATGTCGAGTGATAAAACAAGTATAACATCAGGTGATAACATCATATAATATCATGTCACAAGCATATATGAGATAACTAACATCGTGTATATATATCGATATAGTTTCTTATGTCATCGATTCACTAGAATATAACTCACCTTCTTTGGCTAGAGATGATAATTGAAACACAAGACAATTTTCGAAAAGGCACGACAAAGCATGAATCAAGCTCGAGTGGAAGTAGAACCCAAATCCAAATCTTATAAGCAACAAAATAATATATATATATATATATATATATAAGTAAATATTTATATATGAAAGAATAAAATAAAAGACAAAGAAAATAGGCTTGCAACAACACAAGTGGGCTCGGCCACCTAAGAAATATGCTCGGCCACATGTGTTTGGGTTCAGTCATGATCATTTGGGCTTGATAGGCTCGGTTATTATGGCTATAAGGCACGGCTATGGTGAATAAAAAGGGATGTCAAGGTGTGAAAGGCAAAAAGGAAAGGGAAGTGGCATTTGGGTTTGGCCCTAAGCACTATGGGTTCGACCACTAGGGATCATGGTTCGGCCATGATTTGTTTTTTGTCAAGGAAACTATGGTCATGGCTACAAGGTGAATGATCATGGCTAGGCAAGGAAAAGAGGTAGTGGCCAAGGAAAATAGGAAGGGAAGGAGGAGAAAAACATGGTGTAGACTAGGGTTTTGGCAAGGAAAGTGGTGTTTTGGCCATGGCTTGTCATGGCCTAAGGGGAAGGTGATGGTGAGGGTTCGGGTAGAATAGATGGTGGTGGATCATCGTGGTGGTGGAGGCAAGGAGGAGGTCGGCTATGGCAAGGGTTTAGGCCAAAATAAGGAAGAGGAAGGAAGGAACAAAAATAAGAAAAATTGGAAAAAGGGAGAGGCAACTTACTGTAAATTTTTTTGGCTGAAGGAAGAAGAATGAGAAGGAATGAGAAGTCAGATGTTTTTGAACATACAATTTATGAAATGGCATCTCATCACAATAAATAGACAAAGAGATGTCTCTTAGGAATATTAGCCCATTAGCCAATCCCATCAATCAAAACCAAAATGGATCATGAACTAAATCAAGCCCAAAACCCAAACAAAATAGAAGAAATAAAAATACGGAAAATAATTGCGTGTAAAACGTTGAAACTTTGCAGATTTAAAAGGTATAAATCAGAATTTGACGAAACAAAAAGTAGAGAGAATGTTGGAATCAATTTTAGCTTCAAAGAAAAAGAATAGAAATTTAAAATTACAACTGAAAGTCAAACTTTGACCAAAGCTGACCAAAATTTAAAATTTTAAAAAAATCTTTATTTTATTATATGTGAAAAAATAATTCTCCACAAATCCTAAAAATATATTATAAATGTAACGACCCATTAAATTAATAATATTTAATAAATTAAATTAATATAATTTCTAATTTGTTTAAGAATAAATGTAGAAATTTGGTATAGTAGTTGTAACCTAGTGTAACAATAAAATTTTATGACAATAGATTTGGATAATGTAATTTGTCACTTTTGTTAAAAGTAAATTTTAAGAAATCAATAAATGTTGAATTGAGAATATTAATAAAAAATATTAACTAAAATGAGATTCATTAATATAAAATCAGTAGTGAAGATGTCACCTTTGGTTGTAATAAAGGTGAATGCTATTAGTGGCTGTCAACACATAATAAAATTTATTTAGAATAAAAAGAATTTAAATGCATGTTTGAATAGAGTATTAAATTGATAGATTAAGCGTAAGTAATTAGAATTTAACCCTATAAGATATGGAACTGAATGTATGAATATAATTTTGTAGAAATAGTTAATTAACAACTTATTTGTGCATACCCAATTTAATATAAATAAAAAAAGGGCTAGCACTTGATGTGCCTAAGTATTAATATATTGGAACTATAATAAAATAGAGAGTTTGGTAGTAAATAGAAATAAAAAGACCGTTATTAACTAGTAAATTAATAAATGGATTCTAACAATAGGTAGTAATTAATGCGTGTATATTGGGCATTTGCGGATTACCAATTTTTCTACCTATTCATATAATTTATTTATGTAAATCTAAACCTATGGCAACATTTTGTTAATAAATGTTGGAAGTGAATTTGAATATATCAAAGGATAATAAGTGTTTAGGTTAACCATTTATTTTATTTAGTTAAGAAGGGAAATAGATTGAAATAAAGCTAATTTAATTTTTTTGGTTGTTAATGGGTATAGTTAAATAAGGAGAAGTTATAGGAAATAAAACGCGCACTAATGAGATGTAATATAATTCCAAAGTTATTTATACCCACAAATAGGTTAATTACTGTATAGAAAGAGTCTAAATCAATAAATGAATTTATTAAGATTACATTTATAATTTTATAACCTTTATGCTGATTTAAGTTCAATTAATTTATTTGATTAAATAGTGCAGTAGCGTAGTTTTGTGCGGTAGTTGAAATAGCTAATTCTTTTAGGTGAAGTTAAGGCTAATTCTATGTATATATTTGACCTATTGTTGATATAGATTCTAGGAAGCAGGATCTATTAATTAAATGGAGTATTAGATTCAATAATTGCATTTATCGCATAAATAAAGAGAATATAAAGGTTAAATTTGGCGTTATTGAAATTAAAAAGGAATGGGGGAATAATAATTTGAAATCATTGCAATAGATATTAATTTAAGGTTACCTTAAATAAATTAAGGTAATAAATGGAGGATAGTGTAAATATCTTTATAATACGATGATTTGTGTAGTTAGGGTAGTTTTGATTTGTCACTTAAGATGGAGGATTTTTATAAAATGTAATAAATGCAGTTTAAATTAAGGCATTGACGTTTGGGTATTTAAGAAGTGATAAACTAAAATTTATTTATTTATTTGAAAATTTGAAATCCAATTTGTGGATTTATTGCAAATAAGTGAAATTTGTGTTTAACCATTACATCGATAGGAATAAATTAAATTTAAGGTTATATTAATAAAATTTGGACTAGAGAAATGATATGAATCGGTTTTAGAAGCCTTAAATATAAAATGGGAAGTAGACGAGATTTCACGTTACAACCATTTTTAAAAATCCTGATGTATGTAGAAATATTAATGAAATATAACGTAAACCAATGTTGAATCAAAGGAATAAAGTCAACACTTATTTATTCATTTAATGTGATATAACTACGAGTATGATTTATTGCAAATTACATGGAAATCTAATATATATGACGTTACCTAAAAAGGAAGAGTAGATAAAATTTATGATAAACATATTTGTATATGAAGGTTATTGATTTAAGGAGAAATTGGGCAAGTTTTATGTATTTGGGTTAAGTGCAACCATTAATAGATAAATTTAGTGCAATTAAAGAAATTGACATTTAATATTTCGATAACTTAAAATTTGATGGGATAAGAACATTTGGGTAATGAAGGGATGACAAATATTAGCTATGATTCTAGAAGGAATTAAATAGATAATGGGAAGATTAAAATCAGGTTCTAAGCAATAATTATTAAATAACAGAAGTTTAGGAGTAAAGTGAGATAATTGAAAATTTTAATCATTCATATAAGTCATTTGTTTATTAATATGAGTTAGCTAATAAATTTAACTTGGGCAATACCTATATATTGGAAACACATTTGTAAAGTGTAATTAATTGAATTTGGTGAATTGGGAATGAATCCAAGGTTATAGGAATTGATGTAATACTACGCAAATAAAAGGTAACTGCATAAAATCAATGTTTCGTAATAAATTGTAATTGATAATTAAGTAGGAATGGGTTTGAATTTGACAAAAAGGAAAATTTATTATTTGCTTACCCATCTATTCAATCTATTAAATTTGATCAGCTCCATTTGCAATTAAACGAATTTATTTACAAGTTAGTATGTATTTAGCTGATAACTATAAACCAATTAGGGCAATTGGGTATATATATTACCAGTTAAGTTATATAAGATAATGGTTGACTTAATTAAGGGAGTTTATGTAATAATTTCATTTATTTTGTAAGTGGAAATAAAACGTTAATGATAACAAGTATTCAAAATTTACCATCTATTTAGTATATTAAGTATAATTGATAATCAACTGCAGCAAGTAATAAATAATAAATACGTAACGTTAAATGAAGTAATATTTGAAATTTAATATTTAGAAACTATGTAAATATAAGTGCAGATGAAATTGGGGATATTTACATACTGAAATATGAATCCAATGATAAATCAATCTAATTGACAATAAATAATGGAAAGTAAATTTAATTAAATTTTGGAAATTTAATATATATATACAGTTATAAACCCTAGCTCCATCCTATTGTCATTGCTGTATATTCATTTCTTCATCTCCTTCTCCTCCTCAAATGGTTGCAAAACCTAGATCTACTTCAATCCAAATTTCAATGAAAATGCAAACACTTCAGAAAAATTCCACAAAAAAATATATGTTAATGTTCTCGAGGCACGTAATCTACTGGTGCAATTCGTTTTCTGGTTTGAACATTCGTTTGACCAGAATTAATTCAAACAGTCCGTGACCATTCATCATCGTCGTCGCAAACTTCGTCGGATCGTCAAACCTTTTCTGGGTTTTGTAGAGTGGACGATGGGGATCGCATCTATATGGTTTTTGTGTCGATTCAACGGTTAGATCGTCGTAGATCTTCGATTAGGGTTTCTGGAAGGGGGCCGCGTGCGTTTCTGGGAATAGAAGGAGTGACGTGGCACATATATTTGTAAGTGATGAATGTGTGTCGTTTTATTTATTTTCAATTTTGAATTCAATCATCATTTTCGCCATAACTTTCTCATACGAAGTCGGATTCACACGAAATTTCTTTTGTTAGGATCGTAATTTAATTCCGGATTTGATGACGCTGGTTTGGACGAATTCCGAGAAGGGCGAAATTTTGGGTTTAAATCGAATTTAAATTCGATTTAAATTCAAAAGGTGAGTGTTTTAACCCACTCACAACTACTAGAAGCTTTTATGTTTGTTTAAATTAATTTTAGAAATGAATAGAAATTTATTTATGAGTATTTGGCATGTTTATTTTATTCATATCTGTTGAATTGCATTTATTTAATTTAACTGTTAATTTAATTAATTTATTGCGTATAAATTTACAGTTAAAATTTATTTGTTTGTATATAAACTGCTAGTTAACAGTTATATAATTTATTACTGAATATAGACTGTAGATTAATAGTTGTTAAATTTAATTTGAATAAAATTGCCAGTATTACCTGTTATGTAGTACCAAAAATAATATTGTTATTGATTGATATTGATTGATGATTGCGATTTGGATGATGAATGGATGTTTATTGTATATCATTAAATTGCAAATTATCATGCATATTTCATTTCATTCGGGATTGTGGTTTGAAATGATATATAACCGCAAAATTTTATATCTTTTAAATTGCGGATTGAAATGATAAATAGCCGTATCACTTGACCATAGGATAGAAAATTATATACAGGCACCGCGGTATATATATAACTATTTAAATGTGATTTCTATGGTTTGGATGGAATACGGTTTATAATAATCTTAAATTTTATATTGTATAAATATTTTTCTTCCATATATATATACATATGAAGTTGAAAATTTTGAAATTAAAAGGTGTATAAAAATCTTTATTAAAAATGGAAGAAAATTAAGAAAATGGAGTTTAATAATTTATATCATATGTTTAAATGTTAAGTTTGGAAATTTTAAGATATGATATTTATAATTGGATTTTTCCCAAAATAAATTAAAATGAATATTCTAGTATAATTTGAATTGGGAAAAATATATATATTTTATTACTAGAAATTGAAGTCTTATTATTTATGGATTTTATATGAATATTCAAGATTAATTAATAGAACAATTGATTTGTTGAAAGAATAAAATCCAACTTTAGTTTGAAATATTGATACTCAAAATGGATATACGTATATATAAATAAATTGAAGTGGTTTTGGAACTTGAGAGAGATAATATAAATTTTGGTTTAGACTTTAATAAAGAAATGTATTTGTAAAGCCATGAGAACTATTTTCTTTACAAAGTAACATTTAAGTTAAACCATTTAATTCATATACCGTTGAATGTCCAAACCATTCAAGTTTTAGAAGTTATGGTTTTAAATTATGATTTTCAAAATACTATGCTTTGAAAATATTTGATTTTCAGACGTTATGAAGTTAAAGCATTTTGATTTTGGAAAAGAATTATATTTGGGATAAGTGATAAAATATGGTTTTGGGTTTTGAAATGATATCGTATTCATGGTTATGAAATGGAATGTTTATTCTGATTTTTTAAAGTATAACCTATTTTTAAATGACCGCGGTGTTATAATAACAATGGGTTGGCAAAGAGACCGGGATCGGATATCTGACATACTCTCTGTCGATACCGAAAACCACTTTGACTAACCGTGTACGCGGTGGAGATTCCAGAATGAAGTAGGTGGTGGCGACGTTTCCTGTAAGGTAAATACGTGGACCCAACTCCCGTGAGTTGGCATAAGGTGGCTAAAACAGGAGCTATTCCCAGGCCAATGAGGTCATTCCTCTGATCGGACACTCCTCTTCGATATTATACTATGACTTTGGATTGATTCAGTGGCCACTTTTATTTTGATTTTGGGGAGTTTGTTCGAGGTGGGCGGTAACTGCGGCTACGCGTTTCCACCAGCCTGGGTACGCAATTGGTATATCTACCCTGGCATTGCCTAGTTGTGCCATGTCACCTACCATATCGAGCCTTTACTACGAGTTTCTATTTGTGTCGTACCTATGGAGTATCCTCTGGTAGCCTCCCGATCAGGAGGTATTACGGTACTGTATAGACTATTGGCATTTTACGTGTTAAGGTGGAAAATGTAAAGCCTTAACGCTATTTAAAAGTAAGTTTATTTTATAAATAGACACTATTATAATAGCGCAATATACTACATAGTAAATAGTTTAACGGATTCTTAGGAGATGTAAATCCCGAACATCTCTTGAGTTACTGTACTCATATTTATTTCTGTTAATTTAACTCACATAAGATCTTTTAGTCTGACTCGAGTGTTTTGTCTTTTCAAATTCGCTCGGGTCAGTCCGAGCGTTTCAGGATCGAAGACTTTAGCTTTGAAGGACGAAGACGAAGGAGTCGTATTATTATTATCTATAGTATTGCACCACACTCATACTGTTCCGCTGCATTGATTGTATTGGTAGGTGTAACTCTGATATTTATTGTATAAAGCAAATCAAGTGTTTGTAAACTGTTTTGAACTGTATATTTATTATTATATTTTATCCTTCCGCTGTGAGATTCTGTTTTGTTTTTATTTCTTCTCTGTTTTTCTTATTTACCCCATAACAATCCGCCCTTGCGTATGCTTTGAATTGGCACGTGTGTCGGTTTAAAGTGTGCGAAAAGGCGGGATGTTACAATAAAATTCCAAATTTTCAAGTTCTAAATGATTTAAAATCAAAGTTTTCAAATAAATTTTATTTAAAATATTTGCAAAATTATGGGTTGTTACCATTTGTGATGGAGTTGCGGAGCTGTTCATGTGTAGTCATGAGTGGCTAAGGCTAAAGTCTGGGTCGCAACGTGCTCTAGTTTGGAGGTGGTGAATGGTTAGGTGCTGGCATAAGGAGTTCGCCTGAGGGAGTGACGGAGGTTGGTGATGGAAAATGAACTGATGGTTACATGGGTGGTCGTTCGTTCGATGGCCAAAGAGTAGAGGTGGAAGGCCTGCGATGGTGGGGTCGAGCCTGAGTCGAGGGACTGTTGCTTAGTAGGGGATAAGGTATTACTAAAATTTGAATTTAATGATGCATTCGGTTTTTTAAATTAAGAATTTAAAAAAATGGTAGCTAATAAAATTTAATAAATTTGCATACGATGTTCAAGATTGATGAAACAAAGCAAGTCTGGTTCATAGCTACAGAATCTATGAGATAGAAATAAAAATTGGAATGGATTGCAAAATAAAAATCAATGTGAGTTAATCTCAGTCATTTTTGGATTACTAGTTTAAATTTAAATAGTTAAAATTAATTATTGATTGATTGGAAAGAATTGATAAATTATTTTCAGTTGGATGTGATATTATATATAGTAGTATACATATTAGTAGTTGGATTGATATTTCTAGCTATCGGAGCAGATGAGACCCTATATGTCCTGCATAATAGTGGATGACCCTATATACCGTGATGTCCCGCCTGAAAAGGGATTGGTATTTTTATATTGTATTAACTTCCATGGATGTAGGAAAATAGGTTGGAGGGATCTAACTGGATTCCTCAAAAATGTTGAATCAAATTTCCATATATGTCGATATATGATCTGTTTGAATAATCTGTGGTAGGTTATAATGTGATTGGAATTTATTGGATGCTATGGTAGTTTGGCCTAGATTTTAGTATTTTTAAATTTCAATAATATATGTTTTGAAATTGAAAGGAATTAAAAATAAATTTGGAAGTGAAATATTTATAGTGAACTTTTGATTAATTAAAAGAAATGAAATTTGGGTAAAATAAATAGTTTGACTTTAAATTTGTACTTGACAATTTTGAAATATGGTAAATAGAGATATGGAATAAGGATTTTAAATAATAATTCCTTAGTGATAGTCGTTTTAAATATAAAAAAGTTTTAAAATCAAGATTGTAATAGATTGGGAAAAGAAGTGCATTTGGAAATAAATGTGAAATTGAATATACCAGATCTTAAACACGATTTCTTAATTACAAATGGAAGTATAATTGAGATTGGGTTGGGTTGGAATATAGTTTGGATTATTTAAGAAATCGATGGATAAATGGAAATTCATTTAAAAATCGATTTACAATCAATTTAAGTGATGTAAAACCGTTATAAACGGGAAATGAGACCATGTGATTTATAAACAACGTTTATAAATAAAGTGAAATGTTTATCAGTGGTAAATTGAAGATATAAATTCACGGTAAGAATTTTTAATGAGATGGGCAAATCGGTTTAAAAATTAATGATAGATTTATTTTTGAAATGTGAAAAGAGGTTTATGAAATTGGGACGTAAATCAATTGATGATAAATCGAGAGAGATTTATAAATATTAGATTGGTTATATTGATATATATATATATATATATATATATGTTTATCAAGAAGTAGAGTTTGTTTTAAAAGGAGGATTTTGAATTATAAAACTAGGTATTTAAAAATGTTTTAGCATAAGAATATTTTAGGAAGGAAGTTATTTAAATATTTTTAAATTGTCAAATGAGTTATAAGTTTTATAAACAAGTCTTATAGAACGATTGGATTTTACTAATAAATCAGAATTAATCGGTATTATTATTCTAAAAGATAAATTATTGAATATTACTATGGTTTTATATAATAACTTTTATTTAAGAGTACTTTCCTAAATTAAACTTGGAAAATTATTATAGAAACTTTATAAACGTTAGTTTAAGATCGGAGGCGGAGATTGCCTGCAGTTAAGTTTGGATTTCTATAGGATAGAGACGTAGTCATTGAGCTGTGAATCCATGGTTGATACCATATGGTGCTTTCCATATTTAAATTAAAAGGTTTTTTCAAATATTTTTGAAGGAATGGTCTATGAATATACTTACTTCGATGAGATAAGTATACACTTTTGAAATAAGAGACGTGATTAAGGAACCCGAAACTTATAGAATTCGTTATAATCGAGTTGAGGAATTTACAATATAAATTGTGAAGGGTTTTGAGAAAAGAGAAATAAATGGAACTTTCCTAAGTGTTGGGAAGTAAGGGGTTTATAAAATATATTTTTAAATATTTTTCTAAATGTCGAAATAAGAGATGATTTGAAATATCCTGGCATGGATGTAAGTATTTGAGTTGTCTCACATATTGAAAATTTAAAAGGGATTTGAATATATATCTTATAAAGATACTTTGAAATAAATTTTGGAAAATCTATAATAAGGCCCGATGTCTGCTTATGGATGTTTTATTGATAGTTAAATAACCAACAATCAATTTTGACCAAATTCGTTGATCATTTCGAAGAGACCGGGATCGGATTAAATTATGTAAAAACCATTTCGATCTGATTTGAGCATTAGGAATAGATACCGCGAAGATGATGAAGGCAGTGATTCGGTTCGTCCAGACCCAGCACAATTTGTATGGACGAATGCTATCAAAACATCGTCATTGGAGGATGATGAGCTTTTTAAGTGAAATGGTTCTTTAAAGGTAATCGTAGCGTCAAGCCTCATCAACCAGAATGACTGAAAATCAGGGGATATGCAGCAAGGCTAAGTGGGTCATACCCAATTAGGGTATGTTATCATCTTTCTAGACACCCTCGGATATATTATTAATTATGGATACGGTGGTGCATGCAAAAGAGCTCTAGATAAGGGTGGGAACACCCGAGGTGATAACATATTCGGTTCTATCCACGTTTGGGATAGGACCGGCCCTGTATTATAGGGGATCTCGACGAGGTCCTTGGTACATTTTTCTATACGTGTACCGTGATAGGTGATACCTCAATGCCTAGTCATTGTATGGAACGCATTCTCCAGTAAGCGCCGTACATTTTTTATTGTGCCCAACTATGCTGAAACGTGATATGCAAGCATTTCAGCTATTTTCTATTTACTTTGTTTAGACACTATTATATTATCAGACGGTTTTGATATAAAGTGTTTGGTTATCGTAAGGTAAAAACCCGTCGTGTTTATATGTGACGCCGTCTTACGAGATAATTTGTTTCAAAGGATTTTGATAACTTTAATAATTCAAATTGAGTGTGTTTTTCTCACGCTGGTTTTTCAAACTGACTCGGGTGTTATTTTACTATAATGCTCGAATCAGACCAAGTATTACAGATTAAGGTTAGATTCTATGGAGCTCAGGAGATGAGCTGGATGACGAAGATATATTACATGTACTTGATTATATTCCACTTTGAATTGTAGGCTGTATATTCAGCACTATTGAGGACTAGTTATTATAACTGCCCAGTATTGACATACTGATTTGTTGTACTCCGATGATGTAATTTATAAGTAACAGTTATAGTTGTTTTTGTATAAAGACATGTTAGTATCTACTATATATTGTTCCACTAAGATTGTGAGATTCTATGTTGTTATTTCTATTTCCTTCTACCTCTTTCTTCTTTACCTCTAACGATCTGGTATTTCCGGCACTCGATTTCTCGGCATGCAATATAGTGGACGTTTTAGTGTCGATTTTTGAGCATCAAAAAGCCGGTTCATGACAGGGCATGTGTGGTTTATTGTCAGCTTGACTTTTACGGATTGGCGAGTCATTACACAATGCATACAACATTCCAACATAATTTCACATCATAACATTATGGCACCATCATAAATAAATTATTTCTTTACAATACTAACTAATTTTTCCAATATTCAAGTTAAAATCTTTACGCTTACTCAAACTTCTCCGTTAGCAATCAACACTAGATCAACGTTATGCATGCATACACAACATATCACCTTACAACATACACAAGCAACATATTAACTCATAATTTTACAACTTTAAAAGTTTGTAACTTGAGTTTTAAAAATACGAACTTTACTCACCTAACTTATATAAATCAAACCAAACTTCTATCAAACTTGGCTACAACACTAGCGAACTTTTTTTGCTTGAAAATATTACTTAGTGTGACCTTCTATGGTGCAAATGAGCTCAGCCAAGGGCATAACTAGGCTTAGCCCAAGGTGATTATGAGGTGTAGGTTTGCTTTGTGAAGAGAAGAGGTTTGGAAGTGAATGGAAGGTGTTTCATTATATTTTTACACTATTTTCTCTATCTTTTTTTCTTAGGAATTTGGAAATGGAAGCCATTAAATATAAGAAGACAAGAAGAAGGTTTTGACACGAAAAATGTAAATGAAAACAAAGAAGAAGATGTAGGAGTGAGAGGGGTATATATAAGCTTAGGAATTTTATTTAAAATACATGAAGCGGTTTTAATTAAATATATACGCATGCATACACCTCTATATCTCCCATATCCCTCTAATACACGTTACCCACCCTAGGTCATGTTGTAGGGTATTTAAGGCATGTTATGGCATTCGTATATATAAATGTATTTTCATGTACATATATACCTTTTATAACATAATTTGTCACATCCAAACTTAGGAATATATATCTGTGTGTAAGTTAAGATACATAGGTATGCTTAATTAATACTAATCCAAATATATATGTGTGTGCATGATGCACTAAGTGTGCACAACATTTCCGACGACTTCCGAGTGCCGAAAAGTCGAAATTTCGGAAAATGTCCTTCAGTCACATTTTCTATTTTTATTTAAACTATCTATAATGGTAAACAAATTTTGAAAACTATTTGATCATCATTATTAAATGATTAAAATAAAATTATTTACCAATAAAATCCATTTATTGATTATATAAAATATATTAAAATGGCCTATTTCAAAGCGGTAAATCCTGGGTCATTACAAATCTATTTTTACCATCATTTGTTATTATCTAAAGATTTATATTTTTATTATAAAATCTATTATTCGAATATTTAAAATTAATTAAATATTCACAAACCAAGGTGATGAAATTCCGGGTCATCACATTTTTAATTCTTTAAAAATATGGAATAAATTCTATAAATATGTTAAACTGTTTTAAAAGAGATACGAGTTGTAAAAATGGATTTTTAAATGATAGAAAAGTTGTTTTGATCAAAGAAGCCTTAAAAACATATTCGTATAACATTTAATAACTTTTTGGAAAAATGGCTTTAAACTTTAGTATTCTTTTCCAAATCTATTATGAATGTTTTCAAATAAATAATTAAGTATTTTAAAGTTGATTTGAAGGTTTTATAATTTATTTTAATAAAAGTTTAAATAAATGATTTGAAGAAAAACTGTAACGGATCGAAATTTTCGACCCTCGAAAATCGACACTAATACGCCCACTGTATTACATGCCGAACAACGAATATAGGAAAGCTCGATACTTTGGGGAAAAGAAGAAGAAGAGGTAGAAGAAAATAGAAACAACAACACAGAATCTCATAATCACAGTGGAACAAAATATATTATACAATAACATATTTTTATACAAGAAAACTGTAACTGTTATTTACATACAAATTATCAGAGTACAACAAACCAACAACTCAATTCTGGACGGTTAACAACTTGTCCTCACTAGTGCTGACCATACAGCCTAACACGCATGTTGGAATATAACCAAGTACGTGGAATATGTCTGTGCCATCCAGGTCGTCTCCTGAGCTCCATAGCATCCTAACCTGAATATATAATACTCTGTCTGACCCAGGCATTATAATAAAATAACACCCGAGTCAGTCTGGAAAACCAATGTGAGAAAACACACTCAATTTGAATAATTAAGGTTACTAAAATCCTTTGAAAATTAAATGTATCTCGTAAGACCGCGTTAGACATAAACACGACTTTTTTTTACCTCACAATAACAAAAACATTTTATATCAAAATCATCAGATATTATAATAGCGTTTAAGTACAAATGCTTATTCAAATAGCCGAAATTGTTACATTAACAAAATTCCAGCATACTATGCTCTACAACCAAAGACGTAAAGGCATGTATTGGAGAATGCGTTTTCATATAAAGACTAGGTACAGGGGTATCACCTAACAAAGTACACATCTAGATAAAATGTACCGAGGACCTCACCGGGATCCTTGACAACACAAGACAGGCCCTACCCCTAACCTGGATAGAACAGAATACGTTATCACCCTGGGTGTTCCCACCCTTATCGAGAGCTCTTTTCCATGCGCCACCGTATCCATAATTAATAATATATCCGAGGGTATCTAAAAAGGTGATAACATGCCCCAATTGGGTACGACCCACTTAGCCTTGCTGCATCTCCCTTGATTTTCGGTCATTCCGGTTGACGAAGCTTGAGGCTTTAATTACCTTTTTAAGAACAATTTCACTTAGAAAGCTCATCGTCCTCCGATGACGATGTTCGGATAGCATTCGTCCATACAACTTGTCATGGGTCTGGACAAACCGGATCATCTTCTTCACCATCTTCACCATATCCAATCGTAAAGCTCAAATCGGATCGAAGTGGTTTTGGAAAATTAATCTAATCTCGGTCTCTTCGGAACGATCAACGAAATTGGCCAATACTTGATAGTCAGTTATTTAACTATCAATATAACATCCATAAGCAGTTACAAGGACCATATTATAATTTTTCCAAAATTTATTTTCAAATATCTTTATAAGATATATATTCAAATCTCTTCTAAATTTTCAACTTTTGAGATAACTCAAATACTTATATGCATATCAAGATATTTCAAACCATCTCCTATTTCAACACTTAGAAAAAATATATTTAAAAATATATTTTTCTAAATCCCTTACTTCCCACACTTAGGAGAGTTCCATTTATATCTCTTTTCTCCAAACCCTTCACAATTTATATTGTAAATTCCTTAACTCGTTTTATAACGAATTCTATAAGTTCCGGGTTTCCTTAATTAAATCTCTTTATTCAAAAGTATATACTTATCTCACCGAAAATAAGTATATTCACAAACCGTTCCCTTCAAAATATTTGAAAGCTTTTTAAAAAAGGCAGGAAAGCACCATGCGGTATCTACCATGGATTCACAGCTCAATGATTACGTCTCTATCCCAGAGAAATCCAAACCTAACTGCAGGTAATCTCTTCCTCCGATTTCACCATGAAAGTAAACCATTACTTTCCAAAAACTTTAAAACAATTAAAATAATTATAAAACTTTGAAAACAATAGTTAATTCCAATTTATGAATAAAATTCAAATCAATTTACAAGACTTGTTTATAAAACTAATAATTCATTTTGACAATTTAAAAATATTTAAATAACTAACTTTTTGAAATATTTTTATGTTAAACATTTTTAATCACTTAGTTTAATAATTAAAATTCTCTTTTGAAAACAAACTTGACTTCTTGATAAAAATATATTTTTCAGTTCCAATATAACCAGTCTAATATTTATAAATCCTATCCCGATTTATTACCAATCGATTTACGTCTCCAATTTCATAAATCCCTTTTTCACATTTCCAAAAGTAAATGCATTATTCCTTTTTAAACTGATTTTCCCGTTTCATCATAATTCTTACCGTGAATTTATATCTTCAATTTATCAAATGATAATCATTTCACTTTATTTGTAAACATTTTTTATAAATCCATTGTTTCATTTCCAGTCTACAATGGTTCACATCACGTAAATCCATTATGAATGGATTTCTAAATTAAATACCATTTATAAATTAATTTCTCAGATAACCCAAACTATATTTCAAAACCAACCAAATCTTGGTTTTGCTTCCATTTGAAATTTAGAAATCTTATTTAGAATCCAGTATAACCAATTTATATTTATTTCCAAATTCCCTTCTATTCTCCCAATCTATTAATAATCTCGATTTTAAAAACCTTTAATATTTAAAAAAAGTATCACTTAAAATTATATTTTTCTTTTTATTTAAAATCCTTTATCTACATTATTCCAAAATATCCATTTAAAATATCACGAAATAGTCAACTACAAAGTCAAACCATTTATTTTACCCAATCAATTCCTTTTAACTAATACAAAACTCTATATAATATTTTGCTTCCAAATCCCTTTTAAATTTCTTTTCAAATTCAAACATATATATATGGTATTTTTCTGAATACCGAAATCCAAGCCAGTGCTACCACAGCATCCAATAAATTCAGATCATACATTATTCTATCACTGGTTGTCCAAACATATCAAATATCACTATATATGAAATTCAATTAAACATTTTTCAAGAATCCAGTTGAATCCCTCCAACTTGTTTCACTACAACCACAAATGTCAAAACAACAAGAAAATATCAATCCTGCTTCAAGGTGGGATATCGTGGTAATATATGGTCATCCGCTATTTTGCGGGGAGCACAGGGTCTCATCTACTCCAATAGGCGGGAATAATCAATCCAACTACTAATATATATACTATATATATCATCCAACTAATAATAATAATTATCAAAAGATACAATCAACCAATAATTTAGTTTTTAACATTTCAAATTAAATTAGAAATCCAAAAATGAGTGAGATTTACTCACTTTGATTTTCGTCGACGCTGAAGTGATCCGTTTTAAATTTTAAAATTAACCAGATGTTTTATTTCTACCAAAATTCCTGCCAGCTCCTATTCTCACCAAATCAATTCTATTTCATAGAATACGCTATTATGAACACAACGCAAAAAATTATGTCCGAATCCGACCTAGAATTTGCGAGTTATGACATTTATATGAATCTGAATTAAATAAACAATATATATAAGAAAAATCACCATTTTAAATATCATTACCCATTCTAGGCCCAAGCCCAAAAATATGAAACCGCAACCCACAAGGCTACAGTGCCTCGTCCCTCCCAATTTTTGTTTCTTTTCATGACTTTGGCTTTGTTCGTGTACGCTCGTGCACTAACGCCTTTACAACCCACGACGGTCGATGCCGCCATCACTAACCTCCGCCTCTCGATGATCTCTACACGACTATACCCCTGAAGACTAACTCGAGCCTTGGAAAAGAAACGCGACTTCGTCCTCCTCCCCTTCAGCCACTACTCCATCGTGACTCCAATAGTCAATAGCACTTCACCACAAAAGCAGCGCTCACCGCATCGTCCTGCCTGAGTTCAACGTCAGCGTCAAATCCACCCATCTCCTCCTAAAACTCACCAAAACACAAATCCTAGCCTTGCTGAGTGTCCCTAAACCGTCGATCACCATAAAATGATACCACAACACACTTGAGCATACCAGATTGAAGCCCTTATTGAAAAATGAATTCAAGAATTGGTTTCATGATTTTTAGATTAGTAGTTTGTAAGATATAATTTTTCGAAGTTTCATTTTTGTTTTCTCTATACTATTCTATTTGCGTGCTGTGCATTTAAAAAGGGGAAGAAAGATGCGATGCATGTTTGAACAGGTAACAGGTACAGTGAAAAGATGGAATAAAAGCTGAAAGGGAGATTGACTAATTAATATATTAATTTGATTTCAAAATATCTCGATCTACGCAACTCAAAATTTTGAACCCCTATCGAGGCATGCCGCTAGGCATTTATAATGTTATACCCCTATTTCGAACACAATGGAAATGTTTTCGACTCCTGATTCAATCGTACGAAGAAGATAGCATTTTGAACCCAATTATTATGTTGAATTTTCGATATAAATTTCAACGCATTTTTACACCGTACAGCCAAACGATAACTCCAAACGCTAAAAAATTTGAAATCCAAAAATTATACACTAATACGGATCTAATAGAATTAGTTTCGTCGAAATCGAAGACTGTGCCATGATTGCTATTTTTTACTCGTTAATCTAGACGAGCTATTTTTAAAATCGAGTAAATCACTTTTAAATTCAAATTTTAAACTTTATTATCTTCATTCTTATAAATAAAAATCAAATAATATTTGAAATTATATTTATCAAGCTTTAAACTCAAGATTAAATTATTTAAGTAAAATTCAATTATTAATTTATCTAATAAATCATGATATTTGAAATTCAAGTTAAAAATTAACTTTTAATATTTAAAATCAAATAAATATTCCAATTTCCAAAACCGAAATTCTGGGGCGTTACGTTCCTTCCTCCTTAAAAGAATTTTGTTCCCGTAATTGCCAAGGTAAGAAGAATGGTCCACAACCCATTAACTTTCCCAAAACCAATCAGCTGAAACCACTTCCCAAAATCAATTTATTGAAAACATATTATCACCTTTTCTAATTCCCAAACTCATCCATAGATTTCAAACAACATTATTTACTTAATCATTTCAAGTTATAATCCAATCAAATTTTAGTTACTAAAAAATTTCCTCAATATTTTTCTAACTCCTTAAATTTTCAAAACATTTCACCAGCGTCTCCTTTGCGCGGCTAGATCCAAACAACTTCAAATCACCTTTACGACCTAAATCATTGAAAGAAAATAAAAGCCAAGTGGCTCAATGATAAAATCATCAATTTCAAACAACTATTTAAACACATACCTTTTTGTCGTGCAACCAATTTTACTTCTAAAATCGAAGACATTAATTTAGCTTTTGCTTTTAAATAACTATGCCTTGCTTACCAATAATATCCAATCACATAATTCAAAATCATTTTATTTATTCTTTTTCAAAATTTTCGATGTTTGCTTTACTTAAGTCCGTACGATGTACATATATCATCTGTGCTCAATATCAAATCTGATCGCTTGATCACACAATTTCACTTTCGAGCTAATATCATTCACACGACTCTCTAATGCGGATTCAGATCCGGTTCCTTAATTAGAAACAGTCATTCTCCTTGCATAGCCATAAATTATGATAGAGAATTCCAGAATCAATCAAAAATCCATATCCAGGGTTCGCTGTCGAAAATTGAGTGAAAATCCTAAATCGGATCGATATAAATTGTCTCGAAATTCTATGTTCGAATCTGGATCAAACCGTTATGCGAAATAAATAATATACGTACAACTTACGTATTTATTTCCAAATGATTCTTAGCTATCCTAGTTTCTCTTATTCACATTCATTTTATTTATATTCACTTATTCACAATTATCATTCACACTTATAATTCACATTCACTTAGTGTATCCTTTTAATACCGATTTCACTTAAGAATTTCATCATTAATTTTCTTAAGTTTATTATAAACTTTTTATACAAACTTCTTACGATTATTACCACTTCACAACTCAATTCCTTACCCATTTTAATCAAATTCAATTTCAATTTTCCAATTTCACATTTGTTTTTTATCAATCAACTTTCCAGACCATATTTAAATCACTCATTATTTTAATTGGTTCCATCCACTAATTCGTTCAAATCTCAATCAATTCTATTTCCAAGAATTTATTTTATTTAGTCCAACTTAGGTTAAATTTTCAATACCCCTTTATTTTAATTAATTCAAGTTAAATTCCATTCCACTAATTAAAGTTCAAATATTTTCTTTTCTTGCATTCTTATTCAACAATTTTAAACATTGTTATAACTTGCTAATTTCCAAATTCTATAAGTTATCAACTTATTTTCTCATATTTCCAAATAAAACATTTTAAATCAAAATCCCAAAATTTAACAATATGTTCTAAGTATTTCAAATCAATTTTGAAATCATATGTGTATATATATATATACAAAAAATTCCTTGGTATGTCAAATCATCCCTTTTTGAATTTCAAAACCAAGACTAGTTATCCAAACAAACTCTAATGCAAATCATTAAGGTAGCGATTCCTCCCTTGGAGACTCGAAAATGAACGTCGATGATGCTGTAGTCATCATCGAAATTATTTTCAACGACCAAAGTGAGTTCAGTACTTTTTCCTCTTTTAAAAACTATTTTAAATATTTTTATCCCAAGAATACTCTCCAAATAATATAAATATTATTTTCCAAGACTTAAAAAATATTTCCAAACCAACAGGAATTAAATTCCCAAATTCCTAGCCTTCAAATCCTTTTAAATTCATAAACTGCTTTTATAGATCATATTTATAATACACTTCAGAACTTCATTTCATTTCAAATTATAAATCACATTTATATAATTCCAATTCGTTGCATGAAATTATTACTTAACTGTTGACTATAATATCAACTTTTATTCAATCACCACAATAACAAATGATAATAGTTTAATATTATCATTTTCTAACAACCAAGCACACCATATACAACCATAATAATTTATGAAAAATTATTTCTTTCACATATAAAAAAATAATCTGGGTAAATTTATTAAATTTACCCCATTTCAAAACAATACCATGTCGAATTGCTCTGTACGAGTGTTTATAGATCCCTAATAATAATGTTAATTACTCGCATTGACTAGAATCCATAAGCCACTCAACAAATCATCCAACATAATATAAAACAATTTTTATATTACTAACAAATACACGCCTATATCTATTAATACACTCAAACTCATTCTAGGGTGCTACTGACCCTATCTCTAATGAGTTACCCCATCAAAGCCAAGGTTCTTTCTTAACCTTCAGCTACGATACCAAATGTAACAAACCGGAATTTTCGACCCCCGAAAATCAACACTAATACGCCCAGTGTATTACATGCCGAGCAATTGAATGCCTGAAAACCTGATAGTTAGGGGAAAAGAAAAGGAAGAGGGAGAAGAAATAGAAACAACAACATAAAATGTCACAATCGCAGTGGAATAAAATATAACCTACAATAACTGATTATTATACAAGAAAACTTTAACTGTTAATTTACATATAAATTATCAGAGTACAACAAACCAACAACTCAACACTGGACAATTATAACAACTTGTCCTCAGTAGTGCTGACCATACAGCCTAACACACACAGTAGAATATAACTAATTACATGGAATACATCTTTGCCATCTAGCTCGTCTTCTGAGCTCCATAGCATCCTAACCTGAATCTGTAATACTTAGTCTGACTCGAGCATTATAATAAAATAACACCCGAGTTAATCTAGAAAACCAGCGTAAGAAAACACTCTCAATTTGAATTATTAAGGCTATCAAAATTCTTTGAAAAACAAAGGTATCTCGTAAGACCGCGTCACATATTAACAGGATGGGTTTTTACCTTACGATAACCAAAATATTTTATATCAAAATCATCTGATATTATAATAATGTCTAAGTACAAAAATTCTAGCATACTAGACTCTATAACCAAAACCATAAAGGCACGTATTGGAGAATGGATTTTCATATAATGACTAGGCACTGGGGTGCCACCTATCACTGTACACATCTAGATAAAATGTACCGAGAACTCCACCAGGATCCCCTACAACACAAGACCGGCCCTACCCCAAACAAGGATAGAACCAAATATGTTATCACCCTAGGTGTTCCCACCCTTATCAAGAGCTCTTTTCCATGCACCACTGTATCCATAATTAATAATATATCCGAGGATATATAAAAAGGTGATAACATACCCTAATTATGTACGACCCACTTAGCCTCGCTGCATCTCCCCTGATTTTCAGTCATTCCGGTTGATGAGGCTTGAGGCTACAATTACCTTTTTCAAGAACAATTTCACTTAGAAAGCACATCGTCCTCCGATGATGATGTTCGGATAGCATTCGTC
Organism: Allium cepa; assembly: GCA_030765085.1. Lineage (NCBI taxonomy): Eukaryota > Viridiplantae > Streptophyta > Magnoliopsida > Asparagales > Amaryllidaceae > Allium > Allium cepa. The sequence continues at coordinate 908,286,443 of CM060937.1, forward strand.
CATACAAGTTGTCCTGGGTCTGGAAAAACCGAATCACCTTCTTCAGCATCTTCACCATATCCAATCGTAAAACTCAAATCAGATCGAAGTGATTTTTGGATAATTAAATTTGTCCCGGTCTCTTTGAAAAGATCAACGAAATTGGCCAATACTTGATAGTTAGTTATTTAACTATCAATATAACATCCACAAGCAGTTACAAGTCCCATATTATAATTTTTCCAAAATTTATTTTCAAAATATCTTTATAAGATATATGTTCCCTTCCAAATTTTTAATTTTTGAGACAACTCCAATACTTATATCCATATCAGGATATTTCAAACCATCTCTTATTTCAACACTGAAAAAAATATTTAAAAATATATTTTTCTAAACTCCTTACTTCCCACACTTAGGAGAGTTCCATGTATATCTCTTTTCTCAAAATCCTTAACAATTTATATTTTAAATTCATTAACTTGTTTTATAATGAATTCTATAAGTTTCGAGTTTCCTTAATTGAATCTCTTTATTCAAAAGTATATACTTATCTCACCGAAATAAGTATATTCAAGAACCGGTCCCTTCAAAATATTTGAAACCCTTTTAAAATAGACAGGAAAGCACCAAGCGGTATCTACCATGGATTCACAGCTCAATGATTACGTCTCTATCCCAGAGAAATCCAAACTAACTACAGGCAATCTCTGCCTTCGATTTCACCATGAAAGTATACCATTACTTTCCAAAAAATTTATTCAATAATAAATATGCTTTCAAATAATTAAAATAATTACAAAACTTTGAAAACAATAGTTAATTCTAATTTATAAATAAAATCCAAATCAATTTACAAGACTTGTTTATAAAACATATAATTCATTTTGACAATTTAAAAATATTTAAATAACTAACTTTCTGAAATATTTTTATCTTAAACATTTTTAATCACATAGTTTGATAATTAAAATCCTCTTTTTAAAACAAACTTAACTTCTTGATAAAAATATATTTTTCAGTTCCAATATAACCAATCTAATATTTGTAAATCTCTCTCGATTTATCACCAATTGATTTATATCCCCAATTTCATAAATCCCTTTTTCATATTTCCAAAAGTAAAGCCATCATTCCTTTTTGAACTGATTTACCCATCTCGTCATAAATTCTTACCATGAATTTATACCTTCAATTTATCAAATGATAATCATTTCAGTTTATTTATAAACATTTTTTATAAATCCCATACTCCATTCCTAGTCTACAATGGTTTCGCATCACTTAAATCCATTATAAATGGATTTCTAAATTAAATTCCATTTATAAATCAATTTCTTAAATAACCCAAACTATATTACAAAACCAACCAAATTCGATTTTACTTCCATTTTGTAATTTAGAAATCTTATTTAAGATCCAGTATAACCAATTTATATTTATTTCCAAATTCCCTTCTATTCTCCCAATCTATTAAAAATCTCGATTTTAAACCTTTAATATTTAAAACAAGTATCACTTAAGAATTATATTTTTCTTTTTATTTAAAATCATTTATACACATTATTCAAAAATCTCCATTTAAAATATCATGGAATAGTCAACTACAAAGTCAAGCCATTTATTTTACCCAATCAATTTCTTTTAACTGATCCAAAACTCTATATAATATTTTACTTCCAAATCACTTTTAAATTTCTTTTCAAATTCGAAATATATTTATGGTGATTTTTTAAAATACCAAAATCTAGGCCAGTGCTACCATAGCATCCAATAAATTCAAATCACACATTATTCTTTCACAGATTATCCATACATATCATATATCACTATATATGAAATCAAATTCAACATTATTGAGGAATCTAGTTGGGTCCCTCCTACCTGTTTCCCCACAGCCACAGATGTTAAAACAACATAAAAATACCAATCTCGCATCGAGGCGGGATATCGCGGTAATATATGGTCATTCGCTATTATGCGGGGCGTATAGAGTCTCAACCGCTCCAATAGACGGGAATAATCAATCGAACTATATTATAACATCCAATTAATCATAATAATTATCAAAACATCCAATCGATCAATAATTTAATTTTCAACATTTTAAATTAAACTTGCAATCCAAAAATGAGTGAGATTTACTCACTTTGATTTTCGTTAACGCTGAAGCGATCTATTTTAAATTTTAAAATTAAACAGATGTTTAATTTTTACCAAAATTCATCCTAGCTCTAGTTTTCACCAAATCAATTCCATTTTGTAGAATATGCTATTACAAACGCAACGTAAAAAATTGCGCTCGAATCTGACCTGAATTTGCGAGTTATGACATCTATAAAAATTTGAATTTAATAAACAACTTATATAAGAAAAATCACCATTTTTAAATATCATTACCAATTCTAGGCCCAAACCCAAATATTTGAAACCGCAACCCACACGACTACAGTACCTCGTCTCTCCCAATTTCTTTTTTTTTTCATGTCTGTTGCTTCGTTCGTGTACGCCCCTGCACTGACATGCCTTCACAACCCACGATGGTCGTTGCCGCCATCACCAACCTCCGCCTCTTGACGATCCCTACACGACTATACCCCCGAAGTCCAACCCAAGCCTTGGAAAAGAAACATGACTTTGCCTTCCTCCCCTTCAACCACCGCTAGATCGCGACCCCCAATAATCGACCGCACTTCACCACAAAAGCAGCGGTCACCCATCGTCCCGCCCGAGTTCAATGCCGGCATCAAATCCACCTATCTCCTCCTAAAACTCGCCAAACATAAACCCTAGCCTTGCCGAGTGTAAATTCCCAAACTGTTGATTACCAGCAAATGATGCCACAACCCACTCGAGCATGCCAAACTAAAGCCATTGTCGAAAAATGAATTTAGGAATTGGTTTCATGATTTTTAAATTAGTAGTTTGTGAGATATAATATTTCATAGCTTTATTTTTATTTTCTCTTTACTATTCAGTTTGCATGTTGTGCGTTTAAAAAGGGGAAGAAAGATGCGATGTGTATTTGAATAGGTAAAAGGTATAGTGAAAAGATGGAATAACAGCCGAAAGGGAGATTGACTAATTAATATATTCATTTAATTTCAATATATCTCGATCTACGCAACAAAATCTCGAACCCCTGTCGAGGCTGCCGCTGGGCGTTTATAATGTTATACCCTATTCCAGCCGCAATTGAAAAAGTTTCGAGTCCTGATTCGATTGCATGGAGAATATAGCTTTTTAAACCCAATTATTATATTGAATTTTCGATATAAATTTCAACGCTTTTTTGTCCCATACGGCCAAACGATAACTCCAAATGCTACGAAATTTGAAATCTAATAATAATACACTAATATGGATCCAATAGAACTGGTTTCATCGAAATCTGAGACTACGTGCCGGATCGCTATTTTTTTACTCGTTAATTTAAATGAGCTATTTTTGAAATCAAGTAAATCACTTTTAAATTCAATTTTTAAATTTTGTTATCTTCATTCTTATAAATAAAAATAAAATAAGTTTTAAATTATTTTTATCAAGCTTTAAACTCAAGATTCAATTATTTATGTAAAATCCCAATTATTAATTTATTAAATAAATCATTATATTTGAAATTCAAGTTAAAAATTAACTTTTAAATATTTAAAATCAACTAAATATTCTAATTTCAAATATCCAAAATTCTAGATAGTTACAAAAAATGTTAAAATCAAGTGATTTATTCTTGGCTCTAAACTCAAAGAGTAGACTTGGTGGGAGGTACTTAAGTTAGGAAGATGTTCAGGAGCAACTAATGCCTTGGCTCACCTGGCCTCTTTCTTGGAAGAGAAATAGATAGGGTCAAAATGTCGGAAATAAGGCAAGTACAAAAGGATCCAATTTCCAAATTTAAAATAACTTGGATTATACAGAAATAATCTTCTTATACTTGGTATTCAATTCAAAGGAGGTAGCCCATACTATCTATGCGAATTTAAAAGGTGATTTCGTCGCTATTCGTTGGATAGTAAAGGTTGAATGCATAAATTGATGTTGAGTGGAATTAGTATAATTTCTATGGGTTTGTTTTACTTGAATACTAACTAATTTGGATTTACCATTTTAGATGACATGGTTTCAACCAATTAAAAAAGATATGTCTGGGAAGTAAAAAATCTTTTGTCGAGATTTAAATAAATGATTTGGAATTATTTTAATTCCTATGGATCATTTTACTTAAAATTAATTATTTTGGGTTTGTAGTAAACAATGTCTCAAAAAACATTAATTTTTCCATTTAAAGGTTATGATTTGGAATTCTTTATTAAGATTTAAATAAATGATCTGGAGATATTTTCCTAAGTAAATAATGAAATGATTTTGAATTTTTCCAGAATTCAAAAAGATTTTAATTAAACAAAGATTTGATAAATGATGTTTAATGATTCCGCATATACTAGAAAGAAAAGTTTTAAAGACACATATATCTCTAGAAAATATTTTTGATAAAGAGAAAATAATCAAATGATAAACACCTAGTACTTAACATCTTCTTATCGATGATTGCTTTGAAGGAACCAAAGTTGGATTTGGGCGATTCTTATCTAAAAACCACTTTGAACCAATTTGCAAGTTTGAAAGTGAAGATATGTTTAGGACGATGAAGCTGAAGGCAGGAATCTTTGTAACGGAATGTCTGCTTGTTGAAAATTTCAAAGTATCTCCCAAGATAAATAAATAGCCGTGGTCCCTTTGTTCTAGGATCTTTATATGCAAGGATTACTCGCTACTAATCCTATAAGTAGTTCTCAAATAGATGTGATAGGAGATCTCCTTTAGTTTGTCCTATTTCTGGACAACTTTTGGCGACCCACCTTTTTGAACCTTGGAAACAACACTTAATACATCCTCTGTATTTATGTGCCATTCATGGGTAAAATAAAGAACAAAAAAAAGATACAGAATAGAAAAACCTCACAGCGAAGTGGTTACATATAATACAAAATGATATAATACAAAAGGTTACTCCTTACATGGAGTCATCAGAGTTATAGGAAAGTACTACATCTAATAGACTTGAAGCTATACATTCTGACTTTACATTTTCCAGATACTTAATATACAAACTTAATCATACAATGGAAATAAATAACTAGATGACAAAGGAGCCGCCAGCTCGATGACATCTTCAAAGAGCTCAAAAGAATAACCTTCTATTCTTGGATTACTCAAATATAATTGAGCGCCCAAGTGTTTAGAGAAAATAAACAACTTGGGACAGACAATATATCTGGTCTAAGTAAAACTCTAAAACAAAAGGGAGTGTATTTAAAAATAATATGTGTGACTGTGCCACTCACACAGAACAAGTTTTCTCCCACATAAACAACAACCAAACAAAAGAATAAAAAACAATAGGAACAAGTCCAAACATAGATGATGAGCAAAAAATATAAAGATCCAGACATGAAAGAAAGGAAATAATTTGAGTAAAATCCAAACTGGACGGAATTGATAAAGCAAGGTAATAGTTCAAACCTGATAGAATGGACAAAACCTATAATTAAACATCACAAAGAGTGGTTAACTGTTCCCGTTGCAATTAAAAAAAACAAATCGAAGGTTCGAATCAAATAAGGGAATTTTCCAACAAATGACTAGGAAGGTGCACCGCCCTTAAAGTATACCTCTAGTTATATACTTCTGAGAAGCTTGTTTACTCTGTGACACTTCTAGGACAATACGAAGCCAGACCCCTCCAATCCTTATCGAGTATCCAAATATTTCCATATCTAAGTGCACAACCGAATCCAAACTAGATGAGATGTAAAAATACCCTTTTGATGGGAGAAACTCAAATAGCTTGGCTTCCTCTCACGCTTCGGTTTTAGTCCTTTCCGACAAAGGATAACAAAGCTCAATGGAGTAACAAATCGTCTTAGAATAACAATAATAAAGATGCTGAGGTAACTGACAGTTGGGAAACCGACTATCGAGGATATAAAATGATCGTATATGGAAATTTAGTCTTGTATACTTATCACCACTCATTGAATTCAAACTTGTATTATTTCTTAGTTAACAATAATACCGGACAAGTCGAGATAGTGTTACCTCAAAGTCATGTCTCATGATTATTCTTAACACTACCGATCAATCGAATTCCATAAGGAAAAATCTAATACTCAACATTAATTAAAATGTCAAATGATTAACAAACAAATCTTAACTTAGTTTCAAAACTTTCTTGATTGTCCATAAATATAGATGTTTTTCTAAGCGTACCGCTTTTCCTCATTAGCCTTAGGTTATTGCTTAGAAGATTACTTATGCTCCTTTAGACAAAATTGAAAGTTGTACTCCTTAATTATTGGTTTCTTAACTATGCCAATATTTCTAAGTCGCTTAAATTTGCATTTAGTGTTTTATTCAATACCCATTTTGTTTATGAATTGTTTTCATAAATTTTCACCTAAGTTTAAAAATATTTTATGAATTCGTTTCTTAAAAAACATCAAATAATAACTTTTTATACTTTATTTATTTGCGTAATACCCTTATAAATTCTAAGAGTATATACAAAACATAAAATTTATTTTCCTTTTTCCAATTTGGCGAAGATCTAATCAAAATTTTGGTCTTTTAAAACCGAATCAACCTCTCGACCTCTTTAGCTTAGAGTGTTAAAATGGACGATGGGTTGATCCAAAACATAAAATAGTTTACACCACTTACATGTTTTAAACAAGAGCAATGGTTTTAATAAAACAATGTCTATTAAAACCTTCCAACCTTTTTATCTTAAGATGTCATAATGGAGGATGTTTATGGACTGGCTCAATAACACCAATTAGTTTATGCTTAGATGTTTAAACAAAATCTATGGTTTTGACGAAACAATGTTATCAAAACCTTCTTATCCAATTTAACTCATTGAAATCAACGTTAATTTATCCCTTATCTTATCTAAGGGCAAAAATTCCCTTATCCAAAACAATCTTTTACAAAAAATACTTTTTATTTTTAAATTAGTTCCCTACTAAGGAGACCTAAGGATTAAATACCCAGTTATAAATTTCAAAATTCATCTTTGAAAGCAAACTACATATATTTATTTTATGAAATAACTTCAAACAATTTTATTTATTAAACTCATTTTGGGTTCGTTCAAATTTGGACTCATTTCAATCGTTCAATAATAAAGAGAATAACTTACTAAGTACTCCACAATGTTCACCTACGATCATCATTTAGAAGATTATCCCAAAGAAAATGGAATTCATTTAAAATTTCTTTTCCAAAATATTTATATTTTAGAAATATTTTCAAACAATACCACTATTACTTTGTCTCAAAATCTTTCGAAACCATTTCGAACATTTCTGAGACTTAGATTCAAAAATCCTTTTTTGAAACACACTTTTAGAAATACTCTTTAAAGTGTTCCTTAAAAAACAAATTTATAATACTAAGTGTATTAAAACAAGGGTCAAAAACAAATGTCATGTTAAACATCATTTAATGAAATCCTAAAACAATTTACGCTTAGCATTATTTATAAACAATTCTATTTAAAGGTTCTCATTTAAAAACTGCCATTTATTAATTTAAAACAATATTTATTATCTCAAAGGGTAATAAAACAATTTAAATACTTTTATAAATTTTAAAATAATGTTAATATTCATAGGGTATGATTTATAATATTATTTTTAAAACCTTAAAACCATATAAATTTTTCAAACAAAATAGATCAAACTTAAATTCTTTTATTAAATTTAAAATAACATTAATTATCTTGAAAGATAATAAATCACATTTATAATCTCTTTTATAAATCTAAAACAATATTAACTATTCCAAAAAATAAGTAATCAAATTTACAATTTCCTTTAATAAACAAATCAATTATCTTTAATAAAATAGTTAATTACTTCCAAAATACTTCCATCAAATAAATTAATTTACTTTAAACTCATTTATTAAATCAATTAACTAACTTAAAATATCATTTATCAAATAATTTATTAAATTCAAATGATTAATAATTTATATGGATAATTAATCTCAAATATCATTAACTAAATGATTTATAAAATTTGCATACTATTAATCAAAATAACTAATTAGACTCAAAATGATCATTAGTTAAAATGATTAATTACATTTCATATATCATTGACTAATATGAATTAGTTAAATTCAAACATCATTAATTAATATGATTAACTAAATTTAAAAACACTATTATTTAAAACAATTAATAAATTTTAACCAATCATTAATTAAAATGACTAATTAAAGTTCAATATTAATAATTAAATTGATCAAATTAATTTCAAATCTCGTTAATCAAAAAGATTAATTAATTTTAAAAATCATTAGTTAAAATGATTAGTTATTTAAAATATCATTAATCAAAATGGTCAATGAATTTTAAACATCTACTTTTATGAAACACAAGCTCAAGCTCAAACACATCCACAAAGGTTTAGAAGATGGTGCTCAATAAATGACGTTATAGTGGAAATCGCTATAACAGCACTTAAACTGCTTAAATGGAATATCAAGATTGATTTTTATTGAACATCCATTTTCTAAATGGAAATTCAACCAAACAATTAATCAAACAATTTAACTAACATCTAAGCAATCAGTAATAGTTTATAGTATTATAGATACGATATATTAAAATTAAATGTGAGTTAAATTCATATTTAAATAATTCTCCTTTATTAACCAAATTTTTTCATACATTTATCCACTACATGTATTATCTTACCATTCAAATTATATTAAACAACTTTTTATTAAAAGTTAACTTTCAGCTAAACACTATTAAAAGACAACTTTTGACATAACACTTTCAATAAACACGTTATAGTCAAACTGTGAAACTTAATTCACAAAAGGTTCATTCTCAAGGTTCCCTAACTCCTATTTATCTAACCTATATCTTACTAAGAAGATTTTTCTTATGAACTTATTCAATAACAGTTAATGCTCAAACTGGATGAACATAATTAAAAAATCCTAAATGCTAATGATAAAATATTATAATCTCCTAATAATCAACTCATCGATACACCATATTAATTTTGAAAATCATTCTTGTATATATAAAATATATTCTTAGGTAAAATTATTTCATTTGCCTTTTTAAAACAATACTATATCGGTAGGTATGTTCAAGTGTATAGGAATCCCTATCGATAATGTTGATCAGATAAATCGACCATAATTCATATACCACTCAATGGATCAAACAACACAATCTAAAACATTTTTATAACACTAACAAATACGGACTCAATATATATATACACACACACATACACTCTCAGACTTATACAAGGACATTACTAATCCTATCCTTAAAGAGTTTACCCCATCAGGGCTTAGGGGTCCGCTGAACCTAGTCTTTGATACCATCCATGACGACACACCTTTCTGACCCCTGAAAACGACACTTAATGCATCCTCAATATTTGTGTGACATTACCCAAGCATTAGAAAGATGAATCATCTTAGGGTAAAATAAATAATAGAACAAGATATAAAATAGAAATATCTCACAACAGAATGACATATATAATACAAAATGATATAGTACAAAAGGTTACTCCTTACATGGATTTATTAAAGTTATACAAAAGTACTTCATCTATTAGATTTACAACAATACATTCCGACTTTACATTCTCTAGATACCATATATGCCAACTTAATCACACATCAGAAATAAATAACTAGATAATTAAGGAGCCACCTGCTTGATCACCATCTTTAAAGAGCTCTAAAGAAAAGCCAATTATTCTTTGGATATTCAAATATAATTGAGTACCCGAGAGTTTAGAAAAAATAAACAACTCGGGTCAGACATATGTCTAGTATGAGCAAAAAATCTAAAACAAAAGGGAGCGTATTTAATAATAATATGTGGGACCACGCCTCTAATGTGGAAAGGGTTTTCTCCCACACAAACAATAACCAAACATAAGAATGGAAAAGAACAATAGGAAACAAATCCAAACATAGATGATAGGAAAAATATAAAGATCCAGACTTGAAAGCATGGAAATGGTTTGAAGAAAATCCAAACCGTACAAAATGGATAAAATAAGATAATAGTCCAAACTTGATAGAAAGGACAAAATCAATAACTAAACATCATAAAGAGTGGTTTCTCTTCCCGTTGCAATTACAGAAAAACAATTTGAAGGTTCAAACTAAATAAGGAAAGGAAAATTTCCAGCAAATAACTAGAAAGGTGCATACCCTTGGAGTATACCTCTAGTAATATACTTCTGAGAAGCTTATTTACTCGGTGACACTTCTCGGACAATACCAAGTTGGACCCCTTCGATACTTACCGAGTATCCGAGTATTTCCACATCTAAGTGCACAACTGAATCCAAACTAGATGAGATGTGAAAATACCCTTTTGATGGGAGCAACCCCACATAGCTTAGCTTCCTATCGCGCTTTGGGTTTAGTCATTTCCGAAAATGGATGACAAAGCACCACAGAGCAATAAATTGTCTTAGAATGATGATAATAAAGAAGCTGAGGTAACCGATAGCTGGGAAACCAACTACCGAGGATATAAAACGATCGTATATGGAAATTAAGTCTTATATATTTATCACCACTCATCGAATTCAATTTTGTATTATTTCTTGGTTAACAATATTACCGGACAAGTTAAAGTAGTGTTAGCTCAAAGTCATGTCTCACGACTATTCTTAACTTTCGAAATGGAAGCAAGTCAACTTCTTCGACATTTAGTGCTAACTATACAAATAAATTGTTTCCATATAAGTGATATCGCTTTAAGGGAATCAATGCGTTTTCATAAATGAACCAAACTTTACTTTTAAAACCAAACTTGGGTTTGGGGCTTCACAATACAAGTATTAGCTTTAAAACACTTTGTTAAGAGAGTTTGCTAATTTTGAAACATCATTATAAAAAGGATTTAATAACTTATACACATCCTCATTATATGATTAATTAACTTTAGAAGTTCATTAATTCAGTTGATGAATTTACTTCAATAGCCTTTAATTCAAAAAAAGTTAATCACATTTAAACACATTAATTTGGTTAAAAATTAATTATAATTAATTATATAAATAAGTAATTTATTATCATTAATTAAAATGAAGAACAAAGTCAAAATATCCTTGTTACTTTGATAAATTCACTTTGAAACTTCGTTAATTAAGTTGATAAATTAACTTGAAATGCCTTTAATTGACAAAGGTAAATCACCTTTAAAACATCATTGATTCTATTAATTAGTAATATTTAAATATAATTAATTAATAAATAATTAAATATCATTATTTAAAATGATTGACAAATTTAAAACATCATTAAAGGAAAATTTACTTAAAGTTAAAACAAATAGATTTACTTTAAAATCATTAATTAAAAAGATTAGTTAATTTAAAGGCATCATTAGTAAAGTGATTAAACTTTAATTCCATCATTATTAAAAGATTTAATTACCTTAAACATCATTAGATAATATGATTAATTAATTTCAAAACATCTTTAACCAACTAATTAGTTAATTTTAAAACACATCGTTAACAAGTTAATTAGTTAACCACAATTCTTATCACTTAATTAGTTAATTAATTATTAAAATAATTAATTAACTTTGAAATCATTATTATTTCATAAACTTACTTAACCTGTAAAACTAATCCAAGCGCACAAATGAAACCAAATGGTTTCAATAAGAAGTGATTTTCCAAAAGTGCTTATATAGCAACTATCGCTATACGGGTAGTTCGGTAAAAAAGTTTATGGCATTATGATTACAACCAAACATTACATAGCAAGGATATGAGCATATATACATAGTAATTTACTATGAAACAACACATAATAAGTATTTACTAATAATTATATTAACTTTAACTACTAATTTTTATATAGCTAACTACATGCTTACTAACTTTCAAACATGACAACATTTCAAAATATTAACCAAACAACAACCAATACATCATCCTACACATAATACAAACATTAATTAGCTACTAATATGAAAATGAATATAGTTCAAAAACTTTGACTTTGAGGGTGAAGTTTTACTCACCAAAACACTACTAACTTAATTGGATCACCACAACAAGTTGCCAAACTCACGAACTACCTTCACTACACCTTAGCTCGCACTTTTGGGCCGCTTGTGGACTAATTTGGGTTCAACCATGGGCTTTTTGGGCTTGGCCATAGGCTCACCCTAGGTTGATTTGAGGAGTAAAGGTGTTGTTTGATAAGTAGAGTGTGGGTAGTGAAGCAAGGAGCCAATTTAAGTGGATGGAAGTGAAAATAACTAGTGTTTCGAGCTATGAACTTTGCTATGGAAGCCTTGAATGGAGAAATATAGATAAGGTAGAAAATTAAAAAATTGGAGAATGAGAGTTTAAAGTGACTACGGTGTAGGAAATGAGGTATTTATAGGCATGAAAATGCAAAATTACCAAAATGACATAATACCTTCCCTCCACTCATAAAATGCCTCCTTACTCTCCCTCCACCATGCCATACATGTTGGTAATTGTGAAGCCCCACCTCTATACCCACGCTAGGCAAGAACACTACGATGTAGTGCTATCAACTAGCACGGAGAATAAGGCTGTTGAGGAACGACCATCCATGTAACTTCTTTGTGCGAGTACCGTTATGTCAGATAGTATAGCATGCATTTCATTTAAGGAGGAAGTCCGAACTCAAAGCTATCACACGGTGGCTATAAATAATCTTCGGAAACAAACATAGAAATAAGCATAACACAATCAGTCACAGACATCCATATCACAAAGGCGGAAGAAGATATGAATATATAACTAACACATGAAAGTGTACATCAGAGTAGTGGTAAAAAAGATCCACAATAATACAAAAGAATAGCAACACGTGCTATACAAAAGAATACAACTATAAGTCTATATCTCAAGTGTATACAACAAAAAATGCTAATAAAAATAGTTAGCCAAAAGTCAGAGTAGCAAACCCAGGGGAGAAGTCAAGCAGAAGTGCCTGTAACATCTCGGTCTGACCTGAGTATTATTTAAGAAAATAATAAACGGATCAGTCTAGCTATAAATATCAGATGACATGGTATAAAATAAAAGATATGGCATAACATAAAATATCCATACTGATATACTACTATAAGTATGAAAATGATGATCAACAGAAGATCAATCAATAAGAGATAAATCAATATCACAAGAATCTTCTCAAAGATCCAAAGAGGGCATCATACCCTAAACTTGTACTCATAACAAGTCAATGACATAAATTCCAGAAATCAACACATGAAATCCAGAAATCATAGAAAAAGGGAATGAGGCCTATCACATGACGGTCCGAAGACCATGGGGAGCTACCCCATATGGATGAGTCGGAATCACCCAGATGAGGTCTAGGCTAACCAAAAAGCAAAAAGGTATGTGTCAATGGAATCACATAAATGGTGTCAAGCCTGACCTCAAACAAAAAGGTATGTGTGATTGGAATCACACAAATGGTGTCTGGGCTAACCAAAAAGCAAAAAGGTATGTATGAATGGAATCACACAAATGGTGTCTAGCCTAACCAGGAAGCAAACAAAGAGACATCGCACAATTGTTAGCCTAAATCACAAAATGATCGTCATGATCAACGAGAAGTGTCAATTACACTAAGCTAGTAAATATAAAAGTTTAGCTTCATGTCCCATAACCACTTGCTTAACTCAAATATTTACGAACAAACTGTAGATCTTCATTAGAAAATTGTCACAAAAAGGTTCAATCGAACAAGTCCAAGAGTTAACCGACGAAGCAAACGCAAGCGTTTCATACCACTTGTTTTACTAAGCCGTTTAATTCAATTTCTCATACGAGTGAGGTAAAGGTTTGTACATACTAGTAGATTGGAAAATGGTTTAAGAAAAGAGCTTTGTTATTGAAAATAGAGTTGAAAACATTTTGTTGAAAGAGTTTTGATATTTACTACTAGTATTGAAACCTTCATATTTTAAAGTGACAAATCATAGAAGTGATTGTAGAAACAATCAATCATAAAAATTCACATACGAAGACGTGAATAAAATCCAAAGAAACCGATAAAGAATCCATCGAAATAGATATTCAAAAATCCATAAAATCGACCGAGAAGCCCAAGATAGTTTGTTTCGAAGAATGGTCAACTCAGCATCTCAACAAAGCAAGTACTATTGAATGTTTTTCAGATAAGATCCCCTACGGAGGGGGGGTCCAGGGGGGTGGCAACCCCCCAAGGTGGGGGTGCGGGGGCAACGCCCCAGCTACGGGGTTCGCGATCTAAAATGGGTTTGCGACCTAACACTCAAACGACCTAAAGAAAATAAGGGGCCGAGCGACCTATAAGAAGCAGCGACTTAAATAGAATCGAGGTCCAACGACCTACGGGTTAGGTCATGCGAGTTAAGGAGGTCAACGACCTAACAGAGACACGCGGCCTAATAAAGGAATGCGACCTAAAGGCATGCGACCTAGCGACCTATGCAGGAAACGCGACCTATGAGGGACAAGCGACTTAAGTGGGTCAACGACCTACGGAATATAGGTCACGCGACCTAACAGTTTACAAGGTCTTGCGACCTAACTGGAAACGTGGTCTAGCGACCTAGTGGTTTAAAGAAGATGGGTCATGCGACCTAAGGAGATAAGGCCTAGCGACCTACGAGCTAAAGGTTCAATGACCTAACAGGATGTAGGTCCAACTACCTACAGGTAAGAAGATCACACGACCTAAAATGCCATAGGACGTAACGACCTAAGGTCATACGACCTAGCGACCTAAAGCCATGCGACCTAACGACCTAAGGTCATACGACCTAGCGACCTAAAGCCATACGACCTAGCGACCTAAGGTCCATATGACCTAACTCCAAAGACGTTAGAAATGGCCAGAACGACCTACGACCTAAGGTCCATACGACCTAAGGTCCATTCGACCTAAAGCCCAACGACCTAGCGACCTAAAACCAAACGACCTACAATCTAATTTCGAGTACCAAGCGACCTAACGTTGTAGGCCATTTTAAGGTCGGAAACGAGCTATTTTGAGGCCGAGACTTTTCTACGCGAACGACCTAGCATAGGCAGAACGACCTAAGTGCAGAATTTCACCAAAAACACTAAAAATTGGAGTTTCGCCAATTCGATTCAAACCAAATGTAAATGTGCATGCAAACGTGATAAGGAATCATTCCCAACAGTCCAAGATAGTTATGGGCAAGAATTGTGAGATAAAAATCTCACCTTTTCACTAAAATGGATGAAGATGAAGCTTGAAATGCTATGCAAGGATCAACCACTAGCTTGAATCAATGTCTTCACTTGAGTTTTGGAGTTGATGTTGGATTAGCAATGAAAACTTAGCTTTTGGAGTTTTAATTTCTCTTTCCACTCACCATTAATGCAAAAGCTTGATTTGGTAGGAATTTATGAAGAGTGAAGAGAAGGAGGGGGGTTGGGCTTGAGTTATAATGGCTAAGCTAACCCAAAGTCCAAAGCAGGAAAAGTTAGTAAAATTCCACTAACTCCAAACCTATCAATGTTTATACTTAAAAAGTTGTAAACGACCTTTCGAACTCAGTGGATGTGGTCTCGAGTCCTAATTTAACCGTTTGCAAAAAGTAGCTTTTCGGACCAAAATTCGATTAACGATAAAATATTTAAATAAAATATTTAAATATAAAATCGAAAAATATGCGGGTTGTTACATTAATGGCCTCCCCATCCCCTTAAATCAAGCAAGGACCATGCCTTCATGTACATCCTAGGATCCTAAGGTATGGTGGTATGGTATTTCTTTAATATAGGTTACTATTCATGCCATACTTGATTTATTTAAAGTCAAATCAAGTTTTAATTTAAACTAAGAATGATTTATTACCGTTACACACATTAATTATAATATAACATGTATATGTGTGTGCATGTGTACACTAGTGTGTACAATAATTCCCGACAACTTTTCAATGCCGAAAAGTCGGAATTTCAAAAATAGTTTTCAGTCACATTTTCTATTTTTATTCGAACTAATTATTTTGGCAATCATATTTTGAAAATGATTTTAACATCATTAATTATTATTTAAAATGAGCTTATTTGTTAATAAAATACATTATTTAAATATTTCAAATTGATTTAAATATTCAAATAAAAGTGATTAATTCATGGGTCGTTTCATAACTTGTATGGATGAATGTCTGACATTGCATTTCTAAGATCGTAGTGTTAAGAATTGGTCTTGATTCATGACACAAAGCTATCAGTACGACATACAGATTTGACGACTGCTACGACAAAAAGAGACAAGGAGACAAGATTTTAAAACCGATGCATCAACTATATTATTTTGTTTTTAAGTCTTAGATCAATATTGTTAAAATCTCTCCTCGGTTACATATATATTAGCTTATATAATTAAAAAAATTATTTCCCAGATATTTTATACATATATAAGCATAAAATTAAATTATAAAAGTGTTTTAAAGTTATAGAAATTAATATACCTATGTAAACTGTGCATATTGCACAAACTTAACTAGGTCAGTCGACTGAAATAGTGTTCCAATCGACTGACACTGAATTTTTTTGCAACATGCACAGATACATAGATACACAAATTTAAATTAAAAAAGTACTTTGAATATTCAGTCGACTGATCCATAGGCTCAGTTGACTGAATTTCGATAGCAACCACTTTTCGAAAAGACACGACTTTTGTGAAGAGTTATGAACCTCTAACGAAAAGATTCGGACGTAACACTTCAATCGAAACTCTTCACCGACAGTAGCTACTTTCTAACCTTTACAAATACAATCTCCAACTTAATTCCAAATCACTTAATCACAATCGAATTCTCTTATTTCTCTGATCTAACTTTTTGAAATCTATTTGTTATCATACTTTCAATTATTCCGCATTAAAGAAATATTGTACCTTTCTATTCTTCATATTCTTCAAATATATATATACTTATACTCAAGGAGAAGATTATAGCAAGGGTGCACTACAAGTGATAAATCCGTGTTATCGAAACACATATAAGTCAAAACAATTTTTCTATATTTGTTGAAGTCCTTTTCTGCTGCTTAGGCGAGTGAAGTCCTCTTCGGCTGTTGAGGTGAAATCCTGTTATGTTGCTCATGTCCCTGTTCGGCTGCTCAGGGGTGTATAGAACCGTTCCTCCGGGTTAAGTGAGGATTGTTGTTTTAGTGAAATTCCAGAAGGAGTCTGGGACTAGACGTAGGACGGTGCTTCGAAACAATATAAAAATCTATGGTGTCATTTCACTATACTGCTTTTATATTCCGCACTATTTACAATATCACTATCATCACTTTACTTTGTATCATTATATAATCCATATTACACGATCCATAGCACACTTTCATTTGATATCAGAGCATGGCCAGTCGACTATCTTAGAGCCTCAGCCGGCTAGACCAGAAGGAAGAAAAATTTCGACCTTCAGCTTCAGTCGACTGAAGCCCTAAGCCAGTTGACTGAATCATAGATCTGAGTCACTTTATTACTTTTACCCACCAACTTTTCTTCTTTTATCTTCTACTTTACCTTCTTTCACCATTACCGTTTCATATTTTAAAAATTTTAAAAACCATAACCTCTCAAAAACTCCATTTTTATTCTTCAAAACTTCAAATTAATGGCTCCTGAACGAAAGGGACAAGCTTCTTCATCATCTCAACCACCATCAAACAAGCAAATCCAAAGATGGATGTTTGATGACACCGCGATGAGGATGTGGAGACGAATGCAAGATTCACAAATTTTCAAAGGTTCGTTTGTCAAATTTTCTAATTTCTCTCCATACCATATCCAAGAGTTAGCTAGAAGGAGCGATTTGGAATCGTTACTCAACATTGATGATAACAAGCACAAGATCAATCAAATAATGGTGAAACTATTTTACGCAAACTTAAATTTGGGTCACCAAACCGTTCCAAATCAACAACACTGTGTATGGAGTTTAGTGTGTGGAAAACCCATCTTTTTCTCATTAGATCGCATGGCTCATATTTTGCAAACAGAAAATGATGGTGTGGAATTGGCCACTATTGATTGTGACTTGGTTGTTCGTGACAATGTAAGTCATTTTTTTAGGAGACGACATGCGTCAACTCAAATCCATGTCTCTACGACCAAAAGAAAGAATTATTCATTGCGCTCTAATGAAAACCATAACTCCAAGAACCGGGAGTTATGAACTTGTCTACGAACATAACTTTAAAGCATTATATGCTATTTTTGGCAACATTAAAGTCGATTGGTTCCGTTTAATTCTTGACGAATTTTTAAGCTTCAACAATGGTAGAATGAATGTAATCTGCTACGATGAACATATTATGCGTCTTCTAAAGGCTTGTGAGATTCCGGAACCAGACTCACCAATTTCTACCGTTGGATGTTTGAACTCTCGGACTTTAGCGTTGATGAAACTACCTGTTGCTCGACCGCCTCCTATCATATTTTCGAAGAATGGACCCAAAGGAAATTAACTCAAGACCAACCACAACAACATGGCGAACCATCTCAAGGTCCATGTCAACAAAGATCGACTCGTCATCAACAAGAAAAAATTTGAATTCCAAATCTGGGTCTTCAACCACGTGAGTCCATCTCTATAATTTGCCGTAATCAACAAATTCTACAACCAACATCATCAAAGTTGATAAGAAGCTTGATATGGTCAAAGGATTTTTTACGAAATTATTGCAAGCTATCTCGTGTTCTTTCATGGCATCTACGACTACAATAGGCAATTCGGATAAGAAACCCGTCTTTACTTGGTCTTCATTTGACGACGATCAAGAATATAGTAGTGATGATGATGGAGATGAAGGTGATAGTGGTAGTCAGACATCACATAGTGGTAGAGGTAAGCAACCATTGGCTTAAAGATGCTTTTATTTTTATGAAAAATTAGTTTTCATTTTATATGGCTTGTACTAAATGGCCACTCTGTTTTATTTATTTCAAACACTCTTGATTATGGAAGTTTAATATATGGATGATTGTTTTTTCTCGTAATATCTTTTACATTATGACTTCATGTTACTTATTCCTTTTTGTCGATGACAAAGGGGGAGAAATATTATTGCTAACATTAAGAATATAGGATAAAGAATGTCAAAGATTCAGGGGGAGTAAGTATTTATGTTATATACATACAGTCGAAATCTATATCTATTTACAGGTTGTCATCAATCAAAAAGGGGGAGAATGTTAAGACTTGGTTTTGATTCATGACACGAAGCTATCACTACGGCATATAGATTTGGCGACTGCTACGACAAAAAGAGACAAGGAGACGAGACTTTAAAACCGGTGCATCAACTAGATTATTTTGTTTTTAAGTCTTAGATCAATATTGTTAAAAACTCTCCTTAGTTACGTATATATTAGCTTATATAATTAAACATTCTGTTTCCCAAATACTTTATACATATATAAGCATACAATTGAATTATAAAAGTGTTTTAAAGTTATAGAAATTAATATACCTATGTAAATTGTGCACATTGCACAAATTTAACCAGGTCAGTCGACTGTACCAGAGGTCTAGTCAACTGACACTAGAAATTTTATGCAACATCCACAGATACATAGATATACGAATTTAAATTTAACAATTACTTTGAATATTCAGTCGACTGACTCAGAGGCTCGGTTGACTGAATTTCTATAGCAGCCACTCTTCGAAAGGACACGACTTTTGTGAAGAATTGCGAACCTCTAATGAAAAGATTCGGATGCAATACTTCAATCGAAACTCTTCACCAACAGTCTCTGCTTTCTAACCTTTATAAATACAAACTCCAACTTGATTCCAAATCACTTAATCACAATCGAATTCTCTTATTTCTCTAATCTAACTTTCTGAAATCTATTTGCTATCATACTTTCAATTATTCTGCATTAAAGTGATACTATACCTTTCTATTTTTCATATACTTCAAATATATATATATATATATATATATATATATATATTTAGGTGTACTACAAGTGACAAATCCGTGTTATCGAAACACACATAAGTCAAAACTATTTTTCTGTATTTGTTAAAGTCCTGTTCTGCTGCTCAGGCGAGTGAAGTCCTCTTCGGCTGTTGAGGCAAAATCCTATTCTGCTGCTCAAGTCTCTGTTCGGCTGCTCAGGGATGTATAGACATGTTCCTTTGGGTTAAGTGAGGGTTGTTGTTTTAGTGAAATTCCAGAAGGAGTCTGAGACTGGATGTAGGACGGTGCTCTGAACCAGTATAAAAATCTCTGGTGTCATTTTACTATACTGCTTTATATTACACACTATTTACAGTATTACTATCATCACTTTACTCTGTATCATTATATATCCATATTACAAGATCCATGGCACACTTTCACGTAGTGCATTGATTTCTAAAACTTACATATGTTTGTTGGTGTTGGACCCTCTTATGCTTAGCATCCTTCTCTGAGACATACGAGCTCAAAGGTTGTACTTTTGTTGGAATCAATAGTGTGTTGTTGAAAATGAAAATGTGGCATTTTAAGTGAAAATATTCTAAGAAAGGTAAGCATTACCTCTAGCCTCATACCTAGGAAATTATGAAACAGGGGTTACTTTAAGGCTAAGTGGATCGAAACCACTAGGGTATGATATCACCTTTCTAGATCTATTTTGCACCTATTGTGACGTCGAGTAAAAAAATGCGTGGTGTATGGTATGAGAGCTCTCGGATAGGTTGAGAACGGTCAAGGTGATATCACATTCGGTTCTATCCACCACAAAGACGGGTCTGCGGGTAGGTCGAACTTAATTCGTAGAAGTTTCAAAGATGTCGATCCTTGGTGCATCCCTCTAGAGATGCACTGTACGGGAGGTAGTCCACTGCCTCACTATTAATTGGAAATCCAAATCTCCAATAATTACCATCAGACTTAGTTGTAAATCTATTATGCCGTTAAATTTAACCGTTGTAACAATTTCGGCTATTTGAATATGTTTATTTGAAAGGTTTTCAAAAGAATGTTAGTAAAAATAATACCACTGGATTTTTCATACAATGATTTGGTTATCATAATGAAAAAACCTATTCCGTGTTTATGTGCGCCATGATCTTATGAGATACCTTTATTTTCAAGAACTTGTATTTTTATTTTCTCACACCAGCCGCATGACTGACTTGGAGTTTATTTTCTTTCCATTGAACTCTAGGTTCCCTATTTGTCTAGGCAGCCAATTGTTAGGTTTTGTTAGGAGCATTTTGGTACAGCTCGGAGCATGGAGTTAGAAGATTCTTCTAAAGATTGTTATCCGTTTCCACCACACTCATGTACTATTGTATTTCACATTTGCAAGGATATATATTTATAATTATCCATGTTAATATTAAGTTAAATTCTAATAAATATATTTAGAATTTTCGACTGTAAAGATTATTTGAAATAATATATATTATTCCATTCGTGTAAGATTTTGTTATGTCTTTATTTTCTTTCCCCTTAACGATCGGGTTGCTGGCACTGGAGTTTGAGGCATGTGAATACCTAGAATATATTAATATCGATTTTCAAGGGCCGAAAGTCCAATCATCATAGAAATTATTTCGATGTCGAAGGCAAAATCAACTTTGAGACCGTGAGGTCAAAACTTTTGAAATTATGCTTGTCACTTAAAGCCATCTAGGTCATGTAGTAAGCGAAATTGTTTCCGTGCCAACTTTGAGACTGTGAGTCAAAACTTTTTAAATTATGCTTGTCACTTGAAGCCATTTGGGCAAAGTAGTAAGCGAAATTTTTCGGTGCCAGAAGGCAAAATCTACTTCGAAATTGTAAGGTCAAAACTATACTTTTGGTAAGGAATTTTATGAGTGATCATTTGAGGTTGTACTCCAAAGAGATAGGCTCTGGTCTTACATTAAAGGTGAGTCCAGATGTCAGTAGTTGATTGGTTATCTCCAAAAAGTGTCTCTTTTTTCCTATACAAGAATGACCAGGCATCTATGGAAAACTCTTGACATTCCTCTTATGATAGTTGCTAAATGAGATCTAAGGTGGGAAAGACTTCTCACTTCTTCGATCTGTGTCGTTCTTTTTAATTTAAACAATTTTTTTTCTTTATCTCCTCTTTTACTTGCTCGAATCGCAAAACTGCCATTAGTATTCTCAAGTTCTCTTCAATTCTTCTTTTGATATCTACTCAGGCTAGGAAGTTCTTTTAAATTTATTTTCCTTACCAAGATCAATAATATATCTACTGATTTCCTTCCTTTTATTGTTTGTCTAAGGACTAAATTTGGTTTAATTCGTGCAATCTTTATCCTGAGAATAATATTGATTTTCCTTTTTGTATTTGGACGTTTTCCTCCCTTTTCTTAGGTTGGAAATGGATACTCCCATCAGTAATCAGCAATCTCGTAATGAAATTTTGTTTTCTTATAGGATTACTAGGGTTGAAATGCTTGCTCTTTGGTTTGGGTTGCACTTTAGTGATCCTCCCAAGGAGTATTTCGTGTGGTCCATAAAACATTTGGAACACACGATCTTTCTTCCCCTACCCCCTTTGTTTGGTAGTGTTTTGGAGTTTTACAACATTGATCCTTTCTAATTTCTGACTACTTCTTATTCAACTCTATCTGCTAGGGCGATTCTTTATTCTGAAAAAGGCTATTGGAATATATCTCCTTTCGAGATCAACTTTATGTTCAATCTGCTGGAGTCTAAGTCTTTTGTTGAGTTTCCCAAATAATTTGTCGAATTCTTAAGGCAGTCTCCTTTGAAGGTTCCATTTAGCAAAATAATGCCCATTAATGGTTTCTGGTAGAGGACCCTTCTAATCAAATTGTTATCTCTTTCAATAGTGTCGGTATGTCTTTAGATGTCTTTCATTTTCTTCTTCTCCTTTTAATTCATGACCGTGTTTCTTTTTTTTATCAAATTCTAAATAGAGAGACCCGGGAAGAATTTTTATCCAATCATAGCCAATCCATTTAAGGATAAATACAAAGAAGTCGCGAAGATTCCACCTTGAGAAGGTTCAGGCATTTGGTTCTTACCGAAAGTAGACTGAATGTCCTAAGGCTGATACCTCCTTCTGCTAATTTTGCTAGACTTAAACCTTTTGGGAAGTATGAGAAAGTTTCCACCATAGTCATCAATAGTGGAGATGAAGCTGAGTCTAGCCTTAGGGAAAGCGAGACTGAGGGCCTCACTCTTTATCCATTTGACTTACTTACTTGGTGCTCTTAGTATAACTTTAGTCTTAATCTTGATTTTAACCTTATTTTCTTTTCCCTATTGCAGTACCTTTTAAGAAAACCGGCTCCCAAGATAAGGGGAAGTAATCAAGAAAAGGTTTAGGTTTCCACCTTCTGATAAAGAGGCTATCGACTTGGAGAAAAAAAGGTATGTAAGTCTTCCCAGGCCAAAACTTCTAAGGAAAAAGCTTCGTATTTGTTTTTCGAGAAGTACAAGAAAGCCATGGAGATCACAATGGTTACTTTTGAAGGTGGCCTTTCTTCTGCCATCATTGAAGCATATGCTAGGCCTCCAACCTCTACTTTAGGCATTTGAAAGACGATTGAATATGGCCTTCGAGAGAGTATCAAGGTAAAAAGAACTTCTTGTGAGGGTTTATGATTTCAATATGTGTCCTTACTTTGTTGCTTTTTCTAGACCTAGGTGGTAATCTCCACCCTTCAACATAGATGGTTGAATATGGAGGAGACATTGGCTACTACCAAATCGATAAAAATGGAGTTCGCAGAATTCAGGGCTTAGGTACAAGAAGCGACTGCTCAAGTTGGGGAATTAGGTAGGACTGCGAATGAAAAGGATCGTAGGATCGAGACCTTTGAGAAAGCCCTGAAGGAAATGGACGATATGCTGAAGAAAGCCGAGGCTTGGGTGATTGGCAAAAAACATTGCATTTCTAGAGATGAGCATGAGAGGGAAGCTAGTAGGCGAGCCTTTCAAGTTTTATTTGATGCTTATATTCACCACTTGGATTAGAACATGCCTTTCTCTCTAGATTATCTTGGAAACCATGCATCCACCATAAGGGCCAACTTTACTAAAAGGTTTAAGTAGTGTCGGCAGGAGAAAAATACCGAGGCCACTGAAGCCAAAACCCTAGTAGAGGAAGAGGAAGGGGCCACATATACCAACGAGGAGGTATAAGAAGATACTCCTGATAATACTCTTGATGAAGGAAACACACCATGACTTGTCTTTCTAGTAATATGACTTTTGTAACTTTTGACTTGTATGAATTCTTGAACGAAACTTCCTTAATGACTTACTTATATTTGAATTTTCATTCGACTTGGCGCGATTATCACATAATGTTTCAAACTAGAATAGTCGATATGAAGTCCTTTATAGGCTATCGTCTTTTATCTCTACTAATCTTGATTTGATGTTTCAGGGAATATCATGATAGAACTATTCAAAGCTCTAGCGAGACTGTGCTTCCCTTTACCAATCTTACGAGGACAAGGTGATCGACCACCAGAAGCTAAAGTAACCCTTAAGGCCATTGAGATTAAGATCGATTCTTATGTTAAAGTTAGGTCTCAAATCTAACAGACACTTCACTTTGGAGAGGATTTAGCCCTGAACTGATATCTGACGTTGGGAGAGAATATTGTCATTCTTTTTAAATGAGGGGAGGAGAAGAGGCTAAGGATGGTGGCGCTAATAATTACTTCCGAGACTGTAAAACTAAGTTATTTCGGAGATTTTAGACTTCCCACCTTGTCTTTCCCTTTTGGATGGTTCTCCTCCTTTCATCTTTATGCTTGATCCATTGTTGCTCTTGATTTTATAATCCAGTCTTTTTAATACTCTTTCTTTAGGCATATCTTTCGGTCTATCCCTTGTAGCATTTTCTAAAATAAACTATATGCGAAGAATCTCTACCCCTTCCAACTTTACTTTTTATGATCTCACTTTGCTTGAATGTGCTTTTTAAGACTTTCCTTATATGGGGTATCTTTTTCCCCCGGGCATATTTCCATTAAAATAAAGTTTGGACCCAACTGATAGGTTGGATTCTTGTTTGCAGCCAACCTAGTAATATAATCAAGAATTTTATCTTATTCTAACTCTATGTTGACGTTTACTTCTTTTCCTTTTATTAAGAATCTACTTGATTCTTAAAATAGGAACTTCTCCCAACATTCTACCCATATCGAGAGGCTACTTACTTCCTATCTAATTGGGAATATTTCCAATGCATGGCACTTCTTTTCCATGGCACACCAACATCGGGTATCTACCTCATGCTGTAACCTAGTTGGGAGTCTATCCAACATTCCAATCTAATTGGGAATCCACTCAACAATTTCATGTAACTGGGAATTTACCAATATTCTAATCTAATTGGAAATCTACCCAATATTCTCATCTAAATGGGAATGTACGCAACACTGCAGTCTAATTAGGAATCTACCAAACATTCTAGTCTAATAGGAATCTACCAAATATATGGCATTACTTGACCATGGTTCACTAATATTGAGAATCTTTGAATATTCTAGTCTACCAAAGGATCTACCCAGTGCATGATTCCACTGACCATAACTCACTATCAACATGCATTCTACTTTTCAACGTCTTTTTAAACCTAGGTAATATTGGCCTTACACTTTGTTATGCATTATTGTTGGGGTGCTCTTATGGCGAGGTGTACCAACTTATCATGGGTCCCAATCTACAACCACTTGTGGCTGCGACGACCATCTATAACCACTTTTGGCTGGTGTCGGCCATCAAAATATATTTTAATCTGACAGTTTTATGGAAGTTAATTATAGCTTGAAAGATGGAAAATATGGGTTCTTTGAAAAGAGTGCTTTTGGACTATTTTGTAAAAGATTTTGAAATTATTTAGTTTATAATCACATAGTTAATAGGTAGTTGATTCGAGCTTGAGAATGAAGATTGTTGATGGAAATATTATTATTTTTCATATATATTTTAGAAAAAATGAAACTCTTCATTAATCTCGTTAGATTAATGGGGAGTTTCAATCCTTAAACCCTAAATGCAAGTATGATTAAGTAATTTTAGTTTTTAAATCCTAAATTCAAGAGTGATATGCAAAATTTCTTAAGGAGAGAAAACATACAGAAAGGGAGACATGAATACCGAGACTTGAATATTCCTTTACAGTTGAAATCTGGGACAAGGTTATGTCAAATATGGATGTAACGAGACCCATTGATTAAGCTTTCGGGGATCTAAGGCTATGAGGTGCCCTTTCCATTTGGATTTGAAACTTTTGAAGTCATAACCAGGGTAAGCACTTTAGTGGTACTCGGGCCTTTTATTTGTCTATGATAATTTGACTTATGAAAAGAATTCTTCTTGTAACTTCTTCTTTGTAAAACGAGACGTCTCTTGTATTCATTTCACGAAGGTTACATGGAGTTTTCCTGGAATTATTAAAACAAGATAAACTAGATAATTCTAAAATAATTTGTTTAACCTAATGTTTAATAAATTTAGCTATGTTCCCTTTTTGTATGAATCTTTCGACTGCATTAGAGAGCTTTTCGTATTTGTCCATTTCATGCCCATTCACCAAGAGATTAGCGCAATATCTCTCACTCTTTGGGTTTTCTTTCTTTAAAGGGGGTAATCCGAGTAGGAGAGGTCGTCATGCATTTCCATGAATATCTGATACAAACTCTGAATGAATGGAGTAAGATCTTGATCGCACTTCAACCTCTTTCAAAACACATTGTCTTAACCATCCGGAAGGGCTCTCTTATTGGAAGAAATAAGCCATTATGTTTTAATAATTTAATGGATAGGTCCTTAACTCCATCTTCATTGCCTTGACCATTTTTTGAAGCTGGGCTAATTAACGAAGTGATTATTAGGGGTTTTCCAAAAGCTACCTTATTTTGGAAGCCTGAAGTTCATAGATATGATTATACTTTATACCATTCTCTTTCTCCGAAATGAGGATGAACAACTTTCGTTGTTGTTTTCTTCAATAAGCTGAATGCAAAGATTGAGGGGTAGTTCCGAGATGACTCTTTTTCTCTAGGACTGGACATAACTAGTTGAAAGGCTCTTATTGGATCTCCAAAAGGAAAAGAAATGTGGAGGTTCGGGTCTAGCCCTAAAAATGTTAGTGTAGAAATTGGTCTTTGTTCTCACCCAAAATTTTGAAGGTAAAGCTTCGAAAGTTAATGTGAATACTAAGTTCAATGAGGTGATCACCGAAATATAATATGATCAAACTTGGAAGGTGAAAAGTTAAACCAAAAGGTAACAAAAACAAATACCGAAAGGGTAAAATGCAAAAAGTAAATAGCACGGAGACTTTTATAGTGGTTCGGGTCGGAACCCTAGGTCCACTGTCTTTTCCTTATTTAGTCACTCTTATCGAGCCCAAAGGCCTATTGCATTGAATCTAAGTGTTTCCACCAAATGAATTTTTGATTAGAGCTATAGTATAGGAAAGTGATTTTTTGTTTCTATTCTTTTTTTGCTAGAAGATCCCCTATGCCTTGGGATTACCGCCTATTTATATCCAATAAGTCATGGTGTCATTGGTTGAGCAGCTTCTTTGAATTGATGACCTGTTTGCTATGAGTGGTTTTGATTTGGACGTTTGTACTCATCTGCCTGAGTGCAATTTGTTATTGATTACTAGTGTGATGCTTCCATATATAGATTTTTAGATATCTTCCATTTATCCTAACCGTCGGTCTTGAGCTGGGCTATCTTAGCTGTTGATCGTTGTTATTAGTTGATTGGCTTTGAGGCTTTGGTAACTAATGCTCTTGATCATGCTTCTTGTCACAACTGAATAATGATCTTAACCCTAGTTAACACTTTGATTCATGCTCTTGGATTGCATGCTCTCTCATTGGAAGCTAGAAGATAGGTCTCGAAATTAAAAGTCAAGGAACTTCACTTTGAATAATAGTAATTTGTACTTTGTAGCAATTTGGTGTAACGAATTCAACTTAGATTTTGAGTTACAAGTGATTGAAGTTTTGAAGGGAATACATTCATTTATAATTTCATACAAAACAATTGCCTCCATGCAGCTCACGTTCTTAATATATATTATATATTCATTTCACTTTGCACAAGTCTATTTAATATATATTTCACCTGGTTATGGAAATCGATATATATTTACGTGTATGTTTAAAAAATAAGGAGCACGGTCTTGCTTTCTTTGGTTTATCATATGATCAGAGATTAAACAGTGGTGTTGATCTACTGCATTTAGCCTTCAAGTAAGTTAATTATTTTATGAAGCAAGTGATGTTTAATGTAAAAATTTGATTATACTCACTTTGCTTTGCAGTTTATATTCAACAGCACTATGTACACCTAAACTATTTGATTATGTCAAGCAAAAACATATGGACCGATGTGAATGAAACAGTGAGATATATGTGCACCAATATTAATATGAATGAAACTATAATACATGTACATAGTAAAAAAAGGAAAGTACACTCACTTTGGCTTTCTCCTTAAAAATATAAGATTGATAATGAAGTTAACAAGGAAAAGAACAGCTTTATGAAGCTATTAGATTTTAATGTGTCTTAAATGAAGTAGAGCGGAAGTGTTTATATAGTTTATACTCTGATACTTAGGCTTAAGTAATCAACAAGGTTAAAATATAATGACTAAATTGATAAGCTTGCATATATACGTTAATTTAGAATCATGATTCTAATAAGCATGCACATGACAATCGAGGTTTTTTATTTTATTTTACTTTAAATAATTTTACATCCTTAACCGCGTTATTGTGCTACCGTAATTCGGCCTCCGATTAAAATTTCACTCAAGGCATTTTACTCCAAATTTTATTTTATATCTACAACAATTTTATTCCAAATAAATTAAAAAATTGCTTTTTTGGATTAAATTCAAACGAAATCATTATTATAGTTTGAAAACGTAGTGAAATATTACAATTCCAAAAAATGCCACGGAGGTTAGGAAATTTCTTAGGTTGGGAGGTTACTGTAGGAAATTCATCAAGGGTTTTGCGAAGATAGCGGTCCCAATAACTCACTTAACTAAGAAGAATTTAGTTTTTTTGTGAGATGAGAAGCATATGGAAGCTTTTGAAAAGTTAAAGGAGCTATTGAGGAGTGCGCTAGTATTTAGTATTCCTAAAGGGACGAAGCCTTTCACGGTTTACACTGATTCATGAGGTACAAAATTTGGAGCTATTCTTATGCAAGAATGGAGAGTGAAAGCTTATGCTAGTAGACAATTGAAGAACGATGAGAGGAGATACCCAGCTCATGACTTAGAGTTAGCGACTATCGTTTTTGCCATAAATGTAAAAGCACTATTTTTTAGGAGAAAGATTTGAGTTGTTCACTGAACACAATCACTCAAATACCTATTTTCCCAAAAAGATTTAAATCTTTGGCAACAGAGGTGGATAGAATTTATAACATCGCTTGACTTTTGGATACAACATACCCGTAGAAAAGGGAATGTTGTTGCCGACACACTTAGCCGGAAGCATGCTACTTTAAGTGTTATATATGAGTGGAGGAAGTTGAAGTTCCTCTCTAATTCCAATTTCCAACCACCAATTGAACCCATCTAGGCTATTTGGCAGCGATGGAGGTTAGGCCAGCATTTTGGACCACTTTGGGCTAGAGCAGAAGAAGGATGCAATGTAGTAGACGTTTTAAAAAAACTGAGTAGGGAAGTGCATTTCCCTCATGTTAGTAGATATGTAGTTGATGAAAGAGAATTCTTGAGGAGAGATGGATGCCTTTACGTCCCTATGGTTGAGGATGTTTTATAAAAAAGTGCTAGTAGAATGTCACCATTCTAGGTTGAACATTCAGCCAGGAGAAGATAAGATGTATAGGGATAAGAATTGAATTTCCAATTAGTCGGGGATGAAGAAGAGGGTAGCAGAATTTGTCTTTAGGTGTTTGAGTGCCAAAGGATAAAGGCTGAGCAACGAAAGCCCAAAGGATTTTTATTGCCATTGGAGGTGTCGACTAGGAAATGGGAGCATATATAAATGGAGTTTCTATATAGGTTTCCTGGAAGTCAAAAGGGAAATGAAGCTATTTAAGTTATAGTAGATAAGCTCACCAAAAGCGCTTATTTTCTTCCCATTAGAAGTAATTGGATCGCGACATCTTTAGAAAAAAATTTATATTAAGGAGATGGTTCGATTTCATGGAATCCCAGTTAGCATTGTTAGAGATAAGGACCACTTATTCATTAGCAAATTTTGGAGGAGTTTGCAGTTGGCTTTAGGAACATCATTGAATCTTAGCACTGCTTATCACCTATAGACTGACAGTCGGACTAAAAGGGTAAATATGATTTGGAAGACTTATTGGGAACTCATGGACTTTGGGAGAAACACTTACCTTTAGTAGAATTCGCTTACAATAATAGTCACCAAGTGATTATTGACATGGCGCCCTTTGAAGTGTTATACAGAGGCTATGAAAATTGCCAAATTGTTGGTGGGAAACCACCAACAAAATTCTGCTCGGCCTTGAATTAATTTGCGAGACCTCGAAAAAATAGAGTTAATTCGACAACGGATAAATGCTGCATAGAATCGCCAGAAATCTTATGCGGTCAAGCAAAGGAAAGAATTGAAGTTTGAGGTGGAAGACATGGTGTTCGTTAAATTTTTCCCTCTTAAGAAAGTTATGAGATTTGGTAAGTTGGTAAAGTTAGTATTAAGATTTGTTGGGCCTTTTTCGATCTTAGAAAGAATAAGGAGACTTGCATATCGTATAGGGCTACTAGATAAGTTGGCTGGAGTCCATGATGTATTTCACATTTGAGGAAATGCCTTTATGGCACAACCACCATGGTAGAACCCGATCAGTTAGTAGACATAAAGATAGAGCCGATAGCACCCCATTCCCTCGCATGCATAGTGGAGCGTGGAACTAATAAGCTCTGCTACAAAGAAATTAGGTCAATTTTGTGCAATGGGGGGATAGTCTAGCGAAAAGCACATGGGAAACTAAAGAGAAGACGAGGACTTCTCATCTTGAGCTTTTCTTTGGTAAACATTTTCTTTTCAAAATTAGGTTTTTAGTTACTTTATGGTTACTAGATTGGATGGTAGGGAATGGTTGCCAAAGTTTTTATTGTAATCTTTACACACATATAGAAATTTATGCATATTTAGGACGTTTACATACATTCTTATATAACTGAGCTCACCTATAGTATATCTGAATACATAATCACATTGCACTTTTTGATTGAGTAGATGGTTGCGTAGATAATTTAGTTGTATAACATGGATGCTTAGTGCGCATTACACTATCTTTATATAGGGATTTTGGGAGTGAAATTTTTTCTAAGGGAGAAGAATGTAACATCCCATAAAAATCAATAAGAAATTAATTAATTATTAAACGGAAATTTTGTAGATATCAGAATTTAGCTATAGAATTTACACCATTACGTTCATGGCGATTTTCAATCAATTTTCGAGTGGTGAAATCAAAGTTTAAATAAAGAAGTTATCGACGTTGGAAGTTTTTGAATTCAAAATAATTCAAATAGAATTCGAATTCGAATTTACAATTAATGTTAAGAATTTAAAATACCAAAATTAATAATGATTAGAATGAGGTTAGGGAAACCATTAGAATAAATGTTAACATTAAAAATTAATTGAGGAATTAAATAAAATGCTAAACAGAACACTCAATACATTCCCAAAATCAATCAACCGGTCAACCGCTTAGGTAGGTGCCATTGACCTGTAGGTGTTGTGGGGCTAGGGTTATTTAAGCAAGGAATGCCCTGGATTTTTATATTTTAAAAACACTTAAATCCGGTGGTTTTGATGACTTCCAACCACTATAAATAAGAGCCTAGCCCCTTAGTTTTATTCATAAATTATTTGGAACATAGGTAGAGCTCTGTTGATCTCATTCTTCCACATGATTCAAAATTTTCTTAAGGTCTTCAAATAAGGGAATTTAGATATTAATATTCGATTTCTAATTTTATTCTTCTCTAATCCCTGAACGTATGAATCTAATTAATATACAATTCAATTATTGTATATTTCAAAAGGAAGAGATTTGAAAAGACGAAAAAGAAGCAAGCGTATTTAAATCTAAAGAAGAAAGCTGGGAATTATCTATGAGTGGAAATCTTGGTTTTTCTCATTTTAGTAATTTCATAATATAAGTTGGATTTGATATATGCCTCAGGGTTTTTTTTTCCATGAAAACAGCAAACTATAATCCCCAAAATTCCCCTAAAGTTAAATGTTAATTATTATGTTTTGAAATCTCAATTATTTTATATTGAAATAGCGGAATTTGTGTAGTTACTCTAATTTTAATACTTTACATTCTATTCCACTTCTCACTTTTCTCTTTTGAAGAGATTAAGGGTTTTTAAAAGGAAATAAATTAGGAAATGGTGTGTAAAGCACAGATTCTCTTATTTCATGGTTTATATATATAAATTAGGAAATAATTTTCACTTTTCTCTTTCGATAAGATTTGGTATATGTATGTTTCTGTGGTTTAAATATGAATCCTTTTTCATTTTATATGCCGAAGTTGAATAAAATGCAAGAGGATTTGAATTGTAAATTCTATTAATCTTGATTCTACTATTTTAGTATAAAATAAGTTTGGTAATTGATTATATTTTCTTATACAGGTCTATTGTTAGGTTAAGGATATTAACTAATTTGTATGTTATAGTAAAAAGCTAAACTTAGTTTTGACAGTTAAACGATTAATATAGGGTGCAATCTTCGCACACTTATGAATGTTTTAGTACTTATATATGTGTGTTTGTATGCGTGTTAGCGTATAAGTAATGTAAATTAATAATGTATTAATCGCGTAGTAAATGGGTTAGTAATTAGCATTTAAACCATATAGGATGGAAGTTAAGGATGATTATGATTAGTGGCAGAGTAAAGAATCTTTCCTTACAGCCTTAGTAGAATGCGGTGAGGTATGTGGTAATATGATTAGGGAAATGTAAATTATGACTAAGTTATTAGGATGTGAGGTCAGTCAAAAGTATATGGAAGTCTGCCCAACTAATCTAGCTACCAGTAGTGTGACTTTAGGGCCAATATGAGACGTCGTCTATAATAAGTACCCATGGAGGACGCGAGGTTAGTTCCAATTTTGTAGGGTAAGTCTTCCCATTTAATCTGGCTACCAATTCCTATGAATATTCAGATTAATGTGAGATGTCATAGTTTATGTTACAGATCATAATACAAAGGACCTTCCATGGGGATTGGTGGTAGTAAGTGGCTGTTGTAGGGTCCCTCTCGTCTTTGATTAGGAAGTATTAAATGGTTAGGGGATAACATTTAGGTACAATAGATGGAAATCTCGGGAAGGGTTCGCTTTGGGTTTTCAGGTATTAAGTGGTTATTATAGGGTCTGCCTCTTCCAAAAAGTAGTATTAGGTGGCCTAATGAGATACCATGTGATGTTAGCTAGATAGCACCAAAGAGGGGTCCCTAATAGAAATTTCATAAATTCATAATATTGAAATATATATCATATAGAATAAGTTTAAATTTTATAAAATTAAATTTATTCCTAAAATACTTTCGGTACAAAAAAATTATTTTTTATAAATTTAATATTTGTTTTCTTGGGAAAATTAAAAATTGGATCTAAAACTGAATTTTAAATTACAAAATATATTTTGAAATGTTCGTAAGCTAAAATACTATTCATTTTTTTTAAAAGTGTCAAAATATAAAATGTATAATTTCAAAAATAATTAATTGTTTTTAAATTTTCGATCGGAAATTCAATCTAATAAATATGTTAAAATTAAAAAAATTAACTTTTATATGAGCACTATTGGATATTTATTCATATATTTTTATGTAGTTTGTGTGTGTGTGTATAAACACACACACATTGCATTGTGTATTAATATGTGTTTGAACAAAAAATGGCATAAGCACCCAAAAGATTATATAGTCGAGATTAAATGAAGAAAAGTAAGTGAAAATAAGGAAATAAACAAGACATAATCATTTATAGTGGTTCGGCAAAGCAAGGCCCATGTCCACTTTGAATTTTTATTGCTTATTTTTTGATCTGGAGGAAGAAGTTTTTGGGGATCGGTACAACTCTAATACTTAGAATTTCAGAGTTACAAGAATCTTAGAAATAATGGAATTAGAGCCAAAAGATCCTCAAAAATAATCTCTACCCCTATTTATAGAGGAAAGGGGCCTAAATCTTGTCCAAAATATCTCCTAATCATTGTGCACGAATTTTTCCAATTCTCCCAAAATAATAGGTGCCACCTCAATAGAAGTTAGGAATCGATACCGATCCTTATGCGGGATGCGGTAATGATCCCCAAGATAACCATATTTGGCTTCTTCAATCCCTCATTTCAAATTGTCTTATAGCTAGTTTCTTGATTCCGTAGTCGTTTGTACTTGTTTTAGCCTAATTCTGAGCCCAAATGACGGAGTTGAACGATATCAAAGTTGTAGTACTAAGTGTCTATGGAGTTCAATAGAGAATACTCGCCCCCCAACATGGTCAAAAGGCAGGATAATACTCGCCCCCCAACATTTCCAACACGATGTGCTTTGAATCGAAACAAGTTCGGATTTCCATGAAGGATTCTGTTCCGTGCTTTGAATGGTTGCTACCCTTTTGTGAATTGATTTCATGCATTGTCATATCTAT
The DNA here is from genome assembly GCA_030765085.1 of Allium cepa. Classification (NCBI taxonomy): domain Eukaryota; kingdom Viridiplantae; phylum Streptophyta; class Magnoliopsida; order Asparagales; family Amaryllidaceae; genus Allium; species Allium cepa. The sequence continues at coordinate 908,321,181 of CM060937.1, forward strand.
AATGATCCTTTGCGAGGTTCCGCTAATAATCGGGACTATAAATTTGGAGTGTGATCTTGTGATCCTCTATTCCAAGTCCGATAGTTTTAGACTAATTCCATTGATAAGTTGCCCAGCTAAAAGTATAACTTTCCTCCCACTTCAGTTGCCGAGTATTGAGTACATACACATGGCTCATCACACGTGCATAAGCATTCACACACATACGCATATACCATACGTATGCTTGTGCATGTGTATGTATAATTTTATTATTATAATATTTGGCACTCGACACCGGTCCTTAATTTGGGAGTCGGTGCCGACTCCTCACTTGGTGAAATTTCTCTAAGTTTGCTGTCTTTGAGAACTCAGGCTTGAGAGTTTATACAAGTCTTCCTTTCTCTTTTTTTCACTCATTTGCTTATTCGTATTCCTGTTATAACATCCCCTATCTTGAGGCCAAAGCTAAGCGCTACAGATGCTGCTGTCATCCAAAGTATTAACTTCTGGTGACAAAATACGGTAATATTAATGGTATCCATAATATCAAAAACACACGAATATGAAACGAAATCAACAAAGATTTCAAAACAGCTTTTCTGATTACATTTCAATTCAAAATTTCATATTTAGATACATAATCCCAAAATGATTCCCAAATTTTGATCAAATATAATTATTATTAATTACGCCAAGAGTGACATGTGAAGATGCCCCTTGGATGATCAGAGTACTGAGTACGCATATCAGTCATATACATCACAGCAAAAATAATATTAAATAATCATGCATAGCTAGCTTGCCTCCTACACGTCTACGGAAGCTTATTTATCCCACTTACTATACCTGAAAAGTCCTTAACTCTCAATCTACTCAAAGCAAATTTTGAGCACCCGAGAGTTTAAGACGAAAACATAAATTTCGAGTCAAAAAAATCCAAAGTGCACAATACTTAGATCTCGATTTACTGATATAAAGTGAGACTATGCTGGTTAGTGGAATGGGTTTCCCCTCACTAATATCCTTTTAAGAGCATATCTTCTGCAAATCAAATCTTGTAATCAAACTGATTATAACAATTAAAGCCAATACATATATGAATAATTTTCAGGAATCAATGGATTATCTGTCCACACTATAGTTTTATCTGGCTAACTATTAACCATTAGCTGACTCTGGCCTACCAGACATAACTAATTATCTAATTTCTATTAGACACATTGCTGGGAAATCTACCCTTAACTATCTTCCTCTAGATTCAACTGATCCTAATGGTTTTGTGGGATCACCAATAACCTATCTTTACTTTGTATATTCCCTTCCATGAGTAATATTATTTTAGTCCCATCTGTGACAAAGCCCTACACATTGGAATTTTAGACATATATTGTAAGGGGATATTAGCTAAAGTATAGGGCACGACCATATACCGGTCATATCTGGTCTTCTAATATTTGAGTCATAGACTTAGGATTATTTACCCTATTCAAATTTCATTTCCTGTCATATACTTAGGGCTAACTACCCTATTTAAAACTTCATTTTCTTGTAAACAATCTTTATAAATGATTTACCACTTAAATCATACTTTATAAATTAAGGAAATCATATTTATTGCTTTACTCAAATACTTATGCCTTGATATATTCTTTAAACAAAACAATGTTGATAAAATCTAATCAATGGGATTATCTATCCCTTTAAAATAAGTTAAAATCCCTTTTTAACTAAGAATTATTTAGGCTATATGGCCAAAATAATACCTTCATAACCTTTGTTTAAAACCTTAAACAATCTCCTTTGAATTTATTGAAAGTACCGCTTTCAAAATAAGGTAACTACTTTATCCTTGAAAACACTAGGCCAAAACATCCATTCTGAAAATATGGCTTTCGAAACCATTACTTAACCCTTAGACCTCCTTTTCCGAAACCATTACACTTGTCTTTCGAAAGCATTGGAAACCTTCTTTTTAAAACATTTAAAACAAACTTCGGGTATGCTTAAATATACTTTTCGAAAACATTGGGGTTTCCTCTTCAAAACTCTTATAATATACCTTTTGAAAACATTGGAAATCTTTCATTTAAAATATACCTTTCGAAAGTATTAGGTTCGAGTAAAAGTTTGTGAAAACATTACTTCGAAACCATTTAAAATTATTTCTTTCGAAACCTTTGGGTTTAACATATAGTATAACTATTGGATCATAAAGAACTGAGGCGAAAGCATTGCTTTTGAAAGTATTAATCCATGGTAAAGAAAGATGATAGTTTCAAAACCCATTCTTTCAAAACCATTGCCTCCAAAAACCGTTTTGGAAGCGGTTGTAAGTTCCTTTCAAAAGTATGGAGAAGGTGGCTTCAAAGTAAAAGGCGAAAGCACCCTTTCGAATACATTGCTTTAAGTCTATAAAGTAAAGCGGCTTTAACTAGTTTGAAAGGTAAGAATGTGGCAGCATGGGTTTCGAATATTTTCAAAGCAGCTATCCATTCAAAAGATTCTTTTAAAACAAAGCAAGCAGCAATTCATTCGAAATATTTTAAAAAAAATAAAGGCATGCGGCAACTTTTTCGAAAGCTTCCTTCTTTAGAAAAACAAAGACAAGTTAAAAACATCCCCTTTGAAAGCAAGGTTTCGGCACTGTCCCTTCCGCCTTTCTTCTATCCACTACGTATCAATGGCTTGATACCATGTGTATTAGTTTCGAATGAGTTTCTAAGCGAAGATACGGCGTCGAAAGCTAAAAGATGGAAGTGGCGAAGTGGTAAATTATGTCAAAACTGATTTTATGCCTTACGAAGTAACTACTTTTCAACTAACTTGCCTTATTTGTCAAAATTTAATCGGTTGCCATTTCTTTATCAAAATCCTTTTCTAGATGTGCTGCGGAATTTCAGAGTTATCAATGAAAACATTTAAACTAATAAGCCCTTCTCCTTGGTTAAAATATATCAAACATTTTAGTCCCTTAACTTAAATAGTTTTGGAAAATTCTCCAAAAATCACCATAATTCACTTTTAATATGTTTTCTAACTTATTTAAATTTTAGGCCCAAAATCATTATATAATTTCTTTAAATAATTTAGACCTAATATTAATTATTTTCTTTCATTGAAATTCATAATAATTCAACAACAACTTAGAAAATTTTGAAACTTGACACCTACTTCTAAAATAATGTCTTTGACCATATATCAAAGATGCAAATCATTTGGATGTCATTTAATAGGTTTTCCAACCTAATCTTATCATAAATCTATATGAAACATCATAAATCATCAACAATCATATATATCTACTTAAACAATCTTAACATGGCATATTATTTGTAAAATAATTTGAATCCAATCCTGAAACCGAAAGCATTAACAAAAGTGGGATGTAAACCAAATTATTCACCTTAGCTTAGTGTTAAGAAGGTTGAGATTTGCTCTTTGATTAATTTCTTCAAGCTTTCTACTTGATTCCTAGTTTATCTTCGTTTGATTCTTCTTAACGATGGTCGACAAGCTCTTGGGGTTTTAGTTTTGTTTATGAACGTTGAAATGAATGGGAAATAAAGGATAAAAGGGTTTAGGGTATAAGAACAAAGACTATTCCTATTTTTCCCTTATCATATTCCTCCTACTTACTTATCTCCAATTCTCTTTTGCTTACGTATTCATTAAGGCATGACTCCTTTAAAAATTTACAAATCTCAATCCTTTAACCATCTATATAACTTCATTTAATTTATCTAATTAAATATCCTAAATAATGTTAGTCAAAATTAGGGTCTTTACAACTTCCTTTAACTTGAGTTCTCATGCTCGCCATTGAAGATTTCGAGCTAGCCAATCAACTTTTCGATCTTTGCCTTTAAACACCCAAAATTCAACATAAGCTTTCATCCTTGCCTAAACTAAGGACACCACCACTCATCATTGCCATTGCCTGACATTGCCCATGTCTTCGCTCATCACCTCGAAAGGATCTGCCTTCCCCAACCCAAACTTGAGATCCCGCTTTCATTCGAACAAATCCCTGACTTTAACTCCATGTTGAACTAAATTAGCTCTGATGATGGTGACTGGTCGCATGTGAATGGACCTAGAGTTAGGTGCGGACACAGTATGAACTTACGACTGTGGTTCTTGAGATCGGTAGGGATGAAGTAGTAAGGTGGGATTTTCCAAAGTATGGGAGTCTTGGGGATCGATACAGATCCCAATAATTTGGAAATTTTTTGCCTACTCCTAGCTTTGCAACCAAGCTTTGCCTTGGAGTTTCATGCTGAATATCCTCTTTCATCTTGAGCATTTCTAAAACACGGTTGATAACATTAAGCCAGCCAGGACGGTCAACGATGACGGTTACGCAGAGCAACGTCTAGTCAAGCTTAGCCACAACTTCTCAAGCACAATAAACTTCTATCTAACAATACCAAGAACTAGAAGTTCTACATATTAATTAGAAAAATATGAAGAATCCCAAAGTAGAGCAATGGATCCCTGAAAATCTAGTTGAACCATTAGATTGGCCTCAAATAGATCCAACGCCGTATACTCTTGAGGATGCTGTAATACTGAATAACCCGATCGATTTCATTCCTTCCAAAATTGATGGAGAATCTCTTTGAAGGATATGCAATAAGCACGAAATTCCATTTGATGATGTTCTTGCACCATCTCGTGACCAAAGAGCTCACTATCCTCCAGAACGGTATATAGCTTGCAATAAATATATGAGTTTGGCGGGCTACATCCCACCATTTAACCAATTCGTCCATCGAGTCTTGAACTTTATGAGACTGGCTCCCATATAGCTGTTTCCAACAGCTATGCTTTTCTTCTTAGAACTTTTCTAGTTTTCTCTGAGCATTTAAATCGAGTGCCTAGCAATGAAGAAATCTGATACATGTATAGCTTTAACAGCCGCAAAGAAAACTCATCTCTTATTTAGTTAGAGCCGATGAGGGTTGCAGAATCGTTACCGGGGCTTGGAACAAGCTGATTTATTTTAAGGCTAAATGGTTTTATGTATGCTCTCCACCCGGGTTCGCTTGTGGATGAATATCCGGATGTAAGTTTTATTTCAGATGTCATTCGTGCATTTTCCTTATAGTTTCCATGCTTAATTTATCTTTCTCTGTTATGCAGATCCGACGAGACCTAGCGATGGATCACTTTCGACCATTACTACTCTTATGGCAATCCCAGCTGAGGATAGGTATATAAGAACTTTACAGGTGGATGAGAATCTTCTCACTCATGGCTTATTAGAAGAAGGCCACAACACCGGCATAGTTCCAATTGTCGACATTGAGGATGATGATGATAATGATGATAGCAATCGCCCGCAGGAGACGAAGTCGATCCTGAGTTGTCCCCTGCCCCAAGTCCTAGGATCGAGTTGTAGGAAACATGGAATTAAAATGTGAAAGCGCCAAGGAAGGCGAAATTATTGGAGAAGTTTGTGAGGCCTGCCTAATTAATATCGAAGTGGGTCATAGGTTCTGGGCCGAACAACTCAAAGACGACCCACCGCCTTCTCCCAAAAAGAAATTGATTATGATAATTTCGAAGATGTAGACTTCCACTCAGTCTCCACCAATCACAGGTGTAGAGATGAATCCATTGATGTGCACGTAAATGTGCAATTTTTACCATCATATTTAATCTATTTGAATTAAATAAATGATCATAGTGGGTGTTTTAACATGTTTAAACCAAAATTCAAATTATTTTGAAATCGTCACATATTCATCTTCATCCAAGGGAAAAATGGTCATTTTTGTGTGTTAATTAATTTGAGAAAATTCACTCACATATTTTATTTTTATTTATAGGAAAATTGATGAAAATTAGAAGAGGCTTCATGTATTCATGCATGCACATAAGAGAAGGAAGCAAATGAAGATGGAAATAATTCATTTCATGCATCATGGAGGACCCCACCTACCCACTTACCATGATTCCCTCTTAAGAGATAATATACATGATCAAAGCTGCATGCACATTTTGGAGGGTTATGCTAATGCTAATGATTACTTGGAGGTTACATATTCTAAGAGGTTAGTTTGGGTAGTTCCCAAAAATGGATTATGATTTTAAACTTGTATAAATACCCCTTATGTTTCATGTAATGTCTCTCTCCTTTTTTAGCATCTCCTTAGTTTAGTTTTAGGCTCGCAAATAAAACAAGTTCTCTTTTTTCTTTTCATGGATACTTAGTCATTTCTTTTATGTAATTTTTTTATGCAATTTTAATTTAAGTTTTTCTTGTTTATTTACTTTCATGTTAGTAGTGTGAATGGGGAAAATTTTTTTAAGGACAAATTATAATATATATTTGTCCAAAAGGACACGCGCATATAACTTTTACCGTAAGGACAAAGCCCAAAGCCCAGAAATAAATTCAAACAAAACGAAGAACTCTGTCCATCTTCTTCCTCCTTCCTTACACTCCAACAATCGGTAATTTTGCTCGAACCAAAGAATTCACGTTAATGTTCCTCGACATAAAAAAATGGCACCGCAAACAAGAAATAAATCTACATCTCCAACAGAAACTCAGAAATCGAATGTAGATGAAGAACGACCACAACAATCGAAAGCTGAAGAAAACCTAACTAAGTCGACAGCGAATCAACAAAACCAAAATCGAAATGTCGACGAAGCAGATGCTCAAAAAGTAAATGCAGAGATAGAAGAGGAAAACCTTCCTTTAGCACAAACGATAGCGGCGGCACGAAAGAGAAAAAGCAACAAATTAAGGCTTAAAAAACCTACAGCAACAGAAGAACAAAACCAAAATAGAGAAAAAAGGACAAAGAAAAGAGAGGAAAAACTGACAGCAAGAAAAGCAAACCAGAAATAAGTGAAAGTATACCAAAGAAGGTAACTATTAATATAAAATCAAACACAACAAAATTAATATAGTTTTGTTATAGCAACATTGAAATACTAATAATTTCATTTTGTTAAATCTCAGCAAAAAGAAGATAAAGAAGCTGTGGATCAAGAACCAGACGAAGAACAACTCAATTCGGTAAAATATAAAACATCATAACTTTATACCATAATGTATATTTCAAAAATACTACCTGTAAATCATTTGGTAAAAGAAAAGGCTAATAGGTATAACAAACTGATACCCAATTACTAGTATAATAGTCATTATAATTAAGCATAAATTGTTTGATAAAACAATAGTCAGTGACATTTGTTTCAAATATGATACAAACAAACAAATGATACCTACTAACAAAAACTGATATCTAATTACCAAAAAATAATACCTGGTTATATAAAAATGATACCTACTTGATACCTGATTACTGAAAACTGATACCTAATTAGTACCAACTGATACCTAGTAACAAATAATAATAGTGTTTATAATTAAGCGTAAATTGTTTGATTAAATAATAGTCAGTATCATTTAGTTGAAATATGAAACAGACAAAAACTGATACTTATTTACAAAAAACTGATACCTATTTACAAAACTTAATATCTATTTACAGAAAACTGATACCTAGTTACAAAAAACTGATACCTAGTTATAAAAAAATGATACCTACTTGGAAAAATTGACACCTGATTAGAGAAAACTGATACCTACTTAATACCAACCGATGCTTAGGTACTGCAAAACTGATACTTAGTTACTTCAAAATTGAAATTGTTGTATATTAGACAGAAGATATTTCACTACAACTAATACCCGAATCTATTGTTGTTTTAAAACATAATTTATTTCACAGATAACTTACTGTCTTTATTTTTATCTAATAGGATGATGATGATTTTGTTGATGCTCATCCAAAATACATAAAAGAAAGATCGGAAACAAAACAGCAATCTGAAGACAAAAAGCATGAAACAGCTTACCGATGTGGACTGCAGGCAATATTCAAAACGGTAAAACTGATAAAACAAAAAAATGCTCTATCAAAGAAGCAAATGGATATAATGAAGAGCACTCCTTTCTACAACTTCTTTAGAGTTTTCTTTGAAGAGAAAATTATGATGAAAGAATGCAAAAAGCATCAACACAATTTGGATTCTTTGTACAAATGCTACTCAGTTGTCGAAGATGCTTTCTTATTTTCCACAGAAAAGATGAAAGTTACAGCAACGGATATAAGTTTGATTTTTAGCCTACCACTAAAAGGAATTAACATTGAGCCGACTCAAAAAATGACAAACAAAACAATTCCAATGCAATGTAGAGAATTTGCAAACAGAAACTTCGGCAACAGCACTTATATAACAAGAAATGTTGTGGAAAAAAGAATAAAGCAAGAAGTTGCAAAAAAGAAAAAAGAGTATGAAGAAGACTTGCCAATGTTAATAGTAATTGAAATACTATTAACATTTTTCTTTCCAAACAACCAGCAAAAATTAAGATGGGGACTTCTTCCATACTTAATTAATGTAGAGACAATGCAATTAGTTTCTTGGCCACTGACGATAGAAAAGAATTTCAATAAATTTGTTAAGAAGTTCATTCATAATCCAAGAAATATGTCGGGATGCTCCATGCTTCCACTGGTAAGATTACTTATTAAAAAATTTATTAGTTATTTTTTTTTAACAAACATATCTAATCAATTCTTTTAATGTTAACAGTATTGCATTTGTGAGAAACTGGATCTCATTCAACAAAGACAATATTATACTCCAGCTTTACCAAGATTTGCAAAATGGGATTTAAGGAAACTCAAAGACAAAGCAGTCAAAGCAGTTTTTGATAACGTGAAAGAGGGTGATGTAAGTAAAAATTCCATTTCATTTTATGTTAATCAATATGCTTTAACTATTATGCATAATAAAGTTTTATTGTCGATCATTTATCCTATAGCATAAAACTGATACTACAGTGATCAAAAAATGATATCATAGCAAAACATAGTAAATAGTATCAATAACAAAAAATAGAATGAAAAAAACTAATACAATATGTTTACTTGCTTGAAACAAATACTAATAGTATCATAAACTGAGACAAAAATGAAAAAACTGATAACAAATGATTACATGCTTGAAAATAAATGTGGATGTATTCCAAACTGATACTAGAATGCAAAAACTGATACCTTATAATTTCACAATTTATATTGATGCTACAATCCAATACCTGATACCATAATTGTACATATTAGAAACTGATAGTTATAGTATAAGAAACTGATACTAATATGATTATAAACTGATACTTATACTATAAGAAATTGATACTAATATGATTGAACCTGATATTAATAGTATCAGAAAATAATCATAAATAAATATTTGTTTTATTGAATACAATTTTATTTTTTCATTACAGTAAAAATTCAATTATCATTGCAAATTGATATCATAGCTTAAAACTGAAACAAATTTTCCAATACCAATTTTCTAGGTGAAAGAAATCACAAATCTCAGCCCATATGAAGAAAGTCTACTTCAAACAGAGACTGTTCAACACAAATTTCCCAAAATTCAAAAACAAAAGCATGGAAAGAAAAGAAAGTTTGAAGAAACCACAGAAACTGCACATTCATTTGAGGAAGATGTAAGCATCAGGATATTCCAAATGCATATAAAAGATTTGGAAGAAGAAACAAAGAAAACAAAAAAGGAATTAGAAGTGGAAAAAAGAAAAGAATTAAAGCAGAGCAAGAAGTTTTCAGGTTGAAAGAAGAGTTGAAAGAAATAAAGTTGAAACTGAAAGAGAATGAAGAGAAAACATCACAGGATGAAAACAACAACAATAAAGTTGAAGATGTTTTGAATGACAGTGAAGAAAATGGTGAAAATAAAAAGGAAAGTTTCAACCTACAAAGCAACATTTTACAAAATGAACTAGATGAAGATACTATTGTGCAAATGGAAATAGAAAAAAATGAAGAAAAAGCTGAAGAGAGTGTAAAAAAAACAACAGATAAAACAGAACAAATGAACAAACAAATGCCAATCGAAATAGAAACTGAATTGGGTAAAAAAACAAGCAGTGAAGAAAGACAATGTGAACATGAAGAAGAAAAACAAACTCCAACTGAAGTACACCAAAAAGAAGAGTTGGAAAAAGAAAGTGAAGTGCAGGGAGACAGATCAGAAGATACTCAAACTCTTCAACAGGATACAGACGAAAAAAACAAAAGTATACCGTATGTCGCTTCAGTGCTTGACTTTACCCCTCCATCCTTCAAGCTTTACGACACACAAGACTTTGAAAGTGAAAAAACTGAAGAAAAAAAAAGATGCAGAAGAACATGGGCAAACATCTGTTAGAAAAGGGAAACAAAAAGTCATAAATCAACTGACAAAAAAATCAAAGCAACACAAAAAGGGACAGCTTCCTATATTCAAAGATTAAAGGCAAGAACAAGAGTGAAAAAGCAACGTGATAGCTTTGAATATGGGATGAAACAAAAGAAAGTTGAAAATAAGCAAAAACAGAAACCTGGAAAAAAAGAAAATGTTGAAAACCAAAATGACCAAGACAATAGTCCAAAGCCACTTGCACTAATAGAGCCAACACTTTACGAGATAGGGCTTGGTCATTGCAAATGTTTGATCTACCTCAACGTTGAGCAACAAAATGTGATCAAAACTTTCTTTTCATTAACAACATCATCACAAAAGTAAGTGTTCAAATATGTATATTAATTTTAAATATGAAATTAAGTTTATCTAACATATACAAATTGTTGTTATCAAAATAGTGTAGTGGCATGGGAAGACAATGACACAATCAGAGGAGGTTGTGTCATAACAAAGAATACAATAAAACTTCTACTAGAAGGAGGCGAAACAGACGGGCAGGTACATGATAATTTTTTTCTTTACGTCAAAACTGATACCAAAATGCACAACATGCTTAAATTGACCTTATGCTTTATTATTTTTATACTTATCAACATACACACCAACTACTAAGAGTAATGAAACTATTAACAATTTAATATAGCTCCATCAATAAAAAAAGTATACTATTCTGATTTTAATACAGATTATAGATTGGTACATTTCAAAATGTGGAATAGAAGACCACAGCTATGCTTTCACAACAACAATGACGGTAAATAAAACTTTAATATTCAAATACATAATAATTGCTTCATTTATTATATCATAACTTATTTTCATATTAAACAGAAAGCAATTGTCTGTGATATGAAGAGTGTGAAGAAAAGTCTCATTCTCCCTATGCTAGAATCTATTGTACACGACAAATCTACTGAAAGTATATATTTTCCGTTGCATTGTGGTAACCACTGGACATTAGTAACTTTAACATACCCAACAATGCAATGGTGCCACATTGATTCTAACCGCCCAAGAAGATCAAACGAAAGAAACAATTCAAGTTTAAAGGAGGCTATAAAATTGGTATGAGATTTATCTTTCTTTTAAAAAAATACTTATCACCGTGAATATGAGCTAAATTTTTAATATATTACCTGTTTTAGAGAAATGAAATAGAGGAAATGCTCCAAGAAATCTGGAAAAGCAATGACATAAAAGACATGGCAGTGAAACCAGATGAAATACATCAGATAAAGTGTGCACAGCAGGGAGCAGACACGTAAGGTTTTTTTCCATTATAATAAATGTTTTTGCATCATAATTTTCAATACATACTTCTAGACATCATTATATACCGTTTTTATTTAATTGAATTTGATTTGTAATAAAAATATTGAGAATTATTATCTCTCAATACAATAAACTTTAAATACAAATAAACATTTACTACAGGAAGAAAACTGATACCTACATAACAAGAAACTGATACCTACAGAAACAAAACTGACACCTACAAAAAATAAACTGATACCTACAGAAATAAATACACAGTGTACTAGTACAACTGCTAAATATTTTAATTCAAAACATACTGTATTGTTGTACAATTATCTCTAAAATTCAAATTTTTGTACTAATTATAAACCTATTAATAAAGCAGATGAAAATTAATACTAATATTACATCTTGGTTTAAACAGGCTTGACTGTGGGATTTTTGTAATGATATTCATCATTTCGCTGAACAGAAGCAGGATACCAATTAAAATTGAAAAGAAAGATATATTATCAACAAGAGCAAGAATTGCACATGCAATATTAACAGACGATGAACACTGCTGGAGTCTGTCAAAATACATGTCAAGCCTAGATGAACAAGGAAAAGAAAGGAAATGAGTTCACATTACATTATTTCACAACTAAATTTGATTCCTGTGACGTAATGTTGTTATGTTCAAATGTATAGCTGTGAATTAATGATGTTCTGTTGTAATTTCACACTTATGAAGTAATGTTGTTCTGTAAGCAAAACACTACTGCTTTTACTTCTAAAAACAATTCTAATCTCCTGGAATGACATGTTGTGGTGATGTTCTTTTCTTTTCCTGTTGTTTATATTATAACAAGATTACATAATGTATGTTCTATCATCCAACTATGGATCCAACATAATATTATCAGTTTTATGATACAACTATCAGTTGTAAGATGATATTATCAAATTTCATGTAACATTACAATACAAAACAGTAACTGGGAATCACTTCTTATGACTGATAAAATCAGTTTTGTTAAAACTTAAACTCAACATACTGTATGCAACAAGAATTAGTTCAGGTATCAGGTTTTGCAAACACTATATGTTATTATAATTATTAAGGACTACTGCTGTAAATTATAGCACATATTATAATACACAAAACTGATTCTAAAAACAAACAGAAACTGATATTAAAACTGTTTATATCCAATCATTGAAACATTATCTCCAACCAAATCAACTGATACCAAAACTGGAAAAGTGATACCAAAACTTAAAAAATGATACCAAAACTTAAAAAAACTGATACAGCTATAAACTGATAATATTTGGTACTGTAAAAATATGATACTATAAAAATGATACTGATACCAAAACTTCCACAAACAAACAACAGAAATCATACTGCAAAAACAAAAAACTGATACTATAATATATACTAAAATAGCTGAAATTATAATCAATTCCATAATATGCTATACTAAATACAAATTAATAACAAAAGGTTCAATTACTATAGACCACTGAAACAAGTCTCACATACACTTATTACTCTAAACAAATTAAAAATATAAAATCAAATCATATCCTCTTTGAAGCTTGACAATTCCGTTTATTATGACCAAATTGCTTGCACTCGCCACATCTGTTTTGCTTGTTATGAAAATATGAAAATCCTCCTTTGCGCTTCACTGATGGTCTACCAGCACCACGTTTCTCCTTTGGTGGCTTGATAACATCTTGTATGCTACCATCAACAATAGGCCTATCATAATTTGGAATAGGATTTATAGCATTGACATAAGAACATCGATAAGCATCAACAGTGAAATAATTCTCGACAAAATCATATACAGACAACTTTGACTTGTTCATGCACTTTATAGCATGAGCACAAGGAAATCCTGTAATTTTCCACTTGTTGCAACTACAAATGCGCTCCTTCAAATCAACAGAATGAGAGTTTGGAGATTTCACTTCAAAAGCAAAATCATAAGATTTATATACATCCCATCCAAACCCTTCTTCAATCAATTCATTTAAACGTAACTCCATAGAAGGACATAGACTTGTTCTCCACAAACGACATTCTTCTCTTCTTCTAGCCATTTGTTCCATAATCTTAATACGAATACCATCTAAACACAAAGTAATAGGCAATGCTCGTTCATTTAAAATCCAACTGTTAAAACTTTCTGCAACATTGGAACTATATTCACCATAACGTTTCCCTGGAAAAAATAAATCCACCCACTTATCAAATGGCTTATCCTTTAAAAAATTAACACCAGCAATACCACCAATTTGACAAAACTTAGAATATGCTCCTTCAAATTCATATAGATTTGAAGCTCTAGAACACATTTTGAATAAATCAACAATAGACACATTTGCATTTTTGGCTTTCACTGTAGAAAGAAGATTTTGTTCCATATGCAAGTAGCAATAACTGTGATAATCTGAAGGAAAAATATCACGAACACCTGCAAGCAAACCTTGGTGGCGATCGGACATAAAAACTAAAGTACGCTCTTCTTGAAGCATTTGTTTTAAATGTTTCAAAAACCATGTCCAGTTATCCACATTTTCAACAGAAACTACACTCATAGCTAAAGGGAAGAAACCTGCAAACGAAAAAATAATTAGTAAAAAATAAAATAAAAATAACTACAACCATAAATATAAAACAATTCATAAAACTGATACTAACAGTAACAAAACTGATACCTAAAACCTGGTATGACCATTATAAAAATATTGATAAGCACAACATTATGCACATTAATCTTCATTATAAAACAACAAAGAAACAAAAAATGACATATTTCGATACAAAACAAATTCCAATACTACATAACTATAAATGATACCATATATGAACTAAGTGAAACTGATACTAATTATATACAAAAAATGATACTAATCTCTTGTTTAGCAGTATGAACATATTATACGAAATACACACTTACAATTTAATTCAATGAAAATTCTGATACTAGAAACTTGCTACTTATAAACTACATTTCTTAAAACTGATACCAACAGAATACAAATTATGATAAAAAATGTACATTAATAATTATGGCAAGTATTATAATCTCAATACAAACAAATCAAGTTTGAAAACAAACACATACCTTGATCACCATTTTTTGCAGTAGCACCCATCAATACACCAGGACGTCCCTTCAAGTGAGTAGCATCTTAGAATATCATAGGACGACAAGACTTGAAACCAAGTAAACAAGCGCCAAAAGCAATAACCACCCTTTGAAACTCATTACTACAAGGATCAACATCCATATCAACATAACTATCTGGATTAGATTTCTACACTGCTTCCAAATACGAACTCAAATCATTATAAGAAAAAGCATCATTACCGTGCAACTCCATCAATGCAAGTTGTTTCCCATGATAAGCATAACCATAAGACAACTGAAAATTGTATTCTCTTTTAAAATCAAGTATAATATCCTTAGGCTTTTTACTTGGACAATCGCGGATCTCATCAATAATCATCGATTTAACAAAAGAACTAGATATATGTGGATTATTCACATGTCTAAGACCAGCCCCACAAGAATGATCAGGAACCAAATTTCTGATAAAGAACCTTTTCAATTCTCCAGAATCACAGGAAGCATGGACTTTGAAAAGACAACCATCCTTATATGAAGAGCAAATTACAGTAACTCTTGTAGCACAATTCTTTAAAAATACTAATTCATACCCCGTTTGAATTTGATATGCCATCAAAAACTCTCTAAAATGTTCAGCGCCTCCGAAACAAAAACCAACAAAATTGAAAATGCTTAATGTCGACCCTCTCCTCAACATATCTTTTAAATAACTTTTACCATTAACAACAACATTGGAACAGACAGAGACAAGAGAAGATGAAGAAGCAGAAACATAGGATGAACTTGAAATACAAGCACCATCAACAACTTCCAATTCACAACCCTTAACCTTAACAGTAAAACCAAAGAAAGAACTTTTCTTGTGTAATTGAAAACAAAGTATGCTCTGAATATCAGAATCAGTGTCAACCATAATAACTTTGCCCTCAAGTACATAAGAAATCTGAATGCAAGAAGGAGTTAATTGAGACCAATATCGGCATATCTCATTCTTCAAATCGAACAAAGAGCAAGCGATACACAATCGAGTGCTAAAAGTATTATTATTCATCACAAACAAACAAAGAAGGCTGTTATCCCCACTGCCAAAAAATAAATAAACAATAAACAGTAGTAAAAATATATACGATTTAGAACAGTAATTATTCAATTTTACAAAATTGATACCTACCATAGATAAAACTGATACCTAGAAACTGATTAAAAAAAAATGATACTAAGAAAATATAAAAATGATACCTAGAAACTGAACCTAAAATACAGAGTTTTCCACTCAATCACAAATTGATATACAACCCAACCAACGACACTTCTCCAATCATCCCAACATTAATGCAAGAAAATGCAAAATAAATCAAATGAAAAGTAACTACAAAACAACACTGCATAAAGAAACGAGTATAACAATAAAAAACCTGCTGGTACTTCCACGATCATCCATCGACGAATGAAAAAACAAAGAGAAGAACAACACTGCACATCATTCATAATAATAAACACAATTATGAATCACGAACAATTTTATTTATCTCGAATAGAAAAAAATCAAAAAAACAGATTGATATAAGCATACTTGAGAAAAACGAGATCACCGTACAGATATGAAAAGAACGAGATCAACAAAAGCACGGAAGAAGAAAAAAATAATCGTTGAAGTGGACGAAATTGAAATAAAGGAATAACGTTGATTGATATTACAATTAGGAGAAAGATAGTTGATCGCGACTCAAAATTTGGATCGAACGAAGAAGAAGAATAAGCGCGCGAGAATTGGGCCGCTAAACTAAAAACGCTAAGTGTCCTTTAAAGAAAAATATTTATGGGCCGTCCTTCATAAAAAAAAAGCCCCAAAATGTGTCTTTGAATAAAATTTCCTGTAGTGTGAATCTTCTTTTATTTTATGCAATTAGAATAGCTCTTCTTTTACTTTGCTTTCATTTTCTTCTTTTTTGTGTTCCATGTTGCATGCTACTTGTATTGATATGATAACACAAATGAGAGGTTAAACCCTTCAAATTAGGGGTAATGAAGCTCTCTAATTATGTAGCTTCAACATTTTGAGAATTATTGCTCTCTTTTTGTACTTAATGGAAGAATGAATGTTGATGTGATTTATTGTTTCATGTTGAATTTGATAGTCTATGTTGTTCATGACAAATGGGTTATGCTTAAACAATCACAAACAAAAATTACCTCCTCATTTACATATGCTTATTATGGTAATGAAGTGATTTTAAAATTAAAATTTGATGATCTATATTTCTAATCAATAGTTAATAGGTCATGCTTAAAATAGATTTTACTTTCAACTTGTTGTCATTTTTCATGAGAAATTGTAAGTGTTTTAAGGAGTGTGTTATACTTAGATGGCTTATGTTGAGCTAATTAATAGCACAAATAGACCATACTTATGATAAACTTATCATTTAAACTCACTAATGACAAAAAAAAGATCATAAATTCATTTTGTTGCACTATGTGATCTAGAGAGTAGTTTTATCTCTAAATTGTCATTTTATTCTCATAGTTTTCATTTACTTTTCTATTGTTAGTTTTAAATTTTCTTTGTAGTTAAAACAATCGCTCGATTTTGGTATAATTTGATTGAATAGGAATTTAAAATCTAACGATTCCCCGCGAATCGAGCCATACTCGCCACGTACTATCATTGTACGCCGTGTGCTAGCTGTTATTTTTATTACAAATTTTTCGGTGATTTTCTAAACGGATAGAAAATTCGTCGCAAAACAAGTTTTTTGCGCAGTTGCCGAAGAGTTATTTTAATTTTATTTTCTATTTTTCAAATTATTTTTGTTTGATTTTTTTTGTGTGTTTGTTTGTATTTTTTGTGTATTGCATTTAAAATATAGTGTTGTGTGTTTGAGATTTTTGTCATCATTTTGTTTGTGTGATTGTTTTTGTTTCTATTTGCATTTCATTTGCATATTAAAAAAAAAACCAAACAAGTTCAAAACAAAATGAATAAAAAATTATTTCATTTCTCATTTGCAATTTCTGTGTTGAGTTACATTGCATTTACATTTCTGTGCACATATACATTTCTGTGCACATTCCTCTACTTATTGCAACATTGCTTCAGCAGCCACCACCTCTCCCTTCTGTGCCTCTTGCCATCCCAAACTTCTCAAACAAAACCCATCACAGTCCCATGTCACAATATCATCAACCACTACAAAAATACATACATATGTGCAAATACTTTCCCTAAAAACTTCTCAAACAAAACCACTACTTTCCCTACAATCTTCTTCATCTACCAGCAGTACATGCATCTGTGCAAATACAACCATATTGCCACAACATTCAATATCATTACCATCCCTCACTTTAGCAGTACTAACCATTGCCTGTCACCAGTGCCCATCACCACTTCATATACCACTGCCACAGCCTCCAAACCGTTCAACTTGCCACACCTTTCATTCAACTGCACAACGGCAGCCATCAAGTCTAACACCCCAACCACATTACTGCTCTAAACTCCACTGCAAACATACATCACTTCATGTCCCAAACATACTACCTCAACCACAAAACCACCTTATTGTTCTGTGCATCGATCCCTACCCCCTGCACACATTCAGGCTTGCCCCTGCTCTTCATCACCGCTTCAGCGGTTCACCTGAACAATCATCTTCCTCCTGCCAACCTACTCCCCCATATCATCCGCAAGACACTCCATATAACAACCGCCCATAGCACATTTCACTTTGACCAGTCCTTCACCATCCTACCAAAAAAAAACTGTCACTTACATACAAGCCTCCGACTACAACCTGACTACAACCCTGATAATATACCCAATCGTAGACCTGTCAAAATTTACCCCAACCCATTAACCCAACCCATTTACCCTACTTATAAATGGGTTGGGTCAACCCATTTATGAATATCATAAAATAGGTTATGGGTTGGCTTGACCCATTTTTAAAAGGGTTATAAATGGGTAACCCATTTACCCATTTATTAAAAATATTAAATTTTAATATAAATTTAAAAAATAAGAATTTTGAACATACATTATAATTTTTCATGAAGACTGACAGTTGTACTTAGAAAATAACAGGCTACCACATCCCCATATTTGAATCCACCTAGTGCAGAAATCGCTATTTTTTTTGTTCAGACTGCAATAGCTTCTTCGTTCTAACTCGGAATCAAACGAGACTTCGACCGATCAACTCCAACTTAAATTACGGACAGTATGAAACACTCGGATGCTTCATCGTGTGAACGCACACTGTAGTTCTCCAAGGAGACTGATGGTTGTACTTAGAAAATAATAGGCTACTACATCCCTATATTTGAACTCTGCCTAGTGCAAAAGCCGCTATTTTTTTTGTTCCGACTGCAATAACTCCTTCGTTCTAACTCGGAATCAGGCGAGACTTCGACCGATCAACTCCCACCTAAATTACGGACAGTATGTAACACTTGGATACTTGATCGTGTGAACGCACATTGTAGTTCTCTAAGGGGACTGACAGTTGTACTTAGAAAATAACAGCCTACCACACCTGCATATTGAACTCCGCCTAGTGCAGAAGCCGCTATTTTTTTTGTTCAGACTGCAATAACTCCTTCGTTCTAACTCGGAATCAGGCGAGACTTCGACCGATCAACTCCCACCTAAATTACAGACAGTATGGAACACTCGGATACTTCATCGTGTGAACGTACACTGTAGTTCTCCAATGAGACTGACAGTTGTACTTAAAAAACAGTAGGCTGCCACATCTGCATATTGAATTCCGCCTAATGCAAAAGCCGCTATATTTTTTGTTCAGACTGCAATAACTCCTTCGTTCTAACTCAGAATCAAGCAGGACTTCGACTGATTAACTACCACCTAAATTACGGATAGTATGGAACACTGTCAATTTGTCGTGTGAACACACACTGTAGTTCTCCAAGGAAACCAACAGTTGTACTTAGAAAATAATAAGCTACCTCATCCTCATATTTGAATTTTGATGAAAATTAGAATTAAAATTTTAAATTTTTGTCGGGTCTCAAAACATAAAACTTGGAATTAGAATTATTTTATATTTATTTGTTTTTTATTAGTCAAATTAAATTTAAATATTTAAATGGGTTAAATGGGTAACCCGCTTATTAAGTGGGTTGGTTCATAAATGAGTTGGGTGATAAATGGATAAAAGAGAATGGGTCATAAATGGGTTGAGTCGAGCTCGACCCAACCTATTTTGACCCAACCCAACCCATTTGACAGGCCTACCCAATCGCCATTCACTTCCAGCAACAAAACCATCATCGAACCATTCACATCAGACTACAAACATCAAAACTTTCCACTGTCTGTAACCACCGCAACCCACCACTGCCAAACATCATACTTCCTCCACTGACCCTTACTGCGCACACCATTATCACCAATCAACAGCGACCTCGCCAACGATTCGCGAACCGCCCCAAATCGCCTTCAACTCAACTCGCAACTTCACCAGAAACCACAACCCAAATTACTCTGCAAATCCAATCGCGTAGCACTTCCTCAATCTGTGACTTAAATCGGAGTCGCGACTCTACTGCAGTCAATCGCCAAACCATCGCGACCTCGAATTACCCCGCAATCGCAACCAAGCAATCTGAACTTCACAGCAAATGCTCGATTTTGCTTCTAGATCGTGATTTGGATTTCGCGATTTAATATATATATTTGTCGCCTCTTTCTGTTTCATTGTTGAAATCGATTTTAATCTCGTTTTTGTTTACAGAGAAGAAGATTGGGAAGTGTTTAAGTGGGCCATGGGCTTCTTTTTCTTAAAAAAGGGCACTTGGGTAAATTCGAACTTTGTTTTTGGGCTTGGGCTGGGTTTAATTTTTTTTTTTTATTACTTTTACTTTATTTTATTTGTTTCCTCTTCTTTACTTAATTTAATTTTTATTTTGTTTCAAGAATAAAAAAATTCTAAAAAATAATAATAATAACGAGTTTAATTTAGTTTAATTAGTTTAGTTTTCTTTTATTTACAAATAATAAATTTCACTTTATTTTATTTGTTTTCTTTTGTTTTGATTTGTTTTAGTTTCTTCTTTGATATAAAAAAAAAATTGTATATATATATGTATGTATGTATGCGCGCGCACACACACACGCGCACACACACACACACACATATATATATATATATATATATATATCTTGTTTTAGGTCGCTAAAGCAGGAAATCAAAAGGAAGTGCTTGTCGAAATAAAAATTGCTTGCTTATAGAAAAAAAATCGCTTCTTTAAAATAATTGTTAATAATCTACACGCTCTGGTATCATGCCCTCGACCATTGTTTTTATTTTGTCTTGCATTGTTCTTACTTGCATTTTAGACAAAAAAATCAAAAAAAAAATTCATTCGTAGTTGCATGGTTAATTCGCGTTAAATTTCATTTTTGCACTTCATCTTAGAATTTGATTAATAATAACGGTTAGAAATCGATAATGCTTAATTGTATACTGATAAGTTGTCCTCTTTCGGCAATTTAATTTCTTGGTGACTAGGCCACGGTAGAGCAATAATTGGTTATACATTTTACGGTGATTCGTAAAAATTATACTGATTGTTTCTCTGAAGGTACTTAAACCTTCAGCAGCATTGCTATGGTGATTCATGGTGCATCGATAACTGATGCCCATTATCTGGCTGAAAACTATCTTGTTGGATTAAGAAAATGTATGATTGTACAATTTTGGGTTAGGAGCTACTTGGGATAGATAATTTGTAATTAAACCCTTGAATTCATTTAGTTGCATTAGTTCATGTATATTTAAAAAAAAAAATTCAAAATCCAAAACTAAAAAAATTGTAAATATTTCTTAACTTGGTTTTCAAATCCTTTTCATTTGAAATCTTTCAGCCAAAAATTTTAAAAAAATTTGAGTTAGTTTTTTTTTCAAAAAGCAAAAATGTAAAAAAAAACATAAAACCTTTTCAAAAACAAAAAAAATCGGAAAAGAAAAAAAAAACAAAACAAAAATCAAATTCCCCTTGTTAAAAATAAACTCCTTTTGGTTAATAGTTTTGTTCTATAAAAAAATTTCTGAAAAAAATAATAAAATAGAAACCAAAAACATTCTTGGAAATGTCCTAATTTCCATATTCACATGAAATTTACGATAGTTGTGAAAATCAATATAATCCATATAATTTCACTTAAAATTCTTATGGATATTTCAACAACTACTGTTGTTTAAACGATTCGAATTTTGAACCACACAATTTTCAAAATGATTAAAAACCCTCAACTCTTGAAAATAGCATTTCATCTTTATTTGAACTCTCTACACAATAAAATCAAAGGGAGAATGAGTTGTGTAATTCATATTTGTGTGATAACTCAATTCAAGGACTTTAAAACAATCAAAATTTAAATTCACTTCAGAATTCAAACGATTTCGAGTATAACACATGCCGATTCAATTACGATCTTCAAGCTGAATTTCAAATCGAAACAAAAATGGAAATGTGAACCACTTTTCAAATAATTTTGGCAATCGGAATAACCTCGACCACGATACGATCGACAATTTTTGTCCCCAACAAGTTCAAAGTGAAAATTTTAAAGTTAGTAATTAAAAATTTGACTTTGTTGAGCAAATGAACAAAATTCACAATGGTCACATGGTTTTGTTGTTTGAAACATATATAAAACAACGTAACAAACAAAACCAAATTCCAACATGTGACGGGTCAAATGATAATCCATCTTCTACCCAAGTCGACGATTTTCAACAATAACTTTTGAAAATGAAAATGATGATCTTAATAAAGTTATTGAAAACACGATAATTAAGTTGGATTTCAATTCTTTTGAGGGTGGGAAACTCGATTTAAGGTTCGATCTTACTTTTTTCGATTTTGAAATTTTGAACAAAACAACTTTGGATTTTGAACCTGACACATGTAATAAAGTTGTTGATAATTCAATAAAGTGAGACGAATTCAATGAACGCGATTTCTTTGGACTTTTCGAAAATGAGTTGTTAAATTCTGAAGGAGAAGATTTGAATCACCATTTTAATTTTAATCAATAATTCTGAAGAAAAAAATTGATGATGAGCTTAACTTTCAATTTGGTGAAAATAAACTTGAATTTCAATCAATTGTTTTATCAACCCTAAAAATCATCAAAAATAAAATAACTCATACGATTTTCAATAAAACGACATTAGTTTTTCCAAATCCACATTCAACTCCAAAATCTTTTGTGGTTTAGTTTACTAAGCTTAATCTGTGTCTCGCATACTTGACGAGACAAATGAATCGGCCTTTGGAAGACCGTTTCATTTACTCTTTAACTGTATATTTTCTAATCTCTTGTAAATAATAATCTTTTCATTTTCATTTAAATAAAGTCATGTTTTTATTTTAATTTTTCTCCTTCCACTTGGGTTGACTATGGGGACACAGTCAAAATCAAGTGCGGGGGGGGGGGGGGGGTGGGTCTCATCTTCATTTTTAATTTTTTATGGTTTATTTTTACATTTTCTTTCCAAAACATAGAAATAAAGAAAAATTTCA
The DNA here is from genome assembly GCA_030765085.1 of Allium cepa. NCBI lineage: Eukaryota > Viridiplantae > Streptophyta > Magnoliopsida > Asparagales > Amaryllidaceae > Allium > Allium cepa. The sequence continues at coordinate 908,344,406 of CM060937.1, forward strand.
AAAAAAATTAAGCATATTTGATTTATTTTTAAAGAAACACAATAAGATAAATATATGGTTTTGCTTTTACTAAAATGAAATTTTTGAAATTTTATTTTTCTTAACAAAAATTAAAAATGGAGTTTGATTACAAATAACAATGGCTTAACTAGTATATAGGAAGACTCATACGTGTTAATTATGAAATACATCCTGACTGAAAATCTTTATTTAAAAAGTGGTTGATTTAAAATAAAGATATAACTATCTTCTAAGTTAAATGGTACTAAGATGATAACGCGAAACTCTCTCTTCTAAAAACCAAAAAAAACACAAAACATTTCTTGTATATATGTATATTTTTTAATAAACACATAGAGTCATGTGTTCACACTTGTGTGTTCACTTGCCATGCTCTGTGCCCTCCTCATGTAAGCCCGAAAGGTAGTGCACGATAGGTATATTTGGCCTCAGTTTATCTGAGTTAGGTGTGTGTATATAAAAATTATTTTACTAGTAATGCCTAGAGTCAATAAGTGTTCACACTTATGTGTTCACTCATCATGCTCTGTATTCCCCTCACATCAGTCTGCAAGGCAATGCATGGGTAATATATCCGGCCTCAGTTTATCTGAGTTAGGCATACCTAAATATTGTTAATATCAATAAAATTTTCAAAAATAAGAGAGAGTAAGCAGTTGAAATCCAAGCGCTATTTTTACTTATTTGATTTGACTTATTATTCAAAAGAATTGAAAATACCACTTTGATAAACTTTAAAAATATTCTAAGAGTCTATTTCATAGTTGCACTATGTTATCAACTAAAGCAACTAGCCAAACTAGAGTTTAATTGTGAAGATAACTCAATTTTTATTGGAAATTTTGATAAGTAAACGGACATAAATTTTTTGATGATAACCAAAACCTATATTTAACTTATTCGTGTTAATTTAAAAGTAAATCCTTCATTTGTAAATATTTTCAAAAGCTTGCATTCACCTCTTTGTAAGTCAAGTCTCGCATTTAGGAATTTTTCACTTGGATTTTATGGGTAGCATCCACTGAAAACCCTCACGAGATAACACTCATCCTACTGGGGACACCTAGAGGTTTAACGGCTTATTGCATATGCTTAATGCAAGTGTGCTCCTTATGAAAATGGATTTATCTTAGTTTTTCTTAATTCGATGACGAATAAAAAGATAAGTGTGGGGGTATTTGAGTATTTGTTGTGCAGCTAAATGTGCATATTTTTACACCATATTTAATCTATTTAAATTAAATAAGTGATCGTAGTGGGTGTTTTAACATGTTTTAACCAAAATTCAAATTAATTTGAAATCGTCACATATGCATCTTCATCCAAGGGCAAAATGGTCATTTTTATGTTAATTAATTTGAGAAAATTCACTTACACATTTTATTTTTATTTATAAGAAAATTGATGGAAATTAGAAAAGGCATCATGTATTCATGCATGCACACAAGAGATGGAAGCAAATGAAGATGGAAATAATTCATTTCATGCATCATGGAGGACCCCACCCACCCACTTACCATGTTCCCCTCTTAAGAGATAATACACATGATTAAAGCTACATGCACATTTAAATGGAGGGTTATGAGAATGCTAATGATTACTTAGAGGTTACGTTTCCTAAGATGGTAGTTTGAGTAGTTTTCAAAAAATGGATTAGGGTTTTAAACTTGTATAAATACCCATTATGTTTCATGTAATGCCTATCTCCTCTTTTAGCCACTCTTTAGGTTACTTTAGGCTTACAAATAAATCAAGTTCTCTTCTTTCTTTTCATGGCTACTTAGTCATTTCTTCTATGTAATTTTTTTATGCAATTTTATTTCAAGTTTTTTCTTGTTTATTTACTTTCATGTTAGTAGTGTGGATCTTCTTTAATTTTATGCAAGTAAAATAGCTCTTCCTTTACTTTGCTTTCATTTTCTTCTTTTTTGTGTTTCATGTCGCATGCTACTTGTATTGATATTATACCACAAATGAGAGGCTATTCCCTTCAATTTAGGGGTAATGAAGCTCTCTAATTATGTAGCTTCAATATTTTGATAATTATTGCTCTCTTTTTGTGCTTAATAGAAGAATGAATGTTGATGTGATTTATTGTTTCATGTTGAATTTGATAGTCTATATTGTTCATAACAAATAGGCCATGCTTAAACAATCACAAACAAAAATTACCTCTTCATTTACGTATGATTATGGTAATGAAGTGATTTTAAAATCAAAATTTGATGGTCTATATTTCTAATCATTGGCCATGCTTAAAATAGATTTTACTTTCAACTTGTTGTCATTTTTCATGAGAATTAGTAAGTGGTTTAAGGGGTGTGCTATAGTTTGATGACTTAAGTTGAGCTAATTAATAGCACAAATAGGCCATGCTTATAATAAACACATCATTTAAACTCACTAATGACCCAAAAAAGAGAGATCATAATTTCATTTTGTTGAACTATGTGATCTAGAGAGTGAATTTATCTCTAAATTGCCATTTTATTCTCGCAATTTTCATTCACTTTTGTAGTGTTAGTTTTTAAATTTTCATTGTAGTTAAAACAATCGATTGATTTTGGTATAATCTGATTGAATAGGAATTTAAAATCTAACAATTCTCTATGGATCAACCCATACTCGCCATGTACTATCATTGAACGTTGTGCGTTTGCGATTATTTTTAATATAATTTTTTTAGCGATTTTCTAAACCGAAAGAAAGTTCGTCGCTAAACATCGATCTAGTCCTTCAAAGGGCACGTTTGCTTGTCCAGGGCCTATCCCTACAGCGTTTATCTCTTCTGACCTGAGTAACATCAACATTGGTGACATATTTTTTCGATTCACTTTGAGAAGGGCATCATTCCAACCAGCACGGGAGAGGTTACTCCCATGAGTAAAGCTCCAGTACATGGTCCATCGGGGGGACAGTTAGACACATACACATGCACTATATGATACTTGCATTTGGCCCATGTCTTTTCCCATTTGATCTAACTCATTCAAATTTTCTTCATAGATTCGATGGATAAGAGAAAGCATTCATACTGATTCATGTAGGAAAAAGTATACCATGACCAAAGGCCTCGGTTGAGCTCGTACCATCTAAGGAGTGGTCGAGACTATGATTCAAGTTATCGCTCTGGTCGTGACAGAGATGACCAGGATAGGACTGGTTATGACAGGGACCATTACTCTTATGATTCCACTTCTAAGCACAATCAAGATCCAAATCACTTCCGGATGGGCAACCTAACCACCACAATGATATTCCACCAGACGAATCTTCTCGAGCTCCACCACCTGCCGCTCTCCCTTTACAATCCATGGCATTACCACACTCCAGTCGGTCTTCTGAGCGCAAAAATCATAACAGTGGCTTTGATACTTATCATCAGAGGCCAGGCAAAGGAAGTGCAGTTGCACCAGCCATTATAGAGGAGCAACAGGTAGACACTATGGGGCGGATGGCCGAGCTTAAGGACAAATTCCTCAACATTTGCTTTGATGGAGTTACGATCTTGCCAAACTTAAAGAGAATTCCTGCTAAAGTCCAACAAAGAATCATCAACTGCATGGTCGATATCCATAATCAATATAATGAATGGCGAAGCTGGCTGAAAAGATTTCAAAAGTACCAAGAGGCAGGCAGTAAGAGATAGAGAACCAGAAACTTATTGAGACCAAGAACAAAATAATCATAGGATCTCTATACACTAAGCTTGAAACTTCAAGAAAATCTCAAGCCAAAGTGAAGAAGAAGGCCAAGGAGGCCATTAAAGCATTTAAAGCTAAGGGATCCAAGCATTTAAATGAAATTGAGGAAGAGCATCGTCGGAGTCATGAGCTTGTAATGGAAGGATATGCTACCAAAAGGACCGTGGTTGAATTGAAACCTGTTATCCCACCTTTTTCAGCAAGGCCGTGATATCAAAAGATCGACCGAGAAAACAAAGATAGCTCATCTCAAAGATTGGTCAACTCAGCATCTCAATAAGGCAAGTTCTGTTGAAAGATTTCTCATCTATGATCCCCTACGGAGGGGGGGTCCAGGGGGGTGCCAACCCCCAAGGTGGAGGTGCGGGGGCAACGCCACCGCTACGGTGTTCGACCTGACTGGTCAGGTCGCAAGGGTCCAGGGGGCAGCGCCCCCGGCGGGGTGCGGGGCAGCGCCCCGTCCAAAACGGTATGCGTCTTGGGGCATGGAGTATCCAATGAGCTAAAACTTCCAGCGAGTTAACGGGTTAGAGCTTCCAGCGAGTTAATGGGTTAGAGCTTCCAGTGAGTTAACGGGTTAGAGCTTCCAGCGAGTTAGCGGGTTAGAGCTTCCAGCGAGTTAACGGGTTAGAGCTTCCAGCGACCTAACTGCTTAAAGGCATGAGCGACCTACCCACTCAGAAACTCATGCGGCCTAACCTGTTCACGACCTAACTAGTACCCGACCTAACACTTCTGCCGACCTAAAGGTTGCAACCTAACGACTTAGCGACCTAAGACCTAACGACTTAGCGGCCTAAGACCTAACGACTTAGCGACGTAAGACCTTATGACCTACTACTTACTCACTCCCTTAGATCGCCATTTCTTTAAGTCGTGAACCATACTTCCTTAGGTCGTTTGCGACCTACCAACTCCTTAGGTCGCTCCTGGTACCTCAATAGGTTAAGCTACTTACCAATCTCCTTAGGTTGTCCCTACCAACCTACGACCTAACCCTTAGGTCGTCCCTGCTGACCTAACTCTGAACTCTCCTATAAATACTCCACTTACTCCAATTAGAAGGGGACTTTTCCTGATTCCAAAGCACCGAGACTCTGCTGATTTCTCGACTCTCCAAACACTTCAAACACCGAAGAATCTTCATCAAGTAATCTACTTCATTCAACACGATTCCAAGGAGCAATCCATTATCAAAATTCTAATTTCCTTTCTCTAATCGTGTTGTAATCAAGAGATCGTGTTGTAAAAGTGTTGTAATCAAGAGATCGTGTTGAAAAAGTGTTGTAATCTTGTAAAGAGTGCTCGAAAAACATAATGGAAGATGTAAAGTGGAAGTAGGCTTATTAGAAGCCGAACCACTATAAAAATCTCTGTCTCTTTTACTTTTCGGCAATTTTCTTTTTACTTTGATTCCCGTGCAAACGGGTGGAGCTTTCACTTCATCACGAGCTACACCGGGTGTTAGCGTTAAAACCATTTTTATCGCTAACAAAACCCAAGGTCAAATGTGAGTCCAAGGAAAAAGGTGAAGCATAAAAAATTTCTCAGGATGCATGTGACGAGCTGGTCTCCTTCAGAATAGAAAGGGATGAAGCGCTTGAAAAGGTTAGGGATGTTCATGCCCTCATTAGAAGAGAGGTCAAAACCGTAGTTAAAAGAGAAGTTAAAGCCATGGAACCGTAGGTTGAAGAGCAGATGATGTAGAGATTTGAGCCAATGATCACTCAATACAATGCCAACTTGCTCAAGTTTCGAAATCTGGAGTGATTTGAAGAAGATTACCCTTGCCCATGCCTAGGAATGGGTTGTTGAGGAAGAGAAAGAATTCCTTAAAATTGATAATATTGATATGAAGTAGCTGGAAAAAGAGATTTTGAAGGGAAACAAGCCTAAAATCCTTCATGACAGCTGATATCTTATTCATCCAGAACTCGACCCAACTGCTCAAAAAGAATTAGGCGAATATTTTGAATCTATGCACCAAATGTTGCAGTGGGTCAAACTTCCACGAATCAAGCTACTCCTAGTTCTGCGTCGATTTCACTACCGATACTGGTAACAATCCAAAGAATTCACAGCTCTAGAAATTCATGGTTCTCTCCCTATTCCTAAGGGAACTCACGGTAGCACTCCAAATCACATGTAAGTTCAAATTGAAGAAGGTATATCATTAACTTCTTATGTTTTCCATAGAGTTGGCGTGTCGCCAATCAACATCACTAATCTCTCTCTTTGTATTTATTTAGCTACAGGCCAGCCTACAATTGCTCTACTTCCTCCCAAGGACTCTCAACCAGGGCATTGAATATCGATGACGGAGTCTGTAACCATCCCAACTTCGACATCAATTCCCAACACTCCGGCTGAAGAGATTCCAAGTCTTGACAAGCGCATCATGGATGCTTTTTTGGAAGAAGGAAACATTGAGAATCAAGGTCCCAAGTTGATGAGGATGTTATTATTACTGGGGTCTCCCAGTCCCAGTCTGGTCCCTCTACGCATGAGCTTGACCAAAAACTTAAGATGGATATCCTCCTTGCCAGTCAAATCAAGTAGGATAAAATAGGAAAAAAATTCCTCCGCTGTCGGTCGCACTACCCGGGAAAACCATTTTCTCTTTTGTTTACATTTCTCATTCCGGGAGTGCTCCAAGTATGTGACAATATTTCACAAAGCATTTTGGCCTCCATTTCTTCGCCCGAGAGTGGTTGGAGTGCGCCTGCCGGAAATTTACAAGCTACTCCCTCCAAAGGTCAATGCGGTAGAGAAAGAGGTGGAAAGAGGTAAGGAGAGAGCTCGAGTGACATCTCCCTTGGTTCTAAAAAGGAGATGACGTCATAAAAGAAATAGCTGCTAATTTTTTTTTTCATATATGGACTCCTTAGTTTGTTGGCAGGCCTTTTTTGGATTTAGCCTCCGTTGCTTTTTTTGGTTTTGGTGTAACCTACGTGTACTTATTTTTCGCGGCTTAATGTTAATAACGAAGTCCTTTTATCTTGTAAATTTCTGTTCAAATTTTCTTAAGTGCTTAAGAAATATGCTTTCCATTCAATGTACTTGCGATTATCACTTTTAATGATCGTTTTTGGATTAGGTCCTTAATCCATTTTGTAATTTTCCGACTCACATCATTCTAGCGAATGCAAAGCAATCCGTAGGTCCACTAAAAATAGTGGCTTAGATATCCTTTTCCAAGATAATAAGTTCCAATTGCACCAAACTTTGGGTGAAAGTTTAAGTTAACTACTTAAAATCGTAGTCCATCCATCCTCATCCAGGATGTTAGCATTCGACAATGCCTAAATTCAGGCATTGATTGAGGGCTTAAAATTTGGATCCTGCTTTATTTCGAGCATGGACCTTTCATTTTGCCTACTTAGGGCAAGATGTCAAGGATTAGACTTAATTGTCACGCTTATTTTCATTTATACTCCTTCCCCCAATCTTGGGTGGGAATTGAATGAGTTATCGGTCATATCACACTTTTTTCAATTTATACTCCTACACTGCATCAGAGGATAAGAGTTGGTGTATGGATGGATTTGTCACATACAGTTTTAGGTCTGTGCTCTTGCCTCCAATCTGGAGGCAAGAGCAAGTTTGCGAATGATCCTGTTTAACATGGCTTAAGTTTGTACTTCGGCTCCAACTTCGGGTATGAGAGATAGGGTTCAGATACTCGTATTGTATTCGGTTTAAATTTATACTTTAGCTCCAACTCTAGAAGAGAGTGAGGACGCGAACAGTCGTGTCATGTTTGGTTTATATTTATACTCCTAACCCTAATCCAAAGGCAATAATTAGCTGATGTCAATCTCCAAACACCAAGAAGGATTTCACGGGCCCGATCATGGGCCACCGAAGTTTAGCCGACACCTATCCATGGATACCTACCATCCATATGAATTATATGTAGATTCATTCGAGTTGATCAAGTCACGGCTGTTAAGAAACGAGAAGAGATAATTTCTGGCTTGAAAGGCCATTTTGTTTGATTAAAAATGAGAAGTGACCGAATTCTATCTTATTACATGGCTCTAGCCAGTTATTTACAAATTTATTCTTTAAGTGAAATAGCATTGTAAATGCTTGTTATTCCATGCCCTTGGGAGTGAGATCATATCTGTAGTTGCCAGATTGAAAGTGTCATCTCCAAGCTTCACCTCAATTGCTACGGGCATTTCCAAATCGGACCTATGTTCTTAGGGCCATGGAAGATTCATTTGAGGACTAGGTCATCAATTTTAAAGGTTCGACTCCTAACTTCGTTGTTGTAATGTCGAGCAACTTAGTGTTTGTGCACGGCTGATCTCAACTCAATTTCGGTCCATTTTTCATCGACCATGTCAAGAGACTTCAAGAGGAGTTGCTCATTTCTCCGTAGATCATAGTGAGTAACCCAATGCGAGGGTACTTCCAGTTCGACAAATCATAGCCTCTGACCCATATGCCAAAGCAAATGGCGAGTGGCCAATGCTGACTTATGGGTGGTCCGATAAGCCCAAAGTGTTAACAGGAGTTCATTAACCCACTTTATTTTGGCCTTCTCCAAGTGCTTCTTAAGAATGGACTTGATAATCTTTCTCACGGCTTCAACCTATCCATTCACCTGAGGATATGCCACCGCAGTAAATCTCTTCTCTATGCGGTGTTAGTGGTAGAAATCCTCAAACTCCGTAAAATCGAATTTATGTCTCGTTATAGGTAAGGATCACTTGCGAAAAGGAAAAATGACAGATCATATTTCGAATAATAAAGTTGATTGCTTTCTTTGCGGTAATGTTGGCCAAAGGCTCCGCTTCAGCCCATTTAGTAATGTAATCAACCGCTACGATTGCATAATTTGCGCCATCTTTAGATATCAGAAATACACCAATGATATCAATACCCCAGACTGCAAATGGCTAAGTATTGACCATTTAGGTAATTTCCGTCGGTGGAGCTCTCGGAATTTTAGCAAATCTCTAGAACTTTTCAGATCATCCGGTGTAGTTTGCTGCATCTTGAATGACAGTCAGCCATAAATATCCATAACAAAGGGTTTTCTATGCCAAGGTCTGCCCTTTAGTGTGGTGGCCATAGGCCCCTTTATGAACTTCTCTCAGAACTCATTTGGCTACATAGTGAGTGACACACTGTAGCAAAAGGACAGAGATACCCTTTCTATATAGTATTCCTTCTTGCATGATATATCTCGAAGCTTATCAAAGGATTTTTCATTGTTCATTCCTTTTCTCAAGGAGGATTCTTTTTTGTAAGTAATCCTGAATCGGAGTCATCCATGACTTTTGTTTATGCTCAATTTCCAGGACCAATCAACATCCATCTGGTCGATGCTAGGAGCTGAAAGCACGGCCACTGGAACTAGACCCATGAGCTGCGCATCTTCAAAACTATCCAAATTTGCAAGCGAGTTTGCATTGTCATTTCCCTCTCTGGGAATATGAGTAATCGTGTAATATTCAAAGTCGTCAAGTAGCTCAAAAATCCCTTTTTGATAGGGAGCTAGCCTTGCTCCTTTTCCCTGATACTCTTTTTGGATTTGGCATACCATTAGCTGGGAATCATAGAAAATGTTCAAAGTCTTTATTCCTAGCTCTTTGGCAATCTTGAGTCCTATAATCACGGCCTCATATTCAGGTTCATTGTTCATTGTTGAAAAATCAAGTTTCAAGGCATAGCTGTTCGGGTGTTCATCGAGAGTGACAAGCAAGACTCTAGCACCAGAACATCGATTGTTAGATGAACCATACATGTACATCTTCCATCCGACTTCTTTTCTTCACTGCTCTCTGGGGGATCATCTCGTGCAGTGAATTCAGTTATGAAATCCGCCAATGCCTGGCCTTGGATTACTCTTCGTGGGTGATAGGTGGTACCATACTGACTCAATTCCATTTTAATAGCCTTCTAAAGTCTCAGATCATTGCATGAATTGTTTTAAAAGCTGGACGTTAAGGACATTAATCATATGAGCCTGAAAATAAGGGTGGAGCTTTCTCAAAGAAATCAACAGATAGAATGTGTGATTCTCCAATTTCAGGTAGTTTCTTTCTACTCCTATCAACCACTTGCTGATACAGTAGACCAGTCCCTGGATGCAAGATTCCTCAAGCACACGTGTGGTGCACAGAGCATGCACCGACACTGCTAAATATAAGAACAAATCCTCATTATCCACCAGTTTTGAGAGAATGAAAAGTCTCTATAAGTGATCTTCCAGAACCTGTAATGCATCTTCATGGTCTTAATTCCACTCAAAATTTCTCTTTCCCTTCTTGATCACCTCGAAGAAAAGTATGCATTTTTCGGTAGCTCTAGAGATGAATCAACTCAAGGTGGTGACCTTCCCATTTAATCTTTGGACCTCCTGAATAGTCTTTGGGGCTTTGATCTATCTTAAAGTCTTGATTTTTTTTGGATTGGCTTCAACCCTACCAGAGTTGACGATGAAACCCAAAAATCCCTAACGCAAAACCGAAAGAGCATTTCAAGGAATTAAGCTTCATCTCATATTGTCAGAGGAAGCCAAACATTTCTACTAGGTCATCAATGTAGTTTATCGAATGTGTGGCATCATAAGAATGTCGTCCACGTAAACCTCATCGATTGTCCAATTTGATCTTTAGACATTCAATTCACGAGTCTTTGGTAAGTCGCTCCTGCATTCTTTATTCTGAAGGTCATAGCTAGATAGTAATTGAGTCCGAGGTCGGTGATGAAACTTATGTGTTCCTAATCTGGGACATGCATCGGGATTTGATTGTATCCATAGTACCATCCAAAGTTGAGTCCACCAACCGATCTATTCTTGGAAGCGGGAAGTTGTCCTTCGGGCATCTTGTATTCGATTCTGAATAGTCGATGCATTTCCTCCACTTGTGTTTCCTTTCTTCACCAAATAGGGTTTGATACTCAATCCAAGTATAAGGCATTGCGGATGAAGCTGTTATCCTTTAGCTTATCTACTTCTTCCTTGAGTGCAACAGAACTCTCCGGACCCAGGTTGCTCGTTCATCCTACGGGAGTTACTTGTCCGCCCTCGAGCTCTTTTCCTCGGTCCATGTCACCGTAGAACCGATTAATTTGCTCAAGCCGAGGCTCAGGTAGTAGTTGTTATGTGTCCACGTCCTTTATGCAAAGGACCCCCTCTAGCTCTTTCCTTTCTCCTTATGACTTGCTTCCTTTAGTTCATTGACATAATACTCGTTGCCAGCAACTTAATCTCCATGCATGATCCCCACTCCATTATCGGTAGGGAATTTCATAGTTAAACACCAAGGAGCGGCGGCCACTCTAAATTCAGCTAGGGTTGGTCATCCCAAGAATGCATTATAAGTAGAATAAATATCCAACATTAAAAACAGCTTGATCTACACTTGCCTACGGTCGCCTTCACCAAGTTCTACTGGTAAATCAAAAAATTTGATGGCTTTAGTGTCATCTTATTGAACCCTTGTATATGAGATCTACAAGGCTTCAAATCTCTCTCCTCTAACTTCATTTGATTGTAAGATTTTTTGAATAGAATATTGACTGAACTTCCATAATCAACAAGCATCTTTCGTACAACAGCAGGACCAATCACGGCTGAAATCACGGGTGGGTTAGTCGTCGGAGCCTCCACTCCATCAGCAAATCTATTCTGGAAAACATATCATCTATCATGGTTTGATATTTTTTTTCCAAAGCTCCATCCTCGACAACATAGCAAATTTCATTCTCAGCATGCTTTAATACTCCATTGTATCAATCCATTCTCAAAAACTCTTAACGGCGGGATAAGGCCCACCGATATTTTGTGTTAATCACAATTATTATTCTTGCCATCTGAATGCATCAGCACTGTGATGAACGAGGATTTTTCACGCTCGAAAATTGACATCCATACTTCATATCGTATTCGAATGCCATAGATTCGACCGTTCAAATCCTATTCATCGGAGCTTATAACAACATTAAGTAAACAACACAGCGGAATAAAAGAAAAATACATTGATATACAGCTTTGATACAATATCTGATACAACAGATGATCCAATAGATATCAATATACATCAGAGATATGATACAATAAAATAGCAGCGGAAAAGAAAATGATAACACCAGCAGCGGAACAAATAACTCTAAGATAGTATTCAAGGAAGAACTCCAAAAACTATAACTCCATTTCCAAGAACCAATCCAACAATAGCTCGAACTCCCAATAACGATGCATAAAGATAAGCAAGTGCAGTCTGATCCAAAGACTGAACTAACTCCAGATAACCGACTGAACCTAGCTATCTAAAAAACCCAACTATGGACTGCTCGTGTGGAAAAAAATTTGAGCACCTAGAGTTTAGGAAAGAAACAATAAACTCCGGATCAGTCGTGGGACTGGTGTGAGCAAAAAAAACAGTTTATCTTTTAAAACAATCAACAAAAGATTTTAAAATCAATTCGCAATGCTTTTTAAAAATGAAACTACCATAAGACCTCCCGCCACACACACAATGCAAACGCAGAATTGGAGGAGATTTCTTCTTATGATAGTCAAAGATGCTTGATACATGAATTTCATTGATATTATTACTATAAGTGCAAAGTGTAGAAAAACATTTCGAAAGTAGAATATAAATCTTAGCCAACATACGACCATTATCGTATGCCTACTATAGCCACATCTAAACAGTGGAGCGCCACCATAAGTATATGGCGGGTTCTACAACTAAAACCGTATGGGGTTTCGTATCGGGAATTGGATTTCCAACAAATGGTCAGGCCAAAGAACTTCCCATTGCCACATGAGAACGCCTCTGGAAGGACGTTCCCGAGAACCAAACCGGATCTCTGCCTACACAAGGCCGGGTTACCCCTAACTGGGTAACTACTGACACGAGTATGCCATCTCCCGGTTGTAACCAACCTTTAACCGGGGCCCCAGCAACAAATCACAAAGTAATATATATATATATATATATATATATATATATATATATCTGCGATATCAACATAAGTTAAGTATTTGGGCTCCATACCATGATACCACTTCTATCCAGAAGGAAATGCACATACCCTAAGGGGTGCTACCCCCAATAACCTTGCTGCATCTTTCCTGTTTTGACCATTTCGGGGTGTGAGGTCCGACGAAGTCTCGTCCACAAATCTACGCTTTTCACAAAGCCATGTTTCGATCAACAAATGATCAGCAACACTCAGCATGCCACATTACCAAATTGGGAATATATCGCTGATAACCTTCAACTACATAACCTCTAAGGGTGTTAAGCTAAGAGAATAAATTCTCCGCCGCCAACGGAAATATATTTGAAAGGAATCTGCTTTATATCTCAATTTGTACTATCGGACATACAATCCATACAAGTCTGTTCTGGGTTCGAATAGAACCGAAGGCACTTCTAAAGAAGTCCTTGCAATCCGGATATTCACAATCCCGATCGGACTTCCCATCACTTAGGGAATCTCTATACCGGCACGACTCGGTGTAGAGACAATCGATAGGTCATCCTATCGCTTTCGCAAATACCCGGTCTTCATCACCGGTCTTCAAATGCTATCCATAACGTCGAATCGCATATTCGGAATGGGTTATACGACACAAAGGTCTTCTCCCGGCTAAACCGAATAGTGAGCGCAATATTTAAAACATATGAATATGGGATTTCAATTAAGTCACAGCTTAATAATTCAAAACTTACTTTCAAATTGTTTTGAACCAATTACCATTTCAAATCTTTTAAACAAAAGATTTATTTCATAAAGTTCACCTACTTTCACAAATATTCATTCCCGGATTTCAAAACAATTCCGTTTCAAAAGGATTAATTCATCAAATCTTTAAATCAAAGATTTGTCTCATAGCTTTTAAATTGTTCCCAAATATTCATTTTCAAAATTCCTTTTCTGAATATTCATCTGTATCTTGGAAAACTATTTTAATTTAAACTTGAAAATCCTTTTAATAAGAATTGAAACGGAAGCTTTTTATCATTTAAAAACAACAGTTTTATTTTGGATAAACCCGATTTCATTTATACAAGTTACAATCTTTGGTTTAATTTGAATTCCCAAAACAATACTTTAAATATGGTTTCAATCCGTATATAACTAACATAACATTTTTAATCCCTAATTTCAAATCATAGAATTCAATTCCTAATTTTGAATTCAAATTTAAATCAAATTATTTAAATTCCAAAACTTAATGGAGTAATTTAAAAATAAATTTTATCTTCAAATTCCATTCTAAAATCTTTTCACATTTATTCCGATTCCATTTCCAGAACATTTGAATTTAAAAATTCAAATTTAAAACTATTTCAAACATCTGTGACTTAACCGGTTTCCTCGTGAAATCCATAATTGTATGTGTATGGTGTGGTCCAGGGATTTAACACAATAGTGCAACAACATTCAACCATCACAGATTAAAACACAGAAAAATAGTTGATAAGCGATAAAACTATTACGCTTATCGCTCATTCACGGATTCACAGATAACATACAGATGTATCATCAAATAAATGAATAAATTATACATAACACAATCTACAAAACAAAATATCACAAATCAGATAGGGCAGTAAATTCAAGGCATCTCATATAATACAATCATTCATAAGTAAGGTCAAGCATTCAATAAACATTTATAAGTAGGATTAATTAATCATTTAATCCTAATTAATTCAATTTATTCCCAAGTAAATTTATTACTTATAAATTAATTATCAAATTCTAATTAATTAATTAATTACAAATCATTTGATATAAATTTGTTTATCAAACACTTTACTAAGTAAAGTTACTCTTAATTAATCACATTAATTTAACTAACCTTTAAATAAATTAATTACTTTAATAATTTAATTATTCTCAAGTTAATTACCAAATTAATTTATCACATTATCCTTAAATTTATTTTTGCTTAATCACTTGATAGATCAACTTTAATCATTGATTAATATTTTATTAAAAATCCTTAATTCACAAATTTATTATTCCTTAATAAATTAATCTTTAAACCTTAATTAATTAATTTAAACCTTTAATTACTTATTTAATTAGTCTAATTCACCAATTAATTAAATAATAAATTATCCATCTTGATTAACATAATTTAATGAATTTCAAATCGTTAAATCTTCCTTGACTTTAAGATAAACCTCATTCTTATAAATGATTACATTATTATTATAAAAAGGGTTTTAAAACAATTTCCATTTCAAGTTTACTTTTAAATTTCAGCTTATCGAAGTTTAAAAACAATTCAAAAATCCTTTTAAATTCTCATATTAAAGAAATACTCATTTTATAAAGAAGTTCAGAAGAATTTAAAACCAATTTCCTTTTATTTTAAAACTAGAATACATATTTAAAACTGCAACTCACATACCCGAGCCTAACCCTCAGGCAACTCGACATACCTCTCGAGTCACTCACAAGCCCTCACGAACCCAGCTCCTTCGAGTCACTCACGCTAAAAACTCGAGCAACGTCCCGAGTTTCCTTCTTCTTCCCCAAAGACGCAACCCACAGCCAAAACCCAACAACCCAAACATGCATGCCGTGCACGTGCATGCGGCGGCGCCGGGGCTCTAGCGATCGAGACCACCCCCTTCAAGTCGCAAATCCCTCCAACGTTGACCACGAATCAACGAACAACCCGATTGCATTGTCGATCAAAATCGAGCATAGCTCGATAATTTTTGAACCCATCACCACTCACAAAAGTGCCTCGGCCTGACAACTCCGACCTCCAGCATCACCGCTCCCTTCGCCTACACGCTCATCTACGACCCAGACACCTCCCCTCCAAACCCGGCCGCACACGACGCTATGACGACGACGTGGCGATCAAAAATATGAGCATCAGTAAAACTAGTTTTACCAAGGGAAATTCGACACCGTCGCTACCTCCGACTTCGCGACCACTTCCCATTATTTTTCCCATCACCGTGGTACGCTCCTCCACCTCCTCGACCAACCTCGACTACCCCAGTCCACTACGTCACCGAAAATTGACCAAAAACAACCTGTCGTTCATCTTCAAACTGCTACCACAATAGCCCACTAAAAATTCCCAAATACATGTTAAAAATCATTATTTCTAGTCAGGATCCAAGATGTGAACTTGAATCAAGCTTTCATTATGTTCGAATTTTTCATGCATTGAAGTTTCCTCTGAAAATTTTTATATCTTTCCTCCGTTTACATTTTACTCAGTAAAATTATTTTTAAAATTATCCCTACACATCAACAAAAATTTTCCATTTGTAATCCAAAGTCTAATATGGATTTGGTTGATAGATTCGAATTTTTAAATGTAAAACTATGGACTGACACACAAGAACAGGATACAAATACATATACAGACATACCTATGTAAACAAATCCAGATAAATTCAAGTAGAACATAAATTCAAATCAATATCACCATATACATATATAGTTAAACCAGATTAACTAAAAAAAAATATAAAGTTTACTCACCTTCCAGATCATGTTGGCTCTAGGAGTTTACAAGTTGAAGTCTTCACTTGATCTCAGGCTTTGGGATTAAAATCTGAAGCAAGCTGAAACTACTTCTGTTATCTTCTGTTTTGTTTTTAAGTTGAAGTTGTTTTTAAATTATAGATGATACTTACTCAGGTTTACTTAGCTTTGTGGACGAATTGAGAGGAGAAGGCTGGTATAAATAAAATAAAAGATGTGTTCAGGGGTTACAAGTTGTACAGGTGATAAAATATGGTTTTTCTAGTACAATGCTAAGCATGCTGAAGTGATGTTGTATTATATTTGAGGTGCATTAGAGGTATGACTGCAGATATACATGTTTTGGGGGCTACATTAATGTCTTGTACAAAATATATGTATATATTTGTATTGCTTTCTTCTTGTTTATTTTATTATGCAGGTTTATGATTGTGGAGGCTGAGATGTATATTTATATATTAGAAGTGAAATGGCTTTAGCTAGCATTACTTAGTTTACTTATGTTTCTTTTCTTTTGTTTTGTGTCTGATCTTACTTTGTTTTATATTTTCATACTATTTTATATATTTTGCTATCTTTGTTTTGTTACTTTGAAATACAATGAAGTTCTACTTTTATTATTATTGTTTGTTTTATTTGTATTATGATATTAAAATTACATCTTTACTTCATTTTGTATAAACTATATATTTATTTATTTTATAATATCGATGAATTTCCATATTAAATTTGTTCTTAAAATTTTAGCAATTAATTGTTTACTTTTATTTTTATCATTATAATTTGTCTTTAAACCATTTAGTTAAAACAATAACTCAAACTCAATGTATGTACATATATACATATATATTCATATTATTATAAATCCATTTACTTGAAATTTAAATCCAAATCACATATGTACAATATTTAAATTCATATAATTTAATATATATTTTTTATTTGAATTTTGGGAAACTCCAATCAATTTACTAATAAATTTTATGGATTTAAATTCAAAAATTAATTTAATTATCAATTTAAATTTAGTAAAAATTCGGGATCGTTATAGACTTCTCCCCTTAAAAGAATTTCGTCCTCGAAATTACACAGCTCGTTTCACGAATTATAAACACAGAGAATAGACCAATGCCAATTCAAACTATACTAGTAAACACATGGATATTTTCGGGTAATTCATAATATATCTTTGGTCAAATACTACTCATAATATTGGTACACAAGTTATAGTCATACATAACCCTACTAACATCCAACCTTCACTACAATTCTAATTCCAAAAAACGTACATAAACATACCTTAACCAAAAGAAGTCAATCCCACCAACTACAGATCTTCACTATCAGAGCTTCCTCTCTCAGGCCCTGACGGTTCTATAACTTCAGCCTCATCGTCTGTCTCAAAAACTTCCTCTGGGTCAGACTCTACCGGAATAAAATCTCCACCATCTAGCTCCTCGTCTTCTATGGCATCATCATCCTCTATGGCATTATCTAAATCCCAATAAATTGCTTCATCACCTTCGAACTCTACCTCAATTTTAGGTTCTTCTTCCACCTCAAACTCTTCCTCAAATTCCTCTTCGAATTCTTCTTCAAATTCTTCTTCGAACTCCTCTTCGAACTCTTCTTCATTTTCGGACTCCTCCTTGGGTTCTTCAACTTGAGATTGTGGCTGCACCACAGGTTCTTCTGGCACCTCCTCACGTCCTGATGGTTCACCCAAATCATCCCGAATCCTACTAGATGAACCAAAATCACCAACCCTTTTGGCCTTTCCACCTCGGCTGATGCTATTTGTTCTCTACAATTAAAATCAAAATCTATATATTAAGATCCTAATGGTTTTAGAATTTTATAGTTGAGAAATACATCAAAGTTCATATTTCAGATTTTATTCTACCCAAGAAGTTATAACAGAAATTCAATTTTAACTCAATTAAAATTTCTAATTCATTCAAAATTTCTAATTTATTTAAAATTTCCAATTTATATTCATTAAGGTTTAAATCAAAAACTGATAAGAAACTGATGAA
Organism: Allium cepa; assembly: GCA_030765085.1. NCBI lineage: Eukaryota > Viridiplantae > Streptophyta > Magnoliopsida > Asparagales > Amaryllidaceae > Allium > Allium cepa. The sequence continues at coordinate 908,362,665 of CM060937.1, forward strand.
ATACGAAGTAAAAGTTTCTACAACGATTCGTAGGGCTATCATCACACCGAAACTTCTTCTTGTAACTGTCATGAAGCAATCAAAAGAATTTAGAAACGAATCAAAGGAAATTGATAGAGAAAGATTGTTTCCACTGTTGCAGGGTATTAACCATTTATAGTCGTATCCCCCCGTTCCCTATCTCGTTTTCTTCTTGCACTCATACTCACTATCAGTGGATAATAAGAGAATTTACTGAGGTATTCGAACGGATATCTTAGGGATTACTCATTCTAGGGTTTACTTCACCCTATCTCTAATGAGCTACTTAATGTGTTATACTCCTGAGCTAAAGTTTTAATCTTAGCTCTGATATCACATGTGACGAACGAGGATTTTTCACGCTCGAAAATCGACATCCATACTTCATCGTATTCGAATGCCATAGATTCGACCATTCAAATTCGATTCGTCGGAGCTTATAACAACATTAAGTAAACAACACAGCGGAATAAAAGAATAATACATTGATATACAACTTTGATACAATATCTGATAAAACAGATGATCCAATAGATATCAATATATATCAGAGATATGATACAATAAAATAGCAGCGGAAAAGAAAACGATAACACCAGCAGCGGAACAAATAACTCTAAGATAGTCTTCAAGGAAGAATTCCAAAAACTATAACTCCATTTCCAAGAACCAATCCAACAATAGCTCGAACTCCCAATAACGACGCACAAAGATAAGCAAGTGCAGTCTGATCCAAAGACTGAACTAACGCCAGATAACCGACTGAACCTAGCTATCTGAAAAACCCAACTATGGACTGCTCGTGTGGAAAAAATTTTGAGCACCCAGAGTTTAGGAAAGAAACAATAAACTCTGGATCAGTCATAGGACTGGTGTGAGCAAAAAAAACAGTTTGTCTTTTAAAACAATCAACAAAAGATTTTAAAATCAATTCGCAATGCTTTTTAAAAATGAAACTACCATAAGACCTCCCGCCACACACACAATGCAAACGCAGAATTGGAGGAGATTTCTTCTTATGATAGTCAAAGATGCTTGATACATTAATTTCTTTGATATTATTACTATAAGTGCAAAGTGCAGAAAAACATTTCGAAATTAGAATATAAATCTTAGCCAACATACGACCATTATCGTATGCCTACTATAGCCACCATCTAAACAGTGGAGCGCCACCATAAGTATATGGCAGGTTCTACAACTAAAACCGTACGGGGTTTCGTATCGGAAATTGGATTTCCAACAAATGGTCAGGCCAAAGAACTTCCCATTGCCACATGAGAACGCCTCTGGAAGGACGTTCCCGAGAACCAAACCGGATCTCTGCCAACACAAGGCCGGGTTACCCCTAACTGGGTAACTACTGACACGAGTATGCCATCTCCCGGTTGTAACCAACCTTTAACCAGGGCCCCAGCAACAAATCACAAAGTAATACATATATATATCTGCGATATCAACATAAGTTAAGTATCTGGGCTCCATACCATGATACCACTTCTATCCAGAAGGAAATGCACATGCCCTAAGGGGTGCTACCCCAATAACCTTGCTGCATCTTTCCTGTTTTGACCATTCCGGGGTGTGAGGTCCGACGAAGTCTCGTCCACAAAGCTACGCTTTTCACAAAGCCACGTTTCGATCAACAAATGATCAGCAACACTCAGCATGCCACATTACGAAATTGGGAATATATCGCTGATAACCTTCAACTACATAACCTCTAAGGGTGTTAAGCTAAGAGAATAAATTCTCCGCCACCAACGGAAATATATTTGAAAGGAATCTTCTTTATATCTCAATTTGTAATATCGGACATACAATCCATACAAGTCTGTTCTGGGTTCGAACAGAACCGAAGGCACTTCCAAAGAAGTCCTTGCAATCCGGATATTCACAATCCCGATCGGACTTCCCATCACTTAGGGAATCTCTATACCGACGCGACTCGGTGCAGAGACAATCGATAGGTCATCCTATCGCTTTCGCAAATACCCGGTCTTCATCACCGGTCTTCAAATGCTATCCATAACGTTAAATCACATATTCGGAATGGGTTATATGACACAAAGGTCTTTTCCGGGCTAAACCGAATAGTGAGCGCAATATTTAAAACATATGGATATGGGATTTCAATTAAGTCACAACTTAATAATTCAAAACTTACTTTCAAATGGTTTAAACCAATTACCATTTCAAATCTTTTAAACAAAAGATTTATTTCATAAAGTTCACCTACTTTCACAAATATTCATTCCCGGATTTCAAAACAATTCCGTTTCAAAAGGATTAATTCATCAAATCTTTAAATCAAAGATTTGTCTCATAGCTTTTAAATTGTTCATAAATATTCATTTTCAAAATTCCTTTTCCGAATATTCATCTGTAGCTTGGAAAACTATTTTAACTTAAACTTGAGATTCCTTTTAATAAGATTTGAAACGGAAGCTTTTTGTCATTTAAAAACAACAGTTTTATTTTGGATAAACCCGATTTCATTTATACAAGTTACAATCATTGGTTTAATTCGAATTCCCAAAACAATACTTTAAATATGGTTTCAATCCGTATATAACTAACATAACATTTTTAATCCCTAATTTCAAATCATAGAATTCAATTCCTAATTTTGAATTCAATTTAAATTCCAAAACTTAATTGAGCAATTTAAAAATAAATTTTATCTTGAAATTTCATTCCAAAATCTTTTCACATTTATTCCGATTCCATTTCCAAAACATTTGAATTTAAAAATTCAAATTTAAAACTATTTCAAACATCTGTGACTTAACCGGTTTCCTCGTGAAATCCATAATTGTGTGTGCATGGTGTGGTTTAGGGATTTAACACAATAGTGCAACAACATTCAACCATCATAGATTAAAACACAGAAAAATAGTTGATAAGCGATAAAACTATTACGCTTATCGCTCATTCACAGATTCACAAATAACATACAGATGTATCATCAAATAAATGAATAAATTATACATAACACAATCTACAGAACAAAATATCACAAATCAGATAGGGCAGTAAATTCAAGGCATCTCATATGATACAATCATTCATAAGTAAGGTCAAGCATTCAATAAACATTTATAAGTAGGATTAATTAATCGTTTAATCCTAATTAATTCAATTTATTCCCAAGTAAATTTATTACTTATAAATTAATTATCAAATTCTAATTAATTAATTACAAATCATTTGATATGAATTTATTTATCAAACACTTTAATAAGTAAAGTTACTCTTAATTCATCACATTAATTTAACTAACCTTTAAATAAATTAATTCATATCAAATGATTTGTAAGTAAGGTCAAGCATTCAATAAACATTTATAAGTAGGATTAATTAATCTTTTAATCCTAATTAATTCAATATAAGTAAGGTCAAGATTCAATAAACATTTATAAGTAGGATTAATTAATCGTTTAATCCTAATTAATTTAATTTATTCCCAAGTAAATTTTTTATTCCCAAGTAAATTTATTACTTATTAATTAATTATCAAATTCTAATTAATTAATTACAAATCATTTGATATGAATTTATTTATCAAACACTTTAATAAGTAAAGTTACTCTTAATTCATCACATTAATTTAACTAACCTTTAAATAAATTAATTACTTTAATAATTTAATTATTCTCAAATTAATTACCAAATCAATTTATCACATTATCCCTAAATTTATTATTGCTTAATCACTTGATAGATCAACTTTAATCATTGACTAATATTTTATTAAAAATCCTTAATTCACAAATTTATTATTCCTTAATAAATTAATATTTAAACCTTAATTAATTAATTTAAACATTTAATTACTTATTTAATTAGTCCAATTCATCAATTAATTAAATAATAAATTATCCATCTTGATTAACATAATTTAATGAATTTCAAATCGTTAAATCTTCCTTGACTTTAAGATAAAACTCATTCTTATAAATGATTACATTATTATAAAAAGGGTTTTAAAACAATTTCCACTTCAAGTTTACTTTTAAATTTCAACTTATCGAAGTTTAAAACAATTCAAAAATCCTTTTAAATTCTCATATTAAAGAAATACTCATTTTATAAAGAAGTTTAGAAGAATTTAAAACCAATTTCCTTTCATTCTAAAACTAGAATACATATTTAAAACTGTAACTCACGTACCCGAGCCTAACCCTCAGGCAACTCGACCTATCTCCCGAGTCACTCACAAGCCCTCACGAACCCAGCACTTCGAGTCACTCATGCTAAAAACTCGAGCAACGTCCCGAGTTTCCTTCTTCTTCCCCAAAGACGCAACCGACAGCTAAAACCCAACAACCCAAACGTGCACGCCGTGCACGTGCACACGGCGGCGCCGGGGCTCTAGCGATCGAGACCACCCCCTTCAAGTCGCAAATCACTCCAACGTTGACCACGAATCAACGAACAACCCAATTGCATTGTCGATCAAAATCGAGCATAGCTCGATAATTTTCGAACCTATCACCACTCACAAAAGTGCCTCGGCCTAACAACTCCGACCTCCAGCATCACCGCTCCCTTCGCCTACACGCTCATCTACGACTCAGACACCTCCCCACCAAACCCGGCCGCACTCGACGCTATGACGACGACGTTGCGATCAAAAATATGAGCATCAATAAAACTAGGTTTACCAGGGGAAATTCGACACCGTCGCTACCTCCGACCTCGCGACCACTTCCCATTATTTTTCCCATCACCGTGGTACGCTCCTCCACCTCCTCGACCAACCCCGACTACCCCAGTCCACTACGTCACCGAAAATTGACCAAAAACAACCTGTCGTTCATCTTCAAACTGCTACCACAATAGCCCACTAAAAATTCCCAAATACATGTTAAAAATGATTATTTATAGTCAGGATCCAAGATGTGAAATTGAATCAAGCTTTCGTTATGTTCGAATTTTTCATGCATTGAAGTTTCCTCTGGAATTTTTTTTATATCTTTCCTCTGTTTACATTTTACTTGGTAAAATTATTTTTAAAATTATCCCTACACATCAACAAACAATTTCCATTTGTAATCCAAAGTCTAATATGGACTTGGTTGAGAGATTCGAATTTTTAAATGTAAAACTATGCACTGACACACAAGAACAGGATACAAATACATATACAGATATAACCACGTAAACAAGTCCAGATAGATTTAAGTAGAACATAAATTCAAATCAATATCACCATATACATATATAGTTAAACCAGATTAACTAAAAAAATTATAAAGTTTACTCACCTTCCAGATAATGTTGAATCCAGGAGTTTACAAGTTGAAGTCTTCACTTGATCTCAGGCTTTGGGATTAAAATTTGAAGCAAGCTGAAACTTCTTTTGTTATCTTCTGTTTTGTTTTAAAGTTGAAGTTGTTTTTAAATTATAGATGATACTTACTCAGATTTACTTAGCTTTGTGGACGAATTGAGAGGAGAAGTCTGATATAAATAAAAGAAAAGATGTGTTCAGGGGTTACAGGTTGTACATGTGATAAAATATGGTTTTTCTAGTACAATGCTAAGCATGCTGAAGTGATGTTGTATTATATTTGAGGTGCATTAGAGGTATGGCTGCAGATATACATGTTTTGGGGGCTGCATTAACGTCTTGTACAAAATATATGTATATATTTGTATTGCTTTCTTCTTGTTTATTTTATTATGCAGGTTTATGATTGTGGAGGCTGAGATGTATATTTGTATATTAGAAGTGATATGGCTTTAGCTAGCATTACTTAGTTTACTTATGTTTCTTTTCTTTTGTTTTGTGTCTGATCTTACTTTGTTTTATATTTTCATACTATTTTATATATTTTGTTATCTTTGTTTTGTTACTTTGAAATACAATGAAGTTCTACTTTTATTATTATTGTTTGTTTTATTTGTATTATGATATTAAAACTACATCTTTACTTCATTTTGTATAAACTATATATTTATTTATTTTATAATATCGATGAATTTCCATATTAAATTTGTTGTTAAAATTTTAGCAATTAATTGTTTACTTTTATTTTTATCATTATAATTTGTCTTTAAACCATTTAGTTAAAACAATAACTCAAACTCAATGTATGTACATATATACATATATATTCATATTATTGTAAATCCATTTACTTGAAATTTAAATCCAAATCACATATGTACAATATTTAAATTCATATGATTTAATATAATATTTTTTGTTTGAATTTAGGGAATCTCGAATCAATTTACTAATAAATTTTATAGATTTAAATTCAAAAATTAATTTAATTATCAATTTAAATTTAGTAAAAAATCAGGATCGTTACAAGCACCGGGCTTACCTTGCCCCCATTGGGAAGACGGCACTGAGATGGTAGAATTTCCTTGCCTACCATCCTACGAGGCTTTCATATATTGTTGCAATTTCTTTTCTCTTATTAAATCTTAAACCATATCATGCAAGTGCTTGCGATCATTAGTATTATGATTGTGAGTCTCATGGAATCTGCAAAACTTGCCCGACTTCCTCTTCTTCTCAGTCGAATCCCTGGTAGCAGCCTATACAGTTCGGTATTCTTAGTAGCTGGATAGATATTCTCAATCAAGTTTCTCAATTCTATGTGATTATCATACTTGAGACCTTTGAAATGACTCATATTATCCGGCTTTCTCTTTTTTCCCTATCGCCGTTTTTGTTTTCCTCCTTTGTTATGATTACCAACTTTCATATCTACATTCCCAAAGCTTCCTCTAGATTTCTTTAAAGCAATATTACTCTAAATCGACTCATTTGAATTTCCAGCATCAGTCCTCGCTGGATGCATATGCGCATCCTCTTGACGCAAATACTCATTAGCTTTATAGAAAGCTTCCATTGTTGATGGTTGCTTTCTTTCTATCCAATCCCCAAAATTCGAGGCAAGATAAACTCCTCTAAAAAGCGCCATCGGCGCTATATCCTCCTTTGCATCCATTATTTCCATTACAGCCATGTAGGACCGATTTAAATATTCCCTTAGTAACCCTCCTCCAGCTGGATATAAATTGGATGATGACATCATGTGTTTTGGAAATGAGGTTCGCAAATGGAATTGCTCCATGAATTTCCATGACAATTCAACAAAAGATGATATAGGTCTTGGTGGAAGCCGAGTGAACCACATCATAGCCACCCCTTCTAACAAAATTAGGAAATAGCGACACTTCACAGCATTCGAAGCCCTGGCTGAATCCATGTGTCATTCATATCTCGGTAAGTGTTGCCTAGAATCTGTCATTCCACTCTACAACAACAATGTTGGTATATTGAATCTATGAGGGTATCTTGCGGGACGGAGGTCTATTGTAAATGGGTTCAGACTAGCATAAGTTCCCCAATCATCATTAATTGTGGATCTATTTTCACTAACCAGCCTCATAACCATATCCTCTAAATAGTTTGAATCAACAAGTTCGATTGAATAATGGTGATCGGTCTAACCCAAGTGTTCGCCCCGACAAACACTCTCGGAAAGGTGCTCGGTACCTAGGCTTCCTAAACTCCAAAGGACCCATTCATCCAATATTCCCCCTGTTTGATTCCCGCGAGAAGCATCATTAGCAATATTATGATTTTCCAGATTCAAACCTTCAATAACACGTCCAGGGATGACATCTACACTACTTTCCATAGGGCGGGCCCTTGGCCCATAATTTTGGGGGTCGCTACCGAGTCTTAAGTGAGGGTTGCTACCCCCAAATTTGATCCTAGGGCACGTCCTCCCATTGTGCAGATGTTCTAGCAGTGTGATGAGTTTTCTTCTACCTTCCTTCCCTCATCTTCGCTCGGATAAAGAAGAACTCTTTGATTCTGAGCTAGAATCCCTTCAACTTCGTTTGTGGCTGTTTTGAGTCAACTCACCCTTAGTAGCTCAAGCTTTGTTGAATCATGTTGTTCATCTCCTATTGGCTAGCTTGGAATCTGTCTTCCATCTTCTTCCTCATCCTATCCATCTCAGCTCTAATTACAATGTCAATTGGAGTTTGAAAATCTTGGGTTAAGTTAATTGGATAACTCCATCTCCTTGTTAAGGATTCTTATTCTTGGTTTTAGTAGTGGCACTGGAATTGGTAGAATGATCTCTTCTTGATGGAGCGATGGCAGAAAGCTTTGGTAGACCATTGCAAATCTGAGTTGTAGAATTAAAAGTTAGATAAATGGGATCTATCTCTTAGATATAGGAAATCCAATAGTAGATGAAGGATCCAAATGGCCTGAGAATATTGTTCTCAGTGAAATCACCAAAATGTTTTAAACAAAAATGAACAAACACCCAAAGATTATGTAGTAGAGATTAAATGAATAAAAGTAAATAAAAAAGAGAAAATAAACAAGACATAATTGTTTATAGTGGTTCGGCAAAGAAAGGCCTATGTCCACTTTGAAGTTTTATTGGTTTTTTCATATTTGGAGATAGAAGTTCTTAAGGATTAGTACAACTCCAATGCTTAGAATTTCAGAGTTACAAGAATCTGAGAAATAATGGAAATACAGCCAGAAGGTCCTTAAAAATAAGCCCTACCCCTTATTTATAGAGGTAGGGGGTTTAAAATAACATTAAAAATATCTCCAGATTATTGTGCATGAATTTAACAAGTTCTTCCAAAATAATATGTGCAACGTCAACAAAAGCTAGGAGTCAGTACCGATCCCTAAGTGGGAGTCGATACCAACCCCCAAGATGTCCATATTTGGTGTCTTCAATCCTTTGTCGAATCATCTTGTGGTTAGCTTCTTGATTCTATAGTCGTTTATACTTGTTTTATCTTGTTTCTAAGCTCGAATAGTGGAGTTGTAGGAGAACAAAGCTGTAGTTTCGAGTGTCCATGGAGTTCTTTGGAGAAATTCATTGAATCAGCAAACCAACTTTGGAAATAGGCTTTTGGCATCGAGATAACTATGTACACAAAAGATAGGGACCACTCAAGTTGTATTTGGGAATCAACACCAATCCTCAGTGGGAGTCTATACCGATCCCCAACGTAGGGGATCGCATTACCTTTTTGTCTTTGATAGTTTCGTCTTTGACTTTGTGGATCTATGTTATCTCTTCAAGCTTTCCGCCTTAATAACTCCAAGTTCTATCTATCCAAATTGTCCGAAATTCTATCTAGTCAAAAGGAAGGATAACAATATATAAATATTTATTATTAAATTTTATAAGTATATTATACATCCATACATGCATACATACATACATATATATTATACGCTTATTAAAAATAATTATGCTTTTTTCTTCTATACGACAAAATAGATAAATTTTAGTATATTTTTGAGATGATTTTACATATAAATATGTATTGTTATACATATATACATGTTTTTATAATATATATATATATATATAAATTATTCAAAATAAAAATATAGATCTATATATATGTATCTATATGTATATTTTTAAACTTTTTTAGTATGTACATGTGTATACACACACATAACCATACATTTTGACGATATATTTATATACAAGAGGGGCAAACATGTCCGTTGTATGGATTGCTATGTTACACATGCACTCACATCTTTATATGCTTATATGATACACACGCGCGCTTGCGCGCGCGCACACACACAATGTTTATGATATAATAGTAATTACATAATATAAAACCATTTTATAAATATAAACAAAATAATGATTTTATTTAAAGAAATTTAGAAATGTTTTAAATAAATTATACTTCATAGGCCCAATAAAGATCCAAAATGGTAACAAAAACTGAAATTCACCCATTTCCTCCATTGTAGGCTGACTCTGTTCCAACAATGGCATCAGAGCCCAATAGCTTATGTGGTCTAAATCGGTAATGTTAGGGACAACTAATTAAACTCATAACCTAAAGTAGGTGCCTAAAAAGGTAGTTTAAAGAATTAGGTTTGGGTAATCAAGTACTCTGCCCTACTTGAAAACCAGCATGGCCCAAACAAATATGTGACCCTAAATGTTGTCCCTAACAGAAAGTGCCCAATTTGTATTGAGCCTTGGGCTAATTTTTAAAAAATTTAGAAATTAAAAATATCAGATTTTAAATTTAAAAGTTAAATTTAACATAAGATATACACATATTATAAAAGTTATAATAATATTGAAAAAATTCAAGTATTTGAAAAATAATATAAATTAATTTCAAAATTTATGAAAATTTATTAACGTCGTTGATAAAATATATTAATTAAATAAGTTAATTAATTTGTAAATATATGTGTGTGTGTGTGTGTTTGTATTATATATTATGATATTTGTTATGTTGTTTTAAAATGTTAAAATAACATAAGTATACAAGTATATGTATATGTGTAAAATGAATTTCAAAATTAATATAATTAATTAAAATTATTTAACTAAATAAATTAATCAAAGGTTGATTAATTAAATGATATACACATATATATGATATATATGTTATACTATAATAATAAATTTTCTGTATAAATGTTATATTAGAATAATAGAATATTCATTAATTTAAATTAATTAAATAATATTACATTAATGTAAAATTATGCTTAATATTATTATACAAGTAAATTCAAATATAAAAGTTATAGATAATAAAACTTATACATTGTGAATATATAAATTAAAGGTGGAACGTTAAGAAACCTTAAATAGACTTAAGGAATAAATATATACGTAAATGTATGTATACCACGATTTTCGATGTGTCCGACACTTGAATCACGAGGATATTTCATAATAAATATGTTATTCCATAGGTCAATATACTTAGTAGAATATATTGAAGATTATGAAACTTTAATATAATGTTGTCATCTACTATATATATATATATATATATATATATATTACTTGCACACTCTTTAGTTGTTAAGCTAACTCAAGCTAGGAATGTTATGTCTAGTATTATTAATAGTTTGAATAAATGAGATAAGATAACGGTATGCATTTGTCAAGCAAAACCAAGGTACATATATTATACTTAGGCTGTCGCGATATGGTAGGCATGAGCGAATAATTTTATTTCGATTTATTGAGCAAACTCAAGGTTAAAGTGAAATTAGGACAAGATTCCAAAGGCTAAGGTTTGTATATGATACAACCGATGAGGATTTACCTATCATCCATGGAACTATGATTTTTTTAGCAAACTTAAGGACAGAATTCCAAGACGGATGAATCATAACACCTACTAGTAAAGTCTAAAGACTTCTATATTTCAACTCAGGGTTTAGCGAAAAATAAATGAACAGTTGGAGTTTATTAATAAAATGAAACATAAATTTTAACCTTACTAATATTATAAGAACATCTACTATGATATTGTCCTAATAATGTACCAATTAAAACTTGTAGAAAAATGTCAGATCACAAAATATTTTATGATAATGAAAAGCTTACTAGACCTAACTATAACGATTGGCTAAAAGCAATTAAGATAGAATTGACTTAGGAGTGCCTTTGGTCAGCTATTATATGCGAACCTGAAGAACAACCCACTGATGATGTGGAACCTAAACTTCGACATGCTTATGAGAAATGGGTTTTAGACCTAGAGGTCGCCCAAGTTTTTTGTGTTGTCTACGTTAGATAATCCATTGCAGAGGCAACACGGAAACATGTCTGTCCACAAGATATTTATAGTCTCAAGGCCATATTTGGTGAATAGTCATATTCCGCAAGGTATGAGCTTACGAAAAAGTTGTTTGATACCAAAATGACTAAAGGACAGAAAGTGGACGATTACTTACTGATGCTGAAGGGCTATAGTCATAGCCTTTCACAATTAGACGTATAGATAGTAATGAAATACAAGTTGATTTTATCCTTGGGTCTCTTACGCCTCAGTATGAACCATTCATACCGGATTACAATACAAACCAATTTAATGTGAATTTTGTGGAGCTCATAAATATGTTAAGGTCGGTCAAGTCTGCATCTAAGGATTAAGGGGCCATGCTTAATGTAAAGGGTGGTGCATCATTTTTGAAAGGTTCGAGGAAGCCAAAAAAAGAAGGTAAGAAGAATAAAAAAAGTAAGAAGACCGATGACAAGGGTGAATGTCACCACTATCACAAAAAAGGTTACTAGAAAAGGAACCGCCCTGATTACTCAAAGATTGCTAGGGAAAGAAAGAAGAACGGTTCTGCAGCTCCGTTAGGTACGTTTATGGTTCAGAATTGTTTTGTTATCAATAAAATATCTTGGGCCTTACATACTGGATCTAGAACTCATATATTAATTCGTTAAAGGGGGTTAGGAATTGGCACTATATGGCAAAAGGAGAGATAAGGCTCCAAGTTGTTGATGTATTTATCATTGATGCAATGATAGTAGGAGATTATCATTTATGCTTTCCTAGAGGAGTTGTTTTGATATTAAATAAGTTGAACTTTGTAAAAGACTTTATTTGTGGGATTATTTCTACTTGAAGACTGATAGAGACTGAATATATATTTCATTATGCAAATAAATTCACGAACATTAGTTTGAATGGAAATAAAGTCTAAGATTGTGTTCTTGAAAATGGCATTTATGCGATCAATACTAATTATGTGTGTTTTGTGATTGATTCTTCTAACAATATAAATAATAGTTATCTTTGGCATTATAGGCTACGTCATATTAGTGAGAAATGACTACGCAAACTGAAAACTTAAGGTTTTCTCCCATCACTTGATTCTGAGTCATTTGAAATGTGTGACTCATGTCTCAAAGGTGAAATGACCAAGCACCCTTCAGTAGGAGTGATGAAAGAGTTGATGAACTATTAGGATTAGTACATAATAATTTATGCGGCCCGATGCCTATACTCACCAAAGATAATAGCTCTTACTTTGTTACCTTACTAATGATTTCTCAAGACTATGATATGTTTATCTTTTGAAGAACAAATCTGATGTCTATGAGAAATTTATTGAATATAAAAATACAGTAGAAAACCAAACGGACCATAAGATTAATATTCTTCAATCTGATCGAGGAGGTGAGAACGTTGTACAGGAATACATATCTTTGTCTTCGATGTTGTGTCGGAGCAAAGGAACCAAACCCTATAAGATATGGTTCGTTCCACAATGAGTAAGGCCGATTTACCTCTGCCCTATTGGGGATATGTGGTATAAACCGCAACCCATATATTGAACTTGTAACCCGCTAAATCTATGCCTAAAACATCATATGAGATGTGATATAGTAAGAAACGAAAACTCAATATTTGAAGGTGTAGGATTGTCCATTATACGTTAAGAATGTTGGCCCGAATAAACTAGAGGCAAGATCGGTACTGTGTAAATTTATTGGATATCCTAAAAAATCAATGGAATATAATTTCTATAATATCGAGGGAAAAAAGGATATTGTTTCTCGACATGCCACCATTTTAGAAAAGGATTTTTGTTAAAGGGAATTAAAGGAGAATTTGTAGACTTGGATGAGATCTAATAGTTAACACTGAGGCGGAACCACTGGGAGAACCGAGTTCACTCGTGTATGAAAATACGCAACTTATTAGAAGGTCTAATAAGGAATCTCGTGCATCAGAGTGATATTATGGTTTTCTCGTGGATGGCAAATAGAGGACTGTGTTTTAGATGACAACACTCCTTTATCATTCCAACAAGCACTATAGAGTAAGGACTCTACACTTCGGCTTGAAATAATGAAATCTAAAATGGATTCCATATACGAAAACAAAGCATGTATTTTGCCGGACATATCTAAAGGGATAAAACTAATTATCTGTAAATGGATTTTTAAGAGAATGCTAAATGCGGATGGAAAATAGAGATTTATAAGGTAAGGTAGTTGCGAAAGGATTTCATCAAATTCAAGACATTTATTGCGATGAGACCTTTTCTCCTGCTGCCATGCTTAAGTCCATTCATATTATGGTAGCCATTGCTGCATTCTATGACTATAAAATATGGAAAATGAATATAAAGACGGAATTTCTAGGTGGTGATTTAAAAGACGCTGTCTATATGTCGTAGTCCGAAGGTTTTATGGTCAGTGGGAGTGAGGGTAAGACTTGCAAGTTGTTAAAGTCCATTTACAGACTTAAACAAGCTTTAAGAATTTGGAACAAGTATTTGGATAAGGTAATCAAACAATTTGGCTTTATTAGAAAATATGGGAAGTGTGCATATACAGAAAGGAACGGGGCAATGCTATCATATTCTTAGTATTATATGTCGATGATCTATTATTGATTAACAATGACATTTCTTTATTGCAATCAGTGAAGCTTGGATTTCCAAAAAGTTCTCCATGAAGAATTTGAAAGAAGCGGCCTATATACAAGGTATCGGATCTGTAGAGATTGATCTAGAGGCTATTGGGATTATCTCATCCCCAGTACATAGATACCATATTGAAAAGGTTTAGTATAGATAATTCCAAAAGTAGAAATGTTCTAAAACAGTCTGTAATCGTCCTTTCTAAGAAGGACCCTCCTCATACCAATAAGGAGAAAGAGCATATGAAGAGGATCCCTTATACTTTAACTATAGGATCCATAATGCTATGTGCCAGATTATATGTGGTATATGCATTAGGATGCGTAAGTCAATACCAGTCTAACTTTGAAGAAAAACATTATATGGCCGTAAAATGTATACTAAAATATTTATGAAATACTCGGTACTTATTCTTGATATACCGAACTGTGGACCTTTTTATGAAGTGGTATACAGATTCGAGCTTTCAAAGTTAAATAGATAATAGTAAATTGATGTCTGGTTAAACTTAATGGTGGAGTTGTCAGTTGGAAAATTTCCAAACAAGAAACAATAGCTGATTCGATGATGGAGGCCGAATATGCCGCCGTTAATGAAGCAGCTAAAGAGGCAGTGTGTATGGATAGGTTTTTGAGTAAGCTCAAAGTAATTTATGATATAAAGGATCCTATGTCATTATTATATGATAACAATGGCGGCGAGTCAGATTGCAAAAGAAACCAAACTATGTAAAAAGGCATGACATATTCTTTGAAAGTCCCACCTCGTTAAATAATTTATTGAGAAGAAAGAGGTCATGATACAAGGGGTAGATACCAATGACAACATAGCAGATCCATTCACTAAGGGTTTGGTTCAGTTATCTTTCGAGAAGCTTATTGAATGGTTGAAACCGAGATTCGATACAAATGGGAGATTGATAGAGATAGGGGTATGACCTAGGGGAAATCATGCAATTTATTGTAGATTAATTAACTATGTCATCAATTCTCATTCATAATAAAGGTATTTTTCTTTCTATTTTATAATTTTTATAATGTATTGTAAATAACTAAATATTTAATTAAAATATATTTAACAAAAAAATTGTAAATGGGGCATTGTGATAGTAATTACAAATAGTTGTGATCATGAGTATTGCATCACAATATAATAAACACATCATTTTAAATATTCCTAATTAAGATGCATAAGACTGGATAGCGATTTATCCATTGAGACCAGAGTACGTAACCCTCTCCAAACATTGGGTAACGTATTACTCAAGACGGTTGGGAGCACTAGTGGGTTACATATTGAAGGTTATTGGATAACTATGAAATGACTCAATATATAGTTTCTTTTTGCTGGTTAATATAACTAAGGTTAAACAAAAAATTTCGATGTGGCTAATTTACAGAGTTCTCTCGACTTAAGAATACATTTGATCTTTAATATAAAAGCTTCACTTTGATTATAATCAAATCATTGCACGACATCCATCGAGTGATTATAGTTGGATCGAGTGGAAGTATTGGAAATAAAACACTATTCAAGAGAGAATTCGTATCCTCGGTTATATAAGGTTAATATCATGGTCAACTCAATGTCAAAATCTCTAGTCAGAGTAGTTCAGTTAAAAATAATTGTTACTATTGAACCAAGGACTTTGTGTTAGACTATAGAGTTGACTATGATCGATATTGGAATTTCGACCATTACCAAATTCTAGAAGTCCAAAATGATATATTTTTGAAGAAGAGAATTGGTGTAAATAATATTCATAATCGAGTAATGCTTAACAAAGTAAAATTGGATTTTACCAAAACTAAGTAAAGGATAAATTTGGACGATAGGTCATGCCATATGCTAAGTGACATGTGAACATTAACATTCGAATAGTTCGACATTAATCGTTGACCAAAATTTACACTTGATGAATTACACTGCCAAAACGTCGAATACTCCTTTGATCAAATGTTTTAATTAATTTGTAACTAATATAGATTAATTAAATTAATTAAAATTTATGAAATATTAATTATTAAAATTTATTTAATGTACTTAAACAAGATTATTAAATATGTTTATAATAGTTATAAATATATTATTCAACATATGATATCGATACACGTTTAAATTGGATTTAAATACGGCAATTGTTGTGCAAGCTAACAATGGGTTTGAAGTATATATGGAGGCATATATATTTCAACCATAAAGTACCAAGTAGGGTGCGGCCATAAGATGGCAAAAAGGGCTAGGATTTTGATTGTATTAGAGGAAATGAATGGATAAGAGAAAAATGTGGATCGTGATCCTAACTTCTCTCTCTAATCTTTCCTCTATAAAAGCATCTCAACCCACACTCACTTAATACTTTTTGGAGCCTCCATCTACCTTATTTTTGGCCGAAAACAATCTTCATCCTTCCCTCCATTTCAAGTACAAATAAAATAAAAATAAACGCTATTCCATAGCCTGTGGTCATAAGTCCATGAGCTAGCATCTTGCTGAACTAGAATCTAGTTCAAGGAATCAATCTTCGTTTCTATATGTATTCTATAGGCTTTGGTTAAGGTGTGTTCTCTGATCAATAATTTTAAGATGATATTATTTACATATCATACATTGTTTAGATCAATAAGTGACGAATCTAACATATCGATATATCGTCACATTTATAATGTTTATATTTTTATGTGCATATATAATATTTTTTTTCATACATATGTTCTTTAGCACTCACGACATGATCATTAAAAGAAAATTAATTTTTTTAATTTAAAATCAATTTAATATATATATTTAATTCATATAAATTTCACAATTCAATTATTAAACATTATACCATACAAAATTTGTTTTAAAAATTTTGTATAAATAATTTTATCCTTGAAAACCTTTCGGCTTTAATAATAATAATATTTTAAATTTAAATATATATACGCATATATTATTTAAATTGGTTAAATTTTATAAATTCATAATATCAAAATATATATTATATAAAATACGTTTAAATTTTATGAAATTAAATTTATACCTAAAATACTTTTGCTGCAATTTTTTTTATTTTTTATAATTCAAATTATTATTTACTGGCAAAAATTAAAAAGGAATTTCAAATTGAATTTTAAATTACAAAATATATTTGAAATATTCATAATCTAAAATATCATTCAAATTTCTTTTTAAAAGTCAAAATACAAAATTTATTTTTTCAAAATTAATTAATTGTTCTTTTAATTTTCGATCTACAATTCAATTTAATACATATTAAAAAAAATTAAAATTAATTTTTCCATAAGCATTATATTTATATATTTTATGTATATATATATATATATTAAATTATGTATTAATATATAAATATTTATTGTTAAATTTTATAAGTATATTACATATATATATATATTATACGTTTTTAAAATTAATCATGCTTAATTAATACAATAAAATAAATAAATAAATTTTAATATATTTATTTTAAATGATTTTACATATACATACATACATGTTTTTATAAATTGTTCAATATATGTATATATGTGTGTGTGTCTGCAATCTTTTGTGTATGTTTGTACGTGCATGTGTATATTAAAGCACATAAGCATATATTTAAATACAAGAGGTGCTAACATGTTTGTTGCGGTGTAAATTCCAAGACTTATACATGGGTATGTCAAACCTTGCATAGATTGCTATGTTTCACATGCGCGCGTGCACACACACACACACATATCTGCCTATAATGCACGTATATATACACATAGTATTAATTACATAATATAAAACTATATTATAAATATTAAAAAAATAATGATTTTATTTAAAAGAAATCTACAAATTTTCTAAATAAATTAGACTGCATATGCCCAATAAAGATCCTAAATTGTAATTTTTTTTTTGAAATTCAGTCATTTCTTCCGCTGCGGACTGATCCAGTTCCAACAATATTAATAATGAATTGGTACATAGTCCCCATATCAATTGGTGCGGTCCAGCATCCACATTATCTTTAGTAGTTGCATTAGCGCTGGTAGTTTGGTTAGCATTCCTAGTATTAGGCCGAACATTTCCATTGATTGTAGTGCTTCCGCCTTCCAAATGTAACCTTCCCTTTTGGTATCCATTTATACTAATCTGCATATGTGTCTTCGTGATTTACAGAAGAATGGTCTAAAAAAGAGAGGGTGTAGATAGATATGTGTACTTATATATATATATATATATGTATATATATATATGTGTGTATATATATATATGTATATATATATGTATGTATGTATATGTATATGTGTGTGTGTATAACAAATAACAAGTACACTATTATAATGTTATCCCATTCCTAAGTCTATTCCTTTTGTTTCATTTAAGTTATGTACTTTCAAATTCTTATTAAGTTTTATGTAAACCTATACTTTAGTACAAAATTATAACATCCTCGTATGGAGGCTCAAAATTTAATACTATTGATGCTTAAGTCATTCTTAGCGGTATTTTCCAAAAATAAAATTATTGAAATTGTACCTACATGCAGCATGGTAAATGGATAAATTTCAAAAAATATATATATTCCATTTTGGATATTACTAAGCCTATGAAGTCTAAATTTATTTGGATCTTATCTGAATTTTCTTTTAAATAAAAACAAAATTTCATTTAATTTATAAATAATGTTTTATTTATCGTTATTTTTATTGTATTATAAATATGTGTGTCATATACACATATGTGTGCACATGCACATGCAATATAATACCCATTAATGGGGACTAGGGCAGAGGAGCAGTCGCCTCCATTTTCTTCTTGTTCGTATCTTATCTCTTCAATCCCTCTTCGCTTCATCATTTGTTGCTCGTCTACTTCTAGCTTACCTCACTACTATCTATTTTTTGTTGGCTCCACTCTCAAATCCCTTCCCACACTTCCAGATCTGATTCTTTCCCTTATCTTTCGCCTCTGCTTCTCTACCCTAATGAATCGACCATGGCAGGAACCTTCTGTTTTCCTGCGCCCTCTCGTGAGTCAACGTGGTCTGCTGCCTTAGTGACTGTTTTCAGCGTTTGGCGAATTTGCAGCCTTGGTTGTTGTCACGTGTCTCGGGTGAGATATCTCGGTTTTGGTCGTGTGTATATTGTGTCTGGTTTTGAATCTGGGTTGTATGATGAGATATTTTTTGGATCTGTTCTTGGGGTCGTGAGTGGTTTTTCGCTTCTCCTCGTGGGTGCTTCTCCATAGCTCTGCTCCTCCTCCACTGCCTCGCTCGGTGGCGATAGCCTTTCTACGACCGATTTGTTGTGTTCAGTGGTTGTAGTGGTTCCGCTGTACATGAAATCTGCTAGTATGTTATGCTAGTATGTCATTTATTTGGCAACTGTCTACTCATGTAGATGCTGTTTGTGTAATTCTGGTTGTGATTTTCTCCTTGGCAAACTTGGTGTTGCCCTGGTTTGCTTCGTGGCTGCTGTTTGGCTATTACCTCTTATGATCGTGTCCGTGTCAAATTGATCTATGTCAATTGCTAGCTGTTTGCTGGCTTGTAATGTGTTTGTCACTTTCTTATGTAATTTTGTGCTTAGGATATGTTTAGGTCATTGTACTTTTGTTCGCATATTGGTAATCTGTAGAGATGTTGCTCCCTGCATGGTGCATTTGCTATTAGCTGTCTAGACATGCTGTCTAGCACCTATTCTCTAAGCTAGTTAGTGTTAGTGGATGGACCACTTTAAAAACCATGTATTGTAGCATAGGTATCCTGCCTATCTCCTGTTCCTTGTATTTTTTTATTACGCTTGTTGTAATAAAAAGTGGACGGTCCACTTTAAAAACCGGCTGGCCTTGCCAAAAAAAATAATATAATATGATATACATAGTTTAAGATGTTGTGTACGTATATTGGGATTTACAATGCAACGTACATGCTAGCCTCTCTGTATCCGTGAGTGCGGTCGATTTATATATGTATATGTAAAATATGAATGCATACATACAATATCATATGTTATAAATATTAGCTGTAAAGTGTGAAATATTATATAATTATACATATACATTCTTAAATTAAATAAAGATCGTTTAATGTAATAAAATTAATTCTAAACATTTACATGTATTTTAATACAATTATAAATTTATTGTAATAAGTAAATATTAATATATATATGTGTGTGTGTGTATGTATGTATATACTTAATTGTATTTCAAAATTTATACATTTATACGTGCATATACATATATGTATGTATGTATGTATGTGTTTTCTTTAATATATGTATATATATAATTATAATTAATGTTTGAATGTTACAAAATATATAGATGACACAAATAAATACACATATATTTATATTAAAAAAATCCCTTTTTTAATTGCTCCTGAAAATACAAGGATATATACAATTTTTTTATTGTTAATTTTTCTTACGGGAAATTAGAAATAAAATTAAATTTTAATTTTAAAACCCAAAAATGACTTTCTTTAAATTTTACACTTTATGTTACAATAGTTAACTTATTTATTACATAATTTTAAATGTATTTATTTCAAATACATATCCGTATATATAAATTTAATTTGATTAAGTAGTGTATTTATACATTTAAATATTCGGATTACATATAAACCTTTTTTGAATACAACAAATATTTACATGTAAATATTTATGAAATAAGACTTACATTATGTTTTGTTTACAGTGTATAAATTATCTATTTTATAAAATAATTTAATAAATTATAAATATACATATATAATTTATATATTTATATATCGGATTCAAAATTAATTTTTTTATACATTTGGTCATGGCCTATGTGATAATTTTTTTGTTATATATATATTTATATGTATGTATATGGCCATCGTATGGTAACAACACTGATAAATGCAAATTCATGATAGTGGATTCCTAACTAAAGCATATTTGACATTATAATTAATATAATCGATATACACACACACACACACGCGCATATATGTATATACATATTTGTATAATACAACTTACCTCTGCCTATTGCCTAGAAGATACACGTTGAGAAGGAGAATCCAAACTCCTGCAATTTAACCTATTATCCAGAAGTCACAAGCTCCCAGCTTTCACTAGCTACCGAATAGACTTTAATTTGATGTTTAAAATGCTTGAACGACTGGAGTAAGGGAATTGAAATTTCGATCAGATATATAATGGAGGAGGTTTCAAAATGCTCAAACAAAAACCAAGGATTAAGAAGATTAAGTAAAGGGGATCGAAGGGAGTGAAAAGTGGATCTCAACCCTTTATTTCTTTTATTATATCTCCTTTTCTTTTAATTCAAATTCCTCTTCATCATGTCGAAAAAATGGTTGGCTCATCATATTCCATTAATAGCCAAAAATAGCAAGCCTCGTATAGACCTCAAATCCACTTCAAACCCAAACAATATTTATCGCAATTATATCCAATTTAAACGCATAACGATATTGTCGATTAGTATTTATATAACTATTATATGCAAACTAGTTAATATTTTTCAATACACATCAAGTAAGATTCTATGATTAATATTTCATAAATATTAATTAGTTTACAACAATTATAATTTAGTTAAATCGATTGGCAACAGGAGCATTCAATATTTTGGTTGTGTGACTTTTAGGTGTAAATTTGATTAGTAATTAATATCGACCAATTTGAATATTAATGTTCACACATCACTTAGTAGGTGGTGTGACATTATGGGAAAAATTATCACTTACCTAGCATCGGTAAAATCCAATTTTACTTTATTAAGCATTACCTAATAGTGACAGTTAACTACACCAATTCTCTTTGTCAAGGCTATATCACTTTGGACTTTTGAATTTGATAATGGTCAAAATTATAATATCATCTATATTCAACTCTATAGTCCAAACACAAAATCCTTGCTTCAATAATAAAAATTATTACTATCCGAACTGCTCTAGCCAGGGACTTCGATTTTAAGCTATCTTCAGTTGACTGTGATACCACCCTCATATAACTGAGGAGACAAATCCTCTCTTGAATAGCGTTTCACTTCCAATGCTTCCACTTGACCAACTATAGTCGTTCGATAGACACCATGCCACATTTTAACTATAATCAAAGCGAAGCTTCCATATTGAAGATCAACAGTATTCTCAAGTTAAGAGAACTATGTAATTTTGCCACATCATTCTAGTTTGACCTTAGTTATAATAACCATAAAAAAGCCATCAAGTGAGTTATTTCATAATTATCCAATAACTACTGGTATGTAACCCCATGGTTCCTCCAGTAGTTATAAGTAATACAGCGTCCAACATCTGGAGCGTTACATACTCTAGTCTTAACGGATGCATTGCCATCCAATCTCGATACATCTTGAGGAACATTTAAAACGATATGTTTAATTTCATTGTGATAAGTTACTCATGGTTACAATACTTTGTAACTACTATCAGTAAATATATCATTTATGGATTTTCTATTAAATATACTTTTAATTAAATTAATTAATTAATATAACATATTATATCAAGTATATAATAGAAATAAAACACCTTTTATTTTGAATGTGATTGGTTATCGAGTTGGATATGCGAAACAGATCACATAACTTCTCCTAAGGCATACCCCTAACCCTATCAAAAATGAGAGTAGTTAATGTCGAAAGCCCAAGAATTTACAAATTTTAAGTCAAAACGTTTACATTCATTAATTTACAAATTCATTAAATTTATTATATAACCCCACAGTTCCATCATTTGATAAAATATAATAAATACAAATATATTTATAAGAGGGAGTTGTAAGATGCCTTCCTGGATGATCAAGCCATGATTACTTGAGGTTACGGTATCCATCATAGCATATCTACAATAATAAATAAAATTCCGTTAACGCTACACAATGGAAATAACACTCCTAAGTAGTAGCTGACCTCCTGCACGTCTCCAGATGTTTATTCAACTAACCTAAAATACCCTTCTCTCGGCCTACCTAATTTAAATTAGGCACCCAAGAGTTTAGGGGAAAATAAAAAAATTCGGATCAGATAAAAAGTTTGGTGTGAATAATATTAATCTATCTCAAACCAAAATATAAATTCTTAGTGAGACCACACTGTTGAATGGAACAGGTTTATCCCTTACCGATATCCTTACAATCAATATGTCAGTTGTAACTTATACCTACAACCAAAATAATTTAAACATAATTATGACATCAAAATCATTACCACGAATGAGTTAAGATGAATAGTCCATCATTTACAAGGTCAAAATGGTTACACATTTCCATAACTTCCTAATCCTACAAAATAGTCCATAACATATTTTTTCTTGGGTCACTATGAATCTATTTAGTTTTCACAAGCCAACTAAAATCCTATCGAGCCGACTCGGGCCAAAATATGTAACTAGATAACCAAAATCTCTTGTCCAATAAGAGAAAATAACCTCGTCCTTTGTTCATAGAAGAAAAACAATGGTGAGTGTCTCATGCTCCGAAGTTCCATTCTATGCGTAACTCCAAAATTTTAGCCTCAATATTAATAAAAATCTACATATTGGAATTGCGGACCTGACCAACTGAGGGTTTAACGGTTGGAGCCACCCAAAATATGGTTTTAAAATATCAACGGTCATGTCTTTTGATTAGTTCGAAGAATCCAAACAAAATTTGATTTTTCCGATCTCCGGATGCAATTTACTCATTTTGGAGTTTAAGTTTGATTATATCCACTATTGGAACAACACCAATCACTTATCAGTTTTCAAACCCCAAGGTCATAAATGTTGGGTGTTAACACGATACATATAAGTGAGCATGTCAATAATTTAGCATATATAATAATAACTGACCAAGATACAAAATTGAACATATAATACATCATCATCCATCATAAATATGTACATTTGATAGCCATTTTATATACAAAATTACTTCTAACAAAGTACCCTTCATAAAAATCTTTAAAAAAAAGGCTAAAACAACTTTTCTTTCCAAAACTTGTCAAAATAGCTAACGAAAATCTCTCATTTCATTTAAGGAAAACATAGCCCAATCAGAGTCAATAATATAAGCTATCACATGTTAAGAAAATCATGGACATATGTGTTTACACTACATGAAGTTATCACATATCGAGAACTACAGCTACCACATATCAACGAAAATAAAGCTACCACAAGTTGATAAAATATATAGCTATCATAAGTTGAAAACATATTAGCTATCGCAATTTAAAATCTTATAGCTTTCGCAAGTTGAATAAATAATAGCTATCGTAAGTTGATAAAAATGATAGCTATCACAACTTGATAAAAACGACGGCTATCGCAAGTTGACAAAAGTGATGGCTATCGCAAGTTGATAAAATAATAGCTGTTCCGAATTGATAAAATAATAACTATCGCGAGTTGATAAAATATTAGTTATCGCAAGTTGATTGAAACAAAGCCATCGCAAATCGATAAAACATAACTATTACATGTTGATAAATATAGGCTATCGCAAGTCGATTAATGACATTTATGTAATTATTTGCAAAACTGATTTATTTCGTTTAAAAGTAATAACTTTTATCAAACTAATTTTTATGTAAAAAATTTATTGCTTAATCAATACTTTTCCAAAAAATTATAGCAAAACAAAGAGAAAAGTTCTTCTACTTACCCAATATATAATTTTTTTTTTATTAATTATGCCTCAAGCTTAAAAAAATTTCTTTAACTCGAAATTACCTAGGAAAAATCTCTAAAATAAGAATTTTTTTCTTAAACACTATATAAAATTTTTAGTGAAAAATAATTATTTTTTATGTTTTAATTAAAATGTCAAAGCCATCCATTTTGATATCTAGAAAATTCATATTAATTCAAAATAATTCAAGAAATTATTAAATTTAAAAATCATCTCCACAATATCATTCCAAACATCATATCAAAAATTCAAAGCATTAGAAGATGAAGAACATAGTTTTTACTCCAAAACCCCTTTAGGGAATTTCATTAAAATATTCAATGGTAAACATAATACATCCAAATGATTATTTAATCCATATGCATGATAAACATTGCAAATTATTTTGGGTTTCATCACAAATATGAATTTAAAAAAATCATATAGTAGAGATGGTAATATATTATCTACCTTGATTTGATCTATTGTGAATATAATTTCCTCTTGTTTTCTTCCTTTAGCCTTCCTTCTTCTTCTTTGTAGAGAGTTCTAATGGAGTTTTGTGGTTTATTTTTTATTTTTCTTTGTTATGAGAGGTTTGCCCGGATTAATATAAAGGGTGGATGTGTGTTAGGAGAAATAAATTATATATATTATTTTTATTCCCTTATGACTTTTATTTCTTTCCTCTAAACCATTCATCCATTTAAAGTTTGAAATTCAAATTATAAATTTATATGGCAATTATCCAAACTGTCTATACATTTATATTCTCCAATATTATTTATTTATTTCTTAATTAAATACTCCGAATAATTTGTAACCAAAATTAGAGGGCAACCCAGTTTAGCTAAATTGAGGCTATTAGTCTTAAGTCTATTGATGGATATCCGAATAACCTAAAATTCATCCGCATTCGATCCGAAAAGCAGATAAATATCTTATATCTTAAGAAATGAATTCAGATGCATATATAATGACATTCACATCCGAAAATTATACGTTTGAATTTTTCCAAAATTATTGTTTATAATATGTATATTTTAGTACGATGAATGATAAGTATTTATTATTTTATTAAATTATTTATTTATTTCATATGCATTTAATGTATATTAACTGCCCAAAACTATTTCTTATCATCACGTTTTTTTTATTTATTATAATTTTATAATGAATGGAATTGAATAAAGTTATGTTAAATCAAAATTTTATATTTATTCTTTTAGGTTTATTTCTCTCCAACAAATCTAATAAATATCTAATATCCGTATATATCCGCAGATGCAGATATCCAATATCGAAAAATGAAGTCAAATACGAATGTAGATATATCACTATCTACAGCCGAAAGTACCCATTGGCAAGCTTAGTTATGGGCCGCTATTATTTAGTAAGCTTAATATTCAACTTGAAAATTATTATTATTGTAGATGGCCTAAGTGGATATAACCATTGGACAATCGAAGTCGGTCCTTGAACTTTAGACGGTACAATACAGTGATTTGGTAAGATAAATGTCTTTTGAGACAAATATCAATAAAATTTGTGTAATGCTAAGGCCACCAAGTTTTGTGCTTGAGGCATCGCGAATAGTGGTTAACCGCAGAATGAAGTTTTTTTTATTGATACTGTGGTTGCTGACCAGACAGTATTTGGTCAAGGACAACTGCCGATTGCAGTGCTCGAAGCAACTAGCGTAGTGCCTTTAGCGCCACATGAAAATTAAGACATAAGACATATCATAAAAATTAAGCTACAAGATTTAGGATCTAAGTGATTGGCGAATCCGACAAATGAGCACCTCAACATGGAATACCTACATGATCAACTATACAGCAGCAAACAACGTAGAAAAAAGTTGGATGTAAGATTTGTCCGGGACAACTTTTATAGAATATTTTAAATTTACATAAAAAATAGTTTTAGATTAGGTACAACAAAATGCATAACAACTTTTGTAAAAGGTGAAGACCACCTGCCATATTTGAAAGATGGAACAGCGAAATTAAACCAAAAGGCTGAATTAAATTATCTCCATTTATCTGAAATGGATTTAGCTTTTAGCTTTTTTTTTCCCACCCATCTAGCCAGTTATTTCTTCGGACTTAGGGAGCTCCATCAAGAAATAATCAATTAGATTAGTGCAAAGCTTTGATATGATTTCCATCCTGTTTCTTGCTGTGCATCGCAATAAATATTCGAGTTTAAATGTAAGTTTAAGCATGTTGTCTCCCTCCATGTATATGAGCAGGTTTATATATACGCACACATAAACATACATACATACATACATACATATATGAATGTATGTATGTATATATGTATATGTATGTGTGTGTATATAAGGTTAAACAAGATGTTTTCCATTCAAAATTGCAATTTTTGCACCAGTATAATAGATTGCTTGATCTATTATAGTTTCTATATATTTAATAACAAGTTAGATATGCAAGTACCACTAACATTTTTGTACTATAATTACAGATAGTGTGAGAATTGGCCATGGGTGGATCACAAACATGTGACCCACTTAATACTCTATTACAGAGAAAATAACAAGTAGAACACAATGTAGCTGAGATTTTAAACATCGTCAGATAATAATTTAGCTTTAAAAAGTTATGATTGTTATAAATAAAATACAATGAATTTTAGTATCATATAAATAAATGTGAAATTGAAGTTACAGTTTAAAATTCAAATTTAAAAAAGTTTCAATACAAACTTACACACCAGCGCAGTAAACTTGAATTACGATCATAAACCTGCGATGAAAGTAAATAATGCCTTGCCCACTCAAAGCCAAGGCATCAGATTTGCAGGCAATGAATAGTTAGAGTAACAAAGAATTAGATCAAAATGTTGCTGATATGACCGAGAATATAAACATTATGCACCTACTTACAAAAGTTATGTACACTCATTAATACATTATGTATGCAATTACAAATGATAACTTATATTCTGGAGCTTAAAGGAAGAAACTTTCTGTGACTATACATGTAACATGCCCATATTTTAATCTGCAGGCTGCAATCTTCCTCCTTTATTAATAGAAGTTGTAACTATCAAAGCAAACAGAGAAGCCATTGCAACCTTCTTCCTTCTTACCAACAGGGCATCTTCTTCACTATCAGTGAATGATACATTCCTCAACCTGCCAAAAATATGAAGGGATAAAAAAGAAACAGTAAGATTATATTAATAGGAAATGATGCAACGAAGGCTTTGATCGCAAAAGCTTCTATATCAATATAAATTAAAAACCAATTAAAGCCACCATTAAAACCAATGCTTTTCTCACACTTCTTGGCCCAACGTTTGAGAACACAAAGGTTTCTTCTCCATCAACACATAAAATGCATTTTTCATAGCCGGAATTCCTTTCGAAAAACAAAAAAAATAGAACAGTTTTATATCACATATTACGACATAGAAAATGAATCATACAGGACCTGAAATTATGCATAAAGGACTGGAAAAGAATAACAGGGAGAGACATATACAGTTAGAACAAGGTAAGAATAGAAATAGACTGGTGGAGAAGGAGAAGGATGATTCATACTCTTCCTTCTCCTTCCCATCCAACCTCTTTCTTCACCTTTCTTTGTCCATTATTTTTATTTATTGCAGACTTTTTTATGCTGAATGTTATGAACCGTCTCTGTTTATAGATCTCGGTATTTATAAGAGTGAAGTTTCGTTGAGGATCGGACGCGTGCAAGATGTAAATATCTCGGTTTGAATTTTAAAAATCTGTTTAAGTCGGCTTTAACCATTTTTGAAACCGAAGTTACCAGCAAATCTAATGAGCGTCGAAATCGCAGGAGTGAAAGAAACATATTTGATTAAGTCAGCTCTTTTCTCCTTCCTTTGAGCGGGATTTTGTTCTTTTCGGTGGTGAGCGTTGTCAGAAAAGGTCAAACAGAGACAGGCCCGATCGCTCTTGAAATTTCGGAGCCCAAAATGTGAAAATATTTTATATATAATATATTATCTATAAATAAGCAATATTTCATTTAGCCCAGTGATTAAGCATGTTTTCTAAAAATAAGCAACGGGGTTCAAGTTTGCATTTGCCTTGTGCTATTTTTGGGTCTCTTAAATTTGATTCCGTTGGCCATCAAATAAAATTTGCCTTCGGCGTCCGACCATCCAACGCCGAGCCTGATTCGAACTCAAACCGGAAAAGATCAGAACCAAAACGAACCAAGTTAATTACGGTTAATTCGGTCGGTATCCGATTTAATCGAATCAAAATGGCAAGTAAGATAAATTATCATAGATTACTATTCAAATGATCGATTTACTTAAAGGAAAATATAAATTTATGTTTAGAGTAACTATTTCAAGTAGTTTTTTAAGTTTATAAGGAAAAACAATATATTTTCAATAGAAAAAAGTTTGGTTTTTATTACTAAAGAAACTATTAAGACTATTACAATGAATTGAATTTGAAATATAATAAAAATTTGGCTAATCCGGCTAAAACGATAATAAAAATAAAAATATTTTACAAACTGATATAATTTCATAACTGAACCAACCGAAATGAACTGGTTTGGTCGGTTAATTCAATTCGAGCCAAATATTGCTCACCCCTAGTTGTATTGATAAAAGACACTAATTATATTTTGAATTTGAATTTTTATATAATGTCTAATTTTGTCAATAAAATAATTTGGTTCTGGAAAAATTGTATATTTTTCATTTTTCTTTGGTATGCTTGTCCATTTATGTCTATGAATTCCAATTGAACTTTTCAAATCTTTTTGGACTTTATAATGTTTTTTCAAGTTTTTTTTATAAGTTTAAATATATTTGAAAATATGTATTTGTGAACAAATATGATTCTTTTTCAAATTAAACAACTTAACAAAATAGTAGGTTATCTTTAAGAAGAAATTGTTTCATGATATTTAATTAAAGAATATGTGTTTCTCGTAAAAATTGACCTCTTTTGAGAGAAAACATTATATATTCTTTTTTTTTTAGAAAACATTTGATTTCCTTAAAGGAAAAAACAATATAAAAGACACACTGTTTAGCGACGGCAAAAAGCCGTTGGCGGCCGTCGCTAGCCTTCGCGAGCCGTTACTAAATTCCGTTGCAAAATACCTCGTTGCAACTAAAAAAAGCGACGGCCTTTGTTCTTTTTGCAACGGCTTGTAACGGCTAAGTGTCCACGTGGAAGCAACCGTTGGGTTGTTGGTTTCCCGGGTTGTTGATGCAAACCGTTGCAAATCGTTGCAAAATGACCGTTGCTAGCCGTCGCTTATTTTGACCAAATGGTCGTCGCTAGCCGTCACTAGCCGTTGTAAACCTGAAATATTTTTCTAGCCAATTTGCAGCACCTTCAACCCTCAATCTCAATCAATCCAAATAATACAATTCCATCATTCCACGCATATAATACCATTCCATCGTACCATATAATCAATATCAACACAACCAAATCATCAAATATTGCATATTCTAACATATATTTACAAAATCATATAAGAAAATCAACATAACCAAATATAAAAATCCAACAAACCAAACCACATTGTCCAAGTATCAATCACAATAACCAAAATACCTAACCCACTAAAACACTATGTATCAATCACAACATGCATAGTACCAAATGTCAAACCCATCATAATATGTACACACATATATATAAAGCGTACCCATCAAAACAAACCAGCTAAGCATCATCATCATCTGCACCTCCTTCCCCGGGCATTGACCCATGCTCCTGATAGAACGTAGCAATATGCTCATCTATCTGCGTCACCAACTGACTCTTCCGCCAATCATTGAGCTCATCCAATTGAGTTTGCATCCGAGCAATCTCTTCCTTATCTATGGATCTCTTATATGACCTTTGGAAATTAAGAGCCTGTGAAATAATTCAAGTGAATAAGAAGTTCATGGCATAAAATAACAATAAGAAAACTCAAGTTATTGGTAATAAACTTAAGTGAATAAGAAGTTCATGGCATACAAGTTTCTACTGTGTAAACGTTGAGTACATACCATATTGCCGAAACTGTAACGCCTGTTTCGACTTGCCGGTCAATGATTGAATCCCATATCCGATTAGATTCATCAATCGTAAGAGACTCCCGTCCACTCGCTTATATCGCTCGTGCATACTCTGAGTTATATCTCTCCTACAATTACGAATAGATATTTGACACAATTACTATACAATTTACTTATTTACTGTGAAATAAACGAATATGAAATATTTTCATTATTAAAATAAACATATTTACCATTACAGAAGCAGCCTTGTCGTCCGACCAATCATATGAAACATTCACATCCTCATCTGTATGCTCCACTGCATGTGTGACTCTAAAAACCTCAGCCGCTGTGGGCTCCGTAACATACTTTGACCACTGAATATATACACGAATATGTTATATTGATAATTTGCATGAGTATATACAAGAATAGAATATATGGTAAAGAGACACTAGTAAATATATACATGCATAATATAAATATTGGTTAATTTATTTACCAATTCCCTCCTATGTTGTTGGAAGGATTTCGAGCCACCACGATGTAAAGCGAGATTTTTGTTCCTATTAGCCTTGTTTCTTTCTGACAATTCCTATTAATTTATACACACTATTAAGTAAAATAATTCTAAACATTTAAATGTAAAAGTATTATGACAATATAACTTACTTTGAATGCTTCAAATTCCCAATATTGTTGGAATCCAACCCAAATATCATCCCCCATCTAACTTGGCTTTTTCCCTAAACTCTTAGCCCTTGACAGAGTCTCTCTGTAATTTTTCCGCATTTTTTATTTCAATGATATACAAAAACATCCATATCCTGCGGATCCACACGTATAGCTTCCTGTATATTGAATTATCATACGTTTTATGTAAAAGAAATTGTATAATTAAAAAAATCAGCAGAACAGAATACGTAAAAATGATATCATAAGGCATGATGACATATTGTTTTTGGTTTCATATAAGACATAATTATATATTACAAAATTGTATTTACCATAAGATCTGCCCATATAGCGTTTTTTATATGTGTTGGGATGTTATCCCACTGAGGCCAACACCCGGACATCCTACTCTTGTATGCCTCCTTCGACACTTGTAAAATGAAATCGGACGGCTCCACCTCGAACCCTCTACAGAAATGTTGATGTGTATATTCAATATATTTCATATAATATAATTCAAATAAGTTTGATACATACCCAGCACTTTTCGGAACTATCTCCACAACTCGACGAAGATCTGGCTCAGAGGTACTCGGACTTGCTTCTAGTGAAGGTGACCGAGATGTACTACGTCGATCACGTCGTCTATCAGACATAACTGACAAACATATATATATATATATATATATAATATCATACACTACTTAGAAAAGAGCACTAATAACATAAGCATCACATAATCATCAATCAATATCACATAATCATTAATCATCACATAATTATTAATCGAGTGATAATCATCATATAAGCATACTCTACACATAATCATCGAAAAAAGCGTACATGAAAAGAATAATGCATAACTCAGAATGATACAGATCATATATAGTCATCATTATTATTACATAGCTCAGAATATTACAGAACATAGTCATTATTGTTAATACATAGCTCACACTTATCAACAAGCAATGCCATCTATGATCATCCTTCGTCATATTCTGATTCAGACTCGGTCTCATACTCTATATCATTTTCTTCGGTACTTACAAATGCATCTATTAAAACATTCAACTCATTAGTCAACGACCCTACATCAATGTCATCGGTTATCACTATTTCGGTATCTGGCTCGATATCCGCTTGATACGCTGCTTCATCTGAAATATTATTTCCATCAAACGTATATCTTGCCTTTGTTTTAAAAACAGCCCACCAGTCTGCTTTATCTTTTTTTAAGGATGGTTATGGAGCAAAATAAACTTGTAAAGCTTGCTTAGCTAATACAAAATGATCATACTTATAGTAATGCGACGTATGCTTTATTTCAATTAGCTTATCATCTTTGTGCACGTTAATTCAGAGTTAGGAACATTGCTAAACCAGTTGCATTTGAATAAAAAACTTTCTCTACAGGTTGTATATAATATGTCAACTCTAAAACTTGTGTTAAGACGCCGTAAAAATCTTTTATATGCTCCTTTGGATCATCACTTCCTTTGACAAATACACCACTGTTATATGTTAATTTTTCAGTCCTGTAATCTCTGGTGTTGAATTTAAATCCATTAACGAAGAATATTGGATAAGTCTTGGCATTTCGTTTTGGTCCGATAGCAAGATGTCGTAATCCTTCGTCAACAACACAGTTTTATGTATCATGAACGTAGTTTGAAAACCATCCATCAAATTGTTTAATGAGATCACCAGATGGATGTTGTGATTTGTATATGCTGCAAATATGTATTATATTCCTTTATAATTAATATATACATGTATAATTGAATTATATATGAATTCATAATTACCTGACAAATGTGCAACTGCAGCAAAATTTAGAAGAACATATGTGTGTGCTACATGGTAATCTCTATCATCTAACCATATTTCCACACATTTTCCAGCAGGTCTTCCATTTTGTCTAAAAATAGATAACATTGTTTGAGAAGAATCCTGCTCAATAGTTTCTTCATTACGGGGAACACTTACGAACAATAAGTTCACATCGTTACTAAAGTAATGTGAGAAAAAAATGAAGCTTCTTCTTCAAGAAACAATTTACAAATCGAACCTTCTACTCGTGCTTTTTGTCTAATTTTCTTCTTCAAATGATTCAGGTACCTAAAACAAAATTAATTAAATTTATGTGGTGGTACAAAAACCGAAATTAATTAAATTAACTCTCAAATGGATACATCCATCCATATTGCACAGGACCACGAAGGAGTGCTTCAGATGGAAGATGAACAGGTAAATGCTCCATTACATTAAAAAAACTAGGCGGAAATATTTTCTCCAGTTTGCATAGAAGTACAAGGACTTCTGCTTGAAGTTTACGTATACGATCTACCTTTAACGTCGTAGAACAAAGTTGTTTATAAAACATACTTAATTCTGTTATAACATTCCATATTTTTACAGGCAGCAGTTCTTTGAAAATCACGGGAAAAAATACTCCATCATAATGGGGCAATCATGACTTTTCATCCCACTCAATTTGCTGTTTTTAAAGTCAACACATCTATGGAGGTTAGAAGAAATCCCATCATGACATCTATGTCCTTCCACCCACTTTAGAACGAGTTTTACTTGCTTATTGTCTAGTTTATAGTATGCTTTGGGTTTCTTATTATCGTCGTATAATTGAAATTCGAGCCGCTTACAAAAGTGTAATATATCACGTCTTGAATTCGCATCATTCTTGGTTTTCCCCTTCACGTTCAAAATTGTATTAAACACGTTGTCAAACATGTTTTTTTCGTTGTGCATGACGTCAATGTTATGTTGGAGTAGGAGATTTTTCCAGTACGGTTACTCCCAGAATATACTTTGCTTGCACCAGTTATGAATGTTCGATTTATCTGGAATCACAACCTGTACCCCAGTTTCATGTATCTTTGGGTAGTCTTTTACAATTTCATATACCTCTTCACTTGTCTAAACCTTAGGTGGTAGCATACACTCTACTCTGTTAGCTTTAAAGTTCTTTTTATCCGTTCTAAATTTATGATTTATATGTAGAAAACATCGATGACAGTTAAACCAAGAAATTATCTTTCCATACTTTAATGAAAATGCTCGTGTTTCACCTACACAATAGGGACAAGCTAGACGTCCAGATGTGCTCCAATCTGAAAGCATGTCATATGCTGGAAAATCACTAATAGTCCATAATAAATAAGCAAACATACGAAAATTCCTTTTTCTCGAAATATCGTATGTTTCAACTCCTTCATGCCACAGTGTTTTCAACTCGTCGATTAGTGGTTGTAGATAAACATCAATTCCTTATGTCGGATCATCGGGACCAGAAACGACAATCGTTAGAAACATATATGGAGTTTTCATACACATCCATGGAGATAAATTATAAGGAGTAGTAATAATAGCTCATGATGAATATTTACTACCAAACTGAGAAAATGGCGAAAATCCATCCGTACATAAGCCAAGCCTAACATTACGGCTCTCTGCCGCAAATTCAGGATAAGTGTTATCGAAATGCTTCCATGCTTCTCCATCAGATGGATGTATCAAAGTTCCTTCTTCTGGTGTTCTCACACTGTGCCATCGCATATGACATACTGTAGCAGAAGATGCATATAACCATTGGAGTCTGGGAGTGATGGGTAAATAATGCATCCTCTTATATGGAACGTCTTTTCCTTTCGTTTTTCTTGGTTTGTATCTTTCTTCGTTGCATATTTTGCATTTAGTAAGATGTGCGTCTTCTTTCCAATACAACATGCAACCTTTTACACATGTATTTATCTTCTGGTGCGGCAATCCAAAAGCAGACATAAGTTTTTTACTTTATAATGACTATCACGCATCAAATTATTAGGTGGCATGTGTCGTTTTGCAGTTTGTACAACTGCTGTAAATGCAGATTTTGTAAGATTAAATTTCGATTTCATAGTGATGTATTCAGCGGTTACAGATAATTCAGTTCCGCTTGTACATCCATCCCACAATGGCCTCTTAGTAGAATCCAATAAATCATAAATTTATTTAGCTTCCACGGTCGGCTCTTCGTCAACATTTTCGTTCCCATCACCACCTTGGTCAAAGGTAGGAAACATTGATCGTGCAGCATCTTGCGCCATACTTTCTATAGGATTGGTCACAGTGTTATCGTCTGCTAACACTAGGATTAGGTGTCGATTGAACAAGTTCTCCATAACGATCGCATAAGTAATAATTCGGCACAAAACCAAATTTGTACAAATGTACTTCTACTGCATCTGGTTTCCAATGCTTCAAATGTTTGCACTTACTACACGGACAACAAATGTCTATGTTATTTCGATTATTAGATTGAGCAAATCTAATTAATACGTGTACACCGTTACAGAAATGTTCTTTTATTGACCCTTTCATACCTTTTCGAGGTTCATACATCCAACTACGATCGAGAAAATAATTGAACATATTTCCTGACTTGTAAAATGTAGGTTAGAAGATTGAATAAAAAACTTCATATTAAAGTCTTGTAAAAATTCATATATAACCCTTTACTATTTTAACAAATTCAAATAAATACTGCATTAAAATTTTCAATTCTTAAGTTTATTGTTTTTTTACTTTGACGGCCAGTTAACCTACTTTCCATTACAAACACAACAACGTAATCATATTTTATAAATCATTTTAGGTTAAACGATTCTAAAAAATTTCGGCAACACTTCCCTTTTTTCCCTGTATCGTACACAAATGCGTGTACATAGGGAAAAAAGAAAGTGCTATGAAATTTTCTGAACCGTTTAAACTGAAATTATTTATAAAATATGATTATTTTATTGTGTTTGTAACTTGTCCAAATAATAGGACAAATCCAACAAATGTTGTATCAGATGAATATAGATGTATGTTCTGTGGAAAAACGAATATCCATATAACGATCATATACAACACTTGTTAGACGGGGTCAAAAATTCTCTAAGAGGTTCACATAAATAAAGCACAAATTAAAAAATATTAATATTGAAGTGTTAGTGGTCCGTAGTGAAATAATGATCTTAATTTTTTTTAGTAATGTAGCCAAATAAAATTCGCTTAATTATAAATCAAAATCCATGGGAACTATTAGTAACTCGGAAAATATTGCTTATCTCACAAATGGGAACTATGAGTTACCATTTTAATAACTACAAAAACTATTTTATATTTCATTTAACTATTTAAATATTTATTAATTAAATCTAAAATTTTAAAACGTATTTTAATTTTTGTTTAACTACATAAATTTTACTTAACGATTTTGTGAACTAAATAAGTAGTTAGCGCTTACAAAAGTATAACAAACATTCTCATAAACTTATCAATAAACATATTATTCAATGATCATGTATTATTTTTTAGATTTTAAAGTAGCCATAATTTTTAACAACAAAGTGAACAATAAATTCACTAATTAATACTACCAAATCAACACTAATTATCATCACCTAATGCGCAATAATCACCCTTTTCAAACATACAATCAACTAATTTTCTAAATTAGGTTTGCCATTATATACCCAATTCAAATAATAAACTATATATCATAAACCAATAACATATATTCATCAATTTCAAACCCCTAAATCATCCAATTCCAAATCTTTAAATCATCAACTAATTTAATTTAAACCTAAATTAAACAAAGATAATGGAAAATAGGAGATACCGGCAAGTGTGGAGAGGTTCAAATTAGCGACGGAAGGTTGCGACGGCTTATGGTGGCAGATAGCGGCAGCTGGCTGCGGGAGGGAGGAGAATGAGCTGAGAGAATGGAAGGAAGAATGAAATGTTTCTCTCGGCTGCATATCCGTATATTTGCGACAAGCGACGGCTAACGATGACCGTCTTTTTTAGCCGTCGCCAGGCTCTGTCGCTTTAGGAGCTGTTCCTATTAGTGAAACATTGTTAGAAAAACATAGATTGAGATACTCCTATAGAGAACATCACCCTAGTTTTTTTTATAAGATTGTTTCATTTTGCATAGTCATAATTAAGGCTAGATATTTCTACCGCATTACTAACTAAAACCGACTACCAACCAAAATCGATCAGAATGGTACTACAACTATTGATAAAATAGTTTTTGGTTTGGTTTGCCAAAATTTAAGAAAAATGGTACTGCTTTGGTAAATTACTTTGTTTATCGAAAATTGCCAAACCAACCATATTTTTAAAATTACAGACCAAGGCCCATAAGGATCGTAACGCTTTTCTTTTATAATCCTCAAACCGGACAATTCCTCATTTGTAAAACCTAGACCGAAGGTAGAAACCACAAAAGCAAAGAAACTCCTTCAATAAACATCAATAAAGTACATTCACAATTTTTTTATTGAATTTATATATATATATATATATATATATATATATCAAGCTGTGTTAAAATTCAAAATAACATATGTACGTGTGTTTATCTTGTTATCTTATATGTTTTACAATTTAAAGCTAATAAATTCAGATCTAATTTTGACTTAGAAAGGAACTCAACATTAGATTTAAAATTTCACAAAAAATTCCTTCCATATGTATATTGAATTGAAATTATATATGTGTGTGCACGTGTCTATATATATGTTAGTGTGTGTGTGTGTGTTTGTATCTATGTGTTTGTATGCATATATAAATAACAACAAACTATGTTCAAAATTAAATAACTCACACATGCGTGTGTGCGCACAGATATATACACACACAACTTATAATCCTGTATGTTTTACAATTTAAAATCTATGTTTTAGTTAGGAAGGAAATCAACATTAGATCTATGATTCGACCCAAAAGTTGATTTATAAACTTTGAATGAAAATTTTATACAAACGCACATATGTATACTTCTATGCACACACATGAAACTTACATTCAATTTTATAAATAAATTAAAATAGTTTGCATATGTATTCCATTTATAATTGCATACAAAATATGTAAAAAAATTATCACAACTAATTAAAACTAGTTTAAACCTAACAGCTCTTTTTTCTATTAAACTTTTAATTTCTAAAACAATAGCAAACAAAAGATTGGACAACATACGAATATGTACTTAAATTATATCATTTAAGGATTTTATACTTAATGTACTTAAATAATGTAATTAATTTACATATCACAATATGACAAGTATACAATAGAAAGGCAAATATCTTTCGTTTCGAATGTGATTTTATTACAGAGTTAGTAATTTACAATAAATTACAGAATTGCTCCTAAGGCATACCCTTAATTCTATCAATCTTCCACTTGCATTTGCGACCAATTATGTAATCTCAATCTCATCCATTTGATAAGTTTGCCAAGAAACTGGCTGAGCCCGTCCCTTCTTGAATGAATCAACTATGATGTCCTTGTTGTCTACCATATCAATCACAATAGCTTTATTGGTGACGAACTGTAATAACTTGGAAATTTTTGAAAAATATGTCTTTATTTTGTAACGATCTGTTTTTGCAGATCGAATGATTGTAAAATGTTCTTTTAAACTCATATTGAGTCGTATGATGTTATAACTTTGAGAAATGTTGAGTATTAATATTTTTTACCATTAGAAATTTTATTAGATGGTTATACACCTTAAAACTTGTAAATTTTATGACTTTTGATAAAAGTCGAAATGGGGTCCGAGACCACTTCCATTGGAAAGATATGATTGTTTCTCTTTTCATAGAGTAGTCATAATAAATTTTTGGACTTATCATTTTGGAAGATATGCTTATTTGAATTTCTATCTAATTTTAGTCAGATTAGTGGTTAATTAGTAGGTGATTAGTGAGGCCTTCTGACCCAACTCAAGATTAGGGTTAATACCAGCTTCTCTTAGTACCCCTAACTCAATTTTCATCTTCCCCAATTAGATATAAACATCCACTACACGTTATTGTTAGTCAAAACCACTTAATATTTTTTGAATCAATCCAAATCCATAGATTAAGAATAGATAGCAAGAGGATTACTTAGAAACTTTCAAATCCATGTTTTGAAGAGGAGATTTAGGGTTTTGCTGTCTATTCTTGGGGTTGCCATATTTTGCTTACAAATAATCAATTTTTGACTGTCTTGTGAGTGATTTATCATCTTTAAACATCATATATATTCTAATAGGTTTTCACATGTTTTGAGTTAAATTTTAAAGTCAAAGTATGTTTTTATGCACTTTTGAAACCATATTTGAAGTAAAAAATAGGATTTAAATGAATTAAAGTGATTTAAACATGTTACTTACTTTGATGTGTGATTGTCTGTATGAATATTAGGTTATTTTTATATGTGTTTTGAGATGAATTACAATGTATCGGTGTATGTTGTTATGATTTGATGATGTTGATTGTTTGGCATGAGTGTGGATGTTATTTTGTATGTTCACTACAACGAAAAAAAGCTTTCACGGTGTTTTAAAAGTGTTGCCATAACCATTAGCAGCGTTTCGAAGAACGCTGTATAATACCATGATGTAATTGAGTCAGGAAATTCCACAGCATTTTTGAAATGTTGCTAAATAAATGGCTACCAAGCTTTTTAAAAACGCTGCCATAAATTAATTTTGCAACATTAATTAAAAGCTGCAAATTCATTTAGCAATGTTTTATGAACGTAACTAAAAGTATGCTTTCAGAAGATAGTAATATCGCAGCAGTTTTGAAAGGCTGCAAAAGTAAATTAAGCAACTTTTTTGAAATGCTACGGTAAATCAACGTTTTTGCTACATTTTACAACTATTGCAGCAGACTCAATTTATAAAACACTAATAGATATAATTTGATACTATAAATAGTTATAAAGATTAAACATAATTAAAGAGATAATCAAAGCTACATCGATTTCATACACCATAAAATTTTGTCATATACAACGTTTCATGAACAATGTTTTAAACACAAATATTAACGACATAGAATCTTACAAAAAGAGCTTGATAAAAGAGAAACTATAAATCGTGGGGAGTCCAATCTTATCTCCGTCAAAAGTCCAGTATGCCTATAAAATGAAGAAGAAAATGCAATTAGAGATTAGCAGTAGAAAAAAGCAAATATTCCCATATAACTAGACTATTTGCGTTAATAGCGCGTAGCTTAATGTTACATGGCAGGAAAAACTAAGAAGTATCTTGACAGCTTTGATATTATAAAAAGTAACATTGATTACTTGGGCAGCGTTTATGGAAAATTATTGAGAGCTTATTGTACATTCTAGCCCACTGGTTCTTTCCAAGACCAACTAACATAATGACATTCTAATATGAAAAAAATATGCATTAAT
The DNA here is from genome assembly GCA_030765085.1 of Allium cepa. Taxonomy (NCBI): domain Eukaryota; kingdom Viridiplantae; phylum Streptophyta; class Magnoliopsida; order Asparagales; family Amaryllidaceae; genus Allium; species Allium cepa. The sequence continues at coordinate 908,403,525 of CM060937.1, forward strand.
GGGTATCAACTTTCTTTAAGCTGCTACATTTCCCTCCAACTTTTATTATTAACCAAAAAAATTTAACAGTCATGAATGTATGGATTGGCTAGGAAAATATAGATGTACAGTGAATTAGCGCAAAGAAATTTTTTGCCAAAGCTACGGGATATTTAGTTCCCAAATAGAAAATGCTTTTGTGTGTGTATGTATGCTCAACAAAAAGGCATATCTGGTGACTATATTGGATTCTTGTAGTTGCAAAATAATAAAAAAATATGATGCCAGCTTGTAAAATATCCTACCTGACCAAGATCATTATTCTTAAGATATTCTGGCACACAAAAATTAAGGTATTCATGTGTCCCAGTATTTGTGTGCTTGAATACATTAAAATATGAATTAATCTTACAATTCATAGTCATAATCTTGATCATCATTGTCATTCTCTTCTTTGTTGATGAAACCTTTCTTCTCTTGCCTTGTCTTCCATTTATTTACTCTATTTTTCCATTCTTTGATGCTCTCTGTTTCCCTCTTGCCTTCCAATTCTTAACCCACAACTGTACAACACTAATATATGAACGCAAATGTATATGGAAGCAAATTATATCTCATATCAATTTGACAAAACCTACCACTTTCCTTCCCATAAAGGATGGGAATGCAGCCCCTTTGGTGAGCTTCCATTGTTGTATCTGTTCCCCGTAAAATTATAATAAATTATAATCTACCACTGCTGCCTTCATCTTAATTTTAAATTCATCTTCCGAATCTTCCAAATTACCTACGTCCTCGTTGTCTCCTCTACTCTAGGACAGCCTGATCAATATGATTTCTTCATTTCAGTCTCATAATTTTTGGTCTTACTAGAAAATAAGTTGACATCTTATGTATGCACATCAAGTATAATCTAACACAATATCACTATCAAGTTGCATAAAAAAACTTGTATTTTTATTAATTCATTGAATGAACATTATTCTTCAAGCCAATCCATACGAGAGCGAACCTTATATTAAAAAATTCAGGTTTATCAAAATATTTTTTTCCACCATAAAAGTTAGGTAGCTATGTTGAAAAAATACATGGTAATGGTTCAACTCTGGTCAACAACGTAAAAATCACTTTAAACAAACAACAAGCAAAGGACTTTATTTCAATATGATCAAAAATGGAAAACATATTCATAAGTATCACTATTTCATTATCATTTGTGTCGAAAATATAAAACATATATAGCATACCTCCTCTTCATTTCCAAAAATCGTAGCAAGGCCATTGTGACAGCACCTAACCTGCATTAATCCAAAAAACAATCACATTTGTGGAATCTTTGATACAATTGCTTTTGTGTCAGCTAGAGTGCTAAATGACTTTTATCACATAAATGGAACTAACAGAACTATTTAGAAAACCCAATTTACTGAATTAATTCTGGGTAATTTAACATTGAAAAATGATGCATAGAACCTGAGTAAACACCAGGGGTGGATGAATTGCTCGATCTAAAGCAGCAAGAGTCTCTAAGACCTGCAAATTACGAGTACCGTTGTAATAGATATAACATGTGTAAATTAACATACATAGCTTGCATAGACTACTAGAACTACAGTGTATTCCAACGGTCTCCAACGGCGTTTCTAACGGCTTCCAATGGCTCGTTGCATTTTGACGTAACCGTCTGAAGCCGTTGGAAACCGTTGGAAATACGACGTTTGCGGCCGTTGGAAGCCGTTGGAAAATTTCCTGCATATTTTTCGGAGAACCGATCTTCAGCTCATTATCATCTTCCCCTTCACAATTTTCCTCCAATTCTCCCATTCCACCAAATCCAACATGCTACCGCCGGCCCAAACACCATCCCAATCACCTCCGACACCATCCAGAAGCTGCTCCAGTCCATCTCCACCCTTCTAGCTCTTCGAGTCGGTAATTTTGTTAAACCTAATATTTAGGTTTTTTTAGGGTTTAATTCGAATTGTGATTGATTCCTACTTGTTAGTGTATACATATTACATCATGTTATCCCCTAATTGCAACTATTATACCATAATGAACAAGTTATTATAACCGATTGAAAATTTTGTAATTTAGGATATTGCATTAGTTTATGTTGATTTGGTTAGTATATTAAACGTATGTGCGTGATAGAGTTTATTGCATTTGGAAGCCATTAGAACAGATATTGCATTTGTGCAAACACGAGTTTCGTATTTGTGCGAACACGCGAATTGATTTAGTGTATAAATGAATTTGTAATAAATGAATTTTGTGTACAAATTTTGTGTATAAATGAATTTAGTTCTTATGTGATAAAACGGTAAAATATAAACCAATATTAATTAAACGAGTTATATATTTAAATTTAATATAAACAAACATTTAAATCCTTAGATATATTTGGCCCCGTCTGACAAGTGTTATATATGATCGTTTTAGGGATATTCGTTTTTTGTAGACAAAACAGACAACTCTAGTCATCTGATACATCATTTATCGGATTTATCCCTGTATTGGACAAGTTACAAACACTATAAAGTAGTTATATTTCGTCAATCATATTACTTTAAACGGTTCACAAAATTTCGACGGCATTTCCTTTACGTTTCTTGTGTACATGCATTTGTGTACGATACAAGGAACACGGGGGAAATGCTGCCGAAATTTTGTGAAATCGTTTAAAATGATACGATTTACGAAATATAATTACTATTGCGTTTGTAATGGAAAGTAGGATGACCGACCATCAAAGAAGACACATAAGTGGCAATGAATCAATAGTTGTTTATTTAAAATGAAGTTTGTAGAAAAAATATAAAATTTAGTACATGTTTACTACATCAGTAAATAAAATTTAAACAAAATATAAAATGAACGATTTATAATTTTTTTACTTTATCATAGGTTTTCAAGTAGGAAAAATGGTCAACTACTTTAATAATCGGAGCTGGATGTATCAAAGAAGGAAAATTAATGGCGCAATAAGTGAACATTTTCTAAAAGGGGTACAAGTGTTCATCGAATTTGCTATAAGTAATATTGCAAACGATGAAGAAATTCGCTGTCCATGTAGTAGATGCAAATTGTTGAACTATTTAGTACCGAATATAGTTAAGGTTCATTTGCGCCAATACGGTTTCGTACCCAATTATTTGCTGTGGGATTGTCATGGAGAAATTATAGCCCCTAATAATCAAGAATAGTCAGTGGAGGTCATTAGTGATGAAGTTAATACGAATCTCATAGAACATATGGTCGAAGATGCAGCACGATCAATGTTCCCTACCATTGAAGTTGATAACGACGATGTTAACATCGAAGAGGAACCAAATGTTGGAGATAAAAAAATATATGATTTATTGGATCATGCTAAAAAACCCCTTTGAAATGGATGTTTAAGCGGCTCTCAATTATCGGTAACTGCAGAATACATTGCAATGAAATCAAAATACAACCTTACAGAAGCTGGATTTACGGCTGTTGTTCAAGCTGCTAAACGTCATATGCCACCCGATAATTTAATGTGTGAAAATTATTATGAAGTGAAAAAACTTTCATCTTTCGGTTTGCCATGTCAAAAAATAGATACATGTTTAAAGGGTTGCATGTTGTATTGGAAAGAAGACATCAATCTTAGAAACCGTAAAATATGTAATCAAGAAAGATACAAACCGAGAAAAAGAAGGGAAAAGAAGTTCCGTACAAGCATATGCATTATTAAACCATCACCCCTAGACTTCAACGGTTATATGCATCATCTGTAACAGCGCATCATATGAGATGGCACAGTGTGAGAACACCTCAAGAAGGTACGTTGACACACCCATCCGATGGAGAAGCATGAAAATATTTTGATAAGAAATATCCTGATTTCGCAGTGGAGAGCCGCACGTTAGACTAGATTTATGTACAGACAGCTTCTCACCGTTTTCTCAGTTTGGTTCTAAATATTCATCTTGACCTATAATAATCACACCTTACAATCTACCCCCGTGGATGTGTATGAAAACTCCATATATGTTTCTCACAATTGTCATCCCTGACCCTGATGATCCGACACAGGGTATTGATGTTTACTTACAACCGTTAATCGAAGAGTTGAAAATATTATGTTATGAAGGAGTTGAACCATAAGACATATCAAAAAAGAAAAAATTTCGGATGTTCGCTTCTCTATTATGGACTATTAGCGATTTTCCTGCATCTGCAATGCTTTCGGGTTGGAGTACGGCCGGTCGTTTTGCTTGTCCTTATTGCATAGAAGAAACATGAGCATTTTCCTTACCGCATGGGAAGAAAATTTCATGGTTTTATTGTCATCAATGTTTTCTTCATATTAATCACCCTTTTAGAAGAGACAAAAAAAACTTCATAGCTACTAGGCATGAGACTCTACGACCACCAACGGTTTGGTCAAGCGAGGATATATATGAACTTGTAAAAGATTATCCAAAGATACACGAGACCGGACAACAAATTGAAATTCAAGGTAAATCGACATTTCATAACTGGTACAGACAAAGTATATTATGGGAATTGCCTTATTGGAAAAATCTCTTAATCCGTCATAACATTGACGTGATGCATAACGAAAAAAACGTGTTTGATAATCTATTTTATACAGTTTTGAATGTGAAGGGAAAGACTAAGGACGATTTGAAATCTAGACGAGATATAGAGGAAATATGCAATCGTCTTGAGCTTCATATGAAGTAATGACAGTAAAAAACCCAAAGCATGCTATGAACTAGACATCAACTAAGTTAAAGTACTGTTAAAATGGGTAGAAGGATTATGGTTTTCCGATGGAATTTCCTGTAATCTTCGTAGACGTGTCGACTATAAAAATGAAAGACCGAGTGGAATAAAAAGTCATGATTGTCATGTAATGATGGAAAATTTGTTACCCATCGCTTTCAAAGAATTGTTATCGATAAAAGCTTGGACGGTAATGACAGAACTTAGTTTATTTTACAAGGAGCTTTGTTCAACTACGTTAAAAGTTGACCGTCTACTTAAACTTGAAGAAGAAATTCCTATACTGCTCTGCAAACTGGAGAAAATATTTCCTCCGGGTTTCTTTAATGTAATGGAGCATTTACCCGTTCATCTTCCACATGGAGCACGTCTTCGAGGTCCTGTGCAATATGGGTGGATATATCCATTCGAAAGGTATGCTACTATACTGAGTATGTAAATGTTAATTTAATTTTAAATAGAAGTTAATACTTAACCGAAATATTTTTATTAGGTACTTAAATCATTTAAAGAAAAAAGTGAGACAAAAAGCTCGAGTTGAAGGTTCTATTTGCAAATCATATATCGAAGAAGAAGCTTCTTTCTTTTTCTCTCATTATTTTAATGATTATGTGAACATATCATTTGTAAGTGTTCCGCGTAATGATAAGGCGGTTGAACAAATTCTTCTTCTGAATCAATATTATCTATTTTTAAACAACATGGCCGACATGCTGGAAAATGTGTGGAAGTATGGCTAGATGATAAAGATTACCATGTAGTACACACATATATTCTTCTTAATTGTCCTGAAGTTGCACCATTTGTTAGGTAATTATCACCTTTCAAGTTTTGTTAAATTTAATACTTCACGTGTAAATAAATAATAATGTAATATATCATGTTTGTATTTGCAGTATTTTTGAATCACAAAATCCAAGCGGCGATTTAAGCAAAGATTTCAGTACTTGGTTTTCGAAATACATTTCTGATCCCACAAATAATGTGCTCGATGAAGGACTGAAACATTTGGCGTTTGGACCGAAAAGAAAAGTTAAAACGTATCTAATATTTTTTGTTAATGGATATAAATTCAACACCAAAGAATACGATGCTGAAAAATTAACAAACAATACTGGTGTATTTGTTAAAGGCATTGATGATCCTAATAATCATATAAATGATTTTTATGGCGTGTTAACTCAGATTTTGCAGTTGACATATTTTACAAGACCCGCGGAGGATGTTTATTTGTTTAAATGCAACTGGTTCAGTAATGTTCCAGGTTCTGGTATTAACGTGCATCCAAATTATAATCTTATAGAAATTAAACATACCTCGCGTTATCAAAAGTACGACCTTTTTATACTAGCCAAACAAGCCCTACAAGCTTATTATACCCCTTATCCATCTCTAAAAAGGGATAAAGCAGATTGGTCTGCGTTTTCTAAAACCAAAGCAAGATTTACGTTCGATGGCCAGAATATTCCAGACGAACAAGCCTATCAAGCAGATCTGGAGGAAAATGTTGAAATAGTAATTACAGACGGTCAAACTGATTTTGGACCTTTAAATGATGAGACAAATGTATTAGTCGAAGCATTTGAGAGTGGAAAACGACATAGAACACGAAACCGAGTTTGAATCAGAAAACGACGATGACGACTGAGTAATATCCGGTAATTTTTACAATTATTCACATTACATTTATCTCTGATTAATAATACTCACATTTGTATACTCACACACTCAACACATACACACAACATGACACATTTGTAGCATATTGTATTACATTTTTTAATGGTTCGTCATATCATAATTATTATGAATTGTATATGTATGTAAATGGTAGGTACATTATGTCTGGCTCTGGTTTTGGCTTTCGGCGACGTGGCTCTTCCCAGCATATTGGAGAGAGTAATGGTGAGCCACCAGCTCGTCCAGTCGTTTACTTGCAGCCAAAGGTTGATCAGGCGTAAGTATCATAATTAGCAGCATAGCAATTTAATTTGTTGTACATGATATATCTATAATTGTCTAAAGTTCTATTTTATATTTAACGCAGTGGGATTGAGATGGAGCCATCTAAAGTGGTTCTGAACATTTCTAAGGAGGCGTATATGAGCAGGATGAGCGACTGCTGGCCTAAGTGGAGCAAGATCCCCGATGATGGAAGAGAGACCATTTGGCACGATTTTCTAGTAAGTTTATACCGCTTTACAAAATGATTAATTAAATACAAGTAAATAATTAGTAATATTTTCTCATTGTACATGGCGCAGTAGATTTGCAAGAGTCTGACATCAACTTAGTTCAGCGTCACTGGAACTCAAAGATCGCTAAGAACTATAGGGAGAAGATGTCAGAGATTAAAAGAGTGGGGAAGAAACCAAAGTGGATGAGCGCGGCTGTATGGGATAAGTGGGTTCACTGGTGGAACTCTGAGGAGTTCAAGGTAAATCTATAATGTATCTCGATAATTTTTTTAACGTTTAATAAATAATTATTCATTGTAAATTTGCAGGAGGAATCACAAAGAAACTCAGCAAACAGGAGCATGAATCCAGTAACTCATCGTGGAGGCTCCAAATCTTTCCAGCATCACCGCGAAGATTTGGTAAATTTATTTATTATCACATTTGTTTATTGATCAGTACAGTAATTAGTTATGTGGAGTTAAATTATCCAAATTATCAATTGCAGGAACGAGCTTATGGATATCCCATTGGCTTAGTGGACTTATTTGCTCATACCCACGCATCTAGGCAAGTAGACGAGTCTGGCAAAATCATATATCAATGGGGTGATCAGGATAGGGCGACTGAGGCATATGTATGCGTTTTTTAATTTCTAATACCTACATCGATAAGTTTATTAATTACTAGCTATGTAAAATAAAAATTACATTCTACTATTTTTCAACTGAAATTGTTTTTTTTCATTATTGTCAAGGTTACAGGAGGCACAGGCTTATGTGCTTCAGCAGTCTGGTCGTGATAAGTTGACACAGGAGGAGCAAGATAGCATATTTGACGCTGTTATGGATCCGACGCAGTGGAGTAGACGTTATGGCTTCGAGAACGTATAGGTAATTAATCCATTTACATATGTATAACAAATTAGCGTTTAGATATATAGTGTTTTAATATTTTATATGCTGAGACAACCCTTTTCCTATTATTTCTATTTGCAGGCTCGACAAGCTCAAAAGGCCCAAGACAAAAAAGAAATTAGGGAGCTTAGAGCTATGATTGAGCAGCTACGGGAGGAGAATCGTCTGCGAGCTGTACAGATAGAGCAGCTGAATCAAAAGCTTGTGGAGTATGTGCAGAATCATGGTACCTTTCCTTCGTCGTCTGGTGCTTCCGGAGGCAACGACGAAGATGCTTGAAGAGGTATGTTTTTTAGTGTTTATGTTTGAAAGATGTATATATTGACTTGGAGATGGTTATTATGTATTTTAATGCTGTATATATTGGTACGGAGTGGGTGAGAACGATATTTTGATGGTATGTACGTGGTTTGTTGACATGTTTTGATGGTATTTACGTCGATGGTACGGTTTATGATGTTTGAATGGTTTGGTTTGTTTATATTGGTGTTTAATTGATTTATGTGTGTTGTTTATATTGATATTGATATATATGTGTGGAATGGATTGAAAATTTAATGTAATTGTATTGGATATGAAATGGATTGGAAATGGTGTGGGTGGAAAGTGAATAGGCTTGCTGTTTTAGAGCAAAATAAATCCAGATTTCCAACGGTTTCCAACGGTCTATCGAATATTTTTTTCGAAAGACTTGTAACGGTTTCCAAGGGCCACAAACCGTTGGCGGCCGTTGGAAATTTTCCGTTGGAAAATGGCCGTTGATTCCGTTGGAAACCTTTGAAAAGCGTTGATTCTATTCCAACGGCTATTCCAACGGCTTCCAACGGCCGCCAACGGCACCGAGCCGTTGGAATAGCCGTTTAATCTTGTAGTGGTAGTTACAAGAAAATATCATGCAAGCATACTAAAACCCATAATGGACAAAGAATTTTTTGCAGGCGGTATGCCACATTAAAAAGTGTTCTGAAAGCCTATGGCCACAAATAGAAAAACAAATGTAACATTACGGGATTATAGATATAGATAAAAGAATAAAGTCAGGATAAATACATATTGCATGACTTCTCTAAGCATGAAACCTGCACATTCTTTGGTGTAAGAAAAATATAAGACTGAAGAAAGTAATCCAAGTTGTAGTTGAGTGGGGAGACTGGCGGAATCATTTGTTGTCCGCTCAAAGTTAGAGTAAGCTACTACTATTCAAACTCATATATGTAAACATAAATATGACAAAAAACTTAAAATATAAACAATAATTTGGAAAATGTTCATTGAGGTAAGATTAGATATAGTTGTAGAAAACATATGATGACAACTAACTGTAAATTAAGTATTGTTATTAATTTGCATCCAATAATTACAGCTTACTCTGTACTATGTTTTTCTTTTTTTAATCAAAATATTATTATAATATATTAGTTGAACACAATAGCAGAAATAGTAACAAAATCTTAAATAACTCATTTAATACGTCGAAGCATCTTCTAGAACCTTCATAACATCGTTTGAACAATTCGATGATGACTTCTCATGCAAACTATAAATAAAAAAAATATTAAATAAAGGAGGTAGATTTTTTTGGTTATCTGACCATGGAATATGGCACCAGCTGTTGCACCCCTGAAATGTTGATTACAGTGGCATATTCTGCAAATTGAATACCTTGTTCTAGCTAGCACACGCGTAAAAAACGTTGCACTATAATCATTTCCATATGAAATAAACGCGTTTCCTTTATATGTAACAACAAGAACCCAATTAAAATATACATTCAATAGATTTAATTGCTCAAATTAAACAAAACACCAAGGATACCACTCTAAAACATGAAACTTGAACTAATTTTCAATCTAGATATAACAATCTGATTTAACAGTGTATAAAATTGGACATATACATGTATATATAACAATCTGATTTCATTCAAAAGTGTATAAAATTGAACATATACATATGTACATATGTGTGTGCATATGTATATGTATATGTACATATGTATATACTGTATATGTACTTATGTATGTACATGTGTGTGTATACTGCTTAGCTGCACTTAATCTACTGAATATACAATGTCTTGTTATGAATTAGTGAGACAGACATGCATGCTACATAGACTGACATGGTGGAAAATAAAGTCAAATATTGGTGTCAACTGATTTAGGTTGCTTGATTTGATCATAAATGTAAGCACGTAAAAATGGTACCTTATTATCAACTCGATCTTCTTTGGTTCATCTCCCAAACACTTTGTGTCCACTTAATTTTCCACAAAACAATGTATCGGTTTATTTTATTTTTATTTTTTGTTTAATTTTTTCATTTATTTTTATTTTTTTTTACTTCTTTTCTTTTTGACAATGTATCAGCTTATTTGGCGCCTGAGCTTTTCTTTACAAATTTTCAAAGTCTACAATGTTTAGATATTTTTTTATAATAAATTGCCTGGTTCAATACAATTTCCAAAATCATGTATCGACTTAACATACCATGATGTTTCTACAAATCACTTAACTGACACCATACCCGAAAATGTATCTAAATGCTTAAACCTAAAAAAGAATTTAAACTTATCATACTCATGTTAGACAGACTAGGTATTTGAAAGTTGGAACAATCACTTAACAGGCTGGAGTCCCCAATGCTTCAAGCAATACTTGTGGTTCACCAACCTACACAGCAACTTTACCACAAATCGATAATTCAAGTAAGATAGAATTAGATCAATATGTTGCTGATATGACCGAGTGTATAAACATTATGCACCTACTTACAAACGTTATGTACACTCTTTAGTACCATTATGTATACAGTTACAAATGGCAACTTATATTCTCAAACATGAAGGAAGCTTCCTTATTTTTAACACAGAAGTTGTAACTATCAAAACCAAACACAGCTGCCAATCGACAATGCAGTTTTCTTCCTTCTTTTCTCAATAATGCATCTTGTTCAATATCAATGAATAATCCCTCAACCTGCCAAATATATGAAATGATAAAAAAGAGACAGTAAGATTACATTAATAGGAAATGGTGTAATGTCATATTTGCAGAAGGCTTTGATCGCAAAAGCTTCTATATCAATATAAATTAAAAACCAATTAAAGCCACCATTTAAACCAATGCTTTTCTCACACTTGTTGGCCAAACGTCTGAGAATACAAAAGGTTTCATCTCCATCAATACATAAAATGCACTTTCCATAGCCGGAATTCCCTTCAAAAATCAAAAAATGGAACCACATATTACTACGTAGAAAATAAATTACACAGGACCTGAAATTATGCATAAAGGACTGGAAAAGAATAACAGGGTGAGACATATACAGTTAGAACAAGGTAAGAATAGAAAAAGACTGGTGGAGAAGGATGATTCATACTCTTCCTTCTCCTTCCCATCCAATCTCTTTCTTCACCTTTCTTTGTCCATTATTTTTATTTATTGCAAACTTTTTTATGCTGAATCTTATGAACCGTCTGTGTTTATAGATCTCGGTATTTATAAGAGTGAAGTTTCGTTGAGGATCGGACGCGTGCAAGATGTAAATATCTCGATTTGAAACCGAATTTACCAGCAAATCTGATGAGCGTCAAAATCGCAGGAGTGAAAGAAACATATTTGATTAAGTCAGCTCTTTTCTCTTTCCTTTGAACGGGATTTTGTTCTTTTCGATGGTGAGCATTGTAAAAAAAAAGTTCAAACCGAACCAGGCCCGGTCGCTTTTGAAATTTCGGAGCCCAAAATATGAAAATATTTTATTTATAATATATTATCTATAAATAAGCAATATTTCATTTAGCCCAATGATTAAGCATGTTATCTAAAAATAAGCAACAGGGTTCAAGTTTGAATTCGCCTTGTATTATTTTTGGGCCTCATAAACTTGATTCCATTGGCCATCAAATAAAATTTGCCTTCCTTCGACGTTCGACCACTCAACGTCGAGACTGAATCGAACACAAACCGAAAAAATTCATAACCGAATCGAACCAAATTAATTGTAGTTAATTAGGTCGGCATCCAATTTAATCGAACTAAAATGGTAAGTAAGATAAATTATCTTCAGTTATTACTCAAATTATCGGTTTACTTAAAGCAAAGCATAAATTTATGTTTAGAGAAACTATTTCGAGTAATTTTTAAGTTTACTAGAAAAAATAACAATTTTCAATAGATAAAGTTTGATTTTTATTACTAACCATATTATTAAAAGTATTACAATGAAATGAATTTGAAATATAATAAAAGTTCGGTTAATTCGGCTAAACCGATAACCAAAATAAAATTATTTTATAAAACAATACATTTTCGTAACTGAATGAAACAAAACGACATAGTTTGGTCGGTTAATTCGGTTCGAATCGAATATTGCTCACCCCTAGTTGTATCGATAAAAGGCATTGATTTTATTTTGAGTTTGAATTTATTGATAATGTCTAATTTTGTTAATAAAATAATTTGACTTTTGAAATAAATGTAATTTTCCTTTTTCTTTGGTATTGTTGTCCATTTATCACTACTAGAATTATCGTTTATCACGACGGATAATAGCGATGGCCGCCGACGGCAATTTTCGACGACTTCCAACGGCATGGTTTTGTCATGACAATTCTGTAATAATCGAACTTTTTCCCAAACTGTTGAAAGTTTGCCCTCGGCAGCTATCCCAAACAATGCGCATCGTGAATTATCCGAGTTGGCCGAGAACTATTTTCATTATCTCCTTCCCCTAAGTCTTCCTCCAAACCCTCCCTTTTTCCCCAAACGGCCCACTGCCGGTCGCCACTGCCATGCCACCACTAGAAACATCTCCAATTTCTCCTCTCCGGCCTCTAACACTTCAATTTCAACAAAAAGAAGTATATTTTGCTAACTTCAATTTCCCTAATATGCTAAATTAGTGTTAATTTGTAGTTGTATTTGATGATACTACCCCATTGAGTGTTTGCAATAGTACGTTGATCGATTGTGATATGCCAATTATGGTTATAAGTGTGTAAATCCGATAATTAAAATACAATTATGGCTAAGCTTAATTTAATTAGTTTATGTGTCAAATTAGTGATATGATTTAGTGCTAATTAGTGTGTTAAAATGTCAATTTCAATACAAATATTAGTACTGAAGATTAATTATCAGTTGATAGTTTATATAACAAATCTAGTTTACTTGGATGTCGAATTGAATAAAATTAATAAATAAATGAGTGTATAATGAAGTTTATTTTTTTGAAATATAATATTATATCCATAATTTGTTATGATTGAAAACATATAAGATTTTATACAAAATGGAAAAAATATATTGTATAATTATTAAAACATTACAATGTCTAAATGAATTATATATGCTAATATATGTTATGTATATAATTAATATCCATTAGAGAGTTTTGGGCATCGTCTAACAAGTATTGTATATAATCGATGTATGGATATTCGTTTTTGTCATAGAAAGTACATCTACATTCATCAGACACAATATTTGTCGGATTTGTCCTTATATTGGACAAGTTACAAGCATAATAAAGTAGTTATATTTTGTAAACCAAAAGGGCCCTTATTATTTTGGAAAAACGTTGACCGTGTATTACTTTTCTTGACATCAATACCATGAATAATAAATATTGCTGAAGTGGCATGGTGATGTATATGGTGGGGATTGGATCCAAAAAAAAAGTAAACGGTGTGTGTTTGTATATGAATCTATGATGTCGGTGTGTAAAAAAATAGAAAGCCAAATTAAGCAACTTTGGTTCCTACCCTCCTAATAATAAGGACACAAAGTTGCATATTTATGTTTGAAAGAAATGACTTCATCGGCTCAATACACAATTTACAATTCCAAAACAAAAAGTGAAATATGACCAAATTATTCTATGATTTGAGTCTAGATATTACTATTTGAAAAATGACCGCAACTAAATCGACTGATGATGTGAGCGCTGCATATACAAAAACATATAAGTAAGAGTGCACGATGTAGACACGAACTCTTCAATAATATACAAATAAATTATGGATATGTTATAACATATGTAAATATAAATAGTGAATATGTTATATACTGTTTTGTATTTAGTCCCACATCGTGGGATTAGTTCTATCCCAAGCTTCTAGACCTTTATATAAATGTGCTAATGTAATTAAAATGTATGATTAATCTCTGTAGTGAATAAAATATTTTCTTCCTCTTTCTTTAATGTTTCTTATTCTATAACACGTTACCAGCACGAAGCTCTTATAAATCTTCTAAACGGTAAGCTATCTTTCTGATCCAATTGTTCAAATCTTTCAGATCTCATTCTGTTGAAAAAAAATTCTTTTAGATCTCATTGTATCATTGATCTAATTATTCGGATCTGATTATATTTGTACATCTTTTTTTTTGTCCATGTATTTCAGATCTTGTTTTGTTGTAGATCTTATTTTTTTTTTAATTTTAATTTTTCAGATCTCTTGTAGATTTTACTTTCGTGTTTATATGATATTTTTTTTTAGATCTATAGATTTTAATCATCGAATCTCTTATTTAATTGTCATTCATGTATATACATTTTTTGTGATAATTTCAAATTTGATCTGAGACTAAAGTTGTTCCATAAACTAAAATGTAATTTTTGACCTTATTCTGTTAATTTTTTTTTAGATCTTTTCTATCGTTGATCTAATTTTCTAGATTTCATTATATACATATGTATACATATATACATATACATATCTTACCTCATAGATCTGGCTCTATTAACCTTATCATTTTAGATCTTATTTTATTGCAGATCTAAATTTTTAGATCTCATTCCATTGTTTGGTGAAAAAAAAGGTTTTCATTTTAATTTTTTTTTTTTGAATTTCGGTTTGAATGAGGACTGTAGAAATAATTTTACCACATGATTTATATTTCCAGAAGAAATATTTCACTGTTTTTTAAAGAAACAAATATAAGGATAATACATATCTAGAAGATCGTATTAAGTCTATATGAAAGAATAAGAACCTGAAGTTCATATGTGCAAAAGTGAAAAAATAAAGTTTTCATAAGCTGCAATAAAGCCATGAAAATAAATAAATGAGCAATTCCAGAAGAAGATGTTGATATGTTCAGAAGACATAACATAATAAAAATAATATATTGAAATAAAATTATAATACTATTTCCTCGAAGAGAAATAGTATTATGATTCTTATGTTCGAATACAATTATGAAGAGTCCTCTTGTTTCATTGTATTTATTTAATATTGGAGACATGAAATTCTCATATAAAAATTATGCATATAAGTTTGCATTCCTAAAAAAAGGGTTTATGTATCAAAAATCAAATATATAAATTTGAGATGTGAAGCTTTGAATTATTAGAAAAACTAATTCAGATTATGGTAAATTCTAATTGCAATCAAACCTGAAGTTTTATAATGAATCAAGTTGTACCATTTAGGATCTAAATTACTAAACAAAGATTTTATTTCAAATTAAAATTGGAACCTGAAGTTCTAAAAATATTTATCAATGGTATTAACTACTAAACCAAATAAATGTATAGAAATTTGTTCACTCCGGAAGTGGTGATAACAACAATAATAATATAAAAAAAATCTCCAGAAGAGATTTGTTGATATATTTGGTGCTTTTACTAAACCAAATAAATACATAGAAATATATCTACTCTCCCACTCTAATAGAAAAAAAAAATTCCTTCTTCCACGCATCTAATCATGTCTTTCAAAAGGTAAAATATAATAGATCAAGTTTCTTTTCTTTGGCTCATCAAGTGAGTATTTTGTATTCTTCATAAAATGAATGTTAATATTTATACACACATCAATTATGTTATATTATATATAAAACTCATTCATCTTTCCTCTTTCAGCAAAGAGCTATTCCAATGTTTACTATTTTATATGCTTAATCTTTTACCTACTATTGTCATGTCATAAAAATATACTTATTGATGTTATCAATAGCTGTAACTCATACAACATACTTTTTAGTTGCCAAGTCAAACTATTTTGTTTTTCATGATATTATTCATACACTATGTGATGTACAAAATTTCTCTCTCTGTTTAACTTACAATATGTAAATAACTGCATATATTAATTCATACATTAATCAGTAGCAATTAATAAATCATTAAATAAAATTAATTGATTAATGAGAATGGTCCAACAAAGATGCGTATGAATACTTCATACATTTATTCTTCTTTTATA
Source organism: Allium cepa (assembly GCA_030765085.1). Taxonomy (NCBI): domain Eukaryota; kingdom Viridiplantae; phylum Streptophyta; class Magnoliopsida; order Asparagales; family Amaryllidaceae; genus Allium; species Allium cepa. Next base: position 908,419,571 of record CM060937.1, read on the forward strand.
TCTCTTATTGTTGACAAGGATCATAACGTATATACATGTTATATATTCATGTTTCTCACTACTGCAGATGTTATGAATTAATGAATGGTATTTAATACTAATTTCATATTCTTAAATTTGCCAATATTGTGAAAGTAAACATAATCAAGTCAGCACAATCTTTGATTATAATTCATCCCTTCTCCACCAATCAATCCATATAAAGGCCTTTCCATATTTCCAAGGATAGTTTTGCATTTTCAAGGGAAGTAATGAATGCAATCAATGAGATTGGATCTAGAGCTATCAAAATGGTGTAAATAAGAAAGTATAGTTGCTTTTATAGATTATACTTGGTTGTCTTTATAATTTTGCATTAACGTTTTTATTCTTTTACTGTAACTACTATCGGATATGGTTTCTTATTTTATAAAATGCATTGATTATATACCCATGAACAATATTTTGATGCTTATGCATTTTTGTTTCCACTTATAGTTGGTAATATGATAAACATAGACAAGCTTGAATTTAAAGCTTGGACCTATTAGAAGATAACTTTTTGTCATAGATATTGGATGTTGACATCCAATTACAATCTCGTTGCTTATAAAATGCCATAAAAATGATAATCCAATGGGATAAAACAATGACTCTCATATTTTTAAGGTCTCATATCCATGACAATCTTAAAATAAAACATTCAACTGAAAAAAAATCATCTTTACCTATGGAACTCCCTGAAGGAGCTTTATGACCACCAAAATATGGTCACACTTCTAAACGCCAGGCACAAGTGGTTGAACTTGAAGTTTCAAGTCCTTAAATCTATTAGGAAATACAATTCCTCTATATTTAGAATTACTTCTAAACTAAAATTATGTGAAAGGATTTTCTAGTAATACTAATCTGAAGTTAGACCATTTCTTCAAAGTTGGTGACGGAAACTTCATTAATGATGAAAATCTAAGTGCAATAATAAATGGTATGGTCGAATTGATCAATAGAAGCAGCCTCAAGTCTGCTGTGTGGATTTTATGTTATTTCAGTTCAATAAATCAGGTGGATGTTGGTGCTTGTATGTTTTTTCTTTCATAACTAATTGAAATAATGTACCGATAATGTTGGCTTTAATCAGTAGTCTATTTCAAATTTTTGGAAAGTACTAGCATTTATTTATGCTTATAAATTTAGTAGTTGACTAACTATATTGTCTTTAGTTCTTAAGATATGGACCATCAATATTTGAGTGATAATATATGTCTACTAGATTGTGCAACTACTCACATTATTTTGAAAAACCGTAAGTATTTTCTCCGAACTATCTGAAAATATTTTGCTAAAAATTTCAACCATAGCAAATTTGCTAATTTAATTGGAGGGTCCGAAAGAGCCCATATAGTATTACCAAATGGTACATACATCTTGATTCGAAATACATTATGCACAAGCAAATTTAAAAGAAATTTATTGAGTTTTGAGGATACATTAATGAATGGCTACCACATTGGAACTATAATGAAAACGCCAAAGAATATCTTTGTGTTATTTCTAAAATTGAAAGCCAGAAGCTTATTTCAGAAAAATTGGTGCAATTTCAACTGGATTATATTTCACGAAATTTGGTATAATTAAATCCCATATTTAAACTTGAGCCAGAAGCTCAAAAATGCCACTTGAATGCATCTTATCAATTGATAAGAACTATCCTCCTATCATTAATATGTATGGTATATTTGCTAGTAGCAATATGATAATGGATCAGAATGAGAATCCAAAGATGATTATTATTTAATGTGACAATATTTATCAACATTGAGGGGGAGGATAAAAGATACAAGTTCATTTTGATTACCAGTGTCAAATATTTGTTAACATGTATAATGATGCAAAATATTAAGTTACTTGAATAAATATTAATAATATCCCTAGTAGACTTTCTCCAATATAGATTTGAATCCCTAAAGGATTAAAATGTGTAAACCACATCTGAAATATGGTACAGAAGTCAGTTTGAAATTCTTTTGAAGCAAGTAATAAAGATGCCAAATAAAAGAGATGAGTGTTCTTGAAGAAACACTTAGGGGTGCTCTTTAAGAGACTAATGACATGATTTTCAAATTACCCTAGAGTGGTTTAGGTACTTAAAACATGATAATTAAAGAGATCTTAATAAATCATGTATAGAACTGACAAGAAATAATCACTGATGATAAAAAAAGTGCTTATGTTTATAAATAGATGAAGAATCTTGAATTAGGGGAAACGTGACTGGCCATCATGAATCCCTTACCAATAGAGAAATATGGACATATAGTCCGCAAAGTAGCGAAAGTACTTGAAATGCTAAATGTACTCGGAAGGTATAAATATGGTTTAAATTATATTAAATGATGAAAGCATACAAATTCCTGAAGAATATAAATAACTTTTGCGGTTATAAAGAATGTAAAGAACAAGAAGCGTAGATTACAACCTATTTTTGAGTATTGTTGTAATGAAAATCTTGATATAATTCATGATGAGTAGATTACTTTCTATTTTTAAGTATCGTTGTAATGAAACTTTTAATATACATTGAAATGTTAGTTGCGATATGCAAAAATTATTCCTAAAGAACATAAATAACTTTCATGATTATAAAGAATGCAAACAACATGGAATGTAGACTACAACCTTCTTCTAAGTATTGTTGTAATGAAAATCTTGATGCACTTTAAGATGAGTAGATTACTTCCTACTTTTAAGTATTGTTGTTGTAGAACTTTTAATATTCATCAATGATGTAGTTGCAATATGCAAAACTGAATTGAAGCATAAAAACGAAAACACAAGATGTGTTTTTCACAAAGGTAGCAAACGAAATACATAAAATGAAAATCATATTTGGATTGGAAATTTTGATTGTATTGAAGAAAACTATCAATAAATTGTATTATTAACGAGATACATATTTATGGATCCAGAAGTATCTATAACCAATTTAAGTTATCGAAAGAAGAATATGAATTCAAAGGAAACTTTAAATCAGGGGGAGCATCTATAAGTATTTTATAATGCACTCTTTTTCCTTATCAAAGATTTTTCCTATTGGGTTTTTATTAGTAAGGTTTTAATGAGGCATTATCTTGATCCAGAAGTTTCAACTCCCCAGTAACATTTGAAAATAAGTTACAATGTACTCTTTTTCATTATTTAAGATTTTTCCCATTGGGTTTTTCTTACTAAGGTTTTAACGAGACATTATCTTGATCTAGAAGAATCAAACGTCTTTACAAGAAATAACATCTCAAATATGTTATTTAAGTTAAATTATATTTTTATTCTTGACTAAGGTTTTTCCCATCGGGATTTCCTTTGTAAGATTTTTAATGACGTATTATATTGATCCAGAAGCATCAAACTCTATTTGGTTCTGCAAATTATTGAAATATGTCATACTATATTGTACTCTTATTCCTTCACTAAGATTTTTCCCATAAGGATTTTCTTAGTAAGGTTTTAATGAGGCATTAGTTTGATCCAGAAGTGTCAAACTTCATTTGAAGAAATGAGAAAATAAGATATGTCATTGTACTCTTTTTTTTCCTTCACTAAGGTTTTTCTCATTGAGTTTTTCTTAGTAAGGGTTTAATGAGACATAATTGTCATCTCGAAGTATCAAACTCTTAGAATGAATATCATTTTAGTATGATATCTATGATTTCAAAAGTTGCATTTTTTCTCTTTTAAGTTTTTTTCCCATTGAGTTGTCCTTACAGAGGTTTTTAATGAGGCGACATACAATATCTAGATTGACTGTACGAATAAATGCAAGCAAGATAACAATGAGATAGAGCAATCATCATATACGTTACAAAAGGGACAACTTCAAGTTATGAGAGGATTCAAGATTTTGAAGATGCATTTTCAAGGGGAGTGTTATAATATATGTAAATATAAATAGTGAATATGCTATATACTGTTTCGTATTTAGTCCTACATCGTGGGATAAGTTTTATCCTTAGCTCCTAAGCCTTTATATAAAGTTGCTAATGTAATGAAAATGTATGATTAATCTCTGTAGTGAATAAAATATTTTCTTTCTCTTTCTTTAATGTCTTCTTATTCTACAACAGGATATGAAATATTCAGTTTGTTAAAAAAACAAGAAAATTATAGCCTGTAGCTACCTTACCGTCAAGCATGAAAGTGGAAATTTAGAGCCACTTTACTTTGTACCACAAACCACACTACAATAACAAATATTATTATTTTAGAAAATTCATAATAGGCCAGCCGTCAAAATCGTGTATTTTAAAGAAGGATTCCTTTGGCTTCGTTTTTAATCTTATTATCACAAATAGCACAGTTTTAAAACAAATATCAAATATAGCCCTGTTTTGACCAGCTCAGCGTTGAGATGGTCCAAATGCACTATCGACTTTATAAAAGTAGCCGGTGAAAAAAAAATTAGAAAAAAACGCTGGCGACTTTTCAAAAGTCGATAGAAAAAATGCACTGGCGACTTTTGAAAAGCCGCCAGTGCATTCTGGTTAGTTAAACGATGAGCTGGTCGAAATAGGGTTATATTTGATATTAATTTTAAAACGAGGCTATTTGCGATAATAGGTTTAAAAACAATGCCAAATCAAAAAAAATCCTTTAAAGAAATAATATGATTCCTTCTCATTTGGATTGCCTAGAATATAGATTCATTCGACCGTAAATGTTTAAATGTAACAATGAATTGGTTTAAATAATATGAGTACGGTTGATCTGTTAGTGGATTACATTCATAAGCCAATTAAGTTGGTAAAAGGCATTAATATATAACACTGATAACCTTTTTTTTGAAATGGTAGTTTTATTTGATATTGGTGCATCGTATTTTTTTATATCTCGTTGTTTGGTAGATAAGGTAGGAATCAAATAGAAAGCTTGAAGGAATTAATCAAAGAGTATATCTCAATCTTCTTAGCGCAAAGCTAAGGTGAATAATTAACTTACATCTCATTTTCGATATTGATTTAAAAGGATAGATAACCCTATTGATTTGAATTTACATCAACCTTGTTTTATACAAAGCATATATCATGGCGTAGGTATTTTGAGTAAAACAAAAAGTATATTTTTCTTATTTAAGTATGATTTAAAAGAGTTAAATAAATGTGAAAGAAATGTTTTCAAGGAAAATTGAAGTGGGTAGTTAATCTTAAGTTTATGACTCAGATTAGAAAACCAGATGAGATTGGTGTAGGATCACGCCCTAGACTTTAACTAATAGCCATACCTAATATTAGTCCAAAAATTCCAACGCGCAGGGATTTTTCATTGGTAAGACTAAAATAATGTTACACACCGAAATGAATATACAAAGAGAATATATATTATTGATGAGCCTGTAAAATCATTAGAATCAGTTGACCCTAGTAGTGTAAGTTAAGGACAGATCATCCGGTATTGTATCTAACAAAAATTAAGTTATTTGTTATGTCTGGTAGGCCCGAGTCGGCCAATATTTAATAATTAGCCAGTTAAAGCTACAATGTTGGATAGATAGTCCATTTATTATCTGATTTATATGCATATATGTTATTTCTCTTGTTATAGTCAGTTTGATTGTAGGATTTTGATTTGCAAAAGATATGCCTTTAAAAGGAAATTAATGAGGAGAAACACGTTTCGCTAAGTAGCGTTATCTCACTTAATATTAGGAAACCAGGGTGTAATAGAATTATTCATACCAAGCTTTATGTCTAACTCGAAGTTTGTGTTTTTCCATTAAACTCTCGGACGCTCAAAATTTAATTTGAGTAGATTGATAGTTAAGGACTTTTCAGGTTTAGTTGGATTGACGAATAAGCTTTCAAAGCCATGCAGAAGGCAAAGCGAGCTATAGGAGTTATTTAGTGTTGTTTCCGCTTTGATGTAATCATGTTTGATATGTTTATCTATTTAGTAATCTGATCATCCAATGAGACATCTTTATATGTCGCTCTTGGCATAATTTGTAATAATTATATTTGATCAAAACCTAGGAATCGTTTTGAGATTATGTAACTAAATATGAAATATGGATTTATAATGTAATCATAAATGTTGTTTTTGAAATCTGTGTTGATTTTTATTTCATATTTACGTGCTTCTGATATTGCATATACCATTAACATTACCGTATTTTGTCGTCGAAAGTCGGTACTATAGATTGCTACATCATTTGTAGCGCTTAGCTTCGGACCTCAAAGTAGGGGATGTTATAGCTCCATAGACGTTGCAAATTCAGCAAACAACTTAAAAATTGCAATATTTTCTGGGTGTTGCTTTTATAGTTGCAGAGAGATGCCTTTTTGTTGTGAGAAGACGGTCTCCCGTCCAGGTTTATTCATTTGAATACCACCATTCCGCAATTCTAGAACTTGTGTTTGCACACGAAGATTGTTGCTCTTGCTGATGTTGAACGAAACTTCTGAACTTTGAAGTCCATCTTCTGTATATTTTAGGACAGTTAAAGGAAGATTCCATTACAAACTTGTTATAGCTTAAGTACCTACTAATACTTGATCTACTAAAGGAAAACAAGAGAGCAACCATTCAACCTCTTGGGTGGGTGCGTATTCAACAGATTATTCAAATTACCTTCTTTCTAGTACTCTTCAAAATCTTAAAATTCACTTCCACCCCTTTTTAAAAACATGTTTCACAAAACATCTTTATTAATGTTTATAACGAGAATGTACATTTTAAACTATACATATTTGCAGTTAGAAACTGCAAATATTTGCATTCTACACTATGATATTTACAGTTCCACATGCGCATTTTGTGTAATGAAAATTTGCAATTTACACCATAAGAATACGTGCTGTACACTTTAAATATTGTAAAAATTTAGTTCCGCCTCTTATTTTTAGAATTAATACGTGAAAAAACACTTCCTGAAACATATTTTAAATTACATCCATACTTTAATTTCAGTAAAAAAAAATCTTCTATTGTCGAAAATTAAATATGAATTTTAATCGCATGTGTATATGATTAAAACAAAATTTTTGACTGTTTTTGAAAAATTGCAAATATGTACATAAAACTATAGAAATATTTGCCGTTTATCCTGCATATATTTGCCGCGTGGAAACTTCAAGTATTTCAAGGTTTCTCATCAAATATTTACATAATTCTCCACAAATATCATGAAACTATTTTAACTTAAAAATAGGCAAACAAGAGAGCCATTTCTTGGATGGACGTGTATTTTGCAATTTCTTAAATATTTCTCCACAAATATCATGAAACTATTTTAACTTAAAAATAGGCAAACAAGAGAGCCACTTCTTGGATGGATGTGTATTTTGCAATTTCTTTGTTCGTTAATATCTGCATGTAGCTTCTGATCAACCATTATGTCATGTATCATAAATTAAGTAAATAAATAACAAAATGTTGCTGATATGACCGAGAATGTAACTATTACACAGGGTGAGTAGAGCTTAATAATGCACCTGTAACACAACAAAACGCCTCTATTAATGAGCAGAGCATTATGAATGGTAAGTAACTTATATTCCACCCACTTACAAACGTTATGCACACTCTTTAATACATTATCTATACAATTAATTACAAATTGTAACTTGTATTCTAAAACATGAAGGAAGCTTTCAATGTCTGGAGATATGCAAATATCTTAACCTGCAGGCTGCAGTCACCCTCCATTTTTAACAGAAGTTGCAACTATCAAAGAAAATACAGCTCTGCCTTCTTCTTTCTTATCAATAATGCATCTTCTCCACTATTAATGAATGATTCATCAACCTGCTAAATAATGCAGTAGGTTTTGAGTAAAAGCACCTCAATCAATGTACATTAAAACAAAATTACAAGGAATTTTAATATCATACAAATGTGAATTTAAAGCTATAAAAATTATAATTTAAAATTCAAATTTAATTTCATAGGTACTATAGACAAAATTATAAACAGTTTCAATACAAACATACACACCAGCGCGCAGTAAACATGAATTATAATCAATGTACATTAAATCCTCAACCTGACAGATGTTGTTGAATATGCGCTTATATGATTTTTGTTTGATGATAATAAACATGTATACATTCGTTTAAATGTATTTGTTAATATACTATTTTATTTTCACAGATTAAATAAATATTTGCTGAATAAAATTAAATACACAGAATTTGAATTCAAACAGAAATTTTATTCAAACAAATATTTATTACAATTTTGAATAATACAAATTCAAGCTCTCACTATACATATACAAGTTTGATTACAAATACATCACAATTTCACATTTACAAATGTCCTCACTACATATCGCTCACACTCGTATTTTGTCTTCAACTTCATTCCAGTTTGAATCCAGCATCTGAGCAATCTGAAAAAATATTCACTAACGCAGTAACATTGAAAAAGAAATATTGTTGCAATATAATATAAAATATGGTTTTTGAAAATATCATTTGCCTCAGTTATTTGGGTTGTTCGTCATCATTCACACTTGAATTCATCACAAAGTCGTGCACATAGATATTACAGGGACAGGTAATCATAAGTGGCTGCAATACACACGTGTACATTCATACACGTGTGCACTGCCTCGCCAACTCGTGTGCGCAGCCAACAATAGCAAGTGTGCAAGCACAACTTCAACAAACAAGGCAATGCACTATGCAATGTACAACAAGTCCAGCAGCCTAAGTATGCAATAAAAGATTCAGTGAAGCCCAAATATAACAGTGAATACAAGAATAAGTTGAGATGCATAATGCCACCAAGCAATACAAAGACCAGCTACAACATGTCAATGCAACAAACATGTATGCAGCATCAAGTCAGGCATGAAGAGAACACAGTGAAGAGACCAAGTGCACGACTAAACTAACAAATGCAACTCGACAAACAGCAAGACCAAACTGCACAAGTGACCACAAAGACCATCAGCTACATCAAAAGCAAGTGCAACACAGTGGCAAACAACATGACAGGAAACAGATAAAAAATGAACTGATGAAGCAGTGCAAGTGTGCAAGTGCAAATCACCAAATGAAGACCACAAATATATCAACTCAACATGAACAGTACCATGGACAGAAGACCATGCCAATAACGAGTGCAGATGAACCCATATGGCCGAAGTATGATCAAGATCAAATGCAAACTCAATATATATATATATATATATATATATATATATATATATATATATATATATATGCACAGGTACAAAGACAGTGCGCATATACACATGTATGTGATGCAAAGGTTCAGGCCGAGACAAAAGCAAGTTCAAGTGATGTAAAATGAAAATCAAAACATCTACAAGTTGTAATCTGCATATGGTCGAGCTGTTATTCAACACAACAATGCAGCACAATTCAGATAACATGTCAAAGACCAACTGCATAATGCAAATAAATTCGAACCAAGTATGGCAGTGAAACTCAAGCGAGTAAGTACAAACTGATGCATGATGAATCAGACAAGCAATGAAAATATAAAAGGTATGTATCAGACTCTCCACCGAGAAAACAATGGATCACAAAATCCAAGTCGAAGTCAACCAGAGAAAATCAAAAAATAAAATTTCAACAGCAGCAGTATTATCGGAATTCTAGCCGTGAATTTTTAAAGCCGTGTCAATCAAGCAATCGAGTATTTACACAAATGAATTAGTCAAGGAAAGATCACGAGCATCCAAGTATAATCGAATGGCCGAAAGCATGATAATGACAAATTCAAATATATTTAGACGAACGTAATTCAAGGAATTCGAACGCATATAAAAGCCCAATCATCATTGGCAATCAATTTATCGAATTCGAGCAAAGCACAAAATCAGTAAAAGCAAAATCATATAAGTACATACCGAAGAAGGAATTCGATCAACGAAGCAGTCACGGTGAGCAAATCAAAGAGCATCGAAGTCGAACAGTATCAAAGGTCGGCGCTTCAATTTGCAAGAACCTTAGTTTGAATCGAAAGGAGGAAAGCCCTAATTTTGCAAAGAGATACGAACGATCGAACACGGAGCCGCCATTATCTCACAAAAAAATTGGGCCGAAGAAATAAAAGGAGACGGTCAAGACAAATTACAAAGAGGGCCGGCCTTTTTATTTTTAAGGGATTTGTATTTTATTAATTTGGGTTTTTGAGTTTAAATTATTTTTAATTTGTATTTTCTTTTTTAAACCGTTTTAATTTCTAGTCGTGTGACTAGGGGACAAGCTACGTGGCGTAGCTTGAGAATTCGCAACTCGGTGGTTGAGTTGTGGCAAAGTTTTGAGCGTAGGGTTAGATTAGTCAATAGAGGGTATAGCGAATTTACGTGTGTAAGCGAGGAACTATCTAATTTCTAGTAGAAACCTTGGGGGCAGCACGAAGGCAGGGTTTTGCCGAAGCTGGGTAAATTCTGTGTTGTTCTGTTTTTTCTGTTATTTATATTCTGCGATATCTGTGCTGCTATTCTGTGATCTGAATTGAATATTTTATAAGCTTCCGCGATTAATTTTTATAATTATCACTATCACCCTATTCACCCCCCTCTAGGGTGAAATCGATCCTACAGATGTACAAAAGGATAAAAAAAGAAACATTAAGATTACATTGATGTAACATCATACTTACGTAAGGATTTGTGCAAAAGCACATGAATCAATATACATTAAAAGTCGATTAAAGCCACCATTAAAACCAATGCTTATCTGACACTGCTTGTCCAAAAGTTTGAGAAGACAAAAGGTTTCTTCTACATCGTCCCTACAGAAAACAAAAAAAATGGAACAGTTATATACATGTAAGTATAAATATCACATATTACTACATAGAAAATGAACTATACAGTACCTGTAATTATGGATAAAAGACTGGAAAGGAATAACAGGGAGATACATATACAGTTATAACAAGGTAAGAATGGAAATAGACTGATGGGGAAGGAGAAGGATGATTCATACCCCTCCTTCTTCCCGACCAATCTTTTTCTTCACTTCTCTGTGTCCATTATTTTTACTGATTGGAGACATTTTATGCTGAATCGTATGAACCATCTCTGTTTATACATCTCGGTATTTATAAGAGTAAAGTTTTGTTGAGGATCGCACGCGTGCTAGATATAAATATCTCAATTTGAATTTTAAAAATCTGTTTAAATCGGGTCAACTAATTTTGAGACCGAATTTATCAGCAAATCTGATGAGCGTCAAAATCGCAGGAGTGAAAGAAACATATTTGATTAAGTCGGCTCTTTTCTCTTTCCTTTGAACGTGATTTTGTTCCTTTTCGGGGGTGAGCGTTGTAATAAAAAGGTCAAACCGAACCAAGCCCGGTCGCTCTTGAAATTTCGAAACCAAAGTATGAAAATATTTTATATACAATATATTATCTGTAAATAAGCAATATTTCTATCCCAGTGATTAAGCATGTTATCTAAAAATAAGCAACGGGTTCAAGTTTGCATTTTCCTTGTGTTATTTTTTGGCCTCTTAAACTTGATTCCGTTGGCCATCAAATAAAATATGCCTTCGACGTCCGACCACCCAGCATCTATTCTGAATCGAACTCAAACCCAAAAAAATCAGAACCGAATCAAACAAGTTAATTACAGTTAATTCGGTCAGTACCTGGTTTAATAGAATTAAAATGGTAAGTAAGATAAATTATCAATAGGTTACTATTCAAATGATCGATTTACCTAAAGGAAAATATAAATTTATGTTTAGAGAAGCTATTTCGAGTGGTTTTTTAAGTTTATAAGAAAAAATAATGTATTTTCAGTAGAAAATTTTTGGTTTCTATTACTAAACAAATTATTAAGAGTATTACAATGAAATGAATTTGGAATATAATAAAAGTTCGACTAATTCGGCTAAACCGATAATCAAAATAAAATTATTTTACAAACTGATACAATTTCATAACTGAACCAACCGAAATGAACCGGTTTGGTCGGTTGATTCGGTTCGAACCGAATATTGCTCACCCCTAGTTGTATCGACAAAAGACACTGATTTTATTTTGAATTTGAGTTTTTTGATAATGTCTAATTTTGTTAATAAAATAATTTGGCTTTTGAAAAAAATATGTATTTTTCTTTTTTCTTTGGTATGCATGTCCATTTATGTTTATGAATTCCAAAAAATTATTTTTGAACTTTTCAAACCTTTCTGGATTTTATAATGTTTTTTCAAGTTTTTTTAAAGTTTAAATATATTTGAAATATGTATCTGTGAACAAATATGATTCTTTTTCAAATTAAACAACTTAACAAAATAGTGGGTTGTCTTTAAAAAGAGATTGTTTCATGATATTTAATTAAAGAATATGTGTTTCTCGTAAAAATTGACCTCTTTTGATCGAAAATATTATTCATTTTCTTTTTTAGAAAACATTTGATTTTGAACAATATTTGATTTCCTTAAAGGAAAAAACATTGTTAGAAAAACATAGATTGAGATACTCTTAAAGGGAACGCCATCCTAGTTTTTTTTGTATAAGATAGTTTCATTTTGCATAGTCATGACTAAGGCTAGATATTTCTACTGCATTACTAACTAAAATCGAATACCAACCAAAATCGATCAGAATAGTACTGCAATTATTGATAACAAAGTTTTTCGTTTGGTTTGCCAAAATTTAAGAAAAATGGCACTGCTTTGATAAATTATTTTGTTTATCAAAAATTGTCGTACCAACCATATTTTTAAAATTACAGACCAAGCCCCATAAGGCTCATGAGGCTTTTCTTTTATAATCCTCAAACTGGGCAATTCCACATTTGTAAAACCTAGGACAAAGGTAGAAACCCCAAAAGCAAAGAAATTTCTTCAATAAACATCGATTTGGCATGCAAGATACCCCTATACAAAAATGTACTTTCACAAAGTTTTAATTGAAATTATATATATATATATATAAATATATATAAAGCTATATTAAAATTCAAAATAGCATATGTATGTGTATGCATGTGTGTTTATCTTGTTATCTTGCATACAATTTAAAGCTAACAAATTCAGACCTAGTTTTAACTTAGAAAGGAACTCAACATTAAATTTAAAATTTCACATAAAATTCCTTATATATGTATGTATGTATGTATGTATGTATGTATGTATATAATATATATATATATAATATATATTGAATTGAAATTATATATGTGTGTGCGTGTGTCTATACATATGTTACCGTGTGTGTGTGTTTCTATGTGTTTGTATGCATATATAAATAACAACGAACTACGCTCAAATTTAAATAACACACACGTGCATGTGTGCGCACAAATATGTACGCACACAACTTATAATTTTATATGTTTTACAATTTAAAATCTATTTTTTAGTTAGGAAGGAAATCAACATTAGATCTACGATTCGAAACAAAAGTTGGTTTATAAACTTTGAATGAAAATTTTATACACACGCACGTATGTATACACACACACACATATAATGTTCTATGCACACACACGAAACTTACGTTCAATTTTATAAATAATTTCAAATAGTTTATGTAAGTATTCCATTTATAATTGTATACAAAATATGTAACAAAATTATCGCAACTTATTAAAACTAGTTTAAACCTAACAACCCTTTTTTCTATTAAACTTTTAATTTCTAAAACAATAGCAAACAAAAGATTGGACAACATAGGAATATGTACTTAAATTATATCATTTAAGGTTTCTACTTAATGTACTTAAATTATGTAATTAATTTCCATATCACAAAATGACAGATATATAGTAGAAAGACAAATACCATTCATTTCGAATGTGATTTTATTACAGAGTTAGTAATTTACAATAAATTACAGAATTGCTCCTAAGACATACTCTTAACTCTATCAATCTTCCACTTGCATTTGAGACCAATTATGTAATCTCAATCTCATCCATTTGATAAGTTTGTCGAGAACTGATTGAACCAGTCCCTTCATGAATGAATCAGCTATATTGTCTGTTTACCATATCAATCACAACATCTTTATTAGTGATGAACTCTGTAATAAATTGGAACTTTTGAAAAACATGTCTTGATTTTGTAACGATCTGTTTTTGCAGATCGAATGATCGTAAAATGTTCTTGTAAATACATATTGAGTCGTATGATATTATAACTTTGAGAAATGTTGAGTATTGATATTTTTTACCACTAGAAATCTTATTAGATGATTATACACCTTAATACTTGTAAATTTTATAACTTTTGATAAGAGTCAAATTAGGGTCCGAGACCACTTCCATTGAAAAGATAGGATGGATTTTCTTTTCATGGAGCGGTCACAATAATTCTTTTCATGAATGAATTAAAGTAATATATATATATATATATATATATATATATATATAAGTTACTTTGATGTATGATCGCCTGTATGAATGTTAGGCTATGTTATATATGTGTTTTGAGATGAATTATGCATGTTGTTATGATTTGATGATGTTTAATGTTGTTTGGCATGAGTATGGATGTTATTTTGTATGTTGAGTGGTTGTAAACTCTCATTGGAGCGATTCAAGGGTAGTAAACATAGAACTGGGTGTGAATAAATTGACTCGATGATTTTTGGGGTTGTGTCGAAGAAGTGAAGCTATGTATGGGTAGATTGGTAAGCACATCAACCGATTTGATATGAAAGTTGAAGTGTTGGAAATGCTACAGGAATGATGTCCAGGATATGGTAATTCGATAAGAGGAGGTGGGTCCGGTGGTGGCTCGGTGATTGGCATTAGGCTTTGGTAGTTTGGTGGAAGGAGGAAAGGCCAGTAATCCATATCCAGTGATGGACTTATATTTAGTGATAGAAAGGATTCGATTACCGGAATATGTTCAATGCAGAGCCTTTTTTTATAGGAAAACAAGAATGTGTTATAATTTAACATTGGCTTAAATGATTTATTTGGGCACTGGAGTGCGTTCGATGTGGTCGTTCTTCAGAACCATCTTATCAACGTTTAAACAATGATTCACTATCGATTATACCTTAAAAGGACTTGCCCATAAACTTTGAATATGTGAGGGCTTGAGGCTATGGAAAAACCAATCTGTATCATGGAAAACCCGTAGTGAGAGTGGTGGCAACATGAAGCTGACACCAAGTAGAAGAGAAGAAATCTAAAACTTGGATGTTGTGGTACTAACTTTGTTTCAGACTCGGGATACACACTAGAATCACTTAGATTTTGCGGTAGCTAAGAAGTGTAAATAATGGTCGATTACTAATCAAACCCTAGCCCTCCATAGTCACAGTCGAACTCCGACATTGCCCATGGCGCAACCATGGAATCATAGCCTTCCAAGAACTCCCCTCGAATCGCTTTTGATCTTGAAATTGAAGACCCAAAAAAGTTAGGTCCGAATTGATATAGTAGGAAGTTTGCTTGTGTTCATGGTTTATTTTCCTAAGGCACGGATTGGTCTTGAGCAAGTGGTGGAGGCGAATTGGTGCTGGAATCGAGATATGTGATGGCAGTTAAAGCTTAAAGTCATAGGAGAAGGAAAAGTATTTGGGCCAGAATAGAAAAATGAAAAGTAAAGTGGATATTTGTAAGTCCCATCCATTTATAGCTCAAAGATGACTTGGCAATTTATTTCGATAAAAACACGAGTGGTCAGCACCGCTATGATTTAAATATATACATAAAAATAAAAAAAATAAAAAAGAGAAGAAAGAAAGAGTAGAAAGGGTAGAAGAGAAGGAATTCTCATCTGGCCAAGGGGCGGAACAATATACAAAGTAATGTAGATCCAGACTTTGGTGCAGAAAGTGGTACGTAGACTATATGAAGTTGTTGACTGAATGATCTTGGGATAGAGACGATACTTCATTATGATTCTTGAAAGGCAAGTAGACATGAGCAGATGACAATATACCGCTTGGTCCAAAGCACGCTTTGTTATCAACGGAAGCATACTTTCGATGGCAAGTGTTATCCAGCATTAAACCAAGAATCTTTTAGCGAATCTAGACGTCGAGACGAAGATGAAGTGGTTCAAGAACTTAAGGACAAGCTTGGGATGATAATGGAAAGGACATCTAGGAGTTTGATGTCCAAACGTGAATGAAAAAAGAGGTTGGTACCAATATGAATTCATGTCGGTATCGAGTTGTTTGGTTTTTTCTATTTTGAACCCTTATGCTTCGGTCAAAGAATAGATGGCTAAAGTGTTCATCTAGGGACCCATATGTGAAGGAGTATGTGAACAACTCCAAAGCTTTATTGAAAAGGACAACTCCTATATGCGACCAATCATATCGGTATCAATTAGAATTGCTGGACAAAATTATACTTAAAGCTTGAAGACTATAGATATAAACTACCATGAAGAAAAGGCCAAGGCAACACAATGCAAATCATCCGGGTAACAACATGAGTTTTAGCTGCGAGCTAAATTTTTCTTCCTACCTATTCTCTTAGATGTGGATTTCAATCAAATCTTCCATGATTTGACGACCCTGAAGGGTGATTCTTCTATAAATAACAAGCCTAGAGCAACGAACGGGGGACTTCTGGCCTACATTTTCTTCATCTTCTACTCCCTACACTCCATTTTCCTAGAGCTTACTTTTGATACTTTAGACAAAAATAAAATTACAAAGCTCTTAAACTCATGATAATCAGTCTATAATAAAAATTAAAGTGGAGTAGGCCATAGAATTTGCCGAATCACTTTAAAAATCTTTGTGTTATTTACTGTGTTCTTACTAATTTGCTAGATCTATCTCAGTTTCCTTGTATTGGGTTATTGTGCTAATTTTTGGTTCAACAAGAGTCAATGATATAGGCTATCGCATGCCAAGAAAATCATAGTCATAACATTTTACACTACATGAAGCTGCCATATATTGACAAATACAACTATCACATACCAAAAAAAATAAAGCTATGACAAGTTAATAAAATATATAGCTACCGCAAGTTGAATAAATAATAGAGATCACAAGTTGATAAAAATGATAGCAATTGCAAGTTGATATAATAATATTTATCTCAAGTTGATAAAATAATGGTTATCGCAAGTTGACAAAATAATAGCTATCACAAGTTGATAAAAATATAAGATAATAATCACAAGTTAATTAAAACATGGCTATTGCAAGTTGATAAAACATGACCATCACATACAGATAAATTTGGGCTCTCGCAAGTTAATTGGTGGCGTTTCAATAATTATTTGCAGAACTTATTAATTCCATTTAAAAGTAATAACCTTTTTACCAAACCAATTTCTTTGTCAAATTATTATTAGCTAATCCAATTTTTTCATAAATTTCTAGTAAAAGAAGGAGAAAATTTCCTTTTCTTTCCAAATATAAATTTTCTACTAATTATGTTATTAATTAAATTTTGCATTAAAAACTCTTCAGCACACAAAAATTTCTTTAAACTTGAAACTACTTAGGAAAAATCCCTAGAATTCCAAAAAATAAGAATTTTTCTCCGAAACATCATGCAAAAATTTCAGAATAAAATTATTATTTTTTATGTGTTAAATAATAAAAAACCTTAACTGTCCATTTTCTTTGCTAGAAAATTCATATTAAATTAATTAAAAATTTATGAAAATAAAAAATCATCTATAAAATAACATTCCAAACGTCACATCAAAAATTAAAAGCATTGGAGATTAGAAACATAGTTTCTACCCTAAAATCCCTTAAGGAAATTTCATAAAAATATTCAATGATAACCATAGCACATTCAAATGATTATCTAATTCATATGCATAATAAACATTAAACTATTAGTTTTGATTTCATCACAAATCCGAATTAGAACATCATATATTGGAGATGGGAATATATTATTCACCTTTATTTGATCTTATGTGAAGATAATTTTCTTTTGTTTTCTTCCTTAAATTAGTCTTTCTCTTCTTCTTTTTATTCTTCTTCTTCATCTTCTTCTTCTTCTTCTCCTTTGTAGAGAGACTTTAAATGGAAATGAGTGGTTATGTTTTGTTTTTCTTTGTTATGAGAGGCATGGTCGAATTAATTTGAAGGGGTGAGTATGTGTTAAGGAAATAAATTATATATGTTGTCCTTATTTCCTTCCAATATAATAAGGCTCTTATTTTTATCTCCTAATCCGTCCTCCATTCAAATTGAAATTCAAATTATATATTTATATGGTAATCATCCAAACTTTATATAAATTTATATTCTCCAATATTATTCATTTAATTATTTTTTAATTAAATATCATGAATAACATGTAACCAAAATCAGAATGATACATGACGACCTACCCTACTTCAAAAGGTAACCTAATTCAACTGAATTGAGACTATTAGGCCTAAGGATATCAATGAATATTTGAAAAATCGTGTCCACATTCAATTCAAAAGAGTGATAAATATATGATATCATGAGAAATGGATTCCGATGCATATAAAGGGCACCTGAATTTGAAAATTATAATTTCATATTTTTTTTCAAAGCTATTGTTTATAATATGTGCATTTTACTTTAATGAATGATAAATATTTATTGTTTTATTAAATTAATTATATGCATTTAATGCATATTAACTACCCAAAACTATTTCTTATCGTTGCATTTTTTATTTATCATGCTTGTATAATGAATGGGATTGAATAAAAGTTAGGTTAAACCAAAAAATTTCCATTTATGCTTTTAGGTTTATGTATCGTTGATGGATCTAATAAATATCTGATATCCGTCGATATCCACAGATTCGGATATCTGATATACAAAAATGGAGTCAGATGCAGATATGACACTATCCGCTTTTAAAAGTATCTGTTGACAGGCTTAGTTGGACCACTATTGTTCACCAAGCTTAATATTTAGCTTGAAAATTATTGTTTTTGTAGATGGCCTAAGTTGATGTAATTATTAGATAATTGAAGTAGATCCTTGAAATTTTGACGGTATAAAATAGTGGTTTGGTAGCATCGATATCTTTTGTGACGAACATTAATAAATTTAGCATAATGCTAAGGGTCTCGTATTTTATGCTTGGAGCACTACGTTCGAGGGTTAACTGTCGAATGAATTTTTTTTATACTACGGTCGTGGATAGAACGGTATTTGGTCGGTGGACAACCACCGAATGCGTTGCTCCAACCAATCTGCGTGGTTCCCTCAGTACCACAAAAAAATCATGCTGTAAGGCATATAAAAAAAATTTAAGCGATAAAATTTAAAATTCAAGTAATTGGCGAATCCAGCAAATGAACACCTCAACAAGGAACCACTACATGATCAACTATACAACAACACACAACATGGGAAAAAATTATCTATGTCAATTTTAGTAGTAACAACATGAAAACATTAAATATAAGATTCGTCGAGGATAATTTTTACAAATTTTTTTAAATTTACATTAAAAATAGTTTGAAATTAGATACAAAAAAGGCATAATCACTGATGTAAAAAGTGAAGACCTCATACCATATTTGAAAGATGGAATATCATAACTAAACTAAAGCTGAATAAATTATCTTGATCCATTTATATGAAATGGATTTAGGTTTTAGCCTTTTTCTCCCATCCATCCTGCCTCAGAGTTAAAGAGCTTCATCGAGAAATAATCAATTTAGTGCTTTGCTGCTTGATTTGTTCAACATTTTCAATGCTCTAACTGATGTAAAAATCTACATCTGGAATGTAAAGAAAAATATTTCACATATAACAACAATAAATATATTCACCGCTAGAAATGGCTTAAAAAGCAACAGATCTTTTCAACGATCGCTGGCGGCCTCGTTAAGATGTTTTCGATGGCTTTCGACAGTTGATTATTTTAATTAACAATTTATCGTGTTATTATAATTTATTAATTATACAAATTTGAAATTTATTTAAAAATACTAGTTTAATTCCTAAAAATTAAAGAACATATTTTTATTCAATTCTTTAATTTTATAGTGGTTTTTCATTAATTAAATTAGTATTTTCGATAATATTTTATTATGTAAATCAATATTTAACTTAAAAGTCAAATTCAAATGATCAATCTATGTAACTTTCAGTCCATCCGTTATAAAACTTCGGTGAAAATATGATGTGTAGCAGTTTATTTTTTATCCCTTGTGTAAATAATTATTAATTTTTAAATGTATTTAACATTATAAATTCATATAAAAAAATATTCCACAGAAAAATAATAAAAATATTGTATCGTTAAAAAGGTATTATAAACAAAGTACCTGCACTAAAGTGGTGGAGCAGTAAGAACTAGATTAACCAATTGTGTGCGTCCAGATAAGCTCTGGCCATCTAACATATTAAAACCCATATTACTTGATCAATAATTTAAAAATGTGTATATATTTATATATAGTACATAGGTAATGGAAAAATAATAATTACATAGGACTGATCGAAAGGCTTGAAAGTCAGGTACGAGGTTGTATTCATTAAAATTGATTCTCATATTTATTGAGAACCAGTACAAATTCAATGGCTTTAGTGAACATATAATACTTAAGTTTATTTTTATATTGGCTAGGTGAAAAGGTTTTAACTGGGCATTTTTTTACTACCATTTTTTTCCATAGTAAAATTAATCACATCGATGCCTTTGTAAAGCCATTTGAGGTTTAAATCTGAATGTCGATACCATGTTTTTTTTACCAAATATTTTATTTTATATGAATTTATCATGTTAAATACATATAAAATTCAGAATTAATTATAAAATCATTAAAAAAGTATCGTGTACTTTATACAAAATAACCTGTTCGATATTTAGAAATAAAGGTGGGTTATTGTAAAAAATTTAAATTTTTTATAACAAATTAAATTAAACTTAATTTATTTTAAATATGGAGAAAATATAAATTAATACATTAATAGCCGTCGAAAACTGTCGAAATGTTGCCATCGACGGCCATCGGTAGCCATCAAAAGCTCGCAAATATTGCTTCAGCCAAGTCCATTTCTTCCTCATTTCCACCCTCTCTGAACCCTCAAATCCAATTCCTGAACCCCCAATTCATCAAAATGCCGCTATAATCCTCCAAAATCCATCGCAATATTTGTTAAATTGAAATCTACAAGCTTTTACGCCTTCAATCCATCGAATTTCAGGTATATTCTTCCCTTGAACTAATTATTTCAAATTGTGATAAAACAAGTGCTTATTTGTGCATAGATTAATTAATAATAACCTACAGATTCGTTATAATTATATATTGGTTGCTTTGAAAATATTAATTAGGGTTATTGGTGCTTAAATCCGAAAATTAACGTTTAATTGGAGCTAATGTGTATTGATTAATGTATGTAGTTATTAGTGTAATATAATTTAGTGTTACTTAGTTTATACGTTGGCTAAAGTGTCAGCAAAAATAATTTATTTATATAATTCCTTTATTAATTTATGCCGCTAATTATAAATAAGTTTAGTTTAAGTGTATGTCGTACATGGTAATATAAACAACTTAGTGTATATTGTTAATTTTCTATTAGTGTGTAATAAATTCAAATTAGTGTCAGCTAAAATGTTAAAAAAAAAAAATTATTACTTTTTAATTATTATGAATTCAAATAATGAATTAGTGTGTAATACTAATATAAAAAAATTAGTGTATAATGTACTTTCTTTTTAAATCTTTTAGATTTTTCGGCCTCGTCTAACAAGTATTTTGTAAGATCGTTATATAGATATTTGTTTCTACTATAAAATAGATATTGTAACAACCCGCATATTTATCGAGTTTGTATTTAAATATTTTATTTAAATAGTAACTCGTTAATCGGATTTTGGTCCGAAAAGCTACTTTTTGCAAACGGTCAAATTAGGACTCGAGACCACTTCCATTGAGTTCGAAATGTCATTTACAACTTTTTTAAGTATAAACATCGATAGGTTTGGAATTAGTGAAATTTCACTAACTTTTCCCGCTTTGGACTTTGGGTTAGTTTAGCCTATTAAGCCCAAGTTCCAACCCTCTTCTCCTCACTCTTCATAAATTTCCTAACTAATCAAGCTTTGGCATTAATGGTGGAGGGAATGGGAAATTAAAATTCCAAAACTCAAATTCAATTGCAATCCATCTTTCTACTCCAAATTCAAGAAGAAGACATTGGATTCAAGCTTCTTGTGCTTAGATAGAAGAAGGATTGATTCTTGCTTGCTTAAAACTTCATTTTCATTGATATTTGGTGCAAAGGTGAGATTTTTATCTCACAATTCTAGCCTATAACCATATTGGACTGTTGGGAATGATTCCCTATCACCTTCGCATGCACATTTGCATTTGGTTTGGATTGGATTGGCGAAAAACTCCAATTTTTAGTGTATTTGGTAAAAAACTGCTCTTAGGTTGTTCTGTCTTCATTAGGTCGCTCGGGGTGGAAAAGTCACGGCCTTCGTATTTGACTCACTCGGTTTTAGGTCGTAGGTCGCAAGCCTTTTAGGTCGTAGGTCGCGAGCCCTATAGGTCGTAGGTCGCGAGCCCTATAGGTCGTTCGGCCTTGTTCCTTCATTAGGTCGCTCTGCCTTATTAAACCGATAACTCGCGAACCTCTTAGGTCGCTCAACCTGTTCGTCCACTAGGTCACGTAAACCACTTAAGTCGCTTGTCCCTTATAGGTCGCGTTTCCTGCTTAGGTCGCTAGGTCGCGTGCCTTTAGGTCACGTTCCTCTATTAGGTCGTGTGTCTCTGTTAGGTCGTTGACCTCCTTAACTCGCATGACCTAACTCGTAGGTCGTTGGACCTCGATTCTATTTAGGTCGCTGCTTCTTTTAGGTCGCTCGGCCCCTTATTTTCTTTAGGTCGTTTGAGTGTTAGGTCGCGAACCCATTTTAGGTCGCATAACCTTAGACCCTTAGGTCGCGAGCAGTTAGGTCGTTAGACCTAGGTTGCCTTTTCCCCTTAGGTCGTTGGACCGATAGGTCGCTTCACCTGTGCTCACGTTAGGTCGTTCGACCCATTCATCTTTAGGTCGTTCCACTTGCCTATCTCGTAGGTCGCTCACGAGTTAGGCCTATAACCCGTTAAGTCGCGAATACTTTTAGGTCGTTAGACCCCCTTTTTGCCTTCACTAGGTCGTTG
This sequence comes from Allium cepa, assembly GCA_030765085.1. Classification (NCBI taxonomy): domain Eukaryota; kingdom Viridiplantae; phylum Streptophyta; class Magnoliopsida; order Asparagales; family Amaryllidaceae; genus Allium; species Allium cepa. Next base: position 908,442,589 of record CM060937.1, read on the forward strand.
CCCCCGCACCCCCACCTTGGGGGGTTGCACCCCCCCGGACCCCCCCTCCGTAGGGGATCTTATCTGAAAAACATTGAGCTAATTTCCTTGGATTTTATTCACATCTCCGTATGCGATTTTTATGACTGATTGTTTCTACAATTGCTTCTGTGTTTTGTCACTTTATAATATAAAGGTTTCAATACTAGTAGTAAATATCAAAACTCTTTTAACAAACAATTTCAACTCTATTTTTAATAACAAAGCTTTTTTCTTAAACCGTTTTCCAATCTATTAGTATATACAAACCTTTACCTCACTCGGATGAGAAATCTAATTAAACGACTTAGTAAAACAAGTGGTATGAAACGCTTGCGTTCACTTCGTCGGTTAATTCTTGGACTTGTTCGATTGAACCTCTTGTGACAATTTTATTAGTGAAGATTTACAGTTTGTTCGTAGATATTTAAGTTAAGCAAGTGGTTATGGGACATGAAGCTAAACTTCTATATTTACTAGCTTAGTGTAATTGACACTTTTCGTTGATCATGACGATCATTCTGATGATTTAGACTAGCAACTGTGCGATGTCTCTTGTTGCGAGGTTAGACTAGACACCACTTGTGTGATTCCACTCACACATACCTTTTTGCTTTTTGGTTAGTCTGGACCTTAATCTGTGTGATTCCATTCACACATGTGGGGTAGCTCCCCTTGGTCTTCGGACCGTCATGTGATAGGCCTCTTTCTCTTTTTTATGATTTCTGGACTTCTTGCATTGATTTCTAGAATTTATGTCATTGACTTGTTATGAGTACAAGTTTGGGGTATGATGCCCTTTCCGAATCTTTGAGAAGATTGTTGTGATATTGATTATCTCTTATTGATTGATCTTCTATTGATCATTATTTACATACTTATAGTGGTATGTCATTATGGATGTTTATGTTTATGCCATATCTTTTATGTTATATCATGTCATCTGATATTTATAGCTAGATTGACCCGTTTATTATTTTCTTAAATAATACTCGGGTCAGACCGAGATGTTACAGGTGCTTCTGCTTGACTTCTTCCCAGGGATTCATCACTCTGACTTTTGGCTAACTGTTTAGATTAGCAGTTTTTGTTGTATACACTTGAGATATAGACTCATAGTTGTATTCTTTTGTATAGCACGTGTTGCTATTCTTTTGTATTATCGTGGATCTTACTGACCACTACTCTGATGTACACTTTCATGTGTTAGTTATATATTCATATCTTCTTCCGCCTTTGTGATATGGATCCTCTGTGACTGATTTGTGATATGATTATTTCTATGTTTGTTTCCGAAGATTATTTATAGCCACCGTGTGATCAGCAATTACATGGATGGTCGCTCCTCAACAGCCTTATTCTCTGTGCTAGTTGACAGCACTACTCCGGAGTGTTCTTGGCTAGCGTGGGTATAGAGGTGGGGCGTCACAGATATCGTTATTCATTTGATATAGTATTTGTTGAATTTGTTCCTATATTAGATAAAATACAAGCACTGTATGATAATTATATTTTATAAATCGTTTCATCTTAAATGACTCACAAAATTTCCACAGCACTTTCTTTTTATTCCATGTATATACGCATTTGTGTACGATAGTGAGAACAAAGTAAAAGTTCTGTTAAAATTTTGTTGAATCATCAGCGAAATGTAATTTTTTTATAATTGGAAGTAGGATGGTTAACCGTCAGAAGTAAAAATAATAATAACTGAAAATATGATATTATATTTATAATTTCTTTAAATTAGAAATAAGAGTTTGTAAAAAAAATTAAAAGAAAATATATTATATAATTAACAAAACATTAAAATATAAAAAAATTATTGTATAATGCTAATATAAATAAACTAATGTATAATATACTTTATTTTTTAAATCCGTTAGACGTTTTGGCTCCGTTTGACATGTATTGTATATGGTCGTTGTATAGATATTCTTTTTTGTTACAAAATGGACATTGATTCTCATCTGATACAGTATTTGTCTGATTTGTTCCTGTATTGGACAAGTTACAAATACAATATAGTACTTACATTTAGCATATCATTTTATCTTAAACGGTTCATAAAATTTCGGTAGCACTTTCTTTTTGTTCCATACGTATGAGCATTTTTATATGATACTGGGAACAAAGAGGAAGTGCTACCGAAATTTGTTGATTAATCATTTAAAATGAATTATTTGCGAAATTTAATTATTATTATGTTTGTAATGGAAAGTAGAAAAACCATCATCAAAAGTAAAAAATAATAATGTAAAATATAATATTATATTTATAATTTGTTAAAATTGAAAATAAGATTTTGTAAAAGAAGGTAAAAAGAATAATATATTATGTAATTAATAAAACATTAAAATGTATAAATGAATTGAAAAATACAATGTCAATCCAAAAAAAATCATAATTTTTCGAATCTTACTATAATTTTTTAAATTTCTATCATATTTTTTGAAATAGGAAAAAATGATCAATTATTTTGTCAATAAAAAGAGCTAGATGCACAAATGAAAGGGAATGAAAGACTCAATAAAGAAATATTTTTATAACGGTGTATATGAATTTACTAAATTCGCTTTATTAGTAATGGAAACGACGAAGAAATTTGTTGTCCATGTAATAATTGCAAACATTTGAAGCAGTGGAAACCAGATATGGTATAGTACATTTATATCAAAATGGACTTGTGCCAGATGAACATATATGGGATCATCATGCAGAACTTGTTGCACCTAAACCCATTGTATCAGAAGAGTAGGTGGATAATGTCAATGTTACGACGAATCCCATGGAAGATATAATTGAAGATGTAGCATGATCAATGTTCCATATTTTTCAAGCTGATAATGAGGTTGTAAATGCCAAAGAATAACCAAACATTGGAGCAAAGAAAATCTATGATTTATTAGATGCTGCCAAGAAACCCCTTTGGGATGGCTGTAAACGCGGTACCTGATTGCCAATAACTGCTGAATACATTACTATAAAATCTAAATTCAACTTCATAGAAACCAGATGTATAACATTTTACAACTGTAAAATAACATATACCAACCAAGAATTTAATGTGTGAAAATCATTATTAAGTGGAAAAACTTATGTTTGCTTTCATTTTGCCATACCAAAAGATAGATACATCTTTAAATAGTTGCATGTTATTCTGGAAAGAGGACATCACTCTTAGGAAATGTAGAATATGTAATTAGAAAAGATACAAAACAAGAAAAAGATGTAAAAGGAAATTTCATACAGGAGAATGCATTGTGTATCTATCACTCCTAGACCCCAAAGGTTATATGCATCTTCTGTTACCACACCTCATATGAGATGACACATTGTGAGAACACAGGAAGAAGGTACTTTAATACACCCGCCTGATGGAGAAGTATGGAAACATTTTGATAAGACTTATCTGGCTTTTGCTACAAAGAACCAAAATGTTAGATTTGGCTTGTGTACGGATGGATTATCATCATCCTCTTAATTTGGTTCTAAGTATTCATCTTGCCCGATTATCGTTACACCTTATAATTTACCTCTATGGATGTGTATGAAAACTGCATGTATGTTTCTCACTATTGTTGTCCCCGACCCAGATGATACGATAATAGGAACTGATTTTTATTTACAACCATTGATTTAAGGATTGAAAACACTATGAAGGAATTGAAACATATGACATTTCAAAAAATAGAATTTTTTTGTATGTTCCCTACTTTATTATGCACTTTTGGTGATTTTCCTTCTTATGCAATGCTTATAGCTTGGAGTGTGATTAGTACTCTTTCTTGTCCCTATTGTGTGGATGAAACACAAACATTTTCTTCGTCGCATGAGAACAAAATTTGATGGTTTGATTGTCATCGATGTTTTATCCATGTTAACCATACATTTAGAAGAGATAAAAAATTATAGCTAATAGAGTAGAGAATAGAAAACCACCAATGATTTGGTCAAGCAAGAAAATATATAAACTTGTAAAGGAATATCCGAAGATACATAAAATTGGAGTACAAATTGAAATTCTAGATAAATCGACGGTTCAAAATTGGTGCAAACAAAGTATGTTTTGGGAGTAGCCTTATTGGAAGATCTCTTACTTCATCATAATATTGACGTGATGCACATTGCATAATAAGAAAAACATATTTGATAATGTGTTTAATACAATTTTGAATGTTAGAGGAAGACTAAGGACAGTGTGAAATAAAGACATGATATAGGTGAATTATGTAAACGTCATAAGCTTCGTATCATGCCAAATGACATTATAACCCAAAGCGTGCTATGAGTTAGACAATAACCAAGTAAAATTTATGTTAAAATGGATGGAAGGAATAGGATATCCTGATGGGATTTCTTCTAATCCTCATAGATGTGATGACTTTAAAAACAATAAACTAAGTGGGATGAAAAGTCACGATTGTCACATAAAGATGGAAAATTTGTTACCTGTAGTTTTCAAAGAACTATTACTCGTAAAAGTTTGGACGCTTATAATGGAACTTAGTTTGTTTATAAAGAGCTTTGTTCAACTACGTTAAAAGTTGAATGTCTACGTAAACTTGAAGCAGCGATTCTTATACTACTCTGCAAACTGGAGAAAATCTTTTTTTCCAGATTTCTTTAATGTGATAAAGCATTTACCTATTCGTCTTCCATCTGAAGCGCTTCTTTAAGGTTTTGTGTAATATGGATGGACGTATTCATTTGAAGGATAATAATATTGATTATGTTAAATATCATTTTAATTAGATAAATAAATTTAATTTGAAATAATTTTTTAATAGGTACTTAAATCATGTGAAGAAAGAGTTAGACAAAAAGCACGAGTTGAAGGTTCGATTTGCCAATCATGTTTCGAAAAAGAAGCTTCATTCTCTCTCTCATTATTTCAGTGACCATATGAACTTATTATTTGAAAGTGTGTCGCATAATGATGAAGGCATTGAACATGGTTCTTCTCAAGTAATGTTATCTACTTTTAGATAACATGGTCCACCGATGGGAAAATATTGATGGTTAGACGACAGAGATTACCATGTAGCAAAAGCATATGTACTTCTTATTTGCACCAAAGTTGCACCATTTGTTAGGTATTGTTACTTAATAATTCTCAATATGTGAATTTTTAAATTTATATTTATTTCAATCATACTTAATGAATATGTACAATATGTAATATTTGCAGCATTTACGAATCATAACATCCATGTGACGATCATAATAAAGAATTTGTTGATTAGTTTTCAAACTATGTTTATGATCTAAGAAATTATGTAGTCAACAAAGGATTGAAACATTTTGCGATTTGACTGAAAAGAAATGTCAAGACATATCCAATATTCTTCCTTAATGGATTTAAATTCAACAGCAAAGAATATGGTGCTGAAAAATTAACTAACAATACCAGTGTATTTGTTAAAGATAATGATGATCCAGATGATCATATAAATGATTTTTACAATGTTTTAACTTAGGTTTTGAAATTGATATTTTATACGACCTACAGAGAAAGTTTTTTTATTTAGATGCAGTAGATTGAGGAATGTTCTAGGTTTTGGAATCAACATGCACAAAAATTATGATCTTATTGAAATAAAATATAACTCGCATTACCATAAGCATGATCCTTTTATACAATCCAAATAGGCATTACATATTTATCTTGCTCCGCATTAATCCCTAAAATGAGATAAAGTAGATTAGTCGGTAGATTTTAAAACAAAGGTAAGATTTACATTTGGTGGAAAGAATATTTTAGACAAACAAACTTATCCGGTATATTTTGAACAAAATAATGAAATAATAATAACCGACGATCATATTGATTTTGGACCTCTAAACGATGGATCAAATGTTTAGATAGAAGCTTTTTTGACTATAGAGGAAAACAATATAGAGTATGAAACCAAGTGAACCAAAAATCGACGTTGACTTATTATTAATGTATGTTTGGATAGAAGGTAATTTATGCGATTATTAATGTTAGATGTTTTCTCATAAAAAATAATGTGTTTTCCTATAATAAAATGATATGTTCTCGCATAATAAAATCAAAACATCTATGATAGATATTATGTTTCCACATCAGAGATCTTTATGTTCATTAGGTTCCCACTCTTTTAGTCAAAGAGGGACTGACATGAGAGGTAATGGTGGCGGCCTATCACAACATGTAGATCGTCCCCATATTTACGTTAGCATGCAAAGAAAGTGAGTGAGTATCAGATTTGTTGCAACGTCATAAATATTTTATATATGATATATTATGCATGATTTATTAAATGCCTATCTCATAATTAATATACGGGCTTTGGCTTGGAGCCCTCAGATGTTGTTCTTGATATTTCTGAGGCTTCTTATAAGAGCAGAATGACCGGATGCTGGACTAAGTTGGAGAATATCCCAGCTCACATTGTAGAGTGTATTTGGCAGGATTTCTTTTTAAGTGTAAATGTATATTTCATTTTATTCGAAATCACCGTGTAATTTGTTGACTAGGTATAAATGTATAACTTATTTTACTTTCAATGTGCAGGGAGTGGTAGATTTGCAAGAAACCGACTATTAACTTTGCAGAAATTACTGGATTAAAAAAACGCGAAAAAATTACCACGATACAATGTCAAGCGTCAGAAAAGGAAAAAAAACCCTGATTGGATGAGTGCAAGCATATGGGAAAGTATAAATGCTTATTGGAAAAGTCCAGATAGGATGCGCGATATAATAAGTACAGTGAAATAAATATTATAAACTATATTTATATGCATATATTTACAATATACATACATATACATATACACACATTATTAAAATGAACAAAAAATATATTTTTTAATTTCTAAACCGCGCCATTATAGGTATGTACATTAAAATAATTTATTTTATTTTATAAGTATATACATACATATAACCAAAACAAATGCGAAAATATAATTTGAACATTAAAATCGTCACCTAACTAATATATATGTATGTATGTATGTATGTATGTAATAAAACATTATACCTGAGTGTGGATAATTATATTTTGGTCAAAAATATACCTTACTTTCAAAACCTTGAAGTCCACTTTGAAATGATGAAATATGCTCCTTGAAACAATTTTCAATCCAAATGAGTGTTAGTCCTTGAACCATTGATCACTAGCTATCGAATAACAGTTGAGCTAATTTGATATGAGCTTTAGAAAATAGGGATATGATATGGAGAATTCGGCCAACAATGTATAGGGATGGAGGCTCCAAAAAGATCCATAGCAAATGAGGGTATAGATGCTTGAATAAAGGAAAGAAAGAAGGGAATTTGGGATTCCATCTTTTACTAAATCTCCTTCCATCTGAGTTGTTCAAAATCAAGCCTATCTCTACACATATTAGCCGCCCATAACATACTTTTGCTACAGAATTTATTAGCCTCTCCCTTGGGCCATGATTAACATACTTTTGCTACAGAATTTATTAGCCTCTCTCTTGGGCCATGAACCTATCCTTGGTTCGAACAGATACTTTTTCATTTTAAATCTAATTTAAAACACTTATCAAAATTGTATTCAATTAAAATATTTTTAACTTTTATAAATTCATTTATTATTTTTTATCAAATCAAAATCAAATTTATAAGTAATATTTCGTAAATATTAATTAATTTAATTAGTTTACAATAGTTATAAATTAATTAAATGGTTTGATCAAAGGAGAATTCATCCCTTCTATTCTGTGACTCGTCAGGTGTAAATTTGGTCAGCGATTAATATCGAACTATTCGAATGTTAACGTTCACACGTCGCTTAGAAAGTGGTGTGGCATTTTGCCAAATTTGTTGCTTATTTAGTTTTGGTAAAATCCAGTTTTACTTTATTACTCAGTTATGACTTTTATTTAGACCGATTCTCTTCGTTAGAACTATATCACTTAGGACATATGTGATTTTGGTAATAGTCAAAATTCCATTGTCGTCCATATTCAACTCTATAGTCTAAATACAAAGTCTTTGGTTCAATAATAACAATTATTATTAACCGAACTACTTTGGCCAGTGATTTTGACTTTGAGTTGACCGTGATACTAACCCTATATAATTGAGAAGATGGACCCTCTACTGAATTGTGCTTCACTTTCAATACTTTTGCTCGACCCAGCTATAGTCACTCGATGGACGTCGTGCCATGATTTGACTATAATTAAAGTGGAGCTTTCATATTGAAGATCGAAAGCATTCACAAGTTGAGGGAACTATGTAAATCAGTCACATCGATATTTTCTGGATCTGATCATATAAACAAAAGCAAACATAATTATCCGATAACTACCAGTACATAACCCCTAGGCATCTCCAGCAGTCATGAATAATACAATGTCCAACATTTGGATAGAGTTACGTACTCTAGTCTCAATGGATACATCGATAAGTACTCTCGATGTATCTTGAATATGAATATTTAAAATAATGTATTTTATAATATTGTGATACAATACTCATGTTTACAAGTATTTGTATTTACTGTCACGAATACACTATTTATGGATTTTCTGTTAAATCTATTTTGATTAAGCATTTAATTATCCCTAACACATTATAACAAATATATGTATAACATAAAGAAAAACATCATTATTACGAACGAGAATTGATTATAGAGTTAATTAATTTATAATAATCTACATAATTACTCTAAGGCATACCCCTAATTCTATCATTTCGTACGTGAATAGATGTGCTAAATGAAGGCCCTATGAATCAACTGCTAATATGAAGGCCATATGAACATCATCAACTGCTTGCATATGAACATCATCAAAACATGTTCTAACACATTCAAAGATAATTTTAGCATGTTCGAGATTGCTCATTCGTACACTTTACATGCATTAAATTTGAAGGCCCTATGAACATACAGTTTGTCCACATCCAAACATGTCCAAACACATTCACGCATCGTCTGCACATGTATGGATATAATTTGATCGCATACGAGCATCACATATTCAAGCATCATTCAAACATGCTTGAGCACCATCGATCATGCACGTTTACCTATAAGTGATAGTGTTAGGGGTATGCCCTAGGGGCAATTCTGTAATTTATTAACTCCAAAATCAATTCTTGTTCAAAATAAAGGTGTTTCTTCTTTCTGCTATATATTTATTATAATGTGTTATAAATAATTAAATAATTAAAAATATATTTAATAGAAATCCATAAATGACGTGTTTGTGATAGTAATTATAATTAGTTGTAATCATGAGTATTGGATCACATTGTTACAAAACACAGTATTTTAAATGTTCCTAGTCAAGATGCATCGATAGTAGATATCGATGTATCCGTTAAGACTAAAGTACCTAATGCTCTCTAAATATTAGATAGTGTATTACTCATGACTGTTGGGGGCACCCAGAGATTATGTGCTGCTAGTTATTGGACAGCTATGGAAAAACTCACTCGGTAGTTTTCTGTTGGTTTATATAACTAAGGTCAAATAGAAAATATCGATGTGACTAATTTACACATTTCTTTCGACCTGAGAAAATTGTCAACCTTCAATATGAAAAACTCTGCTTTAATTATAGTCATGTCATGAAACGACATCCATCAAGTGATTATAGTTGGGTCGAGTGGAAGTATTGGAAGGAAGACACTATTCAAGAGAGGATTCGTCACTTCAGTTATGAGGTTATTATCATGGTCAATTCAAGTCAACCAAAGTCAAAATCTCTGGCCAAGGAGTACGGTTAATAAACTTTGTTATTATTGAACCAAGGATTTTTTGCTTTGGATCATAGAATTGAATATGGATAATGTTGGAATTTTGACCAATACCAAATTCCATAAATCCAAAGTGATACGGTTTTGACGAAGAGAATTGGTGTATATAAATGTCACTAATGGGTAACGCTTATTAAATTAAATAAGATTTTATTAAAAACGAATAAGAGATCAATTTGGCCATAACGTCACACCACCCACTACGCGACGTGTGAACGATAACGTTCGAATAATTCGGTGTTAATTGCTGACCAAATTTACACCCAAGAGTTACACAACTGAAATGATGAATTCTCTTAAGACCGAATGATTTAATTAGTTTATAATTGTTATAAATAAATTAAATTAACTAATATGAAATATTAATTATAAAATTTGAATATTGTTTGAGCAATAAAATTCTTTTATATTTATAATAGTTATAAATGTACCAATCGATATAAGATATCGATAAGCGATTAAATTAGATTTAATTGCATAGCATTTTAGCTTGGGCTTAAATGGGTTTAAAACCCATCATTAGGGCTGCAAATTTTGGTTTTGACAAGTTATTGGAGGCGGTTAAAGCTTAGGATTATACTTAGAGATGGATGGCTAAGATTAAGAGAGAATAAGTAATGATATTGTCCTAATATCTCTATTGTTCAAGGCTATATATATGGATCTCTAAACCCTTAATCAAAAACAAATTTTGGCTGCCATAATTATCAAATTTTCTAGTCGAAATTGATCCCATCAGTTATAAGAATCTCAAATCAATTCAAGTTAAGTAGAAGCACTATTTGATAGAAAGGTCGACGATTCCAGACTTACAATCTGACGATCGACCTAACTAGTGAAGGGAATTCATTGATTCAAGTGCACTCAAAGGCATCATCAATTAGTATTTTATTTATAATTTACAGTAATCATATCATATTTTATGATTTAATATTGATTAATCCCAAATCTGTATATATATATATATATATATTAATGTTGTATATCTAGTTATGTGAGAGTTTCATAGGTATATATAATTGTCACAAGTTAGTTTGGTTATGTTCATGGTTATATTATTATGTATTATAATTTATGTATAGACAAATCTAATTTGCTATTAATTTTTTTTAAATCTTTCCATTATTAGTGACTTAATGTATATTTATACATTAATTTTTAGCAAAGGGTATTTATATATTAATTTAAATACACACAAATGTATATTTTAAATATATAACTACATATATGTATATTTATAATGTATAAATAGCTTAGAATTTTTCTTTGCACCTATTTATATATAATATGAATTATCAAATTTGAAAATAAATTTATATATATATATATAAATAAATTTAAATTATCTTTTATTGATTATTTAATTTTTTATTATATATAAAATAATTATTGCACCAAAAATTCAATTTTTTTTTAATTACTACATCTATGTAGTAACCTATAGAAAAAAATTTAGAATTTTTTTACATTCAATATTTTTAATAATTAAATCACTTTGGCTGAATATTTCTTTTATTTATTAAAAATAATATTTTATTTCAAAAATCATGAAAAAAAATCAAACCTGTATTTTATGATCTTAGATTTTTGTAAATTTCAAATTTCAAATTTTTAATATATATTACTAATATTTTTAATTATTATGATCAAAACTATTTATTATACATATAATAATGTTAAAATTATAAAATTATTATTTTATGTTTGTTATGCTAATTTCGATTTTGAATTTTTTTTAAATGTATATATTTATATTTTAAGTATTTGAATGTAATTAATTAATTATTATATATATGAATGTATAATTTTATATGTTTAATTATGTATATATACTTATACAAATGTTTTAAATTATGTATATATAGATATGTATATATTTAATATTGAGACCTTTAGTTGTAGAATATATTTTAAATATATGTATACATATTTATATAAATATACTTTGCATTATAGATTTATGCACATATTTAGACAACATACAATACATACGAAATGAGCTAATGTGCCTGTTGCGATGTAAATTCCAATATCTATATACATGTATGTTATACCATTCACGGATTATTATGTTACACATGCACACACATATGTATATTTATATGATACATGTATATATATAAATTAAATCATTCAAATTAACTTTGCATTACAAAATACTTAAACTTAAATAAAATACATGATTTTATTTAAAACAAATTTAGAATGTTATAAATGAATTAGACTACATAGGCCCAATAAAGATTCAATAGGATAAAAAAATTGAAATACACCCACCACTATCGCTGCGGGCTGACCCACTTCCAACAATTATATCCAAACACAATAGCCTATGCAGTCTAAATTAGTCATGTTAGGGCTAACTTATTAAGCTTGTCCACTCAGTACGGTGTCTAGAAAGCTAGCATATAGAATTGGAATTAGATAATCAAGTACCTTGTTCTACCTGGTTACCAGCTTGTCCTGAAAGGTAAAGTGAGCCCAAAGGTTGCCCCTAATAAAAAAGGCCAACTTAATTTGGGCAGTAGGATAATTTTCAAAATTGTCTTGAGAAATAAAGTAAAAGATTTTAAATTTAATTGTTAAATTTATAATAAAATATATGTTTATTATAATAGTTATAACGTAACATATTTTTCGAAATGTTTGGACAACAAAATAACATAATGTTCGAAAAATATAAATTTTATTAATAAGTTAGTTAATAAAATGTATGTGCATGAAGTAAATATATTATAAAGTATGTTATGATATTTTAAAATGTTTAAAGTATCATAAATATGCATGCATACATATGAATAATGATTTTTGAAATCAAGATAATTTAATTAATTTAATTAAAAGGTTAACTAACTGAAATTATTATTACACGTGTATATGATATATGTGTTATACCATAAAGGTTATAGTACATAATAAATATAAATGTTATATCAATATAAAATTAATTAAAATGTTAACTAATTAATAATTTAATATGATTTAATTAGTATAATATTACACACAAGACTATTATATAAGTGAAGCGAAATATAAAAACTATATAAATAAAACTTATATAATATGGATGTATAAAACCCATAATAGACTTAAGAAATAAACATATACGTAATAGTACGTATATCGTGATTTCTGATGTGTTCGACAATTGAATCACGGGGTAGTTCATAAGAATTACATTATTTCATAAGTTGATATCACTCAATTTAATGTTTTCCTCTACCATATATATGTTACTAAATTACTTGCATACTCTTTAGTTGTTGAGCAAACTTAAGCTAAGGATGTTATGTGTAGTATTATTAATATATTGAATAGGTGAGGTAAGATAACTATATGTATTTGTTATATACTATACTTAGGCCATCACGGTATGGTAGGTACGAGCGAATAATTTCATTTCGATTTGTTGAGCAAACTCAAGGTCAATATGAAATTCGGACAAGGTTCCAAGGGTTAAGATTTGTATATGATATAATCGATAAAGGTTATCCATTGTTCGTGGAGTTATGACTTGCTGAGCAAACTCAAGGTCAGAATTCCAAGATAGACAGGTCTAACATCTACTAGTGAAGTCGTAAAACTTCTATGTTTTGACTTAGGCTTTGGTGAAATATAAAAGTCTAGTGGGAACTTATTAATAAAATGAAACATAGTATTTAACTTTACTAATATTATAAGAACATCTATTATGTTTTGTCCTAGTAATCTACCAGTTAAACTTGCAGAAAATGTCAACTCCAAAACTGTTTTCTGAAAATGACAAACTCACAGACCTAACTATACTGACTGGCTAAGAGCAATTAGAATAGCATTGATTTACGAGCGACTTTGTATTTCTGTTACATGTGAACCCAAAACATATCCCGAAGATGGTGCAGACCCTGAAGAACGACTTACTTATTTAAAGTGGCAATCTGACTTACGCCCAAGCTTTTGTGTTGTTTACTTTAGAAAAACCGTTGCAAAGGTAACACGAGAACATGTCTGTCCACGAGATTTTTAATAGTCTCAAAGCTCTTTTTGATGAACACTCCTGTTCTTATGGTACGATCTTTCGAAAAAACCGTTTAACACCAAAATGACCAAGGGACAAAAGTGGACGATTATGTTCTAATGATGAAAGGCTATATTAATAGACTTGCACAATTAGATATAATGCAAGTAGACTTGGTCCTTGGCTCTCTCGTTTCTCAGTATGAACCGTTCATACTGAATTATAACACGAACCAATTAAATGTGAATCTCGTGGAGCTCCTCAATATGTTAAAGTTAACCAGTCAACATCTAAAGATCAAGGTGCCGTACTTGCTATGAAGGGAAGTACATCATCTTCGAATGGTTCGAAGAAACAGAAAAGAGATAGTAAGAAAAGTAAAAGTAAGAAGATGGATGACAATGGTGAATGTCACCATTGCCATAAGAAAGGTCACTGGAAGAGAAATTGTCTCGATTACTTGAAGATTGTCAAGGAAAGGAAGCAGAATGGTTATGCATCTCCATCAGGTACATTTATGATTCAAAAATGTTTTGTAATCAATAAAATGTCATGGGTTTTAGATACTAGATCTTGTACTCATATATGTAATTCGTTGTAGGGGCTCAGGAACTGGCATCGCATGGCAAAAGGAAAAATGAAACTCCAAGTTACTGATGGATCTATAGTAGATGCAACGACAGTAGGAGACTATCATTTAGATTTTCCAAGTGGATTAGTATTAGTATTAAACAATTGCTATTATGTAAAAGACTTTATTTGTGGATTATCTTTGTGTCTAGATTGTCTAAGACTGGATATATTTTTCATTGTGCAAATAATGTTATGAACATTAGTTTGGATGGAAATAAAGTCTGCAAAGGTGTCCTTGAGAATGGCATTTATGTGATTAATACTAATTATGTATGTTCTGTGAATGAAGTTTCTAATAAATTAAATGACAATTATCTTTGGCATTGTTGGCTTGGTTAAATTAGTGAGAAATAACTACATAAATCGAAAATAGATGGTTTTCTACAGTCAATTGATTCTGAATCATTCAAAACTTGTAAGGCGTGTATTAAAGGTAAAATTACCAAGCATCCCTTCAGTGGGAGCAATAAAAGAGTTAATGAACTCTTAGGGTTAGTACATAGTGATGTGTGTGGCCCAATGCCTATATTAACCAAAGATAATAGTTCTTACTTTGTCACTTTCACTAATGATTTCTCAAGACTAGGATATGTATATCTAATGAAGAAAAAAAATCTGGCTTTTATGAGAAATTTGTTGAGTACAAAAAGGTAGTAGAAAATCAAATGGGCTGTAAAATTAAAATTCTTCGATCAGATCGAGAAGGCGAGTATGTTGGACAGGATTTCCAACAGTACTTAAAAGATAATGGGATTATCCATCTGGTTACTCAACCCTATACTCCGTAACACAATGGTGTGTTGGAGCGAAGGAACCGAACCCTATTAGATGTGATTCGTTCCATGACGAGTAAGACCGAGTTACCTCTGTCCTATTGGGTATATGCGCTAGAAACTACAACACATATGTTAAACTTGTTACCCACTAAATCTGTGCCCAAAACACCATATGAGATGTGGTGTGGTAAGAAATCCCAACTCACATATTTGAAAGTAAGGGGTTGTCCGACATACGTTAAGAACGTTGGTCCAAATAAACTAGAGGCAAGATCGGTGCTATGTAAGTTTATAGGATATCCCAAAAACTCGACGGAATATATATTCTACAATACCGAGGAAAAAAAGGTCATTATTTTTCGACATGCTGTCTTTTTAGAAAAGGAATTTCTGTGAAAGAAATTAAAAGTGAAGTTGTAGACTTGGATACGATGTGAGAAACTAACACTAAAGCCGAAACAATGGGAGAAACAAGGTCATCCGTATACGAAAATACGCAGCCTATTAGAAGGTCTAGTAAGGAATCTCGCGCACCAGATAGATACTACGGTTTTCTCGTGGATGGCGAAAAGGAGAACTGTGTCTTAAATGATGACACTTCTTTGTCTTTCCAACAAGCACTGCAAAGTAAAGACTCTGCACTCTAGCTTGAAGCTACGAAATCCGAGATGGACTCCATGTATGAAAACAAAGTTTGGACTTTGTCGGATGTACCTAAAGGGATAAGACCCATCAGCTACAAAGGGATTCTTAAGAAAAAGCTAAATGCAGATGGAGAATTGGAGACATATAATGCAAGGCTAGCTGCAAAAGGATTTCGTCAAATCAAGGCGTTGATTATGACGAGACCTTTTCGCCCGTAGCCATGCTTAAATCTTTTAAGATTATGTTAGCCATTTATGCATTCTATGACTACGAAATATGGAAAATGGATGTAAAGATGGCTTTTCTAAATGGTGATTTAGAAGCAATCGTTTATATGTCACAACCAGGTTTTGTAGTCAATGGGAGTGAAGTTTGAGCTTGCAAGTTGTTAAAGTCCATTTGTGGACTCGGACAAGCTTCAAGGCGTTGGAACAAGTGTTTCCATAAAGTAATCAAACAGTTTGGTTTTTATCAGAACACAGAGGAAGCATGCATATACAGAAAGAAACAGGGAAATGCTATCGTATACTTAGTACTCTATGTTGATGATTTATTATTGACTAGCAGTGGCACTTCATTATTGCAATCAGTGAAAGATTGGCTTTCCTAAAACTTCACCATGAAGGATTTGGGAGAAGCGGTCTATATACTTGGTATAAAGATCTACAGAGATAGGTCTAAGAGGCTGTTAGGATTGTCCCAATCCCTGTACATAGATACTATGCTAAAATGGTTTAGTATGGAGAATTTCAAGCGTGGAAGTGTTCCAATGCAATCTGGAATTGTCCTTTCTAAAAAGGATGCTCCTCATACCGATGATGAGAAAGAGTGTATGAAGAGGATTCTTTATGCTTCAGCCATAGGATCCATAATGTATGCTATGTTATGTAGTAGACCGAATGTAGCATACGCATTAGGATGTGTAAGCCGATATCAGTCTAATCTCAGAGAAAAACATTGGACGGATGTAAAATGTATACTTAAGTATTTTAGAAATACTAAGGACATATTCATCATTTTTAGGAATGGAGACGTCCTTATGAAGGGGTATATGGACTCGAGCTTTCAAAGCGATATAGATGATAGTAAATCAGTGTTCGGTTATGTCTTTACACTACATAGTGGATCTGTTAGCTGGAAAAGTTCCAAGCAAGAAACAGTTACTGATTCCACGATGGAGGCCGAGTATATAGCCCTTAGCGAAGCAGCAAAAGTGGCAGTATGGATGCGCAATTTTTTGAGTGAACTCGGAGTGATTCTCGATACTGATAATCCAATGACATTGTTCTATGACAATAATGCAGGGATATAGATTGCAAAGGAACCAACAGCACATAAGAAGTCATGACACATTCTTTGAAAGTTCCACCTGATTAGAGAATTTGTTGAGAAGAAAGAAGTTGCGATTCAAAGGGTAGATACCAAGGATAACATAGCAGATCCATTCACTAAAGATCTAACTTGACCAGTTATCGGGAAACTGATTAAGAGGAGGGGACTGAGATTCCATGATTGGCCCTATGTGCAAGTGGGAGAATACACTACACCACAAAAGGCTTTTAACAGCGTTTGATAAACGCTGTAATATGATACAACAGTGTTATTTCAAACGTTGTATAACGACATGCTGTCGTATATACATAACTTACAACAGCTTTTCTATAAACGCTGTTGAAACATCTCTGTGACAGCGTTTATTACGAGCTGTCAATAATGTTTTCAACAGCGTTTATAACGTGTTGTATTATGTTTTCTAAACGCTGTTATTGAATCATCAACAATTTCGACAGCATGTTAAAAACGCTGTTATTGAATCATCAACTATTTCGACAGCATGTAAAAAACGCTGTTATTGACAATTTCAAGATAATTACAGCACGAATTAAACGCTGTTGTTTCTTCATTGACAGCATTAATCAAACGCTGTCTTCTATTTATATAACAGCTTTAATATTCCACTCTATTTTTGAATATTCCAGAATTATATTTTGAGTATATTGAAGCAACTAGCATATATAACATGTTCTAATAACTATTAATGAGATACATAAACGTTTACATGATATATACGTTCAGTATATTACAATTACAAATATATACATTCAGTATATTACAATTACATGATATATACGTAAACTGCTAACAACTCCTTGCGGCAAATCAATAAAAAAGACTGCAATTGCAACTGCTAACAACTGCTACTACCAACTCTCCATTCACAGCAAACTCCTTGCGACAACACTCAACAATATCCTGCTCCTCCTTGTAAACAACTATTGCATTACTTCTGACAATCAATACTCATTGCCACAATCGACAAACAAAAACGCCTCGCCTCCTTGAACTAAAACCCCTCATCTCACTGACATCCTTCTCCTTTGCCAAATACCCCGCACTGTTATGAAACAGTTAAGTCAGAATAAGCCCTCTGCATTAATTCAAACACTTCCTGAAACAAACACTACCACATCAACACTGCCTGTTACTTGCCAACATATCAATTAACAGCCCTCTGCAACTCTTATGTTACACTGCAATACCCCCACCACCAACAAACTCATCCTCTATCTCTTTGTTTACTGCACCTGCATACTTCACCACTTCCACATCTCAACTTCAAACATCCCCACTGCTATATCACTCTGTCACACTCCAACAAGCCTCCCTGTAGTTCCATACATCTCCACCCCATTCACTTGCTCTGTCAAACCAACTTCTCTGTACACAATTCCATCACAGCAACTATCACTATCATACAACTTCCCCTTCACCCTCACTGTCAACCATCAACCTAGCATATCACCGTCCACTGTTCGCATATCAGCATATCAGACAACGCATATCCGACAACACATATCACCTTCAACTGTCCACACAACTGTGTGCATCTCCATCACCATACAACTGCCCAACAAACCGCTGCCATCAGCCTGAACAGCAACCACCCACCTGCCACTGATTTTTCCAACGCATCTGCCACCATCCTCACATAACCTTGTTCAACTTCACACTCACAACTGCAGTTCAACTTCATTCTCACCCCTCCTCCAACTTGCTACCACCAGCCATACATACAACACAGTTCATCAATATCACTAAACCATCTACAGACTTCATCTCTGTTATCACTTGAACAACAAACCATCAGTCCCTCCACTCACAATCTCCTACCATATAACACTAACCATCACAGTTCCAAAATCACATTTCAACAAGTTCATCAACATTCCATAATCACTTACCTTCCCCCTTGTATAACAACCCTTCAAACAACGACCATACCACCTCCATCTCACAACTCTACCACTCATCAGCTGCTGTTGTCAAGTCATATACATCACCATCTTCTTCCTTCACTTGCTACTGCCCGCATTCCTCCTTCCTATACATCTACTCCTACAACAGTTCATACCACTTCCTTCACAATTTGAGACCACAACATCATCTCAACAAACCACTTCTGCCTGACTCACTCCCACAAACTCTTCTTTCTCACAACACTTACATATCAGTGGACTATAACCACAGCAACAAAGCTACCACTCCTTATACTTGACCAAGACATTACTAGAAACGTCACCACAGCATCTCCATCATTCTCCCCCTAACAAAACAGCACCTAGCCACTGCTCAACCTTCCCACATCAATAACCACCACAGTAACTACATTGCCATACCTTTGTACTGTCCATCCATCAGCCTGCACATTAAGTAAAATTTGAGTCATATTGCTAACAACGCACATTAAGTAAAATTTGAGATTAACATTGAAATTTCAAAGCATCGAAATTATATTTATGCAGTAGATACCAGAATAATAAAAGATGTGCTTACCCTAGTCAACGAGAGATTTATGTTTCTTTCTTCATTGAAAAATCAGTAAGGGGATCACAGGGGAAAGCATGTATTGCATCATTACTTGGAATTTACTAAATTTGTGTGCTTATAGTAAACTTGTGCGCTTAGCCGCTTACAGTAAGTTCCCATCCGCAAGGCATTTCCTGCAAAAGACGATCAGTGATGTCGAACAAGAATTTCTTTTAAATGTGTAAACATCAAAGTGGTGTTAAATTGATTATGTTAATCAACGTAATTAGTGCATATGGTCCTATAAACCAACTATCATACATCAAAAAGAAAATGATAATAATTTTTATTATTTATTAACATAAACTAATCCTTGACACCAACAACTTTCATTCAAGAAAAAATAGACAATTGAAGTACCTTACGTAGTATAGTATAACAATAATCCTCAAGATTACCACTTACGGATCGAGTAGATACTAATAGTAATAAAGAAGACCGTGTGATAACCTATTAAATATCACAAGATTGAAAACCATTACCACAATGCAAATTATGGTGTAAAAATTTAAAAGAGATCTGCAGAAATAGTACTTTGGGTTTCGGTTAAGCTTACATCCCAATATTTAGTTCAAAATTTAACCCTTTTTCAATACTGAAATAACACAAGTTTACAGTTCGTCCGTCTAAAATTTAACCCTTTGGGTTTCAGTTAAGCTAGAAGTAAATTTTCCATTATAATAACCTAGTTTTAAGCTAAATACTATGTTAAAATAAAGATGTAAGTTGATGTACAATTAACATGTACACACATTAGTATTTAAGAGTCATAACCATGCACCTTTTTTGTTTGAGAAAGTAACAAAGAAAGAGAGAAGCTTTAGAAGCCCTGCCACAGCCAAAGCAGAAACACCTACAATAAAATCACACATTTATTACCCACTACTTGTATATTATTGCAAGTTGAAAAAAGCAAAGTGACAAACATATTAGATACAACATTGATAATAAGATATTCAGTGCTAGTGTTCTTCTTAAAATTGACACAACAACAAAAATATTATGGTACAGTCAACAATATATAACGATTTTTAGTAAAATATATAAAAGATCTGATGATACTTCCACATTTTTCTAAAGACTTGTGATATTTTATCATTTAATTAAGTGATATCACCCCATGGGAAAGAATAAAATCTGATATTCAAAACATTGATTTCCAATTCCTATATTCATGAACTAAGTGCATCAAGAAATTGACACAAATAAAAAAAAATGTCACAACTAATTATACAGAATATTAGATGCAGTAAGATTTTTTTTAAACCATTTAACATAGGGAAATGAACAAAAATAGAGAATTCAAAAGTACTATATTCTTGGTTATGTTGACCTCTAAATTAACTTTATATTTCCCTTATTCACTTAGTTGATTTTAACTTTATTTTGAAAGGACCAAAGAGTAGTAGAAATTGAAGTCGTTTTCTGTTTAATAAACTTAGAATACCAAAACATTGAGCATTACGCTGTACTTAAATCTAGTAAAAAAACAACAATATATTTTAAAATGCCAAAATAACTAACTCACGGTTGATTCCCAAAGGGCCAAAAGTGTAGACATATTGCACTAAAATAGTCACGTAAAAAACATATGTAACAATCAAAATGCAAAATTGATAGGGATATAAAATAGATACCATGAATCGTTTGAAAGCTGTTTGGATTTTGACTGCTGCAGTGTCTTCATTGAGAGATCGCGAGAAATTAGTCAAAATTGCTACAGCTTACATATCCCCAACCCCTCCTGCGTTTGTTGTTATGTTTCTGCTATATCAGACATATTCAATTAGTGTATATTGTAGATATGGGCTTAGATATATTGCAGATTTATGTGAAAAAATATAGTGTACTAATTGATTCTTATTTAAAATGAAATGTGCATAACAAAATTAAAAGAAACACTTATACCTGGACGTGTTTCTCCTCTGAAAAGAAAAAATGAAGCCATCTCCTTATCTTCCCCATATCTCCTTTTCTGGAAAAAGAAAACAATATATAATTTGTTCATACAATACAAATAATTGTTGGCAGAACAAATTGCATCTTATATGTAAAACAGGAATGCAATATGCATGGAAATTAAATAGAGAATAGATGCATAAAGGTAGCATATGCAATAATGGGTGATCACTTATAGAAAAACACTGGATACAATGAAGATCTCTAACAATCGTTTAAATAGCTAATGTAAACAATATTAAAACTGAGATTAAATGCCTGAATACCTGAATGAAGTAACTGCCAAGCAATTAAAGTTTAATAACAGCAAGCCTGAATGAAAAATCAAAAATTGCAAGTAATAAAAGTGTCGATTACTCATGAAAAACTGAGTGCTCAGGAGAAAGAATAAAATCCACACCTAAAATCCACTCTCCCATCTTCACTGCATGAAAAAGGCAAATTAGATCTTAAAATCTCGGTAATCACAGCTGTAGTAATATTTTTATATGCGTGCAGTACCTTTCTGTGCAAAGTAATTAATTGTGAATGATAAACGATAGTATTCCCTTTGTTTGACATTTCCAAATTTGTATTCACTTGCAATAAATGAATGGTGTGTTATATAATATCATTGGCCTAGCTATAAGATTCTGAAACACACCAACTTGTCTGTTATCATTATCGATAAGATTCAAACACCGAGCAAAACAATTATATATCAATGTTGATTCGATGAGCTAGAAAAAAAACCTGAAGCTAGTCATAAAATATAATTACAAAAAGTATTAATTTTTGGTAAAGCTAAATTCTTCAAATCACTTTGGTGGACTATGTTAGAATATTCCGATGCTTGCATCATTGGAGCATGCACTTAGCTATCCCGAGTGCCCCAACAAAAAGCTGTTCATTATCTTTATGTATTCAAGTCTAATTCCTGACAAATGATATTGTCCATGAGGGTATAAACTTGGATTTGGAGTTTCAGTGCCATTTTGCTAGCTAATAGTACTATGATGCTATAAATGCATGCTCCAACTGCAGATACACCCTACAACAAAACAAAATTATGATGTTCGTACAAGCCACCGTTATTAATTAAAAAGAAAATAAACAATATATTGTTTGCATACATGTATAAGCACAAGAAACCATCTCATATTGTTTGTATACAATTAAGGTCAAGAGATTGGGTGAATTACTTGTTGAAAAGAGCTAACTGATTAGAGGTGCTTTACCTGGATAGTTCCTTTTCCTTTGATACTGTCACCCATATCGATACTCAATTCGCCTTTGGCGAGCATTTGACCGTACCATGCATTACGCCCTTTAAGCAAGGTAACATAAGTGTCTGCTAGCAGTGGTCCTGCTAGTTTCTCTGGCTCTTCTGTCAACAAGTGTGTGATGAATATCATTTCTGAAGTGCAATGCGCAAAGTACACTGATTTTCTTGTGGCACTCTCGTTTGTTAGAGCAGCCACCATACCTGCATAGCACAACAGTTTAGCGCACAACCAATATTTGGTTCCTATATGATTTATGTATATAATAATGTTAATACTAAAATTTAGCTGAATTAAACAACAAAGTTATCATGGATGCAAACAGCATAGACACCTTTGTTTACCTACATTAGGTGCTTGCACTTGAAGCTTACTAGCACACCTACAAGCATGCACAATATGTGTACATTAATTCTTCAGGAAGAATCATATTGTGTACTTTGTAATCTTCTTGAATTAGAATATGAATGGAGAAAATTAAAATGACTAATGTATTTCAGAAATCCAAGCTATACAAAAATTCAAATAAATTCAAGCTGGATTTCTCCAAAATTTAAAGCCCCGTTTGGTTTGCCCATTTTAGTTTTGGATTTCCATACAAAAAAAAAGTGCATGACTCATGTATTTTGAAAGATAGCCAATTTGAAAATTGAAGTTAACATACAAAATAGAAAACATTTTTTTTTTCATGTTTCGAGAAATAAAGAAAGCATGGAAAATAATTCATTTCCTCTGTCGTTCCTTCATCGTCATAATGGCTTAGACTATTTAAATCTTTTTCCCTGCTATCCTCATATTTTACGATGCATGTTGAAAACACAAAATTAAAAAAGAAACCAAATGGGTGCTAAATGATATTAAAATGGTAAAACTGTTTTATAGATTTGACAAAGAAAGCACCAAACAAATGTGTAGATGCAAATTGAAATAAATAAATAAAATATCTACTGGTGTTGTTGATTAGCTACTGATAGTGGAATACACATATCAGTTTTTATATAACAGTCTCATGGATGATACAAATTTTTTAAGAGGAATGCTTCAATTATTACTAATTCTGGAGTCCACAATTTGCTAGGGATCCAAATATTTCCATCAGTTACTTGATGATCGAGGGCAATTTTATTATCTTATTTGAAAGTGGTTGAACTTGTAGAGTTGCTATTATTAGTAGCAAAAGGTTTGCTTCTAATTCAGGAATCAGATCTTCTTTATTCATGTCAGTTTAAATTTTCTGAGAAAACATGTGGGTCATTTGAATCATATTGTTCTAATAAGGATTGATAGGTACAAAGGCATATATTACAACAGGGCTAAATAAATATTTCCTTTTTACGCCTTTAACTAACCTCATACACTCTAAATAGAGAACTGCATCTCTACCAATGCATAGATAGCCCAGATTTACAAACTAAGATGAGCCAAATGCCTGAAATGTCATGTCATGATGCACCCCATGAGGTACAAACTATCTTTATACATGTCTCTGTAACACATAAGTATGATATAATGGCACTGACATGCATGTGTATGTTAAGTTTGTTCGTAAAAGCACGTCTAGAGATACGCTTATATAGTATAAGGAAATTTGATATATATCAAGCAGGGAAAGTTGTAGGTGCTTACAACTACTCTGGCCTTAAGTGCAGATAAAACCCTCAACAATGAATGGCTTTTTAATAGTAGAAGGGGCAGTGATTTTAGAGCATTTATTCTTCTTGTTAAGCATTTCTAGACTAACAAAAAGAGTTGGCAAACACTGAAAGAACCACCTAAAGATATATGGTTTGCTTTTGTGCTACAAGTAACAAAAAGAGCTTTAAGACCCATATGGTTTGTCATTCTTCATATGTTTTTGAGTTTTTCACGACATAAAATATCTCACTGGTGTATTGTTCCTCAAAGGCATTTTTGAAAATACCCATTTCTCAAAATTGATTTTCAATGCACCAAAAACAAATTTTTTTTAAATGTTTTCTAACCTTTTTAGATAACTCAAACTAAAAACGGAAAATGAACTAAAAAACACAAACTTAAAACCAAACACCACCCTTAGATTTTAGAAGCAATCATGTGAAACAATTTGGATTTCAACGTCAGCAGGTACATATAAAATTAAATGAAGAGATTTAATATCTCACAATGGCAAAAGAAAATCGAAAGCTTACCAGCACCAATAGCATAGACATTCTTCAAGCCTCCCATGACTTCATGTGTAACAAGATCGCTATTATCCCATACGATAAAATGTGGCTGCCTCAGAAATTTAGCAAGAGGTTTTCTCCACTTATCAGACCCACATATTCGAGCATTAGCATACTCCTTGTTGTAATTTTCTGAAGCTATGTTTGGTACACCAAGATAAAGAATATTCTCCATCGGAACCCCAGCTGCAAAATTTGAATTTCGCACATTAGAAAACTAGAAAATGCAAATGTCATTCTAATGCAAATATCAACCAATTGCGATACAGTTTTTTCCAAACATCAGCTATTCGGTTCAATAGCAAGTGCAATAAACTATTAAATTTAACAATTAAATAAAGAAAATCAAAGTTCAAATTCAAATTTTAATCGAATTTGAACTAATTTAATTTCGAGCTTGAATTTGCAGTTCTCTACTTACCGATGGCAGCGATGAAGAGTATAGGGTGGCGAGTGCGACCTAACTAAGCTCCAAGCGATGCGATTGGCCGACTCAATGAATGATTTCTCTCCGATACAAGCATAGCCAAGCAGCCACAGCTTTGTGAGCAACGGTCGTGATAGAGAGGAGTAGTTTTAAAGAATTTGCTGAGCAGAGGAAATTAAGATTTGGAAAGGAGTCGTTTTAAAAGATTTGCAGAGAGGAAGCGATTAAGATTTGGAGGCGTAGGTGATTTAGGGTTGCTTATTTTGGGTAGAAGAGGGAAATTAATTATACGCGGCAATGAAATTTTCAGAGGGAACGATATTTCGCAATTTGCTGAACAAAATTCTCAGCGTTTTCCTATGTTGTCTTCAGATTTTTCTACCTATAAAAGGTTGCACAACAGCAATCAACATATAAACGCTGTTCTCCATTGCTGTTAAAAGCAATTTTTCTGGTAGTGATAGTAGTGTTAGGGTTATGCCCTAGGGGAAATTCTGTAATTTGTTAACCTCGAAATCAATTCTTGTTCAAAATAAAGGTGTTTCTTCGTTCTATTATATATTTGTTATAATGTGTTATAAATAATTTAATGGTTGGTTGAAAATATATTTAACATAAAATCCATAAATGACATGTTTGTGATAGTAATTACAATTAGTTGTAATCGTGAGTATTGGATCACACTGTTACAAAACACATCATTTTAATTATTCCTAGTTAAGATGCATCGACACTGGATATCAATGTATCCATTGAAACTAGAGTATGTAATGCTCGCCAAATGTTGGGTAGTGTAGTACTCATGACTGCTGGGGGAACCCAGAGGTTATGTACTGATAGTTATTGGATAGCTATAGAACAACTCACTCGGTAGTTTCTTGTTGGTTGCTATACCAAGGTCAAAC
The DNA here is from genome assembly GCA_030765085.1 of Allium cepa. Lineage (NCBI taxonomy): Eukaryota > Viridiplantae > Streptophyta > Magnoliopsida > Asparagales > Amaryllidaceae > Allium > Allium cepa. Next base: position 908,469,053 of record CM060937.1, read on the forward strand.
AAAAAATATCGGTGTGACTAATTTACACAATCCATTTGACTTGAGAATACTGTCAACCTTCAATATGATAAACTTTGCTTTGATTAAAGTCAAATCATGGAATGACAGCCATCAAGTGATTATAATTGGGTCAAGTGGAAGTATTGGAAGGAAGACGCTATTCAAGAGAGGATTCGTCACTTCTGTTATATGAGGTTAGTATCGTGGTCAACTCAAGCCAACCCAAAGTCAAAATCTCTGACCAGAGTAGTACGGTTAATAATAACTATTATTATTGAACCAATGATTTTTTGTTTTGGACCATAGAGTTGAATATGGACATTATTGAAATTTTGACCATTACCAAATTCCATAAATTCAAAGTGATACAGTTTTGACGAAGAGAATTGGTGTATATAAATGTCACTAACGGGTAATGCTTATTAAATTAAATAAGATTTTACTGAAAATGAATAATTGATAAATTTGGCCATAATGTCACCCCACTTGCTAAGCGACGTGTGAACGTTAACATTAGAATAGTTTGCTGTTAATTGCTGGCCAAATTTACACCCAAGAGTTACACAACTGAAATGATGAATTCCCATAAGACCGAATGATTTAATTAGTTATAATTGTTATAAATAAATTTAATTAATTAATATTTATGAAATATTAACTATAAAATTTTAAAATGGTTTGAGAAATAAAAATTCTTATATATTTATAATAGCTATAAATGTACCAATCGATATACGATATCGATACGCAATTAAATTAGATTTAATTGCATAGCATTTTGGCTTGGGCTTAAATAGGTTTAAAGCCCATCATTAGGGCTGTAAATTTTGGTTTTGACACGTTATTGGAGGCGGCTAAAACATAGGATTAGACCTTGAGATGGATGGCTAAGATTAATAGAGAATAAGTAATGAGATTGTCCAAATATCTCTCTTGTACAAGGCTATATGTATGGATCTCTAAACCCTTAATCAAAATCAACTTTTGGCTGCCATAATTATCAACTTGGCTGGTCGAAATTATTTCCATATCAGTTTTAAGAATCTCAACTTAATTCAAGTTAAGCAAAAGCACTATTTGACAGAAAAGGTCGATGATTCCAGACTTGCAATCTGGCATATCGAGCATTACTAGAGAAGGGAATTCATTGATTCAAGTGGACTCAAAGGCATCATCAATTGGTATTTTATTTCTATATCACAGTAATCATATCATATTTTATGATTTAATATTGATTAGTCCCAAATTTTTATATATATTAATATTGTATATCTAGTTAGGTGAGATTTTCGTGTGCATGGCCTTGTGGCATGTATAGTGATACACTGTGCATGTCACAAGTTGTTCGTGCATATGAATTCAAAAAATGATGACGAATAACCCAAATAGCTGAGACAAATAATATTTTGAAAAACACACATTTTGATTGTATACTGCAAAAATATTTCTTTTTCAATTTTACTGCATTAGTGTTTATAATGCAGATAATTCAGATGCTGGATACAAACTGGAATATAGTTGAAGAACAAATACAGGTGAATGAGTGATATGTGGTGAGGTGAAAATGTATGTAAAAATTGTATAGTGAAAAATTGTGTTGTAATTTGAAATTGTATTATAATTGAAAAATGTATAGTGAGAGCTCAAATTTATGCTATTTGAATTTGTAATAAAATATTTATTTGAATAAAATATTTGTTTGAATATGAATTCTGTGTTATTTATTTTATTTATCAAATATCTATTTAATTATGTGAAAAATAAAATAGTACAATAACAAATACATTTAAATGAATATATATATGTATATTATCATCAAAGAAAAATCATATACTAGCATATTCAATTATCTCCCCCTTTTGATGATAACAAACATATATTAAGATTTTGAATTTATTAAATATATTTGGTCATTGATGAACTCTATTTGTGTAACTATCCATAAATTTTTAAATGGTTTTTAATAACGTGTTTAATTGAATTTTTGAGAAATTTTAAATAATAATATTTTGAAATAAAAATTTAATGTTTGGATTACGTATAATTAAATATAAGTAGTGAATAAATAAAAAAAAACATATAAATTTAGATTACGTTACTTGTTAATTAATTTGGGTGTATGTTCGTTTTAATTATTGCATCTATTGTACGCACTCTTTGATTTCATATCTTAGCTGTTAGAAATCAAATCAGCACGTGCATTTTTTTTAAAAAAGAATTAAAACCCTGCCTCCAATTCACGTGTAAAACTTTCCACTTTCATTTGCGTCTCCGTATTTAATAGGAATAAAAATCTTTGACTTCCTGACCGTTTCAAAATCTCTTCTCTCTTCATTTTTTGCAACGTAGTTCAGATCTGGAAAAAAAAGGGTAATGGGTAACGATCCGAAATTTTAGACCAATTTAAAATTCTAATTTTTTTTTTTAAATATTGAATAAAATTTGGTAGAAACAAAAATGATGGGAATAATAATTGTTTATATGATATTTACAATTTGAATTAAAAACAACAAATGTTAAGAATTTAATAATAATTGTTAATTGTAAATATTGATCTATTGAATAAAATTAAAGAGGAAACAATAGTTTAATTGTATTGCTGTAATTCAAATAAGTTAACCTCTAACAAATGAACTAAAATTGATAACTAATGGATATGTTGAGTTATGTGAAATTATTAAATAATGTTTGATTTATTGTTAATAAAAAGAAGTAGTTGAATAGATTTTTATTTGATTTTAATATGAAATTAATATTTGTATTTGTTGAAATCTTTCCATTAAGGAAAGAGAATGTATTAAAATAAACATTTAATTTGGTAGTTAACATAATAATATTTTATTTATAAGTTTTAAAAGAGAAAATTATTTCAAAATGTTTTCCAAATATAATAATTATTATAAGAAAGATATTTTGAAATAAAAGTAACAGGTTGTATTCTGTGAATTTATAAAAAAATTTATTTACTATAAAGCAGTAGATATTGTTATTATTTTATATGTTAATTTAATGATTTAAAAGCTAATATGGTTTCAATTGGTAATAATATTTATTTTGACGTTAAATAATAAATTTATCTGTAGCCTTGCATTCCAAGTTGGAAAGAAATCATTTCTCTAGACGTTCAGTTTCTTTTAAATCTAGTTTTGATAAGTTGCGTGTAAATTTCTACGCTTCCCTTTTTCCTCATTTTTATAATAGGAATAAAAATTCACGTAGAAGTTTCAAGCAAATTTATTTCTCTTTAGAAGTTCAAAATCCGTTTCAAGATTGTTTGAAATTCACGTGTATAAGTGTCTCTTCTTCTCCATTTACTCCTTTGCAATTAATAGGAACAAAATCTTTGATTTCACTTACCATTCAAACGAAATTCCTTTATTTTCTTAATGTTCCTATACCATTACTTATTATGTTTCTTTATTTAATCTATCCAACGCAATTATCTCCTAAATCAAATATCACGTGCAAATTCCTCCTTACAGGAATTATTTTCTGCCGTTTCTCCAAGCAATCAATACTAGTTTCATTTAAGTACTCAACCTTGTACGCAAATAATTTTCACCACCTTCCCATTTTATAAATATTTCTTGCGTTTTAATCAACGCATTTACTTCCTAATAAATTTTAAACGTGTACAAAATATTTGCCAAAGATTTCTTGCAGTTTCCTTTGCTAAATTCACGCAATCAATACCACTGTAAATATTCGCTCAAATCTTTCTTGCCTATATTCTCTCACCTCAATCAATGCAATCGTATATAATTGATTTAAATTTATTTCTTGCCTATATTCTCTCACTTCAATCAATGCAATCATGTATAAATATAAGCCTCGTACACAAATAGTTTTCAATTGCATCTCAACATTTTCTTCATTTCTTCTTGCGTGCATGAGCTCTGAAGGTATGGCCTCCATTTTCTTCTCTTTTTTTTTTTCATGCTTTGCTTCTCCCCTCCCTGTCCTCTGCTTCCAATATATTTGACAAATCCATCTTTATATTTCAACTCGCGTTTACAAATTTTCACGTTATAACAGTCTCCGTAATTGATATTTTAGCATAAAACTATATCTACATATAGTTTATGTTTAATGCTTATGTGAATTTTAAGCCAAGCTTTTCAGAGACGTATATATACGTTAGTCTTATATCTTATTTGTTATTATAAAATATTAGTAATATACATATTTTGAAAATATAATTAGATTTTTATTCCTGTTCGAATATAACATATATTAGTATAGCAGCTGAGTGTTGTGAAAGCATTAGTAATTTATGTTATAAAACTAAAATTTAAATGTATAATTTTTATCTCGATTCTAGTGTATGTATATAAAGTATGTTTTGTTTTTTTCTCTTTTCTGTAGTGCTTTCATAATGTATGGTATACATATATAGATTGATTTTCTCAGTATATGCTTTGAATTTTGAGTAAACTATATATAAATATGTTATTTTAAAATGCGCGTTTTAAATAAGTGATGATTTTCATATATATTATGCCTATATTTTATTTTATGTGTGTGTTTAAATGTAATATTGATTTAAGAGGAAAAATGTTTATGTGTTTAAATTTAAGTATTGATTTTTCAATAATATGATGATGTTTTGTTTTAATATGTATTTTAAATTTAATATCAGTTTCAAACAATGTGGATATTTTATTTGAATATCCATCTTAAATTAAATTTATTGAGATTTTAAGGAAAATTAAATAAAACATATAATATATACTCTGTTTATATCAAACCGAATGATTTTTTTTTCATCGATTTCTATCTATCAGCTTTGTCATCAAATTCGTGCCAATTTTGCTTTGCTTCAAAGTTAGTATTGGGATCCATAACTGACCTCATTATCGTTCTTCTCTATCCTCGAAAGGTGAGCAATCACTCACGATTAACATTCTTGTATTTTATTAAATTTGATTTCAATTGAAACGACAATTGAAATACGATATTGTAGTCATTTAAATTGTTATATATATGCTATTTTCTGTAACGGTTCACCTGTGGGATATGACACCATATCCTGTTATTTATATTATATTTTTATTGATGATATATGCCTGCTATTTTATTGTATTATCTGTTATCACTCTACAAGTTTCCTGTAGTTTAGGATCCACTATGAGCTGAAATGATACATACTCGAACGGACTTTTGGATAGGAGAATTTCGTTATGGGTTGAAATGATAAACCCAACCGATTTTCATTTAAATTGAATTTGGGATTGCGGGTAGAAGTGATATCTACCCGTATATTTAAATTTCGGATTGAAATGATAAATATCCGTATCCCTTGACCATAGCGTAGGAAATTATATACAGACATCGTTGGTCCATATATATATAAATGTTTTGAAAATAATTTCTATGGTTTGGGAAAGAAAAATATAGTTTTAATAAAGATTGATTCTTAGAATATTATATGTATAAAAATGAGAATTTTACGTATAGACCTAATAATAATATTTAATATAACTGAGATTGATTTAATACATATAATATGTTTAAGGATTCGTTTAAATTTATATTTCAAATTAGATTTGGTAAAATTTTGAATAAGCTAGAGTTGAGAAGATAAAGTTGAATTAATTGGAAATGGTATTTAATTAAGAATTATATTCAATTAAATCGATTTGAAACTATTGAATTCGGGATTTAAGATATGATTTTATAACTTGGTTTTGGTAAAAGGGATTAAATGGATATTTTAAGTTTAAATAAATTTAAGGAAATATTCTGTAAAATGAATCTAAGGCTATTTAAATGATATTGAACTTGTTAAGTGGATATTTCTTGACTAAATAATAATGATGAAGCTAAATCAAGGTCTATATGAAACTGTTAGATTTAACTTTAAAATATTGAATATTAAAGCTTTGAATATAACGAAAGTTTAAATGGTTATTGGGAGCTGAATTGAATTATTGAATTGAGCTTTGAATAAATGGGAATTTGAAACTTGAGTTGATTAGAATCAATTTGTGTAGTTGAGGAAATTTCAAATACTTTGCTTTATAAATTATTTAATATATATATATATATACACACACACTATTTTGGAAAATAGATATAGGGAAATGATATTTTGATTTTGAAGTCTAAATAAAATTGAATGACCATGGTGTTATAGTGTATATTTCTACCTTGTAGATAGTTCCAAGGACCCTTAGAGGATGGTTATCCCAAACATTCTTAAGTTATTTGTATTTCAGTTGATATTTCACTTGAGTTGGATTTATTGATATAAGAATGTTAATTCTGACTCGAGTGTTTTTTGTTTTTGCTTTACGCTCGGGTCAGACTAAGCGATACAGCATTTGAGACTCGCCTTTGGAGTTTGGAGCTTCGTTTGAAGATCCAACTATTGATTCAGCTTTCAGCTCTTTCAGTTGATTCGTTTGGAGAGGTCATCTGTTCGTACTGGAGACTTCTGAGATATTCTGTTGTATTTTTATTTCTAACTCTGGTATTTATATAGTAGCTTCATGAACTACTATTTATCTATTCCGCTGCATTATTTTATATTACTCTATGTCTGTAGTTGATTTATTTACTGTATATGCTTAGTTTTGCCAAATTTTAATTAACAATTCGGTATTTTGAATTATTCAAGTCGGACATGTATGGTTTTTATGTCGATTTGAATGGTCCAAAATAGCGGTCGTTACAATCTGCTCCCCCTATTTGAATGCTCTCTCTTTACAACAAAGCTCCCCCTTCATATACGCATGAAAATAAAAAAAAATATGCAAATGAACCTAGATGGGAATATGCAAATAAAAACTAATTTTTTTTATATTTGCCAATCTTAACTTTTCTCTCCCCTTTTTGTTATCAGCAAAATAGTAATAATGTTAGAAAAACAGAGATAAAGTGATAGACATTAATACAACATTAATACCCAATATAGTATAAATATTAAATTTCAATAAAAATCAAACAAAAACCATAAATACTTTGTTAGGCGCGTATTCCATTTTAGAGTGATAGGGGTAATGTCAGCATATAAAACCATATAGTTATGTCTATTTGTAGTATATTTATACCAGGAATTTGAATATCTACTAACCATGCACAAGTTGGGGCTTTTAAATGAGATTAGCAGTATTCCCAATTTCTATAATAAAAAAACGAATTTCAAGCATCTTCTAACCATGCATAACCGTGGGGACTTTTAAATGGGATTAGAATCAACTCGTCTATTTAATAATCAACTTTGATATGTGTTCCATACATGCTTAACTGTAAGGACCTTTAAATGAGCATGAAAGCACATAAACATATATTCTAGGCAATTCACTCATGCATAACCATGAGGACTTTTAAATGAGAGTGAATACTTAGATGTTTTCATTGCTAAAAAAATAAAATAAAAACGAATAATTTCCCGTTTAAATGCCATATTTTGACATACTATATTGGATGATGAGTGATAGTCGTAAGAAATATGATAGAAACAGAGATGGTCACGGAATTTTTACCAACAAAAGTTATTATAAATCTTGTTTAAATTTTTAAAGAAATTTACTAAATATATCATCTTAAGTCATAATATAAGATTGCTATCAACACTCATCACTATTTCAATCACTATTTATCTTTACAATAATCAATAGGGAGTCAGATTAGTTAATGTAGTCATTTAAGTTCAAATCCAAAAATAACTATGAAATCAAATTTTCTAAATTCCTAATCTGAAATGAAGTCAACAAATACTATTTTCTGGATGGATTTTTTTTAAATGTATGCTAATTAAAAATCAGTTGAAAAGAAAAATACACGGATATTTTCCTTGTAAATGTGATGCAACTAATGAATGTCTCTACATAAAACACATTCTACTAATAATTTTTCTATCAACTAGGATAAAAGTGCAATCTGCATTTGAATTTCTCTTTGACTCAAGATTATCATTAGTTGGATATCATAGACCAGACCGTGAAGTTGAAACAAATACCTTAAAATCCTTTTTACAGCTTTTAAATGAAATTCTTTTGGATTTTGAATTGAAACTGTGCATATAAACAACTAGTGAACATAGTGTCAGATCCAGAAGTCGTAAGATAAACAAATATTCCATGTGTACCTAGAGTAATCATCAACCAACATAAGACACTATCTCTTACCACCTAAACTTTCAATATAGTTAGTCCAAACGAATCTACATGAACTAGTTCAAAGACTCTAGAGGCACTTATAGTGTTCTCGACATAAAAAGATAATTGTCCAAGAATTTTGCATAAATCAAAATCAACATTCATTTCTTTATCACATAACTGGTTGATTTAAATCATATTATGGTGTAGATTTTCACATTTAATAATTCATTCAAGATAAATATAACGTTACCTATTTTACCTTTGTCGATTATTTTTCATTGTTACCCATCATGACTCTACCACCTTTGTACTAGGCTAAGGAACTTTGATTTGTCCCCCGTCATGTGCCTGGAACATCCAGAATCAAAGTAATACTATTGTTGTTCCTTAGCTTGCCACCACACCTACATGAGAAAAGATTTTTATGACCTATTTTTTTTTATAGGTCAATGGTTATTAGTGACAAAAGGTTTTGAAAAATATGTTTGTGTAGATCCAAGACAATCTATATTTGTTCTTTTCGGCACCCAAATTTGTTTGACTTTAAGGGATTTTATATTCGTGCCTTTTGGAACCCAGGAACCCAAAGTGGAATGGTTTTTATGTGTTTGGGTCTATACCAGCAATTATTGTGACTGTGTCCAGTTGATTACAAATCGTGCACTTGGAATTGACTTTATTAATTTCGTTTCTAACACATTCAAATTGAGTATACTCAAGTCGTTGTCTAACAATATTGACAGTTTGTTTTCCTAATTGCATGTTTAGCGATCTTTCTCCTTTAGAAAATTTTTCTAAAGTTGTAGACAATTGTTGGACTTGTGTATTAAGTGATTCATTTTCATTCAACAAAAAGTGCACCTTTTAATAGAATTTTCTCTCCTGGTGTTTCACTTTCTTTTAAAATCAGAATTTCATTTTCAAGTGATTTAATTTTCATTTCTGATTTTTTAATTTCTTCTTCAAGTGATGGACACTTATCACACTTAAGGCTCTTATTTCAATAGTTTTTAACCAATTAGTCAAGATGTTTATTTAATTCTATCAAACTATCTCTTTGTGATTCAATTTTAGCTTACTTTTCCCTACGTATTTCAAAATAGCCAATTACTTCATGAAAATATATAAGTAATTCCGAATGAGTAAGTTTTGATACCTCACTTGGCTCGTCATTATCACCGTTAGTTGTTTCTCCTTGAAGACACAAATTTTCTTTTTCACTCTCACTACAAGTGCTTTTATCGGCTTCATTAGTTTCATCCCAAATAGCTGCAAAACTTCTCCTTTTTGATTTCTTTCCTTGGTTGAGTCGATTCTAAGGACAATTGGGCTTGATGTGACCAGTTTTTTGCACTTGTGACGAATGATCTCCTGCTCTTATGAGTTGTCTATTACTTTGACTATTCTGCTTTTCAATTGTTGATTTAGAGCTGGATTTCTGTATTCGTGGTTCCACTTTTCGAATCTCTTTATTAATAATGCCATTTCAGCTGCTCCATCATCATCGTCATCATCACTTTACGTTGTTCTTTTGAGAGTTATTGATTTCTTATGAGTATCACCTCCTTCACGTTCTTCCTTGAATTTCATTTCAAGCTCAAAAGTGGTGAGATTTCCGATGAGTTCTTCGACTTTAACCTGTTTAAAATATTTTGGTTCTTGAATGGCAGTGACTTTTGCTTCAAAACTTCATGGAAGGACTCTGAGGATTTTTCGAATTATTTTCAATTCTATGCATGGTTTTTCGAGAGCTTTTTATTTGTATACAAGATTAGAAAGTCGTCCATACATCTCTTTGACATTTTCATCCTTGGCCGTTGTGAAGTTCTCGTATTCGCTACTAAGCATAGCAAGGTGAGATTCTTTGATTTGGGGGGTTCCTTCGTGAATCAATTCAAGTGTGTGCTAAATTTCCTGCGCAGTTAGACAATGTGAGACATGATTAAATTCAATTTGATCCAATGAACATATAATAGAATTTATTGCTTTAGCATTAGCATTCTATAGTTTATTTTTTAAGATCTGTCCATTGATCCATTGGTTTTTCAATTTCTTGATTGTCTACCACTATAGTTGGTGGCCTATATCCCATCTCAACAATATTCCAAGCATCAATGGCTTTTAGAAAAAATTTCATTCTGTTTTCCGATACGCATATTCACCATTGAACATGGGTGGCCTAACTATGGACTGACCCTTAGCAAAAAAATTATTAGAAGAAGCCATTTTTAAAAAAAATCAAATTTTTAAAACAAAAATTGGTTTTTGAAAAATCAAAATTTTAAAACAAAAAAAAAACAGTTTTTGTTCCAAGCTTTGATACCACTTATAGGATCGATTTCACCCTAGAAGGGGGGTGAATAGGGTGATACAAAAAATAATAAAAATTAATGTGAAAATATATATAATAATTGCAGCACATATAAGATTTACCCAGCTTCGGCAAAACCCTGCCTACGTGCTGCCCTCAGGATTTCTACTAGAAATTAAGTTGTCAGACGCTTACAAACATAAACTTACGACACCCGCTAATGACTAACTAACTCTATATTCAAAACCCTGCCACAACTTAGCCATCGAGTTGCGAACTCTTGAACTACGCCACCGTAATCCGTAACTAGCCACACTGCTAGAATTGGCACAAATTTTAAAAGAAAATAAAACAAAATAAATAATATATAACAAAACCCTATTATAAAACTAAGCCCAAAGTAAAATATAATAGAGGCTGGCCCAACAAAAGTATAAAGGCATCTTCTTTTCTTTGTATATGCGGCCTTTCCTTTTGCCATGTAATGTTTGCTTCGTTCTTCTTCCAAAAACTAGGGCTTTGCGAAGTTTGATGCGCCGATTCAAAAATTGATCGATTGAGTGTTGAATTCACTTCGTCTTGGCTTTATCAATTGATCTTGACTTCGATTAACATGCGGCGGCTTCACGTTGCGTCGAGCTTGAATGCTATGATTTGGTACGTGATTTTCTTGTTTGATTTTGAATTTGCTCGACTTCAATTCGGAATATAAAATTATTTTAGTATACTCTGGCTTTTTGTCTTGAACTCGAAACCTCTCTGCCGATGATGTTACTGGGTTTTATATGGAACAAAAACCTATATTATCGCTTCCTATATTTGTATTTGAATTCTTCAAACGTTTTCTTACTCGTTTGATTACTGATTGAATACTTATGATTTATTTCGACTGGTTCAATTTGAATATTTTTTTGATATACTTTGCTTGGTCACCATGGCTCGCATTTGGTTTTAGAATCTGTGATGCTTGTTCATCATGCTCTTCCCATTTTCAAATATTTTTGACTTTTGTTGAATTTGTTCATCTCGGCCTTGACTTTGTTTGAAACTACTACCTTGATTTTCGAAATTTGATTTATTAAGTTCGAACTTGTTCTTTCAACTCTATTGGTAGTTACGACTTGAGATATTGACAATTGAACTGCTACCTGCACTGTTTTGTAAAACTGTAAACTGCTTCATTGATTTTTGAAACATTATATATATTGGTTACTGCATATAAACTTGTATATGTCCATTGTAGTCATTTCTGCTGCTTTGTATTCATGTTAGCTCATTTTGGATTCACTGTTGCGTATGTATTTGTTCATGTTGATTTGAGTCTTGTTCTAGTTGCTTTGTACATGTCTACTGTTGGACTTCTATTTATTTCATTGAGCATGTTCACTCAAGTTTGTTCACTTGCTTCGTTCAGTTCATATTGTCGTGACCATTGGCTTGTTCAATTCACTAACTTATTGGTATTTCCATGTACTTGTGCCATTTGATATCGTATTATATCTTGTTATGTTCTTGTACCATTGTGTGCCTCTAGTCTGGTTCATCTTTTATGTGCCTGCATATCATTGTGAACTGGTATACATGTTGTATGAATGTGACTTTGTTGTTTTGTTCCTCGATCGAACTGCGCCACTTTGAAATGATATATGTTTGCACTTATATGCATATGTGCATACATATGACACTTTGCTATGTCTGGATAGTTGCATTTGCAATCTGAACTTGGACTGGTTTGTAGGGTCTGTTCTTTGTTTGCCTTGACCACCATATATACTTGAAGTCTTGTTTCACTTGCATGTGTTGAGTACCTTTTTGGTGGAGTTTGAGTCTGGTTCTGGTTAATACTTCATGCGTACAGCCCTTTGTACATGTTGATTGTTTGTGGTCCTGTTGTACACACTGGTCTCTGGAGTGCTTAGTTCACTGCTTCGGGTCATTGAAGTCTGTTGATCTGCACACTCATGTTATACATTACTAGCTTACCCGACTCTTGTTTGAATGGTTGCACATGGTTGGTCTTTTCTGATCTAGGTCAGTTTCTGGTACCATCGATGGTCTTGTTTGGTCTGGTATATTCTCCCTACTTTGCACATGTGAGCATGCTAAGTCATTTGTGTTCATCTGGAAGGTTGTATTCATGTTGACTTTGAATGCTTTGTTTTCGTTTTCTAGTTCAATTCCGGTTTCAAGTGTATGCATACATCTCTGTTTCATATGTATGTAGTTTTCATTGGTCTTTGTTCATGCATCCAGTTGCCTACGTACTTGTGCTATTATGTGTATGTATATAATTGCATATACGCATGTATATAAGTTTTTAGCTCTGGCCGGTCAGTCCACTGTTCTATTGCATTGCATCATGTGTTGCTTTGCATCTAATCATATGCATATGTTTAGTGTCACTGTGATCATGTGTGTCTTCACTGGTTCATTCTTGAACTGTTATTGGTGCACCTTGTTCCCTGCTGCCTTCTTTCTTATGTTTGGTCTATGTGAGACTAATTTCATGTTTGGGCCGTTTATGTCATGTGGTCTGCTTATGCACTTGAACTCGTAAGCCTGACCATTCTATTTTTGTTTTGTATTGCACCTGAGTTGAATCCACCATTTGGTTGGATTTGACTTTGTGCTCACATGTCCCTGCAATTTTATCAAGTGTATATCGGTGTGCACGGCCTTGTGGCATGTACAGTGATACACTCTGCATGTCACAAGTTGTTCGTGTAGATGAATTCAAAAATGACGACGAACAACCCAAATAACTGAGGCAAATAACATTTTCAAAGACACACACTTTAATTGTACATTGCAAAAATATTTCCTTTTCAATTTTACTACGTCAGTGTTTATTTTGCAGATAATTTAGATGCTGGATACAAACTGGAATATAGTTGAAGAACAAGTACGGGTGAATGAGTGATATGTGGTGAGGTGAAAATGTATGCAAAAATTGTATAGTGAAAAATTGTGTTGTAATTTGAAATTGTATTGTAATTGAAAAATGTATAGTGAGAGCTTAAATTTGTACTATTTGAATTTGCAATAAAATATTTGTTTGAATAAAATATTTGTTTCAATATGAATTCTGTGTTATTTATTTTATTCATCAAATATTTATTTAATTATGTGAAAAATATAATAATACGATAACAAATACATTTATATATATATATATATATGTATAAGTATATGTATGTATATTTATTATCATCAAACAAAAATCATGTACTAGCATATTCAACAATTTAATTGTTTTGAATTATATATATATATATATATATATATACATACATATATATATATATATATATATATATAATGTTGAGACTTTTAGTCATAAAATATATTTTAAATATATGTGCGCGTATTTATATACATATACTTTGCATTATAGATTTATGCACAAATTTGGACAACATACAATACATACGAAATGAGCTAATATGTGCATTGCGATGTAAATCCCAACATCTATATACGCGCATGTTATAACCTTCATGGATTATTATGTTACACATGCACACACATATGTATATTTATATGATACATGTATATATATAAATTAAATCATTCAAATTAACTTTACATTACAAAATACTTAAATTTAAATAAAATACATGATTTTATTTAAAAATATTAGAATTGTTCTAAATGAATTAGACTTCATAAGCCCAATAAAGATCCAATAGGATTAAAAAATTGAAATACACCCACCACTACCGCTGCATACTGACCCAGTTCCAACAATAAACATCTTTTGGACACATTTGAACACGTTCGAATGTTGTTTAAACATGTCGGAGCATCATCCCAAAATCGTCCGTACATGTTTAAGCATCATACAACCATGTCCATGCATACCTGAACTTTGTTTAAATACAACCGAGTATATTTAGACATGCTCGAGTGAAGTCAAACACGTCCAGTTATATTTAAACATTATTCAAACATGTTCGAGCATTGTCTATACACATACGAACAACTGTTGTGTGCCTTTAAACATCGTCCAAACATGTTTGAATACATTCAACAATCGTCTCAAAGTACTTGAGATCGCTCGTATACGTACGAACACACTTATATATTGCAACCAAACATCATTCGAACGTACGTCAAAATATCGTCGTTTGATCATCGTACAAACATATCTCAATGTCATCTGAACAAAGCCGAGCAGGATTTGAGTCAAGTTCCACAGTGGAACATCGTTAAAGCATGTCCCAATATGTTCGAAGTTCATTTGACACGTCGAAGCGTCTGGAACCTTCCAAACATCATTTGAACAATTTGATGATGATTTAAACTCATGCGAACTATAAAAAAATATAATAAACGAAGGAGGTTGATTATTTTTTTGCCATTTGGCCATGGAAAATGGCACCAGGTGTAGCACTTCTATCAAAGCTTGGCTGATGTTTATTGGACAAAATAATTATAGTGCAATTCATCATTCCAGATCCTGATTCAGTGTCAGCATTAATTAAAGTGTTTGAACCTATGAGAGCGATCTTGAACGTGTTATTTTCTTTTTCAAATGCACTAAAATTTAGAACATGTTTTTTTTAATGTTACAACAAATTATTAGGATAAAATATCCAATGTCAAAAAAACGTTAGAAAGCAAGTTTAGAACTTGTGATCTCTTACACCAAAGCTGAATCAATTAACCACTTGAACAATGATGCTTCTCTATAACATGTTTTGTTGATGTTCGTATGCGGGCAGTTGATTTTCGCACATGTACAAACGTGTTAGAATGATATCTAAGCGTATTTGAACATGTTCAAATGTCATTTTAACACATCCGTATATTTTTTAAATCTGCTTGCGTGTGAACATCATCAAAACATGTTCTAATACATTCAAAGATCATTTTAACATGTTAGAGATTGCTCGCTCAAACCCACGTGGTTTAAAAGGATAGAAGAATAAAATCAACTAACGAAATGAAAATAACATGAGCTTATTTGAAATTGAATGAATTAATGAAATACGAACCTCAGATTTTAAAGGCTGGAAGTTGAAAGGGTTAAAGGCTGAAAGTGGATTGGAACTTGAAATATTGGAGAAGTCATCAGGTTAAAGTCCAACCTGATTACAGTGGCATATTCTGCAAATTGAATACGTTGTTCTAGCGCACGCGTAAAAAAAGTTGCACTATAATTATCTCCATATGAAATAAACGTGTTTTCTTTATATATAACAACAAGAACCCATTTAAAATATATATTCAATAGATTTAAATGCTCAAATTAAACTAAACACCAAGGATACCAATCTAAAACATGAAATTTGAATTAATTTTCATTCTAGATATAACAATCTGATTCAACGGGGTACAAAATTGGACATATACATATAACAATCTGATTTCATTCAACAGTGTATAAAAATTGACATATACATATGTGTGTGTATATATGTATATGTAAATATGTATGTACATGTGTGTGTATATTGCTTAGTTGCACTTAATCTACTGAATATACAATGTAATTCATCCAATAGCGAGATAGACATGCATGCTGCATAGACTGATACAGTGAAAAATAAAGTCAAAACACATTGGTGTTAACTGATTTATGTTGTTTGATTTGATCAAAAATGCAACTTCACCACAAATCGATAATTCAAGTAAGAGAGAATTAGATCAATACGTTGCTGATATGACCGAGTATATAAACATTATGCGCCTACTTACAAACGTTATGTACACTCTATAGTACCATTATGTATACAATTACAAATGGTAACTTATATTCTCAAACATGAAGGAAGCTTCCTCATTTTTGACACAAAAGTCGTAACTATCAAAAGCAAACACAGCTGCCAATCGACAATGCAGTTTTCTTCCTTCTTATCTCAATAATGCATCTTGTTCAATATCAATGAATAATCCATCAACCTGCCAAATATATGAAACGATAAAAAAGAAACAGTAAGATTACATTAATAGGAAATGGTGTAATGTCATACTTGCAGAAGGCTTTGATCGCAAAAGCTTCCATATCAATATAAATTAAAAACCAATTAAAGCTACCATTAAAACCGATGCCTTTCTCATACTCGTTGGCCAAACGTTTGAGAACACAAAAGGTTTCATCTCCATCAATGCATAAAATGCACTTGTCATAGCCGGAATTCCCTTAAAAAAATAAGAAATGGAACAGTTTTATACATGCAAATATTAAATATCACATATTACTACGTAGAAAATGAATTATACGGTAACTGAAATTATGCATAAAGCATAAAGGACTGGAGAAGAATATCAGGGAGAGGCATAGTAATATCAAGGTAAGAATAGAAATAGACCGGTGGGGAAGGAGAAGGATGGTTCATACTCTTCCTTCTCCTTCCCAACCGATCTCTTTCTTCACCTTTCTGTGTCAGTTATTTTTATTGATTGCAGACTTTTTATGCTGAATCTTATGAACCTTCTCTGTTTGTAAATCTCGGTATTTATAAGAGTGAAGTTTTGCTGAGAACCGTACGCGTGCGGGATGCAAATATCTCGCTTTGAATTTTAAAAATTCTGTTACAGTCAGTCAAAACAAACTGAATCCGAATTTACGAACAAATCTGCAGATATGAACCAGCACCAGTATCAGGGAGCGTGGAAGAGGGATATTTGAACATAGTCAGCTCCTTTCTCTTTCCTTTGAATAATGGGTTTTTAGTATTGATAAAAGTTGCGATATTCGGATAACGTTTAGTAGTTAATAAAATAATTTGCTTTTGAAATAAACTGGATTCTATTTATTTTATTTGGTACAATGATTAACTGCTTGGTGTAAACTTGAAAGTCTTTCCGAACCTTCCCCGCACCCCCCCCCCCCCTCCCCCCTCCCCTCTTTTTTTTTCCTTTTCGGTTTTTTCAAAACTTTAAAAATATTTCAAAATATTTTGAAAATATGTATTGTGAACGAATTTGATACTTTTTCGCAAATTAAACATTTAAAAACAGTATGTTTTTTCCTCTAGGAGGAGACCATTTCACGATATTTAATTAAAAAATACATGTTTTCGAGAAAAATTCAAACTCTTTTGTAAAAATTGTTCTCTTTTTTATAACATTTATATTCGAACTACCAACCAATATCTTTCTTTAATAATAGTCGTAGCACATTTGGTGTCATAATTTTTTGCTGTCGACGTGAACTACCAAAATGTCCTTCAGTGAATAGTATCAAATCCTTAAAATTAGGATCCAACGAATAAACCCACTTCACATATTAAAATTTTCCTCTACAAATATTAATAAATTTTAATATTACTTAAAAATAGAATCTAATAAATAATTATTGTGTCTACAAACAAAACGTCCTCTACAAATATTAAAAAATCTTAGTCATTTTAAAATATCATCTAACAAATAAATTTCTTTTACAAATTCGTTGTCTATGGATAATGATAGGAATAAAAATTTCAAACTATAAAAAAATAGATACTGAAAGTTAGAAATAAAAATTTGAACAAACTACACAATATTTCAACACAAAATATGATTAAACATTTGTGTTTTTTTTGAATGTGTTGAAACATATACAATTTGTAGAAAAACAATTCACGCGCGAAGCACGTGCCATAACGCTCGTTAAACAGAATTGAAACGCAACTATCGATAACAAAGTTATATAAAGGACATTTACTAAAAATTTATATGTTAATTAATATCTAATTAATAATATTTTTAACTATTTCATAGTTATTAATTCAACTTTTTTATTTATCTTTCCAATTAGTTCATTTACCCTGCCAAATTATTGCAATTCCCCTATATATTTCCATTTATTTAAGTTACAACTTTTTAATTAATTTCTCATTGATTAGTTCTCCTAAACGCGATACATGTAAGCCTATTAGTTGATTTTTATTTTAATTATTACAAGCGCAGTAAATTACGTACAAATATCTACTTTTATCAAATATGTTCTAGTTATACATTTTTACTAGAACATTATTTTCCGTGTTCAATTGTTGGAATCATATCTGAAAAGATTATCCACTATAATTTTCAAAAACTAGTCCAAAACAAAAGATTTAACTTTAAAATATAAAAATTGCGTCGCTTGAAATTACATGGAGTAATCATTTCTTAATTCATGCTTTTAAAACTAGTCCAAAACAAAAGGCTTTGAAATATAAAAATTGCATCGCTTGAAATTACATGGAGTAATCATTTCTTAATTCATATTTTACACATCTCTTTTTACTTTTATTTGTATCTATTTCTTAGCTATATTTTTCTAAAAGAGAAAAAAATCAAACTAATTTACAAATATCAAATGGTCTAACTTCCAATAATTCAAACATAGAAAAGTTTACATTTCGACAAGATTAGGATAATAATCCAAATTCTTAACATTACTATACAACATATTTCATATCTGGAATATATTTTATTCAAATCAACATTCTAAATTCGTACTTTTAGAACTGATTTTCAGATCAGGTTGTAAATAATTATGAATCAAATCATAAACAAGAATATGTAAACGATATTTATTATGTTCGAATTATATTCAATTCGTTACCTACAATTCATATACAATTATCCATTTAGGCATATTAATCATATAAACACCAACGGGATGATTTTCATATTATAACAATCTATAAAGTTTCCCATTCACCTTTAAAAAATGCTCTAAATCTCCAGAATTAAAGTTAAACCTTTCATTCAACTCCATCTTCTTTTAAATCCATAAAATATGTATAAAAAGGGGAATATATATACGTTAGGATTTCAGATCTGAGAAGAGGTTTTGGTTATAAAGGAATAAAAATATAAGTATGAAAATATGAATATGGATTCACCTTGAATACACATATTGTAGGTTGATTCTCTACTTTCTTTCTAATTTCTGTTCTTCTCTAATTTTTATACATACATACATACATACATATATATATACATATACATATACATATATATATATATATATTATAATTTTGGAAAAGTGGTGGAGAAGAGAATGGCAGAGCCTTGTCGCTTTTTTCAAAAAAATAAAATGAAAGGAGAGGGCTAGGCCTAAATTTAAAGACGATAGAATCAGCAACAGCCGTACCACTAAATATATTAAATCCAGGCCGTTGTGGCTGAGGCAAATCCTTGCCGGCACATGCCCAACAGTCAACCACCTATGAGTCGTCGTTCGACCGCTTTTGGTCGACCAGAACCAATAATGGATCGGTCTGTCGGCTAGAGCGAATAATTATAAACGTTAATTAAGTATATCCGATTATTTTTGTTTCGAATTCGTTTTTCATCCGTAAATTCTTCGTTTCAGTTTTGATCGTCAAACTCCAAATATGAAAATTGCTCAGTATTTCGCCACGAATGAATGGCGCAAGTTTCACGGTCAATTTGTATCGTCTGCGCAAATTCCCTTTTTGGCAACTAACTAGCTTTAATAATCAACTACCGTAGAATTGTCGAGTGTTACAGAACCTTTCATTTATCTCTCTTCGACAGATTGATAATATTTTAAATAAACATATTAACATTTCGATTAAATGCTTTGTTAGAAATGCATTAGTTCAATTTAATTTTAATTGATTGCAAATGATTATGAGGACATCACATGCGGCCGTGTGCATAGTGTAAGTGCAAGATATAAAAATGTACAAAGTTAATGTAAATATTGCTTAGGTACTGAGATTTACACTACAGACACATTTCCCCTTTATATATGCCTTTTATCATCCTAAATATGAAAAGTTTTTATTTCTTTATTTATACATAAATAAACATATATATACTATAAATATATATAAACACACACGCATACGCATATAAACAATTAATGTTTATCATAGCAGTTCAGATGAAATAGATTTCATTTCTATTACAAGCAGTAAATCAAAGAATACAAACATGAATGAAAATGGTTTGAAACCCTACAATTATATCTTATACCAGAATCCTTTTAAAAAACTAGGTTGATTATAAATACACACACATGTATTGGATAATATATATATATATATATATATATATATATATATATATATATATATGTATGTATGTATATACAAGTATGTAAACCCAAGTACACATATAAACAAAATAAAATTTTAATAATATGAATAATATACAAGGGGTTTGTGAAAAGAATCCTTCATTTTTAATCAAAGGTTTAATTCTAGTTAGATGTAATTGCAAATCAGGGAACATATCATTCATTTAATGTTTCCTTTTTCCTTTTAATTAGATTTATTTCAAAATGATTTGAAAACGATAATTAATAAATCATATTAAATGGATGACAAAGATGAATTAATACGATTATTACTAAGCTGTATTTACATAGCAACCCATGTCTTAATGTTCGAGTGTAAACCTTTTGATATGAAAAATTGAATTATCAATAAGAAAAATCCAAAGTTCAATCATGTTATGTTTTGGTTTTTTTAACAAGAAAATCAAATGACATAGGCATATATTTGTGATAAGAAGATTTTGGTCTAGATTTAACAAACAAGATAAATAATTACATAAAATAGAGAAAATTAAATTAAGAAGTTTTAGATCTAGGTTGAATTAACTAATCAAATGATTATACATGAAAGAGAAAATGAGATATTATAATTCATAACAAAATAGCAGTCGACAAAAGAAAAGATTCTATATTTTAACATGATAAAACAATACAACTTATTCATGCAAGGGAATAGAGGTATTTGGATCAAGATTCAAACTCACAAGTGTATACAGAGGGGAGAGATAGAGATATAAGGGGATAAGAACAAGGCCCGTTCTATTTATACACCACAAATTACTTTACATACACCAAGGAAATTGTCAAAATCGTATACACCATTTTTTTTACTCATTATAGACCATCCAATTATAAAATTACCATCACACTAGATAAATGTAAGGCACTAAAACCATCTCTCTCCTCCCTCTTTCTAGTTTTCACTTTCTCTCCAATCAATCAAACACATAAATTATAAATTATAAATTTAGGGATTATGTATAAAATCATTTTAAGGATAGATAAATTTGATTATGAAATCAAAATTACATGCAAAAGTTTCTGATTTAAACCTTTATTTTGATAGTTAATTTTAAATTTTGAATTAAAATCTAATTTTAAGCTAAGATAAGTTCTAATTTTAAATGAAGATAAGTTCTTATGTTAAATTTCTGCCTTTGACTTGGAATGTGATTTTAAGTTAGAGTTTTGAGTATAACTTTGAATTTAAACTGTAAAAATTAAAAATTGCAAAAAATGATATTTAAAATAGTTTGAGCGTGTAATTTTGAACTAAACATAGAAACTTCAAAAATAAAAACTATTGAAATAGAAGGGTGTTTTTGTCCTAATTTTTTTTGAAAAGCTAATGGTGTACGTAAAGTAATTTACGGTGTATGAATAGAATTAGCCTATAAACAAATTATAAGATATGTAAATATAGATTATGTACACATAAAATTATCTTAGGTAATGGTACAGTTTTATACATGTAAGCATGAATATCACATATTATTGCATAGAAAATGAAATACCAGAAATTGTGCATAAATGGCTGGAAAGGAATAACATGGAGAGACATAGTTATGACAAGGTAAGAATAAAAATAGACGGGTGGTGGAGTAAAAGGACGGTCTATCTACCCTTCCTTTTCGTCCACGGCCGATCTCCTTCTTCACCTTTCTTCGTTTGTTAATTTTACTGCTTAGACACTTTTCACGGTGAATCCTACGAACCATATCTATTTATAAGAGTGAATTTAGTTAAGAGTCATACGCGTGCAAAATGAAGATATCTTGATTTGAATTTTAAATTTTTTTTTAAGTCGGCTCAACCAACTTGAAACAGAATTTTCCAGTAAATTTGTGGAAATATGAGTTAGCATTAATATCGAATAGAGAGAAAGAGAGAGGAAACTTCATTGCAATATTTGATTACCATGAACTCTTTTCTCTTTCCTTTGAATGGTGTTTAATATTGATAAAATTCCTGATTTATTTTTGAGTTTGAATTTTTTTTTTATAATATCTAATTTTGTTGATAAGAGTAATATTTTGCCTGGAAAAAGCTGTTTATTTTTCTTTTTTCTTTCGTATGATTGTCCATTTATGTTTATAAATTCCAATAAATAAACTTGAACTTTTCAAATCTTTTTGAATTTCTTTTTTTTCAGTGCTTTCAGACAATTAAATATGTTTTGGAGATATGCATTTTGTGAACAATTTGATTTATTTTCAAATTAAATATCTTAACAAAAGGTGGGTTTTCTTTGAGAAGAGATTGTTTCATAATATTATTTAATTAAAAATTTAAAAATGTGTGTTTACAAGAAAAATAACCTCTTTTGTCCTCTTTTTTATTTTTAAAAACGATTTAATTTTGAAGTACTAAACAATATCGATCGGAATGGTACCACAACTATCGATATCAAAGTTTTGGTATGGTTTGCCACACTGATTTAAGAAAAATAGTACCACTTTGATAACATATTTTGTTTATCCGAAGTTGCCGAATCGACCATGTTTTTAAAATTACCGACTAAGGTCCATAAGGCTAATAAATAACTTATTTAGGTCTTAACAATCTTGCAAGTTGCAACCCTTTTATTTACTTGTCATCATTTTTCCTCTCCATAATATGAAGTTAATCGATCTATTCTCGTTTCTTTTCTAATCCATAAAAATGACAGTTCCTCATTTGTAAAACGTAGATATAATAAAAACAAAAAAGCAAAGAAATTCCCTCAATCAACATTGATTTGGCATGCAAATGCTTTTCGTATTGTATTGCTTAGCGTTGTTAATTCATAGTTGCCAGTACCAATTTGTAAATTGGAATATACCTTGTTAACAATTGCTTGGGGGTGTATCTATTTAGGCATGTCGATGGATATCCAAAAAATCCAAAATCCACTTAGATCCGAATGCGAAAATTTGGAATATTAGAAAAACGGAATAGAATATCTGATATCCAAATATTTTTAGATGTGGATATGAGTGTATCAATTTTTGAAAAATATCTATCTAGTCCGAAATCAAGTACATTTTTTTATAATCTATTATCAGTTGGAATTGACACTATAATTAAAAAAAATTCTTTCCCATTTCATCTTTATTTCTAAAGTCATGTTTCACTCTATCATTGGATCGTATAGGAAACAATCATAGGGCTTATAATATCCTTAACATTTTAAAACCCTATTTGCTGCCTAAGCTATACTCTATTAACGTTTTAAAACCCATAACATTTACAATAAATACGAAATCTTTATAGTCCCTAGTTTATTATTATTGTTATTTTGGTCCAAGATAGTTTCATTTTACATAGAAATGATTATATTGGGTTATTTGACCATATTACCAACTAAAACTGACTACCGACCTGTTAGAACTAGGCCAATCCATAGTGAAAATTATAAATATATATGTATACACACACAAATGTATATTTTAATATTATTTAAATGATGTTATGTAAATGAATATATATATATGAAATTTATTTTTATCACCATTGTTGACTTTGAAGGTATGCTATATGAAACACGAATTGTAACGAACCGAATATTTCGACCCCGAAAATCGACACTAATTAATATGTTCACTGTATAGAATGCCGAGCAATCGAGTGTCGGAAATATCAGGCTGTTAGGATTACCAAGAGAAAGAGTTAGAATAAGAAACAGAAACAACAGCATAGAATCTCACAATTGCAGCGGAACAAAATATAAATAAATATAACACATTATACAAAGAAACACAGCTGCCAATTGTCAATTGCAATGCAGTCTTCTTCCTTCTTACCATCAACAATGCATTTTGTTCACTATCAATGACTCCTTCCTCAATCTGCCAAATGTACGAAAGGTTCAAAAAAAAAGAAACAGTTATAACGTCATATTTATAGAAGGCTTTTGAGCGAAAGCAAAACCAATTGAAAGTCACCATTAAAACCAATGCTTTTGATATGACGCTACTTTTCCAAACGTTTGGGAGAGACATATACAGTGATAACAAGGTAAGAATAGAAATAGACTGGTGGGGAAGGAGAAGGATGATTCATACTCTTCCTTCTCCTTCCCAACCAATCTCTTTTTTCACCTTTCTTTGTCCATTATTTTTGTTGATTGCAGACTTTTTTATGCTGAATCTTATGAACTGTCTCTGTTTATAGATCTCGGTATTTATAAGAGTGAAGTTTCGTTGAGGATCTTACGTGTGAAGGATGTAAATATCTCGATTTGAATTTTAAAAATCTGTTTACGTCGGCTCAACCAATTTGAAACCAAATTTAGCAGTAAATCTGATGAGCGTCAAAATCGCAGGAGTGAAAGAAACATATTTGATTAAGTCAGCTCTTTTCTCTTTCCTTTGAACGGGATTTTGTTCTTTTCGATGGCGAACATTGTAAAAAAAGTCAAACCGAACCAGGCCCGGTCGCTCTTGAAATTTCGAAGCCCAAAATATAAAAATATTTTATTTATAATATATTATCTATAAATAAGCAATATTTCATTTAGCCCAATGATTAAGCATGTTAACTTAAAGTAAGCAACGGGTTTCAAGTTTGAATTCGCCTTGCATTATTTTTGGGCCTCATAAACTTGATTCCCTTGGTCATCAAATAAAATTTTCCTTCTTCGGCGTTCGACCACTCAGTGCCGAGACTGAAACGAACACAAACCGAAAAAATTCGTAACCGAATCGAACCAAGTTAATTGTAGTTAATTAGGTCGGTATCCGATTTAATCGAATTAAAATGGTAAGTAGGATAAATTATCATAGGTTGCTATTCAAATGATTGATTTACTTAAAGGAAAATATAAATTTATGTTTAGAGAAACTATTTCGAGTAGTTTTTTAAGTTTATAAGGAAAAATAATATATTTTCAATAGAAAACGTTTGGTTTTTATTACTAAACAAATTATTAAGAGTATTACAATGAAGTGAGTTTGAAATATAATAAAATTTTGGTTATTCCGGCTAAAACGATAATCAAAATAAAAATATTTTACAAACTGATACAATTTCATAACTAAACCAACCGAAATGAACTGGTTTGGTCGATTGATTCGGTTCGAACCAATATTGCTCACCTCTAGGTGTATTGATAAAGGACACTGATTTTATTTTTGAATTTGAATTTTTTGATAATGTCTAGCTTTTCAATAAAATAATTTCGCTTTTGGAAAAAATGTATATTTTTCATTTTTCTTTGGTATGCTTGTCCATTTATGTTTATGAATTCCAAAAAATTATTTTTGAACTTTTCAAATCTTTCTGGACTTTATAATGTTTTTCAAGTTTTTCTTATTAGTTTAAATATATATGGAAATATGTATTTGTGAACAAATAAGATTCTTTTTCAAATTAAACAACTTAACAAAATAGTGGGTTATCTTTAAGAAGAGATTGTTTCATGACATATAATTAAAGAATATGCGTTTCTCATAAAAATTGACCTCTTTTGAGAGAAAATAGTATTTGTTTTCTTTTAGAAAACATTTTATTTTGAACAATATTTGATTTCCTTAAAGGAAGAAACATTGTTAGAAAAACATAGATTGAGATACTCCTAAAGAGAACACCATCCTAGTTTTTTTTATAAGACTGTTCATTTTGCATAGTCATAATTAAGGCTAGATATTTCTACCGTATTACTAACTAAACCGACTACCAACCAAAATCGATCAGAATGGTACTGCAACTACTGATAACAAAGTTTTTGGTCTGGTTTGCCAAAATTTAAGAAAAATGGTATTGCTTTGGTAAATTATTTCGTTTATCGAAAATTGCCGAACCAACCATATTTTCAAAATTACAGACCAAGACCCATAAGGAGCGTAACGCTTTTCCTTTATAATCCTCATACTGGACAATTCCTCATTTGTAAACCTAGATCAAAGGTAGAAACCACAAAAGCAAAGAAACTCCTTCTATAAACATCGATTTGGCATGCAAGGTACTATTATACAATAAAGTACTTTCATAAAATTTTTATCGAAATTATATATATGTATATATATCAAGCTATATTAAAATTCAAAATAACATAGGTATGCGTATGTATCCATGTTTATCTTGTTATCTGATATGGTTTACAATTTAAAGCTAATAAATTCAGACCTAGATTTAACTTAGAAAGGAACTCGCCATTAGATCTAAAATTTCACAAAAAATTCATTATACATATATGTTGAATTGAAATTATATATGTGTGTGTGTGTGTGTGTCTATATATATGTTAGTGTGTGTCTGTGTGTATCTTTGTGTTTGTGTGCATACATAAAAAACAACAAACTACGTTCAAATTTAAATAACACACACATGCGTGTGTGCGCAGATATATATGCACACAACTTATAATCCTATATGTTTTACAATGGGGCATTTCACTAGAAGGACAAACTTTGCAGTATAATTAGTTTCTAGGACACACATCCGCAGAAATTAATTTCAAGGCCAAAGTCAGCAGAATAATTACTTTTAAAGACAAAGTCAGCAGTCCAATTGCTTTCAAGGACATAATTTCATACATATTTTGGCCTTAGAAACTAATTATTTTGCTTTTTGTCGTAAAAAGTAATTATTTCAGTTGTGTCTCCTATAAACTAATTGCACTTGCCAAAGAGGCCCTTGTGCCTAATTTCCACTTTTACAATTTAAAATCTATTTTTTAGTTAGGAAGGAAATCAACATTAGATCTACAATTCGACACAAAAGTTGATTTATAAACTTTGAATGAAAATTTTGTACAAACGCACATATGTTTACTTCTATGCACACATATGAAACTTGCATTCAGTTTTATAAATAATTTCAAGGGGCATTTCATTAGAAGGACAAACTTTGTATTCCAACTAGTTTCTAGGACACACCTTTACGGAAAGTAATTTCAAAACCAAAGTCAGCAGAATAATTACTTTTAAGGACAAAGTCAGTGGTCTAATTATTTTCAAGGACATAATTTCATAGATTTTAGGCCTTAGAAACTAATTATTTTGCATTTTTTCATTAAAAGTAATTATTTCAGTTATGTGTCCTAGAAACTAATTACACTTGCTAAAGAGGCTTGGTGGCTGATTTCCACTAATTTCAAATAGTTTACGTATGTATTGCATTTATAATTGTATACAAAATATGTAACAAATTATCACAACTAATTAAAACTAGTTTAAACCTAACAGCTCTTTTTTCTATTAAACTTTTAATTTCTAAAACAACAGCAAACAATAGATTGGAAAACATAGGAATATGCACTTAAATTATAGCATTTAAGAATTTTCTACTTAACTGTACTTAAATCATAAAATTAATTTACATATCACAATATGACAAGTATATAATAGAAAGACAAATACCTTTCATTTCGAATGTGATTTTATTACAGAGTTAGTAATTTACGATAAATTACAGAATTACTCCTAAGGCATACCACTAACTCTATCAATCTTCCACACGCATTTGAGACCGATTATGTAATCTCAATCTCATCCATTTGATAAGTTTGACGAGAATTGATTGAGCTAGTCCCTTCATGAATGAATCAGCTATGATGTCCTTGTTGTCTACCATATCAATCACAATAGCTTTATTGGTGACGAACCCTGTAATATATTGGAAATTTTTGAAAAATGTGTGTTGATTTTGTAATGATTCATTTTTGCAGATAGAATGATTATAAAATGTTCTTTTAAACTCATATTGAGTCGTATGCTGTTATAACTTTGAGAAATGTTGAGTATTAACATTTTTGACCATTAGAAATTTTATTAGATGGTTATACACCTTAAAACTTGTAAATTTATGACCGAGACCACTTCCATTGGAATGATACGATGGTTTCTTTTTTCATAGAATAGTCATAATAAATTTTTGGACTTATCATTTTGGGAGATATGCTTATTTGAATTTCTATCTAATTTCAGTCAGATTAGTGGTTAATTAGCGGGTGATTAGTGAGGCCTTCTGACACAAGTCAGGATTAGGGTTAATACCAGCTTCTCTTAGTACCTCTAACTCAACTTTCATCTTCCCAAATTAGATATAAACATCCACTACACATTTTTTTAGTCAAAACCCCTTAATATTTTTTTGGATCAATCCAAATCCATAGACATATTTTTTGGATCAATCCAAATCCATAGACTAAGAATAGATTAGTAAGAGGATTACTTAGAAACTTTCAAATCCACGTTTTTAAAAGGAGAATAAGGTTTTCCTGTCTATTCTCGGGTTTGCCTTGTTTTGCTTGCAAATCATGATTTTTGACTGTATAGTGAGTGATTTATCATTTTTAAACATCTTATATATATATATATATATATATATATATATATTCTAATACGTTTTCACATTTTTGAATTAAATTTTAAAGTTAAAACATGTTTTTATGCACTTTTGAAACCGTACTTGAAGTAAAAAATAGGATTTAAATGAAATAAAGTGATTTAAACATGTTACTTACTTTGATGTGTGATTGTCTATATGTATGTTAGGCTATGTTAAATATGTGTTTTGAGATGAATTACCGTGTATGGATGTATGTTGTTATGATTTGATGATGTTGAATATTGTTTGGCATGAGTATGGATGTTATTTTTTTTCACAACAAAAAAAGAGCTTTCATAGCCTTTTAGAAGTGCTGCCATAATCATTAGCTGCGTTCCTAAGAACACTGTATAATACCATGCTGCAATAGGGTCAGGAATTCCATAGCCTTTTTGAAATGTTGCTAAATAAATGGCTACAAGCCTTTTAAAAATGCTATATTAAATAAATTTTGCAACATTAATTAAATGCTACAAATTCATTTAGCAATGTTTTATGTAAGTAGTCTAACATTATGATTTTAGGAAAACAGTAATACAGCAGCAGTTTTGAAACACTGCAAAAATAAATTATGTAACTTTTTTGAAACGCTGCGGTATATAAACGTTTTTGCTACATTTTACAACTATTGCAGCAGACTCAAATTATAAAACACTAATAGACATAATTTGATACTATGAATAATTATAAAGATTAAACATAATTAAACGCATAATCAAAGCTACATCAATTTCATACGTCATAAAATTTAGTCATATACAACATTTCATGAACAATGTTTTAAATGCAAATGTTAACGACATAGAATCTTACAAAAAGAGCTTGCTAAAAGGGAAACTATAAATCATGGAAAGTCTAATCTTATCTTCTTCAAAAGTCCAATATTCCTATAAAAAGAAGAAGAAAATGCAATAGAGATTAGTAGTAGAAGAGAACAAATGTTCCCATATAACTAGACTATTTGCGTTAATAGCGCACAACATAATGTTACATGCCAGGAAAAACTGAGAAGTATCTTGACAGCTTTGATATTATAAAAAGGAACACTGATTAGTTGGGCAGCATCTATGGGAGATAATAGAGAGCTTATTGTAAATTCTTGCCCACTGGTTCTTCCCAAGACCAACTAACATAGTGACATTCTAATACGAGAAACATATACATTAATGGATATCAACTTTCTTTAAGCCGGTACATTTCCCTCCAACTTTTATTATCAACTAAATCTTTTTTAACAGTCATGAATGTGTGGAATGGCTAGTAAAATTTAGATGTACAGTGAATTAGCGCAATGCAAATTTTGCCGAAGCTACGAGATATTTGGTTCCAAAAAAGAAAATGCTTTCATGTGTGTATGTATACTCAACATAACGGCATATTTGGTGCCTACTGGATTCTTCTAACTGCGAAATAATATACAAAATATGATGCCAACTTGCAAAGCATCCTACCTGACCAAGATCATTATTCTTAAGATATTCTGGTACACAAAAATTAAGATATTCATGTGTCCTAGTATTTGTTTGTGCTTGAATACATTAAAATATGGATTAATCTTACAGTTCATAGTCATATTCTTGATCATCATTGCCATTCTCTTCTTTGTTGATGAAACCTTTCTTCTCTTGCCTTGTCTTCCATTTATTTACTCTATTTTTCCATTCTATGTTGCTCTCTGTTTCCCTCTCGCCTTCTAATTCTTAACCTACAAATATACAACACTAATATATGAACGTAAATGTATATGGAAGAAAATTATATCTCGTATCAATTTGACAAAACCTACCATTTCCCATAAAGGATGAGAATGCAGCCCTATTGTCAGCTTCCATTGTTGTATCTGTTCCCCATAAAATTATAAAAAATTATAATTTTTGGCCAATGATGATGATGATATAAAAGAAATATAAAATAAAGCTGATATGATCAAAGTTTACCGATTTTCTTATCAACTTATGGTTTATCTACCACTGTTGCCTTCGTCTTACTTTTAAATTCATCTTCCGAATCTTCCAAATCACCTACGTCCTCGTTGTCTCCTCTACTCTAGGACATCTTGATCAATATGATTTCTTCATTGTAGTCTCATAATTTTTGGTCTTACTAGAAAAACGTTGACATCTTATATTTGTACATCAAGTATAATGTGACACAATATCATTGTCAAGCTGCACAATAAAACTTGTATTTTTTTTTTG
This sequence comes from Allium cepa, assembly GCA_030765085.1. Classification (NCBI taxonomy): domain Eukaryota; kingdom Viridiplantae; phylum Streptophyta; class Magnoliopsida; order Asparagales; family Amaryllidaceae; genus Allium; species Allium cepa. Next base: position 908,499,980 of record CM060937.1, read on the forward strand.
GAAAAGGTACTTTATTAGCAGGAAAAAGAAAGGCATATATTTCCATGATATGCCTCATTAAAACCTTGCAATCCCCCTAACCTAATCGGGTACCTTACAAGGAAAAAGAGTACATGTCATTTTCATATATTAACAATACAAGATCAATATTATTCCCAAGTTGTTGAACAGACGGAGGAGTAAACTAAACTTGTAACAACACTCAAAACCATCCGTAAAATCATCTTGGTCAATAATCATTATAATGTTAATAGGAAAAGAAAACAAAAACACAAAGCCAGAAAAGAGGCTACACGTGTAGAAGGGCAACGTCTCCAACATGTAGATGAGGTATTCCATCACAGGAGGTAATCAGAACGCAGGAAAGAAAAAGAAAAAACATAGAGCTAAAGAAAAAATGAGAGAGATAAGTTCCGACATCATTCCCAACGATCCATAAATTCCGATTCTTCGAAGAGAGGTCATTGCAAGGAAAAGAGGAAGCAAATGCAAAGTCAATTAGGACGAGACCGAGAAGACCTTCATGGCGGAAGATGCTTGTGAAGGTACTCTTCGAAGTTCATATTATTCAAGATAAGTCTCGTTTTCAAGTTTATCACTTGATTTTTCAAAGTATATTGCAGTAGAATTCTAACATCTTGTACGATTAGGGTGGTTCTGACATCCTCTGGCATCTCGATTCCTCTGAAGATTCTGTTGTTCCTTTCGCACCATATGTTCCAGATCAGGGAAGTGACAGTTATGTTGGTGATTTGTCTTAGTACAATGTCCTTATCTAGTCTTTGCCTGATACAATCCAGAATTTGATAAAGATCACAATATTGTTTACAGTCTACATTGATTTTCTGCATAATGTTGACTAGAAATTTTCTCGAGTATGGGCAATAAAAAAATAAGTGGTCTCTGTTCTTTAATGCAGTTGAACACAGAGTACATTGTTGGTCTATATTATGATTCCATCTGCTCACACGCTCCAAAGTGTTTAACTTATTTTGTATGGCCATGAGTGCACAAATAGACCTTTTTGGCGCACACCCCTTATCCCATATAATTTTGGTCCAGAAGTGTTCTATGTGCTTGTTTCTGACATGATTCCATGCAGATTTCATAGAGCATTGTTCATTGCGATTTAGGTTCCAGACCTAGTAATCCTTTTCTTTGTGTGTTTGGATGTTGATATTGTGGATGATATCATGAAATTGAGTAGGGATATTGTTTATGCTTTGTTTCCAGTTATTATTAGATATAAGCATAGAGACTTTTGCATTATACTGATTGACCCCATCCATGTTCCTTTCACCAACTATATTGAGTAGTGTGAGTCCATTGATCCAGGGATCTAGCCATAAGTTTGTGTTTTCTCCATTGACAATATTCCTGTTAATTAAACCATTACACCACTGTCTAGGACGGGGTATTGTTTTCCATATAAATGAATCAGATGGTTTTGTAACAGCAGACCAGAAATTATCTTTTTTATTATATCTGTTTTTTGTCCATTTAGCCCATAGCGATTCACTATTGATAAATTTCCATAAAAGGTTAACAGCCACTCCTTTAGATAAATCTTCGATTTTCCTTATACCAAAGCCTCCTTCACTCTTGGTTTTGCATATATCTTCCCAGCACATGTTATGAGATTTAGATTTCCATAGAAAATTGGCACACAATGAATTTATTCTTTGTATAACATTTAGAGGAAATTGAGTAAATTGCAGCCAAAATTGAATCATTGGATGAATGACATTCTTAATTAATTCAGCTCTTCCACTTATATTAAGCATTTTGCTCCGCCATTGGCTGAATTTTTTATTTATCTTATCTATCAGCTGTCCAAAATCCCTTGCTCTTAGCTTATTATATGATAAAGGGATGCCCAGATAAGTTATTGGCAGGCTACCAATACTTAAGTTCAAAATGCTAGCTATTTGATTTTTGTTTGTGGCACCTTTACTAAGAAATAGTGTAGATTTATTGCTGTTTAATTCTAATCCTGCAATACAATTTAAGTCTTGAAAGATCTGCTTGATACACTTGGCATTTTCAATAGATGCTTTGGATATGATCAGGATGTCATCTGCATATATCAGATGTGTTATCATTGGTTCTGTTTGATATATGGGTTTTATATTACCTTTGAAAAATTCCATGTCAAATTTTATAGATAACAATTCCATAGCAATGGCAAATAGATACGTGGAAAGGGGATCACCTTGTCTAAGGCCTCTTGAACTGTTAATGAAACCATAAGGTGATCCGTCTACTAGAACCATAAAAGTGGGTGTAGATATATATTCATAGATGAGATCCACAAAATGGGGAGGGAAATTCATTGATATCAGCATATGATGAATAAATTCTCTATTGATTCTATCATACGCCTTATGCAGATCAATTTGCAGACATAAGTTGTTAGAATTTTTCCTGTTAAAACTTCTGATCATTTCGTATGCCATAAGAGAATTTTCAGTGATAACTCTACAAGGAATAAAAGCGTTCTGGTTGTAGGAGATAAGGTTATCTAGATATCTTTTCATACGATTACAGAGAATATTTGCTAGAATTTTATACAACACATTGCACAAAGATATCGGTCTGAAGTCAGTCATGTCTATTGCATTTGGTGTTTTAGGTATAAGACACATAAACGTATGATTGATCTCTTTAATGATTTTCCCAGAATGAAGAATGCCATTCATAGCATTGCATACACCATCTTTGATTTGTTCCCAATGAAGTTTGTAAAATTTGGAGTTAATGCCATCAGGTCCAGGGGAGCTATTGTCATTTATTTGAAAAACTGCACTTTTCACTTCCTCTAATTGAAAGGTCTGCATAAATCATATTTTGCATTTTCTGATAATATTTTCTTGCAAGTTATGTCTGGAAATTGAAATGTGATATTCGGCGTATTGAAAAGATCTGAAAAGTAGTTAATAGCTAGAAGAGCTACACTTTCTGATGCTGAAGACCAATACCCATTATCATTGAGTATAAGATTATTTCTCCTACCTGATTTCATAGCTTTGATTTTGGAGAAAAAAAGTTCAGTTGGCTTATCTCCTTTCATTAGCCAATTAATTTTCATTCTTTGTAAATTTTCAGCTGTAATACATCTTATAATTTCATGGATTTGAGAGTTTTTAACAATATATTCTTCTGAAAGATTAATATTAAGAGGGTCTCGGACTAATTGATTGTATATATTGTTTGCTTCCTCTTTTAATTTATCCAGTTGAGAATATATGTTGGTTTTTGTTGATGTCCAGGCTTTCAATGCATTCTTTGCAGTTTTAATTTTACAGAGAAGAGTGTAGAGATGATTACCTGTGTTTTCTTGCTCCAATGCCAACTGAACAGTTAGTTGGTACCCTTTTTGCAGATGCCATGCATTGTTGTATTTGAAATGTATGGGATTTCTATCTCTTTTTATCTGAGCAAATTTAACCATAATAGGGGTATGATCGCTAATGGAGTGGTTTCCAAAGATTATGCCGAACTGGCTTATTTTATCTGTCCATAACTTATTTACAAAAACCCTGTCAATTTTGCTATGTATAGAGAAATTGAGACCTCCACTCCAAGTGTAATGGTTTCCTGAGAAATTTGGTTCAATGAGATTAGATTTGTTAATACAGTCCAAGAAATTCTGTTCACCTTTTTCATTATGGATATCGTTATTTAATCTATCAGTAGAGGTTAAAATAGCGTTAAAATCTCCTGCCACTATCCAAGGGAGATTAATTTTCAGAGATTGATCATAGATATAGTTCCATAGATCTTGTCTCCTTAATTCCTCATTAAATGCATAGATGGATGTACATATCATGCTAAAACCACTTGCATTATGTAAGATACAAGAGATATAATGTTCATTCGTGTGGCATATAATGGTAGACCACTGAGTCGAATCCCAAAGAATAAAAGTGCGACTCTTTTGGTCATCTAAAATGTTATGAGAGAACTTCCATTTTGGGTTTATCTTATTTGTAAATTTATCAATGCTATCTAAAGATAGTTTATTCTCTAGAATACTAATAAAAGAGAATCTATTACTGTTTATGAGAGAGATAATTTCCAATTGTTTGGCAGGGGCATTCATGCCCCTTATGTTCCAGAAAAGGAACTCCATCTATTGAGAACTTTCAGTGTTGCTACTATTTTCTGGGGGAGTAGCATTCCCCTGTAGTTTTGCTTTCTTTGAATTTTTATTTTTTCCTTTAAGCTGATTAACCATGGATATCCAAGCAGGGTTGTCTACCACGTCAGTTTGTGTTGTTGCTTTGAATTCGAATAGGACCTCATCAGTCCTAATTTTCCTTGTGTGGCACTGTGTGGAGTTGAAAGTAGAAATGGAATTTTTGTCTAGAGAATCACCTCTTGTAACCATGTCAGAGCATACCTCAGTACTGTAGTTTGTCTGAATATTTGTAATTTCTGCAATTGTGTCCCTTTTTTGTAATATATTGTTATTTTCTTTGTTCGAAATAGTTTGAGTTGCATTTGTATTAACAATCGAACTGACTGTATTAGGATGGACAATTATATTTTCAACTGACATGTTCTGACCTGTTATATTTATATCTATCTGAGTATGTTGTTGTTCAATGGGATTTTCTATTTCTGCATGATCTGGAATCATATTGGAATTGAACTGACAAGTTTGAGTTTCTTGCATTTTGCTTTCGTCTTGTCTCAAATTATTTCCATCATCGTCAATAACCATGTCAGCTTCTCCTTTTGATGTGTGCTTCTCTTTTTTTTTGGCGTCCAAGCTTTATGAAATTGGCAGTGAGTTTCATCGTGACCGAAGCTTGAGCAATTTGTACACTTCGATGGTTTCCATTCGTATACCACTTCTTGCCATATCAGTTTGTCATCTTCAGTTATAATAGGAATTTTACAGGGGAAATTAAAGGAATTTTTGATCTCAATTAAAACTCTTGCGTACGCAATTTTGATAATACCTTCCGTGAACTTATCCAGTCTAATTGGGACGCCTAACACCGAAGCAATACGGCTAATCCCTTCCTCCGTCCAGTAGTCTAGGGGAAGATTAGGGAGACGAATCCATATTGGAATTGAATGAAGAATTCTTTGTTGAGATGCATTCCCAAAGACCATCTCTTCATCATCATCAATTTTTTATTATAATAATATGGACCTCCTTCCAGAATTTTATCACAATCTTGTTTACTACTGAATTTTATCACATAGAATCCATTTTCTTTTGAATAAATCGAGAATTCATCTGTTGGTTTCCAGACTCTATGAATATAATCTTTGAAATATGGATAGTATGGTTTAGGCCTGACAACGTATACCACTATTGCATTATCCCACTATATTTTTGCTTTTAGCACGACCTCATCCGACATTTTGGCACATTGAATGGAATTCAATTCACGCGGTTGGTAGAATTTTAGTGGGATAGCAGTAGGTATATTATTACCTTTAACCACTTCACTCCATGCCCGACTAGCACTGGTAGAGAAATTCCACCTAGTAGGAGCGGATCTGCCGCCAGATTGTGGCGACTGGCTGTCGTTATTCATGAAGATTCGATGATTGAGATTTTTTTGTCGATTAGGGTTTTTCACTTTTTGTTAAGGAGTATCGTTTGTCGTGCTACCAGCTTTTGGTTGAAATGAATTAATTCATCAAATGAACATTATTTTTCAGCCAACCCATACGAGAGCGAACCTTATATTTAAAAATTTAGGTTTATAAAAATATTTTTTCCACCATCATATCTTAGTCGCTATGTTGAAAAAATACACATGGTAGTGGTTCAGCTCTGGTCAACAACGTAAAAATCACTTTAAACAAACAACAAGCAAAGGACTTTATTTCAATATGATCAAAAACGAAAAACATATCCACAAGTATCACGATTTCATTATCATTTATGTCGAAAATATAAAACTTAGCTAGCATACCTCCTCTTCATTTTCAAAAATCGTAGCATGGCCAGCGTGACAGTAACCAGCCTGCATTGATCCAAAACGCAATCACATTTGTGAAATATTTGATACAATTGCTTTTGTGTCGACTAGTGTGCTAAATGACTTTTATCACATAAATGGAACTAACATAACTGTTTAGAAATTCAATTTACTGAATTAATTCTGGGTAATTTAACATTGAAAAATGATGCATAGAACCTGAGTAAACGCTAGGGGTGGATGAATTGCTCGATTTAAAGCAGTAAGAGTCTCTATGACCTTCAAATTGCGAGTACCATTGTAAAAGATATAACATGTGTAAATTAACATACATAGCTTGCATAGTTACAAGAAAATATCATGCAAGCATGCTAAAACCCATAATGGACAAAGAATTTTTTACAAGCGGTGTGCAACATTAAAAAGTGTTCTTAAAGCCTATAGCCACAAATAGAAAAACAAATGTAACATTACGGGATTAAGATAAAAGAATAAAGTCAGGAAAAATATAGAATGCTTGACTTCTCTAAACATGAAAACTGAATATTCTTTGGTGCAAGAACAATATAAGACTGAAGAAAGTAATCCAAGTTGTAGTTGAGTGGGGAGACTAGTGGAAGCATTTGTTGTCCGCTCAAAGTTAGAGTACGCTAATGCTATTCAAACACATACATGTAAACATATATACGATAGAAAACTTAAAATATAAACAATAAATAGGAAAATGTTGAGTGATGTAAGATTAGAGGTAGTTGTAGAAAACATATGATAACAACTAACTGTAAATGAAGTATTATTATTAATTTGCATCCAATAATTACAGCTTACTCTGTACTATATTTTTATTTTTTAAATTAAAATATTATTATAATATATTAGTTGAACACAAAATAGCAGAAATAGTAAAAAAATCTTAAATAACTCATCATTTCGGAAAGACAACCAATCTTTCCCAGTGCTCTTCACCTACTATACTTTAGCAGATTCACAACTTTCACCATCCAAATAAACATCAGTTTTAAAGCAAATCAAAATATTAGCAGTTTACTACTGCAAGAAAACTCAATCATGAAAAACCATTGTAAACTTCAGTGTATGAACTTGAAATTATCATAATTAAAATAATAATTGAAGTCAATAACTGTAATTTATCAATCATTAGGATGTCAGGAATGATTTGCATATAGCATTTTAATGTGGGATAACCCAATTTAAAATGACATAATTGATCAAAAGCTTCTATTATTCTCCAAAGGTGTAAGTTGAATTTGTCCATCACTATTATTTATTGCAGACTATGATCCAAAATAAGCAGTCAATATAAGACTGTAAACAATGTCATATCATCAAAAAGGCATAATTAATACCTAAAGAAAACAAATGCAACTTCTTGTGAACATCAACTTTCATGTTGAATCTTTCCAGATGGAATTACTACCACCATTTTCTAATTCTTTTATTAATTAATTATGTAATAAAAATGACTACTTTGGTATATTTTGCATCTATAAACCAATTGAGAAAGGATGATGTCAAGGATCTGCTAAAATCGTGGAATGACAACCTATAATGGGGTGATGTTATAATTCAAAAGAGAAAAATGAAGTAAAGTTACTACTGTCGTTGTTCTAAATTTAATTATTTTTATGAAACTTAGTTAATTTTATAATTTATTAGTATTAGTGTTGTTATTATTATTTTAAACTTAGTTAAATTTATAAGCTTAGTTAAAAAAACTTTATTATCATCATCATCATCATCATCATCATTATTATATAAACATAGTTATTTCTTATAAAACTTAGTAAACTTAATTAATATTTTATAATTTATTACATTATTATGATTATTATAAACTTAGTTAATTTTTATGAACTTAGTTAATTTAATAGTATTAGTATTATTATATAAATTTAGTTACTTTTTATAAAATTTGGATAACTTGGATAATATTTTACAATGTATTAATATTATTATGTAAATTTAGTTATACTTTATAAACACGTGTATCGTGTAATGTCCTGGATTTTCTCTATTCATATGTGTGTACCTATAAGCATTATAATTCTCAAAGATGAGAGATTCTAAATAGAAAATGTTATAGAAAATGCATATACCAACAGATATCGAGTTAAAAAACTGCCGGATAATGATATTTGATCTGTTATCCCAATAGGACTTTGCCAAATTTTCCTACAAAGGAAAATTAACATCCTCTGTTTCATACATTCTAAACAACCTTAAGGTCGAATCCATTTTTGAATTTAATTGAAAATTTTCATGATACATCTACAAGATGTTAAACTTCGTATGAAAAAATTTAATAAAAGATATGATAAAAGGATCTAAGGACTCGAACAAACTTTATCAATTACCCAAAAAAAGCAGTTAAAAACACAAGACTAAAGCCTTTAATACCCAGTCTCAACCTTTCATGTACCCTGCGAATCATATTGCATAAATTCAGATAAAAGTGCAATTCAATGCATATAGATGCCAAAGTATTAACATGAAAATTCAAACAATCTCATCCTGTAACAATTAAGCATACGAAAAATTAAAATATCAATTTAGGTAAAACAAAAGAAAAATTAGAAAACTTTCATAGAACTTCTGTACAATAAAATCATTTTAATGGGAATACTTCAAAGTCGAAAAAGATGAACATCAGTGGTATTAATTTAGTTGAATTTTTGATTAAACCTCTAATACCATGTTATTGCAGAGGGCTATATCAACAAATCTAAAGAGTGGAATAATTTACAAAATTACGTGTCATTCAAACTATAAATAGGTTAAAAAATAAGAACAATTAGAAATAAACGACCCATATATATTTACATGAAACAAAATCAGATCGGAAGTTTTAAATTCGATGAATAAGCAACATGGATAATTTATTGTACTAACCAACTGCTATATCGAATCGGAAGGAAGTGCAGAAAAAAGTTCAAGGTACTAATCAACCATAAAATAAAATCAACAGCTACAATGAATTTAATATGCACATCAAATCTATGATTCTTAACAAATTGGTGTTGAATGAAGGTATACGAAGCAAGTAACTGCTTTTCAAACGGATATATGGCTGTGAATGAAGGTGTGTGAAGCAAGCAATTGTTTTTCAATTTACTGTTCGGTAAATTTGTCTGAAGTTCTGAGGAATAAAAATATTATAAGTAGACAGTAACAATAGTAAGTAATATCTACAATTTGTAGTGAAATTGATTGCCTCTTAAAAATAACAGGTAAGAAAAAACCAACTTTCTTCCAAAAGTAAACAAGATCTACATCACTCTGGTTCACAGCCTTTGGAGATGATGGTAACACATTGTCGATAAAAGTTGAATTTACATTGACAGGATTTGATCCCATATACATGAACACACGGTCTGCACTTAGATCAAGATTTCCATATTGCATGACATGTGAACCAAGATTGTAAGTGTTATAAGCTGAGGTTTTGGTTTTCATCTATGATTGTATAAAAGAGATGCCAAAACATTAATCATACATTAGATAGAAAAAGAATGAAGGAATTTCAAGCTTTTATGCACATGCCTATTGGCACAATATCAGTCGCTAGATTAATAAAAACATATGGGTATGGTTTCCCTTAGGAAATCAAATAGACAACCTCCCCTCTAAGGGGAATCGTCGGAGATGTAGATGACTAAAAGCATCAACATAATAAGTTACATGGGAAAATAATGTAGACGAAGGTAACAGCGGTGAGAAATGCGGATTACAGATCTTAAGGCTGGAATAACACGAAGGGATAAATAGTGTTTTGTGGATTTTCTAAATCTTGCTGAAACTTATGCAATTTAATTACAAACAAATGCAATTCACAGACACAGATATAAACACAAAATCATACACAGATGCAAATACTAAATAAAAGCAGTAAAGGAAAGAACATCCCAAGACTTTATACTGGTTCAGAGTAACCCTACATCTAGTCCCGTATGATTGTATGGATTTCTTATCAGAACAATCTCCCAAATTACATCCTCGTTTCAATGCTACGAGGCACACCCTCCTGTATTCGAGTACATGGAAAACTCTCTTGATTTAAACAGGCTACAAGATCACCTAATTGATTTCCGAGGCCACAATCACACCCAATTGATTTCAAGGCTCAACTGCACCTTTTACTCAATAGTTTGATTTACAGAAGATTCCATAACTCTGAATAACACTGAGATCTTATGAAGAGAGTGGCAGAGAATCAAACAAGGGATAATCAAGTTTGATTCATTTGGTATTTCAGCAGAGTATAGTTTAGGATTCTTTAGAATAAATGTTGAAGATGAAGAGGAGAGAAAATAAGTAATATTCTGATTAAAATTCGTTCAAAACAATAGGTATATATAGTGGAGCAATTGTCATATCTCTTTGTGAAAGGATACGACGAATAAACACTTCTTTTACAAACTTGAATTTTGAATTTAACCGACACCATGTCGACATGGGGGGTTGAGGGAAGTTGACATTGTAACATTCCTGAAAAAATTAGCCAAGTTTAATTTGACAATTAATTTAATTTTGGAATTTAATTGTGAAATTATTTGTGAATTAATTAGAAATTTCCAAAATAAATAAAAATTTAGATTATAAATAGAATTTTGGTTTGAAAGTTAAAGATATCCAATATATAAATATAAATTGGATTTAAAAATATATATATTGGAAATAAATTGGATTTGGAATTTCATTTTTAAGTTGATAAGCATTTGTTTCTAATTTTATTTAAATATGCATTTTTGATTTGAAAATTATATTTTGAATTTGATTATAAATTTTTCAAAGGCCAGTTAAGAATAATTTTTTTTTCATGTGTAATTAAATTGTAAAACCATCTTTTGTTTTAAAGGATTATATAAATGATTAATAAAGAAAATGTATTTATTTAAATAAGAAATATGATATAAAGTTATCTTTAAAATATTATTTGAAGTATTTAAAATATAGTAAAAGTTTGGAAGTTGTTTAAAAGTTAAACTTTATAATTTACATATGTGTGTTATTTATTAAAGTATAATTTGTTTTAATTTTTCTTCTTAGAGAATTCAAAAAAGAAAATGCATTTATTTATTAAATAATAGAAATTGTATATATGAAAACATTTGTTTTAACAAGTGTAAAACAAAATAAGATACATATGTTAAAAACAAGTACTTAAGAGTTAAAATACAATTTATAAATTAATTAAAATTAAGGATTTAGACACAATTTTTATTACATGTAACAAGTGTAAAACATGAAAAGGAGTAATTGTACAAATGTAATAAAATGGGACAAGTGGCAAAAGAATTGTTTTCCTTGAATTAAATTTGAAAAGAAAAAAATGCAAAAGAAAAAAAAAGTCAGGTTGTTTCATTTCTCTCAAAAAAATTCTCAGACCTAAAAAAAATCAGAAAGCAAAGGGCATTCAAGTTTTGGGTCAAAAAACTGGTTGCTATAATCAAGCATGCAGATGGTAACTCGACATCAATCAAGTTCTGAAATCAAACTTAAGGATCAAAGCATCAATAACAAAAGCAAGATCAAACAGTAAAAAGACCCGGATCAAAAATTCAAAAGCCAAACTCTGTTTTCAAATTCCAGTTTCTGTTTCAAGTGATTCAGGTGAGTAAACCTCTAATCTTATACCTTAGATTTGTTTGAGTATCTGTTTGCATGTGATGATCTGGGAAGTTGTGAATTCAATATATTGATTTTGGTTATGCCAGTGTATATATGTTACCGTGCATGTATTTGGAAGCTGAAGAGTGACTCTGTTAACAAAAATTTACAGGTTTAATTAAGTTTAAAATTCAATTCAACCTTCCTCGATCATTTTTATCCAGTAATGTAAAAACAAAATATGTTTAAAATCATCAGAAATAAATTTTAAAAATACATTTTTGAGATAAAAAGAAATGGTTTTGTCTGAAAGAAGAGATACAGTGAAATACAAGATTTTCCCAAATTTCTATTTGCATGAATTCCTGATTGGATTACATCAATTGAAACCATTTCTAAAATGATGATTTTTAAAAACAAAAATTAGAATTTTTAGTTGCGAATTGGGGTTGCATTTATTGGTTGAACAGAGAATGGGTTATTGCGAATTTCTAGTGATCAATCAATTGTTGAAATTCAGGATCGCATTAATAGGTGCTTGAATAATCACTGATCATAGAAAGAATGCGAAATGAATTTATAAATTAGTGTGGAAGGCAATTTGGATTGATTTAGGGTTTAAGCACTGCGTTTTATTGGTTGAAATCACGAGGTATTTGCGTTGTCGTCATCACGATACAGTCGATCGTACTTGGGGGGATGAGTGTGTGGTGAGTCAGAGCATCTTCGGCTAGGACGGCGTGGCTTTCGGTGGTTTCATCGTCGATCGAAGCTGGCTGTGGTTACGAGAAGTAATATTGGGTTCGAAAAATTTGCTCAATTTTGTTTTAGGAATAATTTCGTATAATTGGTTGTTCGAATCTATGCTGGAGATCATCGTGGGTAATAAGGTGGCAGCAGCGTCGATCGGAGATGGTCGACGTGCTTGTGCACGTATACGCACATTTGTTTGTATCATCGTTTTTAGGGCTTTAGGGAAGAAGGAGGGAAACTCGAAGCCAAGCACGTGGAACTGGTCGATTTTCTCGAAGCAGATGGGGCTGTGGATTAGCCCGGGGCCTAGCTCGAGTAGAACAAGGATTTGCTCGGGTTTTTGTTGTGGTTCTGGAAAATGGTTTAAAATTTTAAAGAAAAATCAATCTATTTCAATTAAATTTTGTTTAAATCAATTTCCTTTTATATTAGATGTTATCTAAGTTTTAAAATTAGTTAAATAAGTTTTAAATTAAATTGTTTTAATTAACTAAGTTTTAAAATGGTTCAAAGATATAAATAAATTTTTATTTTGAAAGTTTGTTAAAACTCAATAACATTAAGGATTAGTTAATGAATGTTTTAATGGTTAATTAACTTTTAAAGGTTAAGTTAAATTTATTTGTTAAAGGAAATTAGTTACTTGTAATTAATTACTTAATAATAATTAAGGTAAAATTAATTAATAATTCAAGTTTAATTAGTTAAGAAATTAATGAATAATTAATTAAAGGATAATTAATTACTTAAAAATAATTAGTTAATGAAAGTAATTAAGGATGGATAATTGATGATTAAATATTGATTTAATCAAGTGTTTAAAGGTTAATTAACTAAGGATAATTAATTAATGTAATTAAGATAATTAATTTAAGAAGTAATTAATTAATTAAAGGTAGTTAATTAATAAAAGTAATTAATTAATGGTAAAAGTTGATTAAGTAATTAGGGATAATTACTTATTTTAAATTGTCATTAATTAATTAAGTTGATTAAGTAATTAAGGATGATTAATTAACATAAATTGTGATTAATTAATGTTAATCAATCAGGATTAGTATTTATCTGATTTCAATTATTCAGATGATCAATTAACCTTATTTATGGATGACTATATTTTATTGAATGCTGTGAATTGTTTCACTTCAGCATTCATGATGATGGTTCAAGCCTTTGATTTGGAGCTTGGAGTTTTTGGAGTTTGGTTTGGAGTTGAAGTATTGGATTCTCTTGAAGATCTTGTTCATGTTGAGATGTTTTCCACTGTGGTGTTGTGTTGTATTCAATCTCTGATGGTGTTGAGTTGTTGTATCATGATGTATATCACATTGTATCTATGTTGTATATCAATGCAATTATCTTTTTTTTCCGCTGTGTTGTTTATCGTCTAATGTTGTTGCAAGCTCCGACGATATGGATTCGATGTCGTTTGTCGGACATCGAGTTCGGGTCGTCACAGACATGCTCAAGGCAAAATTGATGGTTTGATTTTCTTATTAAAATTGGTTTCTATAATTTGTCAAAATAATTTCTAAACTTTGTAAATATATTTGAATATAGTTTAACATATAAAAGAGTTCAAAAAGTAATTTTTAATATATATAATCTCAATCTATAAAGTGATTAAAATCTGAGTATATAAAAATTTTAAAGCCAAATATTTAAAACAAGAGATGGTTTAAAAACAAGGACAATTTTGAAATCAAAATATTAAAAATAAAAAAATAGTTTTGAGGCTAAAATATATAAAACTAAAAGATGACTTTTTGAAAAGAAAGTTTCGAAAACATTTTTTAAAAACAAGAGATATATTTTTGAAAAGCATTTTTTTTTTAAATTAGTGGATATCAAAATAGGACCACTGTATGTTCCACTAGATATTGTTGTGGCCATCCCACTAGGGTTCCATTCCTTTAACAGTCTCGAAGTGGATTCCATTCCACAAATAAATTTTGAATAAAGATGGAAGTGCTTTCAATAAGTTTTAACATAATTCTAGAGTCAATACTTATCTTGTACTCTTGAAATCTTGAACTCTTGATATCTTGATACTTATGAGCCTTCAATCTTGATTTCTTCATTCTTAAATCTCTATACTGTATAGTCTTCATTCTTGGTACCTGCATGTTTATATCCTGCGTATACATGTATATCTAAACTATAATGTTAGTATTTATATTTTATAACAAGTCCTAAGGTTATTGTCATCAAAACCATCATCTCAAGGACTAGCAATCTCCCCCTTTTTGATAATGACAACCTATGTTTATAAAATACACTTCTCCTTCACAATAACTCCCCCTAAAACTAATAACTCCTCTTTAATCTAAGCCTAACTACTCAATTTTATATTTCTCCCCCTTTGTCATCAACAAAAACTAATCCTAGATTAATAACTCCCCCTTAGTCTTATACCAGAGTACCTGTGACAAATAATGATAGAGTGTGTGTGTACATATATAATAACATGAGTTAATAATAAAGACATAACAGATATGAAAGTTTAAACCCAATAATATATACTATGTTTCATATAATGTTATACAATCCATTCAATCCAAATCAGTTCTAATCAAATCAAAGAAAATCAAATCAAATCCAACCACGCAATTCAAAAAACAAGCAATTCAAACCGTAATAAGATTAAATATTCCTATAACTTCAACCAATCCCTCTTCTCTAAAGATAGGATCCTTTTTAATATCTTCCCAATCTTCGTTATGTTGAATCAAAGTTCCTATAGGATTTGCATCGAGGTCATCTTTGTTTAGGGCAAAAATCATCCAATGGAGGGAACCAAAATGCTTCTCTTGTTCTTTTATCATCTTCATTTGACTTAGTTCTAAGTTGCAAAGAATAAAAGTAAGTATATTCTTGAATGAATTGAGAGTTTCTTCAAGATCATCACTTAGAGTCTGAGAAGAGGAAGCCATTTTTGATAAGTAGTGAAGAGATGCAAATAGAGATAAGTAGAAATGAAAAGATTACAAACTTCTAGAAGAAACATGTGTTTAAATTGGCAGAAATTCGTTCTAAAATGAATAAACATGAGTTAGTTATTTTAATTTCAAAATTAAAAAAAAACCAAATCAGACAGTTGTATGTCGACATAAGGGGTAGTGGTATGTCGACATGGGTATGTTAATCTATGTGTCTTATTTATTTTGTGAATAGGTATGTATATATATATATATATAAACTTATATACTATACTAAAATTTATTCCAAAGACATGATAAGGTAGAAAAGCATAAGATAGATGATTTTTATTAATAGATGAGGTAATGCATAAGTTACTATATAATGTGATAAAAAGAACAATACAAGCTCACACAAAACAAACTAATACATCACAACCTAGTTCTTAGAATGTGCTAGGATGAGGAGGATGATGATAAGCCAAGTTTCCAACTAACTTTAGCAAAGAATTTGTTCATATTAGTGGAAATTTTATCCAATTTCTTACTAACGGAACTTTTGAGAATCCGTTGATTTTCCACTATAATATTTTGATTTTTGAGGAGAGTTTTATTGGATGGATTGTTAGCATCCGTAGGATATTCAATACTTTCCAAGGAGGTTTCTTCATTATCTTCTTCAATTTCCATTCCCTCCCCTTCTTCTTCTTCTTCATTTTCTTCCTCCATATCTTCATGTGCCAATCATTTTCCTTTTCGGCAAAAGATTCATATTTTTGAAATATGAAAGGAAATTTCATGAAAGAAATGTGAAAAGGAGTACAGATCAAGGATCTTAAGTTTAATTTAACAAACATTAGAAGGGAAATAATAGTGTTTAATGGATTCTAAGATTTATATGAACTAATTTAAAAATTATGATATAAAAAATGCAGAACTTAATCACAGAACAATCATGGAATCAAAAAACAGATGCAGAAAATAAAAAAAAAGTCGTAAAAGGAAAGAACATACTGGATTTTATAATGGTTCGAAGTTACCCTACGTCTAATCCTGTCCAAGGAAAACACCTCGTACAGATTTTTATTATACCAATGTCGAGATTACAATCCTCAATTTCTAAAGGCCTTGAGGTACCTTCCTGTCTTCGAGTCCGGGGCAAACTCTCTTGATTTACGGGAAACAAGATCACCCAATTAGTTTCCAGGCACAACCATACCTTATAGAGAGACTCGATAAACTTTTTACTACAAATTGATCCTATAACTATGAATAGCACTTTGATTTTCGAGGGAGAACAGAGAATCAAACAACAATAAGATTCTAATTTGATTCACTTGAGAATTCGGCAGAATTTCGACACGATCTTAAAAATATGAAAATTTTAGAATATGGATTTGTGGAGAAGAAGTGAAGAAAATAAGAAAATAGTTGATTAAAAATTCCTTTGTGAAGGCTATTTATAGAGCAGTAACGGTCATAACTATTCGTGAAGAGATTTAAACGAATAGACACTTCTTTAGAAAATTGAAACTTTTGAATTTAACGCCCGCCATGTTGACATGGGGTATCCCATGATGTCAACATCCCTTAGTTAAAAAGAATGTAAAATATGTTTTGAAAATAGTATTGCGAGGAAAACAAGATGAAATGATTCTGGAGTAAAATAAACTAATTTTCCTATGTTTTAAAATAAAGAATAGTAGAAAAATGTATTTTTAGAATGTATATATAAATTGGATTTTAAATTTCAAATATATATATATGTATATATTATAAAGAATATTTAAAAATCAGAAGATAGTTTTAAAAACAAACGAAGTTTAAAACAAGAGTTTATTTAAAAAAAGAATACTTTAAGGCTAAAATATCTTTGTTTAAAATCATTTGAAAAGATAATTGTTAAGGCTAGAACATTTTGAAAAGCAGTTTTGAAAATCATTTTGAAAAACCATTTTGAAGTAGCTTTGCAAGCTTCATCCTATAGAATATCTCATCACATCAGAACTCGAGGACTTGTAAAAAACCAGGATGATCGCGGATTTGTAAGCCACTTGTCGTAGGTTTGTGAGGTACTTGTCGTGGGTTTATAGGCCACTAAGAAGGTAAAAAGGAGTTCCATCCTAAATGAAATTTGGAATGAAGATTTCCGTGCTATTATGAAGTTTAAATGA
Source organism: Allium cepa (assembly GCA_030765085.1). Classification (NCBI taxonomy): domain Eukaryota; kingdom Viridiplantae; phylum Streptophyta; class Magnoliopsida; order Asparagales; family Amaryllidaceae; genus Allium; species Allium cepa. The sequence continues at coordinate 908,517,398 of CM060937.1, forward strand.
AAAAACTAGACACTTATCTTGAAATCTTGATTTTGATACTCTAGAGTCTTCAATCTTGATATCTCCATTTTGAGTCTTGAGTCTTTATACCGATCAGTCTTCAGTAATCAATACTAGTATATATGTATGTATGCATGTATGTATGTATGCATGCATGCATGTATGTATGTTTATATATCCTGCATAGTTCCCGCATATACATATCTATCTGGACAACACTTCACATATTTTATAATAAGATAAGTTAAAAAGGTTGTTGTCATCAAAACCAAGATCTCAGTTCCTAACAATCTCCCCCTTTTTGATGATGACAACCTGTATTTTATATATTATACATACCATATCATAACTCCTATCATAACTCCCCCTTACCCCATGACTCCCCTTACTCCAATCTTAACACCCCCTTACTCCAAGCCAACTACTATTTTATAACTTCTCCCCCTTTGTCATCAACAAAAACTTCTTACTAGTAGATTCCCTAAACTTGATATAAGATAATCAACCATAATACAATAGAGTAATTCGTATATAAGTGTAATAAGTGCTAAGTGTGATCATAAGTATGAAATGTGATCATAAATGTGAAATGTGATCATAAGTGTGATCTAGAAGTGAATCAATCATCATCCAGTCATATTTTATAGTAATTATTCAATACAATCATATGTACAAACTATACAATTTATTTTAAGTAAGTCAAGTCAATCAAGTTTAAAACACACCAATAGAATCAAATAAATAACATACAAAACGACTAGACATTCATTGGTACTTCCGTCCATCCAACTTCTCCAAAGATAGGATCTGCTTTGATAGCATCACTTTCTTCTTTATCTTTGTCGAGAGTGAGTTGTGGATTTCCTTCGAGATCCTCCTTGTTAAGAGCTAAGTTCGTCCAACGAAGGGAATCGAAATGTCTCTCTTGCTCCTTGATCATCTGCATTTGAATCAATTCTAAGCGGTGCTGATAATGAAATATGAATGTAAGTATATTCTTGAAGGAAGTGGAGTTTCTTCAATATTATCACTTAGATTCTTAATCGGAGAAGCGATAATTCAAGAAATAGGAAGAAATATGAAATGGGGTGATTAGAAATGAAGTTCGATAATTTATTCTGGAAATAATAGGTATAAAAAGGGGTAGAAAGTCGATTAAAATGAATAGACACAAGTTAGTTATAAGAAATTAAAATTTGAAAGTGTTACTACTTTCTACCCGTTGTATGTCGACGTGGGGGATGGTGGATGTCGACATGCCTCTGTCTAATGTGACAATTTGCTTTGTTTTGAATATTATGAACAAATCTATGCAACTAAAATTTGTATAATATAAAAACAAGCAATTACAGAGACAAGTGAAGTTGAATAATAGTAAATAAAAGATTTAATTAATGATTCTAGTCAACATTACATAAAATAACATAATATTAACTGAAATAAAGAAAATACATGGATAGAACTTAAAGTAAACAAGATAGTGAACTAAAACTAATTAGATGAAGATGAAGAAGATGATAGTCCAAGCTTTTTTACTAACTTTCCCGAAGAACTTGTCGATTTTAGTAGAAATCTTATCCATTTTCTTACACAATGATTTTTTGAGTGTCTTTTGATTTTCCACTATAATTCTTTTAATATTGAGAATGGTCTAATTGGATGGATTAGTGGGATTAGCAGGATATTTAACACTCTCTAAGGAAGTTTCTTGATCTAATTCTTCCTCCTCTTCAATTTCCATTCCTTCCTCTTCCTCTTCCTCTTCCTCTTCCTCTTCCTCTTCTTCTTCCTCCATTTCTTCCATCTCTTCATGAGCAAGCCTTTCTTCCTTTTCCGTAAATGTTTCATATGGTTGAAAAACTAATGGAATTTTCATAAGGAAAATGTTTTCATGGTTGAACACTTTTCTAGTTATAAATTCTTCCCATTTGAAATCAACTCCAAAATAATTAAAAATCCGAGTGAGATAAAGTCCATAATATAACGTATTCTCACCCATTGTAAAATTCTTGAGCCTTAGCTCGTCCAAAATAACATGAGCACAATTGATATCATAATTTCCAAAAAATGCGAAAAAGAGCTTTGCAAATTTTCGAAGTTGAGTTGTAGTTCCCCGATCTTGGTATAAGGGTGTGTTGAATAAGAAGGTTAACAATTGTTACTTTTGGATGAAAATAATGATTTTTGAATTCAAAATTATCATCCCGTTCAAAGATGTGATGAAATGTCTCTCGATAATTTTCATTTATTTGAAATTCCAAGAGATTCATTCTGGTATAGTATACTTGCATCCCAAAATATTTCCTATAATTTCACAATCCAAAACTATTTGTGTTCCTTTAACACTACTCGAAATTCGTCCATCTTGCCCATCATAAAAACACGATTCAAATTCGCATAAAACATCTTAACAAGATTTTGATAACATACTAAATCACTTTGTTTGTTATCTACTATATTAAGAATAGAACATTGTTGAAAAAGATTTTCAATTTCATAAGAAGGAAAATCTTCAAAAATAGCAAATTTCCTCGTATGAATTTTACCAAAGTTTACAAAGTTGATGTAAGCTTTGATAACTTTTGGGTCATAAAAAAGAAAGTTTTGATAGCTTTTGGAAGCCAAATGGTGTTAGGAGTGCTTCAAGAGACTATTGAAGAATTTTGAGAGGAGTTGAAGCTGATGAGATAAATTTGAAATTTGAAATAAAAGTGAAAAGCGATGATAAGGAGAGTGTATTAAATAGAGATTCTATAGACATGTTTTCTGGTCAAGAGGCATCTTTCCATAGCATTAAAGTTGGTGAAAAGGTGGAGGAAAATTCAAAAGTTTGAATTCAAATTTTGAAATCAAATTTCTGAGGTGCATGTCGTCATGGGGCATCCAGGTATGTCGACATGTGCCTATTGAATAAAAGGACAAATGTCTATTCCTAATTTCTAATAAATATATATATTATATCCTATATTCTACTTATATGATTCCTTTGATAACATTAAATATAACAAACTTAAATATAAATAATTTAATATTTAAAAAATTATCAAAATAATATTATTTTCGAATTTAAAATTCAAATTTCAAGGGATAAATTTGAATTTAAAATTCAAGGAATTTTAAAAAAATCAAGCAAAAAAACAAGCATTCATTCAAATAAGAAAAATTAAAAATAATGTAAATTCATACCTATTTCTAGATCCATGCTCCCATCGTCATCTAATTCATGAATAGCAGTGAAACACAGATTTGAATTATCCATCTTCTTTTCATAGTCACTAGATGATGAGTCTGAGTCATCAAGAGTTGTTATGTATGTTTCTTTCTTGTCTTTGACAAATCATTGTTTGAAGGGAACAAATGTTTATCTGGATACGGGCAATCTTTCCTATGATGCCCGACTTTATTGCAAATGTAGCATCTATCATTGTTGACGATCTCCATATTATTTCTGGAATTTCTTTGATCATTTCTTTTGTAATTATTCATTTTTCTATATATTAGGAATTTTCGGAAGTTTCTTGTCATGAAAGCAATCTTCTCATCATTGTCTGGTTACGAATCTTCAGTTGTTGCATTGAATGCTAATAATTTCTTTTCTGTAGCCTTGTTTTCTCTTCTTCATTGCAGTTGAACTTCATAAGACATCATATTTCCAATCACTTCTTCTATTTTCATTAGAGTAACATCATTTTCTTCTTCGATTGCAAGTGTCTTTTGATCCCATTCTAGAGTGAGTGAATTTAGAATTTTTTTGACTTGGTCTTCCTCCAAAAAGCTTTTTCCTAGTGCAATTAGTGAATGAAAAATATCTTGAAATCGACAATACATGTCGGAAATGGACTCATTTGCATGCATTTTAAACAATTGAAACTGATTAGTTAATATGGAAATTGTAGTCTATATAACTTTGCCTGTTCCTTCATGAGTAACTTGCAAAGTTTTCCAGATTTCAACTGCAGACTTACAAACGGACACTTTATTAAACTCATTCCTATCTAGTGAATAAAATAATATATTCATGGCCTTTGAGTTATTTTATGCAACACCCTTTTGCTCAGCAGTCCACTAGGTAAAATTGGTAGTTGGTTCAACATACTCAGTTTGTGTGATATTCCAAGTGTCTAATCCTATTAATTGTAAATAAATTTTCATTCTACAACCCAATATGCATAATTACTGCCATAGAAAAATGATGGTCTGATAGTAGACCGACCTTCTACAAATGAACTAGTGTTAGTGTTAACAGAACTAGGCCAGAGTTGACATTACCAGTGTTAGTAGACATTAAAACAATTTTCAATTTTCAGATTATGAAAGTTAGGGCTGTTATGGTAACGGTTACCGTTACCGTTATACAAATACCGTTGCCATACCATTTTCTTTGGTAAATAAAAAATGCTTACCGTTACCGTTACCGATACATCGGTAACCATTTTGTCGGTATACCGGTATGTCGGCAACCGTTTTGTCGTTAACGGTAAATTACCGTTTCCTAAAAATAGTAAATATTGTACTTCTGTAGGCTGTACCAGATCATGTACCAAAGGTCCAAATATGTACCAAATCATGCATAATAAATCAATAAACATATTAAATAGTAAATACATCATATACATGCTATATCAGTTTTAAATCTCATTGACATGCAACAACAAAGTGAAACATATATTTTGAATAATAATGAACAGTTTAAGTGAAATAAAAATACATGTAAAACGGAAATAAATCCCCACAGGCTGAAAATTATGTCAACAATTCAAGTAAAATAATAAGCACATACACGGTACATAAGTTTAGGATTACACATTATTTCATTAGCAAAAAAAATAGAAAACCAGTTTTAAATAGAGTTGATGAAACCAATAAGCCATCATGGATGCCCCAATTTGCTCATCTGCTTTATGAGGCATCTTCCAATAGTGTAGCCAACCAAGTGAGTTGGAGGAAGATGGTCGATCTGAAGACGGAGCTTTATCATTCAAGTCTGTGAAGGTAAATATATGAAAAAAAAATTATTAGAACTTTGGCTTATGATATCAAATTCAACAAACAATCAAAGGAAATTAGTGAAATGAAGTATTACTTTTGGTTTTAGGTTTTTGATATCATATTCAACAGATGATCAAAGGAAAATCTAAGGTTTATAAAAGGAAAAAAACTCAGAATTCAGAATACGTAAAAGATCTAAAAACAGAAGAGAAAAATAAACCAGCTTGCCTCTAAATCCTAAGTCCTTCAATTTAGGTTTGCAGCAGCTGCTGTTTAATCACTGGTTGTTTATATTCTGCTTTAGTCTCAGCACAACTCATACATTGAAGGGCTTTACCCCTGTCCATTGCTTTTTTTATTCCCTGCTTTATCATTTTTTTAAGTTCACTCATATATACAAGATTTAGTCATTTCTTTTAAGTTTTAAGTAGAGGTTGGGACACAATTTTGATATTCATATAAGTATTTACTATTTAAGGATTATTTGATATGCTCATTTTTACTAGCCTGTAACATGTTTGGCTAAAATGGAAATGAAGTATTACTTTGATTTATGATATGTAACATATATTTGTTAATATATGTCAAAAACAAACATATGTACATTAGAATGTGTCAATTGAAATTTGTGTGCTATAATTTATAAATTCTGTCATTAAAATGAAAATGTCCATTATAAATCATTAGAATACACAAGTACAAAGGTATTAGAGGTCTGTGTGCTATAATAAAGGGAACATCTTAACATTAAAGCTGATGTATTATTAACTAAAACATATTGTTTTGATAACTTAACAAATGCTTATTTGTTTCAAATTCTTCAAGTTCCTTATGGAAAGAGACATCATCTTCGCTCGACCCCTTATAGAAATTGAATTCATCTCTCCTAAGCCAATCATTTGTACAAACCAACACCTCAACCATCTTTGAAGTTAATGAAGCTCTAGAAGGATTTTGCATAAAATAACTATTATATCATCATTAGTTTTTTTACTGCAACACAGTAAGTATGAAAGCAACTCTAATGTACATCATATCGTCTTATGTGTAGTTATGCACTTTAAATAAATCTCGTAGCACAACAAATATGCCAGATAAATGAAAATTTACTACTTGCATTACACTTATCATTATTAGTTTTCTAGCCTTGTCCTATAAAGAATATGAAAACCGTGCGTATAGAATAGCAGAAATAATAAAAAAATTGAAAATCTAAAGGAGAAAGTGACAATATGTAATGACCCGAAAATTTTTGAAGCCGAAAATTCCAGAAAGTTATGAAAAAGAAGAAAGAGATAGAAGAAGAAGAACAGAAACAACAACAACTCACATTCGCAGCGGAGAAAATATAATAATAAATAATAACAGTTTACAAAAGAATATTATAACTGTCGATTATATTTTAATACATAAGAGCTTCACATAAACACAGTCACTGAATATACACAATTATCATCTCACAGTTTTACAATAACATAGCACGGCGGAAATACTCTATACGATAATGCCCTCCAGCTCTCCCCCTGAGCTCCCGAACGTCCTAACCTGGAAATCTGTAATACTCGGTCTGACCCGAGCATTACACCAAAGTAACACCCGGGTCAGGCTGGAAACCAGCGTGAGTAAACTCAACTAACATGAAATACCAAAGCAAACAACTTATATAAACCCGGGTAACATATATCAATTCACCAGCTATAAATTATTACAGACAACACCTAGTCCACATTTAAATTTCTGAATACCAAAGATTTAGAATATTAAAACAGTCCAATACCTCCTAAGCACTTCAATCCAGCATATAAATTTTATATATCAATCTACAAACATTCGAAGTGAATTCGGGTATTTCTCCTATACCCGACCCCGGTCTCTTCGAATCTTATGTTATCCTATCCCAAATTATTTAAATGGAATATACAACATTTCATATTAGTGATATCAACACATTCAAAACATCCAATACCATTCAATCATCCATCGCATACTAATTAATTCAATGGTTCTAATTGAATTCTAACCACATTCATTTAAATTCCTTCATTCAATATTAGTTAATTCCAAATTCAATTAATTAGTCCACCCTTCACTATTCATCTTAATTAATCAATCTTGATTTATTATTTCCAATTACATTCAAGTAATTACCTTAAATTAACTTCACAATATTAATTAGTCTCAACTAAGATCATTGAATAATCTTAATTACTTCATGAATTAATTAATTATATACGTACGTTAATCCTTAATTACTTATACTAATTAACTTCCCATAAGTCACTTATTACTGATTAATTCATCTTAATTAATCGATCTTCAATTACATCTTTAATTACATTAATTAATTATTTCCAATTATATTTTAATTTATTCCAATCTAAATTAATTACTTTAATTCAACCACAATATTAATCAATCTCGATTACCCTCAACCTGTAATTAACTATCTTTTATTTTACTTCATTCATAAATTAATTACTCCTTACTTATCTTAATTAATCAAGTGATTATTTATCACAGCATCAAATGATTTTTCTGAATTACTTATACTTAGTAAATTTATTTAACCTTAATTAATTAATTCAAACCCTTAGTAACTTTTAAAAAGGAAATATTTCCTTATTTATGCTGAAATTTATAACCACATAAAATTCCCAATATTTTGAGTTAAGCAATAATTAACTCGCGAACCATCCAAACCAAAATCACCAGATCATCAATTCACAGTGCATATCAAATCAATTCAATCATTCAACCACATATTTAAATTTAACCATTTAAATTTAAATATAAGTCCAACAGAGTGAGATTTACTCACCTCTGCTTTTATTTGCAATTCCATCCAATTCTGACTAGTTCTCTTCACGATTTTAGACCTTGTAAAAGTATTTCGCGATATGTTACTATTTGAATTAACCACATAATTAATCACCATTTATTTACTTAAATTTTCAACTTATAGATTTGATTTAAACTAAATTTTTATATAACTCCATGGTATATTTTAAACCTTTTTATTTTCAGCTCTTATAAAATAATTTATACATATATATAATTAAAACTGTTTCCTATAAAACCATATACTAAAATAGTCTACTGCATTTTTTTTAGAAAAACAACTAGTGTTAAAACTTCATTTATTTTCATCTTCATTTATATACATTTTCTGTATTTAAATAAATGGATAGGAGAATCTACCTTATAGCAACAGAGAGCCAAGGTCACCACGCGACCCCAAACTTCCATCGACTCGGAGCTTCAGCCACGGCCACACTTCAAACCACCTCACCGTCCGAGACCATCACACATCGCCGACCCCGCCCTTTTTTTCTTCCCTCTTCCTTGAAGCCATCGCACGCGAGCCTCCCAGAGTGTTCGTGCTTCCATGCCTCACAAAAACCTAACCACGCACGCGCTTGCTCACTTCCACCTCATCGGTCCTAAATCGATCGCCTTCACGCGCTCCATGAACACGAGCACATCGCGGTTACCCGGTTTCCCCCCTTCTTCGATCGCGACCAAAAACGAACATGACTGCGGCTGCTTTTTTTTTTTTATTAGACTCGAAGGCTTCGGCCATTGATGTAATTAATGTTTTTCCCTCTTTCGATTTCAACCAGGCCGAAGAAAAGAAGGGGCATGAAAACGAATTGAAGGAACGAGGGGGATAGATGCGATCGCTTCTGCCATTTTATATTTTTTTTTCCTTCGTGAAGTTGGAGTGTTTTTTTTTAAGATTGGAGAGGAGAAACGAAGATAAAATATCAATTGGGGAAAGCTTCCTGCGTACGCTTATTTACTAAAAATATCTCTGACTTGTTGATTTAATTATTATATTTTTTTTATATATTACAAAATTTCCAAAACGCCTCGATAATTGCTATTAAGTTTTCGAACTCCTCTTAAGGAATGCCGCTAGACGATTTTAGGGTTTTACCCGCATTCCGAACGCAATGGAACGTGTTTCGGAACCCAATTCTATCATCTGCGTGAGTTACGGAAATAAACGATCAATTTAAATTAAATCGATTAAAATAGTTCTAAGCGTTTTGAGCTGCTAGGGTCAAACGACAACTCCGATTGCTACGAAAATTGAAATCCGATAATAACTAACTATTACGGATCCAATGAAACTGGTTTCGTCAAATTCCGAGATGGTGCCTCGGAAGGCTAATTTTAAGTTCAATTTAAACAATATATTATCAAAATTTGACAAAACACTTCTAAACTCAATTTCAACACTTTCACTACTTTTAATGCTATCAATATAAATTTTGTAAGCCTTCAAATTATTATTAACAGGCTTAAAAATTTCAGATCCAACAATTTACCCAATTTCAATTATTAAATTCAACGTTTAAACTAAAAAAATTCGATGATTTAATTCTTAAGTAAATATTGATATTTTGAAATTCAAGTTAAAATTAACTTTTAAATATTTAAAATCGATTAATTATTCCAATTTAATTCTTTAAAATTTCCGGGTTGTCACATTCCTCCCCCCTTAAAAGAATTTCGTCCCCGAAATTACTAGTTAGGGAGAATGGACCAATACCCGTTTACCTCTCCAAAACTCACAATTCAACTTCCTTCTAACTTTTTTTTATTAACGGCCCACTATCACCTTAGTCAATTTCCTAGAACCTTCTATGGTTTCAAACAATACCTTTTGCTCAATCATCTAAATTTCAATTTAAAACCAAATTTGAATTATCCAAAATTTTCTCAAAATTTTCTAACTCCCTAAATTCCCGAAATTTTTTGCTAGCGTCTCCTTTGCGCGGCTAGCTCGGTACTACTACAAAAGGCCTCTATGGGCTCTCAAATACCAAAAGAAAACAGAAAGCCAAGTGGCTAGATCAAGAACCCAATCCAATTCATACAGAATTTAAAATACATACCTTTTTGTCGGGCAATTTACATTTATCTTTTGGAATCAAATCCAACTTTTGTTTTCCCTTTTTATACCTGCATATTTTACTTAGCAACAATATTCAATCGTAACCTTTCAAATCATTTTATACTTTTCCTTACATAAGTTTCCATATTTGCTTCTATTCAAATTAGTTTTTTCCGTTTTAATATGAATTCAACTTATTTAAATTTTGAATATTAATTTTTTTTCATTTATAACTAAGTCTTATTGGTTCCATCTACTAATCTATTTCAGTTTCATATTTGAAAAAAATCGTTTAATTGCTTAACAAAAATTTTCTCAAAAATTTTCAAAAATTTTCCAACTCCCAAAATTTTCGAAATTTTTTGGCAGAGTCTCCTTTGTACGTAGGAGCTTTTGCAATTTGATAAGAGATATAAATATGTATACATCGACCCACACGGTCGGAAAAAGCAAAAACAGTTCATATATCCTATTTTTATTGCGTAGGCGTACCTTATTTAGCATTTTAAGCAAGTAGCTTATTAATTTAAGCAATTAGCACAATCCAAACCAGCCAAACGGCCTTCATGTACCTGTACTTACTCAATTTAAATATGTAAGTGACATATATAGAGAATTCATTAGCATTCCACTTACTTTCAATAGCTAAACATATACATTGCTAACCATCAAGCACCAAACACTTCTTATAAACAATTTATATGCTTTAAAGCTAATTCATATGTCTTTCATTTAAGTTTTAATGGTTCACAACTCAATTTCTGACATTCCATTGATTTATAATCCAAGCAAGCTCATATTCACTTCAAATGATTCAGAATCAAATTTATTTAATCTCTATCAACTCAAAGAATTTTAATTATTTTTGAACACGCCAAACGATAATTATTTTATGAAATTTTGACGATATTCACTTGATAGAGTATTTAATTTGAGTTATAACTACTTTTAAATTAATTTCAACTCATTCTGTAATTAATTCCACTTTATCTCTAATTTATTCACCAACCATTCATTGCATTTCATTTCATTTCCGCAGTTGTTCCATTCAAAACATTTTGTTAAGCTTGGCACATCCAATACTTACTAATTAATAACCATTTCCCAAATTAATTCAATCCAAGTTTTTATTGAATGGCTTTCACCCTTATTCGAAGCCAAGCTTCCATAAATTTTAAACTTAAGTTAATTTCCTTTAATTTATTCCAACATCAAACTTAAGTTTGCTTTTATTTGATTCTCTTTTAATCAACTTCCATTAAATTTAGTTAGCCCATCCATTTAAATTTTAATTTTAATTCACCTTCTCAATTTATCAAAATAATATCCAACACATACTTAACTCATTTGCGAATTTATTTTACTTATACAAAGCCATTCTCAATTTATATCTCTTCACCTGGGTTTTGTTTGCAATCTAAACCATGACTATTATAATTCACTTCCATTAGATAATATTCATATGACACCACTTCCTTTATATCCAATTTAATTGCAAATTTCATCAAATATAATTCAAATCACACTTGAATTTTATTTGTAATTCAAATCATCTCATTTTCAATCCAACTCTATTTTATTTTTATTTTACAACATCTCTTCTTATTTATTTCATTATCTAATCCAAGTCGAATTCTATTTACAATTTGAATTCATTGTCAAATTCCATTATTAATTTACAAGTCATTTTAGTTACCCAAGTTCAGTTTTATTTACATGTACTATTAAATAATTTATTTAGCTGATTAGTTTACTTTCACTATTTAAATGAACATTCGTTTTTATTACAAAAAAAATCACTTCATTTAATTTCTTGAGTTCAATTTTATTTTATAATTCCAGTTTGGAATCTCTTTTAAATTTTCCTAAAATCCCAACACCTTTATTTAAAAATTTAGGAATGTTTTCAAATTCACATCATACTTAATAAAATAACTCTTTATAAAAATAGTCTTTTATAACTCGATGTCTCAACCAGTCCATCCTTGTTCTCATAGAGATTTAGTCATACTTTGATCAGGCGTAGGACTGAAAATCTATAAGTACTTGGTAAACCTGTTTTCAACACCCAATGAAAATATTTGGAAAAGAATGTTATTGAAAATATAGAAACAATTTTTGAAAATAGAGAAAATATCTTTGGTGTGAATGCTCTGGAAATCATCACCCCCATCCATGGTCATAGTTACATTCCAGGGTTACATTGCCGTCGCAGCAAAAGTCCATGTAACTGCAGGCTCTCCGCGGCCTCTGATTTTCTCTATGGATCCCACACAACAAATCACAGTTACATTCAGGGTTACGTTGCCGTCATAGCAAAAGTCCATGCAACTGCAGGCACTCTGCGGCCTCTGATTTTCGTTATCGAAATGAAACTTCTCCACTTCTACATACGTCGCAGTCTACCGATAGAAAATCAAATGCAGACTGTTGGCTCTCAACGGCACACACGACTTCCTCTATGTTATACCATCGGTCGCAGTTATATCCTGAGTTACGTTGCCGTCGCAGCAAAAGTCCATGTAACTGTTGGCTCTCAGCGGCACACACGACCTTCACTATGGTATACTCAACTCATAATCCTCAGGAACTAGTTTTATCCGGGCTCCTCACAGGATCAACTTTAGAACCCCCTTGGGCTCAAGGAAGCACCACCCGGTGGCACTCCTGAGAAGTTCATTTCAAGGGAGCGCCTTTTTCCCCAGAGCCATCATCAAAACATTTTATACTATACATATCGTATCTTTCAAATCATACACCTAGTATGATCTCATACAAGGCTCCTTCACACAAAATCGATTATCCCAAAATCGATAAATTCTCAAACCAGGCTTTCCAGATTCCAATATTGATTTTACCCAAAAATCAAAAGCCTTTCCAAATCCAAAGGTTCTCAAAACCTTTTCCAAAATCCTCATAAGATCCTTTATATATATATACTCAAATATATATATATATATAATTTTTAAAACTTTGGATCATTTCAAACTTGTATAAAATCCATTTTATACTTCAAACACTTCCAAAATCCTTTTTCTTCCAGCAATAGATTCAACAAGGGGAGAATATATAACAAAGATATAACTTTGTTTACCCAAAATCAAATATTCAAAATTGATTACTCTTCTAATATCAATTTCCTTTCTATTCACATTCACTTAAATTTTCATTCACTTATTCACATTTTCCTTAATCCCCATTTGGATTATTACCTTAGTTCCTATCCCAGTTGGGTATTTAATCAATAACAGTTTGAACTCCGACTATTTTATATTTGGAAAATAGCTTGAAATTTTTTAAAAACAAATAAGTAGTTGGAAAATAATTACTAGTTTTGTAAAATAGTTAGAAAATAGTTAGCTAATCGTAAAATAGTGGAAAAATAGTTAAATAGTTCCAGAAATTTTAGGTAATTGAAAAATAGTAATTTATTTGTAAAATAGTTGAAAAATAGTAATTAGTTTAGAAAACAATTGAAAGATGGTTAAATAGCTCCAAAAATAATGGCAAAACAAATATAAAATAAATTAGCTTTAAGAAAGAAAAGTTGTATATATTTAATAGCTTAGAAAAATAAATTTATATCAAAACAATTTATATTAAAAATAGTCAAGAGCCAACTGTTCACTTCCCCAACAGTTCAATTTAAATCTCCATTTAAATTGACCCAGTTCCAATTCAAATAACTCCAAATTCCATTGGACTTGATTAATTCCCAATTCAAGTTGAATCAATCTTGATTCCTTCCCAAATTTAAATCAAATTCTAGTTGATTTTAATCCTGTTCAATTTTAACTATAATTTCATATTATTCCAATCAATTTGAATTATTATCAATTTAATTTCAGAATCCAAATCACTTCAATTTAATCCAATTTTTCCATTTAAAATTTTAAACTCATCCATCTTCAATCACGAATGCAGTTAATTCAAACCAAATTAAATTTTGAACTAATTCAATTTCAATCTTAAATTTAAACTATCTCGAATAATATAAGTTCGAGTTAAATTCTCAAAATTCCATTTTAAATTATCTTTACTTATGTATTTCATAGTTCAATGCAATTTTATTTCAAAAATTTAATATATTATTAAATTTTATCTTTCAGTTTTGAAGCCAGTTCTTAAACAAGTTTATTTTACAATTCAATTATTCGAATTTAATTTATTTATACAATACTATTCTCAATTTAAAGATTTTTATCATTCAATTTATTTTAAAACATCCATCCATTTTCAATTTTTAAAACTCAAACCCGTTTTGAGATCACACAAATTCCTAATTCAAATCAACCATTTAACTTTCCAAGTTTAATTCCAATTTCATCTTGAAATTTCCTGATTGCTTTTTCTACACTTATTTAACTTCCCAAAATTAAATTTCAATTTACTTAATCCAATCAACTTTACTCAATTTGAATTTCCGCTTCAAACTTCAAAATTCTTTCCCTCTTATAAGCTCAAAACTTATACTACTCTGGATTTTTTTTACATCACAATTTAGGGAAAAAAAAAATCAAAACTCAACCTCTTAAAGTTTATTTCAAATTATGTTTGATATCATGTATATCCATACATATTTATTTCTTGGCCCTCCCAGCCATGTTTTAAAAATTGTAAACCACCTTTGGTTTAAATTCAAATCAAATTTCAAACAATCAATTGTTTGCAACAAGTCCCATTTCCTTTTTATAGTATCCTTATTTCTATAACCTCAAGATTAAATTTAAGTTTGAATCCCATTTCAAACTTACATTTATTTAAAGCTTTTAAATAATTTAATTTCTGAATCCTAATTTTAGAATTTCATTTTCAATTAATCAAATTTCGATTTGGTTGTATTTTCGTCTTTACTTAATTTAATTCCAATTCAAGATTTCAATTTGGTTGTATTTTATTACTTCTTAATTTTAATTCCAATAATTTAACAACCAATCGTCTTAATATTTATTATAATGAAATACTCCTTTATATACCAAAATATACTTTTATATAAAATCATTTAAAACCTGTATACAAGAAATAATAAGTACGCGCTCATATGTATATATATATATATATATATATATATATATATATATATATATATATGTATACACACACACTCAACTCATTCTAGAGTACTTTAGACTCTAGTTAATGAGAAATCCCCACCATAGCCAAGGTTCTCGCTTAACCTTCAGCTCTGATACCAAATGTAACGACCCAAAAATTTTCGAAGCCGAAAATTCCAGATAGTTATGAAAAAGAAGAAAGAGATAGAAGAAGAAGAACAGAAATAACAACAACTCACATTCGTAGCGGATAAAATATAATAATAAATAACAACAGTTTACAAAAGAATATTATAACTGTCGATTATATTTTAATACATCAGAGCTTCACATAAACACAGCCACTAAATATACACAATTATCATCTCACAGTTTTACAATAATATAGCACGGCGGAAATACTCTATACGATAATGCCCTCCAACTCTCCCCCCGAGCTCCCGAACGTCCTAACCTGGAAATCTGTAATACTCGGTCTGACCCGAGCATTACACCAAAGTAACACCCGGGTCAGGCTGGAAACCAGCTGAGCAAACTCGGCTAACATGAAATACCAAAGCAAACAACTTATATAAACCCAGGTAAGATATATCAATTCACCAACTACAAATTATTACAGACAACACCTAGTCCACATTTAAATTTCTAAATACCAAAGATTTAGAATTTTAAAACAGTCCAATACCTCCCAATCACTTTAATCCAGCATATAAATTTTATATATCAATCTACAAACATTCGAAGTGGATTCAGGTATTTCTCCTATACCCGACCCCGGTCTCTTCGAATCTTATGTTATCCTATCCCAAATTATTTAAATAAAATATACAACATTTCATATTAATGATATCAACACATTCAAAACATCCAATACCATTCAATCATCCATCGCATACTAATTAATTCAATGGTTCTAATTGAATTCTAACCACATTCATTTAAATTCCTTCATTCAATATTAGTTAATTCCAAATTCAATTAATTAGTCAACCCTTCACTATTCATCTTAATTAATCAATCTTGATTTATTATTTCCAATTACATTCAAGAAATTAACTTCACAATATTAATTAATCTCAACTAAGATCAGTGAATAATCTTAATTACTTCATGAATTAATTAATTATATACGTACATTAATCCTTAATTACTTATACTAATTAACTTCCCATAAGTCACTTATTACTGATTAATTCATCTTAATTAATCGATCTTCAATTACATCTTTAATTACATTAATTAATTATTTCCAATTATATTTTAATTTATTCCAATCTAAATTAATTACTTTAATTCAACCACAATATTAATCAATCTCGATTACCCTCAACCTGTAATTAACTATCTTTTATTTTACTTCATTCATAAATTAATTACTCCTTACTTAACTATCTTAATTAATCAAGTGATTATTTATCACACCATCAAATGATTTTTCTGAATTACTTATACTTAGTAAATTTATTTAACCTTAATTAATTAATTCAAACCCTTAGTAACTTTAAAAATGGAAATATTTCCTTATTTATGCTGAAATTTATAACGACATAAAATTCCCAATATTTTGAGTTAAGCAACAATTAACTCGCGAACCATTTAAACCAAAATCACCAGATCATCAATTCATAGTGCATATCAAATCAATTAAATCATTCAACCACATATTTAAATTTAACCATTTAAATTTAAATAGAAGTCCAACAGAGTGAGATTTACTCACCTTTGCTTTTATTTGCAATTCCATCCAATTCTGACTTGTTCTCTTCACGATTTTAGACCTTGTAAAAGTATTTCACGATATGTTACTATTTGAATTAACCACATAATTAATCACCATTTATTTACTTAAATTTTCAACTTATAGATTTGATTTAAACTAAATTTTTATATAACCCCACGGTATATTTTAAACCTTTTTATTTTCAGCTCTTATAAAATAATTTATACATATATACAATTAAAACTGTTTCCTATAAAACCATATACTAAAATAGTCTACTGCATTTTCTTTTAGAAAAACAACTACTGTTAAAACTTCATTTATTTTCATCTTCATTTATATACCTTTTCTGTAATTAAATAAATGGATAGGCGAATCTACCTTATAGCAACAGAGAGGTAAGGTCACCACGCGACCCCAAACTTCCATCGACTCAGTGCTTCAGCCACTGCCACACTTCAAACCACCTCACCATCCGAGACCATCACACATCGCCGACCCCACCCTTTTTTTCTTCCCTCTGCCTTGAAGCCATCGCACGCGAGCCTCCCAGAGTTCGTGCTTTCATGCCTCACAAAACCCTAACCACGCACGCGCTTGCTCACTTCCACCTCATCGACCCTAAATAGATCGCCTTCACGCGCTCCATGAACGCGAGCACATCGCGGTTACCCAGTTTCCCCCCTTCTTCGATCGCGACCAAAATCGAACATGACTGCGGCTGCTTTCTTAATTTATTTTTTATTAGACTCGAAGGCTTCGGCCATTGATGTAATTAATGTTTTTCCCTCTTTCGATTTCAACCAGGCCGAAGAAAAGAAGGGGCATGAAAACAAATTGAAGGAACGAGGGGGATAGATGCGATCGCTTCTGCCATTTTATATTTTTTTTCCTTCGTGAAGTTGGAGTGTTTTTTTTTTTTGAAGATTGGAGAGGAGAAACGAAGATAAAATATCAATTGGGGAAAGCTTCCTGCGTACGCTTATTTACTAAAAATATCTCTGACTTGTTGATTTAATAATTATATTTTTTAAATATATATTACAAAATTTCCAAAACGCCTCGATAATTGCTATTAAGTTTTCGAACTCCTCTTAAGGAATGCCTCTGGACGATTTTAGGGTTTTACCCGCATTCCGAACACGGTTGAACGTGTTTCGGAACCCAATTCTATCATCTGCGTGAGTTACGGAAATAAACGATCAATTTAAATTAAATCGATTAAAATAGTTCTAAGCGTTTTGAGCTGCTAGGGTCAAACGACAACTCCGATTGCTACGAAAATTGAAATCCGATAATAACTAATTATTACGGATCCAATGAAACTGGTTCGTCAAATTCCAAGACGGTGCCTCGGAAGACTAATTTTAAGTTCAATTTAAACAATATATTATCAAAATTGAACAAAACACTTCCAAACTCAATTTCAACACTTTCACTGCTTTTAATGCTATCAATATAAATTTTGTAAGCCTTCAAATTATTATTAACAGGCTTAAAAATTTCAGATCCAACAATTTACCCAATTTCAATTATTAAATTCAACGTTTAAACTAAAAAAAATTCGATGATTTAATTCTTAAGTAAATATTGATATTTTGGAATTAAAGTTAAAATTAACTTTTAAATATTTAAAATCGATTAATTATTCCAATTTAATTCGTTAAAATTTCCTCGTTGTCACACAATATCAACTACAAATGATCAAATGCACATGTAAACAATTCATTAATTTTACTTTATGTGAAAATGCAACAAAAGAAGCTTTATATGAAATTTATACTCAAAAATTAAAAAGTAGCTAAATATATTATGTCCAAACACATTTAGAGACTAACAAATTAGTGAATTACCGCTTGTAGATCGTTCAAAAACATATATAATTCGAACCTAAAAATCCAAAAAAGTAAAAGATACGAACGCAATCAAATAGGGAAAACAAATTACCACTTGTAGGTTTAATTTTCTCTTCTTCTATTTTATTTTAGAATTGAAAGAAGGAGAAAGAATAGGACCGAGTCGCGACAGCCACGGTAATCGCCTAATCAGTAGACGAGAAATAAAAACGGATAAGATAAAAAAGAGCGGCTATGTTATTTTCTCTCTTAGACAGATGAAGCCCTAGTCAACTAGCAGCGAAAGATGTTGAAAATCCATAATCCAACGGACCAAAATATGAGAAAGTTTGAAATAAATCAATTTGTCGGTAAATTACCGATACCGACGGTTCAAAATTTTATTTACCAATAATTTACCGCTTCTAACTGTAAAATTACCATTACCGTACCGAATGTATTGGTATACCGATTTATTTTGTAATCGGTAACCAACTTATCGGTAACGGTAAATTTACCGTTACCACAACAGCCCTAATGAAAACTATGAAAACCTATGCTCTGATACAATTGAAAAGGAGTGCAGATTAAGGATCTTAAAGCTAATTTAACAACAGAGGAGGGTGAATAGTGTTTAATGGATTCTAAGATTTATATGAACTAATTTAAAAATTATGATATAAAAAATGCGGAACTTAATCACAGAACAATCACAGAATCAAACACAGATGTAGAAAGTAAATAAAAAACAGTAAAAGGTTAGAACACTCTGGATTTTATACTGGCTCAGAGTTACCCTACATCCTGTCCTGTACCAAGGCAAACACCTCGTACAGATTTTTATTATACCAATGTTATGATTACAATCCTCAATTTCTAAAGGCCTCGAGGTACCCTCCTATGGGCAAACTCTCTTGATTTATGGGACACAAGATCAGCCAATTGATTTCCAGGCACAACCACACCTTATAGAGAGACTCGATAAACTTTTGATTACAAATTAATCCTATAATTCTGAATAGCACTTTGATCTTCGAGAGAGGATAGAGAATCAAACAAGAATAAGATTCTAGTCTGATTCACCTGAGAATTCGATAGAATTTTGGCACGATCTTAAAAATATGTAGAATAAGGATTTGTGGAGAAGAAGAAGTGAAGAAAATAAGAAAATAGTTGATTGAAAAATTCGTTTGTGAATGCTATTTATAGATCAGTAACGGTCATAACCATTCGTAAAGAGATTTAAATGAATAGACACTTCTTTTGAAAATTGAGATTTTTAAATTTAATGGCCACCATGTCGACATGGGGTATCCCATGATGTTGAAATCATTTAGTTAAAAACAAGATAAAATATGTTTTGAAAATAGTATTGAAAGGGAAACAAGATGAAATGATTTTGGAGTAAAATAAACTAATTTTTCTATATTTTAAAATAAAGAAGGGTAGAAAAATATATTTTTAGAATGTATGTACAAATTTGATTTTAAATCTCAAGTATACACACACACATATCATAAAGAATATATAGAAATCAGAAGATAGTTTTAAAAACAAATGAAGTTTAAAACAAGATTTTATTTAAAAACAAAAACAAAAAATATTTTTAGGACAAAATATCATTTTTAACCATTTGAAAAATAATTTTTAAGGCTAAAACATTTTGAAAAGCAGTTTTAAAAATCATTTTGAAAAACAATTTTGAAGTAGTTTCGCAAGCTTCTTCTTGCAGAATATCTTATCACATTAGGACTCGAGAACTTGTACAAAACCTGGATGTTCGTGGGTTTTGTAAGCCACTTGTCGTAGGTTTGTAAGCTACTTGTCGTTGGTTTGTAAGCCACTAAGAAGGTAGAAATGGGTTCCATCCCAAATGAAATTCGGAATGAAGATTTCTGTGTTATTATGAAGTTTTAACAAAAAACTAGACGCTTATCTTGAAATATTGATCTTGATATTCTAGAGTCTTCAATCTTGATGTCTCCATTCCAAATCTTAAGTCTTGAGTCTTTATACTGATCAGTCTTTGATAATCAATATATGCATATATATATATATATATATATATATATATATATATATATATATATATATATATCATGCATAGTTCCTGCATATACATATCTATCTCGACAATAGTGTTAGTATATATTTTATAAAAACAAAAGTTACAAAGGTTGTTGTCATCAAAACCAACATCTCAATTACTAACAAAATGTTGGCATGTTTAAACACTTTTCTTGAAACAAATTCTTCCATTTTGTAATCAACACCAAAATAGTTAAAAATCCGAGTGAGATAGATTCCATGATACAAGGTATTCTCACCAATTTTCGAATTCTTAGGACGAAGTTCATCCATAATCACTTGCGCCCAATTAATGTCATAATGACCAAAGGTAGCAAAAGGAGCTTTACAAACTTTTAAAGTTGAGTTATTGAAATTTTCCGATCTAGGAGTGAAAGTATGTTGCAAAAGGAGATTGACAATACATGCTTTCGGTAGAAGGTTACGATTTTTAAATTCAAAGTATTCATCTCCTTTAAAAATGTGATGTAATGTCTCAGATCATGTTCATCGATATTAAAAGTAGAAAGATCCATTCTCGAATTTTTGCAATTGAGAATGTTGCCTAAAATTTCACAATTTAGAACAATTTTAGTGCCTTTAACACAACTCCAAATTTCATCTTCATTTCCTTCATGGAAGCCGCGATTCAAATTCGCATAAATTTTTTTAACAAGATTTAGGTAACAAACCAAATCATTTTCATAATTGTCAAAAAGACTAAGGATATGATTCTCTTCAAGAAGAGTGTTGATATCATATGTAGAGAAATCGCTAAAGATAGCAAACTTTTCTGTATGAACTTTTCCGTAATTTGCATAGCTTATATAAGCCTTGATTGCTTCTGGATCATTATAGAGATACTCTTTAATGGTTTTAGATAGCCTCATTATGGATGGAGTGCTTGAAGAAGCCATTTTTGAAGAGAGTTTGAATTTTAAAATGAAAGTTAAAAAGTATGATAAGGTTATGGAAATAAATAGATATTCAATGGACATGTTCTCTGCTCAAGAGGTACCTTTTCAGAACATTAGATTTGGTGAAAAGGTGGAGGGAAGTTTAAAGATTTGAATTCAAATTTTGAATTTCAAATTTCTGACAGGGATGTCGACATCATAGGCAGGGCCATGTCGACATGGGTCAGAGAATTCATATGACTTATCTTTTCCTATATACTTTAATGTATATATATATATATTATTTTTAATGTCTATATATTTTCTAGAGTAATATTAAATATAATAATACACTTTTAATAAAAAATATTATAATATTAAAAATAAATATAAATATAAATATAATAATAAAAAATTAAAATTCAAACAACACATAATTTCAGAAAAATCAAACAATCAAACAATTTTAAGCAAAACAATTTCAACCAATATATTGAAATGTGTACCTTTTTCTAGATTTGTATCTCCGAGATCATTGGAACCATGAATAGCCGTAAAGCACATTCTGAATTTTCCATCTTTTGATATCGTGGCTTGAGGATGGGTCTGAGTCGTCTTGTCTAGCGGTACATGCTCTTTTCCTTTTCATTGCATAATCATTGTTCGTCACAGTTGAAACATTTGACATGGTTTGGTACTTTATTATGATTTCCATAATTCCTGTGATCATTCTTTTTGATGTTGTTCATCGTTTTGTATTTCCAAAACTTTCGAAAATTCTTTGTCATGAAAGCTATTTCTTCACCATCATCACTTCTCGAGTCAGGTCCATTTGTTAATGCATCGATCACAATTGACTTCTTTTCGAATGCCTTGTTGTCACTTCTCCCTTGCATTTGTACTTCGAATGACATTAGATTTCCAATCAATTCTTCAATCTTTAAGGTATTGATATTGTTTGCTTCTTCGATTGCAAGAGTTTTCTAATCCCATTCCAGAGTAAGAGAATTTAGAATTTTTCTATCTTGATCTTCTTCGGAAAATGTTTTTCCCAATGATATTAGAGAATGCGCAATATCCTGAAATCTACTATATATATCTGAAATGGACTGATCAGAATTCAGTTTGAATAATAGAAACTGATTTGCGAGTATGGATATTTTGTTCTGTTTGACTTTGCTTGTTCCTTCATGAGTAACTTGCAAAGTTTTTCAGAGTCATATGTAGATTTACAAACAGATACTCTATTGAATTCATTCCTATCAAGTGAACAAAATAAAATATTCATGGCTTTGAAATTATTTTTTGCAATAGTCTTTTGGCTCAGCAGCCCACTAGGTAAAACTAGTTATAGGTTTAGAATATTCAGTTTGTGTGATATTCCAAGTGTCTAATCATATTGACGGTAAATATATTTTCATTCTACATGCCAAATATGTATTGTTACTGCCATTAAAAAGTGGTGGTCTGGCAGTAAACCGATCCTCTACAAATGAACTAGTGATTGTGTTAACAGAACCAGTGTTGGTATCCCATTTGTTTAACAAACTTTACAAAATTCATATTATGAAAACTTTGAAAACCAATGCTCTGATACCAAATGTGAGAAATGCGGATTACGGATTTTAAGGCTGGAATAATATTAGAGTGGGGGTGAATAGTGTTTTGTGGATTTTCTAAATCTTTTTGAAACTTATGTAATTTAATCACCAACAAATGCAATTCACAAACACAGATATAATCACAGAATCATACACAGATGCAAATACTAAATAAAAGCAGTAAAGGAAAGAACACAGGATTTTATACTGGTTCGGAGTTATCCTATATCCAGTCCCGTACAATCGTACGGATTTCTTATCAAAATAATCTCCTAGATTATCCCTCGGTTTCAAGGCTACGAGGTACACTATCCTGTATTCTAGTCCAAGGCAAAATGTCTTGATTTAACCAGGCTACGAGATCACCTAATTGATTTCTGCGGCCCCTATCACACCCAATTGATTTCAAGGCTCAACCGCACCTTTTACTCAACAGTTTGATTTACAAAAGATTCTATAACTCTGAATAGCACTGAGATCTTACGAAGAGAGTGGCAGAGAATCAAACAAGAGATAATCAAATTTGAGTCACTTAGTATTTCGATAGAGTATAGTTTAGGGTTCTTTAGAATAAATGTTGAAGATGAAGAGAGAAAACAAGTAAAATTCTAATTAAAATTCGTTTGAAACAACAGGTATATATAGTAGACCAACTGTCATATCTCCGCGTTAAAGGATACGATGAATAGACACTTCTTTTGAAAACTTGAATTTTGAATTTAACGGACACCATGTCGACATAGAGGGTTGAGGGATGTCATGCTCAAGGCAAAATTAATGTTTTCATTTTCTTATTAAAATTGGTTTCTATAATTTGTCAAAACAATTTCTAAACTTTGTAAATATATTTGAATATAGTTTAATCGTATAAAAGAGTTTAGAAATAATTTTTAATATATATAATCTTAGTCTATAAAGTGATTAAAATCTGAGTATATAAATATTTTAAAGCTAAATATTTAAAACAAGAGATGGTTTAAAAACAAGGACAATTTTGAAATCAAAATATTAAAAATGATAAAAATAGTTTGAGGCTAAAATATTTAAAACCAAGAGCGATGCTTTCTGAAAAGAAATTTTTGAAAATATTTTTTAAAAACAAGAGATATCTTTTTGAAAATCATTTTTATAAAATTAGTGGATAGCAAAATAGGACTACTATATATTCCACTAGATATTGTCGTGGGTTCCATCCCTTTAACAGGCTCGAAGTGGATTCCATTCCATGAATAAATTTCGAATAAAGATGTAAGTGCTTTCAAGAAGTTTTAACAAAATTCTAGACTCAATACTTATCTTGTACTCTTGAAATCTTGAACTCTTGATATCTTGACACTCATTAGTCTTCAATCTTGATTTCTTTAGTCTTAAATCTCAATGTTGTACAGTTATTCATTCTTGGTACCTGCATGTTTATATCATGCGTATACATATATATCTAAACTATAATGTTAGTATTTATATTTCATAATAAGTTCTAAGGTTGTTGTCATCAAAACCATCATCTCAATGACTAACAACAGCTTGTCTCGAAGAGACATTTGTAATAAACAGAATGAATATATATCTCTTAAAAGAATAAATGAAATAATTGTGTAAATTTTCAAAAATGGACCAAGTTCAATTTAGTTTCCACAAAAAGAAATGAAAGAAAAGAAAAACACGAAATTGATTTAAAGGGCTCCAAAATTTATATTGATGCACGGTAATATTTACATAATTACATAACTCTTACCCTCACCATTTGATTGCCAAAGTTTTTGTAGCCTAAACTCTACCCAAAAACTATACAGCTTCCTAGGACAATGTTGGGAAAAGAGTAAAAAATGGCAGAAAACCTACAGAGTATGAATATGATTTATGAAACCATCAGAGTATAAATATATAATTAAATTTTGGTTAATTTGAACATAAAATTCATTTAGGTTTAAGGCATAGAATTCTTCCACGTTATTGATATGTGAAACCAAAACTGACATTATGGTCGGTATGATTTAAAATAATTATGTTTGAGGATGAGATTATGATTTATTCTTGTATATTCGATTAGACGTCGGTTTTTATACATAGACTCTCTTTAAATTTATGGTGGGTTTTCAACGTGAGTTTTATGATATAATTTTATTTAACGTTTAAGTGACGTTAGTAAATATTTAGATAGATGTAAGTAATACTGGCTGAAAAAATTCATTTTTTGATTTTGTGTGTTATAATTTCTTTCTCTTAGCATTACTCGTATGTCATCCAAAACTGTTGGTACCAATCGTACATACCCTTGGCCTTTAGAGAAATCATAAGGTGGTTGAAAACTCTACAACTATTTCAATATCTCTTTCGAGAATAAAGGAAAGAAAATGGTGTTGTCCGTTTCTTAAATTCACCACACCAAATTTTAACTCAAATTTGTCTTGCTAGAACGATATAAACCACCAAAATATATTGAGATGAACCACCAAAATATCCATGAAATGATACTAGAGTTGAGCATCTTGAATCAGCATATTCAGCAATAATTACATAGCTTACCCAATAATGCATACATGTCGCTGTTTTATGTATTTACAGACGTGGACAAGTAGATTAATATATCTAGATGCGACGAAACATCCATTTAAAGGGCACATGACCATGGGATACTAATTAGCCTGATAACTAAGAATAAGGTTGAGTTATCGAGCATTCACATTAAATGGTCATATAGCTATTAATTCAGTTTAATGGCAACCCATAAGGACATTGTTATTTACGAGTCACATTAAAATGTAAGTGACGTTTTCTTTACATAGCCAACAACAATCATAACTAAGAAAAAATTAATTTTGTAGTGGTTACCTAAGGTTAACTAGTAACCAATAAAAGAATCGAGCTTTTATGGGGATTAACAAGCTAGTTGGTTACCACTGGACATTTGAAAGTTAAAATAAAAGCGAACAATTCATTAACAAAAAAAGAAAAAATGGGTTGTACCAATTTGTTTTCTCTTTATATCTTTCATGAAAGAACAAGTGTAGGTTAAATTATCTATATGTTTTCCACCCCATATCAAATCATATGAAGTGAAAATTGTGAAAACAAGAGAAGACAGCTAATATGCACCCTCACATTGATGTTAGTTATAACCAATGGTAATAACACTATGAATACACTAAGTTCTCCAATACGAAATGTCTATAATACCTCTTTCCAGATTTAGTGTAGATTGGGTAACCTGGGTTGAGGGAATCTCCAAGATTTGCTATGCTGGAAACTAGAACACATAGGTCATGTCTATTGTATAACATGAACATATACCTTCACCAATTTATACGGACAAAGATACTGGTGGAAATAAATAGAATGGGTTGTAAATTAAAACTACATACCTTTATATTGGTAATTGAGCTCAATGGTCAAATGCAACAATGCTTTGAAATCTTCCATAAGATATATCAATAACTGGCGTCGATAAGGATGTCCTATTGAAACTTTGTGCAAAATGAAAACATTTGGCATTTGCCATCTCCTTTTAGCAATCACATTCTTCAATCATTGCTCTGTTTCAAAATATATACTCTCATGCTACCACATTATTTCAGTCCTTAATTGGCAAAATTCCAAAATACTCATCAGACAGATGATTCGTGTACCTGCGTTTTTTAAATTTAATGCAACATATATGAGTAGAAGCAAAGAACAAAATCGAAAAAAGTCATCAGTCTGCATGAGTAGAAAATTCAAAATCACAGAATTCGAATTTGAAGCAAGTAGAAAGTTGAAAGTAAACGACCAGCTCACTAAAAGGTATGCGTTGTTAATGGCAGCACGTGGCGACGGGCCGTCGAATTATTCCAACGGCTGGCCATTTTATTATTTATCAAATTAAATAATTAGCTTAATTCCCATTATGTTTCAAAAAATGTTTCAAAACACTAATTTGATTTCTAAAAAATACTCAAATATAATTATTTTAAATCATCCTCAACCATAATTATTTTAAACCATATTCTCCATTACATAACCATCTTCAAATCCCCCATTGAATCATCCAATTCAATGTCATTTGCACACTCCTATATAGATATAGGAGGAATCTACCTTGTCTTTCTCTATAAATATAATTACCGAATCACAAATGCATAAAAGGATAATGTTTCACTAATTTCCAAAAAGATCGTAAACATACTAACCTTATGGTTTTATTTATTTATTTAGAATAAAAACATAATTGAATATTTGGAAGTTGTTACTAATTTACTAACAGAGCTTGCAGGTAGGAAAAAATATATAGAAAGCATTGAAAACAAAGTTTAAATTGGCTACAAAAATCATTAGTTTAGCTTTCCACCATAAATAAACCACCTCCAAGTGAACTTCAGAATTGACAAGGACAAGGATATGGGTGATCAAGGCAGGAGTACACTGATTCATGAACTGATATGTGTAGTGTATGAGCATTTGTGGGGACAGCTGGAAGCTTTCAACTTATATTTAGGAGAAATCATGAAAAACTGTCACCATGGATGTCAAAACACTTGATTTTACCACAGACAAAGCAAACAGATTAAATAGTCAATGGAGGACACAAATGATATAAAAAATAGATCACAGTAAAGAATCAAAATTAGTTTTAGGAATAGCAGCTGCTTTTGATTCTCTAAAAATGATGCTTCACTTATATTTGCAAATTAAGCGCCTAGGGCATCCAAGATTTCATAGGAGAGATAACCTATAACGTATTGTATTTGCTAGTTGTTCCTTATAAATAGAACTTTAAGGTCCCAAACAAAAATAATTTCCTAGCTAAAAAAATGTAATAAATAATGAGGCATCAATGATGGCTTATGTTGAAGAAACCAGTAGACGCATTTCGATCTGTTCTCGGTATGTATGCAAGCTTATTATAAATGTCAGTGTGGCTTCATTTTTCTACACAACTAACGGAATAAGAAACTAATATCTTCTCACTTCATATCAATTTCCAAGACAAATATAAATTTTATCGATGAGTTAGAATCAGCTTCCATACCTTTTGAAATGTGATTAATATCTATGGATCTTCTACATATAAGATACTAATCGACTGCTGACAGTCAAATAACTAACAATTTCATGTATAATATACTAAAGTAGGATTTGAATATGCAACCAAGTTGAAATCCATGGCATGTGCAACTGCAATAACTGTCTTGGAAGTGCATTTGTACAGTTCTTTTAATAAGGGATATAGTTGAAGCAACATGATATTATATAATGCAGTCAAATGAGAAAGCTTACTTGGGTACTTCAAACATGAGTATATGTATAACACAATATATTCATTAATTGTGATTTACATTTAAGGATTGTGAATATATGTATTACTATGTACCAGTAAGAAGAAACTTGGCATTATATGTTTATACACCCAAGATATACCATACGCATATATCAGCCACAATGCATCACATGCCAGAATTTACAATAAAGTCATCCTAAGTTAATTAAGAAATGTTTCTATGCAAATTGGAAGTATACATATTTTTACAAATTATCATCAATCCATTACATTTTATATAAAATACATTTCATTCAAATAAATACAATTCAAGAATACGCAATCAACAAATTCTATGCACCTATTCAACCATCTAAAGTAAGACTACTACCGTACACAAATATAGCATCCGATGTGAAGTATTAGTTTTTGGATGATTTAACCTTCGTACTATTATGTCCTCAGTTAAATTCAAAAAAGATTGCAAATTCAAATTGCTTCTGCATGAACCAAGTAATTTTCCCAATGGTACTATATATGCAGTATCGCATACCATTGCCACGCTATTAGATATAATCAATCTACAAAATTAAAGTTACACAATCAACAATTTACCAAATAATTTACATATGTCCCTAATATTCTCCAACAAAAGGTATCAATATAAAGAATATTGCATAGAGGTTATAGCTCAAAAATAATATAAAGAGCAGCTACAATGTGGAAAGAACATTAAACTCACAGATGTACACACTCCTATGACCATTGTAATTTTTAATTCCAGAATACCAAGTTGTGTAAGCACTTCGTTGCTTTATATTTTAAGCGCTTAATTAAACCCAAGGTGCATATTTCCTAGCTATAAAAAAGGACATTCAAGAACTCGTAGGCAAGACAGGAACTCTACCCAGGATCTCTTGTATTTTCTGTTTGTTTCTTATCGGCGAAAATTTATGGTCCCTAACAAAGACAAGTTCATACGATAAAACTTTATTTTACTTCTTAAATTTCAATTAGCATATCTGCAAGATAGATAAGATAATTATTATACCATCTACACATGCTAAGAGGAAAGTGATTACAATCACATAGTGTTAGGCTTGGTTCCTGGTGGAGGATAGCATAGGAAAGTAAAACCTATAGCAACATGTGTGCATAAGTCAAAATGAATAACTGAACATAATTTACATTTATTACACCTCATCTAGCTAAATTAACGATTCCTCTAACACACAAGCTTTCTGAAGACTCATGTTTTAGTTGCAGCAGCTAAGTAGAACCATGGAAAAACCCTATCTTTCTAAAGAGCATCGGAGTTTCCTGAACTTTTCAGCTAACTCATGTATTCGACATTAAAAAGATAAACATGTATTATGTATTAGATATTAGAAAAAACAGGTATACTGGCTATAAAAGAGAAGAACTGGAGTGTTGCTGAAGATTGTGGATCAACAGAGTTGTGGTGCAGGTATTATGAAGATCTTAAGTGGAGAGAGGGAGAGAAATCGACAGTATTCCTGGCATCGCATTATTTATTTTTCAATTAGATCAGGGATAGGGACTAAAGGGAGAGAGGGAGAGAGGTCATGTTCAGTGGTAAAAGTACACGACATATTTTTATTTTCCCCCTTTACACATTTGCTTACGAGCAAAGTTTTGGATATTGTTTTTTGTTATTTTTAATAATTCATCCACATAATCTCAGCATTTTTATTAAAACGCTGCTTAATCGTGCTGCGAAAAATAGATTTTATTGTAGTGGTTGAATGGTTGTAAACTCTGGACTGATTCAAGGGTGGTAAACATAAAACTGGGTGTCAAAAAATTGACTCGATGATTTTTAGGGTTGTGTCAAAGAATTGGAGCTGTGTATGGGTAGATTGGTAAGCACATCGACCGATTCGATATAAAAGTTGGAGTGTTGGAAACGCTACAGGAATGGTGTCCGGCATATGGTGATTCAGAAAGAGGTGGTTGGTCTGGTGGTGGCTCGGTGATTGGCTTTAGGCTTTGGTAGTTTGGTGGAAGGAGGAGAGGCCAGAAATCTATATCCAGTGGTGGACTTATATTTAGTGAATGAAAGGATTCGATTACAGGAGTGTGTTCAATGCAGAGCCTTTTTTATAGGAAAACAAGAAAGTGTTATAATTTAACATAGGCTTAAATGATTTATTCGGGCATTGGAGTGTGTTCGATGTGACCATTCTTCAAAACTATCTTATCAACATTTAAACAATGATTCACGATTGACTATACCTTAAAAAACTTGCCTAAAAACTTTGAATATGCGAGCGCTTGAGGCTGTGACAAAACCAAGTTGTATCATGGAAAACCCGAAGTGAGTGTGGTGGCAACATGAAGCTAACACCAAGTAGAAGAGAAGAAATCTAAAACTTGGATGTTATGGTACTAACTTTGGATCAGACTCGGGATACACACTAGATCACTTAAATTTTGCGGTAGCTAAGAAGTGTAAATAATGGTCGATTACTAATCAAACCCTAGCCATTCCGTAGCCACAGTCGAACTCCGATAATGCCCATGCTGCAACCATGGAATCGCCGCCTTCTAAGAACTCATCTCGAATTGCTTTAGATCATGAAATCGAAGACCAAAAAACTTAGGTACGAATTGATCTAGTAGGAAGTTTTCTTATGTTTATGGTTGAGTTTCTTAAGGCACGGACGGGTCTTGAGCAAGTGGTGGAGGTGAATTGATGCTGGAATCGAGATATGTGATGGTAGTTAAAGCTTAAAGTCATAGGAGAAGGAAAAGTATTTGGGCCAGAATAGAAAAGTGAAAAGTAAAGTGGAAATTTCTAAGTCGTGGCCATTTGTCGCCCATGGATGACTTAGCAATTCGTTTCGATACAGGTATAAGTGGTCAGTACCACCATGATTTAAATATATACATAAAAATAAAAAAAAATAAAAAAAAAGAGAAGAAAGAAAGAATAGAAAGGGTAGAAAAGAAGGAATTCTCATCTGGCGAAGGCGTGGAATGATCTTCAAAGTAATGTAGATCCGGACTTTGGTGCAGAAAGTGGCGCATAGACTATATGAAGTGGTTAACTGAACGCTATTAGGATAGAGACGACGCTTCAAAGTGATTCTTGAAAGGAAAAAGGGCACGAGCAGATGGCAAAATACTAGACAATCCAAAGCACGCTTTGTTATCAACGGAAGCATACTTTCAAAGGCAGGTGTTATCCAGCATTAATCCAAGAATCTTTCAGTGAATTTAGACGTCGAGACGAAGACGAAGTAGTTCAAGAACTTGAGGGAAAGCTTGAGATGATGATGGAAAGGACTTTTAGGATGAAAAAAGAGGTCGATACCAACATGAATTCATGTCGTTACTGAGTTGTTTGGTTTTTCTATTTTGAACCCTTGTGCTTTGGTCAAAGAATAGATGGCTAAAGTGGTCGTCTAGGGAACCTTATCTGAAGGAGTAAGTGAAAAAAATCCAATGCTCTATAGAAAAAGAAAAGTCCTATATGCGACCAATCATCTCGGTATCAAGTAGAATTGGTAGATAAAATTATACTTAAAGCTTGAAGACCTACAGATGTAAACTATCATGAAGAAAAGGCCAAGGCGACATAATGCAAATCATCCGGGTACCGACATGAGTTTTAGCTATGGGTAACCCTTTCTCCTACCTTGTAACGACCCTGAAATTCAGACCCAGTTTAAAATTTTTAAATCGCTTATTTGATGTAGAAATTCGAATTTTCACAAACAATTTCCGTTGCCAACCAAACTTCTCATTCGGAATGCGTCTAGATAGACATAGGCGTGCGCCAAATTTCGTTGAAAAATATTGAAGTAAATTACGCTCGTCGCATTTACATTTTAGTTTAATTCTTGTGTGAAAGTTTTCTATCGTCCGAACTCAAATATTTTTCTCGATGTTGCATAAGAAAAATATTCTGAACTTGACGACGCATTTCGTTTCGTCAAATTTCGATGTTAATTGCTAGCTAAAATGTTCGCTCGTGCAAATGTTTCAATAAGATTTCTCACTTCACAAACAATGTCAAACCATAAATATTTTTATACCGTTGTGTTCGTCGCGTCGCGCTGATCAAAACGGTATATTTGTTTGTGTAAATCGGAGTTCGGCGCTGCGAACTATAATTGTTTAACGGATAGCAAATCGGTCCGTTACGCAGCACAAAACGGTATCCGTTTTCTCCAACGATCAGAATCCTAACAGCCTTTGACTGTTCAGTTACATAGGAAATCAAATAGCCATTTCGGTTATCAAGGCAATAAAATTTGAGACCTTTGATTTTCTAGATTATTTATTTTATACTGGTTCACTTCATTCTTCGTTTGCAAAATCTACATCTCTGGTACAGGTTCTTCTCTCCTTCATCATGTTTATTTCATTTTTCTTGTTTCGTTTCCTTCCAGAGAAAATTTATATTACTCACTCCTCTACTCCTCCTTCATGCATTCACCGCCCAGATTCCGCCAGCTTCGCCCAGACTTTCGCCAGCCTTCACCTAGACCCCCGCCAGCCTTCGTCCAGACTCCACCAGCCTTCGCCCAGACCTCGCCAGCCTTCGCCCAGATCCGCCAGCTTCGTCCAGACCCCGCCAGCATCGTCCAGACTCCACCAGCCTTCGCCCAGACCTCGCCAGCCTTCGCCCAGACCCGCCAGTCTCGTCCAGACCCGCCAGCCTTCGTCCAGACCTCGCCAGCCTTACCCAGACCCGCCAGCCTTTGCCCAGACCCACCAGCCTTCAGCCTTCGCCCAGACCTCGTCAGCCTTGCCCAGACCCGCCAGCCTTTGCCCAGACCCACCAGCCTTCAGCCTTCGCCCAGACCCCGCCATCTTCGTCCAGACCCGCCAGCTTCGCCCAGATTCCGCCAGCTTCGCCCAGACTTTCGCCCGCCTTCACCTAGACCCCCGCCAGCTTCGTCCAGACGCCACCAGCCTTCGCCCAGACCTCGCCAGCCTTCGCCCAGATCCGCCAGCTTCACCCAGACCCCGCCAGCTTCGTCCAGACTCCACCAGCCTTCGCCCAGACCTCGCCAGCTTCGCCCAGATCCGCCAGCTTCGTCCAGACTCCACCAGCCTTCGCCCAGACCTCGCCAGCCTTCGCCCAGATCCGCCAGCTTCGCCCAGACCCCGCCAGCTTCGTCCAGACTCCACCAGCCTTCGCCCAGACCTCGCCAGCTTCGTCCAGATCCGCCAGCTTCGTCCAGACCCGCCAGCTTCTGCCCAGACCCCACCAGCCTTCGTCCAGACCCGCCAGCTTCCGCCCAGACCCACCAGCCTTCGCCCAGACCCGCCAGCCTTCGCCCAGACCACAGCCGGCCATTGCCCAGCTCTGTCCCCAAACATGCAACCACCGGCTCGCCTCCACCAGTTCGCATATAGCCC
Organism: Allium cepa; assembly: GCA_030765085.1. NCBI lineage: Eukaryota > Viridiplantae > Streptophyta > Magnoliopsida > Asparagales > Amaryllidaceae > Allium > Allium cepa. The sequence goes on from CM060937.1 coordinate 908,551,087, forward strand.
AGAACCCGCATCCGTTAACCACCGCAACCCGAACCCAGAACCGCCTCCCCTGCCTACACGTCCAGACCCGCGTCCCAAACCCACCTTATTTGTTTATATAGCCATCTTATCAATAAGTAATATAAGTTACATTATATATTAGTTCCTATGTAGTTGATAGGTTACAGTTTTAAAATTTTATACAAAGCTATTGAAATTATATACAAAGCTACAGGTTTTGAAAATTTTATTTGAAGCAGTTTTCTTATAATCATGTTTGTATTAAGATATGTAAGTGTCCATATTTTAGTTTGGTTTATAGTTCGGTATATAATATGTTAATCTATGAAGCAGTGAGGAGTTATAATCTAGGGGCTCACGATATTTGATTTGGTTGTTACAGCAACTGCTAATCCGGGATCTCAGTCCTAGGCTTCATCCGACTTGTCTGAATCTACCTAGTTTCGTTGTTTGGTATGGTTTATATATATATTCAATTAATATATATTGCAATAAACAAATAGTTGATTTATTTAATTGTTTGAATTGTAGTTTGTGTCGTTTTGCATCGTGCTTGTTCGTGTCTCTTATCTATTCGTCTTCGTGCTTCGTCGTCTTCTCTAACCACGCAAGGTGAATATTTCATTCACGACTCAATCTATTATGCTATGATAATCAAGTGATAAATTGTTGTTTATGTTAATTTGGATGTTAAATTGTTGATTTTTAGAATTGTTGAAATAAGGATTGCAAATCACTATGCAAGTTAAAAATTTAATATTGTTAGTTCACGACAAACAAGTGTGATACTAAAATTTGTTATGTGATGATTGAATTTGGTTGTTATTGTAAGTGAATTTGAATATGAAATTGATATAGGATAGTCGACAAAATTTAAATTGGACTATATATGTTGAACTTGACCCCTTAACTGTTAAATCAACCGTCGCGTAGAAATAGCATTAACTACACTTTGAACCATTGTACGTATGATTGATGTAGAAATGTGATAATAGACACCAAGTGAAACCATAAGATAATAATCTTTAATCTACATGAAACGATGGTGTAGATTCTAGGAATAATTATATTAATTTGCATAAATAACAAATGTAAGTTAATACGATTATTTCGGGATTATTTAATAAATTGTTAAATTGTATGTATGGTTGCTATTGCTTGTTTATTTACTTTGACACCATCCCAGTTATCACACTGCAAGTTCCCTTTGCTATGCTTTGTTTTATATTGAATAATATTGGGTTGAAATGATAAATACCCCATTTAAACAATTTGGCCTAGGATAGAAAATAAAATAAGAAACCCGATTGGTCAACAAAACCACTTTCGAAATTGAAATATATTTTAATTTAAGGAATGAACTTAACAATTTGTTTGGAAATTTAATAACGAACTTAGGAATTTAAGTTGGAATAAATTAGCGGATTTAAAATTGAAACGGATTAATAACTTACCAAATTGGATAAAATGAATTGAAATTTTAAGTGAAATAAGATTTAGAAGCAAGTAAGTTTTAGAATTTAATAATTTAAAGATTCAAAGATTTGTTAGCTCTAGTTTTAAACTCAGGCTTTAATGTAATAAATTGAACTTGTATAAGTTATATTGAGATTTAGGAAATTTTGACTTACTAATTTAATGAATTTAAATTAGGGATAATTTGAATTAAAGGATTTTAAATATTAACGAATTTACCAAATCAGGACATTGTATATGGGAATGAACTTCTTTGATTTGAAATTTAATTGAATCGGTAAATAAACCAATGAAGTTTGAAAGGGGGAATTTAGTTAATAAAGTTGATTTAATCGAATGTATGATAACAGTGGATATAAACATAAAGTGACATGAATTGAACTTGAGTTAGTATTTTAACTAAGTTTACCTTTAAATTGAATCCATTGATTTTGAACTAAATTTAATAAGCGACTTTTAGACCTTAAATCAAACTTGATTACTAAATTTTAAATTGTCAACTCAATGTTTGAGCGAAAATTTCATTTGGAAATATGTTTAAAAATATCTAAAATAAATTGAATCGTAAAATGTCAAATTTTGGAAGTCAAATTTGCACCTTGACTTTTGGACTTTGATTTGTTTAAACGTTAATTTAATCGACCATCGGGTAATAAATACGTAGTTATTAAAGAGACCGGGATCGGATATGGACATATTCTCTGTCGATACCGAAACCACTTTAATAACTATTATACGCGGAGTGTTGATCCAGAATGAAGTGGATGGTTTGGTGAACGCGTTGACTGAAGAAAGAGAACGATATTGGATGACCCCTGACATGACTAAAACAGGAGCCGCGCCGGGCCATTGAGGATCGCCACCTCTAGCGGACACGCTTCTTCGATACCATATCTATTACTTTTGTGATTCGATTTGGGTGCACCCTTTGATTTGGGAGTGTTGTTTCGCGGTGTTGAGATAGTAGCTACTATGCTCAACATCAGTCCGGATCACGCAACTACTAGTATCCTAGTTGGTATTGCCTCATGTACCTTGTCATACTGATTATCCTATTCGCGACCACTACGTTTTGATTTGTACCTTGAGTATATGGATTGCCCTCTGGTGACTTCCGGTTTTGGAGAAACTACGGTCTTGTATATGCTTTTGGGAATATAAAATGTGTTAAGGGGAATTATGGTAACGCCTTAACGCTATTTTAATATTCTATTTTATTGATTAGACATTACCTACATACCGTATTCTACTATATATATATAGATAATTTATCGGATCCTTAGAGATGTTATTTTATTCATCTTTGAGTTATGGACTTTATTTCTTGCACTTGATTATCCTGTATAAGATTTTGAGTCCTGACTCGAGTGTTTCTTTTGTATATGCTCGGGTCAGCCTGAAGCTATCCAGTTTGCTGATCAAGGTTGGTTGAAGATGTTGAAGACTTAGCATTTATCTTTATCAGTCTATTTCTATTCCAGTATTGTTGTTCTTGTCTGTTGGACATTTATGTATTTCCTTTCAGTCACTTTATGTTTAGACATTGTTGTATATCATATAGTAGCTTCATGAACTGCTATTACGACGATGTATTTTCCGCTGCATTATTCTGTGACTGCTCTGTGTCTGTGATGTTGTATTGATTCTCATTTACATTTATGTATATATAATCCCATAATGATTCGTGTTTTGTATTATTTAAGTTGACATGTATGGATTATTGTCAATTTAAATGGTCCAAATATACGGGTTGTTACAGTTGGTATCGGAGCTTTGGTTTCCACTAAAAACCTTAGTTTGGGGTTATATAAACTCATTAGACATAGGGTAGCAATACCCGGGGATGAGGAGAATCAATTCAATATACATATCCTTCCAAATTCAAACTTCTTAATTGATTCGTTGATTAGACTTTCCATAAAGTTCTATGATTTTCTATCCTTGGTTCTAAAAAAAAAAAAAAAAAAAATTATTTTGGTATTTCAGGATGAGTGCCAGAAGAAACAACAGGGGAGGAAGGGGAAATGGTCCTGCCCAGGCTGCACCTGCCGCCCCAGCTCCAGTCAAATTCACCACTCTTAGTAAGGAGTATACACAACTTGGTGGTGTTAAGTTCTCTGGATCCGAGAATATTATTGAAGCTCAACAATGGCTCAAAAGCTTAGAGATGATATTTTCTGGATTGGAGATCACTGATGCTCAGAAGCGTCAGCTTGCTGCTTGGCAACTTCGGGATGCCGCACGAGACTGGTGGGAATCTGTTACTTCTCGTATCGAGGAGAACACCATCACTTGGGCCCAGTTTAGGTATAAATTTATTTGGATTTCATAGTCTAAATTCTTCTTTCAATCCTTGGAATGTTATTTATCTAGTCTATCTTTTGATTAGGGATACTTTCTCGGAACAATGGATGCCAGCTGCCGGGAAAACCCAACTTTATAGAACTTTTATGGACCTTAAGCAAGGCAGTATGACTTTTTCTGAGTACGAGAGAAAATTCAACGAGCTCTCCAAGTTTGGCCCGGGATTGATTGATACACCACTTCTGAAGAACGAGAAATTCATTTTGGGAGCTAGACCAGAGTATTATGACTTGCTTACTGGCCACATTCACTGCACTTTCACAGAGCTTGTTGACTATGCTCTTCGATATGAGGCGAAGCCTAAGGGACCCACTGCCAAGGCCACTCCTACTCAGTCCTCTTCGAGCCAGCTCGGAAAGAGGAAGATGAACTTTGATCAACAAAAGAAAGCTTGGCAAAAGACTACAGGATTGGGATATGCCCAGAAAAGCCCAATCGACCTTGCTAATATCACTTGCTTCAAATGCGATAAGAAGGGTCATTATGCAAATAGCTGTCCATCCACCGGAGCTGCTATTCCACCACCTCCTCAGATGAGGAATGATTTATGCCATGTCTGCCTCCAGCCAGGTCACTTCAAAAGAGATTGCCCATTGAGGAAGAAAGGCACACCATCAGGAGTATATGCTGTCACCACTCCTGCACCACCTCCACCACCTGCTCAGGATGACCAAGGTACCTTACGAAGTACTTTTTCATTTCATAATTTATCTGTTCGGGTATTATTCGATACTGGTGCTTCTCATAGCTTCATATCTATTGATCTTTGTAATAAGCTCAAATTAGAACCTACTCTTGCTACTACTTCCTTATGTGTCTCCAACCCTATTGGAGGACTTGCCAACCTCAGTAGAATTTGTAAAGGGGTTGTGCTCTTGTATGGAAGATATCGATTCACTTGGGATTTCTATGTGCTTGGCTTCGTAGCATTTGACATTTTGTTGGGTGCTGATTGGTTAAGAAATTTCGATGCTGTTATTTCTTGCAAAGCTCGATCTGTTTCTCTAGTCAATGACAAGGGTCTACCGCTTGTCATCGAATGCAAATCACCTCAGAAATATGCGGGAAGCTTCATATTCTCTCTTGATGCTCACCCGGATGACCTTAGTACTACTCCTATTGTTCAGAAATTTCCCGATGTATTTGGAGAGGTCGACTCTCTACCGCCAAAGCGAGAGATTGATTTCCGTATTGACCTTATTCCCGGAGCTACTCCCGTAGTTCTCCCTCACAGAAGGATGGCTCCTAAAGAAAAAGCTGAACTTAAAACCCAAATTGATGATCTATTTGCTAAGGGTTTGATCAGGAGAAGTTGTTCTGAATGGGGCGCCGCAGTCGTATTTGTCACCAAGTCTGATGGATCTCTTCGCATGTGTGTTGATTACCGGGAATTAAACAAACGCACTCTCAAGAACCGCTATCCGATACCTCGAATCAATGATTTATTCGATCAGCTCCATGGAGCTAAAGTTTTCTCACAGCTTGATCTAGCCACTGGGTTCCACCAACTCAGAGTAGCAGAAGATAGTATTCATAAGACAGCTTTCCGTACCGAAAATGGATTCTATGAATGGTTGGTTATGCCATTTGGTTTGACCAACGCACGTGCTTATTTCGTTGACTTAATGAATAGAGTCTTCCGTGATGTCCTTAACAAGTTTGTTCTTGTCTTCATTGATGATATTCTCGTCTTCTCCAAGGATGAGAAAGAGCATGAAACACATCTTGCTTATGTTCTGGGAACTCTCCGAAACCATCAGCTAAAAGCCAAGTTTTCGAAATGCCACTTCTGGAGAGACGAAGTACGATTCCTTGGGCATATTGTTTCTGAAAATGGGATTTCGGTCGATCCAGCTAAGATCGCCGTAATCAATGTAAGTTCTATCTTATTCGTTATTTCTATTCGATCCATCTTATTCCTTTCTAATTTGAAAAATTTATCTACAGGATTGGGAGACTCCCAAAACTCCTACTGATATCCGTAGCTTCTTGGGCCTAGCCGGTTATTATCGCAGATTCATTGAGCGCTTTGCCCGGATTTCTGCCCCACTTGCTGCTTTAACTCGGAAGGATGTCAAGTTTATTTGGAGTGAGAAGTGTGAATCAGCTTTTAATGAGTTAAAACGTAAGTTAACTTCAGCCCCATTCTCGCGGTAATTGACGGGAGTGAAGGATTAACTGTCTATACTGATGCTTGTCGAGAAGGTTTAGGCGCTGTCCTTATGCAAAATGGAAAGGTTATTGCTTATGCGGGCCGTCAGTTGAAAACTCATGAAGTAAACTATGCGACCCATGATTTAGAGCTTCTAGCAGTTGTATTCGCTTTGAAACTATGGAGGCACCATCTTTTGAGGACAAAATTTGAATTATTCACAGATCATAAGTCCTTGCGGTATATTTTCTCTCAGAAGGACTTGAACCAGAGACAAGTCCGATGGCTTGAATTCTTAGCTGCATATGATCTCGACATCAATTATACTCCTGGAAAGGCAAATGTTGTAGCTGATGCTTTGAGCCGTAGCAAAGCATTGTCATGTTGTAACCTTGTAGAAAGCATGCTCTTTCAGCTTACTATCTCCCCATCTCTGATGGATCGCATCAAAGCTAAGCAATTCGAAGACACCTTGCTCTATCGCATGAAGGAGTTAGTTCTTGGTAGAGTTGGAAATGCTGACAGTAAAGTGGGAGCACAGATAGATAGTAATGGAGTTCTAAAGATTGACAACCGTATTTGTGTTCCTAATGTTGATGGATTGAGACAAGAAGTGCTTAGGGAGAACCATCAATCATCACTTTCATTTCATCCTGGTGTCACCAAGATGTATCGAAACATGAAGCGTTTATATTGGTGGAGTGAGATGAAGAGAGATATTTCCACATATGTCAGTAGATGCACCACTTGCCAGTAAGTCAAGGCCGATCACCGGAAGACGGCAGGATTACTTCAACCCCTGGAGATTCCGTGTTGGAAATGGGATCAGATTTCTATGGACTTCGTTGACGGATTACCGAGGACCAGAAAAGGGAACGAGAGTATATGGGTGATTGTTGATAGGTTGACAAAATCTGCTCATTTTATTCCTGTTAAGACCACTCGTACTGCTTCGAGTTTGGCCGAGATTTATATGAGAGAGATTGTTAGACTTCATGGAGTTCCATCTAGTATTGTATGCGATAGAGATCCTTTATTCACTAGTAAATTCTGGAAGGCATTTCAGGACGTCTTGGGCACTAAACTGAATCTGAGCACGGCTTATCATCCTCAAACAGATGGCCAAACTGAGAGGGTAAATCAGATTTTGGAAGATCTGCTCCGAGCTTGCATTATTGATTTCGGTGGATCTTGGGAAGACCACCTACATTTGGTTGAATTCACTTACAATAACAGCTATCAGGTAATCCAAAATTTTCAATTTGAATAAGTAAAATTTGAATTGAAATATAACTATCTTTATAATCAGGCGAGTATCGATATGGCACCGTTCGAAGCTTTATATGGACGGCCATGCAAATCGCCAGCTTGTTGGATTGAGCCTGGTGATCGATTAGTTCTTGGCCCGGATATGATTATGGAAGCATCCGAGAAGGTCAATGAGATCAGAAGGAAGATGAAGACTGCACAGGATAGGCAGAAGAGCTATGCCGATAGGCGTAGAAGAGAGTTAAAATTCCAGGTTGGAGATGAGGTCTTTCTTAAAGTATCACCTTTAAAGAATGTTATTCGATTTGGTCGTAGAGGGAAGCTCGCTCCTAGATTTGTTGGACCATTCACTATCACTGAGAGGATTGGTACACTAGCCTACAGAGTTGCGCTGCCGGAGAAATTTGAGGGCGTGCACAACGTATTCCATGTTTCACATATCCGGAAGGTTGTACACGATCCATCCATGACCATTCCTATTGCTCAGTTAGATGAGGTTGATATTGAGCCGGATTTGACTATAGAGAGGAGACCGCTTCGTATTGTTGATAGGGATACGAAGCAGCTTAGAAGGAAGACTGTTAGCCTAGTTAAAGTCCAATGGAGTCCCGATGATCGTGATTGTACTTGGGAAACCGAGGAGAGTATCCGAGATTCTAATCCAGAATTGTTTGTTGAAGGTAAATTCCATTCTATATTCTTTACTTTATTCGATAATCTATTCTATATCTATCGTACATCTTTTATTGTTCTTCCACTCTTTCCTTTGTTCCTTTTCGGGGACGAAAAGTTTTGAGTGGGGGAGAATGTAACGACCCTGAAATTCAGACCCAGTTTAAAATTTTTAAATCGCTTATTTGATGTAGAAATTCGAATTTTCACAAACAATTTCCGTTGCCAACCAAACTTCTCATTCGGAATGCGTCTAGATAGACATAGGCGTGCGCCAAATTTCGTTGAAAAATATTGAAGTAAATTACGCTCGTCGCATTTACATTTTAGTTTAATTCTTGTGTGAAAGTTTTCTATCGTCCGAACTCAAATATTTTTCTCGATGTTGCATAAGAAAAATATTCTGAACTTGACGACGCATTTCGTTTCGTCAAATTTCGATGTTAATTGCTAGCTAAAATGTTCGCTCGTGCAAATGGTTCAATAAGATTTCTCACTTCACAAACAATGTCAAACCATAAATATTTTTATACCGTAGTGTTCGTCGCGTCGCGCTGATCAAAACGGTATATTTGTTTGTGTAAATCGGAGTTCGGCGCTGCGAACTATAATTGTTTAACGGATAGCAAATCGGTCCGTTACGCAGCACAAAACGGTATCCGTTTTCTCCAACGATCAGAATCCTAACAGCCTTTGACTGTTCAGTTACATAGGAAATCAAATAGCCATTTCGGTTACCAAGGCAATAAAATTCGAGACCTTTGATTTTCTAGATTATTTATTTTATACTGGTTCACTTCATTCTTCGTTTGCAAAATCTACATCTCTGGTACAGGTTCTTCTCTCCTTCATCATGTTTATTTCATTTTTCTTGTTTCGTTTCCTTCAAGAGAAAATTTATATTACTCACTCCTCTACTCCTCCTTCATGCATTCACCGCCCAGATTCCGCCAGCTTCGCCCAGACTTTCGCCAGCCTTCACCTAGACCCCCGCCAGCCTTCGTCCAGACTCCACCAGCCTTCGCCCAGACCTCGCCAGCCTTCGCCCAGATCCGCCAGCTTCGTCCAGACCCCGCCAGCTTCGTCCAGACTCCACCAGCCTTCGCCCAGACCTCGCCAGCCTTCGCCCAGACCCGCCAGTCTCGTCCAGACCCGCCAGCCTTCGTCCAGACCTCGCCAGCCTTACCCAGACCCGCCAGCCTTTGCCCAGACCCACCAGCCTTCAGCCTTCGCCCAGACCTCGTCAGCCTTACCCAGACCCGCCAGCCTTTGCCCAGACCCACCAGCCTTCAGCCTTCGCCCAGACCCCGCCATCTTCGTCCAGACCCGCCAGCTTCGCCCAGATTCCGCCAGCTTCGCCCAGACTTTCGCCAGCCTTCACCTAGACCCCCGCCAGCTTCGTCCAGACGCCACCAGCCTTCGCCCAGACCTCGCCAGCCTTCGCCCAGATCCGCCAGCTTCGCCCAGACCCCGCCAGCTTCGTCCAGACGCCACCAGCCTTCGCCCAGACCTCGCCAGCCTTCGCCCAGATCCGCCAGCTTCGCCCAGACCCCGCCAGCTTCGTCCAGACTCCACCAGCCTTCGCCCAGACCTCGCCAGCTTCGCCCAGATCCGCCAGCTTCGTCCAGACGCCACCAGCCTTCGCCCAGACCTCGCCAGCCTTCGCCCAGATCCGCCAGCTTCGCCCAGACCCCGCCAGCTTCGCCCAGACCCCGCCAGCCTTCGCCCAGACCTCGCCAGCCTTCGCCCAGATCCGCCAGCTTCGCCCAGACCCCGCCAGCTTCGCCCAGACCCCGCCAGCCTTCGCCCAGACCTCGCCAGCTTCGCCCAGATCCGCCAGCTTCGTCCAGACCCGCCAGCTTCTGCCCAGACCCCACCAGCCTTCGTCCAGACCCGCCAGCTTCCGCCCAGACCCACCAGCCTTCGCCCAGACCCGCCAGCCTTCGCCCAGACCACAGCCGGCCATTGCCCAGCTCTGTCCCCAAACATGCAACCACCGGCTCGCCTCCACCAGTTCGCATATAGCCCAGAACCCGCATCCGTTAACCACCGCAACCCGAACCCAGAACCGCCTCCCCTGCCTACACGTCCAGACCCGCGTCCCAAACCCACCTTATTTGTTTATATAGCCATCTTATCAATAAGTAATATAAGTTACATTATATATTAGTTCCTATGTAGTTGATAGGTTACAGTTTTAAAATTTTATACAAAGCTATTGAAATTATATACAAAGCTACAGGTTTTGAAAATTTTATTTGAAGCAGTTTTCTTATAATCATGTTTGTATTAAGATATGTAAGTGTCCATATTTTAGTTTGGTTTATAGTTCGGTATATAATATGTTAATCTATGAAGCAGTGAGGAGTTATAATCTAGGGGCTCACGATATTTGATTTGGTTGTTACAGCAACTGCTAATCCGGGATCTCAGTCCTAGGCTTCATCCGACTTGTCTGAATCTACCTAGTTTCGTTGTTTGGTATGGTTTATATATATATTCAATTAATATATATTGCAATAAACAAATAGTTGATTTATTTAATTGTTTGAATTGTAGTTTGTGTCGTTTTGCATCGTGCTTGTTCGTGTCTCTTATCTATTCGTCTTCGTGCTTCGTCGTCTTCTCTAACCACGCAAGGTGAATATTTCATTCACGACTCAATCTATTATGCTATGATAATCAAGTGATAAATTGTTGTTTATGTTAATTTGGATGTTAAATTGTTGATTTTTAGAATTGTTGAAATAAGGATTGCAAATCACTATGCAAGTTAAAAATTTAATATTGTTAGTTCACGACAAACAAGTGTGATACTAAAATTTGTTATGTGATGATTGAATTTGGTTGTTATTGTAAGTGAATTTGAATATGAAATTGATATAGGATAGTCGACAAAATTTAAATTGGACTATATATGTTGAACTTGACCCCTTAACTGTTAAATCAACCATCGCGTAGAAATAGCATTAACTACACTTTGAACCATTGTATGTATGATTGATGTAGAAATGTGATAATAGACACCAAGTGAAACCATAAGATAATAATCTTTAATCTACATGAAACGATAGTGTAGATTCTAGGAATAATTATATTAATTTGCATAAATAACAAATGTAAGTTAATACGATTATTTCGGGATTATTTAATAAATTGTTAAATTGTATGTATGGTTGCTATTGCTTGTTTATTTACTTTGACACCATCCCAGTTATCACACTGCAAGTTCCCTTTGCTATGCTTTGTTTTATATTGAATAATATTGGGTTGAAATGATAAATACCCCATTTAAACAATTTGGCCTAGGATAGAAAATAAAATAAGAAACCCGATTGGTCAACAAAACCACTTTCGAAATTGAAATATATTTTAATTTAAGGAATGAACTTAACAATTTGTTTGGAAATTTAATAACGAACTTAGGAATTTAAGTTGGAATAAATTAGCGGATTTAAAATTGAAACGGATTAATTACTTACCAAATTGGATAAAATGAATTGAAATTTTAAGTGAAATAAGATTTAGAAGCAAGTAAGTTTTAGAATTTAATAATTTAAAGATTCAAAGATTTGTTAGCTCTAGTTTTAAACTCAGGCTTTAATGTAATAAATTGAACTTGTATAAGTTATATTGAGATTTAGGAAATTTTGACTTACTAATTTAATGAATTTAAATTAGGGATAATTTGAATTAAAGGATTTTAAATATTAACGAATTTACCAAATCAGGACATTGTATATGGGAATGAACTTCTTTGATTTGAAATTTAATTGAATCGGTAAATAAACCAATGAAGTTTGAAAGGGGGAATTTAGTTAATAAAGTTGATTTAATCGAATGTATGATAACAGTGGATATAAACATAAAGTGACATGAATTGAACTTGAGTTAGTATTTTAACTAAGTTTACCTTTAAATTGAATCCATTGATTTTGAACTAAATTTAATAAGCGACTTTTAGACCTTAAATCAAACTTGATTACTAAATTTTAAATTGTCAACTCAATGTTTGAGCGAAAATTTCATTTGGAAATATGTTTAAAAATATCTAAAATAAATTGAATCGTAAAATGTCAAATTTTGGAAGTCAAATTTGCACCTTGACTTTTGGACTTTGATTTGTTTAAACGTTAATTTAATCGACCATCGGGTAATAAATACGTAGTTATTAAAGAGACCGGGATCGGATATGGACATATTCTCTGTCGATACCGAAACCACTTTAATAACTATTATACGCGGAGTGTTGATCCAGAATGAAGTGGATGGTTTGGTGAACGCGTTGACTGAAGAAAGAGAACGATATTGGATGACCCCTGACATGACTAAAACAGGAGCCGCGCCGGGCCATTGAGGATCGCCACCTCTAGCGGACACGCTTCTTCGATACCATATCTATTACTTTTGTGATTCGATTTGGGTGCACCCTTTGATTTGGGAGTGTTGTTTCGCGGTGTTGAGATAGTAGCTACTATGCTCAACATCAGTCCGGATCACGCAACTACTAGTATCCTAGTTGGTATTGCCTCATGTACCTTGTCATACTGATTATCCTATTCGCGACCACTACGTTTTGATTTGTACCTTGAGTATATGGATTGCCCTCTGGTGACTTCCGGTTTTGGAGAAACTACGGTCTTGTATATGCTTTTGGGAATATAAAATGTGTTAAGGGGAATTATGGTAACGCCTTAACGCTATTTTAATATTCTATTTTATTGATTAGACATTACCTACATACCGTATTCTACTATATATATATATAGATAATTTATCGGATCCTTAGAGATGTTATTTTATTCATCTTTGAGTTATGGACTTTATTTCTTGCACTTGATTATCCTGTATAAGATTTTGAGTCCTGACTCGAGTGTTTCTTTTGTATATGCTCGGGTCAGCCTGAAGCTATCCAGTTTGCTGATCAAGGTTGGTTGAAGATGTTGAAGACTTAGCATTTATCTTTATCAGTCTATTTCTATTCCAGTATTGTTGTTCTTGTCTGTTGGACATTTATGTATTTCCTTTCAGTCACTTTATGTTTAGACATTGTTGTATATCATATAGTAGCTTCATGAACTGCTATTACGACGATGTATTTTCCGCTGCATTATTCTGTGACTGTTCTGTGTCTGTGATGTTGTATTGATTCTCATTTACATTTATGTATATATAATCCCATAATGATTCGTGTTTTGTATTATTTAAGTTGACATGTATGGATTATTGTCAATTTAAATGGTCCAAATATACGGGTTGTTACATACCTATTCTCTTGGATTTGGATTTCAACCAAAAATTCTACAATTTGATGACTCTAAAGGGCGATTCTTCTACAAATAACAAGCCTAGAGCAACAAACGGGGGACTTCTGGCATATATTTTCTTCATCTTCTACTCCCTACATACCATTTTCATTCTAGAGCTTACTTTTGATTGTCCAGACAAAAATAAAATTACAAAACTCATATACTCATGACAATTAGCCTATAATAAAGCTTAAAGTGGAGTCGGCCATAGAATTTGCCGAACCACTTTAAAAATCTTTATGTTATTTACTGTTTTTTTTTACTAATTTGCTAGATCTATCTCAATTTCCTTTGTATTGTGTTATTGTGCTAATTTTTGGTTCAACAAGAGTCAATGATACAGGCTATCGCATGTCAAGAAAATCATAGTCATTACATTTTACACTACATGAAGCTACCACATATTGACAAATATAACTATCACATATTAAAAAAAACAAAGCTATTACAGGTTGATAAAATATATAGCTACGGCAAATTGAATAAATAATAGAGATTGCAAGTTGATAAAAATGATAGCTATTGCAAGTTGATATAATAATATTTATCTCAAGTTGATAAAATAATGGCTATCGTAAGTTGATAAAATAATAGTTTTTGCAAGTTGATAAAAATAATAGCTATCTCTAGTTGATAAAACAATAATAATCATAAGTTGATTAAAACATAGCTATCGCAAGTTGATAAAACATGACTATCACATACTGATAAATTTGGGTTATCGCAAGTTAATTGGTGGAGTTTTAATAATTATTTGCAAAACTAATTAATTCCCTTTAAAAGTAATAACTTTTTTACCAAACCAATTTCTTTATCAAATTCTTATTAGCTAATCAATTTTTTTTTTCATAAATTTCTAGTAAAAGAAGGATAAAATTTCCTTCTCTTTCCAAAATATAAATTCTCAATTAATTATGTTATTGATTATCGTTTTGCATTAAAAACCCTTTAGCATAATATTTTTTAAACTCGAAATTACTTAGGAAAAATCCCTAGAATTCCAAGAAATAAGAATTTTTGTCCTAAACATCATGTAAAAATTTCAGAATAAAATAATTATTTTTTATATTTTAAAAAATAAAACACCTCAACTGTCCATTTTCTTACTTAAAAAATTCATATTAAATCCATATAATTAAAAAATTATGAAAATAAAAAATGATATCCAAACTAACATTCCAAACATCACATCAAAAATTGAAGGCATAGGAGCTTAGAAACGTAGTTTCTACCCTAAAATCCCTTAAGGAAATTTCAAGAAAATATTCAATGATAACCATAACACATCCAAATGATTATCTAATTCATATGCATGCTAAACATTAAAATATTAGTTTTGGTTTCATCACAAATCTGAATTAAAAGATCATATGCTAGAGATGGGAATATATTAGTCACCTTTATTTGATCTTATGTTAAGATAATTTTCTTTTGTTTTCTTCCTTGATTTAGTCTTTCTCTTCTTCTTTTTATTCTTCTTCTTCATCTTCATCTTATCTTCATTTTCTTCTTCTATTTTATAGGGAGAGTTTAAACGGAAATAAGTAGTTTTGTTTTATTTTTCTTTGTTACGAGTCGAATTAATTTGAAGGGGTGAGTATGCGTTAGGGAAATAAATTATATATGTTATCCTTATTTCCCTCCAACATAATTAAGGCTCTTTTTTTTCTTCTCCAAACCCGTCCTCCATTTAAAGTTTGAAATTCAAATTATATATTTATATGGCAATTATCCTGTCTATCGGTAAATTTATATTCTCCAATATTATTCATTTAATTATTTCATAATTAAATATCTTGAATAATGTGTAACCAAAATTAGGGATGATTCATGATGCCCCACCCAACCTCAAAAGGCGACCTAATTCAACTGAAATGAGGCTATTAGGCCTAAGGCTATCAATGGATATTTGAATAACCGAAAAATCATCCACATTCGGTTCAAAAGGGTAATAAATATATGATATTATGAGAAATGGATTCCGACGCAGGTAAAAGGACACCCGCATCTGAAAATTATATTTTTATATTTTTTTTCAAAGTTATTGTTTATAATATATGCATTTTACTATAATGAATGATAAGTATTTATTGTTTTATTAGATTGATTTTATGCGTTTAATTCATATTAACTACCTAAAACTATTTATTATCATCGCATTTTTTATTTATCATGCTTCTATAATGAATGGGATGGAATAAAAGTTAGATTAAACCAAAATTTTCAATTTATGCTTTTAGTTTTATGTATCGCTAATGGATCTAATAAATATATGATATCCGTCGACATCCACAGATGCGGATATCTGATAAAATGAAGTCAGATGTAGATGCAGATGCAGATATGAAACTATCCGCATCGAAAAGTATCTGTTGACAGGCTTAGTTGGGCCACTATTGTTAACCAAGCTTAATATTCAGCTTGAAAATTATTGTTGTTGTAGATGCCTTAAGTGGATGTAACTGTTGGACAATTGAAGTAGATCCTTGAAATTTAGACGGTACAAAATAGTGGTTGGTAGCATCAATATCTTTTGTGACGAACATTAATAAATTTAGTGCAATTGTAAAGGTCTCAAATTTATGCTTGGAGCACCACGTTCGAGAGTTAACTGTCGAATGAATTTTCTTTTTATACTATGGTCGTCGGTAGAATAGTATTTGGTCGGTGGAAACCACCGACTGCATAGCTCCAACCAACCAGCATGGTTCCTTAGTACCACATAAAAATATAGCTGTAAGACGTATAAAAAATGTTAGGAGATAAGATTTACGATTCAAGTAATTGCGGAATCCAGCAAACGAACACCTCAACAAGGAACCACTACATGATCAACTGTACAACGGTAAAAATCAAAGGAAAAAATTATATGCTTCAATTTTAGTAGTAACAACATGCAAACATCAAATATAAGATTCGTCGAGGACCATTTTTACATATAGTTTAAATTTACAATAAAAATAGTTTTAAATTAGGTAAAAAAATGCAAAACTACGGATGTAAAAAGTGAAGACGTCATACGATATTTGAAAGATGGAATATCAAAATTAAACCAAAGCTGAATAAGTTATCTTGATTCATTTATACGAAATGGACTTAAGTTTTAGCTTTTTTTCCATCCATCGAGCCTCAGTGTTAAAGAAATCCATCAGGAAATAATCAATTTAGTGTTTTGCTGCTTGGTATGTGTAACATTTTCAATGCTCTAACCGATCCACATCTGGAATGTAAAGAAAAAATATTTCACATAAAACGTTATAAATATATTCACTACTAGAAATGGCTTAAAAATCAACGGATCTTTCCAACGATCGTCAACAGCCTCATTAAGATGTTTTCGACGGCTTTCGATAGTTGATTATTTTAATTAATTTAATTTATCATGTTATCGTAATTTATTAATCATTCAAATTTGAAATTCATTTAAAAATGCTAGTTTAACTCCTAAAAATTAAAGAACATATTTTTATTCAATTCTTTAATTTTATAATGGTTTTTTATTAATTAGATTAGTATTTTCGACAATATTTTATTGTGTCAATCAATATTTAACTTAAAAATCAAACTCAAATGATCAATCTATGTAACTTTCAGTCCATCCATTATTAAACTTCGGTGAAATTTATGATATGTAACAGTTTTATGAAAAATCTATTTTTTATCTATTGTGTAACTAATTATCAATTTTTAAATTAATTTAACATTATAAATTCATGTAAAAGAAAATATTCCATAGAGAAATAATAAAAATATTGAATCATTAAAAATGTGCTACACTAAAGTGGTGGAGCGGTAAGAACTGGAATAACCAATTGTGTGCATTCAGATAAGCTCTTGCCATCCAACATATTGAAACCCATATTCCTTGATTAACAGTCTAAAAGTGTGTATATATTTATATATAGTAGGTAGGTAATGGAAAAATAATATTTACATAGGACTGATTGAAAGACTTGAGAAGGCAAGTAAGAGGTTGTAATCATTAATATTGATTCTCATATTTATTGAGAACTAGTACAAGCTATTCAATTGGCTTTAGTGGACAGATAATATTTAAGTTATTGTTATACTGGCTAGGTAAAAAGGTTGTAATTGAGTATTTTTTACTACCATGTTTTTCCATAGTAAAATTAATAACGTCAATACCTTTGTAAAGCCGTTTGAGGTTTAAGTTTGAATGTCGATACTATGTTTTTTTAGCAAATATTTTATTTTATATGAGTTTATTATGTTAAATACATATAAAATTCAGAATTAATTATCAAATCATTGAAAAAGTATCATGTACTTTAGAGAATTTACCTGTTTGATATTTAGAAACAAAGGTGGGTTATTGTAAAAAATTTAAATTTTTTATAACAAATTAAATTAAACTTAATTTGTTTTAAACAGATAGAAAATATAAATTCATATATTAATATCCGTCGAAAACTGTCGAAATGTTGCCGTCGACGGCCATCGGTAGCCATCGAAAGCTCGCAAATATTGCTTCAGCCGACTCCATTTGTTCCTCATTTTCACCCTCTCTAAACCCTCAAACCCAATTTTCGAACCCCCAATTCATCAAAATGCATCTCTGGCCACCATAATCCACCACAATCCATCGTAATCTTCGTGAAATTGAAACTTGCAAGCTTCTACGTCTTCAATCCATCGAAAATCATGTATATTCTTCCCTTGGACTAATTATTTTGAATTTTGATAAAACTAGTGCTAGTTTGTGCATAGACTAATTTATAATAACCTGTTGATTCATTATAATTATATATTGGTTTCTTTGAAAATGTTAATTGAGGTTATTAGTGCGTAAATCTGAAAATTAATGTTCAATTGGGGCTAATGTGTATTGATTAGTGTATATAGTTATTAGCGTAACATAATTTAGTATCAATTGGTTTATACTTTGGCTAAAGAGTCAGCAAAAAAAATTATTTCTATAACTCCTTTATTAGTTTGTACCATTAATTATATATAAATTTAGTTTATGTGTATGTCGTATATGTTAATATAAACAAATTAGTGTATATTGTTAATTTTTAATTAGTGTGTAATAAATTCAAATTAGTATCAGCTAAAATGTTTAAAAAAAACAATTCTTTATTACTTTTTAATTATTATGAATTCCAATAATGAATTAGTGTGTAATGCTAATATAAAAAAAATAGTGTATAATGTACTTTCTTTTTAAAACTTATAGATTTTTCGGCCTCGTCCAACAAGTATTTTATATGATCGTTATATAGATATTTGTTTCTACTACAACACAGATATCGTTATTCATCCGATATAGTATTTATTAGATTTGTTCCTATATTAGACAAAATACAAACATTATATAATAATTTTATTTTATAAATCATTTCATCTTAAATGACTCATAAAATTTCTAGAGCACTTTTTTTGTTCCATGTATATACGCATTTGTGTACGATAGTGGAAACAAAGGAAAAGTCTTATTGAAATTTTGTTGAATCATTTAAATGAAATCATTTGCGAAATATTTTTTTATAATTGGAAGTAGGACGATCGACCATCAAAAGTAAAAAATAATAATAATTGAAAATGCAATATTATATTTATAATTTTTTAAAATTGGAAACAAGTGTTTGTTAAAAAATTAAAAAAATATATTATATAATTAATAAAACATTAAAATAAAAAAAATAGTTTATGATGCTGGTATAAATAAACTAATGTATAATGTACTTTATTTTTTAAATCCTTTAGACCTTTTGGCTCCATTTGACAAGTATTCTACATAATCGTTATATAAATATTCGTTTTTGCTATAAAGTGGACATCAATTCTCATATGATACTGCATTTGTCAAATTTGTTCCTGTATCGGGCAAGTTAAAAACACAATATAATAATTACATTTTACAAATCATTTTATCTTAAACAGTTCATAAAATTTATGTAGCACCTTGTTTTTTGTTCCATATATATGAGCATTTGTATATGATACAAGTAATAAGGAGGAAGTACTGTGGAAATTTTGTTGATCAATCATTTGACATGAATTATTTACGAAATTTAATTATTGTTGTGTTTGTAATGGAAAGTAGAATAACCATCATCAAAAGTAAAAAATAATAATGTGAAAATATAATGTCATATTTATAATTTGTTAAAATTGAAAATAATATTTTGTAAAAAAAGGTAAAATGAATAATGTATTATGTAACTAATAAAACATTAAAATGTATAAATGAATTGAAAATACAATGTCAATCCAAAAAAATCATAATTTTTCAAATCTTACTATAATTTTTTAAATTTCTATCATATTTTTTGAAATAGGAAAAAATGATCAATTATTTTGTCGATCAAAAGAGCTAGATGCATAAATGAATGAAAGACTCAATAAAGAAATATTTTTATAACAGTGTACACGAATTTATTATATTTGCTTTATTAGTAACGAAAATGACGAAGAAATTTGTTTTCCGTGTAATAACTGCAAACATTTGAAGCATTAGAAATCAGCTATGGTGATGGTACATTTATATCAAAATGGTTTTGCACCTAACCCCATAGTATTAGGAAAGTAGGTGGATAATTTAAATGTTACGACGAATCCCATGGATATATAATTGAAGATGTAGCACGATCAAAGTACCATACTTTTCAAGGTGATGTTGAAGATTTAAATGTCCAAGAAGAACCAAATATTGGAGCAAAGAAAATCAGTGATTTATTAGACGCTACTAAGAAATCCCTTTGGCATGCCTGTAAACGCGATACTCGATTGTCAATAACCGCTGAATACATTACTATAAAATCTAAATTCAACTTCACAGAAACCAGATTTATAACATTTTACAAGCTGTAAAATAACATATATCATCCAAGAATTTAATGTGTGAAAATCAATATTAAGTGAAAAAACTTATGTTTGCTTTCATTTTGCCATACCAAAAGATAGATACATGTTTAAATAGTTGTGTGTTGTTTTGGAAAGAGGACATCACACTTAGAAAGTGTAGAATATGTAATTAAAAGATACAAAAAAAGAAAAAAGACGGAAAAGGAAATTCCATACAAGAGAATGCATTGAGTATCTATCATTCCTAGACCCCAAAGGTTACATGCATCTTTAGTTACCACACCTTGTATGAGATGACACATTGTGAGAACATAGGAAGAAGGTACCTTAATACACCCGCCTGATGGATAAGTACAAAAACATTTTGATAAGACTTATCCGGCTTCTGCTGCAAAGGGCTGTAATGTTAGACTTGGTTTGTACACGAATGGATTATCATCATTCTCTTGATTTGGTTCTAAATATTCATCTTGACCCATTATCGTCACACCTTATAATTTACCTCTATGGATGTGTATGAAAACTCCATGTATGTTTCTCACTATTGTTGTCCCGACCCTGATAATACGACACAAGGAATCGAATTTTTTACAATCATTGATTGGAGGATTGAAAACACTATGACATGAAGGAGTTAAAACATATAAAATTTCAAAAGAAAAAGAATTTTTTTGTGTGTTCACTTCCTTATTATGAACTTTTGGTGATTTTCCTGCTTATGCAATGCTTTCATGTTGGCGTGCGATCGGTTATCTAGCTTGTCCCTATTGCGTGGATGAAACACAATCATTTTCTTTACCGCATGACAACGAATTTCATTGTTTGATTTTCATCGGGTTTTCTCCATATTAACCGTACTTTTAGAAGAGATATTTTTTTTATAGCTAATAGAGTAGAGAGTAGACAAGCATCGACGATTTGGTCAAGCAAAAATATATATGAACTTGTAAAGGAATATCCAAAGATACATAAAATTGGAGTACAGATTGAAATCTAGATAAATTGACGATTCAAAATTGGTGCAAACAAAGTATATTTTGAGAATTTCCTTATTGGAAGATATCTTACTTCATCATAATATTGACGTGATGCACATTGCATAGTGAGAAAAAAATGTTTGATAATGTGTGTAATACAATTTTGAATGTTAAGAGGAAGACTAAGGATAATGTGAAATCAAGACATGATATAGAAGAATTATGTAAGCACCACAAGCTTCATATCAAGCCAAATGACACTAAAAAACCCAAAGTATGTTACAGGTTAGACAATAATTAAGTAAAACTTATGTTAAAATGGGTGCAACGATTAGGATTTTCCCATGGGATCGCTTCTAATCTTCGTAAATGTGTCGACTTAAAAAACAATAAACTAAGTGGGACGAAAAGTGACAATTGTCACATAATGATGGAAAATTTGTTACCTGTAATTTTTAAAGAACTATTACTCATAAAAGTTTGAACGGTTATAATGAAACTTAGTTTTTTTATAAAGAGCTTTGTTCGACTATGTTAAAAATTGAACGTCTACACAAACTTGAAGTAGAGATTCTTATACAGCTCTGCAAACTGGAGAAAATCTTCTCTCTTGATTTCTTTAATGTAATAGATCATTTACTTATTCATCTTCCATCTAAAGCACTTCTTCAAGGTTTTATGCAATATGTATGGACATATTCATTTGAGGGATAATAATATTGATTATGTTAAATATTAATTTAATTACATTAGTAAATTTAATTTGAAATAATTTTGTAATAGTTACTTAAATCATGTGACCAAAGAGTTAGACAAAAAGCATGAGTTGAAGGGTCGATTTGCCAATGAATGACAATATAAACTTATCATTTGAAAGTGTTCCACGTAATGATGAAGGCATTGAACATGGTTCTTCTCAAGTGATGTTATCTATTTTTAGACAACATTGTCCACTTGTAGGAAAATATTGGTGGTTATATGACATTGATTACCATATAACAAAAAAATACGTACTTCTGAATTGCACCAAAGTTGCATCATTTGTTAGGTATTGTTACTTAATAATTCTCGCTATGTGAAATTTTAAATTTATAATTATTTCAATCATACTTAACGAATATATGCAATATATAATATTTGTAGTATTTACGAATCATAACATCTAATCGACGATCTCAGTAAAGAATTTGCTGACTAATTTTCAAACTGCGTTTATGATTTAAGAAATTATGTAGTCGATAAAGGAAGGAAACATTTTGCGATTGGACCGAAAAGAAATGTCAAGACATAATATTCTTTGTTAATAGATTTAAATTCAATAGCAAAGAATATGGTGCTGAAAAATAAACTAACAACACCGGTGTAGGTAGTGATGATCCAGATGACCATTTTTTACGATGTTTTAACCAGGTTTTGGAATTGATATATTTTATACGACCTGCAGAGAAAGTTATTTTTATTTAGATGCAGTAGATTAAGCAATGTTCAAGGTTTCAGAATCAACACTAAAATTCATAATCTTATTGATATAAAATATAACTCGCATTACCATAAGGACAATCCTTTTGTACAACCCAAATAGGCATTGCATATTTGTCTTGCTCCATATCAATCCCTAAAAGGAGATAAAGTAGATTAGTCGGTAGATTTTAAAACAAAGGTAAGATTTACGTTTGGTCGCAAGAATATTTTAGATAAACAAACTTATCAGGTATATTTTGAACAAAATAATGAAATAATAATAACCAACGATTATACTGATTTTGGACCTCTAAACAATGGATCAAATGTTTTAGTAGATGCATTTTAGACTACAGAAGAAAACGATATAGAGTATGAAACGGAGTCTGAATCAAAAATCAATGACGACTGATTAGTAATGTATGTTTGGATAGAAGGTAATTTATGCGATTATTATTGTTAGATGTTTTCTCATAAAAAATATTGTGTTTTCCCGTAATAAAATGATATGTTCTTGCATAATAAAATGAAATTTCTATGAAAAATATTATGTTTCCACATCAGAGATCTTCACATTCATTAGGTTCCCACTTGCTAGTCAGAGAGGGACTGACGTGAGAGGTAACGGTGGCGGCCTATCACAACATGTAAATCATCCCCATAGTTACATAGCATGCAAAAGCGAGCGAGCGAGTATCAAATTTATTGCAACATCAAAAATATTTTATATATGATATATTATTCATGCTTTATTAAATCTGTATATCATATCCTCAAATGTTGTTTTTGATATTTCTAAGACTGCTTATAAGAGCCGCATGACCTGATGCTGGCCTAAGTTGGAGAATATCCCAGCCTACATTGTAGAGTGTATTTGGTCGGATTTCTACGTAAGTGTAAATGTGTATTTCATTTTGTATAAAATCACTGTGCAATTTGTTGACTAAGTATAAATGTATAACTTATTTTATTTTCAATGTGCAGGGAGCGATAGATTTGTAAGAAGCGACTATTACCTTTGCAAAAATTAATTTATTAAAAAAATGTGAAAAAATTACCACGATACAATGTCAAGCAACAGAAAAGGAAATAAAACCCTGACTGGATGAATGCAAGCATATAAGAATGTCAAAATGCTTAATAGAAAAGTCCAGACATGATGAGTGATATAATAAGCACAATGAAATAAATAATTATAGACTATATTTAGATACATATATTTACAATATACATTTATATACATATACACACATATTATTAAAATCCATTTTTTTTAATTTCTGAAAATGCCATTATAGGTATGTACATTAAAGTACTTTTTTTATTTTAGAAGTACATACATACATATAACCAAAACAATTGTGACAATATAATTTGAATATTAAGATTGTCACCTAACTAATATATATATATATATATATATGTATGTATGTATGTATGTATGTATGTATGCATGCATTCATATCTGTAATAAAACATTATATCTAAGCATGACTAATTATATTTTGATAAGAAATATACCTTACTTTCAAAGTCTTGAAGTCCACATTGAAATGATGAAATATGCTCCTTGAAACAATTTCCGATCCAAATGAGTGCTAGTCC
Organism: Allium cepa; assembly: GCA_030765085.1. NCBI lineage: Eukaryota > Viridiplantae > Streptophyta > Magnoliopsida > Asparagales > Amaryllidaceae > Allium > Allium cepa. The sequence goes on from CM060937.1 coordinate 908,575,200, forward strand.
TTGAACAGTTGACCACCAACCATCGAATAGCATTTGAACTGATTTGATTTGAGTTTTAGAAAATAGGGAGATGATAGTTAGAATTTGGCCAACAATGCATAGGGATGGAGGCTCCAAAAAGATCCACAGAAAATGAGGGTTGACATGCTTAAATAAAGGAAAGAAAGAAGGGAATTTGGAATATCATATTTTACTAAATCTCCTTCCATCTGAGCTGTTCAAAATCAAGCCTATCTCTACACATATTAGCCGCCCATAATACTATGTTGCTACAGAATTTATTAGCCTCTCTCTTGGGCTATGAACCCATCCTTAGTTCAAACAGATAATTTTTCATTTTAAATCTAATTTAAAACACTTACCAAATCATATATCAATTAATATATCTATAACCTTTATAAATTCATTTATTATTTTTATCAAATCAAAATCAAATTTATAAATAATATTTCATAAATATCAATCAGTTTAATTAGTTTATAACAATGTAAATTAATTAAATTGTTTGATCAAAGGAGAATTCATCATTTCTATTGTATGACTCGTCAGGTGAAAATTTGGTCAGCAATTAATATCGAACTATTCAAAATTTAACGTTCACACATTGCTTAGTAGGTGATATGACGTTTTGGTTAAATTTATTGTTTATTTAGCTTCGGTAAAATCCAATTTTACTTTGTTAAGCGTTACTCGGTTGTGACTTTTATTTAGATCAATTCTCTTCGTTAGAACTATATCACTTAGGACATATGCAATTTGGTAATGGTCAAAATTCCAATATCATCCACATTCAACTCTGTAGCCTAAAGACGAAATCTTTGGTTGAATAATAACAATTATTATTAACCGTACTGCTTTGACCAGTGATTTTGACTTTGAGTTGACCATGATACTAACCCCTTATAACTGAGGAGATGGATCCTCTTTTGAATTGTGCTTCATTTCTAATGCTTTCGCTCGACCCAACTATAGTCACTTGATGACGTCATTTCATGATTTGACTATAATCAAAGTGGAGTTTATATATTGAAGATCAAAAGCATTCACAAGTTGACCGAACTGAGTGAATCAGTCACATCGATATTTTATGACCTAGTCATATAAACCAAAAGAAAACTATTCAGTGAGTCATTCCATAATTATCTAATAACTACCAGTACGTAACCCCTAGGCGTCTCCAGCAGTCATGAATAATACACTGTCTATCATTTGGAGAGAGTTATATACTTTAGTCTCAATGCATACATCAATAAGTAGTCTCGATGTGTCTTGAATATGAAAATTTAAAATAATGTATTTCATAATATTGTGATACAATACTCATGATTACAAGTATTTGTATTTACTATCGCAAATACACTATTTATGGATAATCTGTTAAATCTACTTTAATTAAACATTTAATTATCTATAGCCCATTATAATAAATATACAACAAAAGGAAAAATACCATTATTACGAACGAGAATTGTCTACAGAGTTAATTAATTTATAATAAACTACATACTTACTCTAAGGCATAGCTCTAATTCTATCATTACGTATATGCATAGACGTGCTAATACAACATTTGAGTTATTCGAACATATTCAAATATAGTTTTAACATGTCCGTACATTTTCGAAATCAATTGCTTGCATATGAACATCATCAAAACATGTTCTAATACATTCAAAGATAACTTTAGCACATTCGAGATTGCTCATTCGAACACTTTACATGCATTTAATTTGAAGACCCTATGAACACACAGTTTGTCCACATCCAAACATGTCCAAACACATTCGCGCATTGTCTGCACATGTACGAATATAATCTAATCACATGCGAGCATCGCATATTCGAGCATCATTCAAACATGCTTGAGCACAATCGATCATGCCCATTTAAATATGAAGTGATAGTGTAAGGTGTATGGCGTAGGGTCAATTCTATAATTTATTAACTCTAGAATCAATTTTTGTTCGAATTAAAGGTGTTTCTTCTTTCTGTTATGTATTTGTTATAATGTGCTATAAATAATTAAATGTTTAATTAAAAGTATATTTAACGGAAAATTCATAAATGACGTGTTTATGATAGTAATTACAATTAGTTGTAATCATGAGTATTGGATCACATTGTTTCAAAACACATCATTTTAAATGTTCCTAGTCAAGATACATCGACACTGGAAATCGATGTATCTGTTGATACTAGAGTACGTAATGATCTCTAAATGTTGGGCAGTATATTACTCATGACTATTGGAGGCACCTAGAGATCATGTACCGATATTCATTTGATAGCTATAGAACAAATCACTCGGTAGTTTTCTATTGGTTAATATAACTGAGGTGAAACAGAAAATAACGATGTGACTAATCTAAATAATTCTTTCGACTTGAGAATACTATCAAACTTCAATATGAAAAACTCTATTTTGATTAAAGTCAAATCATGGAACGACATCCATCAAGTGATTATAGTTGGGTTGAGGTAAAGTATTGGAAGGAAGACATTATTCAAGAGAGGATTCTTCACTTCCGTTATATGAGGTTAGTATCATGGTCAATTCAAGTCAATCCAAAGTCAAAATCTCTGGCCCGAGTGGTATGGTTGATAATAATTGTTATTATTTAATCAAGGATTTTGTGTTCTGGACTATAGAGTTTAATATGAAAATTATTGGAATTTTGACCATTACCAAATTCCATAAATCCAAACTGATACAGTTTTAACGAAGAGAATTGGTGTATATAAATGTCACTAACTGGTAACGCTTATTAATTAAATAGGATTTTACTGAAAATGAATAAGCCATAAATTTGGCCATATTGTCACACCACTTTCTATGTGACGTGTAAACGTTAACATTCGAATAGTTCGGTGTTAATTGCTGACCAAATTTACATTCAAGAGTAACACAACTGAAATGATGAATACCCTTAAGACCGAATGATTTAATTAGTTTATAATTGTCATAAATAAATTAAATAAATTAATATTTATGAAATATTAATTATAAAATTTGAATATGGTTTGAGAAATTAAAATTGTTATATATTTATAATAGTTGTAAATGTACCAATCGATATACGATATCGATAAGCAATTAAATTAGATTTTATTGCATGGCATTTTGGCTTGGCTTAAGTGGGCTTAAAGCCCATCAGTAGGGATAAAAAATTTGGTTTTGACAAGTTATTGGAGGCTGGAAGTATTTTCAAATAAAATATCCTGATATACTAGCTAAAACTTATGATTGGACCTAGAGATGGATGACTAATGCTAAGAGAGAATAGGTAATGAGACTATCCTATTATCTCTCATGTACAAGGCTATATATATGGATCTCTAAACCCTTAATCAAAAAAACTTTTGGCTGCCATAATTATCAACTTTGCTAGCTAAAATTAATCCCCATATCAGTTCTAAGAATCTCAAATCAATTTAAGCTAAGTAAAAACACTATTTGATAGAAAAGGTCGAAGATCCCAGATTTGCAATCTGACGGATCGAGCGTAACCTGAGAAGAGAATTCATTGATTCAAGTGGACTCAAAGACATCATCAATTGGCATTTTATTTATATATTACAGTAATCATATCATTTTCTAATTTAATATTGATTAATCCCAAATCTGTATATATATTAATGTTGTATATCTAGTTAGATGAGATTTTCGTAGGTATATATAGTTGTCACAAATTGGTTTGGTTATGTGCATGATTATATGATTATGTGTTATAATTTATATATAAACAAATCTAATTTTCTGCAAAAATAAATAAATTTAGCCATATTAATTATTTTATGTATATTTATGTATCAATTTAAATATAGACTGGTGTATATTTTAAACATATAATTACAGATATGTATATTTATAATGTATAAGCAACTTAGAATTTTTCCTTACACCTATTTATACATAATATGAATTATCAAAATCAAAATTAATTATATATATATATATATAATTTTAAATTATCATTAATTGATTATTTGAATTGTTTATTATATTTAAAATATTTATTGCACTGAAAATTCGATTTTATATTTTTTAAAATAATACATCTATGACCCATAGAAAAAATTTCTGAATTTTTGGTTAATATTTAATATTTTTAATAATTAAATTACTTCGGTTGAACATTCATTTTATTTCAAAAATCAAGAAAAAAATTTGATCCGTTGTTTTATGATCCTAAATTTTCGTAAATTTTAAAATTTGATTTTTTTAATATTTATTACTAATATTTTTAATTATTATGATCAAAACTATTTATTATATATCTATAAAATAATGATAAAATTATTATTTTATGTTTGTAATGCTAATTTCAATCTGGAAATAATTTTAAAATATATATAATTATATTTTAAGTGTTTGGATGAAATTAATTATTCATATATATACATTTTATTTAACCATATATATATATATATGTAATTTTAATTATACATATATATATATATATGTATGTATGTATGTATAATTTTATATGTTTGATTATGTATATATATATATATCAATACAAATGTTTTAAGTTATATATAAATATTTAATTTTGAGACTTTTAGTTGTAAAATATATTTTAAATATATGTATACGTATTTATATAAATATACATTGCATTATAGATTTATGCATATATTTAGACAACATTTATATAAATATACTTTGCATTATAGATTTATGCACAAATTTAGACAACATACAATGCATATGAAATGAGCTAATGTGTCCTTTGTTATGTAAATCTCAACACAAATATATGGGCATGTTATACCCTTCACGGATTATTATATTACACATGCACATACGTATGTATATTTATATGATACATGTATATATATAAATTAAATAATTCAAATTAACTTTACATTACAAAATACTTAAATTTAAATAAAATACATGATTTTATTTAAAATAAATTTAGAATTGTTCTAAATGAATTAGACTTCATAGGCCCAATAAAGATCAAATAGGATAAAAAAAATTGAAATACAATCACCGTTACCGTTGCGGGCTGGCCCAGTTCAACAATAAACATCTTCTAGACGCATTTGAACATGTTCGAATGTTGTTTAAACATGTTGAAGCATCATCCCAAAATCATCTATACATGTTAAAAATCATACGAACATGTCCACGCATACCTGAACTTTGTTTGAATACAATCGAGTATATTTAGACATGCTTGAGTGAAGTCAAACACGTCTATTTACATCTAAACATTGTCCAAACATGTTCGAACGTTGTCTATACACATCCAAACGACTGTTATGTGTCTTTAAACATCGTCCAAACCTGTTCGAATACATTCAACATCGTCTCAAAGTGCTTAAGATCGCTCGTATATGTATGAACACATTTATATATTACAACCAAACATCATTCGAGCATATGTCAAAATATCGTCATTTGATCATCGTACAAACATATCTCATTGTCGTCTGAACAAAGCCGAGCAGGATTCGAGTCAAGTTCTACAGTGGAACATCGTTAAAGCATGTCCCAATATTTTCGAAGTTTATTTGACACGTCGAAGCGTCTGCAACCTTCTAAACATCGTTTGAACAATTCGATGACGATTTAACCTCATGCAAAACTATAAAAAAAACGAATGAGGTTGATTTTTTTTTCTTTTTTTCTCCATTTGACCATAGAAAATGGCACCAGGTATAGCACTCCTATCAAAGCTTGGCTGATGTTTATCTTTAATAATAGTTGTAATACATTCGGTGTCACACTTTTTTGGTATCAATGTGAACTACCAAAAATGCCCTTCTGCAAATTTTATTAAATATTAATATCACTTAAAAATAAGGTCTAACAGGTAAGTTATCTTTACCAATTCAAAATGCCACTCGATGGATATTTTTGAAATTTTAATATTACTTAAAAATAGGATCTAACAAAAAAAATTTCAAAGCCGTTTTTTATTAGTTAGTAACAAAAATAAAAATTCAAACTAATAAAATATTAAATTCAATCTTTATTAATTAATAATAGAAATAAAATTGCAAACTAACAAAAAAAACTAGATGCTGCAATTTAGAAGGTAAAATTAGAGCAAGTTGCGTATCATTTCAACGCAAAATTACGGTTAAATATTTATGCAAATCATATTTTCTCGAACGAACATATACAATTAGTAAAAAAACAATTCGCACGCAAAGTGCGTACTATCATCACGCGTGAAGCACGTGCCGTACCACTCGTTAAACAATAATTATACTGTAGTTCATCATTCCAGATCCTGATTCAGTGTCAGCATTAATTACTTGCTCTCGGTTCAAAGTGTTTATATTGGACGCGTGCAAAGTGTTTGAACATAAAAGAGCGATCTCGAACGTGTTAATTTTTTTTTCAAATGCACAGGAATTTAGAACATGTTTTGTTGACGTTCGCATAGGCCTGTCAATGGATAACCAAAAAACCAAAATCCGTCCGCATCCGTATCCGAAAAGCAAATAATATCCGATATTCGGAAAAACGGATGCGGATGCGGATACGAAGACTTGCGCATCCGAAAATTATCCGTCCGGCCTTTGTCAAGATCATAGTATAAATTAGAGTATTTTAGTACAATGAAATATATTTATTTATTATTTTATTAAGTTAGTAGTTTATATTATATGCACTTAATGCTTATAACTGTTTAAAACTAATTATTATCGCCAGATTTGTTTATATTTAACACTTTTACAATCAATTGGATTGAAAAAATGTATGTTAAATTTAAAATTTATATTTACATTTCTTGGTTTATCAGTCGTTAGCTGATAGGATAATTATCCGATATCTTTTCGTATCTGCGGATGCAGATATTCGATATCTGAAAATCATTTCGAATGCGGATGCGGATTCGAATATGACACTATTCGCATCCAAAAGTATCCATTGACAGACCTATATTCCTATGTGAGTAGTTGATTTTCGCACATGTGCACGTGTTAAAATGATATCTAAGCATATTCGGACATGCTCAGATGTCGTTTTAACACATCCGTGCATTTTTGAAATCAAGTGCTTGCGTATGAACATCATGAGAACATGTTCTAATGCATTCAAAGATCATTTTAACATGTTAGAGATTGCTCGCTCAAACCCATATGGTTTAAAAGGCTAGAAGAATAAAATCAACTAATGAAATGAAAATAATATGGACTTATTTGAAATTGAATGAATTAATGAAAAATGAATCCCAGATTTTAAAGGCTGGAAGTTGAAAGGATTAAAGGCTGAAAGTGGATTGGAACTTGAAATATTGGAGAAGCCGAGGAGTTGAAGTCCAACCTGATTACAATGGCATATTCTGCAAATTGAATACATTGTTATAGCGCACGCGTGAAAAAAGTTGCACAATAATTATTTCCATATGAGATAAACGTGTTTCCTTTATATGTAACAACAAAAACCCATTTAAAATATACATTCAATAGATTTAATTGCTCAAACTAAACAAAACACCAAGGATACCACTCTAAAACATGAAGCTTGAATTAATTTTCATTCTAGATATAACAATCTGATTCAACAGTGTTGGACATATACATACATATAACAATCTGATTTCATTCAACAGTGTATAAAATTGGACATATACATATGTGTGTTTATTGCTTAGCTGCACTTAATCTACTGAATATACAATGTCTTGTTACGAATTCATCCAATAGTGAGACAGACATGCATCCTACATAAACTGACATAGTGAAAAATAAAGTCAAATATTGGTGTTAACTGATTTATGGTTCTTGATTTGATCAAGAATGTAAGCACGTAAAAATGGTACCATATTATCAACTCGATCTTCTCTGGTTCATCTCCCAAACACTTTGTGTCCACTTAAATTTTCGCAAAACAATGTATCCGTTTATTTTATTCTTATTTTTTGTTTATTTTTTTCATTTATTTTTATTTTTTTTACTTCTTTTCTTTTCGACAATGTATCAGCTTATTTGCCTGAGCTTTTCTTTACAAATTTTCAAAGTCTACAATGTTTAGATATTTTTTTATAATAAATTGCCTGGTTGAATACAATTTCCAAAATCATGTATCGACTTAACATACCATGATGTTTCTACAAATCACTTAACTGACACCATACCCGAAAATGTATCAAACTAAAAAAGAGTTTAAACTTATCATACTAATGTTAGACAGACTAGGTATTTGAAAGTTGAAACAATCACTTAATAGGATGGAGTCCCTAATGCTTTAAGCCATACTTGTGGTTAACTAACCTACGCAGCAACTTTACCACAAATGGATAATTCAAGTAAGAGAGAATTAGATCAATACGATGCTGATATGACCGAGTATATAAACATTATGCACCTACTTACAAACGTTATGTACACTCTTTAGTACCATTATGTATACAACTAGAAATGGTAACTTATATTCTCAAACATGAAGGAAGCTTCCTTATTTTTAACACAAAAGTTGTAACTATCAAAAGCAAACACAGCTGCCAATCGACAATGCAGTTTTCTTCCTTCTTATCTCAGTAATGCATCTTGTTCAGTATCAACGAATAATCCATCAACCTGCCAAAAATATGAAAGGATAAAAAAGAAACAGTAAGATTACATTAATAGGAAGTGATGTAATGTCATATTTGCAGAAGGCTTTGATCGCAAAAGCTTCCATATCAATATAAATTAAAAACCAATTAAAGCCACCATTAAAACCGATGCTTTTCTCATACTAGTTGGCCAAACGTTTGAGAACACAAAAGGTTTCATCTCCATCAATGCATAAAATGCACTTGTCATAGCCGGAATTCCCTTAAAAAAATAAGAAATGGAACAGTTTTATACATGCAAATATTAAATATCACATATTACTTCGTAGAAAATGAATTATACGGTAACTGAAATTATGCATAAAGCATAAAGGACTGGAGAAGAATATCAGGGAGAGGCATAGTAATATCAAGGTAAGAATAGAAATAGACCGGTGGGGAAGGAGAAGGATGGTTCATACTCTTCCTTCTCCTTCCCAACCGATCTCTTTCTTCACCTTTCTGTGTCCATTATTTTTATTGATTGCAGACTTTTTTATGCTGAATCTTATGAACCTTCTCTGTTTGTAAATCTCGGTATTTATAAGAGTGAAGTTTTGCTGAGAACCGTACGCGTGCGGGATGCAAATATCTCGCTTTGAATTTTAAAAATCCTGTTACAGTCAGTCAAAACAAACTGAATCCGAATTTACGAACAAATCTGCAGATATGAACTAGCACCAGTATCGGGGAGCGTGGAAGACGGATATTTGAACATAGTCAGCTCCTTTCTCTTTCCCTTTGAACGGATTTTTAGTATTGATAAAAGTTGCAATATTCGGATAATGTTTAGTTGTTAATAAAATAACTAGGGTGTGGCCCGTGCTGCATACACGGACAGAGTCTATAATGATATTGTAACTTTACCATTGTAACTTTAGGTTTTAGTGTTGGAAATTATAAATTTTGATCATTATATTAAGGTTCCAACTTCTTATGGAACGCCAAGTGTGTGTTGAAAGAGTGTGATCTATGTGGTCTATCTTGATCAGACTGTGTAATATGATCCTTTTTATAAATGCTCTGGCTTAAGTGTGGATGTGGTCGAATCTTTCCAATTTTGAATTTATTTATGTGGATTAATGTATATTAACTGTCCAATACTATTTCTTATCATCACATTTTTTTTATTTATTATACTTTTATAATGAATGAGATTGAATAAAAGTTGTGTTAAATCAAAAATTTATATTTATGCTATTAGGTTTATGTATCGCCAACCGATCTAATAAATATATAATATCTGTATGTATCCGCAGATGCGAATATCCAATATAGAAAAATGAAGTCGAATACGAATGTGGATTTATCACCATCTACAGCCGAAAGTGTCCATTGGCAGGCTTAGTTATGCGCCGCTATTATTTAGCAAGCTTAATATTCAGCTTGAAAATTATTGTCATTGTTGATGGCCTAAGTGGATGTAACCATTGGACAATCGAAGTAGGTCCTTGAACTTTAGATGGTACAAAATAGTGATTTGGTAGCATAAATGTCTTTTGAGACGAATATCAATAAAATTGGTGTAATGCTAAGGCCACCAAGTTTTGTGCTTGGGGCATTGTGTTTAGTGGTTAATCGCGAAATGAAGTTTTTTTTTTAAATACTGTGATTGCCGACCAATCAGTATTTGGTCGCCGACCAATCAGTATTTGTTCACCGACAACCAACGATTGCGGTGCTCCAAGCAACTACCATAGTGCCTTTAGCGCCACATGAAAATTAAGCTACAAGACATATCACAAAAATTAAGCTACAAGATTTACAATCCAAACAATTGGCGAATCCAACTAGTGAGCACCTGAACATGGATGATCAACTATACAGCAGCAAACAATGTAGAAAAACATTGAACGTAAGATTTACCCGAGACAATTTTTATAGAATATTTTAAATTTACATAAAAAATAGTTTTAAATTAGGTACAACAAAATGCATAACAAGTTTTGTAAAAAGTGAAGCCCACCTACCATATTTGAAAGATGGAACAGCAAAATTAAACCAAAAGGCTGAATCAAATTATCTCCATTTATATGAAATGGATTTAGCTTTTAGCTTTTTTTCCCCACCCATCTAGCCAGTTATTTCCTCGGATTTAGAGAGCTCCATCAAGAAATAATCAATTAAATTAGTGCAAAGCTTTGATCCATCTTATTTCTTGCTGTGCATCACAATAAATGTTCGAGCATGTATATGAGCAGGTGTGTGTCTATGTATCAGGATTTGAAAACCTTATTTCTGTAGAACGAAGACGAAAATTGTATTATTATATTTATTATATTCCACTGCATCATGTATTCCGTTGCATTATTTATTATTCTTTGGTATGTGTAACTCTGATTGGTGTTGTATAAATAATAATCAAATGTTTTGTAAACTGCTTCATTTACTATTATTTGATTATTATATTTATCATTCCGCTGTGAGATTCTATTTTTTTATTTTCTTCCTCTGATTTTTCTTATTCACCCGAAGAACAATCCGCCACAAAATGACGGGATGTTGCACGTGCGCGCGCGCGCGCGCGCACACACACACACACATATATATTGTAATGCAAATATTCCCCTGCTAGCCTTCTTGCAATATATAAGGGCTAAACAAGATGTTTTCCATTCAAAATTGCAATTCTTGCACTAGTATAATAGATTGCTTGATCTATTATAGTTTCTATATATTCAATAACAAGTTAGACTGTGCAAAAAAATAAGTAGTAGAGGAAACATAATGGCTTCCATGACTATCAAGAATAACCCTATCTTTGAAATTAATCCCGATCAGATTTCTAATGTTCCTCCTCATCCTCTCAATCCTTCTCTTATTTCCTCTTCTTCTTCTAATCCCAAAGATAAGCCCCCTGATCAAGATGAGGAAGGCTTCCAAATAGTGAAGAACAGGCGCAGAAATAAATCAGCTAAATTCCAGAACCCACCTCATAGATCAGCAGTTGTTTCTTTAGATAGATCATCGAATAGATCCTTATCCTTAGGACAGATATCTTTCCCAAATCCTCCCAATAGACATTCAAGATTCAGCCAAGTTCAGAAGCCACCAAGAACTCAACCATCTACCACTTTCAACGCTATAAAGGCAGCCTCTTCTTGGGCAGATTTGGTTAAGAATGGTGGCTTCATCAATAATACTGATTTATGCTATTCTGCTCCCCTCAAACTGGGAGATAAGAAAATAGTGGTTGTTAAGGAGGAAATAAGTAAAAGAACTGAGGACAAATGGAGTAACTCTATTATTGCTTATGTTTATGGAGCCCGTCCATAATATCATCATTTCAAGAACTTTGTCTCTAAAACTTGGAATTCGGTAGGTAACTTTGATATCTTTACATGAAATAATGGTTTCTTTATCATCAGATTTTCTATGGAGCAAGAGTGCATTAAAGTTACTCAAAGTGGCCCCTTCTTTATTAATGGAAAATTAATTATCTTGAAAAGATGGGACAAGAACATGATTGTTGATCGAGATCATCTCTCAACCTATCGAATCTGGATTAGGTTGCCAGAATTAAACCTCAGACTTTGGGATAAGGAGGCTTTTGCTGCCATAGCAAGCGTAGTGGGTAAACCACTCAAACTAGACGAGCCAACAGCTAAAGAGACTCGCCTTAGTTATGCCAGAATTTTAGTCGAGATAAAGGCCTCTGATGAGTTACCAGATCTTGCATTAATATCTATGCATGATGGAGAAACCATAAAGCAAAAAATCGAATATGAATTCATCCCTCCCAGATGCCAAAAATGTGCTTGCTTTGGGCACCTCTCAGATACTTGCTCTTGGAAAACAGTTTGGAAAGAAAAAGAGTTCTCAAATAATAATTTGGATAACAATCCTATGGATGATTCAGAAATTGAAAGAGATCTTAACCAAGAAAATCAACTACTGGAAATTATCCCCTCTGGCAAAACTACACCTGAAAACAATTTAGTTTCTGAAAACCATTTTCAAATTTCTGGAAACAATCTGAGCATGGTGGCTCCAAAAGGTAACGTTGAAAAGAATCTTGTTGAAATATCCGAGCAATCTGAGAGTATTATCCCACAAGCTTTATCATATGAAAATATGGCAAAAGCCCCAGTTATTAATGTAGCCATGGATATTGATCAGCAAATGACAGAGACAGTTGCCCCTTCAGACCATGGCAATTTTCAAACAGACAACAACAATCAGAATCATTACAAAGGGGATTATAAAGAATAGTTCTTGCCCTCTTCCCCCCTTAAGGAGAAAGCAATTTTAATTACAGACATGGTTTCTAATCATCAAGATACAGTTACAAATCAACAAATAATCTCAACAAGAATCATTTCAGAAAATCCTGCTCTGCCTGAACCCATGATGGAGAATGCAGGATTGCTATTTTCTTCTATCTCCTCATCTCCTGTCAAAAACAAAAGGAAAAAGGCCAGGAAAAAGTCTCTGCAAGAAATTATGAATAAGAATTTAGATGGCAGTCCAGAAAGTCCAACTCCCAATTCTAAACTATTCGAGAAGAAGTACATTATTAAAAACCCAAAATGGGAGGAATTTCTCAAAGTTCAGGACAAAATAGAATGTAAAAGGAAAGGAGTAAAAGCTTCAGAGAGCTTGGAAATAAGAAGCAAAATACAAATTTAGCTGCTATTGTGTCCTTTTTAATATCCTTTATATCTCTCTTATAATTATGAATATAATTACTTGGAATGTTAGAGGCCTCAACTCTCCTGAGAGGAAATTAGACCTCTCTAATTTACTAGTTACATATAAACCGTCTTTAGTTGGAATTTTAGAACATAAGTTATCAGACAAAAACGTTGACCAGTTTAGGATGAGCAACTCAAATAATTGGCAGCTTATTCACAATAATTCAATGGGGGAAACGGAAGGATCATTGTTCTTTGGGATCCTTCCATTTGGGAAGTGTGTACTACATTCCCAACCTTCAATATATTCACTGTAACTTTAAAAATTAAGGGCAATAATTTCACCTGGAAATCAGGTGAATATAGAAATATTCACTGTAAGTTAGATAGAATTCTTGTCAATAAATCTTTCATTAATCTTTTCTCTGATTTTAATTGCTACACTTTACCTCAATATACGAGTGATCATACTCCCATTCAACTTATTTTACCTCAAATCACCCCAACTAGTAAAAATATTCCTTTCATATTTAAGAATGGTTGGGTTTATGATTCTGATTACAAAAGTATCATTCAAAATTGTTTTCAATTCCCCTCCAATGGCTCTGCTCAATCTAAGATCAGAAATTTCCTTCTTCATACTAAAAACACTTTAAAAGCTTGGAATTTTTCTAAAAACAAAAATAATAAAGAAATTATTCAAATTAGAGAAGATTGTGTCAAATTGCAAGACAGTATTGATAAAAACAGTTCTGACAATACCAAAATTAAAGAATTCTATCTCTTACAGAAAAATCTATCTAATGCCCTTCGTGTTGAAGCTGCTAATATTAGACAGAAAGCCAAAGTTCACTGGCTCTCTCAAGGAGATCTCCCTACCAAATTTTCTATGCTAATATGTCTGGTAGGAAATATCACAATAATATAGGAAAATTAATCAATAGCAATGGCATGACTATCAGTGATGCCTCTCTATTAGAGAAAGAAGCTATTCTATACTTTTCTGACTTGTTTTGTTCTGCTGAGAACCCCTGTTCCTTCCCAACTATTTCTCCTAAATTCATACTACATCCTAATAGTGAGGAAATTCTGCTTGCTCCTATTTTTCTTGAAGGCATAAAAAAAATTGTTTTTTCTGCCAAGGATGACAAAAGCCCTGGACCTGATGGGTTTGGGGCTAAATTTTAAAAAACTCACTGGGATGATATAAAATATATGTTACTTGAGGCTGTCAAAGAATTTTTCTCTACTGGTAGACTATTAAAAAACATAAATCATACTTTTATAACTCTTGTCCCTAAAACAAAAAACCCTACCTGTTTGGGAGAGTACAGACCAATTGCTTGCTGCAATTTTCTCTATAAAATTATTGCTTCTATTCTTAGCAAAAGAATCAAATGTTTTTTAAAATATCTCATTTCAGAAAACCAATGTGCATTTATACCATACAGGCTTATTGTTGAAAATATTCTTTTATCTCATGAACTCCTAAGAGATTTTAATCAAGCTGGTAAAAACAAAATGTGTCTTAAAATTGATCTTCACAAAGCATTTGATAAAATTAACAGAAATTTTATTATACACATAATGAGTCAATTAGGATTTAATGAAATTTTTTGCAACTTAATCAAGGAATGAATCTGTAATGTATCTTACTCTATTCTTATCAATGGATCCCCTTGTGGTTTTCTATACAGTAATAGAGGCATTAGACAAGGAGATCCCTTATCTCCTTATCTATTCACTATAGCTATGGAATATTTTACTTTACAAATGGAGAAAGAACTGATATGTAGAAATATAAAACCAATTAACTCTATTAATCCATGTATATCACATCTTTTATATGCTGATGATCTATTAATATTTTTAAATGTAGATGCATCTTCTGTTGTTACTATCATGAAAATTTTTAACAACCTCAAGCAGCAAGCAGGTCTTCAAATCAATGAGAATAAAAGCAAAATCTTTTTCAGTAAAGATTGCAAGAACAAAATGGAAATCCTCAACATTCTCAAATTCCAACAATGTGATCTACCTATCTGATATCTGGGTCTCCCCTTAAGTAATAATCAAATCAAGGAAAGAGATTGTGCCAAACTCTATCAAACCATTCAAAACAAAATCAACAACTGGTCAAGTAAAATGCTATCTACAGCAGGTAGAGTTGAACTAGTTCATACGGTCATCATAGCAGTTATGATGTACTGGTTGCAATCTCACAACATTCCAGCTAAAACTTTAGAAAAAATTGAAAAACTTTGTGCCAACTTCATTTGGAATGGAAAATTTCACAAAATACCTCGGAATACCATTACAAAAACCAAAGAAGCTGGTGGATTGGGTATCAGAAACTTTTCAGACATAAATGAGGCATGTAAACTCAAACTTTTCTGGAAATTCATAAAAGGCAAAACTCTAGGGGCCGAATGGATGAGATCCAAATATGTCAAAAACAAAAATTTTTGGATCATGCCCATCAAAAGCCATTACTCATATGTTTGGAAAAATATTTTAAATTTCAGAGAAATTGGTGCAAAGCTTATAGAAAGAAAATTCAAAAATGGTAAATGCACCAGTTTATGGTTTGACCCTTGGATAAATGGTAACTCTCTCATCAACTTATTAGGTTGGAACAATCTTTACTACTTTGGAAAAGTTAATGCTTTTGTTGACAACATCATTCAAAATTCTACTTGGAATACACAAGCATTTCCTGCAACTACCATCTTCAATTCAACAATCAATAAAATAGAGATTGATCCTAATATTGATGAAGATGCTTGGTGCTGGAAACTATCTATAAAGCACAAATTTTCTTTTAAAAATACTTGGGACTTTCTAAAAGGTGAGGAAATGGAAGTGGACTGGCACAAATCAGTTTGGAACCCTGCCAATTGTCCAAAAATGGCTTTTTGCACGTATTTTGCATTACTTAATCGTCTTCCAACTAGAGAAAGATGTGGAAAATGGAACAAAAACTCTGGAAATATCAATTGCTTACTTTGCAAAACTGAGATTGAAAACACAGATCATCTCTCTTTTGACTGTCCCTACTCAAGGCATATTTGGTTCATAGCCAAAAACAAGCTCAAAATAAATCAAAGATTGGCTCTCCAAAACATTGGAGACAGCATTCAGTATTTTCAGAAAGCATACAAAGGCAGGAAAGTAGATTTTAACAAAGCTACTGTTATTCTCACTACAGTCATATACTTTATTTGGAAAGAAAAAAATAACAGACTTCATAACAAAGTCGAAACAGACAGCATCCAACTTTGGAAAACTATTGAAATTGAATTCAACATCATTCTTCACAAATCCAGCAGAATCAACAACGGATCTCATAATATAGAAGACAATTACGAGAACCTAGTTGAAGAATACTTACATAAAGAGAACTTTAACAAAAGTTCTCAATTCCCTGCTATTGATAGTATTACAATGGAAAAGGCAGCTAGTTCCATAGGTCGCAGTACCTCAGATGAAGGTTGCTTCCCCGCATTGCATACCAGAGACTATCCCTGCAAGGGAAGTAATAAAAAAGTCAATTTATCTTACAATTTTAAAACGAAATTGAATAAAAATCTACCTTATACTTTACCTGATATGCATATGGAGAGCCATCCATTCAATCCTGAGCCTCTGTTCTCCTGTGACTTTCAGCTGCATAACAACACTGTTTTATTCAATGCTGCTGTGCCTAGAGATAAAGCCATTGACAAGCTCAAACACTTATCTTATCTGATAAGGCTCATTCCAACGCTACTAGCAAGGTTATAGCTTGCAACCTATCAAGCAATCAGATCTCAACATGTCAGGGAAGTAACAAGGCTTTTACTTGCAACAATATCAATATTAATAAGGGTATTTGCACTAATAAAATTTTCTTTTACATGATTATAGCAAGAGGAGCCGTTGTAATGCTGAGACCAGTAACAACATCAACTTTCCTCTGCCTAATCATGAGCAAAGATTAGGAAACTCGTATTACATCAGTAAACTTAATAATCGGATCTACCACTTATCTGCTTGGGAAAAAGGAGAGAGCAGCCACCATTATGATGGTAATTGCCTCAAATCTGCTAGTCCAGATCTTAATAAGGTTTCCTTTTCCTTAGATCTGAAGCTTGGTGACAATTGCAATTACAAGGAGACCAACCATAAGGAAGCTACGACTAAAACAACTCATCAGAGCCATTTTAGCCTAGATCCAGGTCTCTCTAGGCTTCGTGACAAAGATATCAAGGAGTGGAGACCCCCCTAAGCTTTAGCGAAGGCTATAGCGTGCTTTTCCATCGATGTTTTTGCAGAGTTTCTCTGCTTTGGTTGCTCCGCCATTTATTTTTTCTTCGCTTTGTTTTTTTTCATTTGGTGGCGCTGTTGTGATTGAGTTAGGGTTTGTGTTGTTAGTTAACGAGTGGTTCGGGTTTGTATCTTGAGTTTTCGGGTATTGGTTTATACCCCTTTCTTTGTAACATTCTGGGCCTGGCCCTTTTCCATTTTCAAAATAAAATAAAATAACAAGTTAGATATGCAAGTACCAGTAACATTTTTGTACTAAATACTTACCGAGAGTGTGAGAACTGGCCATGGGTGGATCACAAACATGCGACCCACTTAATACTGTATTACAGAAAAATTAACAAGTAGAACACAATGTAGCTGATATTTTAAACATCGTCAGATAATAATTTAGCTTTAAAAAGTTATGATTGTTATAAATAAAATACAATGAATTTTAGTATCATATAAATAAATGTGAATTGAAGTTACAGTTTAAAATTCAAATTTAAATTCATAAGTACCATAAATAAAATTTTAAAAATTTCAATACAAACTTACACACCAGCGCAGTAAACTTGAATTATGATCATAAACCTGCGATGAAAGTAAATAATGCCTTGCCCACTCAAAGCCAAGGCATCAGATTTGCAGGCAATGAATAATTAAAGCAACAAAGAATTAGATCAAAATGTTGCTTATATGACCGAGAATATAAACATTATGCACCTACTTACAAAAGTTGTGTACACTCATTAATACATTATGTATGCAATTACAAATGATAACTTATATTCTGGAGCTTGAAGGGAAGAAGCTTTTTGTGACTATATATGTAACATGCCCATATTTTAATCTGCAGGCTGCAATCTTCCTCCTTTATTAATAGAAATTGTAATTATCAAAGCAAACAGAGAAGCCATTGCGGCCTTCTTCCTTCTTACCAACAGTGCATCTTCTTCACTATCAGTGCATGATACATTCCTCAACCTGCCAAAAATATGAAAGGATAAAAAAGAAACAGTAAGATTATATTAATAGGAAATGATGCAACGAAGGCTTTGATCGCAAAAGCTTCTATATCAATATAAATTAAAAACCAATTAAAGCCACCATTAAAACCAATGCTTTTCTCACACTTCTTGGCCCAACGTTTGAGAACACAAAGGTTTCTTCTCCATCAACACATAAAATGCACTTTTCATAGCCGTAATTCCTTTCAAAAAACAAAAAAATAGAACATTTTTATATCACATATTACGACATAGAAAATGAATCATACAGGACCTGAAATTATGCATAAAGGACTGGAAAAGAATAACACGGAGAGACATATACAGTTAGAACAAGGTAAGAATAGAAATAGACTGGTGGAGAAGGAGAAGGATGATTCATACTCTTCCTTCTCCTTCCCATCCAATCTCTTTCTTCACCTTTCTGTGTCCATTATTTTTACTGATTAGAGACATTTTATGCCGAGTCTTATGAACCATCTCTGTTTATAAATCTCGGTATTTATAAGAGTGAAGTTTTGCTGAGAATCGTACGCGTGCAAGATGCAAATATCTAGATTTGATTTTTAAAAATCTGTTTAAGTCGGCTTTAACCATTTTTGAAACCGAAATTACCAGCAAATCTGATGAGCGTCGAAATCGCAGGAGTGAAAGAAACATATTTGATTAAGTCGGCTCTTTTCTCCTTCCTTTGAGCGGGATTTTGTTCTTTTCGGTGGTGAGCGTTGTCAAAAAAGGTCAAACAAAGACAGGCCCGATCGCTCTTGAAATTTCGGAGCCCAAAATGTGAAAATATTTTATATATAATATATTATCTATAAATAAGCAATATTTCATTTAGCCCAGTGATTAAGCAAGTTTTCTAAAAATAAGCAACGGGGTTCAAGTTTGCATTTGCCTTGTGCTATTTTTGGGTCTCTTAAATTTGATTCCGTTGGCCATCAAATAAAATTTGCCTTCGGCCTCCGACCATCCAACGCCGAGCTTGATTCGAACTCAAACCGGAAAAAATCAGAACCGAAACGAACCAAGTTAATTACGGTTAATTCGGTCGGTATCCGGTTCAATCGAATCAAAATGGCAAGTAAGATAAATTATCATAGGTTACTATTCAAATGATCGATTTACTTAAAGGAAAATATAAATTTATGTTTAGAGTAACTATTTCAAGTAGTTTTTTAAGTTTATAAGGAAAAATAATATATTTTCAATAGAAAAACGTTTGGTTTTTATTACTAAAGAAACTATTAAGAGTATTACAATGAAGTGAATTTGAAATATAATAAAAATTTGGCTAATCCGGCTAAAACGATAATCAAAATAAAAATAGTTTACAAACTGATACAATTTCATAACTGAACCAACCGAAATGAACTGGTTTGATCGGTTAATTCAATTCGAACTAAATATTGCTCACCCCAAGTTGTATTGATAAAAGACACTAATTTTATTTTGAATTTTAATTTTAATATAATGTCTAATTTTGTCAATAAAATAATTTGGCTTTTGGAAAAATTGTATATTTTTCATTTTTCTTTGGTATGCTTGTCCATTTATGTTTATGAATTCCAAAAAATTATTTTTGAACTTTTCAAATCTTTTTGGACCTTATAATGTTTTTTCAAGTTTTTCTTATAAGTTTAAATATATTTGAAAATATGTATTTGTGAACAAATATGATTCTTTTCAAATTACACAACTTAACAAAATAGTAGGTTAACTTTAAGAAGAGATTGTTTCATGTTATTTAATTAAAGAATATGTGTTTCTCGTAAAAATTGACCTCTTTTGAGAGAAAACATTATATATTCTTTTTTTTTTAGAAAACATTTGATTTCCTTAAAGGAAAAAACACTTCAAAAGAACACTGTTTAGTGACGGCAAAAAGCCGTTGGCGGCCGTCGCTAGCCTTCGCGAGCCATCGCTAAATTCCGTTGCAAAATATCTCGTTGTAACTAAAAAAAGCGACGGCCTTAGCGACGGCTCCATTGTTCTTTTTGCAACGGCTTATAACGGCTAAATGTCCACGTGGAAGCAACCGTTGGGTTGTTGGTTTCCCGGGTTGTTGATGCAAATCGTTGCAAATTGACCGTTGCCAGCCGTCGCTTATTTTGACCAAATGGTCGTCGCTAGCCGTTGCAAAACCTGAAATATTTTTCTAGCCAATTTGCAGCACCTTCAACCCTCAATCTCAATCAATCCAAATAATAAATTCCATCATTCCACACATATAATACCATTCCATCGTACCATATAATCAATATCAACACAACCAAATCATCAAATATTGCATATTTTAACATATATTTACAAAATCATATAAGAAAATCAACATAACCAAATATAAAAATCCAACAAACCAAACCACATTGTCCAAGTATCAATCACAATAACCAAAATACCTAACCCACTAAAACACTAAGTATGAATCACAGCATCCATAATACCAAATGTCAAACCCATCATAATATGTACACACACATATATATAAAGCGTGCCCATCAAAACAAACCAGCTAAGCATCATCATCATCTGCACCTCCTTCCCCAGGCATTGACCCATGCTCCTGATAGAACACAGCAATACGCTCATCTATCTGCGTCGCCAACTGACTCTTCCGCCAATCATTGAGCTCATCCAATTGTGTTTGCATCTGAGCAATCTCTTCCTTATCTATAGATCTCTTATATGACCTTTGGAAATTAAGAGTCTGTGAAATAATTCAAGTGAATAAGAAGTTCATGGCATACAATGACAATAAGAAAACTCAAGTTATTGGTAATAAACTTAAGTGAATAAGAAGTTCATGGCATACAGGTTTCTACAGTGTAAATGTTGAGTACATACCATATTGCCGAAACTATAACGCCTGTTTCGACTTGCCGGTTCAACGATTGAATCCCATATCCGATTAGACTCATCAACCGTAAGCGACTCCCGTCCACTCGCTTATATCGTTTGTGCATACTCTGACTTTTATCTCTCCTACAATTACGAATAGATATTTGACACAATTACTATACAATTTACTTATTTACTGTGAAATAAACGAATATGAAATATTTTCATTACAAAAATAAACATATTTACCATTACAGAAGCAGCCTTGTCGTCCGACCAATCATATGAAACATTCATATCCTCATCTGTATGCTCCACTGCATGTGTGACTCTGAAAACCTCAGCCGTTGTGGGTTCCCTACCATACTTTGCCCACTGAATATATACAAGAATATGTTATATTGATAATTTGCATAAGTATATACAAGAACAGAATATATGGTAAAGAGACACTAGTAAATATATACATGCATAACATAAATATTGGTTAATTTATTTACCAATTCCCTCCTATGTTGTTGGAAGGATTTCGAGCCACCATGATGTAAAGCGGGATTTTTGTTCCTATTAGCCTTGTTTCTTTCCTACAATTCCTATTAATTTATACACATTATTAAGTAAAATAATTCTAAACATTTAAATGTAAAAATATAGTGACAATATAACTTACTTTGAATGCTTCAGATTCCCAATATTGTTGGAATCCAGCCCAAATATCATCCTCCATCCAACTTGGCTTTTTCTCTGAACTCTTAGCCCTTGACAGAGTCTCTCTGTAATTTTTCCACATCTTTTTATTCCAATGATTTACAAAAACATCCATATCCTGCAGATCCACACGTACAGCTTCCTTTATATTGAATTATCATACGTTTTATGTAAAAGAAATTGTATAATTAAAAAACAATCAGCAGAACAGAATACGTAAAACGATATCATAAGGCATGATGGCATATTGTTTTTGGTTTCATATAAGGCATAATTATATATTAAAAAATGGTATTTACCATAAGATCTGCCCATATAGCGTTTTTTATATGTGTTGGGATGTTTTCCCACTGAGGCCAATATCCGGACATCCTACTCTTGTATGCCTCCTTCGACACTTGTAAAATGAAATCGGACGGCTCCACCTCAAACCCTCTGTAGAAATGTTGATGTATATATTCAATATATTTCATATAATATAATTCAAATAAGTTTGATACATACCCAGCACTTTTCGAAACTATCTCCATAACTCGACGGAGATCTGGCTCAGAGGTACTCGAACCTGCTCCTAGTGAAGGTGACCGAGATGTACTACGTCGATCATGTCGTCTATCAGACATAACTAACAAACATATATATAATATCATACACTGCTTAGAAAAGAGAACTAATAACATAAGCATCGCATAATCATCAATCAATATCACATAATCATTAATCATCACATAATTATTAATCAAGTGATAATCCTCACATAAGCATACTCTAGACATAATCATCGAAAAAAGCGTACATGAAAAGAATAATGCATAACTCAGAATGATACAGATCATATATAGTCATCATTATTATTACATAGCTGAGAATATTACAGAACATAGTCATTATTGTTAATACATAGCTCACACTTATACAACAAGCGATGCTATCCATGATCAGCCTTCGTCATATATGATTTAGACTCGGTCTCATACTCTATATCATTTTCTTCGGTACTTACAAATATATCTATTAAAACATTCGACTCATCAGTCAACGACCATACATCAATGTCATCGGTTATCACTATTTGAGTATCTGGTTCGAGATCCGCTTGATTGCTGCTTCATCTGGAATATTATTTCCATCAAACGTAAATCTTGCCTTCGTTTTAAAAACAGCCCACCAGTCTGCTTTATCTTTTTTTAAGGATGGATATGGAGCAAAATAAACTTGTAAAGCTTGCTTAGCTAATACAAAAGGATCATAGTTATAGTAATGCGACGTATGCCTTATTTCAATTAGCTTATAATCTTTGTGCATGTTAATTCCAGAGTCAGGAACATTGTTGAACCAGTTGCATTTGAATAAAAAACTTTCTCTACAGGTTGTATATAATATGTCAACTCTAAAACTTGTGTTAAGACGCCGTAAAAATCTTTTATATGCTCCTCTGGATCATCACTTCCTTTGACAAATACGCCACTGTTATATGTTAATTTTCCAGCCCCGTAATCTTTGGTGTTGAATTTAAATCCATTGATGAAGAGTATTGGATAAGTCTTGACATTTCGTTTTGGTCCGATAGAAAGATGTCGTAATCCTTCGTCAACAACACAATTTTATGTATCATGAACGTAGTTTGAAAACCATCCAGCAAATTGTTTAATGAGATCACCTGATGGATGTTGTGATTTGTATATGCTGTAAATATGTATTATATTCCTTTATAATTAATATATACATGTATAATTAAATTATATATGAATTCATAATTACCTGACAAATGGTGCAACTTCAGCACAATTTAGAAGAACATATGTGTGTGTCACATGGTAATCTCTATCATCTAACCATATTTCCACACATTTTCCAACATCTCTTCCATTTTACCTAAAAATAGATAACATTGTTTGAGAAGAATCATGCTCAATAGTTTCTTCATTACGAGGAACACTTACGAACGATAAGTTAACATCGTTACTAAAGTAATGTGAGAAAAAAAAATGAAGCTTATTCTTCAGGAAACAATTTGCAAATCGAACCTTCTACTCGTGCTTTTTTTCTAATTTTTTTTCTTCAAATGATTCAGGTACCTAAAACAAAATTAATTAAATTTATATGGTGGTACAAAAACCGAAATTAATTAAATTACCTCTCGAATGGATACACCCATCCATATTGCACAGGACCATGAAGGAATGCTTCAGATGGAAGATGAACAGGTAAATGCTCCATTACATTAAAAAAACCAGGCGGAAATATTTTCTCTAGTTTGCATAGAAGTACAAGGACTCCTGCTTGAAGTTTACGTATACGATCTACCTTTAACGTCGTAGAACAAAGCTGTTTATAAAACATACCTAATTCTGTTATAACACTCCTTATTTTTGCAGGCAGCGGTTCTTTGAAAATCACGGGAAAAAATACTCCATCATAATGTGGCAATCGTGACTTTTCACGCCACTCAATTTGCTGTTTTTAAAGTCAACGCATCTACGGAGGTTATAAGAAATCCCATCATGACATCTAAGTCCTTCCACCCACTTTAGAATGAGTTTTACTTGCTTGTTGTCTAGCTCATAGTATGCTTTGGTTTTCTTATTATCGTCGTATAATTGAAGTTCGGGCCGCTTACAAAAGTGTAATATATCACGTCTTGAATTCGCATCGTTCTTGGTTTTCCCTTCACGTTCAAAATTGTATTAAACACGTTGTCAAACACGTTTTTTTCGTTGTGCATGACGTCAATGTTATGTCGGAGTAGGAGATTTTTCCAGTACGGTTACTCCTAGAATATACTTTGCTTGCACTAGTTATGAATATTCAATTTATCTGGAATCACAACCTGTACCTCAGTTTCATGTATCTTTGGGTAGTCTTTTACAATTTCATATACCTCTTCACTTGTCCAAACCTTAGGTGGTAGCATATACTCTACTCTGTTAGCTTTAAAGTTCTTTTTATCTGTTCTAAATTTATGATTTATATGTAGGAAACAACGATGACAGCTAAACCAAGAAATTTTCTTTCCATACTTTAATGAAAATGCTCGTGTTTCATCCACACAATAAGGACAAGCTAGACGTCCAGATGTGCTCCAACCTGAAAGCATGCCATACGCTGGAAAATCACTAATAGTCCATAATAAACAAGCAAACATACGAAAATTCCTTTTTCTCGAAATGTCGTATGTTTCAACTCCTTCGTGCCACAGTGTTTTCAACTCGTCGATTAGTGGTTGTAGATAAACATCAATTCCTTGTGTCGGATCATCGAGACCGGAAACGACAATCGTTAGAAACATATATGGAGTTTTCATACACATTCATGGAGATAAATTATAAGGAGTAGTAATAATAGGCCATGATGAATATTTACTGCCAAACTGAGAAAATGGCGAAAATCCATCCGTACGTAAGCCAAGCCTAACATTACAGCCCTCTGCCGCAAATTCAGGATTAGTCTTATCGAAATGTTTCCATGCTTCTCCATCAGATGGATGTATCAAAGTTCCTTCTTCTGGTGTTCTCACACTGTGCCATCGCATATGGCATGCTGTAGCAGAAGATGCATATAACCACTGAAGTCTGGGAGTGATGGGTAAATAATGCATCCTCTTATATGGAACGTCTTTTCCTTTCTTTTTTCTTGGTTTGTATCTTTCCTCGTTACATATTTTGCATTTAGTAAGATGAGCGTCTTCTTTTCAATACAGCATGCAACCCTTTACACATGTATTTATCTTCTGGAACGGCAATCCAAAAGCAGACATAAGTTTTTTACTTTTTAATGACTATCACGCATCAAATTATTAGGTGGCATGTGTCGTTTTGCAGTTTGTACAACTGTTGTAAATGCAGATTCTGTAAGATTAAATTTCGATTTCACAGTGATGTATTCGGCGGTTACAGATAATTCGGTTCCGCTTGTACATCCATCCCACAATGGCCTCTTATTAGAATCCAACAAATCATAAATTTATTTACCTTCCACGGTCGGCTCTTCGTCAACATTTTCGTTCCCATCACCACCTTGGTCAAAGGTAGGAAACATTGATCGTGCAGCATCTTGCACCATTCTTTCTATAGGAATGGTCACAGTATTATCGTCTTCTAACACTTCAGGATTAGGTGTCGGTTGAACAAGTTCTCCATGGCGATCCCATAAGTAATAATTCGGCACAAAACCAAATTTGTACAAATGTACTTCTACTACATCTGGTTTCCAAGCTTCAAATGTTTGCACTTACTACACGGACAACAAATGTCTACGTTATTTCGATTATTAGATTGAGCAAATCTAATAAATACGTGTACACCGTTACAGAAGCGTTATTTTATTGATCCTTTCATACCTTTTCGAGGTTCATACATCCAACTACGATCGAGAAAATAATCGAACATATTTCCTGATTTGTAAAATGTAGGTTAGAAGATTGTATAAAAAACTTCATACTAAAGTCTTGTAAAAATTCATATATAACCCTTTACTATTTTAACAAATTCAAATAAATACTGCATTAAAATTTTCAATTCTTAAGTTTATTGTTTTTTTACTTTGACGGCCAGTTATCCTACTTTCCATTACAAACACAATAAGTAATCATATTTTATAAATCATTTCAGGTTAAATGATTCTAAAAAAATTCGACAGCACTTCCCTTTTTTCCTTGTATCGTACACAAATGCGTGTACACAGGGAAAAAAGAAAGTGCCATCAAAATTTTCTGAACCGTTTAAACTGAAATGATTTATAAAATATGATTACTTTATTGTGTTTGTAACTTGTCCAAATAATAGGACAAATCCAACTAATGTTGTATCAGATGAATATAGATGTCCGTTCTGTGGAAAAACGAATATCCATATAACGATCATATACAACACTTGTTAGACGGGGTCAAAAATTCTCTAAGGGGTTTACATAAATAAAGCACGAATTAAAAAATATTAATATTGAAGTGTTAGTGGTCTGTAGTGAAATAATGATCTTAAATTTTTTTAGTAATGTAACCAAATAGAATTCGTTTAATTATAAATCAAAATCCATGGGAACTATCAGTAACTCAGAAAATATTGCTTATCTCACATATGGGAACTATGAGTTACCATTTTAACAACTACAAAAACTATTTTATATTTCATTTAACTATTTAAATATTTATTAATTAAATCTAAAATTTAAAACGTATTTTAACTTTTGTTTAACTACATAAATTTTAATTAACGATTTTGTGAACTAAATAAGTAATTAGCGCTTACAACAGTATAACAAACGTTCTCGTAAACTTATCAATAAACATATTATTCAATGATCATGTATTATTTTTTGGATTTTAAAGTAGCCATAATTTTTAACAACAAAGTGAACAATAAATTCACTAATTAATACTACCAAATCAACACTAATTATCATCACCTAATACGCAATAATCACCCTTTTCAAACACATAATCAACTAATTTTCTAAATTAGGTTTACCATTATATACCAATCTAAATAATAAACTATATATCATAACCTAATAACATATATTCATTAATTCCAAACCCATAAATCATCCAATTCCAAATCTCTAAATCATCAACTAATTTAATTTAAACCTAAATTAAACAAAGATAATGGAAAATAGGAGATACCGACAAGTGTGGAGAGGTTCAAAATAGCGACGGAAGGTTGCGACGGCTTCTGGTGGCGGATAGCGGCAGCTGGTTGCGGGAGGGAGGATAATGAGCTGAGAGAATGGAAGGAAGAAATGAAATGTTTCTCTCGGCTGCATATCTATATATTCGCGACAAACGACGGCTAATGACGACCGTCTTTTTTAGCCGTCGCTAGGCTCGGTCGCTTTAGGAGCCGTTCCTATTAGTGAAACATTATTAGAAAAACATAGATTGAGATACTCATATAGAGAACACCATCCTAGTTTTTTTTATAAGATTGTTTCATTTTGCGCAGTCATAATTAAGGCTAGATATTTCTACCGCATTACTAACTAAAACCGACTGCCAAAAATCGATCAGAATGGTACTGCAACTATTGATAAAATAGTTTTTGGTTTGGTTTGCCAAAATTTAAGAAAAATGGTACTGCTTTGGTAAATTATTTTGTTTATCGAAATTGCCGAACCAACCATATTTTTAAAATTACAGACCAAGGCCCGTAAGGATCGTAACGCTTTTCTTTTATAATCCTCAAACTGGACAATTCCTCATTTGTAAAACCTAGACCAAAGGTAGAAACCACAAAAGCAAAGAACCTCCTTCAATAAACATCAATAAAGTACATTCACAATTTTTTTATTGAAATTATATATATATAAAGCTGTGTTAAAATTCAAAATAACATATGTATGTGTGTTTATCTTGTTATCTTATATGTTTTACAATTTGAAGCTAATAAATTCAGACCTAATTTTGACTTAGAAAGGAACTCAACATTAGATCTAAAATTTCACAAAAAATTCCTTGCATATGTATATTGAATTGAAATTATATATGTGTGTGCACGTGTCTATATATATGTTAGTGTGTATGTTTGTATCTATGTGTTTGTATGCATATATAAATAACAACAAACTATGTTCAAATTTAAATAACACACACATGCGTTTGTGCGCACAAATATATACACACACAACTTATAATCCTGTATGTTTTACAATTTAAAATCTATGTTTTAGTTAGGAAGGAAATCAACATTAGATCTATGATTCGACCCAAAAGTTGATTTATAAACTTTGAATGAAAATTTTATACAGACGCACATATGTGTACTTCTATGCACACACATGAAACTTACATTCAATTTTATAAATAAAAAATAGTTTGCATATGTATTCCATTTATAATTGTATACAAAATATGTAACAAAATTATTACAACTAATTAAAACTAGTTTAAACCTAACAGCTCTTTTTTCTATCAAACTTTTAATTTCTAAAACAATAGCAAACAAAAGATTGGACAACATAGGAATATGTACTTAAACTATATCATTTAAGGATTTTATACTTAATGTACTCAAATAATGTAATTAATTTACATATCACTGTAACGACCCAGAATTTTTAATAATTAAAATTTGAATATTTAATTAATTTTAAATATTAAGAAGTGAATTTATAAGTCAAATAAATTTTTATTTGAATTATTGGATTTAATTGGATAATTAAATCGATAATTTAATATGTTAAATTATGGAAATAATTGAAAATTGGGTTAAATATGATTGGAAATGATTTGTAAAATTTTATTTTATCATATGGAAGTTAGAACGATATTTTAGAACTTTTAAAATCGAATTTAAAGTTAATTTGTGAAAATTGAATATTTTAATATTTAATAATCGACTGTAAAATAGCCAATTTTTGAACAGTCTCAGAATTGAACGAAACCAGTTCCATTGGATCCGTAATAGTTAGTTATTACCGGATTTCAAATTTCGTGTCAATCGGAGTTATCGTTTGATCGTGGCAGCTCGAAACGCATCGATTTATTTTTAATTTAAATTTGGCGAGTGAAAATAGCCATTTTTCAAAAGTCTCGGATTTCGACGAAACCAGTTTCATCGGATCCGTAATGTGATATTATTGTAAGGTTTCAAATTTCGTGTCAATTGGATTTACCGTTTGTCCGGTACAAATTAAAACGCCTAGAAAATCGCTTAAATCGGTTTAATTCAAATTGAGCATTTACAGCCATAACTCGCACAGATGTCCGAATTAGCTTCCGAAACCTATTCCATTGTGTCCGGAACGCAGAGTAAACCCTAGGTACGTCAGTTACGGCGCGTAAATCGGAGTTCGGGATTTCCGGGATGAATAGTGTTTCGATTTTCTTTATAAATAGGCCAACACCCCTCTCTTCATTAAAAAAAAAAAAAAAAAAAAAACATGAAACCCTAGCCGCCACCCTATTATGAACGGCCGGCATTTCTTTTTCTTCCCCCTCTCAGATCTCAAAATCCATTCACTTTTATCACAAACTCCAAACTAAGAAATCGTAGAGCACATCAAGATCTACAAGATCAACGGTTGTGATTGGAAACGGAGCTATGGATTGGCTGCAATCGGGGTTTGAAGTGGCACGCTTGCGCACGGTTTTTGAGGCAAATGGAGGGGCCGAGTTCACCACTGTTCAGGCCGAACATGGTGGAGAGGTAGGGCTTCGACATGGTGGGGTTGTGATCGTGTTTCGTCGAGTGATCGCGATGGAAATTGAAACCCTAGTTGGGCGTGAATGGGTTCTCTTGCGTGAATGGGTTACTGGATGCATACGAGAGGAGAAGGGAAGAGCAACGCACGGTGATGAGGGGTGGAAGCAAAAATCTAACGGCTGTTAATAATTTGGTATAAAATTAGTTAAGTTTATGTTGTAATTAGTTGATTTAAATTCGTGTAAACTTCAAAAATTCATAACTTTTTCATACGAGGTCGAAAACGCGCGAAACCAGTTGCGTTGGAATCGTATGGACGAGCACTACGAGATGGAGTTGGTTTGGAGTCGTTTGGAGTTAGTGAGAATTTTGGGCAAAATTAAACGTCCGTTTAATTTTATTCGAAATAAATCGCTAAAACGGAAATAAAATCAAGGTGAGAACTTCTCACTCAATCGAATCAGTTTCGATTTTATTTTAAATAGTTAGATTTAAAATATTTGAATACATGTTTGAATGTTGATTGATATCTATTGATTGTTAAAATAGACATTATGCGCCGTTAGTAAGCGGATGTTATTTAATAAAAACATATACCGCGAATATTTCATAAACAGTGAAATTGGTATTATAAATAATATCAATATATATATATATTGGCATATGTATATATTGTAGTTGTTGATTTCCCGCATTTTTTGTTTAGCGGATGAGACCCTATTACGCCGTTATTAAGCGGATAATATTTAATAAAAACATGTACCGCGATAATTTCGTACTGGAGCGAAATTGGTATTGTGCTAATATTTTTGGATGCAGGAAAACAGGTTGGAGGGATCCAACTGGATTCCTCAACAGTTTTTATTTAATTTCAGATATTTTGATATTTGATTGATTATCATATCGATATATTATATCGTTGTAGTCGTGATTGACTATTTGGTGTGTAACATCATTGGACCCAGATTTTGGAATTTTAAAATGATTTTAAAGTGATTTTAGAAAGTATACGTTTTATAAAATAATCTTGGAATTGATCCATTTTAAATAAATAAACGTTATAATTTTTAATGTTATAAAAATTATGATTTTTGAGAAATATAGTTAAAAACTGATTTTTGAGAATATGATGCTAACGATTTTATAAAATAGTTTAATCGGGATTTTAGAATTTATTGTGAAAAGTTTAAAATATAGGATTTATAAAATTTAATTATTTTATGAATCGAAATGGTGAAATAATAAAGGAGTTTAAAGACGTTTTTAAAATATCAATATGAATTGATTTATATTAAGAGATTTATAAATGGATATTTATAAATTGAGATATTGAAATTTTAAAACGAGTTTTTATAAGTGTTTGAATGAAGTGAAAATAAATTTCATAAATGAATGAAATTTATAGAATTATAAACTGTGAGGTTATAAATAAAATTTATAAATAGTAAGATTTATAAATTGGTGAAGTTATATTGAAGGAATAGATTTGGTTAAATAAATGAATCTTATAAGTTATAAGGTTTATAAATTGGAAAGTCTTTAAAAGAACGATTTTGTAAAATAATCGTTTTATAAGCATTTGACTTATAATATGAACGCTTAGTTTATAATTGAGTTATGAACTGGAATAGGTTAATAAAGGAATTTATAAAAAGGAAGTTTTTATAAATAAATAGAAATGGAATTTATAAACGTGGTTTTATAAATTCGCAAATGACTTATTTTGATAAGAAAATTGTTGAAACCTATTAATGGAGTTATATTCACATTCTTGAATAGCGAATAATCCTTTGATTTAAAATGAATAAAAGAATGAAATTTGTTAACGAAGTTTATTCACATTTTTGAATAGTGAATAACACGTTAAAGAAATTGTTTTGGATTTAGTGTTTTAAATAGAATTAAGACGATCTAACGATGTTTTAAAATGTGTTGAGATTCGAAACCATAGATTTCAACATTTATTGTTGAAATAGACGTTTTCGAGAAATAAAAGGAAATGGTGGACTATAACACTGTTGTTATAGTAAATGATTTCCGAAAGGAAATGTTTTGTGTAGTATTGGGATTTATATATCTATTTTAATTTCGAATCCCTATACTAGTGATTTTGGGTTGTCGTAACAATGTTTTACGCAACATTCGTTTTGGCCCAAATAAATATGTTAAGAGAATGATTTCCTTAAAGAATGAAATATATACTTAATTTCGATTTAAGTATATTGAATATTTTCTAAGTGTTGAAAATTAATAAAATTTGTGAATTACTTATTAAATAAGTATGGAAATGTTTTCCAATATAAAGTGAATATTTTGAGAATTTATCCTTTTGAAGATAAATTGAAAAGAAATATTGAAATGAATAATTGAAACCGAATATTCATTGATATTTTGGAATTATAAATTCACTAAGGAATTTATAAAGGAAGTGGAATTTGTCTAAAAATAAATATTGATTTTTTTTTTTTGAAGTGTGAAATAATATATCTTGTAAAGATATTTTTGGAAAATAAATAATTTGGAATCTGGTGATGTGTGCATATCCAGTGATAGTTCAATAACCGACTATCAGTATTTCCCTTTGAATTGGTAATTGATGTGATTTGTTTGAATGTGAATGCTACACTTATTTTTAAATAAGCGCTCACTATTCGGGTTAACCGGGAAAGGACCATGGGGTCGTATAACCCATTCCGAATATGTGATACGTCGTTATGAATTGCATTTGAAGATCGGTGTTGAAGACCCGGTATTTGCGAGAGCGATAGGATGACCTGTCGATTGTCTCTGCACTGAGTTGCAGCGGTATAGAGACTCCCTAAGTGATGGGAAATCCGATCAGGATTGTGAATATCCGGATTGCAAGGACTTCTTTGTAAGTGCCTTCGGTTTTGTTCGATCCCGGAACAGACTTGTATGGATTATGTGTCTGACATTACAAGTTGAGATATAAAGCCGATTTCTTTCAAATATATTTCTGTTGGTGGCGAAGAATTTATTCTTTTAGCTTAACACCCTTCTCTGAGACGTACGAGCTCAGAGGTTATATAGTTGAAGTTATCAGCGATATATTCCCAATTTGGTAATGTGACATGCTGAGTGATGCTGAAATGATCATTGTGTTGATTATTGTGATAGGATCGTTTATTTGATCGTCTATCTTAGTGATCATTGTGTTGATCATTTGTTGACCCAAAGCATGGCTTTTGTATAAAGTATGTTTTTGTGGACGTGACTTCGTCGAACCTCACACCCCGGAAATGGTCAAAACAGGAAAGATGCGGCAAGGTTATGAGGGGTAGCACCCCTTAGGGTATGTACATTTCCTTCTGGATAGAGGTGGTATCATGGTATGGAGCCCAGATATTTAACCTATGTGGTTACTACGAATTTATTACTTTGTGGTTGTTGGCTTTCGGGATCCCGTGAGAAAGGTCGTTTACGATCGGGGAATGGCGTGCTCGTGTCAGTAGTTACCCAGTTAGGGGTAACCCGGCCTTGTGTTGGCAGAGTTCCGGTTTGGTTCTCGGGGATGTCTTTCCAGAGGCATTCTCATGTGGCAATGGGAAGTTCCTTGGCCTGACCATTTGTTGGAAATCCAATTTCCAATACGAAACTTGTACGGTATTAGTTGTAGAACCTGCCATTCACTTATGGTGGTCACCACTGTTTGGATGGTAGCTATAGTAGGCATACGATAATGGTCGTATGTTGGCTAAGATTTATATTCTACTTTCGAAATGAATTTCTTCTACACTATGCACTAGTAATAATATCAAATGTTATTTTAAATGCGTATCAAGCATCTTTGACTATCATAAGGAGAAATCTCCTCCGATTCTGCGTTTGCATTGTGTGCGTGTGCGGGAGGCCTTATGGTAGTCTCATTTTTAAAAGCATTGCGAATTGAAATAAAAATATTCTTCTATTTTGATTTTAAAGATAAATAAACTGTTTTGAGTTCTCACACCAGTCACATGACTGACTTGGAGTTTATTGTTTTCCTTCCTAAACTCTGGGTGCCCACCAATTTCCACACGGGCAGTCAAGAGTTAAGGTTTATCAGGATATTCTGGATATTCTGGAGTTGCTGGAGGCAAGATGGATGGCATGGCGTATTACTAGTTTATATAGTATTTCTTTTTCCGCTGTTTGTTTGATGTTGTACACTCTGATGATATGATGTAATGTAATGTGATGTAATGTAATAACTGATATAGTTCTTTGTTTAAAGATTATTCATTTATTATTATATGTTGTTCCGCTGCGAATTGTGAGATTCTGATGTTGTTCTGTTTGTTTTCTGTTCCGTCCTATTTTCTCTATTTTCTATCTCTTCTCTATTCTCTGTTCTGTTCTCTATTTTCTTCTGTTTTTCTTTTTCCTCTATTCTCTTTTCCTTCTAATTAAAATTTTCTATCTTCTGTCTTCTTTCCTCCCTAATTTCTACCTTTTTCTCTTTTCTTTTCCTAAATTCTTTTTCTTAAAAACCCTCAGTGTTCGGTTTTCCGTCGTTCGATTTCTCGGCAGTCGATAAAGTGAGTGTCGATGTTGAATTTTCGGAAGACGAAGAATCGTGTCCTGACAATGTGGTATCAGAGCTTATGGTTAAGCGACAACCATGGTTCTGTTGGGTATTATTCATTAGAGATAGAGTCAGCAGTACTCTAGAATGAGTTTGAGTGTAATAATAGCTATGAGAGCGTATTTGTTAGTGAATATGAAATTGTTTTATATTGTGATGATTGGTTTGTTGAGTGGTATATGAACCTTCGTCGGCGCAGCTTCGAAACTGAATCGAAGGGGTTTATAAACACTTTTACAGAACAATTCGACACGATATTGTTTTAAATTGGGTAAATGAAATAATTTTACCTTGAGTATATTTTATATATAAAGAAATAATTTTTCAGAATTATAAAAGTGTATATAAGTTGATTGTTTAGTTGTTTGAATAATCTAAATAAAAGAATAATTGTATAAGTAAAATGAATTATAAAGAATCGAATTATAATTAAAGTGATTTACAATTGTGAAATAAAACTTATATGTGTAAGAAGTGAAACTAATGAATATATTTATGAATATGAGTTGTAAATAAAAGTGAATTTAAAGTTAAATGGAATATAACTTAAGTGTTGTTGAATGAAGTTGATATTAGTATCAAAGTAAATTAATAAAGTTAAGTGGTGGATGTGAACTTGAGTTATATAAATGAAATTCAACTTTGAAATTGAATTGAATGAATGGATTGAATATTAATCAATTAAATGTGAATAATTGATATGAAATAATGAATGTAAGTGTAATTCATTAAAATCTAATGTTATTAGAATGTTGAATAATTGAATGAAACTCAATTAAATTAAACCAATTGTAAGCAAAGTAATTTGGTTGTAATTAATATACATTGATTGTTATATGATTGTTAGTTGATTGTATATAGATTCATTAAGTGTTAATGAAATTGAATTAATGAAATTGAAGTAATGAAATTGGAAGCTAAAGTAATTGAAATTCAATTGGAAGTTAAGTGAAACTTAAATAAATTTGAATAGAATTGAATTTGAATTGGAAGTGAACTAACTTGAATATGAATTAGTGAATGCAAACTAATTAAATTTGAAAATGAATGTTAGTAAAAACATCCTATGTAAATAAATCAAATGTGATTAAATTGAGAACCAATTCATTGAATATTAATGAGAATATAAATGAATATGAATGAATATGAATTTGTTGAATGTTAGTTGGTTGATGTTTGCATTTGTTGCTTTTGTTTCAATTGCTATGTTGGCATGTATAGTTATTATGTTGCTATATGTTGTATATTGAGACTATTGTCTATATGCATGATTCTCATGTTGTTTGTTGAGTAATTAGTAGGTGCGGATCGCGTTTGCTTCGCATTTGGAGCTCGCTTTTGCGCTATATTAGCCGTATATGCTTGCTAATAAAATATAAGGTACATATCTCGGATTAAATATCGCACTTTTACATTTTTTTTCCCTTCGGGATGCCTCATTACTTGATGAGATGTATATTTGTGATATATATACTGTCATTTTTTTTTTTCAGATCGAGCCGCGCAAAGGAGACTATGGCGAATTTTTTCGAAAATTTGAGGCGTTAGAAAAAATTTGAGAAAATTGGAAAATTTTGAAAACTTTAAACTTTGATTTGAAGTTGAAAGTTAAACAATAGTAGTTGTTTTTGAAAAGATAACTAAGTATGATTTGAAAACTTAGTAAAGTTATTATAAGAAGTTTAACTATGAATTATGGAAAATTAATAAATTCTATAACTTTTCTTACTTAATAATTTCGAGGACGAAATTCTTTTAAGTGGGGAAGATTGTAACGACCCAGAATTTTTAATAATTAAAATTTGAATATTTAATTAATTTTAAATATTAAGAAGTGAATTTATAAGTCAAATAAATTTTTATTTGAATTATTGGATTTAATTGGATAATTAAATCGATAATTTAATATGTTAAATTATGGAAATAATTGAAAATTGGGTTAAATATGATTGGAAATGATTTGTAAAATTTTATTTTATCATATGGAAGTTAGAACGATATTTTAGAACTTTTAAAATCGAAGTTAAAGTTAATTTGTGAAAATTGAATATTTTAATATTTAATAATCGACTGTAAAATAGCCAATTTTTGAACAGTCTCAGAATTGAACGAAACCAGTTCCATTGGATCCATAATAGTTATTTATTACCGTATTTCAAATTTCGTGTCAATCGGAGTTATCGTTTGATCGTGGCAGCTCGAAACGCATCGATTTATTTTTAATTTAAATTTGGCGAGCGAAAATAGCCATTTTTCAAAAAGTCTCGGATTTCGACGAAACCAGTTTCATCGGATCCGTAATGTGATATTATTGTAAGATTTCAAATTTCGTGTTAATTGGATTTACCGTTTGTCCGGTACAAATTAAAACGCCTAGAAAATCGCTTAAATCGGTTTAATTCAAATTGAGCGTTTACAGCCATAACTCGCACAGATGTCCGAATTAGCTTCCGAAACCTGTTCCATTGTGTCCGGAACGCGGGGAAAACCCTAGGTACGTTAGTTACGGCGCGTAAATCGGAGTTCGGGATTTCTGGGATGAATAGTGTTTCGATTTTCTTTATAAATAGGCCAACACCCCTCTCTTCATTTAAATAAAAAATAAAAAATAAAAACATGAAACCCTAGCCGCCACCCTATTATGAACGGCCAGCATTTCTTTTTCTTCCCCCTCTCAGATCTCGAAATCCATTCACTTTTATCACAAACTCCAAACTAAGAAATCGTAGAGCACATCAAGATCTGCAAGATCAACGGTTGTGATTGGAAACGGAGCTATGGATTGGCTGCAATCGGGGTTTGAAGTGGCACGCTTGCGCACGGTTTTTGAGGAAAATGGAGGGGCCGAGTTCACCACTGTTCAGGCCGAACATGGTTGTGACGACCGCCCATGACTCCGCACCAAAAACAAGGAAAATAGTGCGCTGAAATGCGTGCCAGGCAGCCATGGACGATGGTCAGGGTAGAATAAAATAGAAACTCTATCGTACAACTCACAGCGCATGGATAAAATACAATAGAGAAATATATAGTGAAGCTCTGTAACAGAAAATCATCATATAAGTATCATAGTAGTTTTATACAAACATATGAATCATCCATACATCAAAGCCTCGCTACATAACACTCAATCAGATACAACAGCGGAACACCCAGTACATATAGTAAGGAAACTAATATGCAAAGCCTCCTGCTCGTCTTCGTCATCATCAGCGTAGATTTCCAAGAACAGCACCTGTCACCTGCTACCTAGTCTGCCCATCCCAAACATGGATGAACAGCCCAAGGTAATAAGAGGAGACATAAAACCTTGAGTCAGACAAAGTCTTAGTGAGCAGTAAATTAACTACCAAACATACCAAAAGAGCATAAGGGATAAAAGGAATAGGAACCAAACCATCCCACTCCACCTCTTTCTACAGTGATAGCCCCCAGACACACACTAAGGAGAAGCAAGCATAACATAACAAACAATTAAGGTAAGCAATAATCACTCGAGTCAAGGTCGATGTTCTCCAAATACAAACCCCCAAGGCCTAAACCAAGATCAGATAAGCACCCAGAAAACACCGCTCTTGAGACCGAATGATGATACAACCAAACATCCAAACATCCATGACTCTGGCTATCACTGTTATCCTTGCCTTGATTTCACCGTTAATTGAATGACCACCTGTCAAGGGCTAATGGTAACCCCGGTTTTAGACATAACTCTGCACGTCATCATGACCCGTGCCTAAGCCGAACGCATCAGCCCAGAGTACTAGCACGTCATCGTGACCCGTGCTTGGAACGTCATCGTGACCCGTTCCAACGTACCCTTGCTTTGAGTATGCTAGAACCTTCAACAACGATGAGATCTTAGCCTCCCAGTCATCCTCCTTGACGACTCTTTCCATACTAGCTCAAGCGCCTCTCAAGCTAACCATTGTCCATCCCAACTCGGATCGCATCACCGAGTTATAACTTCGCACGTCATCATGACCCGTGCTTGGAACGTCATCATGACCCGTCCCATCTCAACATATACCTTGCCCCATCACATCATAGCAAAGTCCCATCTCAATATCATGCTTTGCCTTCTCGCATTATGGCAAGGTCCCACATCCTCGAATCCATCCATATGAGCTTCCACATCCGCTTCATATGCCACAGGCAGCTTTCCTTATTCAAGAGCCTTTCCACTTGGCTTTTGAATCACCATCAACCATACTTGTCCAAGTCAAGTAATCGATCAACTAATCAATCAAATCAAACATTAATCCAAGCAATCAATCATTCAACAAGATCTAAATAGACAATCAAATAATCAAACATGATCTAAATAGGCATTTATAATTACAATGGCAATTTCGTAAATAAATGAGCATAGATCTAACTTACATGAATCATGGGTCTTTAGCATAGATCTAACAAATATAAATCATGGGTTTTGTCTCTACAACTAGATGAATGAACTTGCAAAGGTAAACATCTTCATAAGTAATGGATCTACACTTGGATCTAAGGAAAAATGCATAAAATCACTATTTACAACACTTCAACAAACCACCAATCCAATATACTCCTTTAGGTCCGCGTGAGAGATAACCACCACTCACCAAATCACCCAAACACTTCAAAAACAATCAACTCCAGATCTGGACAGCGAAGATCAAGGCTTGATCCGGCAAAAATCTCGCTTCAATCGATGAAATCTCACTCGAACGGATGAAGATCTTCAACTTTGGCCCTTGAATCTTTGATCTTGATCTTCGATCTTGGATGGATGTTAGAACTAGATTGGAATGAAGAAAAGAAGATGAAGAAATGTTGTAGTCGAGTTCCCAAAATGGCAGCACTTCGTTGCTTCGAAATCCGGTGCCAAAAAGTGAGCCAAAGCCCTCTATTTATAGGCTGAATTCTCCTTAGGTCGCCCAGATCTTAACTCATAGGCTCGCTATTAGGTCGTTGCCGACCTAAAAAGTCTCGACCTAACTATACTACGACCTAAGACCCACAGTATGCACGCTACCTAAAACATAAGCGCGCGACCTAACAATCTATGCAACCTACCTTAGGTCGTCTAATCGACCTAACTGCACCTCATAACTACCCAGCGACCTAACTATTGCCGACCTACCATTCCCAACGACCTTCGACTCATCGAACCCAACGACCTACGACCTAACTGGGACGAGGCTTATCACACGACCTAAAAACTCAATGACTCACTTAGGTTGCTCACGACCTAACTGAGTTACGATCTATCAAATCCACTCGACCTAACACACCCCCTATCTTAGGTCGCTTACGACCTATCTATACACAGCAAACTTAGGTCGTTAATCCTCTTAGGTCGGTCAAATACTTATGTAGGTTAAATTCCTTAGGCCGTTAACTACCTTTAACCCATTAACTCGTCTAACTGCTAGATCGTTAACCCTAAGTCGCTCATATCTATAGGTCGGATATCTTCCTTAGGTCGCTCCCATCCTATAGGTCGCTAATCCTATAAGTCGCTTCCCTCGACCTAAACATCACCACGACCTAAGCCTCTACACAAGTTAACTTCTATAACTCGGCAAAACCCTATAAGTCGCTAACTTGCTTAGGTCGGTCAAAGCCTTAACCCGGTCATATCTACTAACTCGTTAACACATTAGGTCGTTCAACACTCCTCAACGACCTAACATCCAAACGACCTAACCCCTTAGGTCGTCAACCCCACTAACTCGTCCATTCCCTAAGTCGCTATCTAACTCATTAACTCGTAACTCGCGAAGACCACTAACCCGTTAACTCGCTCCAACACTAACTCGAGTTAACTTTCCAATCTAATTTCCTCGCGACTCAAACAACATACAAGTTATCTTTCCCTACGACTTAGGTTAAGGACGACTTATCAACACTAACGACCTAGAATTCTACGATATATCGACACGTAAAATACGGGTCGTTACAGTCTCTCCCCCTTAGGAATTTCGCCCCCGAAATTCCAAGCAAACAACAGCAATCAAAACTATTCCGCATGCCTACCATCCATAGCAATCAACAAACCATGCATCCAATTCTAGCCTAGCATGCAGAATTCTAAGGTTAGAACAAGGTACAAATTCATGAGATGTCACGACACCTTAGGGCCATACCTCGAAGAGTTCGGGATGAGCTGCCTTCATCCTCTCTCCCTCCTCCCACGTATAGTCGTTAACATCATCACTCCATTGTATCTTGAGCAACGTAATTGTTTTCCTCCTAAGCTGTTTCGTGTCGGTTTCTACAACACGAAGCGGCTTACGAGGTCTCGTAACCACCGGATCAACCTCCAAGTCTTCACAGCTATCAGCAGAAACCACCATATTTGAGTCGTGCACATACTTCCGTAGATAAGATACATGAAAAACATTGTGCACACCCGCCATCTTTTCCGGTAACTCCAATCTATAAGCGAGCTTTCCAATTCGCTCGATAATCGGGAATGGTCCAACAAATCTCGGAGTCAATTTTCCTTTCTTCCCGAATCTAATAACATTCTTCAATGGAGAAATCTTCACAAAAACCATATCACCCACGTCGAATTCCAAATCCTTACGACGATTATCGACATAACTTTTCTGACGATCTTGGGCTGCCTTCATTCGTTGCCGAATGATTTCTATACAATCCGAAGTCTGTCGAATCATATCTGGCCCAAGTATCAGCTTTACTCCAGTTTCCAACCAACATGTCGGAGAGTTACACGGTCTTCCATAAATGCTTCATACGGTGCCATACCAATACTTGACTGGTAACTGTTGTTATATGCAAATTCCACCAAATGAAGGTGATCTTCCCATGATCCTCCGAAATCCAAAACACATGCTCTAAGGAGATCTTCCAAAACTCGGTTGACTCTCTCAGTCTGACCATCTGTTTGAGGGTGGTAAGCTGTACTCAAACACAACTTAGTTCCCAAAACTTCCTGGAAGCTCTTCCAAAATCCACTAGTGAACAAAGGATCTCGGTCGCTCACTATATTCTTCGGAACACCATGGAATCGAACTATCCACTTAACATAAAGCTCAGCCAACTTCGATGTAGTCCTAGTCGATCGAACAGGAATGAACCTTGCACTCTTGGTCAACCGATCTACGATGACCCAAATCCCTTCATTTCCCGCCTTGGTTCTAGGTAGGCCATCGATAAAATCCATCGACACTTGCTCCCACTTCCATGTAGGAACCTCTAATGGCTGAAGTAATCCACTGGGCTTCTTTTGCTCAGCTTTCACCAACTGGCAGTTCATACACTTGGAAATAAAATTTCCAACATCCTTCTTCATACCTTCCCAGTAATAGGTTCTCTTCATATCCCGATACATCTTATTTCCTCCTGGATGAATTGTCAACTTCGAGTGATGACTTTCCTTCAGAACTTCATCTCTCAATTCATCTATGTCGGGAACAACCAATCGTCCTTGCTTCCGAAGCCAACCCTCTCGATCGACTTCAAATCCCTTATCCTTCTCTGGGTCTAATCCAGATTCCAAATTACGGATAATCTTGACAAGCTTATCGTCTCGCTTTTGGCTCTCGCCAATTCTTTCCATAAGAGTAGGCCTTATCGATAAGTTTGCCAACATCTCAGGTTCCAATTCACATCTAGGCCTGAAGTCAAATCCAGCCAAATACTCGAGACTCTTCCATTCCGAGAACATGGCTCCCAATACGACATGTCTTCGACTTAACGCATCAGCCACTGCGTTACCTTTTCCCGGAGTATAGGCTATACCAAAATCATACGATGCCAAGAACTCTAGCCACCGTTGCTGTCGAAGATTCAAATCCTTTTGAGAGAACAGATACTTCAACGACTTATGATCTGTAAACAACTCGAATCTAACTCCCAATAGATAATGTCTCCACATCTTCAAAGCAAATACGATCGCCGCTAACTCCAAATCATGAGTCGGATAATTCCTTTCATGCGGCTTCAGTTGTCGACTTGCATATGCAACAACTCTATCCTTCTGCATCAGCACTGCTCCAAGTCCAGTACCACATGCATCAGTGTAAACCACCATCTCATCATTCCCACTTGGAATAGTCAAAACAGGAGTACTCGTCAGTCGCTCTTTCAGGATTCCAAAAGCTTGCTCACACTTAGCATCCCAACAGAACACTTGGTTCTTCTTCGTCAATCCTGTTAATGGTGCAGCTATCTTGGAAAAGTCTTTGATAAACCGACGATAATATCCTGCTAATCCAAGAAAACTTCTCACATCAGATGCATTCTTAGGTCTAATCCAATCCTGGATC
Organism: Allium cepa; assembly: GCA_030765085.1. Lineage (NCBI taxonomy): Eukaryota > Viridiplantae > Streptophyta > Magnoliopsida > Asparagales > Amaryllidaceae > Allium > Allium cepa. The sequence goes on from CM060937.1 coordinate 908,618,243, forward strand.
GCTGCCACCTTAGCGGGATCAACCGCTATTCCATTTCCAGAGATAACATGGCCTAAGAACCTCACTTCACTCTTCCAGAAGTGACACTTCGAAAACTTAGCCTTCAGCTGATGTTTCCGCAAGATTTCCAAAACAATCCTCAAGTGCGTCTTGTGTTCCACCTCAGTTCTGGAATAAATCAGAATATCATCCACGAACACAAGCACAAACTTATTCAACTGATCTCTGAACACTCTATTCATAAGATCCACAAAATATGCTGGTGCATTGGTCAATCCAAACGGCATTACCAGCCACTCATAAAAACCGAATGGTGTCCTAAAAGCAGTCTTCGGCACACTATCCTTAGCCACTCTCAACTGGTGAAATCCCATTGCCAAATCCATCTGAGAAAACACCTTAGCCTCGTGAAGCTGATCAAACAAGTCATCTATTCTCGGCAATGGATACTTGTTCTTCTTAGTCACTTTATTCAGTTCACGATAATCGACACACAACCTCAACGATCCATCCGCTTTGGTTGCGAACACAACTGGTGCACCCCATTCGGACACACTACGCCGAATGAATCCTTTCTGCAAAAGATCATCAACTTGCACCTTCAACTCTAGCTGCTCCCTAGGCGCCATCCGCCTAAGAGGCATCACAACAGGTCTGGCTCCCTCAACTAGATCGATACGAAACTCGATCTCCCTATGCGGCGGTAACCCTTTGACTTCGTCAAAGACGTCCTCAAATCCATTCACAATAGGCACCGATGACAGTCCATCCCGTGGAACAACCAGCGAATACATGAAGCTCACGAAGACGCCTTCCTCATGCTTACATCGTATCACAACCTTTCGCCCTTCCACATTCCCGACTGTCACCTCCAGCCTTTCACAGTCAATCCTTGCCGCATACTTCCTAAGCCAGTCCATACCCAAAATAATTCCGAACCCCGCAAAGTTCAGAACAAAGCAATCACAAACAAACGAGCAATCATGACTCGATACAACTAGACCACGGCATAACATACACAAACAAGTCGAACCCCCAACTGGATTAGTCACAACCAATGGCCTATCAACAATATCCGGTTTCAAACCTAACCGGCCTACCAAATCATCACAAACAAAAGAGTGCGACGCTCCAGTATCAAATAACACTCTAACTGGAACACCACAAATGGAAAGAATACCTTGAACCACCACACTCTTCCTCTTCTCTTCAGCAGTAGGAGCCTTTGAAGACGACGGCACAGCTCCCAAAGCATAAGCTTGCACAATCTGCCTATCTTTCCTCGGCTCTGGACAGTCCTTTTTGATATGTCCGAGCTTATCACAGTTGTGACACTTCAACTGCACCTTTGGATTCTTGCAATCCCGGGAGAGATGACCCTTCTGTCGGCAGTTGTAGCAGGTCACTTCGCCCTTTGGCTTCTTCTGGCCATCCTTACCCTTCTGCTGCTGCTGCTTCCTCTTCTTATTTCCACTATGGTCCTTGGTCACAGCAACAACAGAACTTTTCCTAGGAAACAAACTCTCATGCCTTAGAGCTTTCTCCACAAGCTTCTCAAACGGATCATCCAAATGATCCACTAACTGCCTCCCCAGATAAGCGTCCAAACCAGTCACAAACTTTTCATTCTTCTGATAAGGAGAATCAATATACGACCTGGCATACTTAGACAAAGCTTCAAACTCAGAAATATACTCAAGAACTGGTCTCCCACCTTGCTTGAGCTCCACAAACCTCTTAAACAATACAGATTTCTGAGCCGTAGAGATGAACTTAGCTTCAAATCTGACTTGGAATTGCTCCCAAGTGATCTCTTCTTCTGGAGTATCGATGGTGATGGAATTCCACCAATCAGCAGCTCTTCCCTGAAGCTGTCTTGATGCAAGCTTCCTCTTGGTTGCATCCTCAATTCCCAAATCACCAAAAATCCTTCGACAAGCATCAATCCATCTCTGCACTTCAATGGTCGATTCCGTCCCCAAGAAAGCTTTTCCTCCAAGAGAAGTATAGTCCTTGCAAAGCTTAGCAAAATCCACTGGTCTTGGAGCTTGAACTTGAACCCCAACATCTACAGATGGCCCTGGAGCTGGTATCCTTCTCATGATCGAAGTCATCATCGCTTCGAACGTAGTTCCATAATCAACAGCTTCTTCAGCAGCACGTCCTTCCCTTGCAGCTGGTCTCCCTCTTCGACTCATCCTTAACATCTGTAATAAGAATGATTAGAACACCTTAAGAAACAACTGCATAAGGAGTTCAAATCCTTTTAAACTACTATATTATATATAGTAATCATCCATCAAAATACAATTACGTCTCTCATACGCAGTTACGTCAGCGAGCGTTGGCTAAAAATCGATTAACCAAAGCTTTGATACCAAATGTGACGACCGCCCATGACTCCGCACCAAAAACAAGGAAAATAGTGCGCTGAAATGCGTGCCAGGCAGCCATGGACGATGGTCAGGGTAGAATAAAATAGAAACTCTATCGTACAACTCACAGCGCATGGATAAAATACAATAGAGAAATATATAGTGAAGCTCCGTAACAGAAAATCATCATATAAGTATCATAGTAGTTTTATACAAACATATGAATCATCCATACATCAAAGCCTCGCTACATAACACTCAATCAGATACAACAGCGGAACACCCAGTACATATAGTAAGGAAACTAATATGCAAAGCCTCCTGCTCGTCTTCGTCATCATCAGCGTAGATTTCCAAGAACAGCACCTGTCACCTGCTACCTAGTCTGCCCATCCCAAACATGGATGAACAGCCCAAGGTAATAAGAGGAGACATAAAACCTTGAGTCAGACAAAGTCTTAGTGAGCAGTAAATTAACTACCAAACATACCAAAAGAGCATTAGGGATAAAAGGAATAGGAACCAAACCATCCCACTCCACCTCTTTCTACAGTGATAGCCCCCAGACACACACTAAGGAGAAGCAAGCATAACATAACAAACAATTAAGGTAAGCAATAATCACTCGAGTCAAGGTCGATGTTCTCCAAATACAAACCCCCAAGGCCTAAACCAAGATCAGATAAGCACCCAGAAAACACCGCTCTTGAGACCGAATGATGATACAACCAAACATCCAAACATCCATGACTCTGGCTATCACTGTTATCCTTGCCTTGATTTCACCGTTAATTGAATGACCACCTGTCAAGGGCTAATGGTAACCCCGGTTTTAGACATAACTCTGCACGTCATCATGACCCGTGCCTAAGCCGAACGCATCAGCCCAGAGTACTAGCACGTCATCGTGACCCGTGCTTGGAACGTCATCGTGACCCGTTCCAACGTACCCTTGCTTTGAGTATGCTAGAACCTTCAACAACGATGAGATCTTAGCCTCCCAGTCATCCTCCTTGACGACTCTTTCCATACTAGCTCAAGCGCCTCTCAAGCTAACCATTGTCCATCCCAACTCGGACCGCATCACCGAGTTATAACTTCGCACGTCGTTATGACCCGTGCTTGGAACGTCATCATGACCCGTCCCATCTCAACATATACCTTGCCCCATCACATCATAGCAAAGTCCCATCTCAATATCATGCTTTGCCTTCTCGCATTATGGCAAGGTCCCACATCCTCGAATCCATCCATATGAGCTTCCACATCCGCTTCATATGCCACAGGCAGCTTTCCTTATTCAAGAGCCTTTCCACTTGGCTTTTGAATCACCATCAACCATACTTGTCCAAGTCAAGTAATCGATCAACTAATCAATCAAATCAAACATTAATCCAAGCAATCAATCATTCAACAAGATCTAAATAGACAATCAAATAATCAAACATGATCTAAATAGGCATTTATAATCACAATGGCAATTTCGTAAATAAATGAGCATAGATCTAACTTACATGAATCATGGGTCTTTAGCATAGATCTAACAAATATAAATCATGGGTTTTGTCTCTACAACTAGATGAATGAACTTGCAAAGGTAAACATCTTCATAAGTAATGGATCTACACTTGGATCTAAGGAAAAATGCATAAAATCACTATTTACAACACTCCAACAAACCACCAATCCAATATACTCCTTTGGGTCCGCGTGAGAGATAACCACCACTCACCAAATCACCCAAACACTTCAAAAACAATCAACTCCAGATCTGGACAGCAAAGATCAAGGCTTGATCCGGCAAAAATCTCGCTTCAATCGATGAAATCTCACTCGAACGGATGAAGATCTTCAACTTTGGCCCTTGAATCTTTGATCTTGATCTTCGATCTTGGATGGATGTTAGAACTAGATTGGAATGGAGAAAAGAAGATGAAGAAATGTTGTAGTCGAGTTCCCAAAATGGCAGCACTTCGTTGCTTCGAAATCCGGTGCCAAAAAGTGAGCCAAAGCCCTCTATTTATAGGCTGAATTCTCCTTAGGTCGCCCAGATCTTAACTCATAGGCTCGCTATTAGGTCGTTGCCGACCTAAAAAGTCTCGACCTAACTATACTACGACCTAAGACCCACAGTATGCACGCTACCTAAAACATAAGCGCGCGACCTAACAATCTATGCAACCTACCTTAGGTCGTCTAATCGACCTAACTGCACCTCATAACTACCCAGCGACCTAACTATTGCCGACCTACCATTCCCAACGACCTTCGACTCATCGAACCCAACGACCTACGACCTAACTGGGACGAAGCTTATCACACGACCTAAAAACTCAACGACTCACTTAGGTTGCTCACGACCTAACTGAGTTACGACCTATCAAATCCACTCGACCTAACACACCCCCTATCTTAGGTCGCTTACGACCTATCTATACACAGCAAACTTAGGTCGTTAATCCTCTTAGGTCGGTCAAATACTTATGTAGGTTAAATTCCTTAGGCCGTTAACTACCTTTAACCCATTAACTCGTCTAACTGCTAGGTCGTTAACCCTAAGTCGCTCATATCTATAGGTCGGATATCTTCCTTAGGTCGCTCCCATCCTATAGGTCGCTAATCCTATAAGTCGCTTCCCTCGACCTCAACATCACCACGACCTAAGCCTCTACACAAGTTAACTTCTATAACTCGGCAAAACCCTATAAGTCGCTAACTTGCTTAGGTCGGTCAAAGCCTTAACCCGGTCATATCTACTAACTCGTTAACACATTAGGTCGTTCAACACTCCTCAACGACCTAACATCCAAACGACCTAACCCCTTAGGTCGTCAACCCCACTAACTCGTCCATCCCCTAAGTCGCTATCTAACTCATTAACTCGTAACTCGCGAAGACCACTAACCCGTTAACTCGCTCCAACACTAACTCGAGTTAACTTTCCAATCTAATTTCCTCGCGACTCAAACAACATACAAGTTATCTTTCCCTACGACTTAGGTTAAGGACGACTTATCAACACTAACGACCTAGAATTCTACGATATATCGACACGTAAAATACGGGTCGTTACAATGGTGGAGAGGTAGGGCTTCGACATGGTGGGGTTGTGATCGAGTTTCGTCGAGTGATCGCGATGGAAATTGAAACCCTAGTTGGGCGTGAATGGGTTCTCTTGCGTGAATGGGTTACTGGATGCATACGAGAGGAGAAGGGAAGATCAACGCACGGTGATGAGGGGTGGAAGCAAAAATCTAACGGCTGTTAATAATTTGGTATAAAATTAGTTAAGTTTATGTTGTAATTAGTTGATTTAAATTCGTGTAAACTTTAAAAATTCATAACTTTTTCATACGAGGTCGAAAACGCGCGAAACCAGTTGCGTTGGAATCGTATGGACGAGCACTACGCGATGGAGTTGGTTTGGAGCCGTTTGGAGTTAGTGAGAATTTTGGGTAAAATTAAACGTCCGTTTAATTTTATTCGAAATAAATCGCTAAAACGGAAATAAAATCAAGGTGAGAACTTCTCACTCAATCGAATCAGTTTCGATTTTATTTTAAATAGTTAGATTTAAAATATTTGAATGCATGTTTGAATGTTGATTGATATCTATTGATTGTTAAAATAGACATTATGCGCCGTTAGTAAGCGGATGTTATTTAATAAAAACATATACCGCGAATATTTCATAAACAGTGAAATTGGTATTATAAATAATATCAATATATATATATATTGGCATATGTATATATTGCAGTTGTTGATTTCCCGCATTTTTTGTTTAGCGGATGAGACCCTATTACGCCGTTATTAAGCGTATAATATTTAATAAAAACATGTACCGCGATAATTTCGTACTGGAGCGAAATTGGTATTGTGCTAATATTTTTGGATGCAGGAAAACAGGTTGGAGGGATCCAACTGGATTCCTCAACAGATTTTATTTAATTTCAGATATTTTGATATTTGATTGATTATCATATCGATATATGATATCATTGTAGTCGTGATTGACTATTTGGTGTGTAACATCATTGGACCCAGATTTTGGAATTTTAAAATGATTTTAAAGTGATTTTAGAAAGTATACGTTTTATAAAATAATTTTGGAATTGATCCATTTTAAATAAATAAACGTTATAATTTTTAATGTTATAAAAATTATGATTTTTGAGAAATATAGTTAAAAACTGATTTTTGAGAATATGATGCTAACGATTTTATAAAATAGTTTAATCGGGATTTTAGAATTTATTGTGAAAAGTTTAAAATATAGGATTTATAAAATTTAATTATTTTATGAATCGAAATGGTGAAATAATAAAGGAGTTTAAAGACGTTTTTAAAATATCAATATGAATTGATTTATATTAAGAGATTTATAAATGGATATTTATAAATTGAGATATTGAAATTTTAAAACGAGTTTTTATAAGTGTTTGAATGAAGTGAAAATAAATTTCATAAATGAATGAAATTTATAGAATTATAAACTGTGAGGTTATAAATAAAATTTATAAATAGTAAGATTTATAAATTGGTGAAGTTATATTGAAGGAATAGATTTGGTTAAATAAATGAATCTTATAAGTTATAAGGTTTATAAATTGGAAAGTCTTTAAAAGAACGATTTTGTAAAATAATCGTTTTATAAGCATTTGACTTATAATATGAACGTTTAGTTTATAATTGAGTTATAAACTGGAATAGGTTAATAAAGGAATTTATAAAAAGGAAGTTTTTATAAATAAATAGAAATGGAATTTATAAACGTGGTTTTATAAATTCGCAAATGACTTATTTTGATAAGAAAATTGTTGAAACCTATTAATGGAGTTATATTCACATTCTTGAATAGCGAATAATCCTTTGATTTAAAATGAATAAAAGAATGAAATTTGTTAACGAAGTTTATTCACATTTTTGAATAGTGAATAACACGTTAAAGAAATTGTTTTGGATTTAGTGTTTTAAATAGAATTAAGACGATCTAACGATGTTTTAAAATGTGTTGAGATTCGAAACCATAGATTTCAACATTTATTGTTGAAATAGACGTTTTCGAGAAATAAAAGGAAATGGTGGACTATAACACTGTTGTTATAGTAAATGATTTCCGAAAGGAAATGTTTTGTGTAGTATTGGGATTTATATATCTATTTTAATTTCGAATCCCTATACTAGTGATTTTGGGTTGTCATAACAATGTTTTACGCAACATTCGTTTTGGCCCAAATAAATATGTTAAGAGAATGATTTCCTTAAAGAATGAAATATATACTTAATTTCGATTTAAGTATATTGAATATTTTCTAAGTGTTGAAAATTAATAAAATTTGTGAATTACTTATTAAATAAGTATGGAAATGTTTTCCAATATAAAGTGAATATTTTGAGAATTTATCTTTTTGAAGATAAATTGAAAAGAAATATTGAAATGAATAATTGAAACCGAATATTCATTGATATTTTGGAATTATAAATTCACTAAGGAATTTATAAAGGAAGTGGAATTTGTCTAAAAATAAATATTGATTTATTTTTTTTTGAAGTGTGAAATAATATATCTTGTAAAGATATTTTTGGAAAATAAATAATTTGGAATCTGGTGATGTGTGCATATCCAGTGATAGTTCAATAACCGACTATTAATATTTCCCTTTGAATTGGTAATTGATGTGATTTGTTTGAATGTGAATGCTACACTTATTTTTAAATAAGCGCTCACTATTCGGGTTAACCGGGAAAGGACCATGGGGTCGTATAACCCATTCCGAATATGTGATACGTCGTTATGAATTGCATTTGAAGATCGGTGTTGAAGACCCGGTATTTGCGAGAGCGATAGGATGACATGTCGATTGTCTCTGCACTGAGTTGCAGCGGTATAGAGACTCCCTAAGTGATGGGAAATCCGATCAGGATTGTGAATATCCGGATTGCAAGGACTTCTTTGTAAGTGCCTTCGGTTTTGTTCGATCCCGGAACAGACTTGTATGGATTGTGTGTCTGACATTACAAGTTGAGATATAAAGCCGATTTCTTTCAAATATATTTCTGTTGGTGGCGAAGAATTTATTCTTTTAGCTTAACACCCTTCTCTGAGACGTACGAGCTCAGAGGTTATATAGTTGAAGTTATCAGCGATATATTCCCAATTTGGTAATGTGACATGCTGAGTGATGCTGAAATGATCATTGTGTTGATTATTGTGATAGGATCGTTTATTTGATCGTCTATCTTAGTGATCATTGTGTTGATCATTTGTTGACCCAAAGCATGGCTTTTGTATAAAGTATGTTTTTGTGGACGTGACTTCGTCGAACCTCACACCCCGGAAATGGTCAAAACAGGAAAGATGCGGCAAGGTTATGAGGGGTAACACCCTTTAGGGTATGTACATTTCCTTCTGGATAGAGGTGGTATCATGGTATGGAGCCCAAATATTTAACCTATGTGGTTACTACGAATTTATTACTTTGTGGTTGTTGGCTTTCGGGATCCCGTGAGAAAGGTCGTTTACGATCGGGGAATGGCGTGCTCGTGTCAGTAGTTACCCAGTTAGGGGTAACCCGGCCTTGTGTTGGCAGAGTTCCGATTTGGTTCTCGGGGATATCTTTCCAGAGGCATTCTCATGTGGCAATGGGAAGTTCCTTGGCCTGACCATTTGTTGGAAATCCAATTCCCAATACGAAACTTGTACGGTATTAGTTGTAGAACCTGCCATTCACTTATGGTGGTCACCACTGTTTGGATGGTAGCTATAGTAGGCATACGATAATGGTCGTATGTTGGCTAAGATTTATATTCTACTTTCGAAATGAATTTCTTCTACACTATGCACTAGTAATAATATCAAATGTTATTTTAAATGCGTATCAAGCATCTTTGACTATCATAAGGAGAAATCTCCTCCGATTCTGCGTTTGCATTGTGTGTGTTTGCGGTAGGCCTTATGGTAGTCTCATTTTTAAAAGCATTGCGAATTGAAATAAAAATATTCTTCTATTTTGATTTTAAAGATAAATAAACTGTTTTGAGTTCTCACACCAGTCACATGACTGACTTGGAGTTTATTGTTTTCCTTCCTAAACTCTGGGTGCCCACCAATTTCCACACGGGCAGTCAAGAGTTAAGGTTTATCAGGATATTCTGGATATTCTGGAGTTGCTGGAGGCAAGATGGATGGCATGGCGTATTACTAGTTTATATAGTATTTCTTTTTCCGCTGTTTGTTTGATGTTGTACACTCTGATGATATGATGTAATGTAATGTGATGTAATGTAATAACTGATATAGTTCTTTGTTTAAAGATTATTCATTTATTATTATATGTTGTTCCGCTGCGAATTGTGAGATTCTGATGTTGTTCTGTTTGTTTTCTGTTCCGTCCTATTTTCTCTATTTTCTATCTCTTCTCTATTCTCTGTTCTGTTCTCTATTTTCTTCTGTTTTTCTTTTTCCTCTATTCTCTTTTCCTTCTAATTAAAATTTTCTATCTTCTGTCTTCTCTCCTCCCTAATTTCTACCTTTTTCTCTTTTCTTTTCCTAAATTCTTTTTCTTAAAAACCCTCAGTGTTCGGTTTTCCGTCGTTCGATTTCTCGGCAGTCGATAAAGTGAGTGTCGATGTTGAATTTTCGGAAGACGAAGAATCGTGTCCTGACAATCACAATATGACAAGTATATAATAGAAAGACAAATATCTTTCATTTCGAATGTGATTTTATTACAGAGTTAGTAATTTATAATAAATTACAGAATTGCTCCTAAGGCATACCCTTATTTCTATCAATCTTCCACTTGCATTTGAGACCAATTATGTAATCTCAATCTCATCCATTTGATAAGTTTGCCAAGAAACTGATTGAGCCAGTACCTTCATGAATGAATCAGCTATGATGTCCTTGTTGTCTACCATATCAATCACAATAGTTTTATTGGTGACGAACTCTGTAATAAGTTGGAAATTTTTGAAAAATATGTCTTTATTTTGTAATGATCCGTTTTTGCAGATCGAATGATTGTAAAATGTTCTTTTTAAACTCATATTGAGTCGTATGATGTTATAACTTTGAGAAATGTTGAGTATTAGTATTTTTTACCATTAGAAATTTTATAAGATGGTTATACGCCTTAAAACTTGTAAATTTTATGACTTTTGATAAAAGTCGAAATATGGTCCAAGACCACTTCCATTGGAAAATACGATTGTTTCTCTTTTAATAGAGTAGTCATAATAAATTTTTGGACTTATCATTTTGGAAGATATGCTTATTTGAATTTCTATCTAATTTTAGTCAGATTAGTGGTTAATTAGCAGGTGATTAGTGAGGCCTTCTGCCCCAACTCAAGATTAGGGTTAATACCAGCTTCTCCTAGTACCCCTAACTCAATTTTCATCTTCCCCAATTAGATATAAACATCCACTACACATTATTTTTAGTCAAAACCACTTAATAATTTTTGAATCGATCCAAATCCATAGATTAAGAATAGATTAGCAAGAGGATTACTTAGAAACTTTCAAATCCACTTTTTTAAGAGGAGATTTAGGGTTTTGCTGTCTATTCTTGGGGTTGCCTTGTTTTGCTTACAATTAATCGATTTTTGACTGTCTTGTGAGTGATTTATCATCTTTAAACATCATATATATTCTAATAGGTTTTCACATGTTTTGAGTTCAATTTTAAAGTCAAAGTATGTTTTTATGCACCTTTGAAACCATATTTGAAGTAAAAAATAGGATTTAAATGAATTAAAGTGATTTAAACATGTTACTTACTTTGATGTGTGATTGTCTATATGAATATTAGGCTATTTATATATGTGTTTTGAGATGAATTACCATGTATCGGTGTATGTTGTTATGATTTGATGATGTTGATTGTTTGGCATGAGTGTGGATGTTATTTTGTATGTTCACTACAACAAAAAAGGGCTTTCACGGTGTTTTAGAAGTGCTGCCATAATCATTAGTAGCTTCGAAGAACGCTGTATAGTACCATGCTGCAATAGAGTCGGGAAATTCCACAGCATTTTTGAAATGTTGCTAAATAAATGGCTACCAAGCTTTTTAAAAATGCTGCCATAAATTAATTTTGCAACATTAATTAAAAGCTGCAAATTCATTTAGCAATGTTTTATGGACGTAACTAACAGTAAGCTTTCAGAAGACAGTAATGTTTCTCACAATTGTCGTCCCTGGCCCTGATGATCCGACACAGGGCATTGATGTTTACTAACAACCGTTAACCGAAGAGTTAAAAATATTATGGTATGAAGGAGTTGAAACATACGACATATCAAAAAAGAAAAAAAATTTGAATGTTTGCTTCTCTATTATGAATTATTAGCGATTTTCCTGCATATGCAATGCTTTCGGGTTGGAGTATGGCCGGTCGTTTTGCTTATCCATATTGCATGGAAGAAACACGAGCATTTTCCTTAACGCATGGGAAGAAAATTTCATGGTTTGATTATCATCGATGTTTTCTTCATATTAATCACCCTTTTAGAAGAGACAAAAAAACTTCATAGCTAATAGGCATGAGACTCTACAACCACCAACGGTTTGGTCAAGAGAGGATATATATGAACTTGTAATAGATTATCCAAAGATACACGAGACTGGACAACAAATTGAAATTCAAGGTAAATCGACATTTCATAATTGGTGCAAACAAAGTATATTCTAGGAATTGCCTTATTGGAAAAATCTCTTAATCTGTCATAACATTGACGTGATGCATAACGAAAAAAACGTATTTGATAATATATTTTATACAGTTTTGAATGTGAAGGGCAAGACTAAGGACGATTTGAAATCTAGACGTGATATAGAGGAAATATGCAATCGTTCTGAGCTTCATATGAAGTCCAATGGCAGTAAAAAACCAGAAGCATGCTACGAACTAGACATCCACCAAGTTAAAGTACTGTTAAAATGGGTAGAAGGATTACGGTTTTCCGATGGAATTTCCTCTAATCTTTGTAGATGTGTCGACTATAAAAATGGAAGACTGAGTGGAATAAAAAGCCATGATTGTCATGTAATGATGGAAAATTTGTTACCCATCGCTTTCAAAGAATTGTTACCGGTAAAAGTTTGGACGGTAGTAGCAGAACTTAGTTTATTTTACAAGGAGCTTTGTTCAACTACGTTAAAAGTTGACTGTCTACTTAAACTTGAAGAAGAAATTCCTATACTGCTCTGCAAACTGGAGAAAATATTTCCTCCGGGTTTCATTAATGTAATGGAGCATTTACCCGTTCATCTTTCATATGAAGCACGTCTTCGAGGTCCTGTGCAATATGGGTGGATGTATCCATTCGAAAGGTATGTTACTCTACTGAGTATGTAAATGTTAATTTAATTTTAAATAGAAGTTAATACTTAACCGAAATATTTTTTATTAGGTACTTAAATCATTTAAAGAAAAAAGTGAGACAAAAAGCTCGAGTTGAATATTCTATTTGCAAATCATATATCGAAGAAGAAGCTTCTTTCATTTTCTTCATTATTTTAATGATCACGTGAACATATCATTTGTAAGTGTTCCGCGTAATGATGAGCCCGTTGAATAAAATTCTTCTTTTGAATCAATATTATCTATTTTTAAACAACATGGCCGACATGCTGGAAAATGTGTGGAAGTATGGCTAGATGATAAAGATTACCATGTAGCACACACATATATTCTTCTTAATTATCCTGAAGTTGCACCGTTTGTTAGGTAATTATCACCTTTCAAGTTTTGTTAAATTTAATACTACACGTGTAAATAAATAATAATGTAATATATCATGTTTGTATTTGCAGTATTTTTGAATCACAAAATCCAAGCGGCGATTTAAGCAAAGATTTCAGTACTTGGTTTTCGAAATACGTTTCTGATCCCACAAATAATGTGCTCGATGAAGGACTGAAACATTTGGCGTTTGGACCGAAAAGAAAAGTTAAAACGTATCTAATATTTTTTGTTAATGGATATAAATTCAACACCAAAGAATACGATGCTGAAAAATTAACAAATAATACTGGTGTATTAGTGATGATCCTAATAATCATATAAATGATTTTTATGGCATGTTAACTCTGATTTTGCAGTTGACATATTTTACAAGACCCGCGGAGGATGTTTATTTGTTTAGATGCAACTGGTTCAGCAATGTTCCAGGTTCTGGTATTAACGTGCATGCAAATTATAATATTATAGAAATTAAACATACCTCGCGTTATCAAAAGTACGACCCTTTTATACTAGCCAAACAAGCCTTACAAGCTTATTATGCCCCTTATCCATCTCTAAAAAGGGATAAAGCAGATTGGCCTAAGGTTTTTAAAACCAAAGCAAGATTCACGTTCGATGGACAGAATATTCGAGACGTACAAGCCTATCAAGCAGATCTGGAGGAAAATGTTGAGATAGCAATTACAGACGATCAAACTGATTTTGGACCTTTAAATGATGAGACAAATGTATTAGTCGAAGCATTTGAGAGTGTAGAGGAAAACGACATAGAACACGAAACCGAGTCTGAATCAGAAAACGATGATGACGACTGAGTAATATCCGGTAATTTTTACAATTATTCACTTTACATTTATCTCTGATTAATAATGCTCACATTTGTATACTCACACACTCAACACATACACACAACATGACACATTTGTAGCATATTGTATTACATTTTTTAATGGTTCGTCATATCATAATTATTATGAATTGTATATGTATGCATATGGCAGGTATATTATGTATGGTTCTGGTTCTGGCTTTCGGCAACGTGGCTCTTCCCAGCATATTGGAGAGAGTAATGGTGAGCCACCAGCTCGTCCAGTCGTTTACTTGCAGCCAAAGGCTGATCAGGCGTAAGTATCATAATTAGCAGCATAGCAATTTAATTTGTTGTACATGATATATCTATAATTGTCTAAAGTTCTATTTTATATTTAACGCAATGGGTTTGAGCTGGAGCCATCTAAAGTGGTTCTGAACATTTCTATGCAGGCGTATATGAGCAGGATGAGCGACTGCTGGCCTAAGTGGAGCAAGATCCCCGATGATGTGAGAGAGACCATTTGGCAAGATTTTCTAGTAAGTTTATACCGCTTTACAAAATGATTAATTAAATACAAATAAATAATTAGTAATATTTTCTCATTGTACAGGGCGCATTAGATTTGCAAGAGTCTGACATCAACTTAGTTCAACGACACTGGAACTCAAAGATCGCTAAGAACTATAGGAAGAAGATGTTAGAGATTAAAAGAGTGGGGAAGAAACCAAAGTGGATAAGCGTGGTTGTATGGGATAAGTGGGTTGACTGGTGAAACTCTGAGGAGTTCAAGGTAAATCTATAATGAATCTCAGTAATTTTTTTAACATTTAATAAATAATTATTCATTGTAAATTTGCAGGAGGAGTCACAAAGAAACTCAGCAAACAGGAGCATGAATCCAGTAACTCATCGTGGAGGCTCCAAATCTTTCCAATATCACCGCGAAGATTTGGTAAATTTATTTATTATCACATTTGTTTATTGATCAGTTCAGTAATTAGCTATGTGCAGTTAAATTATCCAAATTATCAATTGCAGGAAAGAGCTTATGGACATCCCCATTGGCTTAGTGGACTTATTTGCTCATACCCACGCATCTATGCAAGTAGACGAGTCTGGCAAAATCATATATCAATGGGGTGATCAGGATAGGGCGACTGAGGCATATGTATGCGTTTTTTAATTTCTAATACTTACATCGATAAGTTTATTAATTACATGCTATGTAAAATAAAAATTACATTCTACTATTTTTCAACTGAATTTTTTTTCCATTATAGTCAAGGTTACAAGAGGCACGGGCTTATGTGCTTCAGCAGTCTGGTCATGATAAGTTGACACAGGAAGAGCAAGATAACATATTTGACGCTGTTATGGATCCAACGCAGCGGAGTAGACGTTATGGCTTCGGGAACGTATCCGTAATTAATCCTTTTACATATGTATAACAAATTAGCGTTTAGATATATAGTGTTTTAACATTTTATATGCTGAGACAACCCTTTTCCTATTATTTCTATTTGCAGGCTCGACAAGCTCAAAAGGCCCAAGACAAAGAAGAAATTAAGAAGCATAGAGCTATGATTGATCAGCTATAGGAGGAGAATCGTCTACGAGCTATACATATACAGCAGCTGAATCAAAAGCTTGTGGAGTATGTGCAGAATCATGGTACCTTTCCTTCGTCGTCTGGTGCTTCCGGAGGCGACGACGAAGATGCTTGAGGAGGTATGTTTTTTAGTGTTTGTGTTTGAACGATGTATATATTGACTTGGAGATGGTTATTATGTGTTTTAATGCTGTATATATTAGTACGAGTGAGTGGGAACGATATTTTGATGGTATGTACGTGGTTTGTTGACATGTTTTGATGGTATTTACGTTGATGGTACGGTTTATGATGTTTGAATGGTTTGGTTTGTTTAAATTGGTGTTTAATTGATTTATGTGTGTTGTTTATATTGATATTGATATATATGTGTGGAATGGATTGGAAATTTAACGGAATTGTATTGGATATGAAATGGATTGGAAATGATGTGGCTGGAAGGTGAATAGGCTTGTTGTACAGCAAAATAAATCCAGATTTCGAACGGTTTCCAACGGCCTATCGAACATTCTTTTCGAAAGACTTGTAACGGTTTCCAAGGACCACAAACCGTTGGCGGCCGTTGAAAAATGGTCGTTGATTACGTTGGAAACCGTTGAAAAGCGTTGATTCTATTCCAACGGCTTCTAACGGCCGCCAACGGCTCCGAGCCGTTGGAATAGCCGTTTAATCTTGTAGTGATAGTTACAAGAAAATATCATGCAAGCATACTAAAACCCATAATGGACACAGAATTTTTTGCAGGCGGTATGCCACATTAAAAAGTGTTCTGAAAGCCTATAGCCACAAATAGAAAAACAAATGTAACATTACGGGATTATAGATATAGATAAAAGAATAAAGTCAGGATAAATACATATTGCATGACTTCTCTAAGCATGAAACCTGCACATTCTTTGGTGTAAGAACAACATAAGACTGAAGAAAGTAATCCAAGTTGTAGTTGAGCGGGGACACTGGCGGAATCATTTGTTGTCCGCTCAAAGTTAGAGTAAGCTACTACTATTCAAACTCATATATGTAAATATAAATATGACAAAAAACTTAAAATATAAACAATAATTTGGAAAATGTTCAGTGAGGTAAGATTAGATATAGTTGTAGAAAACATATGATGACAACTAACTGTAAATTAAGTATTGTTATTAATTTGCATCCAATAATTACAGCTTACTGTGTACTATGTTTTTCTTTTTTAAATCAAAATATTATTATAATATATTAGTTGAACACATAATAGCAGAAACAGTAACAAAATCTTAAATAACTCATTTAATATGTCGAAGCATCGTCTAGAACCTTCATAACATCGTGTGAACAATTCGATGATGACTTCTCATGCAAACTATAAATAAGAAAATATTAAATAAAGGAGGTAGATTTTTTTGGTTATCTGACCATGGAAAATGGCACCAGCTGTTGCACCTCTGAAATGTTGATTACAGTGGCATATTCTGCAAATTGAATACCTTGTTCTAGCTAGCACACGCGTAAAAAACGTTGCACTATAATCATTTCCATATGAAATAAACGTGTTTCCTTTATATGTAACAACAAGAACCCATTTAAAATATACATTCAATAGATTTAATTGCTCAAGTTAAACAAAACACCAAGGATACCACTCTAAAACATGAAACTTGAACTAATTTTCAATCTAGATATAACAATCTGATTTAACAGTGTATAAAATTGGACATATACATGTATATATATAACAATCTGATTTCATTCAACAGTGTACAAAATTGGACAATACATATGTACATATGTACATATGTATATACTGTATATGTACATATGTATGTACATGTGTATGTATATACTGCTTAGCGGCACTTAATCTACTGAATATACAATGTCTTGTTATGAATTAGTGAGACAGACATGCATGCTACATGGACCGACACAGTGAAAAATAAAGTCACCATTAAAACCAATGCTTTTCTCACAATTCTTTGCCAAACGTTTGAGAACACAAAAGGTTTCATCTCCATCAATTCATAAAAATTACTTTCCATAGCCGGAATTCCCTTCAAAAAATAAGAAATGGAACAGCTTTATACATGCAAATATTAAATATCACATATTACTACGTAGAAAATGAATTATACATTGGAATAGGGTTGAAAAAAGAGTTGATTTGAAAAGAAAGTTACACAAATGAGCAAAAGAGAGAACATTGAATATTGGACGGTAGAGCTTATAAGTGCTCCCCTGTTATACAACAAACGATCAGATTTGTCTGTAGCATTATATTCCACCCAGTTACAAACTTAATGTACTCTCCTTAATACACTCTTCAACACATTATGTATACTGTATACAATTATAAATGATACACACACACTCTCCTTAATACACTCTTCAAAGCAAACACAGCTGTCATTGCAGTCTTCTTCCCTCTTATCATCAACAATGCATCTTCTTCTCTCTTATCATCAAATTAACTTTACGTTACAAAATACTTAAATTTAAATAAAATACATGATTTTATTTAAAAAATATTAGAAGGTTCTAAATGAATTAGACTTTATAAGCCCAATAAAGATCCAATTGGATTAAAAAAATTGAAATACACCCACCACTACCATCCACCACTACCGCTGCGGAATGGTCCAGTTCCAACAATAAACATCTTGTGGACACATTTGAACACGTTCGAATGTTGTTTAAACATGTCGGAGCATCATCCCAAAATCGTCAGCACATGTTTAAACATCATACAAACATATCCACGCATACCTGAACTTTGTTTGAATACAACCGAGTATATTTAGACATGCTCGAGTGAAGTCAAACACGTCCAGTTACATTTAAACATTATTCAAACATGTTCGAGCATCGTCTATACACATACGAACAACTGTTGTGTGTCTTTAAACATCGTCCAAACATGTTTGAATACATTCAACAGTCGTCTCAAAGTGCTTGAGATCGCTCGTATACGTACGAAAACATTTATATATTGCAACCAAACATCATTCGAACATACGTCAAAATATCGTCGTTTAATCATGGTACAAACATATCTCAATGTCATCTGAACAAAGCCGAGCAGGATTTGAGTCAAGTTCCACAGTGGAACATCGTGTAAACATTATGCACCTACACAGCAACTTTACCACAAATCGATAATTCAAGTAAGAGAGAATTAGATCAATAGGTTGCTGATATGACCGAGTATATAAACATTATGCACCTGCTTACAAACGTTATGTACACTCTTTAGTACCATTATGTATACAATTACAAATGGTAACATATATTCTCAAACATGAAGGAAGCTTCCTTATTTCTAATACAGAAGTTGTAACTATCAAAAGCAAACACAGCTGCCAATCGACAATGCAGTTTTCTTCCTTCTTATCTCAATAAAGCATCTTGTTCGATATCAATGAATAATCCATCAACCTGCCAAAAATATGAAAGGATAAAAAAGAAACAGTAAGATTACATTAATAGGAAATGATGTAACGAAGGCTTTGATCGCAAAAGCTTTTATATCAATATAAATTAAAAACCAATTACAGCCACCATTAAAACCAATGCTTTTCTCACATTTGTTGGCCAAACGTTTGAGAACACAAAATGTTTCATCTCCATCAATACATAAAATGCACTTTTCATAGCCGGAATTCCCTTAAGAAAAAGGAAAAAAAAAGAAATGGAACAGTTTTATACATGCATGCAAATATTAAATATCACATATTACTACGTAGAAAATGAATTATACGGTACCTGAAATTATGCATCAAGGACTGAAGAAGAATACCAGGGAGAGGCATATATCAAGGTAAGAATAGAAACAGACTGGTGGAGAAGGAGAAGGACGATTTATAAGAGTGAAGTTTCGTTGAGGATCGGACGCGTGCAAGATGTAAATATCTCGATTTGAAACAGAATTTACCAGCAAATCTGATGAGCGTCAAAATCGCAGGAGTGAAAGAAACATATTTGATTAAGTCAGCTCTTTTCTCTTTCCTTTGAACGGGATTTTGTTCTTTTCGATGGTGAGCATTGTGAAAAAAAGTTCAAACCGAACCAGGCCCGGTCGCTTTTGAGATTTCGGAACCCAAAATATGAAAATATTTTATTTATAATATATTATCTATAAATAAGCAATATTTCATTTAGCCCCAATGATTAAGCATGTTATCTAAAAATAAGCAACAGGGTTCAAGTTTGAATTCGCCTTGTATTATTTTTGGGCCTCATAAACTTGATTCCTTTGGCCATCAAATAAAATTTGCCTTCCTTCGGCGATCGACCACTCAGCGTCGAGACTGAATCGAACATAAACCGAATAAATTCATAACCGAATCGAACCAAATTAATTGTAGTTAATTAGGTCGGTATCCAATTTAATCGAACTAAAATGATAAGTAAGATAAATTATCTTCAGTTATTACTCAAATTATCGGTTTACTTAAAGCAAAGCCTAAATTTATATTTAGAGAAACTATTTTGAGTAATTTTTAAGTTTACTAGAAAAAATAACAATTTTCAATAGATAAAGTTTGACTTTTGTTACTAACCATATTATTAAAAGTATTACGATGAAATGAATTTGAAATATAATAAAAGTTCGATTAATTCGGTTAAACCGATAACCAAAATAAAATTATTTTATAAAATAATACATTTTCGT
This sequence comes from Allium cepa, assembly GCA_030765085.1. Taxonomy (NCBI): domain Eukaryota; kingdom Viridiplantae; phylum Streptophyta; class Magnoliopsida; order Asparagales; family Amaryllidaceae; genus Allium; species Allium cepa. Next base: position 908,638,448 of record CM060937.1, read on the forward strand.
AACTGAATGAAACAAAATGACCTGGTTTGGTCGCGGTTCGAATCGAATATTGTTCACCCCTAGTTGTATCCATAAAAGGCATTGATTTTATTTTAAGTTTGAATTTTTTGATAATGTCTAATTTTGTTAATAAAATAATTTGACTCTCGGAATAAATGTATTTTCCTTTTTTTCTTTGGTATAGTTGTCCATTTATCACTACTAGGATTATCGTTTATCACGGCGGATAATAGCGATGGCCGCCGCCGACAATTTCCGACTACTTCCAACGGCATGGTTTTGTCATGGCAATTCTGTAATAATCAAACTTTTGCCCAAACTGTTGAAAGTTTGTTCTCGGCGGCTATCGCAAACAACGCGAGTCGTGAATTATCCGAGTTTGTAGAGAACTATTTTCATCATCTCCTTCCCCTAAGGCTTCCTCCAAACCCTCCCTTTTTCCCCAAACGGCCTACCGCCGGTCGCCACTGCCATGCCACCACTAGAAACATCTCCAACTTCTCCTCTCCGGCCTCTAACACTTCAATTTCAACAAAAAGAAGTATATTGTGCTAACTTCAATTTCCCTAATATGCTAAATTAGTGCTAATTTGTAGTTGTATTTGACGATACTACCCCCTTGAGTGTTTGCAATAGTACGTTGATCGATTGTGATACGCTAATTATGGTTATAAGTGTGTAAATCCGATAATTAAAATATAATTATGGCTAAGCTTAAGTTAATTAATTTATGTGTCAAATTAGTGATATAATTTAGTGCTAATCAGTGTGTTAAAATGTCAATGTCAATACAAATATTAGTGCTGAAGATTAATTATTAATTGATCGTTTATATAACAAATCTAGTTTGCTTGGACGTCGAATTGAATAAAATTAATAAATAAATGAGTGTATAATGAAGTTTATTTTTTTGAAATATAATATTATATCCATAATTTTTTATGATTGAAAACATATAAGATTTTATACAAAATGGAAAAAATATATTGTATAATTATTAAAACATTACGATGTCTAGATGAATTATATATGCTAATATATGTTATGTATATAATTAATATCCATTAGAGAGTTTTTGGCACCATCTAATAAGTATTGTATATGATCGATATATGGATATTCGTTTTGATCATAGAAAGTACATCTACATTCTTCGGACAGAATATTTGTCGGATTTGTCCTTATATTAGACAAATTACAAGCACAATAAAGTAGTTATATTTTGTAAACCAAAAGGACCCTTATTATTTTGGAAAAACGTTGACCGTGTATTACTTTTCTTGACATCAATACCATGAATAATAAATTTCACTGAAGTGGCATGGTGATGTATATGGTGGGGATTGGATCCAAAAAAAAGTAAACGGTGTGTGTTTGTATATGAATCTATGATGTCGGTGTGTAAAAAAAAAAGAAAGCCAAAATGAGCAACTTTGGGTCCTACCCTCCTAATAATAAGGATACAAAGTTGCATATTTATGTTTGAAAGAAACGACTTCATCCGCTCAAAACAAAATTTACAATTCCAAAACAAAAAGTGAAATATGACCAAAATATTCTATGATTTGAGTCTAGATATTACTATTTGAAAAACGACCGCAACTAAATCGACTGATGATGTGAGCGCTGCATATAAAAAAACATATAAGTGAGCAGTGCACGATGTAGACAAGAACTCTTCAATAATATACAATAAATTATGGATATGTTATAATATATGTAAATATAAATAACGAATATGCTATATACTGTTTTGTATTTAGTCTCACATCGTGGGATTAGTTCTATCCCAATCTCCTAGGCCTTTATATAAAGGTGCTAATGTAATTAAAATGTATGATTAATCTCTGCAGTGAATAAAATATTTTCTTCCTCTTTCTTTAATGTCTTCTTATTCTATAACACGTTATCAGCACGAAGCTCTTATAAATCTTCTAAACGGCAAGCTATCTTTCTGATCCAATCGATCAAATCTTTCAGATCTCATTCTATTTTTTTTTTCTTTTAGATCTCATTGTATCATTGATCTAATTATTCGGATCTGATTATATTTGTACATCTTATTTTTTTTGTCTATGTATTTCAGATCTTGTTTTGTTGTAGATCTTTTTTTTTTAATTTTAATTTTTCAGATCTCTTCTAGATTTTACTATCATGTTTATATGATATTTTTTTTAGATCTATAGATTTTAATCATCGGATCTCTTATTTAATTGTCATTCATGTATATACATTTTTTGTGATAATTTCAAATTTGATCTGAGTCTAAAGTTATTCCATAAACTAAAATGTAATTTCTGACCTTATTTTGTTAATTTTCTTTTTAGATATTTTCTATCGTAGATCTAATTTTCTAGATTTCATTACATACGTACGTACATACATACATACATACATACATACATATCTTACCTCATAGATCTTGCTCTATTAATCTTATCATTTTAGATCTTATTTTATTGCAGATCCAAATTTTTAGATCTCATCCATTGTTTGGTGAAAAAAAAGTTTTTCATTTTGAAATTTTTTGTTTGGATTTCGGTTTGAATGAGAACTGTAGAAATTTTTTTACCATAGTATTATGATTCTCATGTTCGAATACAATTACGAAGAGTCCTCTTGTTTCATTGTATTTATTTAATATTGGAGACATGAAATTCTCATATAAAAATTATGAATACAAGTTTGCATTCCTAAAAAAGGGTTTATATATCAAAACTCAAACATATAAATTTGAGATGTGAAGCTTTGAATTATTAGAAAAGCTAATTCAGATTATGGTAAATTTCAATTGCAATCAAACCTGAAGTTTGATAATGAAAATCAAGTTGTACCATTTAGGATCTAAATTACTAAACAAAGATTTTATTTCAAATTAAAATTGGAATCTGAAGTTCTAAAAATATTTACCAATGGTATTAGCTACTAAACCAAATAAATGTATAGAAATTTGTTCACTCCAGAAGTGGTGATAACAACAACAACAATAATAAAATCTCCAAAAGAGATTTGTTGATATATTTGGTGCTTTTACTAAACCAAATAAATACATAGAAATATATCTACTCTCCTACTCTAACAGAAAAAAAATTCCTAATTTTTTTCCTTCTTCCATGCATCTAATCGTGTCTTTCAAAAGGTAAAATATAATGGATCAAGTTTCTTTTCTTTGGCTCATCAAGTGAGTATTTTGTATTCTTCATAAAATGAATGTTAATATTTATACACACATCAATTATGTTATATTATATATAAAACTCATTCATCTTTCCTCTTTCAGCAAAGAGCTATTCTAATGTTTACTATTTTATATGTTTAATCTTTTACCTACTATTGTCATGACATAAAAATATACTTATTGATGTTATCAATAGTTGTAACTCATACCATATACTTTTTAGTTGCCAAATCAAACTATTTGTTTTTCATGATATTATTCATACACTATGTGATGTACAAATTTTCCCTCTCTGTTTAGCTTACAATATGTAAATAACTGCATATATTAATTCATACATTAATCGGTAGCAATTAATAAATCATTAAATAAAATTAATTGATTAATGAGAATGGTCCAGCAAAGATGCATATGAATACTTCATACATTTATTCTTCTTTTATCTCTCTTATTGTTGACAAGGATCATAACGTATGTACATGTTATATATTCATGTTTCTCACTATTGCAGATGTTATCAATAAATGAATGGAATTTAATACAACATTTCATATTCTTAAATTTGCCAATATTATGAAAGTAAACATAATCAAGTCAGCACAATCTTTGATTATAATTCATCCCTTCTCCACCAATCAATCCATATAAAGGACTTTCCATATTTTCAAGGATAGTTTTGCATTTTCAAGGGAAGCAATGAATGCAATCAATGAGATTGGATCTAGAGCTATCAAAATGGTTTAAATAAGAAATTGTAGTCGCTTTTATAGATTATACTTGGTTGTCTTTACTATTTTGCATTAAAGTTTTTATTCTTTCACTGTAACTACTATCAGATATGGTTTCTTATTTTATGAAATGCATTGATTATATACCTATGAACAATATTTTGATGCTTATGCATTTTTGTTTCCACTTATAGTTGGTAATATGATAAACACAGGCAAGCTTGAAATTAAGCTTTGGACCTATTAGAAGATAACTTTTTGTCATAGATATTGGATGTTGACATCCAATTACAATCTCGTTGCTTAGAAAATGCCATAAAAATGATAATCCAATAGGGTAAAACAATGGCTCTTATATTTTTAAGATCTCATATCCATGGCAATCTTAAAATAAAACATTCAACTGAAAAAAATCATCTTTACCTATGGAACTCCCTGAAGGAGCGTTATGACCACCAAAATATGGTCACGCTTCTAAACGCTAGACACAAGTGGTTGAACTTGAAGTTTCAAGTCCTTAAATCTGTTAGGTGATACAATTCCTTTATATTTAGAATTACTTCTAAACTAAAATTATGTGAAAGGATTTTCTAGTAATACTAATCTGAAGTTAGACCATTTCTTCAAAGTTGATGATGGAAACTTCATTAATGATGAAAATCTAAGTGCAGTAATAAATGATATGGTCAAATTGATCAATAGTAGCAGCCTCAAGTCTGCTGTGTGGATTTTATGTTATTTCAGTTCAATAAATGAGGTGGAAGTTGGTGCTTGTATGTTTTTTCTTTCATAACTAATTGAAATAATGTACCGATAATGTTGGCTTTAATCAGTAGTCTATTTTAGATTTTTGGAAAGTACTAGCATTTATTTATGCTTATAAATTTAATAGTTGATTAACTATATTGTCTTTAGTTCTTAAGATATGGACCATCAATATTTGAGTGATAATATATGCCTACTAGATTGTTCAACTACTCACATTATTTTGAAAAACCATAAGTATTTTCTCCGAACTATCTGAAAATATTTTGCTAAAAATTTCAACCATAGCAAATTTTCTAATATAATTGGAGGGTCCGGAAGAGCCCATATACTATTACCAAATGGTATATACATCTTGATTCAAAATACATTATCACAAGCAAATTTAAAAGAAATTTATTGAGTTTTGAGGATACATTAATGAATGGCTACCACATTGGAACTATAATGAAAACGCCAAAGAATACCATTGTGTTATATCTAAAATTGAAAACCAAAAGCTTATTTCAGAAAAATTGGTGCAATTTTAACTGGATTATATTTCACGAAATTTGGTATAATTGAATCCCATATTTAAACTTGAGCCAGAAGCTCACAAATGCCACTTGAATGCATCTAATCCACTGATAAAAGAAATATCGTCCTAACATTAATATGTATGGTGTATTTGCTAGTAGTAATATGATAATGGATCAAAATGAGAATCCAAAGATGATTATTATTTAATGTAACAATGTTTATCAACATTGAGGGGGAGGATAAAACGATAAAGGTTCATTTTGATTATCAGTGTCAAATATTTGTTAACATGTATAATGATGCAAAATATTAAGTTACTTAAATAAATATTAATAATATCCTTAGTAGACTTTCTCCAATATAGATTTGAATCCCTAAAGGATTAAAATGTGTAAACCACATCTGAAATATGGTACAAAAGTCAGTTTGAAATACTTTTGGTGTAAGTAATAAAGATGCCAAATAAAAGAGACGAGCGTTCTTGAAGAAACACTTAGGGGTGCTCTTGAAGAGACTAATGACATGATTTTCAAATTACCCTAGAAGTGATTTAGGTACTTAAAACATGATAATTAAAGAGATCTTAATAAATCATGTATAGAACTGACAAGAAATTATCATTGATGATAAAAAAAGCGCTTATGTTTATAAATAGACGAAGAATCTTGAATTAGGGGAAACATGACTGGCCATCATGAATCCCTTACCAATAGAGAAATATGGACATATAGTCCGCAAAGTAGCGAAAGTACTTGAAATGCTAAATATACTCCAAAGGTATAAATATGGTTTAAATCATATTAAATGATGAAAGCATACAAATTCCTGAAGAATATAAGTAACTTTTGCGGTTATAAAGAATGCAAAGAACAAGAAGCGTAGATTACAACCTACTTTTGAGTACTGTTGTAATGAAAATCTTGATATAATTCATGATGAATAGATTACATCCTATTTTTAAGTATCGTTGTAATGAAACTTTTAATATACATTAAAATGTTAGTTGTGATATGCAAAAATTATTCCTGAAGAACATAAATAACTTTGATAATTATAAAGAATGCAAACAACATGGAATGTAGACTATAACCTTCTTCTAAGTATTGTTGTAATGAAAATCTTGATGCACTTTAAGATAAGTAGATTACTTCCTACTTTTAAGTATTGTTGTAATAGAACTTTTAATATTCATCAATGATGTAGTTGCAAAATGCAAAACTTATTTGAAGCATAAAAACAAAGACACAAGATGTGTTTTTCACAAAAGTAGCAAACAAAATACATAAAATGCAAATCATATTTGGATTGGAAATTTTGATTGTATTGAAGAAAACTATTAATAAATTGTATTATTAATGAGATACATATTTAAGTATCCAGAAGTATCAATAACCAATTTAAATTATCGAAAGACGAATACGAATTCAAAGGAAACTTTAAATCAGGGGAATCATCTATAAGAATTTTATGATGCACTCTTTTTCCTTAACTAAGATTTTTCCTATTGGCTTTTTATTAGTAAGGTTTTAATGAGGCATTATCTTGATCCAGAAGTTTCAACTCCCCAGTGACATTTGAAAATAAGTTACAATGTACTCCTTTTCATTATTTAAGATTTTTCCCACTAGGTTTTTCTTACTAAGGTTTTAACGAGACATTATCTTGATCTAGAAGAATCAAACGTCTTTACAAGAATTAACATCTCAAATATGTTATTTAAGTTAAATTATATTTTTATTCTTCACTAAGGTTTTTCCCATCGGGATTTTCTTTGTAAGATTTTTAATGACGTATTATATTGATCCAGAAGTATCAAACTCTATTCAGTTCTGTAAAGTATTAAAATATGTCATACTATATTGTACTCTTATTTCTTCAATAAGATTTTTCCCATAGGGATTTTCTTAGTAAGGTTTTAATGAGGCGTTATTCTGATCCAGAAGTATTAATTCATTTGAAGAAATGAGAAAATAAGATATGTCATTATACTCTTTTTCTCCTTCACTAAGCTTTTTCCCATTGAGTTTTTCTTAGTAAGGGTTTAATGGGACATTATTGTGATCCCGAAGTATCAAACTCTTGGAATGAATATCATTTTAGTATGATATCTATGATTTCACAAGTTGCATTTTTTTTCTCTTTTAAGTTTTTTCCCATTGAGTTTTCCTTACAGAGGTTTTTAATGAGGCAACAGACAATATCTAGATTGACTGTACGAATAAATGCAAGCAAGATAAGAATGAGGTAGAGTAATCATCATATACGTTGCAAAAGGGACAACTTCAAGTTATCAGAGGATTCAAGATTTTGAAGATGCATATTCAAGGAGGAGTGTTATAATATATGTAAATATAAATAATGAATATGCTGTATACTGTTTTGTATTTAGTCCCACATCGTGGGATAACTTCTATCCTAAGCTCCTAGGCCTTTATATAAAGGTGCTAATATAATGAAAATGTATGATTAATCTCTGTAGTGAATAAGATATTTTCTTTCTCTTTCTTTAATGTCTTCTTATTCTACAACAGGATATGAAATGTTCAGTTTGTTAAAAAAACAAGAAAATTATAGCCTGTAGCTACCTTACCGTCAAGCATGAAAGTGGAAATTTAGAGCCACTATACTTTGTACTACAAACCACACTACAGTAACAAATGTTATTGTTTCAGAAAATTCATAATAGGCCAGCCGTCAAAATTGTGTATTTTAAAGAAGGATTCTTTTTCATTTTGGCTTCGTTTTTTAATCTTATTATCGCAAATAGCACAGTTTTAAAACAAATATCAAATATAGCCCTGTTTGACTAGCTCAGCGTTGAGATGGTCCAAATGCACACTTTATAAAAGTAGCCGGTGAAAAAAAAAATTAGAAAAAAACGCTGACGACTTTTCAAAAGTCGTAAGAAAAAAAATGCACTTGCGACTTTTGAAAAGCCGCCAGTGCATTCTGGTTAGTTAAACTATGAGCTGGTCGAAATAGGGTTATATTTGATATTAGTTTTAAAACGAGGCTATTTGCGATAATATGTTTAAAAACGATGCCAAATCAAAAAAAAATCCTTTAAAGAAATAACACGATTCCTGCTCATTTGGATTGCCTAAAATGTAGATTCATTCGACCGTGAATGTTTAAATATAACAATGAATTGGTTTAAATAATATGAGTACGGTTGATCTGTTAGTGGATTACATTCACAAGCCAATTAAGTTGGTAAAAGGCATTAGTATATAACACTGATAACTTTTTTTTTGAAATGGCAGTTTTATTTGATACTGGTGCATCGTATTTTTTTATATCTCGTTGTTTGATAGATAAGGTAGGAATCAAATAGAAAGCTTGAAGGAATTAATCAAAGGGTATATCTCAATCTTCTTAGGCAAAGTTAAGGTGAATAATTAACTTACATCTCATTTTCGATATTGATTAAAAAGGATAGATAACCCTATTGATTTGAATTTACATCAACCTTGTTTTATACAAAGCATATATCATGGCGTAGGTACTTTGAGTGAAACAAAAAGTATATTTTTCGTATTTAAGTATGATTTAAAAGCGTTAAATAAATCTGAAAGAAACGTTTTCAAGGAAAATTGAAGTGGGTAGTTAATCCTAAGTTTATGACTCAGATTAGAAAACCAGATGAGACTGGTGTAGGATCACGCCCTAAACTTTAACTAATAACCATACCTAATATTAGTCCAAAAATTCCAACGCGTAGGGATTTGTCATTGGTAAGACTAAAATAATGTTACACACAGAAATGAATATACAGAGAGAAGATATGTTATTGATGAGCCTGAAAATCATTAGAATCAGTTGACCCTAGGAGTGTAAGTTAAGGACAGATCATTCAGTATTGTATCTAACAGAAGTTAAGTTATTTGTTATGTCTGGTAGGCCCGAGTCGGCCAATATTTAATAGTTAGCCAGTTAAAGCTACAATGTTGGATAGATAGTCCATTTATTTTCTGATTTATATGCATATATGTTATTTCTTTTGTTATAGTCAGTTTGATTGCAGGATTTTGATTTGCAAAAGATATGCCTTTAAAAGGAAATTAATGAGGAGAAACACGTTCCGCTAAGCGGCGCTGTCTCACTTAATATTAGTAAACCAGGGTGTAATAGAATTATTCATACCAAGCTTTATGTCTAAATCGAAGTTTGTGTTTTCCCATTAAACTCTCGGACGCTCAAAATTTAATTTGAGTAGATTGATAGTTAAGGACTTTTCAGGTTTAGTTGGATTGACGAACAAGCTTTCAAAGCCATGCAGAAGGCAAAGCGAGCTATATGAGTCATTTAGTGTTGTTTCGGCTTTGATGTAATCATGTTTGATATGTTTATCTATTTAGTAATCTGATCATCCAATGATACATCTTCATATGTCGCTCTTAGCGTAATTTGTAATAATTATATTTGATCAAAACCTAGGAACCGTTTTGAGATTATGTAACTAAATATGAAATATGGATTTGTAATGTAATCATAAATGTTGTTTTTGAAATCTGTGTTGATTTTTATTTCATATTTACGTACTTCTGATATTGCATATACCATTAACATTACCGTATTTTGTCACCGAAAGTCAGTACTATAGATTGCTACAGCATCTGTAGCGCTTAGCTTCGGACCTCAAAGTAGGGGATGTTATAGCTCCATAGACATTGCAAATTCAGCGAAGAACTTAAAAATTGCAATATTTTCTGGGTGTTGCTTTTTATAGTTGCAGAGAGATGTCTTTTTGTTGTGAGAAGACGGTCTCCCGTCCAGGTTTATTCATTTGAATACCACCATTTCGCCATTCTAGAACTTGTATTTGCACACGAAGATTGTTGCTCTGGCTGATGTTAAACGAAACTTCTGAACTCTGAAGTCCATCTTCTGTATATTTTAGGACAGTTAAAGGAAGATTCCATTACAAACTTGTTATAGCTTAAGTACCTACCAATACTTGATCTACTAACGGAAAACAAGAGAGCAACCACTCAACCTCTTGGGTGGGTGTGTATTCAGTAGATTATTTCAAATTACCTTCTTTCTAGTACTCTTCAAAATCTTAAAATTCATTTCCACCCCTTTTTAAAAACATGTTTCACAAAACATCTTTATTAATGTTTATAACGAAAATGTACATTTTAAACTATACATATTTGCAGTTAGAAACTGCAAATATTTGCATTCTACGCTATGATATTTACTGTTCCGCCTGCACATTTTGTGTAATGAAAATTTGCAATTTACACCATAAAAATACGTGATGTACACTTTAAATATTGTAAAAATCTAGTTCCGCCTCTTATTTTTAGAATTAATACGTGAAAAACCCTTCCTAAAACATATTTTAAATTACATCCATACTTTAATTTCAGTAAAAAAAAAATTTTCTTTTGTTGAAAATTAAATGTAAATTTTAATCGCATGTGTATATGATTAAAACAAATTTTTTGACCGTTTTTGAAAAATTGCAAACACTTACATAAAACTATACAAATATTTGCCGTTTATCCTGCATATATTTGCCGTGCGGAAACTTCAAGTATTTCAAGATTTCTCATCAAATATTTACATAATTCTCCACAAATATCATGAAACTATTTTAACTTAAAAGTAGGCAAACATGAGAGCCACTTCTTGGATGGATGTGTATTTTGCAATTTCTTAAATATTTCTCCACAAATATCATGAAACTATTTTAACTTAAAAATAGGCAAACAAGAGAGCCACTTCTTGGATGGATGTGTATTTTGCAATTTTTGTGTTCGTTAATATCTGCATGTAGCTTCTGATCAACCATGTAAACGTTAGTTTGTAAACCGAATTATGTCATGTATCATAAATTAAGTAAATAAATAACAAAATGTTGCTGATACAACCGAGAATGTAACTATTACACAGGGTAAGTAGAGCTTAATAATGCACCTGTAACACAACAAAACGCCCCTATTAATAATGAGCAGAGCATTATAAATGATAAGTAACTTATATTCCACCCACTTACAAACGTTATGCACACTCTTTAATACATTATCTATACAATTAATTACAAATTGTAACTTGTATTCTGAAACATGAAGGAAGCTTTCAATGTCTGGAGATATGCAATACATCTTAACCTGCAGGCTGCTGTTTCACCCTCCATTTTTAACAGAAGTTGTAACTATCAAACATAACAGCTCTGCATTCTTCTTTCTCATCAATAATGCATCTTCTTCACTGTTAAAGAATGATTCATCAACCTGCCAAATAAAGAACGGATACAAAAAGAAACAGCCAGATTAGATTAATAGAAAATGATGTAAGATCATGTTAGCAGTAGGTTATGAGTAAAAGCACCTCAATCAATGTACATTAAAACAAAATTACAAGGAGTTTTAATATCATACAAATGTGAATTTAAAGCTATAAAAATTTTAATTTAAAATTCAAATTTAATTTCATAGGTACTATAGACAAAATTATAAACAGTTTCAACACAAACATGCACACCAGCGCGCAATAAACTTGAATTATAATCAATGTACATGAAATACTCAACCTGACAGATGTACAGAAGGATAAAAACAGAAACAGTAAGATTACATTGATGTAACATCATACTTACGTAAGGATTTGTGCAAAAGCACCTGAATCAATATACATTAAAAGCCAATTAAAGCCACAATTAAAACCAATGCTTCTCTGACACTGCTTGTCCAAAAGTTTGAGAAGACAAAAGGTTTCTTCTACATCAACAAAAGAAAAGCACTTTTCATAGCCGGCATAATAGAAGTCCCTACAGAAAAGAAAAAAAATGGAACAGTTATATACATGTAAGCATAAATATCACATATTACTACATAGAAAATGAAGTATACAGTACCTGAAATTATGGATATAGAACTGGAAAGGAATAACAGGGAGAGACATAGTAATAACAAGGTAAGAACGGAAATAGACTGGTGGGGAAGAAGAAGGATGATTCATATCCTTCCTTCTTCTTCCCGACCAATCTTTTTCTTCACCTTTCTGTGTCCATTATTTTAACTGATTGGAGACATTTTATGCTGAATCGTATGAACCTTATGAACCGTCTCTGTTTATAAATCTCGGTATTTATAAGAGTAAAGTTTTGTTGAGGATCCCACGCGTGCTAGATGTAAATATCTCAATTTGAATTTTAAAAATCTGTTTAAATCGGCTCAACCAATTTTGAAACCGAATTTACCAGCAAATCTGATGAGCGTCAAAATCGCAGGAGTGAAAGAAACATATTTGATTAAGTCAGCTCTTTTCTCTTTCCTTTGAACGGGATTTTGTTCTTTTTCGGGGTGAGCGTTGTAATAAAAAGGTCAAACCGAAGCAGGCCCGGTCGCTCTTGAAATTTAGAAGCCCAAAATATGAAAATATTTTATATATAATATATTATGTATAAATAAGCAATATTTCATTCAGTCATTAAGCATGTTATCTAAAAATAAGCAACGGGTTCAAGTTTGCATTTGCCTTTTGTTATTTTTAGGTCTCTTAAACTTGATTCCGTTGGCCATCAAATAAAATTTGCCTTCACGGTCCAACTAACCAGCGGTCCAACTACCCAACACCGAGCCTGATTCGAACTCAAACCCAAAAAAATCAAAACTGTACCAAGTTAAGTACGGTTAATTCGGTCGATACCCGATGTAATCGAATCAAAATGGTAAGTAAGATAAATTATCATAGGTTACTATTCAAATGATCGATTTACTTAAAGGAAAATATAAATTTATGTTTAGAAAAGCTATTTCGAGTGGTTTTTTGAGTTTATAAGAGAAAATAATGTATTTTCAATAGGATTTTTTTGGTTTTTATTGCTAAACAAAATATCAAGATTATTACAACGAAATGAATTTGAAATACAATAAAAGTTCAGCTAATTCGGCTAATCCGATAATCAAAACAAAATTATTTTACAAACTGATATAATTTCATAACTGAACCACCGAAATGAACTGGTTTGATCGGTTGATTCGGTTCGAATCGAATATTGCTCACCCCTAGTTGTATCGGTAAAAGAAACTGATTTTATTTTGAATTTGAATTTTTTGATAATGTCTAATTTTGTAAATAAAATATTTGGCTTTTGGAAAAAATGTATATTTTTCTTTTTTCTTTGGTATGCTTGTCCATTTATGTTTATGAATTCCAAAAAATTATTTTTAAACTTTTTCAAACCTTTCTGGACTTTATAAAGTTTTTTCAAGTTTTTTTTTACAAGTTTAAATATATATGAAAATATGTATTTTTGAACAAATATGATTCTTTTTCAAATTAAACAACTTAACAAAATAGTGGGTTATCTTTAAAAAGAGATTGTTTCATGATATTTAATTAAAGAATATGTGTTACTCGTAAAAATTGACCTCTTTTCAGCGAAAATATTATTCCTTTTCTTTTAGAAAACATTTGATTTTGAACAATATTTGATTTCCTTAAAGGAAAAAACATTGTTAGAAAAACATAGATTGAGATACTCCTAAGGGGAACACCATCCTAGTTTTTTTTTGTAATAGATAGATTCATTTTGCGTAGTCATGACTAATGCTAGATATTTCTACCACATTACTAACTAAAATCGCATAGCAACCAAAATCGATTAGAATGGTACCGCAACCATTGACATCAAAGTTTTTTGTTTGGTGTGCCAAAATATAAGAAAAATGGTACTGCTTTGATAAATTATTTTGTTTATCGAAAATTGCCGAACCAACCATATTTTTAAAATTACTGACCAAGGCCGTAAGGTTTGTAACGCTTTTCTTTTATAATCATCAAACTGGACAATTCCTCATTTGTAAAACCTAGAACAAAGGTAGTGACCACAAAAGCAAAGAAATTTCTTCAATAAACATCCATTTGGTATGCAATGTACTTTTATACAAAAAAGTACTTTCACAGATATTTTATTGAAATTATGTATGTGTGTTTGTGTGTGTGTCAAGCTATATTAAAAATTCCAAATAACATATATATGCGTATGTATGTGTATTTATCTTGTTATCTTGTATGTTTTATACTTTAAAGCTAACAAATTCAGACCTAGTTTTAACATAGAAAAGAACTCAACATTAGATCTAGAATTTCACATAAAACTCCTTATATATCTACATACATACATACATACATATACATATACATATATATATAGAATTGAAATTATATGTGTGTGTGTGTTTCTGTACATATGTTAGTGTGTGTGCGCGCGCGTATCTATGTGTTTGTATGCATATATAAATAACAACAAACTATGTTCAAATTTAACACACATGTGCATGTGTGCGCACAGATATATATGCACACAACTTATAATTTTATATGTTTTACAATTTAAAATCTATTTTTAGTTAGGAAGGAAATCAACATTAGATCCATGATTCAATGCAAAAGTTGGTTTATAAACTTTGGATGAAATTTTTATATACACGCACATATGTATACACACACACATATAATGTTCTGTGTACAAACATGAAACTTACATTCAATTTTATAAATACTTTCAAATAGTTTATATATGTATTCCATTTATAATTGTATACAAAATATGTAATAAAATTACCGCAACTAATTAAAACTAGTTTAAACCTAACAACCCTTTTTCTATTAAACTTTTAATTTCTAAAACAATAGCAAACAAAAGATTGGACAACACACGAATATGTATTAAATTAGATCATTTAAGGATTTTCTACTTAATGTACTTAAATTATGTAATTAATTTACATATCACAATATGACAAGTATATAGTAGAAAGACAACTACCTTTCATTTGGAATGTGATTTTTTTACAGAGTTAGTAATTTACACTAAATTATAGAATTGCTCCTAAGGCACAGCCTTAACTCTATCAATCTTCCACTTGCATTTGAGACCAATTATGTAATCTCAATCCCATCCATTTGATAAGTTTACCGGGAACAAATTGAGCCAGTCCCTTCATGAATGAATCAGCTATGTTGCACGTCTACCATATCAATCACAACATCTCCATTAGTGATGACTCTATAATAAATTGGAAATTTTGAAAAACACGTCTTGATTTTGTAACGATCTATTATTGTAGATCAAATGATCGTAAAATGTTCTTTTAAATTCATATTGAGTCGTATGGTATTATAACTTTGAGAAATATTGAGTATTAACATTTTTGACCATTAGAAATTTTATTAGATAATTATACACCTTAAAATTTGTAAATTTTATAACTTTTGATAAGAGTCAAATTAGTATCCGAGACCACTTCCGTTGAAAAGATACGACGATTTCTCTTTTCATGGAGCGGTCATAATAAATTTTTGGACTTACCATTTTGAGAGATATGCTTATTTGAATTTCAATCTAATTTTAGTCGGATCAGTGGTCAATTAGCGTGTGATTAGTAATGCCTTCTAACCCAACTCGGGATTGGGGTTAATACCACCTTCTCTTAGTAGCCCTAACTCATTTTTCATCTTTCCCAATTAGATATAAACATCCATTACACATTTTTTTATAGTCAAAACCACTTTATATTTTTGAATCAATCCAAATTCATAGAGTAATAATAGATTAGCAAGGGGGTTAGTTAGAAATTTTCAAATCCACGTTTTCAAGAGAAGATTTAGGGTTTTGGTGTCTATTCTTGGATTTGCCTTATTTTGCTTGCAAATCATCGATTTTTGACTGTTTGGTGAATGTTTTATCATCTTTGAAACTCTTATATATGTTCTAATAGGTTTTGACATGTTTTGAATTCAATTTTAAAGTCAAAACATGTTTTTATGGACTTTTGAAACCATACTTGAAGTAAAAAATGGGATTTGAATGAATTAAATTGATTTATATATGTTACTTTGATGTGTGATTGTCTGTCTGAATGTTAGGCTGTGTTATATATGTGTTTTGAGATGAATTACCTTGTATGGATGCATGTTGTTATGATTTGATGTTGTTGAATTTTGTTTGGCGTGAGTATGGATGTCATTTTGTATGTTGAGTGGTTGTGAACTCTCATTGGAGCGATTCAAGGGTAGTAAACATAAAACTGGGTGTTAAAAAATTGAATTGATGACTTTTGTGGTTGTGTCGAAGAACTGAAGCTATGTATGGGTAGATTGGTAAGCACATCAACCGATTCGATATGAAAGTTGAAGTGTTGGAAACGCTACAGGAATGATGTCCATATGGTGATTCGGTAAGAGGAGTTTAGTCCGGTGGTGGCTCAGTGATTGGCTTTAGGCTTTAGTAGTTTGGTGAAAAGAGAAAGGCTAGTAATCCGTATCTAGTGGTGGACTTATATTTTGTGATAGAAAGGATTCGATTACCAGAGTGTGTTCAATGCATAGCCTTTTTTTATAGGAAAACAAGAATGTGTTATAATTTAACATTGCCTTAAATGATTTATTCGGGCACTAGAGTGCATTCAATGTGGTCGTTCTTCAGAACCATATTATCAACGTTTAAACAATGATTCACGATCGATTATACCTTAAAAAGACTCGCCCAAAAGCTTTGAATATGTGAGGGCTTGAGGTTATGGGAAAACCAAGCAGTATCATGGAAAACCCGAAGTGAGAGTGGTGGCAACATGAAGCTGACACCAAGTAGAAGAGAAGAAATCTAAAATTACAAAACTAAAGATAACAAACCAAATGGGGCCTAATATTTGTTAATTTTTTATTTTTTTGGTTTGGGGCTGTGGCTACCACCGACCCTAATAGTTACGCCGTTGTCCGAACAACAATTCCGTGTGTTTAAACATCGTCCAAACATGTTCGAATGCATTCAACAAACATGTCAAAGTGTATGAGATTGTTCGTATACATCCAAAAAAATTTGTATATTACGACCAAACATCATCCGAGCATATGTCAAAATATTCGTCTGATCATCACACAAATACGTATCAATAACTTCTGAACAAAGTCGAAAAGTATCGAGTCGCGTTCTTCCACAAAGGAACATCGTTTGACAACCGAACATCGTCCAAGCACGTCCAAATATGTTCGAAGTTCATTTAATATGTCGAAGCATTGTTTAGAACCTTCCTAACATCGTTTGAACAATTTAATGATGACTTCTCAGGCAAACTATAAAAAAATATTATAAATGAAGAAGGTAGATTTTTTTGGTTATCTGACCATGGAAAATGGCACCAGGTGTTGCACCCCTGAAATGTTGATTACAGTGGCATATTCTACAAATTGAATACATTGTTCTTACACACGCGTAAAAAAAGTTGCACTATAATTATTTCCATATGAAATAAGCGTGTTTCCTTTATATATAACAACAAGAACCCATTTAGAATATATATTCAATAGATTTAATTGCCCAAATTAAACAAAACACCAAGGATATGTCAAAGGACCCTTATATAGTGAATGAGATATTGTCGCACATCGTCAAAGGTAAGTTAATGTTCATGCTTATATACTACTTTTCTCAAACCAATATTGGCCCTTAGGGCCAGGTAATTTTGTGAGAGGAAGAGGGCCTATATGGCCATGAACTAACACACACGCGCGTGCGCCTCCTTCCCATCCCATACCGAACCGGACCATGTGCGGGTCCAATAAGAGTGGATCGTGTTATATGTTTGCTGCACAAAAGTAAACAGTTTTCTATCATTTAAATTCAAATAGAAGCGACTAGTGGATTGGACACGACTTTTAAAAATAGGCGTTGCAAAGCTGTTTTTAGTCATTGCGAATGAAGAGACGCGACTGTTGCAAACTGGACAGTTCTTGGCTGTTGCAAATGAAGGGATGCGACTGTTGCAAACTGCGATAGTTCTTGGCCGTTGCAAATGAAGAGAGGACTGTTGCAAATGGTGATAGGTTTTGATCATTGCAGACGAAAAGATACAGCTATTCCTAAAAAACATAACCGTTGGGAATTAGCTTATAAAAGGGGAAGGAAATTCGACCAATAGATAACTCCAATTTTTTTCTTCTTCCTTTTTATTTTTAATCTCCAGATTCGTGCATTTATGCATATCACATAGAAGATCATATTCATCACAATCTCGAGCAGATCACATGTGTTGTATCTTGGAAGACTTTGAATAAAGTCTTAAGGAAATTGTTATGAAAAACCTCGGACGTAATTTCCTTCCTCATCCGGTTAGATTTTTGTTTACTTATGTATTGATATACCTCATTTTGTAACCTTTCCATTTCAATGTTGTGTTGTTTCTACGAAGTAGTACAATTCTTATTTATCGCTATAGTTTAGTGCAACAATTTGTTGTTGTGATTGCTATAGTTTGTTCTTATAAATTAATTGCAACATAGTTATTGTTCAAAATAACTAATATAGAATTACCAAGTAGTGAAAATCTGATTTGTAAACTTGTGTGGCGAGTTTATAACATATTGGTCTCTGTTTTGGTATACTAACCGTATAACATCTTAAGACTTCCCTGTTTTCACTAAAACAAAGATGGCGACAGTTGAACTATTAGCAAAAAGTGCTATACACAACAGGCCTGATCCGTTTAAAGGAGATGGCGATGACTTCATAACATGGCAAAATCAAATGCTGTTATATCTCACCGCGTTAGGGCTGCAGAAGTGCATTGAGAAGGATGAACCAAATCCTAAAGACGGAAAACTAGAGAAAAAGACGTAGCTGTTTTTCTCGGAATTGACTCACGGAAGCATTCGGATTTCTTGTGCCTAAATTATAACCTGAACTGTCTGGATAAAGTAATATATAAAGTATATCAGCCACACCAAACAGTAAAATCTCTATGGAACGCACTTGCAAATAAATACAAAACATAGAATGTCAGTTTGAAGAAGTTCATAATAGATAAATTTATGGAATACAAAATGGTGGATTCTAAATCCGTTACTAGTCAAGTGCAGGAACTCCAACTTATAATTCATGATCTTGAAGCAGAAGGATATCAAGTTGGTGAATTGTTCCTTATTGAAGCAATAATAGGAAAAATACCACCATCTTGGAGAGGCTACCGCAACTATCTGAAACATAAGAAAAAGGAGATTTCCTTAAAAGAGTTCGTTGTCAGATTAAAAACCGAGGCAGATAATCATGGAATAACACCACTCAAAGGCAAAGAGGGACTTGTTACAGAAGGGTCAAAGAAGAAATGACACTTCAACAACAAAAAGAAAAAGAGAAAGGCACCGGATAATCAATCCAAAGATAAGCAAACCAAGAAGTTCAAAGGCGAATGTTGGGTCTATGGAAAGACTGGGCATGCATCTAAAGATTGCAGGCACAAGAAGACGAATGACAAATCGATGGCAAATATAGTGGAAAATTTGAGTTCAACCATTGAGGAGAAGAACTTTTCTGTAGTTGTTTCAGAATGCAACTTAGTACAAAACCCTGCATAGTGGTGGGTAGACATAGGCCTACTCATCATGTCTGTTCTGATATATCCATGTTCTTCACTTACATACGATCAGAAAGAAAAACTCTACATGGGTAATTCTACAGTTTCCATGATCGAAGGTAAACGACACAGTCGTCCTTAAATTTGCATCTGGAAAATCTGTGACACTAAGTGAAGTTCTTCATGTTTTAGATATCTGCAAGAACCTTATCTTGGACCTGTGCTCTCAAGGAGAGGCTTCCGTCTGGTCTTCGAGTCAGATAAAGTAGTTTTGTTTAAGGCTGGAATTTATATAGGAAGGGCTTATTTATGTGATGGCCTATTTAATGCAAATGTATCCATAGTCGGCAATAAAACTATGTATTTAGATTGTGCTATTAATAAAAAGGAAGTTTCTTATTTGGTTGAGCATGAAATTTTACTATGGCAAGATAGATTAGGACACATAAATTTTCGAAAAATGAAAAAATAGCAAACTTGGAATTACTTCGTAAATTCCAAGTAGATAAAAACTACAAATGTGTGACATGTTTATAAGCAAAATTGGTTAAAAAACCAATTCATACCGTTGATAGAAGTACAGAACCATTAGGTTTGGTTCAGACCGATTTATATGATTTTAAATCATTACCTACAAGAGGTGGGGAAAAAAACTTTATCACTTTTATTGGCGACTATACACGATATTGCTATGTATATCTTCAAATAGTAAAGATGAAGAAATTACATCGTTTATAAAATACAAGGATGAAATAGAAAATCAGTTAAATAAAAAGATCGAGATATTGAGAGCTGATCGAGGTGGAGAATATGAATCACCATTTGAACAATTCTGTGTAGATACTGGTATAATTAATCAAACAATAGCTTCATATTCACCACAACCAAATGGTATTGCCGAGAGAAAGAATAGGACATTAAAAGATATGATAAATGTAATGCTATTGACCTCTGGTCTACCGATGAACTTGTAGGGGAAGCCTTAATCACATGTTAAATAAGGTTCCTTATAATAAAACAGGAACAATCCATATGAATTACGGAAAGGATACATACCAAGTTTCAAATACCTCAAAGTATAGGGGTGCTCAGCAAAAGTTTCAGTTCCGCCTCCCAAGAAAGTCAAACTTGGACCAAAAACTGTAGACTGTTACTATCTAGGGCCAACTCAAAATAGTATTGCCTATAGATTTTTGGTACTCAAGTCTCATATAGCTGATATTAATGTCAATACAATCATAGAGTCTCGAGACGTCTCATTCTTTGAAGATGAGTTTTCGCACAAAAGGAATGAAAAAAATTATGTCCCTAAAAGGACAAGAGAAGAATCAAGCAAGCCACATGACGATGAAACTCATCGTGAAATTGAAGAAGTTGAAACAAGAAGAAGCATAAGAGAAAGAACGTTCGTGATGCTTGGTTCAGATTTTATAACATACATGTTAGAACACGAACCTCAAACATACAAAGAAGCAATGTTATCTTCTAAA
Source organism: Allium cepa (assembly GCA_030765085.1). Taxonomy (NCBI): domain Eukaryota; kingdom Viridiplantae; phylum Streptophyta; class Magnoliopsida; order Asparagales; family Amaryllidaceae; genus Allium; species Allium cepa. The sequence continues at coordinate 908,659,494 of CM060937.1, forward strand.
TCTTCGTGTTGGAAAGAAGCAATCAAAAGTGAAATTGACTCAATTCTAAGTAATAAAACTTGAGAAATAGTAGATCTTCTGCCTGGAATAAAACCGATTGGTCGCAAATGGATCTTCAAAAAGAAGACGAAACTAGATGGCTCTATTGACAAATATAATGGAAGATTGGTAGCCCAAAAATATCGTCAAGAAGAAGGTTTAGACTTCTTTGGTATTTATTTACCAGTTACATGAATAACCTCTATTAGAATGTTAATAGCAATTGCATCTATTATAATCTAGAGATTCATCAAGTGGATGTAAAGACAGCATTCTTAAATGTAAATCTTGATGAGGAGATTTACATTGAGCAACCCGAGGGTTTTATTTCCAAAGGAAATGAAAACATAGTATGTAGATTAGTTAAATCATTATACAGACTAAAACAAGCTCCAAAACAATGGCACGCAAAATTTGATAGTGTCATGATGAAAAATGGTTTCCGTATAAACGAATTTATAAATTTTTTTATTACAAACAAGTTGAACAATCATATGTGATGATTTATTTATATATAGGCAATATGCTAATCTTTGGTCCAAATAGTTAGTAATAGAGACCATAAAGAAAATGTTAATCAACAATTTCGATATGAAAGATTTAGGAGTTGTCGACATTATTTTGGGAATCAAATAATAAAAAAAACCCAATGGAATTGATCTATCTCAGACGCACTATGTGGAAAAAGTGATTGAAAAATTCCAAAATTACGGAATTAAAGGAGTAAGAACACCTTTTAATCCATCGGAAGTACTGCACAAAAACACTATTGAGAGTGTAATGAAACTGGAATACTCTCGTGTAATAGGATGTCTAATGTACCTCATGAATTGCACAAGACCACATATAGCTTATGCAGTAAGTCGATTGAGCATGCATACAAGCAACTCAGGGAAGGAACACTAGAAAGCACTAATGAGAGTGTTGGGATATTTAAAGAGTACCATGAACTTTTTCCTACATTACGGAAAATATCATGCCGTCTTAGAAGGATATAGTGATGCAAACTCGATTTCTGATTCAGAGGAATCTAGATCAACTAGTGGTTATGTCTTCACCCTACCAGGAGCAGCAGTGTTATGGAAGTCTACTAAACAAACGTGCATAGCTCGATCCACTATGAAATCAGAGTTCATCGCTTAAGATAGAGTAGGCGAAGAAGCAGAATGACTTCGTCAATTTTTAGATGACATTCCATTTTGGCCTAAACCTGTACCAGCCATATGCATACACTATGTTAATCAAGCAGCGTTAAGCAGAGCGCAAAACATTGTGTATAACGAAAAGTCACAACATATTCGTCGATGCCATAACACAGTTAGGCAATTAGTCTCAAATGGAACTATTTCCATTGACTATGTGAGAACTACTGATAACCTTACAGATCCATTTACTAAAGGATTACCAAGAGAGAAAATTAACTGCACATCGAGGGGAATGAGTTTAAAAGCCTAAAACAATAGAGTTATCTTATACGGAAATCTATCCTAGCGACTGAAGATCCCACGGACAAGGATCAATAGACAAATCAATTCTGAGTAACTCAAGAAGTAATGCATTTTGTCCTATTCCATTCCTATGGTGCACAATAGAATGCATGCCTACAGAAGTATTAAAAAGATAAAGCTATGTTTTTTTAATGATGACCATATCCTGAAATTAACAAGTGGGGTATATGTATGATACTCTTAATGGCTGCGATCACCTATGTTAGTGTGAGTTGGGTCGGCTCTATGAGAATATTAAAAGCTTAAATTCTCTAAAACATCCGTAGAACCAAATTTGTTCAAGACCAAAATGAACACAACCAAGAGATTGGATGTGAAGGAAAACAATATTTTGTAAAGCTTATTGTCTTCTTGTGCACAAATGGCTGACGGTTCAAGTTGAAATAACTCACCGATTGGCTAAGTATATCCGACAAGTTTTAACTAGGGAAAGTTCAAAATGAAATATCTACTTATCCTTGATATAACATTATTTTCATATGAATTGTGTGATATTACAATTTGTGTAGAGGAGATATATATAATCATTCATGTGAGGGATTGTTAGAGAACCATTATATAGTGAATAAGATATTGTCACACATCGCCAAAAATAAGTTAATATTTATGCTTATATATTACTTTCCTCAAACCTATATTGGCCCTTAGGCTTAGGTAATTTCATGCGAGGGGGAGGACATATATGGCCATGAACTAACACATGCGCGTGCGCCTTCCGTCCTCCGTGCTGAACTGGGTCGGATGCGGGTGCGGGCCCAATAAGAGTGGACTGTGTTATATTTTTGTTGCACAGAAGTAAACAATTTTCAACTATTTAGATTCAAATAGAAGCGACTAGTGGATTGGACGTGGCTTTTCAAAATAGGCGTTGCAAAGCTGTTTTTAGTCTTTGCGAATGAAGAGATGCGACTGTTGCAAACCACGACAGTTCTTGGCCGTTGCAAATAAAGAGACGTGACTGTTGCAAACCGCGATAGTTTTTGACCGTTGCAAATGAAGAGACAAGACTATTACAAACTGCGATAGTTTTTGACCGTTGCAAATGAAGTGATGCGGCTGCTCCAAACAAACATAACCGTTGGGAATTAGCCTATAAAAGGAGAAGGAAACCTGATCAATAGATAACTCTAAATTTTCTCTTCTTCCTCTTCATTTCTTAATCTCCAGATCCGTGCGCTTTTGCGTATCACACAGAAGATCATACTCATCACAATCTCGAGCAGATCAGGTCTATTGTATCTTGGGAGACTTTGAATAAAGTCTTAATTTTTTTTTACGATAAGCCTCAAACGTAATTTTCTTCTTCATCGGGTGAAATTTATGTTTACTTATATATTTATGTACATCATTCTATAATCTTTCCGTTTCAACGTTGTATTGTTTCTACGAAGTAGTACAACGCTTGTTTATCGCTATAGTTTAATACATCGATTTGTTTCTTGTTGTGATTGCTATAGTTTGTTCTTGTAAATTAATTGCAACATAGTCATTGTTCAAAATAAATAATACAGAATTACAAAGTAGCGGAAATCTGATTTGTAAACTTGTGTGACGAGTTTATAACATATTTTTCTCTGTTTTGGTACACTGATCGTATAACAGGATACCACTGTAAAACATGGAACTTGAATTAATTTTCATTCTAGATATAACAATCTGATTCAACAGTGTATAAAATTGGATACACACACACACACACATACATACATACATACATACATACATACATACATACATACATACATACAACAATCTAATTTCATTCAACAGTGTATAAAATTGGACATATAAATATATATAACAAACTAATTTAAGTCACCAGTGTATAAAATTGGACATATACATATGTACATACGTGTGCGTATATATGTATATGTACATATGTATATACTGTATATGTACATATGTTAGTACTTTTGTATATGTGTGTGTATGTGTGTGTGTATATTGCTTAACTGCACTTAATCATATATATATATATATATATATATATATATATATATTGCTTAGCTGCACTTAATTTATTCAATGTTTTGTTATGAATTCATCAAATAGTGAGACAGACATGCATGCTACATAGACTGACACAGTGAAAAATAAAGTCAAGTATTGGTGTGAACCGATTTATGTTGCTTAATTTCGATCAAAATTGTAAACACGTAAAAATGGTACCTTATTATCAACTCGATCTTCTCTAGTTCATCTCCCAAATACTTTGTGTCCACTTAATTTTCCACGAAACAATGTATCGGTTTATTTTATTTTAATTTTTGTTTATTTTTTAATTTTTTTAATTTTTAATTTTTTTTACTTCTTTTCTTTTCGACAATGTATCAGCTTATTTGCCTGAGCTTTTCTTTACAAATTTTCAAAGTCTACAATGTTTAGATATTTTTTTATAATAAATTGCCTGGTTCAATACAATTTCCAAAATCATGTATCGACTTAACATACCATGATGTTTCAACAAATCACTTAACTGACACCATATCCGAAAATGTATCTAAATGCTTAAACTAAAAAAGAGTTTAAACTTATCATACTAATGTTAGACAGACTAGGTATTTGAAAGTTGAAACAATCACTTAACAGGATGGAGTCCCTAATGTTTTAAGCCATACTTGTGGTTCGCTAACCTACGCAGCAACTTTACCACAAACCGATAATTCAAATAAGAGAGAATTAGATCAATAGGTTGCTGATATGACCGAGTATATAAACATTATGCACCTACTTACAGACGTTATGTACACACTCCTTAGTACCATTATGTATATAATTACAAATGGTAACTTATATTCTCAAACATGAAGGAAGCTTCTTCATTTTTAACACAAAAGCTGTAACTATCAAAGCAAACACAGCTGCCAATCGACAATGCAGTTATCTTCCTTCTTATCTCAATAATGCATCTTGTTCACTATCAATGAATAATCCATCAACTTGCCAAATATATGAAACGATAAAAAAGAAACAGTAAGGTTACATTAATAGGAAATGATGTAATGTCATATTTGCAGAAGGCTTTGATCGCAAAAAGCTTCTATATCAACATAAATTAAAAATCAATTAAAGCCACCATTAAAACCAATGCTTTTCTCACGCTTCTTGGCCAAACTTTGAGAACACAAAAGTTTTCATCTCCATCAATACATGAAATGCACATTTCATAGCCGGAATTCTATTCAAAAATCATAAAATGGAATCACATATTACTGCATAGAAAATGAATTATACAGCAGCTGAAATTATGCATAAAGGACGGGAAAAGAATAACAGGGAGAGACATATACAGTGATAACAAGGTAAGAATAGAAATAGACTGGAGGGGAAAGAGAAAGATGATTCATACTCTTCCTTCTCCTTCCCAACCAATCTCTTTCTTCACCTTTCTGTGTCCATTATTTTTATTGATTGCAGACTTTTTTACGCTGAATCCTATGAAGTGTAACGACCCAGAACTTTGAACAATTCAATTTGAAAATATTTAATTAATTTTAAGTATTTGAATGATGGTTTGACTTGAATTTCAAACTATCAGAATGAACTTGGCGATTAAATTTTAGAATTTAATCTATTGAAAGTTGAATAAAAATTTGAATCTTCTATTTTAAGCTGACTAAAATTATTTCAAAGGCTTGTAAAATTCATATTGACAATATTGAAGATTATAGAAGCTTCAGAATTGAATTTGAAAGTGAATTGTTCAGTTTTGAAATTATATCGTTTGAATCGATATTTAAAAATAGCCTTCCGAGTCACAGTCTCGGATTTCGACGAAACCAGTTCCATTGGGTCCGTAATATTTAATTATTATTGGATTTCAAATTTCGTATTTTTCGGAGTTGTTATGTGAGCACACGGTGAGTAAACGCGTTGAAATTAAATCGAATTCGATTTAAATTTAAACTTTTAAAATTTGTCACATCAGTTACTTTTCATCCCTAAAATCATGCCTAGCATTATGCCTAAAATCACGCAAATGATCACGGAGGCAAAACACGTTCTCTCTATAAATCGTGCAGCCCATATTCTTTCAGTTTTAAATTACCATCTTCCCTCGTTCAAAAAAACAAAATCACCAAGTTAAAAATCATGGTCGCTTCTGAAAAAAATAACAGAGACCCAACTTCCCTTCCTTCTTCAATTTCGTTCGAAAATCCCCTTCAATCTAAAGAAAAATGATGACTGAGTAATACAATCAAAATCGCTTTCCCTCTTTTCAGTTTCAATCGAAGCCCTAGATTTCAGTCGCCAGTCCCTGAGCACGAATCGCGATTGAATCGAGAGGGGGGCACGCGACGTGATGGTATGACTGGAGATGCCGAGGCTAGGGATCGCGCTCGCCTAGGGTTGGGGGGCGCGAGTAGGTTGGGTCTTCGTTTGCGAGGTCGCGATTCAGTGGGGCTGGGTTCATAATGATGGGCGAAGCGGTGGTCGATGCCGAGTATGATGGCGATGTCGATGATGGCACTGCTGGTTCGTGAGTTTTGTGGTAGCTGGCAAATGAAGTTCGACGCAGTAAGGTATAAATGTTATTTTCATTTAATTTGAATAAATATACATATATATATATATATTTGAAAATCATACATATGCACTGGAAAAAAAATATAGGAGAAGTTTTTTTAGTAAATTAAATTACTGTTATATTCAGATTTTATATACATAGGAATAGAATTTTGAAAGGAAGAATTGAAAATAATAGAAAAAAAATCATTAGCTTAAAATTGAAATATTGGTTGAATTAAAATTTTAAAATGGCAATTAATTTGTTTATTTACCAATTTAATTATTTTTAGTTGTTAAAAGATTTTAAAGAAAAATATTAGTTCAAATTATTATATTAAGAATAAATTATTAGTTTAAATTAAATAAATCTATTCAATGGTAATTAATTATTCAATTCAGTTTAAATATTAATAAATCTTACAATGCTTATACAAGGTCAATATTGTGGAGAAAATAAATCAAAATGGAAAATCTTAAGTAAATTCTTTAAAGAATTGGGAGTTTGAAAAGAAATTAGTAAACCAAGGTTATTAGTTTAAAATATAATTTTTAGTTAATCAAATTTATTAAAAAAAGAGGAAATTTAATCATTAGAGATAAAATTATTTAAGGAGAAAAATTGATTAAAAAGAATTATCAGCTAATAAAAAAACACTATTAAACGGAAATTAATGGTTCAGTTGATTCGGATATTAATAAATTGTGTAAATATTTATACAAGGTATAAATCAAGGAAATCAAGTCAAGATGGAAATGGATTGCAAATAATAGCTAAGGTGAGAACTTCTCACTCAAAAATTTATAAGTTGGATTTGCAGTTATGGATTGATTGCTATTTGGTTGTGATATTAGATATAGTAGGATATATCTATATGTATAGCAATATATATATATATATATATATATATATGTATATATGTATATATATATATATATGTATATATGTATATATATATATATATATGTATATATGTATATATTGGCATATGTATATATTGGAGTTGTTGATTTCCCGCATTGTATAGCGTTTGAGACCCTATTGCGCCGCCTATTAAGCAGATAATATTTTATAAATCCCATATACCACGATATTCCGTCTTGAAGCGGAATTGGTATTGTGCTAATGTCTGTGGATGCAGGGAAACAGGTTGGAGGGATCCAACTGAATTCCTCACAAATATTTATTTGATTTCAGATATTGTGATATTTGATTGATTATCATATCGATATATGATGTTTTGGAAGTCGTGATTGATGGTGCGTTGCATCATCGGATCCATTTTTGGAGTTTTTAAAAAATGTTAAAGAAATGATTTTGAATTTAAAAGGATTTTTAAAGTGATTTTTGAAAGTATACGTTTTATTAAAATTTTGAATTAATTCATTTTAGATAATTAAAACTTTATAATTTTAATGTTATAAAAATTATGATTTTTGATAAATATAGTTAAAAGATGATTTTTGAAAATATAGGATTAATGATTTTATAAAATAGTTTAAATTGGAATTTCTGAATTTATTATAAAAAGTTTAAAAAAGGATGTATGAAATTTAATTATTTTATAAATCAAAATGATGAAATTATAAAGGAGTTTAAAGACGTTTAAAAAGAATAATACAAATTGATCCATATAAAAGATTTATAAATTGATATTTATAAATTGAAAATATTGGAATTGTAAAACGAGCTTTTATAAGTGTTAGAATGAATGTGAATGAATTTCATAAACGAATGAAATGTATAGGATTATAACGGTGAAGTTATAAATGGAATTTTATAAACAGTAAGTTTATAAAATTTGTAAAGTTATTTAAAAGAATAGATTTTGGATAAATAAATGAATCTGATAAGTTATAAGATTTATAATTTGGGAAGTTAAAAGAACAATTTTGTAAACAAATAAATTATAAGCATTTAACTTATAATATGGACTTTCGGTATATAATTGAGTTATAAATCGAATAGGTTAATAAAGGAGATTTATAAAGGAAATAGTTATAAAATAAATAGAAATAGAATTTATAAACATTGTTTTATAAATCCGCAACGACTTATTTTGATAAGTAAATTGTTGTAACTTATTAATGGAGATATATTCACGTTTTAGACAGTGAATAATCCTTTAGAATAAAATGTATAGAAATGAAGAAATTGGTTAACGAAGTATATTCACGTTTTGAATAGTGAATAATATGTTAAAGAAATTGTTTTGGGATGTGATGTTTTTAAATAGAATTAAAACGATCGAACGATATTTTTAAAATGTGTTAAGATTCGAAACCATAGATTTCAACATTCATTGTTGAAATAGACGTTTTCGAGAAATAGAAGGAAATGGTGGACTATAACACTGTTGTTATAGTAAATGATTTCCGAAAGGAAATGTTTTGTATAGTATCGGGATTTATATATCTATTTTAATTTCGAATCCATATACTAGTGATTTTGGGTTGGCGTAACGATGTTTTACGCAACATTCGTTTTGGCCCAAATAAATATGTTTAAGAGAATGATTTCCTTAAAGAATGAAATATATACTTAATTTCGATTTAAGTATATTGAATATTTTCGAAGTATAGAAAATAAAAAGACTTGTGAATTACTTATAAATAAATAAGTATGGAAATGTTTTTCCAATGTGAAATGAAAAGTTTAGAGAATTTATCTTTTTGAAGATAAATTGAAAACGAATAATTGAAAACGTATACTCATAGATATTTTAGAATGTAAATTCACTATGGAATTTATAAATGAAAAGGGGGAATTTGTTTAAAAAATAAATATTGATTTATTTTTGAAGTATTGAAAATATATATCTTGTAAAGATAATTTTGGAAAATAAATAATTTGAAAAATTATTTGGAATCTGGTGAAGTTGTGCATATCCATTGATAGTTCAATAACCGACTATCAATATTTACGTTTGAATGGGTATTTGTTGTGATTTGCTTGAATTTGAATGCCACATTTTTTTTTAAATAAGCGCTCACTATTCGGGTTAACCGGGAAAGGAATTGGGGGTCGTATGACCCACTCCGAATATGTGATATGTCGTTATGAATTGCATTTGAAGACCGGTGTTGAAGACCGGATATTTTCGAAAACGAAAGGGTTTCTTGTCGATTGTTTCTGCACTGGCTGATCCTCGGTATAGAGATCTCTATATGTGATGGGAAATCCGGACGTGATTAGAGATTATTCGGATTGCAAGGACTTCTTTGTAAGTGCCTTCGGTTCTTTTCGATCCCGAAACAGACTTGTATGGATTGTATGTCTGACATTACAAACTGAGATATAAAGCCGATTTCTTTCAAATATATTTCTGTTGGTGGTGGAAAATTTATTCTCTTAGCTTAACACCCTTCTCTGAGACGTACGAGCTCAGAGGTTATATAGTTGAAGGTTATTAGCAATACATTCCCAATTTAGTAATGTGACATGCTGAGTGTTGCTGTGAAATGATCATTGTTTGATCATTTGTGATATGATCATTTGTTTGATCACTTATCTTTGCGATCATTTCTATTATCATTTGTTGACCCAAAGCACAGCTTTTGTATAATGTGTGGCTTTGTGGACGAGAATTCGTCGAGCCTCACACCCCGGATTGGTCAAAACAGGAAAGATGCGGCAAGGTTATGAGGGGTAGCTCGCTTTAGGGTATGTGCATTTCCTTCTGGAAAAGGGTGGTATCATGGTATGGAGCCCAGATGCTTACTCATGTTGAAACACTTATTATTTTGGTGTGATGTTGATTACGAGCGCTCGGATAAAGGTCCCAAAGGACCGGGGGATGGCATACTCGTGTCAATAGTTACCTAGTTAGGGGTAACCCGGCCTTGTGTTGGCAGAGATCCGGTTAGGTTCTCGGGGACGTCCTTCCAGAGGCGTTCTCATGTGGCAATGGGAAGTTCCTTGGCCTGACCATTTGTTGGAAATCTAAAGAAAAATACGATCTTGTACGGTTTTAGTTGTATAACCTGCCATGGAATGTGGCGGTAACCTGCTATTGAACATGGTAGCTATAGTAGGCATAAGTGCGGAATGCCTATGCTGGCTAAGATTTATATCTTTATTTTCGAAATGAATTTTTCCTACACTATGCACTAGTAATAATAACAAATGTTCTTTTTAATGCATATCAAGCATCTTTGACTATCATAAGGAGAAATCTCCTCCGATTCTGCGTTTGCATGTGTGTGTGTGCTGGAGGCCTTATGGTAGTCTCATTCTTAAAAGCATTGCGAATTGACCTTAAAAATATTCCTCTATTTGATTTTAAAGATAAATAAACTATTTTGAGTTCTCACACCAGTCACATGACTGACTTGGAGTTTATTATTTTCCTTCCTAAACTCTGGGTGCCCACCAATTTCCACATGGGCAGTCAAGAGTTAAGGTTTATCAGGATATTCTGGAATTCAGGAGTTGCAGGAGGCAAGATGGATGGCATGGCGTATTCACTAGTATATAATATTTCTTTTTTTTCCACTGTTTGTTGTTGTACACTCTGATAATAAATGTAATGTGGTGTAATGTAATAACTGATATAATTCTTTTTTTAAAGATTATTCATTTATTTATTATATGTTGTTCCGCTGCGATGGTGAGATTCTGTTATTGCTCTGTTGTTTTCTTTCTATTCTGTTCTATTTTTCTCTCTTCTTCTACCTTTTTATTTTTCTTAAACACTGAGAATTCGTATTTTCGTTCATCTTGAGTTAATCTATGGAGATTAATGTATATTCAAGGAGTACGGATTTACGGGTCTTCACAGGTGGTATCAGAGCATATGGTTAAACGACAACCATGGTTCTGTTGGGTGTTACTCATTAGAGATAGAGTCAGCCGTACTCTAGAATGAGTTTGAGTGTAATAATAGATATGAGCGCGTATTTGTTAGTGAATATAAAATTGTTTTGTATTGTGTTGATTTAGCGGTTGATTGTTTATAGATTCTGCTTGGTGCAGTCCAGCTAACTGTATTGATAGGAATTTCTAAACTCTTAAACAAGACAAACCGACACGATATTGTTTTTGAATCGGGTAAATAAGATAATTTTTCCCAAAACTATTTTTGTATAGAAAAGAAATGATTTTCTATGAATTATTATAGTATATGGTTGCATGGTTGTTAGGAAGTAATAATATTAAATTATTATCATTATTATATGGAATTAAGTAAGAAATAAAATGTATAACCAAAGATTAGAGATAAATTCATTTAACAAATAAAATTTATAAATATGAATTAAAAAATGTAAGGAAACGAATTCATATACAATTGGGATTTGTAAAATAAATTGTAAATAAATGAATTGGAAATGAATGATGAAATGAGATTTGATTTGATCAAATTGAATAAAAATCAAAACTTGGAGAAAATAAAATAAAATGGATTGAATTCAAGTACACTAACTTGATAAATTATAAATTCATGAACTAATGAATTGGTTAAATTAAAGTTTAGTCGTGAGCTAAATTTGAAGATAAATTTGAATTTGTATATAAATTCAAGTAAGTAAAAGAAATAAATTGAAATTCCCTTTGTTAGTAATTAAGTAAATTCGAGATGAATTGAATATGGAAATTGAAATTTAAAATGAATAAGTGAATGTGCTAATTGAAATGAATTAGTGAATGAAACTAATTTAAAGTAGTGAATTAGTAAATGAAAGTTAATCGATAAAATTCAATATTCAGAATAGAAGATAAATTGAATTCAAATAGAATTGAAATTGTGAAATGAAATTGAAATGTAAAATAGAATGAAAATGGATATGTAACTTCAATAGTGAAGTAAAAATATATAAGAAGTATATGTTGAAAATTTTGTAATGGAATTGGCAAAATGGTTTGAATGTTGGAATTGGATATTATGGCTAGCAGGATATACAGGTGTATTAAAAGAAATGGAATTGAGATTTTGATTTCGAAGATAAAATTGAATTGCTCAACAAAAAGGTACGTATTTGAATTTCAGTATGAAATTTGGTGATTTTCTTCTCCAGCCACCTGGCTTTCTCTTTTCTTTTTGATTCTGAGGGGCCGTGGTGCCATTTTGTAGTCGTACCGAGCTAGCCGTGCAAAGGAGACGCTGGTGAAATTTTTCGAAAATTTCGAGTGAGAAAATTTTTGAGAAAATTTTGAAAGTTTGAAATTTGAATTTAAATCTTAATTTGAATTGTGGAGAAACAATATTGTTTGAAACCTATAATTGAAGTTGGAAAGCTAGTTGATATGATAATGAATCTCTAGTAAAAAGATTTAGGTTAGCAAGTTGATAAAACTATTTGGATTGTGAAAAATAGTAGACGAGTTAAGGACCATTTTTCCTAACTTGTAATTTCAGGACGAAATTCTTTTAAGGGGGGAAGATTGTAACGACCTAGAACTTTGAACAATTTAATTTGAAAATATTTAATTAATTTTAAGTATTTGAATGATGGTTTGACTTGAATTTCAAATTATCAGAATGAATTTGGCGATTAAATTTTAGAATTTAATCTATTGAAAGTTGAATAAAAATTTGAATCTTCTATTTTAAGCTGACTAAAATTATTTCAAAGGCTTGTAAAATTCATATTGATAATATTGAAGATTATAGTGCTTCAGAATTGAATTTGAAAGTGAATTATTCAGTTTTGAAATTATATCGTTTGAATCGATATTTAAAAATAGCCTTCCGAGGCATAGTCTCGGATTTCGACGAAACCAGTTCCATTGGGTCCGTAATATTTAATGGTTATCGGATTTCAAATTTCGTATTTTTCGGAGTTGTTCTGTGAGCACACGGTGAGTAAACGCGTTGAAATTAAATTGAATTCGATTTAAATTTAAACTTTTAAAATTTGTCACATCGGTTACTTTTCATCCCTAAAATCATGCCTAGCATTATGCCTAAAATCACGCAGATGATCACGGAGGCAAAACACATTCTCTCTGTAAATCGTGCATCCCATATTCTTTCAGTTTTAAATTACCATCTTCCCTCGTTCAGAAAAAACAAAATCACGAAGTTAAAAATCATGGCCGCTTCTGAAAAAAATAACAGAGACCCAACTTCCCTTCCTTCTTCAATTTCGTTCGAAAATCCCCTTCACTCTAAAGAAAAATGATGACTGAGTAATACAATCAAAATCGCTTTCCCTCTTTTTAGTTTCAATCGAAGCCCTAGATTTCAGTCGCCAGCCCCTGAGCTCGAATCGCGATTGAATCGAGAGGGGGGCACGCGACGTGATGGTATGACTGGAGATGCCGAGGCTAGGGATCGCGCTCGCCTAGGGTTGGGGGGCGCGAGTAGGTTGGGGCTTCGTTTGCGAGGTCACGATTCAGTGGGGCTGGGTTCATAATGATGAGCGAAGCGGTGGTCGATGCCGAGTATGATGGCGATGTCGATGATGGCGCTGCTGGTTCGTGAGTTTTGTGGTAGCTGGCAATTGAAGTTCAACGCAGTAAGGTATAAATGTTATTTTCATTTAATTTGAATAAATATACATACATACATATATATATATATATATATTTGAAAATCATATATATGCACCGGAAAAAAATAAAATAAAATATAGGAGAAGTTTTTTAGTAAATTAAATTACTGTTATATTCAAATTTTATATACATAGGAATAGAATTTTGAAAGAAAGAATTGAAAATAATAGAAAAAAAATCATTAGCTTAAAATTGAAATATTGGTTGAATTAAAATTTTAAAATGGCAATTAATTTGTTTATTTACTAATTTAATTATTTTTAGTTGTTAAAAGATTTTAAAGAAAAATATTAGTTCAAATTATTATATTAAGAATAAATTATTAGTTCAAATTAAATAAATCTATTCAATGGTAATTACTTATTCAATTCAGTTTAAATATTAATATATCTTACAATGCTTATACAAGGTCAATATTGTGGAGAAAATAAATCAAAATGGAAAATCTTAAGTAAATTCTTTAAAGAATTGGGAGTTTGAAAAGAAATTAGCAAACCAAGATTATTATTTTAAAATATAATTTTTAGTTAATCAAATTTATTAAAAAAAGAAGAAATTTAATCATTAGAGATAAAATTATTTAAGGAGAAAAATTGATTAAAAAGAATTATCAGCTAGTAAAAAAAAACTATTAAATGAAAATTAATGGTTTAGTTGATTCGAATATTAATAAATTGTGTAAATATTTATACAAGGTATAAATCAAGGAAATCGAATCAAGATGGAAATGGATTGCAAATAATAGCTAAGGTGAGAACTTCTCACTCAAAAATTTATAAGTTGGATTTGCAGTTATGGATTGATTGCTATTTGGTTGTGATATTAGATATAGTAGGATATATCTATATGTATAGCAATATATATATATTGGCATATGTATATATTGGAGTTGTTGATTTCCCGTATTGTATAGCGGATGAGACCCTATTGCGCCGCCTATTAAGCGGATAATATTTTATAAATCACATATACCACGATATTCCGTCTTGAAGCGGAATTGGTATTGTGCTAATGTCTGTGGATGTAGGGAAACAGGTTGGAGGGATCCAACTGGATTCCTCACAAATATTTATTTGATTTCAGATATTGTGATATTTGATTGATTATCATATCGATATATGATGTTTTGGAAGTCGTGATTGACTATATGGTGCGTTGCATCATCGGATCCATTTTTGGAGTTTTCAAAAAATGTTAAAGTAATGATTTTGAATTTAAAAGGATATTTAAAGTGATTTTTGAAAGTATACGTTTTATTAAATTTTTGAATTAATTCATTTTAGATAATTAAAACGTTATAATTTTAATGTTATAAAAATTATGATTTTTGAGAAATACAGTTAAAAGTTGATTTTTGAAAATATGGGATTAATGATTTTATAAAATTGTTTAAATTGGGATTTCTGAATTTATTATAAATAGTTTAAAAATAGGATTTATGAAATTTGATTATTCTATAAATCAAAATGATGAAATTATAAAGGAGTTTAAAGACGTCTAAAAAGAATAATATAAATTGATCCATATAAAAGATTTATAAATTGATATTTATAAATTATAAATATTGGAATTGTAAAACGAGCTTTTATAAGTGTTAGAATGAATTGTGAATGAATTTCATAAATGAATGAAATCTATAGGATTATAACGGTGAAGCTATAAATGGAATTTTATAAACAGTAGGTTTATAAAATTTGTAAAGTTATTTAAAAGAATAGATTTTGGATAAATAATTGAATCTTATAAGTTATAAGATTTATAATTTGGGAAGTTAAAAGAACAATTTTGTAAACAAATAAATTATAAGCATTTAACTTATAATATGGACTTTCGGTATATAATTGAGTTATAAATCGAATAGGTTAATAAAGGAGATTTATAATGGAAATAGTTATAGAATAAATAGAAATGGAATTTATAAACATTGTTTTATAAATCCGCAATGACTTATTTTGATAAGTAAATTGTTGTAACTTATTAATGGAGTTATATTCACGTTTTAGACAGTGAATAATCCTTTAGAATAAAATGTATAGAAATGATGAAATTGGTTAACGAAGTATATTCACGTTTTGAATATTGAATAATATGTTAAAGAAATTGTTTTGGGATGTGATGTTTTTAAATAAAATTAAAACGATCTAACGATATTTTTAAAATGTGTTAATATTCGAAACCATAGATTTCAACATTCATTGTTGAAATAGACGTTTTTGAGAAATAGAAGGAAATGGTGGACTATAACACTGTTGTTATAGTAAATGATTTCTGAAAGGAAATGTTTTGTATAGTATCGGGATTTATATATCTATTTTAATTTCGAATCCCTATAATAGTGATTTTGGGTCGTCGTAACGATGTTTTACGCAACATTCGTTTTCGCCTAAATAAATAAGTTTAAGAGAATGATTTCCTTAAAGAATGAAATATATACTTAATTTTGATTTAAGTATATTGAATATTTTCGAAGTATAGAAAATAAAAAGACTTGTGAATTACTTATAAATAAATAAGTATGGAAAAGTTTTTCCAATGTGAAATGAAAAGTTTAGGGAATTTATCTTTTTGAAGATAAATTGAAAATGAATAATTGAAAATGTATATTCATAGATATTTTAGAATGTAAATTCACTATGGAATTTATAAATGAAAAGGGGGAATTTGTTTAAAAAATAAATATTGATTTATTTTTGAAGTATTGAAAATATATACCTTGTAAAGATATTTTTGGAAAATAAATGATTTGAAAAATTATTTGGAATCTGGTGATGTTGTGCATATCCATTGATAGTTCAATAACCGACTATCAATATTTACCTTTGAATGGGTATTTGTTGTGATTTGTTCGAATTTGAATGCCACACTTATTTTTTTTTAAATAAGCGCTCACTATTCGGATTAACCGGGAAAGGACTTTGGGGTCGTGTAACCCATTCCGAATATGTGATACGTCGTTATGAATTGCATTTGAAGACCAGTGTTGAAGACTGGATATTTTCGAAAACGAAAAGGTTTCTTGTCGATTGTTTCTGCACTGGCTGATCCTCGGTATAGAGATCTCTATATGAGATGGGAAATCCGGACGTGATTAGAGATTATCCGGATTGCAAGGACTTCTTTGTAAGTGCCTTCGGTTCTGTTCGATCCCGGAACAGACTTGTATGGATTGTATGTCTGACATTACAAATTGAGATATAAAGATGATTTCTTTCAAATATATTTCTGTTGGTGGCGGAAAATTTATTCTCTTTGCTTAACACCCTTCTCTGAGACGTACGAACTCAGAGGTTATATAGTTGAAGGTTATTAGCAATATATTCCCAATTTGGTAATGTGACATGCTGGGTGTTGCTGTGAATGATCATTGTTTGATCATTTGTGATATGATCATTTGTTTGATCACTTATCTTTATGATCATTTCTATGATCATTTGTTGACCCAAAGCACAGCTTTTGTATAAAGCGTGACTTTATGGACGAGACTTCGTCGAGCCTCACACCCCGGAATGGTCAAAACAGGAAAGATGCGGCAAGGTTGTGAGGGGTAGCTCCCTTTAGGGTATGTGCATTTCCTTCTAGAAAAGGGTGGTATCATGTATGGAGCCCAGATGCTTACTCATGTTGAAACACTTATTATTTTGGTGTGATGTTGATTACGAGCGCTCGGATAAAGGTCCCAAAGGACCGGGGGATGACATACTCGTGTCAGTAGTTACCCAGTTAGGGGTAACCCGGCCTTGTGTTGGCAGAGATCCGGTTAGGTTCTCAGGGACGTCCTTCCAGAGGCGTTCTCATGTGGCAATGAGAAGTTCCTTGGCCTGACCGTTTGTTGGAAATCCAAAGAAACAATACGATCTTGTACAGTTTTAGTTGTATAACCTGCCATGGAATGTGGCGGTAACCTGCTATTGAACATGGTAGCTATAGTAGGCATAAGTGCGGAATGCCTATGCTGGCTAAGATTTATATCTTTATTTTCGAAATGAATTTTTCCTACACTATGCACTAGTAATAATAACAAATGTTCTTTTTAATGCGTATCAAGCATCTTTGACTATCATAAGGAGAAATCTCCTCTGATTCTGCGTTTGCATGTGTGTGTGTGCGGGAGGCCTTATTGTAGTCTCATTCTTAAAAGCATTGCGAATTGACCTTAAAAATATTCCTCTATTTGATTTTAAAGATAAATAAACTGTTTTGAGTTCTCACACCAGTCACATGACTGACTCAGAGTTTATTGTTTTCCTTCCTAAACTCTGGGTGCCCACCAATTTCCACACGGGCAGTCAAGAGTTAAGGTTTATCAGGATATTCTGGAATTCAGGAGTTGCAGGAGGCAAGATGGATGGCATGGCGTATTCACTAGTATATAATATTTCTTTTTTTCCGCTGTTTGTTATTGTACACTGATAATAAATGTAATGTGATGTAATATAATAACTGATATAGTTCTTTGTTTAAAGATTATTCATTTATTTATTATATGTTGTTCCGCTGCGATGGTGAGATTCTGTTATTGCTCTGTTGTTTTCTTTCTATTCTGTTCTATTTTTCTCTCTTCTTCTACCTTTTTCTTTTTCTTAAACACTGAGAATTCGTATTTCCGTTCATCTTGAGTTAATCTATGGAAATTAATGTATATTCAAGGAGTACGAATTTGTGGGTCTTCACATATGAAGCGTCTCTGTTTATAGATCTCGGTATTTATAAGAGTGAAGTTTCATTGAGGATCGGACGCGTGCAAGATGTAAATATCTCGATTTGAACTTTGAAAATCTGTTTAAGTCGGCTCAACCAATTTTGAAACCGAATTTACCAGAAGATCTAATGAGCATCAAAATCGCAGAGTGAAAGAAACATATTTGGTTAAGTCAGCTCTTTTCTCTTTCCTTTGAACGGGATTTTGTTCTTTTTCGAGGGTGAGCGTTATAATAAAAAGGTCAAACCGAACCAGGCCTGGTCGCTTGAAATTTCGGAACCGAAAATATGAAAATATTTTATATATAATATATTATCTATAAATAAGCAATATTTCATTCAGTCCTGTGATTAAGCATGTTATCTAAAAATAAGCAATGGGTTCAAGTTTGCACTAGCCTTGTATTATTTTTGGGCCTCTTAAACATGATTTCTTTGGCCATCAAGTAATATTTGACTTCGCGTCCGACCACCGACCCAATGCTGAGCATGAATCGATCTCAAACCGGAAAAAATCAGAACCGAATTGAACCATGTTAATTAAGGTTAATTCGGTCGGTATCCGATTAATTGAACTAAAATGGTAAGTAAGATAAATTATCTCAAGTTATTATTCAAATTATCGGTTTACTTAAAGCAAAGCACAAATTTATGTTTAAAAAACTATTTCGAGTAATTTTTAAGTTTACTAGAAAAAATAAAATATTTTCAATAGATAAAGTTTGATTTTTATTACTAACCATGTTGAGTCACAAGTTTTATGAAGGTTTTGATTTCTGACAAATACTAAAGGCGATCGACAAAACAAATACATATGGTACTCTAGATTATAGGTTGATTATTTGATATTGTATTAGTGATAAACTTGTTAAAATCTATCCTCAAATAATCATGCATTTCAATATAATCAATATATATACATTTGAAATTGCATTGCACATTCACTATGCAAATTATCAGAGACCGGTCGACCGGTAGTAAAAAAGGCGGTCGACCGTTTCTGCATAATATGCACAATGAACGTGCACACATGCACATAAGGTATATATATTTGAATTCCTGTCTACTGGTCACTTTTTAACCTGTCGACCGTTTTTAAACAGAAAGCAATTTTTTCAAAAGACACTTCTCTTCTCCAAAGGTTGCATCTCTTACCTTTCACCAAAGATCATATCTCTTAATGGCAACTACTCACAAAGAGTTACAACCATTCTTAGCTATATAAACTCATCTAATTCGTTGATTAAAATAACATGATTTTATATGCTTTTTAATCTAATCTCTGATCTTACTTTCTACATACTCCTGCATTCTAAAAGCTCTCGATTATTTATTGAATCATCGAAACTATTTCATATCTTTTGATTCAATAAGTAATATACTTTCCTTAATCTTTTCAAAACATCATTCGCATACTTTGAGGATAAGATTATAGGAAGGGTGTACTGCTAGTGACAAATCCGTGTTTTCAAGAACACAAGTTGTCAACAACAATTGTATTTGTTCTTTTGTTGAAGTCCTCTGTGTTGTAAGAGGCAAGTGTTGAAGTCCTCAGTGTATTAGAGGCATGAAATCCCGTTCGGTTGTTCGGGTGTTGTAAACCTGTTCCTCCGGGTGAAGCGAGATTGTTAATAGTGAAAATCCAGATAGAAGTCTGGGACTGGACGTAGGACGGTGCTCCGAACCAGTATAAAAATCTCTGGTGTGATTTTTCTATTTTTTATTTACTATGCTATTATCATCTATTTCCGCATTTATATTGTAGTCCATATTACACGATCCGTGTGTACTATATTAGCACATATAATTGTATACACACCGCACTTTCATTTGGTATCAGAGCACGGTCATCATATAACCGTAACACAGTTATTTGATATATTATAGTAATATGGCAAATAACGTAAGTACTAGCACTCAAAACACCACTTACACGGAGGGTCAATCGACACAAAGACCTCCATTTTTCAATGGTCTTAACTATAGTTATTGGGCAACACGTATGTCATTCTTTATGCAATCAAATAGCTATGATGCTTGGAATGCCACTCAAAGAGAAATAGTGAATCCAACAACTGATTATTCAGAATGGACTGCAGTTGAGAAAATGGCAGCAGCCGTAAATGCAAGAGCAATAAATATGTTGTTCTGTGCATTAGACCAAAATGAATATAACCGTGTTAGTATCTGCACTACTGCATATCAAATTTGGCAAACACTAAAAATCACTCATGAAGGTACTAACAAGGTTAAACAAGCCAAAATAGCCATGCTGAAAAGTCAATTTCAAAATTTCAAAATGAAACCAAATGAGACAATAAATGACATGTATTCACGGTTTCAAACTATTCACCATGCACTTATTGGCTTAGGACAAAAGTATTCTGATTTCGATGTTGTTTCAACAGTCCTACATTCTCTGACTAGTGAATGGGAAGGAAAAGTATTAGCAATTGAAGAAGCTAATGACCTTTCCGTCATGAAGCCAGATGAATTGATAGGAAATTTAATGTCCTATGAAGCAAATTTGCAGGCTAGAAAAGAACAGAAAGAAGAAAAGAAAAATGTAGCATTTCATGTCGAGAAAGATGAAAATGAATCAGATTCTGAAGACGAAGATTTGGCATTCATTGGGAAAGGATTCAAAAAATTCCTAAAATATCGAAAAGCCAGTCGTTACAATAAAAGGAAACATGGATCAAACAAACCATCTTCATCTGCTATAGAATGTTTCAACTGCCACAAAAAGGGACACATGCAGAAAGATTGTCCAGAACAAAAGAAGAAGTCAAAAAATGACAAATTCAAATATAAGAAGGACAAATCTAAGAAACGAGCTTTCTCAGTAACATGGGATGATTCAGAGTCATCTTCATCAGAAAGTGAAAGTGATTCAGAGAATGAACAAGCTAATGTTTGTTTTATGGCAACAGAAGATGAGGTACAAATTCCTACATTTGATGAATTACTTGATATTAATGCTGAATTGATAGTCAAATATAAAGACATAAAACGTCAATTAAAAGTAGTCAAAGCAGATTTAAGTAGAGCAGAGTTTGAACGAGATATGTTAAAAGATGAGAAGAAAATATTAGAAGAGGAACTTGAAAATATTCAAGAATCATCATCTAATGTTGACTCTCAAAATATCTCTTTTGAGTCAAGAAATAGAAGCTCAAAAAGAGAAAAATAATGCTCTCACTACTGAAAATCATGAGCTTAAAGCAAAAGTCAAAATTCTGGACCTAGAAAAAGCTAGCTTACAAACAAAGTTTGATGACATTACTCAAAATGTTTCTAACTTTAACAAAGGTCGAGAAAATTTGACAAAAATCATTGAAAGTTCACAATCTATTTCAGACAAACAAGGATTGGGATATAACAAACAAAAAACCAAGAAACATCTTGGAAATAAAAGGAAGAAGAAAGTACAAAAAACTGAAGCTAAGAAAAATCTTAGTTTATTATATTCCAAACCAAAACCAGTTGTGAAATTTCAAAAGAAAAATGTCAAGACTATCAAAATATGGGTTCCTAAAACAAATAACAATTTGATTAGGAACAAATACATTCAGCAATTCATGAATACCGTGCATTTTAATAAAAATTATATATATAAAGGGGATACTGGACCCATATGGGTTGGACTCCTAAGACCTAACTCTTAGGACCCTATAAAAAGTGGGTACCATGGACTTAATTCTATTTTTTGCAGGTCCCACTTAAGAAAAGAGGAAAGTGGATATTGGACAGTGGTTGCTCAAAGCACATGACAGGAGACAAGAGTCTATTAACAAATATTACATCTTCAGATGGTGGCTCCGTCACTTTTGGAGACAATTCAAAAGGCTATATCATCGGCAAAGGCGATGTGAGCAATTGCGGTACATCTAACTTACCTCTTATTACTAATGTCATGCTAGTTAGAAATTTAAAACACAATTTGCTTAGTATTAGTCAGTTATGTGACAAAGGATTTATAATTTCATTTTCAAATAATAAGTGTAGTATTTTAGATAAAGACCATAATTTGGTCTTCGAAGGTTATAGAGACAGAAATATATATATTCTGAATATGAATATTAATCATAATTCAGATATGTGTCTTGTGGCTAATGACAATGATCCATGGCTATGGCACAAACACTTCTGTCATATAAACTTCAGAACTATTGACAAGCTAGCCAAAAACAATCTAGTTAGAGGACTACCCAAAATGAGTTTTAAAGTTAACAACATTTGTGATGCATGTCAATTAGGAAAATTGACCAAATCATCTTTTAAATCCAAGAAAGTCATATCAACATTACAACCACTTGAGTTACTACACATGGATTTATTTGGACCTACTAGGGTTCAATCAATAAATCACAGTCAATATGTGCTTGTAATTGTTGATGATTTCTCTCGTTATACATGGACAATTTTCTTAAAAAATAAAAGTGACACTTTCGATCATTTCAAATCTTTCGTCAAAAGAATTCAAAAATCAAAAGGGATTAAAGTTAAAAATATAAGAAGTGATCATGGCGGAGAGTTTGAAAATAATGAATTTGAACATTTTTGTACAAAGAAAGGTATATATCATAATTTTTCGTTTCCCAGAACTCCACAACAGAACGGAGTTGTAGAACGGAAGAACCGAACTTTACAAGAATGTGCAAGAACATTATTGAATGGAACCACCTTACCAAAATATTTTTGGGCAGAAGCTGTGGCAACTGCCTGTTATGTTTTAAATCGTGTATCCATAAGACCTCTTACCAAGAATACTCCTTATGAATTATTTAACAAAAGGAAGCCTAAAATCTCATACTTCAAAGTTTTTGGTTCCAAGTGCTTTATTTTAGATACGAAAGACCAGCTTGGAAAATTCGATCCAAAAGCCGATGAAGGAATATTTGTCGGTTATTCGGAACGAAGTAAGGCCTATCGGATATTTAATAAACGAACCAAAACTATTGAAGAATCACTTCATGTCTCTTTTGATGAAATCTATCAGCACCCTCACACTATATCAGATGATGACGAATCAATAGTCACTGACAATCAAATCATCACAAATATTGATTCTGACTCGGAAATAATTATTGAGAATATTCCTCAAATATGTGAGTTACAATCACCACCAAGAATATTAAGAGACCATCCGGCTCAAAATATAATCGGTGAAATAACATCACATGTCAGAACAAGGAGTCAACTCAATCAAATGGGTCATGTCGCTTTTCTCTCAAATATCGAACCTAAGAATCCAAAAGAAGCTGCTACAGATGATTACTGGATCATTGCCATGCAGGAAGAACTAAATCAGTTTGAGCGCAATGACGTTTGGGAACTTGTTCCAAGACCAACTGATCAGTCAGTAATTGGTACTAAATGGGTCTATAAAAATAAGGCCGACGAACAAGGAAATATCACCAAAAATAAAGCAAGATTAGTAGCACAAGGATATAATCAGGAAGAAGGTATCGATTATGAAGAAACTTTTGCACCAGTTGCTCGACTAGAAGCTATTAGAATCCTATTATCTTTTGCTTGTCACCATAATTTCAAACTTTATCAGATGGATGTCAAAAGTGCTTTTCTCAATGGATTTATCAAAGAGAATGTCTATGTCGAACAACCTCCTTTGTTCGTACATGAAAAATATCCTGACCATGTGTTCAAACTTAAGAAAGCTTTGTATGGTTTAAAACAAGCACCTCGTGCTTGGTATGAACGACTACGTAGCTATCTTATTAACTCAGGATTTCAAATAGGCAAAGTCGATCAAACTTTGTTTATTAAACATTCTCGAAAAGATATACTAGTTATCCAGATATATGTAGACGATATCATCTTTGGTTTAACAAACGATAAACTTTGCAAAGAATTTGCAAGTATTATGACCAAAGAATTCGAAATGTCACATATGGGAGAACTATCTTATTTTCTTGGACTTCAAATAAAGCAACTTTCAAACGGTATTTTTACAATCAAGAAAAATGCTGTGAAAACCTTATCAAACGCTTCGGATTAGAAAATACATCTGGTAAACCAACTCCTATGAGTACAACTACACATCTTGAAAAAGATGAAAGTGATAAGAATGTTGACCAGAAATTATATCGAAGCATGATTGGTTCTCTTCTTTATCTTACAGCTAGTCGTCCGGATATAATAATGAGTGTTTGTTTATGTGCTCGTTTTCAAGCCGATCCAAAGGAATCACATCTACGAGCAGTGAAACGTATAATTCGTTATCTTAATAATACCAAAGATTTCGGTCTTTTTTATCCAAAAGAATGTCCATTTGAATTAGTATCATATAGTGATGCTGATTTCGGTGGCTCACGAACGGATAGAAAAGGTACAAGTGGTACGTGCCATTTTATTGGAAAATCACTTGTCTCCTGGTTCAGTAAGAAACAGAATTGTGTTTCACTATCAACATGTGAAGCTGAATATATATCAGCAGCTCTCGCTTGTACTCAAGTACTATATATGCAACAAACACTTCAAGATTTTGATATTCATTTATCAAATTCTATTATATACTGTGATAACACCAGTGCTATAAATCTCTCTAAAAATCCAGTAAATCACTCTAGAACCAAACACATTGATATCCGTCATCATTTCCTTCGAGATAATATTGACAAAGGAAATATATGTCTTGAATATGTCCATACTGACAATCAATTAGCGGACATTTTTACTAAACCTCTGCTCGAATCTAATTTTATTAGATTAAGAAGAGAGCTTGGTTTAATTTCAAGAAAAAATCTTGACTAAGTAATTTCTTAAGAACGTCTTCTGTTTAGTTATTCTTTAACCATAACTTTTGCATAAACTATTTTTTTTACATTAAATATAAGCCACTGCTTGATTTAATGGTTAATTCTCTTTACTCATTTTTTCATTTAGTGATCGTCCTTTCCTTTCTTATTTTATAATTTCAGTTTTAAAAGGAAAGCTATTTTTAGAGTTAAAATAAAATTTCTGTTTATGTTTTCTTGGTTAAAATTTTCCATTAACTCACATCCATAGGTTTATACATAAGAAACTTGTATATAAGCTTGCAAAAATTTCATATTTTGTTCATCTTTTTTATCTAACCATAATATTCTATACAACATTCCCTATGGCTCACATTTGTGATAAATGTGCTCAAGAATCATACATTTCATTAGAGTTCTGAGTCGGAGGAATATTATTCTCCTACTACACCAAAACAAAAACCAAGTTGTCATCATCAATGCTCTTGTATGTCTGATAAAACTCCAAATTCAAAACGAGTGAAGAGGACACTGTTCTATTCTCCTCGTACCAAAGCACAAATCGATGAGATACACCACTACCAGAAACATCAGATAGACCTTCAGAGACAGCTCCATTATGGGCAAAGTCAACTTTATCACGAGCAACAACGGACATCGGCACGATTATCCGTTTTAGAAAAGTTGGCAACATTTTTCTGCGGTTCCAACAAGCATGACGTGCATGAACCAATGCCGTCTAGGCCATCAACATCTAAAAGTCCTAACTCGTGGGATCGGAACTATGAGAAGAATGAAGGAGCTCAGAAACAATGGAGTCCATGGTCAAAACGTATTGAAGGAAACAACGATAATTCTAATGACGAACCTTCTCATTAGATTTATATATGGTTATTATATCTTTATCTATCACTTGTGTAATAACGGTTATATTTTGTATTAAGAATGAAATATAATGTATATATAGGTTGATATATGATAAAAACTTGCAAAATAACATATTATTACTCAGCAGACCAGAACCGGTCGACCGCCCCATATATAGCCGGTCGACCGTTTGCTCCCTGGTTGAAAACGGTCGACCGGCCATATTTCATTGGTCGACCGGTTGGCGTATTTTCAGTTTTTATATATACTTATGTGTCATTTTTCCTTCTACCCTCTTTCTCTTTTGACTCAAGCTGTTCTTTTTCCCAAAATCACAAACCCTAGTTTCCTATTTTCAATTCCCAAATCTCAAATCTTCCAACAATGGCTCCTCCTCAAAAGAAATCTAAGAAAGGAAGAACCTCTGAAACTTCATCTCTGAGCATCTCCGCCAAAAAGTGGCTTCAAAGTCCAATTGCTGTAACAAGATGGAATCAGATGACAAATTACAAGTTTCATCCAGGCTCTTTCATCAAATTTGATGATTTCACGGCTTATGGAGTTCGGAGGTTAGCCAACAATGCCAACATTACTCCATTGATAGATTTTTCAGAAAATAATGTGGAGATAAATCATTTGATGATCAAATTGTTTTACGCCAACATGAATCTCGATGAATATCAACCTGATAATCCAAACGGAGTCATCTGGTCTGTGGTCTGTGGTAAGCAAATTTTTCTTACTCATGCTAGAATTGCCTCTATACTTGGTATACCAAATCGAGGCGATGAGTTTTCATCTACCTTCTGCGAAGTCTTCACTCGAAATAGTACTAGTCATCAGTTTATAGAAGACAATAGTGATGGCACAAAGTCTATTGGACTTCGACCGACAGCCAGACTACTTCATCGTGTTTTGATGCATTCTCTTTTTCCTAGACTTGGAAATTATGATGCAGTATATAAAGAAAACTTCAAAGCACTCTATGCTATTTATGGTGAAATCCAAATCAATTGGGTACACATGCTTTTTGATGAAATTCTTAAGGTAAATAACTCTACACGGCCTCATTTCTTCTACAATGAATATATCATGCGACTTTTGTTAGCTTGTGGGGTAAATCCTCCTGATTCTGCAACCTCAAAACCAAAATGCATTGATTCAATAACCATCAAACGAATGAAGCTTCCTCCACCTTATCTTGAGATTATGTCTTTTGAAGAATGGCAACAAAGAGGACCAAGAAAACAAAGAGCAACTTCCTCTCGTCCTCGTTCCGATGAAGTGAAACTATTAAAATCAAAATCATCAACAAAAGAATCACTTGAAACAATTGCGCGTAACCAATTTTTGCTTGAATCACGTCTCAAGCGCATGGACTCTAAAATTGATAAGCGCTTCAATAAGGTCAAGTCATTCTTTGGTATGCTATGGGATGCTATATCATGTTCCACATCCACCTCTGTTCAAGCACAAGACCCAGGAAAACGTCCTGCTGCTTCTGTTTTCACCTGGACATCATCTGACGAGTCTACTGGTATGAGTGGTCATGGACATGGAGAATCATCTAGAGGTAACAATGATGAGGAAGAAGAAGAAGATGATGATGATAATGACAACGACGATGATGATGAAGAGGAGATACGATCTGCTTCATCTTAGATTCTATTATGGTTTAGCACTTTAAAAACATTCATCGACACTTGTACTAAATAGTGTCGTTATTCTTATTTTTCGTTTGACATTATGATCTGTAGAATACTCTGTTATGTTTTGGATGTTTTAATGATTTATTTTGCTATGCATATCATATTCATTCTACTATTCTAGTGTCTGTTACTCCTTTTTGTCGATGACAAAGGGGGAGAAAGGGCTAACAATTGTTTGCAGGAACGTACATATATAAGAATTCAAAGAGAGAGATCACATATTCAGGGGGAGATTCAGATTTGCAGATATTTATTGTCATCAATCAAAAAGGGGGAGAATGTTGAGTCACAAGTTTTATGAAGGTTTTGATTTCTGACAAATAATAAAGGCGATCGACAAAACAAATACATCATGGCTACATATGGTACTCTAGATTATAGGTTGATTATTTGATATTGTATTAGTGATAAACTTGTTAAAATATATCCTCAAATAATCATGCATTTCAATATAATCAATATATATACATTTGAAATTGCATTGCACATTCACTATGCAAATTATCAGAGACTGGTCGACCGGTAGTAAAAAAGGCGGTCGACCGTTTCTGCATAATATGCACAATGAACGTGCACACATGCACATAACGTATATATATTTGAATTCATGTCTACTGGTCACTTTTTAACCTGTCGACCGTTTTTAAATAGAAAGCAATTTTTTCAAAAGACACTTCTCTTCTCCAAAGGTTGCATCTCTTACCTTTCACCAAAGATCATATCTCTTAATGGCAACTACTCACAAAGAGTTACAACCATTCTTATCTATATAAACTCATCTAATTCGTTGATTAAAATAACATGATTTTATATGCTTTTTAATCTAATCTCTGATCTTACTTTCTACATACTCCTGCATTCTAAAAGCTCTCGATTATTTATTGAATCATCGAAACTATTTCATATCTTTTGATTCAATAAGTAATATACTTTCCTTAATCTTTTCAAAACATCATTCGCATACTTTGAGGATAAGATTATAGGAAGGGTGTACTGCTAGTGACAAATCCGTGTTTTCAAGAACACAAGTTGTCAACAACAATTGTATTTGTTCTTTTGTTGAAGTCCTCTGTGTTGTAAGAGGCAAGTGTTGAAGTCCTCAGTGTATTAGAGGCGTGAAATCCCGTTCGGTTGTTCGGGTGTTGTAAACCTGTTCCTCCGGGTGAAGCGAGGTTGTTAATAGTGAAAATCCAGATAGAAGTCTGGGACTGGACGTAGGACGGTGCTCCGAACCAGTATAAAAATCTCTGGTGTGATTTTTCTATTTTTTATTTACTATGCTATTATCATCTATTTTCGCATTTATATTGTAGTCCATATTACACGATCCGTGTGTACTATATTAGCACATATAATTGTATACACACCGCACTTTCAAACCATAATATTATTAAGAGTATTACAATGAAATGAATTTGAAATATGATAAAAGTTCTGTTAATTCGGCTAAAACGATAACCAAAATAAAATTATTTTATAAAACAATACATTTTCGTAACTGAATGAAACAAAATGACCTGGTTTAGTCGGTTAATTCGGTTCGAATCGAATATTGCTCACCCCTAGTTGTATCCATAAAAGGCATTGATTTTATTTTGAGTTTGAATTTTTTGATAATGTCTAATTTTGTTAATAAATTAATTTGACTCTTGGAATAAGTGTATATTTTCCTTTTTTTTCTTTGGTATGGTTGTCCATTTATCACTACTAGAATTATCATTTATCACGGCGGATAATAGCGATGGCCGCCGACGGCAATTTCCGACGACTTCCAACGGCATGGTCTTGTCATGGCAATTTTGTAATAATCGAACTTTTGCCCAAACTGTCGAAAGTTTGCACTCGGCGACTATCGCAAACTACGTGCGTCGTGAATTCGATTTAATTATTATCGGATTTCAAATTTCGTATTTTTCGGAGTTGTTATGTGAGCACACGGTGAGTAAACGCGTTGAAATTAAATCGAATTCGATTTAAATTTAAACTTTTAAAATTTGTCACATCAGTTACTTTTCATCCCTAAAATTATGCCTAGCATTATGCCTAAAATCACGCAGATGATCACGGAGGCAAAACACATTCTCTCTGTAAATCGTGCAACCCATATTCTTTCAGTTTTAAATTACCATCTTCCCTCGTTCATAAAAAACAAAATCACGAAGTTAAAAATCATGGCCACTTCTGAAAAAAATAACAGAGACCCAACTTCCCTTGCTTCTTCAATTTCGTTCGAAAATCCCCTTCACTCTAAAGAAAAATGATGACTGAGTAATACAATCAAAATCGCTTTCCCTCTTTTCAGTTTCAATCGAAGCCCTAGATTTCAGTCGCCAGTCCCTGAGCTCGAATCGCGATTGAATCGAGAGGGGGGCACGCGACGTGATGGTATGACTGGAGATGCAAGGCTAGGGGTCGCGCTCGCCTAGGGTTGGGGGGCGCGAGTAGGTTGGGGCTTCGTTTGCGAGGTCGCGATTCAGTGGGGCTGGGTTCATAATGATGAGCGATGCGGTGGTCGATGCCGAGTATGATGGCGATGTCGATGATGGCGCTGCTAATTCGTGAGTTTTGTGGTAGCTGGCAATTGAAGTTCGACGCAGTAAGGTATAAATGTTATTTTCGTTTAATTTGAATAAATATACATATATATATATATATATATATATATATATATATATATATGAAAATCATATATATGCACCAGAAAAAAATAAAATAAAATATAGGAGAAGTTTTTTAGTAAATTAAATTACTGTTATATTCAGATTTTATATACATAGGAATAGAATTTTGAAAGGAAGAATTGAAAATAATAGAAAAAAATTCATTAGCTTAAAATTGAAATATTGGTTGAATTAAAATTTAAAATGGCAATTAATTTGTTTATTTACCAATTTAATTATTTTTAGTTGTTAAAAGATTTTAAAGAAAAATATTAGTTCAAATTATTATATTAAGAATAAATTATTAGTTCAAATTAAATAAATCTATTCAATGGTAATTACTTATTCAATTCAGTTTAAATATTAATATATATTACAATGCTTATACAAGGTCAATATTGTGGAGAAAATAAATCAAAATGGAAAATCTTAAGTAAATTCTTTAAAGAATTGGGAGTTTGAAAAGAAATTAGCAAACCAAGATTATTAGTTTAAAATATAATTTTTAGTTAATCAAATTTATTAAAAAAAGATGAAATTTAATCATTAGAGATAAAATTATTTAAGGAGAAAAATTGATTAAAAAGAATTATCAGCTAGTAAAAAAAAAACTATTAAACGGAAATTAATGGTTCAGTTGATTCGAATATTAATAAATTGTGTAAATATTTATACAAGGTATAAATCAAGGAAATCGAGTCAAGATGGAAATGGATTGCAAATAATAGCTAAGGTGAGAACTTCTCACTCAAAAATTTATAAGTTGGATTTGCAGTTATGGATTGATTGCTATTTGGTTGTGATATTAGATATAGTAGGATATATCTATATGTATAGCAATATATATATATATATATTGGCATATGTATATATTGGAGTTGTTGATTTCCCGTATTGTATAGCGGATGAGACCCTATTGCGCCGCCTATTAAGCGGATAATATTTTATAAATCCCATATACCACGATATTCCGTCTTGAAGCGGAATTGGTATTGTGCTAATGTCTGTGGATGCAGAAAACAGGTTGGAGGGATCCAACTGGATTCCTCACAAATATTTATTTGTGTTATCCCATTTTTTGGACAAAACTGGAATATCAATGTTGTGTGCATTCCCATCACGATCGGAACAAGGAGAAGCAGCCAGCAAGCCATACCAGAGCTCATTCGGCACTCATCTCATTCGGTGTTCCTAGGTTCATTCGGCATTCACAACCCAAGGTTCCGTTCGGCCAAGTTCATTCGGCCTTCTCATCCGGTAGTACAAGACAAAGGTCGCATTCGGCACTCATGCAAGTTCATTCGGCATCCCCATTCGGTCACCGGACCACACTCGCATCCCCATTCGGTCACCGGACCACACTCCTCACCTATGCCGAACCAAACTTCCCCCATGCCAGCCTCACCGGTCCAAACCATTCCCTTGCTACCACCGGACCAACTCCAACTTCCCCAAGCACCACCGAACGAGCTCCACCGAATCTCCTACCACCGAACGAACTCCACTCAACCCATGCTCCACCGGACCAACCTACCACCGGTCCAGCCATCCTTCTCTCCAAGCTCCATGCCGAATGAAGCCTCGCCGAACCAGAAAGTTGTCAGTCCAGATTGCTTCAGCCCGGGCCCACCAGCAACTATATCCATCCAAGACCCCTGCCCCCTAACTCACTCTATAAATAGAGGGGCAGGGGTACAACAATGGCAGACAAGTTTGAGAGCTCAAGCCTGGAAGGAACTCTCAAACAACTTTAGATACTTGTAATCAAAGCCTTGTACTTGTAATCTAAAGAAAAAAGGAGAATAACATATAAAGTGGACGTAGGCACGTTCTGGCCGAACCACTATAAATCTGTGTGTCTTTTACAGTTTAGTCCCTGCTTTTCATATATTTGCATAAATCACCCAAATCACTAAGAACAACATTAAATCAACCAACTCATACGACTTTGGGTGTTTGCGGCCATTTTTTACGCAAACATTTTGGTGCTTTCACTGAGAGGAACCAGCTTCCGCTACACGGATAGAAGTTGAATTTGGAAATCTAAGAGTTCAGATCTAAGAGCTATGACGAGACAAACAAGTAGAAGGCAAAGGCCAGAGAGAAGTGAACACCAAGGAAGTCAAGAGGCTTCCTCAGGAGGGAATCAAGCATCGATCTTCATCACTAGGGATGAGATGGAGGCCATGATGAGAAGACAAGAAGAGATGATCCAGAACTTACTTCAACAAATTGGGCAAATTGGAGCACAAATCCATGGAGCAACTGGGATTCAGAACGGAGCAGGACCATCTGGCGCAGCACCAGAGCTAGGGGGCACTCACGCAGAGCATGTTGATCCGACCCCGGGAAGTGAGATGGGGGCATCCGAGCCACCTGGTAGCAATAGAGGAATGAACGTTCAGCCAGGGAGGCATACACATGGAAACTCCCGTGGACTTGGGGGGCAGGTCGAAGACAGTGAACGAGAACTACAGCTTGGAGACAATGACAGATTAGCAGAGATGGTTAGAAGAGCTATGAGAGGCGGTTTAGTAAACAGAGATTTGGAAGATGTAAACAGGAGTCCCTTTTCTTCCGCGATTAGGATGGCTAGGAATCCACCAGAATTCAAGCTACCATCATTGGACATGTACAACGGGAAAACGGACCCCACGGTCCATCTAACGAAGTATATGAGACATATGGAAGTGCTGGGGGCATCAGAGGAGGTTATGGCCCGGTGCTTTCCACTGTATTTGACGGACACTGCAGCGTTATGGTTTAGGCAACTGGAGAGCGGCTCCATAGGAACATGGACAGATTTAACTGAGAGATTCATGAGGCAATTCAGGGTTCATATTGCGAGACCAAAGAATGTGATGACTTTGGCAACCTTGAAACAGAAAACTGGAGAGACTTTGAGGAGCTTTCTAACGCGATTTAATGCAGCGGCAGCATCAGTGGATCGACCAGATCCATCTATGGTCATGATGGCGGCTGTATCTGGAATAGCTGGTAATACAGAGTTCAAGAATTCACTAACCAAGGACCCGCCTATGAATCTGGGAGAGTTCTATCATGAGGCTGAAAAATTTCTGCGTTTGGAAGATGCTAGTGCAGAAAGAGAGGAAGAAGATGACGTTTACACGATCAAGAGCGGAAACCCACCTGGAAAGGGTGCGGAGACTAGCAAAGGAAAAAGAAAAGCTGAGGATAATGATGACAGGACAAAGTGGCTACGAAGAGAGCCACGATTCACCACCTATTCAGAGCTGAATGAGAGTTTGGAACGGATTTATCAGGATACCAAGGGGCAGGTTCCGTATCGTAGACCAATGCGAAGGGATCCAACCTCTGACGAAAGAAAATCAGATAAGTTTTGTGTATTTCATGAATTGAATGGTCATAACACTAATGATTGTAGGCATTTGAAGGACGAGGTGGAAGGGCATATCAGGAACGGTATGCTCCGTCAGTATGTGAGGAGGCGAACTCTAGCAGTGGAGCCAGAGCAACCGCCCTCTACGTCAGCTAGAGGTGCCCTTGGATCAGGGCACCACTTGATTATCCATTGATTGCTTGATTAAAATAACGATGAACAAGTCGTAAGCTTCCACTAACGGGATTAAATCATTTACACATGTACGAGATCGCGAACGATCTCCAGGCATGCTCTGAATGATCATTGACTGCTTCGGAGTGGGAACTTACACTTTGACATCCTTGCTTTGCTTTTGTTCCGATTAGAACATTTGAATTCTTCCTGTTTGGACATTTCTGCTGTAAGGTACTATTGCTTTAACATTTACAATTCCATGGAAAAATTATTTACTTGTATGCCCGTTGGATCGCGAACGGTCCACGAGCACCTATTGCATGGCAACGAACTGCCGAAGTCTTTGATTCGAAAATTCCCCCAAACAATAACTCCAACACTGATGATATTAAGTCCCCCCCGGGCACACTCATTCGCCTCGAACGGCACCCGACTTCGAACAGTCACAAATCGCCTCGAACGGCACCCGACTTCGAACAGTCACAACTCGCCTCGAACGGCACCCGATCGCGAACGATCACAACTCGCCTCGAACGGCACAACTCGCCTCGAACGGCACAACTCACCTTACCTCAAATGGCTCGATCGCGAACGGTCGTCATTTGAGGTCCGCCACCTGATCACTGACTGTTACACCTTACCTCAAATGGCTTGATCGCGAACGGTCGTCATTTGAGGGCCACCACTTGACCGCACACTGTCGCACCTTACCTCGAATGACTCGATCGCGAACGGTCGTCATTTGAAGTCAGGCGCTTGACCCTGAACGGTCACATTTCATCACAACTGGCTCGGTCTCGAACGATCGACGCGTGGACTTACAGACTCGACCGCGCACTGTCGCACTTTACCTCGAATGACTCGATCGCGAACGGTCGTCATTTGAAGTTAAGCGCTTGACCTTGAACGGTCCCCACTCGGCCGCGCACTGTCGCACTTTACCTCGAATGGCTCGATCCCGAACGATCGTCATTTGAAGTAAAGCGCTTGACCTTGAACGGTCACATTTCACTGCAGATGACTCGATCCCGAACGATCGACGCATGGATTTACGCGCTTGACCGCGCAGGGTCGCACTTTCCCTCGAATGACTTGATCACGAACGATCGTCATTTGAAGTTAGGCGCTTGACCATGAACGGCCGCGCTTCATCCCCAAATAGCTCGATCCCGAACGGTCATCAGTTGGGGCCATATAAACTATCAAGTTCTTTGCAGGTTGATGACAGGATATGAACATCCAGCTTAGGGCATTACAAAACACGCCTTCCTACCGCAAGGCATATTTTGGGGGGCAAAGTGTTATCCCATTTTTTGGACAAAACTGGAATATCAATGTTGTGTGCATTCCCATCACGATCGGAACAAGGAGAAGCAGCCAGCAAGCCATACCAGAGCTCATTCGGCACTCATCTCATTCGGTGTTCCTAGGTTCATTCGGCATTCACAACCCAAGGTTCCGTTCGGCCAAGTTCATTCGGCCTTCTCATCCGGTAGTACAAGACAAAGGTCGCATTCGGCACTCATGCAAGTTCATTCGGCATCCCCATTCGGTCACCGGACCACACTCGCATCCCCATTCGGTCACCGGACCACACTCCTCACCTATGCCGAACCAAACTTCCCCCATGCCAGCCTCACCGGTCCAAACCATTCCCTTGCTACCACCGGACCAACTCCAACTTCCCCAAGCACCACCGAACGAGCTCCACCGAATCTCCTACCACCGAACGAACTCCACTCAACCCATGCTCCACCGGACCAACCTACCACCGGTCCAGCCATCCTTCTCTCCAAGCTCCATGCCGAATGAAGCCTCGCCGAACCAGAAAGTTGTCAGTCCAGATTGCTTCAGCCCGGGCCCACCAGCAACTATATCCATCCAAGACCCCTGCCCCCTAACTCACTCTATAAATAGAGGGGCAGGGGTACAACAATGGCAGACAAGTTTGAGAGCTCAAGCCTGGAAGGAACTCTCAAACAACTTTAGATACTTGTAATCAAAGCCTTGTACTTGTAATCTAAAGAAAAAAGGAGAATAACATATAAAGTGGACGTAGGCACGTTCTGGCCGAACCACTATAAATCTGTGTGTCTTTTACAGTTTAGTCCCTGCTTTTCATATATTTGCATAAATCACCCAAATCACTAAGAACAACATTAAATCAACCAACTCATACGACTTTGGGTGTTTGCGGCCATTTTTTACGCAAACAATTTGATTTCAGATATTGTGATATTTGATTGATTATCATATCGATATATGATGTTTTGTAAGTCGTGATTGACTATATGGTGCGTTGCATCATCGGATCCATTTTTGGAGTTTTTAAAAAATGTTAAAGTAATGATTTTGAATTTAAAAGGATTTTTAAAGCGATTTTTGAAAGTATACGTTTTATTAAATTTTTGAATTAATTCATTTTAGATAATTAAAACGTTATAATTTTAATGTTATAAAAATAATGATTTTTGAGAAATACAGTTAAAAGTTGATTTTTGAAAATATGGGATTAATGATTTTATAAAATAGTTTAAATTGGGATTTCTGAATTTATTATAAAAAGTTTAAAAATAGGATTTATGAAATTTGATTATTTTATAAATCAAAATGATGAAATTATAAAGGAGTTTAAAGACGTTTAAAAAGAATAATATAAATTGATCCATATAAAAGATTTATAAATTGATATTTATAAATTAAAAATATTGGAATTGTAAAACGAGCTTTTATAAGTGTTAGAATGAATTGTGAATGAATTTCATAAATGAATGAAATCTATAGGATTATAACGGTGAAGTTATAAATGGAATTTTATAAACAATAGGTTTATAAAATTTGTAAAGTTATTTAAAAGAATAGATTTTGGATAAATAAATGAATCTTATAAGTTATAAGAATTATAATTTGGGAAGTTAAAAGAACAATTTTGTAAACAAATAAATTATAAGCATTTAACTTATAATATGGACTTTCGGTATATAATTGAGTTATAAATCGAATAGGTTAATAAAGGAGATTTATAATGGAAATAGTTATAAAATAAATAGAAATGGAATTTATAAACATTGTTTTATAAATCCGCAATGACTTATTTTGATAAGTAAATTGTTGTAACTTATTAATGGAGTTATATTCACGTTTTAGACAGTGAATAGTCCTTTAGAATAAAATGTATAGAAATGATGAAATTGGTTAACGAAGTATATTCACGTTTTGAATAGTGAATAATATGTTAAAGAAATTGTTTTGGGATGTGATGTTTTTAAATAAAATTAAAACGATCTAACGATATTTTTAAAATGTGTTAAGATTCGAAACCATAGATTTCAACATTCATTGTTGAAATAGACGTTTTTGAGAAATAGAAGGAAATGGTGGACTATAACACTGTTGTTAAAGGAAATGTTTTGTATAGTATCGGGATTTATATATCTATTTTAATTTCGAATCCCTATAATAGTGATTTTGGGTTGTCGTAACGATGTTTTACGCAACATTCATTTTGGCCCAAATAAATAAATTTAAGAGAATGATTTCCTTAAAGAATGAAATATATACTTAATTTCGATTTAAGTATATTGAATATTTTTGAAGTATAGAAAATAAAAAGACTTGTGAATTACTTATAAATAAATAAGTATGGAAATGTTTTTCCAATGTGAAATGAAAAGTCTAGGGAATTTATCATTTTGAAGATAAATTGAAAATGAATAATTGAAAACGTATATTCATAGATATTTTAGAATGTAAATTCACTACGGAATTTATAAATGAAAAGGGGGAATTTGTTTAAAAAATAAATATCGATTTATTTTTGAAGTATTGAAAATATATATCTTGTAAAGATATTTTTGGAAAATAAATGATTTGAAAAATTATTTGGAATCTGGTGATGTTGTGCATATCCATTGATAGTCCAATAACCGACTATCAATATTTACCTTTGAATGGGTATTTGTTGTGATTTGCTTGAATTTGAATGCCACGCTTATTTTTTTTTAAATAAGCGCTCACTATTCGGATTTACCGGGAAAGGACTTTGGGGTCGTGTAACCCATTCCGAATATGTGATACGTCGTTATGAATTGCATTTGAAGACTGGTGTTGAAGACCGGATATTTTCGAAAACGAAAGGGTTTCTTGTCGATTGTTTCTGCACTGGCTGATCCTCGGTATGGAGATCTCTATATGTGATGGGAAATCCGGACGTGATTAGAGATTATCCGTATTGCAAGGACTTCTTTGTAAGTGTCTTCGGTTCTATTCGATCGCGGAACAGACTTGTATGGATTGTATGTCTGACATTACAAATTGAGATATAAAGCTGATTTCTTTCAAATATATTTCTGTTGGTGGCGGAAAATTTATTCGCTTAGCTTAACACCCTTCTCTGAGACGTACGAGCTCAGAGGTTATATAGTTGAAGGTTATTAGCAATATATTCCCAATTTGGTAATGTGACATGCTGAGTGTTGCTGTGAATGATCATTGTTTGATCATTTGTGATATGATCATTTGTTTGATCACTTATCTTTGTGATCATTTCTATGATCATTTGTTGACCCAAAGCACAACTTTTGTATAAAGCGTGGCTTTATGGACGAGACTTCGTCGAGCCTCACACCCCGAAATGGTCAAAACAGGAAAGATGCGGCAAGGTTATTAGGGGTAGCTCCCTTTAGGGTATGTGCATTTCCTTCTAGAAAAGGGTGGTATCATGGTATGGAGCCTAGATGCTTACTCATGTTGAAACACTTATTATTTTGGTGTGATGTTGATTACGAGCGCTCGGATAAAGGTCCCAAAGGACCGGGGGATGGCATACTCGTGTCAGTAGTTACCCAGTTAGGGGTAACCCGGCCTTGTGTTGGCAGAGATCCGGTTAGGTTCTCGGGGACGTCCTTTCAGATGCGTTCTCATGTGGCAATGAGAAGTCCTTGGCCTGACCGTTTGTTGGAAATCCAAAGAAACAATACGATCTTGTACGGTTTTAGTTGTATAACCTGCCATGGAATGTGGCGGTAACCTGCTATTGAACATGGTAGCTATAATAGGCATAAGTGCAGGATGCCTATGCTGGCTAAGATTTATATCTTTATTTTCGAAATGAATTTTTCCTACACTATGCACTAGTAATAATAACAAATGTTCTTTTTAATGCGTATCAAGCATCTTTGACTATCATAAGGAGAAATCTTCTCTGATTCTGCGTTTGCATGTGTGTGTGTGTGCGGGAGGCCTTATGGTAGTCTCATTCTTAAAAGCATTGCGAATTGACCTTAAAAATATTCCTCTATTTGATTTTAAAGATAAATAAACTGTTTTGAGTTCTCACACCAGTCACATGACTGACTCGGAGTTTATTATTTTTCTTCCTAGACTCTGGGTGCCCACCAATTTCCACACTAGCAGTCAAGAGTTAAGGTTTATCAGGATATTCTGGAATTCAGGAGTTGCAGGAGGCAAGATGGATGGCATGGCGTATTCACTAGTATATAATATTTCTTTTTTTTTCCGCTGTTTGTTGTTGTACACTGATAATAAATGTAATGTGATGTAATGTAATAACTGATATAGTTCTTTGTTTAAAGATTATTCATTTATTTATTATACGTTGTTCCGCTGCGATGGTGAGATTCTGTTATTACTCTGTTGTTTTCTTTCTATTCTGTTCTATTTTTCTCTCTTCTTCTACCTTTTTATTTTTCTTAAACACCTAGAATTCGTATTTCCGTTCATCTTGAGTTAATCTATGGAGATTAATGTATATTCAAGGAGTACGGATTTGCGGGTCTTCACATATGAAGCGTCTCTTTTTATAGATCTCGTTATTTATAAGAGTGAAGTTTCGTTGAGGATCGGACGCGTGCAAGATGTAAATATCTCGATTTGAACTTTAAAAACCTATTTAAGTCGGCTCAACCAATTTTGAAACCGAATTTACCAGAAGATCTGATGAGCATCAAAATCGCAGAGTGAAAGAAACATATTTGGTTAAGTCAGCTCTTTTCTCTTTCCTTTGAATGGGATTTTGTTCTTTTTCGAGGGTGAGCGTTATAATAAAAAGGTCAAACCGAACTAGGCGTGGTCACTTGAAATTTCGGAACCGAAAATATGAAAATATTTTATATATAATATATTATCTATAAATAAGCAATATTTCATTCAGTCCTGTGATTAAGCATGTTATCTAAAAATAAGCAATGGGTTCAAGTTTGCACTTGCCTTGTATTATTTTTGGGCCTCTTAAACATGATTTCTTTGGCCATCAAATAATATTTGACTTCGGCGTCCGACCACCGACCCAATGCTGAGCATGAATCGATCTCAAACTGGAAAAAATCAGAACCGAATTGAACCATGTTAATTACGGTTAATTCGGTCGGTATCCGATTAATTGAACTAAAATGGTAAGTAAGATAAATTATCTCAAGTTATTATTCAAATTATCGGTTTACTTAAAGCAAAGCACAAATTTATGTTTAAAGAAACTATTTCGAGTAATTTTTAAGTTTACTAGAAAAAATAAAATATTTTCAATAGATAAAGTTTGATTTTTATTACTAACCATAATATTATTAAGAGTATTACAATGAAATGAATTTGAAATATGATAAAAGTTCTGTTAATTCGGCTAAAACGATAACCAAAATAAAATTATTTTATAAAACAATACATTTTCGTAACTGAACGAAACAAAATGACCTGGTTTAGTCGGTTAATTCGGTTCGAATCGAATATTGCTAACCCCTAGTTGTATCCATAAAAGGCATTGATTTTATTTTGAGTTTGAATTTTTTGATAATGTCTAATTTTGTTAATAAATTAATTTGACTCTTGGAATAAATGTATATTTTCCTTTTTTTCTTTGGTATGGTTGTCCATTTATCACTACTAGAATTATCATTTATCACGGCGGATAATAGCGATGGCCGCCGACGGCAATTTCCGACAACTTCCAACGGCATGGTTTTGTCATGCAATTTTGTAATAATCGAACTTTTGCCCAAACTGTCGAAAGTTTGCACTCGGCGACTATCGCAAACTACGCGCGTCGTGAATTATCCGAGTTGGCCGAGAACTATTTTCATTATCTCCTTCCCTTAAGTCTTCCTCCAAACACTCCCGTTTTCCCCAAACGGCCCACCGTCGGTCGCCACTGCCATGCCACCACTAGAAATATCTCCAACTTCTCCTCTCCGGCCTCTAACACTTCAATTTCAACAAAAAGAAGTATATTTTGCTAACTTCAATTTCCCTAATATGCTAAATTAGTGTTAATTTATAGTTCTATTTGATGATACTACCGCCTTGAGTGTTAGCAATAGTACATTGATCGATTGTGATTGCTAATTATGGTTATAAGTGTGTAAATCCGATTAAAATATAATTATGGCTAAGCTTAAGTTAATTATTTTATGTGTCAAATTAGTGATATGATTTAGTGCTATTTAGTGTGTTAAAATGTCAATGTCAATACAAATATTAGTACTGAAGATTAATATCAGTTGATAGTTTATATAACAAATCTAGTTTACTTGGATGTCGAATCGTATAAAATTAATAAATAAATGAGTGTATAATGAAGTTTATTTTTTGAAATATAATATTATATCCATAATTTGTTTTGATTGAAAACATATAAGATTTTATACAAAATGGAAAAAATATATTGTATAATTATTAAAACATTACAATGTCTAAATGAATTATATATGCTAACATATGTTATGTATATAATTAATATCTATTAGAGAGTTTTTGGCACCGTCTAACAAGTATTGTATATGATAGATATATGGATATTCGTTTTTGTCATAGAAAGTACATCTACATTCATCGAACACAATATTTGTCGGATTTGTCCTTATATTGGACAAGTTACAAGCACAATAAAGTAGTTATATTTTGTAAACCAAAAGGACCCTTATTATTTTAGAAAAATGTTGACCGTGTATTACTTTTCTTGACATCAATACCATGAATAATAAATTTTACTGAAGTGGCATGGTGATGTATATGGTGGGGATTGGATCCAAGAAAAAAGTAAATGGCGTGTGTTAGTATATGAATCTATGATGTCGGTGTGTAGAAAAAACAGAAAGTCAAAATGAGCAACTTTGGGTCCTACCCTCCTAATAATAAGGATACAAAGTTGCATATTTATGTTTGAAAGAAATGACTTCATCAGCACAAAACACAATTTACAATTTCACAACAAAAGGTGAAATATGACCAAATTATTCTATTTTTTGAGTCTAGATATTATTATTTGAAAAATGACCGCAACTAAATCGACTGATGATGTGAGCGCTGCATATAAAAAAACATATAAGTGAGCAGTGGACGATGTAGACACGAACTCTTCAATAATATACAAATAAATTATGGATATGTTATAATATATTTAAATATAAATAGTGAATATGCTATATATTGTTCTGTAGT
This sequence comes from Allium cepa, assembly GCA_030765085.1. NCBI lineage: Eukaryota > Viridiplantae > Streptophyta > Magnoliopsida > Asparagales > Amaryllidaceae > Allium > Allium cepa. The sequence goes on from CM060937.1 coordinate 908,701,729, forward strand.
TAGTCCCACATCGTGGGATTAGTTCTATCCCAAGTTCCTAGACCTTTATATAAAGGTGCTAATGTAATGAAAATGTATGATTAATTTCTGTAGTGAATAAAATATTTTCTTCCTCTTTCTTTAATGTCTTCTTATTCTATAACACGTTATCAGCACGAAGCTCTTATAAATCTTCTAAATGGTAAGCTATATTTCTGATCCAATTGATCAAATCTTTCAGATCTCATTCTATTAAATTTTTTTCCTTTTAGATCTCATTGTATCATTGATCTAATTATTCGGATCTGATTATATTTGTACATCTTATTTTTTTCCATATATTTCAGATCTTATCTTGTTGTAGATCTTATTTTTTTAAATTTTAATTTTTCAAATCTCTTGTAGATTTTACTATCATGTTCATATGATATTTTTTTAGATCTGTAGATTTTAATCATTGGATCTCTTATTTAATTGGCATTCATGTATATCCATTTTTGTGATAATTTCAAATTTGATCTGAGACTAAAGTTGTTCCATAAACTAAAATGTAATTTCTGACCTTATTCTGTTAATTTTCTTTTTAGATCATTTCTATCGTAGATCTAATTTTCTAGATTTCATTATATACATATGTATACATACATACATACTTATATCTTACCTCATAGATCTTACTCTATTAATCTTATTATTTTAGATCTCACTTTATTGTAGATCTAAATTTTTAGATCTCATTCCATTCTTTGGTGAAAAAAAAGGTTTTCATTTGAAATTTTTTTGTTTGGATTTCGGTTTGAATGAGAACTGTAGGAATAATTTTAACACATGATTTATATTTCCAGAAGAAATATTCACTCTTTCTTAGAGAAAAAAATATAAGGATAATGCGTATCTAGAAGATTATATTAAGTCCATATGAAAGAATAAGAACCTGAAGTTCATATGTGCAAAGGTGAAAGAATAAAGTTTTCGTAAGCTGCAATACAGCCATGAAAAAAATAAGTGAGTAATTACAGAAGAAATGTTGATATGTCCAGAAGACATAGCATAAAAATAATATATTGAAATAATATTATAAATATGGTAAATACTATTTCCTCGAAGAGAAATAGTATTATGATTCTCATGTTCGAATACAGTTATGAAGAGTCCTCTTGTTTCATTGTATTTATTTAATATTGGAGACATGAAATTCTCAAATAAAAATTATGCATATAATTTTGCATTCCCAAAAAAAGGGTTTATATATCAAAACTCAAATATATAAATTTGAAATGTGATGCTTTGAATTATTAGAAATGCTAATTCAGATTATGGTAAATTCCAATTGCAATCAAACCTGAAGTTTGATAATGAAAATCAAGTTGTACCATTTAGGATCTAAATTATTAAACAAAGATTTTATTTTAAATTAAAATTGAAACCTGAAGTTCTAAAAATATTTACCTATGGTATTAATTACTAAACCAAATAAATGTACAGAAATCTTCAGAAGTGGTGATAACAACAATAATAATAATAAAATCTCCAGAAGAAATTTGTTGATATATTTAGTGCTTTTACTAAACCAAATAAATACATAGAAATATATCTACTCTCCTACTCTCTTTCTTTTTAATAGAAAACAAAGTATTCTAATAGGAAAAAAATTTCCTAATTTTTTTCGTTGTTCCGCGCATCTAATCATGTCTTTCAAAAGGTAAAATATAATAGATCAAGTTTCTTTTCTTTGGCTCATCAAGTGAGTATTTTGTATTCTTCATAAAATAAATGTTAATATTTATACACACATCAGTTATGTTATATTATATATAAAACTCACTAATTTTTCCTCTTTCAGCAAAGAGCTATTCCAATGTTTACTATTTTATATGCTTAATCTTTTACCTACTATTGTCATGTCATAAAAATATACTTATTGATGTTATCAATAGCTGTAACTCATACAACATACTTTTTAGTTGTCAAGTCAAACTATTTTGTTTTTCATGATATTATTCATGCACTATGTGATGTACAAATTTCCTCTCTCCGTTTAGCTTACAATATGTAAATAACCGCATATATTAATTCATACATTAATCAGTAGCAATTAATAAATCAATAAATAAAATCAATTGATTAATGAGAATGGTCCAACAAAAATGCGTGTGAATACTTCATACATTTATTCTTCTTTTACATCTCTTATTGTTGACAAGGATCATAACGTATATACATGTTATATATTCATGTATCTCACTATTGCAGATGTTATGAACTAATGAATGGTATTTAATACTACATTTCATATTCTTAAATTTGCCAATATTATGAAAGTAAACATAATCAAGTCAGCACAATCATTGATTATAATTCATCCCTTCTCTACCAATCAAACCATATAAAGGCCTATCCATATTTTCAAGGATAGTTTTGCATTTTCAAGGGAAGTAATGAATGCAATCAACGAGATTGGATCTAGAGCTATCAAAATGATGTAAATAAGAAATTATAGTCGCTTTTATAGATTATATTTGGTTGTCTTTACTATTTTGCATTAACGTTTTTATTCTTTCACTGTAACTACTATCAGATATGGTTTCTTATTTTATGAAATGCATTGATTATATACCCATGAACAATATTTTGATGCTTATGCATTTTTGTTTCCACGTATAGTTGGTAATATGATAAACACAGGCAAGCTTAAATTTAAAGCTTTGGACCTATTAGAAGATAACTTTTTGTCATAGATATTGGATATTGACATCCAATTACAATCTCGTTGCTTAGAAAATGCCATAAAAATGATAATCCAATAGGATAAAACAATGGCTCTTATATTTTTAAGGTCTCATATCCATGACAATCTTAAAATAAAAAATTTAACTGAAAAAAAAATCATCTTTACCTATGGAACTCCCTGAAGGAGCGTTATGACCACCAAAATATGGTCACACTTCTAAACGCTAGACACAAGTGGTTGAACTTGAAGTTTCAAGTCCTTAAATCTGTTAGAAAGTACAATTCCTCTATATTTGAATTACTTCTAAACTAAAATTATGTGAAAGGATTGTCTAGTAATACTAACCTGAAGTTAGATCATTTCTTCGAAGTTGATGACGAAAACTCATTAATGATGGAAATCTAAGTGCAATAATAAATGATATGATCGAATTGATCAATAGTAGCAGCCTCAAGTTTGCTGTGTGGATTTTATGTTATTTCAGTTCAATAAATCTGGTGGAAGTTGGTGCTTGTATGTTTTTCTTTACATAACTAACTGAAATAATGTACCAATAATGTTGGCTTTAATCAGTGGTCTATTTTAAATTTTGGAAATTACTAGCATTTATTTATGCTTATAAATTTAGTAGTTGACTAACTATATTATCTTTAGTTCTTAAGATATGGACCATCAATATTTGTGTGATAATATATGCCTACTAGATTGTGCAACTACTCACATTATTTTGAAAACCATAAGTATTTTCTCCGAACTATCTGAAAATATTTTGCTAAAAATTTCAACCATAGCAAATTTGCTAATATAATTGAAGGGTCCGGAAGAGCCCATACAGTATTACCAAATGGTACATACATCTTGATTCAAAATACATTATGCACAAGCAAATTTAAAAGAAATTTATTGAGTTTTGAGGATATACTAATGAATGGCTACTATATTGGAACTATAATGAAAACGCCAAAGAATATCTTTGTGTTATTTCTAAAAGTGAAAGCCAGAAGCTTATTCAGAAAAATTGGTGCAATTTCAACTGGATTATATTTCATGAAATTTGGTATAATTGAATCCCATATTTAAACTTGAGCTAGAAGCTCACAAATGTCACTTGAATGCATCTTATCAATTGATAAAAGGACGATCCTCGTATCATTAATATGTATGGTGTATTTGCTAGTAGCAATATGATAATGGATCAAAATGAAAATCCAAAGATGATTATTATTTAATGTGACAATGTTTATCAACATTGAGGGGGAGGATAAAGCGATACAAGTTCATTTTGATCATCAGTGTCAAGTATTTGTTAACATGTATAATGATGCAAAATATTATGTTACCTGAATAAATATTAATAATATCCCTAGTAGACTTTCTCCAATATAGATTTGAATCCCTAAAGGATTAAAATGTGTAAACCACATCTGAAATATGGTACAAAAGTCAGTTTGAAATACTTTTGGAGTAAGTAATAAAGATGCAAAATAAAAGAGATGAGTGTTCTTGAAGAAACACTTAAAGGTGCTCTTGAAGAGACTAATGACATGATTTTCAAATTACCCTAGAAGTGGTTTAGGTACTTAAAAATTAAAGAGATCTTAATAAATCATGTATAGAACTGACAAAAAATAATCGTTGATGATAAAAAAAGCGCTTATGTTTATAAATAGACGAAGAATCTTGAATTAGGGGAAACATGACTGGCCATCATGAATCCCTTACCAATAGAGAAATATGGACATATAGTCCGCAAAGTAGCGAAAGTACTTGAAATGCTAAATATACTCCGAAGGTATACATATGGTTTAAATCATATTAAATAATGAAAGCATACAAATTCCTGGAGAATATAAATAACTTTTGCGGTTATAAAGAATGCAAAGAACAAGAAGCGTAGATTACAACCTACTTTTGAGTATTGTTGTAATGAAAATATTGATATAATTCATGATGAGTAGATTACTTCCTATTTTTAAGTATCGTTGTAATGAAACTTTTAATATACATTGAAATGTTAGTTGCGATATGCAAAAATTATTCCTGAAGGACATAAATAACTTTGATGATTATAAAGAATGCAAACAACATGGAATGTAGACTACAACCTTCTTCTAAGTATTGTTGTAATGAAAATCTTGGTGCACTTCAAGATGGGTAGATTACTTCCTACTTTTAAGTATTGTTGTAATAGAACTTTTAATATTCATCAATGATGTAGTTGCATTATGCAAAACTGATTTGAAGCATAAAAATGAAAACACAATATGTGTTTTTCACAAAGGTAGCAAACAAAATACATAAAATACAAATCATATTTGGATTGGAAATTTTGATTGTATTGAAGAAAACTATCAATAAATTGTATTATTAATGAGATACATATTTATGGATGCAGAAGTATCTATAACCAATTTAAGTTATCGAAAGACGAATACGAACTCAAAGGAAACTTTAAATCAGGGGGAGCAACTATAAGTATTTTATAATTCACACTTTTTCCTTAACTAAGATTTTTCCTATTGGGTTTTTATTAGTAAGATTTTAATGAGGCATTATCTTTTGATCCAGAAGTATCAACTCCCTAGCAACATTTGAAAATAAGTTACAATGTACTCTTTTTCCTTATTTAAGATTTTTTCCACTGGGTTTTTCTTACTAAGTTTTTAACGAGACATTATCTTGATATAGAAGAATCAAACGTCTTTACAAGAAATAACATCTCAAATATGTTATTTAAGTTAAATTATATTTTTATTCTTGACTAATGTTTTTTCTATCGGGATTTTCTTTGTAAAATTTTTAATGACGTATTACATTGATCCAGAAGTATCAAACTCTATTTGATTCTATAAATTATTGAAATATGTCATACTATATTGTACTCTTATTCTTTCACTAACATTTTTCCCATTAGGATTTTCTTAGTAAGGTTTTAATGAGGCATTAGTTTGATCCAGTAATGTCAAACTTCATTTGAAGGAATGAGAAAATAAGATATGTCATTATACTCTTTTTTTCCTTCACTAAGGTTTTTCCCATTGAATTTTTCTTAGTAAGGGTTTAATGAGACATTATTGTGATCCCGAAGCATCAAACTCTTAGAATGAATATCATTTTTAGTATGCTATCTATGATTTCACAAGTTGCACTTTTTTTTCTCTTTTAAGGTTTTTTCCATTGAGTTTTTCTTACAGAGGTTTTTAATGAGGCAACAGACAATATCTAGATTGACTGTACGAATAAATGCAAGCAAGATAACAATGAGGTAGAGCAATCATTATATACGTTACAAAAGGGACAACTTCAAGTTATCAGAGGATTCAAGATTTTGAAGATGCATATTCAAGGGAGAGTGTTATAATATATACAAATATAAATAGTAGATATGCTATATACTGTTTTATATTTAGTCCCACATCGTGGGATAAGTTGTATCATAAGCTCCTAGGTTTTTATATAAAGGTGCTAATGTAATGAAAATGTATGATTAATCTCTGTAGTGAATAAAATATTTTTTTCTCTTTCTTTAATGTCTTCTTATTCTATAACAGGATATAAAATATTCAGTTTGTTAAAAAAACAAGAAAATTATAGCCTGCAACTACCTTACTGTCAAGCATGAAAGTGAAAATTTGGAGCCACTTTACTTTGTACCACAAACCACACTACAATAACAGATATTATTGTTTTAGAAAATTCATAATAGGCCAGCTGTCAAAATCGTGTATTTTAAAAAAGGATTCTTTTTCATTTTGGCTTCGTTTTTAATCTTATTATCGCAAATAGCACAGCTTTAAAACAAATATCAAATATAGCCCTGTTTTGACTAGCTCAATGCTGAGATGGTCCAAATGCACTATCGACTTTATAAAAGTGGCCGGCGAAAAAAATTAGAAAAAAACGTTTGCGACTATTCAAAAGTCGACAGAAAAAAAAATGCACTGGCGACTTTCGAAAAGCCGCCAGTGCATTCTGGTTAGTTAAATGATGAGCAGGTCGAAATATGGGTATATTTGATATTAGTTTTAAAATGAGGCTATTTGCGATAATAGGTTTAAAAACGATGCCAAATCAAAAAAATCCTTTGAGAAATAATATGATTCCCGCTCATTTGGTTTGCCTAAAATATTGATTCATTCGACCGTAAATGTTTAAATATAACAATGAATTAGTTTAAATAATATGAGTGCCGTGACAAGCATCTTTGTCCCAGTGGTTAATCGATTTGGCTTTGGTGCAGGATGTCACAAGTTCGAAACTTGCTTTCGAACATTTATTTGACATGGGATATGTTGTCCCAATGATTTATTATATATAAAGTACCAGTTCAAAAAAAAAAAAATATGAGTACGGTTTACCTATTTAAGTTGGTAAAAGGCATTGATATATAACACTGATAACTTTTTTTTTGAAATGGTAGTTTTATTTGATACCGGTGCATCGTATTTTTTTATATCTCGTTGTTTGGTAGATAAGGTAGGATTCAAATAGAAAGCTTGAAGGAGTTAATCAAATGGTATATCTCAACCTTCTTAGCGCAAACCTAAGGTGAATAATTAACTTACATCTCATTTTCGATATTGATTTAAAAGGATAGATAACCCTATTGATTTGAATTTACATCAACCTTGTTTTATACAAAGCATATATCATGGCGTAGGTATTTTGAGTAAAACAAAAAGTATATTTTTCTTATTTAAGTATTATTTAAAAGAGTTAAATAAATCTGAAAGAAATGTTTTCAAGGAAAATTGAAGTGGGTAGTTAATACTAACTTTATGACTCAGATTAGAAAACCAGATGAGACTGGTGTAGGATCACGCCCTAGACTTTAGCTAATAGCCATACCTAATATTAGTCCAAAAATTCCAACATGTAGGGATTTGTCATTGGTAAGACTAAAATAATGTTACACACAGAAATGAATATACAGAGAGAAGATATGTTATTGATGAGCCTGTACAATCATTAGAATCGGTTGATCCTAGGAGTGTAAGTTAAGGACAGATCATCCAGTATTGTATCTAACAGAAGTTAAGTTATTTATTATGTCTAGTAGGCCCGAGTCGGCCAATATTTAATAGTTAGCCAGTTAAAGCTACAATGTTGGATAGATAGTCCATTTATTATCTAATTTATATGCATATATGTTATTTCTCTTGTTATAGTCAGTTTGATTGCAGGATTTTGATTTGCAAAATATATGCCTTTAAAAGGAAATTAGTGAGGAGAAACACGTTCCGCTAAGCGGCTCTGTCTCACTTAATATCAGTAAACCGGGGTGTAATAGAATTATTCATACCAATCTTTATGTCTAACTCGAAGTTTGAGTTTTCCCATTAAACTCTCGGACGCTCAAAATTTAATTTGAGTAGATTGATAGTTAAGGACTTTTCAGATTTAGTTGGATTGACGAATAAGCTTTCAAAGCCATGCAGAAGGCAAAGCGAGCTGTAGGAGTTATTTAGTGTTGTTTCCGCTTTGATGTAATCATGTTTGATATGTTTATCTATTTAGTAATCCGATCATCCAATGAGACATCTTCATATGTCGCTCTTGGCGTAATTTGTAATAATTATATTTGATCAAAATCTAGGAACCGTTTTGAGATTATGCAACTAAATATGAAATATGGATTTGTATGTAATCATAAATGTTGTTTTTGAAATCTGTGTTGATTTTTATTTCATATTTACGTGCTTCTGATATTGCATATACCGTTAACACTACCGTATTTTGTCACCGAAAGTCAGTATTATAGATTGCTACAGCAATTGTAGCGCTTAGCTTCGGACCTCGAAGTAGGGGATGTTATAGTTCCATAGACGTTGCAAATTCAGCAAAGAACTTAAAAATCGCAATATTTTCTTAGTGTTACTTTTTATAGTTGCAAAGAGATGCCCTTTTGTTGTGAGAAGACGGTCTCCCGTCCAGGTTTATTCATTTGAATACCACTATTCCGCCATTCTAGAACTTGTGTTTGCACACGAAGATTTTTGCTCTGGCTGATGTTAAACGAAACTTCTGAACTCTGAAGTCCATCTTCTGTATATTTACAGTTAAAGGAAGATTCCATTACATGCTTGTTATAGCTTAAGTACCTACCAATGCTTGATCTACTAAAGGAAAACAAGAGAGCAACCATTCAACCTCTTGGGTGGGTGTGTATTCAATAGATTATTCCAAATTACCTTCTTTCTGGTACCCTTCAAAATCTTAAAATTCACTTCCACCCCTTTTTAAAAACATGTTTCACAAAATATCGTGATTAATGTTTATAACGAAAATGTACATTTTAAACTATACATATTTGCAGTTAGAATTGCAAATATTAGCATTCTACGCTATGATATTTACAGTTCCACCTGCACATTTTATGTAATGAAAAATACGTGCTGTACACTTTAAATATTGTAAAAATTTAGTTCCGCCTCTTATTTTTAGAATTAATACGTGAAAACCCTTTCTAAAACATATTTTAAATTACATCCATACTTTAATTTCAGTAAAAAAAAATTCTTCTTTTGTCGAAAATTAAATGTGAATTTTAATCCCATGTGTATATGATCAAAACAAATTTTTTGACTGTTTTTGAAAATTTACAAATATTTATATAAAACTATACAAATATTTGCCGTTTATCCTGCATATATTTGCCGTGCGGAAACTTCAAGTATTTCAAGGTTTCTCATCAAATATTTACATAATTCTCCACAAATATCATGAAACTATTTTAACTTAAAAATAGGCAAAAAAAGAGCCACTTCTTGGATTGATGTGTATTTTGCAATTTCTTTGTTCGTTAATATCTGCATGTAGCTTCTGATCAACCATGTAAACGTTTGTTTGCAAACGGAATTATGTCATGTATGATAAATTAAGTAAATAAATAACAAAATGTTGCTGATACGACCGAGAATGCAACTATTACACAGGGTAAGCGGAGCTTAATAATGCACCTGTTATACAACAAAAAAGCCCTTATTAATGAGAAAGCATTATAAATGGTAAGTAACTTATATTCCACCCACTTACAAACGTTATGCACACACTTTAATACATTATCTATACAATTAATTACAAATTGTAACTTGTATTCTGAAACATGAAGGAAGCTTTCAATGTCTGGAGATATGCAATACATCTTAACCTGCAGGCTGCTGTTTCACCCTCCATTTTTAACAGTTGTAACTATCAAACATAACAGCTCTGCATTCTTCTTTCTCATCAATAATGCATCTTCTTCACTGTTAATGAATGATTCATCAACCTGCCAAATAAAGAACGGATACAAAAAGAAACAGCCAGATTAGATTAATAGAAAATGATGTAAGATCATGTTAGCAGTAGGTTATGAGTAAAAGCACCTCAATCAATGTACATTAAAACAAAATTACAAGGAGTTTTAATATCATACAAATGTGAATTTAAAGCTATAAAAATTTTAATTTAAAATTCAAATTTAATTTCATAGGTACTATAGACAAAATTATAAACAGTTTCAACACAAACATGCACACCAGCGCGCAATAAACTTGAATTATAATCAATGTACATGAAATACTCAACCTGACAGATGTACAGAAGGATAAAAACAGAAACAGTAAGATTACATTGATGTAACATCATACTTACGTAAGGATTTGTGCAAAAGCACCTGAATCAATATAATATACATTAAAAGCCAATTAAAGCCACCATTAAAACCAATGCTTCTCTGACACTGCTTGTCCAAAAGTTTGAGAAGACAAAAGGTTTCTTCTGCGTCAACAAATAAAAAGCACTTTCCATAGCCGTCATAATAGAAGTCCTTACAGAAAACAAAAAAAATGGAACAGTTGTATACAATGTAAGTATAAATATCACATATTAGTACATACAAAATGAAGTATACAGTACCTGAAATTATGGATAAAGGACCAGAAAGGAGTAACAGGGAGAGACATATACAGTTATAACAAGTAACATGGCAAGAATGGAAATCGAATGTTGGAAACAATGGCTAACTTCGGCTGAGTCGTGGACTACGTCACTTTCTTGAAAACGTTTCGACGATCTACTCGTTGGTGCAAGCCGTTCCTAACTATCACCGCCGCCTCTAGAATAAAACAGTCTCTCAAAGATTTACGGTATCGATTCGTTGCACCGACGAAGCGATTCCGTTTGCACTTTAAAATTATTGCTCGATTTCTTTCGGTTTTTAAAGTTGAAAACTGAGATGTTGTTCTTCTTTTCTGTCGTCTATCTATCAGTTAAGAAGACAAATTAGTGAAAAAAGAACGTTACTGGTTGGGGGGAACGTGGTCTAGAAAGACGGATCTGAGTAATACCGGGTCAAAATAATAAACGTTGTGTAACGTTCTTCAATACGGGCTTGAATAGACTTTACCGTTCCAGCCCGGTCAAAAAACAGTTAATAAATTTGTAGCAAAAATATAAGTGTTACACCACTACAAGGCCGAACCCGGTCCGGGTCGGGTCGGGTCAGTGTGCGCGCGCGCGTGTGTGGTGGTCAAGCATGGTCTCCCTCCTCACAAAAGAGCATCATTGGGTGCCCAAAGGGTCCAATTTAGCCTCTAAGAATCAAGTATAAATATTTGATTCTTTCATAAAATCGTACAATGTGGGACTATTGAAAAAGCCACTCTTCACACTTAGTCATTTTTTAATAATTCACTAAATTTTTTTAAACACAATTTCCAACAATCCCCCACTTGAATTTTTAAAAAATATTTTCGAGCAATTTCAAAAAAAAACAAAAAAAAAAACAAAAAAACATAAGATTGTGCACAAACAAAAGTGTCTTTCGACTTGAACCTTTGCATAGTGGATAAGATTCGGTTTTTACTAGAGTGAAACGTAGTCTTGCACTCTATTTCTGACTTCAGACCACACATAATCTTTCTAGAGTGCAATCAAATAAGCCTGTACATTTATAGCCATGCACGTCTATCCCAGTTTTGTGAATGCTCTAGGAGTTTTGTCCAAAACTCCATAGGAAACGGCCAAATTTCCACATTCTCACAGGTGAGTCTATCAAGAGTACTCCTGAAGGTAGGTACTCCACTCCAAATAGAGTATAGATCTCATTAAGAGTTTCTATTAATTCATCGTCTAATCACTTCAGGAATACATGCTTCTATATATATGAAAAATGTCATGTTCAACTCATATCACTTCACAACTTGTTCTTACCCATCGAACCTAGTTCTTGAGACCTCTAGTCATTAGGTCGGGTTACCATTGTGCGTGACTCAACAATCTAAGGGCAATAGTCCCATTTTTCTAGATGTCGTAAGGACTTTCTCTCTAGCCAATCCTTTCGTCAAAGGATCTGCCAAATTCTCGTCACTGTGTATGTGATCCACTTTAACAGCTCCTGAAGAGAGTAGCTCTCTAACAGTGTTGTGCTTACGACGTATCTGTCGTCTCTTACCGTTGTAATAACGGTTCTGAACTTTTGCAACAGTCGCGGTACTATCGCAATGGATCAACACAGCTGGTATCGGTTTTTTCCCATAAAGGAATCTCAGCTAGCAGATTTCTTAAGTACTCTGCTTCCTCACTAGCTGTGGCTAGTGCTATCATCTCAGACTCCATAGTAGACTGAGCCAGAATAGTCTGTTTCTTGGATTTCCAAGAAACAGCTCCTCCAGCAATGCTAAAGATATAGCCACTGGTTGCCTTTGAGTCATCAGATAAAGTATTCCAGTCTGCATCGGTGTAACCTTCAAGAACAGCTGGAAACTTTTCATAATGTAATCCAAGGTTCATGGTTCGTTTTAGGTATCTCATGACCCTCTCAATAGCGTGCCAATGCTCTATACTAGGTCTACTAGTAAACCTGCATAATAATCCCACAACGTAGGCAATGTCGGGTCTAGTACAATCAGTGGCATACCGAAGGCTGCCAATGATGCTCGCATAATCAGACTGTCTGACACCTTCACCAGTGTTCTTAAAAAGTTTTACACTAGGATCATATGGTGTACATGCAGGTTTACAGTCAAAGTAATTGTATTTCTTTAAGATCTTCTCAATATAATGAGATTGATCCAAAGAAAGTCCCTTTTCGGACCTAATAATCTTAATACCAAGAATTACATTCGCTTCACCTAGATCTTTCATATCAAAATTGGCACTTAACAAAGATTTAACAGTGTTTATGGCATGAATGTTTGATCCAAAAATAAGTAGATCATCTACATACAAACATATTATAGTGCAAATGTCATTCTCAGATTTATAATAAATGCATTTGTCACTTTCATTAATTTTGAAACCATTTGAGATTATTAAATTATCAAATTTTTCATGCTATTGTTTAAGTGTTTGTTTTAAACCATATAATGATTTATCTAATTTGCAAACTTTATGTTCTTGACCATGAATTACAAAGCCTTTAGGTTGGTCCATATAAATTTCTTCTTCTAATTCACCATTTAAAAAAGCAGTTTTAACATCCATTTGGTGTATAATTAAATTATGAATAGAAGCTAATGAAATTAGTACTCGAATGGATGTGATTCTAATTAGAGGTGAAAAAGTATCAAAAAAGTCTATATTTTCTCTTTGGCTAAAACCTTTAGCTACCAAACGGGCTTTATATTTTTCAACTGTTCCATCGGGTTTTAATTTCTTTTTAAGTACCCATTTACAACCTATAGACTTACAACCAGGTGGTAAATCTACTAAGTGCCAAGTCTAATTGGATTCCAAGGAATCCATCTCATCATTTATAGACTCTTGCCAAAATCTGCATCTAAAGAAGATAAGGCTTCTTGGGGATTTGTTGGATCCTCCTCTATAGTAAAAGTGCAAAAATTCAAGCCAAAATCTTTATCAACTCTTGCTCTTTTACTTCTTCTAGGTTCAGTTTCAGAAGATTCATTAAGTTCTGTTCTAATAGGCACGGTGTTATATGACGTGCCCCCACTATTCCTCAATTTAAAAGGAAATTTACTTTCATAAAAATCAGCATCAATAGATTCTACTATATTATGTGTATTCAGGTCATAAAATCTATATGCTTTGCTATTAATAGCATAGCCAATAAATACACATTCGTATGTTCTACTTCCTAATTTTATTCTCTTAGGGTCGGGTATACGAACATATGCCAAACATCCCCAAGTTCTAAAGTATGATACATTCGGTTTATAATTTCTTAAAATTTCAAAAGGTGAAATCTTATTTTTTGATTTAGGGATTCTATTCAATACATAGCATACAGTCAACAAAATATCCCCCCACCAATGTTTTGCTGCATCCGAATTTAATAAAATAGCCACAACTAATTCGGTAAAGGTCCTATTCTTTCTTTCAGCTTTACCGTTCATTTCAGGTGAATAAGGTGCAGTTCTCTCATGAATTATACCATGCAATTTATAGAAATCAAGAAATGAACTAGATTCATATTCTGTTTCTCTATCACTACGAAGTCTCTTAATTTTCTTATTAGATCGATTCTCGATTTTAGTTTTAAATAATTTAAACATATCAAATGCATCACTTTTATTTCTCATAAGATATACATAAGTGAAATCAGAGGTGTCATCTATGAAAGTGATAAAATAACGGTGTCCATGTCTAGTCAAAGTACCATCTAGCTCACATATGTTAGAATGAATCAAGTCTAAGGGTTCAGAAAATCTATCAACTGATTTATGGGGTTTCTTAGTGATTTTAACTTGACTACAGAATTCACATTTATCAAAATCAGTTTGTGACATTTTAGGAATCAAATCTAATGTGATCATGTTATGAATTATACGCTTATTTACATGACATAATCTAGAGTGCCAAATATCAAAGTCACACAACATATAAGCAGAACTGGTTACTTTATTAGATTCAACATTCAGTTTAAACATACCCTCACAAGCATAACCCTTCCCTACAAACATCCCCTTATAAGTCAAAGTATACAAATCAGCCCCTATAACTTGAGTAAAACCAGCCTTATTAAGGAGAAAACCAGATTCTTTCTCATCTCTGGAGTATGCATCACATCTTTCAGAAGAACTGTTTTTCTGGAGGTAAACTTTATTTCCACATTTCCAATGCCTGCAACTGTAGTGGTGTGAGAATCTCCCAGCATCATTTCTGATCATCGGCAGCCGTGTATGTACTAAACATAGCACGATCATAGCAGACATGGCGGGATGCACCAGTGTCTACCCACCAACCCTCTGATCCACCAACAAGGTGAATCTCAGAAATCATAGCCGTCAAAGGCTCCTCAGCCAAGTTAGCATGCGGTGCAGGGCCTGGTCTGTTCCTACACTTGTGTGCCATATGACCTGGTTTTCCGCAGTTGTGGCACAGAAACAACTATCCAGAGTCATTCTTTTGGGTCGGTTTCTGCTGTCCTTTTTGGTTCCTTTGTGGGTTCCAATTCTGTTTGTTGCGGTTGCGGTTCTGATTCTTAAAGTTTTTCGGATTTGGTTTCAGAACTGCTGGCTTGGACTTTTTAGTGTTGTTGTTGGTGACAACAAGCACTTCCTCTTTCTGGTCCTGTTTCCGAGCCTCCTCCTCAATACGGAGGCGAGTGATCAAGCTCTCTAAGGAGAATTCCTTAGTCTTGTGCCTAAGCACATTCTTAAAGTCTTTCTAACCTGCGGGCAGTTTATCAATAATAACAATAATCTGAAACTGTTCATCCAAACTCATACCTTCGGAGATGATCTCATGAGCAATTTTCTGAAGCTCATGAGACTGCATCTCTACTGACCTGTCATTTGTCATCTGGTATTTCAGGTAGCGGTTGACTGCATATTTCTTCACTCCAGCCTCTTCGGCATCGTACTTCTTTTGCAGTGCTTCCCAGATCTCTTTGGCTGACTTGTCCGAATTGTAGTAGTCATACAGGTCATCACTGAGGCCGTTGAGTATGAAGTTTCGGCACAGGTAGTCCTGCTCTGTCCACTTCTGCATCTCCTTTGATTTTTTCGTTCAGGCTCGCATCAGACCTGCATCTGCTTCGTTTGGTCTTTCCGGCAGCTGTGGTTTGTCGGTTGTCAGCACAGCCACCACCTTCCTCATGGTCAGGAAGAATTCCATCTTTTTTTTTCAGCGTTTGAAATGGAGGCCTTCGAATCTGAAAGGCGCAGCAGAGACCATCAGGACCTGGAAGAGGGAAGCGGGAGCAGCGGCATCGAGATCAGCAGCAGAAGTCATTGTCGGTGGTGACGTCTTCAAATTGTTGGAAACAATGGCTAACTTCGATTGAGTCATGGACCCCTCTTGAAGACGTTTCAGCGATCTGCTCGTTGGTGCAAGTAGTTCGTAACTATCACCGCCGCCTCTAGGATAAAACAGCATCTCAAAGGTTTACGGTATCGATTCGTTTCACCGACGAAGCGATTTTGTTTGCACTTTAAAATTATTGCTCGATTTCTTTCCATTTTTAAAAATTGAAAACTGAGATGTTGTTCTTCTTTTCTGTCGTCTATCTATCAGTTAAGAAGACGGATTAGTGAAAAAGTAACGTTACTGGTTGGGAGGAACGTGGTCTAGAAAGACGGATCTGAGTAACACCGGGTCAAAATAATAAATGTTGTGTAACGTTCTTCAATACGGGCTTGAATAGACTTTACCGTTCCAGCCCGGTCAAAAAATGGTTAATAAATTTGTAGCAAAAATATAAGTGTTACACCACCCCGAATCCGAACCCGAACCCGAGCCCGGCTCGGGTCGGGTCGAGTCGGTCGGTCGGCGTGCGCGCGCACGCGTGCGTGGTGGTCAAGCATGGCCTCCCTCTTCACAAAAGAGCATCATTGGGTGCCCAAAGGGCCCAACTTAGCCTCTAAGAATCAAGTATAAATACTTGATTCTTTCATAAAATCCTACAATATGGGACTATTGAAAATGCCACTCTTCACACTTTGTCACTTTTTAATAATTCACTTAATTTTTTTAAACACAATTTCCAACATAGACTGGTGGGAAAGGAGAAGGATGATTCATATCTCTCCTTCTTCTTCCCGACCAATCTTTTTCTTCACCTTTATGTGTCCATTATTTTTACTGATTGGAACATTTTATGTTGAATCGTATGTACCATCTCTGTTTATAAATCTCAGTATTTATAAGAGTAAAGTTTTATTGAGGATTGCATGCGTGCGAGATGTAAATATCTCAATTTGAATTTTAAAATTCTGTTTAAATCGGCTCAACTAATTTTGAGATCGAATTTATCAGCAAATCTGATGAGCATCAAAATCGCAGGAGTGAAAGAAACATATTTGACTAAGTCAGCTCTTTTCTCTTTCCTTTGAACGGGATTTTGTTCTTTTTTGGTGGTGAGTTGTAATAAAAAGGTCAACCGAACCAGGCCCGGTCGCTCTTGAAATTTTGGAGCCGAAGTATGAAAATATTTTATATACAATATATTATCTATAAATAAGCAATATTTCTAGCCCAGTGATTAAGCCTGTTATCTAAAAATAAGCAATGGGGTTCAAATTTGCATTTGCCTTGTGTTATTTTTAGGCCTCTTAAACTAGATTCCGTTGGCCATCAAATAAAATATGCCTTCGACGTCCGACCACCCAGCGCCGTTTCTGAATCGAACTCAAACCGAAAAAAATAGAACCAAATCAAACCAAGTGAATTACGGTTAATTCGGTCGGTACTTGATTTAATCGAATTAAAATGGTAAGTAAGATAAATTATCATAGGTTACTATTCAAATGATCGATTTACCTAAAGGAAAATATAGATTTATGTTTAGAGAAGCTATTTCGAGTGGTTTTTTAAGTTTATAAGAAAAAATAATGTATTTTCAGTAGAAATTTTTTGGTTTCTATTACTAAACAAATTATTAAGAGTATTACATTGAAATGAATTTGAAATGTAATGAAAGTTTGGCTAATTCTGCTAAACCGATAATCAAAAAAAAATTATTTTACAAACTGATGCAATTTCATAACTAAACCAACCGAAATGAACCGGTTTGGTCGGTTGATTCGGTTCGAACCCAATATTGCTCACCCCTAGTTCTATCGATAAAAGAAACTGATTTTTTTTTGAATTTGAGTTTTTTGATAATGTCTAATTTTGTTAATAAAATAATTTGGCTTTTGGAAAAAATGTATATTTTTCTTTTTCCTTTGGTATGCTTGTCCATTTATGTTTATGAATTCCAAAAAATTATTTTTGAACTTTTCAAACCTTTCTGGAATTTATAATGTTTTTTCAAGTTTTTTTAAAGTTTAAATATATTTGAAATATGTATTTGTGAACAAATATGATTCTTTTTCAAATTAAACAACTTAACAAAATAGTGGGTTGTCTTTAAAAAGAGATTGTTTCATGATATTTAATTAAAGAATACGTGTTTCTCGTAAAAATTGACCTCTTTTGAGCGAAAATATTATTCATTTTCTTTTTTAGAAAACATTTTATTTTGAACAATATTTGATTTCCTTAAAGGAAAAAACATTGTTAGAAGAACATAGATTGAGATACTCCTAAAGAGAACACCATCCTAGTTTTTTTTGTATAAGATAGTTTCATTTTGCATAGTCATGACTAAGGCTAGATATTTCTACAGCTTTACTAACTAAAATCGAATACCAACCAAAATCGATCAGAATAGTACCGCAATTATTGATAACAAAGTCTTTTGTTTGGTTTGCCAAAATTTAAGAAAAATGGTACTGCTTTGATAAATTATTTTGCTTATCGAAAATTGCCGAACCAACCATATTTTTAAAATTATAGACCAAGCCCCATAGGGCTCATGAGGCTTTTCTTTTATAATCCTCAGACTGGACAATTCCTCATTTGTAAAACCTAGAACAAAGGTAGAGACCACAAAAGCAAAGAAATTTCTTCAATAAACATCGATTTGGCACGCAAGGTACTCCTATACAAAAATGTACTTTCACAAATTTTTAATTGAAATTATATATATATATATATATATATATATATATATATATATATATATATATGTAAAGCTGTATTAAAATTCAAAATAACATATGTATGTGTATGTATGTGTGTTTATCTTGTTATCTTGCATACAATTTAAAGCTAACAAATTCAGACTGTGACGCCCCACCTCTATACCCACGCTAGCCAAGGACACTACAGGGTAATGCCGTCAACTAACACGGAGAATAAGGCTGGTTGGGAGCGACCATCTATAGCCTTGCTCTAACTATCTATCAAATACATCGACAATAACAGGTCGACATACCCAATGAATACTTAAAACAAAACCATAGGTGGTTGAAAGATCTATCAGAATAGAATATGACAACTCAAATGTAATATACATCACAGAACAGTAAATCATCATATACACATATCCAGATACATAACAGAGTTTACAAAATAATACATGTCAAGTGGTATAGCAAATCACAATATACAGACGAGTCAAAAGAATACATATATCAGAGTTACTACAAAATAGGACTACACAAAAAGCTAAGACAAAAAGGAACAAGCTGAATAGTCCATGCGGAAGCAAAATAGGCTAAGTCCAAAAGCGCCTAACCTGAAACATCTCGGTCTGACCCGAGTATGAAATACACAGGTCAGTCTAGCTAAATAAATCAGTTAGATAAACTGAACAACAATAAACATGCAAGGTTACAAAGCATAATAGATATCTCCATAGGAGATAACACAATCATCTAACAAAAGATGAATCGTATAATAACAAGCCTCATATCATCGGCAACATATAGAAACAAAGGATACAAATATCCCAAAGCAAGCCAAAAGGCAAATAACAAATACCAATAAGGTATACAAGTTCCACAAGGTAAACGCTACGCATCTTGCAGCTCATAATGACCAACATAGAAGGGCGATACTTAGGGAATATACATATGAATGAAACATCAGAAAATTTGCTCGAGCTTAGTACTGTACAAACAAGTATCCATAAGCCCGAAGACTCCAAACCCAATATCACCCATGCGGCTCATAACGACCAACATCGGAAGCGATACTAAAGGGCAACCCAATATCACCCATGCGGCTCATAACGACCAACATCGGAAGCGATATTAAAGGGCAACAAACCTGAAGGCACATACCCGAAGGCAACAAACCGTAGTGGTGAAGGTCAGAGACCCAGTACTGGACACCACTAACTGGCGGAATGTGTCATAACTCTCAAAAAAGGAATCCGAAAAGTGGTACGTGAGTCTCATAACCATTCGTTCGCACTAAACGGTTTACTATCCGTTAATCACACTCAAAGCAGTACAAAGTTCACCTCATATCATCGGTAAACCAAACACAAAGGTCAAAACAATCAATCGAATAGGTCGGGGACTAATCGGAAAGATAAACGCATAGATTCATGGTCCGTGTTTTACCTAACCATTTAATCTCCCTTCCACTCCGCTCGAAGTGCGAAATTGTGTGTGTGTTTTAAATAGAATTTATAAATCGGAGAAACGAGCTTTTAAATGTGATTCGAGAGATTATTTTATAAAAACCCATGGATGAAGTCAAGAATAAGTTATCAAAGTTAAAGATGTAATAACAACTGCTAAAAAGCAACTTGAATTGGTAAAATTTGGAAAAACGAATCAAAATATGCAAAAGTAGGCAAAACAGGCAAAACATGAGCAGGTTGGTCGACCGGTTGCAGAGCTCGGTCGGTTGGCCAGATGCAGGAAACATAACCTGGCTCGGGGTAGCAGGTCGGTCGACCGGCTACAGGGCTCGGTCGGCCGAACCTGATGATTTTGCACTTCCTGCCCTATTTCAATGAAATGCAATTTCTTCCAAACCGCGACCGTTCGAGCAATGGACCTAAGGAGCTTTAATCAATAGATACCCCATCTCCATTAGCTCTCCAATTCGCAACCAAAAACATATTCAAACATCAAAGTTAGGATCTTTAAAGAATTGAACCCAAACACTAAAAATTTGGATATTCTCCAATTCAATCCAAACTAAAAGCAAGTGCATATGAACAAGTGCTAGGAATTCATACCCAACATCAAAGAAATCAAGAGGAGTAGATGTGAGTTCAAAACTCACCTTTAACCCAAAAACAAGAAGATGGAGCTCAATAACAAGGAGAAGACCAACCAAACACTACTTCAACTCAACAAGCTTCAATCTAAGAATAAGACACATATTTCCCAATTTAGGTTTAGGAAATTTTCTGAAATTGAAGAGGAGAAGAGTTGGAGAAGATGAATAAGAGCTTACCAACGTCTTCTCTTTGATTTTGGAGCAAGAAATCAAGTTTACAAGAAGAAACTAGTGCTTGCAAATTTCTATTTCTCTTTCCCTTCCACCATTTCAGTTTTAGCTTAAGAAATGAAAGTGAAATGAAGATGAATGAAGTGAAGGGGTTGAGTTAGAGGGTTAAGTGGAGATTGGGGCTGAACCCAAACCCAAAACCCAATAGAAAAAGGGTCAAAATTTCACAAACTCCAAACATATCAAAGATTATACTCAAAAAGATCGCAAACGCCATTTTGGAACCAATGGAAGTGGTTTCGAGCTCCAATTCGACCGTTTGCAAAAAGCAACATTTCGGACCCAAAAATCCGACTAACGATGTTATATTTAAATAAAACATTTAAATATAGAATCGTTAAATGTGCGGGTTGTTACAGATCTCCCCTCCTTACAAAATTGCATCCCCGCAATTCCTAGAGACGATATTTGTAACAACTACATACATACAACATTCAAAAGATAAAGGAAATAAGCTTGAGATGAGAAGACATACTCACCGTTCACAAGCTAAGAAAGAAAACCCGGATAATATCGCTCGACAAACTCTCTGGTTTCCTAAGTACAGTCATTGGGATTAGCGGACCATTGAACTTTAACGAGCGGCACGTTCTTATTCCGAAGGTGTCGCACCTCCGTGTCAAGCACGCGAATAGGTTGCTGTACAATAGATAAGTCCGTTGAGACCTCAAGCTCTTGCAAATCAGGAGAAGCAATAACAAAATCCGACTCACGAAGACACTTCAGAAGTTGCGAGACATGGAACACGTCATGAATGCTTGATAAATGAGCTGGAAGTGAAACTCTATAAGCCACAGGGCCAATACGTTCAGCAATAAAAAATGGTCCTATATAACGAGGAGCCAATTTCCCAGTCGTACTGAAACGCATAACCCCCTTCAAAGGAGAAACACGAATAAAAACAAGATCACCAATTGAGAATTCAAGAGGCTTCCTACGGTTGTCCGCGTAGGATTTCTGACGACTTTGTGCCTCTTTCATTCTCAACCGGATAAGATCAACCTTCTCGGAAGAATCACGAACAAAATCTGGACCAAGAATAAGCTTCTCTCCAGATTCCAACCAACGATCGACATGGCCTTCCATATAAGGCTTCGAAAGGAGTCATACCAATACTAGACTTAAAACTATTGTTGTAGGAGAACTCTACAAGAGGTAGGTGATCCTTCCAACTACCACTGAAATCAAAAATACAAATACGGAGAAGATCTTCCAAGATACGATTCACCCTTTCAGTCTGTCCGTTAGACTGTGAATGATAAGCTGTAGAAAAATTAAGCTTTGTTCCCAAAGCTTGCTGAAGACTCTTCCAAAAATGACTCGTGAATGAAGGATCACGATCACTCACAAAAGAACTAGGAACACCGTGAAGTCTCACGATTTCCTTGACATACAACTTAGCCAAATGCGAAGCAGTCCTATTAGACTTAATAGGGACAAAATGAGCAGACTTAGTGAGGCGATCAACAATAACCCAAATACTAGAATGACCCGATCTCGAACGAGGTAGGCCATCAATGAAATCCATAGAAATCTGATCCCATTTCCACAATGGAATCTCAAGAGGCTGAAGAAGACCTGAAGGACACTGATGCTCGGCCTTAAAACGCTGACAAGTTATGCAATTGCTCACATAACTCGCCACATCGCGCTTCATGCCTTCCCAATAATAAAGACGATGCATATCGGCATACATCTTGCTACTACCAGGATGAATGGTATACTTAGAACGGTGACAGTCATCAAGAATGTCATGCCTAAGTGCAAGATCAGAAGGCACAAAAAGACGGTTCTTCTTACGAAGAAACCCATGAGAATCAATGCTAAAATCTTGCAACGCCTCATCACAAGATCCAGACTCACAAAGCTGAATAAAATGCAACAAATCAGGATCACGCCGCTGAGCATCGGCAATACGATCCAATAAATTAGGTCGAGCTCCCAAACTAAAAATAGAATAGGAGAATCAGAAGATGAACCTCGATCCCGAATTTCAAAAAAAGGATAAAGTCTCAAGAATATTCCATTCGGCAAGCATCATAGAAATAACAGCCGAATGTTTGCGACTAAGCGCATCAGCAACACGATTACCCTTACCAGGGGTATACTGGATATCAAAGTCATAGGAAGCAAGAAACTCGAGCCAACGTTGTTGTCTCATATTGAGTTCCTTCTGAGTAAACAAATACTTCAAGGATTTATGATCGGTATAGAGAATGAAGCGCTCGCCCAATAAATAGTGTCGCCAAATCTTCAAGGCAAAGACAATGGCGGCTAACTCAAGATCAAGAGTGGCATAACGGACTTCATTCGGACGTAGTTGCCTAGAAGCATAAGCAACTACCCGATCCTTTTGCATAAGAACAGCACCGAGACCACTACCACAAGCATCGGTGTAGACAACAAGATCATGATTCCCCTCGGGAACCACAAGAATAGGAGCATTAGTGAGAAGTTCCTTCAATGACAGAAAGGAAGCTTCACACTTGTCGGACCAAATAAAACGAATGCCTTTCTGAGTAAGGCAAGTAAGAGGAAGCACAACACGGGAAAAATCCTTAATGAACCGATGGTAATAACCCGCCAATCCAAGAAAACTACGAATCTCATGCACATTCTCAGGCCTCTTCCAATACTGGATGGCTTCGATCTTTGAGGGATCGACAGAAATGCCATCGGAAGATACAACATGGCCTAAGAACTTAACCTTATTCTCCCAAAAGTGGCACTTGGAGAATTTGGCTCTAAGCTGATGACGACGAAGAGTACTCAAGACAATTCTCAAGTGATTAGCATGCTCGGCTTCAGACTTAGAATAAATAAGGATATCATCAATGAACACAAGAACGAACTTATTGAGATATTCCTGGAATACTCGATTCATTAGATCAACAAAGAAAGCAGGAGCGTTCGTCAAACAGAACGGCATAACGAGCCACTCGAAAGAACCATATCGAGTGCGGAAAGCGGTAAGAGGTATGCTATCCTCCGCGACTCGTAACTGATGAAAACCGGTGGCAAGGTCAAGCTGAGAAAAGACCTTAGCACCACTCAATAGGCCGAACATATCATCGATCCTAGGTAATGGATACCTATTCCTGATGGTTAACTCGTTAAGCTTGCGATAATCAATGCAAAGCCTAAGAGTTCCATCAGACTTCCTCACAAAGACGACCGCGGATCCCCACGGAGAAAAACTGGACTAGATCAACTGCTTGGACTCAAGCTCTAAAAGCTGCTTCTTGAGTTCCTCATTTTCCCTTGTAGACATCCTCGTAGGAGGACGACTAACTGGCTGCGCGTCTGGAATGAGATCAATGCAGAACTCAATTGCCCGCTTGGGTGGCAAACCCAAAACAGGTTCAAAAACATCAGAAAAGTCACAAGCAATAGGAATACGAGATATATCATTATCATCTCACGAGTCAAGAGAATATAAAGCCATTTCGGAATTATCCACATCCCAAAGAATAAGAGATAACTGAGTAGACGAATCCGGATGTCGAAGACATATAATTCTCTCCGAACAAATAATCCTGGCATCATATCTCACTAGCCAGTCCATACCCAAAATCATATCAAATCGCAGACAAGAAATAACGTGCAGATTCGCACGAAAAGAAAAGCCACATAAAACAATCTCAATATCATCACAAAGCAAACTAAGGGTCGCGGATCCCCCAATAGGATTCACAATCCTTAAAGAAGTAACCAAACAAGAAACATCCAAAGACAAATCATCAACGAGCTTTTTCGATACGAAAGAATGTGAAGCACCCGTATCGAAAGAACTCGAATACTATGATCACGAAATAAAATAGAACCTTCCAAAATAGATGGAGATATACCTTTGGGTTGACAAGGACCTTTAGAAGCCTTAGCAGCATAAAGCTTGCTGGACTTGGCACCAGCCGGTATAGTAGGGCAAGCTGAAACATGATGACCTTCCTTCTTGCAATAATGGCAGAAGAGAGGCTTAGGACAAGCTCGAATAATATGATCCGGAGAACCACAATTAAAACGCTTCCGAATAAAAGATGTTCCGGAAGACTGAGGCTGAGAGCTAGGACCACCAGTCTTTTTCTTCTTAGAAGGAAAAGACCTGGACTTCTGAATTGGAAACGGCCTCTTGTTGGGGTTCTTGGAAACCTCAACATCAACATCACTATCACACTCTTTCTCGACGGTCTCGAGATGAAGCGCAGAATCAACCAATTCCTCAAAAGAAAGCTTAAGTTGGAGCAACAAAGATTTCTTAAGATATTTCTTAAGACCAGAAACAAACTTCAAATTCTTCTTATAAGAAGTGCTGATGAATTCAAGACCATACTGAGATAAAGCCTCGAATGATGCAACATACTCAGAAAAAGAAGATTTCCCTTGCTTCAACTCAAGGAAGCGATGGGTCAATAAAACTTTTTCAGATTCAGGAACGAACTTGAGTTCAAATCGTCCCCGAAACTGAGTCCAAGAAAGAGTAGACTCATCAATTTCGGCTACAAGAAGCTCATACCAATCAAGAGCACGCTCTTGTAATAAGCTAGAAGTTACAAGAACTCTATCATGGTCAGAAAGATCCATGCGAGAGAAAATACGCTCGCACGTGCGAAGCCAAGCTTGGACTTCAAGAACGGATTCGGAGCCTTTAAACGGCTTTCCTCCAATATGAGAAAAATCACTGCACTGGCGTGCAAAGGCAGACTTGCGAGGTGGAGACACTCGAGGAGGAACTGGAGGCAGAGTGCTCCTAAACAATTCCAAGAACTGATCGGCAGACATATAAACGCCATCCGGATGTGAGCCACTGGATTGCCCAGCATCCGAACGTCGTCCCTTGCCTCTTCTAGCCATACGCTGAAAGTAAGATAAGAACAAGATTATTCACAAGGTAGATAATCAAGACGGAATACTACGGAATAATATGCATTCCTAGACGTATTCCCAAACTCTATCTAACCTTGATGGAATAAAGAGACACAATGATTCAAAGATTTGTATCACTTATACACTTTGATGTATCGTAATATATGCATCTATTCTGTGTTTATCATATTTTGTTCTGAACCTGGCTCTGATACCACGCTGTGACGCCCCACCTCTATACCCACACTAGCCAAGGACACTACAGGGTAATGCCGTCAACTAACACGGAGAATAAGGCTGGTTGGGAGCGACCATCTATAGCCTTGCTCTAACTATCTATCGAATACATCGACAATAACAGGTCGACATACCCAATGAATACTTAAAACAAAACCATAGGTGGTTGAAAGATCTATCAGAATAGAATATGACAACTCAAATGCAATATACATCATAGAACAGTAAATCATCATATACACATATCCAGATACATAACAGAGTTTATAAAATAATACATGTCAAGTGGTATAGCAAATCACAATATACAGACGAGTCAAAAGAATACATATATCAGAGTTACTACAAAATAGGACTACACAAAAAGCTAAGACAAAAAGGAACAAGCTGAATAGTCCATGCGGAAGCAAAATAGGCTAAGTCCAAAAGCGCCTAACCTGAAACATCTCGGTCTGACCCGAGTGTGAAATACACAGGTCAATCTAGCTAAACAAATCAGTTAGATAAACTGAACAACAATAAACCTGCAAGGTTACAAAGCATAATAGATATCTCCATAGGAGATAACACAATCATCTAACAAAAGATGAATCGTATAATAACAAGCCTTATCATCGGCAACATATAGAAACAAAGGATACAAATATCCCAAAGCAAGCCAAAAGGCAAATAACAAATACCAATAAGGTATACAAGTTCCACAAGGTAAACACTACGCATCATGCGGCTCATAATGACCAACATCGAAGGGCGATACCAAGGGAATATACATATGAATGAAACATCAGAAAATTTGCTCGAGCTCAGTACTGTACAAACAAGTATCCATAAGCCCGAAGACTCCAAACCCAATATCACCCATGCGGCTCATAACGACCAACATCGGAAGCGATACTAAAGGGCAACGCAATATCACCCATGCGGCTCATAACGACCAACATCGGGAGCGATACTAAAGGGCAACAAACCCGAAGGCACATACCCGAAGGCAACAAACCGTAGTGGTGAAGGTCAGACACCCAGTACTGGACACCACTAACTGGCGGAATGTGTCATAACTCTCAAAAAAGGAATCCGAAAAGTGGTACGTGAGTCTCATAACCATTCGTTCGCACTAAACGGTTTACTATCCGTTAATCACACTCAAAGCAGTACAAAGTTCACCTCATATCATCGGTAAACCAAACACAAAGGTCAAAACAATCAATCGAATAGGTCGGGGACTAATCGGAAAGATAAACGCATAGATTCATGGTCCGTGTTTTACCTAACCATTAATCTCCCTTCCACTCCGCTCGAAGTGCGAAATTATGTGTGCGTTTTAAATAGAATTTATAAATCGGAGAAACGAGCTTTTAAATGTGATTCGAGAGATTATTTTATAAAAACCCGTGGATGAAGTCAAGAATAAGTTATCAAAGTTAAAGATGCAATAATAACTGCTAAAAAGCAACTTGAATTGGTAAAATTTGGAAAAACCAATCAAAATATGCAAAAGTAGGCAAAACAGGCAAAACATGGGCAGGTCGGTCGACCGGTTGCAGAGCTCGGTCGGCTGACCAGATGCAGGAAATATAACCTGGCTCGGGGTAGCAGGTCGGTCGACCGGCTACAGGGCTCGGTCGGCCGAACCTGATGATTTTGCACTTCCTGCCCTATTTCAATGAAATGCAATTTCTTCCAAACCGCGACCGTTCAAGCAATGGACCTAAGGAGCTTTAATCAATAGATACCCCATCTCCATTATCTCTCTGATTTGCAACCAAAAACATATTCAAACATCAAAGTTAGGATCTTTAAAGAATTGAACCCAAACACTAAAAATTTGGATATTCTCCAATTCAATCCAAACTAAAAGCAAGTGCATATGAACAAATGCTAGGAATTCATAACCAACATCAATGAAATCAAGAGGAGTAGATGTGAGTTCAAAACTCACCTTTAACCCAAAAACAAGAAGATGGAGCTGAATTACAAGGAGAAGACCAAACAAACACTACTTCAACTCAACAAGCTTCAATCTAAGAATAAGACACATATTTCCCAATTTAGGTTTAGGAAATTTTCTGAAATTGAAGAGGAGAAGAGTTGGAGAAGATGAAGAAGAGCTTACCAATGTCTTCTCTTTGATTTTGGAGCAAGAAATCAAGTTTACAAGAAGAAACTAGGGCTTGCAAATTTCTATTTCTCTTTCCCTTCCACCATTTCAGTTTTAGCTTAAGAAATGAAAGTGAAATAAAGATGAATGAAGTGAAGGGGTTGAGTTAGAGGGTTAAGTGGAGATTGGGGCTGAACCCAAACCCAAAACCCAATAGAAAAAAGGCCAAAATTTCACAAACTCCAAACATATCAAAGATTATACTCAAAAAGATCGCAAACGCCATTTTGGAACCAATGGAAGTGGTTTCGAGCTCCAATTCGGTCGTTTGCAAAAAGTAATATTTTGGACCCAAAAATCCGACTAACAACGTTATATTTAAATAAAACATTTAAATATAGAATCGTTAAATGTGCGGGTTGTTACACAGACCAAGTTTTAACTTAGAAAGAAACTCAACATTAAATCTAAAATTTCACATAAAATTCCTTATATATGTATGTCTATATATATATATATATTGAATTGAAATTAAATATGTGTGTGCGTGTGTCTATACATATGTTAGTGTATATGTATCTATGTGTTTTATGCATATATAAATAATAACAAACTATGTTCAAATTTAAATAATACACACGTGCATGTGTGCGCATAGATATATACGCACACAACTTATAATTTTATATGTTTTACAATTTAAAATCTATTTTTTAGTTAGGAAGGATATCAACATTATATCTACGATTCGACACAAAAGTTGGTTTATAAACTTTGAATGAAAATTTTATACACACGCACATATGTATACACGTACACATATAATGTTCTACGCACACACACGAAACTTACGTTCAATTTTATAAATAATTTGAAATGGTTTATGTAAGTATTCCACTTATAATTGTATACAAAATATGTAACAAAATTATCGCAACTAGTTAAAACTTGTTTACACCTAACAACCCTTTTTTCTATTAAACTTTTAATTTCTAAAACAATAGCAAACAAAAGATTGGACAACATAGGAATATGTACCTAAATTATATCATTTAAGGATATTCTACTTAATGTACTTAAT
This sequence comes from Allium cepa, assembly GCA_030765085.1. NCBI lineage: Eukaryota > Viridiplantae > Streptophyta > Magnoliopsida > Asparagales > Amaryllidaceae > Allium > Allium cepa. The sequence goes on from CM060937.1 coordinate 908,730,961, forward strand.
TTATGTAATTAATTTCCATATCACAAAATGACAGGTATATAGTAGAAAGACAAATACCTTTCGTTTCGAATGTGATTTTATTACAGAGTTAGTAATTACAATAAATTACAGAATTGCTCCTAAGACATACCCTTAACTCTATCAATCTTCCACTTGCATTTGAGACCAATTATGTAATCTCAATCTCATCCATTTGATAAGTTTGCCGAGAACTGATTGAGCCAGTACCTTCACGAATGAATCAGCTATATTGTCCGTCTACCATATCAATCACAACATCTTTATTAGTGATGAACTCTGTAATAAATTGGAAATTTTGGAAAACATATCTTGATTTTGTAACGATCTGTTTTTGCAGATCGAATGATCGTAAAATGTTCTTTTAAATACATATTGAGTCGCATGATATTATAACTTTGAGAAATGTTGAGTATCGATATTTTTTGCCATTAGAAATTTTATTAGATGATTATACACCTTAATACTTGTAAATTTTATAACTTTTGATAAGAGTCAAATTAAGGTCTGAGACCACTTCCATTGAAAAGATGCGATGGTTTTTCTTTTCATGGAGCGGTCACAATAAATTTTCGGACTTACCATATTGGGAGATATTCTTATTTGAATTTCTATATAATTTTAGTCGGATTAGTGGTTAATTAGTGGGTGGTTAGTAAGGCCTTCTGACCCAACTCGGAATTGGGGTTAATACCAACTTCTCTTAGTAGCGCTAACTCATTTTTCATCTTTCACAATTAGATATAAACATCCACTGCACTTTTTTGTAGTCAAAACCACTTAATATTTTTCGAATCAATCCAAATTCATATATTAAGAACAGATTAGCAAAGGGATTATTTAGAAACTTTAAATCCACATTTCCAAGAGGAGATTTAGGGTTTTGCTATCTATTCTTGGATTTGCCTTGTTTTGCTTGCAAATCATCGATTTTTGACTGTTTGATGAGTGTTTTATCATCTTTGAACCTCTTATATACGTTCTAAAAGGTTTTGACATGTTTTGAATTTGATTTTAAAGTCAAAACATGTTTTTATGCACTTTTGAAACCATACTTAAAGTAAAAAATGGGATTTGAATGAATTAAAGTAATATATATATATATATATGTTACTTTGATATATGATTTCCTGTATGAATGTTAGGCTATGTTATATATGTGTTTTGAGATGAATTATGCATTTTGTTATGATTAATGATGTTGAATGTTGTTTGGCATGAGTATGGATGTTATTTTGTATGTTGAGTGGTTGTAAGCTCCTATTGGAGCTATTCAGGGGTAGTAAACATAGAACTGGGTGTGAATAAATTGACTCGATGATTTTTGGGGTTGTGTCGAAGAAGTGAAGCTATGTATGGGTAGATTGGTAAGCACATCAACCGATTTGATATGAAAGTTGAAGTATTGTAAATGCTACAGGAATGATGTCCAGGATATGGTAATTCGATAAGAGGAGGTGGGTCCGGTGGTGGCTCGGTGATTGGCATTAGGCTTTGGTAGTTTGGTGGAAGGAGGAAAGGCCAGTAATCCATATCCAGTGATGGACTTACATTTAGTGATAGAAAGGATTCGGTTACCGGAATGTGTTCAATGCAAAGCCTTTTTTATAGGAAAACAAGAATGTGTTATAATTTAACATTGACTTAAATGATTTATTTGGGCACTGGAGTGCGTTCAACGTGGCCATTCTTTTGAACCATCTTATCAACGTTTAAACAATGATTCACGACCGATTATACCTTAAAAAGACTTGCCCATAAACTTTAAATATGTGAACGCTTGAGGCTATGGAAAAACCAATCCGTATCATGGAAAACCTGAAGTGAGAGTGGTGGCAACATGAAGCTGACACCAAGTAGAAAAGAAGAAATCTAAAACATGGATATTGTGGTACTAACTTTGTTTCAGACTCGAGATACACACTAGAATCACTTAGATTTTGCGATAGCTAAGAAGTGTAAATAATGGTCGATTACTAATCAAACCCTAGCCCTCCATAGTCATAGTCGAACACCGACAATATCCATGGCGCAACCATGGAATCATAGCCTTCCAAGAAATCCCCTCGAATTGCTTTTGATCTTGAAATTGAAGACCCAAAAAAGTTAGGGCTGAATTGATATAGTAGGAAGTTTGCTTGTGTTTATGGTTTAGTTTCTTAAGGCATGGATTGGTCTTGAGCAAGTGGTGGAGGCGAATTGGTGCTGGAATCGAGATATATGATGGCAGTTAAAGCTTAAAGTCATAGGAGAAGAAAAAGTAATTGGGCCTGAATAGAAAAATGAAAAGTAAAGTGGATATTCCTAAGTCCCAGCCATTTATAGCCCAAAGATGACTTGGCAATTCATTTCGATAAAAACACGAGTGGTCAGTACCACTATGATTTAAATATATACATAAAAATAAAAAAAATAAAAAGAGAAGAAAGAAAGAATAGAAAGGGTAGAAGAGAAGTAATTCTCATCTAGCCAAGGGGCGGAACAATCTTCAAAGTAATGTAGATCCAGACTTTGGTGCAGAAAGTGGCACGTAGACTATATGAAGTTGTTGACTGAATGATCTTGGGATAGAGACGATACTTCAATATGATTCTTGAAAGGCAAGTAGACATGAGCAGATGACAATACACCGCTTGGTCCAAAGCACGCTTTGTTATCAACGAAAGCATACTTTCGATGGCAAGTGTTATCCAACATTAAACCAAGAATCTTTTAGTGAATCTAGACGTCGAGACGAAGATGAAGTGGTTCAAGAACTTAAGGGCAAGCTTGGGATGATAATGGAAAGGACATATAGGAGTTTGATGTCCAAACGTGAATGAAAAAAGAGGTTGGTGCCAACATGAATTCATGTAGGTATCGAGTTATTTGGTTTTTTCTATTTTGAACCCTTATGCTTTGGTCAAAGAATAGATGGCTAAAGTGGTCGTCTAGGGACCCATATCTGAAGGAGTATGTGAACAACTTCAAAGCTTTATAGAAAAGGACAACTCCTATATGCGACCAATCATATCAGTATCAATTAGAATTGCTGGACAAAATTATACTTAAAGCTCGAAGACTATAGATATAAACTACCATGAAGAGAAGGCCAAGGCAACACAATGCCAATCATCTAGGTACCAACATGATTTTTAGCCACGAGCTAACTTTTTCTTCCTACCTATTCTCTTGGATTTGGATTTCAATCAAATCTTCCATGATTTGACGACAATGAAGGGTGATTCTTCTATAAATAACAAGCCTAGAGCAACGAACGGGGGACTTCTGGCCTACATTTTCTTCATCTTCTACTCCCTACACTCCATTTTCATTCTAGAGCTTACTTTTGATGGTTTAGACAAAAATAAAATTGCAAAGTTCTTAAACTCATGATAATCGGTCTATAATAAAAATTAAAGGGGAGTAGGCCATAGAATTTGCCGAATCACTTTAAAAATCTCTGTGTTATTTACTGTGTTCTTACTAATTTGCTAGATCTGTCTCAATTTCCTTTGTATTGGGTTATTGTGCTAATTTTTGGTTCAACAAGAGTCAATGACATAGGCTATCGCATGTTAAGAAAATCAAAGTCAAAACATTTTACACTACATGAAGCTACCATATATTGACAAATACAACTATCACTTACCAAAAAAAAATAAAGCTATGACAAGTTAAAAAAATATATAGCTACCTCAAGTTGAATAAATAATAGAGATCGCAAGTCGATAAAAATGATAGCAATTGCAAGTTGATATAATAATATTTATCTCAAGTTGATAAAATAATGGTTATCGCAAGTTGACAAAATAGTAGCTATCGCAAGTTGATAAAAATATACATTAATAATCACAAGTTGATTAAAACATAGCTGTTGCAAGTTGATAAAACATGACCATCACATACTAATAAATTTGGGCTATCGTAAGTTAATTGGTGGCATTTCAATAATTATTTGCAGAACTAATTAATTCCATTTAAAAGTAATAACTTTTTTACCAAACCAATTTCTTTGTCAAATTATCATTAGCTAATCCAATTTTTCATAAATTTCTAGTAAAAGAAGAATAAAATTTCCTTTTCTTTCCAAAATATAAATTTCCTACTAATTATGTTATTAATTAAATTTTGCATTAAAAACTCTTCAGCATACAAAAATTTCTTTAAACTTGAAATTACTTAGGAAAAATCCCTAGAATTCCAAAAAATAAGAATTTTCCTCCGAAACATCATGTAAAAATTTCAGAGTAAAATAATTATTTTTTATGTGTTAAATAATAAAAAACCTTAACTGTCCACTTAGCTAGAAAATTCATATTAAATTCGTAATGATTAAAAATTTATGAAAATAAAAAATCATCTATAAAATAACATTCCAAGCGTCACATCAAAAATTAAAAGCATAGGAGATTAGAAACATTGTTTCTACCCTAAAATCCCTTAAGGAAATTTCATAAAAATATTGATTGATAACCAAAGCACATTCAAATGATTAACTAATTCATATGCATAATAGACATTAAAATATTAGTTTTGATTTCATCACAAATGCGAATTAGAACATCATATACTAGAGGTGGGAATATATTATTCACCTTCGTTTGATCTTATGTGAAGATAATTTACTTTTGTTTTCTTCCTTAATTTAGTCTTTCTCTTCTTCTTTTTATTCTTTTTCTTCATCTTCATATTCTTCTTCTCCTCCTTTGTAGAGAGAGTTTAAATGGAAATGAGTGGTTATGTTTTGTTTTTCTTTGTTATGAGAGGTATGGTCGAATTAATTTGAAGGGGTGAGTATGTATTAAGGAAATAAATTATATATGTTGTCCTTATTTGCTTCCAATATAATTAAGGCTCTTATTTTTTTCTCCTAATCCATCCTCCATTTAAAGTTTGAAATTCAAATTATATATTTATATGGTAATTATCCAAACTATCTATAAATTTATATTCTCCAATATTATTCATTTAATTATTTCTTAATTAAATATCATGAATAACGTGTAACCAAAATCAGGGTGATACATGACGACCTACCTTACTTCAAAAGGCAACCTAATTCAATTGAATTGGGACTATTAGGCCTCAGGATATTAATGAATATTTGAAAAATCGAAAAATAATCCACATTCAATTCAAAAGAGTGATAAATATATGATATCATGAGAAATGGATTCCGATGCATATAAAGGGCACCTAAATTTGAAAATTATAATTTCATTTTTTTTTTCAAAGCTATTGTTTATAATATGTGCATTTTATTTTAATGAATGATAAATATTTATTGTTTTATTAAATTAATTATATGCATTTAATGCATATAAACTACCCAAAACTATTTCTTATCGTCGCTTTTTTATTTATCATGCTTCTATAATGAATGGGATTGAATAAAAGTTAGATTAAACCAAAATTTTCCATTTATGCTTTTAGGTTTATGTATCGCTGATGGATATGATAAATATCTGATGTTCGTCGATATCCTCATATTCGGATATCCAATATCCAAAAATGGAGTCAGATGCAAATGCAATATGACACTATCTGCATCTAAAAGTATCTGTTGTCAGGCTTAGTTGGACCACTATTGTTCACCAAGCTTAATATTTAGCTTGAAAATTATTGTTGTTGTAGATGGCCTAAGTGGATGTAATTATTGGACAATTGAAGTAGATCCTTTAAATTTAGACGGTATAAAACAATGGTTTGGTAGCATCAATAACTTTTGTGACGAACATTAATAAATTTAGCATAATGCTAAGGGTCTCATATTTTATGCTTGGAGCACTACGTTCGAGGGTTAACCGTCGAATGAATTTTTTTATACTACGGTTGTCAATAGAACGGTATTTGGTCAGTGGACAACCACCGACCGTGTTGCTCCAACCAATCGGCGTGGTTCCCTTAGTACCACACAAAAATCATGATGTAAGACATATAAAAAAATTTAAGCGATAAGATTTACAATTCAAGTAACTGGCGAATCCAACAAATGAACACCTCAACAAGAAACCACTACATGATCAACTATACAACAACAAACAACATGGGAAAAAATTATCTATGTCAATTTTAGTAGTAACAACATGAAAACATCAAATATAAGATTCGTTGAGGACAATTTTTACAAAATATTTTTAATTTACATTAAAAATAGTTTTAAATTAGGTACAAAAAATGCATAATCACTGATGTAAAAAGTGAAGACCTCATACCATATTTGAAAGATGGAATATCAGAACTAAACTAAAGCTGAATAAATTATTTTGATTCATTTATGTGAAATGGACTTAGGTTTTAGCCTTTTTCTCCCATCCATCCTGCCTCAGAGTTAAAGAGCTTCATCAAGAAATAATCAATTTAGTGTTTTGCTGCTTGATTTGTTCAACATTTTCAATGCTCTAACTGATGTAAAAATCTACATCTGGAATGTAAAGAAAAATATTTCACATACAACAGCAATAAATATATTCACCACTAGAAATGGCTTAAAAAGCAACAGATCTTTTCAACGATCGTTGACGGCCTCGTTAAGACGTTTTCAATGGCTTTCGACAGTTGATTATTTTAATTAACAATTTATCATGTTATTATAATTTATTAAACAAATTTGAAATTTATTTAAAAATACTAGTTTAATTTTTAAAAATTAAAGAACATATTTTTATTTATCTTTAATTTTATAATGGTTTTTCATTATTAAATTAGTATTTTCGACAACATTTTATTATGTAAATTAATATTTAACTTAAAAGTCAAATTCAAATGATCAATCTATGTAACTTTCAGTCCATCCATTATAAAACTTCGGTGAAATATATGATGTGTAGCAGTTTTATGAAAAATCTATTTTTTATCCCTTGTGTAACTAATTATCAATTTTTAAATGTATTTAACATTATAAATTCATATAAAAGAAAATATTCCGTAGAAAAATAATAAAAATATTGAATCGTTAAAAATGTATTATAAACAAAGTACTTGCACTAAAGTGGTGGAGCAGTAAGAACTGGATTAACCAATTGTATGTGTCCAGATAAGCTCTGGCCATCTAACATATTGAAACCCATATTACTTGATCAATAATTTAAAAATGTGTATATATTTATATATAATATATAGGTAATGGAAAAATAATAATTACATAGGACTGATTAAAAGGCTTGAAAGTCAAGTAAGAGGTTGTAGTCATTAATATTGATTCTCGTATTTATTGAGAACTAGTACAACCTATTCAATGGCTTTGGTGAACAGATAATATTTAAGTTTATTTTTATATTGGCTAGGTGAAAAGGTTTTAATTGAGTATTTTTTTTTACTACCATGTTTTCCCATAGTAAAATTAATCACATCGATGCCTTTGTAAAGCCGTTTGAGGTTTAAATCTGAATGTCGATACCATGTTTTTTTTACCAAATATTTTATTTTATATGAATTTATTGTGTTAAATACATATAAAATTCGGATTAATTATAAAATCATTAAAAAAAGTATCGTGTACTTTATAGAAACAACCTGTTTGATATTTAGAAACAAAGGTGGGTTATTGTAAATTTTTAAATTTTTTTATAACAAATTAAATTAAACTTAATTTATTTTAAATATGGAGAAAATATAAATTAATACATTAATAGCCGTCGAAAACTGTCGAAATGTTGCCATCGACGGCCATCGGTAGCCATCAAAAGCTCGCAAATATTGCTTCAGCCGAGTCCATTTATTCCTCATTTCCACCCTCTCTGAACCCTCAAATCCAATTCCTGAACCCCCAATTCATCAAAATGCTGCTATATTCCTCCAAAATCCATCGCAATATTCGTCAAATTGAAATCTGCAAGCTTTTACGCCTTCAATCCATCGAATTTCAGGTATATTCTTCCCTTGAACTAATTATTTCAAATTGTGATAAAACTAGTGCTTATTTATGCAAAGATTAATTAATAATAACCTATAGATCCATTATAATTATATATTGGTTGCTTTGAAAATATTAATTAGGGTTATTAGTGCTTAAATCCGAAAATTAACGTTTAATTAGGGCTAATGTGTATTGATTAGTGTATGTAGTTATTATCGTAATATAATTTAGTGTTAATTAGTTTATACTTTGGCTAAAGTGTGAGCAAAAATAATTTATTTATATAATTCCTTTATTAATTTATGCCGCTAATTATATATAAATTTAGTTTATGTGTATGTCGTATATGGTAATATAAATAACTTGGTGCATATTGTTAATTTTTTTATTAGTGTGTAATAAATTCAAATTAATGTTAGCTAAAATGTTAAAAAGACAATTTTTAATTACTTATTAATTATTATGAATTCAAATAATGAATTAGTGTGTAATGCTAATATAAAAAAATTAGTGTATAATGTACTTTCTTTTTAAATCTTTTAGATTTTTCGGCCTCGTCTAACAAGTATTTTGTAAGATCGTTATATAGATATTTGTTTCTACTACAAAACAGATATCGTTATTCATTTGATATAGTATTTGTTGGATTTGTTCCTATATTAGATAAAATACAAACATTATATGATAAATATATTTTATAAATCATTTCATCTTAAATGACTCACAAAATTTCCACAGCACTTTCTTTTTATTCCATGTATATACGCATTTGTGTACGATAGTGAGAACAAAGTAAAAGTTCCGTTAAAATTTTGTTGAATCATCTGTGAAATGTAATTTTTTTTATAATTGGAAGTAGGATGATTAACCATCAGAAGTCAAAAATAATAATAACTAAAAATATAATATTATATTTATAATTTTTTTTTAAATTGGAAATAAGAGTTTGTAAAAAAAATTAAAAGAAAAATATATTATATAATTAACAAAACATTAAAATATAAAAAAATTATTGTATAATGCTAATATAAATAAACTAATGTATAATATACTTTATTTTTTAAATCCGTTAGACGTTTTGGCTCCGTTTGACATGTATTGTATATGATCGTTGTATAGATATTCGTTTTTGTTATAAAACGGACATCGATTCTCATCTGATACAGTATTTGTCAGATTTTCTCCTGTATTGGACAAGTTACAAATACCATATAATAATTACATTTTATAAATCATTTTATCTTAAACGGTTCATAAAATTTTGGTAGCACTTTCTTTTTGTTCCATACGTATGAGCATTTTTATATCACACTGGGAACAAAGAGGAAGTGCTACCGAAATTTTGTCGATTAATCATTTAAAATGAATTATTTGCGAAATTTAATTATTATTATGTTTGTAATGGAAAGTAGAAAAACCACCATCTAAAGTAAAAAATAATAATGTAAAAATATAATATTATATTTATAATTTGTTAAAATTGAAAATAAGATTTTGTAAAAGAAGGTAAAAAGAATAATATATTATGTAATTAATAAAACATTAAAATGTATAAATGAATTGAAAAATACAATGTCAATCCAAAAAAGTCATAATTTTTCGAATCTTACTATAATTTTTTAAATTTCTATCATATTTTTTGAAATGGGAAAAAATGATCAATTATTTTGTCAATAAAAAGAGCTAGATGCACAAATGAAAGGAAATGAAAGACTCAATAAAGAAATATTTTTATAACGGTGTATATGAATTTACTAAATTCGCTTTATTAGTAATGGAAACGACAAAGAAATTTGTTGTCCGTGTAATAACTGCAAACATTTGAAGCAGTGGAAACCAGATATGGTATAGTACATTTATATCAAAATGGATTTGTGCCAGATTAACATATGTGGGATCATCATGCAGAACTTGTTGTACCTAATCCCATAGTATCAGAAAAGTAGGTGGATAATGTCAATGTTACGACGAATCCCATGGAAGATATAATTGAAGATGTAGCACGATCAATGTTCCATATTTTTCAATCTGATAATGAGGATGTAAATGCCAAAGAATAACCAAATATTGGAGCAAAGAAAATCTATGATTTATTAGATGCTGTCAAGAAACCCCTTTGGAATGGTTGTAAATGCAGTACCCGATTGCCAATAACTGCCGAATACATTACTATAAAATCTAAATTCAACTTCATAGAAACCAGATTTATAACATTTTACAACTATAAAATAACATATACCACCCTAGAATTTAATGTGTGAAAATCATTATTAAGTGAAAAAACTTATGTTTGCTTTCATTTTGCCATACCAAAAGATAGATACATGTTTAAATAGTTGCATGTTATTTTGGAAAGAGGACATCACTCTTAGGAAATATAGAATATGTGATTGGAAAAGATACAAAACATGAAAAAAGATGGAAAAGGAAATTCCATACAGGAGAATGCATTGTGTATTTATCACTCCTAGACCCCAAAAGTTATATGCATCTTCTATTACCACACTTCATATGAGATGACACAGTGTGAGAACACAGGAAGAAGGTACTTTAATACACCCGCCTGATGGAGAAGTATGGAAACATTTTGATAAGACTTATTTGGCTTTTGCTACAAGGAGCCGTAATGTTAGATTTGGCTTGTGTACGGATGGATTATCATCATCCTCTAAATTTGGTTCTAAGTATTCATCTTGGCCCATTATCGTTACACCTTATAATTTACCTCTATGGATGTGTATGAAAACTGCATGTATATTTCTCACTATTGTTGACCCCGACCTTGATGATACGACAAAAGGAACTGATTTTTATTTACAACCATTGATTTAAGGATTGAAAACACTATGAAGGAACTGAAACATATGACATTTCAAAAAATAGAATTTTTTCGTATGTTCCCTACTTTATTATGTACTTTTGGTGATTTTCCTTCTTATGCAATGCTTATAGGTTGGAGTGTGATCTGTAATCTTGCTTGTCCCTATTGTGTGGATGAAACACAAATATTTTCTTTGCCGCATGAGAACAAAATTTGATGGTTTGATTGTCATCGGTGTTTTATCCATGTTAACCATACATTTAGAAGAGACAAAAATTTATAGCTAATAGAGTAGAGACTAGACAACTACCAATGATTTGGTCAAGCAAGAAAATATATAAACTTGTAAAGGAATATCCGAAGATACATAAAATTGGAGTACAAATTGAAATTCTAGATAAATCGACGGTTCAAAATTGGTGCAAACAAAGTATATTTTGGGAGTTGTCTTATTGGAAGATCTCTTACTTCATCATAATATTGATGTGATGCACATTGCATAATAAGAAAAACATGTTTGATAATGTGTTTAATAAAATTTTGAATGTTAGAGGAAGACTAAGGACAGTGTGAAATCAAGACATGATATAGATGAATTATGTAAACGTCTCAAGCTTCGTATCATGCCAAATGACATTAAAACCCAAAGCGTGCTATGAGTTAGACAATAACCAAGTAAAATCTATGTTAAAATGGGTGGAAGGAATAGGATATCCTGATGGGATTTCTTCTAATCCTCATAGATATGCTGACTTTAAAAACAATAAACTAAGTGGGATGAAAAGTCACGATTGTCACATAAGGATAGAAAATTTGTTACCTGTAGTTTTCAAAGAACTATTACTCATAAAAGTTTGGATGCTTATAATGGAACTTAGTTTGTTTATAAAGAGCTTTGTTCAACTACGTAAAAGTTGAATGTCTACGTAAACTTGAAGTAGATATTCTTATACTACTCTGCAAACTGGAGAAAATCTTCTTTCCAGATTTCTTTAATGTAATAAAGCATTTACCTATTCATCTTCTATCTGAAGCACTTCTTTAAGATTTTGTGCAATATAAATGGACGAATTCATTTGAAGGATAATAATATTGATTATGTTAAATATCAATTTAATTAGATAAGTAAATTTAATTTGAAATAATTTTTTAATAGGTACTTAAATCATTTGAAGAAAAAGTTAGACAAAAAGCACGGGTTGAAGGTTCGATTTGCCAATCGTGTATCTAAAAAGAAGCTTCATTCTCCCTCTCATTATTTCAGTGACCATATAACTTATCATTTGAAAGTGTGTCACATAATGATGAAGGCATTGAACATGGTTCTTCTCAAGTAATGTTATCTATTTTTAGATAACATGGTCCATCGATAGGAAAATATTGATGGTTAGACGACAGAGATTACCATGCAGCAAAACCATATGTACTTCTTAATTGCGCCAAAGTTGCATCATTTGTTAGGTATTTTTACTTAATAATTCTCGATATGTGAATTTTTAAATTTATATTTATTTCAATCATACTTAATGAATATGTGCAATATGTAATATTTGCAGTATTTATGAATCATAACATCCATGTGATGATATTAATAATTGTTGATTAGTTTTCAAACTATGTTTATGATCTGAGAAATTATGTAGTCAACAAAGGATTGAAATATTTTGCGATTTGACTTAAAAGAAATGTCAAGACATATCCAATATTCTTCCTTAATGGATTTAAATTCAACAGCAAGAATATGGTGCTGAAAAATTAACTAACAATACCGGTGTATTGTTAAAGGTAGTGATGATTCAGATGATCATATAAATGATTTTTACAATGTTTTAACTTCGGTTTTGAAATTGATATATTTTATACGACCTACAGAGAAAGTTTGTTTTTACTTAGATGCAGTAGATTGAGGAATGTTCTAGGTTTTGGAATCAACATGCACAAAAATTATAATCTTATTGAAATAAAATATAAATCACATTACCATAAGCATGATCCTTTTATACAACCCAAATAGGCATTACATATTTATCTTGCTCCGCATTAATCCCTAAAACGAGATAAAGTAGATTAGTCGGTAGATTTTAAAAACAAAGGTAAGATTTACATTTGGTGGAAAGAATATTTTAGACAAACAAACTTATCCGGCATATTTTGAACAAAACAATGAAATAATAATCACCGACGATCATATTGATTTTGGACCTCTAAACGATGGATCAAATGTTTTGATAGAAGCATTTTTGACTATAGAGGAAAACAATATAGAGTACGAAACCGAGTGAACCAAAAATCGACGACAACTTATTATTAATGTATGTTTGGATAGAAGGTAATTTATGCGATTAATAATGTTAGTCTCATAAAAAATAATGTGTTTTCCTATAATAAAATGATATATTCTCGCATAATAAAATCAAAACATCTATAATAGATATTATGTTTCCACATCAGAGATCTTTACGTTCATTAGGTTCCCACTCTTTTAGTCATAGAGGGACTGACATGAGAGGTAATGGTGGCTACCTATCACAACATATAGATCGTCCCCATAGTTACGTTAGCATGCAAAGCGAGCGAGTGAGTATCAGATTTGTTGCAACGTCATAAATATTTTATATATGATATATTATTCATGATTTATTAAATGCCTATCTCATAATTAATATAGGGGCTTTGACTTGGAGCCCTCAGATGTTGTTCTTGATAATTCTGAGGCTGCTTATAAGAGCAGAATGACTGGATGCTGGACATAGTTGGAGAATATCCCAGCTCACATTGTAGAGTGTATTTGGCAGGATTTCTTTTTAAGTGTAAATGTGTATTTCATTTTATTTAAAATCACCGTGTAATTTGTTGACTAGGTATAAATGTATAACTTATTTTATTTTCAATGTGCAGGAAGCGGTAGATTTGCAAGAAGCCGACTATTACCTTTGCAGAAATTACTGGATTAAAAAAATGCGAAAATATTACCACGATACAATGTCAAGCGCCAGAGAAGGAAAAAAAACCCTGATTGGATGAGTGCAAGCATATGAGAAAGTCTAAATGCTTATTGGAAAATTCCAGATAGGATGCGCGTTATAATAAGTACAGTGAAATAAATAATTATAAACTACATTTATATGCATATATTTACAATACACATACATATACACACATTATTAAAATGAACAAAAAAAATATTTTTAATTTATAAACCGTGCCATTATAGGTATGTACATTAAAATAATTTATTTTATAAGTATATACATACATATAACCAAAACAAATGCGAAAATATAATTTGAACATTAAAATCGTCACCTAACTAATATATATGTATGTAATAAAACATTATACTTGAGCGTGGATAATTATATTTTGGTGAAAAATATACCTTACTTTCAAAACCTTGAAGTCCACTTTGAAATTATGAAATATGCTCCTTGAAACAATTTTCAATCCAAATGAGTGATAGTCCTTGAACCATTGACCACTAGCTATCGAATAACAGTTGAAATGATTTGATATGAGCTTTAGAAAATAGGGAGATGATAGGGAGAATTCGACCAACAATGTATAGGGATGGAGGCTCCAAAAAGATCCATAGCAAATGAGGATAGATATGCTTAAATAAAGGAAAGAAAGAAGGGAATTTGGGATTCCATCTTTTACTAAATCTCCTTCCATCCGAGTTGTTCAAAATCAAGCCTATCTCTATACATATTAGCCGCCCATAACATACTTTTGCTACAGAATTTATTAGCCTCTCTCTTGGGCCATGATTAACATACTTTTGCTACAGAATTTATTAGCCTCTCTCTTGGGCCATGATTAACATACTTTTGCTACAGAATTTATTAGCCTCTCTCTTGGGCCATGAACCCATCCTTAGTTCGAACAGATAATTTTTCATTTTAAATCTAATTTAAAGCACTTATCAAAATCGTATTCAACTAAAATATTTATAACTTTTATAAATTCTTTTATTATTTTTTATCAAATCAAAATCAAATTTATAAATAATATTTCATAAATATTAATTAGTTTAATTAGTTTATAATAGTTATAAATTAATTAACTCGTTTGATCAAAGGAGAATTCATCGCTTCTATTCTATGACTCGTTAGGTGTAAATTTGGTCAGCGATTAATATCGAACTATTCGAATATTAACATTCACACGTCGCTTAGAAAGTGGTGTGACATTTTGGCCAAATTTGTTGCTTATTTGGTTTTGGTAAAATCCAATTTTACTTTATTACTCAGTTATGACTTTAGACCAATTCTCTTTGTTCGAACTATATCACTTAGGACATATGTGATTTTGGTAATAGTCAAAATTCCATTGTCGTCCATATTCAACTCTATAGTCTAAACACAAAGTCTTTGGTTCAATAATAACAATTATTATTAACCGAACTATTTTGGCCAGTAATTTTGACTTTGAGTTGACCGTGATACTAACCCTATATAACTGAGGAGAAGGATCCTCTATTGAATTGTGCTTCACTTTCAATACTTTCGCTCGACCCAACTATAGTCACTCGATTGACGTCGTGCCATGATTTGACTATAATTAAAGTGGAGCTTTCATATTGAAGATCGAAAGCATTCACAAGTTGAGGGAACTATATAAATCAGTCACATCGATATTTTTTGGATCTGGTCATATAAACAAAAGCAAACTATTGAGTGAATCATTCCATAATTATCCGATAACTACCAGTACATAACCCCTAGGCATCTCCAGTAGCCATGAATAATACAATGTCCAACATTTGGATAGAGTTACGTACTTTAGTCTCAATGGATACATCGATAAGTAGTCTCGATGTATCTTGAATATGAATATTTAAAATAATGTATTTTATAATATTGTGATACAATACACATGTTTACAAGTATTTGTATTTACTATCACGAATAAACTATTTATGGATTTTCTGTTAAATCTATTTTGATTAAACATTTAATTATCCATAACACATTGTAACAAATATATGCATAACATAAAGAAAAACATCATTATTACGAACGAGAATTGATTACAAAGTTAATTAATTTATAATAAGCTACAGAATTACTCTAAGGCATACCCCTAATTCTATCATTTCGTACGTGAATAGTCGTGCTAAATGAAGGCCCTATGAATCAACTGCTAATATGAAGGCCATATGAACATCATCAACTGCTTGCATATGAACATCATCAAAACATGTTATAACACATTCAAAGATAATTTTAGCACGTTCGAGATTTCTCATTCGTACACTTTACATGCATTAAATTTAAAGGCCCTATGAACATACAATTTTCCCACATCCAAACATGTCCAAACACATTAACGCATCGTCTGCACATGTATGAATATAATTTGATCACATACGAGCATCACATATTCAAGCATCATTCAAACATGCTTGAGCACCGTCGATCATGCCCGTTTACATATAAGTGATAGTGTTAGGGGTATGCCCTAGGGGAAATTCTGTAATTTATTAACTCCAAAATCAATTCTTGTTCAAAATAAAGGCGTTTCTTCTTTCTGTTATATATTTATTATTATGTGTTATAAATAATTAAATGTTTAATTAATAATATATTTAACAGAAAATCCATAAATGACGTGTTTGTGATAGTAATTATAATTAGTTGTAATCATGAGTATTGGACCATATTGTTACAAAACACAGTATTTTAAATGTTCCTAGTCAAGATGCATCGATAGTAGATCGTTAAGACTAGAGTACGTAATGCTCTCTAAATATTGGACAGTTTATTACTCATGACTGTTGGGGGCACCCAGAGATTATGTGCTGATAGTTATTGGATAGCTATGGAAAAACTCACTCGGTAGTTTTCTGTTGGTTTATTTAACTAAGGTCAAACAGAAAATATCGATGTGACTAATTTATACAATTCTTTCGACCTGAAAAAATTGTCAACCTTCAATATGAAAAACTCTGCTTTAATTATAGTCAAGTCATGAAACGACATCCATCAAGTGATTATAGTTGGGTCAAGTGGAAGTATTGGAAGGAAGACACAATTCAAGAGAGGATTCGTCACTTCAGTTATATGAGGTTATTATCATGGTCAACTCAACTCAACCAAAGTCAAAATCTCTGGCCAAAGTAGTACGGTAAATAAAATTTGTTATTATTGAACCAAGGATTTTTTACTTTGGATCATAGAATTGAATATGGACAATGTTGGAATTTTGACCATTACCAAATTCCATAAATCCAAAGTGATACGGTTTTGATGAAGAGAATTGGTGTATATAAATGTCACTAATGGGTAACGCTTATTAAATTGAATAAGGTTTTACTGAAAATGAATAAGAGATAAATTTGGCCATAATGTCACACCACCCACTAAGCGACGTGTGAATGATAACATTCGAATAATTCGGTGTTAATTGCTGACCAAATTTACACCCAAGAGTTACACAACTGAAATGATGAATTCCCTTAAGACCGAATGATTTAATTAGTTTATAATTGTTATAAATAAATTAAATTAACTAATATGAAATATTAATTATAAAATTTGAATATGGTTTGAGCAATAAAAATTCTTTTCTATTTATAATAGCTATAACTGTACCAATCGATATAAGATATCTATAAGCGATTAAATTAGATTATTGCATAACATTTTGGCTTGGGCTTAAATGCATTTAAAGCCCATCATTAGGGCTGCAAATTTTGGTGAGATGGATGGCTAAAATTAAGAGAAAATAAGTAATGAGATTGTCCAAATATCTCCATTGTCCAAGGCTATATATATGGATCTCTAAACCCTTAATCAAAAACAACTTTTGGCTGCCGTAATTATCAAATTTTCTAGCCATTCATCCCATCAGTTCTAAGAATCTCAAATCAATTCAAGTCAAGTAGAAGCACTATTTGAAAGAAAAGGTCGACGATTCCAGACTTGCAATCTGATGATCGACATAACTAGTGAATGGAATTCATTGATTCAAGTGGACTCAAAGGCATCATCAATTAATATTTTATTTATATGTTACAGTAATCATGTCATATTTTATGATTTAATATTGATTAATCCCAAATCTGTATATATATATATTTATATGCACACATTAATGTTGTATATCTAGTTATGCGAGAGTTTCATATGTATATATAATTGTCACAAATTAGTTTGGTTATGTTCATGGTTATATTATTATGTGTTATAACTTATGTATAGACAAATCTAATTTGCTGTAAAAAAAATTTTAATCTTGTCATTATTAGTGACTTAATGTATATTTATATATTAATTTTAGCAAAGGGTATTTATATATTAATTTAAATATAGACTAATGTATATTTTAAATATATAATTACATATATGTATATCTATAATGTATAAATAGCTTAGAATTTTTCTTTACACTTATTTATACATAATATGAATTATCAAATTCGAAAATATATTTATATATATACATAAATAATTTTAAATTACCTTTTATTGATTATTTGAATTGTTTATTATATCTAAAATAATTATTGAACTAAAAATTCAATTTTTTTTTAAATTACTATATCTATGTAGTAACCTACAGAAAAAATTTAGAATTTTTTTCTACTCAATATTTTTAATAATTAAATCACTTTGGCTGAATATTTCTTTTATTTATTAAAAATAATATTTTATTTCAAAAATCATGAAAAATAATTTGAACCTGTATTTTATGATCTTAGATTTTTGTAAATTTCAAATTTTTAATGTATGTTACTAATATTTTTAATTATTATGATCAAAACTATTTATTATACATATAATAATGGTAAAATTATAAAATTATTATTTTATGTTGTTATGTTAATTTCGATTTTGAATTTTTTTAAAATATATATATTTATATTTTAAGTATTTGAACGCAATTAATTATTCATATATATACATTTTATTTAACCTTATATATATAATTTTAATTATTATATATATGAATATATAATTTTATATGTTTAATTATGTATATATATTTATACAAATGTTTTATTTATATATAGATATGTATATATTTAATATTGAGACTTTTAGTTGTAGAATATATTTTAAATATATGTATACGTATTTATATAAATATACTTTGCATTATAGATTTATGCACATATTTAGACAACATACAATACATACGAAATGAGCTAATGTGTCTGTTGCGATGTAAATTCCAATATCTATATACATGCATGTTATACCCTTTACGGATTATTATGTTATACATGCACACACATATGTATATTTATATGATACATGTATATATATATATATATATATAAATCATTCAAATTAACTTTGCATTACAAAATACTTAAACTTAAATAAAATACATGATTTTATTTAAAACAAATTTAGAATGTTCTAAATGAATTAGACTTAATAGGCCCAATAAAGATACAATAAGACAAAAAAAATTGAAATACACCCACCACTATCGCTGCGGGCTGGCCCAACTCCAACAATTATATCAAAACCCAAGGTTGGCCCTAATAAAAAAGGCCAACTTAATTTGGGCATTAGGCTAATTTTCAAAATTGTCTTGAGAAATAAAGTAAAAGATTTTAAATTTAATTGTTAAATTTATAATAAAATATATGTTTATTATAATTGTTATAGCGTAACATATTTTTCAAAATGTGTGGACAACAAAATAACATAATGTTCGAAAAATATAAATTTTATTAATAAGTCAGTTAATAAAATGTATGTGCATGAAGTAAATATATTATGAAATATGTTATGATATTTTAATATGTTTAAAGTATCATAAATATGCATGCATATATATAAATAATGATTTTCGAAATCAAGATAATTTAATTAAAAGGTTAATTAATTGAAATTATAATTACACATGTATATGATATATGTGTTATACTATAAAGCTTATAGTACATAGTAACTATAAATCTTATATCAATATAAAATTAATTAAAATGTTAACTAATTAATAATTAAATATGATTTAATCAGTATAATATTATACACAAGATTATTATATAAGTGATGCGAAATATAAAAACTATATAAATAAAACTTATATAATATGGATGTATAAAACCCATAATAGACTTAAGAAATAACCACATACGTAATCGTACGTATATCGTGATTTCTGATGTGTTCGACAGTTGAATCACGAGGGTAGTTCATAAGAATTACATTATTTCATAAGTTGATATCACTTAATTTAATGTTGTCCTCTACCATATATATGTTAATAAATTACTTGCATACTCTTTAGTTGTTGAGCAAACTTAAGCTAAGGATGTTATGTGTAGTATTATTAATATATTGAATAGGTGATGTAAAATAACTATATGTATTTGTTATACATAATACTTAGGCCACCACAGTATGGTATGTACGAGCAAATAATTTCATTTTGATTTGTTGAACAAACTCAAGGTCAATATGAAATTCGGACAAGGTTCCAAGGGTTAAGATTTGTATGTGATACAACCGATAAAGGTTATCCATTGTTTGTGGAGTTATGACTTGTTGAGCAAACTCAAGGTCAGAATTCCAAGATGGACACGTCCTAACATCTACTAGTGAAGTCGTAAGACTTCTATGTTTTGACTTAGGCTTTGGTGAAATATAAAAGTCTAGTGGGAACTTATTAATAAAATGAAACATAGTATTTAACTTTACTAATATTATAAGAACATCTATTATGTTTTGTCCTAGTAATCTACCAGTTAAACTTGCAGAAAATGTCTACTCCAAAACTGTTTTCTGAAAGTGACAAACTCACCGGACCTAACTATACCGACCGGCTAAGAGCAATTAGAATAGCATTGACTTACGAGCGCCTTTCTATTTCTATTACATGTGAACCCAAAACATAACCCGGAGATGGTGCAGACCCTGAAGAATGACTTATTTAAAGTGGCAATCTGACTTACTCCTAAGTTTTTGTGTTGTTTACCTTAGAAAAACCATTGCAAAGGTAACACGAGAACATGTCTTTCCACGAGATTTTTAATAGTCTCAAAGCTCTTTTTGGTGAACACTCCTGTTCTGTATGGTATGAGCTTTCGAAAAAACTGTTTAACACCAAAATGACCTAGGGACAAAAGTGGAGGATTATGTTCTAATGATGAAAGTCTATATTAATAGACTTGCACAATTAGATATAGAGATAAGCAGCAAAATGCAAGTAGACTTGGTCCTTGGCGCTCTCGCTTCTCAGTATGAACCGTTCATACTGAATTATAACATGAACCAATTAAACGTGAATCTCGTGGAGCTCCTCAGTATGTTAAGGTTAACCGTGTCAACATCTAAAGATCAAGGTGTCGTACTTGCTATGAAGGGAAATACATCATCTTCGAAAGGTTTGAAGAAACAGAAAAGAGGTAGTTAGAGAAAAAAAAGTAAGAAGACGGATGACAATGGTGAACGCCACCATTGCCATAAGAAAGGTCACTGGAAGAGAAACTGTCCTGATTACTTGAAGATTGTCAAGGAAAGGAAGCATAATGGTTATGCAGCTCCATCAGGTACATTTATGATTCAAAAATGTTTTGTAATCAATAAAATGTCATGGGTTTTATATACTAGATCTTATACTCATATATGTAATTCGTTGTAGGGGCTTAGGAACTGGCACCGCATGGCAGAAGGAAAAATGAAACTCCAAGTTACTGATGGATCTATAGTAGAGCAACGACGGTAGGAGACTATCATTTAGATTTTCCAAGTGGAATAGTATTAGTATTAAGCAATTTCTATTATGTAAAAGACTTTATTTGTGGATATCTCTGTTTCTAGACTGTCTAAGACTGGATATATTTTTCATTGTGCAAATAATGTTATGAACATTAGTTTGGATGGAAATAAAGTCTGCAAAGGTGTCCTTGAGAATGGCATTTATGTGATTAATACTAATTATGTCTGTTCTGTGAATGAAGTTTCCAATAAATTAAATGACAATTATCTTTGGCATTGTAGGCTTGGTAAAATTAGTGAGAAACGACTACATAAATTGAAAATAGATGGTTTTCTACGGTCAATTGATTCTGAATCATTCAAAATTTGTGAGGCGTGTATTAAAGGTAAAATTACCAAGCATCCCTTCAGTGGGAGCAATAAAAGAGTTAATGAACTCTTAGGGTTAGTACATAGTGATGTGTGTGGCCCAATGCCTATATTAACCAAAGACAATAGTTCTTACTTTGTTACTTTCACTAATGATTTCTCAAGACTAGGATATGTATATATTATGAAGAAAAAATCTGACATTTATGAGAAATTTGTTGAGTACAAAAAGGTAGTAGAAAATCAAACGGGCCCTAAAATCAAAATTCTCGATCAGATCCAGAAGGCGAGTATGTTGGACAAGATTTTCAACAGTACTTAAAAGTTAATGGGATTATCCGTTAGGTTACTCCACCCTATACTCCGTAACACAATGATGTTTTGGAGCGAAGGAACCGAACCCTATTAGATGTAATTCCTTACATGATGAGTAAGACCGAGTTACCTCTGTCCTATTGGGTATATGCGCTAGAAACTACAGCACATATGTTGAACTTGTTACCCACTAAATCTATGCCCAAAACACCATATGAGATGTGGTGTGGTAAGAAACCCCAACTCAAATATTTGAAAGTAAGGGGTTGTTCGACATACGTTAAGAACGTTGGTCCAAATAAACTAGAGGCAAGAACGGTGCTATTTAAGTTTATAGGATATCCCAAAAACTCTATGGAATATATATTCTACAATACCGAGGAAAAAAGGTCATTATTTTTCAACATGCTGTCTTTTTAGAAAAGGAATTTTTGTTAAGAAATTAAAAGTGAAGTTGTAGACTTGGATATGATGTGAGAAACTAACACTAAAGCCGAAACAATGGAAGAAACAAGGTCATCTGTATACTAAAACACACAACCTATTAGAAGGTCTAGTAAGGAATCTCGCGCACTAGAGAGATACTACAGTTTTCTCGTGGATGGCGAAAAGGAGAATTGTGTATTAGATGATGACACTTCTTTGTCTTTCCAACAAGCACTACAAAGTAAAGACTCTGCACTCTAGCGTGAAGCTACAAAATCCGAGATGGACTCCATGTACGAAAACAAAGTTTAGACTTTGTCGGATGTACCTAAAGGGATAAAACCCATCATCTACAAAGGTATTCTTAAGAAAAAGCTAAATGCAGATGGAGAAGTGTAGACTTATAATGCAAGGCTAGCTACAAAAGGATTTCATCAAATTCTAGGCGTTGATTATGACGAGACCTTTTCGCCCGTAGCCATGCTTAAATCAATTCAGATTATGTTAGCCATTTCTGCATTCTATGAATACGAAATACGGAAAATGGATGTAAAGACGGCTTTTCTAAATGGTGATTTAGAAGAAATCATTTATATGTCACAACCAGGTTTTGTAGTCAATGGGAGTGAAGTTAGAGCTTGCAAGTTGTTAAAGTCCATTGTGGACTCGAACAAGCTTCAAAGCATTGGACCAAGTGTTTTGATAAAGTAATCAAACAGTTTGGTCTTTATCAGAACACAGAGGAAGCATGCGTATACAGAAAGAAACAGGGAAATGTTATCGTATACTTAGTACTCTATGTTGATGATTTATTATTGACTAGCAGTGACACTTCGTTATTGCAATCAGTGAAAGATTGGCTTTTCTAAAACTTCACCATGAAGGATTTGGGAGAAGCGGTCTATATACTTGGTATAAAGATCTATAGAGATAGGTCTAAGAGGCTGTTAGGATTGTCCCAATCCCTGTACATAGATACTATGCTAAAACGGTTTAGTATAGAGAATTTCATGCATGGAAGTGTTCCAACGCAATCTGGAATTGTCCTTTCTAAAAAGGATGCTCCTCATACGGATGATGAGAAAGAGTGTATGAAGAAGATTCCCTATGCTTCAGCCATAGGATCCATAATGTATGCTATGTTATGTAGTAGACCGAATGTAGCATATGCATTAGGATGTGCAAGCCGATACCAGTTTAATCTCAGAGAAAAACATTGGACAGATGTAAAATGTATACTTAAGTATTTTAGAAATACTAAGGACCTATTCATCAATTTTGGGAATGGAGACCTCCTTATGAAGGGGTATACAGACTCGAGCTTTCAAAGCGATATAGGTGATAGTAAATCAGTGTTTGGTTATGTCTTTTTACTACGTAGTGGAGCTGTTAGCTGGAAAAGTTCCAAGCAAGAAACAGTTTCCGATTCCACGATGGAGGCCGAGTATATAGCCCTTAGTGAAGCAGAAAAAGAGGCAGTATGGATGCGCAAGTTTTTGAGTGAACTCGGAGTGATTCCCGATACTGATAATCTAATGACATTATTTTATGGCAATAATGCAACGATATAGATTGCAAAGGAACCAAGAGCATATAAGAAGTCATGGCACATTCTTTGAAAGTTCCACCTGATTAGAGAATTTGTTGAGAAGAAAGAAGTTGTGATTCAAAGGGTAGATACCAAGGATAACATAGCAGATCCATTCACTAAAGATCTAACTTGACCAGTTATCGAGAAACTGATTGAGAGGATGGGACAATGATTGGCCCAAGTGCAAGTGGGAGAATAGTAGTGTTAGGGGTATGCCCTAGGGGAAATTCTGTAATTTATTAACCTCGAAATCAATTCTTGTTCGAAATAAAGGTGTTTCTTCTTTCTATTGTATATTTGTTATAATGTGTTATAAATAATTAAATATTTAATTGAAAATATATTTAACATAAAATCCATAAATGACATGTTTGTATAGTAATTACAATTAGTTGTAATCATGAGTATTGGATCACATTGTTACAAAACACATCATTTTAATTGTTCCTAGTCAAGATGCATCGACACTGGATATCGATGTATCCGTTGGAACTAGAGTATGTAATGCTCACCAAATGTTGGGCAGTGTAGTACTCATGACTGCTAGGGGAACCTAGAGGTTATGTACCGATAGTTATTGGATAGCTATAGAACAACTCACTCGGTAGTTTTCTGTTGGTTACTGTAGCTAAGATCAAACAGAAAATGTCGAAGTGACTAATTTACACAATTCTTTTGACTTGAGAATACTGTCAACCTTTAATATGAAAAACTTCGCTTTGATTAAAGTCAAATCATGGAATGACATCCATCAAGTGATTATAATTGGGTCGAGCGGAAGTATTGGAAGGAAGACACTATTCAAGAGAGGATTTGTGACGACCCAGAATTTTCAAGCATTTAAATCGGAATATTTAATTGTTTTTAAATATTCAATAGAGTAATTTTAACTTGAATTACGGATATCATAATTTATTTGACAATTAAATTATTAAATTGAATAATTTGAAGTTGAGTAAAATGCTGAATCTAGAATTTTAAGCCTGTTAAAAATAATTTGAAGGTCGGTAAAATTTATATTGATAGTGCTAAAGAGAATAGAAGTTTTAAAATTTAAATTTTAACAGTGTTTGGTTCAGTTTTGAAAATATATAGTTTAAATTGATATTGAAAATAGCCTTCCGAGGCACAGTCTCGGAATTCGACGAAACCAGTTCCATTGGGTCCGTAATATTGAATTATTATCGGATTTCGATTTTCGTAGCTTTTGGAGTTGTTGTGTGAGTGTAAGTTATATAAACACGTTGAAAATTCAATTGGTAATAATTTGATGAATTTTAATTTAGTTAATCAAGCTTCTGGTATACGCCATCGTCTTGTCATTTAATCACATAATTTTCCGATTCCAAGCCGTTCAATCAACTATAAAAATGCTCGAACTAAAAAAAAATAAAAAAATTATAATAATAAATAAATAAAAGAAGAAGCTTCAAGGAGAAGCTTTAAGTCGCGTTTAAAAA
This sequence comes from Allium cepa, assembly GCA_030765085.1. Classification (NCBI taxonomy): domain Eukaryota; kingdom Viridiplantae; phylum Streptophyta; class Magnoliopsida; order Asparagales; family Amaryllidaceae; genus Allium; species Allium cepa. Next base: position 908,756,480 of record CM060937.1, read on the forward strand.
AAAGAGCAACTCAATAGGGCCGAACCGTTTTTCTTTCTTTTGAACCCCAAAACCCTCGGTGAAAAATGGCAGAACAAATTAAAAAAAAACACATCCAATCTCGATCGCAATCGAGAAGACTAGGAAGCAGGATAAGGCGCGACGCGTCATCACGAAAAGGGGAGGTCGCGTTCGTCTTTGTCGAGGCTAGGTGGGACTTGCGGTTGATTAAGGTTGCGTTTGATAAGCTTCCAAGCACGACAACCAGGAAGGGGAACTCGGGATTGAGTCGCGATTGAAGTTGAAGGAAAATCGATGGTAGGAGGTGTCACGTGGATAGGGGGTAGGCGGCGCTGTTGAGTGTCGGAGCACGAAGGAGGAATGGTGAGTCGAGGCGCGGCTACGCGCGCGACCTAAGGTGGCACTGCATCGGTGCAGTCGACTTCGGCAGGGAAGCAAGCTCTAGCGATGGTGAGATTTCTGTTTTTTACTTAATCAATTAGAAAAAAATCTGCTCATATAGATGAAACAGTAGGGTATATATGTAGTTGCTTTTATTCTCCATGTTTTAGTTTAAATTTAATAACTTAGATATATGAAATTATAGAAAACAAAAGAAGAAGATGGGAGGTTTTACAGTAAGGAGGAGTTATTGTTTTGATGTTTATAGTAAGTTATATAATTTATGTCTTAGTTTAAATGAAATAAATAGGTAGGTAAACAGTAAAGTATATAGGCTGTTTATTCTTAAATTTTAAACTTAATAAATATATATATACACGGGTTGAAATATATGTTTATAAAGTTAAAGCTGAAACAAATTAAATTATTAGTAAGTTAAATTTGTTAATTAATAATTAATTCAAATATTAATAAAATCACATAATATTTATTCAAGGTTTGAAATCTGAAAAGAAAACAAGCTGTTCAGGGGTGGACTGCAAAACAAATGCGAAGGTGAGTTAATCTCACTCAGTTAATTTAAATTTAAATTTAAATGATTCAGTTTAAATAATTGTTTGAATGGTTGGAATTGATGAATGTGCTATAGTATGTTATATTCTGAAATTGACATATTATTATGCTAACATCTTTGGGTGCAAGGAAAACAGGTTGGAGGGATCCAACTGGACCCCTCGAAATTATTTAGATTATTTAATATTCTGTGGTCTGAATATTTAATATCCTGTGATGATTTTATGAATAATTGAAGTATTGAATGGTATGGTTGGATTGAATATCTCAGTAAAATAAATTCTCAAATCTCTAGAATTATACTTTCGATTATTTAAGGATTAAATTTAATTAAGAGATGAAGAAGGAATTTTGGGAATCTGAAATTGGTATCTTCAGTTAAAGGGGTTTCTACTCAAAATGAGGAAATAAAATCTAAATGTTAATGAAATTTCCGCTATGTTGAGTTATTGTGTATCCATTTGTATGATATTGATGTTGAGTTGTGATTGATGTACTCTGATGATGCAATATATATAAACAGAGATATTTGATTTTCGAGTAAAGATCATTTATTTACTATTATATTTTATTCCACTGTGATGGTTAGATTCTGATATTGTTTTCTATTTTTTTTTCTTCTACCTCTTCTTCTTTAACCCAAATGGTTCGTAATTCTGTGCAACTTGAGTTGATTTAGGTAGAATAGTATTGACTCAAAGGGTACGGATTTGCGGGCTGTTACAGTTGGTATCAGAGCCTAAGTTGGAGATAACCTTGGCTCTGGTAGGAATTACTCATTTAAATTAGAGTCTGAAGTACTCTATAATGAGTTTGAGTGTATTAATAAATATGAGTGCGTATTTGTTAGTGAATATAAATTGTTTTAATATTGTGTTGATTGGTTTATTGAGTGGCATATGAACCTTCGTCGACACAGTCTGCGCAACTGTATTTAAGGGGTTTCTAAACACTTGAATAGAACAATTGGCACGGTATTGTTTTAAATATGGGTAAATGAAATAGTTTTACCCAAAAACATATTTTGATATAAAGAATAGTTTTTGAAACTATTTAGTTAATATATGGTTGCTTGGATGTTAGAAATGATAATATTAAAGTATTATAATTGTTAAGTAAAATTTTTTTTTATAAATTGTATATGACTAAAATTTAAGGGAATAAATTCAGTATAAAATGAAATTTATAATTATAAATTATAAATGTAAATTATAAATTGAAATATAATTAATTGGGAATTTGTATAAACATAAACCATACAAATGCATTATAGTTAAAATTTGAATTAAAATAGAATTTGAAAACTTTAAAACCCTGGAGATTTTGGAAGTATTTTGGAGGTAAATAGTATTATTGTTGTTTTTGGGTTATTTCTGAAAGGAAATTTGTTTAAAAATGGATTTTGGAAGGGAGATAGCATTGAATTCACTTCAGTCACTGGAAAATAACTTCGGTGATGACTGCAGCATCATCGATGTTCATTTTCGAGTTTCTAAGTGATAGATTGTTGCCAAATTGATTTGTTCAGAAAAGTTAGTTGTTTTTGAAGATCTCAAAGGAAATTTGTTAGGAATAAAACCAAGATTGGTTTAATTTTTGAGAAATATGATTTGAGATGTTGTAGATTTCAAAACAATTTGAGACCAAGCAGGGTGTTTAAAAATCCTGAAAAGATAGGTGGTAAGCTTATAAATTGAGATGATTTTTAAATTAGGAAGGAAATATAAGCTTTGGATGTTGAGAATTTAAATTTGAAAGGGTGAAAAGTTAAAAATGAAATTAGCTTGGATTGGGGAATAAAATTTTTAACTGGATTGAAATTAATTGAATCAGCTGAAAATAATATCCTGTTGTATTTGAATTTAGTTGCAATCGAATTGAACTAGATAAAATTGAGTTAAGATAGAATTGAATTGGAATAAGAATTCAATTGAATTATTTTTGGAATTAGATTCTTACCTGAATAAATGGAAAATAAGTGGAATAAGGATTGGAATTGAAATAAAAGAATAATGTGTAAAAGAATTAAAAGTCCTTAAAATAAAATATATTTGGGTTGTAAATAAGCATAAGGCTTGAGTTAAAAATAAAAGAAGAATATATTTAAGCCTTGAATGAATGGGATTGTGTAAAGAATAAGTCGTGACTTGTTAAATTTGAAGGTGAGGTAGAAAACCCAAAAATAAATATTTTTGATGAATTGAAAAATAAGATGAAGATCAAACTTGAATTATAAAATAAATTTGAACCTAGGAAAAATCAAATGAAGAGATTTTGGGGTTAAAATCAAGTTCTGGATTATAAGTTGGGGAAAAACTAATTGATAATAAATTAGTTAATGAAATGTGTAAATGGAGTTCAATATAGCTAAATAGAAGTTGAATTGTGAGTTTATGATGAAGTTTGGAAATAAACTCAAGTTATAAATTAAATTCGACTTAAATTGTGGATGAAGTGAAAATAATTGAGAATGAAGTTGAATTGTGAGTTAATTGAATTGGATGGTAAATGGATAGTGGATTTACAACTTGAGTTATTAATTTAAATTTAACTTGAAGTGGTAATAAATTAAATATAATTGGTAATGTATAGAATAAAAATGAGAGTAGATTAAAATAGTTATGGTTTGAATTGCGAATAAAATCCAAATAAGCGGAAATAAATTGGAAATGGTCATGTAATCAATTAAACGAGTTCAATCTGAAAGGTTAAATCTGATAATAACCAATCAAATGAGATTGCAGATTTAAAATGAGATTTAAATAAGAGAGAATTAAGTTGAATAAAGGAAAAAAAAGAAGAAGTGATTTACTTGAAAATAAAATGGACTTAAGTATAAAATTGGAGTGAATAAACTTAAGCTTAAAAATGGAAATGAGTTGAATTTAATTCAACTTAAAATTTAGATTAATAATAGTAAATTGAATTTAAATCAAGTAAAAATAAATTTTAATTGAAATAAAATTCGGTGAGTTGCCGATAATATTTAATGGGATGAAAATGCTTAAATAAATAATTGTAAACCATTTAAATTATTAAGGGATTGAAATAACTTGAGACAATAAGGAAAATGGAATGTTTCAAGTTTATTAGAATGGTTTCAGTGAATGTGGATAAACTAATTATATTGAATACATTAATGATAGAATAAATAAGTATCAAATGAAATATGGTTTAAATAAGTTGATAAATGGTTATTAAATGAAATAGCTTGGATTGTCTTCGAGCTAAATAAAATAGCTTGGAATAAACAAATTTGGAATGAAATGTAAATAAATGAAATTTAAATGGAGTGTATCGAGCTAAATAAATGCTTGTGAATGGATTAAAATAAAAAGGAAATTTAATTGGTAATGGAGATGGAACCTAAGTTGTTAATGGTTTTGAATGGACTAGTTTGGTTAATAAAATTGAAATGCAATGAAATTGAGAATATATGAATTATGAATAAATCTAAAATGGAATAGAATTAAATGTAAGCGATTGAGTTTTAAACCATTTAAAATTGATGAGGTTGTATATGAATGGATTGAAAACCCTTCGAATGGGAAGAAAATGGTTTATGAATTAATTGAAACAGTTGAATTAGCATGGAAACTATAAAAATTTCTTACAGAAAATGTTGGATGTGCATTTCTTTAGAATTTGTATGTTTTAATCATTGCAAATAAGTGAAATATAGTCAAACTGTATATATTTGGCACTTACATGTTTAAATTGAGTAAGTACAGGTACCTGGAAGCCGTGTGGCTGGATTGGGTTGCGCTATTTGCTAAAAATAATAAGCCGCTTGCTTAAAAATGCTAAATAAGGTACGCATACGCAATAAAAATAGGGAATATGAACTGTTTTTGGTTTTTCCGACCGTGTGGGTCGATGTGTATATATTTATATCTTTTGTCAAATTGCAAAAGCTCCTCCGTACAAAGGGGACTCTGCCAAAAAATTTCAGATATTTTGGGAGTTAGAATTTTTATTTTTTTTGAAAATTTTGGAAAATTTTGTTAGCGACAAAACGGTTTAAACTGGAAAATTGAAATAAGTTAGTAAATGACACTAATAAAAGTAATGACATGAATTAGTAATAAATGACAAATAAAATTTATATATGCAGAGTTAAAAATAAATCGAATCCGTATGGAAATTAAAGAATCAATTTGAATAGAAATAAATATTAACTAAAGTGGTAAAGTGAAAACAAACAAAGAAGCATATAGAATGCTTATGCTAGTTTAAGAAGGGAATGATAAATTCTTAATTGGGAATTGAATATTGCAAAGATATTCCAAGTTGTTTTTTTTAAAATGAGTAAATAATTAACATTTTGTAAGAAAGTTGATATGATGTTTTAGAACTATTGTGATTGGATAATTAGTGCTAAGCAGGATATGCAGGTATTATAAAGGGAAAAGAAATTTGGATTTGATTTCAAGAGATAAATTTGAAATGCTCGACAAAAAAAGGTATGTATTTAAATTTGGTATGAAATTTGATTGGGATTTGGATTTAGCCACTTGGCTTTTTGTTTTCTTTTTGAATTTGGGAGGCCGTAGAGCCATTTTGTAGTTGTACCGAGCTAGCCGCGCAAAGGAGACGCTGGTAATTTCGGAAATTTAGGGAGTTAGAAAATTTTGATAATTCAAAATTTGGTTTTAAATTGAAACTTGAATGGTTAAACAAATGGTATGGTTTGGAACTAGGGAAAGGTTTAGAAGTTAATAAGAATGATAATGGATCTTTTATAAGAGGTAGTTGGTAAGTTGTTGAATTGTTAGAAACTGTTTAGTTTTGGAAAAGTAACGGGTTTTGGACCATTCTTCCTAATTAGTAATTTCGGGGACGAAATTCTTTTAAGGGGGGAGGAATGTGACGACCCATAATTTTCAAGCATTTAAATCGGAATATTTAATTGCTTTTAAATATTCAATAGAGTAATTTTAACTTGAATTACGGATATCATAATTTAATTGACAATTAAATTATTAAATTGAATAATTTGAAGTTGAGTAAAATGCTGAATCTAGAATTTTAAGCCTATTAAAATAATTTGCAGGTCAGTAAAATTTATATTGATAGTGCTAAAGATAATAGAAGTTTTAAAATTTAAATTTTAACAGTGTTTGGTTCAGTTTTGAAAATATATAGTTTAAATTGATATTTGAAAATAGCCTTCCGAGGCACAGTCTCGGAATTCGACGAAACCAGTTCCATTGAGTCCGTAATATTGAATTATTATCGGATTTCGATTTTCGTAGCTTTTGGAGTTGTTGTGTGAGTGTAAGAAATATAAACACGTTGAAAATTTAATTGGTAATAATTTAATGAAATTTAATTTAGTTAATCAAGCTTCTGGTATACGCCATCTTCTTGTCATTTAATCACATATTTTTCCGATTCCAAGCCGTTCAATTAACTATCAAAATGCTCGAACTAAAAAAAAAATAAAAAAAAATTATAATAATAAATAAATAAAAGAAGAAGCTTCAAGGAGAAGCTTTAAGTCGCGTTTAAAAAAAAGAGCAACTCAATAGGGCCGAACCCTTTTTCTTTCTTTTGAACCCCAAAACCCTCGGTGAAAAATGGCAGAACAAATTAAAAAAAAAACACATCCAATCTCGATCGAAATCGAGAAGACTAGGAAGCAGGATAAGGCGCGACGCGTCATCACGAAAGGGGGAGGTCGCGTTCGTCTTTGTCGAGGCTAGGTGGGACTTGCGGTTGATTAGGGTTGCGTTTGATAAGCTTCCAAGCACGACAACCGGGAAGGGGAACTCGGGATCGAGTCGCGATTGAAGTTAAAGGAAAATCGATGGTAGGAGGTGTCACGTGGATAGGGGGTAGGCGGCGCTGTTGAGTGTTGGAGCACGAAGGAGGAATGGTGAGTCGAGGCGCGGCTACGCGCGCGACCTAAGGTGGCACTGCATCGGTGCAGTCGACTTCGGCAGGGAGGCAAGCTCTCGCGATGGTGAGATTTCTGTTTTTTACTTAATCAATTAAAAAAAAATCTGCTCATATAGATGAAACAGTAGGGTATATATGTAGTTGCTTTTATTGTCCATGTTTTAGTTTAAATTTAATAACTTAGGTATATGAAATTATAGAAAACAAAAGAAGAAGATGGGAGGTTTTTATAGTAAGGAGGAGTTATTGTTTTGATGCTTATAGTAAGTTATAAAATTTCTGTCTTAGTTTAAATGAAATAAATAGGTAGGTAAATAGTAAAGTATATAGGCTGTTTATTCTTAAATTTTAAACTTAATAAATATATATATACGGGTTGAAATATATGTTTATAAAGTTAAAGCTGAAACAAATTAAATTATTAGTAAGTTAAATTTGTTAATTAATAATTAATTCAAATATTAATAAAATCACATAATATTTATTCAAGGTTTGAAATCTGAAAAGAAAACAAGCTGTTCAGGGATGGACTGCAAAACAAATGCGAAGGTGAGTTAATCTCACTCGGTTAATTTAAATTTAAATGATTCAATTTAAATAATTGTTTGAATGGTTGGAATTGATGGATGTGCTATAGTATGTTATATTCTGAAATTGACATATTATTATGCTAGTTGGAGGGATCCAACTGGACCCCTCGAAATTATTTAGATTATTTAATATTCTGTGGTCTGAATATTTGATATTCTGTGATGATTTTATGAATAATTGAAGTATTGAATGGTATGGTTGGATTGAATATTTCAGTAAAACAAATTCTCAAATCTCTAGAATTATACTTTCGATTATTTAAGGATTAAATTTAATTAAGAGATAAAGAAGAAATTTTGGGAACCTGAAATTGGTATCTTCAGTTAAAGGGTTTTTTACTCAAAATGAGGAAATAAAATCTAAATGTTAATGAAATTTGAAATAAGTAAAGCCAGAAAGGAAATTTATTCAAGCAAAGTAAATTGGGAATAAATTGTAAATTGATTAAAGTGTTTTGGGGATTTGAAATCTAAAAGGGAGGTGAGATTTTGGAAGTTTTAAACTGGGTTATCAAGTAAAATAAAATATTGGTGGATATTTTAAATATGAATTCAAAGTGGAAATTTATTAAGGAATGGAAATTCGTTAAAAATAAATGGTGATTTATTTTTTTGATGTGAAGAGAAGTGTTTCCCTGGATAGCCAAGTACGATTTTCAAGCAATTTAAAAAAAAATAGTTAAAGGTTTTAATGATGTTTAAAAAAGCATATCTTGGAAAATTATTGTTTTTAAATGTTTAAAATTTAAAATAAATATTTTACAAAATATTATCGTAGTAATTATTAAATGACATGGTATTTGTTTTAAAGAAAAATCTAGTTTTATATTTTATAAAAGTGTCCTTATTTATTAAATATTTCTAAAGTATATATTTTAATAAAGTATTAATGTAGATTTGAAATTTTTAGGCTATGAAGTATATTTTATATCTAAGTGCTTTTAATTTATTTTAGAGCTAAAAGTATTTTATACTTGGCGTTTCAGTGGAAATAAATATTGGGAAATTATTCCGAGAAAGGAATATGCTGAAACTGTTTTCAAACAGGATTTGAAAGTGAAGTATATCTTGTGAAGATATTTTTGGGATTAATAAATAATTTGGGAAATTATTTATTGTTGGATGGTTGTTTGTGATTATTAATTGATAGTTAAATAACCGACTATCAATATTGGACAAACACGTTGATCGTTTCGAAGAGATCGGGATCGAGATTTATTTCTCGAAAACCACTTCGATCCGGTTTGTACGTTTCGTGTAAACGATTTTGGATTCGAAGAGGGAGCAGTGAAGTGCAAGGGCTAGTCGCTACTAATCCTGAGAATATTTCCCAAAAAAAAGGACGTAGTAGGAATAGTGCCTTCGGTTCCGTTCGAACCCGGGACGGACTTGTATGGATGAATGCTTGCGAAACATCGTCAGGTGGACGATGGGCATTCTAAGGGATATTGTTCTAAAAAGGTAACGCTTAGCCTCAAGCCTCATTAAATGGGAATGACTGAAAATCAGGGGTTATGCAGCAAGGCTAGGTGGGTAGCACCCAAGCAGGGTGAGGTCATTCCAGTCTAGATGTACCTTTTTATTTCAGCTTAGTGGGCGGTTGCTGATCCCAACCGCGGAGCGATCTCACTCGAGATTATCCAGTAAGGGATAGTCCCGGCCTTGTGTTGCAGGGGAGCGGGCGTACTCCTCGGTACGGTGATCTAGGCCCCGTACTGTGACAGGTGGTACCCCAGTGCCTAGTCATTGGTTGGAAATCCATTCTCCCTACGAGCCTTGTACGAGTTTTGTTTGTATTACCCACTCTGTGGCTAGTAGCTGGAATTTAATAATGTAACAATTTCGGCTATTTTATGAGTACTTGTATATAGACCCTGTTATAATATCATAGGATTTCTATAAAAATTGTTTTAGCTATCGTAAGGTAAAAACCCGACATGTTTATTTGTGGCCGTGTCTTACGAGATGCTTTTATTTTTAAAGGATTTTGAAACTTTAATAACCAATTGGGTGTGATTTTCTCACGCTGGTATTCCAGGCTGACTCGGGTGTTATTTAACTGTAATGCTCGGGTTAGACCGAGTATTATAGGATACAGGAGATGCTGTGGAGCTCAGGAGACGAGCTGGATGGCGATACGTACTCTCGTACTTGTATATATATATATTTCCACTGTGTTGAGTTGTTGTGTATCCATTTGTATGATATTGATGTTGAGCTGTGATTGATGTACTCATATGATGTAATATATATAAACTGAGATATTTGATTTTCGAGTAAAGATCATTTATTTACTATTATATTTTATTCCGCTGCGATGGTTAGATTCTGATATTGTTTTCTAATTTTTTTTCTTCTACCTCTTCTTCTTTAACCCAAATGGTTCGTAATTCTGTGCAACTTGAGTTGATTTAGGTAGAATAGTATTGACTCAAAGGGTACGGATTTGCGGGCTGTTATAGTTGGTATCAGAGCCTAAGTTGGAGATAACCTTGGCTCTGGTGGGAATTAATCATTTAAATTAGAGTCTGAAGTACTCTATAATGAGTTTGAGCGTATTAATAAATATGAGTGCGTATTTGTTAGTGAATATAAATTATTTTAATATTGTGTTGACAGGTTTATTTAGTGGCATATGAACCTTCGTCGACACAGTCTGCGCAACTGTATTGAAGGGGTTTCTAAACACTTGAATAGAACAATTGGCATGGTATTGATTTAAATATGGGTAAATGAAATAATTTTACCCAAAAACATATTTTGATATAAAGAATAGTTTTTGAAACTATTTAGTTAATATATGGTTGCTTGGATGTTAGAAATGATAATATTAAAGTATTATCATTGTTAAGTAAAAAAAATTAATTATAAATTGTATATAACTAAAATTTAAGGGAATAAATTCAGTATAAAATGAAATTTATAATTATAAATTATAAATGTAAATTATAAATTGAAATATAATTAATTGGGAATTTGTATAAACATAAACCATACAAATGCATTATAGTTAAAATTTGAATTAAAATAGAATTTGAAAACTTTAAAACCCCGGAGATTTTGGAAGTATTTTGGAGGTATATAGTATTATTGTTGTTTTTGGGTTATTTCTGAAAGGAAATTTGTTTAAAAATGGATTTGGAAGGGAGATAGCATTGAATTCACTTCAGTCACTGGAAAATAACTTCGGTGATGACTGCAGCATCATCGATGTTCATTTTCGAGTTTCTAAGTGATGGATTGTTGCCAAATTGATTTGTTCAGAAAAGTTAGTTGTTTTTGAAGATCTCAAAGGAAATTTGTTAGGAATAAAACCAGGATTGGTTTAATTTTTGAGAAATATGATTTGAGATGTTGGAGATTTCAAAACAATTTGAAACCAAGCCGGGTGTTTAAAAATCCTGAAGAGATAGGTGGTAAGCTTATAAATTGAGATGATTTTTAAATCAGGAAGGAAATATAAGCTTTGGATGTTGAGAATTTAAATTTGAAAGGGTGAAAATTTAAAAATGAAATTAGCTTGGATTGGAGAATAAAATTTTTAACTGGATTGAAATTAATTGAATAAGTTGAAAATAATATCCAGTTGTATTCGAATTTAGTTGCAATCGAATTGAACTAGATAAAATTGAGTTAAGATAGAATTGAATTGGAATAAGGCTTCAATTGAATTATTTTATGGAATTAGATTCTTACCTGAATAAATGGAAAATAAGTGGAATAAGGATTGGAATTGAAATAAAAGAATAATGTGTAAAAGAATTAAAAATCCTTAAAATAAAATATATTTGGGTTGTAAATAAGCATAAGGCTTGAGTTAAAAATAAAAGATGAATATATTTAAGCCTTGAATGAATGGGATTGTGTAAATAATAAGTCGTGACTTGTTAAATTTGAAGGTGAGGTAGAAAACCCAAAAATAAATATTTTTGATGAATTGAAATATAAGATGAAGATCAAACTTGAATTATAAAATAAATTTGAACCTCAGAAAAATTAAATGAAGAGATTTTGGGGTTAAAATCAAGTTCTGGATTATAAGTTGGGGAAAAACTAATTGATAATAAATTAGTTAATGAAATGTGTAAATGGAGTTCAATACAGCTAAATAGAAGTTGAATTGTGAGTTTATGATGAAGTTTGGAAATAAAATCAAGTTATAAATTAAATTCGACTTAAATTGTGGATGAAGTGAAAATAATTGAGGATGAAGTTGAATTGTGAGTTAATTGAATTGGATGGTAAATGGATAGTGGATTTAGAACTTGAGTTATTAATTTAAATTTAACTTGAAGTGGTAATAAATTAAATATAATTGGTAATGTATAGAATAAAAATGAGAGTAGATTAAAATAGTGATGGTTTGAATTGCGAATAAAATCCAAATAAGCGGAAATAAATTGGAAATGGTCATGTAATCAATTAAATGAGTTGAATTTGAAAGGTTAAATTTGATAATAACCAATCAAATGAGATTGCAGATTTAAAATGAGATTTAAATGAGAGAGAATTAAGTTGAATAATGGAAAAGAAAAAAAGAGAGAGAAGGGATTTACTTGAAAATAAAATGGGCTTAAGTATAAAATTGGAGTGAATAAACTTAAGCTTAAAAATGGAAATGAGTTGAATTGAATTCAACTTAAAATTTAGATTAATAATAGTAAATTGAATTTAAATCAAGTAAAAATAAATTTTAATTGAAATAAAATTCGGTGAGTTGCCGATAATATTTAATGGGATGAAAATGCTTAAATAAATAATTGTAAACCATTTAAATTATTAAGGGATTGAAATAACTTGAGACAATAGGGAAAATGGAATGTTTCAAGTTTATTAGAATGGTTTCAGTGAATGTGGATAAACTAATTATATTGAATACATTAATAATAGAATAAATAAGTATCAAATGAAATGTGGTTTAAATAAGTTGAGAAATGGTTAATAAATGAAATAGCTTGGATTGTCTTCGAGCTAAATAAAATAGCTTGGAACAAACAAATTTGGAATGAAATGTAAATAAATGAAATTTAAATGGAGTGTATCGAGCTAAATAAATGCTTGTGAATGGATTAAAATAAAAAGAAATTTTAATTGGTAATGGAGATGGAACCTAAGTTGTTAATGGTTTTGAATGGACTAGTTTGGTTAATAAAATTGAAATGCAATGAAATTGAGAATATATGAATTGTGAATAAATCCGAAATGGAATAGAATTAAATGTAAGCGATTGAGTTTTAAACCATTTAAAATTGATGAGGTTGTATATGAATGGATTGAAAACCCTTCGAATGGGAAGAAAATGGTTTATGAATTAATTGAAACAGTTGAATTAGCATGGAAACTATAAAAATTTCTTACGGAAAATGTTGGATGTGAATTTCTTTAGAATTTATATGTTTTAATCATTGCAAATAAGTGAAATATAGTTAAACTGTATATATTTGGCACTTACATGTTTAAATTGAGTAAGTACAGGTACCTGGAAGCCGTGTGGCTAGATGGGGCTGCGCTATTTGCTAAAAATAATAAGCCGCTTGCTTAAAAATGCTAAATAAGGTACGCCTACGCAATAAAAATAGGGAATATGAACTTTTTTTGGTTTTTCCGACCGTGTGGGTCGATGTATATATATTTATATCTTTTGTCAAATTGCAAAAGCTTCTCCGTACAAAGGGGACTCTGCCAAAAAATTTCAGAAATTTTGGGAGTTAGAAATTTTTTTTTTTTTTTTTTTTTTGAAAATTTTGGAAAATTTTGTTAGCGACAAAACGGTTTAAACTGGAAAATTGAAATAAGTTAGTAAATGAAACTAATTAAAGTAATGACATGAATTAGTAATAAATGACAAATAAAATTTATATATGCAGAGTTAAAAATAAATTGAATCCATATGGAAATGAAAGAATCAATTTGAATAGAAATAAATATTAACTAAAGCGGTAAAGTGAAAACAAACAAAGAAGCATATAGAATGCTTATACTAGTTTAAGAAGGGAATGATAAATTCTTAATTGGGAATTGAATATTGCAAAGATATTCCAAGTTGTTTTTTTTAAAATGAGTAAATAATTAACATTTTGTAAGAAAGTTGTTATGATGTTTTAGAACTATTGTGATTGGATAATTAGTGCTAAGCAGGATATGCAGGTATTATAAAGGGAAAAGAAATTTGGATTTGATTTCAAGAGATAAATTTGAAATGCTCGACAAAAAAAGGTATGTATTTAAATTTGGTATGAAATTTGATTGGGATTTGGATTGAGCCACTTGGCTTTTTGTTTTCTTTTTGGATTTGGGAGGCCGTAGAGCCATTTTGTAGTTGTACCGAGCTAGCCGCGCAAAGGAGACGCTGGTAAAAAATTTCGGAAATTTAGGGAGTTAGAAAATTTTGATAATTCAAATTTTGGTTTTAAATTGAAACTTGAATGGTTAAACAAATGGTATGGTTTGGAACTAGGGAAAGGTTTAGAAGTTAGTAAGAATGATAATGGATATTTTATAAGAGATTGTTGGTAAGTTGTTGAATTGTTAGAAACTGTTTAGTTTTGGAAAAGTAACGGGTTTTCGACCATTCTTCCTAATTAGTAATTTCGGGGACGAAATTCTTTTAAGGGGGGAGGAATGTGATGACCCGGAATTTTCAAGCATTTAAATCAGAATATTTAATTGCTTTTAAATATTGAATAGAGTAATTTTAACTTGAATTACGGATAACATAATTTATTTGACAATTAAATTATTAAATTGAATAATTTGAAGTTGAGTAAAATGCTGAATCTAGAATTTTAAGCCTGTTAAAAATAATTTGAAGGTCGGTAAAATTTATATTGATAGTGCTAAAGATAATAGAAGCTTTAAAATTTAAATTTTAACAGTGTTTGGTTCAGATTTGAAAATATATAGTTTAAATTGATATTTGAAAATAGCCTTCTAAGGCACAGTCTCGGAATTCGACGAAACCAGTTCCATTGGGTCCGTAATATTGAATTATTATCGGATTTCGATTTTCGTTGCTTTTGGAGTTGTTGTGTGAGTGTAAGGTATATAAACACGTTGAAAATTTAATTGGTAATAATTTGATGAAATTTAATTTAGTTAATCAAGCTTCTGGTATACGCCATCTTCCTGTCATTTAATCACATACTTTTCCGATTCCAAGCCGTTCAATCAACTATCAAAATGCTCGAACTTAAAAAATAAAATAAAAAAAATTATAATAATAAATAAATAAAAGAAGAAGCTTCAAGGAGAAGTTTTAAGTCGCGTTTAAAAAAAAAAAAGAGCAACTCAATAGGGTCGAACCCTTTTTCTTTCTTTTGAACCCCAAAACCCTCGGTGACATATGGCAGAACAAATTAAAAAAAAACACATCCAATCTCGATCGCAATCGAGAAGACTAGGAAGCAGGATAAGGCGCGACGCGTCATCACGGAAGGGGGAGGTCGCGTTCGTCTTTGTCGAGGCTAGGTGGGACTTGCGGTTGATTAGGGTTGCGTTTGATAAGCTTCCAAGCACGAAAACCGGGAAGGGGAACTCGGGATTGAGTCGTGATTGAAGTTAAAGGAAAATCGATGGCAGGAGGTGTCACGTGGATAGGGGGTAGGCGGCGCTGTTGAGTGTCGGAGCACGAAGGAGGAATGGTGAGTCGAGGCGCGGCTACGCGCGCGACCTAAGGTGGCACTGCATCGGTGCAGTCGACTTCGGCAGGGAAGCAAGCTCTAGCGATGGTGAGATTTCTGTTTTTTACTTAATCAATTAAAAAAAAATCTGCTCATATAGATGAAACAGTAGGGTATATATGTAGTTGCTTTTATTCTCCATGTTTTAGTTTAAATTTAATAACTTAGATATATGAAATTATAGAAAACAAAAGAAGAAGATGGGAGGTTTTACAGTAAGGAGGAGTTATTGTTTTGATGTTTATAGTAAGTTATATAATTTATGTCTTAGTTTAAATGAAATAAATAGGTAGGTAAACAGTAAAGTATATATGGTGCTTATTCTTAAATTTTAAACTTAATAAATATATATATACGGGTTGAAATATATGTTTATAAAGTTAAAGCTGAAACAAATTAATTTATTAGTAAGATAAATTTGTTAATTAATAATTAATTCAAATATTAATAAAATCACATAATATTGATTCAAGGTTTGAAATCTGAAAAGAAAACAAGCTGTTCAGGGATGGACTGCAAAACAAATGCGAAGGTGAGTTAATCTCACTCGGTTAATTTAAATTTAAATTTAAATGATTCAATTTAAATAATTGTTTGAATGGTTGGAATTGATGGATGTGCTATAGTATGTTATATTCTGAAATTGACATATTATTATGCTAACATCTTTGGGTGCAGGGAAAACAGGTTGGAGGGATCCAACTGGACCCCTCGAAATTATTTAGATTATTTAATATTCTGTGGTCTGAATATTTGATATTCTGTGATGATTTTATTAAGAATTGAAGTATTGAATGGTATGGTTGGATTGAATATCTCAGTAAAATAAATTTTCAAATCTCTAGAATTATACTTTCGATTATTTAAGGATTAAATTTAATGAAGCGATAAAGAAGAAATTTTGGGAATCTGAAATTGATATCTTCAGTTAAATGGGTTTCTACTCAAAATGAGGAAACAAAATCTAAATGTTAATGAAATTTGAAATAAGTAAAGCCAGAAAGGAAATTTATTCTAAGCAAAGTAAATTGGGAATAAATTGTAAATTGATTAAAGTGTTTTGGGGATTTGAAATCTAAAAGGGAAGTGAGATTTTGGAAGTTTTAAACTGGGTTATCAAGTAAAATAAAATATTGGTGGATATTTTAAATATGAATTCAAAGTGGAAATTTATTAAGGAATGGAAATTCGTTAAAAATAAATGGTGATTTATTTTTTTGATGTGAAGAGAAGTGTTTCCCTGGATAGCCAAGTACGATTTTCAAGCAATTTAAAAAAAAAATAGTTAAAGGTTTTAATGATGTTTAAAAAAGCATATCTTAGAAAATTATTGTTTTTAAATGTTTAAAATTTAAAATAAATATTTTTCAAAATATTATCGTAGTAATTATTAAATGACTTGGTATTTGTTTTAAAGAAAAATCTAGTTTTATATTTTATAAAAGTAGCCTTATTTATTAAATATTTCTAAAGTATATATTTTAATAAAGTATTAATGTAGATTTGAAATTTTTAGGCTATGAAGTATATTTTATATCTAAGTGCTTTTAATTTATTTTAGAACTAAAAGTATTTTATACTTGGCGTTTCAGTGGAAATAAATATTGGGAAATTATTCCGAGAAAGGAATATGCTGAAACTGTTTTCAAACAGGATTTGAAAGTGAAGTATACCTTGTGAAGATATTTTTGGGATTAATAAATAATTTGGGAAATTATTTATTGTTGGATGGTTGTTTGTGGTTATTAATTGATAGTTAAATAATCGACTATCAATATTGGACAAACACGTTGATTGTTTCGAAGAGACCGGGATCGAGATTTATTTCTCGAAAATCACTTCGATCCGGTTTGTACGTTTCGTGTAAACGATTTTAGATTCGAAGAGGGAGCAGTGAAGTGCAAGGGCTAGTCGCTACTAATCCTGAGAATATTTCCAAAAAAAAGGATGTAGTAGGAATAGTGCCTTCGGTTCCTTTCGAACCCGGGACGGACTTGTATGGATGTATGCTTGCGAAACATCGTCAGGTGGACGATGAAGCATTCTAAGGGATATTGTTCTAAAAAGGCAATGCTTAGCCTCAAGCCTCATGAAATGGGAATGACTGAAAATCAGGGGTTATGCAGCAAGGCTAGGTGGGTAGCACCCAAGCAGGGTGAGGTCATTCCAGTCTAGATGTACCTTTTTATTTCGGCTTAGTGGGCGGTTGCTGATCCCAACCGCGGAGTGATCTCACTCGGGATTATCCAGTAAGGGATAGTCCCGGCCTTGTGTTGCAGGGGAGCGGGCGTACTCCTCGGTACGGTGATCCAGGCCTCGTACTGTGACAGGTGGTACCCCAGTGCCTTGTCATTGGTTGGAAATTCATTCTCCCTACGAGCCTTGTACGAGTTTTGTTTGTATTACCCACACTGTGGCTAGTAGCTGGAATTTAATAATGTAACAATTCCGGCTTATAAGTACTTGTATATAGACCCTATTATAATATCAGATGATTTCTATAAAAATTGTTTTAGCTATCGTAAGGTAAAAACCCGACTTGTTTATTTGTGGCGTGGTCATACGCGATGCTTTTATTTTTAAAGGATTTTGAAACTTTAATAATCAATTGGGTGTGATTTTCCCACGCTGGTATTCCAGACTGACTCGGGTGTTATTTAACTGTAATGCTCGGGTCAGACCGAGTATTATAGGATACAGGAGATGCTGTGGAGCTCAGGAGACGAGCTGGATGGCGATACGTACTCTCGTACTTGTATATATATATTTCCGCTGTGTTGAGTTGTTGTGTATCCATTTGTATGATATTGATGTTGAGCTGTGATTGATGTACTCTGATGATGTAATATATATAAATAGAGATATTTGATTTTCGAGTAAAGATCATTTATTTACTATTATATTTTATTCCGATGCGATGGTTAGATTCTGATATTGTTTTCTAATTTTTTTTCTTCTACCTCTTCTTCTTTAACCCAAATGGTTCGTAATTCTGTGCAACTTGAGTTGATTTAGGTAGAATAGTATTGACTCAAAGGGTACGGATTTGCGGGCTGTTATAGGATTCGTCACTTCTATTATATAAGGTTAGTATCATGGTCAACTCAAGCTAACTCAAAGTCAAAATCTTTAGCCAGAGTAATACGGTTAATAATAATTGTTAATATTGAACCAAGGATTTTTTGTTTTGGACCATAGATTTGAATATGGACATTATTGAAATTTTGACCATTACTAAATTCCATAAATCCAAAATGATACCGTTTTGACGAAGAGAATTGGTGTATATAAATGTCACTAATGGGTAACGCTTATTAAATTAAATAAGATTTTACTAAAAATGAATAAGCGTTAAATTTGGCCATAATGTCACACCACTTGCTAAGCGACGTGTGAACGTTAACATTAGAATAGTTCGCTGTTAATTGCTGACCAAATTTACACCCAAGAGTTACACAACTGAAATGATGAATTCCCATAAGACCGAATGATTTAATTAGTTTATAATTGTTATAAATAAATTAAATTAATTAATATTTATGAAATATTAACTATAAAATTTTAATATGGTTTGAGAAATAAAAATTCTTATATATTTATAATAGTTATAAATGTACCAATCGATATACGATATCGATAAGCAATTAAATTAGATTTAATTGCATAGCATTTTAGCTTGGGCTTAAATGGGTTTAAAGCCCATCATTAGGGCTGAAAACTGGATTTTGACAAGTTATTGGAGTCGGCTAAAACTTAGGATTAGACTTAGAGATGGATGGCTAAGATTAAGAGAGAATAAGCAATGAGGTTGTCCAAATATCTCTCTTTTATAAGGCTATATGTATGGATCTCTAAACCCTAAATCAAAATCAACTTTTGGCTGCCATAATTATCAACTTGGATGGTCGAAATTAATTCCATATCAGTTTTAAGAATCTCAACTTAGTTCAAGTTAAGCAAAAGCACTATTTGATAGAAAAGGTCGACGATTCCAGACTTGCAATCTGACGGATCGAACATTGCTAGAGAAGGGAAATTCCTTGATTCAAGTGGACTCAAAGGCATCATCAATTAGTATTTTATTTATATATTACAGTAATCATATCATATTTTATGATTTAATATTGATTAGTCCCAAATTTGTATATATATTAATGTTGTATATCTAGTTATGTGAGATTTTCGTGGGTATATATAGTTGTCACAAATTAGTTTATTATGTACATGGTTGTATTATTATATGTTATAATTTATGCATAGAAAAAAAAATCTAATTTGCTGTAAAAAAATAAATTTTGCCATTATTAATTATTTTATGTATATTTGTATATTAATTTAAATATAGACTAATGTATATTTTAAACATATAATTACATATATGTATATTTATAATATATAAATAGCTTAGAATTTTTCCTTACAACTGTTTATACATAATACGAATTATCGAATTCGAAAATAAATTTTTATACATATAAATGATTTGAAACTATCTTTTATTGATTATTTGAATTGTTTAAATAATCATTGCACTGAAAATTTGAATTTTTTTTAAATTACTAAAACTATGTAGTAACGCACGGAAAAAATTTCAAATTTTTTTGTTAATATTTAATATTTTTAATAATTAAATTACTTCGGTTGAAAATTTCTTTTATTTATTAAAAATAATATTTCATTTCAAAAATCATGAAAAAAATTTGAACCTGTATTTTATGATCCCAAATTTTTCTAAATTTTAAAACTAGATTTTTTAATATTTATTATTAATAATTTTAATTATTATGATCAAAAATATTTATTATATATAATAATAATGATAAAATTATAAAATTATTATTTTATGTTTGTTATGCTAATTTCGACCTGGAAATAATTTTAATATATATATATATATATTTGTAATTTAAGTATTTGAATGTAATTAATTATTCATATATACACATTTTATTTAACCTTATATGTATATAATTTTAACTATTATATATATGTGTATATGTATAAGTTCATATGTTTAATTATGTGTGTATATATATTTATGTAGGATCGATTTCACCTTAGGGGGGCGAATAGGATGATAATAAAAATAATAAAAATTAAGGCGGAAATATATATAATAATCGCAACATAGATAATAGCAGAATAATAAAAGCAGAAATAGAGCAATACAAAATTACCTAGTTCGGCAAAACCCTGCCTACGTGCTGCCTCCAAAGTTTCTACTAGAAATTAAATAGTCAAATGCTTACATTTGTAAACTTACGACACCCGATAATGATCAACCTAACTCTACGCTCAAAACCCTACCTCAACTCAGCCACCGAGTGGTAAACTCTCGAACTACACCACCGTAGTTCGTAACTAGTCACACGACTAGGATTGACACAAATTTTAAAATAAAAATAAAACAAAATAAACAATATAAACAAAACCCTATTATAAATCTATGCCCAAAGTAAAATATAATAGATGTCGGCCTAATAAAAATATAAAGACGTCTTCTTTTCTTTGTATATGTGGGCATTCCTTTTTCTTTGTAATGTCTACTTCGTTCTTCTATCAAAAACTAGGGCTTTGTGAAGTTTGAAGTGCCGATTCAAAAATTGATAGTTTGAGTACCTGCATATCGTTGTGAACTGGTTTACATATTGTATGAATGTGATTTTGTTGTTTTGTTCCTTGTTTGAACTGCACCACTTTGAACTGATATATGTTTGTACTTGTATGCATATGTGCATACATATGACATTTTTCTATGTATGGATAGTTACATTTGCAGTCTGAACTTGGACTGGTTTTTTGGGTCTGTTCTTTGTTTGCCTTGACCACCATATATACTTGAAGTCTTGATTCACTTGCATGTGCTGAGTACCTTTTTGGTGGAGTTTGAGTCTGGTTCTGGTTAATACTTCATGTGTACTGCCCTTTGTACATGTTGATTGTTTGTGGTCTTGTTGTACGCAGTGGTCTCTGGAGTGCTTGGTTCAATTCTTCTGGTAATTGAATTCCGTTGATCTGCACACTCATGTTATACATTACAAGTTCACCCCAAGTCTGGTTTGAATGGTTGCACATGGTTGGTCTTTTCTGATCTGGGTCAGTTTCTTGTACCATCGATGGTCTTGTTTGGTCTGGTCTGTTCTCCCTACTTTGCACATGTGAGCATGATGAGTCATTTTTGTTCATCTGGAAGTTTGTATTCATGTTGACTTTGACTGCTCTATTTCGTTTTCTACTTCAATTCTCGTTTCAAGTGTACGGATACATCTCAGTTTCATATGTATGTAGTTTTCATTGGTCTTTGTTCATGCATCCAGTTGCCTACGTACTTCTGCTATTATGTGTATGCATATAATTGCATATATGCATACATATAAGTTTGTAGCTCAGGCCGGTTAGTCCATTATTCTATTGCATTGCGTCATGTGTTGCCTTGTGTCTGACCATATGCATATGTTGAGTGTCACTGTGATCACGTGTGTCTTCACTTGTTCATTCTTGAACTGTTGTTGGCGCACCTTGTTCCTTGCTGCCTACTTTCTTGTGTTTGGTCTATGTGAGACTAATTTCATGTTTGGGCTGTTTATGTCATGTAGTCTGCTTGTGCACTTAAACTCGTAAGTTTAACCATTCCATTTTTTGTATTGCACATGAGTTGAATCCACCATTTGGTTTGTTTTGACCGTGTGCTCACCTATCCCTGCAATTTTATCAAGTGTATATCAGTGTGCATGGCCTTGTGGCATGTACAGTGATACACTGTGCATGTCACAAGTTGTTCGTGCATATGAATTCAAAAATGATTATGAATAACCCAAATAGCTGAGACAAATAACATTTTGAAAAACACACATTTTAATTGAACACTACAAAAATATTTCTTTTTCAGTTTTACCGCATCAGTGTTTATAATGCAGATAATTCAGATGTTGGATACAAACTAGAATATAGTTGAAGAACAAATACGGGTGAATGAGTGATATGTGGTGAGGTGAAAATGTATGTAAAAATTGTATAGTGAAAAATTGTGTTGTAATTTGAAATTGTATTATAATTGAAAAACGTATAGCGAGAGCTTAAATTTATGCTATTTGAATTTGTAATAAAATATTTGTTTGAATAAAATATTTGTTTGAATATGAATTCTGTGTTATTTATTTTATTTATCAAATATTTATTTAATTATGTGAAAAATAAAATAGTACGATAACAAATACATTTAAGTGAATATATGTATATATGTTTTATCATCAAACAAAAATCATATACGTGCATATTCAATTATCTCCCCCTTTTGATGATAACAATCATATATTAAGATTTTGAATTTATTAAATGTATTTGGTCATTGATGAACTCTATTTGCTCCCCCTATTTGAATGCTCCCTCTCTACAACAAAGCTCTCCCTTCATATATGCATGAAAATAAATAAAAATATGCAAATGAACCTAGATGGGAATATGCAAATAAAAAATAAAATATTTGTATTTTATTTTCCAATCTTAACTTTTCTCCCCCCTTTTTGTTATCAGCAAAATAATAATAATTTTAGAAAAAAAAAGATAAAATGATAGATATTAATACAACATGAATACCCAATAGAGTATAAATATTAAATTTCAATAAAAATCAAACAAAAATCATAAATACTTTATTAGGCGCGTATTCCATTTTAGAGTGATAGGGGTGATGTCAACATATAAAACCATATAGTTATGTCTATTTGTGGTATATTTATACCAGGAATTTGAATATCTACTAACCATGCATAAGTTGGGACTTTTAAATGAGATTAGTAGTATTCTCAATTTCTATAATAAAAAACGAATTTCAAACATCTTCTAACCATGCATAACCGTGGGGACTTTTAAATGGGATTAGAATCAACTCGTCTATTTAATAATCAATTTTGATATGTGTCCCATACATGCTTAACTGTAAGTACTTTTAAATGAGCATGAAAGCACATAAACATATATTCCAGGTAATTCAGTCATGCATAACCATGAGGACTTTTAAATGAGAGTAAATACTTAGATGTTTTTATTGCTAAAAAAATAAAATAAAAATGAATAATTTCCCGTTTAAAATGCCATATTGTGACATACTATATTGGATGATGAGTGATGTCGTAAGAAATATGATAGAAACAGAGATGGTCATGGAATTTTTACCAACAAAAGCTATTATAAATCTTGTTTAAATTTTTAAAGAAATTTACTAAATATATCGTCTCAAGTCATAATATATGATTGATATCAACACTCGTCACTATTTTAATCGCTATTTATCTTTACAATAATCAATAGGGAGTCAGATTAGTTAATGTAGTCATTTAAGTTCAAATCCAAAAATAATTATGAAGTCAAATTTTCTAAACGCCTAATCTGAAATGAAGTCAGCAAATACTATTTTCTGGAAGGGTTTTTTTAAATGTCTGCTAATTAAAAATCAGTTGAAAAGAAAAATACGCAGATATTTTCCTTGTAAATGTGATGCAACTAATGAATGTCTCTGCATAAAACACGCTCTACTAATAATTTTTCTATCAACTAGGATACCAGTGCAATCTGCATCTGAATTGTCTTTGACTCAAGATTATCATTAGTTGGATATCATAGACCAGACCGTGAAGTTGCAACAAATACCTTAAAATCCTTTTTACAGCTTTTAAATGAAATTCTCTTGGATTTTGAATTGAAACTATGCATATAAACAACTAGTGATCATTGTGTCAGATCCAGAAGTAGTAAGATAAACAAATATTCCACGTATACCTAGAGTAATCATCAACCAACACAAGACACTATCTCTTACCACGTAAGCTTTCAATATTGTTAGTCCAAACGAATCTACATGAACTAGTTCAGAGACTCTAGAGGTACTTATAGTGTTCTCGGCATAAAGAGATAATTGTCCAAGAATTTTGCATAAATCAAAATCAACATTCATTTATTTATCACATAACCGGCTGATTTAAATCATATTATGGTGCAGATTTTCACATTTAATAAATCATTCAAGATAAATATACCATTATCTATTTTACCTTTGTCGATTATTTTTCGTTGTTACCCACTGTGACTCTGCCATCTTTGTACTAGGCTAAGAACTTTGATTTGTCGTCCGTCATGTGCCTGGAACATCCAGAATCAAGGTAATATTGTTGTTGTTCCTTAGCCTTCTACCACACCTATATGAGAAAAGATTTTTATGACCTATTTGTTTTTATAGGTCAATGGTTATTAGTGACAAAAGATTTTGAAAAATATGTTTGTTGTAGATCCAAGACAATCTATATTTGTTCTTTTCGGCACCCAAATTTGTTTGACTTTAAAGGATTTTATATTCATGCCTTTTGGAACCTAGGAACCCAAATTGGAATGGTTTTCATGGGTTTGGGTCTATACCAGCAATTGTTGTGACTATGTTCAGTTTATTACACATCGTACACTTGGAATTGACTTTATTAATTTCGTTTCTAACACAATCAAATTGAGTATACCTAAGTCCTTGTCTAACAGTATTGATAGTTTGTTTTCCTAATTGCATGTTTAGCGATCTTTCTCCTTTAGAAGACTTTTCTAAAGTTGTAGACAATTGTTGGACTTTTGTTTTGAGAGATTCATTTTCATTCAACAACAAAGTGCACTTTTTAATAGAATTTTCTCTCCTAGTGTTTCACTTTCTTTTAAAATCAGAATTTCATTTTCAAGTGATTTAATTTTCGTTTCTGATTTTTTAATTTCTTCTTCAAGTGATGGACACTTATCACACTTAAGGCTCTTATTTCGATAGTTTTTAACCAATTGGTCAAGCTGTTTATTTACTTCTATAAAACTATCTCTTTGTGATTCAATTTTAGCTTACTTCTCCCTATGTATTTCAAAACAGCCATTTACTTCATGAAAATATATAAGTAATTCTGAATGAGTAAGTTTTGATACCTCACTTGTCTCGTCATTATCACTGTTAGTTGTTTCTCCTTGAAGACACAAATTTTCTTTTTCACTCTCACTACAAGTGCTTTTATCAGCTTCATCAGTTTCATTCCAAGTAGCTGCAAAACTTCTCCTTTTCGGTTTCTTTCCTTGGTTGAGTTAATTCTAAGGACAATTGGGCTTGATGTGATCAGGTTTATTGCAATTGTGACAAATGATCTCCTGCTCTTATGAGTTTTCTAGTACTTTGACTATTCTGCTTTTCAGTTGTTGATTTAGAGTTGGATTTCTGTATTCGTGGTTCCACTTTTCGAATCTCTTTATTAATAGTTCCCTGTCAACTGCTCCATCATCATCGTCATCATCACTTTACGTTGTTCCTTTGAGAGCTATTGATTTCTTATGACTATCACCTCCTTCACGTTCTTCCTTGAATTTCATTTCTAGCTCAAAAGTGGTGAGATTTCCGATGAGTTCTTCGACTTTAACCTGTTTTAAATATTTTGATTCTTGAATGGCAGTGACTTTTGCTTCAAAACTTCATGGAAGGACTGAGGATTTTTCGGATTATTTTCAATTCTAGGTATGGTTTTTTGAGAGCTTTTTATTTGTATACAAGATTAGAAAGTCGTCCATACATCTCTTTGACATTTTCATTCTTGGCCATTGTGAAGTTCTCATATTCGCTACTAAGCATGGCAAGGTGAGATTCTTTGACTTGGGAGGTTCCTTCGTGAGTCAATTCAAGTGTGCGCTAAATTTCCTACGCAGTTAGACAATGTGAGACATGATTAAATTCAATTTGATCAAATGAACATATAATAGAATTCATAGCTTTAGCATTAGCATTTTGTAGTTTATTTTTTAAGATCTGTCCATTGATCCATTGGTTTTTCAAATTTCTTGATTATCTACCACTATAGTTGGTGTCCTATATCCCATCTCAACAATATTCCAAGCATCAATGGCTTTTAGAAAAAATTTCATTCTTTTTTCCAATACGCATATCCACCATTGAACATGGATGGCGTAACTATGGACCGACCCTTAGCAAAAACATTAATAAAAGAAGCCATTTTAAAAAAAAATCAAAATTTTAAAACAAAAATTGGGTTTTTAAAAATAAAAATTTTAAAACAAAAAAAAACAATTTTTGGTCCAACCTTTGATACCACTTATAAGATCGATTTCACCCTAGAGGGGGGTTAATAGGGTGATACAAAAAATAATAAAATTAATGTGAAAATATATATAATAATTGCAGCACAGATAAGATTTACCCAGCTTCGGCAAAACCTTGCCTATGTGCTGCCCTCAGGATTTCTGTTAGAAATTAAGCTGTCAGACGCTTACAAACATAAACTTATGACACCCACTAATGACTAACTAACTCTATATTCAAAACCCTGCCACAACTTGGTCACCGAGTTGCGAACTCTTGAACTACGCCACCGTAGTCCGTAACTAGCCACGCTACTAGAATTGACACAAATTTTAAAAGAAAAATAAAACAAAATAAACAATGTAAACAAAACCCTATTATAAAACTAAGCCCGAAGTAAAATATAATAAAGGTTGGCCCAACAAAAGTATAAAGGCGTCTTCTTTTCTTTGTATATGCGGCCTTTCCTTTTGCCCTGTAATGTTTGCTTCGTTCTTCCAAAAACTAGGGCTTTGCGAAGTTTGATGCGCCGATTCAAAAATTGATCGATTGAGTGTTGAATTCACTTCGTCATGGCTTTATCAATTGATCTTGACTTCGATTAATATGCGACGGCTTTACGTTGCGTCGAGCTTGAATGCTATGATTTGGTACGTGATTTTCTTGTTTGATTTTGAATTTGCTCGACTTCAATTCGAGATATAAAATTGTTTCAGTATACTCTGGATTTTTGTCTTGAACTCGAATCCTCTCTGTCGATGGTGTTACTGGGTTTTATATGGAACGAAAACCTATATTATCGCTTCCTATATTTGTATTTGAATTCTTTAAACGTTTTCTTAGTCATTTGATTACTGATTGAATACTTATGATTTATTTCGACTGGTTCAATTTGAATATATTTTTGATATACTTTGCTTGGTCACCACGGCTCGCATTTGGTTTTAGAATCTGTGATGCTTGTTCATCATGCCCTTTCCATTTTCAAATATTTTTTACTTTTGAATTTGTTCATCTCGGCCTTGACTTTGTTTGAAACTACTACCTTGATTTTCGAAATTTGATTTATTAAGTTCGAACTTGTTCTTTCATCTCTATTGGCAGTTACGACTTGAGATATTGACAATTGAACTGCTACCTGCACTATTTTGTAAAACTGTAAACTGCTTCATTGATTTTTGAAACATTGTATATATTGGTCACTGCATATAAACTTGTATCTGTCCATTGTAGTCATTTCTGCTGCTTTGTATTCATGTTAGCTTATTTTGGATTCACTGCTGCGTATGTATTTGTTTATGTTGATTTGCGTCTTGTTCAAGTGGCTTTGTACATGTCTACTGTTGGACTTCTATCTATTTCATTGAGCATGTTCACTCGAGTTTGTTCACTTGCTTCGTTCAGTTCATATTGTCTTGACCATTGGCCTGTTCAATTCACTAACTTATTGGTATTTCCATGTACTTGTTCCATTTGATATTGTATTATGTCTTGTTATGTTCTTGTACCATTGTATGCCTCTGGTCTGGTTCATCTTTTATGTGCCTGCATATCATTGTGAACTGGTTTACATGTTGTATGAATGTGACTTAGTTGTTTTGTTCCTTGATCGAATTGCACCACTTTGAAATAATTTATGTTTGTACTTATATGCATATGTGCATACATATGACACTTTGCTATGTCTGGATAGTTGCATTTGCTGTCTGAACTTGGACTGGTTTGTTAGGTCTGTTCTTTGTTTTCCTTGACCACCATATATACTCGAAGTCTTGTTTCACTTGCATGTGTTGAGTACCTTTTTGGTGGCGTTTGAGTCTGGTTCTGGTTAATACTTCATGCGTACTGCCCTTTGTACATGTTGATTGTTTGTGGTCTTGTTGTACACACTGGTCTCTGGAGTGCGTAGTTCACTGCTTCTGGTGATTGAAGTCTGTTGATCTGCACACTCATGTTATACATTACTAGTTCACCCGACTCTTGTTTGAATGGTTGCACATGGTTGGTCTTTTCTGATCTGGGTCAGTTTCTTGTACCATCGATGGTCTTGTTTGGTCTGGTATGTTCTCCCTACTTTGCACATGTGAGCATGCTAAGTCATTTGTGTTTATCTGGAAGATTGTATTCATGTTGACTTTGAATGCTTTGTTTCTTTTTCGGGTTCAATTCTGGTTTCAAGTGTATGCATACATCTCTGTTTCATATGTATGTAGTTTTCATTGGTCTTTGTTCATGCATCCAGTTGCCTACATACTTATGCTATTATGTGTATGTATATAATTGCATATATGCATGCATATAAATTTGTAGCTCTGGCCGGTCATACCACTGTTCTATTGCATTGCATCATGTGTTGCTTTGCGTCTAATCATATGCATATGTTTAGTGTCACTGTGATCATGTGTGTCTTCACTGGTTCATTCTTGAACTGTTGTTGGTGTACCTTGTTCCCTGCTGCCTTCTTTCTTATGTTTGGTCTATGTGAGACTAATTTCATGTTTGGGTTGTTTATGTCATGTAGTCTGCTTATGCACTTGAACTCGTCAGCCTGACCATTCCATTTTTGTTTTGTATTGCACCTGAGTTGAATCCACCATTTGGTTGGATTTGACCTTGTGCTCATCTGTCCCTGCAATTTTATCAAGTGTATATCGATGTGCATGGCCTTGTGGCATGTACAGTAATACACTCTGCATGTCACAAGTTGTTCATGTAGATGAATTCAAAAATGATGACGAACAACCCAAATAACTGAGGCAAATAACATTTTCAAAGACACACACTTTAATTGTACACTACAAAAATATTTCTTTTTCAATTTCACCGGGTCAGTGTTTATCCTGTAGATAATTCAAATGCTGGATACAAACTGTAATATAGTTGAAGAACAAATACGGGTGAATGAGTGATATGTGGTGATGTGAAATGAATGTAAAAATTGTATAGTGAAAAATTGTGTTGTAATTTGAAATTGTATTGTAATTGAAAAATGTATAGTAAGAGCGTAAATTTGTACTATTTGAATTTGCAATAAAATATTTGTTTGAATAAAATATTTGTTTCAATATGAATTCTGTGTTATTTATTTTATTCATCAAATATTTATTTAATTATATGACAAATATAAAAATACAATAACAAATACATTTAAATGAATATATATATATATATATATATGTGTGTGTGTGTGTGTGTGTGTGTTTATTATCATCAAACAAAAATCATATACTAGCATATTCAACAATTTATACAATTGTTTTGAATTATATACATACATACATATATACATATACATACATACATATATACATATACATACATACATACATACATACATATGTACATATACATATATATATATATATATATATATATATAATGTTGAGACTTTTAGTTGTAAAATATATTTTAAATATATGTAAGCGTATTTATATAAATATACTTTGCCTTATATATTTGTGCACAAATTTGGACAACATACAATACATACGAAATGAGCTAATATGTCCATTGCGATGTAAATCCCAACATCTATAAACGTGCATGTTATACCATTCATGGATTATTATGTTACACATGCACACGCATATGTATATTTATATGATACATGTATATATATAAATTAAATCATTCAAATTAACTTTACATTACAAAATACTTAAATTTAAGTAAAATACATGGTTTTATTTAAAAAAATATTAAAATTGTTCTAAATGAATTAGACTTCATAAGCACAATAAAATATCTAATAGGATTAAAAAAAATTGAAATACACCCACCACTACCACCCACCATTACAGCTGCGGGCTGGCCCAGTTCTAACAATAAACATCTTCTGGACACATTTGAACACGTTCAAATGTTGTTTAAACATGTCGGAGCATCATCCCAAAACCGTGTGTACATGTTTAAACATCATACGAACACGTCCACACATACCTAAACTTTGTTTGCATACAACCAAGTATATTTAGACAAGCTCGAGTGAAGTCAAACACGTCCAATTACATTTAAACATTATTCAAACATGTTCGAGCATCGTCTATACACATACGAACAACTGTTGTGTGTCTTTAAACATCGTCCAAACATGTTCGAATACATTCAACAATCGTCTCAAATTGCTTGAGATCGCTCGTATACGTACGAACACATTTATATATTACAACCAAACATCATTCGAACATATGTCAAAATATCGTCGTTTGATCATTGTACAAACATATCTCATGTCGTCTGAACAAAGCCGAGCAGGATTCGAGTCAAGTTCCACAGTGGAACACGTTAAATCATGCCCCAATATGTTTGAAGTTCATTTGACACGTCAAAGCGTCTGGAACCTTCCAAACATCGTTTGAACAATTTGGCGATGATTTAAACTCACACACACTATAAAAAATATAACAAATGAAGGAGGTTGAATTTTTTTTTTTTTTTTTTTTGCCATTTGACCATGGAAAATGGCACCAGGTGTAGCACACCTATCAAAGCTTGGTTGATGTTTATTAGACAATAATTATAGTGCAGTTCATCATTCCAGATCCTGATTCAGTGTCAGCATTAATTACTTGCTCTCGGTTCAATGTTTATATTGACGCGTGCAAAGTGTTTGAACATATAAGAGCGATCTCGAATGTGTTAATTTTTTTTTTCAAATGCACTAGAATTTATGTTTTGTTGATGTTCGTATAGGGCTGTCGATGGATAACCGAAGAAACCAAAATCCGTCCGCTTCCGCATCCCAAAAACGGATAATATCCGATATCTGAAAAAACGGATGCGGATGCGGACGCAGATACGAAAACATGCACATCCGAAAATTATTCATCCGACTTTTGTCAAGATTATAGTATAAATTAGTGTATTTTAGTACAATGAAAGATATTTATTTATTGTTTTATTAAGTTAGTAGTTTATATTATATGCATTTGATATTTATCAGCTGTTCAAAACTATTTATTATCGCTATATTTGTTTATATTTAACACTTTTATAATTAATTGGATTGAAAAAAATGTATCTTAAACCTAAAATTTATGTTTATATTTCTCGTTTTATCAGTCATTAGCAGATAGGATAATTATCCGATATCTGTCCGCATCCGCGGATGCGGATATCCGATAGGGGTTTTAGGCTCAAGGAAAAAGTTAAAGAAAAATTTAGTTTCAGGAGCAAGAAGTTTGTTTTTTAGGCTAAATGACACTTTTTAGTGTAATCTTTAATAGTAGTTGTAATAGCTTTGGTGTCACACCTTTTTGGTATCAATGTGAACTACCAAAAATACCCCTCCATATATTATTCAATCTTAATTAATAAAAATAGGATCTAATACTAAATTTCTTTTACAAATTCAAACGCCCATAAAAGTAGGATCTAATAACTAAACAGTTTTAAAATTCAAAACGCTTCTAAAAATATGATCCAAAATTAAACCTTATTTACAGATTCATAATATTTCTTTACAAAATATCACTTGAAAATAAAAAATTATTTTTTTGACTGATTTAAACATATACAATTTATAAGAAAATCAATTCACGCGCGAAGCGCGTGCCATTACACTTGTACATGGAATGATAGTCGTAACTATCATTTTCAGTTTACATTGAAAAGTGTCGTTCGGACTAAAAAGCAAACTTGTTGTACATGAAATTAAATTTTTTTGCAACTTCTTTCTTGTGTCTATTTACATGTATCTAATATCCGAAAATCATTTGGAATGCGGATGCGGATATGACACTATTCAAATCTGAAAGTATCTGTTGACAGGCCTATGTTCGTATGCGAGTAGTTGATTTTCGCACATGTACAAACATGTTAAAATGATACCTAAACATGTTCGGACATGTTCAAATGTCGTTTTAGCACATCCATACATTTCTGAAATCAATTGCTTGCGTATGAACATCATCAAAACATGTTCTAATACATCCAAAGATCATTTTAACATGTTAGAGATTGCTCACTCAAACCCATGTGGTCTAAAAGGCTTGAAGAATAAAATCAGTTAATGAAATGAAAATAATATGAGCTTATTTGAAATTTAATGAATTAATGAAATATGAATCTCAGACTTTAAAGGACTGAAGTTGAAAGAATTAAAGGATGGAAATGGATTTTCAATTAAATGCTGGAAACTAAGAACCTGTTCGGTTTCATTTTATATTTTGAGTTTTACGTTTTCAATTTGCACTAAAAAAATCAAAAAATAAGAAAAGAATATGTATAATTCTTAACTATCGCGACAATCAACGGACAATGAAGAAGTTGAATTATTTTTCGTGCTTTTGTTATCTCTCAAAACATGAAAAACAAAATAAACTTGTTTTTTATTTTACATGTTAATTTAATTTTTCGAAATTGTTTGATTTTTAACAATACATATGACGGACGCGCTTTTATATAGACGAAAACACAAAAATAAGAACGACAAGCCAAACAGATCTAATATTTGTTAATTTTTTATTTTTTGGTTGGGGGCTGTGGCCTCCACCGACCCAATAATAGCGACGCCACTGTCCGAACAACAATTCCGTGTGTTTAAGCATCGTCCAAACATGTTCGAATGCTTTCACCAACCGTCTCAATAGTGTTTGAGATTGCTCGGATATATACAAAAACATCTGTATATTACGACCAAACATCTTCCGACCATATGTCAAAATATCTTCGTCCGATCATCACGCAAATACATATCAATATCTTCTGAACATTCTGAACAAAGTCGAAAAGTATCGTGTCGTGCTCCACAGAGGAACATCGTTTGACAACCAAAACTCGTTTGAACAATGATGACTTCTCATGCAAACTATATAAAAAATAAAAATATTAAATGAAGGAGGAAGATTTTTTTGGTTATCTGACCATGGAAAATGGCACCAGGTGTTGCACCCCTGAAATGTTGATTACAGTGGCATATTCTGCAAATTGAATACCTTGTTCTAGCGCACGCGTAAAAAAAGATGCACTATAATTATCTCCATATGAAATAAACGTGTTTCCTTTATACATAACAACAAGAACCCATTTAAAATATATATTCAATAGATTTAAATGCTCAAATTAAACAAAACACCAAGGATACCACTCTAAAACATGAAACTTGAATTAACAATCTGATTTCATTCAACGGTGTATAAAATTTGACATATACATATGTGTGTGTATATGTATATATACATATGGATGTACATGTGTGTGTATTGCTTAGTTGCACTTAATCTACTGAATATACAATGTCTTGTTATGAATTCATCCAATAGCGAGACAGACATGCATGCTGCATAGACTGATACAGTGAAAAATAAAGTCAAAACACATTGGTGTTAACTGATTTATGTTGTCTGATTTGATCAAAAATGCAACTTCACCACAAATCGATAATTCAAGTAAGAGAGAATTAGATCAATACGTTGCTGATATGACCGAGTATATAAACATTATGCACCTACTTAATTACAAACGTTATGTACACTCTTTAATACCATTATGTATACACTTACAAATGGTAACTTATATTCTCAAACATGAAGGAAGCTTCCTCATTTTTAACACAAAAATTGTAACTATCAAAGCAAACACAGCTGCCAATCGACAATGCAGTTTTCTTCCTTCTTATCTCAATAATGCATCTTGTTCACTATCAATGAATAATCCCTCAACCTGCCAAATATATGAAACGATAAAATAGAAACAGGAAGATTAAATTAATAGGAAATGATGTAATGTCATACTTGCAGAAGGCTTTGATCGCAAAAGCTTCCATATCAATATGAATTAAAAACCAATTAAAGCCACCATTAAAACCAATGCTTTTCTCACACTTGTTGGCCAAACGTTTGAGAACACAAAAGGTTTCATCTCCATATCAATACATAAAATGCACTTTTTATAGTCGGAATTCCCTTAAGAAAAAAAATAAATAAGAAATGGAACAGTTTTATACATGCATGCAAATATTAAATATCACATATTACTACGTAGAAAATGAATCATACGGTAACTGAAATTATGCATAAAGCATAAAGGACTGGAGAAGAATATCAGGGAGAGGCATAGTAATATCAAGGTAAGAATAGAAATAGACTGGTGGAGAAGGAGAAGGACGGTTCATACTCTTCCTTCTCCTTCCCATCCAATCTCTTTCTTCACCTTTCTGTGTCCATTATTTTTATTTATTGCAGACTTTTTATGCTGAATCTTATGAACCATCTCTGTTTGTAAATCTCGGTATTTATAAGAGTGAAGTTTTGCTGAGAACCGTACGCATGCGGGATGCAAATATCTCGCTTTGAATTTTAAAAATTCTGTTACAGTCAGTCAAAACAAACTGAATCCGAATTTACGAACAAATCTGCAGATATGAACCAGCACCAGTATCGGGGAGCGTGGAAGAGGGATATTTGAACATAGTCAGCTCCTTTCTCTTTTCTTTGAATGGATTTTTAGTATTGATAAAAGTTGCGATATTCGGATAACGTTTAGTAGTTAATAAAATAATTTGCTTTTGAAATAAACTGGATTCTATTTATTTTATTTGGTACAATGATTAACTGCTTAGTGTAAACTTGAAAGTCTTTCCGAACCTTTTCCTTTTTTTTTTTTTTTTTTTCCTTTTCAGTTTTTCAAAACTTTAAAAATATTTCAAAATATTTTGTAAATATGTATTGTGAACGAATTTGATACTTTTTCGCAAATTAAACATTTAGAAAAAAAGTATTTTTTTTCCTCTAGGAGGAGACCGTTTCACGATATTTAATTAAAAAATACATGTTTTCGAGAAAAATTCAAACTCTTTTGTAAAAATTGTTCTCTTTTTTCTAACATTTATATTCGAACTACCAACCAATATCTTTAATAATAGTTGTAAAACATTTGGTGTCACATTTTTTTCTTGTCGGCGTGAACTACCAAAAATGCCCTTTAGTGTATATTACTAAATCCTTAAAATTAAGATCCAACGAATAAACCCACTTCACATATTAAAATTTTCCTCTACAAATATCAACAAATTTTAATATTACTTAAAAATAGGATCTAATAAATAATTATTGTTTCTGCAAACAAAACATCCTCTACAAATATTAAGAAATCTTAATCATTTTAAAATATCATGTAACAAATAAATTTCTTTTACAAATTCATTGTCTATGGATAATAATAGGAATAAAAATTTCAAACTATACAAAAATAGATAATGAAAGTTAGAAATAAAAATTTGAACAAACTACACATTATTTCAACACAAAATATGATTAAACATTTGTGTTTTTTTGAATGTGTTGAAACGTATACAATTTGTTGAAAAACAATTCACGCACGAAGCACGTGCCGTAACCCTCGTTAAACAGAATTAAAACGCAACTATCGATAACAAAGTTATATAAAGGACATTTACTAAAAATTTATTTGTTAATTAATATCCAATTAATAATATTTTTAACTATTTCATAGTTATTAATTCAACTTTTTTATTTATCTGTCCAATTAGTTCATTTACCCTGCCAAATTATTGTAATTCCCCTATATATTTCCATTTATTTGAGTTACAACTTTTTAATTAATTTCTCATTGATTAGTTCTCCTAAACGCGATACATGTAAGCTTATTAGTTGATTTTTATTTTAATTATTACAAGCGCAGTAAATTACGTACAAATATCCACTTTTATCAAATATGTTCTAGTTATAAACATTTTTACTAGAACATTATTTTCCGTGTTCAATTGTTGGAATCATATCTGAAAAGATTATCCACTATAATTTTCAAAAACTAGTCCAAAACAAAAGATTTAACTTTAAAATATAAAAATTGCGTCGCTTGAAATTACATGGAGCAATCATTTCTTAATTCATACTTTTAAAACTAGTCCAAAACAAAAAGCTTTGAAATATAAAAATAGCATCGTTTGAAATTACATGGAGTAATCATTTCTTAATTCATATTTTACACATCTCTTTTTACTTTTATTTGTATCTATTTCTTAGCTATATTTTTCTAAAAGAGAAAAAAATCAAACTAATTTACAAATATCAAACGGTCTAACTTCCAATAATTCAAACATAGAAAAGTTTACATTTCGACAGGATTAGGATAATAATCCAAATTCTTAACATTACTATACAACATATTTCATATCTGGAATATATTTTATTCAAATCTACATTCTAAGTTCATACTTTTAGAACTGATTTTCAGATCAGGTTGTAAATAATTATGAATCAAATCATAAACAAGAATATGTAAACGATATTTATTATGTTCGAATTATATTCAATTCGTTACCTACAATTCATATACAATTATCCATTTAGGCATAATAATCAAATAAACACCAACGGGATGATTTTCATATTATAACAATCTATAAAGTTTTCCATTCACCTTTAAAAATGCTCTAAATTTCCAGAACTAAAGTTAAACCTTTCATTCAACTCCATCTTCTTTTAAATCCATAAAATATGTATAAAAAGGGGAATATATATACGTTACGATTTCAGATCTGAGAAGAGGTTTTGGTTAGAAAGGAATAAAAATATAAGTATGAAAATATGAATATGGATTCATGTGATTCCCCACCTCTATGCTCACAATAACAAAGGGTATTAAAAGAAATACTGTCTGTTATTACGAAAAATAAGGCTGGATAGGAGCGGTCATCCGTAGTTAGGCCTTACATTAGTATTGGTGTAACGACCCGCCTTTTTGGACAGTTTAAACCGACGATCAAATACACATACCGGTTCCAAATCATTCATAAGGGCAAATGGTTATTGGGGTAATTAAGAAAAGAAAGGGAAGGAGAAATAAAGGAAATGAAACAACACAGAATCTTGCAGCGGAACGATAAATATAATAATCAAATAAACAGTTCATGAAGCTGTTTACAATACTTTGATCATTATTTATACAACATTTATCAGAGTTATACATATACAACATAATAATAAATAATGCAGCAGACAGCATGATGCAAAGATAATAATAGTAATAGAATACCAAATCTTCGTCTTCGTCCTCCAGAATAGATCTTCAATAAGCTAAAAAACTCAAGTCTGACCCGAGCGTAATGAAAAGACAAAACACTCGAGTTAGGACTAAAATATCCTTATGAAAGTTAAATAAATTGTAAATAAATATGAGTGTAACGGCGTCAGAGATGTTTACGGGGTTTGACATCTCCTATCCAGTGTCAACGTGCGTGCAATAACTCAAGAGATGTTATGGGATTTTCCATCTCTCAAGGATCCGTTAAACTATCTACTAGGTAGTAATGTACTCTAAGTAGATAATGCCTATCAGTAATATAAAGTATCAAAATAGTGTAACAACCCGTATATTTATCGATTTTATATTTTAAATATTTTATCGTTCGTCGGATTTTGGTCCGAAAAGCTACTTTTTGCAAACAGTCGAATTAGGACTCGAGACCACCCCCATTGAATTTAAAATGCCGTTTGCGACCTTTTTGAGTATAAGCTTCGATATGTTTGGAGAAAGTTGATTTTTGTTACTTTGTACTTAGGGCTTTGGTTTGGGCTGAGCCACTTATGTAATAAGTCCCAACCCCTTCTCCTCTTCATTACTTCATAATTTCCTAATACATTCAAGCTTCATCAAAAATGGGGGAAGAGAAAAAGAATTAGGAAATCCTAAGCCCTAGTTTACATTAGCAAATCCATCTTCTTGCTCAAAACTCAAGTGAACCCATTGGTAAGCATCTCCTTCTTCTTCTCCAACTCATTCTCTCTTTGATTTCAGAAAATTCCTAAATCTAATTTAGGAAATGTTTCTCTTTTAAGCTTAGATTGAAGCTTCTTGAGTTGTTATTGAAGAGGAACTGATCTTAGCTTGTTTTTAAAGCTTCTCCTTCATTGATTTGGGTTCAAAGGTGAGATTTTTATCTCACATCTTTGTCTATAATTATCTTCGATTGTTAGGTATGAATTCCTAAAACTTATTCATGTGCAATTGATTTTGGTTTGGATTGATTTCGTGTATATTCCAATTTTTGGTGTTTTGGTCTAATTTATGAAAATCCTTTTATGGATATTTGGATATTGATATTTGAGGCGTATTGAAGAGCCGTTTAGGCTGGGTTGTCATTCGACATAATTCCTTAGTCATCGCCATTTGCTCGTTCGATCGTTTCCGATATTCGTTTGGCCATTTTTGGCCTAGGTTCAGGGAATGCCCTGAACCCTTCATTCAGACGTCTGAAACGTAATATTCAGACGTCTGAATATTGTTCTGGAAAGATTTCTATTCCCAGATTCAGACGTCTGAATATATGGTTTCAGACGTCTGAATTGGTTCATTTGGAACCAGAAAGGAAATAGGCTAAAAAGTGCCTATTTCAGACGTCTGGATCCAAGGATTCAGACGTTTGAATTCTGTCTTTGCAAAATATTTATTTTCCAGATTCAGACGTCTGAATCCTTGATTTCAGACGTCTGAATCTGTACTCTGTTTGCCTATTTGCTTGAGAATTCCAATTTAAATCGATTCGTTATGATCCTATTTGTTGTTATCATTTATTATGACTTTGATGACTCCTTTTTAGGGATTTTTGAATATCCATTTCGATGGATTTTTGATCGGTTTCTTTGGATTTTATTCACGTCTTCGAATGTGAATTTTAGTGATTGATTGTTCTTACAATCTTCTTTGCGATTTGTCACTTTAAAAATATAAAGATTTTCTATACTAGTAGTAAATATCAAAACTCTTTCTTCAAATGATTTCAACACTATTTTATTACAAAGATCGTTTTCTCAAACCGATTTCTAATCTATTAGTATATACAATCCTTTACCTCACTCGTATGAGAAATCTAATTAAACGACTTAGTAAAACAAGTGGTATGAAACGCTTGCGTTCACTTTGTTGGTTAATTCTTGGACTTGTTCGATCGAAACTCTTGTGACAATTTTCTAGTGGAGACCTACAATTTGTTCGTAAATATTTAAGTTAAGCTAGTGGTTATGGGACATGAAGCTAAGCTCATATATTTACTAGCTTACTGTAATCGACACTTCTCTTTGATCATGACGATCATTTTATGTTTTAGACTAGCATTGTGCAATGTCTTTGTGATTTGGTTCATCGGATGTCACGCTGTACGACGTCGTTGTTCCCTCTGATTGTGTTTTGGTTCATCGAATGTCACGCTGTACGACGTCGTTGTTCCCTCTGATTGTGTTTTGGTTCATCGGATGTCACGCTGTACGACGTCGTTGTTCCCTTTGATTGTGTTTTGGTTCATCGGATGTCACACTGTACGACGTCGTTGTTCCCTCTGATTGTGATTTGGTTCATCGGATTTCACGCTGTACGACGTCGTTGTTCCCTTTGATTGTGATTTGGTTCATCGGATGTCACGCTGTACGACGTCGTTATTCCCTTTGATTGTGTTTTGGTTCATCGGATGTCACGCTGTACGACGTCGTTGTTCCCTTTGATTGTGTTTTGGTTCATCGGATGTCACGCTGTACGACGTCGTTGTCCCCTTTGATTGTCTTTTGGTTCATCGGATGTCACGCTGTACGACGTCGTTGTCCCCTTTGATTGTGATTTCTGGATTTCGTGTGTTGAATTCTGGAATTTGTGTTTCACCAACTTTTATGATTGGCATGGATATGTATGTCATTTATTGTGGCTTGGTGAATGAAATTAGGAGTATGACTTTTCCTTTGATTCTTGTGTAGATTTTGTGATGTTGATTAATCTCTTGTTGATTTTCAATTACTTATATATATCACAGCTTGGCATGGTGATTATTATACGTTTAGCCATATCTGTTATTCTATATCATTTCATCTGATATTTATAGCTAGACTGATCCGTTTATTATTCTCTTACTAATAATACTCGGGTCAGACCGAGATGTTACAGGTGCTTCTGCTTGACTTTACATCCGGGATTACCTCCTTGACTTTTGGTTAACTACTTTAGTTTAGTAGTTTTTTGTTGTATGCATTTGAGATACAGACCCTATGATGTATATTTACTCTTTTGTCTATCACTTGTATCTATTCTTTTTGATGTGGTGGATCTTGTTTGACTACTACTCCGATGAACACTTTCATGTGTTATATTCATATCTTCTTCCGCCTTTGTGATATGAATTATTTGTGACTGATTTGTGTTATGCTTACTTCTATATTTGTTTCCGAAGATATTATAGCCACTGTGTAGTAGCTTTGAGTTTGTGTCGGCATGTCGGATTTCCACTTGAAAAGAATTGCATGTTATACTATCTGACATATCGATGCTCGCACAAAGCAATTACACGGATGGTCGCTCCTCAACAGCCTTATTCTCCGTGCTAGTCGAAGGCATTACTCCGTATTGTTCTTGGCTAGCGTGGGTATAGAGGTGGGGCGTCACAGCTTGGTATCACAGCCAAACTTCAGAACAATATGGAATATTATAACAAGGATCATCGTCCTAAGTCCATCTTAGGAGTCGTGCTTTAGGATTTTATTCGGGTCTTCGTACCATCCTATCCTATTTTCTTTTATGATTCCTTGTTTTATCTATCAAGATTGCTTGATATTTATTTTAAGAATAACCTTTCTCCTTCTTTCTTTCTTAAAGAAGAGGAATGGTTAGACCAGGCCGTCCCAGTGCCGGTCAAACTAGTGCTATTCCCCAGGATGGAGTATTTATGTCTGCCCAGCAACTTCTTGATCTAGTAAAGAACGCTCAAGCAGCTGGACCCATTCCAGAGCCTACTCATCCTAGATCCGGTTTTGCACGCTTGTGCAGAGACTACACCGATTTCGGTGGAAGGCCATTCAGGGGATCCGAGAGTGTTATAGAAATTCAAGCTTGGCTTAAATCATGCAATCGCATCTTTTCTCACATGAACCTTATTGATTTACATCGAGTCCAAGTGGCTTCTAGCATGCTCCAAGAAAGAGCATTAGATTGGTATGAGCTTTTAATCTCTGAGATCGTTGAAGCGGATCTCACTTGGGAGCAATTCCGAGAAAGGTTCGAATTGAAATTTGTGCCAGAGGCTGAAAAAGTAACTCTGGCCCGGCGTTTTATAGACCTTGTTCAAGGTGAATCTTCTGTCACAGACTATGTCGCATCTTTCGAGTCTCTTTCTAAATACAGGGTTGAGTATATTAATACCCCGATAAAGAAAAATCAAAGATTTGTCTATGCCTTGAATAAGAATCT
This sequence comes from Allium cepa, assembly GCA_030765085.1. Lineage (NCBI taxonomy): Eukaryota > Viridiplantae > Streptophyta > Magnoliopsida > Asparagales > Amaryllidaceae > Allium > Allium cepa. The sequence continues at coordinate 908,797,897 of CM060937.1, forward strand.
TAAGAAGCCATTGCTTTTGAATCTTGAGGTTTCATTTGATCAGCTTATTGATATCGCTCTTCGCCTTGAAGAGGCCGATAGAGAAAGCGATATTGAAGTTGTGCGTGCCAAACAGAACTTCAACAACAACATGAAGAGGCCTATTAAATTCGAAGGCCCCAATCCCATCAAGAAAGGGAAGCAACAAACTCCGGTAGCAAAGTTTCCTATCTCTAGTCGTGGACGATGCTATAATTGTGGTTCCACGGACCACTATGCAAAGAAGTGCCCGAAACCTCTCTTTTGCCGTTATTGCAAAAGTTCGGGTCATCTTATATCTTCATGTCCCATTCTTCAAAGCAGGAGAGAGAGAGAGCTGAATATTGTGCAAGCTCCTGATAACACTTCTCGTGGTCAAGGTATTTTTCACTCAATCCTTGATGGCATTGTTTTATTTCGTGGTCTTCTTAGTTGGGTTCTTTTTGATATGGGTTCCATCTCACTATTTTATATCAAAAGAACTTGTTGATTCTTTTTCTTTTTCTTTAAAAATATTTTTGGGCTTGATGAGTTCTTTGAGAGTTGTGAATCCGGATGGTAGGTCCGCAACACTCAATTTGTTTTTTATTGATGTCGAAACTATTTTATGAGATTTTTCTTTCCGAACTGATAATTTTACTTAGGCTTCGGAATTGATTTTTTTGTAAGGATCGGCTTAATCATTGTGAAGCCCATATCCTATTTTTCGAGTGGACTATTCATCTTCAACATTTTCTATCTGTTAAGCAGCTTTCTAAATTTTCTTTGTGATTCCGATTTCACATTTTTGGTGGAATCATTTTATTCCTTAAGCCCACTTATAAGGAAAGTGTTGTTTCTCTTATCTAAATAATTTGTGAAACTTTTCCGGTATTTTTGATTTTGTCTTAGAATTATCACCTAAGAAATCTTTTGTGTGGTGTTAAGGTCTTTCTAGTTCGACCTTGCCACCGATTTTCATTTGGCGACGAGTTGCGGGAGTTAGCATTCCACTTACGCACTCCGCACTCGTTATGATTCCTATGAATGAATTATTATGTCATTCAGTTTGTCCAGCTTATTTCATCCATTTTATAAATCGATGTTCTATGAATATTTCGATGAGACCATTCTTTTATTTATTGATTTTTGGATGAAAATAGCAATTTAAAATTTTGCAAAATCTTTTTCATAAGATTTATTTAGAAGTATAACCGGATTTTTGTTCTTAAAACGAACAAAGAATATTCTTAGAAGTTTTTGAGAAACTTACTTATCCTATAGAATACGATTATGTGATTGTATTGCCCATTTAGTGTTTTAAGAATTTTGGTCGATGCGCTTGATCAACGATATCAATAGGAATTTCCTAAACGCTTTGATGAGACAATCAGACACAGTATATTGACTTGTAAAAATGTAAATTTTTTTCTAGAAAGATTATTACATAAAGATAAATGTAATTTTGAAAGTTTTAACTTTTCAGGAAAGGAGATTATTTAAAAGAAAGTCTTTCTTTTCGATACTCTTATTCTTGTGATTCCCGATGGGAACCAAGACTTTATCTTTTGTACCAATGCTAATCGTATTGGTTTGGATGCCGATCTCTTGCATAAGATAACGTGCTATCACTTGTGCTTCTAAATCATTAAAAGCTGATTGAGACTAGATATGCCACTCATGATCTAGATTTCGCGGCTATTGTTTTCGCTTTTAGAGTTGGCATCATCATTTTTGGGGAAGAAATTTGTTCTCCACCTCGATCATAAATCTTTGGAATATTTATTTTCTCATAAGGAACTTCATGTCAACTCGAGTTCCTGGCATCTTATGATCTTGATATTCTGGAAATCGTGTTGCCATTGCGCTTTGTCGTAGGCAACAAGTTATTGATTCTTTGATGTTGTCTGAATGAAATTATCTTTTTATCAAGTTCATCGGACGTTTTGATGTACTTCGTTTTACTGAGTTTCATCTCATCTCTTTTATAGACTAGCGTCCGATGTTCTTTTATGGTGTTCGGTTCATCAGATGTACTGTTATTATACTACATCGATGTTCCGTCTCATTTGGATCAATGGGTGTACCATTATTATACTACATCGTTGTTCCGGTTTATCGGTTCATTGGACGTACCGTTTTTATACTACGTCGGTGTTCCAAATTATTCGAGTTTGAAGTTTCTCGGGCGTACCGTTTCTGTACTACGCCGTTGCACTGGCTCAATTTTCTGCTATTCTTGACGTTTTCCGCGTCTTTTAACTATGGAAATGCTTTTAGGTTTACTATTTTATTCTTGAGCCCGGTGTTATTGATGAAATTGAAGTTTCACCAGATTTGACTTATGAGCAACATTCCATTCGCATCATTGCTTCAGAGGTTGAGCGCTTTCGGAATAAAGATGTTCTTCTTGTGAAAGTTCAGTGGTTCTCTGATCCTAAGGATTGCTCTTGGGAATCCTGGGAATTCATCGAGCGATCCCGTTCAGGCTTACCCTTTCATGCTCTTTATGGTGAACTTCCTATTTCAAATTTCCTTTTGTGTTAATATGTTTTTATGGTTGTTACTCTTTATTTTCTTCTTAAGTATTGCGAGGACGCAATTTCTTTAAGGAGGGGAGTCTGTAACAACCTGTATATTTATCGATTTTATATTTAAATATTTTATTTAAATATTTTATCGTTCGTCGGATTTTGGTCCGAAAAGCTACTTTTTGCAAACAGTCGAATTAGGACTCGAGACCACCCCTATTGAGTTTAAAATGCCGTTTGCGACCTTTTTGAGTATAAGCTTCGATATGTTTGGAGAAAGTAGATTTTTGCTACTTTGTACTTAGGGCTTTGGTTTGGGCTGAGCCACTTATGTAATAAGTACCAACCCCTTCTCCTCTTCATTACTTCATAATTTCCTAATACATTCAAGCTTCATCAAAAATGGGGGAAGAGAAAAAGAATTAGGAAATTCTAAGCCTAGTTTCCATTAGCAAATCCATCTTCTTGCTCAATACTCAAGTGAACCCATTGGTAAGCATCTCCTTCTTCTTCTCCAACTCATTCTCTCTTTGATTTCAGAAAATTCCTAAACCTAATTTAGGAAATGTTTCTCTTTTAAGCTTAGATTGAAGCTTCTTGAGTTGTTATTGAAGAGGAATTGATCTTAGCTTGTTTTTAAAGCTTCACCTTCATTGATTTGGGTTCAAAGGTGAGATTTTTATCTCACATCTTTGTCTATAATTATCTTCGATTGTTAGGTATGAATTCCTAACACTTATTCATGTGCAATTGATTTTGGTTTGGATTGATTTCGTGTATATTCCAATTTTTGGTGTTTTGATCTAATTTATGAAAAATCTTTTTATGGATATTTGGACATTGATATTTGAGGCGTATTGAAGAGCCGTTTAGGCTGGGTTGTCGTTCGACGTAATTCCTTAGTCATCGCCATTTGCTCGTTCGATCGTTTCCGATATTCGTTTGGCCATTTTTGGCCTAGGTTCAGGGAATGCCCTGAACCCTTCATTCAGACGTTTGAAACGTAATATTCAGACGTCTGAATATTGTTCTGGGAAGATTTCTATTCCCAGATTCAGACGTCTGAATATATGGTTTCAGACGTCTGAATTGGTTCATTTGGAACCAGAAAGGAAATAGGCTAAAAAGTGCCTATTTCAGACGTCTGGATCCAAGGATTCAGACGTCTGAATTCTGTCTTTGGAAAATATTTATTTTCCAGATTCAGACGTCTGAATCCTTGATTTCAGACGTCTGAATCTGCACTCTTTTTGCCTATTTGCCTATTTGCTTGAGACTTCCAATTTAAATCGATTCGTGATGATCCTATTTGTTGTTATCATTTATTATGACTTTGATGACTCCTTTTTAGGGATTATTGAATATCCATTTCGATGGATTCTTTATCGGTTTCTTTGGATTTTATTCACGTCTTCGAATGTGAATTTTAGTGATTGATTGTTCTTACAATCTTCTTTGTGATTTGTCACTTTAAAAATATAAAGGTTTTCTATACTAGTAGTAAATATCAAAACTCTTTCTTCAAATGATTTCAACACTATTTTATTACAAAGATCGTTTTCTCAAACCGATTTCTAATCTATTAGTATATACAAACCTTTACCTCACTCGTATGAGAAATCTAATTAAACGACTTAGTAAAACAAGTGGTATGAAACGCTTGCGTTCACTTTGTTGGTTAATTCTTGGACTTGTTCGATTGAAACTCTTGTGACAATTTTCTAGTGGAGACCTACAATTTGTTCGTAAATATTTAAGTTAAGCTAGTGGTTATGGGACATGAAGCTAAGCTCATATATTTACTAGCTTACTATAATCGACACTTTTCTTTGATCATGACGATCATTTTATGTTTTAGACTAGCATTGTGCAATGTCTTTGTGATTTGGTTCATCGGATGTCACGCTGTACGACGTCGCTGTTCCCTCTGATTGTGTTTTGGTTCATCGAATGTCACGCTGTACGACGTCGTTGTTCCCTCTGATTGTGTTTTGCTTCATCGGATGTCACGCTGTACGACGTCGTTGTTCCCTTTGATTGTGTTTTGGTTCATCGGATGTCACGCTGTACGACATCGTTGTTCCCTCTGATTGTGATTTGGTTCATCGGATGTCACGCTGTACGACGTCGTTGTTCCCTTTGATTGTGTTTTGGTTCATCGGATGTCACGCTGTACGACGTCGTTGTTCCCTTTGATTGTGTTTTGGTTCATCGGATGTCACGCTGTACGACGTCGTTGTTCCCTTTGATTGTGTTTTGGTTCATCGGATGTCACGCTGTACGACGTCGTTGTTCCCTTTGATTGTGTTTTGGTTCATCGGATGTCACGCTGTACGACGTCGTTGTCCCCTTTGATTGTGTTTTGGTTCATCGGATGTCACGCTGTACGACGTCGTTGTCCCCTTTGATTGTGATTTCTGGATTTCGTGTGTTGAATTCTGGAATTTGTGTTTCACCAACTTTTACGATTGGCATGGATATGTATGTCATTTATTGTGGCTTGGTGAATGAAATTAGGAGTATGACTTTTCCTTTGATTCTTATGTAGATTTTGTGATGTTGATTAATCTCTTGTTGATTTTCAGTTACTTATATATATCACAGCTTGGCATGGTGATTATTATACGTTTAGTCATATCTCTTATTCTATATCATTTCATCTGATATTTATAGCTAGACTGATCCATTTATTATTCTCTTATTAATAATACTCGGGTCAGACCGAGATGTTACAGGTGCTTCTGCTTGACTTTACATCCGGGATTACCTCCTTGACTTTTGGTTAACTACTTTAGTTTAGTAGTTTTTTGTTGTATACATTTGAGATACAGACCCTATGATGTATATTTACTCTTTTGTCTAGCACTTGTATCTATTCTTTTTGATGTGGTGGATCTTGTTTGACTACTACTCCGATGAACACTTTCATGTGTTATATTCATATCTTCTTCCGCCTTTGTGATATGAATTATCTGTGACTGATTTGTGTTATGCTTACTTCTATATTTGTTTCCGAAGATATTATAGCCACTGTGTAGTAGCTTTGAGTTTGTGTCGGCATGTCGGATTTCCACTTGAAAAGAATTGCATGTTATACTATCTGACATATCGATACTCGCACAAAGCAATTACACGGATGGTCGCTCCTCAACAGCCTTATTCTCCGTGCTAGTCGACGGCATTACTCCATAGTGTTCTTGGCTAGCGTGGGTATAGAGGTGGGGCGTCACAAATAGCGTTAAGGCGTTACCATAATCCCCCTTAACACATTTTTATAATGCCATAGTCTATACAGCACCGTAAGTCCCACCGTAAACTGGTGGTTATCAGAGGGTACCCCATAGGTATAACACAAAACATAACGTAGTGGTCGCGAATAGGATAATCAGTATGACAAGGTACATGAGGCGATACCAACTAGGATACTAGTAGTTGCGTGATCCGGACTGATGTTGAGCATAGCCAGCAGCCACCCCAACACCGCGAAACAACACTCCCAAATCAAGGGGTGCACCCAAATCGAATCATAAATGTAATAGATATGGTATCGAAGAAGTGTGTCCGCTAGAGATGGCGAACCTCAATGACCCGGCGCGGCTCCTGTTTTAGTCATGTCAGGGGTCATCCAATCTCTTTCTTCAGTCAACGCGTTCACCAAACCATCCACTTCATTCTGAATCAACACTCCGCGTATAATAGTTATTAGAGTGGTTTTTGGTATCGACAGAGAGTATGTCCATATCCGATCCCGGTCTCTTTAATAACTACGTATTATTACACCGTTGGCTCTTTTACATTACAAATCGATCCATAATTGATATCAAAATATCATATTCGCTTCAAAAATCAAATCCATTTCAAATATCCTCATATCTATTTAAAATATAAGGTTCCGTTTCAAAATCATTTTCCGCCTCAATATCTCATTTCGATTTCCAAATCATTTCGAATTTCAATTTAGGTTGCAACTTCATTTAACCCAATTCGTATTTATATTCAAGATTTAAACATAAACATTTCACCTTATTGACCAGCTTAAATTTTTAGAAAATAGTTTTAAGTAGTTTAAAAGTAGTTTTAAATAATTAAAATCGTTAAAATACTTAAAATTTTAAATGGATTTAAAATAGATAAATTAGTTTAAAATAATTTAAATTGGTTTAAGTAGATTTAAAATAGATTAAAATAGTTTAAGTATCCAAAAATGGTTTATATAACTGAGTAATTTGGAAAACAAAATAAAACAGCTTCAAAACCAAACCATTTCAATTATAACTTCCCAATTCAAATCAATTTCAATTTCCATTCTACCGATTCAATTTCGATTTCAATTCAAAACAATGTCAACTTTGACTTCAAATTAATTCAATTTTACATTCACCTTCAATTAACTCAATTTCATTTTATACCGATTTGGAGCTTGATTTTCCAAAATATCAATTTATCACACTTAACAAAATTATCCTTCAATATTCAACTTTTAAATCCAAATTTCAAATATGATTCAATTTCAAGATCAATTTCAAAATATCATTTTTATACCACTTTTACTTAGTAATACTCAAAGCTCGAAATAATGTTCAATCTTTAAAACAAATAAGTTTTCGAAATTCAGTGATATCCCGATTTTAAATTTCAAAGTCTCAACTTAAATTATTTAACAATTTCCTTTAACCAAAATTTATTTCAACATTCCAAACTCAATTTTCCGATAAATTCGATTTCTATAAATTGATTTCTATTTATAACTTTTAAATGAAAACATTTAAATAAATTTCAAATCGACAATTTTAAAATTTATTAATTTAGCCAATCCGGTATCCGTATATAATTTTCTATCCTATGGCCAAGTAATTATTTATTTCAATTAAATGTCAGGGATGAATATATTACACCTAAATCAAATCACAGTTTCATATGTATGCATAACAGGATATATATAAGAAAATAAACATCCAAACATTTAAATATCAACCAATAGCATCCATCGAAATACATCATCCAATAGACAATACAATTCATGACAATTTCATAGTTATCAATGTCAGGTAGTTTAATCGCAATTCAATTTTAATTTCAATTTAACTGTCAATTAAATTTTCAACGGTTAATTCAAATGACAATTAAATTTTATCAAACAAGGACAAATAAAAATCATAACACTTCATAATGTCAAATTTAACTAGCATAAAGATATTCAGTACGTTGTGAGCGTTATAAAACACTCACCTTGATTTCAATGTAGTTCCAGCGTTTTATTTCGAATAAAATTAAACGAGCGTTTAATTTTACCCGAAATTTTCACTAGCTCCAAATGATTACAATCCAGCTCTTAGTGCTCGACAAAACGAACCCGTCGCAATTCGTTTCATCACAATCCGACCTCGTATCATCGTATTTTAAACATTTCACAATTTATAATATAATAAATTTTCAACAATTATTTTTATTATTATATCCCAAGACATCTCGGCCGCACGTTCTGCTTGATGGAGATCTGGCCACTTGCTACTTCTTCTCACGCGCGTGCTCCCTCTCCAGGTCGCGTTCTTGCTCCATTAAAACAACGAAGCCGAACCCATCTAGGGTTTTACATATCCACCTCCAGAACGCACGAGAGAATGATCAAGCACCTCCATTTGGAAGCTCTACCCCTACTCTACCTACGCCCGAACCCACGGCCAGCTCGGTGGTCCCCATTCGTGCAAAATTGTGCTCGACCCATGTGCGTTTAAGCTCGAATTTCAGACAATCTACCACATGAAATCAAATCACAACCCTTGGATTTAAGGATCTCAATGTGTTCTACATTTTCCATGTTGGGAGTTTCGCGAATCGTTTTGTGGATGAGGAGTTCGGAGGGGAAGAACGAGACTAAATTCTGGCCGTGTACAGTATACTGGCGGCTAGGGTTTTCTAGGAGAAGGGTTAGCAAATGAATGGTAGAGGGGTCCTTTTATAGAATTTAAACGAAAAACACTATTCACTTCAAATTTTCGAACTCCAAATCTCGCACGGTGATCGACGTTTCTAGGGTTTAACCCGCGTTCCGGACACAATGGAATAGGTTTCGGAGGCTAATTCGATCATCTGTGCGAGTTACGGCAATAAACGATCAATTTTAAATTAAACCGATTAAACAAATTTCTATGCGTTTTGGCTCGCCCCGGACAAACTGTAAATCCGATTAACACGAAAGTTGAAATCTTACAATAATAACATGTTACGGATCCGATGAAACTAGTTTCGTCGAAATCCGAGAATGTTTGAAAAATGGTTATTTTAACTCGTCAATTAAATATTAAAATATTTAATTTTCACAAATTTACTTTTAATTTGATTTTAAAAGTTATACAACATCATTCTAACTTTAATATGATAAAATAAAATTTTACAAATCATTTTTAGTCATATTAAACTCGTTATTCAATTATCCAATAAATTCCAATTTTAAAATCTTATTAACTCTATTATAATCCCAATATAACTTACATTCCCTTTGGAAAACAATTTGAATCATATTAAATCAAATTTCAATTTTTCACTCTATTTCCACATATTACATTTTCAATATCAAATTAATCATATCAAATTCGGAATTTAATTATTCAAACATTTGTAATATCAAATTTAAACAAATTTGATTATTCTTAAATCACTATCTTTTGAGATATTCAAAAACGAACTTAAAAATTTAACTTTTGAAACGAATTAAAATTATAGAACAACCATTTCCATTATATGGTTATTCAATTCCGATTATCAAATTATTTAATAAATTCCAAATATTAAATTTAAACAATTTCGATTATCCAATAATTCATTATCTTTTGAAATATTGAAATTGAACTTATAAGATTCAACTTTTAAAACAAATTCACAATTTAGAACACTATTTTCATTTTACAGTTATTCAATTATTCAATAAGTTTTAAATACTTAATTTAAACAATTTACCTGTTCAATATTCAATATTTGATTTAAATAGATTTTACTTATCAATCAATTACTCTATTATACCCAATGGATTCAACATTTATTATTATTCCAAACGACTTACAATTTTTTCTAACAATAAATCACGAAATCTTATTAAATTAGCTATTTTAATTATCGAAAATTTACGGGTCGTTACACTCTCCCCCACTCAAAACTTTTCGTCCCCGAAAAGGAAAAAGAAGGGAAAAGGAACTAAGTATAGAATTCAACATTAGATATATCTTATTCAAAGTTACCAACTTATAAAACAATGAAATTCCACTTATAAAGTCATAACTATGCTTCCACTCAGTTACTCCGGACGGATTTCTAACTTTAAAAGTTAGTTATCAAAACAAGTTATAAAAAATTTTAAAACTTGAAAAATTTTATAACACCCGGATTTACGGAAAATTTCGACAGAGTCTCATTTGCGCGGCTCGATCGGAAAAAAAAATGACAGTATATATATCATAAATATACATCTCATCAAGCGATGAGGCATCCCGTAGGGAAAAAGTGTAAAAGTACGGTATGTAATCCGAAATATGTACCTTATATATTATTAGCGATCATATACGGCTAATATAGTGCGAAAGCGAGCTCCAAATGCGAAGCAAGCGCAATCCGCACCTACTAAACACTCAACATACCATGAGAAACATGCATATATGAAAATAATATCAATATACACCATATAGCAACATAACAATTACATGTGCCAACATAGCAAATGCAACAAAACAACAAATGCATTCACTAAATCAATTATCATCCAACAAATCCATAACCAATCAATATAAATTCACTTATCATTAATATTTATTGACTTGGTTTTCAATTTTAATCACAGTTGATTCATTAACGTTGGATTTTACTAACATTCATTCTTAATTCAATTAGTTAACATTCACTAATTTATATTTACATTAGTTCACTTCCAATTTGAATCAAATTAAATTCTATTTAAATTCATTTAACTTCCAATTTGATTTCAATGATTTATAGCTTTCAATTTCAATAACACTTAATGAATTATATACAATCAACTGACAATTATATAACAACCAAATCATACCCAACATAACCAAATTATTAATTTTACATTCAACTTGGTTTATCTCTTTTATATATATATATCCTGTTATATAATTTTAAAAGAATCATTTTATATTTGGCATCTTAAATTTCCAATATTAACTTTTAATTAAGTCCGTAAGCCGTACATATATCATCCGTGAGCAATATCAATCTAATCGCTTATTCGATCACACAATTTCACTTCCAACTAGTATCGTTCACCCGAATCTCTAGTGCGGACTTAGATTTGGTTCCTTGATTGGAAACTGATACTCTCCTTGCATAGCCATATGCTATGATAGAGAATTCCAGAATCAAACCAAAAATCCATATCCAAGGTTCACCGTCGAGAATCGAGTGGAAAATCCTAACTTGGATCGATATAAATCATCTCGAAATTTTGTGCTCAAATTTGGATCAAATCGTTATGCGAACAAAATAATATACGTACAACTCACATATTAACTTCCAATGGATTTCTATCCAATTTATCTATACTAAATTATTTTATTGCTTTTACTTTTTTTATTTACATTTAATTATTCACAATCCATTATTCAGTTAGTTTATTCATTTCTTTACGTAGCATGTTCTTTAACATTATATTTTCTTAAACATCATATCATAGAATTTGCTTACTCAAATTCATTTTAAACATTCTATATAATTTAATTAAATTCAATTTCATTTTCCAATTGATTCTTAGCTATACCAAATTCTTTTGTTTACATTTACTTCAATTTCATAATTTTAGTTAATAACAAATTTATTTATGGAACATTTTATTAACCAGCACTTTAGTTTATTAATCATCTTATAAAAGTCTAACCTCTCATAAATGACTTTTCTTAGTTTACAGTTATCTTAAAGGTTACAAATTCAATTTTTTTTTTCACAATCCCTTTGCGATTTATATTTATTTTCTATAACCAATTTACAAAGATATAATATAATTCATTTATCTTCTTTCTTAGTTCACTTACTTGTTCCATTTATCCATTCATCATTTCATGCTATATTTAAGTATATATAATTTTTATCACAATCAAAATTTTCCCTTTATATACATTTTAATTCCTTTTGAGTTTTCCTTACTTTTATATTTCAATTACTTTCAGGTTCTGTTTATCTATACAATATCTCATTACATATCCAAAACATCATTTTAACTTTTAACATTTGGTAAGTCTTGTTATAAGTTATCAGAATGTAATTTTGGTATTATACAAATTTATAGAATTTCATTTTACTTGATTAGAATGTTCACAAATTTAATTTATTTAAATCCTCTTTACCTTTCAACTTTAAAGGTACACTACAACTCTAAAGTTTTCCCAAAACATAAGCTTAGATAACTTAATCCTTTTATTTTATAAATTTTGGTTATTCACATTTCATTCAAATAATTTGAAAATTACTAATTAACATAACTTAGAAATTTAAATGCCCGGTTCTTTTCAAATCGTTTGAAATAAACATATACACTTATATCTTTAATATATCAAATCATACCTTTGGAGTTTAAACAAAACCCATTTACCCAAAATAATTTAGAAGAAAAGCAAAGCTTCTTAGAAGCCTCCCCCACTTTGAGACTCGAAAATGAACGTCGATGATGCTGCGCAGTCATCACCGAAATTATTTTCCAGCGACATAAGAGAGGAGTACTTAATTCATTCCTTCTTAAAAATCCTTTCAAAATATTTCTTATAAATATTTTCCAATTTAAATCTGTTTTAATTTATAAGTCACCTTTATAAAATATTCTTATAGGATTTTACTTTCTTAAAATATTCCACAAGTTGTTTTATCACTGTTCATTTTGTAATTCATCTTATTTATTAAATTACAATATCCACTTAATGAAAATAACCAATATTATCATTCCTAACAACAGGTAAGCCAGATAAGTCACAATAATTTCTGAAATTTTTTCTTTATATACAAAACATAATTAGAGCAAAATTATTTAATTTACCCAATTTCAAACAATACTATGTCGAATTGTTTTGTTTAAGTGCTTAGAGATCCCTATCAATGACGTTAATTACTCGTATTGTCCAGAATCCATAAGCCACTCAACAAATCAACCGACACAATATAAAACATTTTATATCACTAACAAATACGCTCTCTCATATATATACACTCAGCGACTCATCATAGGGTATTGCTACCCTATTTATAGACAGTCAGACCCCACAAAGCTAAGGTTATCGCTAAACCAAAGCTCTGATACCAACTGTAACGACCCGCCTTTTTGGACAGTTTAAATCGAAGATCAAATACACTTGCTGGTTCCAAACCATTCAAAAGGGCAAATGGTTATTAGGGTAATTAAGAAAAGAAAGGGAAGGAGAAATAAAAGAAATGAAACAACACAGAATCTTGCAGCGGAACGATAAATATAATAGTCAAATAAACAGTTCATGAAGCTGTTTACAATACTTTGATCATTATTTATGCAACATTTATCAGAGTTATACATATACAACAGAACAATAAATAATGCAGCAGACAGCATGATGCAAAGATAATAATAGTAATAGAATACCAAATCTTCGTCTTCGTCCTCCAGAATAGATCTTCAATAAGCTGAAAAACTCAGGTCTGACCCGAGCGTAATGAAAAGACAAAACACTCGAGTCAGGACTAAAATATCCTTATGAAAGTTAAATCAATCGTACATAAATATGAGTGTAACGGCGTCAGAGATGTTTATGGGGTTTGACATTTCCTATCCAGTGTCAACGTGCGTGCAATAACTCAAGAGATGTTACGAGATTTTCCATCTCTCAAGGATCCGTTAAACTATCTACTAGGTAGTAATGTACGCTAAGTAGATAATGCCTATCAGTAATATAAAGTATCAAAATAGCGTTAAGGCGTTACCATAATCCCCCTTAACACATTTTTATAATGCCATAGTCTATACAGCACCGTAAGTCCCACCGTAAAGTGGTGGTTATCAGAGGGTACCCCATAGGTATAACACAAAACATAACGTAGTGGTCGCGATTAGGATAATCAGTATGACAAGGTACATGAGGCGATACCAACTAGGATACTAGTAGTTGCGTGATCCGGACTGATGTTGAGCATAGCCAGCAGCCACCCCAACACCGCGAAACAACACTCCCAAATCAAGGGGTGCACCCAAATCGAATCACAAATGTAATAGATATGGTATCGAAGAAGTGTGTCCGCTAGAGATGGCGAACCTCAATGGCCCGACGCGACTCCTGTTTTAGTCATGTCAGGAGTCATCCAATATCGTTCTCTTTTTTCAGTCAACGCGTTCACCAAACCATCCACTTCATTCTGGATCAACACTCCGTGTATAATAGTTATTAAAGTCGTTTTCGGTATCGACAGAGAGTATGTCCATATCTGATCCTGGTCTCTTTAATAACTACGTATTATTACACCGTTGGCTCTTTTACATTACAAATCGATTCATAATTGATATCAAAATATCATATTCGCTTCAAAAATCAAATCCATTTCAAATATCGTCATATCTATTTAAAATGTAAGGTTCCGTTTCAAAATCATTTTCCGCCTCAATATCTCATTTTGATTTCCAAATCATTTTGAATTTCAATTTAGGTTGCAACTTCATTTAACCTAATTCATATTTACATTCAAGATTTAAACATAAACATTTCACCTTATTGACCAGCTTGAATTTTTAGAAAATAGTTTTAAGTAGTTTAAAAGTAGTTTTAAATAATTAAAATAGTTAAAATACTTAAAATCTTAAAATAGATTTAAAATAGATAAATTAGTTTAAAATAATTTAAATTGGGTTAAGTAGATTTAAAATAGATTAAAATAGTTTAAGTATTCAAAAATGGTTTATATAACTGAGTAATTTGGAAAACAAAATAAAACAGCTTCAAACCAAACCATTTCAATTATAACTTCCCAATTCAAATCAATTTCAATTTCCATTCTACCGATTCGATTTCGATTTCAATTCAAAATAATGTCAACTTTGACTTCAAATTAATTCAATTTTACATTCACCTTCAATTAACTCAATTTCAATTTATATCGATTTGGAGCTTGATTTTCCAAAATATCAATTTATCACACTTAACAAAATTATCCTTCAATATTCAACTTTTAAATCCAAATTTCAAATATGATTCAATTTCAAGCTCAATTTCAAAATATCATTTTTATACCACTTTTACTTAGTAATACTCAAAGCTCGAAATAATGTTCAATCTTTAAAACAAATAAGTTTTCGAAATTCAATCATATCCCGATTTTAAATTTCAAAGTCTCAACTTAAATAATTTAACAATTTCCTTTAACCAAAATTTATTTCAACATTCCAAACTCAATTTTCCGATAAATTCGATTTCTATAAATTGATTTCTATTTATAACTTTTAAATCAAAACATTTAAATAAATTTCAAATCGACGATTTTAAAATTTATTAATTTAGCCAATCCGATGTCCGTATATAATTTTCTATCCTATGGCCAAGTAATTATTTATTTCAATTAAATGTCAGGGATGAATATATATCACTTAAATCAAATCACAGTTTCATATGTATGCATAACAGGATATATATAAGCAAATAAACGTCCAAACATTTAAATATCAACCAATAGCATCCATCGAAATACATCATCCAATAGACAATACAATTCATGACAATTTCATAGTTATCAATGTCGGGTAGTTTAATCACAATTCAATTTTAATTTCAATTTAACTGTCACTTAAATTTTAACGGTTAATTCAAATGACAATTAAATTTTATCAAACAACGACAAATAAAAATCATAACACTTCATAATGTCAAATTTAACTAGCATAAAGATATTCATTACGTTGTGAGCATTATAAAACACTCACCTTGATTTAAATGTAGTTCCAGCGTTTTATTTCGAATAAAATTAAACGAGCGTTTAATTTTACCCGAAATTTTCACTAGCTCCAAACGATTCCAATCCAGCTCCATTGCGTAATTCTCGATAAAACGAACCCGTCGCAATTCGTTTCATCACAATCCGACCTCGTATCAACAAGATATCGTATTTTAAATATTTCACAATTTATAATATAATAAATTTTCAACAATTATTTTTATTATTATACCCAAGACATCTCGGCCGCACGTTCTGCTTGATGGAGATCTGGCCACTTGCTTCTTCTTCTCACATGCATGCTCCCTCTCCAGGTCGCATTCTTGCTCCATTAAAACAACGAAGCCGAACCCATCTAGGGTTTTACATGTCCACCTCCACAACGCACGAGAGAATGATCAAGCACCTCCATTTGGAAGCTCTACCCCCACTCTACCTACGCCCGAACCCACGGCCAGCTCGGTGGTCCCCACTCATGCAAAATCATGCTCGATCCGTGTGCGTTTAAGCTCGAATTTCAGACAATCTACCACATGAAATCAAATCACAACCCTTGGATTTAAGGATCTCAATGTGTTCTACATTTTCCATGTTGGGAGTTTCGCGAATCGTTTTGTGGATG
This sequence comes from Allium cepa, assembly GCA_030765085.1. Lineage (NCBI taxonomy): Eukaryota > Viridiplantae > Streptophyta > Magnoliopsida > Asparagales > Amaryllidaceae > Allium > Allium cepa. The sequence continues at coordinate 908,813,992 of CM060937.1, forward strand.
AGGAGATCGGAGGGGAAGAACGAGACTAAATTCTGGCCGTGTACAGTATACTGGCGGCTAGGGTTTTCTAGGAGAAGGGTTAGCAAATGAATGGTAGAGGGGTCCTTTTAGAGAATTTAAACGAAAAACACTATTCACTTCAAATTTTCGAACTCCAAAGTGACCGACGTTTATAGGGTTTAACCCGCGTTCCGGAGACAATGGAATAGGTTTCGGAGGCTAATTCGATCATCTGTGCGGGTTACGGCAATAAACGATCAATTTTAAATTAAATTGATTAAACAAATTTCTATGCGTTTTGGCTCGCCCCGGACAAATGGTAAATCCGATTAACACGAAATTTGATATCTTACAATAATAACACGTTACGGATCCGATGAAACTGATTTCGTCGAAATCCGAAACCGTTTGAAAAATGGCTATTTTAACTCATCAATTAAATATTAAAATATTCAACTTTCACAAATATACTTTTAATTCGATTTTAAAAGTTCTACAACATCATTCTAACTTTAATATGATAAAATAAAATTTTACAAATCATTTTTAATCATATTAAACCCGTTATTCAATTATGCAATAAATTCCAATTTTAAAATATTATTAACTCTATTATAATCCCAATATAACTTACATTTCCTTTGGAAACCAATTTGAATCATATTAAATGAAATTTCAAATTTTCACTCTATTTTCACATATTAAATTTTCAATATCAAATTAATCATATCAAATTCGAAATTTAATTATTCAAACATTTGTAATATTAAATTTAAACAAATTTGATTATTCTTAAATCACTATCTTTTGAGATATTCAAAAATGAACTTAAAAATTTAACTTTTGAAACGAATTAAAATTATAGAACAACCATTTCCATTATACGGTTATTTAATTCCCATTATCAAATTATTCAATAAATTCCAAATATTAAATTTAAACAATTTCGATTATCCAATAATTCATTATCTTTTGAAATATTGAAATTGAACTTATAAGATTTAACTTTTAAAACCAATTCACAGTTTAGAACACTATTTTCATTTACAGTTATTCAATTTTTAATAAGTTTTAAATATTTAATTTAAACAATTTACCTGTTCAATATTCAATATTTGATTTAAATAGATTTTACTTATCAATCAATTACTCTATTATACCCAATGGATTCAACATTTATTACTATTCCAAACGACTTACAATTTTTTCTAACACTAAATCACGAAATCTTATTAAATTAGCTATTTTAATTATCGAAAATTTACGGGTCGTTACGATTGGTTATTTCGATAGGAGTGGTATATATAATTTTCTCATCTCTTATTTATTTACTCCTATTGACATACCCAATTCCAATATAAAACGAACTACGATGGTTCATAATAGTTTAGGACAATAAATATAATAATAACACAGATAATATAAACGTGGAACACAGATAAAACAAAAAGTCTCATATATATAATAATTGATGTCAGTTACAATACATGTGATACAATACATATGATAAAACTACAACTGTCGACTCTGGAAGTTACATATACAAGTACATTATCGTATATAATATACATGTATACATATCTTCCTATACAAATACACTGACTACTATAAATGACGACGACTACTCCAAAAGATATGAAATGGCTTCATAGCTCAAGCAGCAACCCAAAGTAAGATATCTACAACCTGAAAAGACTCGGTCTGATCCGAGTATTACATTCAAAAGAAAATAATACACGGGTCAGTCTAATTCAAACTCAGTTATTAATGCGCAGAAGCAATAATAATTAAATAATCAAATAGATGACAGTCACAATAAATTTACCTATCCGATTCTTAAATAAAGAAGTCGGATAACGGTAAATATAACACATAACAGTGTTAAACATCAAATCAACAAATTCAAATTATTGAATTGGACACACGAAACAATTCAAACAATTGAAATATCAATTAAAAGGTCAACACGGGTAGGGCTGCAGTACACGCACGCGTGTACTGCCTCGCCACTACGGCATATGGAAATACGCAAAAGATCCATAAATCAAAAGCAATTAGAATTTCCATAAAAGCAATACCGTGTGGCTGCAGTACACGCTTGCGTGCACTGCCTTGCCACTACAGTGATGATGTACACAAAAAATCAACGAACCAAAATCAATGAAGGTTCAACTATCAATGCCACGGCCTCAATGGTCAAAGTAGACAGACATGGAGAATGTGCACATATGTACACAATAAAAATTCACAAACGGACACAAAGGTCAAACCCGAGTCATCAGCTGGGTTCAACACAGGGAAGTCGTACAGGTTACGACTTCAAACATGCAAACAGGGAAACCAAAACAATGCCTAATTCAAATGAACACAGCGAAACGCACAGCAACTGCACCAAGACCAAACAGTGAAAAAAGTCCAGAACTGGTAAGCCTAAATAAATGCACAGACTCAAGTGCATCAAGAGCAGAAATCCAAACCAATGCTCAACATCAAGCAAATGCCAGTGCGAGCCATACCAGAAAATAGTGACGTGATCTGAGATGCAGACTCGAGCACAATAGGCAAAGGAGAAGGAACTCGACAGTGAATCAGGCCATACAACAACATGTACATCAACTCGACTAACAGGCTTGAGTAAACAGGACAAAGTGCAGACAATTCAATACATTGCAAGTGAAACAGGTAAGGGATGCATAAATGAAAATGCAGCGAAACCAATATGGAAAATAATGAATGTACAGTGAACTGAGTCACATATGGAAGGGTCAAGCATACATGCACCCAAATACAATGCAGACTCTAAATGACAAGGACGCAAGCACGTACATAAGTGTAAGCATACATGCACCCAAATCAATGTAGACTCTAAATGAGAAGGATGCAAGCACGTAATGCACCAAATCCATATGTACAGCAAACAAATACAAAGCAATAGTCACAATGAAACTACAGTTGCAAACAAGTACAAAGACAAGAATAATGCACATGTCAATAGCTCATCAATAGGTGAATAAGTGATACAACAGTTCAGTGAACTGTAAGTATCGACCCGGTAGCTTCAGTGTAAAGCAAGTCGAAGACTGCACACTACAGCAACTACAAAGGATCAAACATCAAGTGAAAAAGCATGGTGCAAAAATCTGAATTCAAAACCGAAGTCGTCACGAAATCAAAATAATGCCGAAGTCGCATAAACAAAAATCAATACCATGGGAATTTATAAGTTCGAACTAGTACAAATCGAAGCTAGATAAATCTCAAGCATCCAATCACATCAATCGGCCAGAGAAATCGATTGACAAATTCAAGCATATACACACGAACGAGAAAATAGGGGTTCAAACCCTATGTAACGAATCATCATCGGCTAAACCAATTCAAAACAAAAGACAACAGGAAAAAATCAATTTCCAGACGAACGAAGATCGACTTCAAAATCCAAACGAACCAAGAAATCACGAAATCCCAAGTTCAAAAACGATAAAGTTTGAATTAAATATGAGTGACAATTAATCACTCATCTGGTTTCTCGAATTTGACCAAATAGAAGCGGCCGTGGGTGCAACTCGAAGAGATGAACGATTGACGGAGCAGCAACCTCATTCGATCGATCTCCTTGCGGTCGGCGCCTTCGAATCTGAAAAGCCCTAGCTTTTGGAAAGGGGAATGAACGAGACGAGATGAAGCCGCCATTAATTTTCGTTCGTTTGATTTATTTTTAGGGTTGCTAAATGAAAATGAGTAAGGAGGAGGGAACGGGCATAGGCCTTTGTTAATAGTCACGGCAACCAAAAATATGTGGGCCGAGATTAACTTTAAACCCGCTTAACCCATAACGAATTTCAAAAGAATTTCAAACTGGTTTAAAAATTCCAAACAGCATTTAGCTATCGCCATTAATCATTTAACGACGATTATAAATTGGTGAAAAATCTCGGGTTGTTACAATTCACCTTGAATACACATATTGTAGGTTGATTCTCTACTTTCTTTCTAATTTCTGTTCTTCTCTAATTTGTAAACATACATACATACATATATATATATATATTATAATTTTGGAAAAGTGGTGGAGAAGAGAATGGCAGACCCTCGTCGCTCTTTTCAAAAAAAAAAAAATGAAAGGAGAGGGCTAGGCCTAAATTTAAAGACGATAGAATCAGCCACAGCCGTACCACTAAATATATTAAATCCAGGCCGTTGTGGCCGAGGCAAATCCTTGCCGGCACATGCCCAACAGGCAACCACCTATGAGTCGTCGTTCGACTGCTTTTGGTCGACCAGATCCAATAATGGATCGGTCTGTCGGCTAGAGCGAATAATTATAAATGTTAATTAAGTATATCTGATTATTTTTGTTTCGAATTCGTTTTTCATCCGTAACTTCTTCGTTTCAGTTTTGATCGTGAAACTCCAAATATGAAAATTTCTTAGTATTTCGCCACGAATGAATGGTGCAAGTTTCACGGTCAATTTGTGTCGTCTGCGCAAATTCCCTTTTTGGCAACTAACTAGCTTTAATAATCAACTACCGAAGAATTTGTCGAGTGTTACAGAACCTTTCATTTATCTCTCTTCGATAGATTGATAATATTTTAAATAAACATATTAACATTTCGATTAAATGCTTTGTTAGAAATGCATTAGTTCAATTTAATTTTAATTGATTGCAAATGATTATGAGCACATCACATGTGGCCGTGTGCATAGTGTAAGTGCAAGATATAAAAATGTACAAAGTTAATATAAATATTGCTTAGGTATTGAGATTTACACTACGGACACATTTCCCCTTTATATATGCCTTTTATCATCCTAAATATGAAAAGTTTTTATTTCTTTATTTATATATAAATAAACATATATATACTATAAATATATATAAACACACACGCACACGTATATAAACAATTAATGTTTAGCATAGCAGTTCATATGAAATAGTTTTCATTTCTATTACAAGCAGTAAATCAAAGAATACTAACATTAATGAAAATGGTTTGAAACCCTACAATTATATCTTATACCAGAATCCTTTTGAAAAACTACGTTGATTGTAAATAAACACACGTGTATTGGATAATATATATATGTATATATATATAAGTATGTAAACCCAAGTACACATATAAACAAAATAAATTTTTAATAATATGAATAATATACAAGGGGTTTGAGAAAAGAATCCTTCTTTTTAATCAAAGGTTTAATTCTAGTTAGATGTAATTGCAAACAGGGTACATATCATTCATTTAATGTTTCCTTTTTCCGTTTAATTAGATTTATTTCAAAATGATTTCAAAACGATAATTAATAAATCATATTAAATGGATGATAAAGATGAATTAATACGATTATTACTAAGCTCTGTTTACATAGCAACCCATGTCTTAATGTTCAAGTGTAAACCTTTTGATATAAAAAACTGAATTATCAATAAGAAAAATCCAAAGTTCAATCATGTTATGTTTTGGTTTTTTTAACAAGAAAATCAAATGACATAGGCATATATTTGTGATAAGTTTTGGTCTAGATTTAACAAACTAGATAAACAATCACATAAAATAGAGAAAATTAAATTAAGAAGTTTTAGATCTAGGTTGAATTAACTAATCAAATGATTATACATGAAAGAGAAAATGAGATATTATAATTCATAACAAAATAGCAGTCGACAAAAGAAAAGATTCTATATTTTAACATGATAGAACAATACAACTTATTCATGCAAGGGAATAGAGGTATTTGGATCAAGATTCAAACTAACAAGTGTATACAGAGGGTAGAGATAGAGATATAAGGGGATATGAACAAGGCCCGTTCTATTTATACACCACAAATTACTTTACATACACCAAGGAAATTGTCAAAATCGTATACACCATTTTTTTTACTCATTATAGACCATCCAATTATAAAATTACCCTCACTCTAGATAAATGTAAGGCACTAAATCCATCTCTCTCCTCCCTCTTTCTAGTTTTCACTTTCTCTCCAATCAATCAAACACATAAATTCTAAATTATAAATTTAGGGATTATGTATAAAATCATTTTAAGGATAGATAAATTTGATTATGAAATCAAAATTACATGCAAAAGTTTTGGATTTAAACCTTTGTTTTGATAGTTAATTTTAAATTTTGAATTAAAATCTAATTTTAAGCTAAGATAAGTTCTAATTTTAAATGAAGATAAGTTCTTATGTTAAATTTCTGCCTTTGACTTGGAATGTGATTTTAAGTTAGAGTTTTGAGTATAACTTTGAATTTAAACTGTAAAAATTAAAAATTGCAAAAAATGATATTTAAAATAGTTTGAATGTGTAATTTTGAACTAAACATAGAAACTTCAAAAATAAAAACTATTGAAATAGAAGGGTGTTTTTGTCCTAAATTTTTTTGAAAGGCTAAGGGTGTACGTAAAGTAATTTACGGTGTATGAATAGAATTAGCCTATAAACAAATTATAAGATATGTAAATATAGAGTTATGTACACATAAAATTATCTTAGGTAATGGTACAACATGTAAGCATAAATATCACATATTATTGCATAGAAAATGAAATACCAGAAATTGTGCATAAATGGCTGGAAAGGAACAACATGGAGAGACTAGTTATGACAAGGTAAGAATAAAAATAGACGGGTGGTGGAGTAAAAGGGCAGTCTATCTACCCTTCCTTCTCCACGGCCGATCTCCTTCTTCACCTTTCTTCGTCTGCTAATTTTACTTCTTAGATACTTTTCATGGTGAATCCTACAAACCATCTCTATTTATAAGAGTGAATTTAGTTAAGAGTCGTACGCGTGCAAAATGAAGATAACTTGATTTGAATTTTAAAAATTTGTTTAAGTCGGCTCAACCAACTTGAAACAGAATTTTCCAGTAAATTTGTGGAAATATGAGTTAGCATTAATATCGAATAGAGAGAAAGAGAGAGGAAACTTCGTTGCGATATTTGATTACCATGAACTCTTTTCTCTTTCCTTTGAATGGTATTTTATATTGATAAAATTCCTGATTTATTTTTGAGTTTGAATTTTTTTTATAATATCTAATTTTGTTGATAAGAGTAATATTTTGCCTGGAAAAAACTGTTTATTTTTCTTTTTTCTTTCGTATGATTGTCCATTTATGTTTATAAATTCCAATAAATAAACTTGAACTTTTCAAATCTTTTTGAATTTCTTTTTTTAGTTCTTTCAAACATTTAAATATGTTTTGGAGATATGCATTTTGTGAACAATTTGATTTATTTTCAAATTAAATATCTTAACAAAAGGTGGGTTTTCTTTGAGAAGAGATTGTTTCATAATATTATTTAATTAAAAATTTAAAAATGTGTGTTTACGATAAAAATAACCTCTTTTGTCCTCTTTTGTATTTTTTAAAATGATTTAATTTTGAAGTGCTAAACAATATCGATCAGAATGGTACCACAACTATCGATATCAAAGTTTTGGTATGGTTTGCCACGCTGATTTAAGAAAAATAGTACCACTTTGATAACATATTTTGTTTATCCGAAGTTGCCGAATCGACCATGTTTTTAAAATTACCGACTAAGTCCATAAGGCTCATAAATAGCTTATTTAGATCTTAACAATCTTGCAAGTTGCAACCCTTTTATTTACTTGTCATCATTTTTCCTCTCCGTAATATGAAGTTAATCGATCTATTCTCGTTTCTTTTCTAATCCATAAAAATGACAGTTCCTCATTTGTAAAACGTAGATATAACAAAAACAAAAAAGCAAAGAAATTCCCTCAATCAATGTAACAACCCCCATATTTATCGAGTTTATATTTAAATATTTTATTTAAATATTATATCGTTAATCATATTTTTGGTCCGAAAAGCTACTTTTTGCAAACGGTCAAATTAGGACTCGAGAACACTTCCATTGAGTTCGAAATGCCGTTTATAATTTTTTAATTATAAACATCGATAGGTTTGGAGTTGGTGAAATTTCACTAACTTTTCCCGCTTTGGACTTTGGGTTAGTTTAGCATATTAAGCCCAAGTTCCAACCCCCTTCTCCTCACTCTTCATAAATTCCTAACTAACTTGAAATTTGCATTAATGGTGAAGAGAATGGGAAATTAAAACACCAAGCTCAAATTTAATTGCTAATCCAACATTCAACTCCAAATTCAAGTAAAAGATATTGAATTCAAGCTTTGGATTGCTTCTCCATTGGCTTCAAGCTTCATCTTCATCCATTTTAGTGAAAATGTGAGATTTTTATCTCACACTCTAGTCTATAACTATATTGGACTGTTGGGAATGATTCCCTTTCACTTTTACATGCACATTTGCATTTGGTTTGGCCAAAAACTCAATTTTTTAGCATTTTTACGAATTTTCTGCATTTAGGTCGTTCTGGCCATTTTCGTGAGTTCGGAGTTAGGTCGCTCGCGAGCTAACTCTTAAGTCGCTCGCGTGTTATCGCGCTAGGTCGCACTACACGTATTGTCATCTCGGAATTAGGTCGTTGGGCTTTTGGTCGTAGGTCGTTTGGCTTTAGGTCGTAGGTCGTTTGGCCTATAGGTCGTTAGGTCGCTAACACTTAGTTCGTTTCTGGCCTTAAACCCCCCTCTGTAGCGTTAGGTCGCTCGGTTTCCCCCAAGCCACTAGGTCGTTAGCTCGTTATCGAGCTTAGGTCGTAGGTCGCTCGGCCTTCATTCCTTAGGTCGTCCAACGTGCAACTCGGCCTCCATTCCTTAAGTTGCTACAGGATAGCTCGTGCGCCTCGGAGCTAAGTCGTTTTCCCCTAGGTCGTTGAACCATTGGGTCGTTCAACCTTTAAGTCGCTCGCGTGTTAAAACCCTTAGGTCGCTTGCGTGATAAACTCTTAGGTCGCTCGCGTGTGAGACTTGTTAGGTCGTGGGATCATTAGGTCGTTCGGCCCCAAATTACTAGGTCGCAACCATTAGGTCGCTCGACCCTATCCCCCTTAGGTCATTAGGCCTCATTTTGTCTTCGCTAGGCCGTACCGTTTTGGACGGGGCGCTGCCCCCTGGACCCCCGTGACCTGAACGGCAGGTCGAACCCCGTAGCAGTGGCGTTGCCCCCGCACCCCCACCTAGGGGGGTTGTCACCCCCCTGGACCCCCCTCCGTAGGGGATCTTATATGAAAAACATTCAACAGAACTTGCTTTGTTGAGATGTTGAGTTGACCATTCTTCGAGACAACTTTAGAAATATGAAGGTTTCAATACTAGTTGTAAATATCAAAACTTTTTCATCAAAATGATTTCAACTTTATTTTCAAATACCAAACTTGTTTATAAAACCGTTTTCCAGTCTATTAGTATACACAAACCTTTACCTCACTCGGATGAGAAATCTAATTAAACGGCCTAGTAAAACAAGTGGTATGAAACGCTTGCATTTGCTTCGTCGGTTAATTCTTGAACTTGTTCGATTGAACCTCTTGTGACAATTTTCTAGTGAAGATTTATAGTTTGTTCGTAAATATTTAAGTTAAGCAAGTGGTTATGGGACATGAAGCTAAACTTTTATATTTACTAGCTTAGTGTAATTGACACTTCTCGTTGATCATGACGATCATTCTTATGATTTAGACAAGCAATTGTGTGATGTCTCTTGTTTGCTTGGTTAGACTAGACACCACTTGTGCGATTTCATTCACACATACCTTTTTACCTTCTTGGTTAGTCTAGACACCACTTGTGTGATTTCACTCACACATACCCTCTTCGGACCGTCACGTGATAGGCCTCTTTCTTTTTCATGATTTTCTCGATTTCTTGTGTTGATTTCCGGAATTTATGTCATTGACTTGTTATGAGTACAAGTTTTGGGTATGATACCCTTTTGGATCTTTGAGAAGATTCTTGTGATATTGATTAATCTCTTGTTGATTATCATTTACATACTTATAGTAGTATGATGCTATGGATATTATTCGCATATGCCATTTCTCTTATTTTATATCCTGTCGTCTGATATTTATAGCTAGACTGATCCGTTTATTATTTTCTTATAAATAATACTCGGGTCAGACCGAGATGTTACAGGTGCTTCTGCTTGACTTCTCCCCCAGTGATTCACTACACAGACTTTTGGCTACTTGTTTAGATTAACAGTTTTTGTTGTATATACTTGAGACATAGACTCATAGTTGTATTCTTTTGTATAGCACGTGTTGCTATTCTTTTGTGTTATTGTGGATCTTTTTGACTACACTTTCATGTGTTAGTTATATATTCATATCTTCTTCCGCCTTTGTGATATGGATGTCTGTGACTGATTTGTGTTATTCTTATTTCTATGTTTGTTTCCGAAGATTATTTATAGCCACCATGTGATAAGCAATCACATGGATGGTCGCTCCTCAACAGCCTTATTCTCCGTGCTAGTTGACAGCACTACACCGCAGTGTTCTTGGCTAGCGTGGGTATAGAGGTGGGGCGTCACAATCAACATTGATTTGGCATGCAAAATGCTTTTCATATTGTATTGCTTAGCGTTGTTAATTCATAGTTGCCAGTACCAATTTGTAAATTGGAATATACCTAGTTAACAATTGCTTGGGGGTGTATCTATTTAGGCATGTCGATGAATATCCAAAAAATCCGAAATCCACTTAGATCCGAATGCGAAAATTCGGAATATTAGAAAAACGGATGAGAATATCTGATATCTAAATATTTTTAGATGTGGATATGAGTGTATCAATATTTGAAAAATATCTATCTAGTCCGAAATCAAGTACATTTTTTTATAATCTATTATCATTTGAAATTAACACTATAATTAAAAAAAAATCTTTCCCATTTCATCTTTATTTCTAAAGTCGTTTTTCACTCTATCATTGGATTGTATACGAAACAATCATAGGGCTTATAATATCCTTAACATTTTAAAACCCTATTTGCTGCCTAAGTTATATTCTATTAACGTTTTAATACCCATAACATTTACAATAAATACGAAATCTTTATAGTCCCTAGTTTATTATTATTGTTATTTTGGTCCAAGATAGTTTCATTTTACATAGAAATGATTATATCGGGTTATTTTACCATATTACCAACTAAAACTGACTACCGACCTGTTAGAACTAGGCCAATCCACAGTGAAAATTATAAATATGTATGTATACACACACAAATGTATATTTTAATTTTATTTAAATGATGTTATGTAAATGAATATTTGAAATTTATTTTTATCACCATTGTTGACTTTGAAGGTATGCTATATGAAACACGAATTGTAACGAACCGAATATTTCGACCCCGAAAATCGACACTAATACGTTCACTGTATAGAATGCCGAGAAATCGAGTGTCAGAAATATCAGGCTGTTAGGATTACGAAGAGAAAGAGTTAGAATAAGAAACAGAAACAATAGCATAGAATCTCACAATTGCAGCGGAACAAAATATAAATAAATATAACACATTATACAAAGAAACACAACTGGCAATTGTCAATTGCAATGCAGTCTTCTTCCTTCTTACTGTCAACAATGCATTTTGTTCACTATCAATGACTCCTTCCTCAATCTACCAAATATACGAAAGGTTCAAAAAAAAGAAATAGTTATAACGTCATATTATAGAAGGATTTTGAGCGAAAGCAAAACCAATTGAAAGTCACCATTAAAACCAATGCTTTTGATATGACGCTACTTTTCCAAACGTTTGGGAGAGACATATACAGTGATAACAAGGTAAGAATAGAAATAGACTGGTAGGGAAGGAGAAGGATGATTCATACTCTTCCTTCTCCTTCCCAACCAATCTCTTTTTTCACCTTCTTTGTCCATTATTTTTGTTGATTGCAGACTTTTTTATGCTGAATCTTATGAACTATCTCTGTTTATAGATCTCGGTATTTATAAGAGTGAATTTTCGTTGAGGATCTTATGCGTGCAGGATGTAAATATCTCGATTTGAATTTTAAAAATATGTTTAAGTCGGCTCAACCAATTTGAAACCAAATTTACCAGTAAATCTGATGAGCGTCAAAATCGCAGGAGTGAAAGAAACGTATTTGATTAAGTCAGCTCTTTTCTCTTTCCTTTGAACAGGATTTTGTTCTTTTCGATGGTGAGCATTGTAAAAAAAGGTCAAACCGAATCAGACCCGGTCGCTCTTGAAATTTCGAAGCCAAAAATATAAAAATATTTTATTTATAATATATTATCTATAAATAATAAATATTTCATTTAGCCTAATGATTAAGCATGTTACCTTAAAGTAAGCAACGGGGTTCAAGTTTGAATTCGCCTTGCATTATTTTTGGGCCTCATAAACTTGATTCCCTTGGCCATCAAATAAAATTTGCCTTCTTCGGCGTTCGACCACTCAGCGCCGAGATTGAATCGAACACAAACCGAAAAAATTCATAACCGAATCGAACCAAATTAATTGTAGTTAATTAGGTCGGTATCCGATTTAATCGTATTAAAATGGTAAATAAGATAAATTATCATAGGTTACTATTCAAATGATTGATTTACTTAAAGGAAAATATAAATTTATGTTTAGAGAAACTATTTCGACTAGTTTTTTAAGTTTATAAGGAAAAATAATATACTTTCAATAGAAAACGCTTGGTTTTTATTACTAAACAAATTATTAAGAGTATTACAATGAAGTGAATTTGAAATATAATAAAAGTTTGGTTAATCCGGCTAAAACGATAATCAAAATAAAAATATTTTACAAACTGATACAATTTCATAACTGAACCAACTGAAATGAACTGGTTTGGTCGATTGATTCGGTTCGAACCAATATTGCTCACCTCTAGGTGTATCGATAAAAGACGCTGATTTTATTTTGAATTTGAATTTTTTGATAATGTCTAGCTTTTCAATAAAATAATTTCGCTTTTGGAAAAAATGTATATTTTCCATTTTTCTTTGGTATGCTTGTCCATTTATGATTATGAATTCAAAAAAATTATTTTTGAACTTTTCAAATCTTTCTGGACTTTACAATGTTTTTCAAGTTTTTCTTATTAGTTTAAATATATATGGAAATATGTATTTGTGAACAAATATGATTCTTTTTCAAATTAAACAACTTAACAAAATAGTGGGTTATCTTTAAGAAGAGATTGTTTCATGACATATAATTAAAGAATATGTGTTTCTCATAAAAATTGACCTCTTTTGAGAGAAAATAGTATTCGTTTTCTTTTAGAAAACTTTTATTTTGAACAATATTTGATTTCCTTAAAGGAAGAAACATTGTTAGAAAAACATAGATTGAGATACTCCTAAAGAGAACACCATCCTAGTTTTTTTACAAGACTATTCATTTTGCATAGTCATAATTAAGGCTAGATATTTCTACCGTATTACTAACTAAACCGACTACCAACCAAAATCAATCAGAATGGTACTGCAAGTACTGATAACAAAGTTTTTGGTTTGGTTTGCCAAAATTTAAAAAAATGGTATTGCTTTGGCAAATTATTTCGTTTATCGAAAATTGCCGAACCAACCATTTTCAAAATTACAGACCAAGACCCATAAGGCTCGTAACGCTTTTCCTTTATAATCCTCATACTGGACAATTCCTCATTTGTAAACCTAGATCAAAGGTAGAAACCACAAAAGCAAAGAAACTCCTTCTATAAACATCGATTTGGCATGCAACGTACTATTATACAATAAATTACTTTCATAAATTTTTTATCGAAATTATATATATGTATATATATCAAGCTATATAAAAATTCAAAATAACATAGGTATGCGTATGTATCCGTGTTTATCTTGTTATCTGGTATGGTTTACAATTTAAAGCTAATAAATTCAGACCTAGTTTTAACTTAGAAAGGAACTCGACAGTAGATCTAAAATTTCACAAAAATTTCCTTATACGTATATATTGAATTGAAATTATATGTGTGTGCGTGTCCGTCTATATATATGTTGGTGTGTGTCTGTGTCTATCTTTGTGTTTGTGTGCATACATATAAAACAACAAACTACGTTCAAATTTAAATAACACACACATGCGTGTGTGCGCGCAGATATATACACACACAACTTATAATCCTATATGTTTTACAATGAGGCATTTCACTAGAAGGACAAATTTTGCAGTCCAATTAGTTTCTAGGACACACATCTACAGAAATTAATTTCAAGGCCAAAGTCAGCAGAATAATTACTTTTAAGGACAAAGTCAGCATTCCAATTGCTTTCAAGGACATAATTTCATACATTTTTTGGCCTTAGAAACTAATTATTTTGCGTTTTGTCGTTAAAAGTAATTATTTCAGTTGTGTGTCCTATAAACTAATTGCACTCGCCAAAGAGGCCCTTGTGCCAAATTTCCACTTTTACAATTTAAAATCTATTTTTTAGTTAGGAAGGAAATCAACATTAGATCTATGATTCGACACAAAAGTTGATTTATAAACTTTGAATGAAAATTTTGTACAAATGCATATATGTTTACTTCTATGCACACATATGAAACTTGCATTCAATTTTATAAATAATTTCAAGGGGCATTTCATTAAAAGGACAAACTTTGCATTCCAACTAGTTTCTAGGACACACCTTTACGGAAATTAATTTCAAGACCAAAGTCAGCAGAATAATTACTCTAAAGGACAAAGTCAGTGGTCCAATTACTTTCAATGACATAATTTCATAGATTTTAGGCGTTAGAAACTAATTATTTTGCATTTTTTCATTAAAAATAATTATTTCAGTTATGTGTCCTAGAAACTAATTACACTTGCTAAAGAGGCCTTGGTGCCACTAATTTCAAATAGTTTACGTATGTATTCCATTTATAATTGTATACAAAATATGTAACAAAATTATCACAACTAATTAAAACTAGTTTAAACCTAACAGCTCTTTTTTCTATTAAACTTTTAATTTCTAAAACAACAGCAAACAAAAGATTGGACAACGTAGGAATATGTACTTAAATTATACCATTTAAGAATTTTCTACTTAATTGTACTTAAATCATAAAATTAATTTACATATCACAATATGACAAGTATATAATAAAAAGACAAATGCCTTTCATTTCGAATGTGATTTTATTACAGAGTTAGTAATTTACAATAAATTACAGAATTTCTCCTAAGGCATACCATTAACTCTATCAATCTTACACACGCATTTGAGACCGATTATGTAATCTCAATCTCATCCATTTGATAAGTTTGACGAGAACTGATTGAGCTAGTCCCTTCATGAATGAATCAGCTATGATGCCCTTGTTGTCTACCATATCAATCACAATAGCTTTATTGGTGACGAACCCTGTAATATATTGGAAATTTTGAAAAATGTGTGTTGATTTTGTAACGATTCGTTTTTGCAGATAGAATGATTATAGAATGTTCTTTTAAACTCATATTGAGTCATATGATGTTATAACTTTGAGAAATGTTGAGTATTAATATTTTTGACCATTAGAAATTTTATTAGATGGTTATACACCTTAAAACTTGTAAATTTATGACCGAGACCACTTCCATTGGAATGATACGATGGTTTCTTTTTTCATAGAATGGTCATAATAAATTTTTGGACTTATCATTTTGGGAGATATGCTTATTTGAATTTCTATCTAATTTCAGTCAGATTAGTGGTTAATTAGCGGGTGATTAGTGAGGCCTTCTGACCCAAGTCAGGATTAGGGTTAATACCAGCTTCTCTTAGTACCTCTAACTCAACTTTCATCTTCCCCAATTAGATATAAACATCCACTATACATTTTTTTTAGTCAAAACCACTTAATATTTTTTGGATCAATCCAAATCGATAGACATATTTTTTGGATCAATCCAAATCCATAGACTAAGAATAGATTAGTAAGGACAAGCACCATTGTTCTAGTGGTTAAGTGATTCGACTATGGTGCGAGAGGTCACAAGTTCGAAACTTGCATAGTTTGATTCGAACGTTTATTGATATGTGATATGTTGTCACAGTGATATGTTGCATATAAGTAGCATTTCAAAAAAAAAAGAATAGATTAGTGAGAGGATTACTTAGAAACTTTCAAATCCACGTTTTTAAGAGGAGATTAAGGTTTTCCTGTCTATTCTCGGGTTTGCTTGTTTTGCTTGCAAATCATGATTTTTGACTGTATAGTGAGTGATTTATCATTTTTAAACATCTTATATATATATATTCTAATATGTTTTCACATTTTTGAATTAAATTTTAAAGTCAAAACATGTTTTTATGCACTTTTGAAACCATACTTGAAGTAAAAAATAGGATTTAAATGAAATAAAGTGATTAAACCTGTTACTTACTTTGATGTGTGATTGTCTATATGAATGTTAGGCTATGTTAAATATTTGTTTTGAGATGAATTACCGTGTATGGATGTATGTTGTTATGATTTGATGATGTTGAATATTGTTTGGCATGAGTATGGATGTTATTTTTTTTCACAACAAAAAAGAGCTTTCATAGCCTTTTAGAAGTGCTGCCATAATCATTAGCGGCGTTCCTAAGAACGCTTTATAATACCATGCTGCAATAGGGTCAGGAAATTCCATAGCCTTTTTGAAATGTTGCTAAATAAATGGCTACAAGCTTTTTAAAAATGCTATAGTAAATTAATTTTGCAACATTAATTAAATGCTACAAATTCATTTAGCAATGTTTTATGTATGTAGTCTAACATTATGATTTTAGGAAAATAGTAATAAAGCAGCAGTTTTGAAACACTGCAAAAATAAATTATGCAACTTTTTTGAAACGCTGTGGTATATAAACATTTTTGCTACATTTTACAACTATTGCAGCAGACTCAAATTATAAAACACTAATAGACATAATTTGATACTATGAATAGTTATAAGGATTAAACATAATTAAACACATAATCAAAGCTACATTAATTTCATACGTCATAAAATTTAGTGATATACAACATTTCATGAACAATGTTTTAAACGCAAATGTTAACGACATAGAATCTTACAAAAAGAGCTTGCTAAAAAGGAAACTATAAATCATGGAAAGTCCAATCTTATCTTCTTCAAAAGTCCAATATTCCTATAAAAAGAAGAAGAAAATGCAATTAGAGATTAGCAGTAGAAGAGAACAAATGTTCCCATATAACTAGACTATCTGCGTCAATAGCGCACAACTTAATGTTACATGCCAGGAAAAACTGAGAAGTATCTTGACAGCTTTGATATTATAAAAAGGAACACTGATTAGTTGGGCAGCGTCTATGGGAAATAATAGAGAGCTTATTGTACATTCTTGCCCATCGGTTCTTCCCATGATCAACTAACATAGTGACATTCTAATACGAGAAACATATGCATTAATGGATATCAACTTTCTTTAAGCCGGTACATTTCCCTCCAACTTTTATTATTAACTCAATCTTTTTTAACAGTCATGAACGTGTGGAATGGCTAGTAAAATTTAGATGTACAGTGAATTAGCGCAATGCAAAATTTTGCCGAAGCTACGAGATATTTGGTTCCGAAATAGAAAATGCTTTTGTGTGTGTATGTATACTCAACATAAAGGCATATTTGGTGCCTATTGGATTCTTATAACTACGAAATAATAAACAAAATATGATGCCAACTTGCAAAACTTCCTACCTGACCAAGATCATTATTCTTAAGATATTCTGGTACACAAAAATTAAGATATTCATGTGTCCTAGTATTTGTTTGTGCTTGAATACATTAAAATATGGATTAATCTTACAGTTCATAGTCATATTCTTGATCATCGTTGTCATTCTCTTCTTCGTTGATGAAACCTTTCTTCTCTTGCCTTGTCTTCCATTTATTTACTCTATTTTTCCATTCTATGTTGCTCTCTGTTTCCCTCTCGCCTTCCAATTCTCAACCTACAAATATACAACACTAATATATAAACGTAAATATATATGGAAGAAAATTATATCTCGTATCAATTTGACAAAACCTACCACTTCCCATAAAGGATGAGAATGCAGCCCTATTGTCAGCTTCCATTGTTGTATCTGTTCCCCGTAAAATTATAACAAATTATAATTTTTGACCAATGATGATGATGATATAAAAGAAATATAAAATAAAGCTGATATGATCAAAGTTTACCGATTTGCTTGTCAACTTGTGGTTTATCTACCACTGTTGCCTTCGTCTTACTTTTAAATTCATCTTCCGAGTCTTCCAAATCACCTACGTCCTCGTTGTCTCCTCTACTCTAGGACAGCTTGATCAATATGATTTCTTCATTGCAGTCTCATAATTTTTGGTCTTACTAGAAAAACGTTGGCATCTTATATATGTACATCAAGTATAGTGTGACACAATATCATTGTCAAGTTGCACAACAAAACTTGTATTTTTATTAATTCATCAAATGAACATTATTCTTCAGCCAACCCATACGAGAGCGAACCTTATATTTCAAAATTTAGGTTTATCAAAATATTTTTTCCACCATCAAATCTTGGTCGCTATGTTGAAAAAATACACATGGTAATGGTTCAACTCTGTTGAACAACGTAAAAATCACTTTAAACAAACAACAAGCAAAGGACTTTATTTCAGTATGATCAAAAACGAAAAACATATCCATAAGTATCACGATTTCATTATCATTTATGTTAAAAATATAAAACTTAGCTAGCATACCTCCTCTTCATTTTCAAAAATCGTAGCATGGCCAGCGTGACAGTAACCAGCCTGCATTGATCCAAAAACACTCACATTTGTGAAATATTTGATAACAATTGCTTTTGTGTCGGCTAGTGTGCTAAATGACTTTTATCACATAAATGGAATTAACATAACTATTTAGAAAACTCAATTTACTGAATTAATTCTGGGTAATTTAACGTTGAAAAATGATGCATAGAACCTGAGTAAACGCCAGGGGTGGATGAATTGCTCGATCTAAAGCAGCAAGAGTCTCTAAGACCTGCAAATTGCGAGTACCATGGTAATAGATATAGCATGTGTAAATTAACATACATAGCTTGCATAGTTACAAGAAAATATCATGCAAGCATGTTAAAACCCATAATGGGCGAAGAATTTTTTGCAAGCGGTATGCAACATTAAAAAGTGTTTTTTTTGAACTGGTACTTTATATACAAAAAATCATTAGGACAACATATCCCATGTCAAATAAACGTTCGAAAGCAAGTTTCGAACTTGTGACATCCTGCACCAGAGCCGAATCAATTAACCACTTGGACAATGGTGCTTGTCAACATTAAAAAGTGTTCTCAAAGCCTATAGCCACAAATAGAAAACAAATGTAACGTTATGGGATTAAGATAAAAGAATAAAGTCAGGAAAAATATAGAATGCATGACTTCTCTAAACATGAAAGCTGAACATTCTTTGGTGCAAGAACAATATAAGCCTGAAGAAAGTAATCCAAGTTGTAGTTGAGTGGGGAGACTAGTGGAAGCATTTGTTGTCCGTTCAAAGTTAGAGTAAGCTAATGCTATTCAAACACATACATGTAAACATATATACGATAGAAAACTTAAAATATAAACAACAAATAGGAAAATGTTGAGTAATGTAAGATTAGATGTAGTTGTAGAAAACATATGATGACAACTAACTATAAATGAAGTATTATTATTAATTTGCATCCAATAATTACAGCTTACTCTGTACTATATTTTTATTTTTTAAATCAAAATATTATTATAATATATTAGTTGAACACAAAATAGCAGAAATAGTAGAAAAATCTTAAATAACTCAAACTACATTTCGGAAAGACAACCAATCTTTCCCAGTGCTCTTCACCTACTATACTTTAGCAGATTCACAACTTTCACCATCCAAATAAACATCAGTTTTAAGCAAATCAAAATATTAGTAGTTTACTACTACAAGAAAACTTAATCATGAAAAACCATTGTAAACTTCAGTGTATGAACTTGAAATTATCATTACTAAAATAAAAATTGAAGTCAATAACTGTAATTTATCAATCATTAGGATGTCAGGAATGATTTGCATATAGCATTTTAATGTGGGATAACACAATTTAAAATGACATAATTGATCAAAAGCTTCTATTATTCTCTAAAAGGTGTAAGTTGAATTTGTCCATCACTATTATTTATTGCAGACCAAGATCCAAAATAAGCAGTCAATATAAGACTATAACAATGTCATATCATCAAAAAGGCATAATTAATACCTAAAGAAAACAAGTGCAACTTCTTGTGAACATCAACTTTCATGTTGAATGTTTCCAGATGGAATTACTACCACCATTTTCTAATTCTTTTATTACTTAATTATGTAATAAAAATGGCTACTTTTGGTATATTTTGCATCCATAAACCAATTGAGAAAGGATGATATCAAGGATCTGCTAAAATCATGGAATGACAACCTATAATGGGGTGATGTTATAATTCAAAAGAGAAAAATGAAGTAAAGTTACTATTGTCGTTGTTCTAAATTTAATTACTTTTAATGAAACTTGGTTAATTTTATAATTTATTAGTATTAGTGTTGTTATTATTATTTTAAACTTAGTTAAATTTATAAGCTTAGTTAAAAAAACTTTATCATCATCATCATCATTATTATTATATAAACTTAGTTATTTCTCATAAAACTTAGTAAACTTAATTAATATTTTATAATTTATTACATTATTATGATTATTATAAACTTAGTTAATTTTTATGAAATTAGTTAATTTAATAGTATTAGTATTATTATATAAATTTAGTTGCTTTTTATAAAATTTGGATAACTTGGTTAATATTTTACAATGTATTAATATTATTATGTAAATTTAATTATACTTTATAAACATGTGTATCATGTAATGTCCTGGATTTTCTCTATTCATATGTGTGTACCTATAAGCATTATAATTCTCAAAGATGAGAGATTCTAAATAGAAAATGTTATAGCAAATGCATATACCAACATATATCGAGTTCAAAAAACTACCGGATAATGATATTTGATCTGTTATCTCAATAGGACTTTGCCAAATTTGCCTACAAAGGATAATTAACATCCTCTATTTCATACATTCTAAACAACCTTAAGGTCGAATCCAATTTTGAATTTAACTGAAAATTGTCATTATACATCTACAAGATGTTAAACTTCGTATGGAAAAAAATTAATAAAAGATATGATAAAAGGATCTAAGGACTCGAACAAACTTTATCAATTACCCAACAAAAGCAGTTAAAAACACAAGAATAAAGCCTTTAATCCCCAGTCTCACCCTTTCATGTACCCTGCGAATCATATTGCATAAATTCAGATATAAGTGCAATTCAATGCATATAGATGTCAAAGTATTAACATGAAAATTCAAACAATCTCATCCTGTAATAATTAAGCATACGAAAAATTAAAATACAATTTAGGTAAAACAAAAGAAAAATTAGAAAACTTTCATAGAACTTCTGTACAATAAAATCATTTTAATGGGAATACTTCAAAAGTCAGAAAAGATGAACATCAGTGGTATTAATTTAGTTGAATTTTTTGTTAAACCTCTAATACCATGTTATTGCAGAGGGCTATATCGGAAAATCTAAAGAGTGGAATAATTTACAAAATTACATGTCATTCAAAATATAAACAGGTTAAAATATAAGAACAATTAGAAGTAGACCCATATATATTTACATGAAAAAAAATCAGATCGGAAGTTTTAAATTCGATGAATAAGCAACATGGATAATTTATTGTGAACCAACTGCTACATCGAATTGGAAGGAAGTGCAGAAAAAAGTTCAATGTACTAATCAACCGTAAAATAAAATCAACAGCTACAACGAATTTAATATACAAATCAAATCTATGATTCTTAACAAATTGGTGCTGAATGAAGGTATACGAAGCAAGTAACTGCTTTTCAAATGGACATATGGTAGTGAATGAAGGTGTGTGAAGCAAGCAATTGTTTTTCAGTTTACTGTTCGGTAAATTTGTCTGAAGTTCTGAGGAATAAAAATATTATAAGGAGACAGTAACAATAGTAGGTAATATCTACAATTTGTAGTGAAATTGATTGCCTCTTAAAATAACAGGTAAGAAAAAACTAACTTTCTTCCAAAAGTAAACAAGATCTGTATTGCTCTGGTTCACAGCCTTTGGAGACGATGGTAACACATTGTCGATAAAAGTTGAATTTACATTGACAGGATTTGATCCAATATACATGAACACACGGTCTGCACTTAGATCAAGATTTCCATATTGCATGACATGTGAACCAAGATTGTAAGTGTTATAGGCTGAGGTTCTGGTTTTCATCTATGATTGTATAAAAGAGAAGCCAAAACATTAATCATACAATAGATAGAAAAAGAATGAAGGAATTTCAAGCTTTTATGCACATGCCGGTTGGCACAATATCAGTCCATAGATTAATAAAAACATATGGGTGTGGTTTCCCCTAGGAAATCAAATAGACAACCTCCCCTCTAAGGGGAATCACAGGAGATGTAGATGACTAAAAACATCAGCATAATAAGTTACATGGGAAAAGAATGAAGACAAAGGTAACAGCGGTGAGAAATGCGGATTACGGATCTTAAGGCTGGAATAACACTAAGGGATAAATAGTGTTTTGTGGATTTTCTAAATCTTGCTGAAACTTATGCAATTTAATTACCAACAAATGCAATTCACAGACACAGATATAAACACAAAATCATACACAGATGCGAATACTAAATAAAAGCAGTAAAGGAAAGAAAACCCCAGGACTTTATACTGGTTCGGAGTTACCCTACATCCAGTCCCGTATAATTGTACGGATTTCTTATCAGAACAATCTCCCAAATTACATCCTCAGTTTCATTGCTACGAGGCACACCCTCCTGTATTCGAGTACATGGAAAA
Organism: Allium cepa; assembly: GCA_030765085.1. Classification (NCBI taxonomy): domain Eukaryota; kingdom Viridiplantae; phylum Streptophyta; class Magnoliopsida; order Asparagales; family Amaryllidaceae; genus Allium; species Allium cepa. The sequence goes on from CM060937.1 coordinate 908,836,847, forward strand.
CTCTCTTGATTTAAACAGGCTACAAGACCACCTAATTGATTTCCGGGGCCACAGTCACACCCAATCGATTTCAAGGCTCAACCGCACCTTTTACTCAATAGTTTGATTTACAGAAGATTCCATAACTCTGAATAGCACTGAGATCTTATGAAGAGAGTGGCAGAGAATCAAACAAGGGATAATCAAGTTTGATTCATTTGGTATTTCGGCAGAGTATAGTTTAGGATTCTTTAGAATAAATGTTGAAGATGAAGAGGAGAGAAAATAAGTAATATTCTGATTAAAATTCGTTCAAAACAACAGGTATATATAGTGGAGCAACTGTCATATCTCTTCGTGAAAGGATACGACGAATAAACACTTCTTTTACAAACTTGAATTTTGAATTTAACGGACACCATGTCGACATGGGGGGTTGAGGGAAGTTGACATTGTAACATTCCTGAAAAAATTAGCCAAGTTTAATTTGGCAATTAATTTAATTTTGGAATTTAATTATGAAATTATTTGTGAATTAATTAGAAATTTCCAAAATAAATAAAAATTTAGATTATAAATAGAATTTTGGTTTGAAAGTTAAAGATAAGTAATTTATAAATATAAATTGGATTTAAAAATATATATATTGGAAATAAATTGGATTTGGAATTTCATTTTTAAGTTGATAAGCATTTGTTTCTAATTTTATTTAAATATGCATTTTTGATTTGAAAATTATATTTTGAATTTGATTATAAATTTTTCAAAGGCCAATTAAGAATAATTTTTTTTCATGTGTAATTAAATTGTAAAACCATCTTTTGTTTTAAAGGATTATATAAATGATTAATAAAGTAGATATATTTATTTAAATAAGAAATATGATATAAAATTATCTTTAAAATATTATTTGAAGTATTTAAAATATAGTAAAAGTTTGGAAGTTGTTTAAAAGTTAAACTTTATAATTTACATACGTGTGTTATTTATTAAAGTATAATTTGTTTTAATTTTTCTTCTTAAAGAATTCATAAAAGAAAATGCATTTATTTATTAAATAATGGAAATTGTATATATAAAAACATTTGTTTTAACAAGTGTAAAACAAAATAAGATACACATGTTAAAAATAAGGACTTAAGAGTTAAAATACAATTTATAAATTAGTTAAAATTAAGGATTTAGACACAATTTTTATTACATGTAACAAGTGTAAAACATGAAAAGGAGTAATTGTACAAATGTAATAAAATGGGACAAGTGGCAAAAGAATTATTTTCCTTAAATTAAATTTGAAAAGAAAAAAAATGCAAAAGAAAAAAAAGCCAGGCTCTTTCATTTCCCTCAAAAATTTTCTCAGACCTAAAAAAAATCAGAAAGCAAAGGGCATTCAAGTTTTGGGTCAAAAGCTGGTTGCTATAATCAAGCATGCAGATGGTAAGTCGACATCAATCAAGTTCTGAAATCAAACTTAAGGATCAAGGCATCAATAACAAAAGCAAGATCAAACAGTAAAAGGACCCGGATCAAAAAAATTCAAAAGCCAAACTCTGTTTTCAAATTCCAGTTTCCTTTTCAAGTGATTCAGGTGAGCAAACCTTTAATCTTATACCTTAGATTTGTTTGAATATATGTTTGCATGTGATGATCTGGGAAGTTGTGAATTCAATATATTGATTTTGGTTATGCCAGTGTACATATGTTACCGTGCATGTATCTGGAAGCAAAAGAGTGACTCTGTTAACAAAAATTTACAGGTTTAATTAAGTTTAAAATTCAATTCAACCTTCCTCGATCATTTTTAGCCAGCAATGTAAAAACAAAACATGTTTAAAATCATTAGAACTAAATTTTAAAAATATATTTTTGAGATAAAAAGAAATGGTTTTGTCTGAAAGAAGAGATACAGTGAAATACAAGGTTTACCCAAATTTCTATTTGCATGAATTCCTGATTGGACTACATCAATTAAAACCATTTCTAAAATAATGATTTTTAAAAACAAAAATTAGAATTTTTAGTTGCGAATTGGGGTTGCATTTATTGGTTGAACGGAGAATGGGTTATTGCGAATTTCTGGTGATCAATCAATTGTTGAAACTCAAGATCGCATTAATAGGTGCTGGAATAATCACTGATCATAGGAAAAATGCGAAATGAATTTATAATTTAGTGTGGAAGGCAATTTGGATTGATTTAGGGTTTAAGCACTGCGTTTTATTGGATGAAATCACGAGGTATTTGCATCATCATCATCACGATACAGTCGATCGTACTTGGGGGGATGAGTGTGTGGTGGGTCAGAGCATCTTCGGCTAGGATGGCGTGGCTTCCGGCGGCTTCGTCGTCGATCGGAGCTGGTTGTGGTTACAAGAAGTAATATTGGGTTCGAAAAATTTGCTCAATTTTGTTTTAGGAATAATTTCGTATAGTTGGTTGTTCGAATCGATGCTGGAGATCATCGTGGGTGATAGGGTGGCAGCAGCGTCGATCGGAGATGGTCGACGTGCCTGTGCACATATACGCGCATTTGTTTGTATCAGCGTTTTTAGGGCTTTAGGGAAGGAGGGAAACTCGAAGCCAAGCACGTGGAACTGGTCGATTTTCTCGAAGCAGATGGGGCTTTGGATTAGCCCGGGGCCTAGCTCGAGTATAACAGGGATTTGCTCGGGTTTTTGTTGTGGTTCTGGAAATCAGTTTAAAATTTTAAAGAAAAATCAATCTGTTTCAATTAAATTTTGTTTAAATAAATTTCCTTTTAGATTAGATGTTATCTAAGTTTTAAAATTAGTTAAATAAGTTTTAAATTAAATTGTTTTAATTAACTAAGTATTAAAATGGTTTAAAGATATACATAAATTTTTATTTTGAAAGTTTATTAAAACTTAATAACATTAAGGATTAGTTAATGAATGTTTTAATGGTTATTTAACTTTTAAAGGTTAAGTTAAATTTATTTGTTAAAGGAAATTAGTTACTTGTAATTAATTACTTAATAATAATTAAGGTAAAATTAATTAATAATTCAAGTTTAATTAGTTAAGAAATTAATGAATAATTAATTAAAGGATAATAATTACTTAAAAATAATTAGTTAATGAAAGTAATTAAGGATGGATAATTGATGATTAAAGATTGATTTAATCAAGTGTTTAAAGGTTAACTAACTAAGGATAATTAATTAATGTTATTAAGATAATTAATTTAAGAAGTAATTAATTAATTTGAGGTAGTTAATTAATAAAAGTAATTAATTAATGGTAAAAGTTGATTAAGTAATTAGGGATAATTACTTATTTTAAATTAATTAGGATTAATTAATTAAAAGAGAATTAATTAAGGGTTAATTAATTAATTAACAATAATTTATTAAGGTTAATTAATTAATTAGGATTAATTCTTTAATAATTAAAGTTTAATTAATCCATTAAATAATGTTAATTAATAATAATTAAAGGATGATTAATTAACATAAATTGTGATTAATTAATGTTAATCAATCGGGATTAGTATTTATCAGATTTCAATTATTCAGATGATCAATTAACCTTATTTATGGATGACTATATTTTATTGAATGCTGTGAATCACTTCAGCATTCATGATGATGGTTCAAGCTTTTGATTTGGAGCTTGGAGTTTTTGGAGTTTGGTTTGGAGTTGAAGTATTGGATTGTCTTGAAGATCTTGTTCATGTTGAGATGTTTTTCCACTGTGGTGTTGTGTTGTATTCAATCTCTGATGGTGTTGAGTTGTTGTATCATGATGTATATCACATTGTATCTATGTTGTATATCAATGCGATTATCTTTTCTTTCCGCTGTGTTGTTTATCGTCTAATGTTGTTGCAAGCTCCGACGATATGGATTCGATGTCATTTGTCAGACATCGAGTTCGGGTCGTCACAGACATGCTCAAGGCAAAATTGATGGTTTGATTTTCTTATTAAAATTGGTTTCTATAATTTGTCAAAACAATTTCTAAACTTTGTAAATATATTTGAATATAGTTTAATCATATAAAAGAGTTCAAAAAGTAATTTTTAATATATATAATCTCAATATATAAAGTGATTAAAATCCGAGTATATAAATATTTTAAAGCTAAATATTTAAAACAAGAGATGGTTTAAAAGCAAGGACAATTTTGAAATCAAAATATTAAAAATGATAAAAATAGTTTTGAGGCTAAAATATATAAAACTAAAAGATGTCTTTTTGAAAAGAAAGTTTTGAAAACATTTTTTAAAAACAAGAGATATATTTTTGAAAATCATTTTTTTTTTAAATTAGTGGATATCAAAATAGGACCACTGTATGTTCCACTAGATATTGTTGTAGCCATCCCACTAGGGTTCCATTCCTTTAACAGTCTCGAAGTGGATTCCGTTCCACAAATAAATTTTGAATAAAGATGGAAGTGCTTTCAATAAGTTTTAACATAATTCTAGAGTCAATACTTATCTTGTACTCTTGAAATCTTGAACTCTTGATATCTTGACCCTCATGAGCCTTCAATCTTGATTTCTTCATTCTTAAATCTCTATACTGTACAGTCTTCATTCTTGGTACCTGCATGTTTATATCCTGCATACACATGTATATCTAAACTATAATGTTAGTATTTATATTTTATAACAAGTCCTAAGGTTATTGTCATCAAAACCATCATCTCAAGGACCAACAATCTCCCCCTTTTGATAATGACAACCTATGTTTATAAAATACACTTCTCCTTCACAATAACTCCCCCTAAAACTAATAACTCCTCTTTAATCTAAGCCTAACTACTCAATTTTATATTTCTTCCCCTTTGTCATCAACAAAAACTAATCCTAAATTAATATAACTCCCCCTTAGTCTTATGCCGGAGTACCTATGACAAATTATGATGGAGTGTGAGTGTGTACATATATAATAACATGAGTTAATAATAAAGACATGAAAAATATGAAAGTTTAAACCCAATAATATATAATATGTTTCATATAATGTTATGCAATCCATTCAATCTAAATCAATTCTAATCAAATCAAAGCAAATCAATCAAATCCAACCATGCAATTCAAAATACAAGCAATTCAAACCATAATAAGATTAAATATTTCTATAACTTCAACCCATCCCTCTTCTCTAAAGAAAGGATCCTTTTTAATATCTTTCCAATCTTCATTATCTTGAATCAAAATTCATATAGGATTTGCATCGAGGTCATCGTTGTTTAGGGCAGAAATCATCCAACGAAGGGAACCGAAATGCTTCTCTTGTTCTTTTATCATCTACATTTGACTTAGTTCTAAGTTGCAAAGAATAAAAGTAAGTATATTCTTGAATGAATTGAGAGTTTCTTCAAGATCATCACTTAGAGTCTGAGAAGAGGAAGCCATTTTTGATAAGTAGTGAAGAGATGCAAATAGAGATAAGCAAAAATGAAAAGATTACAAACATCTAGAATAAACATGTGTTTAAATTGGCAGAGATTCGTTTAAAATGAATAAACATGAGTTAGTTATTTTAATTTCAAAATTAAAAAAAATAACCAAATCAGACAGTTGTATGTCGACATAAGGGGTAGTGGTATGTCGACATGGGTATGTTAATCTATGTGTCTTATTTATTTTGTGAATAAATATGTGTATATATATATATATAAACTTATATACTATACTAACATTTATTCCAAAGACATGATAAGATAGAAAAGCATAAGATAGATGATTTTTATTAATAGATGAGGTGGTGCATAAGTTACTATATAATGTGATAAAAAGAACAATACAAGCTCACACAAAACAAACTAATACATCACAACCTAGTTCTTAGAATGTGCTAGGATGAGGAGGATGATGATAAGCCAAGTTTCCAACCAAATTTAGCAAAGAATTTGTTCATATTAGTGGAAATTTTATCCAATTTCTTACTAACGGAACTTTTGAGAATCCGTTGATTTTCCACTATAATCTTTTGATTTTTTAGGAGAGCTTTGTTGGAAGGATTATTAGCATCCGTATGATATTCAATACTTTCCAAGGAGGTTTCTTCATTATCTTCTTCAATTTCCATTCCCTCCCCTTCTTCTTCTTCTTCATTTTCTTCCTCCATATCTTCATGTGCCAATCATTCTTCCTTTTCGGCAAAAGATTCATATTTTTGAAATATGAAAGGAAATATCATGAAAGAAATGTGAAAAGGAGTACGGATCAAGGATCTTAAGTTTAATTTAGCATTAGAAGGGAAAGAATAGTGTTTAATGGATTCTAAGATTTATATGAACTAATTTAAAAATTATGATATAAAAAATGCAGAACTTAATCACTACACAATCATGGAATCAAAAAACAGATGCAGAAAATAAAAAAAAGTAGTAAAAGGAAAGAACATACCAGATTTTATAATGGTTCGAAGTTACCCTACGTCTAGTCCTGTCCAAGGAAAACACCTCGTACAAATTTTTATTATACCAATGTCGAGATTACAATCCTCAATTTCTAAAGGCCTTGAGGTACCCTCCTGTCTTCGAGTCCGGGGCAAACTCTCTTGATTTACGGGATACAAGATCACACAATTGATTTCCAGGCACAACCATACCTTATAGAGAGACTCGATAAACTTTTTACTGCAAATTGTTCCTATAACTATGAATAGCACTTTGATTTTCGAGGGAGAACAGAGAATCAAACAACAATAAGGTTCTAATTTGATTCACTTAAGAATTCGGCAGAATTTCGGCACGATCTTAAAAATATGAAAATTTTAGAATATGGATTTGTGGAAAAGAAGTGAAGAAAATAAGAAAATAGTTGATTAAAAAATTCCTTTGTGAAGGCTATTTATAGAGCGGTAACGGTCATAACTATTCGTGAAGAGATTTAAACGAGTAGACACTTCTTTAGAAAATTGAAACTTTTGAGTTTAACGCCCGTTATGTTGACATGGGGTATCCCATGATGTCAACATCCCTTAGTTAAAAACAATGTAAAATATGTTTTGAAAATGGCATTGCAAGGAAAACAAGATGAAATGATTCTGGAGTAAAATAAACTAATTTTCCTATGTTTTAAAATAAAGAATAGTAGAAAAATATATTTTTAGAATGTATATATAAATTGGATTTTAAATTTCAAATATATATATATATATATATATATATATATATTATAAATAATATTTAAAAATCAGAAGATAGTTTTAAAAACAAATGAAGTTTAAAACAAGAGTTTATTTAAAACAAAAAAGAGTATTTTAAGGCTAAAATATCTTTTTTAAAATCATTTGAAAAGATAATTATTAAGGCTGGACCATTTTGAAAAGCAGTTTTGAAAATCATTTTGAAAAACCATTTTGAAGTAGTTTTGCAAGCATCATCCTGTAGAATATCTCATCACATCAGAACTCGAGAACTTGTAAAAAACCAGGATGATCGCGGATTTGTAAGCCACTTGTCGTACGTTGGTGAGGTACTTGTCGTGGGTTTATAAGCCACTAAGAAGGTAAAAAGGAGTTCCATCCTAAATGAAATTTGGAATGAAGATTTCCGTGCTATTATGAACTTTAAATGAAAAAACTGGACACTTATCTTGAAATCTTGATCTTGATACTCTAGAGTCTTCAATCTTGATATCTCCATTTTGAGTCTTGAGTCTTGAGTCTTTATACCGATCAGTCTTCAGTAATCAATACCAGTGTGTGTATATATATATATGTATGTGTGTGTGTGTGTATGCATGTATGTATGTTTATATATCCTACATAATTCTCGCATATACATATCTATCTGGACAGTACTTTACATATTTTATAATAAGATACGTTAAAAAGGTTGTTGTCATCAAAACCAACATGGACTTTCCTAACCATCTCCCCCTTTTTAATGATGACAACCTGTATTTTATAAATTATACGTACCATACCATAACTCCTATCATAACTCCCCCTTACTCCAGGACTCCCCTTACTCCAATCTTAACACCCCCTTACTCCAAGCCAACTACTATTTTCTAACTTCTCCCCCTTTGTCATCAACAAAAACTTCTTACTAGTAGATTCCCTAAACTTGATATAAGATAATTAACCATAATACAATAGATTAATCCGTATATAAGTGTAATAAGTGCTAAGTGTGATCATAAGTATGAAATGTGATCATAAATGTGAAATGTGATCATGAGTGTGATCATAAGTGTAATCCAGAAGTGAATCAATCATCATCCAGTCATATTTTACAGTAATTATTCAATACAATCATATGTACAAACTATACAATTTATTTTAAGTAAGTCAAGTCAATCAAGTTTAAAACACACCAATAGAAACAAAAAAATAAAATACAGAACGACTAGACATTCCTTGGTACTTCCGTCCATCCATCTTCTCCAAAGATAGGATCTGTTTTGATAGCATCACATTCTTCTTTATCTTTGTCGAGAGTGAGCTGTGGATTTCCTTCGATTTCCTCCTTGTTAAGAGCTAAGTTCATCCAACGAAGGGAATCGAAATGTCTCTCTTTCTCCTTGATCATCTGCATTTGACTCAATTCTAAGCGGTGCTGATAATGAAATGTGAATGTAAGTATATTCTTGAAGGAAGTGAGAGTTTCTTCAATATTATCACTTAGATTCTTAATCAGAGAAGCCATAATTCAAGAAATAGGAAGAAATATGAAATGGAGTGATTAGAAATGAAGTTCGATAATTTATTCTGGAAATAACAGGTATAAAAAGGGGTAGAAAGTCGATTAAAATGAATAGACACAAATTAGTTACATGAAATTACAATTTGAAAGTGTTACTACTTTCTACCCGTTGTATGTCGACATGGGGAATGGTGGATGTTGACATGCCTCTGTCTAATGTGACAATTTGCTTTGTTTTGAATATTATGAACAAATCTATGCAACTAAAATTTGTATAATATAAAAACAAGCAATTACAGAGACAAGCGAAGTTGAATAATAGTAAATAAAAGATTTAATTAATGATTCTAGTCAACATTACATAAAATAACATATTATTAACTGAAATAAAGAAAATACATGGATAGAACTTAAAGTAAACAAGATAACATGAACTAAAACTAATTAGATGAAGATGAAGAAGATGGCTTTTTACTAACTTTCCCGAAGAACTTGTCGATTTTAGTAGAAATCTTATCCATTTTCTTACACAATGATATTTTGAGTGTCTTTTGATTTTCCACTATAATTCTTTTATTATTGAGAATGGTCTAATTAGATGGATTAGTGGGATTAGTAGGATATTTAACACTCTCTAAGGAAGTTTCTTGATCTACTTCTTCCTCCTCTTCAATTTCCATTCCTTCCTCTTCCTCTTCTTCTTCCTCTATTTCTTCCATCTCTTCATGAGCAAGTCTTTCTTCCTTTTCCCTAAATGTTTCATATGGTTGAAAAACTAATGGAATTTGCATAAGGAAAATGTTTTCATGGTTGAACACTTTTCTAGTAATAAATTCTTCCCATTTGAAATCAATTCCAAAATAATTAAAAATCCGAGTGAGATAAACTCCATAATATAACGTATTCTCACCCATTGTAAAATTCTTGAGCCTTAGCTCATCCAAAATAACATGAGCCCAATTGATATCATAATTTCCAAAAAAATGTGAAAAAGAGCTTTGCAAATTTTCGAAGTTGAGTTGTAGTTTCCCGATCTTGGGATAAGGGTGTGTTGAATAAGAAGGTTAAAATTTCTTGCTTTTGGACGAAAATAATGATTTTTGAATTCAAAATTATCATCCCGTTCAAAAATGTGATGAAATGTCTCTCGATAATTTTCATCTATTTGAAATTCCAAGAGATTTATTCTGGTATAGTATGCTTGCATCCCAAAATATTTCCTATAATTTCACAATCCAAAACTATTTGTGTTCCTTTAACACTACTCCAAATTTTTCCATCTTGCCCATCATAAAAACACGATTCAAATTCGCATAAAGCATCTTAACAAGATTTTGATAACATACTGAATCACTTTGTTTGTTATTTACTATATTAAGAATAGAACATTATTGAAAAAGATTTTCAATTTCATAAGAAGAAAAATCTTCAAAAATAGCAAATTTCCTCGTACGAATTTTACCAAAGTTTACAAAGTTGATGTAAGCTTTGATAACTTTCGGGTCATAAAAAAGAAAGTTTTGATAGCTTTTGGAAGCCAAATGGTGCTAGGAGTGCTTCAAGAGGCCATTGGAGAATTTTGAGAGGAGTTGAAGCTAATGAGATAAATTTGAAATAAAAGTGAAAAGCGATGATAAGGAGGGTGTATTAAATAGAGATTCTATAGACATGTTTTCTGGTCAAGAGGCATCTTTCCATAGCGTCAAAGTTGGTGAAAAGGTGGAGGAAAATTCAAAAGTTTGAATTCAAATCTTGAAATCAAATTTCTGAGGTGCATGTCGACATGGGGCATCCAGGTATGTCGACATGTGCCTATTGAATAAAAGGACAAATGTCTATTCCTAATTTCTAATAAATATATATTATATCATATATTCTACTTATATGGTTCCTTTGATAACATTAAATATAATAATACTTAAATATAAATAATTTAATATTTAAAAAATTATTAAAATAATATTATTTTCGAATTTAAAATTCAAATTTCAAGGGATAAATTTGAATTTAAAGTTCAAGGAATTTTAAAAAAATCAAGCGAAAAAACAATCATTCATTCAAATAAGAAAAATTAAAAATAATGTAAATTCGTACCTATTTCTAGATCCATGCTCCCATCGTCATCTAATTCATGAATAGCCGTGAAACACAGATTTGAATTATCCGTCTTCTTTTCATCGTCACTGGATGATGAGTCTAAGTCATCAAGAGTTGTTATGTATGTTTCTTTCTTGTCTTTGACAAATCATTGTTTGAAGGGAACAAATGTTTATCTGGATACGGGCAATCTTTCCTATGATGCCCGACTTTATTGCAAATGTAGCATCTATCATTGTTGACGATCTCCATATTATTTCTGGAATTTCTTTGATCATTTCTTTTATAATTATTCATTTTTCTATATATTAGGAATTTTCGGAAGTTTCTTGTCATGAAAGCAATCTCACCATCATTGTTTGGTTACGAATCTTCAGTTGTTGCATTGAATGCTAATGATTTCTTTTCTGTAGCCTTTTTTTCTCTTCTTCGTTGCAGTTGAACTACATAAGACATCATATTTCCAATCACTTCTTCTATTTTCATTAGAGTAACATCATTTTCTTTTTCGATTGCAAGTGTCTTTTGATCCCATTCTGGAGTGAGTGAATTTAGAATTTTTTGACTTGGTCTTCATCCAAAAAGCTTTTTCCTAGTGCAGTTAGTGAATGAAAAATATCTTTAAATCGACAATACATGTCGGAAATGGACTCATTTGCATGCATTTTCAACAATTGAAACTGATTAGTTAATATGGAAATTGTAGTCTATTTAACTTTGCTTGTTCCTTCATGAGTAACTTGCAAAGTTTTCCAGATTTCAACTGCAGACTTACAAACAGACACTTTATTAAACTCATTCCTATCTAGTGAATAAAATAATATATTCATGGCCTTTGAGTTATTTTGTGCAACACCCTTTTGTTCAGTAGTCCACTAGGTAAAATTGGTAGTTGGTTCAACATACTCAGTTTGTGTGATATTCCAAGTGTCTAATCCTATTGATTGTAAATAAATTTTCATTTTACAACCCAATATTCATAATTACTGCTATTGAAAAATGATGGTCTGATAGTAGACTGACCTTCTACAAATGAACTAGTGTTAGTGCTAACATAACTAGGCCAGAGTTGACATTACCAGTGTTAGTAGACATTAAAACAATTTTCAATTTTCAGATTATGAAAATTAGGGCTGTTATGGTAACGGTTACCATTATACAAATACCGTTGCCATACCATTTTCTTCGGTAAATAAAAAATGCTTACCGTTACCGATACATCGGTAACCATTTTGTCGGTATACCGGTATGTCGGTAACCGTTTTGTCGTTAACGGTAAATTACCGTTTCCTAAAAATAGTAAATATTGTACTTCTGTAAGCTGTACCAGATCATGTACCAAAGGTCCAAATATGTACCAAATCATGCAGAATAAATCAATAAACATATTAAATAGTAAATACATCATATACATGCTATATCAGTTTTAAATCTCATTGACATGCAACAACAAAGTGAAACATATATTTTGAATAACAATGAACAGTTTAAGTGAAATAAAAACACATGTAAAACGGAAATAAATCCCCACAGGCTGAAAATTATGTCAACAATTCAAGTAAAATAATAATCACATACACGGTACATAAGTTTAGGATTACACATTATTTGATTAGCAAAAAAAGTAGAAAACCAGTTTTAAATAGAGTTGATGAAACCAATAAGCCATCATGGATGCCCCAATTTGCTCATCTGCTTTATGACGCATCTCCCAATAGTGTAGCCAACCAAGTGAGTTGGAGGAAGATGGTCGATCTGGAGACGGAGCTTTATCATTCAAGTCTATGAAGGTAAATATATGGAAAAAAAATTATTAGAACTTTGGCTTATGATATCAAATTCAACAAACAATCAAAGGAAATTAGTGAAATGAAGTATTACTTTTGGTTTTAGGTTTCTGATATCATATTCAACAGATGATCAAAGGAAAATCTAAGGTTTATAAAAGGAAAAAAACTCAGAATTCAGAATACGTAAAAGATCTAAAAACAGAAGAGAAAAATAAACCAGCTTGCCTCTAAATCCTAAATCCTTCAATTTAGGTTTGCAGCAGCTGCTATTTAATCACTGGTTGCTTATATTCTGCTTTAGTCTCAGCACAACTCATACATTGAAGGGCTTTACCCCTGTCCGTTGATTTTTTATTACCTGCTTTGTCATTTTTTTAAGTTCACTCATATATACAAGGTTTAGTCATTTCTTTTAAGTTTTAAGTAGAGGTTGGGACACAACTTTGATATTCATATAAGTATTTACTACTTAAGGATTATTTGATTTGCTCATTTTTACTAGCCTGTAACATGTTTGGCTAAAATGGAAATGAAGTATTACTTTGATTTATGATATGTAACATATATTTGTTAATATATGTCAAACACAAACATATGTACATTAGAATGTGTCAATTGAAATTTATGTGCTATAATTTATAAATTCTGTCATTAAAATAAAAATGTCCATTATAAATCATTAGAATACACATGTACAAAGGTATTAGAGGTCTATGTGCTATAATAAAGGGAACATCTTAACATTAAAGCGGATGTATTATTAACTAAAACATATTGTTTTGATAAAACTTAACAAATGCTTATTTGTTTCAAATTCTCCACGTTCCTTGTGGAAAGAGACATCATCTTCGCTCGGCTCCTTATAGAAATTGAATTCATCTCTCCTAAGCCAATCATTTGTACAAACCAACGCCTCAACCATCTTTGAAGTTAATGAAGCTCTAAAAGGATTTTGCATACAATAACTATTATATCATCATTAGTTTTTTCACTGCAACACAGTAAGTATGAAAGCAACTCTAATGTACATCATATCGTCTTAGGTGTAGTTATGCACTTTAGACAAATCTCGTAGCACAACAAATATGCCAGATAAATGAAAATTTACTGCTTGCATTACAATTATCATTATTAGTTTTTTAGCATTGTCCTATAAAGAATATGAAAACCGTGCGTATAGAATAGCAGAAATAATAAAAAATGAAAATCTAAAGGAGAAAGTGACAATATCAACTACAAATGATCAAATGCACATGTAAACAATTCAATAATTTTACTTGTGTGCAAATGCAACAAAAGAAGCTTTATATGAAATTTATACTCAAAAATTAAAAAGTAGCTAAATATATTATGTCCAAACACATCTAGAGACTAACAAATTAGTGAATTACCGCTTGTAGATCGTTTGAAAACATATATAATTCGAACCTAAAAATCCAAAAAAGTAAAAGGTGCGAACGCAATCAAATAGGGAAAACAAATTACCACTTGTAGGTTTAATTTGCTCTTCTTTTATTTTATTTTAGAATTGAAAGAAGGAGAAAGGATAGGACCGAGTCGCGACAGCCACGGTAATCGCCTAATCGGGTAGACGAGAAATGAAAACGGAAGATAAAAAAGAGCGGCTATGTTATTTTCTCTCTTAGACAGATGAAGCCCTAGTCAACTAACAGCGAAAGATGTTGAAAATCCATAATCCAACGGACCAAAATATGAGAAAGTTTGAAACAAATCAATTTGTCGGTAAATTACCGATACCGACGGTTCAAAATTTTATTTACCAATAATTTACCGCTTCTAACTGTAAAATTACCATTACCGTACCTAATGTATTGGTATACCGATTTATTTTGTAATCGGTAACCAATTTATCGGTAACGGTATGGTAACGGTAAATTTACCGTCACCAAACAGCCATAATGAAAACTATGAAAACCTATGCTCTGATACCAATTGAAAAGGAGTGCAGATTAAGAATCTTAAGGCTAATTTAACAACAGAGGAGGGTGAATAGTGTTTAATGGATTCTAAGATTTATATGAACTAATTTAAAAATTATGATATAAACAAATGCGGAACTTAATCAAAGAACAATCACAGAATCAAACACAGATGTAGAAAGTAAATAAAAAACAGTAAAAGGTTAGAACACTCCGGATTTTATACTGGCTCAGAGTTACCCTACATCCTGTCCTATACCAAGGCAAACACCTCGTACAGATTTTTATTATACCAATGTCAAGATTACAATCCTCAATTTCTAAAGGCCTCGAGGTACCCTCCTATGGGCAAACTCTCTTGATTTATGGGACACAAGATCACCCAATCGATTTCCAGGCACAACCACACCTTATAGAGAGATTCAATAAACTTTTGATTACAAATTGATCCTATAACTCTGAATAGCACTTTGATCTTCGAGAGAGGATAGAGAATCAAACAAGAATAAGATTCTAGTTTGATTCACCTGAGAATTCGATAGAATTTTGGCACGATCTTAAAATATGTAGAATAAGGATTTGTGGAGAAGAAGAAGTGAAGAAAATAGTTGATTAAAAAATTCATTTGTAAATGCTATTTATAGAGCAGTAACGGTCATAATCATTCGTGAAGAGATTTAAATGAATAGACACTTCTTTTGAAAATTGAAACTTTTGAATTTAATGGCCACCATGTCGACATGGGGTATCCCATGATGTCGAAATCCTTTAGTTAAAAACAAGATAAAATATGTTTTGAAAATGGTATTGAAAGGAAAACAAGATGAAATGATTTTGGAGTAAAATAAACTAACTTTCCTATGTTTTAAAATAAAGAAGGGTAGAAAAATATATTTTTATAATGTATGTATAAATTTGATTTTAAATCTCAAGTATACACACACGCACACACACACATATATATCATAAAGAATATATAAAAATCAGAAGATAGTTTTAAAAACAAATACAGTTTAAAACAAGAGTTTATTTAAAAACAAAAACAAAGAATATTTTAAGGACAAAATATCATTTTTAACCATTTGAAAAATAATTTTTAAGACTAAAACATTTTGAAAAGCAGTTTCAAAAATCATTTTGAAAAACCATTTTGAAGTAGTTTCGCAAGCTTCTTCTTGCAGAATATCTCATCACATCAGGACTTGAGAACTTGTACAAAACCTGGATGTTCGTGGGTTTGTAAGCCACTTGTCGTAGGTTTGTATGCTACTTGTCGTGGGTTTATAAGCCACTAAAAAGGTAGAAATGGGTTCCATCCCAAATGAAATTTGGAATGAAGATTTCCGTGCTATTATGAAGTTTTAACAAAAAAACTAGACGCTTATCTTGAAATACTGATCTTGATATTCTAGAGTCTTCAATCTTGATATCTCCATTCTAAATCTTGAGTCTTGAGTCTTTATACTGATCGGTCTTTGATAATCAATATCTGCATATATATATATATATATATATATATATATATATATATCATGCATAGTTCCTGCATATACATATCTATCTCGACAATAGTGTTAGTATATATTTTATAAAAACAAAAGTTACAAAGGTTGTTGTCATCAAAACCAACATCTCAATTACTAACAAAATGTTGGCATGTTTAAACACTTTTCTTGAAACAAATTCTTCCCTTTTGTAATCAACACCAAAATAGTTAAAAATCCGAGTGAGATAGATACCATGATACAAGGTATTCTCACCAATTTTCAAATTCTTAGGACGAAGTTCATCCATAATCACTTGCGCTCAATTAATGTCATAATGACCAAAGATAGCAAAAGGAGCTTTACAAACTTTTAAAGTTGGGTTATTGAAATTTTCCGTTCTAGGAGTGAAAGTATGTTGCAAAAGGAGATTGACAATACGTGCTTTCGGTCGAAAGTTACGATTTTTAAATTCAAAGTATTCATCTTCTTTAAAAATGTGATGTAATGTCTCAGATCATGTTCATCAATATTAAAAGTAGAAAGATCCATTCTCGAATTTTTGCAATTGAGAATGTTGCCTAAAATTTCACAATTTAAAACAATTTTAGTGCCTTTAACACAACTCCAAATTTCATCTTCATTTCCTTCATGGAAACCGCGATTCAAATTCGCATAATTTTTTTTAACAAGATTTAGGTAACAAACAAAATCATTTTCATAATTGTCAAAAAGACTAAGGATATGATTCTCTTCAAGAAGAGTGCTGATTTCATATGTAGAGAAATCGCTAAAGATAGCAAACTTTTCTGTATGAACTTTTCCGTAATTTGCATAGCTTATATAAGCCTTGATTGCTTCTAGATCATTATAGAGATACTCTTTAATGGTTTTAGATAGCCTCATTGTGGATGGAGTGCTTGAAGAAGCCATTTTTGAAGAGAGTTTGAATTTTAAAATGAAAGTTAAAAAGTATGATAAGGTTATGGAAATAAATAGATATTCAATGGACATATTCTCTGGTCAAGAGGTACCTTTTCAGAACATTGGATTTGGTGAAAAGGTGGAGGGAAGTTTGAAGATTTGAATTCAAATTTCAAATTTCAAATTTCTGACAGGGATGTCGACATCATAGGCAGGGCCATGTCGACATGGGTCAGAGAATTCATATGACTTATCTTTTCCTATATACTTTAATGCGTATATATATATATATATATATATATTATTTTTAATGTCTACATATTTTCTGGAGTAATATTAAATATAATAATACTCTTTCAATAAAAATATTATAATATTAAAAATAAAAATAAATATAATAATAAAAAATTTAAAATTCAAACAACACATAATTTTAGAAAAATCAAACAATCAAACAATTTTAAGCAAAACAATTTCAACCAATATATTGAAATGTGTAACTTTTTCTAGATTCGTATCTCCTAGATCATCGGAACCATGAATAGCCGTAAAGCACATTTTGAATTTTCCATCTTTTGACATCGTCGCTTGAGGATGAGTCTGAGTCGTCTTCTCTAGCGGTATATGCTCTTTTCCTTTTCATTGCATATTGTTCGTCACAGTTGAAACATTTGACATGGTTTCGTACTTTATTATGATTTCCATAATCCCTGTGATCATTCTTTTTGATGTTGTTCATCGTTTTGTACTTCCAAAACTTTCGAAAATTCTTTGTCATAAAAGCTATTTCTTCACCATCATCACTTCTCGAGTCAGATCCATTTGTTAATGCATCGAACACAATTGACTTCTTTTCGAATGCCTTGCTGTCTCTTCTTCCTTGCATTTGTACTTCGAACGACATTAGATTTCCAATCAATTCTTCAATCTTTAAGGTATTGATATCGTTTTCTTCTTCGATTGCAAGAGTTTTCTAATCCCATTCCAGAGTAAGAGAATTTAGAAATTTTCTATCTTGATCTTCTTCGGAAAATCTTTTTCCCAATGATATTAGAGAATGCGCAATATCCTGAAAACTACTATATATATCTGAAATGGACCGATCAGAATTCATTTTGAATAATAGAAACTGATTTGTGAGTATGGATATTTTGGTCTGTTTAACTTTGCTTGTTCCTTCATGAGTAACTTGCAAAGTTTTTCAGAGTCATATGTAGATTTACAAACAGATACTCTATTAAATTTATTCCTATCAAGTGAACAAAATAAAATATTCATGGCTTTGAAATTATTTTTTGCAATAGTCTTTTGGCTCAGTAGTCCACTAGGCAAAACTAGTTATGGGTTTAGAATATTCAGTTTGTGTGATATTCCAAGTGTCTAATCCTATTGACTGTAAATACATTTTCATTCTACATGCCAAATATGTATTGTTACTGCCATTAAAAAGTGGTGGTCTGGCAGTAAACCGATCCTGTACAAATGAACTAGTGATTGTGTTAACAGAACCAGTGTTGGTAGCCCATTTGTTTAAAAAACTTTACAAAATTCATATTATGAAAACTTTGAAAACCAATGCTCTGATACCAAACGTGAGAAATGCGGATTACGGATTTTAATGCTGGAATAATATTAGAGTGGGGTGAATAGTGTTTTGTGGATTTTCTAAATCTTTTTGAAACTTATGTAATTTAATCACCAACAAATGCAATTCACAGACATAGATATAATCACAGAATCATACACAGATGCAAATACTAAATAAAAGCAGTAAAGGAAAGAACACACTAGGATTTTATAATGGTTCGGAGTTATCCTATATCCAGTCCCGTACAATCGTACGGATTTCTTATCAAAATAATCTCCTAGATTACCCCTCGGTTTCAAGGCTATGAGGTACACTCTCCTGTATTCTAGTCCAAGGCAAAATCTCTTGATTTAACCAGGCTACAAGATCACCTAATTGATTTCTGGGGCCACTATCACGCCCAATTGATTTCAAGGCTCAACCGCACCTTTTACTCAACAGTTTGATTTACAAAAGATTCTATAACTCTGAATAGCACTGAGATCTTACGAAGAGAGTGGCAGAGAATCAAACAAGAGATAATCAAATTTGATTCACTTAGTATTTCGATAGAGTATAGTTTAGGACTCTTTAGAATAAATGTTGAAGATGAAGAGGAGAGAAAACAAGTAAAATTCTAATTAAAATTCGTTTGAAACAACAGGTATATATAGTAGACCAACTGTCATATCTCTTCGTTAAAGGATACGATGAATAGACACTTCTTTTGAAAACTTGAATTTTGAATTTAACGGACACCATGTCGACATGGAGGGTTGAGCGATGTCATGCTCAAGGAAAAATTAATGTTTTGATTTTCTTATTAAAATTGGTTTCTATAATTTTTCAAAACAATTTCTAAACTTTGTAAATATATTTGAATATAGTTAAATCATATAAAAGAGTTTAGAAATAATTTTTAATATATATAATCTTAGTCTATAAAGTGATTAAAATCTGAGTATATAAATATTTTAAAGCTAAATATTTAAAACAAGAGATGGTTTAAAAACAAGGACAATTTTGAAATCAAAATATTAAAAATGATAAAAATAGTTTGAGGCTAAAATATTTAAAACCAAGAAAGATGCTTTCTGAAAAGAAATTTTTGAAAATATTTTTTAAAAGCAAGAGATATATTTTTCAAAATCATTTTTATAAAATTAGTGGATAGAAAAATAGGACTACTATATATTCCACTAGATATTGTCGTGGGTTCCGTCCCACTAGGGTTCCATCCCTTTAAAAGGCTCCAAGTGGATTCCATTCCATGAATAAATTTCGAATAAAGATGTAAGTGCTTTCAAGAAGTTTTAACATAATTCTAGACTCAATACTTATCTTGTACTCTTGAAATCTTGAACTCTTGATACTCTGAGTCTTCAATCTTGATTTCTTCAGTCTTAAATCTTAATGTTGTACGGTTATTCATTCTTGGTACCTTCATGTTTATATCCTGCGTATACATATATACATCTAAACTATAATGTTAGTATTTACATTTCATAATAAGTCCTAAGGTTGTTGTCATCAAAACCATCATCTCAATGACTAACAACAGCTTGTCTCGAAGAGACATTTGTAATAAACAGAATGAATATATATCTCTTAAAAGAATAAATGAAATAATTGTGTAAATTTTCAAAAATGGACCAAGTTCAATTTAGTTTCCACAAAAAGAAATGAAAGAAAAGAAAAACACGAAATTGATTTAAAGGGCTCCAAAATTTATATTGATGCACGGTAATATTTACATAATTACATAACTCTTACCCTCACCATTTGATTGCCAAAGTTTTTGTAGCCTAAACTCTACCCAAAAACTATACAGCTTCCTAGGACAATGTTGGGAAAAGAGTAAAAAATGGCAGAAAACCTACAGAGTATGAATATGATTTATGAAACCATCAGAGTATAAATATATAATTAAATTTTGGTTAATTTGAACATAAAATTCATTTAGGTTTAAGGCATAGAATTCTTCCACGTTATTGATATGTGAAACCAAAACTGACATTATGGTCGGTATGATTTAAAATAATTATGTTTGAGGATGAGATTATGATTTATTCTTGTATATTCGATTAGACGTCGGTTTTTATACATAGACTCTCTTTAAATTTATGGTGGGTTTTCAACGTGAGTTTTATGATATAATTTTATTTAACGTTTAAGTGACGTTAGTAAATATTTAGATAGATGTAAGTAATACTGGCTGAAAAAATTCATTTTTTGATTTTGTGTGTTATAATTTCTTTCTCTTAGCATTACTCGTATGTCATCCAAAACTGTTGGTACCAATCGTACATACCCTTGGCCTTTAGAGAAATCATAAGGTGGTTGAAAACTCTACAACTATTTCAATATCTCTTTCGAGAATAAAGGAAAGAAAATGGTGTTGTCCGTTTCTTAAATTCACCACACCAAATTTTAACTCAAATTTGTCTTGCTAGAACGATATAAACCACCAAAATATATTGAGATGAACCACCAAAATATCCATGAAATGATACTAGAGTTGAGCATCTTGAATCAGCATATTCAGCAATAATTACATAGCTTACCCAATAATGCATACATGTCGCTGTTTTATGTATTTACAGACGTGGACAAGTAGATTAATATATCTAGATGCGACGAAACATCCATTTAAAGGGCACATGACCATGGGATACTAATTAGCCTGATAACTAAGAATAAGGTTGAGTTATCGAGCATTCACATTAAATGGTCATATAGCTATTAATTCAGTTTAATGGCAACCCATAAGGACATTGTTATTTACGAGTCACATTAAAATGTAAGTGACGTTTTCTTTACATAGCCAACAACAATCATAACTAAGAAAAAATTAATTTTGTAGTGGTTACCTAAGGTTAACTAGTAACCAATAAAAGAATCGAGCTTTTATGGGGATTAACAAGCTAGTTGGTTACCACTGGACATTTGAAAGTTAAAATAAAAGCGAACAATTCATTAACAAAAAAAGAAAAAATGGGTTGTACCAATTTGTTTTCTCTTTATATCTTTCATGAAAGAACAAGTGTAGGTTAAATTATCTATATGTTTTCCACCCCATATCAAATCATATGAAGTGAAAATTGTGAAAACAAGAGAAGACAGCTAATATGCACCCTCACATTGATGTTAGTTATAACCAATGGTAATAACACTATGAATACACTAAGTTCTCCAATACGAAATGTCTATAATACCTCTTTCCAGATTTAGTGTAGATTGGGTAACCTGGGTTGAGGGAATCTCCAAGATTTGCTATGCTGGAAACTAGAACACATAGGTCATGTCTATTGTATAACATGAACATATACCTTCACCAATTTATACGGACAAAGATACTGGTGGAAATAAATAGAATGGGTTGTAAATTAAAACTACATACCTTTATATTGGTAATTGAGCTCAATGGTCAAATGCAACAATGCTTTGAAATCTTCCATAAGATATATCAATAACTGGCGTCGATAATTGGCATTTGCCATCTCCTTTTAGCAATCACATTCTTCAGTCATTGCTCTGTTTCAAAATATCTATTCTCATGCTAGCACATTATTTCAGTCCTTAATTGGCAAAATTCCAAAATACTCATCAGACAGATGATTCATGTACCTGCATTTTTTAAATTTAATGCAACATACATGAGTAGAAGCAAAAAACAAAAACGAAAAAAGTCATCAGTCTGCATGAGTAGAAAATTCAAAATCGCAGAATTCAAATTCGAAGCAAGTAGAAAGTTGAAAGTAAACGACCATCTCACTAAAAGGTATGCGTAGTTAATGGCAGCACATGGCGATGGGCCGTCGAATTTTGCCAATGGCTGGCCATTTTATTATTTACCAAATTAAATAATTAACTTAATTCCCATTATGTTTCAAAAAATGTTTCAAAACACTAATTTAATTTCTAAAAAATACTCAAATATAATTATTTTAAATCATCCTCAAACATAATTATTTTAAATCATAATCTCCATTACATAACCATCTTCAAATCCCCTATTGAATTATCCAATTCAATGTCATTTGCGCACTCCTCTATAGATATAGGAGGAATCTACCTCGTCTTTCTCTATAAATATAATTACCGAATCGTAAATGCATAAAAGGATAATGTTTCACTAATTCCCAAAAAGATTATATACATACTAACCTTATGGTTTTATTTATTTATTTATTTAGAATAAAAACATAATTGAATATTTGGAAGTTGTTACTAATTTACTAATAGAGCTCGCGGGTAGGAAAAAATTTATAGAAAGCGTTGAAAACAAAGTTTAATATGGCTACAAAAATCATTAGTTTAGCTTTCCACCATAAATAAATCACCTCCAAGTTAACTTCAGAATTGACAAGGACAAGGATATGGGTGATCAAGGCAGGAGTACCCTGATTCAAGAACTGATATGTGTAGTGTATGAGCATTTGTGGGGACAGCTGGAAGCTTTCAACTTATATTTAGGAGAAATAATGAAAAACTATCACCATGGATGTCAAAACACTTGATTTTACCACAGACAAAGCAAACAGATTAAATAGTCAATGGAGGACACAAATGATATAAAAAATAGATCACAGTAAAGAATCAAAATTAGTTTTAGGAATAGCAGCTGCTTTTGATTCTCTAAAAATGATGCTTCACTTATATTTGCAAATTAAGCGCCTAAGGCATCCAAGATTTCATAGGAGAGATAACCTATAACGTATTGTATTTGCTAGTTGTTCCTTATAAATAGAACTTTAAGGTCCCAAACAAAAATAATTTCCTAGCTAAAAAAATGTAATAAATAATGAGGCATCAATGATGGCTTATGTTGAAGAAACCAGTAGACGCATTTCGATCTGTTCTCGGTATGTATGCAAGCTTATTATAAATGTCAGTGTGGCTTCATTTTTCTACACAACTAACGGAATAAGAAACTAATATCTTCTCACATCATATCAATTTCCAAGACAAATATAGATTTTATTGATGAGTTAGAATCAGCTTCCATAGCTTTTGAAATGTGATTAATATCTATGGATCTTCTATACATAAGATACTATTCGACTACTGACAGTCAAATTTCTGACAATTTCATGTATAATATATAAAAGTGGGATTTGAATAAGCAACCAAGTTGAAATCCATGGCATGTCCAACTGCAATAACTGTCTTGGAAGTGCATTTGTACAGTTTTTTTAATAAGGGATACAGTTGAAGCAACATGATATTATATAATGCAGTCAAACGAGAAAGCTTACTTGGGTACTTCAAGCATGAGTATACGTATAACACAAATTATATTCATTAATTATGATTTACGTTTAAGAATTGTGACTATATGTACTACTATGTACCGGTAACAAGAAACTTGGCATTATATGTTTATACACCCAAGATATACCATATGCATATATGAGCCATAATGCATCACATGCCAGAATTTACAATAAAGTCATCCTAAGTTAATTAAGAAATGTTTCTATGCAACTTGGAAGTATACATATTTTACATATTATCATCAATCCATTACATTTTATATAAAATACATTTCAGTCAACTAAATACAATTCAAGAATACGTAATCGACAAATTTTATGCCCCTATTCAACCATCAAAGTAAGACTACTACCGTACACAAATATAGCATCCGATGCGGAGTATTAGTTTTTAGATGATTTAACCTTCGTACTATTATGTCCTCAGTTAAATTCAAAAAAGATTGCAAATTCAAATTGCTTCTGCATGAACCAAGTTTTTTTCCCAATGGTACTATATATGCAGTATCGCCTACCATTACCACACTATCAGATATAGTCAATCTACAATTAAAAATTAAAGCTACACAATCAGCAATTTACCAAATAATTTACATATGTCCCTAATATTCGCCAACAAAAGTTGCCAATATAAAGAATATTGCATAGAGGATGTAGCTCAAAAATAATATAAAGAGCAGCTACAATGTGGAAAGAACATTAAACTCATAGATGTACACACTCCTATGACCATTATAATTTTTAATTCCAAAATACCAAGTTATGTAAGCACTTCGTTTCTTTATATTTTAAGCACTTAATTAAACCCAAGATGCATATTTCCTAGCTATAAAAAAGGATAATCAAGAACTCATAGGCAAGATAGGAACTCTACCCAGGATCTCTTGTATTTTCTGCTTGTTTCTTATCGGCGAAAATTTAAGGTCCCTAACAAAGATAAATTCATACAATAAAACTTTATTTTACTTCTTAAATTTCAATTAGCATATCTGCAAGATAGATAAGATAATTATTATGCCATCTACACATGCTAAGAGGAAAGTGATTACAATCACATATTGTTAGGCTTGGTTCCTGGTGGAGGATAGCATAGGAAAGTAAAACCTATAGAAACATGTGTGCATAAGTCAAAATGAATACCTGAACATAATTTACATTTATTACACCTCATCTAGCAAAATCAATGATTCCTTTAACACACAAGCTTTATGAAGACTCATGTTATCAGTTGCAGCAACTACGTAGAACCATGGAAAAACCCTATCTTTCTGAAGAGCATCGGAGTTTCCTAAACTTTTCAGCTAACTCATGTATTCGACATTAAAAAGATAAACATGTATTGTGTATTAGATATTAGAAAAAACAGGTATACTGGCTATAAGAGAGAAGAACTGGAGGGTTGCTGAAGATTGTGGATCAGCGGAGTTGTGGTGCAGGTATTATGAAGATCTTAAGTGGAGAGAGGGAGAGAAATAGACAGTATTCCTGACATCGCATTATTTATTTTTTAATTAGATCAGGGATAGGGACTAAAGGAAGAGAGGGAGAGAGGGAGGGAGGTCATGTTCAGCGCTAAAAGTACGTGGCATATTTTTATTTTCCCCCTTTACACATTTGCTTACGAGAAAAGATTTGGATATTGTTTTTTGTTATTTTTAATATTTCATCCACATAATCACAGCATTTTTATTAAAACGCTGCTTAATCGTGCTGCGAAAAATAAATTTTATTGTAGTGGTTGAATGGTTGTAAACTCTCATTGGAGCGATTCAAGGGTGGTAAACATAGAACTAGGTGTCGAAAAATTGACTCGATGATTTTTGGGGTTGTGTCAAAGAATTGGAGCTATGTATGGGTAGATTGGCAAGCACATCAACCGATTCGATATGAAAGTTGAAGCGTTGGAAATGCTACAGGAATGACGTCTGGCATATGGTGATTCAAAAAGAGGTGGTTAGTCCAGTGGTGACTCGGTGATTGGCTTTAGGCTTTGGTAGTTTGGTGGAAGAAGGAGAGGACAGTAATCTATATCCAGTGGTGGACTTATATTTAGTGATAGAAAGGATTCGATTACCGGAGTGTGTTCAATGCAGAGCCTTTTTTATAGGAAAACAAGAAAGTGTTATAATTCAACATTGACTTAAATGATTTATTAGGGCATTGGAGTGCGTTCGATGTGACCATTCTTCAGAACCATCTTATCAACATTTAAACAATGATTCACGAAGCTGTGGCAAAACCAAGCTGTGTCACGGAAAACCCGAAGTGAATGTGGTGGCAACATGAAGCTAACACCAAGTAGAAGAGAAGAAATCTAAAACTTGGATGTTATGGTACTAACCTTGGGTCTGACTCGAGATACACACTAGAATCACTTAAATTTTGCGATAGCTAAGAAGTGTAAATAATGGTCGATTACTAATCAAACCCTAGCCACTCCATAGCCAGAGTCGAACTCCGACAATGCCCATGCTGCAACCATGGAATCACCGCCTTCTAAGAACTCATCTCGAATTGCTTTAGATCTTGAAACCGAAGACCAAAAAACTTAGGTATGAATTGATCTAGTAGGAAGTTTTCTTATGTTTATGGTTGAGTTTCTTAAGGCATGGACGGGTCTTGAGCAAGTGGTGGAGGTGAGTTGATGCTGGAATCGAGATATGTGATGGTAGTTAAAGCTTAAAGTCATAGGAGAAGGAAAAGTATTTGGGCCGGAATAGAAAAGTGAAAAGTAAAGTGGAAATTCCTAAGTCGTGGCCATTTATAGCCCATGGATGACTTTGCAATTCGTTTTGATACAGGTATGAGTGGTCAATACCACCATGATTTAAATATATACATAAAAATAAAAAATAAAAAATAAAAAGAGAAGAAAGAAAGAATAGAAAGGGTAGAAAAGAAGGAATTCTCATCTGGCCAAGGCGTGGAATGATCTTCAAAGTAATGTAGATCCGAACTTTGGTGCAGAAAGTGGCACACAGACTATATGAAGTGGTTAACTGAGTGTTATTAGGATAGAGATGACGCTTCAAAGTGATTCTTGAAAGGCAAATGGACACGAGCAGATGAAAATATACCAGATAATCCAAAGCGTGCTTTGTTATCAACGGAAGCATACTTTCGAAGGCAAGTGTTATCCAACATTAAACCAAGAATCTTTCAGTGAATTTAGACGTCGAGACAAAGACGAAGTGGTTCAAGAACTTGGGGGCAAGCTTGAGATGATAATGGAAAGGACTTTTAGGATGAAAAAAAGGTCGATACCAACATGAACTCATGTCGGTACTAAGTTGTTTGGTTTTTTTTTCTGTTTTGAACCCTTATGCTTTGGTCAAAGAATATATGGCTAAAGTGGTCATCTAGGGACCCATATCTGAAGGAGTAGGTGAAAAAATCCAAAGCTCTATAGAAAAAGAAAAGTCCTATATGCGACCAATCATCTCGGCATCAAGTAGAATTGGTAGATTAAATTATACTTAAAGCTTGAAGACCTACAGATGTAAACTATCATGAAGAAAAGGCCAAGGCGACATTATGCAAATCATCCGAGTACCAACATGTGTTTTAGCTATGGGATAACTTTTTCTCCTACCTATTCTCTTGGATTTGGATTTCAACCAAATATTCTACAATTTGACGACTCTGAAGGGCGATTCTTCTACAAATAACAAGCCTAGAGCAATAGACGGGGGACTTCTGGCATACATTTTCTTCATCTTCTACTCCCTACGTACCATTTTCATTCTAAAGCTTACTTTTGATTGTCTAGACAAAAGTAAAATTACAAAGCTCATGTACTCATGACAATCAGTCTATAATAAAGTTTAAAGTGGAGTAGGCCATAGAATTTGCCGAACCACTTTAAAAATCTTTCTGTTATTTACTGTTTTTTTACTAATTTGCTAGATCTATCTCAATTTCCTTTGTATTGTGTTATTGTGCTAATTTTTGGTTCAACAAGAATCAAGGATACAGGCTATCGCATGTCAAGAAAATCGTAGTTATTACATTTTACACTACATGAAGCTACCACATATTGACAAATATAACTATCACATATTAAAAAAACAAAGCTATTACAGGTTGATAAAATATATAGCTATGGCAAATGGAATAAATAATAGAGATTGCAAGTTGATAAAAATAATAGCTATTGCAAGTTGATATAGTAATATTTATCTCAAGTTAATAAAATAATGACTATCGCAAGTTGACAAAATAATAGTTGTCGGAAGTTGATAAAAATAATAGCTATCTCTAGTTGATAAAAAATAATAATCATAAGTTGGTTAAAACATAGCTATCGCAAGTTGATAAAACATGACTATAACACACTGATAAATTTGGGTTATCGCAAGTTAATTGGTGGCATTTTAATAATTATTTGCAGAGCTAATTAATTCCCTTTAAAAGTAATAACTTTTTTACCAAACCAATTTCTTTATCAATTTCTTATTAGCTAATAAATTTTTTTTCATAAATTTCTAGTAAAAGAAGGATAAAATTTCCTTTTCTTTCCAAAATATAAATTCTAAATTAATAATGTTATTGATTATCGTTTTGCATTAAAAACCCTTTAGCATAAAAAATTTCTTTAAACTCGAAATTACTTAGGAAACATCCCTAGAATTCCAAAAAATAAGAATTTTTGTCCTAAACATCATGTAAAAATTTCAGAATGAAATAATTATTTTTTATGTTTTAAAAAATAAAAAACTTCAACTGTCCATTTTCTTACTTAGAAAACTCATATTAAATCCATATAGTTAAAAAATTATGAAAATAAAAAATGATATCTAAACTTACATTCCAAACATCACATCAAAAATTAAAAGCATAGGAGATTAGAAACATAGTTTCTACCCTAAAATCCCTTGAGGAAATTTCAGGAAAATATTCAATGATAACCATAACACATCCAATTGATTATCTAATTCATATGCATAATAAACATTAAAATATTAGTTTTGGTTTCATCACAAATCTGAATTAAAAGATCATATACTAGAGATGGGAATATATTATTCACCTTTATTTGATCTTATGTGAAGATAATTTTCTTTTGTTTTCTTCCTCGATTTAGTCTTTCTCTTCTTCTTCATCTTCATCTTATCTTCATCTTCATCTTATCTTCATCTTCTTCTTCTATTTTATAGAGAGAGTTTAAATGGAAATAAGTGGTTATGTTTTATTTTTCTTTGTTATGAGTCGAATTAATTTGAAGGGGTGAGTATGCGTTAGGGAAATAAATTATATATGTTATCCTTATTTCCCTCCAACATAATTAAGGCACTTATTTTTTTCTCCGAACCCGTCCTCCATTTAAAGTTTGAAATTCAAATTATATATTTATATGGCAATCATCCTATCTATCAGTAAATTTATATTCTCCGATATTATTCATTTAATTATTTCATAATTAAATATCCTGAATAATGTGTAACCAAAATTAGGGATGATACATGATGCCCCACCTTACTTCAAAAGGAAACCTAATTCAACCGAATTGAGGCTATTAGGCCTAAGGCTATCAATGGATATTTGAATAACCAAAAAATCGTCCACATTCGGTTCAAAAGGGTAATAAATATATGATATCATGAGAAATGGATTCCGACGCAGGTAAAAGGACACCCGCATCTGAAATTATAATTTTAGATTTTTTTCAAAGTTATTGTTTATAATATATGCATTTTACTATAATGAATGATAAGTATTTATTGTTTTATTAGATTGATTATATGCATTTAATTCATATTAACTACCCAAAACTATTTATTATCATCGCATTTTTTATTTATCATGCTTCTATAATGAATGGGATGGAATAAAGTTAGATTGAACCAAAATTTTCCATTTATGCTTTTGGTTTTATGTATCGCTAATGGATCTAATAAATATATGATATCCATCGACATCCACATATGCAGATATCTGATATCCGAAAATGAAGTCAAATGTAGATGCAGATGTAGATATGAAACTATCCACGTCCAAAAGTATCTGTTGACAGGCTTAGTTGGGCCACTATTGTTTACCAAGCTTAGTATTCAGCTTGAAAATTGTTGTTGTTGTAGATGGCTTAAGTGGATGTAACTATTGAACAATTGAAGTAGATCCTTGAAATTTAGACGGTAAAAATAGTGGTTGGTACCATCAATATCTTTTGTGACGACAATTAATAAATTTAGTGCAATTCTAAGGGTCTCATATTTTATGCTTGGAGCACTACGTTCGAGGGTTAACTGTCGAATGAATTTTCTTTTTATACTATGGTCGCCGGTAGAATAGTATTTGGTCGGTGGAAACCACCGACTGCATAGCTCCAACCAACCGGCATGGTTCCCTTAGTACCACACAAAAACCAAGCTGTAAGACATATAAAAAATGTTAGGAGATAAGATTTACGATTCAAGTAATTAGGAATCCAGCAAATGAACACCTCAACAAGGAACCACTACATGATCAACTGTACAACAACAAAAATCATAGGAAAAATTATATGCGTCAATTTTAGTAGTAACAACATGCAAACATCAAATATAAGATTCGTTGAGGACAATTTTTACATATAGTTTAAATTTACATTAAAAATAGTTTTAAATTAGGTATAAAAAAAATGCAAAACCACGGGTGTAAAAGGTGAAGACCTCATACCATATTTGAAAGATGGAATATCAAAACTAAACCAAAGCTGAACAAATTATCTTGATTCATTTATATGAAATGGACTTAAGTTTTAGCCTTTTTTTTCCATCCATCGAGCCTCAGAGTTAAAGAAATCCATCAGGAAATAATCAATTTAGTGTTTTGCTGCTTGCTATGTGTAACATTTTCAATGCTCTAACTGATGTAAAAATCCACATTTGGAATGTAAAGAAAAATATTTCACCTATAACGTTATAAATATATTCACTACTAGAAATGGCTTAAAAATCAACGGATCTTTCCAACGATCGCCGGCAGCCTCGTTAAGACGTTTTCGACGGCTTTCGATAGTTGATTATTTTAATTAATTTAATTTATCGTGTTACTAAAATTTATTAATCATACAAATTTGAAATTTATTTTAAAATACTAGTTCAACTCCTAAAAATTAAAGAACATATTTTTATTAAATTCTTTAACTTTATAATGGTTTTTTATTAATTAGATTAGTATTTTCGACAATATTTTATTGTGTCAATCAATATTTAACTTAAAAATCAAACTTAGATGATCAATCTATGTAACTTTCAGTCCATCCATTATTAAACTTTGGTGAAATTTATGTGTGTAACGGTTTTATGATAAATCTATTTTTTATCGATTGTGTAACTAATTATCAATTTTTTAATTTATTCAACATTATAAATTCATGTAAAAGAAAATATTCCATAGAGAAATAATACAAATATTGAATCATTAAAAATGTATTATATAAAAAAAAGTACCTGCACTAAAGTGGTGGAGCAGTAAGAACTGGATTAACCAATTGTGTGCATTCAGATAAGCTTTTGCCATCCAACATATTGAAGCCCATATTCCTTGATTAATAGTCTAAAAGTGTGTATATATTTATATATAGTAGGTAGGTAATGGAAAAATAATAATTACATGGGACTGATTGAAAGACTTGAAAAGGCAAGTAAGAGGTTGTAATCATTAATATTGATTCTCATATTTAATTAGAACTAGTACAAGCTATTCAATTGGCTTTGGTGGACAGATAATATTTAAGTTATTGTTATACTGGCTAGGTAAAAAGGTTTTAATTGAGTATTTTTTTTACTACCATGTTTTTCCATAGTAAAATTAATAACGTTGATACCTTTGTAAAGCCGTTTTAGGTTTAAGTTTGAATGTCGATACTATGTTTTTTTAGCAAATATTTTATTTTATATGAGTTTATTATGTTAAATACATATAAAATTCAAAATTAATTATCAAATCATTGAAAAAGTATCGTGTACTTTATAGAATTAACCTGTTTGATCTTTAGAAACAAAGGTGGGTTATTGTAAATTTTTAAATTTTTTATAACAAATTAAATTAAACTTAATTTATTTTAAACAGGGAGAAAATATAAATTAATATATTAATATCCGTCGGAAACTGTCGAAATGTTGCCGTCGACGGCTATCGGTAGCCATCGGAAGCTCGCAAATACTGCTTCAGCCGACTCCATTTGTTCCTCATTTTCACCCTCTCTAAACCCTCAAACCCAATCTTCGAACCCCCAATTCATCAAAATGCATCTATGGCCACCATAATCCGCCACAATCCATCGTAATCTTCGTCAAATTGAAACTTGCAAGCTTCTACGCCTTCAATCTATCGAAAATCATGTATATTCTTCCCTTGGACTAATTATTTTGAATTTTGATAAAACTAGTGCTAGTTTGTGCATAGATTAATTAATAGTAACCTGTTGATTCATTATAATTATATATTGGTTTCTTTGAAAATATCAATTAAGGTTATTAGTGTGTAATTCTGAAAATTAACGTTCAATTGGGGCTAATGTGTATTGATTAGTGTATATAGTTATTAGTGTAACATAATTTAGTATTAATTAGTTTATACTTTGGCTAAAGTGTCAGCAAATTTTTTTTATTTACATAACTCCTTTATTAATTTATACCATTAATTGTATATAAATTTAGTTTATGGTATATGTTCATATAAACAAATTAGTGTATATTGTTAATTTTTAATTAATGTGTAATAAATTCAAATTAGTGTCAGCTAAAATGTTTATAAAACAATTTTTTATTACTTTTTAATTATTATGAATTCAAATAATGAATTAGTGTGTAATGTTAATATAAAAAAATTAGTGTATAATGTACTTTCTTTTGAAAACTTATAGATTTTTCGGCCTTGTCCAACAAGTATTTTGTATGATCGTTATATAGATATTTGTTTCTACTACAAAATAGATATCGTTATTCATCCAATATAGTATTAATTGGATTTGTTCCTATATTGGACAAAATACAAACACTATATAATAATTTTATTTTATAAATCATTTCATCTTAAATGACTCATAAAATTTCCAGAGCACTTTTTTTTGTTCCATGTAGATACGTATTCGTGTACGATAGTGGAAACAAAGGAAAAGTTTTGTTGAAATTTTGTTGAATCATTTAAATGAAATCATTTGCAAAATGTATTTTTTTTAATTGGAAGTAGGATGATCGACCATCAAAAGTAAAAAATAATAATAATTGAAAATGTAATATTGTATTTATAATTTTTTAAAATTGGAAACAAGTGTTTGTAATAAAAATTAAAAAAATATATTATATAATTAATAAAACATTAAAATAAAAAAAATTAGTTTATGATGCTGGTATAAATATACTAATGTACAATGTACTTTATTTTTTAAATCCTTTAGACTTTTTGGCTCCATTTGATAGTATTGTACATAATCGTTATATAAATATTCGTTTTGCTATAAAATGGACATCAATTCTCATCTGACACTGCATTTTTCAAATTTGTTCCTGTATCGGGAAAGTTATAAATACAATATAATAATTACATTTTACAAATCATTTTATCTTAAACAGTTCATAAAATTTCTATAGCACCTTGTTTTTTGTTCCATATATATGAGCATTTGTATATGATATAGGAAACAAAGAGGAAGTACTACCGAAATTTTGTTGATTAATCATTTGACATGAATTATTTGCGAAATTTAATTATTATTGTGTTTGTAATGGAAAGTAGAATAACCACCATCAAAAGTAAAAATAATAATGTGAAAATATAATGTTATATTTATAATTTGTTAAAATTGAAAATAAGATTTTGTAAAAACAAAAAAGGTAAAAACAATAATATATTATGTAATTAATAAAACATTAAAATCTATCAATGAATTGAAAATATAATGTCAATCCAAAAAAATCATAATTTTTCGAATCTTACTATAATTTTTTAAATTTCTATCATATTGTTTGAAATAGGAAAAAATGATCAATTGTTTTGTCGATCAAAAGAGCTAGATGCATAAATGAATAAAAGACTCGATAAAGAAATATTGTAACGACCCTGAATTTCTGTCAATTAAAATTCGTATATTTAATTGATTCTAAATATTAATAAGTGGAGTTAAACAGTCGAATAAATTTTATTTCGAATAATTGGATTTAATTGGATAATTAAATCGATAATTTAATATTTAAAAATATAGAAATAATTGAAAATTGGGTTTAATATGATTGAAAATGATTTATAAAATTTTATTTAATCATATTGGAGTTAGAATGATGTTATAGAACTTTTAAAATTGAATTTAAAGTTGATTTATGAAAACTGAATATTTTAATATTTAATTGATGAGTTAAAATAGCCATTTCAAACAGTTTCGGATTTTGATGAAACCAGTGTCATCGGATCCGTAATGTGATATTATTGTATGGTTTCAAATTTCGTGTCAATCGGATTTACGGTTTGTCCGGGGCAAGCCAAAACGCATAGAAATTGGTTTAAATCGATTTAATTTAAATCGATCGTTTATTTCCGTAACTCGCACATATGATCGAATTAGCCTCCGAAACATGTTCCATTGTGTTCGGAACGCAGGGTAAACCCTAGAAACACCAGCCGACACGCTTCGTTTGGAGTTCGGAAAATTTTGGATGAATAGTGTTTTGGCGAATTTTCTATATAAGGACGTCACAATTTCTAATTTGCAAAAATATTAGGGTTCTAACCCTAGCCGCCGGCCTTAACTCCAATGGCCAGAAATTAGTTTCGTTCTTCCCCTCCAATCTCCTTATCCACACACTTTTAGGCAACGAATTCAACTAGGGAATCGAAGAGCTTCATGAGCTCGACGTATTCAACGGGTATGATCGCAAATGAAGCACCACGCATCGTCAGGAGGGCCGCGTTCGGCCGCAGCTCGAGCACGTTTTTCCACACCTAGAGATGACCGAGTGGGGCCGGCCTCTGGCCATTGGGGTGTTGCGCGAAGCTCTTGAAGATGGCGGTGTTCGATCGTCTTCTGGTTGCTTGTGTTGATCACGATAATTGCAAGATGAAGGCGGCTCTATGGGTTTGGTTACGTACGTTTTTACTGGGGAGGAAGAAAAGCAAGTCACGGCCTGGATCTAGGGAAGGTGAAATCAAGGGCCAGGATCTGATTTAGATTGACATGTAAATTTGAAATGGAAAATTATTATATTTATAAATTGTACAAACTTTAAATTAGCGTAACTTTTTCATACGAGGTTGAAAAATTACGAAACGAATTGCGTTGGAATCGTGTGGACGAACATTACGCAATGGAACTAGATTGGAGTCGCTTGGAGCTAGTGTGAATTTCGGGTAAAATTAAACGCGCGTTTAATTTTATTCGAAATAAAACGCTACAACTGATATTGGAAACTCATGGTGAGAACTTCTCACGCAATCGAAATTGTTTTGATTTAAATTTAAAATATTTAAATTTAAAATTGTTGATTGTATGCCTGGATGATAAATTATTATCTATTGATTGTTAAAATAGACATTATACGCCGTATATTAAGAGGATGTTATTTATTAAAAACATATACCGCGATAATTCCATCTTGTTTGGAATTGGTATTATATATGTACTTGGAGTTGATTACCCGCATTGTATAGCGGATGAGACCCTATTACGCCGTATAATAGCGGATAATATTTTATAAATCCTATATACCGCGATATTCCGTATTGGAACGAAATTGGTATTGTGCTAACATCTGTGGATGCAGGGAAACAGGTTGGAGGGATCCAACTGGATTCCTCAACAGTATTTATTTGATTACAGATATTGTGATATTTGTTGATTATCATATGATGATATATGATGTTTGAATGCCGTGATTGATTATTTGGTGCTGTTGCATCATTGGCCCTATTTTGAAGTTTTAAAAATATTAAAGGAATGATTTTCAAAATTTAAAAGGATTTTAAAGTAATTTTTGAAAGTATACGTTTTATATAAATTTTGGAATTGGTTGATTTTAAATAAATAAACGTTATAATTTTAATGTTATAAAATTTATGATTTTTGGAAAATATGATTAAAATGTGATTTTTGAAATATGGAGTTAATGAATTTTATAAAATAGTTTAAATTAATATTTTTGGATTTTTATAAATGGCGTATATAAAAGATTTATAAAATTGATATTTATAAATTAAAAAAAATAATAGAATTATAAAACGAGTTTTTTTTGTGTGTTAAAATGAAATAGTAAATGGATGGATTAGTAAGTAATGAAATTTATAGATTTATAAATTGAGAAGTTATAAAATGAATAGATTTTGTAGAATAAAAGATTTATAGTTAAATTTACTTATAATATGGATTTTGGCATGTAAATGGGATATGGATAAAATTTGTGAATAAAGTGATTTTATAACTTGAAGTTTTTATAATATATAAATGTGAATTTATAAACATTGATTTATGAATTCAAGATTGATTGAATTTGATAAGTAAATTTTTATAGCTTATTAAAGGAGTATATTCACGATTTTGGACAGTGGATAATTTTTGAATTGAATAAGTAAAAGTGTTGAATTTGGTTAATGATTTATATTCATGATTTTGAACAGTGAATAATATATTAAAGGAATGTTCAGTGAGTGATCCTTTAAATGGAATTAAAACAATTTGAAATTGTTTTAAAATGCATTAAGTGTCGAAACCATAGATTTCAACATTCATTGTTGAAATAGACGTTTTCGAGAAATAGAAGGAGATAGTGGACTATAACACTGTTGTTATGGTAAATGATTTCCGAAAGGAAATGTTTTTTTTGTATAGTATTGGGATTTATATATCTATTTTAATTTTGAATCCCTATACTAGTGATTTTGGATCGTCGTAATGATGTTTTACGCAGCATTCGTTTTGACCCAAATAAATGTGTTTGAAAGAACGTTTTCTTTAAAGAATGAAATATATACTTAATTTCGATTTAAGTATATTGAATATTTTCCAAGTGTTGAAAATAAATGGATTGGGAATTACTTATTATTGTTAAATAAGTAGGAAATGTTTTCCAATATGAAGTGAATATTTTGAGATTTTATCTTTTAAAGATAAATTGAAAATGAATATTAGAAATCGATTTGGAAATCGTATATTCATAGATATTTTGGAATTGTAAATTCACTATGGAATTTATAAAAGGAAGGGAAATTTGTTTAAAAATAAACGTTGATTTATTTTTGAAGTGTGGAAATAAATTTACGGATTTGGAACGTAAATATAAAGTAAATCGGTAAGGATTTATTTAATTGGTTTAAATGAACCATTTTGAAATGAGAATGAATAAAGATTTGTTGAATATATGTAGGGAAACGATTTGAAATTTGTTTTCAAAAGTTGTAAAGGTGAAAAGTGATTTGAAATTTGTTTTCAAATGGTTGAAGTGTGGAAATTATATATCTTGTAAAGATATTTTTGGAAAATAAATAATTTGGGAATATTTGGAATTTGATGATGTTGTGCATGTCTATTGATAGTTAAATAACCGACTATTAATATTTACCTTTGAATGGGTATTTATTGTGATTTGCTTGAATTTGAATGCCACACTTATTTTTAAAATAAGCGCTCACTATTCGAGTTAGCCGGGAAAGTACCTTGGGGTCGTATAACCCATTCTGAATATGTGATACGTCGTTATGGATTGCATTTGAAGACCGGTGTTGAAGACCGAATATTTGTGAAAACGGAAGGATTACCGTCGAATGACTCTGCATCGGTTGATCTCCGATATAGAGGTTTTATCACCCTTAGTGACGGGAAGTCCGGACGTGATTAGTGAATATACGGATTGCAAGGGCTTCTTTGGAAGTGCCTTCGGTTCCGTTCGATCCTGGAACGGACTTGTATGGATGTGTGTCTGACATTACAATTTGAGATGTAAAGCTGGTTTCTATCAAATATATCTCTGTTGGTGGCGGAGAATTCATTCTCTTAGCTTAACACCCTTCTCTGAGACGTACGAGCTCAGAGGTTATGTAGTTGATGGTTACTAGTGATACATTCCCAAATTGGTAATGTGGCATACGAAGTGCTGTTGAGCATTTGATGATCAAAGCACAACTTTTGTATAAAGCGTAGCTTTGTGGACGAGACTTCGTCGGACCTCACACCCCGGAAATGGTCAAAACAGGAAGGATGCAGCAAGGTTATTAGGGGGTAGCATCCCTTTACTGTATGTCATTACTTCTGGATAGATGTGGTATCATGGTATGAAGCCCAGATACTTAACCTATGTTGTTGCTGCAAATTTATTACTTTGTGGTTGTTGGAATCGAGGATCCTCGGATATAGATCGGTTACGATCGGGGAATGACATATTCGTGTCAGTAGTTACCTAGTTTGAAGGATAACCCGGCCTTGTGTTGGCAGAGATCCGGTTAGGTTATCGGGTCGTCTTTCCAGAGGCATACCCATGCGGCAATGGGAAGTTCCTTGGCCTGACCATTTGTTGGAAATCCAAAGAAACAATGCGAACCTTGTACGTTTTTAGTTGTAGAACCTGTCATCTAATATGGTAGCTATAGTAGGCATAATATAATGGTACCTATGCTGGCTAAGATTTATATTCTACTTTCAAAATGTTTTCCACACTATGCACTAATAATAATATCAAAAATGATTTAATTTTGTGTAGTAAGAATCTTTGACTAACATAAGAAGAAATCTCCTCCAAGTCTGCGTTTGCATTGTGTGTGTGGTGGTAGGTCTTATGGTAGTTACATTTTCAAAAAGCATTGCGAATTGACTTTAAAAATATTTCTTTGTTTTTTTTTTAAAAGAATAACAGTTTCAAGTTCTCACACCAGTCCGATGACTGACCTGGAGTTTATTATTTTCCTTCCTAAACTCTGGGTGCCCACCAATTTCCACACGGGCAGTCTAGAGTGGCGTATTCACTAGTATATAGTATTTCTTTTCCGTTGTTTTGTTGTTGTTTGTTGTTGTACACTCTGATGATGTAATGTAATGTAATATGATGTAATGTAATAACTGATATAGTTCTTTGCTTAAAGATTATTTATTTATCTATTATATGTTGTTCCGTTGCGATTGTGAGATTCTGATATTGTTCTGTTGTTCTTTCTGTTCTGTTCTATCTTTTTCTCTCTTCTTCTAGCTTTTTATTCTTCTTTGACCATAACATTTCGGTTTTCCGGCATTCGATTGCTCGGCAGTTGATACAGTGGACGTATTGATGTCGGTTTTCGAGCGTCGAAAAGTCGCATTCGTTACAAATATTTTTATAACAGTGTACATGAATTTATTATATTCGCTTTATTAGTAATAAAAACGACAAAGAAATTTGTTGTCCGTGTAATAACTGCAAACATTTGAAGCATTAGAAATCAGCTATGGTAATGGTACATTTATATCAAAATGGTTTTGTGCTAGATTAACATGTGTGGGATTATCATAGAGAACTTGTTGCACCTAACCCCATAGTATCAGGAAAGTAGGTGGATAATGCAAATGTTACGACGAATCCCATGGAATATATAATTGAAGATGTAGCACGATCAAAGTTCCATACTTTTCAAGGTGATGTTGAAGATTTAAATGTCCAAGAAGAACCAAATATTGGAGCAAAGAAAATCAGTGATTTTTTAGATGCTGCTAAGAAACCCCTTTGGCATGCCTGTAAACACGATACCCGATTGTCAATAACCATTGAATACATTACTATAAAATCTAAATTCAACTTCACAGAAACCAGATTTATAACATTTTACAAGCTGTAAAATGACATATATCATCCAAGAATTTAATGTGTGAAAATCAATATTAAGTGAAAAAACTTATATTTGCTTTCATTTTGCCATACCAAAAGATAGATACATGTTTAAATAGTTTCATGTTGCTTTGGAAAGAGGACATCACACTTAGGAAGTGTAGAATATGTAATTAGAAAAGGTACAAAGAAAGAAAAAAGACGGAAAAGGAAATTCCATACAAGAGGATGCATTGCATATCTATCATTCCTAGACCCCAAAAGTTATATGCATCTTTAGTTACCACACCTCCTATGAGATGACACATTGTGAGAACATAGGAAGAAGGTACCTTAATACACCCCCTGATGGAGAAGTACGAAAACATTTTGATAAGACTTATCCGGCTTCTGCTGCAAAGGGCTGTAATGTTAGGCTTGGTTTGTATACGAATGGATTATCATCATTCTCTTGATTTGGTTCTAAATATTCATCTTGGCCCATTATCATCACACCTTATAATTTACCTCTATGGATGTGTATGAAAACTCCATGTATGTTTCTCACTATTGTTGTCCCGACCCTGATAATACGACACAAGGAATCGATTTTTTTTACAACCATTGATTAAAGGATTGAAAACACTATGACATGAAAGAGTTAAAACATAAAATTTCAAAAAAAAAGAATTTTTTTTGTACGTTCACTTCTTTATTAATGACTTTTGGTGATTTTCCTGCTTATGCAATGCTTTCCGGTTGGAGTGCGATCAGTTATCTAGCTTGTCCCTATTGCGTGGATGAAACACAATCATTTTCTTTACCGCATGAGAACAAAATTTCATGGTTTGATTTTCATAGGGTTTTCTCCATATTAATAGTACTTTTAGAAGAGATAATTTTTTTTATAGCTAATAGAGTAGAGACTAAAAAACCATCGACGATTTGGTCAAGCAAAAAATATATGAACTTGTAAAGGAATATCCAAAGATACATAAAATTGGAGTATAGATTGAAATCTAGATAAATTGACGATTCAAAATTGGTGCAAACAAAGTATATTTTGGAAGTTTCCTTATTGGAAGATCTCTTACTTCATCATAATATTGACGTGATGCACATTGCATAGTGAGATAAACATGTTTGATAATGTGTGTAATACAATTTTGAATGTTAAGAGGAAGATTAATGACGATGTGAAATCAAGACATGATATAGAAGAATTATGTAAGCGCCGCAAGTTTCATATCAAGCCAAATGACACTAAAAACCCAATGTATGTTACAGGTTAGACAGTAACTAAGTAAAACTTATGTTAAAATGGGTGCAACGATTAGGATTTCCTCATGGGATCGCTTCTAATCTTCGTAAATGTGTCGACTTAAAAAAGAATAAACTAAGTAGAACGAAAAGTCACAATTGTTACATAATGATGGAAAATTTGTTCTGTAGTTTTTAAAGAACTATTACTCATAAAAGTTTGAACGGTTATAATGAAACTTTGTTTGTTTTATAAACAGCTATGTTCGACTATGTTAAAAGTTGAATGACTACGTAAACTTGAAGTACAGATTCTTATACAGCTCTGCAAACTAGAGAAAATCTTCTCTCTTAATTTCTTTAATGTAATAGATCATTTACTTATTCATCTTCCATCTAAAGCACTTCTTCAAGGTTTTATGCAATATGGACATATTCATTTGAGGGATAATAATATTGATTATGTTAAATATTAATTTAACTACATAAGTAAATTTAATTTGAAATAATTTTGTAATAGTTACTTAAATCATGTGATGAAAAAGTTAGACAAAAGGCACAAGTTGAAGGGTCGATTTGCCAATGAATGACAATATAAACTTATCATTTGAAAGTGTTCCGCATAATGATGAAGGCATTGAACATGGTTCTTCTCAAGTGATGCTATCTATTTTTAGACAACAGTGTCCACCTGTAGGAAAATATTGGTGGTTAGACAACAGAGATTACCATATAGCAAAAAAATATGTAATACTGAATTGCACTAAAGTTGCATCATTTGTTAGGTATTGTTACTTAATAATCCTCGCCATGTGAAATTTTAAATTTATAATTATTTCAATCATACTTAACGAATATATGCAATATATATTATTTTTATTATTTGCGAATTATAACATCTAAGTGACGATCTGAGTAAAGAATTTGCTGACTAATTTTCAAACTACGTTTATGATTTGAGAAATTATGTAGTCAATAAAGGATGGAAACATTTTGCGATTGGACCGAAAAGAAATGTCAAGACATATCTAATATTCTTCGTTAATAGATTTGAATTCAATAGCAAAGAATATGGTGCTGAAAAATAAACTAACAATACCGATGTATTTGTTAAAGGCAGTAATTGTAACGACCCGTTAAATTTGATAATATTAAATGGATTAACTTAATATAATTTTTAATCTAATTTATAATAAATGTAGGAGTTGGATATAGTAACTGAGATTAAAGATTTAACAATTGAAATGTTATATGGCAATAGGTAGAATAACGAAGATTTGTGTTGTGGTTATAAGTCATAATTAGTTGATTAAAATGGTATTAATGAAATAATAACTGAATTGAATTGCAATATATAAACATCAGAAAAATTTAATTGGTGGATTAAATTTGTTGAAGTTCATAAGTTTTGTAATTTAGTTTAGTAGAACTTTAAATTATAAACGAAGATTGAAATAAACGATAAATTTAATTATGTAAATGGTGACTCAAGACCTAGGTTATAGGAATTGGAACATAATCCAATTTGAATTAAGTAGAAGAAGGATTTGGTTAATATGTAAGTTATTGTTCAAGATATTGAACAAAAACTTGGAACCCAATCATAATTTAATGATAATAACGTTAGTATTAGAGAATAAAAATATTTCAATGCAGTCACCGAATGAACGGAATAAAATGAATATATATTGAATAGAAATGAAATGTAAATTGGCACATTTGGTTGAAAGTTAATTTTAAGAAACATATAAATGTTGAATTTGTGAATATTAATATAAATATTAACTTGAATGGGATTCAGTAATACAAAGATGTAATAAGTGTAGATAGTAAAAATTTAATGGCTGTAGTGGATAAAAAAAAATCTAGTAGTAACATAAAATTTATTTATATGGAAAAAGAGTATAGATTTGAACAAATTTATGAAAATTTGATAAGAACAGTGGTTGTAATCAGTTTGGTTATTTAATATTTGGAAGATAGAGATTTGTAAATCCGTTAATGAATTTATAATGGGAAGGAATGGTAAGAATGTAAAAATTATAAGCATTTGATTCAACTAAGAGAATTAAATTATAATAAATGGTCATTTAATAAATTCAACGTTCTGTGAGAAATCATAATAGTTGTGTAAAATGTGTACAAACTTCGATTTGGAAATTTATTGGATTTATAACGGTTTTAGTATTACATTTATGAGTTTAAAAGTTATTCCATTTTGTAAAGTAATAAAAGCTTATTTAGGTGACTAGAATTTAGCGTAACGACTATTGTGTGTTACCTATTCTTGTTGCTTGTTAATTTAAATTTTGGGAATCAAATTCAATTTATCCGCCAATTTACCGCAGTTAAAGTGAAATGAATTGGTGAATGAGTAATGTTAAATACAAATAAGATGTAACCAAGAAATCCCATTTATAATAATTTATGTAGAATATAGTAAAGAAACCAGGAAATGAAAATGTGAAAATGTGGATGCAATGAGATCTTAAGTAATAATAACTTTGTTAGGTAAGTGATAACGGATTTTTTTTGTATAACCAAATAAAGATCCAAATTTATTTGGAAATTAATTGCAATCAATTGAATTTATTGCAATTAAATGGATTTAATATTTAATAGTTATGTAATTATTATTT
Source organism: Allium cepa (assembly GCA_030765085.1). Classification (NCBI taxonomy): domain Eukaryota; kingdom Viridiplantae; phylum Streptophyta; class Magnoliopsida; order Asparagales; family Amaryllidaceae; genus Allium; species Allium cepa. The sequence continues at coordinate 908,880,173 of CM060937.1, forward strand.
GGAAGAAATTGGAGTTATTTGTAATAAGTATGAACCTAATGTTAATTTTTCTTATAGGATTGACAATTGATATGGAATGAAAAGAAGAAAATTTGGGTCAGTAAAATTTGGAATTTATGCATAATAAAATGGATTCTAAAGTTAAATACTACGTTATTGAGATTTAAATTAGACTTAAAGAATAATGATGTGAATCAGGAACTAAGGTTTATGGCATCTTTATTTTAGGTGAAAGTTGAGAATATAAAGATTAAAAATCTAAAGTATGGGTTTTGAGAATATAATTTATAAAATTCTTAAATATAAGAAAGTGTAGAAATTAACATTGCAATTAATATACTGTCAACTTTTAATTCACAACTAAGCCTGTTAAATCTTTTCAATTGATTACGAATCATATAAGAAATAAAATTTGGCCAAATTTAGAATTTAATATAAAATTTGGATTTTTATAATTTATTTAATTTATTTAATGAATATTAAAAATAGCCATTTTGGCCACGGACTCGGATTTCGACGAAACCAGTTTCATCGGATCCGTATCGGTGAATTATTATAGGGTTTCAAGTTTCGTATCGATCGGACTTGTCGTTTGATCGTACGGGCGTGAAACGCCTTGAAATCAATTTTAATAAAATCAATTTGAAATCAATTTGGAAATTTTGTTTTCAACATAACTTCTTCATACGATCAAATTTGGTCGTGAAACTTTTTCCATCGCGTTCAGAATATTTTAAAATACCTATTTGGATATATGGGTTTAATAAATTTTGTTCCGGAGGCTAAACGGGCTTTTTGGGCCATAATTTGTGGCATACGTTCATCCTTCTAGTCTATACGCTCTAACCCAACCCTAACTATAAATATACAGTTATAAACCCTAGCCACTCCTTATTTTCATTTTCTATACATACATCTCCTTCTCACCTCCTCATTCTAATGGCAGAAAAAAAAACCTAATTCCCAAATTCCCAAAAAAAAAAAAAAAATTCAAATTTAAAACAAAAAAAAAATTGCGGATCTGCAGCAGCTTCTGGTCGCGCTTCGTGTTCAGGGGAGAAAACCCTAGAGCAACTTCGGGTCAGGAAGAAAATGACTCGGGTCGCTCCGGGTCGTTTTGGCGAAAACTCCAAGCAGGCACCGGGGAATTGAGGCGACGCACCGAAGTCGAACCCGAAGTCGACCCAGGACCAGAATTTTCCATTTTTCAAATTTTCATAACTTTTGCATACGAGCTCGGATTCACGCGCGGTTTGTTTTGCTGGGATCGTATCGGAATTTTTGACGTTTTGACGCTGGTTTGGACAAATTCTGAGACCGTCAAAATTTTGAGTTTAAATTGAATTTAAATTCGGTTTAAATTCCAAAGGTGAGTGTTTTAACCCACTCACAACTACTAGAAGCTTTTATGTTTGTTTAAATTAATTTTAGAAATAAATAGAAATTTATTTATGAGTATTTGGCATGTTTATTTTATTCATATCTGTTGAATTGCATTTATTTAATTTAACTGTTAATTTAATTAATTTATTGCGTATAAATTTACAGTTAAAATTTATTTGTTTGTATATGAACTGCTAGTTAACAGTTATATAATTTATTTCTGAATATAGACTGTAGATTAATAGCTGTTAAATTTAATTTGAATAAAATTGCCAGTATTACCTGTTATGTAGTACCAAAAATAATATTGTTATTGATTGATATTGATTGATGATTGCGATTTGGATGATGGATGATGTTGATGAATGGATGTTTATTGTATATCATTAAATTGCAAATTATCATGCATATTTCATTTCATTCGGGATTGTGGTTTGAAATGATATATAACCGCTAAATTTTATATCTTTTAAATTGCGGATTGAAATGATAAATATCCGTATCACTTGACCATAGGATAGAAAATATATACAGGCACCGCGGTATATATATAACTATTTAAATGTGATTTCTATGGTTTGGATGGAATACGGTTTATAATAATCTTAAATTTTATATTGTATAAATATTTTTCTTCCATATATATATACATATGAAGTTGAAAATTTTGAAATTAAAAGGTGTATAAAAATCTTTATTAAAAATGGAAGAAATTAAGAAAATGGAGTTTAATAATTTATATCATATGTTTAAATGTTAAGTTTGGATATTTTAAGATATGATATTTATAATTGGATTTTTCCCAAAATAAATTGAAATGAATATTCTCGTATAATTTGAATTGGGAAAAATATATATATTTTATTACTAGAAATTGAAGTCTTATTATTTATGGATTTTATATGAATATTCAAGACTAATTAATAGAACAATTGATTTGTTGAAAGCATAAAATCCAACTTTAGTTTGAAATATTGATACTCAAAATGGATATACGTATATATAAATAAATTGAAGTGGTTTTGGAACTTGAGAGAGATAATATAAATTTTGGTTTAGACTTTAATAAAGAATGTATTTGTAAAGCCATGAGAACTATTTTCTTTACAAAGTAACATTTAAGTTAAACCATTTAATTCATATACCGTTGAATGTCCAAACCATTCAAGTTTTTAGAAGTTATGGTTTTAAATTATGATTTTCAAAATATTATGCTTTGAAAATATTTGATTTTCAGACGTTATGAAGTTAAAGCATTATGATTTTGGAAAAGAATTATATTTGGGATAAGTGATAAAATATGGTTTTGGGTTTTGAAATGATATCGTATTCATGGTTATGAAATGGAATGTTTATTCTGATTTTTAAAGTATAACCTATTTTTAAATGACCGCGGTGTTATAATAACGATGGGTTGGCAAAGAGACCGGGATCGGATATGGACATACTCTCTGTCGATACCGAAAACCACTTTGACTAACCGTGTACGCGGTGGAGATTCCAGAATGAAGTAGGTGGTGGCGACGTTTCCTGTAAGGTAAATACGTGGACCCGACTCCCGTGAGTTGGCATAAGGTGGCTAAAACAGGAGCGATTCTCAGGCCAATGAGGTCATTCCTCTGATCGGACCCTCCTCTTCGATATTATACTTTGACTTGGATTGATTCAGTGGCCACTTCTATATTTTGATTTTGGGGAGTTAGTCCGAGGTGGGCGGTAACTACGGCTACGCGTTTCCACCAGCCTGGATAGCAATTGGTATATCTACCCTGGCATTGCCTAGTTGTGCCGTGTCACCTACCATACCGAGCCTTTACTACGAGTTTCTATTTGTGTCGTACCTATGGAGTATCCTCTGGTAGCTTCCCGATCAGGAGGTATTACGGTACTGTATAGACTATTGGCATTATTTGTGTTAAGGGCTATATGGGTAACCCCTTAACGCTATTAAAAAGTAAGTTTACTTTATAAATAGACACTATTATAATAGCGCAATATACTACATAGTAAATAGTTTAACGGATCCTTAGGAGATGTAAATCCCGAACATCTCTTGAGTTACTGTACTCATATTTATTTCTGTTAATTTAACTCACATAAGATCTTTTAGTTCTGACTCGAGCGTTTTTGTCTTTTCCAATTTCGCTGGGGTCAGTCCGAGCGTTTCAGGATCGAAGACTTTAGCTTTGAAGGACGAAGACGAAGGAGTCGTATTATTATTATCTATAGTATTGCACCACACTCATACTGTTCCGCTGCATTGATTGTATTGGTATGTGTAACTCTGATATTTATTGTATAAAGCAAATCAAGTGTTTGTAAACTGTTTTGAACTGTATATTTATTATTATATTTTATCCTTCCGCTGTGAGATTCTGTTTTGTTTTTATTTCTTCTCTGTTTTTCTTATTTACCCCATAACAATCCGCCCTTGCGTATGCTTTGAATTGGCACGTGTGTCGGTTTAAAGTGTGCGAAAAGGCGGGATGTTAGAGTTGGTATCAGAGCTTTGGTTTAGCGATAAATCTTGGCTTTGTGGGGTTTGACTCTTTGTTAATAGGGTAGTAATACCCTATGGGAGTCGCTGAGTGTATATATATGAGAGAGCGTATTTGTTAGTTTTATAAAAAGATTTTAATATTATGTTACTCTGTACTGTTTTGTATTTATAAATTCTGGTTGATGCATGGGACGCTATGCCATCAATAGGGATTTCTAAACACTTAATAGGACAGACCGACATAATATTTGTTTTTAATATAGGTGAATGAAATAATTTTGCCTATTATATTTTCTATATATAAAAAAAATATTTTATAAAGATATATATATATATATATATATATATATATATATTTGGTTGCTATAGATTGGGTGTTAGGAAATAAAAATATTTATAACAATTAAAGCTAAGTTGAAATTATAATAAATCAAATTGGAGATTTTAGAACTTAAGTCCGGGATTTTTGAAATCTTCTTTCAAAGGATTTATGAAATATAATGATTTGGTTTATAAATATTTTCTTATATAAATATTTAGTATAATTCGAAAGAATTGGTTTAAGAAGATTTTGAAGAAAATAAGTTTATACTTTCCTCTCTGTCGCTGGAAAATAATTTCGGTGATGACGGCCGCATCATCGACTTTCATTTTCGAGTTTCGAAGGGGAAAGGCCACTGTAGTAAATTCTACTGCAGATTTGTTTTGAAATTATTTAAAATTTAATTGTTTTAAAAGATAATTAGAGATATAAAAGTTGTAAGAAATTAATTATCTATTATTTTTAAAGTAATTTTGAGGTTTGACCCGGTATTTAATTCTTAAATTTCCATTAATTAATTGTTTTAAATTATTTTAGTGAAATAAAAGGTAAGTAATTAATTGAAACCTCTAATGTAGGTAAGAGAATTAATGAAAAGTTATAAAGAGAAATTTGAAATTGTTACAAAGAGTAATATTGATTAACATTAAATTTAATTAAAAAGATGAGATAAAGCTTGTATAAGTTTAATTGCATTTTTCTTTGACATAAATAACTTACCAAATATAAAAGTTGAAATGTTAATTAAGAAATTGGATTAGAATATTATACAAGTAGAAATTTTGGAAATAGTGAAGTATTCAGTAAATCGTTGTTATAAATGAGAAATTATTGGTATAAACTTAAGTTATAATTGAAATCTCAAGTTAAAGATAAGTAATATAAATAGGTGATATGAACTTAAGTAGATAAAATGAAATTCTTTATTAAATAAGGATTGATGTGGAGGGTTATAAACTTCAGTACGGTATGAAAGCTACTAGTTTAAAATTAATAAAATGGAATTGAGAAGAAACTTGTAAATTTTCACTTACATTCTTAAAACATACATAACTTACCATATAATAAAAGTTGCAATGTTATTAAGAAAATGAAAGGAGAAATCTTACAAGTGAAGCTTGAGGTAATAAAGGTATTCTATTAATTTGCTATTGTAATGAGAATTAATTGTATAAGCTTAAGATAAATTGGAAATTTTACTATATAAGAAAAGGTAAGTAGTATAAATAGATGATATATACTTTAGTCAATAAATTGGAATACAAATATAATGAATTTTGTAATAAATGGAAAATAAAATTGTAAGAAACAAAGAAATCCCTCCATGAATGAAAGAAAGAAAATCAACCCACTGAAGCATGAAATAAATGTATAATAAGTTAATTTGGTTGTTGGTTTGAATTGTTATTGTTGATTTATGTTTGTTGGGTAAGGAATTTGAAGTTGTTGGATGAATAAATAATCTATCCTTGTTCCATCTAAGACTGTTGAGTAAAGGATGCACTTGATAGTTAATTTCATTTCATACAAATTTCAAGTTTGAACCCAAACAACAAATTGGTTGATGGATTAATGGTTGCTTGTTTGTGGTGTGTGCTGTTTGTTAAAAATCTATGGTTGTTGCATTTGATTGGTTGATTAATGGTCGAAACCACCTAAACATTTCACTTTCATATAAATATTTAACCTTTTAGATTATATAAGTGAATACAGGTGATGGAAGCAACTGCTACTGCTTTTGGTTCCAAAATAATAAGCGTATATTGCCCGACAAATAGGTACGTTTCCGGATTACGTTTTAGCGCTATTTTATATAATTTTCCCGTGTTGGGATATAATATTTTGATAATATATGTAATATATTTGTATATTTTGATATTATATTTTCTCCAGAGTCTCTCCGTACAAAGGAGACTCTGCCAAAATTTTCCGTAAATTTTGGACTTAGAATTTTGTGAAAATATTTTCCCAACTTTAATAATTTAAGTACAAAAGAATATAATGATTATAAAACTGGTATATTTTATATAAGGGAATTAATTTAGTAATATTGTCAATAAGTTAATGGTTGAAATAAGATGTACTGTTTTACTCTTCCTTCTCCCTTCTTTTTCCTTTTCGGGGACGAAAAGTTTTGAGTGGGGGAGATTGTAACGACCCGTTAAATTTGATAATATTAAATGGATTAACTTAAAATAATTTTTAATCTAATTTATAATAAATGTAGGAGTTGGATATAGTAACTGAGATTAAAGATTTAAAAATTGAAATGTTATATGGCAATAGGTAGAATAACGAAGATTTGTGTTGTGGTTATAAGTCATAATTAGTTGATTAAAATGGTATTAATGAAATAATAACTGAATTGAATTGCAATATATAAACATCAGAAAAATTTAATTGGTGGATTAAATTTGTTGAAGTTCATAAGTTTTGTAATTTAGTTTAGTAGAACTTTAAATTATAAACGAAGATTGAAATAAACGATAAATTTAATTATGTAAATGGTGACTCAAGACCTAGGTTATAGGAATTGGAACATAATCCAATTTGAATTAAGTAGAAGAAGGATTTGGTTAATATGTAAGTTATTGTTCAAGATATTGAATAAAAACTTGGAATCCAATCATACATTAATGATAATAACGTTAGTATTGGAGAATAAAAATATTTCAATGCAGTACCCGAATGAACGGAATAAAATGAATATATATTGAATAGAAATGAAATGTAAATTGGCACATTTGGTTGAAAGTTAATTTTAAGAAACATATAAATGTTGAATTTGTGAATATTAATATAAATATTAACTTGAATGGGATTCAGTAATACAAAGATGTAATAAGTGTAGATAGTAAAAATTTAATGGCTGTAGTGGATAAAAAAAAATCTAGTAGTAACATAAAATTTATTTATATGGAAAAAGAGTATAGATTTGAACAAATTTATGAAAATTTGATAAGAACAGTGGTTGTAATCAGTTTGGTTATTTAATGTTTGGAAGATAGAGATTTGTAAATCCGTTAATGAATTTATAATGGGAAGGAATGGTAAGAATGTAAAAATTATAAGCATTTGATTCAATTAAGGGAATTAAATTATAATAAATGGTCATTTAAATAATTCAACGTTCTGTGAGAAATCATAATAGTTGTGTAAAATGTGTACAAATTTCGATTTGGAAATTTATTGGATTTATAACGGTTTTGGTGTTACATTTATGAGTTTAAAAGTTATTCCATTTTGTAAAGTAATAAAAGCTTATTTAGGTGACTAGAATTTAGCGTAACGACTATTGTGTGTTACCTATTCTTGTTGCTTGTTAATTTAAATTTTGGGAATCAAATTCAATTTATCCGCCAATTTACCGCAGTTAAAGTGAAATGAATTGGTGAATGAGTAATGTTAAATACAAATAAGATGTAACCAAGAAATCCCATTTATAATAATTTATGTAGAATATAGTAAAGAAACCAGGAAATGAAAAAGTGAAAATGTGGATGCAATGAGATCTTAAGTAATAATAACTTTGTTAGGTAAGTGATAACGGATTTTTTTTGTATAACCAAATAAAGATCCAAATTTATTTGGAAATTAATTGCAATCAATTGAATTTATTGCAATTAAATGGATTTAATATTTAATAGTTATGTAATTATTATTTGGAAGAAATTGGAGTTATTTGTAATAAGTATGAACCTAATGTTAAATTTTCTTATAGGATTGACAATTGATATGGAATGAAAAGAAGAAAATTTGGGTCAGTAAAATTTGGAATTTATGCATAATAAAATGGATTCTAACGTTAAATACTACGTTATTGAGATTTAAATTAGACATAAAGAATAATGATGTGAATCAGGAACTAAGGTTTATGGCATCTTTATTTTAGGTGAAAGTTGAGAATATAAAGATTAAAAATCTAAAGTATGGGTTTTGAGAATATAATTTATAAAATTCTTAAATATAAGAAAGTGTAGAAATTAACATTGCAATTAATATACTGTCAACTTTTAATTCACAACTAAGCCTGTTAAATCTTTTCAATTGATTACGAATCATATAAGAAATAAAATTTGGCCAAATTTAGAATTTAATATAAAATTTGGATTTTTATAATTTATTTAATTTATTTAATGAATATTAAAAATAGCCATTTTGGCCACGGACTCGGATTTCGACGAAACCAGTTTCATCGGATCCGTATCGGTGAATTATTATAGGGTTTCAAGTTTCGTATCGATCGGACTTGTCGTTTGATCGTACGGGCGTGAAACGCCTTGAAATCAATTTTAATAAAATCAATTTGAAATCAATTTAGAAATTTTGTTTTCAACATAACTTCTTCATACGATCGAATTTGGTCGTGAAACTTTTTCCATCGCGTTCAAAATATTTTAAAATACCTATTTGGATATATGGGTTTAATAAATTTTGTTCCGGAGGCTAAACGGGCTTTTTGGGCCATAGTTTGTGGCATACGTTCATCCTTCTAGTCTATACGCTCTAACCCAACCCTAACTATAAATATACAGTTCTAAACCCTAGCCACTCCTTATTTTCATTTTCTATACACACATCTCCTTCTCATCTCCTCATTCTAATGGCAGAAAAAAAAACCTAATTCCCAAATTCCAAATTCCAAAAAAAAAAAAAATTCAAATTTAAAAAAATAAATAAATTGCGGATCTGCAGCAGCTTCTGGTCGCGCTTCGGGTTTCAGGGGAGAAAACCCTAGAGCAACTTCGGGTCAGGAAGAAAATGACTCGGGTCGCTCCGGGTCGTTTTGGCGAAAACACCGAAGTCGAACCCGAAGTCGACCCAGGACCAGAATTTTCCATTTTTCAAATTTTCATAACTTTTGCATACGAGCTCGGATTCACGCGCGGTTTGTTTTGCTGGGATCGTATCGGAATTTCTGACGTTTTGACGCTAGTTTGGACAAATTCTGAGACCGTCAAAATTTTGAGTTTAAATTGAATTTAAATTCGATTTAAATTTCAAAGGTGAGTGTTTTAACCCACTCACAACTACTAGAAGCTTTTATGTTTGTTTAAATTAATTTTAGAAATGAATAGAAATTTATTTATGAGTATTTGACATGTTTATTTTATTCATATCTGTTGAATTGCATTTATTTAATTTAACTGTTAATTTAATTAATTTATTGCGTATAAATTTACAGTTAAAATTTATTTGTTTGTATATGAACTGCTAGTTAACAGTTATATAATTTATTTCTGAATATAGACTATAGATTAATAGCTGTTAAATTTAATTTGAATAAAATTGTCAGTATTACCTGTTATGTAGTACCAAAAATAATTTTGTTATTGATTGATATTGATTGATGATTGCGATTTGGATGATGGATGATGTTGATGAATGGATGTTTATTGTATATCATTAAATTGCAAATTATCATGCATATTTCATTTCATTCGGGATTGTGGTTTGAAATGATATATAACCGCAAAATTTTATATCTTTTAAATTGCGGATTGAAATGATAAATATCCGTATCACTTGACCATAGGATAGAAAATTATATACAGGCACTGCCGTATATATATAACTATTTAAATGTGATTTCTATGGTTTGGATGGAATACGGTTTATAATAATCTTAAATTTTATATTGTATAAATATTTTTCTTCCATATATATATACATATGAAGTTGAAAATTTTGAAATTAAAAGGTGTATAAAAATCTTTATTAAAAATGGAAGAAAATTAAGAAAATGGAGTTTAATAATTTATATCATATGTTTAAATGTTAAGTTTGGAAATTTTAAGATATGATATTTATAATTGGATTTTTCCCAAAATAAATTGAAATGAATATTCTCGTATAATTTGAATTGGGAAAAATATATATATTTTATTACTAGAAATTGAAGTCTTATTATTTATGGATTTTATATGAATATTCAAGACTAATTAATAGAACAATTGATTTGTTGAAAGCATAAAATCCAACTTTAGTTTGAAATATTGATACTCAAAATGGATATACGTATATATAAATAAATTGAAGTGGTTTTGGAACTTGAGAGAGATAATATAAATTTTGGTTTAGACTTTAATAAAGAATGTATTTGTAAAGCCATGAGAACTATTTTCTTTACAAAGTAACATTTAAGTTAAACCATTTAATTCATATACCGTTGAATGTCCAAACCATTCAAGTTTTTAGAAGTTATGTTTTTAAATTATGATTTTCAAAATATTATGCTTTGAAAATATTTGATTTTCAGACGTTATGAAGTTAAAGCATTATGATTTTGGAAAAGAATTATATTTGGGATAAGTGATAAAATATGGTTTTGGGTTTTGAAATGATATCGTATTCATGGTTATGAGATGGAATGTTTATTCTGATTTTTAAAGTATAACCTATTTTTAAATGACCGCGGTGTTATAATAACGATGGGTTGGCAAAGAGACCGGGATCGGATATGGACATACTCTCTGTCGATACCGAAAACCACTTTGACTAACCGTGTACGCGGTGGAGATTCCAGAATGAAGTAGGTGGTGGCGACGTTTCCTGTAAGGTAAATACGTGGACCCGACTCCCGTGAGTTGGCATAAGGTGGCTAAAACAGGAGCGATTCTCAGGCCAATGAGGTCATTCCTCTGATCGGACCCTCCTCTTCGATATTATACTTTGACTTGGATTGATTCAGTGGCCACTTCTATATTTTGATTTTGGAGAGTTAGTCCGAGGTGGGCGGTAACTGCGGCTACGCGTTTCCACCAGCCTGGATAGCAATTGGTATATCTACCCTCGCATTGCCTAGTTGTGCCGTGTCACCTACCATACCGAGCCTTTACTACGAGTTTCTATTTGTGTCGTACCTATGGAGTATCCTCTGGTAGCTTCCCGATCAGGAGGTATTACGGTACTGTATAGACTATTGGCATTATTTGTGTTAAGGGCTATATGGGTAAACCCCTTAACGCTATTAAAAAGTAAGTTTACTTTATAAATAGACACTATTATAATAGCGCAATATACTACATAGTAAATAGTTTAACGGATCCTTAGGAGATGTAAATCCCGAACATCTCTTGAGTTACTGTACTCATATTTATTTCTGTTAATTTAACTCACATAAGATCTTTTAGTTCTGACTCGAGCGTTTTTGTCTTTTCCAATTTCGCTCGGGTCAGTCCGAGCGTTTCAGGATCGAAGACTTTAGCTTTGAAGGACGAAGACGAAGGAGTCGTATTATTATTATCTATAGTATTGCACCACACTCATACTGTTCCGCTGCATTGATTGTATTGGTATGTGTAACTCTGATATTTATTGTATAAAGCAAATCAAGTGTTTGTAAACTGTTTTGAACTGTATATTTATTATTATATTTTATCCTTCCGCTGTGAGATTCTGTTTTGTTTTTATTTCTTCTCTGTTTTTCTTATTTACCCCATAACAATCCGCCCTTGCGTATGCTTTGAATTGGCACGTGTGTCGGTTTAAAGTGTGCGAAAAAGCGGGATGTTACAGTAATGATCCAGATGACCATTTTTTACGATGTTTTAATCAGGTTTTGGAATTGATATATTTTATACGACCTACAGAGTAAGTTATTTTTATTTAGATGTAGTAGATTAAGCAATGTTCAAGGTTTCGGAATCAACATTAAAATTCATAATCTTATTGAAATAAAATATAACTCGCATCACCATAAGCATAATCCTTTTGTACAACCCAAATAGGCATTACATATTTGTCTTGCTCCATATCAATCCCTAAAAGGAGATAAAGTAGATTAGTCGGTAGATTTTAAAACAAAGGTAAGATTTATGTTTGGTCGCAAGAATATTTTAGATAAACAAACTTGTTAGGTATATTTTGAACAAAATAATGAAATAATAATAACCAACGATTATACTGATTTTGGACCTCTAAACAATGGATCAAATGTTTTAGTAGATGCATTTTAGACCACAAAGGAAAATGATATAGAGTAGTAATGTATGTTTGGATAGAAGGTAATTTATGCGATTGTTATTGTTAGATGTTTTCTCATAAAAAATATTGTATTTTCTCGTAATAAAATTATATGTTCTTGCATAATAAAATGAAATTTCTACGAAAAATATTATGTTTCCACATCAGAGATCTTCACATTCATTAGGTTCCCACTTTGCTAGTCGGGGAGGGACTGACGCGAGAGGCAACGGTGGCGGCCTATCACAACATGTAGATCATCCCCATAGTTACATTAACATGCAAAATCGAGCGAGTGAGTATCCAATTTATTGCAACATCATAAATATTTTATATATGATATATTATTCATGATTTATTAAATCTGTATATCATATCCTCAAATGTTGTTCTTGATATTTCTAAGACTGCTTATAAGAGCAGCATGACCGGATGCTGGCCTAAGTCGGAGAATATCCCAGCCCACATTGTAGAGTGTATTTGGTCGGATTTCTACTTAAGTGTAAATGTGTATTTCATTTTATATAATCACTGTGCAATTTGTTGACTAAGTATAAATGTATAACTTATTTTATTTTCAATGTGCAGGGAGCGGTAGATTTGCAAGAAGCGGCTATTACCTTTGCAAAAATTACTGGATAAAAAAATGTGAAAAAATTACCAAGATACAATGTCAAGCAACAGAAAAGGAAATAAAACCCTGACTGGATGAGTGCAAGCATATAAGAATGTCGAAATGCTTGTTTGAAAAGGCCAGACATGATGAGTGATATAATAAGTACAATGAAATAAATAATTGTAAACTATATTTAGATGCACATATTTACAATATACATTTGTATACATATACACACATATTATTAATATCAGCAATTTTTTTTTAATTTCTGAACATGCCATTATAGGTATGTACATTAAAGTCATTTTTTTATTTTAGAAGTATATACATACATATAACCAAAACAATTGTGACAATATAATTTGAATATTAAAATCGTCACCTAACTAATATATATATATATATATATATATATATATATGTATGTATGTATGTATATGTATGTATGTATGCATGCATGCATGTCTGTAATAAAACATTATATCTAAGCATGAATAATTATATTTTGGTAAGAAATATACCTTACTTTCAAAGTCTTGAAGTCCACATTGAAATGATGAAATATGCTCCTTGAAACAATTTCCGATTGAAATGAGTGTTAGTCCTTGAACCGTTGACCACCAGCCATCGAATAGCATTTGAACTAATTTGATTTGAGTATTAGAAAATAGGGAGATGATAGTTAGAATTTGGCCAATAATGTATAGGGATGGAGGCTCCAAAAAGATCCATAGCAAATGAGGGTTGAGATGCTTAAATAAAGGAAAGAAAGAAGGGAATTAGGAATACCATATTTTACTAAATCTCCTTCCATCTGAGCTGTTCAAAATCAAGCCTACTCTACACATATTAGTCGCCCATAATACTATGTTGCTACAGAATTTATTAGCCTCTCTCTTGGGCTATGAACCCATCCTTAGTTTAAACGGATAATTTTTCATTTTAAATCTAATTTAAAACACTTATCGAATCATATATCAATTAATATATCTATAACGTTTATAAATTCATTTATTATTTTTATCAAATCAAAATCAAATTAATATTTCATAAATATTAATCAATTTAATTAGTTTATAATAGCTGTAAATTAATTAAATTGTTTGATCAAAGGAGAATTCATCATTTCTATTGTGTGACTCGTCAGGTGAAAATTTGGTCAGCAATTAATATCGAACTATTCGAAATTTAACGTTAAAACATTGCTTAGTAGGTGGTGTGACATTTTGGTTAAATTTATTGTTTATTTAGGTTCGGTAAAATCCAATTTTACTTTGTTAAGAATTACTCGGTTGTGACTTTTATTTAGATCAATTCTCTTCGTCAGAACTTTATCACTTAGGACATATGCAATTTGGTAATGGTCAAAATTCCAATACCGTCCACATTCAACTCTATAGTCTAAACACAAAATCTTTGGTTTAATAATAACAATTATTATTAACCATACTGCTTTGACCAGTGATTTTGACTTTGAGTTGACCATGATACTAACCCTATATAACTGAGGAGATGGATCCTCTTTTGAATTGTGCTTCACTTCTAATGCTTTTGCTCAACCCAACTATAGTCACTTGATGACGTCATTCCATGATTTGATTATAATCAAAGTGGAGCTTTCATATTGAAGATCAAAAGCATTCACAAAATGAGCGAACTGTGTAAATCAGTCACATCGATATTTTCTGGACATAGTCATATAAACCAAAAGAAAACTATTCAGTGAGTCATTCCATAGTTATCTAATAACTACCAGTACGTAACCCCTAGGCGTCTCCAGCAGTCATGAATAATACACTGTCTATCATTTGGAGAGAGTTATATACTTTAGTCTCAATGGATACATCGATAAGTATTCTCGATGTATCTTGAATATGAATATTTAAAATAATGTATTTCATAATATTGTGATACAATACTCATGATTACAAGTATTTGTAATTACTATCACAGATACACTATTTATGGATAATCTATTACATCTACTTTAATTAAACATTTAATTATCCATAACCCATTATAATAAATATATAACAAAAGGAAAAGCACCATTATTACGAACGAGAATTGATTATAGAGTTAATTAATTTATAATAAACTACATAATTACTCTAAGGCTTGCCCCTAATTCTATCATTACGCATATGCATAGACGTGCTAATACAATATTTGAGTTATTTGAACATATTCAAATATAGTTTTAACATGTCCGTACATTTTCGAAATCAATTGCTTGCATATGAACATCATCAAAACATTTTCTAATACATTCAAAGATAACTTTAGCACATTCGAGATTGCTCATTCGAACACTTTACATGCATTTAATTTGACGACCCTATGAACACACAGTTTGTCCACATCCAAACATGTCCAAACACATTCGCGCATTGTCTGTACATGTACGAATATAATCTAACCACATGCGAGCATTGCATATTCGAGCATCATTCAAACTTTCTTGAGCACCATCGAGCACGCCCATTTACATATAAGTGATAGTGTAAGGGGTGTGCCCTAGGGTCAATTCGATAATTTTTTAACTCCGAAATCAATTCTTGTTCGAATTAAAGGTGTTTCTTCTTTCTGTTATGTATTTGTTATAATGTGCTATAAATAATTAAATGTTTAATTAAAAATATATTTAACGGAAAATTCATAAATGACGTGTTTATGATATTAATTACAATTAGTTGTAATCATGAGTATTGGATCACATTGTTTCAAAACACATCATTTTAAATGTTCCTAGTCAAGATACATCGACACTGGAAACCGATGTATCTGTTGATACTAGAGTACGAAATGATCTCCAAATGTTGGGCAGTATATTACTCATGACTATTGGAGGCACCTAGAGGTTATGTACTGATATTTATTTGATAGCTATAGAACAAATCACTCGGTAGTTTTCTATTAGTTAATATAACTGAGGTCAAATAGAAAATATCGATGTGACTAATTTAAATAATTCTTTCGACTTAAGAATACTATCAAACTTCAATATGAAAAACTCTATTTTGATTAAAGTCAAATCATGGAACGACATCCATTAAGTGATTATAGTTGGTTTGAGGTGAAGTATTGGAAGGAAGACATTATTCAAGAGAGGATTCTTCACTTCCGTTATATAAGGTTAGTATCATGGTCAACTCAAGTCAAACCAAAGTCAAAATCTCTGGCCAGAGTGGTATGGTTGATGATAATTGTTATTATTTAATCAAGGATTTTGTGTTCTGGACTATAGAGTTTAATATGAACAATATTGGAATTTTGACCATTACCAAATTCCATAAATCCAAATTGATACGGTTTTGAAGAAGAGAATTGGTGTATATAAATGTCACTAACAGGTAACGCTTGTTAATTAAACAGGATTTTACTGAAAGTGAACAAGCCATAAATTTGGCCATAATGTCACATCACTTGCTATGTGACGTGTAAACGTTAACATTCGAATAGTTCGGTGTTAATTGCTGACCAAATTTACACTCAAGAGTTACACTACTGAAATGATGAATACCCTTAAGACCGAATGATTTAATTAGTTTATAATTGTCATAAATAAATTAAATTAATTAATATTTATGAAACATTATTTATAAAATTTGAATATGGTTTGAGAAATAAAAATTGTTATATATTTACAGTAGTTGTAAATGTACCAATCGATATACGATATCGATAAGCAATTAAATTAGATTTAATTGCATGGCATTTTGGCTTGGCTTAAATGGGCTTAAAGCCCATCATTAGGGATAAATTTTTTGGTTTTGACAAGTTATTGGAGGCTAGAAGTATTTTCAAATAAAGTATCCTGATATACTAGCTAAAACTTATGATTAGACCTAGAGATGGATGACTAAGACTAAGAGAGAATAGGTAATGAGACTATCCTATTATCTCTCTTGTACAAGGTTATATATATGGATCTCTAAACCTTTAATCAAAAAAAACTTTTGGCTGCCATAATTATCAACTTTGCTGGCTAAAATTAATCCCCATATCAGTTCTAAGAATCTCAAATCAATTCAAGCTAAGTAAAAGCAGTATTTGATAGAAAAGGTCGATGATCCCAGACTTGCAATCTGACGGATCGAGCATAACCTGAGAAGAGAATTCATTGATTCAAGTGGACTCAAAGGAATCATCAATTGGTATTTTATTTATATATTCCAGTGATCATATCATTTTTTAATTTAATATTGATCAATCGCAAATCGTATATATATTAATGTTGTATATCTAGTTAGGTGAGATTTTCGTAAGTATATATAGTTGTCACAAATTGGTTTGGTTTTGTGCATGATTATATTATTATGTGTTATAATTTATATATAAACAAATCTAATTTTCTAAAAAAAATTAAATTTAGTCATTATTAATTATTTTATGTATATTTATATATTAATTTAAATATAGACTAGTGTATATTTTAAACATATAATTACAGATATGTATATTTATAATGTATAAGCAACTTAGAATTTTTCCTTACACCTATTTATACATAATATGAATTATCAAATTCATAACTAAATTTATATATATATATATATATATAAATAATTTTAAATTATTGTTAATTGATTATTTCAATTGTTTATTATATCTAAAATATTTATTGCATTGAAAATTCGATTTTATATTTTTTTAAATACTACATTTATGACCCACAGAAAAATTTCTGAATTTTTGGTTAATATTTAATATTTTTAATAATTAAATTACTTCGGTTGAACATTTATTTTATTTCAAAAATCATGAAAAAAATTTGATCTAGTGTTTTATGATCCTAAATTTTCATAAATTTTAAAATTTGATTTTTTTAATATTTATTACTAATATTTTTTATTATTATGATCAAAACTATTTATTATATATCTATAAAATAATGATAAAATTATTATTTTATGTTTGCAATGCTAATTCGATCTGGAAATAATTTTAGAATATATATATTTATATTTTAAATATTTGAATGAAATTAATTATTCATATATATACATTTTATTTAACCTTATATATATAATTTTAATTATATATATATGTATATATATATATGTATGTATGTATAATTTTATATATTTGATTATGTATATATATTTATACAAATGTTTTAAGTTATATATAAATATTTAATTTTGAGGCTTTTAGTTGTAAAATATATTTTAAATATATGTATATGTATTTATATAAATATACATTGCATTATAGATTTATGCATATATTTAGACAACATTTATATAAATATACTTTGCATTATAGATTTATGCATATATTTAGACAACATACAATACATCTGAAATAAGCTAATGTTTCTGTTGCGATGTAAATCCTAACATTTATATACGGGCTTGTTATACCCTTCATGGATTATTATATTGCACATGCACACAAATATATATATTTATATGATACATGTATATACATAAATTAAATCATTCGATTAACTTTACATTACAAAATACTTAAATTTAAATAAATACATGATTTTATTCAAAACAAATTTAGAATTGTTCTAAATGAATTAGACTTCGTAGGCCCAGCAAAGATCCAATAGGATAAAAAAAAATTAAAATACACCTACCACCATGCTGCAGGCTGGCCCAGTTCCAACAATAAACATCTTCTAGACACGTTTGAATGTTGTTTAGACATGTCAGAGCATCATCCCAAAATCGTCTGTACATGTTTAAACATCATACGAATATGTCTACGCATACCCGAACTTTGTTTGAATACAACCGAGTATATTAAGACATGCTCGAGTGAACTCAAACACGTCCAGTTACATTTAAACATCATTCAAACATGTTCGAGCATCGTCTATACACATCCGTATGTCTTTAAACATCTTCCAAACATGTTCGAATACATTCAACAATCGTCTCAAAGTGCTTGAGATTGCTCGTATATGTAAACACATTTATATATTACAACCAAACATCATTCGAGCATATGTCAAAATATCATCATTTGATCATCGTACAAATAAATCTCAATGTCGTCTGAACAAAGCCGAGCAGGATTCGAGTCAAGTTCCACAGCGGAACATCGTTAAAGCATGTCCCAATATTTTCGAAGTTTATTTGACACGTCGAAGCGTCTACAACCTTCTAAACATCGTTTGAACAATTCGATGATGATTTAACCTCACGCAAAACTATAAAAAAAAATAAACGAAGGCGGTTGATTTTTTTTTTCCATTTGACCATAGAAAATGGCACCAGGTGTAGCACTAGAATTTAGAACATGTTTTGTTGATGTTCGCATAGAGCTGTCAATGGATAGCCGAAAAAACCGAAATCCGTCCGCATCCGTATCCGAAAAGCAGATAATATCCAATATCCGGAAAAACAGATGCGGATGCGGATATGAAGACTTCCGCATCCGAAAATTATCCGTCCGGCCATTGTTAAGATTATAGTATAAATTAGTGTATTTTAGTACAATTAAAGATATTTATTTATATGTTTATTAAGTTAGTAGTTTATATTATATGCACTTAATCCTTATAACTGTTCAAAACTAATTATTATCGCCAGATTTGTTTGTATTTAACACTTATATAATCAATTGGATTGAAAAAAATGTACGTTAAACTTAAAATTTATATTTATATTTCTTGATTTATCAGTCGTTGGCTGATAGGATAATTATTCGGTATCTTTTCGTATCTGCGGATGCAGATATCTGATATCCGAAAATCATTTCAGATGCGGATGCGGATACGAATATGACACTATTCGCGTCCGAAAGTATCCATTGACGGACCTACGTTCGTAAGCTAGCAGTTGATTTTCGCATATGTACAAACGGGTTAAAATGATATCTAAGCATATTCAGACATGCTCAAATGTCGTTTTAACACATCCCTACATTTCTAACTTCAACTACTTGCGTATGAACATCATGAGAACATGTTCTAATACATTCAAAGATCATTTTAACATGTTAGAGATTGCTCGCTCAAACCCATATGGTTTATAAGGATAGAAGAATAAAATCAACTAATGAAATGAAAATAATATGAGCTTATTTGAAATTGAATGAATTAATGAAATATGAATCCCAGATTTTAAAGGCTGAAAGTTGGAAGGATTAAAGGCTGAAAGTGGATTGGAACTCGAAATATTGGAGAAGTCGAGGAGTTGAAGTCCAACCTGATTACAGTGGCATATTCTGCAAACTGAATACGTTGTTCTAGCGCACGCGTAAAAAAAGTTGCACTATAATTATCTCCATAATATGAAATAAATGTGTTTCCTTTATATATAACAACAAGAACCCATTTAAAATATATATTCAATAGATTTAATTGCTCAAATTAAACAAAACACCAAGGATACCACTCTAAAACATGAAACTTGAGTTAATTTTCATTCTAGATATATAACAATCTGATTCAACAGGGTACAAAATTGGACATATACATATAACAATCTGATTTCATTCAGAGGTGTATAAAATTTGACATATACATGTGTACATATGTGTGTGTATATGTATATGTACATATGTATGTACATGTGTGTGTATTGCTTAGTTGCACTTAATCTACTGAATATACAATGTCTTGTTATGAATTCATCCAATAGCGAGACAGACATGCATGCTGCATAGACTGATACAGTGAAAAATAAAGTCAAAACACATTGGTGTTAACTGATTTATGTTGTTTGATTTGATCAAAAATGCAACTTCACCACAAATCGATAAGAGAGAATTAGATCAATACGTTGCTGATATGACGAGTATATAAACATTATGCACTTACTTACAAACGTTATGTACACTCCTTAGTACCATTATGTATACAATTACAAATGGTAACTTATATTCTCAAACATGAAGGAAGCTTCTTCATTTTTAACACAAAAGCTGTAACTATCAAAGCAAACACCGCTGCCAATCGACAATGCAGTTTTCTTCCTTCTTATCTCAGTAATGCATCTTGTTCACCATCAATGAATAATCCCTCAACCTGCCAAATATATGAAACGATAAAAAAGAAACAGTAAGATTACATTAATAGGAAATGATGTAATGACATATTTGCAGAAGAATTAGATCACAAAAGCTTCTATATCAATATAAATTAAAAACCAATAAAACCCACCATTAAAACCAATGCTTTTCTCACACTTCTTGGCCCAACGTTTGAGAACACAAAGGTTTCTTCTCCGTCAACACATAAAATGCACTTTTCATAGCCGGAATTCCTTTCAAAAAACAAAAAAATAGAATAGTTTTATATCACATATTACGACATAGAAAATGAATCATACAGGACCTGAAATTATGCATAAAGGACTGGAAAAGAATAACAGGGAGAGACATATACAGTTAGAACAAGGTAAGAATAGAAATAGACTGGTGGAGAAGGAGAAGGATGATTCATACTCTTCCTTCTCCTTCCCATCCAATCTCTTTCTTCACCTTTCTTTGTCCATTATTTTTATTTATTGCAGACTTTTTATGCTGAATCTTATGAATCGTCTCTGTTTATAGATCTCGGTATTTATAAGAGTGAAGTTTCGTTGAGGATCGGACGCGTGCAAGATGTAAATATCTCGATTTGAAACTGAATTTACCAGCAAATCTGATGAGCGTCAAAATCGCAGGAGTGAAAGAAACATATTTGATTAAGTCAGCTCTTTTCTCTTTCCTTTGAACGGGATTTTGTTCTTTTCGATGGTGAGCATTGTAAAAAAAAAAGTTCAAACTGAACAAGGCCCGGTCGCTCTTGAAATTTCGGAGCCCAAAATATGAAAATATTTTATTTATAATATATTATCTATAAATAAGCAATATTTCATTTAGCCCAATGATTAAGCATGTTATCTAAAAATAAGCAACAGGGTTCAAGTTCGAATTCGCCTTGTATTATTTTTGGGCCTCATAAACTTGATTCCATTGGCCATCAAATAAAATTTGCCTTCCTTCGGCGCTCGACCACTCAGCGTCGAGACTGAATCGAACGCAAACCGAAAAAATTCATAACCGAATCGAACCAAATTAATTGTAGTTAATTAGGTCGGTATCCAATTTAATCGAACTACAATGGTAAGTAAGATAAATTATCATCAGTTATTACTCAAATTATTGGTTTACTTAAAGCAAAGCATAAATTTATGTTCAGAGAAACTATTTCGAGTAATTTTTAAGTTTGCTAGAAAAAATAACAATTTTCAATAGATAAAGTTTGATTTTTATTACTAACCATATTATTAAAAGTATTACAATGAAATGAATTTGAAATAAAATAAAAGTTCGGTTAATTCGGCTAAACCGATAGCCAAAATAAAATTATTTTATAAAACAAGACATTTTCGTAACTGAATGAAACAAAATGACATAGTTTGGTCGGTTAATTCGGTTCGAATTGAATATTGCTCACCCCTAGTTGTATCGATAAAAGGCACTGATTTTATTTTGAGTTTGAATTTTTTGATAATGTCTAATTTTGTTAATAAAATAATTTGACTCTTGAAATAAATGTATTTTCCTTTTTTCTTTGGTATTGTTGTCCATTTATCACTACTAGAATTATTGTTTATCACGACGGATAATAGCGATGGCCGCCGACGGCAATTTCCGACGACTTCCAACGGCATGGTTTTGTCATGGCAATTCTGTAATAATCGAACTTTTTCCCAAATTGTTGAAAGTTTGCCCTCGGCGGCTCGCAAACAATGCGCGTCGTGAATTATCCGAGTTGGCCGAGAACTATTTTCATTATCTCCTTCCTCTAAGTCTTCCTCCAAACCCTCCCTTTTTCCCCAAACGGCCCACCGCCGGTCGCCACTGCCATGCCACCACTAGAAACATCTCCAACTTCTCCTCTCCGGCCTCTAACACTTCAATTTCAACAAAAAGAAGTATATTTTGGCATCGTCTAACAAGTATTGTATATGATCGATATATGGATATTCGTTTTTGTCATAGAAAGTACATCTACATTCATCAGACACAATATTTGTCGGATTTGTCTTTATATTGGACAAGTTACAAGCACAATAAAGTAGTTATATTTTGTAAACCAAAAGGACCCTTATTATTTTGGAAAAACGTTGACCATGTATTACTTTTCTTGACATCAATACCATGAATAATAAATTTTACTGAAGTGGCATGGTGATATATATGGTGGGGATTGGATCCAAAAAAAAAGTAAACGGTGTGTGTTTGTATATGAATCTATGATGTCGGTGTGTAAAAAAAATAGAAAGCCAAATTGAGCAACTTTGGTTCCTACCCTCCTAATAATAAGGATACAAAGTTGCGTATTTATGTTTGAAAGAAATGACTTCATCGGCTCAATACACAAATTACAATTCCAAAACAAAAAGTGAAATATGACCAAATTATTCTATGATTTGAGTCTAGATATTACTATTTGAAAAATGACCGCAACTAAATCGACTGATGATGTGAGCGCTGCATATAAAAAAACATATAAGTGAGAGTGCACGATGTAGACACGAACTCTTCAATAACATACAAATAAATTATGGATATGTTATAACATATGTAAATATAAATAGTGAATATGTTATATACTGTTTTGTATTTTGTCCCACATCGTGGTATTAGTTCTATCCCAAGCTTCTAGAACACGTTATATAAATGTGCTAATGTAATTAAAATGTATGATTAATCTCTGTAGTGAATAAAATATTTTCTTCCTCTTTCTTTAATGTTTCTTATTCTATAACACGTTATCAGCACGAAGCTCTTATAAATCTTCTAAACGGTAAGCTATCTTTCTGATCCAATTGTTCAAATCTTTCAGATCTCATTCTGTTAAAAAAAAAATTCTTTTAGATCTCATTGTATCATTGATCTAATTATTCGGATCTGATTATATTTGTACATCTTATTTTTTTGTCCATGTATTTCAGATCTTGTTTTGTTATAGATCTTATTTTTTTGTTCATGTATTTCGGATCTTGTTTTGTTGTAGATCTTATTTTTTTTTAATTTTAATTTTTCAGATCTCTTGTAGATTTTACTTTCATGTTTATATGATATATTTTTTAGATCTATAGATTTTAATCATCGAATCCCTTATTTAATTGTCATTCATGTATATACATTTTTTGTGATAATTTCAAATTTGATCTGAGACTAAAGTTGATCCATAAACTAAAATGTAATTTTTGACCTTATTCTGTTAATTTTCTTTTTAGATCTTTTCTATCGTAGATCTAATTTTCTAGATTTCATTATATACATATGTATACATACATACATACATACATACATATATATATATATCTTACCTCATAGATCTTGCTGTATTAACCTTATCATTTTAGATCTTATTTTATTGTAGATCTATATTTTTAGATCTCATTCCATTGTTTGGTGAAAAAAAAGGTTTTCATTTTAAAAAAATTTGTTTGAATTTCAGTTTGAATGAGGACTGTAGAAATAATTTTACCACATGATTTATATTTTCAGAAGAAATATTTCACCGTTTTTTAAAGAAACAAATATAAGGATAATACATATCTAGAAGATCGTATTAAGTCTATATGAAAGAATAAGAACCTGAAGTTCATATGTGCAAAGGTGAAAAAATAAAGTTTTCATAAGCTGCAATAAAGCCATGAAAATAAATAAATGAGCAATTCCAGAAGAAGATGTTGATATGTTCAGAAGACATAACATAAAATTGAAATAAAATTATAATACTATTTCCTCGAAGAGAAATAGTATTATGATTCTTATGTTCGAATACAATTATGAAGAGTCCTCTTGTTTCATTGTATTTATTTAATATTGGAGACATGAAATTCTCATATAAAAATTATGCATATAAATTTGCATTCCTGAAAAAAGGGTTTATGTATCAAAAATCAAATATATAAATTTGAGATGTGAAGCTTTGAATTATTAGAAAAGCTAATTCAGATTATGGTAAATTCCAATTGCAATCAAACCTGAAGTTTTATAATGAATCAAGTTGTACCATTTAGGATCTAAATTACTAAACAAAGATTTTATTTCAAATTAAAATTGGAACCCGAAGTTCTAAAAATATTTACCAATGGTATTAACTACTAAACCAAATAAATGTACAGAAATTTGTTCACTCCGGAAGTGGTGATAACAACAATAATAATATAAAAAAATCTCCAGAAGAGATTTGTTGATATATTTGGTGCTTTTACTAAACCAAATAAATACATAGAAATATATCTACTCTCCCACTCTAATAGGAAAAAAAATTCCTTCTTCCACACATCTAATCATGTCTTTCAAAAGGTAAAATATAATAGATTAAGTTTCTTTTCTTTGGCTCATCAAGTGAGTATTTTGTATTCTTCATAAAATGAATGTTAATATTTATACACACATCAATTATGTTATATTATATATAAAACTCATTCATCTTTCCTCTTTCAGCAAAGAGCTATTCCAATGTTTACTATTTTATATGCTTAATCTTTTACCTACTATTGTCATGTCATAAAAATATACTTATTGATGTTATCAATAGCTGTAACTCATACAATATACTTTTTAGTTGCCAAGTCAAACTATTTTGTTTTTCATGATATTATTCATACACTATGTGATGTACAAATTTTCTCTCTCTGTTTAACTTACAATATGTAAATAACTGCATATATTAATTCATACATTAATCAGTAGCAATTAATAAATCATTAAATAAAATTAATTGATTAATGAGAATGGTCCACCAAAGATGCGTATGAATACTTCATACCTTTATTCTTCTTTTATATCTCTTATTGTTGACAAGGATCATAACGTATATACATGTTATATATTCATGTTTCTCACTACTGCAGATGCTATGAATTAATGAATGGTATTTAATACTAATTTCATATTCTTAAATTTGCCAATATTGTGAAAGTAAACATAATCAAGTCAGCACAATCTTTGATTATAATTCATCCCTTCTCCACCCATCAATCCATATAAAGGCCTTCCCATATTTCCAAGGATAGTTTTGCATTTTCAAGAGAAGTAATGAATGCAATCAATGAGACTGGATCTAGAGCTATCAAAATGGTGTAAATAAGAAATTATAGTTGCTTTTATAGATTATACTTGGTTGTCTTTACTATTTTGCATTAACGTTTTTATTCTTTCACTGTAAATACTATCGGATATGGTTTCGTAGTTTATGAAATGCATTGATTATATACCCATGAACAATATTTTGATGTTTATGCATTTTTGTTTCCACTTTTAGTTGGTAATATGATAAACATAGGCAAGCTTGAATTTAAAGCTTGGACCTATTAGAAGATAACTTTTTGTCATAGATATTGGATGTTGACATCCAATTACAATCTCGTTGCTTATAAAATGCCATAAAAAGTATAATCCAATAGGATAAAACAATGACTCTCATATTTTTAAGGTCGCATATCCATGACAATCTTAAAATAAAACATTCAACTGAAAAAAATCATCTTTACCTATGGAACTCCCTGAAGGAGTTTTATGACCACCAAAATATGGTCATACTTCTAAACGCTAGACACAAGTGGTTGAACTTGAAGTTTCAAGTCCTTAAATCTATTAGGAAATACAATTCCTATATATTTAGAATTACTTCTAAACTAAAATTATGTGAAAGGATTTTCTAGTAATACTAATCTGAAGTTAGACCATATCTTCGAAGTTGGTGACGGAAACTTCATTAATGATGAAAATCTAAGTGCAATAATAAATGATATGGTCGAATTGATCAATAGTAGCAGCCTCAAGTCTGCTGTGTGGATTTTATGTTATTTCAGTTCAATAAATCAGGTGGATTTTGGTGCTTGTATGTTTTTTCTTTCATAACTAATTGAAATAATGTACTGATAATGTTGGCTTTAATCAGTAGTCTATTTCAAATTTTTGGAAAGTACTAGCATTTATTTATGCTTATAAATTTAGTAGTTGACTAACTATATTGCCTTTAGTTCTTAAGATATGGACCATCAATATTTGAGTGATAATATATGTCTACTAGATTGTGCAACTACTCACATTATTTTGAAAAACCATAAGTATTTTCTCCGAACTATCTGAAAATATTTTGCTAAAAATTTCAACCATAGCAAATTTGCTAATATAATTGGAGGGTCCGAAAGAGCCCATATAGTATTACCAAATGGTACATACATCTTGATTCAAAATACATTATGCACAAGCAAATTTAAAAGAAATTTATTGAGTTTTGAGGATACATTAATGAATGGCTACCACATTGGAACTATAATGAAAACGCCAAAGAATATCTTTGTGTTATTTCTAAAATTGAAAGCCAGAAGCTTATTTCAGAAAAATTGGTGCAATTTCAACTGGATTATATTTCACGAAATTTGGTATAATTGAATCCCATATTTAAACTTGAGCCAAAAGCTCACAAATGCCACTTGAATGCATCTTATCAATTGATAAGAACTATCCTCCTATCATTAATATGTATGGTATATTTGCTAGTAGCAATATGATAATGGATCAGAATGAGAATCCAAAGATGATTATTATTTAATGTGACAATGTTTATCAACATTGAGGGGGAGGATAAAACGATACTAGTTCATTTTGATTACCAGTGTCAAATATTTGTTAACATGTATAATGATGCAAAATATTAAGTTACTTGAATAAATATTAATAATATCCCTAATAGACTTTCTCCAATATAGATTTGAATCCCTAAAGGATTAAAATGTGTAAACCACATCTGAAATATGGTACAGAAGTCAGTTTGAAATTCTTTTGAAGCAAGTAATAAAGATGCCAAATAAAAGAGATGAGTGTTCTTGAAGAAACACTTAGAGGTGCTCTTTAAGAGACTAATGACATGATTTTCAAATTACCCTAGAGTGGTTTAGATACTTAAAACATGATAATTAAAGAGATCTTAATAAATCATGTATAGAACTGATAAGAAATAATCACCGATGATAAAAAAAGCGCTTATGTTTATAAATAGATGAAGAATCTTGAATTAGGGGAAACGTGATTGGCCATCATGAATCCCTTACTAATAGAGAAATGTGGACATATAGTCCGCAAAGTAGCGAAACTACTTGAAATGCTAAATATACTCCGAAGGTATAAATATGGTTTAAATTATATTAAATGATGAAAGCATACAAATTCCTGAAGAATATAAATAACTTTTGCGGTTATAAAGAATGCAAAGAACAAGAAGCGTAGATTACAACCTATTTTTGAGTATTGTTGTAATGAAAATCTTTATATAATTCATGATGAGTAGATTACTTCCTATTTTTAAGTATCGTTGTAATGAAACTTTTAATATACATTGAAATGTTAGTTGCGATATGCAAAAATTATTCCTAAAGAACATAAATAACTTTGATGATTATAAAGAATGCAAACAACATGGAATGTAGACTACAACCTTCTTCTAAGTATTGTTGTAATGAAAATCTTGATGCACTTTAAGATGAGTAGATTACTTCCTACTTTTAAGTATTGTTGTAGTAGAACTTTTAATATTCATCAATGATGTAGTTGCAATATGCAAAACTGATTCGAAGCATAAAAACAAAAACACGAGATGTGTTTTTCACAAAGGTAGCAAACAAAATACATAAATTGAAAATCATATTTGGATTGGAAATTTTGATTGTATTGAAGAAAACTTTCAATAAATTGTATTATTAACGAGATACATATTTATGGATCCAGAAGTATCTATAACCAATTTAAGTTATCGAAAGAAGAATATGAATTCAAAGGAACCTTTAAATCAGTGGGAGCATCTATAAGTATTTTATAATGCACTCTTTTTCCTTAACAAAGATTTTTCCTATTGGATTTTTATTAGTAAGGTTTTAATGAGGCAATATCTTGATCCAGAAGTTTCAGCTCCCCATTAACATTTCAAAATAAGTTACAATGTACTCTTTTTCATTATTTAAGATTTTTCCCATTGGGTTTTTCTTACTAAGGTTCTAACAAGACATTATCTTGATCTAGAAGAATCAAACATCTTTACAAGAAATAACATCTCAAATATGTTATTTAAGTTAAATTATATTTTTATTCTTGACTAAGGTTTTTCCCATCGGGATTTCCCTTGTAAGATTTTTATGACGTATTATATTGATCCAGAAGTATCAAACTCTATTTGGTTCTGCAAATTATTGAAATATGTCATACTATATTATACTCTTATTCCTTCACTAAGATTTTTCCCATAAGGATTTTCTTAGTAAGGTTTTAATGAGGCATTAGTTTGATCCAGAAGTGTCAAACTTCATCTGAAGAAATGAGAAAATAAGAAATGTCATTGTACTCTTTTTTTTCCTTCAGTAAGGCATTTCCCATTGAGTTTTTCTTAGTAACGGTTTAATGAGACATAATTGTCATCCCGAAGTATCAAACTCTTAGAATGAATATCATTTTAGTATGATATCTATGATTTCACAAGTTGCATTTTTTCTCTTTTAAGTTTTTTTTCCATTGAGTTTTCCTTACAGAGGTTTTTAATGAGGCAACATACAATATCTAGATTGACTGTACGAATAAATGCAAGCAAGATAACAATGAGATAGAGCAATCATCATATACGTTACAAAAGGGACAACTTCAAGTTATCAGAGGATTCAAGATTTTGAAGATGCATTTTCAAGGGGAGTGTTATAATATATGTAAATATAAATAGTGAATATGCTATATACTGTTTTGTATTTAGTCCTACATCGTGAGATAAGTTTTATCCTTAGCTCCTAAGCCTTTATATAAAGTTGCTAATGTAATGAAAATGTATGATTAATCTCTGTAGTGAATAAAATATTTTCTTTCTCTTTCTTTAATGTCTTCTTATTCTACAACAGGATATGAAATATTCAGTTTGTTAAAAAAACAAGAAAATTATAGCCTGTAGCTACCTTACCGTCAAGCATGAAAGTGGAAATTTAGAGCCACTTTACTTTGCACCACAAACCACACTACAATAACAAATATTATTGTTTTAGAAAATTCATAATAGGCCAGCCGTCAAAATCGTGTATTTTAAAGAAGGATTCCTTTGGCTTCGTTTTTAATCTTATTATCACAAATAGCACAGTTTTAAAACAAATATCAAATATAGCCCTGTTTTGACCAGCTCAGCGTTGAGATGGTCCAAATGCACTATCGACTTTATAAAAGTAGCCGGTGAATTTTTTTTAGAAAAAACGCTGGCGATTTTTCAAAAGTCGATAGAAAAAATGCACTGGCGACTTTTGAAAAGCCGTCAGTGCATTCTGGTTAGTTAAACGATGAGCTGGTCGAAATAGGGTTATATTTGATATTAGTTTTAAAAGGAGGCTATTTGCGATAATAGGTTTAAAAACAATGCCAAATCAAAAAAAAAAAATCCTTTAAAGAAATAATATGATTCCTTCTCATTTGGATTGCCTAAATATAGATTCATTCGACCGTAAATGTTTAAATGTAACAATGAATTGGTTTAAATAATATGAGTACGGTTGATCTGTTAGTGGATTACATTCACAAGCCAATTAAGTTGGTAAAAGGCATTAATATATAACACTGGTAACTTTTTTTTTTTGAAATGGTAGTTTTATTTGATATTGGTGCATCGTATTTTTTTATATCTCGTTGTTTGGTAGATAAGGTAGGAATCAAACAGAAAGCTTGAAGGAATTAATCAAAGGGTATATCTCAATCTTCTTAGCGCAAAGCTAAGGTGAATAATTAACCTACATCTCATTTTCGATATTGATTTAAAAGGATAGATAACCCTATTGATTTGAATTTACATCAACCTTGTTTTATACAAAGCATATATCATGGCGTAGGTATTTTGAGTAAAATAAAAAGTATATTTTTCTAATTTAAGTATGATTTAAAAGAGTTAAATAAATGTGAAAGAAATGTTTTCAAGGAAAATTGAAGTGGGTAGTTAATCTTAAGTTTATGACTCAGATTAGAAAACCAGATGAGACTGGTGTAGGATCACGCCCTAGACTTTAACTAATAGCCATACCTAATATTAGTCCAAACATTCCAACGGGTAGGGATTTTTCATTGGTAAGACTAAAATAATGTTACACACCGAAATGAATATACAGAGAGAAGATATATTATTGATGAGCCTGTAAAATCATTAGAATCAATTGACCCTAGTAGTGTAAGTTAAGGACAGATCATCCGGTATTGTATCTAACAGAAGTTAAGTTATTTGTTATGTCTGGTAGACCCGAGTCGGCCAATATTTAATAATTAGCCAGTTAAAGCTACAATGTTGGATAGATAGTCCATTTATTATCTGATTTATATGCATATATGTTATTACTCTTGTTATAGTCAGTTTGATTGTAGGATTTTGATTTACAAAAGATATGCCTTTAAAAGGAAATTAATGAGGAGAAACACGTTCCGCTAAGTAGCGTTGTCTCACTTAATATTAGTAAACCAGGGTGTAATAGAATTATTCATACAAGGCTTTATGTCTAACTCGAATTTTGTGTTTTTCCATTAAACTCTCGGACGCTCAAAATTTAATTTGGGTAGATTGATAGTTAATGACTTTTCAGATTTAGTTGGATTGACGAATAAGCTTTCAAAGCCATGCAGAAGGCAAAGCGATCTATAGGAGTTATTTAGTGTTGTTTCCGCTTTGATGTAATCATGTTTGATATGTTTATCTATTTAGTAATCTGATCATCCAATGAGACATCTTCATATGTCGCTCTTGGCATAATTTGTAATAATTATATTTGATCAAACCTAGGAATCGTTTTGAGATTATGTAACTAAATATGAAATATGGATTTGTAATGTAATCATAAATGTTGTTTTTGAAATCTGTGTTGATTTTTATTTCATATTTACGTGCTTCTGATATTGCATATACCATTAACATTACCGTATTTTGTCGCCGAAAGTCGGTACTATAGATTGCTACATCATCTGTAGCGCTTAGCTTCGGACCTCAAAGTAGGGGATGTTATAGCTCCATAGACGTTGCAAATTCAGCAAAGAACTTAAAAATTGCAATATTTTCTGGGTGTTGCTTTTTATATTTGCAGGGAGATGCCTTTTTGTTGTGAGAAGACGGTTTCCCGTCCAGGTTTATTCATTTGAATACCACCATTCCGCAATTCTAGAACTTGTGTTTGCACACGAAGATTGTTGCTCTGGCTGATGTTAAACGAAACTTCTGAACTTTGAAGTCCATCTTCTGTATATTTTAGGACAGTTAAAGGAAGATTCCATTACAAACTTGTTATAGCTCAAGTACCTACCAATACTTGATCTACTAAAGGAAAACAAGAGAGCAACCATTCAACCTCTTGGGTGGGTGCGTATTCAACAGATTATTCAAATTACCTTCTTTCTAGTACTCTTCAAAATCTTAAAATTCACTTCCACCCCTTTTTAAAAACATGTTTCACAAAACATCTTTATTAATGTTTATAACGAAAATGTACATTTTAAACTATACATATTTGCAGTTAGAAACTGCAAATATTTGCATTCTACGCTATGATATTTACAGTTCCACCTGCACATTTTGTGTAATGAAAATTTGCAATTTACACCATAAGAATACGTGCTGTACACTTTAAATTTTGAAAAAATTTAGTTCCGCCTCTTATTTTTAGAATTAATACGTGAAAAAACACTTCCTGAAACATATTTTAAATTACATCCATACTTTAATTTTAGTAAAAAAAAATTCTTCTACTGTCGAAAATTAAATGTGAATTTTAATCGCATGTGTATATGATTAAAACAAATTTTTTGACTGTTTTTGAAAAATTGTAAATATTTACATAAAACTATACAAATATTTGCCGTTTATCCTGCATATATTTGCCGTGTGGAAACTTCAAGTATTTCAAGGTTTCTCATCAAATATTTACATAATTCTCCACAAATATCATGAAACTATTTTAACTTAAAAATAGGCAAACAAGAGAGCCACTTCTTGGATGGATGTGTATTTTGCAATTTCTTAAATATTCCTCCACAAATATCATGAAACCATTTTAACTTAAAAATAGGCAAACAAGAGAGCCACTTCTTGGATGGATGTGTATTTTGCACTTTCTTTGTTCGTTAATATCTGCATGTAGCTTCTGATCAACCATTATGTCATGTATCATAAATTAAGTAAATAAATAACAAAACGTTGCTGATACGACCGAGAATGTAACTATCACACAGGGTAAGTAGAGCTTAATAATGCACCTGTAACACAACAAAACGCCCCTATTAATGAGCAGAGCATTATAAATGGTAAGTAACTTATATTCCACCCACTTACAAACGTTATGCACACTCTTTAATACATTATCTATACAATTAATTACAAATTGTAACTTGTATTCTAAAACATGAAGGAAGCTTTCAATGTCTGGAGATATGCAAATATCTTAACCTGCAGGCTGCAGTCACCCTCCATTTTTAACAGAAGTTGCAACTATCAAAGAAAACACAGCTCTGCCTTCTTCTTTCTTATCAATAATGCATCTTCTCCACTATTAATGAATGATTCATTAACCTGCTAAATAATGAAAGGATACAAAAAGGAACAGCCAGATTAGATTAATAGAAAATGATGTAAGATCATGTTTGCAGTAGGTTTTGAGTAAAAGCGCCTCAATCAATGTACATTAAAACAAAATTACAAGGAATTTTAATATCATACAAATGTGAATTTAAAGCTATAAACTATAATTTAAAATTCAAATTTAATTTCATAGGTACTATAGACAAAATTATAAACAGTTTCAATACATACACACCAGCGCGCAGTAAACTTGAATTATGATAAATGTACATTAAATCCTCAACCTCACAGATGTACAAAAGGATAAAAAAAAAAGAAACAGTAAGATTACATTGATGTAACATCATACTTACGTAAGGATTTGTGCAAAAGCACCTGAACCAATATACATTAAAAGTCGATTAAAGCCACCATTAAAACCAATGCTTCTCTGACACTGCTTGTCCAAAAGTTTGAGAAGACAAAAGGTTTCTTCTACATCGTCCCTACAGAAAACAAACAAAATGGAACAGTTATATACATGTAAGTATAAATATCACATATTACTACATAGAAAATGAATTATACAGTACCTGAAATTATGGATAAATGACTGGAAAGGAGTAACAGGGAGATACATATACAGTTATAACAAGGTAAGAATGGAAATAGACTGGTGGGGAAGGAGAAGGATGATTCATACCCCTCCTTCTTCTTCCCGACCAATCTTTTTCTTCACCTCTCTGTGTCCATTATTTTTACTGATTGGAGACATTTTATGCTGAATCGTATGAACCATCTCTGTTTATAAATCTCGGTATTTATAAGAGTAAAGTTTTGTTGAGGATCGCACGTGTGCTAGATGTAAATATCTCAATTTGAATTTTAAAAATCTGTTTAAATCGGCTCAACTAATATTGAAACCAAATTTATCAGCAAATCTGATGAGGGTCAAAATTGCAGAGTGAAAGAAACATGTTTGATTAAGTCGGCTCTTTTCTCTTTCATTTGAACGTGATTTTGTTCTTTTTGGGAGGTGAACGTTGTAATAAAAAGGTCAAACCGAACCAGGCCCGGTCGCTCTTGAAATTTCGGAGCCAAAGTATGAAAATATTTTATATACAATATATTATCTATAAATAAGCAATATTTCTAGCCCAGTGATTAAGCATGTTATCTAAAAATAAGCAACGGGGTTCAAGTTTGCATTTGACTTGTGTTATTTTTGGGCCTCTTAAACTTGATTCCGTTGGCCATCAAATAAAATATGCCTTCGACGTCCGACCACCCAGCATCTATTCTGAATCGAACTCAAACCGAAAAAAATCAGAACCGAATCAAACCAAGTTAATTACGGTTAATTCGGTCGGTACCTGGTTTAATCGAATTAAAATGGTAAGTAAGATAAATTATCAATAGGTTACTATTTAAATGATCGATTTACCTAAAGGAAAATATAAATTTATGTTTAGAGAAGCTATTTCGAATGGTTTTTTAAGTTTATAAGAAAAAATAATGTATTTTCAGTAGAAATTTTTTGGTTTCTATTACTAAACAAATTATTAAGAGTATTACAATGAAATGAATTTGGAATATAATAAAAGTTCGACTAAATCGGCTAAACCGATAATCAAAATAAAATTATTTTACAAACTGATACAATTTCATAACTGAACCAACCGAAATGAACCGGTTTGGTCGGTTGATTCGGTCCGAACCGAATATTGCTCACCCCTAGTTGTATCGATAAAAGACACTGATTTTATTTTGAATTTGAGTTTTTTGATAATGTCTAATTTTGTTAATAAAATAATTTGGCTTTTGGAAAAAAGGTATATTTTTCTTTTTTCTTTGGTATGCTTGTCCATTTATGTTTATGAATTCCAAAAAATATTTTTGAACTTTTCAAACCTTTCTGGAATTTATTATGTTTTTTCAAGTTTTTTTAAAGTTTAAATATATTTGAAATATGTATTTGCGAACAAATATGATTCTTTTTCAAATTAAACAACTTAACAAAATAGTGGGTTGTCTTTAAAAAGAGATTGTTTCATGGTATTTAGTTAAAGAATACGTGTTTCTCGTAAAAATTGACCTCTTTTGAGCGAAAATATTATTCATTTTCTTTTTTAGAAAACATTTGATTTTGAACAATATTTGATTTCCTTAAAGGAAAAAACATTGTTAGAAAAACATAGATTGAGATGCTCCTAAAGGGACACCATCTTAGTTTTTCTTGTATAAGATAGTTTCATTTTGCATAGTCATGACTAAGGCTAGATATTTCTACCGCATTACTAACTTAAAGCGAATACCAACCATAATTGATCAGAATAGTACCGCAATTATTGATAACAAAGTTTTTTGTTTGGTTTGCCAAAATTTAAGAAAAATGGGACTGCTTTGATAAATTATTTTGTTTATCGAAAATTGCCGAACCAACCATATTTTTAAAATTACATACCAAGCCCCATAAGGCTCATGAGGCTTTTCTTTTATAATCCTCAAACTGGACAATTCCTGATTTGTAAAACCTAGGACAAAGGTAGAGACCACAAAATCAAAAAAATTTCTTCAATAAACATCGATTTGGCATGCAAGGTACTCTTATACAAAAATGTACTTTCACAAATTTTTAATTGAAATTATATATATATATATATATATATATATATATATAAAGCTGTATTAAAATTCAAAATAACATATGTATGAGTATGTATGTGTGTTTATCTTGTTATCTTGCATACAATTTAAAGCTAACAAATTCAGACGAAGTTTTAACTTAGAAAGGAACTCAACATTAGATCTAAAATTTCACATAAAATTCCTTATATATGTATGTATGTATATATTGAATTGAAATTATATATGTGTGTGCGTGTGTCTATACATATGTTAGTGTGTGTGTGTATCTATGTGTTTGTATGCATATACAAATAACAACAAACTATGTACAAATTTAAATAACACACACGTGCATGTGTGCGCACAGATATATACACACACAACTTATAATTTTATACGGTTTACAATTTAAAATCTATTTTTTAGTTAGGAAGGAAATCAACATTAGATCTACGATTCGACACAAAAGTTGGTTTATAAACTTTGAATGAAAATTTTATATACACGCACATATGTATACACACACACACATAATGTTCTATGCACACACATGAAACTTACGTTCAATTTTATAAATAATTTCAAATAGTTTATGTAAGTATTCCATTTATAATTGTATACAAAATATGTAACAAAATTATCGCAACTAATTAAAACTAGTTTAAACCTAACAACCCTTTTTTCTGTTGAACTTTTAATTTCTAAAACAATAGCAAGCAAAAGATTGGACAACATAGGGATATGTACTTAAATTATATCATTTAAGGATTTTCTACTTAATGTACTTAAATTATGTAATTAATTTCCATATCACAAAATGACGGGTATATAGTAGAAAGACAAATACCTTTCATTTCGAATGTGATTTTATTACAGAGTTAGTAATTTACAATAAATTACAAAATTGCTCCTAAGACATACCCTTAACTCTATCAATCTTCCACTTGCATTTGAGACCAATTATGTAATCTCAATCTCATCCATTTGATAAGTTTGCCGAGAACTAATTGAGCCAGTCCCTTCATGAATGAATCAGCTATATTGTTCGTCTACCATATCAATCACAACATCTTTATTAGTGATGAACTCTGTAATAAATTGGAAATTTTGAAAAACATGTCTTGATTTTGTAACGATCTGTTTTTGCAGATCGAATGATCATAAAATGTTCTTTTAAATACATATTGAGTCGTATGATATTATAACTTTGAGAAATGTTAAGTATTGATATTTTTTACCATTAGAAAATTTATTAGATGATTATACACCTTAATACTTGTAAATTTTATAACTTTTGATAAGAGTCAAATTAGGGTCCGAGACCACTTCCATTGAAAAGATATGATGGTTTTTCTTTTCATGGAGCGGTCACAATAAATTTTCGGACTTACCATTTCGGAAGGTATTCTTATTTGAATTCCTATCTAATTTTAGTCGGATTGGTGGTTAATTAGTGGGTGATTAGTAAGGCCTTCTGACCCAACTCGGGATTGGGGTTAATACCAACTTCTCTTAGTAGCGCTAACTCATTTTTCATCTTTCACAATTTGATATAAACATCCACTACACTTTTTTTAGTCAAAACCACTTAATATTTTTCGAATCAATCCAAATTCATAGATTAAGAATAGATTAGAAAGGGATTATTTAGAAACTTTAAATCCACATTTCCAAGAGGAGATTTAGGGTTTTGCTGTCTATTCTTGGATTTGCTTTGTTTTGCTTGCAAATCATCGATTTTTGACTGTTTGGTGAGTGTTTTATCATCTTTGAACCTCTAATATACGTTCTAAAAGGTTTTGACATGTTTGAATTCGATTTTAAAGTCAAAACATGTTTTTATGCACTTTTGAAACCATACTTGAAGTAAAAAATGGGATTTGAATGAACTAAAGTAATATATATATATATATATATATATATAAGTTTCTTTGATGTATGATTGCCTGTATGAATGTTAGGCTATGTTATATATGTGTTTTGAGATGAATTATGCATGTTGTTATGATTTGATGATGTTGAATGTCGTTTGGCATGAGTATGGATGTTATTTTGTATGTTGAGTGGTTGTAAACTCTCATTGGAGCGATTCAAGGGTAGTAAACATAGAACTGGGTGTGAATAAATTAACTCGATGATTTTTGGGGTTGTGTCGAAGAAGTGAAGCTATGTATGGATAGATTAGTAAGCATATCAACCGATTTGATATGAAAGTTGAAGTGTTGGAAATGATACAGGAATGATGTCCAGGATATGGTAATTCAATAAGAGGAGGTGGGTCCGGTGGTGGCTCGGTGATTGGCATTAGGCTTTGGTAGTTTGGTGGAAGGAGGAAAAGCTAGTAATCCATATCCAGTGATGGACTTATATTTAGTTATAGAAAGGATTCGATTACTGGAATGTGTTCAATGCAGAGCCTTTTTTGTAGGAAAACAAGAATGTGTTATAATTTAACATTGGCTTAAATGATTTATTCGGGCACTAGAGTGCGTTCGACGTGCTCGTTCTTCAGAACCATCTTATTAACGTTTAAACAATGATTCACGATCGATTATACCTTAAAAAGACTTGCCCATAAACTTTGAATATGTGAGGGCTTGAGCTATGGAAAAACCAATCCTTATCATGGAAAACCCGAAGTGAGAGTGGTGGCAACATGAAGCTGACACCAAGTAGAAGAGAAGAAATCTAAAACTTGGATGTTGTGGTACTAACTTTGTTTCAGACTCGGGATACACACTAGAATCACTTAGATTTTGCGGTAGCTAAGAAGTGTAAATAATGGTCGATTACTAATCAAACCCTAGCCCTTCATAGTCACAGTCGAGCTCCGACAATGCCCATGGCATAACCATGGAATCATAGCCTTCCGAGAACTCCCCTCGAATTGCTTTTGATCTTGAAATTGAAGACCCAAAAATGTTGGGGCCGAATTGATATAGTAGGAATTTTGCTTGTGTTTATGGTTTAGTTTCTTAAGGCATGGATAGGTCTTGAGCAGGTGGTGGAGGCGAATTGGTACTGGAATCGAGATATGTGATGGCAGTTAAAGCTTAAAGTCATAGGAGAAGGAAAAGTAATTGGGCCAGAATAGAAAAATGAAAAGTAAAGTGGATATTCCTAAGTCCCAGCCATTTATAGCCCAAAGATGACTTGCCAATTCATTTCGATAAAAACACGAGTGGTCAGTACCGCTGTGATTTAAATATATACATAAAAATAAAAAAATAAAAAGAGAAGAAAGAAAGAATAGAAAGGGTAGAAGAGAAAGAATTCTCATCTGGCCAAGGGGTGGAACAATCTTCAAAGTAATGCAGATCTAGACTTTGGTGCAGAAAGTGGTATGTAGACTATATGAAGTTGTTGACTGAATGATCTTGGGATAGAGATGATACTTCAATATGATTCTTGAAAGGCAAGTAGACACGAGCAGATGACAATATACCGCTTGGTCCAAAGCACGCTTTGTTATCAATGGAAGCATACTTTCGATGGCAAGTGTTATCCAGCATTAAACCAAGAATCTTTTAGTGAATCTAGACGTCGAGACGAAGATGAAGTGGTTCAAGAACTTAGGGGCAAGCTTGGGATGATAATGGAAAGGACATTTAGGAGTTTGATGTCCAAACGTGAATGAAAAAAGAGTTTGGTACCAACATGAATTCATGTCGGTATCGAGTTTTTTGGTTTTTTCTATTTTGAACCCTTATGCTTTGGTCAAAGAATAAATGGCTAAAGTGGTCGTCTAGGGACCCATATCTGAAGGAGTATGTGAACAACTCCAAAGCTTTATAGAAAAGGACAACTCCTATATGCAACCAATCATATCAGTATCAATTAGAATTGCTGGACAAAATTATACTTAAAGCTTGAAGACTATAGATATAAACTACCATGAAGAAAAGGCCAAGGCAACACAATGCAAATCATCCAGGTACCAACACGAGTTTTAGCTGTGAGCTAACTTTTTCTTCCTACCTATTCTCTTGGATTTGGATTTCAATCAAATCTTCCATGATTTGACGACCCTAAAGGGCGATTCTTCTATAAATAACAAGCCTAGAGCAACGAACGGGGGACTTCTGGCCTACATTTTCTTCATCTTCTACTCCCTACACTCCATTTTCATTCTAGAGCTTACTTTGATGGTTTAGAAAAAAATAAAATTGCAAAGCTCTTAAACTCATGATAATCAGTCTATAATAAAAAATAAAGTGGAGTAGGCCATAGAATTTGCCGAATCACTTTAAAAATCTCTGTGTTATTTACTGTATTTTTACTAATTTGCTAGATCTATCTCAATTTCCTTTGTATTGGGTTATTGTGCTAATTTTTGGTACAACAAGAGTCAATGATATAGGCTATCGCATGTCAAGAAAATCATAGTCATAACATTTTACACTACATGAAGCTACCATGTATTGACAAATACAACTATCACATACCCAAAAAAATAAAGCTACGACAAGTTAATAAAATATATAGCTACCGCAAGTTGAATAAATAATAGAGATCGCAAGTTGATAAAAATGATAGCAATTGCAAGTTGATATAATAATATTTATCTCAAGTTGATAAAATAATGGTTATCGCAAGTTGACAAAATAATAGCTATCGCAAGTTGATAAAAATACAAGTTAATAATCACAAGTTGATTAAAACATAGCTGTTGCAAGTTGATAAAACATGACCATCACATACTGATAAATTTGGGCTATCGCAAGTTAATTGGTGGTGTTTCAATAATTATTTTCAGAACTAATTAATTCCATTTAAAAGTAATAACTTTTTACCAAACCAATTTCTTTGTCAAATTATTATTAACTAGTCCAATTTTTTCATAAATTTCTAGTAAAAGAAGGAGAAAGTTTCCTTTTCTTTCAAAAATATAAATTTTCTACTAATTATGTTATTAATTAAAATTTGCATTAAAAACTCTTCAGCATACAAAAATTTCTTTAAACCTGAAATTACTTAGGAAAAATCCCTAGAATTCCAAAAAACAAGAATTTTTCTCCGAAACATCATGTAAAAAATTTCAGAATAAATAATTATTTTTTATGTGTTAAATAATAAAAACCTTAACTGTCCATTTTCTTAGCTAGAAAATTCATATTAAATTCGTAATAATTAAAATTTTATGAAAATAAAAAATCATCTATAAAATAACATTCGAAACGTCACATCAAAAATTAAAAGCATAGGAGATTAGAAACATAGTTTGTACCTTAGGATCCCTTAAGGAAATTTCATAAAAATATTCAATGATAACCATAGCACATTCAAATGATTTTCTAATTCATATGCATAATAAACATTAAAATATTAGTTTTGATTTCATCACAAATCCGAATTAGAACGTCATATACTAGGGATGGGAATATATTATTCACCTTTATTTGATCTTATGTGAAGATAATTTACTTTTGTTTTCTTCCTTAATTTAGTCTTTCTCTTCTTCTTTTTATTCTTCTTCTTCATCTTCATCTTCATCTTCTTCTTCTTCTCCTTTATAGAGAGAGTTTAAATGGAAATGAGTGGTTATGTTTTGTTTTTCTTTGTTATGAGAGGTATGGTCGAATTAATTTGAAGGGGTGAGTATGTGTTAGGGAAATAAATTATATATGTTGTCCTTATTTCCTTCCAATATAATTAAGGCTCTTATTTTTTTCTCCTAATCCGTCCTCCATTTAAAGTTTGAAATTCAAATTATATATTTATATGGTAATTATCCAAACTATCTATAAATTTATATTCTCCAATATTATTCGTTTAATTATTTCTTAATTAAATATCATGAATAACGTGTAACCAAAATCAGGGTGATACATGACGACCTACCCTACTTCAAAAGGCAACCTAATTCAACTGAATTGAGACTATTAGGCCTAAGGATATCAATGGATATTTGAAAAATCGAAAAATCGTCCACATTCAATTCAAAAGAGTGATAAATATATGATATCATGGGAAATGGATTCCGATGCATATAAAGGGCACTTGAATTTGAAAATTATAATTTCATATTTTTTTTTCAAAGCTATTGTTCATAATATGTGCATTTTACTTTAATGAATGATAAATATTTATTATTTTATTAAATTAATTATATGCATTTAATGCATATAAACTACCCAAAACTATTTCTTATCGTCGCATTTTTTATTTATCATGCTTCTATAATGAATGGGATTGAATAAAAGTTAGGTTAAACCAAAATTTTCCATTTATGCTTTTAGGTTTATGTATCGCTGATGGATCTGATAAATATCTGATATCCGTCGATATCCACAAATTCGGATATCTGATATCCAAAAATGGAGTCAGATGCAGATGCAGATATGACACTATCCGCATCTAAAAGTATCTGTTGACGGGCTTAGTTGGACCACTATTGTTCACCAAGCTTAATATTTAGCTTGAAAATTATTGTTGTTGTAGATGGCCTAAGTGGATGTAATTATTGGACAATTGAAGTAGATCCTTGAAATTTAGACGGTATAAAACAGTGGTTTGGTAGCATCAATATCTTTTGTGACGAACATTAATAAATTTAGCATAATGTTAAGGGTCTCATTTTTTATGCTTGGAGCACTACGTTCGAGGGTTAACTATCGAATGAATTTTTTTATACTACTGTCGTCGATAGAACGGTATTTGGTCGGTGGACAACCACCGACTACGTTGCTCCAACCAATCGGCGTGGTCCCTTAGTACCACATAAAAATCATGTTGTAAGACATATAAAAAAAAATTAAGCGATAAGTTTTACAATCCAAGTAATTGGCGAATCCAGCAAATGAACACCTCAACAAGGAAACACTACATGATTAACTATACAACAACAAACAACATGGAAAAAAATTATCTATGTCAATTTTAGTAGTAACAACATGAAACATCAAATATAAGATTCGTCGAGGACAATTTTTACAAAATATTTTAAATTTACATTAAAAATAGTTTTAAATTAGGTACAAAAAAATGCATAATCACAGATGTAAAAAGTGAAGACCTCATACCATATTTGAAAGATGGAATATCAGAACTAACCAAAGCTGAATAAATTATCTTGATTCATTTATATGAAATGGAATTAGGTTTTAGCCTTTTTCTCCCATCCATCCTGCCTCAGAGTTAAAGAGCTTCATCAAGAAATAATCAATTTAGTGTTTTGCTACTTGATTAGTTCAACATTTTCAATGCTCTAGCTGATGTAAAAATCTACATCTGGAATGTAAAGAAAAATATTTCACATATAACAACAATAAATATATTCACCACTAGAAATGGCTTAAAAAGCAACAGATCTTTTCAACGATCGCTGGCGGCCTCGTTAAGACGTTTTCGATGGCTTTCGACAGTTGATTATTTTAATTAACAATTTAAAATGTTATTGTAATTTATTAATTATACAAATTTGAAATTTATTTAAAAATACTAGTTTAATTCCTAAAAATTAAAGAACATATTTTTATTCAATTCTTTAATTTTATAATGGTTTTTCATTAATTAAATTAGTATTTTCGACAATATTTTATTATGTAAATCAATATTTAACTTAAAAGTCAAATTCAAATGATCAATCTATGTAACTTTCAGTCCATCCATTATAATACTTCGGTGAAATATTGATGTGTAGCAGTTTCATGAAAAACTATTTTTTATCCCTTGTGTAACTAATTATCAATTTCTAAATGTATTTAACATTATAAATTCATATAAAAGAAAATATTAATAAAAATATTGAATCGTTAAAAATGTATTATAAACAAAGTACTTGCACTAAAGTGGTGGAGCAGTAAGAACTAGATTAACCAATTGTGTGCGTCCATATAAGCTCTGGCCATCTAACATATTGAAACCCATATTACTTGATCAATAATTTAAAAATGTGTATATATTTATAAAAAGTATATAGGTAATGGAAAAATAATAATTTCATAGGACTAATTGAAAGGCTTGAAAGTCAAATAAGAGGTTATAGCCATTAATATTGATTCTCATATTTATTGAGAACTAGTACAACCTATTCAATGGTTTGGTGAACAGATAATATTTAAGTTTATTTTTATATTGGCTAGGTGAAAAGGTTTTAATTAAGTATTTTTTTTACTACCATGTTTTTCCATAGTAAAATTAATCACATCGATGCCTTTGTAAAGCCGTTTGAGGTTTAAATTTGAATGGAGATACCATGTTTTTTTTACCAAATATTTTATTTTATATGAATTTATTATGTTAAATACATATAAAATTCAGAATTAATTATAAAATCATTAAAAAGGCATCGTGTACCTTATAGAAATAACCTGTTTGATATTTAGA
Source organism: Allium cepa (assembly GCA_030765085.1). Taxonomy (NCBI): domain Eukaryota; kingdom Viridiplantae; phylum Streptophyta; class Magnoliopsida; order Asparagales; family Amaryllidaceae; genus Allium; species Allium cepa. The sequence goes on from CM060937.1 coordinate 908,924,442, forward strand.
AACAAAGGTGAGTTATTGTAAATATTTTAAATTTTTTATAACAAATTAAATTAAACTTAATTTATTTTAAATATGGAGAAAATATAAATTAATACATTAATAGCCGTCGAAAACTGTCGAAATGTTGCCATCGACGGCCATCGGTAGCCATCAGAAACTCGCAAATATTGCTTCAACCGAGTCCATTTCTTCCTCATTTCCACCCTCTCCGAACCCTCAAATCCAATTCCTGAACCCCCACTTCATCAAAATGCCGCTATAATCCTCCAAAATCCATCGCAATATTCGTCAAATTGAAATCTGCAACCTTTTACACCTTCAATCCATCGAATTTCCAGTATATTCTTCCATTGAACTAATTATTTCAAATTGTGATAAAACTAGTGCTTATTTGTGCATAGATTAATTAATAATAACCTATAGATTCGTTATAATTATATATTGGTTGCTTTGAAAATATTAATTAGGATTATTAGTGCTTAAATTCGAAAATTAACATTTAATAGGGGCTAATGTGTATTGATTACTGTATGTAGTTATTAGCGTAATATAATTTAGTGTTAATTAGTTTATACGTTGGCTAAAGTGTCAACAAAAATAATTTATTTATATAATTCCTTTATTAATTTATGCCGCTAATTATATATAATTTTAGTTTATGTGTACGTCGTATATGGTAATATAAATAACTTAGTGTATATTGTTAATTTTTTATTAGTGTGTAATAAATTCAAATCAGTGTGAGCTAAAATGTTAAAAAAAAAACAATTTTTTATTGCCTTTTAATTATTATGAATTCAAATAATGAATTAGTGTGTAATGCTATTATAAAAAAATTAGTGTATAATGTACTTTCTTTTTAAATCTTTTAGATTTTTCGGCCTCGTCTAACAAGTATTTTGTAAGATCGTTATATAGATATTTGTTTCCAATACAAAACAAATAACGTTATTCATTTGATATAGTATTTGTTGGATTTGTTCCTATATTAGATAAAATACAAACACTATATAATAATTATATTTTATAAATCGTTTCATCTTAAATGACTCACAAAATTTGCACATCACTTTCTTTTTATTCCATGTATATACGCGTTTGTGTACGATAGTGAGAACAAAGTAAAAGTTCTGTTAAAATTTTGTTGAATCATATGTGAAATGTAATTTTTTTATAATTGAAAGTAGGATGATTAACCATCAGAAGTAAAAAAATAATAATAACTGAAAATATAATATTATATTTATAATTTTTTTAAATTGGAAATAAGAGTTTGTAAAAAAAATTAAAAGAAAAATATATTATATAGTTAACGAAAAATTAAAATATAAAAAAATTATTGTATAATGCTAATATAAATAAACTAATGTGTAATATACTTTATTTTTTTAAATCCGTTAGACGTTTTGGCTCCGTTTGACATGTATTGTATATGATCGATTCTCATCTGATACAGTATTTGTCAGATTTGTTTCTGTATTGGACAAGTTACAAATACAATATAATAATTACATTTTTTAAATCATTTTATCTTAAACGGTTCATAAAATTTCGGTAGCATTTTCTTTTTGTTCCATACGTATGAGCATTTTTATATGATACTGGGAACAAAGAGGAGGTGCTACTGAAATTTTGTTGATTAATCATTTAAAATGAATTATTTACAAAATTTAATTATTATTGTGTTTGTAATGGAAGGTAGAAAAACCACCATCAAAAGTAAAAAATAATAATGTAAAAAAATAATATTAAATTTATAATTTGTTAAAATTGAAAATATGATTTTGTAAAAGAAGGTAAAACGAATAATATATTATGTAATTAATAAAACATTAAAATGTATAAATGAATTGAAAAATACAATGTCGATCCAAAAAAAATTATAATTTTTCAAATCTTACTATAATTTTTTAAATTTCTATCATATTATTTGAAATAGGAAAAACTGATCAATTATTTTATCAATAAAAAGAGCTAGATGCAAAAATGAAAGGAATGAAAGACTCAATAAAGAAATATTTTTATAACGGTGTATATGAATTTACTAAATTCTCTTTATTGGTAATGGAAACGACGAAGAAATTTGTTGTCCGTGTAATAACTGCAAACATTTGAAGCATTGGAAACCAGATATGATATAGTACATTTATATCAAAATGGATTTGTGCCAGATTAACAAATGTGGCATCATCATGCAGAACTTGTTGCACCTAATCCCATAGTATCAGAAGAGTAGGTGGATAATGTCAATGTTATGACGAATCCCATAGAAGATATAATTGAAAATGTAGCACGATCAATGTTCTATATTTTTCAAGCTGATAATGAGGATGTAAATGCCAAAGAATAACCAAATATTGGAGCAAAGAAAATCTATGATTTATTAGATGCTGCCAAGAAACCCCTTTGGGATGGCTGTAAACGCGGTACCCGATTGCCAATAACTGCCAAATATATTACTATAAAATCTAAATTCAACTTCATAGAAACCAGATTTATAACATTTTACAACTATAAAATAACATATACCACCCAAGAATTTAATGTGTGTAAATCATTATTAAGTGAAAAAACTTATGTTTGCTTTCATTTTGCCATACCAAAAGATAGATACATGTTTAAATAGTTGCATGTTATTCTAGAAAGAGGACATCACACTTAGAAAATGTAGAATATGTAACTAGAGAAGATACAAAACAAGAAAAAAAATGGAAAAGGAAATTCCATACAGGAGAATGCATTGTGTATCTATCACTCCTGGACCCCAAAGGTTATATGCATCTTCTGTTACCACACCTCATATGAGATGACACATTGTGAGAACACAGAAAGAAGGTACTTTAATACACCCGCCTGATGGAGAAGTATGGAAACATTTTAATAAAACTTATCTGGCTTTTGCTACAAAGAGCCATAATGTTATATTTGGCTTGTGTACGGATGGATTATCATCATCCTCTCAATTTGGTTTTAAGTATTCATCTTGGCCCATTGTCGTTACACCTTATAATTTACCTCTATGGATGTGTATGAAAACTGCATGTATGTTTCTCACTATTGTTGTCCCCGACCCTGATGATACGACAAAAGGAACTGATTTTTATTTAAAACCATTGATTTAAGGATTGAAAACACCATGTAGGAATTGAAACATATGACATTTCAAAAAAATATAATTTTTTGTATGTTCCCTACTTTATTATGCACTTTTGGTAATTTTCCTTCTTATGCAATGCTTATAGGTTGGAGTGTGATTAGTAATCTTGCTTGTCCCTATTGTGTGGATGAAACACAAACATTTTCTTCGCTGCATGAGAACAAAATTTGATGGTTTGATTGTCATCGGTGTTTTATCCATGTTAACCATACATTTAGAAGAGGTAAAAATTATAGCTAATAAAGTAGAGACTAGACAACCACCAATGATTTGGTCAAGCAAGAAAATATATAAACTTGTAAAGGAATATCCGAAGATACATAAAATTGGAGTATAATTCGAAATTCTAAATAAATCAACGGTTCAAAATTGGTGCAAACAAAGTATATTTTGGGAGTTGTCTTATTAGAAGATCTCTTACTTCATCATAATATTGACGTGACACACACTGCATAATAAGAAAAACATGTTTGATAATGTGTTTAATACAATTTTGAATGTTAGAGGAAGACTAAGGACAGCGTGAAATCAAGACATGATATAGATGAATTATGTAAACGTCTCAAGCTTCATATCATGCCAAATGACATTAAAACCCAAAGCGTGCTATGAGTTAGACAATAACCAAGTAAAATTTATGTTAAAATGGGTGGAAGGAATAGGATATCCTGATGGGATTTCTTCTAATCCTCATAGATGTGCGGACTTTAAAAACAATAAACTAAGCGAGATGAAAAGTCACGATTGTCACATAAGGATGGAAAAAATTTTACCTGTAGTTTTCAACGAACTATTACTCGTAAAAGTTTGGACGCTTATAATGGAACTTAGTTTGTTTACAAAGAGTTTTTTTCAACTATGTTAAAAGTTGAATGTCTACGTAAACTTGAAGTAGTGATTCTTATACTACTCTGCAAACTGGAGAAAATCTTCTTTCCAGGTTTCTTTAATGTAATAAAGCATTTACCTATTCATCTTCCATCTGAAGCACTTCTTTAAGCTTTGTGCAATATGGATGGACGTATTTATTTGAATTATAATAATATTGATTATGTTAAATATCAATTTAATTAGATAAGTAAATTTAATTTGAAATAATTTTTTAATAGGTACTTAAATCAGGTGAAGAAAAAGTTATACAAAAAGCACGAGTTGAAGGTTCGATTTGCCAATCATGTAACGAAAAAGAAGCTTCATTCTCTCTCTCGTTATTTTAGTGACCATATGAACTTATCATTTGAAAGTGTGTCGCATAATGATGAAGGCATTGAATATGGTTCTTCTCAAGTAATGTTATCTATTTTTAAATAACATGGTCCACCGATAGGAAAATATTGATGGTTAGACGATAGAGATTACCATGTAGCAAAAGCATATGTACTTCTTAATTGCGCCAAAGTTGCACCATTTGTTAGGTATTGTTACTTAATAATTCTCAATATGTGAATTTTTAAATTTATATTTATTTCAAATATTTTAATGAATATGTGCAATATGTAATATTTGCAGTATTTACAAATCATAACATCCATGTGACGATCTTAATAAAGAATTTGTTGATTAGTTTTCAAACTATGTTTATGATATGAGAAATTATGTAGTCAACAAAGGATTGAAACATTTTGCGATTCGACTGAAAAGAAATGTCAAGACATATCCAATATTCTTCCTTAATGGATTTAAATTCAACAGCAAAGAATATGGTGCTGAAAAATTAACTAACAATACCGGTGTGTACGTTAAAGGTAGTGATGATCCAGATGATCATATAAATGATTTTTACAATGTTTTAACTTAGGTTTTGAAATTGATATATTTTTTACGACCTACAGAGAAAGTTTTTTTATATAGACGCAGTAGATTAAGGAATGTTCTAGGTTTTGGAATCAACATGCACAAAAATTATAGTCTTATTGAAATAAAATATAACTCGCATTACCATAAGCATGATCCTTTTATACGATCCAAATAGGCATTACATATTTATCTTGCTCCGCATTAATCCCTAAAATGATATAAAGTAGATTAGTCGGTAGATTTTAAAACAAAGGTAAGATTTACATTTGGTGGAAAGAATATTTTAGACAAACAAACTTATCCGGCATATTTTGAATAGAATAATGAAATAATAGTAACCGACGATCATATTGATTTTGGACATCTAAACGATGGATCAAATGTTTTGATAGAAGCATTTTTGACTATAGAAGAAAACAATATAGAATACGAAATCGAGTGAACCAAAAATCGACGACGACTTATTATTAATGTATGTCTGGATAGAAGGTAATTTATGTGATTATTAATGTTAGATGTTTTGTCATAAAAAATAATGTGTTTTTCTATAATAAAATGATACGTTCTCGCATAATAAAATCAAAACATCTATGATAGATATTATGTTTCCACATCAGAGATCTTTACGTTCATTAGGTTCCTACTCTTTTAGTCAGAGAGGGACTGACATGAAAGGTAATGGCGGCGGCCTATCACAACATGTAGATCGTCCCCATAGTCACGTTAGCATGCAAAGCGAGTGAGTGAGTATCAGATTTGCTGCAACGTCATAAATATTTTATATATGATATATTATTCATGATTTATTAAATGCCTATCTCATAATTAATATAGGGGCTTTGATTTGGAGCCCTCAGATGTTGTTCTTGATATTTCTGAGGCGCTTATAAGAGCAGAATGACTGGATACCGCACTAAGTTGGAGAATATCCCAGCTCACATTGTAGAGTGTATTTGGCAGGATTTCTTTTTATGTGTAAATGTGTATTTCATTTTATTTAAAATCACCGTGTAATTTGTTGATTGGGTATAAATGTATAACTTATTTTATTTTCAATGTGCATGGAGCGGTAGATTTGCAAGAAGCCGACTATTACATTTGCAGAAATTATTGGATTAAAATGCGAAAAAATAACCAGATGCAATGTCAAGCGTCAGAAAAGGGAAAAAACCCTGATTGGATGAGTGCAAGCATATGGGAAAGTCTAAATGCTTATTGGAAAAGTCCAGATAGGATGCATGATATAATTAGTACAGTGAAATAAATAATTATAAACTATATTTGTATGCATATATTTACAATATACATACATATACATATACACACATTATTAAAATGAACAAAAAATATTTTTTTTAATTTCTAAACCGTGCCATTATAGGTATGTACATTAAAATAATTTATTTTATTTTATTTTATAAGTATATACATACATATAACCAAAACAACTGCGAAAATATAATTTGAACATTAAATTCGTCACCTAACTAATATGTATGTATGTATGTATGTATGCAATAAAACATTATATCTGAGCGTGGATAATTATATTTTAGTCAAAAATATACCTTACTTTCAAAACCTTGAAGTCCACTTTGAAATGATGAAATATGCTCCTTGAAACAATTTTCAATCCAAATGAGTGCTAGTCCTTGAACCATTGACCACTAGCTATTGAATAACAGTTGAACTGATTTGACATGAGCTTCAGAAAATAGGGAGATGATAGGGAGAATTCGGCAACTAATGTATAGGGATGGAGGCTCCAAAAAGATCCATAGCAAATGAGGGTAGAGATGCTTAAATAAAGGAAAGAAAGAAGGGAAATTGGGATTCCATCTTTTACTAAATCTCCTTCCATCTGAGTTGTTCAAAATCAAGCCTATCTCTACACATATTAGCCGCCCATAACATAACTTCTGCTATAGAATTTTTTAGCCTCTCTCTTGGGCCATGATTAACATACTCTTGCTACAGAATTTATTAGCCTCTCTCTTGGGCCATGAACCCATCCTTGGCACGAACAGATAATTTTTCATTTTAAATCTAATTTAAAACACTTATCAAAATCGTATTCAATTAAAATATTTATAACTTTTATAAATTCATTTATTATTTTTTATCAAATCAAAATCAAATTTATAAATAATATTTCGTAAATATTAATTAATTTAATTAGTTTATAATAGTTATAAATAATTAAATCGTTTGATCAAAGGAGAATTCATCGCTTCTATTCTATGACTCGTCAGGTGTAAATTTGGTCAGCGATTAATATCAAACTATTCATATGTTAGCGTTCGCACGTCGTTTAGAAAGTGGTGTGACATTTTGGCCAAATTTGTTGCTTATTTGGTTTTGGTAAAATCCAATTTTACTTTATTACTCAGTTATGACTATTATTTAGACCAGTTCTCTTATTTAGAACTATATCACTTAGGACATATGTGATTTTGGTAATCGTCAAAATTCCATTGTCGTCCATATTCAACTCTATGTCTAAATACAAAGTCTTTGGTTCAATAATAACAATTATTATTAACTGAACTACTTTGGCCAGTGATTTTGACTTTGAGTTGACCGTGATACTAACCCTATATAACTGAGAAGATGGACCCTCTATTGAATTGTGCTTCACTTTCAATACTTTTGCTCGACCCAGCTATAGTCACTCGATGGACGTCGTGCCATGATTTGACTATAATTAAAGTGGAGCTTTCATATTGAAGATCGAAAGCATTCACAAGTTGAGGGAACTATGTAAATCAGTCACATCGATATTTTCTGGATCTGATCATATAAACAAAAGCAAACTATTGAGTGAATTATTCCATAATTATCCGATAACTACCAGTACATAACCCCTAGGCATCTCCAGCAGCCATGAATAATACAATGTCCAACATTTAGATAGAGTTACGTACTCTAGTCTCAATGGATACATCGATAAGTAGTTTCGATGTATCTTGAATATGAATATTTAAAATAATGTATTTTATAATATTGTGATACAATACTCATGTTTACAAGTATTTGTATTTATTATCACGAATACACTATTTATGGATTTTCTGTTAAATCTATTTTGATTAAACATTTAATTATCCATAACACATTTATTATAACAAATATATGTATAACATAAAGAAAAACATCATTATTACGAACGAGAATTGATTACAGAGTTAATTAATTTATAATAAGCTACAGAATTACTCTAAGGCATACCCCTAATTCTATCATTTCGTACGTGAATAGATGTGCTAAATGAAGGCCCTATGAATCAACTGCTAATATGAAGGCCATATGAACATCATCAACTGCTTGCATATGAACATCATCAAAACATGTCCTAACACATTCAAAGATAATTTTAGCACGTTCGAGATTGCTCATTCGTACATTTTACATGCATTAAATTTGCAGGCCCTATGAACATACAGTTTGTCCACATCCAAACATGTCCAAACACATTCGCGCATCGTCTTCACATGTATGAATATAATTTGATCACATACGAGCATCACATATTCAAGCATCATTCAAACATGCTTGAGCACCTTCGATCATGCCCGTTTACATATAAGTGATAGTGTTAGGGGTATGCCCTAAGGGCAATTTTGTAATTTATTAACTCCAAAATCAATTCTTGTTCAAAATCAAGGTGTTTCTTCTTTCTGTTATATATTTATTATAACGTGTTATAAATAATTAAATGTTTAATTAAAAATATATTTTGACAGAAAATCCATAAATAACGTGTTTGTGATAGTAATTATAATTAGTTGTAATCATGAGTATTGGATCATATTGTTACAAAACACAGTATTTTAAGTGCTCCTAGTCAAGATGCATCGATAGTAGATATCGATGTATCCGTTAAGACAAGAGTACGCGATGCTCTCTAAATGTTGGACAGTGTATTACTCATGACTGTTGGGGGCGCGCAGAGATTATGCGCTGATAGTTATTGGATAGCTATGGAAAAACTCACTCGGTAGTTTTCTGTTGGTTTAAGTAACTAAGGTCAAACAGAAAATATCGATGTGACTAATTTACACAATTCTTTCGACCTGAGAAAATTGTCAACCTTCAATATGAAAAACTCTGCTTTAATTATAGTCAAGTCAAGAAACGACATCCATCAAGTGATTATAGTTGGGTCGAGTGGAAGTATTGGAAGGAAGACACTATTCAAGAGAGGATTTGTCACTTCAGTTATATGAGGTTAGTATCATGGTCAACTCAAGTCAACCAAAGTCAAAATCTCTAGCCAAAGTAATACGGTTAATAAAATTTATTATTATTGAGCCAAGGATTTTTTTTCTTTGGATCATAGAATTGAATATGGACAATGTTGGAATTTAAACCATTACCAAATTTCATAAATCCCAAGTGATACGGTTTTGACGAAGAGAATTGGTGTATATAATGTCACTAATGGGCAACGCTTATTAAATTAAATAAGATTTTACTGAAAATGAATAAGACATAAATTTGGCCATAATGTCACACCACCGACTAAGCGACGTGTGAGCGATAACATTCGAATAACTCGGTGTAATTGCTAACCAAATTTACACCCAAGAGTTACATAACTGAAATGATGAATTCCCTTAAGTCCGAATGATTTAATTAGTCTACAATTGTTATAAATAAATTAAATTAACTAATATTAAATATTAATTATAAAATTTGAATATGGTTTGAGCAATAAAATTTCTTTTATATTTATAATAGTTATAAATGTACCAATCGATATAAGATATCGATAAGCGATTAAATTAGATTTAATTGCATAGCATTTTAGCTTAGGCTTAAATGGGTTTAAAGCACATCATTAGGGCTGCAAATTTTGGTTTTGACAAGTTATTGGAGGCGGCTGAAACTTAGGATTATACTTAGAGATGGATGACTAAGATTAAGAGAGAATAAGTAATGAGATTGTCCTAATATCTCTATTGTTCAAGGCTATGTATATGGATCTCTTAACCCTTAATCAAAAACAACTTTTAGCTGCCGAAATTATCAAATTTTCTAGCCGAAATTGATCCCATCAGTTCTAAGAATCTCAAATGAATTCAAGTTAAGTAGAAGCACTAATTGATAGAAAAGGTCGATGATTCCAGACTTGCAGTCTGATGATCGACATAACTAGTGAAAGGAATTCATTGATTCAAGTGGACTCAAAGGCATCATCAATTAGTATTTAATTTATATGTTACAATAATCATATCATATTTTATGATTTAATATCGATTAATCCCAAATATATATATATATATATATATATATATATTAATGTTGTATATCTAGTTATGCGAGAGTTTTATAGGTATATATAATTATCACAAATTAGTTTGGTTATGTTCATGGCTATATTATTGTGCATTATAATTTATGTATAGACAAATCTAATTTGCTTTAAAAAAAATTAAATCTTGTCATTATTAGTGACTTAATGTATATTTATATATTAATTTTAGCAAAGGGTATTTATATATTAATTTAAATATAGACTAATGTATACTTTAAATATATAATTACATATATGTATATTTATAATGTATAAATAGCTTAGAATTTTTCTTTACGCCTATTTATACATAATATGAATTATCAAATTCGAAAATAAATTTATATATATATATATATGTAATTTTAAATTATCTTTTATTGATTATTTGAATTGTTTATTATATTAATTATTGCACTAAAAATTCAATTTTTTTTTTAAATTACTACATCTATGCAGTAACCTATAGAAAAAAATTTAGAATTTTTTGTATTTAATATTTTTAATAATTAAATCACTTTGGCTGAATATTTCTTTTATTTATTAAAAGTAATATTTTATTTCAAAATTCATGAAAAAAATTGAACCTTTATTTTAGGATCTTAGATTTTTGTAAATTTTAAATTTTGAATTTTTAATATATATTACTTACATTTTTAATTATTATGATCAAAACTATTTATTATACTTATAATAATGGTAAAATTATTATTTTATGTTTGTTATGCTAATTTCGATTTGGAATTTTTTTAAAAATATATATATTTAAATTTTAAGTATTTGAATGTAATTAAATATTCATATATATACATTTTATTTAACCTTATAAATATAATTTTAATTATTATATATATGAATGTATAATTTTATATGTTTAATTATGTATATATATTTATACAAATGTTTTAAATTATATATATATATGTATATATTTAATATTGATACTTTTAGTTGTAGAATATATTTTAAATATATGTGTACGTATTTATATAAATATACTTTGCATTATAGATTCATGCACATATTTAGACAACATACAATACATATGAAACGAGCTAATGTATCTGTTGCGATGTAAATTCCAATATCTATATACAGGCATGTTGCACCCTTCACGGATTATTATGTTACACATGCACACACATATGTATATTTATATGATACATGTATATATATAAATTAAATCATTCAAATTAACTTTGCATTACAAAATACTTAAACTTAAATAAAATACATGATTTTATTTAAAACAAATTTAGAATGTTCTAAATGAATTAGACTTCATAGGCCCAATAAAGATCCAATAGGATAAAAAAATTGAAATACACCCACCACTATCGCTGCGGGCTGACCCAGTTCCAACAATTATATCAAAACCCAATAGCCTATGAGGTCTAAATTAGTCATGTTAGAGCTAACTTATTAAGCTTGTCCACTCAGTACAGTGTCTAGAAAGCTAACGTACAGAATTGGAATTGGATAATCAAGTACCTTGTCCTACCTGGTTACCAGCTTGGCCTGAAAGGTAAAATGAGCCCAAAGGTTGCCCCTAATAAAAAAGACCCAACTTAATTTGGGCATTAGGCTAATTTTCAAAATTGTCTTGAAAAATAAAGTAAAAGATTTTAAATTTAATTATTAAATTTATAATAAAATATATGTTTATTATAATAGTTATAACGTAACATATTTTTCAAAATGTTTGGACAACAAAATAACATAATGTTTGAAAAATATAAAATTTGTTAATAAGTTAGTTAATGAAATGTATGTGCATGAAGTAAATATATTATGAAATATGTTATGATATTTTACAATGTTTAAAGTATCATAAATACGCATGCATACATATGAATAATGATTTTTGAAATCAAGATAATTTAATTAATTTAATTAAAAGGTTAGTTAATTGAAATTATAATTACACATGTATATGATATATGTGTTATACTATAAAGGTTATAGTACATAATAAATATAAATGTTATATCAATATAAAATTAATTAAAATGTTAACTAATTAATAATTAAATATGATTTAATTAGTATAATATTATGCACAAGACTATTATATAAGTGATGCGAAATATAAAAGCTATATAAATAAAACTTATGTAATATGGATGTATAAAACCCATAATAAACTTAAGAAATAAACACATATGTAATCGTACGTATATCGTGATTTCTGATGTGTTCGACAGTTGAATCACGAGGGTAGTTCATAAGAATTACATTATTTCATAAGTTGATATCACTCAATTTAATGTTGTCCTCTACCATATATATGTTAGTAAATTACTTGCATACTCTTTAGTTGTTGAGCAAACTTAAGCTAAGGACGTTATGTGTAGTATTATTAATATATTGAATAGATGAGGTAAAATAACTATATGTATTTGTTATATACTATACTTAGGCCACCACGGTATGGTAGGTACGAGCGAATAATTTCATTTCGATTTGTTGAGCAAATTCAAGGTCAATATGAAATTCGGACAAGGTTCCAAGGGTTAAGATTTGTATGTGATACAACCGATAAAGGTTATCCATTGATCGTGGAGTTACGACTTGTTGAGCAAACTCAAGGTCAGAATTCCAAGATGGACAGGTCCTAACGTTTACTAGCGAAGTCGTAAGACTTCTATGTTTTGACTTAGGCTTTGGTGAAATATAAAAGTCTAGTGGGAACTTATAATAAAATGAAACACGGTATTTGAATTTACTAATATTATAAGAACATTTATTATGTTTTGTCCTAGTAATCTACCAGTTAAACTTGCAGAAAATGTCAACTCCAAAACTGTTTTCTGAAAGTGACAAACTCATCGGACCTAACTATACCGACTGGCTAAGAGCAATTAGAATAGCATTGACTTACGAGCGCCTTTGTACTTCTGTTACATGTGAACTCAAAACATAACCCGGAGATGGTGCAGACCCTGAAGAACGACTTACTTATTTAAAGTGGCAATCTGACTTGCGCCCAATTTTTTGTGTTGTTTACCTTAGAAAAACTGTTGCATTAAAGGTAACACGAGAAAATGACTGTCCACGGGATTTTTAATAGTCTCAAAGCTCTTTTTGGAGAACACTCTTGTTCCGTATGGTACGAGCTTTCGAAAAAACCGTTTGACACTAAAATGACCAAGGGACAAAAGTGGACGATTATGTTCTAATGATGAAAGGCTATATTAATAGACTTGCACAATTAGATATAGAGATAAGCAACGAAATGCAAGTAGACTTGGTCCTTGGCTCTCTCGCTGCTCAGTATGAACCATTCATACTGAATTATAACATGAACCAATTAAACGTGAATCTCGTGGAGCTCCTCAATATGTTAAGGTTAACCGAGTCAACATCTAAAGATCAAGGTGCCATACTTGCTATGAAGGGAAATACATCATCTTCGAAAGGTTCGAAGAAATAGAAAAGAGATAGTAAGAAAAAGAAAAGTAAGAAGATGGATGACAATGGTGAATGTCACCATTGCCATAAGAAAGGTCACTGGAAGAGAAACTGTCCCGATTACTTGAAGATTGTCAAGGAAAGGAAGCAGAATGGTGATGCAGCTCCATCAGGTACATTTATGATTCAAAAATGTTTTGTAATCAAAAAAATGTCATGCGTTTTAGATACTAGATCTTGTACTCATATATGTAATTCGTTGTAGGGGCTTAGGAACTGGCACCGAATGGCAAAAGGAAAAATGAAGCTCCAAGTTACTGATGGATCTATAGTAGATGCAACGATAGTAGGAGACTATCATTTAGATTTTCCAAGTGGATTAGTATTAGTATTAAACAATTGCTATTATGTAAAAGACTTTATTTGTGGATTATCTCTCTTTCTAGATTGTCTAAGACTGGATATATTTTTCATTGTGCAAATAATATTATAAACATTAGTTTGGATGGAAATAAGGTCTTCAAAGGTGTCCTTGAGAATGTAATTTATGTGATTAATACTAATTATGTATGTTCCGTAAATGAAGTTTCTAATAAATTAAATGACAATTATCTTTGGCATTGTAGGCTTGGTTAAATTAGTGAGAACGACGACATAACTTGAAAATAGATGGTTTTCTACGGTCAAGTGATTCTGAATCATTCAAAACTTGTGAGGCGTGTATTAAAGGTAAAATTACCAAGCATCCCTTCAGTGGGAGCAATAAAAGAGTTAATGAACTCTTAGGGTTAGTACATAGTGATGTGTGTGGCTCATTGCCTATATTAACCAAAGACAATATTTCTTACTTTGTTACTTTCACTGATGATTTCTCAAGACCGGGATATGTATATCTTATGAAGAAAAAAATCTTACATTTATGAGAAATTTGTTGAGTACAAAAAGGTAGTAGAAAATCAAACGGGCCGTAAAATCAAAATTCTTCGATCAGATCGAGAAGGCGAGTATGTTGGACAAGATTTCCAACAGTACTTAAAAGATAAAGGGATTATCCGTTAGGTTACTCCACCCTATACTCCGTAACACAATGGTGTGTTGGAGCGAAGGAACTGAACCCTATTAGATGTGATTCGTTCCATGATGAGTAAGACCGAGTTACCTCTGTCCTATTGGGTATATGCGCTAGAAACTATAACACATATGTTAAACTTGTTACCCACTAAATATGTGCCCAAAACACCACATGAGATGTGGTGTGGTAAGAAACCCCAACTCAAATATTTCAAAGTAAGGGGTTGTCCGACATACGTTAAGAACGTTGGTCCAAATAAACTAGAGGCAAGATCGGTGCTATGTAAGTTTATAGGATATCCCCAAAATTCGATGGAATATATATTCTACAATACCGAGGAAAAAAGGTCATTATTTTTCGACATGCTATATTTTTAGAAAAGGAATTTCTGTTAAAGAAATTAAAAGTGAAGTTGTAGACTTGGATACGATGTGAGAAACTAACACTAAAGCCGAGACAATGGGAGAAACAAGGTCATCCGTATATGAAAACACGCAACCTATTAAAAGGTCTAGCAAGGAATCCCGCGCACCAGAGAGATACTACGGTTTTCTCATGGATGGCGAAAAGGAGAACTGTGTCTTAGATGATGGCACATCTTTGTCTTTCCAACAAGCACTGCAAAGTAAAGACTTTGCACTCTAGCTTGAAGCTACGAAATCCGAGATGGACTCCATGTACGAAAACAAAATTTGGACTTTGTCGGATGTACCTAAAGGGATAAAACCCATCAGCTACAAAGGGATTCTTAAGAAAAAGCTAAATGCAGATGGAGAAGTGGAGACTTATAATGCAAGGCTAACTGCAAAAGGATTTCATCAAATTCAAGGCGTTGATTATGACGAGAGCTTTTCGCCTGTAGCCATGCTTAAATCTATTCAGATTATGTTAGCCATTTCTTCATTCTATGACTACGAAATATGAAAAATGGATGTAAAGACGGCTTTTCTAAATGGTGATTCAGAAGAAATCGTTTATATGTCACAGCCAGGTTTTGTAGTCAATGGGAGTGAAGTTAGAGCTTGCAAGTTGTTAAAGTCCATTTATGGACTCGAACAAGCTTCAAGACGTTGGAACAAGTGTTTCGATAAAGTAATCAAACAGTTTGGTTTTTATCAAAACATAGAGGAAGCATGCATATACAGAAAGAAACAGGGAAATGCTATCGTATACTTAGTACTCTATGTTGATGATTTATTATTGACTAGCAGTGACACTTCATTATTGCAATCAGTGAAAGATTGGCTTTCCTAAAACTTCACCATGAAGGATTTGGGAGAAGCGGTCTATATACTTGGTATAATGATCTATAGAGATATGTCTAAAAGGCTGTTAGGATTGTCCCAATCCCTGTCCATATATACTATGCTAAAACGGTTCAGTATGGAGAATTTCAAGCATGGAAGTGTTCCAACGCAATCTGGAATTGTCCTTTCTAAAAAGGATTCTCCTCATACCGATGATGAGAAAGAGTGTATGAAGAGGATTCCCTATGCTTCAGCCATAGGATCCATAATGTATGTTATGTTATGTAGTAGACCAAATGTAGCATACGCATTAGGATGCGTAAGCCGATACCGGTCTAATCTTAGAGAAAAACATTGGACGGATGTAAAATGTATACTTAAGTATTTTAGAAATACTAAGGACCTATTCATCATTTTTGGGAATGGAGACCTCCTTATGAAGGGGTATACGGACTCGAGCTTTCAAAGTGATATAGATGATAGTAAATCAGTGTTCGGTTATGTCTTTACACTACATAGTGGAGCCGTTAGCTGGAAAAGTTCCAATCAAGAAACAGTTGCTGATTCCACGATGGAGGCCGAGTATATAGCCCTTAGCGAAGCAGCAAAAGAGGCAGTATGGATGCGCAAGTTTTTGAGTGAACTCGGAGTGATTCCCAATACTGATAATCCAATGACATTGTTTTATGACAATTAAGCAGCGATATAATTGCAAAGGAACCAAGAGCACATAAGAAGTCATGACACATTCTTTGAAAGTTCCACCTGATTAGAGAATTTGTTGAGAAGAAAGAAGTTGTGATTCAAAGGGTAGGTACCAAGGATAACGTAGCAGATCTATTCACTAAAGATCTAACTTGACCAGTTATCGAGAAAGAATGAGAGGATGGGCCCAGATTCCATGATTGGCCCCAAGTGCAAGTGGGAAAATAGTAGTGTTAGGGGTATGCCCTAGGGGAAATTCTGTAATTTATTAACCTCGAAATCAATTCTTGTTCGAAATAAAGGTGTTTCTTCTTTCTATTATATATTTTTTATAATGTGTTATAAATAATTAAATGTTTAATTGAAAATATATTTAACATAAAATCCATAAATGACATGTTTGCGATAGTAATTACAATTAGTTGTAATCATGAGTATTGGATCACATTGTTACAAAACACATCATTTTAATTGTTCCTAGTAAAGATGGACACTGGATATCGATGTATCCGTTGAAACTAGAGTATGTAATGCTCACCAAATGTTGGTCAGTGTAGTACTCATGACTGCTGGGGGAACCTAGAGGTTATGTACTGATAGTTATTGGAGAGCTATAGAACAACTCACTCGGTAGCTTTCTATTGGTTACTATAACTAAGGTTAAACAGAAAATATCGATGTGACTAATTTACACAATTCTTTTGACTTGAGAATACTGTAAACCTTTAATATGAATTTTTTTGCTTTGATTAAAGTCAAATCATGGAATTAATTGGGTCAAGAGAAAGTATTGGAAGGAAGACACTATTCAAGAGAGGATTCGTCACTTCTGTTATATGAAGTCAGTATCATGGTCAACTTAAGCCAACCCAAAGTCAAAATCTCTAGCCAGAGTAGTACGGTTAATAAAAATTGTTATTATTGAACCAAGGATTTTTCGTTTTAGACCATAGAGTTGAATATGGACATTATTGAAATTTTGACCATTACCAAATTCCATAAATCCAAAGTGATACAGTTTTGACGAAGAGAAAGTGTGTATATAAATGTCACTAACGGGTAACGCTTATTGAATTAAATAAGATTTTACTAAAAATGAATAAGCGATAAATATGGCCATAATGTCACACCACTTGCTAAGCGACGTGTGAACGTTAACATTAGAATAGTTCACTGTTAATTACTGACCAAATTTACACCCAAGAGTTACACAACTGAAATGATGAATTCCCATAAGACCGAATGATTTAATTAGTTTATAATTGTTATAAATAAATTAAATTAATTAATATTTATGAAATATTAACTATAAATTTTAATATGGTTTGAGAAATAAAAATTCTTATATATTTATAATAGTACAAACGCACCAATCGATATACGATATCGATAAGCAATTAAATTTAATTTAATTGCATAACATTTTGGCTTGGGCTTAAATTGGTTTAAAGCCCATCATTAAGGCTGCAAATTTTGGTTGACAAGTTATTGGCGGTGGCTAAAACTTAGGATTAGACCTAGAGATGGATATCTAAGATTAAGAGAGAATAAGTAATGAGATTGTCCAAATATCTCTCTTGTACAAGGCTATATGTATGAATCTCTAAACCCTTAATCAAAATCAACTTTTGGCTGCCATAAATATCAACTTGGCTGGTCGAAATTAATTCCATATCAGTTTTAAGAATCTCAACTTAATTCAAGTTAAGTAAAAGCATTATTTGATAGAAAAGGTCGACGATTCCAGACTTGCAATCTGACATATCGAGCATTACAAGAGAAGGGAATTCATTGATTCAACTGGACTCAAAGGCATCATCAATTGGTATTTTATTTATATATTACAGTAATCATATCATATTTTATGATTTAATATCGATTAGTCCCAAATTTGTATATATATTAATGTTGTATATCTAGGTAGGTGAGATTTTCATGGGTATATATAGTTGTCACAAATTAGTTTGCTTATGTACACTGTTGTATTATTATATGTTATAGTTTATGTATAAAAAATCCAATTTGCTGTAAAAAAAAATTGTCATTGTTAATTATTTTATGTATATTTGTATATTAATTTAAATATATACTAATGTATATTTTAAACATATAATTACATATATGTATATTTACAATATATAAACAGCTTGGAATTTTTCTTTTCACCTATTCATACATAATATGAATTATCGAACTCGAAAATAATTTTTTATACATATAAATAATTTGAAACTATCTTTTATTGATTATTTGAATTGTTTAAATAATCATTGCACTGAAAATTTGACTTTTTTAAAATTACTAAAACTATGTAGTAACCCACGGAAATTTTTTTAATTTTTTTTGTTAATATTTAATATTTTTAATAATTAAATTACTTCGGTTGAACATTTATTTTATTTATTAAAAATAATATTTCATTCCAAAAATCATGAAAAAAAATTGAACCTGTATTTTATGATCCCAAATTTTTGTAAATTTTAAAATTTGATTTTTTAATATTTGTTACTAATAATTTTAATTATTATGATCAAAACTATTTGTTGTATACATATAATAATGATAAAATTATAAAATTATTATTTTATGTTTGTTATGCTAATTTCAACCTAGAAATAATTTTAAAAAATATATATTTGTAATTTAAGTATTTGAATGTAATTAATTATTCATATATACACATTTTATTTAACCTTATATGTATATAATTTTAATTATTATATATGTGTATATGTATAATTTTATATGTTTAATTATGTATATATATTTATGTAGGATCTATTTCACCCTAAGGGGGTGAATAGGATGATACTAAAAATAATAAAAATTAAGGCGGAAATATAAATAATAATCGCAGCATATATAATAGCAGAATAATAAAAGCAGAAATAGAGCAATACAGAATTACCTAGCTTCAGCAAAACCTTGCCTAAGTGTTGCCCCCAAAGTTTCTACTAGAAATTAAATAGTCAAACGCTTACATTCCTAAACTTACGACACCCGATAATGATCAACCTAATTCTACGCTCAAAACCCTATCTCAACTCAGCCACTGAGTGGTAAACTCTCGAACTACACCATCGTAGTTCGTAACTAGTCACACGACTAGAATTGACACAAATTTTAAAATAAAAATAAAACAAAATAAAAAAAATAAACAATATAAACAAAACCCTATTATAAATCTAAGCCCAAAGTAAAATATAATAGATGTCGGCCTAATAAAAATATAAAGACGTCTTCTTTTCTTTGTATATGCGGGCATTCCTTTTGCTCTGTAATGTCTGCTTCATTCTTCTTCCAAAAACTAGGGCTTTGTGAAGTTTGAAGTACCGATTCAAAAATTGATAGATTGAGTGCCTGCATATCATTGTGATCCAGTTTACATGTTGTATGAATGTGATTTTGTTGTTTTGTTCCTTGTTCGAACTGCACCACTTTGAACTGATATATGTTTGTACTTATATGCATATGTGCATACATATGACATTTTGCTATGTCTGGATAGTTACATTTGCAGTCTGAACTTAGACTGGTTTTTTGGGTCTGGTCTTTGTCTGCCTTGACCACCATATATACTTGAAGTCTTGATTCACTTGCATGTGCTGAGTACCTTTTTGGTGGAGTCTGAGTCTGGTTCTGGTTAATACTTCATGTGTGCTTCCCTTTGTACATGTTGATTGTTTGTGGTCTTGTTGTACACATTGGTCTCTGGAGTGCTTGGCTCAATTCTTATGGTAATTGAAGTCTGTTGATCTGCACACTCATGTTATACATTACTAGTTCACCCAAGTCTGGTTTGAATGGTTGCACATGGTTGGTCTTTTCTGATCTGGGTCAGTTTCTTGTACCATGGATGGTGTTGTTTGGTCTGGTCTGTTCTCCCTACTTTACACATGTGAGCATGCTGAGTCATTTTTGTTCATCCGGAAGGTTGTATTCATGTTGACTATGACTGCTCTGTTTCTTTTTCTGGTTCAATTCTGGTTTCAAGTGTATGGATACATCTCTGTTTCATATGTATGTAATTTTCATTGGTCTTCGTTCATCCATCCAGTTGTCTACGTACTTTTGCTATTATGTGTATGCATATAATTGCATATATGCATACATATAAGTTTGTAGCTCTGGCCAGTTAGTCCGTTATTCTATTGCATTGCGTCGTGTGTTGCCTTGTGTCTGACCATATGCATATGTTGAGTGTCACTGTGATCATGTGTGTCTTCACTGATTCATTCTTGAACTGTTGTTGGCGCACCTTGTTCCTTGCTGCCTTCTTTCTTGTGTTTGGTTTATGTGAGACTAATTTCATGTTTGGGCTGTTTATGTCATGTAGTCTACTTATGCACTTAAACTCGTAAGTTTAACCATTTCATTTTTTTGTATTGCACCTGAGTTGAATCCATCATTTGGTTAGTTTTCACAGTGTGCTCACCTATCCCTGCAATTTTATCAAGTGTATATCAGTGTGCATGGCCTTGTGGCATGTATAGTGATACACTGTGCATGTCACAAGTTGTTCGTGCATATGAATTCAAAAGCGATGATGAATCACCCAAATAGCTAAGACAAATGACATTTTGAAAAACACGCATTTTAATTGTACACTGTGAAAATATTTCTTTTTCAGTTTTACCGCATCAGTGTTTATAATGCGTATAATTCATATGCTGGATACAAACTAGAATATAGTCGAAAAACAAATACGGGTGAATGAGTGATATGTGGTGAGGTGAAAATGTATGTAAAAATTGTATAGTGAAAAATTGTGTTGTAATTTGAAATTGTATTATAATTGAAAAATGTATAGTGAGAGCTTAAATTTATGCTATTTGAATTTGTAATAAAATATTTGTTTGAATATGAATTCTGTGTTATTTATTTTATTATCAAATATTTATTTAATTATGTGAAAAATAAAATAGTACAATAACAAACATTTAAATGAATATATATATATATATATATATTATCATCAAACAAAAACCATATACTAGCATATTCAATTATCTCCCCCTTTTGATGATAACAAACATATACTAAGATTTTGAATTTATTAAATGTATTTGGTCATCGATGAACTCTATTTTCTCCCCCTATTTGAATGCTCCTTCTCTACAACAAAGCTCCCCCTTCATATATGCATGAAAATAAATAAAAATGTGCAAATGAACCTAGATGGGAATATGCAAATAAAAAATAAAAAATTTGTATTTTATTTGCCAATCTTAACTTTTCTCTCCCCTTTTTATTATCAGAAAAATAGTAATAATGTTAGAAAAACATAGAAAAAGTGATAGACATTAATACAACATTAGTACCCAATAGAGTATAAATATTAAATTTCAATAAAAAGTCAAACAAAAATCATAAATACTTTGTTAGGCGCGTATTCCATTTTAGAGTGATAGGGGTGATGTCAGCATATAAAACCATATAGTTATGTCTATTTGTGGTATATTTATACCAGGAATTTGAATATCTACTAACCATGCATAAGCTGGGACTTTTAAATGAGATTAGTAGTATTCCCAATTTCTATAATAAAAAAACGAATTTCAAGCATCTTCTAACCATGCATAACCATGGAGACTTTTAAATGGGATTAGAATCAATTCGTCTATTTAATAATCAATTTTGATATGTATTCCATACATGCTTAACCGTAAGGACTTTTAAATGAGCATGAAAGCACATAAATATATATTACATGTAATTCACTCATGCATAACCATGAGGACTTTTAAATGAAAGTGAATACTTAGATGTTTTTATTGCTAAAAAAATAAAATAAAAAGGGATAATTTCCCGTTTAAAATGCCATATTTTGACATACTATATTGGATGACGAGTGATGGTCGTAAGAAATATGATAGAAACAGAGATGGTCATGGAATTTTTACCAACAAAAGTTATTATAAATCTTGTTTAAATTTTTAAAGAAATTTACTAAATATATCGTCTTAAGTCATAATATATGATTGATATCAACACTCATCACTATTTATCTTTACAATAATCAACAGGGAGTCAGATTAGTTAATGTTGTCATTTAAGTTCAAATCCAAAAATAATTATGAAATCAAATTTTCTAAATGCCTAATCTGAAATGAAGTCAACAAATACTATTTTCTGGAAGGGTTTTTTTAAAATGTCTGCTAACTAAAAATCACTTGAAAAGAAAAAATACGCAGATATTTCCCTTGTAAATGTGATGCAACTAATGAATGTCTCTACATAAAAAATGTTCAACTAATAATTTTTCTATCAACTAGGATACCAGTGCAATCTGCATCTGAAGTTCTCTTTGACTCAAGATTATCATTAGTTGGATATCATAGACCAGACCATGAAGTTGCAACAAATACCTTAAAATCCTTTTTACAGCTTTTAAATGAAATTCTTTTGGATTTTGAATTAAATCTGTGCATATAAACAACTAGTGAACATAGTGTCAGATCCAGAAGTAGTAAGATAAACAAATATTCCATGTGCACCTAGAGTAATCGTCAACCAACACAAGACACTATCTCTTACCACCTAAACTTTCAATATCGTTAGTCCAAACAAATCTCCATGAACTAGTTCAGAGACTCTAGAGGCGCTTATAGTATTTTCGACATAAAAAGATAATTGTCCAAGAATTTTGCATAAATCAAAATCAACATTCATTTCTTTATCACATAACTGGCTGATTTAAATCATATTATGGCGTAGATTTTTCACATTTAATAAATCATTCAAGATAAACATACCGTTACCTATTTTTCCTTTGCCGATTATTTTTCGTTGTTACCCATTGTGACTCTGCAATCTTTGTACTAGGCTAAGGAACTTTGATTTGTCGCTCGTCATGTGCCTGGAACATCCAAAATCAAAGTAATACTGTTGTTGTTCCTTAGCCTGCCACCTCACCTACATGAGAAAATATTTTTATGACCTATTTGTTTTTATAGGTCAATGGTTATTAGTGACGAAAGATTTTGAAAAATATGTTTGTGTAGATCCAAGACAATCTATATTTGTTCTTTTCGGCACCCAAATTTGTTTGACTTTAAGCGATTTTATATTCGTGCCTTTTGGAACCCACGAACCCAAATTGGAATGGTTTTCACGTGTTCGAATCTATACCAGCAATTGTTGTGACTGTGTCCAGTTTATTACAAATCGTGCACTTGGAATTGACTTTATTAATTTTATTTCTAACAAATTCAAATTGAGTATACCCAAGTCCTTGTTTAATAGTATTGACAGTTTGTTTTCCTAATTGCATGCTTAGCGATCTTTCTCCTTTAGAAATTTTTTCTCCTGGTGTTTCACTTTCTTTTAAAATCAGAATTTCATTTTCATGTGATTTAATTTTCATTTCTGATTTTTCAATTTATTCTTTAAGTGATGGACACTTATCACACTTAAGGCTCTTATTTCGATAGTTTTTAACCAGTTGGTCAAGCTGTTTATTTAATTCTATCAAACTATCTCTTTGTGATTCAATTTTAGCTTACTTCACCCTATGTATTTCAAAATATCCATTACTTCATGAAAATATATAAGTAATTCCGAATGAGTAAGTTTTGATACCTCACTTGGCTCGTCATTATCATTGTTAGTTGTTTCTCCTTGAAGACACAAATTTTCTTTTTCACTCTCACTACAAGTGCTTACTCCAAGTGCTTTTATCAGGTTCATCAGTTTCATCCCAAGTAGCTGCAAAACTTCTCCTTTTCGGTTTCTTTCCTTGGTTGAGTCGATTCTAAGGACAATTGGGCTTGATGTGACCAGGTTTATTGCACTTGTGACAAATGATCTCCTGCTCTTATGAGTTGTCTCGTACTTTGACTATTCTGCTTTTCAATTGTTGATTTAGAGCTGAATTTCTGTATTCGTGGTTCCACTTTTCGAATCTCTTTATTAATAGTGCCATTTCAGCTACTCCATCATCATCGTCATTATCACGTTGCGTTGTTCCTTTGAGAGCTATTGATTTCTTATGAGTATCACCTCCTTCATGTTCTTCCTTGAATTTCATTTCTAGCTCAAAAGTGGTGAGATTTCCGATGAGTTCTTCGACTTTAACCTGTTTAAAATATTTTGATTCTTGAATGGCAGTTACTTTTGCTTCAAAACTTCATGGAAGGACTCTGAGGATTTTTCGGATTATTTTCAATTCTATGTATGGTTTTTCGAGAGCTTTTGATTTATATACAAGATTAGAAAGTCGTCCACCCACCTCTTTGACATTTTCATCCTTGGCCATTGTGAAGTTCTCATATTCACTACTAAGCATGGCAAGGTGAGATTTTTTGGCTTGGAAGGTTCCTTCGTGAGCCAATTCAGGTGTGTGCTAAATTTCCTACGCAGTTAGACAATGTGAGGCATGATTGAATTCAATTTGATCCAATGAGCATATAATACAATTTATAGCTTTAGCATCAGCATTCTGTATTTTATTTTTTAAGATCGGTCCATTGATCCATTGGTTTTTCAATTTCTTGATTATCTACCACTATAATCGGTGTCCTATATCCCGTCTCAATAATATTCCAAGCATCAATGGCTTTTAGAAAAAATTTCATTCTATTTTCCAATATGCGTATCCACCATTGAACATGGTGGCCGAACTATGGACTGACCCTTAGCAAAAACATTATTAAAAGAAGCCATTTTAAAAAATAATCAAATTTTTAAAACAAAATTGGTTTTTGAAAAATCAAAATTAAAAAAAAAAAACAGTTTTTGTTCCAAGCTTTGATACCACTTATAGGATCGATTTCATCGTAAAGGGGGGGTGAATAGGGTGATACAAAAAATAATAAAAATTAATGTGAAAAAATATATAATAATTGCAGCACAAATATGATTTACCCAGCTTCGGCAAAACGCTGCCTACGTGCTGCCCTCAGAATTTCTACTAGAAATTAAGTTGTCAGACGCTTACAAACAAAAACTTACGACACCCGCTAATGACTAACTAACTCTATAGTCAAAACCCTGCCACAACTTAGCCACCGAGTCGCAAACTCTTGAACTACGCCACTGTAGTCCGTAACTAGTCACACTACTAGAATTGACACAAATTTTAAAAGAAAAATAAAACAAAATAAACAAAACCCTATTATAAAACTAAGCCCAAAGTAAAATATAACAGAGGCCGACTTTTCTTTGTATATGCGGCCTTTCCTTTTGCTCTGTAATGTTTGCTTCGTTCTTCTTCCAAAAACTAGGGCTTTGCGAAGTTTGATGCGCCGATTCAAAAATTGATCGATTGAGTGTTGAATTCACTTCGGCTTGGCTTTATTAGTTGATCTTGGCTTCGACTAATACGCGACGGCTTCACATTGCATCGAGCTTGAATGCTATGATTTGGTACGTGATTTTCTTGTTTGATTTTGAATTTGCTCGACTTCAATTCGAGATATAAAATTGTTTCAGTATACTCTGGATTTTTGTCTTGAACTCGAAACCTCTCTGCCGATGATGTTACTGGGTTTTATATGGAACGAAAACCTATATTATCGCTTCCTATATTTGTATTTGAATTCTTCAAACGTTTTCTTAGTCGTTTGATTACTGATTGAATACTTATGATTTATTTCGACTGGTTTAATTTGAATATTTATTTGATATATTTTGCTTGGTCACCACGACTCGCATTTGGTTTAGAATCTGTGATGCTTGTTCATCATGCTCTTTCCATTTTCAAATATTTTTGACTTGTGTTGAATTTGTTCATCTCGGCCTTGACTTTGTTTGAAACTACTACCTTGATTTTCGGAATTTGATTTATTAAGTTCGAACTTGTTCTTTCGTCTCTATTGGCAGTTACGACTTGAGATATTGGCAATTGAACTGCTACCTGCACTGTTTTGTAAAACTGTAAACTGCTTCATTGATTTTTGAAACATTGTATATATTGGTCACTGCATATAAACTAGTATATGTCCATTGTAGTTATTTATGCTGCTTTGTATTCATGTTAGCTCATTTTGGATTCACTGTTGCGTATGTATTTGCTCATGTTGATTTGAGTCTTGTTCTAGTTGCTTTGTACACGTCTACTGTTGGACTTCTATCTATTTCATTGAGCATGTTCACTCGAGTTTATCCACTTGCTTCGTTCAGTTCATATTGTCTTGACCATTGGCTTGTTCAATTCACTAACTTATTGGTATTTCCATGTACTTGTGCCATTTGATATTGTATTATGTCTTGTTATGTTCTTGTACCATTGTGTGCCTCTGGTCTGGTTCATCTTTTATGTGCCTGCATATCATTATGAACTGGTTTACATGTTGTATGAATGTGACTTTGTTGTTTTGTTCATTGATCGAACCGCACCACTTTGAAATGATATATGTTTGTACTTATATGCATATGTGCATACATATGACACTTTGCTATGTCAGGATAGTTGCATTTGCAGTCTGAACTTGGACTGGTTTGTTGGGTCTGTTCTTTGTTTGCCTTGATCACCATATATACTTGAAGTCTTGTTTCACTTGCATGCGTTGAGTACCTTTTTGGTGGAGTTTGAGTCTGGTTCTGGTTATTACTTCATGCGTACTGCCCTTTGTACATGTTGATTGTTTGTGGTCTTGTTGTACACACTGGTCTCTGGAGTGCTTGGTTCACTGCTTCTGGTCACTGAAGTATGTAGATCTGCACACTCATGTTATACATTACTAGTTCACCCGACTCTTGTTTGAATGGTTGCACATGGTTGGTCTTTTCTGATCTGGGTCAGTTTCTTGTACCATCGATGGTCTTGTTTGGTCTGGTATTTTCTCCCTACTTTGCACATGTGAGCATGCTAAGTCATCTGTGTTCATCTGGAAGGTTGTATTCATGTTGACTTTGAATGCTTTGTTTCTTTTTCTGGTTCAATTCTGGTTTCAAATGTATGCATACATCTCTGTTTCATATGTATGTAGTTTTCATTGGTCTTTGTTCATGCATCCAATTTCCTACATACTTGTGCTATTATGTGTATGTATATAATTGCATATATGCATGCATATAAGTTTGTGGCTCTGGCCGGTCAGTCCACTGTTCTATTGCATTGCATCATGTGTTGCTTTACGTCTAATCATATGCGTATGTTTAGTGTCACTGTGATCATGTGTGTCTTCACTGGTTCATTCTTGAACTGTTGTTGGTGCACCTTGTTCCCTGCTGCCTTCTTTCTTATGTCTGGTCTATGTGAGACTAATTTCATGTTTGGGCTGTTTATGTCATGTAGTGTGCTTATGCATTTGAACTCGTAAGCCTGACCATTCTATTTTTGTTTTGTATTGCACCTGAGTTGAATCCACCATTTAGTTGGATTTGACCTTGTGCTCACCTGTCCCTGCAATTTTATCAAGTGTATATCGGTGTGCACGACCTTGTGGCATGCATAGTGATACACTCTGCATGTCACAAGTTGTTCGTGTAGATGAATTCAAAAATGATGAGGAATAACCCAAATAACCGAGGCAAATAACATTTTCAAAGACACGCACTTTAATTGTACACTGCAAAAATATTTCTTTTTCAATTTACTGCATCAGTGTTTATTTTGCAGATAATTCAGATGCTGGATACAAACTGGAATATAGTTGAAGAACAAATACGGGTGAATGAGTGATATGTGGTGAAGTGCAAATGTATGTAAAAATTGTATAGTGAAAAATTGTGTTGTAATTTGAAATTGTATTGTAATTGAAAAATGTATAGTGAGAGCTTAAATTTGTACTATTTGAATTTGCAATAAAATATTTGTTTGAATAAAATATTTGTTTCAATATGAATTTTATGTTATTTATTTTATTCACTAAATATTTATTTAATTATGTGAAAAATATAATAATACAATAACAAATACATTTAAATGAATATGTATATATATTTATATATATATATATATATATATATATATATATATATGTTTATTATCATCAAACAAAAATCATATACTAGCATATTCAATAATTTATCCAATTGTTTTGAATTATATATATATATATATATATATATATATATATATATATATAATGTTGAGACTTTTAGTTGTAAAATATATTTAAATATATGTATGCGTATTTATACAAATATACTTTGCATTATAGATTTATGCACAAATTTGGACAACATACAATACATACAAAATGAGCTAATGTGTCCATTGCGATGAAAATCCCAACATCTATAAACGTGCATGTTATACCGTTCATGGATTATTATGTTACACATGCACACGCATATGTATATTTATATGATACATGTATATATATAAATTAAAGCATTCAAATTAACTTTACATTACGAAATACTTAAATTTAAGTAAAATACATGGTTTTATTTAAAAAATATTAAAATTGTTCTAAATGAATTAGACTTCATAAGCCCAATAAAGATCCAATAGGATTAAAAAAAATTGAAATGCACCCACCACTACCACCCACCATTACAGCTGCGGGCTGGCCCAGTTCCAACAATAAACATCTTTTGGACACATTTGAACACGTTCGAATGTTGTCTAAACATGTCGGAGCATCATCCCAAAACTGTGTGTACATGTTTAATCATACGAACATGTCCACGCATACCTATACTTTGTTTGCTTTTTAACAATACATACGACGGACGCGTTTTTATATAGACGAAAACACAAAAATAAAAACGACAAACCAAACATGATCTAATATTTGTTAATTTTTTATTTTTAGGTTGGGGCTGTGGCCTCCACCGACCCTATAATAGCGATGCCACTGTCCGAACAACAATTTCGTGTGTTTAAGCATCGTCCAAACATGTTCGAATGCATTCAACAATCGTCTCAAAAGTGTTTGAGATTGCTCGTATATATTCAAAAACATTTGTATATTACAACCAAACATCTTCCGACCATATGTCAAAATATCTTCGTCCGATCATCTCGCAAATACATATCAATATCTTCTGAACAAAGTCGAAAAGTATCGTGTCGCGCTCCACAGAGGAACATCGTTTGACAGCCAAACATCGTTTGAACAATGATGACTACTCATGCAAATGGCACCAGGTGTTGCACCCCTGAAATGTTGATTACAGTGGCATATTCTGCAAATTGAATACCTTGTTCTAGCTAGCACATGCGTAAAAAACGTTGCACTATAATCATTTCCATATGAAATAAACGCGTTTCCTTTATATGTAATAACAAGAACCCATTTAAAATATACATTCAATAGATTTAATTGCTCAAATTAAACAAAACACCAAGGATACCACTCTAAAACATGAAACTTGAACTAATTTTCAATCTAGATATAACAATCTGATTTAACCGTGTATAAAATTGGACATATACATGTAT
The DNA here is from genome assembly GCA_030765085.1 of Allium cepa. Classification (NCBI taxonomy): domain Eukaryota; kingdom Viridiplantae; phylum Streptophyta; class Magnoliopsida; order Asparagales; family Amaryllidaceae; genus Allium; species Allium cepa. The sequence continues at coordinate 908,954,463 of CM060937.1, forward strand.
ATATAACAATCTGATTTCATTCAAAAGTGTATAAAATTGAACATATACATATGTACATATGTGTGTGTATGTGTATATGTATATGTATATGTAGGGCTGTCAATGGGTACCCGAAAAATCCGATATCCGTCCGAATCCGTATCCGAAAATATGATAAATATCCGTTATCCGAAAAGCGGATACGGATATCCGATATCCGAAAAGCTTTTCGGATACGGATATGGTTATAGTGGTATCCATATCCGAAAAATATCCATCCGATTAACTGATGCATATTTATATAATTTAAAATAGAAAAATAGGGCTATGAGTTTTTAAGTTTTGAATATTTTTGGATACACATACATATATGAGTATAAAACAATGTTTTATCACCATATTTTTTATTTCTTTGTTTTTTTATAAACAATAGTATAAAAAATGTTTTATGTTGATCTAAACTTTTTCGTTTATACCTTTAAATTTATCAATTATTGGCGGAGCGGATAAATATCCGATATCCGTCCGTATCCAAAAATTAAGCGGATACGGATATCCGATATCCGAAAATTAAACGGATACGGATATCCGATATCCGAAAATGATTTCGGATACGGATACGGATATGGCACTATCCGTATCCGAAAGCATCCGTTGACAGCCCTATGTATATGTACATATGTATATACTGTATATGTACATATGTATGTACATGTGTGTGTATACTGCTTAGCTGCACTTAATCTACTGAATATACAATGTCTTGTTATGAATTAGTGAGACAGACATGCATGCTACATAGACTGACACGGTGGAAAATAAAGTCAAATATTGGTGTCAACTGATTTAGGCGCTTGATTTGATCATAAATGTAAGCACGTAAAAATGGTACCTTATTATCAACTCGATCTTCTCAGGTTCATCTCCCAAACATTTTGTGTCCACTTTATTTTCCACAAAACAATGTATCGGTTTATTTTATTCATTTATTATTTTTTTTGTTTTTTTTTTGTTTTTGCTTTTTGAGTTTTAGTTTTATTTTTTTTGCTTCTTTTCTTTTTGACAATGTATATCAGCTTATTTGCCTGAGCTTTTCTTTACAAAGTTTCTAAGTCTACAATGTTCAGATATTTTTTTTATAATAAATTGTCTTGGTTCAATACAATTTCCAAAATCATGTATCGACTTAACATACCATGATGTTTCTACAAATCACTTAACTGACACCATACCCGAAATCTTGTTAGACAGACTAGGTATTTGAAAGTTGGAACAATCACTTAACAGGCTGGAGTCCCCAATGCTTCAAGCAATACTTGTGGTTCACTAACCTACACAGCGACTTTACCACAAATCGATAATTCAAGTAAGAGAGAATTAGATCAATACGTTGCTGATATGACCGAGTATATAAACATTATGCACCTACTTACAAACGTTATGTACACTCTTTAGTACCATTATGTATACAATTACAAATGGTAACTTATTTTCTCAAACATGAAGGAGGCTTCCTTATTTTTAACACAGAAGTTGTAACTATCAAAAGCAAACACAGCTGCCAATCGACAATGCAGTTTTCTTCCTTCTTATCTCAACAATGCATCTTGTTCAATATCAATGAATAATCCCTCAACCTGCCAAATATATGAAACGATAAAAAAGAGACAGTAAGATTACATTAATAGGAAATGGTGTAATGTCATATTTGCAGAAGGCTTTGATCGCAAAAGCTTCTATATCAATATAAATTAAAAACCAATTAAAGCCACCATTAAAACCAATGCTTTTCTCACACTTGTTGGCCAAACGTTTGAGAACACACAAGGTTTCATCTCCATCAATGCATAAAATGCACTTTTCATAGCCGGAATTCCCTTGAGAAAAGAAAAAGAAAAAGAAATGGAACAGTTTTATACATGCATGCAAATATTAAATATCACATATTACTACGTAGAAAATGAATTATACTGTAACTGAAATTATGCATAAAGCATAAAGGACTGGAGAAGAATATCAGGGAGAGGCATAGTAATATCAAGGTAAGAATAGAAATAGACTGGTGGAGAAGGAGAAGGACGATTCATACTCTTCCTTCTCCTTCCCATCCAATCTCTTTCTTCACCTTTCCGTGTCCATTATTTTTATTGATTGCAGACTTTTTATGCTGAATCTTATGAATCGTCTCTGTTTATAAATCTCGGTATTTATAAGAGTGAAGTTTCGTTGAGGATCGGACGCGTGCAAGATGTAAATATCTCGATTTGAAACCGAATTTACCAGCAAATCTGATGAGCGTCAAAATCGCAGGAGTGAAAGAAACATATTTGATTAAGTCAGCTCTTTTCTCTTTCCTTTGAACGGGATTTTGTTCTTTTCGATGGTGAGCATTGTAAAAAAAAGTTCAAACCGAACCAGGCCCGGTCGCTCTTGAAATTTCGGAGCCCAAAATATGAAAATATTTTATTTATAATATATTATCTATAAATAAGCAATATTTCATTTAGCCCAATGATTAAGCATGTTATCTAAAAATAAGCAACGGGGTTTAAGTTTGAATTCGCCTTGTATTATTTTTGGACCTCATAAACTTGATTCCTTCTGCCATCAAATAAAATTGCCTTTCTTCGGCGTTCGACCACTCAACGTCGAGACTGAATCGAACACAAACCGAAAAAATTCATAACCGAATCGAACCAAATTAATTGTAGTTAATTAGGTCGGTATCCAATTTAATCGAACTAAAATGGTAAGTAAGATAAATTATCTTCAGTTATTACTCAAATTATCGGTTTACTTAAAGCAAAGCATAAATTTATGTTTAGAGAAACTATTTCGAGTAATTTTTAAGTTTACTAGAAAAAAATAACATATTTTCAATAGATAAAGTTTGATTTTTATTACTAACCATATTATTAAAAGTATTACGATGAAATGAATTTGAAATATAATAAAAGTTCGGTTAATTCGGCTAAACCGATAACCAAAATAAAATTATTTTATAAAACAATCCATTTTCGTAACTGAATGAAACAAAATGACCTAGTTTGATCGGTTAATTCGGTTCGAATCGAATATTGCTTACCCCTTGTTGTATCCATAAAAGGCATTGATTTTATTTTGAGTTTGAATTTTTTGATAATGTCTAATTTTGTTAATAAAATAATTTGACTCTTGGAATAAATGTATTTTCCTTTTTTTTCTTTGGTATTGTTGTCCATTTATCACTACTAGAATTGTCATTTATCACGGCGGATAATAGCGATGGCTGCCAACGGCAATTTCCGACGACTTCCAACGGCATGGTTTTGTCATGGCAATTCTGTAATAATCGAACTTTTGCCCAAACTGTTGAAAGTTTGCCCTCGGAGGCTATCGCAAACAATGCGTGTCGTGAATTATCCGAGTTGGCCGAGAACTATTTGCATTATCTCCTTCCCCTAAGTCTTCCTCCAAACCCTCACTTTTTCCCCAAACGGCCCACCGCCGGTCGCCACTGCCATGCCACCACTAGAAGCATCTCCAACTTCTCCTCTCCGACCTCTAACACTTCAATTTCAACAAAAAGAAGTATATTTTGCTGACTTAAATTTCCCTAATATGATAAATTAGTGTTAATTTGTAGTTGTATTTGATGATACTACCCCCTTGAGTGTTTGCAATAGTACGTTGATCGATTGTGATATGTTAATTATGGTTATAAGCGTGTAAATCCGATAATTAAAATATAATTATGGCTAAGCTTAAGTTAATTAGTTTATGTGTCAAATTAGTGATATGATTTAGTGCTAATTAGTGTGTTAAAATGTCAATGTCAATACAAATATTAGTACTGAAGATTAATTATCAGTTGATAGTTTATATAGCAAATCTAGTTTACTTGGATGTTGAATTGAATAAAATTAACAAATAAATGAGTGTATAATAAAGTTTATTTTTTTGAAATATAATATTATATCCATAATTTGTTATGATTGAAAACATATAAGATTTTATACAAAATGGAAAAAATATATTGTATAATCATGAAAACATTACAATGTCTAAATGAATTATATATGCTAATATATGTTATGTATATAATTAATATCCATTAGAGAGTTTTTGGCACCGTCTAGCAAGTATTGTATATGATCGATATATGGATATTCGTTTTTGTCATAGAAAGTACATCTACATTCATCAGACACAATATTTGTCGGATTTGTCCTTATATTTGACAAGTTACAAGCACAATAAAGTAGTTATCTTTTGTAAACCAAAAGGACCCTTATTATTTTGGACAAACGTTGACCGTGTATTACTTTTCTTGACATCAATACCATGAATAATAAATTTTACTGAAGTGGCATGGTGATGTATATGGTGGGGATTGGATCCAAAAAAAAGAGTAAACGGTTTGTGTTTGTATATGAATCTATGATGTCGGTGTGTAAAAAAAACAGAAAGCCAAAATGAGAAACTTTGGGTCCTACCCTCCTAATAATAAGGATACAAAGTTGCATATTTATGTTTGAAAGAAATGACTTCATCGGCTCAAAACACAATTTACAATTCCAAAACAAAAAGTGAAATATGACCAAATTATTCTATGATTTGAGTCTAGATATTACTATTTGAAAAATGACCGCAACTAAATCGACTGATGATGTGAGCGCTACATATAAAAAAACATATAAGTGAGCAGTGCACGATGTAGACATGAACTCTTCAATAATATAAAGATAAATTATGGATAAGTTATAATATATGTAAATATAAATAGTGATTATGCTATATACTGTTTTGTATTTAGTCCCACATCGTGAGATTAGTTCTATCCCAAGCTCCTAGACCTTTATATAAAGGTGATAATGTAATTAAAATGTATGATTAATCTCTGTAGTGAATAAAATATTTTCTTCCTCTTTCTTTAATGTCTTCTTATTCTATAACACGTTATCAGCACGAAGCTCTTATAAATCTTCTAAACGGTAAGCTATCTTTCTGATCCAATTGATCAAATCTTTCAGATCTCATTCTATTAAAAAAAATTCTTTTAAATCTCATTATATCATTGATCTAATTATTCGGATCTGATTATATTTGTACATCTTATTTTTTTGTCCATGTATTTCAGATCTTGTTTTGTTGTAGATCTTATTTTTTTTAATTTTAATTTTTCAGATCTCTTGTAGATTTTACCATCATGTTTATATGATATTTTTTTAGATCTGTAGAGTTTAATCATCGGATCTCTTATTTAATTGTCATTCATGTATATACATTTTTTGTGATAATTTCAAATTTGATTTGAGACTAAAGTTGTTCCATAAACTAAAATGTAATTTCTGACCTTATTCTATTAATTTTCTTTTTAGACACTACACCAAAATAGTGAATTTGCAACATTTTATATTTGTTAATTTCTAACACTTATAAATTTTACATCCTACCGACAATAAAAAAAGTGTCAGGATACCTGGAAAAGTGTTGGAAAACATAAATAACGATTTTTATAAACTTTCCAACGCATCATTTATAATTTAAACACAAAGAAGTGTTAGGACATTTGGTAAAGTTGTAAATAACTAACTAAAGATTGGACCCTTGTGTAATCCTGTACATGAAGAATTTTCTAACGCTTTCCCCTTCCATTTACCACTATCGGCCGCTTAATTTTCAATTAGATTAGGGTTTTCAACTTCGCGCATTCCATCACCAGCGTCGACAGCCATTCGTGCATCCTCCAAACTACCAGACATCTAACATCGAGTGGCTTAAGACAAGGGTTCTCCAATTCACTTGGGGAGTCATCTCCAGTCGAGCGTCAAATTCTTCATTCACGGCATCGAGGAGCATCGCATTTGAAACTGAAAGATAATCACGTCTAAATCAGAAGCTATCATGGTCAATAATCATTTTTTTTGGCTTGTCTTTGTTGTTAAGATCTTTTTTTGGAATAATCACGTCTAAAGATCGGTGATTAATCAGTGTGCATTCGTCCCAAGCAGAAAGATCGGTGATGGTATTCAGTTTGCGCATGAGATAACTAGAGTTCTTGGGCGCAAGGACGATATTGGTATGTGTATTAAAATAGAATTACAGAAATCTTATAACCAGGTTAATAGAGATTTAATTGTTCATAAAATGAGAAGGATGAACTTCACGATAAGTGGATTAGAATCATAGAAGAAATGATTTCGCCTCCGAACTTCTCAATTATTCATCAGGGATGCCCTCGGGGATATTTTAATAACTCAAATGAACAAAGACAAGGGGACCCAATGTCCCTTTTGCTTTTCAAGTTGGTTACGGAATATTTTTCACTTCTAATGGTGAAGAAACAGAAGGATGGCAGCATTAAATCTTTGTATCCCATTACCAATAGTGTGACACACATTATATATGCAGATGATATCTTAATATTTATGCATGCAGTCAGACAAGGGCTACAGCTTTAATGGAAGTTTTTAAAAACATGTATGAATGCACAGGCTTAATGTTGAACTTTGAAAATCAAGTGTGTTCTTAGGAGAATGGGTTCAATGTACAAAGGAAATAAGTAGAAAGCACGAAATTAGTTCACAATAAAAGAGAGAGACTTTTGGTGGTGAACATGCAATAGTAAAGGCAGGTTCTGCTTTAAAGATGTGTGGACTATTTGGACAAAATTTGCTAATACCCACTGGAACAAAATCGATGTCCCGAAAATGGTCATATGTATTTTTAAAGCAGTTAATCATCTTCCAATACAAAAGTGCATCTAAATCAATGATGAATCTCAGTTGACCCCAAATGTATTTTTTGTAATAAAGAAGATGAGGATATCAATCACTTATTTTTCACATGCTGTTATTTATGATTTTGGAATGGTGTAGGGCTAATTTGAAATGGTCAACTATTTTTCCTGACTATTTGAGTTTGCTAACAGTAAAGGAATAAATGTGTACGATTGAAAAATAAGTGCAAGAGCAGTGACATTGCTTTAATTGTGTTATCCAGGATGAACGCAACAACAGGATTTTCAACAATACTCATCAGAACCCCAATTCTATTTGTTTGCAAATTAAAATTATAGTTAACATTAGAGCAGCTAAGTCTAAGCATGAATTTTTCAAGAGCACCTTAGATAAGGATTACTTGCCAAGAATGGGTTGTATGCCGCTAATCATTTCTGGTTCTGTTTAAGCTCCTCGTTGGTGGAGGAAGGAGACATGTAGTTCGACCATCTTGGTTACCGTATTGTAATTCATGTTTCATCATGAACGAAGAAAATTAGATAGACACCGCTTACATCATAATCAGATTATTAATTTGATTGAGGTTCTTATCTGATTAGTTGAAGTAGTAGATCTTCGGATGTGAAGCATGCTTCTCCTTTGAAGATAAGAATTACAGTGAACATGATTCTCAAAGATAAAGGATCCAAAGAAGGCGTCTTCATAAAGAGGATTCAAAAATCTATTGATATATACCAGAGTTAATGCCTCTCTTCGTTTGGATTAGAATGTGGAGGGAAGAGATGCTATGGAAAGGCACCACCATTATTGAAAACTTTTATTTTCGGAAGTTTTGAGTTTCAATGATAATAATAGAACTAGCTGCTTGTCTCTGTTTGTTTATATGATTAATGCCATGTATGAATTATAACACAGTAAAGTACAATAGGTGGAGATGGATAAATGTTACAAAAAGGAAAGAAATAAAGAAAATGAGCAGCCATCTTAACACTAAGCATGTTGTGCCCAACATTAATTTTGCACTTTCAATAAAAGAAAAAGGAGAGAAACAATTCTAAACTCATTATATCTTGCAAGTACAGAATATCATTTCATATTATTATTATCATTTGATGTAGACCTTCTTGAAGAGTTGATCAGGAGAGAAAAGGTGGCAGGGATATATCCTGAACCAGAAGTTGATTTCTTCATGAAGGTTCGATAAACTTTACAATCTACTTATATATTATTATTTAACACGAATATATATATTGATGATTACTATACTCGTAGTCTTTTTCCCAAAGCTTGGATAATGATGTGGAACAAAGCTGTTTTAATTTATCAGTTTAAGAAATTACAGGCAACTGCAGTCGATGGAGTTACGAGTACCCTTCAAACGGACTACACACTCAGGGTATGTTTTCTACCGAATTAATATGACATACAACTATGGGGTGAACAATTTAGGAAAGTACTCAAACAATTGCACACTAAAATAATATTAATCTAATGACGCAATTGCATAATGATGCAATGAAAACTTACTGGTAGGCAATCACTTCACCTAAAATTAAAACATAATATGAAGCCACATTGTATTGTGCAAGTGGAGTATTAGCATATTGAATTTCAATTTTACTTTAAAAAATAAAATGGCGTTGATATGAAGAGTTGATTTTCTAGCTACTTAGGCTGGATATATGCAACGACACAATTGTTGGAGAAGAGATGAGAAGAGGAATCTCAGATGGGCAGAAGAAGCGTGTAACCACTGGTTAGTCTTCTTCGCCATGATTATCTAACCTTGCATTTAAATTAGATGAGGTACGATCAATTAGCAGCATAAGTCATGTTGCCTATTTTATATTTTAGAATTTTGCAACATGTAAAACGATAGTCATATGGAATAATTGTATAGGCTGTAATGTAAGCTACAGTTGTCCATCATTGTGTTACCCTATAAAAATTGATTCAGGCATCTGTCTTTACAGTTATATAATTGCTTAACTCAAGTGCCTGTGGAGTGAGGTACAATAATGGTAATAATATTACTGTGCCCATATCATTATATTTGTATTATTTATGTTCATGTTGCGCTATGTGGGATGTCGACCTGAAACTTAATTTGATAGAATAATCTACTTAAAGCTATTCTGGCAGTAAACATCACTTCGCTCTCATGTTCGAGCTTGTAACCAAAAATTATTCTTGTTTTTTTATTTTTATTTGAATTTTTAAATCAGCTCACACATATTGATGGTTCATTCATCCTATTGATAAAAGCTCTGGGTGCATTGTGTGGTCATATTGATGTTTAATTTTCTTTTCCAAATTACAAACTTAAAATGATGGTATTTTTAGAAGAAAAATAAGATCCTATGCTAAAATATTATATGTGCTACTTTATGCTTGTGAAGATCAGGCCAGTCTAGTACATGTATCAACCCATTATCAGTTAATACCTAAGTCTAGCCGTATCATTCTCATCCCCTCTAAAATCGACCTTGTCCTTAAGGTCGTAAGACGAGTATCGCCGTATATGGATTGCATCACAAAAATGCTTTCCATGTCAAATATACCATCCAGATCAAAGTAAAAACCTCACTTTCATATAGTGGTGTTTTAAAGACAGTACAATGTGGTTTTGTGCTTAGGACATCATGGATGTCTGGCACTATAGAAAGAAAGAAAACTACTAACCAAAAATAATTAATTGCACAAAACGACATGTTCATTGTTGCTCTCTATGATGATACTTGTAACATCCCGTATTTTTAAGCCATTGAATTTGAACATTTAATTCGTTTTAAATGTTTAATGTGGATTCTTAATTGATTTTGAAATGAATGGATTCGGGTTCAATCAATGAAATAAGCTATAGTTTTTTATTATAGCAATTCCGGTTGAATTTGAATAATGAGAAAATAATAATTTAAATATTCAGAATTGAAATAAAAGTAAATCTGGATGTAAATAGTGATAAAAATGGTTTTAGATATTTATTTTGAGTTATTTGAGTGTAAATAGCGTGGTGGGAATTTTAGAAGAATTTTAAAGTTGATAAATTAATATTTGGGATTTTATATTAATTTAAAAATGAATTTAATATTATTAAAATGCAATTTAATCAGATTTTGGTCCCGAATGAGCCAGAATGATTTTTTATTGTGTTTATAAATTTTATATGATTTATTGCTAAGGTATTAAAATTTCAAAAGTGAAATTTTAAGCGTTTTCGTCAATTTTGAAATTCGCTCGATTTAATAGACGAGGTAAAATAGCCTTCCGGGGCACAATCTCAGAATTAGATGAAACCAGTTCTATTGGATCCGTAATAGTTAGTTACTACTGGATTTTAATTTCCGTAGCAATCGGAGTTGTCGTTTGACCATGGCAGCTCGAAACGCATCGAAATCATTTTAATCGATTTAATTTTAAATTGATCGTTTAATTCCGTAACTCGCACATACAACCGAATTAGCTTGTGAAACATGTTCAATTGTGTCCGGAACGTGGAAAAAACCCAGGAATGCCTGTTGGTACATGAGAATTGGAGTTCGTTTGCATAAGTTGTTAAATTGAGAATTATATTAATAAAATAATAATAAACAATATTATATATTCACCCTCTTTTTGTCAAACCCTAGAAACACGTTCAGGCCGCCGTTCTCTTTTATATCTATGGCCGAAACCCTCCTAATTTCATCTCCACTTATCGATCAATCCACATTTCAATTGAAGAAATTCTCAACTAGGAAATCGAAGTAGACCTCGTGATCTATACATCTGTACGGTGGGGTGTTGTAAAGTTTGACGAGGGGACGGGAATTTCGCGAGGGGAGGGTCGGCGTTCGAGCTAGATTTCTTGGGCTAGGGGTAGCCGAGCCTAGAGAGGTTTTAGGCGTAGGTAGAGTCGACGTAGGGCTACGGAGTGGCGATCTCCGATCGTGGTGGAAGGCACCGATGGCGGTTGCGATTTTCAAGGCGTGATGTCGGCTTTGGGTTTCGCTGGTACTTGAAGCCTGCGCGTGAAGATGAAGATAACGGCCCGTGTTGTTTTGGTATTATAAAAATTAAAATAAAGTAAAATTTGTTTTAAATCTTGTTTAAATTATAAAAAATCATATCTAGTTCATGTGTGATCAGAATTCGAAAAATTTGGTAGCGCCGGAATCGCAGAAGCGCATACTACGCGGTGGTACAGTTCGGAAACCATTCCAGGCAAGTAGAAATTTGAGTTAAATCGAACGTTGTTTGGTTTAATTTGAATTTCGAACGCTCGCCGAAACTCAAGGTGAGTTATTCTCACTCACATCTATATTTGTGCTAATATTTGTGGATGCAGGAAAAAAACAGGTTGGAGGGATCCAACTGGATTCCTCACATTATAATAATTATCTTTATAATTGATGTTGTGATCTGTTTATATATTGTGATTGATAATTCTGAATTAAATTATACTGTGACATTGCTGGATAAGTGTATACACAGAATTTAAAAAAAAAAATTAAATAAATTGGGTTTATAAATAAATAAAGAAATTGATAAATAAAGAATTTAAGGGAATAAAATTTGGAATAAATAAAGAGGAACATTTATTAGTTGGCAAATGTGGAAGTATGGATTTCTGGTAATAATTTCGCTAAGAAGTTATAAATTGTTAAAAATAACAAATGGAGTTATTTTGATAATAACGTTCCCTGGAAATTAAATATGATTTCAAAAGAAACCCTTCAAAATTTAATTAGCAATTAATTGCAAATTAGAATGTTGCAGAACTATTATTTAAAAACCATTGAAATTTAAGTAGGTATTTCTTTAAGCAATTCCTTAAGTATGATTTTCATTTAAATAAATTTATAATGGTTCATTTAAAAAGACGTAAACCTATACTTTGAAAGTAAATTTCCGGGAATGGGAATATGATTAAGCTTCGTAAGAAGTTATTTGAAACGTGGAAAGTAAATTTATGTTATTAAACCATAAATCTGAATTGAAATAAATCGACAGAATTTATAAGAAGGATTTTTTGGAATGTTTAAGTGGGAATGAGTTTCCCTGGAAAAACCAAGTTCGAGTTTTAAACAGATTTTATTAAAAAGGGAAGTCTAAATTTCAAACTTGTTTTAAAGAGTATTTTGAAAATTACTATTTTAAAGTAACTATTAATAAATTAGCAATAGTAAATCTTTATGAATATTCTAGTAATTATTTTTACAAATGGATTGTTTTAAAAGACTAGTTTTGACCTAAGTTATTGAAATTAGTATTAACCTCTTAAACTCTACTTATAAGTTTAGTTTAAAACTAAACCCTTATTTACAATCAAGATTTATATCCTAATAAATGGTTTTACTTTACACATTAGAAATTATATTTTGTGTAATAACTACTAGTAAATTTCCATATTTAAAGTATATTTTAAAATAAAGTGTTTTACTTGTTAAAAATCTAAATTTGTTTTGAACTTGGTTATTTCCAATGGGAATAAATGGTAAAGGATTTACCTTGTAAAGGAAGAGATTTTGGGAATTGTATTCAAATGAGTTGAAAATGAAATTATATCTTGTAAGAGATATTGGAGGCAAACAAATAAAGTGGGAATTATTTATTGTGTGATGGATGTTTGTGAATATAAATTGATAGTTAAATCACCGACTATCAATATTGGACAAATGCGTTGATCGTTTCGAAGAGACCGAGATCGAGATTTATTTCTCGAAAACCACTTCGATCCGGTTTCTACATTTCGTGCGAAAAACGTGTTCGGAGTCAAAGATAGAGCTGTGAAGTGCAAGGGCTAGTCGCTACTAATCCTGAGGATATTTCCAAAATGGATGTAGTAGGAGTGGTGCCTTCCGTTCCGTTCGAGCCCGGGACGTACTTGTATGGACGAATGCTTTCGCAACATCGTCAGGTAGGCAATGGGCATTCTAAGTGAAACGTTCTAAAGGTAACGCGAAGCCTCAAGCCTCATCAACCGGGAATGACTGAAAATCAGGGGATATGCAGCAAGGCTTCGTGGGTAGCCCCCACTGGAGAGTAAGATCATCCCTGTCTAGATGTCCCTTTTTATTTCGGCTTAGTGGTGCGGTTGCTGATCCCAACCGCGTGGTGATCTTATTCGGAACTGTCTAGTAAGGGATGGATCCGGCCTTGTGTTGCTGGGGATCGGGATGGTCCTCGGCACGGTGATCTAGGCCCCGTACTGTGACAGGTGGTACCCCAGTGCCTAGTCATTGTTGGAAATCCATTCTCCCTACGAGCCTTGTACGAGTTTTGTTTGTATTACCCACTTTTGTGGCTAGTAGCTGGAATTTAATGAATGTAACAATTTCGACTATTTTATAAGTATTTGTAAATAGATCCTATTATAATATCAGAGGATTTCTATAAAAATGTTTTAGCTATCGTAAGGTAAAAAACCCGACATGTTTATTTGTGGCGTGGTCTTACGAGATGCTTTTGTTTTCAAAGGATTTTTGAAACTTTAATAATCAATTTGGATGCATTATTATCAGCTGGTATTCCAGACTAACTCGGGTGTTATTTCATTATAATGCTCGGGTCAGACCGAGTATTATTTGTACAGGACAGGATGCTATGGAGCAGGAGAGGAGCTGGAGTCCGAGACGTATTATCCGTATTTATATATATATATATATATATATATATATATATATATATATATATATATCCGCTGCTATGATTGTATGGTATGTCTGATTGGTATTGGTTGTTGTATGAGATACTCTGATGATATGATGTATAAAACAGTGATAGTTTTCATTTTGTGTAAAGTTCTATATTTACTATTATATTTTATTCCGCTGCGACTGTGAGATTCTGATATTGTTTAGTTTCTTCTTCTTCTATCTCTTCTTCTTTAACCCTAATGGTTCGTAATTCTGTGCCATTTGAATTAATAGAGGTAGAAATTTGGTAATTCAAGGGGTACGGATTTACGGGCTGTTACAATACTTTTGTGTAACTATATGAGTAATGTTTGATTCTGAGTTTGTGTTTTAATTAAGATATGCCAGACTATGCAGATTCTTATACTTACATAGGGTAAGTTAATTATTTTCGAGCGCTTTAACTTGTTTTTTTCTTCTGACATTTGAATGCCCTTCTCATATTTTGATGTGCTGGTTGGTTTGGAACCAAAGGTTTTGCCGTTAGTTTTGCTGCTCATGCCTCTGATTTAGATGCCCTTAATTCGGTAAATTTCATTTTTACTTCAAATAAAGCCTCTCTTCATTTTTGGTGTTTTTCATTATAATTATTATTTACAATATTAACATGGGTACAAGAAAGGTTTGAGGTTGACATAAAGGAGTTACGTGAACAAATTGATACATCAACATACAGTAAGCTCTCACTTTGCCAACTTGGAGTTAACATTCATTCATTTGCATGCTTACATATCTATGGTTGGGAATTGGTTCTTGAAATCAAGGAACAACTGATTTCATCTCTTGTTGGAAATTTTCATTTCCAGTTAATATATGATTATCAAACATTTTACATTTTAGTCAAACTTCTTATAGTAAGCGACTTGACAGGCTGAACTAGCAGAAGATAGCAAGCATAATGAAAGGAGTATGGTTAGAGATAGTTCCAGGTAGCAGTATAAATGGTTAAAACCAACAGGCCGCCATTCATGATTTAGGCGGAATCAGCGTAGGAACTGGCAGAAGCGGATGGCAGAGCAAGAGCTGAACTTGACACCAACACAGGCATTTTGTATTTGAATCATGCTTTCTGGGAATTATGTCTGTTTACTCGCAGTTCACTTATGATGATTTCTATCCATAAGTTTCTACTTATTCGCCTTAAATCTGATAGAATAGAGAGGAAGTTTCTACTTAATCGTCTTAAATCCATAAGTTTCTACTTATTCCATAACCAATGATATAGCTTATTGTAGGAAATTAAGAATAAACACGAGCGGAGATAGGAGGAAGATAAAATAGAGAGGAAGTTGGAAGAAAATAACAGAGATTGTTTAAACTTTTCAATATCCATTCTATAGCATACTAGCACTAGTACATTTATAGTCAAAATAGTTCCCCTATTCCCAAATGGTGTGCTCTCTGCCCTTTTATAGTAATAAATATTGTTATGCCAATTATAGGCTACCAGCACAACATTATTTTCAGTAAAACATAACAAATTCTAGTTGCGTAAAAACAAGACACGTTTTATGTTCTTAAAGGAGATGGCTGCTGTATGCTTGTTTCCAGAATTATGTAAATGAATACTTTGTCTTGGCATAGTCTTATCTGGATCTATTGCATCAATTTTAACCCAAATATACCTTCAGATGATTTTTACATAAAAATCACTTTCTTGAATCTTGTTGTGCCACCAGCAAGCATGATGATGCTTGCTTTTTCATGGCCAACACTTTCATTTTTACATGGTGTTGAATAGGTTTTTCATAGTTTTTTCAAAGAGAATATGCAGGATAAATTTGTTGTTATTACTGGTGCTTCTTCGGCTATCGGAGAGGTTTATGCTTTCTTTGCATTATTCATATTAATTTTGACAATATATCCTTTGTTTTTTTTCTCAATGGAAGACCTCATGGGCAGCATGTAATTGCTCTAGTAGATGATGCAACAGTGTATGCATTCGAGGACGAGACTAATGCATCAGGGACTTAGCTCTCATCAAATTTATCTTACATTTCCAGCTGATTGTTCGTTCACAAATGAAGATGTGGTAGATTATTGCAAGTAATTTTAACTCTGTTTTATATATGATATGTTTATCATTTCTAGTCAAATATTTGTTTTGTATGCATAATAAACCAATCATTTTCTGTGTTAGTCAATATGGCCCTGTTCGTGAAGTGAGGATTCCTCATCAAACAGATCGCATGTATGGTTTTGTGACCTTCTATGATTCTGAGACGGTAAGAAACATTTTGAGCGGGGAGTGCCCACATTTTATACGTGGTAATCGTGTTCTTGCTAAGCCTTACAGGGAAAAAACTCGGATTGCTGACAGGTAAAGTTACAGCAACCTTTTTATTGTCATTTATACTTGCATTGCCGATAATGCAGATATCTGCCAATATTCTTGTTTTGCTGTCAGATAACATTTAAGAATCTTAGTGGAAGAATATTTTCATGCATCACAGTAATTCCACAGTTGGTGGTGAAGAAGCCAGATGGATGCTGGCAAGGAGGGTAGTTGTTTGTTATGGCGAGCAAGGGGGAAGAAAGACAGTTGAGAAGGAACCAGTGCACCATGAAGTTGGTTCAGGCAAGATGTTTGAAGTGGCGAAACAGTTTGGTTGAATGGTGAAGTTGTTTGAAGTGCAGTTTGAAGTGGTTATAAGGCATGCAGCAGTTCAGTAGTAGATGGTCGAATTGGTGATGTGCACTGCAATGGTGAAGTGGTACGGTGAATGGAATAGTGTGGTTATCTGAAACGTGGTAGATGGATGTTGGCTGCTGATGGCACAGTGATTGATGAAGTTCGATGTTGGTTGGCACAGCAAAGCAGATAGGTATATGGTGGAGATATGAGGAATTGACAGTGTACTGCAATAAGTATGAAAGTTTGTTTTTTTAATGTTTGGTATGCAGAAATCATGGTAATGAAGTGGTGATGTTTTATATTGTTCAGGGTACGTGTGCAGTTCTCTGTTGTAGTGGAGGTTGTGTTTGACTGTAGTGGGTGTTGTAGATGCTATAGCAGAGGAAGCTCGGTCTGGGAAGTTGTAATGTGGGGTTGCAGTTTGAAATGTATGTAAGAAGATGTTTGAAGCAAGTTCCGTGGTGCAGAGATGTATGTGATGCTTGGCAGAGGATAAGTTGAAGTGTAGTGGATATGGGAGATTTGGGAGGCGACTGGATGTTGGTTAGCAGTAGCAAGGTTGGTGGTTGAGATGTGGTAGTAGTGAATATGTGACGCTGTGGAACATCAGTTTTGAGGAGGATGAACTGGATGAAGTGGAGGTTGTGTAGTTTGATGTAAAGGTTTATATTGAAGGTTAGGCTGTGAATGTTGAAAGAGAGGAGGTTATATGTGAAGTATGTATATGTGACAGTTTGTTAATAGGGTAGTGAGAGCAAGAGCAACAGGCAGAGGGTAGTGTGACAGTTTATCACTATTATGTTGTATGATGTGGAGGAGATGGTCAGTGTGGTTCCGCTGACAGTGAATTGGCAGCAAGAAGTTTGGTCAGTGATGCGATGTTAAGGTTGTGGTTGCGATGCTAAGGTTGGAAGTTCGATATATCTACAAGGAAGGAGTTGGCACCTTGTATTTATTTTAGCAGACAACGCATGTTAAACTTTAAGTGTATTTTGAAATTTTTTTTGAAGCTTATGTTGTAATAATATATTAATATACCACATTGTGGTATTTTAGATATTTAAATAATTGTTTATGATAAACTATACTACATTTGCAGAGCGTTTAAACTTTGCATTGAATATGTATGATGAATTATTTGTGATATGGAAACCATTATTTGCAGGGTGTTTATATTTAAACTTTTCGTTTAAGTTTTGGTGTGTATATATATATATATATGTGTGTTACTAAATAATCATTTTCCAACACTTATAAGCGTAAACGTATATTTCTGTACCAACATTTAAGTGTTACCGTATATTTCGTTACTAACACTTATAAACGTTACCGTATATTTCGTTACCAACACTTATAAGTGTTACCGTATATTTCTGTATCAACACTTATAAGTGTTACCGTATATTTCATTACCAACACTTGTAAGCGTTACCGTATATTTCTGTACCAACACTTATAAGTGTTACCGTATATTTTGTTACCAACACTTATAAACGTTGTGGTATATTTAGGTACCAACACTTATAAGTGTTAGTAATGCGTATATTTGTAACACTTATAAGTGTTACAAATTTGTCCGCTCCATTCCTCACAGTCCATTAATAACACTTAAAAAGTGTTACTGAAATTATTTATAACACTTATGAAATTATTTATATCTAGAAGATCGTATTAAGTCTATATGAAAGAATAAGAACCTGAAGTTCATATGTGCAAAGGTGAAATAATAAACTTTTCATAAGCTGCAATAAAGCCATGAAAAAAAATAAATGATCAATTCTAGAAGAAGATGTTGATATGTCCAGAAGACATAACATAAAAATAATATATTGAAATAAAATTACAACACTATTTCCTCAAAGAGAAATAGTATTATGATTCTCATGTTCGAATACAATTATGAAGAGTCGTCTTGTTTCATTTTATTTATTTAATATTGGAGACATGAAATTCTCATATAAAAATTATGCATATAAGTTTGCATTCCTAAAAAAAAGGATTTATATATCAAAACTCAAATATATAAATTTGAGATGTGAAGCTTTGAATTATTAGAAAAGCTAATTTAGATTATGGTAAATTCCAATTGCAATCAAACCTGAAGTTTGATAATGAAAATCAAGTTGTACCATTTAGGATCTAAATTACTAAACAAAGATTTTATTTCAAATTAAAATTGGAACCTGAAGTTCTAAAAGTATTTACCAATGGTATTAACTACTAAACCAAATAAATATACAGAAATTTGTTCACTCCAGAAGTGGTGATAACAACAACAATAATAAAAAAATCTCCAAAAGAGATTTGTTGATATATTTGATGCTTTTCCTAAACCAAATAAATACATAGAAATATATCTACTCTCCTACTCTAATAGAAAAAATTTTCCCTAATTTTTTTCCTTCTTCCACGCATCTAATCATGTCTTTCAAAAGATAAAATATAATAGATCAAGTTTCTTTTCTTTGGCTCATCAAGTGAGTATTTTGTATTCTTCATAAAATGAATGTTAATATTTATACACACATCAATTATGTTATATTATATATAAAACTCATTTATCTTTCCTCTTTCAGCAAAGAGCTATTCCAATGTTTACTATTTTATATGCTTAATCTTTTACCTACTATTGTCATGTCATAAAAATATACTTATTGATGTTATCAATAGCTGTAACTCATACAACATACTTTTTAGTTGCCAAGTCAAACTATTTTGTTTTTCATGATATTATTCATACACTATGTGATGTACAAATTTTCTCTCTCTGTTTAGCTTACAATATGTAAATAACTGCATATATTAATTCATACATTAATCAGTAGCAATTAATAAATCATTAAATAAAATTAATTGATTAATGAGAATGGTCCAAGAAAGATGCGTATGAATACTTCATACATTTATTCTTCTTTTATATCTCTTATTGTTGACAAGGATCATAACGTATATACATGTTATATATTCATGTTTCTCACTATTGTAGATGTTATGAATTAATGAATGGTATTTAATACTACATTTCATATTCTTAAATTTTCCAATATTATGAAAGTAAACATAATCAAGTCAAGCACAATCTTTTATTATAATTCATCCCTTCTCCACCAATCAATCCATATAAAGGCCTTTCCATATTTTCAAGGATAGTTTTGCATTTTCAAGGGAAGTAATGAATGCAATCAATGAGATTGGATCTAGAGCTATCAAAGTGGTGTAAATAAGAAATTATAGTCGCTTTTATAGATTATACTTGGTTGTCTTTACTATTTTGCGTTAACGTTTTTATTCTTTCACTATAACTACTATCGGATATGGTTTCTTATTTTATGAAATGCATTGATTATATACCCATGAACAATATTTTGATGCTTATGCATTTTTGTTTCCACTTATAGTTGGTAATATGTTAAACACAGGCAAGCTTGAATTTAAAGCTTTGGACCTATTAGAATATAATTTTTGTCATAGATATTGCATGTTGACATCCAATTACAATCTCATTGCTTAGAAAATGCCATAAAAATCGTAATCCAACAGGATAAAACAATGGCTCTCATATTTTTCAGGTCTCATATCCATGACAATCTTAAAATAAAACATTCAACTGAAAAAAATCGTCTTTACCTATGGAACTCCCTGAAGGAGCGTTATGACCACCAAAATATGGTCACACTTCTAAACACCAGACACAAGTGGTTGAACTTGAAGTTTCAAGTCCTTAAATCTGTTAGGAAATACAATTCCTCTATATTTAGAATTACTTCTAAACTAAAATTATGTGAAAGGATTTTCTAGTAATACTAATCTGAAGTTAGACCATTTCTTCGAAGTTGGTGACGGAAACTTCATTAATGACGAAAATCTAAGTGCAATAATAAATGATATGGTCGAATTGATCAATAGTAGCAGCCTCAAGTCTGCTGTGTGGATTTTATGTTATTTCAGTTCAATAAATCAGGAGGATGTTGGTGCTTGTATGTTTTTTCTTTCATAACTAATTGAAATAATGTACCGATAATGTTGGCTTTAATCAGTAGTCTATTTTAAATTTTTGGAAAGTACTAGCATTTATTTATGCTTATGAATTTAGTAGTTAACTAACTATATTGTCTTTAGTTCTTAAGATATGGACCATTAATATTTGAGTGATAATATATGTCTACTAGATTGTGCAACTACTCACATTATTTTGAAAAGCCATAAGTATTTTCTCCGAACTATCTGAAAATATTTTGCTAAAAATTTCAACCATAGCAAATTTGCTAATATAATTGGAGGGTCCGGAAGAGCCCATATAGTATTACCAAATGGTACATATATCTTGATTCAAAATACATTATGCACAAGCAAATTTAAAAGAAATTTATTGAGTTTTGAGGATACACTAATGAATGGCTACCACATTGGAACTATAATGAAAACGCCAAAGAATATCTTTGTGTTATTTCTAAAATTGAAAGCCAGAAGCTTATTTCAGAAAAATTGGTGCAATTTTAACTGGATTATATTTCACGAAATTTGGTATAATTGAATCCCATATTTAAACTTGAGCCAGAAGCTCACAAATGCCACTTGAATGCATCTTATCAATTGAAAAAAGAACTATCCTCCTATCATTAATATGTATGGTGTATTTGCTAGTAGTAATATGATAATGGATCAAAATGACAATCCAAAGATGATTGTTATTTAATGTGATAATGTTTATCAACATTGAGGGGGGATAAAGCGATACAAGTTCATTTTGATTACCAGTGTAAAATATTTGTTAACATGTATAATGATGCAAAATATTAAGTTACTTGAATAAATATTAATAATATCCCTAGTAGACTTTCTCTAATATAGATTTGAATCCCTGAAGGATTAAAATGTGTAAACCACATCTGAAATATGGTACAAAAGTCAGTTTGAAATACTTTTGGAATAAGTAATAAAGATGCCAAATAAAAGAGATGAGTGTTCTTGAAGAAACACTTAGGGGTGCTCTTGAAGAGACTAATGACATAATTTTCAAATTACCCTAGAAGTGGTTTAGGTACTTAAAACATGATAATTAAAGAGATCTTAATAAATCATGTATAGAACTGACAAGAAATAATCATTGATGATAAAAAAAGCGCTTATGTTTATAAATAGACGAAGAATCTTGAATTAGGGGAAACATGACTGGCCATCATGAATCCCTTACTAATAGAGAAATATAGACATATAGTCCGCAAAGTAGCGAAAGTACTTGAAATGCTAAATATACTCCGAAGGCATAAATATGGTTTAAATCATATTAAATGATGAAAGCATACAAATTCCTGAAGAATATAAATAACTTTTGTGGTTATAAAGAATGCAAAGAACAAGAAGCGTAGATTACAACCTACTTTTGAGTATTGTTGTAATGAAAATCTTGATATAATTCATGATGAGTAGATTACTTCCTATTTTTAAGTATCGTTGTAATGAAACTTTTAATATACATTGAAATGTTAGTTGCGATATGCAAAAATTATTCCTGAAGAACATAAATAACTTTGATGATTATAAAGAATGCAAACAACATGGAATGTAGACTACAACCTTCTTCTAAGTATTGTTGTAATGAAAATCTTGATGCACTTTAAGATGAGTAGATTACTTCCTACTTTTAAGTATTGTTGTAATAGAACTTTTAATATTCATCAATGATGTAGTTGCAATATGCAAAACTGATTTGAAGCATAAAAACGAAAACACATGATGTGTTTCTCACAAAGGTAGCAAACAAAATACATAAAATGCAAATCATATTTGGATTGGAAATTTTGATTGTATTGAAGAAAACTATCAATAAATTGTATTATTAACGAGATACGTATTTATGGGTCCAGAAGTATCTATAACCAATTCAAGTTATCGAAAGACGAATATGAATTCAAAGAAAACTTTAAATCAGGGGGAGCATCTATAAGTATTTTATAATGCACTCTTTTTCCTCAACTAAGATTTTTCCTATTGGGTTTTTATTAGTAAGGTTTTAATGAGGCATTATCTTGATCCAGAAGTTTCAGCTCCCCAGTAACATTTGAAAATAAGTTACAATGTATTCTTTTTCATTATTTAAGATTTTTCCCATTGGGTTTTTCTTACTAAGGTTTTAACGAGACATTTTCTTGATCTAGAAGAATCAAACGTCTTTACAAGAAATAACATCTCAAATATGTTATTTAAGTTAAATTATATTTTTATTCTTGACTAAGGTTTTTCCCATCGGGATTTCCTTTGTAAGATTTTTAATGACGTATTATATTGATACAGAAGTATCAAACTCTATTTGGTTCTGTAAATTATTGAAATATGTCATACTATATTGTACTCTTATTCCTTCACTAAGATTTTTCCCATAGGGATTTTCTTAGTAAGGTTTTAATGAGGCATTAGTTTGATCCAGAAGTGTCAAAATTCATTTGAAGAAATGAGAAAATAAGATATGTCATTGTACTCTTTTTTTCCTTCACTGAGGTTTTTCCCATTGTGTTTTTCTTAGTAAGGGTTTAATGAGACATTACTGTGATCTCAAAGTATCAAACTCTTAGAACGAATATCATTTTAGTATGATATCTTTGATTTCACAAGTTGCATTTTTTTTCTCTTTTAAGTTTTCCTTATGGAGGTTTTTAATGAGGCAACAGACAATATCTAGATTGACTGTACGAATAAATGCAAGCAAGATAACAATGAGGTAGAGCAATCATCATATACGTTACAAAAGGGACAACTTCAAGTTATCAGAGGATTCAAGATTTTGAAGATGCATATTCAAGGGGGAGTGTTATAATATATGTAAATATAAATAGTGAATATACTATATACTGTTTTGTATTTAGTCCTACATCATGGGATAAGTTCTATACTAAGCTCCTAGTCCTTTATATAAAGGCGCTAATGTAATGAAAATGTATGATTAATCTCTGTAGTGAATAAAATATTTTCTTTCTCTTTCTTTAATGTCTTCTTATTCTACAACAGGATATGCAATATTCAGTTTGTTAAAAAAACAAGAAAATTATAGCCTGTAGCTACCTTACCGTCAAGCATGAAAGTGGAAATTTAGAGCCACTTTACTTTGTACCACAAACCACACTACAATAATAAATATTATTGTTTTAGAAAATTCATAATAGGCCAGCCGTCAAAATCGTGTATTTTAAAGAAGGATTCTTTTTCATTTTGGCTTCGTTTTTAATCTTATTATCGCAAATAGCACAGTTTTAAAACAAATATCAAATATAGCCCTGTTTTGACCAGCTCAGCGTTGGGATGGTCCAAATGCACTATCGACTTTATAAAAGTGGCCAGTGAAAAAAAAATTAGAAAAAAACGCTGGCGACTTTTCAAAAGTCGACAGAAAAAAATGCACTGGCGACTTGTGAAAAGCCGTCAGTGCATTCTGGTTAGTTAAACGATGAGCTGGTCGAAATAGAGTTATATTTGATATTAGTTTTAAAACGAGGCTATTTGCGATAATAGGTTTTAAAACGATGCCAAATCAAAAAAATCCTTTAAAGAAATAATATGATTCCTACTCATTTGGATTGCCTAAAATATAGATTCATTCGACCGTAAATGTTTAAATATAACAATGAATTGGTTTAAATAATATAGGTACGGTTGATTTGTTAGTGGATTACATTCACAAGCCAATTAAGTTGGTAAAAGGCATTGATATATAACACTGATAACTTTTTTTTTGAAATGGTAGTTTTATTTGATATTGGTGCATCGTATTTTTTTATATCTCGTTGTTTGGTAGATAAGGTAGGAATCAAATAGAAAGCTTGAAGGAATTAATCAAAGGGTATATCTCAATCTTCTTAGCGCAATGCTAAGGTGAATAATTAACTTACATCTCATTTTCGATATTGATTTAAAAGGATAGATAACCCTATTGATTTGAATTTACATCAACCTTGTTTTATACAAAGCATATATCATGGCGTAGGTATTTTGAGTAAAACAAAAAGTATATTTTTCTTATTTAAGTATGATTTAAAAGAGTTAAATAAATCTGAAAGAAATGTTTTCAAGGAAAATTGAAGTAGGTAGTTAATCCTAAGTTTATGACTCAGATTAGAAAACCAGATGAGACTGGTGTAGGATCACGCCCTAGACTTTAACTAATAGCCATACCTAATATTAGTCCAAAAATTCCAACGCGTAGGGATTTGTCATTGGTAAGACTAAAATAATGTTACATACAGAAATGAATATACAGAGAGAAGATATGTTATTGATGAGCCTATAAAATCATTAGAATCAGTTGACCCTAGGAGTGTAAGTTAAGGACAGATCATCCAGTATTGTATCTAAAGAAGTTAAGTTATTTGTTATGTTTGGTAGGCCCGAGTCGGCCAATATTTAATAGTTAGCCGGTTAAAGCTACAATGTTGGATAGATAGTCCATTTATTATCTGATTTATATGCATATATGTTATTTCTCTTGTTATAGTCAGTTTGATTGCAGGATTTTGATTTGCAGAAGATATGCCTTTAAAAGGAAATTAATGAGGAGAAACACATTCCGCTAAGCGGCGCTGTCTCACTTAATATTAGTAAACCAGGGTGTAATAAAATTATTCGTACCAAGATTTATGTTTAACTAGAAGTTTGTGTTTTCCCATTAAACTCTCGGATGCTCAAAATTTAATTTGAGTAGATTGATAGTTAAGGACTTTTCAGATTTATTTGGATTGACGAATAAGTTTTCAAAGCCATGCAGAAGGCAAAGCGAGCTATAGGAGTTATTTAGTGTTGTTTCTGCTTTGATGTAATCATGTTTGATATGTTTATCTATTTAGTAATCTGATCATCCAATGAGACATCTTCATATGTCGCTCTTGGCGTAATTTGTAATAATTATATTTGATCAAAACCTAGGAACCTTTTTGAGATTATGTAACTAAATATGAAATATGGATTTGTAATGTAATCATAAATGTTGTTTTTGAAATCTGTGTTGATATTTATTTCATATTTACGTGCTTCTGATATTGCATATACCATTAACATTACCGTATTTTGTCGTCGAAAGTCAGTGCTATAGATTGCTACAGCATCTGTAGCGCTTAGCTTCGGACCTCAAAGTAGGGGATGTTATAGCTCCATAGACGTTGCAAATTCAGCGAAGAACTTAAAAATTGCAATATTTTCTAGGTGTTGCTTTTTATAGTTGCAGAGAGATGACATTTTGTTGTGAGAAGACGGTCTCCCGTCCAGGTTTGTTCATTTGAATACCACCATTCCGCCATTCTAGAACTTGTGTTTGCACACGAAGATTGTTGCTCTGGCTGATGTTAAACGAAAACTTCTGAACTCTGAAGTCCATCTTCTGTATATTTTAGGACAGTTAAAGGAAGATTCCATTACAAACTTGTTATAGCTTAAGTACCCACCAATACTTGATCTACTAAGGGAAAACAAGAGAGCAACTATTCAACCTCTTCGGTGGGTGTGTATTCAACAGATTATTTCAAATTACCTTCTTTCTAATTCCTTTCAAAATTTTAAAATTCACTTCCACCCTTTTTTAAAAACATGTTTCACGAAACATCTTTATTAATTTTTGTAACGAAAATGTACATTTTAAACTATACATATTTTCAGTTAGAACTGTAAATATTCACATTATACACTATTATATTTACAGTTCCACCTGCACATTTTGTGAAATGAAAATTTTCAATTTACACCACAAGAATAAGTGCTGTACACTTAAATATTGTAAAAATTTAGCTCCGCCTCTTATTTTTAGAATTAATACGTGAAAAACCCTTTCTAAAACATATTTTAAATTACATCCATACTTTAATTTTAGTAAAAGAAATTCTTCTTTTGTCGAAAATTAAATGTAAATTTTAATCGCATGTGTATATGATTAAAACAATTTTTTTAACTGTTTTTGAAAAATTGCAAATATTTACATAAAACTATACAAATATTTGCCGTTTATCCTGCATATATTTGCCGTGTGTAAACTTCAAGTATTTCAAGGTTTCTCATCAAATATTTACATAATTCTCCACAAATATCAGGAAACTTAAAAATAGGCAAACAAGAGCCACTTCTTGGATGGGTGTGTATTTTGCAATTTTTGTGTTCGTTAATATCTGCATGTAGCTTCTGATCAACCATGTAAACGTTAGTTTGTAAACCGAATTATGTCATGTATCATAAATTAAGTAAATAAATAACAAAATGTTGCTGATACGACCGAGAATGTAACTATTACACAGGGTAAGTAGAGCTTAATAATGCACCTGTAACACAACAAAACGCCCCTATTAATGAGCAGAGCATTATAAATGGTAAGTAACTTATATTCCACCCACTTACAAACGTTATGCACACTCTTTTAATACATTATCTATACAATTAATTACAAATTGTAACTTGTATTCTGAAACATGAAGGAAGCTTTCAATGTCTGGAGATATGCAAATATCTTAACCTGCAGGCTGCAGTCACCCTCCATTTTCTCCACTATTAATGAATGATTCATCAACCTGCTAAATAATGCAGTAGGTTTCAAAAAGGAACAGCCAGATTAGATTAATAGAAAATGATGTAAGATCATGTTTGCAGTAGGTTTTGAGTAAAAGCACCTCAATGAATGCACATTAAAACAAAATTACAAGGAATTTTAATATCATACAAATGTGAATTTAAAGCTATAAAAATTATAATTTAAAATTCAAATTTAATTTCATAGGTACTATAAACAAAATTATAAACAGTTTCAATACAAACATACGCACCAGCGCGCAGTAAACTTGAATTACAATCAATGTACATTAAATCCTCAACCTGACAGATGTATAAAAGGATAAAAACAGAAACAGTAAGATTACATTGATGTAACATCATACTTACGTAAGGATTTGTGCAAAAGCACCTGAATCAATATACATTAAAAGTCGATTAAAGCCACCATTAAAACCAATGCTTCTCTGACACTGCTTGTCCAAAAGTTTGAGAAGACAAAAGGTTTCTTCTACATCAACAAATAAAAAGCCCTTTACATAGCCGGCATAATAGAAGTCCCTACAGAAAACAAAAAAATGGAACAGTTATATACATGTAAGCATAAATATCACATATTACTACATAGAAAATGAAGTATACAGTACCTGAAATTATGGATAAAGGACTGGAAAGGAATAACAGGGAGTGACATATACAGTTGTAACAAGGTAAGAATGGAAATAGACTGGCGGGGAAGGTGAAGGATGATTCATATCCTCCTTCTTCTTCCCGACCAATCTTTTTCTTCACCTTTCTGTGTCCATTATTTTAACTGATTGGAGACATTTTATGCTGAATCGTATGAACCATCTCTGTTTATAAATCTCGTTATTTATAAGAGTAAAGTTTTGTTGAGGGTCGCACGCTTGCTAGATGTAAATATCTCAATTTGAATTTTAAAAATCTGTTTAAATCGGCTCAACCAATTTTGAAACAGAATTTACCAGCAAATCTGATGAGCATCAAAATCGCAGGAGTGAAAGAAACATATTTGATTAAGTCAGCTCTTTTCTCTTTCCTTTGAACGGGATTTTGTTCTTTTCGATGGTGAGCGTTGTATATTTCATTTAGCCCAGTGATTAAGCAACGGGGTTCAAGTTTGCAATTGCCGTGTGTTATTTTTAGGCCTCTTAAACTTGATTCCGTTGGCCATCAAATAAAATTTGCATTCGTCGTCCGACCACCCAGTGCCGTGCCTGAATCGAACTCAAACTGGAAAAAATCAGAACCGAATGAAACCAAGTTAATTGCGGTTAATTCGGTCGGTGCCTGGTTTAATCGAATTAAAATGGTAAGTAAGATGAATTATCATAAGTTACTATTCAAATGATCGATTTACTTCTTTGCTATTAATAATGAGAATTCAATCCATTAGTTTCAACCGTGCCTTTTTGAAATTCCGAAAATGCCCTTTACATCAATAAAGATTGAAAACATAATTATCAGTTTTCAACTGCCAGCAAATCAACTTGACTTTATCTACCCTTCCCACCACATCATAATTTTATAAATTCTACATAACATGACAATTTACTATTTTCTCTCTTACCTTATACACACTAATAAGTATGATGTTTTGATGATGTGAGACTAATTAAAATTAATTAATTAGTTTCCATGTACACCTACTTTAGTTTGTTCAATGCTTTTGCACGTTACTGGTATAGAAAAATAGCAACCGCTCCTTTCCTTGGATGACACGTGTCCAATAAGATGAGACAATCGGAGATGGCATCCCAAATCCTTTCGTTTCTCGCATTTCCAATTCCTTAGCATTTTCCAGATCGCGTTCACTAACCCTTTCTTTTTCCTAAAAAACAAATCTGCTTCGATCTCATCCCTCATCTAAACTTTCATACTCCATAATGAAGTTGGATCCTGATGGGTTACGGTATAGATGCTGTTGGATTGTGGGTTACGCTTACACGACGCTAATAGCAAGGAATGTAAAACTAGGACAAGAAGAACTAATGGTACAATTTTTTTACCTTCAACGATTCACTAGTCATTCATAATTTATGAGTTTTGTTTCCATTTGTTTATCATATTTTTTATCAGGTTTTCTATAACTATTTATGTAGTTCAAAACTTATGCTAAAAATTGGATCTCGGTTTTAATTTTATTTCAAAGTAATGGTAAATCCATTGTGTCAATGCTTCTTTTTTCGATATAATATATTATAACATCCGAAGTTTCCCTATTTACACATGTTAGACTTGGACCTTTGAAAACAACGTAGCGCTGGTTCTTCAATTCAAATAGTCATCAGAGTTTATTATTTTTATATTCATTATTTTCATCCGATAAAATTGAAATCTTTTATGGATTACTTTAATGAATATTATACCTTTTTCTATGGTTAGTACTCCAAGTTACATAAAAATTTAGTTAATGAAAACGGGTATTGTTAGGTTAATTTAAATAGTGGATTCCTGATTCCTTTCTCTTTTATATTAGTTCCAATAGTAGATGTAATCTCCCTAGCAGCTTCACATCTTATATTAGTTTACTAGATTGAATTTGTGATATTAATGTGGAGATGGAAGAGAGACGATTTTGGAGTTATAAAAAGAATGGGGCAATTAATTTAAAGGGCAAAAATTTGTATATTTTTTGCCTCAAGGACACGACCTCAATATTTTTACCACAAGGACAAATATTTTTAAAAAATTATTCATAAGGACAAATTTTTTTCAAAATTATTCATAAGGACAACAAAACTGCTACCGAGCTAAAACTGGTACCTAAAAACTGCTACCGATAACTACAAACTGATACCTAAAAACTTCTATCAATAACTAAAAACTGATACCTATAGAAAGTTGTCCTTCATATCTGAAGGAGTATGTGAACAACTCCAAAGCTTTATAGAAAAGGACAACTCATATATGCGACCAATCATATCGGTATCAATTAGAATTGCTGGACAAAATTATACTTAAAGCTTGAAGACTATAGATATAAACTACCATGAAGAAAAGGCCAAGGCAACACAATGCAAATCATCCAGGTACCAACACGAGTTTTAGCTGTGAGCTAACCTTTTTCTTCCTACCTATTATCTTGGATTTGGATTTCAATCAAATCTTCCATGATTTGACGACCCTGGAGGGCGATTCTTCTATAAATAACAAGCCTAGAGCAACGAACGGGGGACTTCTAGCCTACATTTTCTTCATCTTCTACTCCCTACGCTCCATTTACATTCTAGAGCTTACTTTTAATGGTTTAGAAAAAAATAAAATTTCAAAGCTCTTAAACTCATAATAATCAGTCTATAATAAAAAATAAAGTGGAGTAGGCCATAGAATTTGCCGAATCACATTAAAAATCTCTGTGTTATTTACTGTGTTCTTACTAATTGCTAGATCTATCTTAATTTCCTTTGTATTGGGTTATTGTGCTAATTTTTGGTTCAACAAGAGTCAATGATATAGGCTATCGCATGTCAAGAAAATCATAGTCATAAAATTTTACACTACATGAAGCTACCATATATTGACAAATACAACTATCATATACCCAAAAAAAATAAAGCTAGGACAAGTTAATAAAATATATAGCTACCGCAAGTTTAATAAATAATAGAGATCGCAAGTTGATAAAAATGATAGCAATTGCAAGTTGATATAATAATATTTATCTCAAGTTGATAAAATAATGGTTATCGCAAGTTGACAAAATAATAGCTATCGCTTGTTGATAAAAATACAAGTTAATAATCACAAGTTGATTAAAACTTAGCTGTTGCAAGTTGATAAAACATGACCATCACATACTGACAAATTTGGGCTATCGCAAGTTAATTGGTGGTGTTTCAATAATTATTTGCAGAACTAATTAATTCCATTTAAAAGTAATAATTTTTTTACCAAACCAATTTCTTTGTCAAATTATTATTAGCTAATCCAATTTTTTCATAAATTTCTAGCAGAAGAAGGAGGAAGTTTCCTTTTCTTTCAAAAATATAAATTTTCTACTAATTATGTTATTAATTAAATTTTGCATTAAAAACTCTTCTGCATACAAAAATTTCTTTAAACCTGAAATTACTTAGAAAAAATCCTAGAATTCCAAAAAACAAGAATTATTCACCGAAACATCATGTAAAAATTTCAGAATAAAATAATTATTTTTTATGTGTTAAATAATAAAAAACCTTAACTATCCATTTTCTTAGCTAGAAAATTCATATTAAATTCGTAATAATTAAAAATTTATGAAAATAAGAAATCATCTATAAAATAACATTCTAAACGTCACATCAAAAATTAAAAGCATAGGAGATTAGAAACATAGTTTGTACCCTAAAATCCCTTAAGGAAATTTCATAAAAATATTCAATGATAACCATAGCACATTCAAATGATTTTCTAATTCATATGCATAATAACATTAAAATATTAGTTTTGATTTCATCACAAATCCGAATTTGAACATCATATACTAGGGATGGGAATATATTATTCACCTTTATTTGATCTTATGTGAAGATAATTTACTTTTGTTTTCTTCCTTAATTTAGTCTTTCTCTTCTTATTTTTATTCTTCTTCTTCATCTTCATCTTCTTCTTCTTCTCCTTTGTAGAGAGAGTTTAAATTGAAATGAGTGGTTATGTTTTGTTTTTCTTTGTTATGAGAGGTATGGTCGAATTAATTTGAAGGGGTGAGTATGTGTTAGGGAAATAAATTATATATGTTGTCCTTATTTCCTTCCAATATAATTAAGGCTCTTATTTTTTTCTCCTAATCCGTCCTCCATTTAAAGTTTGAAATTCAAATTATATATTTATATGGTAATTATCCAAACTATCTATAAATTTATATTCTCCAATATTATTCATTTAATTATTTCTTAATTAAATATCATGAATAACGTGTAACCAAATCAGGGTGATACATGACGACCTACCCTACTTCAAAAGGCAACCTAATTCAACTGAATTGAGACTATTAGGCCTAAGGATATCAATGGATATTTGAAAAATCGAAAAATCGTCCACATTCAATTCAAAAGAGTGATAAATATATGATATCATGGGAAATGGATTCCGATGCATATAAAGGGCACTTGAATTTGAAAATTATAATTTCATTTTTTTTCAAAGCTATTGTTTATAATATGTGCATTTTACTTTAATGAATGATAAATATTTATTGTTTTATTAAATTAATTATATGCATTTAATGCATATAAACTACCCAAAACTATTTCTTATCGTTGCATTTTTTTATTTATCATGCTTCTATAATGAATGGGATTGAATAAAAGTTAGGTTAAACCAAAATTTTCCATTTATGCTTTTAGGTTTATGTATCGCTGATGGATCTGATAAATATCTGATATCCGTCGATATCCACAGAATCGGATATTTGATATCCAAAAATGGAGGCAGATGCAGATGCAGATATGACACTATCCGCATCTAAAAGTATCTGTTGACAGGCTTAGTTGGACCACTATTGTTCACCAAGCTTAATATTTAGCTTGAAAATTATTGTTGTTGTAGATGGCCTAAGTGGATGTAATTATTGGACAATTGAAGTAGATCCTTGAAATTTAGACGGTATAAAACAGTGGTTTGGTAGCATCAATATCTTTTGTGACGAATATTAATAAATTTAGCATAATGTTATGGGTCTAATTTTTTATGCTTGGAGCACTACGTTCGAGGGTTAACTATCGAATGAATTTTTTTTATACTACGGTCGTCGATAGAACGGTATTTGATCGGTGGACAACCACCGACTGCGTTGCTCCAACCAATCGGCGTGGTTCCCTTAGTACCACACAAAAATCATGCTGTATGACATATAAAAAAAATTAAGTGATAAGGTTTACAATTCAAGTAATTGGCGAATCCAGCAAATGAACACCTCAACAAGGAACCACTACATGATCAACTATACAACAACAAACAACATGGGAATAAATTATCTATGTCAATTTTAGTAGTAACAACATGAAAACCTCAAATATAAGATTTGTCAAGGACAATTTTTACAAAATATTTTAAATTTACATTAAAAATAGTTTTAAATTAGGTACAAAAAATGCATAATCACTGATGTAAAAAGTGAAGACCTCATACCATATTTGAAAGTTGGAATATCAAAACTAGACTAAAGCTAAATAAATTATCTTGATTCATTTATATGAAATGGAATTAGGTTTTAGCCTTTTTCTCCCATCCATCCTGCCTTAGAGTTAAAGAGCTTCATCAAGAAATAATCAATTTAGTGTTTTGCGGCTTGATTAGTTCAACATTTTCAATGCTCTAGCTGATGTAAAAATCTACATCTGGAATGTAAAGAAAAATATTTCACATATAACAACAATAAATATATTCACCACTAGAAATGGCTTAAAAAGCAACAGATCTTTTCAACGATCGCTGGCGGCCTCGTTAAGACGTTTTCGATGGCTTTTGACAGTTGATTATTTTAATTAACAATTTAACATGTTATTATAATTTATTAATTATACAAATTTGAAATTTATTTAAAAATACTAGTTCAATTCCTAAAAATTAAAGAACATATTTTTATTCAATTCTTTAATTTTATATTGGTTTTTCATTAATTAAATTAGTATTTTTGACAATATTTTATTATGTAAATCAATATTTTACTTAAAAATCAAATTCAAATGATCAATCTATGTAACTTTCAGTCCATCCATTATAATACTTCGGTGAAATAAATGATGTGTAGCAGTTTCATGAAAAACTATTTTTTATCCCTTGTGTAACTAATTATCAATTTTTAAATATATTTAACATTATAAATTCATATAAAAGAAAATATTCCGCAGAAAAATAATAAAAATATTGAATCATTCATTATAAACAAAGTACCTGCACTAAAGTGGTGGAGCAGTAAGAACTGGATTAACCAATTGTGTGCGTCCAGATAAGCTCTGGCCATCTAACATACTGAAACCCATATTACTTGATCAATAATTTAAAAATGTGTATATATTTATATATAGCATATAGGTAATGGAAAAATAATAATTTCATAGGACTGATTGAAAGGCTTGAAAGTCAAGTAAGAGGTTGTAGTCATTAATATTGATTCTCATATTTATTGAGAACTAGTACAACCTATTCAATGGTTTGGTGAACAGATAATATTTAAGTTTATTTTTATATTGGCTAGGTGAAAAGGTTTTAATTGAGTATTTTTTTTACTGCCATGTTTTTCCATAGTAAAATTAATCACATCGATGCCTTTGTAAAGCCGTTTGAGGTTTAAATCTGAATGTCGATACCATGTTTTTTTACCAAATATTTTATTTTATATGAATTTATTTTGTTAAATACATATAAAATTCAGAATTAATTATAAAATCGTTAAAAAGGCATCGTGTACTTTATAGAAATTACATGTTTGATATTTAGAAACAAAGGTGAGTTATTGTAAATTTTTTAAATTTTTTATAACAAATTAAATTAAACTTAATTTATTTTAAATATAGAGAAAATATAAGTTAATACACTAATAGCCATCGAAAACTGTCGAAATGTTGCCATTGGTAGCCATCAGAAGCTCGCAAATATTGCTTCAGCCGAGTCCATTTCTTCCTTATTTCCACCCTCTCTGAACCCTCAAATCCAATTCCTGAACCCCCAGTTCATCAAAATGCCTCTATAATCCTCCAAAATCCATCGCAATATTCGTCAAATTGAAATCTGCAAGCTTTTACGCCTTCAATCCATCGAATTTTCGGTATATTCTTCCCTTGAACTAGTTATTTCAAATTGTGATAAAACTAGTGCTTATTTGTGCATAGATTAATTAATAATAACCTATAAATTCGTTATAATTTTATATTGGTTGCTTTGAAAATATTAATTAGGGTTACAAGAGCTTAAATCCGAAAATTAACATTTAATTGGGGCTAATGTCTATTGATTACTGTATGTAGTTATTAGTGTAATATAATTCAGTGTTAATTAGTTTATACGTTGGCTAAAGTGTCAGCTAAAATGGATTTGTGCCAGATTAACATATGTGGGATCATCATGCAGAACTTGTTGCACCTCATCCCATAGTATCAGAAGAGTAGGTGGATAATGTCAATGTTACGACGAATCCCATGGAAGATATAATTGAAGATGTAGCATGATCAACGTTCCATATTTTTCAAGCTGATAATGAGGATGTAAATGCCAAAGAATAACCAAATATTGGAGCAAAGAAAATCTATGATTTATTAGATGCTGCCAAGAAACCCCTTTGGGATGGCTGTAAATGCGGTACCCGATTGCCAATAACTGCCGAATATATTACTATAAAATCTAAATTCAACTTCATAGAAACCAGATTTATAACATTTTACAACTGTAAAATAACATATATCACCCAAGAATTTAATGCGTGTAAATCATTATTAAGTGAAAAAACTTATGTTTGCTTTCATTTTGCCATAACAAAAGATAGATACATGTTTAAATAGTTGCATGTTATTCTAGAAAGAGGACATCACTCTTAGAAAATGTAGAAAATGTAATTAGAAAAGATACAAAACAAGAAAAAAGATGGAAAAGGAAATTCCATATAGGAGAATGCATTGTGTATCTATCACTCCTAGACCCCAAAGGTTATATGCATCTTCTGTTACCACACCTCATATGAGATGACACATTGTGAGAACACAGAAAGAAGGTACTTTAATACACCCGCCTGATGGAGAATTATGGAAACATTTTGATAAGACTTATCCGGCTTTTGCTACAAAGAGCCATAATGTTATATTTGGCTTGTGTACGGATGGATTATCATCATCCTCTCAATTTGGTTCTAAGTATTCATCTTGGCTCATTATCGTTACACCTTATAATTTACCTCTATGGATGTGTATGAAAATTGCATGTATGTTTCTCACTATTGTTGTCCCCGACCCTGATGATACGACAAAAGGAACTGATTTTTATTTACAACCATTGATTTAAGGATTGAAAACACTATGTAGGAATTGAAACATATGACATTTCAAAAAATAGAATTTTTTTGTATGTTCCCTACTTTATTATGTACTTTTGGTGATTTTCCTTCTTATGCAATGCTTATAGGTTGGAGTGTGATTAGTAATCTTGCTTGTCCCTATTGTGTGGATGAAACACAAACATTTTCTTCGCCGCATGAGAACAAAATTTGATGGTTTGATTGTCATCGGTGTTTTATCCATGTTAACCATACATTTAGAAGAGATAAAAATTATAGCTAATAGAGTAGAGACTAGACAACCACCAATGATTTGGTCAAGCAAGAAAATATATAAACTTGTAAAGGAATATCCGAAGATACATAAAATTGGAGTATAATTTGAAATTCTAAATAAATCGACGGTTCAAAATTAGTGCAAACAAAGTATATTTTGTTAGTTGCCTTATTGGAAGATCTCTTACTTCATCATAATATTGACGTGACGCACACTGCATAATAAGAAAAACATATTTGATAATGTGTTTAATACAATTTTGAATGTTAGAGGAAGACTAAGGACAGCGTGAAATCAAGACATGATATAGATGAATTATGTAAACGTCTCAAGCTTCATATCATGCCAAATGACATTAAAACCCAAAGCGTGCTATGAGTTGACAATAACCAAGTAAAATTTATGTTAAAATGGGTGGAAGGAATAGGATATCCTGCTGGGATTTCTTCTAATCCTCATAGATGTGCTAACTTTAAAAACAATAAACTAAGCGAGATGAAAAGTCACGACTGTCACATAAGGATGGAAAATTCGTTACCTGTAGTTTTCAAAGAACTATTACTCGTAAAAGTTTGGACGCTTATAATGGAACTTAGTTTGTTTATAAAGAGCTTTGTTCAACTACGTTAAAAGTTGAATGTCTACGTAAACTTGAAGTAGTGATTCTTATACTACTCTGCAAACTGGAGAAAATCTTCTTTCCAGGTTTCCTTGATGTAATAAAGCATTTACCTATTCATCTTCCATCTGAAGCACTTCTTTAAGGTTTTGTGCAATATGGATGGACGTATTCATTTGAATTATAATAATATTGATTATGTTAGATATCAATTTAATTAGATAAGTAAATTTAGTTTGAAATAATTTTTTAATAGGTACTTAAATCATGTGAAGAAAAAGTTATACAAAAAGAACGAGTTGAAGGTTCGATTTGCCAATCATGTATCGAAAAAGAAACTTCATTCTCTCTCTCTCATTATTTCAGTGACCATATGAACTTATCATTTGAAAGTGTGTCGCATAATGATGAAGGCATTGAACATGGTTCTTCTCAAGTAATGTTATCTATTTTTAGATAACATGGTCCACCGATAGGAAAATATTGATGGTTAGACGATAGAGATTACCATGTAGCAAAAGCATATGTACTTCTTAATTGCGCCAAAGTTGCACCATTTGTTAGGTATTGTTACTTAATAATTATCAATATGTGAATTTTTAAATTTATATTTATTTCAATCATACTTAATGAACATGTGCAAATGTAATATTTGCAGTATTTACGAATCATAACATCCATGTGACGATCTTAATAAAGACTTTGTTGATTAGTTTTCAAACTATGTTTATGATCTGAGAAATTATGTAGTCAACAAAGGATTGAAACATTTTGCGATTCGGCTGAAAAGAAATGTCAATACATATCCAATATTCTTCCTTAATGGATTTAAATTCAACAGCAAAGAATATATTGCTGAAAAAGTAACTAACAGTACCGGTGTATTTGTTAAAGGTAGTGATGATCCAGATGATCATATAAATGATTTTTACAATGTTTTAACTTAGGTTTTGAAATTGATATATTTTTCATGACCTAAAGAGAAAGTTTTTTTATATAGATGCAGTAGATTGAGGAATGTTCTAGGTTTAGGAATCAACATGCACAAAAATTATAATCTTATTGAAATAAAATATAGCTCACATTACCATAAGCATGATCCTTTTATACAATCCAAATAGGCATCACATATTCATCTTGCTCCGCATTAATCCCTAAAACGATATAAAGTAGATTAGTCGGTAGATTTTAAAACAAAGGTAAGATTTACATTTGGTGGAAAGAACATTTGAGGCAAACAAACTTATCCGGCATATTTTGAACAAAATAATGAAATAATAATAACTGATGATCATATTGATTTTGTACCTTTAAACGATGGATCAAATGTTTTGATAGAAGCATTTTTGAAAATAGAGGAAAACAATATAGAATACGAAACCGAGTGAACCAAAAATTGACGACTTATTATTATTAATGTATGTTTGGATAGAAGGTAATTTATGCGATTATTAATGTTAGATGTTTTCTCATAAAAAATAATGTGTTTTCCTATAATAAAATGATTTGTTCTCGCATAATAAAATTAAAACATCTATGATAGATATTATGTTTCCACATCAGAGATCTTTACGTTCATTAGGTTCCCACTCTTTTAGTCAGAGAGGGACTGACATGAAAGGTAATGGTGGCGACCTATCACAACATGTAGATAGTCCCCATAGTCACGTTAGCATGAAAAGCGAGCGAGTGAGTACCAGATTTGTTGCAACGTCATAAATATTTTATATATGATATATTATTCATGATTTATTAAATGCCTATCTCATAATTAATATAGGGGCTTTGATTTGGAGCCCTCAGATGTTGTTCTTGATATTTCTGAGGCTGCTTATAAGAGCAGAATGACTGGATACTGGACTAAGTTGGAGAATATCCCAGCTTACATTGTAGAGTTTATTTGGCAGGATTTCTTTTTAAGTGTAAATGTGTATTTCATTTTATTTTAAATCACCGTGTAATTTGTTAACTGGGTATAAATGTATAACTTATTTTATTTTCAATGTGCAGGGAGTGGTAGATTTGCAAGAAGCCGACTATTACCTTTGCACAAATTACTGGATTAAAAAAATGCGAAAAATTTACCACGATACAATGTCAAGCGTCAGAAAAGGAAAAAAAAAACCCTGATTGGATGAGTGCAAGCATATGGGAAAGTCTAAATGCTTATTGGAAAAGTCCAGATAGGATGCGTGATATAATTAGTACTGTGAAATAAATAGTTATAAACTATATTTGCATGCATATATTTACAATATACATACATATACACACATTATTAAAATGAACAAAAAATATTTTTTTAATTTCTAAACCGTGCCATTATAGGTATGTACATTAAAATAATTTATTTTATTTTATTTTATAAGTATATACATACATATAACCAAAACAACTGCGAAAATATAATTTGAACATTAAAATCGTCACCTAACTAATATGTATGTATGTATGTAATAAAACATTATATCTGAGCGTGGATAATTATATTTTGGTCAAAAATATACTTTACTTTCAAAACCTTGAAGTCCACTTTGAAATGATGAAATATGCTCCTTGAAACAATTTTCAATCCAAATGAGTGCTAGTCCTTGAACCATTAACCACTAGCTATCGAATAACAGTTGAACTGATTTGATATGAGCTTTAGAAAATAGGGAGATGATAGGGAGAATTCGGCCAACAATGTATAGGGATGGAGGCTCCAAAAAGATCCATAGCAAATGAGGGTAGAGATGCTTAAATAAAGGAAAGAAAGAAGGGAATTTGGGATTCCATCTTTTACTAAATCTCCTTCCATCTGAGTTGTTCAAAATCAAGCCTATCTCTACACATATTAGCCGCCCATAACATACTTTTGCTATAGAATTTATTAGCCTCTCTCTTGGGCCATGATTAACATACTTTTGCTACAAAATTTATTAGCCTCTCTCTTGGGCCATGAACCCATCCTTGGTTCAAACAGATAATTTTTCATTTTAAATCTAATTTAAAAAACTTATCAAAATCGTATCAATTAAAATATTTATAACTTTTATAAATTCATTTATTATTTTTTATCAAATCAAAATCAAATTTATAAATAATATTTCGTAAATATTAATTAATTTAATTAGTTTATAATAGTTATAAGTTAATTAAATCGTTTGATTAAAGGAGAATTCATCGCTTCTATTCTATGACTCGTCAGGTGTAAATTTGGTCAGTGATTAATATCGAACTATTCGTATGTTAACGTTCACACGTCGCTTAGATAGTGGTGGGACATTTTGGCTAAATTTGTTGCTTATTTGGTTTTGGTAAAATCCAATTTTACTTTATTACTCAGTTATGACTTTTATTTAGACCAATTCTCTTCGTTAGAACTATATCACTTAGGACATATGTGATTTTGATAATGGTCAAAATTCCAATGTCGTCCATATTTAAGTCTATAGTCTAAACACAAAGTCTTTGGTTCAATAATAACAATTATTATTAACCGAACTACTTTGGCCAGTGATTTTGACTTTGAGTTGACCGTGATACTAACCCTATATAACTGAGGAGATGGATCCTCTATTGAATTGTGCTTCACTTTCAATACTTTCGCTCGACCCAACTATAGTCACTCGATGGACGTCGTGCCATGATTTGACTATAATTAAAGTGGAGCTTTCATATTGAAGATCGAAATCATTCACAAGTTGAGGGAACTATGTAAATCAGTCACATCGATATTTTCTGGATCTGGTCATATAAACAAAAGCAAACTATTGAGTGAATCATTCCATAGTTATCCGATAACTACCCGTACATAACCCCTAGGCATCTCCAGCAGCCATGAATAATACAATGTCCAACATTTGGATAGAGTTACGTACTCTAGTCTCAATGGATACATCGATAAGTAGTCTCGATGTATCTTGAATATGAATATTTAAAATAATGTATTTTATAATATTGTGATACAATACTCATGTTTACAAGTATTTGTATTTATTATCACGAATACACTATTTATGGATTTTCTGTTAAATCTATTTTGATTAAACATTTAATTATCCATAACACATTATAACAAATATATGTATAACATAAAGAAAAACATCATTATTACGAACGAGAATTGATTACAGAGTTAATTAATTTATAATAAACTACAGAATTACTCTAAGGCATACCCCTAATTCTATCATTTCGTACGTGAATAGACGTGCTAAATGAAGGCCCTATGAATCAACTGCTAATATGAAGGCCATATGAACATCATCAACTGCTTGTATATGAACATCAACAAAACATGTTCTAACACATTCAAAGATAATTTTAGCACGTTCGAGATTGCTCATTCGTACACTTTACATGCATTAAATTTGAAGGCCCTATGAACATACAATTTGTCCACATCCAAACATGTCCAAACACATTCGCGCATCGTCTTCACATGTATGAATATAATTTGATCACATACGAGCATCACATATTCAAGCATCATTCAAACATGCTTGAGCACCGTCGATCATGCCCGTTTACATATAAGTGATAGTGTTAGGGGTATGCCCTAGGGGCAATTTTCTAATTTATTAACTCCAAAATCAATTCTTGTTCAAAATCAAGGTGTTTCTTCTTTCTGTTATATATTTATTATAATGTGTTATAAATAATTAAATGTTTAATTAAAAATATATTTAACAGAAAATCCATAAATGACGTGTTTGTGGTAGTAATTATAATTAGTTGTAATCATGAGTATTGGATCATATTGTTACAAAACACAGTATTTTAAATGTTCCTAGTCAAGATGCATCGATAGTAGATATCGATGTATCCATTAAGACTAGACTACGTAATGCTCTCTAAATGTTGGACAGTGTATTACTCATGACTGTTGGGGGCGCCCAGAGATTACGTGCTGATAGTTATTGGATAGCTATGGAAAAACTCACTCGGTAGTTTTCTGTTGGTTTATGTAACTAAGGTCAAACAGAAAATATCGATGTGACTAATTTACACAATTCTTTTGACCTGAGAAAATTGTCAGCCTTCAATATGAAAAACTCTGCTTTAATTATAGTCAAGTCAAGAAACGACATCCATCAAGTGATTATAGTTGGGTCGAGTGGAAGTATTGGAAGGAAGACACTATTTAAGAGAGGATTCGTCACTTCAGTTATATGAGGTTAGTATCATGGTCAACTCAAGTCAACCAAAGTCAAAATCTCTGGCCAAAGTAGTACGGTTAATAAAATTTATTATTATTGAACCAAGGATTTTTTGCTTTGGATCATAGAATTGAATATGGACAATGTTGGAATTTTGACCATTACCAAATTCCATAAATCCCAAGTGATACGGTTTTGACGAAGAGAATTGGTGTATATAATGTCATTAATAGGCAACGCTTATTAAATTAAATAAGATTTTACTGAAAATGAATAAGACATAAATTTGGCCATAATGTCACACCACCGACTAAGCGACGTGTGAACGATAACATTCGAATAATTCGGTGTTAATTGCTGACCAAATTTACACCCAAGAGTTACACAACTGAAATGATGAATTCCCTTAAGTCCAAATGATTTAATTAGTTTATAATTGTTATAAATAAATTAAATTAACTAATATGAAATATTAATTATAAAATTTGAATATGGTTTGAGCAATAAAAATTCTTTTATATTTATAATAGTTATAAATGCACCAATCGATATAAGATATCGATAAGCGATTAAATTAGATTTAATTGCATAGCATTTTAGCTTAGGCTTAAATGAGTTTAAAGCACATCATTAGGGACGCAAATTTTGGTTTTGACAATTTATTGGAGGCGGCTAAAACTTAGGATTATACTTAGAGATGGATGGCTAAGATTAAGAGAGAATAAGTAATGAGATTGTCCTAATATCTCTATTGTTCAAGACTATGTATATGGATCTCTGAACCCTTAATCAAAAACAACTTTTAGCTGCCATAATTCTCAAAATTTTGAGCCGAAATTGATCCCATCAGTTCTAAGAATCTCAAATGAATTCAAGTTAAGTAGAAGCACTATTTGATAGAAAAGGTCGACGATTCCAGACTTGCAATCTGACGATCAACATAACCAGTGAAGGGAATTCATTGATTCAAGTGGACTCAAAGGCATCATCAATTAATATTTAATTTATATGTTACAGTAATCATATCATATTTTATGATTTAACATCGATTAATCCCAAATCTATATATATATATATATATATATATATATATTAATGTTGTATATCTAGTTATGCGGGAGTTTCATAGGTATATATAATTATCACAAATTAGTTTGGTTATGTTCATGGTTATATTATTATGTATTATAATTTATGTATAGACAAATCTAATTTGCTGTAAAAAAAAATTTAAATCTTGTCATTATTAGTGACTTAATGTATATTTATATATTAATTTTAGCAAAGGGTATTTATATATTAATTTAAATATAGACTAATGCATACTTTAAATATATAATTACATATATGTATATTTATAATGTATAAATAGCTTAGAATTTTTATTTACACCTATTTATACATAATATGAATTATCAAATTCGAAAATAAATTTATATATATATATATATATATAATTTTAAATGATCTTTTATTGATTATTTGAATTGTTTATTATATTAATTATTGCACTAAAAATTCAATTTTATATTTTTTTTAAATTACTACATCTATGTAGTAACCTACAGAAAAAAATTTAGAATTTTTTTTGTATTTAATATTTTTAATAATTAAATCACTTTGGCTGAATATTTCTTTTATTTATTAAAATTAATATTTTATTTCAAAAATCATGGAAAAAAATTTGAACCTGTATTTTATGATCTTAGATTTTTGTAAATTTTGAATTTTTAATGTATATTACTTATATTTTTAATTACTATGATCAAAACTATTTATTATACATATAATAATGGTAAAATTATTATTTTATGTTTGTTATGCTAATTTTGATTTGGAATTTTTTTTTAAATATATATATATATATATATATATTTATATTTTGAGTATTTGAATGTAATTAATTATTCATATATATAAATTTTATTTAACCTTATATATATAATTTTAATTATTATATATATGAATGTATAATTTTATATGTTTAATTATGTATATATATTTATACAAATGTTTTAAACTTTATATTTATAGATATGTATATATTTAATATTGATACTTTTAGTTGTAGAATATATTTTAAATATATGTATACGTATTTATATAAATATACTTTGCATTATAGATTTATGCACATATTTAGACAACATACAATATATATGAAATGAGCTAATGTGTCTGTTGCGATGTAAATTCCAATATCTATGTACAGGCATGTTACACCCTTCACGGATTATTATGTTACACATGCACACACATATGTATATTTATATGATACACGTATATATATAAATTAAATCATTCAAATTAACTTTGCATTACAAAATATTTAAACTTAAATAAAATACATGATTTTATTTAAAACAAATTTAGAATGTTCTAAATGAATTAGACTTCATAGGCCCAATAAAGATCCAATAGGATAAAAAAAATTGAAATACACCCACCACTATCGCTGCGGGCTGACCTAGTTCCAACAATTATATCAAAACCCAATAGCATATGCGGTCTAAATTATTCATGTTAGGGCTAACTTATTAAGCTTGTCCACTCATTACGGTGTCTAGAAAGCTAGCGTACAGAATTGGAATTGGATAATCAAGTACCTTGTCCTACCTGGTTAC
Organism: Allium cepa; assembly: GCA_030765085.1. NCBI lineage: Eukaryota > Viridiplantae > Streptophyta > Magnoliopsida > Asparagales > Amaryllidaceae > Allium > Allium cepa. Next base: position 908,998,647 of record CM060937.1, read on the forward strand.
CAGCTTGGCCTGAAAGGTAAAGTGAGCCCAAAGGTTGCCCCTAATAAAAAAGACCCAACTTAATTTGGGCATTAGGCTAATTTTCAAAATTTTCTTGAAAAATATAGTAAAAGATATTAAATTTAATTGTTAAATTTATAATAAAATATATGTTTATTATAATAGTTATAACGTAACATATTTTTCAAAATGTTTGGACAACAAAATAACATAATGTTCGAAAAATATAAATTTTGTTAATAAGTTGGTTAATAAAATGTATGTGCATGAAGTAAATATATTATGAAATATGTTATGATATTTTAAAATGTTTAAAGTGTCATAAATATGCATGCATACATATGAATAATTATTTTCGAAATCAAGATAATTTAATTAATATAATTAAAAGGTTAGTTAATTGAAATTATAATTACACGTGTATATGATATATGTGTTATACTATAAAGGTTATAGTACATAATAAATATAAATGTTATATCAATATAAAATTAATTAAAATGTTAAAAAATTAATAATTAAATATGATTTAATTAGTATAATATTATACACAAGACTATTATATAAGTGATGCGAAATATAAAAACTATATAAATAAAACTTATGTAATATGGATGTATAAAACCCATAATAAACTTAAGAAATAAACACATATGTAATCGTACGTATATCATGATTTCTGATGTGTTCGACAGTTGAATCACGAGGGTAGTTCATAAGAATTACATTATTTCATAAGTTGATATCACTCAATTTAATGTTGTCCTCTACCATATATATGTTAATAAATTACTTGTATACTCTTTAGTTGTTGAGCAAACTTAGATAAGGACGTTATGTGTAGTATTATTAATATATTGAATAGATGAGGTAAAATAACTATATGTATTTGTTATACACTATACTTAGGCCACCAGGGTATGGTAGGTACGAGCGAATAATTTCATTTCGATTTGTTGAGCAAACTCAATGTCAATATGAAATTCGGACAAGGTTCCAAGGGTTAAGATTTGTACGTGATACAACCGATAAAGGTTATCCATTGTTCGTGGAGTTATGACTTGTTGAGCAAACTCAAGGTCAGAATTCCAAGATGGACAGGTCCTAACATCTACTAGTGAAGTCGTAAGACTTCTATGTTTTGACTTAGGCTTTGGTGAAATATAAAAGTATAGTGGGAACTTATTAATAAAATGAAACACAGTATTTAACTTTACTAATATTATAAGAACATTTATTATGTTTTGTCCTAGTAATCTACCAGTTAAACTTGCAGAAAATGTCAACTCCAAAACTATTTTCTGAAAGTGACAAACTCACCGGACCTAACTATACCGACTGGCTAAGAGCAATTAGAATAGCATTGACTTACGAGCGCCTTTGTACTTCTGTTACATGTGAACCCAAAACATAACCCGGAGATGGTGCAGACCCTGAAGAACGACTTGCTTATTTAAAGTGGCAATCTGACTTACGCCCAAGTTTTTGTGTTGTTTACCTTAGAAAAACTGTTGCAAAGGTAACATGAGAAAATGTCTGTCCACGAGATTTTTAATAGTCTCAAAGCTCTTTCTAGTGAACACTCCTGTTCCGTATGGTACGAGCTTTCGAAAAAACTGTTTGACACTAAAATGACCAAGGGACAAAAGTGGACGATTATGTTCTAATGATGAAAGGCTATATTAATAGACTTGCACAATTAGATATAGAGATAAGCAACGAAATGCAAGTAGACTTGGTCCTTGGCTCTCTCGCTCCTCAGTATGAACCATTCATACTGAATTATAACATGAACCAATTAAACGTGAATCTCGTGGAGCTCCTCAATATGTTAAGGTTAACCGAGTCAACATCTAAAGATCAAGGTGCCATACTTGCTATGAAGGGAAATACATCATCTTCGAAAGGTTCGAAGAAACAGAAAAGAGATAGTAAGAAAAAGAAAAGTAAGAAGATGGATGACAATGGTGAATGTCACCATTGCCATAAGAAAGGTCACTGGAAAAGAAACTGTCCCGATTAATTGAAGATTGTCAAGGAAAGGAAGCAGAATGGTTATGCAGCTCCATCAGGTACATTTATGATTCAAAAATGTTTTGTAATCAAAAAAATGTCATGGATTTTAGATACTAGATCTTGTACTCATATATGTAATTCGTTGTAGGGGCTTAGGAACCGGCACCGCATGGCAAAAGGAAAAATGAGGCTCCAAGTTACTAATGGATCTATAGTAGATGAAACGATAGTAGGAGACTATCATTTAGATTTTCCAAGTGGATTAGTATTAGTATTAAGCAATTGCTATTATGTAAAAGACTTTATTTATGGATTATCTCTGTTTCTAGATTGTCTAAGACTGGATATATTTTTCATTGTGCAAATAATATTATAAACATTAGTTTGGATGGAAATAAAGTCTGCAAAGGTGTCCTTGAGAATGTCATTTATGTGATTAATACTAATTATGTATGTTCTGTGAATGAAGTTTCTAATAAATTAAATGACAATTATCTTTGGCATTGTAGGCTTAGTTAAATTAGTGAGAAACGATGACATAACTTGAAAATAGATGGTTTTCTACGGTCAATTGATTCTGAATCATTCAAAACTCGTGAGGCGTGTATTAAAGGTAAAATTACAAAGCATCCCTTCAGTGGGAGCAATAAAAGAGTTAATGAACTCTTAGAGTTAGTACATAGTGATGTGTGTGGCTCATTGCCAATATTAACCAAATACAATATTTCTTACTTTGTTACTTTCACTAATGATTTCTCAAGACTGGGATATGTATATCTTATGAAGAAAAAAATCTGACATTTATGAGAAATTTGTTGAGTACAAAAAGGTAGTAGAAAATCAAACGGGCCGTAAAATCAAAATTCTTCGATCAGATCGAGAAGGCGAGTATGTTGGACAAGATTTCCAACAGTACTTAAAAGATAATGGGATTATCCGTCAGGTTACTCCACCCTATACTCCGTAACACAATGGTGTGTTGGAGCGAAGGAACCGAACCCTATTAGATGTGATTCGTTCCATGATGAGTAAGACCGAGTTACCTCTGTCCTATTGGGTATATGCGCTAGAAACTATAGCACATATGTTAAACTTGTTACCCACTAAATCTGTGCCCAAAACACCATATGAGATGTGGTGTGGTAAGAAATCCCAACTCAAATATTTCAAAGCAAGGGGTTGACCGACATATGTTAAGAACGTTGGTCCAAATAAACTAGAGGCAAGATCGGTGCTATATAAGTTTATAGGATATCCCAAAAACTCGATGGAATATATATTCTACAATACCGAGGAAAAAAGGTCATTATTTTTCGACATGCTATATTCTTAGAAAAGGAATTTCTGTTAAAGAAATTAAAAGTGAAGTTGTAGACTTGGATACGATGTGAGAAACTAACACTAAAGCCAAGACAGTGGGAGAAACAAGGTCATCCGTATACGAAAACACGCAACCTATTAGAAGGTCTAGTAAGGAATCCCACGCACCAGAGAGATACTACGGTTTTCTCGTGGATGGCGAAAAGGAGAACTGTGTCTTAGATGATACACTTCTTTGTCTTTCCAACAAGCACTGCAAAGTAAAGACTTTGCACTCTAGCTTGAAGCTACGAAATCCGAGATGGAATCCATGTACGAAAAAAAAGTTTGGACTTTGTCGGATGTACCTAAAGGGATAAAACCCATCAGCTACAAAGGGATTCTTAAGAAAAAGCTAAATGCAGATGGAGAAGTGGAGACTTATAATGCAAGGCTAGCTGCAAAAGGATTTCGTCAAATTCAAGGCGTTGATTATTACGAGACCTTTTCGCCCGTAGCCATGCTTAAATCTATTCAGATTATGTTAGCCATTTCTGCATTCTATGACTACGAAATATGAAAAATGGATGTAAAGATGGCTTTTCTAAATGGTGATTTAGAAGAAATCGTTTATATGTCACAGCCAGGTTTTGTAGTCAATGGGAGTGAAGTTAGAGCTTGTAAGTTGTTAAAGTCCATTTATGGACTCGAACAAGCTTCAAGACGTTGGAACAGGTGTTTTGATAAAGTAATCAAACGATTTGGTTTTTATCATAACACAGTGGAAGCATGCATATACAGAAAGAAATAGGGAAATGCTATCGTATACTTAGTACTCTATGTTGATGATTGATTATTGACTAGCAGTGCCACTTCATTATTTCAATCAGTGAAAGATTGGCTTTCCTAAAACTTCACCATGAAGGATTTGGGAGAAGCGGTCTATATACTTGGTATAAAAATCTATAGAGATATGTCTAAAAGGCTGTTAGGATTGTCCCAATCCCTGTACATATATACTATGCTAAAACGGTTCAGTATGGAGAATTTCAAGCATGGAAGTGTTCCAACGCAATCTGGAATTGTCCTTTCTAAAAAGGATTCTCCTCATACCGATGATGAGAAAGAGTGTATGAAGAGGATTCCTCATGCTTCAGCCATAGGATCCATAATGTATGCTATGTTATGTAGTAGACCAAATGTAGCATACGCATTAGGATGCGTAAGCCGATACCAGCCTAATCTCGGAGAAAAACATTGGACGGATGTAAAATGTATACTTAAGTATTTTAGAAATACTAAGGGCATATTCATCATTTTTGGGAATGGAGACCTCCTTATGAAGGGGTATACAGACTCGAGCTTTCAAAGTGATATAGATCATAGTAAATCAGTGTTCGGTTATGTCTTTACACTACATAGTGGAGCTGTTAGCTGGAAAAGTTCCAAGCAAGAAACAGTTGCTGATTCCACGATGGAGGCCGAGTATATGGCCCTTAGTGAAGCAGCAAAAGAGGCAGTATGGATGCGCAAGTTTTTGAGTGAACTCGGAGTGATTCCCGATACTGATAATCTTATGACATTGTTTTATGACAATAATGCAGCGATATAGATTGCAAAGGAACCAAGAGCACATAAGAAGTCATGACACATTCTTTGAAAGTTTCACCTGATTAGAGAATTTGTTGAGAAGAAAGAAGTTGTTATTCAAAGGGTAGATACCAAGGATAACATAGCAGATCCATTCACTAAAGATCTAACTTGACCAGTTATCGAGAAACTGATTGAGAGGATGGGACCGAGATTCCATGATTGGCCCCAAGTGCAAGTGGGAAAATAGTAGTGTTAGGGGTATGCCCTAAGGGAAATTCTGTAATTTATTAACCTCGAAATCAGTTCTTGTTCGAAATAAAGGTGTTTCTTCTTTCTATTATATATTTGTTATAATGTGTTATAAATAATTAAATGTTTAATTGAAAATATATTTAACGTAAAATCCATAAATGACATGTTTGTGATAGTAATTACAATTAGTTGTAATCATGAGTATTGGATCACATTGTTACAAAACACATCATTTTAATCGTTCCTAGTCAAGATGCATCGACACTGGATATCGATGTATCTGTTGAAACTAGAGTATGTAATGCTCACCATATGTTGGGCAGTGTAGTACTCATGACTGCTGGGGGAACCTAGAGGTTATGTACTGATAGTTATTGGAGAGCTATAGAACAACTCACTCGGTAGTTTTCTATTGGTTACTATAGCTAAGGTCAAACAGAAAATATCGATGTGACTAATTTACACAATTCTTTTGACTTGAGAATACTGTCAACCTTTAATATGAAATTTTTTGCTTTGATTAAAGTCAAATCATGGAATGACATCCATCAAGTGATTATAATTGGGTCGAGTGGAAGTATTGGAAGGAAGACCCTATTCAAGAGAGGATTCGTCACTTCTGTTATATGAGGTTAGTATCATGGTCAACTCAAGCCAACCCAAAGTCAAAATCTCTAGCCAGAGTAGTACAGTTAATAACAATTGTTACTATTGAACCAAGGATTTTTTGTTTTGGACCATAGAGTTGAATATGGACATTATTGAAATTTTGACCATTACCAAATTCCATAAATCCAAAGTGATACAGTTTTGACGAAGATAATTGGTGTATATAAATGTCACTAACGGGTAACGCTTATTAAATTAAATAAGATTTTAGTAAAAATGAATAAGCGATAAACACGGCCATAATGTCACACCACTTGCTAAGCGACGTGTGAACGTTAACATTAGAATAGTTCGTTGTTAATTGCTGACCAAATTTACACCCAAGAGTTACACAACTGAAATGATGAATTCCCATAAGGCCGAATGATTTAATTAGTTTATAATTGTTATAAATAAATTAAATTAATTAATATTTATGAAATATCAACTATAAAATTTTAATATGGTTTGAGAAATAAAAATTCTTATATACTTATAATAGTTACAAATGTACCAATCGATATACGATATCGATAAGCAATTAAATTAGATTTAATTGCATAGCATTTTGGCTTGGGCTTAAATTGGTTTAAAGCCCATCATTAAGGCTACAAATTTTGGTTTTGACAAGTTATTGGCGGCGGCTAAAACTTAGGATTAGACCTAGAGATGGATGTCTACGATTAAGAGAGAATAAGTAATGAGATTGTCCAAATATCTCTCTTGTACAAGGCTATATGTATGGATCTCTAAACCCTTATCAAAATCAAATTTTGGCTGCCATAATTATCAACTTGGCCGGTCGAAATTAATTCCATATGATTTTTAAGAATCTCAACTTAATTCAAGTTAAGTAAAAGCACTATTTGATAGAAAATGTCGATGATTCCAGACTTGCAATCTGACATATCGAGCATTACTAGAGAAGGGAATTCATTGATTCAAGTGTACTCAAAGGCATCATCAATTGGTATTTTATTTATATATTACAGTAATCATATCATATTTTATGATTTATTATTGATTAGTCCCAAATTTGTATATATATTAATGTTGTCTATCTAGTTAGGTGAGATTTTCGTTGGTATATATAGTTGTCACAAATTAGTTTGGTTATGTACATGGTTGTATTATTATATGTTATAATTTATGTATAAAAAAACCAAATTTGCTGTAAAAAAAATAAATTTTGTCATTATTAATTATTTTATGTACATGTGTGTATTAATTTAAATATAGACTAATGTATATTTTAAACATATAATTACATATATGTAAATTTATAATATATAAACAGCTTAGAATTTTTCCTTACACCTATTTATACATAATATGAATTATCGAACTCGAAAATAAATTTTTATACATATAAATAATTTGAAACTATCTTTTATTGATTATTTGAATTGTTTAAATAATCATTGCACTGAAAATTTGATTTTTTTTAGATTACTAAAACTATGTAGTAACCCACGGGAAAATTTTCAACTTTTTTTTGTTAATATTTAATATTTTTAATAGTTAAATTACTTCGGTTGAACATTTCTTTTATTTATTAAAAATAATATTTCATTTCAAAAATAATATTTCATTTCAAAAATCATGAAAAAAATTTGAACCTGTATTTTATGATCCCAAATTTTTTAAAATTTTTAAATTTGTTTTTTTTAATATTTATTACTAATAATTTTAATTATTATGATCAAAACTATTTATTATATACATATAATAATGATAAAATTATAAAATTATTATTTTATGTTTGTTACGGTAATTTCGACCTAGAAATAATTTTAAAATATATATATTTGTAATTTAAGTATTTGAATGTAATTAATTATTCATATACACATATTTTATTTAACCTTATATGTATATAATTTTAATTATTATATATGTGTATATGTATAATTTTATATGTTTAATTATGTATATATATTTATGTAGGATCGATTTCACCCTAAGGGGGTGAATTGGATGATACTAAAAATAATAAAAATTAAGGCGGAAATATATATAATAATCGCAGCATAGGTAATAGCAGAATAATAAAAGCAGAAATAGAGCAATACAGAATTACCTAGCTTCAGCAAAACCTTGCCTAAGTGTTGCCCCCAAAGTTTCTACTAGAAATTAAATAGTCAAACGCTTACATTCGTAAACTTACGACACCCGATAACGATCAACCTAACTCTATGCTCAAAACCCTATCTCAACTCAGCCACTGAGTGGTAAACTCTCGAACTACACCACCGTAGTTCGTAACTAGTCACACGACTAGAATTGACACAAATTTTAAAATAATAATAAAACAAAATAAACAATATAAACAAAACCCTATTATAAATCTAAGCCCAAAGTAAAATATAATAGATGCCGGCCTAATAAAAATATAAAGACGTCTTCTTTTCTTTGTATATGCGGGCATTCCTTTTGCTCTGTAATGTCTGCTTCATTCTTCTTCCAAAAACTAGGGCTTTGTGAAGTTTGAAGTGCCGATTGAAAAATTGATAGATGGAGTGCCTTCATATCATTGTGATCTGGTTTACATGCATGTTGTATGAATGTGATTTTGTTGTTTTGTTCCTTGTTCGAGCTGCACCACTTTGAACTGATATATGTTTGTACTTATATGCATATGTGCATACATATGACATTTTGCTATGTCTGGATAGTTACATTTGCAGTCTGAACTTGGACTGGTTTATTGGGTCTGGTCTTTGTTTGCCTTGACCGCCATATATACTTGAAGTCTTGATTCACTTGCATGTGCTGAGTACCTTTTTGGTGGAGTCTGAGTCTGGTTCTGGTTAATACTTCATGTGTGCTGTCCTTTGTACATGTTGATTGTTTATGGTCTTGTTGTACACATTGGTCTCTGGAGTGCTTGGTTCAATTCTTATGATAATTGAAGCCTGTTGATCTGCACACTCATGTTATACATTACTTGTTCACCCAAGTCTGGTTTGAATGGTTGCACATGGTTGGTCTTTTCTGATCTGGATCAGTTTCTTGTACCATTGATGGTCTTGTTTGGTCTGGTCTATTCTCCCTACTTTGCACATGTGAGCATGCTGAGTCATTTTTGTTCATCTGGAAGGTTGTATTCATGTTGACTATGACTGCTCTGTTTCTTTTTTTTGGTTCAATTCTGGTTTCAAGTGTATGGATACATCTCTGTTTCATATGTATGTAGTTTTCATTGGTCTTCGTTCATCCATCCAGTTGCCTACGTACTTTTGCTATTATGTGTATGAATATAATTGCATATATGCATACGTATAAGTTTGTAGCTCTGGCCAATTAGTTCATTATTCTATTGCATTGCGTCGTGTGTTGCCTTGTGTCTAACCATATGCATATGTTGAGTGTCACTGTGATCATGTGTGTCTTCACTGGTTCATTCTTGAACTGTTGTTGGCGCAACTTGTTCCTTGCTGTCTTCTTTCTTGTGTTTGGTCTATGTGAGACTAATTTCATGTTTGGGTTGTTTATGTCATGTAGTCTGCTTATGCACTTAAACTCGTAAGTTTAACCATTCCATTTTTTGTATTGCACCTGAGTTGAATCCATCATTTGGTTGGTTTTGACAGTGTGCTCACCTATCCCTGTAAATTTATCAAGTGTATATCAGTGTGCATGGCCTTGTGGCATGTATAGTGATACACTGTGCATGTCACAGGTTGTTCGTGCATATGAATTCAAAAACGATGACGAATAACCCAAATAGCTGAGACAAATAACATTTTGAAAAACACACATTTTAATTGTACACTGCAAAAATATTTCTTTTTCAATTTTACTGCATCAGTGTTTATAATGCAGATAATTCATATGCTGGATACAAACTGGAATATAGTTGAAGAACAAATACGGGTGAATGAGTGATATGTGGTGAGGTGAAAATGTGTGTAAAAATTGTATAGTGAAAAATTATGTTGTAATTTGAAATTGTATTATAATTGAAAAATGTATAGTGAGAGCTTAAATTTATGCTATTTGAATTTGTAATAAAATATTTGTTTGAATAAAATATTTGTTTGAATATGAATTCTATGTTATTTATTTTATTACTAAATATTTATTTAATTATGTGAAAAATAAAATAGTACGATAACAAACATTTAAATGAATATATATATATATTATCATCAAACAAAAATCATATATTATCATATTCAATTATCTCCCCCTTTTGATGATAACAAACATATGCTAAGATTTTGAATTTATTAAATGTATTTGGTCATTGATGAACTCTATTTGCTCCCCCTATTTGAATGCTCCTTCTTACAACAAAGCTCCCCCTTCATATATGAATGAAAATAAATAAAAATATGCAAATGAACCTAGATGGGAATATGAAAATAAAAAATAAAATATTTGTATTTTATTTGCCAATCTTAACTTTTCTCTCCCCTTTTTATTATCAGCAAAATAGTAATAATGTTAGAAAAGCAGAGAAAAAGTGATAGACATTAATACAACATTAGTACCCAATAGAGTATAAATATTAAATTTCAATAAAAATCAAACAAAAATCATAAATACTTTGTTAGGCACGTATTCCATTTTAGAGTGATAGGGGTGATGTCAGCATATAAAACCATATAGTTATGTCTATTTGTGGTATATTTATACTAGGAATTTGAATATCTACTAACCATGCATAAGTTGGGACTTTTAAATGAGATTAGTAGTATTCCCAATTTCTATAATAAGAAACGAATTTCAAGCATCTTCTAACCATGCATAACCGTGGGGACTTTTAAATGGGATTAGAATCAATTCGTCTATTTAATAATCAATTTTGATATGTGTTCCATACATGCTTAACCGTAAGGACTTTTAAACGAGCATGAAAGCTCACAAACATATATTCCATGCAATTCACTCATGCATAACCATGAGGACTTTTAAATGAAAGTGAATACTTAGATGTTTTTATTGCTAAAAAAATAGAATAAAAACGAATAATTTCCCGTTTAAAATGCCATATTTTGACATACTATATTGGATGATGAGTGATGGTCGTAAGAAATATGATAGAAACAGAGATGGTCATGGAATTTTTACCAACAAAAGTTATTATAAATCTTGTTTAAATTTTTAAAGAAATTTACTAAATATATCGTCTCAAGTCATAATATATGATTGATATCAACACTCATCACTATTTTTATCACTATTTATCTTTACAATAATCAATAGGGAGTCAGATTAGTTAATGTAGTCATTTAAGTTCAAATCCAAAAATAATTATGAAATCAAAATTTCTAAATGCCTAATCTGAAATGAAGTCAACAAATACTATTTTTTGGAAGGGTTTTTTAAAATGTCTGCTAATTAAAATCACTTGAAAAGAAAAAATACGCAGATATTTTCCTTGTAAATGTGATGCAACTAATGAATGTCTCTACATAAAAAACGTCCTACTAATAATTTTTCTATCAACTAGGATACCAGTGCAATCTGCATTTGAAGTTCTCTTTTACTCAAGATTATCATTAGTTGAATATCATAGACCAGACCATGAAGTTGCAACAAATACCTTAAAATCCTTTTTACAGCTTTTAAATGAAATTCTTTTGGATTTTGAATTAAATCTGTGCATATAAACAACTAGTGAACATAGTATTAGATCCAGAAGTAGTAAGATAAACAAGTATTCCACGTGCACCTAGAGTAATCATCAACCAACACAAGACACTATCTCTTACCACCTAAACTTTCAATATTGTTAGTCCAAACGAATCTACATGAACTAGTTCAGAGACTCTAGAGGCACTTATAGTGTTCTCGACATAAAAAGATAATTGTCCAAGAATTTTGCATAAATCAAAATCAACATTCATTTCTTTATCACATAACTGGCTGATTTAAATCATATTATGGCGTAGATTTTTCACATTTAATAAATCATTCAAGATAAATATATCATTACCTATTTTGCCTTTGTCGATTATTTTTCGTTGTTATCCATTGTGACTCTGCCGCCTTTGTACTAGGCTAAGGAACTTTGATTTGTCGCTCGTCATGTGCCTGGAACATCCAAAATCAAAGTAATACTGTTGTTGTTCCTTAGCCTGCCACCACACCTACATGGGAAAATATTTTTATGACCTATTTGTTTTTGTAGGTCAATGGTTATTAGTGACGAAAGATTTTGAAAAATATGTTTGTGTAGATTCAAGACAATCTATATTTGTTCTTTTTCGCACCCAAATTTGTTTGACTTCAAGGGATTTTATATTCGTGCCTTTTGGAACCCAGGAACCCAAATTGGAATGGTTTTCACTTGTTTGGGTCTATACCAGCAATTGTTGTGACTGTGTCCAGTTTATTACAAATCGTGCACTTGGAATTGACTTTATTAATTTCATTTCTAACACATTCAAATTGAGTAAACCCAAGTCCTTGTCTAACAGTATTGACAGTTTGTTTTCCTAATTACATGTTTAGCGATCTTTCTCCTTTAGAAAATTTTTCGAAAGTTGTAGACAATTGTTGGACTTGTGTTTTGAGAGATTCATTTTCATTCAACAACAAAGTGCATTTTTTAATAGAATTTTCTCTCCTAGTGTTTCACTTTCTTTTAAAATTAGAATTTCATTTTCAAGTGATTTAATTTTCATTTTTGATTTTTTAATTTATTCTTCAAGTGATGGACACTTGTCACACTTAAGGCTCTTATTTCGATAGTTTTTAACCAATTGGTCAAGCTGTTTATTTAATTCTATCAAACTATCTCTTTGTGATTCAATTTTAGCTTACTTCTCCCTATGTATTTCAAAGTAGCCATTTACTTCATGAAAATATATAAGTAATTCCGAATGAGTAAGTTTTGATATCTCACTTGGCTCGTCATTATCGTTGTTAGTTGTTTCTCCTTGAAGACGCAAATTTTCGTTTTCACTCTCACTACAAGTGCTTACTACAAGTGCTTTTATCAGCTTCATCAGTTTCATCTCAAGTAGCTGCAAAACTTCTCCTTTTCGGTTTCTTTCCTTGGTTGAGTCGATTCTAAGGACAATTGGGCTTGATGTGACCAGGTTTATTGCACTTGTGACAAATGATCTCCTGCTCTTATGAGTTGTCTAGTACTTTGACTATTCTGCTTTTCAATTGTTGATTTAGAGCTGAATTTCTGTATTTGTGGTTCCACTTTTCGAATCTCTTTATTAATAGTGCCATTTCAGCTGCTCCATCATCATCATCGTCATTATCACTTTGCGTTGTTCGTTTGAGAGCTATTGATTTCTTATGAGTATCACCTCCTTCACGTTCTTCCTTGAATTTCATTTCTAGCTCAAAAGTGGTGAGATTTCCAATGAGTTCTTCGACTTTAACCTGTTTAAAATATTTTGATTCTTGAATGGCAGTGACTTTTGCTTCAAAACTTCATGGAAGGACTCTGAGGATTTTTCGGATTATTTTCAATTCTATGTATGGTTTTTCGAGAGCTTTAGATTTGTATACAGGATTAGAAAGTCATCCAACCATCTCTTTGACATTTTCATCCTTGGCCATTGTGAAGTTCTCATATTCACTACTAAGCAGGGCAAGTTGAGATTCTTTGGCTTGGAAGGTTCCTTCGTGAGTCAATTCAAGTGTGTGCTAAATTTCCTGCGCAGTTAGACAATGTGAGGCATGATTGAATTCAATTTGATCCAATGAACAGATAATAAAATTCATAGCTTTAGCATTAGCATTCTGTAGTTTATTTTTAAAGATCGGTCCATTGATCCATTGGTTTTTCAATTTCTTGATTATCTACCACTATAATTGGTGTCCAATATCCCGTCTCAATAATATTCCAAGCATCAATGGCTTTCAGAAAAATTTTCATTCTATTTTCCAATATGTGTATCCACCATTGAACATGGGTGGCCTAACTATGGACTGGCCCTTAGCAAAAACATTATTAAAAGAAGCCATTTTAAAAAAAAAATCAAATTTTCAAAACAAAAATTGGTTTTTGAAAAATCAAAATTTTAAAACAAAAAAAAATAGTTTTTGTTCCAAGCTTTGATACCACTTATAGGATAGATTTCACCCTAGAGGGGGGGGGGGTGAATAGGGTGATACAAAAAATAATAAAAATTAATGTATATAATAATTGCAGCACAAATATAATTTACCCAGCTTCAGCAAAACCCTGTCTACGTGCCGCCCTCAGGATTTCTACTAGAAATTAAGTTGTCAGACGCTTACAAACATAAACTTACGACGCCCGCTAATGACTAACTAACTCTATAGTCAAAACCCTGCCACAACTTAGCCACCGAGTTGCAAACTCTTGAACTACGCCACCTTAGTCCGTAACTAGTCACACCGCTAGAATTGACACAAATTTTAAAAGAAAAATAAAACAAAATAAACAAAACCCTATTATAAAACTAAGCCCAAAGTAAAATATAATAGAGGTCGGCTTTTCTTTGTATATGCGGCCTTTCCGTTTGCTCTGTAATGTTTGCTTCGTTCTTCTTCCAAAAACTAGGGCTTTTGCGAAGTTTGATGCGTCGATTCAAAAATTGATCGATTGACTGTTGAATTCACTTCGGCTTGGCTTTATCAATTGATCTTGGCTTCGATTAATATGCGACGGCTTCACATTGCGTCGAGCTTGAATGCTATGATTTGGTACGTGATTTTCTTGTTTGATTTTGAATTTGCTCGACTTCAATTCGAGATACAAAATTGTTTCATTATACTCTAGATTTTTGTCTTGAACTCGAAACCTCTTTGCCGATGATGTTACTGGTTTTATATGGAACGAAAACCTATATTATCGCTTCCTATATTTGTATTTGAATTCTTCAAACGTTTTCTTAGTCGTTTGATTACTGATTGAATACTTATGATTTATTTCGACTGGTTTAATTTGAATATTTTTTTGATATATTTTGCTTGGTCACCACGGCTCGCATTTGGTTTAGAATCTGTGATGCTTGTTCATCATGCTCTTTCCATTTTCAAATATTTTTGACTTTTGTTGAATTTTTTCATCTCGGCCTTGACTTTGTTTGAAACTACTACCTTGATTTTCAGAATTTGATTTATTAAGTTCGAACTTGTTCTTTCATCTCTATTGGCAGTTACGACTTGAGATATTGACAATTGAACCGCTACCTGCACTGTTTTGTAAAACTGTAAACTACTTCATTGATTTTTGAAACATTTTATATATTGGTCACTGCATATAAACTTGTATCTGTCCATTGTAGTCATTTCTGCTGCTTTGTATTCATGTTAGCTCATTTGGGATTCACTGTTGCGTATGTATTTGTTCATGTTGATTTGAGTCTTGTTCTAGTTGCTTTGTACACGTCTACTGTTGGACTTCTATCTATTTCATTGAGCATGCTCACTCGAGTTTGTTCACTTGCTTCGTTCAGTTCATATTGTCTTGACCATTGGCTTGTTCAATTCACTAACTTATTGGTATTTCCATGCACTTGTGCCATTTGATATTGTATTATGTCTTGTTATGTTCTTGTACCATAGTGTGCCTCTGGTCTGGTTCATCTTTTATGTGCCTGCATATCATTATGAACTGGTTCATGTTGTATGAATGTGACTTTGTTGTTTTGTTCCTTGATCGAACTGCACCACTTTGAAATGATATATGTTTGTACTTATATGCATATGTGCATACATATGACACTTTGCTATGTCTGGATAGTTGCATTTGCAGTCTGAACTTGGACTGCTTTGTTGGGTCTGTTCTATGTTTGCCTTGACCACCATATATGCTTGAAGTCTTGTTTCACTTGCATGCGTTGAGTACCTTTTTGGTGGAGTTTGAGTCTGGTTCTGGTTATTACTTCATGCGTACTGCCCTTTGTACATGTTGATTGTTTGTGGTCTTGTTGTACACACTGGTCTCTGGAGTGCTTGGTTCACTGCTTCTGGTCATTGAAGTATGTTGATCTGTACACTCATGTTATACATTACTAGTTCACCCGACTCTTGTTTGAATGGTTGCACATGGTTGGTCTTTTCTGATCTGGTTCAGTTTCTTGTACCATCGATGGTCTTGTTTGGTCTGGTATGTTCTCCCTACTTTGTACATGTGAGCATGCTAAGTCATTTGTGTTCATCTGGAAGGTTGTATTCATGTTGACTTTGAATGCTTTGTTTCTTTTTCTGGTTCAATTCTGGTTCCAAGTATATGCATACATCTCTGTTTCATACGTATGTAGTTTTCATTGGTCTTTGTTCATGCATCCAGTTGCCTACATACTTGTGCTATTATGTGTATGTATATAATTGCATATATGCATGCATATAAGTTTGTAGCTCTGGCCGGTCAGTCCACTGTTCTATTGCATTGCATCATGTTTTGCTTTGCGTCTAATCATATGCATATGTTTAGTGTCACTGTGATCATGTGTGTCTTCACTGGTTCATTCTTGAACTGTTGTTGGTGCACCTTGTTCCCTACTGCCTTCTTTCTTATGTTTGGTCTATGTGAGACTAATTTCATGTTTGGGCTGTTTATGTCATGTATTCTGCTTATGCATTTGAACTCGTAAGCCTGACCATTCTATTTTTGTTTTGTATTGCACCTGAGTTGAATCCACCATTTGGTTGGATTTGACCTTGTGCTCACATGTCCCTGCAATTTTATCAAGTGTATATCGGTGTGCACGACCATGTGGCATGTACAGTGATACACTCTGCATGTCACAAGTTGTTCGTGTAGATGAATTCAAAAATGATGACGAATAACCCGAATAACTGAGGCAAATAACATTTTCAAAGACACACACTTTAATTGTACACTGCAAAAAAATTTCTTTTTCAATTTTACGGCATCAGTGTTTATTTTGCAGATAATTCAGATGCTAGATACAAATTTGAATATAGTTGAAGAACAAATACGGGTGAATGAGTGATATGTGGTGAGGTGAAAATGTATGTAAAAATTGTATAGTGAAAAATTGTGTTGTAATTTGAAATTGTATTGTAATTGAAAAATGTATAGTGAGAGCTTAAGTTTGTACTATTTGAATTTGCAATAAAATATTTGTTTGAATAAAATATTTGTTTCAATATGAATTCTGTGTTATTTATTTTATTCATCAAATATTTATTTAATTATGTGAAAAATATAATAATATAATAACAAATACATTTAATATATATATATATGTGTGTGTGTGTGTGTGTGTGTGTGTGTGTGTTTATTATCATCAAACAAAAATCATATACTAGCATATTCAACAATTTATACAATTGTTTTGAATTATATATATATATATATATATATATATATATATATAATGTTGAGACTTTTAGTTGTAAAATATATTTTAAATATATGTACGCGTGTTTATATAAATATACTTTGCATTATAGATTTATGCACAAATTTGGACAACATACAAAACATACGAAATGAGCTAATGTGTCAATTGCGATGCAAATCCCAACATCTATAAACATGCATGTTATACCATTCATGGATTATTATGTTACACATGCACACGCATATTTATATTTATATGATACATGTATATATATAAATTAAAGCATTCAAATTAACTTTACATTACAAAATACTTAAATTTAAGTAAAATAAATGGTTTTATTTAAAAAATATTAGAATTGTTCTAAATGAATTAGACTTCATAAGCTCAATAAAGATCCAATAGGATTAAAAAAAATTGAAATACACCCACCACAACAGCTGCGGGTTGGCCCAGTTCCAACAATAAACATCTTCTGGACACATTTGAACACGTTCGAATGTTGTTTAAACATGTCGGAGCATCATCCCAAAACCGTCTGTACATATTTAAACATCATACAAACATGTCCACGCATGCCTGAACTTTGTTTGAATACAACCGAGTATATTTAGACATGCTCGAGTGAAGTCAAACACGTCCAGTTACATTTAAACATTATTCAAACATGTTCGAGCATCGTCTATACACATACGAACAACTGTTGTGTGTATTTAAACATCGTCCAAACATGTTCGAACATATGTCAAAATATCGTCGTTTGATCATTGTACAAACATATCTCATGTCGTCTGAACAAAGCCGAGCAGGATTCGAGTCAAGTTCCACA
Organism: Allium cepa; assembly: GCA_030765085.1. Taxonomy (NCBI): domain Eukaryota; kingdom Viridiplantae; phylum Streptophyta; class Magnoliopsida; order Asparagales; family Amaryllidaceae; genus Allium; species Allium cepa. The sequence goes on from CM060937.1 coordinate 909,016,539, forward strand.
GTGGAACACGTTAAATCATGCCCTAATATGTTTGAAGTTCATTTGACACGTCGAAGCGTCTGGAACCTTCCAAACATCGTTTGAACAATTTGGCGATGATTTAAACTCATGCACACTATAAAAAATATAACAAACGAAGGAGGTTGATTTTTTTATTTTATTTTTTTGCCATTTGACTATGGAAAATGGCACCAGGTGTAGCACTCCTATCAAAGCTTGGTTGATGTTTATTAAACAATAATTATAGTGCAGTTCATCATTCCAGATCCTGATTCAGTGTCAGCCTTTATTACATGCTCTCGGTTCAAAGTGTTTATATTGACGCGTGCAAAGTGTTTGAACATATAAGAGCGATCTCGAACGTGTTATTTTTTTTTCTCAAATGCACTAGAATTTTGAACATGTTTTGTTGATGTTAGTATAGTGCTGTCAATAGATAACCAAAAAAATCAAAATTTGTCCACATCCGTATCCGAAAAGCGGATAATATCCGATATCCATAAAAACGGATGCGGATGCGGATGCGGATACGAGGATATCCGCATCCGAAAATTATTCATCCGACCTTTGTCAATATTATAATATAAATTATTATATTTTAGTACAATTAAAGATATTTATTTAATTTTTATTAAGTTAGTAGTTTATATTATATGCACTTAATGCTTATTAACTGTTCAAAACTATTTATTGTCGCTATATTCGTTTATATTTAACACTTTAATAATTAATTGGATTGAAAAAAATGTATCTTAAACCTAAAATTTATATCTATATTTCTCGATTTATCAGTCGTTAGCAGATAGGATAATTATCCGATATCTGTCCGCATCCGTGAATGCGGATATGCGATAGAGATTTTTAGGCTCAAGGAAAAAGTTACAGTTTAGGCTGAACGAATACTTTTTACTGTAATACACAAAATGATAGTTGTAATTATCATTTTCAGTTTACATTGAAAAGTGTCGTTCAGACTAAAAAGCAAACTTGTTATCCATGAAACTAAAATTTTTTGCAACTTCTTTCTTGTGTCTATTTAGCTGTGGCTGATATCCAAAAATCATTTTAGATGCGGATGCGGATATACCACTATTCACAAATGAAAGTATCCGTTGACAGGCCTGTGTTCGTATGCGAGCAGTTGATTTTCGCACATGTACAAACATGTTAAAATTATATCTAAACATATTCGGACATGTTCAAATGTCGTTTTAGCACATCCATACATTTCTGAAATCAATTACTTGCGTATGAACATCATCAAAACATGTTCTAATACATCCAAAGATCATTTTAACATGTTAGAGATTGCTCGCTCAAACCCATGTGGTCTAAAAGGCTAGAAGAATAAAATCAGCTAATGAAATGAAAATAATATGAGCTTATTTGAAATTGAATGAATTAATGAAATATGAATCTCAGACTTTAAAGGACTGAATTTGAAAGAATTAAAGGATGGAAGTGGATTTTTCAATTAAATGCTGAAAACTAAAAACCCGTTTGGTTTCATTTTATATTTTGAGTTTTGCGTTTTCAATTTGCACTGAAAAATAACAAGAAATAAGAGAAGAATATGTATAATTCTTAACTATCGCAACAATCAACGGACAATGAACAAGTTGAATTGTTTTTCGTGCTTTTGTTATCTCTCGAAACACGAAAAACAAAATAAATTTGTTTTCTATGTTACATGTTAATTTAATTTTTCGAAATTGTTTGCTCTTTAACAATACATACGACGGATGCGCTTTTATATAGACGAAAACACAAAAATAAAAACGACAAGCCAAACATGATCTAATGTTTGTTAATTTTTTATTTTTAGGTTGGGGCTGTGGCCTCCACCGATCCTATAATAGCGACGCCACTGTCCGAACAACAATTCCGTGTGTTTAAGCATCATACAAACATGTTGGAATGCATTCAACAATCGTCCAAAAGTGTTTGAGATTGCTCGTATATATACAAAAACATTTGTATATTACAACCAAACATCTTCCGACCATATGTCAAAATATCTTCGTCCGATCACGACGCAAATACATATCAATATCTTCTGAACAAAGTCGAAAAGTATCGTGTCGCGCTCCACAGAGGAACATCGTTTGACAACCAAACATCGTTTGAACAATGATGACTTCTCATGCAAACTATATAAAAAAATAAAAATATTAAATGAAGGAAGTAGATTTTTTTGTTATCTGACCATGGAAAATGGCACCGGTGTTGCACCCCTGAAATGTTGATAACAGTGGCATATTCTGCAAATTGAATACATTGTTCTAGCGCACACTTAAAAAAAGTTGCACTATAATTATTTCCATATGAAATAAACGTGTTTCCTTTATATATAACAACAAGAACCCATTTAAAATATACATTCAATAGATTTAATTGCTCAAATTAAACAAAACACCAAGGATACCACTCTAAAACATGAAACTTGAATTAACAATCTGATTTCATTCAACGGTGTATAAAATTTGACATATACATATGTGTGTGTATATGTATATATACATATGGATGTACATGTGTGTGTATTGCTTAGTTGCACTTAATCTACTGAATATACAATGTCTTGTTATGAATTCATCCAATAGCGAGACAGACATGCATGCTGCATAGACTGATACAGTGAAAAATAAAGTCAAAACACATTGGTGTTAACTGATTTATGTTGTCTGATTTGATCAAAAATGCAACTTCACCACAAATCGATAATTCAAGTAAGAGAGAATTAGATCAATACGTTGCTGATATGACCGAGTATATAAACATTATGCACCTACTTAATTACAAACGTTATGTACACTCTTTAATACCATTATGTATACACTTACAAATGGTAACTTATATTCTCAAACATGAAGGAAGCTTCCTCATTTTTAACACAAAAGTTGTAACTATCAAAGCAAACACAGCTGCCAATCGACAATGCCAAATATATGAAACGATAAAATAGAAACAGGAAGATTAAATTAACACGAAATGATGTAATGTCATACTTGCAGAAGGCTTTGATCGCAAAAGCTTCCATATCAATATGAATTAAAAACCAATTAAAGCCACCATTAAAACCAATGCTTTTCTCACACTTGTTGGCCAAACGTTTGAGAAAACAAAAGGTTTCATCTCCATATCAATACATAAAATGCACTTTTTATAGTCGGAATTCCCTTAAGAAAAAAAAAAAGAAAAGAAATGGAACAGTTTTATACATGCATGCAAATATTAAATATCACATATTACTACGTAGAAAATGAATCATACGGTAACTGAAATTATGCATAAAGCATAAAGGACTGGAGAAGAATATCAGGGAGAGGCATAGTAATATCAAGGTAAGAATAGAAATAGACTGGTGGAGAAGGACGATTCATACTCTTCCTTCTCCTTCCCATCCAATCTCTTTCTTCACCTTTCTGTGTCCATTATTTTTATTTAATGCAGACTTTTTATGCTGAACCTTATGAATCGTCTCTGTTTATAGATCTCGGTATTTATAAGAGTGAAGTTTCGTTGAGGATTGGACGCGTGCAAGATGTAAATATCTCGATTTGAAACCGAATTTACCAGCAAATCTGATGAGCGTCAAAATCGCAGGAGTGAAAGAAACATATTTGATTAAGTCGGCTCTTTTCTCTTTCCTTTGAACGGGATTTTGTTCTTTTCGATGGTGAGCATTGTAAAAAAAAGTTCAGACTGAACCAGGCCCGGTCGCTCTTGAAATTTCGGAGCCCAAAATATGAAAATATTTTATTTATAATATATTATCTATAAATAAGCAATATTTCATTTAGCCCAATGATTAAGAATGTTATCTAAAAATAAGCAACAGGGTTCAAGTTTGAATTCGCCTTGTATTATTTTTGGGCCTCATAAACTTGATTCCATTGGCCATCAAATAAAATTTGCCTTCCTTCTACGTTCGACCACTCAACGTCGAGACTGAATCGAACACAAACCGTAAAAATTCATAACCGAATCGAACCAAATTAGTTGTAGTTAATTAGGTCGGTATCCAATTTAATCGAACTAAAATGGTAAGTAAGATAAATTATCTTCAGTTATTACTCAAATTATCGGTTTACTTAAAGCAAAGCATAAATTTGTTTAGAGAAACTATTTCGAGTAATTTTTAAGTTTACTAGAAAAAATAACAATTTTCAATAGATAAAGTTTGATTTTTATTACTAACCATATTATTAAAAGTATTACAATGACATGAATTTGAAATATAATAAAAGTTCGGTTAATTCGGCTAAACCGATAACCAAAATAAAATTATTTTATAAAACAATACATTTTCGTAACTGAATGAAACAAAACGACATAGTTTGGTCGGTTAATTCGGTTCGAATCGAATATTGCTCACCCCTAGTTGTATCGATAAAAGGCATTGACTTTATTTTGAGTTTGAATTTTTTGATAATGTCTAATTTTGTTAATAAAATAATTTGACTCTTGAAATAAATGTATTTTCCTTTTTTTCTTTGGTATTGTTGTCCATTTATCACTACTAGAATTATCGTTTATCACGACGGATAATAGCGATGGCCGCCGACGGCAATTTCCGACGACTTCCAACGGCATGGTTTTGTCATGACAATTCTGTAATAATCGAACTTTTTCCCAAACTGTTGAAAGTTTGCCCTCGACAGCTATCGCAAACAATGCGCGTCGTGAATTATCCGAGTTGGCCGAGAACTATTTTCATTATCTCCTTCCCCTAAGTCTTCCTCCAAACCCTCCCTTTTTCCCCAAACGGCCCACCGCCGGTCGCCACTGCCATGCCACCACTAGAAACATCTCCAACTTCTCCTCTCCGGCCTCTAACACTTCAATTTCAACAAAAAGAAGTATATTTTGCTAACTTCAATTTCCCTAATATGCTAAATTAGTGTTAATTTGTAGTTGTATTTGATGATACTACCCCATTGAGTGTTTGCAATAGTACGTTGATCGATTGTGATATGCCAATTATGGTTATAAGTGTGTAAATCCGATAATTAAAATATAATTATGGCTAAGCTTAATTTAATTAGTTTATGTGTCAAATTAGTGATATGATTTAGTGCTAATTAGTGTGTTAAAATGTCAATTTCAATACAAATATTAGTATTGAAGATTAATTATCAGTTGATAGTTTATATAACAAATCTAGTTTACTTGGATGTCGAATTGAATAAAATTAATAAATAAATGAGTGTATAATGAAGTTTATTTTTTTGAAATATAATATTATATCCATAATTTGTTATGATTGAAAACATATAAGATTTTATACAAAATGGAAAAAATATATTGTATAATTATTAAAACATTACAATGTCTAAATGAATTATATATGCTAATATATGTTATTTATATAATTAATATCCATTAGAGAGTTTTGGGCATCGTCTAACAAGTATTGTATATAATCGATATATGGATATTCGTTTTTGTCATATAAAGTACATCTACATTCATCAGACACAATATTTGTCGGATTTGTCCTTATATTGGACAAGTTACAAGCATAATAAAGTAGTTATATTTTGTAAACCAAAAGGGCCCTTATTATTTTGGAAAAACGTTGACCGTGTATTACTTTTCTTGACATCAATACCATGAATAATAAATTTTACTGAAGTGGCATGGTGATGTATATGGTGGGGATTGGATCCAAAAAAAAAGTGAACGGTGTGTGTTTGTATATGAATCTATGATGTCGGTGTGTAAAAAAATAGAAAGCCAAATTGAGCAACTTTGGTTCCTACCCTCCTAATAATAAGGATACAAAGTTGCATATTTATGTTTGAAAGAAATGACTTCATCGGCTCAATACTGTAACAACCTTGTATTTTCTGATCAGTGCAATTATATATTTTAATTATTTTAATTTAAATTCCTAATTTAAATACTTTAATTTATTTATTAAAATGAATATATTTTGTTAATTTAAATATAAATGTTGATTTTGATGTGGATTAGAATTTCAAACATGCATAAATTGAATATTTCCAGAAAATGTTGATTTTTGGTCAAAATAGTCAAATTTTGACTTTTAACTTAAAAATTTAAAGTTTGAAATTTTAAATTTTATCTTTTATTATGAAAATAGATTTAATAACTTGAACATTGCTTTTTGTTTCGTGGAAAACGGAGTTAAACTGCAAAAGATATGTACATTTCAATTTTGAGTATAAATTGTTTATTTTGCAATTTTGTTATTTTAAATTGTATAAATTTTATTTTTCTTTGTCATATTTTATTTTAATATGTTTTAATATGTTATATTATGTATATTTTGACTTTTAAATATTTTTGAAATGATAATAGAATTTTTCTAAAATTTACTATGATGATTTCCTATTTTTTAAAGGTTGTTTTCCTTTTTCTGCTATTTTCTTCATCTAAACTATATTTAAATTAAAATTTATTTATTTATTTTTGTGATTTCCTTTTTATTTTGTGTTCTTATCTTTATTTATAAATATTTTTAAGTACATAAAAATTTTCCCAAGTTCATTGCACTTATTTTTCATATTTTCAAGACTAGTTGCAAATTTTGCTGTTTTATTTAATTAAACTATATATAATTAATAATTAATTAATTAATTAATTTTTGTTTATTTACTATATTTTCGTATTTTAACTGAATTTATATATGTTTTTCAGTTATATAAAAATTTAAAAAGAAATAATGAATATATGAAGAGTTTGAGATCTTTTGTATGCTTAGTCCTTTTGCATTCCGACCTTTCACTTTCCAAACTCCATTCATCAATGCTTTGGCCGTACCCTACTCCATCTTTCAGCCACATTCCTCACTCTTTCTCACGAAAATGTTATCATCTTTCTTGAGAAAAAAACTCATGGCCATTTGTTTTACAAAAATTTGGTAAATTCTATCATCTTTCTTCTTGTTTTATGATTTTCCTATTGATTTTTGCATTGATCCTTCTTGTGTTTTGCTAGGCCTAGCCTCTACCACCACCACTACCATCCTCTCCACCATCATCTCCAGCAGCTCATAAGCCTCTCCTCTGACCAAGACAGTAGCCATGACCATCCGTTGATGTTGCACCACAAAATTTGCACAAAAGTTTCACCAAACTAGCCTAGCCAAACCATTAAGGCCATAGCCTTCATTTTTAACCTAAACCACCTCCATGGCCGCCGCCACCAGTCCCTCCACCACCTCTGGCCGCCACTCCATCCACCACCTGACCATCCCCTTGCATGACCAAGCCCAAGCCATGGTAGGCCGAACCTATAGTTGCACCAAAAATCCACTTAATTGCCTTGACTTTTGTATTTCTCATATCACAACTTCCACTCCTTCATATCCAAGTTAGGCCGAGCCATATGAACCCATATTGACCCAAACCTGAGCCATGTTGGCATCTAGGCTGAGCCTAGTATGATGAGAGCAAGCCCATTTGATCATGTGACAAGCTTATATTGTCGTGTGCAAGTCTTTTTCTTCTAAGGTTTGGTCATCTCTCTTGTTTTGCAACTGTTCTGCAAACTAAAGTTGTTGATTATATTTGTATGTCGATATCTATGTTTGTGCTTATGTATGTTATATTTTGTTTTGTTTACAAGGGTCTCCATCAATTCAAATCAAATCGTGCTTGTCGTGCCTTTGGAATCGCTCTTGTGTGTGTTGTTTGTCTCTAGCTTCGTAAAAGGTGAGTCCGTCTCACTCTGACATTTATACTTATGAAATAGTAAATTGATGGCAAGTGTATAGTAAAATAAATTCTTTATGCAAGTTAATGTTGATCATATGATATGCTATGCCATGTTATTACCATGTTAAAACTGTTAATTATCACCTGACATCTGATATATGACATTATATTGTGACATTGACATTGTTTATATTGTTTATGCATATATTCACACTGCAAGTTCCCTGTTAGAATAGAACCACTATGGGTTGAAATGATACATACCCAAACAGACTTTAGATTAGGGAAAAATCATTATGGGCTGAAATAATAGGTCTGAGCGATTTTTATTGTATTTTTATTTGACTTGGGATTGCGGGTTTGAAATGATAGAACCCGAGTTTTCTTTGTAAATTGCGGATTGAAATGATATATATCCGTATCACTTGAGCTAGGTTAGAAAATAATATACAGACCCCGTGGTATATTTTTAAATGATTTTTTTTTAATATGTATTTTCAAAAGTATGAAATTTTGATTTAAAATATATATATTATGGTTTTAAGAAAGTTAAATATTAAATCTTGAAATTGTGAATTTAAGTGAATTCAAGTATGTAAATTTGGAGTAAATGTGACGTTGACTTTAAATTTTATTTTAAGATGTAAATAAATAATGGAAATCAAATTTAAAGTTTTGAAATGATATTTGAAGTAAAATTTTAAGTTTATTAAATTTATAAATCAATAAATAGTGAATTTTGACTTAATAAATGAATGGAGTTTGCAAAATTGAATATTTGATCTTAAAATTTTATTGTGTTAAATCATATGTTAAAATGATTTTAAATGTGAAATTTTGAAGTCTAGAAATATGATTTTTAAGTTGTAATAATAAAATTTGGAGTTTTATTATTATTTTTGAAAAGCTAAAATGAAATCTGGAATTTTATAGCATTTTCAAAATGCTTTAGTCTTTTGACAGCATTTTAATGCTATTGTTTTGAATCTAACAATGTTTGAAATAACTAAATATCTATTACGACATTTTATAAATGTCGCTATTCTTGAAATAAACCATTTTGGAAAATATAAGCTACGATAGCACTTTATAAATGCTGTCGTTGCTATAATTTGACTGTGTTTTGAAATGTTATAGATTTTAACACTGTTTGGGCTATATTTTAAAGTGTTAAATAATTTAACTTTTGAAATGGATTATCTGTGAAATTTTAGAAGTTTTGAATATTTAAATTTGAATTTTTAAGGAATTTAAATTGAATTTGAATTTAAATAAAGTTTACTTGGTTATGTGTTAAACGGAATGAAATGTAATATAATAAATGAATTTTCGAATGGAATTTTGGAATGTATTTTTGGTAATGATGTTTGAAATAATAAATGAATGACATATTTGATTTTTAAATGATATTTAACTTTGAATATTTGGATTTGAATTCAAATAATGATTTGATTATGAAGTTCTAAAAGGATGTAATATTTTAATGATTTTGAAATAGTGTGGAAATGATTTGATCTTTATTTTAATAAAGAATGTGAATGTTGAATGATATTTGATTTTGCTTTATTTGATAAAGGAATATTTGAAGTTTATATTTGTATGAAAAGATATTTGGTTTAATTGTAATTTAAGTTTATTTTAATAATATTGGATTTATGAAATGAATATTTCAAAACTACATAATAATGAAATTAGATTTGAGATATGAATATATGGAATTATAAAGTTTAGTTTTGAAATGTTGGATATTAAAGTTTGGAAACATATTAAAATTGGATAGCTTATTTTGTAGATCAAATCTATATTTGAAATTTATAAGATTTGAAATGTTTTGTTAGAAAACTGAATTGAATTGAAATTGATGGTTTGATTTGAATTAAATTGGAAATTTGAAATTTTGAATTAAATTGGAAATAAATTTGTAAAATGTAAATAATTAAATGAATGTTTCATGATTTCAAGTGTATGATTTCAGAATGTTATGATTTTCAAAGTGTAATGATTTTAAGTATTTTGGTTTCGAAAGAGTTATACTTTGAAAATATTACGATTTTGAAATGAATATATGTTTGAAATGTTTTTGGTTTTGAAGTATAAACTATTTTGATTGAATAAATAGTTTTGAAATAAAAATGGTTTTGGTTTCGAAGTATAAACTATTTTGAAAGAAATATAGTTTGAAATGAAATGATTTGATCTTTTTAAAAGTATAAACTATTTTGAAATGACCACGGCGTTATAATAACGTTTGGTTGTTAAAGAGACCGGGATCGGAAGTTGTCATACTCTCTGCCAACTCCGAAAACTACTTTAACAACCGTGTACGCGGTGGAGATTCCAGAATGAAGTAGGATGGTGGCGACGTTCTTGAGGTATATTACGTGGACCCAACTCCCGTGAGTTGGCATAAGGTGGCTAAAACAGGAGCGATCTCGGGCCAAGTGAGGTCGTTCCTCCTATCGGACACGTTTCTTCGATACTATACTCTTACTGGTGATTGATTAGATGGTCATCCTCCGATTTTGATATGGGAGTGTGTTCCGAGGTGGGCGTATGTGGCTGCTGCGTTACCACCAGCCCGTGTGCGTAATTGGTATATCTACCCTGGCATTGCCTTGTGTGCCGTGTCACCTACCATACCGAGCCTTTACTACGAGTTTGTTTTTCTCCCGTAGCCCGTGTGGTATCCTCTGACAGTCACCCGGAGTGGAGATGGCATGATATTTGATGGACTACTGGGACTATTATGTGTGAAGGGTGATATGGGTAGCCCGGAACGCTATTTAAAAGTATGTTTATTTTACTGTAGACATTATTATAATAGCGCAATATTACTACATAGTAAATAGTTTAACGGATCCTTAAAGGATGGACGATCCCAAGCATCCTTTAAGTTACTGATGCATTTTGTTACTGTTCACTTGAGTTTATTTACAGTTCATAAGTATTTATGTCCTGACTCGAGTGTTTTGTATTTTGCTTTACGCTCGAGTCAGATAGAGTGAGTTAGCATTCAAGATTCACCTTCGGAGTTGGAGCTTTCCTTGAAGATCCAGCCATCTATTTTGCTTTCTGTATCCAGTGATTTCAGTGATGTATTCTGATTTGTACCTGATGTATCTTGTTACTTTTGTTGTATCTTGTTTAACTCTGATGTATCTTATTTTTATATAGTAGCTTCATGAACTACTATTTCTTTTAAATTCCGCTGCATTATTAAATACTCTGTGTCTGTGATCTGTGATTTTATTTACTGTATATTCTGAGATTTGCCAAATTTCAATTACAATGCGGTATTTTGAGCAATTCAAGTCCGACATGTGCGGATGCGAATGGTTGAAAATATCGGGTTGTTACAAATACACAATTTACAATTCCAAAACAAAAAGTGAAATATGACCAAATTATTCTATGATTTGAGTCTAGATATTACTATTTGAAAAATGACCGCAACTAAATCGACTGATGATGTGAGCGCTGCATATAAAAAAACATATAAGTAAGAGTGCACGATGTAGACACGAACTCTTCAATAATATACAAATAAATTATGGATATGTTATAACATATGTAAATATAAATAGTGAATATGTTATATACTGTTTTGTATTTAGTCCCACATCGTGGGATTAGTTCTATCCCAAGCTTCTAGACCTTTATATAAATGTGCTAATGTAATTAAAATGTATGATTAATCTCTGTAGTGAATAAAATATTTTCTTCCTCTTTCTTTAATGTTTCTTATTCTATAACACGTTACCAGCACGAAGCTCTTATAAATCTTCTAAACGGTAAGCTATCTTTCTGATCCAATTGTTCAAATCTTTCAGATCTCATTCTGTTAAAAAAATTCTTTTAGATCTCATTGTATCATTGATCTAATTATTCAGATCTGATTATATTTGTACATCTTTTTTTTTGTCCATGTATTTCAGATCTTGTTTTGTTGTAGATCTTTTTTTTTTTTTTAATTTTAATTTTTCAGATCTCTTGTAGATTTTACTTTCATGTTTATATGATATTTTTTTTTAGATCTATAGATTTTAATCATCGAATCTCTTATTTAATTGTCATTCATGTATATACATTTTTTGTGATAATTTCAAATTTGATCTGAGACTAAAGTTGTTCCATAAACTAAAATGTAATTTTTGACCTTATTCTGTTAATTTTCTTTTTAGATCTTTTCTATCGTAGATCTAATTTTCTAGATTTCATTATATACATATGTATACATAGATACATATGCATATCTTACCTCATAGATCTTGCTCTATTAACCTTATCATTTTAGATCTTATTTTATTGCAGATCTAAATTTTTAGATCTCATTCCATTGTTTGGTGAAAAAAAAGGTTTTCATTTTAAAAAAAATTGTTTGAATTTCGGTTTGAATGAGGACTGTAGAAATAATTTTACCACATGATTTATATTTCCAGAAGAAATATTTCACTGTTTTTTAAAGAAACAAATATAAGGATAATACATATCTAGAAGATCGTATTAAGTCTATATGAAAGATTAAGAACCTGAAGTTCATATGTGCAAAAGTGAAAAAATAAAGTTTTCATAAGCTGCAATAAAGCCATGAAAATAAATAAATGAGCAATTCCAGAAGAAGATGTTGATATGTTCAGAAGACATAACATAAAAATAATATATTGAAATAAAATTATAATACTATTTCCTCGAAGAGAAATAGTATTATGATTCTTATGTTCGAATACAATTATGAGGAGTCCTCTTGTTTCATTGTATTTATTTAATATTGGAGACATGAAATTCTCATATAAAAATTATGCATATAAGTTTGCATTCCTAAAAAAAGGGTTTATGTATCAAAAATCAAATATATAAATTTGAGATGTGAAGCTTTGAATTATTAGAAAAACTAATTCAGGTTATGGTAAATTCTAATTGCAATCAAACCTGAAGTTTTATAATGAATCAAGTTGTACCATTTAGGATCTAAATTACTAAACAAAGATTTTATTTCAAATTAAAATTGGAACCTGAAGTTCTAAAAATATTTACCAATGGTATTAACTACTAAACCAAATAAATGTGCAGAAATTTGTTCACTCCGGAAGTGGTGATAACAACAATAATAATATAAAAAAAAATCTCCAGAAGAGATTTGTTGATATATTTGGTGCTTTTACTAAACCAAATAAATACATAGAAATATATCTACTCTCCCACTCTAATAGAAAAAAAAATTCCTTCTTCCACGCATCTAATCATGTCTTTCAAAAGGTAAAATATAATAGATCAAGTTTCTTTTGTTTGGCTCATCAAGTGAGTATTTTGTATTCTTCATAAAATGAATGTTAATATTTATACACACATCAATTATGTTATATTATATATAAAACTCATTCATCTTTCCTCTTTCAGCAAAGAGCTATTCCAATGTTTACTATTTTATATGCTTAATCTTTTACCTACTATTGTCATGTCATAAAAATATACTTATTGATGTTATCAATAGCTGTAACTCATACAACATACGTTTTAGTTGCCAAGTCAAACTATTTTGTTTTTCATGATATTATTCATACACTATGTGATGTACAAATTTTCTCTCTCTGTTTAACTTACAATATGTAAATAACTGCATATATTAATTCATACATTAATCAGTAGCAATTAATAAATCATTAAATAAAATTAATTGATTAATGAGAATGGTCCAACAAAGATGCGTATGAATACTTCATACATTTATTCTTCTTTTATATCTCTTATTGTTGACAAGGATCATAACGTATATACATGTTATATATTCATGTTTCTCACTACTGCAGATGTTATGAATTAATGAATGGTATTTAATACTAATTTCATATTCTTAAATTTGCCAATATTGTGAAAGTAAACATAATCAAGTCAGCACAATCTTTGATTATAATTCATCCCTTCTCCACCAATCAATCCATATAAAGGCCTTTCCATATTTCCAAGGATAGTTTTGCATTTTCAAGGGAAGTAATGAATGCAATCAATGAGATTGGATCTAGAGCTATCAAAATGGTGTAAATAAGAAATTATAGTTGATTTTATAGATTATACTTGGTTGTCTTTACTATTTTGCATTAACGTTTTTATTCTTTCACTGTAACTACTATCGGATATGGTTTCTTATTTTATGAAATGCATTGATTATATACCCATGAACAATATTTTGATGCTTATGCATTTTTGTTTCCACTTATAGTTGGTAATATGATAAACATAGGCAAGCTTGAATTTAAAGTTTGGACCTATTAGAAGATAACTATTTGTCATAGATATTGGATGTTGACATCCAATTACAATCTCGTTGCTTATAAAATGCCATAAAAATGATAATCCAATAGGATAAAACAATGACTCTCATATTTTTAAGGTCTCATATCCATGACAATCTTAAAATAAAATATTCAACTGAAAAAAATCATCTTTACCTATGGAACTCCCTGAAGGAGCTTTATGACCACCAAAATATGGTCACACTTCTAAACGCCAGGCACAAGTGGTTGAACTTGAAGTTTCAAGTCCTTAAATCTATTAGGAAATACAATTCCTCTATATTTAGAATTACTTCTAAACTAAAATTATGTGAAAGGATTTTCTAGTAATACTAATCTGAAGTTAGACCATTTCTTCGAAGTTGGTGACGGAAACTTCATTAATGATGAAAATCTAAGTGCAATAATAAATGAAATGGTCGAATTGATCAATAGTAGCAGCCTCAAGTCTGCTGTGTGGATTTTATGTTATTTCAGTTCAATAAATCAGGTGGATGTTGGTGCTTGTATGTTTTCTCTTTCATAACTAATTGAAATAATGTACCGATAATGTTGGCTTTAATCAGTAGTCTATTTCAAATTTTTGGAAAGTACTAGCATTTATTTATGCTTATAAATTTAGTAGTTGACTAACTATATTGTCTTTAGTTCTTAAGATATGGACCATCAATATTTGAGTGATAATATATGTCTACTAGATTGTGCAACTACTCACATTATTTTGAAAAACCGTAAGTATTTTCTCCGAACTATCTGAAAATATTTTGCTAAAAATTTCAACCATAGCAAATTTGCTAATATAATTGGAGGGTCCGAAAGAGCCCATATAGTATTACCAAATGGTACATATATCTTGATTCAAAATACATTATGCACAAGCAAATTTAAAAGAAATTATTGAGTTTTGAGGATACATTAATGAATGGCTACCACATTGGAACTATAATGAAAACGCCAAAGAATATCTTTGTGTTATTTCTAAAATTGAAAGCCAGAAGCTTATTTCAGAAAAATTGGTGCAATTTCAACTGGATTATATTTCACGAAATTTGGTATAATTAAATCCCATATTTAAACTTGAGCCAGAAGCTCACAAATGCCACTTGAATGCATCTTATCAATTGATAAGAACTATCCTCCTATCATTAATATGTATGGTATATTTGCTAGTAGCAATATGATAATGGATCAGAATGAGAATCCAAAGATGATTATTATTTAATGTGACAATGTTTATCAACATTGAGGGGGAGGATAAAACGATACAAGTTCATTTTGATTACCAGTGTCAAATATTTGTTAACATGTATAATGATGCAAAATATTAAGTTACTTGAATAAATATTAATAATATCCCTAGTAGACTTTCTCCAATATAGATTTGAATCCCTAAAGGATTAAAATGTGTAAACCACATCTGAAATATGGTACAGAAGTCAGTTTGAAATTCTTTTGAAGCAAGTAATAAAGATGCCAAATAAAAGAGATGAGTGTTCTTGAAGAAACACTTAGGGGTGCTCTTTAAGAGACTAATGACATGATTTTCAAATTACCCTAGAGTGGTTTAGGTACTTAAAACATGATAATTAAAAAGATCTTAATAAATCATGTATAGAACTGACAAGAAATAATCACTGATGATAAAAAAAGTGCTTATGTTTATAAATAGATGAAGAATCTTGAATTAGGGGAAACGTGACTGGCCATCATGAATCCCTTACCAATAGAGAAATATGGACATATAGTCCGCAAAGTAGCGAAAGTACTTGAAATGCTAAATGTACTCGGAAGGTATAAATATGGTTTAAATTATATTAAATGATGAAAGCATACAAATTCCTGAAGAATATAAATAACTTTTGCGGTTATAAAGAATGCAAAGAACAAGAAGCGTAGATTACAACCTATTTTTGAGTATTGTTGTAATGAAAATCTTGATATAATTCATGATGAGTAGATTACTTCCTTTTTTTAAGTATCGTTGTAATGAAACTTTTAATATACATTGAAATGTTAGTTGCGATATGCAAAAATTATTCCTAAAGAACATAAATAACTTTGATGATTATAAAGAATGCAAACAACATGGAATGTAGACTACAACCTTCTTCTAAGTATTGTTGTAATGAAAATCTTGATGCACTTTAAGATGAGTAGATTACTTCCTACTTTTAAGTATTGTTGTAGTAGAACTTTTAATATTCATCAATGATGTAGTTGCAATATGCAAAACTGATTTGAAGCATAAAAACGAAAACACAAGATGTGTTTTTCACAAAGGTAGCAAACGAAATACATAAAATGAAAATCATATTTGGATTGGAAATTTTGATTGTATTGAAGAAAACTATCAATAAATTGTATTATTAACGAGATACATATTTATGGATCCAGAAGTATCTATAACCAATTTAAGTTATCGAAAGAAGAATATGAATTCAAAGGAAACTTTAAATCAGGGGGAGCATCTATAAGTATTTTATAATGCACTCTTTTTCCTTAACAAAGATTTTTCATATTGGGTTTTTATTAGTAAGGTTTTAATGAGGCATTATCTTGATCCAGAAGTTTCAACTCCCCAGTAACATTTGAAAATAAGTTACAATGTACTCTTTTTCATTATTTAAGATTTTTCCCATTGGGTTTTTCTTACTAAGGTTTTAACGAGACATTATCTTGATCTAGAAGAATCAAACGTCTTTACAAGAAATAACATCTCAAATATGTTATTTAAGTTAAAATATATTTTTATTCTTGACTAAGGTTTTTCCCATCGGGATTTCCTTTGTAAGATTTTTAATGACGTATTATATTGATCCAGAAGCATCAAACTCTATTTGGTTCTGCAAATTATTGAAATATGTCATACTATATTGTACTCTTATTCCTTCACTAAGATTTTTCCCATAAGGATTTTCTTAGTAAGGTTTTAATGAGGCATTAGTTTGATCCAGAAGTGTCAAACTTGATTTGAAGAAATGAGAAAATAAGATATGTCATTGAACTCTCTTTTTTCCTTCACTAAGGTTTTTCCCATTGAGTTTTTCTTAGTAAGGGTTTAATGAGACATAATTGTCATCCCGAAGTATCAAACTCTTAGAATGAATATCATTTTAGTATGATATCTATGATTTCACAAGTTGCATTTTTTCTCTTTTAAGTTTTTTTCCCATTGAGTTGTCTTACAGAGGTTTTTAATGAGGCAACATACAATATCTAGATTGACTGTACGAATAAATGCAAGCAAGATAACAATGAGATAGAGCAATCATCATATACGTTACAAAAGGGACAACTTCAAGTTATGAGAGGATTCAAGATTTTGAAGATGCATTTTCAAGGGGAGTGTTATAATATATGTAAATATAAATAGTGAATATGCTATATACTGTTTCGTATTTAGTCCTACATCGTGGGATAAGTTTTATCCTTAGCTCCTAAGCCTTTATATAAAGTTGCTAATGTAATGAAAATGTATGATTAATCTCTGTAGTGAATAAAATATTTTCTTTCTCTTTCTTTAATGTCTTCTTATTCTACAACAGGATATGAAATATTCAGTTTGTTAAAAAAACAAGAAAATTATAGCCTATAGCTACCTTACCGTCAAGCATGAAAGTGGAAATTTAGAGCCACTTTACTTTGTACCACAAACCACACTATAATAACAAATATTATTGTTTTAGAAAATTCATAATAGGCCAGCCGTCAAAATCGTGTATTTTAAAGAAGGTTTCCTTTGGCTTCGTTTTTAATCTTATTATCACAAATAGCACAGTTTTAAAACAAATATCAAATATAGCCCTGTTTTGACCAGCTCAGCGTTGAGATGGTCCAAATGCACTATCGACTTTATAAAAGTAGCCGGTGAAATTTTTTTTAGAAAAAAACGCTGGCGACTTTTCAAAAGTCGATAGAAAAAATGCACTGGCGACTTTTGAAAAGCCGCCAGTGCATTCTGGTTAGTTAAACGATGAGCTGGTCGAAATAGGGTTATATTTGATATTAATTTTAAAACGAGGCTATTTGCGATAATAGGTTTAAAAACAATGCCAAATCAAAAAAAAATCCTTTAAAGAAATAATATGATTCCTTCTCATTTGGATTGCCTAAAATATAGATTCATTCGACCGTAAATGTTTAAATGTAACAATGAATTGGTTTAAATAATATGACTACGGTTGACCTGTTAGTGGATTACATTCACAAGCCAATTAAGTTGGTAAAAGGCATTAATATATAACACTGATAACTTTTTTTTTGAAATGGTAGTTTTATTTGATATTGGTGCATCGTATTTTTTTATATCTCGTTGTTTGGTAGATAAGGTAGGAATCAAATAGAAAGCTTGAAGGAATTAATTAAAGGGTATATCTCAATCTTCTTAGCGCAAAGCTAAGGTGAATAATTAACTTACATCTCATTTTCGATATTGATTTAAAAGGATAGATAACCCTATTGATTTGAATTTACATCAACCTTGTTTTATACAAAGCATATATCATGGCGTAGGTATTTTGAGTAAAACAAAAAGTATATTTTTCTTATTTAAGTATGATTTAAAAGAGTTAAATAAATGTGAAAGAAATGTTTTCAAGGAAAATTAAAGTGGGTAGTTAATCTTAAGTTTATGACTCAGATTAGAAAACCAGATGAGATTGGTGTAGGATCACGCCCTACACTTTAACTAATAGTCATACCTAATATTAGTCCAAAAATTCCAACGCGTAGGGATTTTTCATTGGTAAGACTAAAATAATGTTACACACCGAAATGAATATACAGAGAGAAGATATATTATTGATGAGCCTGTAAAATCATTAGAATCAGTTGACCCTAGTAGTGTAAGTTAAGGACAGATCATCCGGTATTGTATCTAACAGAAGTTAAGTTATTTGTTATGTCTGGTAGGCCCGAGTCGGCCAATATTTAATAATTAGCCAGTTAAAGCTACAATGTTGGATAGATAGTCCATTTATTATCTGATTTATATGCATATATGTTATTTCTCTTGTTATAGTCAGTTTGATTGTAGGATTTTGATTTGCAAAAGATATGCCTTTAAAAGGAAATTAATGAGGAGAAACACGTTCCGCTAAGTAGCGTTATCTCACTTAATATTAGGAAACCAGGGTGTAATAGAATTATTCATACCAAGCTTTATGTCTAACTCAAAGTTTGTGTTTTTCCATTAAACTCTCGGACGCTCAAAATTTAATTTGAGTAGATTGATAGTTAAGGACTTTTCAGGTTTAGTTGGATTGACGAATAAGCTTTCAAAGCCATGCAGAAGGCAAAGCGAGCTATAGGAGTTATTTAGTGTTGTTTCCGCTTTGATGTAATCATGTTTGATATGTTTATCTATTTAGTAATCTGATCATCCAATGAGACATCTTCATATGTCGCTCTTGGCATAATTTGTAATAATTATATTTGATCAAAACCTACGAACCGTTTTGAGATTATGTAATTAAATATGAAATATGGATTTGTAATGTAATCATAAATGTTGTTTTTGAAATCTGTGTTGATTTTTATTTCATATTTACGTGCTTTTGATATTGCATATACCATTAACATTACCGTATTTTATCGTCGAAAGTCGGTACTATAGATTGCAACATCATTTGTAGCGCTTAGCTTCAGACCTCAAAGTAGGGGATGTTATAGCTCCATAGACGTTGCAAATTCAGCAAACAACTTAAAAATTGCAATATTTTCTGGGTGTTGCTTTTTATAGTTGCAGAGAGATGCCTTTTTGTTGTGAGAAGACGGTCTCCCGTCCAGGTTTATTCATTTGAATACCACCATTCCGCAATTCTAGAACTTGTGTTTGCACACGAAGATTGTTGCTCTTGCTGATGTTAAACGAAACTTCTGAACTTGAAGTCCATCTTCTGTATATTTTAGGACAGTTAAAGGAAGATTCCATTACAAACTTGTTATAGCTTAAGTACCTACTAATACTTGATCTACTAAAGGAAAACAAGAGAGCAACCATTCAACCTCTTGGGTGGGTGCGTATTCAACAGATTATTCAAATTACCTTCTTTCTAGTACTCTTCAAAATCTTAAAATTCACTTCCACCCCTTTTTAAAAACATGTTTCACAAAACATCTTTATTAATGTTTATAACGAGAATGTACATTTTAAACTATACATATTTGCAGTTAGAAACTGCAAATATTTGCATTCTACACTATGATATTTACAGTTCCACCTGCGCATTTTGTGTAATGAAAATTTGCAATTTACACCATAAGAATACGTGTTGTACACTTTAAATATTGTAAAATTTTAGTTCCGCCTCTTATTTTTAGAATTAATACGTGAAAAAACACTTCCTGAAACATATTTTAAATTACATCCATACTTTAATTTCAGTAAAAAAAAAAATTCTTCTATTGTCGAAAATTAAATGTGAATTTTAATCGCATGTGTATATGATTAAAACAAATTTTTTGACTGTTTATGAAAAATTGCAAATATGTACATAAAACTATAGAAATATTTGCCGTTTATCCTGCATATATTTGCCGTGTGGAAACTTCAAGTATTTCAAGGTTTCTCATCAAATATTTACATAATTCACCACAAATATCATGAAACTATTTTAACTTAAAAATAGGCAAACAAGAGAGCCATTTCTTGGATGGATGTGTATTTTGCAATTTCTTAAATATTTCTCCACAAATATCATGAAACTATTTTAACTTAAAAATAGGCAAACAAGAGAGCCACTTCTTGGATGGATGTGTATTTTGCAATTTCTTTGTTCGTTAATATCTGCATGTAGCTTCTGATCAACCATTATGTCATGTATCATAAATTAAGTAAATAAATAACAAAATGTTGCTGATATGACTGAGAATGCAACTGTTACACAGGGTGAGTAGAGCTTAATAATGCACCTGTAACACAACAAAACGCCTCTATTAATGAGCAGAGCATTATGAATGGTAAGTAACTTATATTCCACCCACTTACAAACGTTATGCACACTCTTTAATACATTATCTATACAATTAATTACAAATTGTAACTTGTATTCTAAAACATGAAGGAAGCTTTCAATGTCTGGAGATATGCAAATATCTTAACCTGCAGGCTGCAGTCACCCTCCATTTTTAACAGAAGTTGCAACTATCAAAGAAAACACAGCTCTGCCTTCTTCTTTCTTATCAATAATGCATCTTCTCCACTATTAATGAATGATTCGTCAACCTGCTAAATAATGCTGCTAAATAATGCAGTAGGTTTTGAGTAAAAGCACCTCAATCAATGTACATTAAAACAAAATTACAAGGAATTTTAATATCATACAAATGTGAATTTAAAGCTATAAAAATTATAATTTAAAATTCAAATTTAATTTCATAGGTACTATAGACAAAATTATAAACAGTTTCAATACAAACATACACACCAGCGCGCAGTAAACATGAATTATAATCAATGTACGTTAAATCCTCAACCTGACAGATGTTGTTGAATATGCGCTTATATGATTTTTGTTTGATGATAATAAACATGTATACATTCGTTTAAATGTATTTGTTAATATACTATTTTATTTTCACAGATTAAATAAATATTTGCTGAATAAAATTAAATACACAGAATTTGAATTCAAATAGAAATTTTATTCAAACAAATATTTATTACAATTTTGAATAGTACAAATTCAAGCTCTCACTATATATATACAAGTTTGATTACAAATACATCACAATTTCACATTTACAAATGTCCTCACTAGATATCACTCACACTCGTATTTTGTCTTCAACTTCATTCCAGTTTGAATCCAGCATCTGAGCAATCTGAAAAAATATTCACTAACGCAGTAAAATTGAAAAAGAAATATTGTTGCAATATAAAATAAAATATGGTTTTTGAAAATATCATTTGCCTCAGTTATTTGGGTTGTTCGTCATCATTCACACTTGAATTCATCACAAAGTCGTGCACATAGATATTACAGGGACAGGTAATCATAAGTGGCTGCAATACACACGTGTACATTCATACACGTGTGCACTGCCTCGCCAACTCGTGTGCGCAGCCAACAATAGCAAGGGTGCAAGCACAACTTCAACAAACAAGGCAATGCACTATGCAATGTACAACAAGTCCAGCAGCCTAAGTATGCAATAAAAGATTCAGTGAAGCCCAAATATAACAGTGAATACAAGAATAAGTTGAGATGCATAATGCCACCAAGCAATACAAAGACCAGCTACAACATGTCAATGCAACAAACATGTATGCAGCATCAAGTCAGGCATGAAGAGAACACAGTGAAGATACCAAGTGCACGACTAAACTAACAAATGCAACTCAACAAACAGCAAGACCAAACTGCACAAGTGACCACAAAGACCATCAGCTACATCAAAAGCAAGTGCAACACAGTTGCAAACAACATGACAGGAAACAGATAAAAAATGAACTGATGAAGCAGTGCAAGTGTGCAAGTGCAAATCACCAAATGAAGACCACAAATATATCAACTCAACATGAACAGTACCATGGACAGAAGACCATGCCAATAACGAGTGCAGATGAACACATATGGCCGAAGTATGATCAAGGTCAAATGCAAACTCTATATATATATATATATATATATATATATATATATATATATATATATATATATGCACAGGTACAAAGACAGTGCGCATATACACATGTATGTGACGCAAAGGTTCAGGCCGAGACAAAAGCAAGTTCAAGTGATGTAAAATGAAAATCAAAGCATGTACAAGTTGTAATCTGCATATGGTCGAGCTGTTATTCAACACAACAATGCAGCACAATTCAGATAACATGTCAAAGACCAACTGCATAATGCAAATAAATTCGAACCAAGTATGGCAGTGAAACTCAAGCGAGTAAGTACAAACTGATGCATGATGAATCAGACAAGCAATGAAAATATAAAAGGTATGTATCAGACTCTCGACCGAGAAAACAATGGATCACAAAATCCAAGTCGAAGTCAACCAGAGAAAATCAAAAAATAAAATTTCAACAGCAGCAGTATTATCGGAATTCTAGCCGTGAATTTTTAAAGCCTTGTCAATCAAGCAATCGAGTATTTACACAAATGAATTAGTCAAGGAAAAATCACGAGCATCCAAGTATAATCGAATGGCCGAAAGCATGATAATGACAAATTCAAATATATTTAGACGAACATAATTCAAGGAATTCGAACGCATATAAAAGCCCAATCATCATTGGCAATCAATTTATCGAATTCGAGCAAAGCACAAAATCAGTAAAAGCAAAAGCATATAATTACGTACCGAAGAAGGAATTCGATCAACGAAGCAGCCACGGTGAGCAAATCAAAGAGCATCGAAGTCGAACAGTATCAAAGGTCGGCGCTTCACTTTGCAAGAACCCTAGTTTGAATCGAAAGGAGGAAAGCCCAAATTTTGCAAAGAGATACGAACGATCGAACACGGAGCCGCCATTATCTCACAAAAAAATTGGGCCGAAGAAATAAAAGGAGACGGTCAAGACAAATTACAAAGAGGGCCGACCTTTTTATTTTTAAGGGATTTGTATTTTATTAATTTGGGTTTTTGAGTTTAAATTATTTTTAATTTGTATTTTCTTTTTTAAACCGTTTTAATTTCTAGTCGTGTGACTAGGGGACAAGCTACGTGGCGTAGCTTGAGAATTCGTAACTCGGTGGTTGAGTTGTGGCAAGGTTTTGAGCGTAGGGTTAGATTAGTCAATAGCGGGTATAGCGAGTTTACGTGTGTAAGCGAGGGACTATCTAATTTCTAGTAGAAACCTTGGGGGCAGCACGTAGGCAGGGTTTTGCCGAAGCTGGGTAAATTCTGTGTTGTTCTGTTTTTTCTGTTATTTATATTATGCGATATCTGTGCTGCTATTCTGTGATCTGAATTGAATATTTTATAAGCTTCTGCGATTAATTTTTATAATTATCACTATCACCCTATTCACCCCCCCTCTAGGGTGAAATCGATCCTACAGATGTACAAAAGGATAAAAAAAGAAACAGTAAGATTACATTGATGTAACATCATACTTACGTAAGGATTTGTGCAAAAGCACATGAATCAATATACATTAAAAGTCGATTAAAGCCACCATTAAAACCAATGCTTATCTGACACTGCTTGTCCAAAAGTTTGAGAAGACAAAAGGTTTCTTCTACATCATCCCTACAGAAAACAAAAAAATGGAACAGTTATATACATGTAAGTATAAATATCACATATTACTACATAGAAAATGAACTATACAGTACCTGTAATTATGGATAAAGGACTGGAAAGGAATAACAGGGAGATACATATACAGTTATAACAAGGTAAGAATGGAAATAGACTGATGGGGAAGGAGAAGGATGATTCATACCCCCTCCTTCTTCTTCCCGACCAGTCTTTTTCTTCACTTCTCTGTGTCCATTATTTTTACTGATTGGAGACATTTTATGCTGAATCGTATGAACCATCTCTGTTCATACATCTCGGTATTTATAAGAGTAAAGTTTTGTTGAGGATCGCACGCGTGCTAGATATAAATATCTCAATATGAATTTTAAAAATCTGTTTAAATCGGGTCAACTAATTTTGAGACCGAATTTATCAGCAAATCTGATGAGCGTCAAAATCGCAGGAGTGAAAGAAACATATTTGATTAAGTCGGCTCTTTTCTCTTTCCTTTGAACGTGATTTTGTTCCTTTTCGGGGGTGAGCGTTGTAATAAAAAGGTCAAACCGAACCAGGCCCGGTCGCTCTTGAAATTTCGAAACCAAAGTATGAAAATATTTTATATACAATATATTATCTGTAAATAAGCAATATTTCTATCCCAGTGATTAAGCATGTTATCTAAAAATAAGCAACGGGGTTCAAGTTTGCATTTGCCTTGTGTTATTTTTTGGCCTCTTAAACTTGATTCCGTTGGCCATCAAATAAAATATGCCTTCGACGTCCGACCACCCAGCATCTATTCTGAATCGAACTCAAACCCAAAAAAATCAGAACCGAATCAAACCAAGTTAAATACAGTTAATTCGGTCGGTACCTGGTTTAATAGAATTAAAATGGTAAGTAAGATAAATTATCAATAGGTTACTATTCAAATGATCGATTTACCTAAAGGAAAATATAAATTTATGTTTAGAGAAGCTATTTCGAGTGGTTTTTTAAGTTTATAAGAAAAAATAATGTATTTTCAGTAGAAATTTTTTGGTTTCTATTACTAAACAAATTATTAAGAGTATTTCAATAAAATGAATTTGGAATATAATAAAAGTTCGACTAATTCGGCTAAACCGATAATCAAAATAAAATTATTTTACAAACTGATACAATTTCATAACTGAACCAACCGAAATGAACCGGTTTGGTCGGTTGATTCGGTTCGAACCGAATATTGCTCACCCCTAGTTGTATCGACAAAAGACACTGATTTTATTTTGAATTTGAGTTTTTTGATAATGTCTAATTTTGTTAATAAAATAATTTGGCTTTTGGAAAAAATATGTATTTTTCTTTTTTCTTTGGTATGCTTGTCCATTTATGTTTATGAATTCCAAAAAATTATTTTTGAACTTTTCAAACCTTTCTGGATTTTATAATGTTTTTTCAAGTTTTTTTAAAGTTTAAATATATTTGAAATATGTATCTGTGAACAAATATGATTCTTTTTCAAATTAAACAACTTAACAAAATAGTGGGTTGTCTTTAAAAAGAGATTGTTTCATGATATTTAATTAAAGAATACGTGTTTCTCGTAAAAATTGACCTCTTTTGATCGAAAATATTATTCATTTTCTTTTTTAGAAAACATTTGATTTTGAACAATATTTGATTTCCTTAAAGGAAAAAACATTGTTAGAAAAACATAGATTGAGATACTCTTAAAGGGAACGCCATCCTAGTTTTTTTTGTATAAGATAGTTTCATTTTGCATAGTCATGACTAAGGCTAGATATTTCTACCGCATTACTAACTAAAATCGAATACCAACCAAAATCGATCAGAATAGTACTGCAATTATTGATAACAAAGTTTTTCGTTTGGTTTGCCAAAATTTAAGAAAAATGGCATTGCTTTGATAAATTATTTTGTTTATCAAAAATTGTCGTACCAACCATATTTTTAAAATTACAGACCAAGCCCCATAAGGCTCATGAGGCTTTTCTTTTATAATCCTCAAACTGGGCAATTCCACATTTGTAAAACCTAGGACAAAGGTAGAGACCACAAAAGCAAAGAAATTTCTTCAATAAACATCGATTTGGCATGCAAGATACCCCTATATAAAAATGTACTTTCACAAAGTTTTAATTGAAATTATATATATATATATATATATATATATATATATATATAAATATATATAAAGCTGTATTAAAATTCAAAATAGCATATGTATGTGTATGCATGTGTGTTTATCTTGTTATCTTGCATACAATTTAAAGCTAACAAATTCAGACCTAGTTTTAACTTAGAAAGGAACTCAACATTAAATTTAAAATTTCACATAAAATTCCTTATATATGTATGTATGTATGTATATATATATATAATATATAGATATAATATATATTGAATTGAAATTATATATGTGTGTGCGTGTGTCTATACATATGTTACCGTGTGTGTGTGTTTCTATGTGTTTGTATGCATATATAAATAACAACGAACTACGCTCAAATTTAAATAACACACACGTGCATGTGTGCGCACAAATATGTACGCACACAACTTATAATTTTATATGTTTTACAATTTAAAATCTATTTTTTAGTTAGGAAGGAAATCAACATTAGATCTACGATTCGAAACAAAAGTTGGTTTATAAACTTTGAATGAAAATTTTATACACACGCACGTATGTATACACACACACACATATAATGTTCTATGCACACACACGAAACTTACGTTCAATTTTATAAATAATTTCAAATAGTTTATGTAAGTATTCCATTTATAATTGTATACAAAATATGTAACAAAATTATCGCAACTTATTAAAACTAGTTTAAACCTAACAACCCTTTTTTCTATTAAACTTTTAATTTCTAAAACAATAGCAAACAAAAGATTGGACAACATAGGAATATGTACTTAAATTATATCATTTAAGGTTTCTACTTAATGTACTTAAATTATGTAATTAATTTCCATATCACAAAATGACAGATATATAGTAGAAAGACAAATACCATTCATTTCGAATGTGATTTTATTACAGAGTTAGTAATTTACAATAAATTACAGAATTGCTCCTAAGACATACTCTTAACTCTATCAATCTTCCACTTGCATTTGAGACCAATTATGTAATCTCAATCTCATCCATTTGATAAGTTTGTCGAGAACTGATTGAACCAGTCCCTTCATGAATGAATCAGCTATATTGTCTGTTTACCATATCAATCACAACATCTTTATTAGTGATGAACTCTGTAATAAATTGGAACTTTTGAAAAACATGTCTTGATTTTGTAACGATCTGTTTTTGGAGATCGAATGATCGTAAAATGTTCTTGTAAATACATATTGAGTCGTATGATATTATAACTTTGAGAAATGTTGAGTATTGATATTTTTTACCACTAGAAATCTTATTAGATGATTATACACCTTAATACTTGTAAATTTTATAACTTTTGATAAGAGTCAAATTAGGGTCCGAGACCACTTCCATTGAAAAGATAGGATGGATTTTCTTTTCATGAAGCGGTCACAATAAATTTTCGAACTTACCATTTTGGGAGATATTCTTATTTGAATTTCTATCTAATTTTAGTCGGATTAGTGGTTAATTAGTGGGTGGTTAGTAAGGCTTTCTGACCCAACTCGGGATTGGGGTTAATACCAACTTCTCTTAGTAGCGCTAACTCATTTTTCATCTTTCACAATTAGATATAAACATCCACTAAACTTTTTTTTAGTCAAAACCACTTAATATTTTTCGAGTCAATCCAAATTTATAGATTAAGAATAGATTAGCAAGGGGATTACTTAGAAACTTTAAATCCACGTTTCTAAGAGGAGATTTAGGGTTTTGCTGTCTATTCTTGGATTTGCCTTGTTTTGCTTGCAAATCATCGATTTTTGACTGTTTAGTGAGTGTTTTATCATCTTTGAACCTCTTATATATGTTCTAAAAGGTTTTGACATGTTTCGAATTCGATTTTAAAATCAAAACATGTTTTTATGCACTTTTGAAACCATATATAAAGTAAAAAATGGGATTTGAATGAATTAAAGTAATATATATATATATATATATATATATATATATATATATGTATGTATGTATGTATGTATGTATGTATGTTACTTTGATGTATGATTGCCTATATGAAAGTTAGGCTATGTTATATATGTGTTTTGAGATGAATTATGCATGTTGTTATGATTTGATGATGTTGAATGTTGTTTGGCATGAGTATGGATGTTATTTTGTATGTTGAGTGGTTGTAAACTCTCATTGGAGCGATTCCAGGGTAGTAAACATAGAACTGGGTGTGAATAAATTGACTCGATGATTTTTCGGGTTGTGTCGAAGAAGTGAAGCTATGTATGGGTAGATTGGTAAGCACATCAACCGATTTGATATGAAAGTTGAAGTGTTGGAAATGCTACAGGAATGATGTCCAGGATATGGTAATTCGATAAGAGGAGGTGGGTCCGGTGGTGGCTCGGTGATTGGCATTAGGCTTTGGTAGTTTGGTGGAAGGAGGAAAGGCCAGTAATCCATATCCAGTGATGGACTTATATTTAGTGATAGAAAGGATTCGATTACCGGAATATGTTCAATGCAGAGCCTTTTTTTTATAGGAAAACAAGAATGTGTTATAATTTAACATTGGCTTAAATGATTTATTTGGGCACTGGAGTGCGTTCGATGTGGCCGTTCTTCAGAACCATCTTATCAACGTTTAAACAATGATTCACCATCGATTATACCTTAAAAGGACTTGCCCATAAACTTTGAATATGTGAGGGCTTGAGGCTATGGAAAAACCAATCTGTATCATGGAAAACCCGTAGTGAGAGTGGTGGCAACATGAAGCTGACACCAAGTAGAAGAGAAGAAATCTAAAACTTGGATGTTGTGGTACTAACTTTGTTTCAGACTCGGGTACACACTAGAATCACTTAGATTTTGTGGTAGCTAAGAAGTGTAAATAATGGTCGATTACTAATCAAACCCTAGCCCTCCATAGTCACAGTCGAACTCCGACATTGCCCATGGCGCAACCATGGAATCATAGCCTTCCAAGAACTCCCCTCGAATTGCTTTTGATCTTGAAATTGAAGACCCAAAAAAGTTAGGTCCGAATTGATATAGTAGGAAGTTTGCTTGTGTTTATGGTTTATTTTCTTAAGGCATGGATTGGTCTTGAGCAAGTGGTGGAGGCGAATTGGTGTTGGAATCGAGATATGTGATGGCAGTTAAAGCTTAAAGTCATAGGAGAAGGAAAAGTAATTGGGCCAGAATAGAAAAATGAAAAGTAAAGTGGATATTCGTAAGTCCCAGCCATTTATAGCTCAAAGATGACTTGGCAATTTATTCCGATAAAAACACGAGTAGTCAGTACCGCTATGATTTAAATATATACATAAAAATAAAAAAAATAAAAAAGAGAAGAAAGAAAGAGTAGAAAGGGTAGAAGAGAAGGAATTCTCATCTGGCCAAGGGGCGGAACAATATTCAAAGTAATGTAGATCCAGACTTTGGTGCAGAAAGTGGTACGTAGACTATATGAAGTTGTTGACTGAATGATCTTGGGATAGAGACGATACTTCAATATGATTCTTGAAAGGCAAGTAGACATGAGCAGATGACAATATACCGCTTGGTCCAAAGCACGCTTTGTTATCAACGGAAGCATACTTTCGATGGCAAGTGTTATCCAGCATTAAACCAAGAATCTTTTATCGAATCTAGACGTCGAGACGAAGATGAAGTGGTTCAAGAACTTAAGGACAAGCTTGGGATGATAATGGAAAGGACATCTAGGAGTTTGATGTCCAAACGTGAATGAAAAAAGAGGTTGGTACCAACATGAATTCATGTCGGTATCGAGTTGTTTGGTTTTTTCTATTTTGAACCCTTATGCTTTGGTCAAAGAATAGATGGCTAAAGTGTTCGTCTAGGGACCCATATGTGAAGGAGTATGTGAACAACTCCAAAGCTTTATTGAAAAGGACAACTCCTATATGTGACCAATCATATCGGTATCAATTAGAATTGCTGGACAAAATTATACTTAAAGCTTGAAGACTATAGATATAAACTACCATGAAGAAAAGGCCAAGGCAACACAATGCAAATCATCCGGGTAACAACATGAGTTTTAGCTGCGAGCTAAATTTTTCTTCCTACCTATTCTCTTGGATGTGGATTTCAATCAAATCTTCCATGATTTGACGACCCTGAAGGGCGATTCTTCTATAAATAACAAGCCTAGAGCAACGAACGGGGGACTTCTGGCCTACATTTTCTTCATCTTCTACTCCCTACACTCCATTTTCCTAGAGCTTACTTTTGATGGTTTAGACAAAAATAAAATTGCAAAGCTCTTAAACTCATGATAATCAGTCTATAATAAAAATTAAAGTGGAGTAGGCCATAGAATTTGCCTAATCACTTTAAAAATCTTTGTGTTATTTACTGTGTTCTTACTAATTTGCTAGATCTATCTCAGTTTCCTTGTATTGGGTTATTGTGCTAATTTTTGGTTCAACAAGAGTCAATGATATAGGCTATCGCATGCCAAGAAAATCATAGTCATAACATTTTACACTACATGAAGCTGCCATATATTGACAAATACAACTATCACATACCAAAAAAAATAAAGCTATGACAAGTTAATAAAATATATAGCTACCGCAAGTTGGATAAATAATAGAGATCGCAAGTTGATAAAAATGATAGCAATTGCAAGTTGATATAATAATATTTATCTCAAGTTGATAAAATAATGGTTATCGCAAGTTGACAAAATAATAGCTACCACAAGTTGATAAAAATATAAGATAATAATCACAAGTTAATTAAAACATGGCTATTGCAAGTTGATAAAACATGACCATCGCATACAGATAAATTTGGGCTCTCGCAAGTTAATTGGTGGCGTTTCAATAATTATTTGCAGAACTTATTAATTCCATTTAAAAGTAATAACCTTTTTACCAAACCAATTTCTTTGTCAAATTATTATTAGCTAATCCAATTTTTTCATAAATTTCTAGTAAAAGAAGGAGAAAATTTCCTTTTCTTTCCAAAATATAAATTTTCGACTAATTATGTTATTAATTAAATTTTGCATTAAAAACTCTTCAGCACACAAAAATTTCTTTAAACTTGAAACTACTTAGGAAAAATCCCTAGAATTCCAAAAAATAAGAATTTTTCTCCGAAACATCATGTAAAAATTTCAGAATAAAATTATTATTTTTTATGTGTTAAATAATAAAAAACCTTAACTGTCCATTTTCTTTGCTAGAAAATTCATATTAAATTCGTAATAATTAAAAATTTATGAAAATAAAAAATCATCTATAAAATAACATTCCAAACGTCACATCAAAAATTAAAAGCATTGGAGATTAGAAACATAGTTTCTACCCTAAAATCCCTTAAGGAAATTTCATAAAAATATTCAATGATAACCATAGCACATTCAAATGATTATCTAATTCATATGCATAATAAACATTAAACTATTAGTTTTGATTTCATCACAAATCCGAATTAGAACATCATATACTGGAGATGGGAATATATTATTCACCTTTATTTGATCTTATGTGAAGATAATTTACTTTTGTTTTCTTCCTTAAATTAGTCTTTCTCTTCTTCTTTTTATTCTTCTTCTTCATCTTCTTCTTCTTCTCCTTTGTAGAGAGACTTTAAATGGAAATGAGTGGTTATGTTTTGTTTTTCTTTGTTATGAGAGGCATGGTCGAATTAATTTGAAGGGGTGAGTATGTGTTAAGGAAATAAATTATATATGTTGTCCTTATTTCCTTCCAATATAATAAGGCTCTTATTTTTATCTCCTAATCCGTCCTCCATTCAAATTGAAATTCAAATTATATATTTATATGGTAATCATCCAAACTATATATAAATTTATATTCTCCAATATTATTCATTTAATTATTTTTTAATTAAATATCATGAATAACATGTAACCAAAATCAGAATGATACATGACGACCTACCCTACTTCAAAAGGTAACCTAATTCAACTTAATTGAGACTATTAGGCCTAAGGATATCAATGAATATTTGAAAAATCGTGTCCACATTCAATTCAAAAGAGTGATAAATATATGATATCATGAGAAATGGATTCCGATGCATATAAAGGGCACCTGAATTTGAAAATTATAATTTCATATTTTTTTTCAAAGCTATTGTTTATAATATGTGCATTTTACTTTAATGAATGATAAATATTTATTGTTTTATTAAATTAATTATATGCATTTAATGCATATTAACTACCCAAAACTATTTCTTATCGTTGCATTTTTTATTTATCATGCTTGTATAATGAATGGGATTGAATAAAAGTTAGGTTAAACCAAAAAATTTCCATTTATGCTTTTAGGTTTATGTATCGTTGATGGATCTAATAAATATCTGATATCCGTCGATATCCACAGATTCGGATATCTGATATACAAAAATGGAGTCAGATGCAGATATGACACTATCCGCTTCTAAAAGTATCTGTTGACAGGCTTAGTTGGACCACTATTGTTCACCAAGCTTAATATTTAGCTTGAAAATTATTGTTTTTGTAGATGGCCTAAGTTGATGTAATTATTAGATAATTGAAGTAGATCCTTGAAATTTTGACGGTATAAAATAGTGGTTTGGTAGCATCGATATCTTTTGTGACGAACATTAATAAATTTAGCATAATGCTAAGGGTCTCATATTTTATGCTTGGAGAACTACGTTCGAGGGTTAACTGTCGAATGAATTTTTTTTATACTACGGTCGTGGATAGAACGGTATTTGGTCGGTGGACAACCACCGAATGCGTTGCTCCAACCAATCTGCGTGGTTCCCTCAGTACCACAAAAAAATCATGCTGTAAGGCATATAAAAAAAATTTAAGTGATAAAATTTAAAATTCAAGTAATTGGCGAATCCAGCAAATGAACACCTCAACAAGGAACCACTACATGATCAACTATACAACAACAGACAACATGGGAAAAAATTATCTATGTCAATTTTAGTAGTAACAACATGAAAACATTAAACATAAGATTCGTCGAGGATAATTTTTACAAATTTTTTTAAATTTACATTAAAAATAGTTCGAAATTAGGTACAAAAAAGGCATAATCACTGATGTAAAAAGTGAAGACCTCATACCATATTTGAAAGATGGAATATCATAACTAAACTAAAGCTGAATAAATTATCTTGATCCATTTATATGAAATGGACTTAGGTTTTAGCCTTTTTCTCCCATCCATCCTGCCTCAGAGTTAAAGAGCTTCATCGAGAAATAATCTATTTAGTGCTTTGCTGCATGATTTGTTCAACATTTTCAATGCTCTAACTGATGTAAAAATCTACATCTGGAATGTAAAGAAAAATATTTCACATATAACAACAATAAATATATTCACCGCTAGAAATGGCTTAAAAAGCAATAGATCTTTTCAACGATCGCTGGCGGCCTCGTTAAGATGTTTTCAATGGCTTTCGACAGTTGATTATTTTAATTAACAATTTATCATGTTATTATAATTTATTAATTATACAAATTTGAAATTTATTTAAAAATACTAGTTTAATTCCTAAAAATTAAAGAACATATTTTTATTCAATTCTTTAATTTTATAGTGGTTTTTCATTAATTAAATTAGTATTTTCGATAATATTTTATTATGTAAATCAATATTTAACTTAAAAGTCAAATTCAAATGATCAATCTATGTAACTTTCAGTCCATCCGTTATAAAACTTCGGTGAAAATATGATGTGTAGCAGTTTATTTTTTATCCCTTGTGTAACTAATTATCAATTTTTAAATGTAACTAATTATCAATTATCCCTTGTGTAATGCTAATATAAAAAAATTAGTGTATAATGTACTTTCTTTTTAAATCTTTTAGATTTTTCGGCCTCGTCTAACAAGTATTTTGTAAGATCGTTATATAGATATTTGTTTCTACTATAAAACAGATATCGTTATTCATTTGATATAGTATTTGTTGAATTTGTTCCTATATTAGATAAAATACAAGC
Source organism: Allium cepa (assembly GCA_030765085.1). Classification (NCBI taxonomy): domain Eukaryota; kingdom Viridiplantae; phylum Streptophyta; class Magnoliopsida; order Asparagales; family Amaryllidaceae; genus Allium; species Allium cepa. Next base: position 909,050,816 of record CM060937.1, read on the forward strand.
ACTGTATGATAATTATATTTTATAAATCGTTTCATCTTAAATGACTCACAAAATTTCCACAGCACTTTCTTTTTATTCCATGTATATACGCATTTGTGTACGATAGTGAGAACAAAGTAAAAGTTCTGTTAAAATTTTGTTGAATCATCTGTGAAATGTAATTTTTTTATAATTGGAAGTAGGATGGTTAACCGTCAGAAGTAAAAATAATAATAACTGAAAATATGATATTATATTTATAATTTTTTTAAATTAGAAATAAGAGTTTGTAAAAAAAATTAAAAGAAAAATATATTATATAATTAACAAAACATTAAAATATAAAAAAATTATTGTATAATGCTAATATAAATAAACTAATGTATAATATACTTTATTTTTTAAATCCGTTAGACGTTTTGGCTCCGTTTGACATGTATTGTATATGGTCGTTGTATAGATATTCTTTTTTGTTACAAAACGGACATCGATTCTCATCTGATACAGTATTTGTCTGATTTGTTCCTGTATTGGACAAGTTACAAATACAATATAATACTTACATTTTGCATATCATTTTATCTTAAACGGTTCATAAAATTTCGGTAGCACTTTCTTTTTGTTCCATACGTATGAGCATTTTTATATGATACTGGGAACAAAGAGGAAGTGCTACCGAAATTTGTTGATTAATCATTTAAAATGAATTATTTGCGAAATTTAATTATTATTATGTTTGTAATGGAAAGTAGAAAAACCATCATCAAAAGTAAAAAATAATAATGTAAAAATATAATATTATATTTATAATTTGTTAAAATTGAAAATAAGATTTTGTAAAAGAAGGTAAAAAGAATAATATATTATGTAATTAATAAAACATTAAAATGTATAAATGAATTGAAAAATACAATGTCAATCCAAAAAAAATCATAATTTTTCAAATCTTACTATAATTTTTTAAATTTCTATCATATTTTTTGAAATAGGAAAAAATGATCAATTATTTTGTCAATAAAAAGAGCTAGATGCACAAATGAAAGGGAATGAAAGACTCAATAAAGAAATATTTTTATAACGGCGTATATGAATTTACTAAATTCGCTTTATTAGTAATGGAAACAACGAAGAAATTTGTTGTCCATGTAATGATTGCAAACATTTGAAGCAGTGGAAACCAGATATGGTATAGTACACTTATATCAAAATGGACTTGTGCCAGATGAACATATGTAGGATCATCATGCAGAACTTGTTGCACCTAAACCCATTGTATCAGAAGAGTAGGTGGATAATGTCAATGTTACGACGAATCCCATGGAAGATATAATTGAAGATGTAGTAGCATGATCAATGTTCCATATTTTTCAAGCTGATAATGAGGTTGTAAATGCCAAAGAATAACCAAACATTGGAGCAAAGAAAATCTATGATTTATTAGATGCTGCCATGAAACCCCTTTGGGATGGCTGTAAACGCGGTACCTGATTGCCAATAACTGCTGAATACATTACTATAAAATCTAAATTCAACTTCATAGAAACCAGATGTATAACATTTTACAACTGTAAAATAACATATACCAACCAAGAATTTAATGTGTGAAAATCATTATTAAGTGGAAAAACTTATGTTTGCTTTCATTTTGCCATACCAAAAGATAGATACATCTTTAAATAGTTGCATGTTATTCTGGAAAGAGGACATCACTCTTAGGAAATGTAGAATATGTAATTAGAAAAGATACAAAACAAGAAAAAGATGTAAAAGGAAATTCCATACAGGAGAATACATTGTGTATCTATCACTCCTAGACCCCAAAGGTTATATGCATCTTCTGTTACCACACCTCATATGAGATGACACATTGTGAGAACACAGGAAGAAGGTACTTTAATACACCCGCCTGATGGAGAAGTATGGAAACATTTTGATAAGACTTATCTGGCTTTTGCTACAAAGAGCTGAAATGTTAGATTTGGCTTGTGTACGGATGGATTATCATCATCCTCTCAATTTGGTTCTAAGTATTCATCTTGGCCGACTATTGTTACACCTTATAATTTACCTCTGTGGATGTGTATGAAAACTGCATGTATGTTTCTCACTATTGTTGTCCCCGACCCAGATGATACGATAATAGGAACTGATTTTTATTTACAACCATTGATTTAAGGATTGAAAACACTATGAAGGAATTGAAACATATGACATTTCAAAAAATAGAATTTTTTTGTATGTTCCCTACTTTATTATGCACTTTTGGTGATTTTCCTTCTTATGCAATGCTTATAGCTTGGAGTGTGATTAGTACTCTTTCTTGTCCCTATTGTGTGGATGAAACACAAACATTTTCTTCGTCGCATGAGAACAAAATTTGATGGTTTGATTGTCATCGATGTTTTATCCATGTTAACCATACATTTAGAAGAGATAAAAAATTATAGCTAATAGAGTAGAGACTAGAAAACCACCAATGATTTGGTCAAGCAAGAAAATATATAAACTTGTAAAGGAATATCCGAAGATACATAAAATTGGAGTACAAATTGAAATTCTAGATAAATCGACGGTTCAAAATTGGTGCAAACAAAGTATGTTTTGGGAGTAGCCTTATTGGAAGATCTCTTACTTCATCATAATATTGACGTGATGCACATTGCATAATAAGAAAAACATGTTTGATAATGTGTTTAATACAATTTTGAATGTTAGAGGAAGACTAAGGACAGTGTGAAATAAAGACATGATATAGATGAATTATGTAAACGTCATAAGCTTTGTATCATGCCAAATGACATTATAACCCAAAGCGTGCTATGAGTTAGACAATAACCAAGTAAAATTTATGTTAAAATGGATGGAAGGAATAGGATATCCTGATGGGATTTCTTCTAATCCTCATAGATGTGATGACTTTAAAAACAATAAACTAAGTGGGATGAAAAGTCACGATTGTCACATAAAGATGGAAAATTTGTTACCTGTAGTTTTCAAAGAACTATTACTCGTAAAAGTTTGGACGCTTATAATGGAACTTAGTTTGTTTATAAAGAGCTTTGTTCAACTACGTTAAAAGTTGAATGTCTATGTAAACTTGAAGCAGAGATTCTTATACTACTCTGCAAACTGGAGAAAATCTTTTTTTCCAGATTTCTTTAATGTGATAAAGCATTTACCTATTCGTCTTCCATCTGAAGCGCTTCTTTAAGGTTTTGAGTAATATGGATGGACGTATTCATTTGAAGGATAATAATATTGATTATGTTAAATATCATTTTAATTAGATAAATAAATTTAATTTGAAATAATTTTTTAATAGGTACTTAAATCATGTGAAGAAAGAGTTAGACAAAAAACACGAGTTGAAGGTTCGATTTGCCAATCATGTTTCGAAAAAGAAGCTTCATTCTCTCTCTCATTATTTCAGTGACCATATGAACTTATTATTTGAAAGTGTGTCGCATAATGATGAAGGCATTGAACATGGTTCTTCTCAAGTAATGTTATCTACTTTTAGATAACATGGTCCACCGATAGGAAAATATTGATGGTTAGACGACAGAGATTACCATGTAGCAAAAGCATATGTACTTCTTATTTGCACCAAAGTTGCACCATTTGTTAGGTATTGTTACTTAATAATTCTCAATATGTGAATTTTTAAATTTATATTTATTTCAATCATACTTAATGAATATGTGCAATATGTAATATTTGCAGCATTTACGAATCATAACATCCATGTGACGATCATAATAAAGAATTTGTTGATTAGTTTTCAAACTATGTTTATGATCTAAGAAATTATGTAGTCAACAAAGGATTGAAACATTTTGCGATTTGACTGAAAAGAAATGTCAAGACATATCCAATATTCTTCCTTAATGGATTTAAATTCAACAGCAAAGAATATGGTGCTGAAAAATTAACTAACAATACCAGTGTATTTGTTAAAGATAATGATGATCCAGATGATCATATAAATGATTTTTACAATGTTTTAACTTAGATTTTGAAATTGATATTTTATACGACCTACAGAGAAAGTTTTTTTATTTAGATGCAGTAGATTGAGGAATGTTCTAGGTTTTGGAATCAACATGCACAAAAATTATAATCTTATTGAAATAAAATATAACTTGCATTACCATAAGCATGATCCTTTTATACAATCCAAATAGGCATTACATATTTATCTTGCTCCGCATTAATCTCTAAAATGAGATAAAGTAGATTAGTCGGTAGATTTTAAAACAAAGGTAAGATTTACATTTGGTGGAAAGAATATTTTAGACAAACAAACTTATCCGGTATATTTTGAACAAAATAATGAAATAATAATAACCGACGATCATATTGATTTTGGACCTCTAAACGATGGATCAAATGTTTAGATAGAAGCTTTTTTGACTATAGAGGAAAACAATATAGAGTACGAAACCAAGTGAACCAAAAATCGACGTTGACTTATTATTAATGTATGTTTGGATAGAAGGTAATTTATGCGATTATTAATGTTAGATGTTTTCTCATAAAAAATAATGTGTTTTCCTATAATAAAATGATATGTTCTCGCATAATAAAATCAAAACATCTATGATAGATATTATGTTTCCACATCAGAGATCTTTATGTTCATTAGGTTCTCACTCTTTTAGTCAAACAGGGACTGACATGAGAGGTAATGGTGGCGGCCTATCACAACGTGTAGATCGTCCCCATATTTACGTTAGCATGCAAAGCAAGTGAGTGAGTATCAGATTTGTTGCAACGTCATAAATATTTTATATATGATATATCATGCATGATTTATTAAATGCCTATCTCATAATTAATATACGGGCTTTGGCTTGGAGCCCTCAGATGTTGTTCTTGATATTTCTGAGGCTTCTTATAAGAGCAGAATGACCAGATGCTGGACTAAGTTGAAGAATATCCCAGCTCACATTATAGAGTGTATTTGGCAGGATTTCTTTTTAAGTGTAAATGTATATTTCATTTTATTCGAAATCACCGTGTAATTTGTTGACTAGGTATAAATGTATAACTTATTTTACTTTCAATGTGCAGGGAGTGGTAGATTTGCAAGAAACCGACTATTACCTTTGCAGAAATTACTGGATTAAAAAAACGCGAAAAAATTACCACGATACAATGTCAAGCGTCAGAAAAGGAAAAAAAAACCTGATTGGATGAGTGCAAGCATATGGGAAAGTATAAATGCTTATTGGAAAAGTCCAGATAGGATGCGCGATATGATAAGTACAGTGAAATAAATAATTGTAAACTATATTTATACGCATATATTTACAATATACATACATATACATATACACACATTATTAAAATGAACAAAAAAATATATTTTTTAATTTCTAAACCGTGCCATTATAGGTATGTACATTAAAATAATTTATTTTATTTTATAAGTATATACATACATATAACCAAAACAAATGCGAAAATATAATTTGAACATTAAAATCGTCACCTAACTAATATATATGTATATATGTATGTATGTATGTATGTATGTATGTAATAAAACATTATACCTGAGCGTGGATAATTATATTTTGGTCAAAAATATACCTTACTTTCAAAACCTTGAAGTCCACTTTGAAATGATGAAATATGCTCCTTGAAACAATTTTCAATCCAAATGAGTGCTAGTCCTTGAACCATTGATCACTAGCTATCGAATAACAGTTGAGCTGATTTGATATGAGCTTTAGAAAATAGGGATATGATATGGAGAATTCGGCCAACAATGTATAGGGATGGAGGCTCCAAAAAGATCCATAGCAAATGAGGGTAGAGATGCTTGAATAAAGGAAAGAAAGAAGGGAATTTGGGATTCCATCTTTTACTAAATCTCCTTCCATCTGAGTTGTTCAAAATCAAGCCTATCTCTACACATATTAGCCGCCCATAACATACTTTTGCTACAGAATTTATTAGCCTCTCCCTTGGGCCATGATTAACATACTTTTGCTACAGAATTTATTAGCCTCTCTCTTGGGCCATGAACCTATCCTTGGTTCGAACAAATACTTTTTCATTTTAAATCTAATTTAAAACACTTATCAAAATCGTATTCAATTAAAATATTTTTAACTTTTATAAATTCATTTATTATTTTTTATCAAATCAAAATCAAATTTATAAGTAATATTTCGTAAATATTAATTAATTTAATTAGTTTACAATAGTTATAAATTAATTAAATGGTTTGATCAAAGGAGAATTCATCCCTTCTATTCTGTGACTCGTCAGGTGTAAATTTGGTCAGCGATTAATATCGAACTATTCGAATGTTAACGTTCACACGTCGCTTAGAAAGTGGTGTGGCATTTTGCCAAATTTGTTGCTTATTTAGTTTTGGTAAAATCCAATTTTACTTTATTACTCAGTTATGACTTTTATTTAGACCGATTCTCTTCGTTAGAACTATATCACTTAGGACATATGTGATTTTGGTAATAGTCAAAATTCCATTGTCGTCCATATTCAACTCTATGTCTAAATACAAAGTCTTTGGTTCAATAATAACAATTATTATTAACTGAACTACTTTGGCCAGTGATTTTGACTTTGAGTTGACCGTGATACTAACCCTATATAACTGAGAAGATGGACCCTCTATTGAATTGTGCTTCACTTTCAATACTTTTGCTCGACCCAGCTATAGTCACTCGATGGACGTCGTGCCATGATTTGACTATAATTAAAGTGGAGCTTTCATATTGAAGATCGAAAGCATTCACAAGTTGAGGGAACTATGTAAATCAGTCACATCGATATTTTCTGGATCTGATCATATAAACAAAAGCAAACTATTGAGTGAATTATTCCATAATTATCCGATAACTACCAGTACATAACCCCTAGGCATCTCCAGCAGTCATGAATAATACAAGGTCCAACATTTGGATAGAGTTACGTACTCTAGTCTCAATGGATACATCGATAAGTAGTCTCGATGTATCTTGAATATGAATATTTAAAATAATGTATTTTATAATATTGTGATACAATACTCATATTTACAAGTATTTGTATTTACTGTCACGAATACACTATTTATGGATTTTCTGTTAAATCTATTTTGATTAAACATTTAATTATCCATAACACATTATAACAAATATATGTATAACATAAAGAAAAACATCATTATTACGAACGAGAATTGATTATAGAGTTAATTAATTTATAATAATCTACATAATTACTCTAAGGCATACCCCTAATTCTATCATTTCGTACGTGAATAGATGTGCTAAATGAAGGCCCTATGAATCAACTGCTAATATGAAGGCCATATGAACATCATCAACTGCTTGCTTATGAACATCATCAAAACATGTTCTAACACATTCAAAGATAATTTTAGCATGTTCGAGATTGCTCATTCGTACACTTTATATGCATTAAATTTGAAGGCCCTATGAACATACAATTTGTCCACATCCAAACATGTCCAAACACATTCACGCATCGTCTGCACATGTATGAATATAATTTGATCGCATACGAGCATCACATATTCAAGCATCATTCAAACATGCTTGAGCACCATCGATCATGCACGTTTACCTATAAGTGATAGTGTTAAGGGTATGCCCTAGGGGCAATTCTGTAATTTATTAACTCCAAAATCAATTCTTGTTCAAAATAAAGGTGTTTCTTCTTTCTGTTATATATTTATTATAATGTGTTATAAATAATTAAATAATTAAAAATATATTTAACAGAAATCCATAAATGACGTGTTTGTGATAGTAATTATAATTAGTTGTAATCATGAGTATTGGATCACATTGTTACAAAACACAGTATTTTAAATGTTCCTAGTCAAGATGCATCGGTAGTAGATATCGATGTATCCGTTAAGACTAAAGTACCTAATGCTCTCTAAATATTAGATAGTGTATTACTCATGACTGTTGGGGGCACCCAGAGATTATGTGCTGCTAGATATAGGACAGCTATGGAAAAACTCACTCGGTAGTTTTCTGTTGGTTTATATAACTAAGGTCAAACAGAAAATATCGATGTGACTAATTTACACATTTCTTTCGACCTGAGAAAATTGTCAACCTTCAATATGAAAAACTCTGCTTTAATTATAGTCATGTCATGAAACGACATCCATCAAGTGATTATAGTTGGGTCGAGTGGAAGTATTGGAAGGAAGACACTATTCAAGAGAGGATTCGTCACTTCAGTTATGAGGTTATTATCATGGTCAATTCAAGTCAACCAAAGTCAAAATCTCTGGCCAAAGTAGTACGGTTAATAAACTTTGTTATTATTGAACCAAGGACTTTTTTGCTTCGGATCATAGAATTGAATATGGATAATGTTGGAATTTTGACCATTACCAAATTCCATAAATCCAAAGTGATACGGTTTTGACGAAGAGAATTGGTGTATATAAATGTCACTAATGGGTAACGCTTATTAAATTAAATAAGATTTTACTAAAAACGAATAAGAGATCAATTTGGCCATAACGTCACACCACCCACTACGCGACGTGTGAACGATAACGTTCGAATAATTCGGTGTTAATTGCTGACCAAATTTACACCCAAGAGTTACACAACTGAAATGATGAATTCTCTTAAGACCGAATGATTTAATTAGTTTATAATTGTTATAAATAAATTAAATTAACTAATATGAAATATTAATTATAAAATTTGAATATTGTTTGAGCAATAAAATTCTTTTATATTTATAATAGTTATAAATGTACCAATCGATATAAGATATCGATAAGCGATTAAATTAGATTTAATTGCATAGCATTTTAGCTTGGGCTTAAATGGGTTTAAAACCCATCATTAGGGCTGCAAATTTTGGTTTTGACAAGTTATTGGAGGCGGCTAAAGCTTAGGATTATACTTAGAGATGGATGGCTAAGATTAAGAGAGAATAAGTAATGATATTGTCCTAATATCTCTATTGTTCAAGGCTATATATATGGATCTCTAAACCCTTAATCAAAAACAAATTTTGGCTGCCATAATTATCAAATTTTCTAGTCGAAATTGATCCCATCAGTTATAAGAATCTCAAATCAATTCAAGTTAAGTAGAAGCACTATTTGATAGAAAGGTCGACGATTCCAGACTTACAATCTGACGATCGACATAACTAGTGAAGGGAATTCATTGATTCAAGTGCACTCAAAGGCATCATCAATTAGTATTTTATTTATATGTTACAGTAATCATATCATATTTTATGATTTAATATTGATTAATCCCAAATCTGTATATATATATATATATTAATGTTGTATATCTAGTTATGTGAGAGTTTCATAGGTATATATAATTGTCACAAGTTAGTTTGGTTATGTTCATGGTTATATTATTATGTATTATAATTTATGTATAGACAAATCTAATTTGCTGTAAAAAAAATTTAAATCTTTCCATTATTAGTGACTTAATGTATATTTATACATTAATTTTTAGCAAAGGGTATTTATATATTAATTTAAATATAGACAAATGTATATTTTAAATATATAACTACATATATGTATATTTATAATGTATAAATAGCTTAGAATTTTTCTTTACACCTATTTATATATAATATGAATTATCAAATTTGAAAATAAATTTATATATATATATATATAAATAAATTTAAATTATCTTTTATTGATTATTTAATTTTTTATTATATATAAAATAATTATTGCACCAAAAATTCAATTTTTTTTTAATTACTACATCTATGTAGTAACCTATAGAAAAAAATTTAGAATTTTTTTACATTCAATATTTTTAATAATTAAATCACTTTGGCTGAATATTTCTTTTATTTATTAAAAATAATATTTTATTTCAAAAATCATGAAAAAAAAAATCAAACCTGTATTTTATGATCTTAGATTTTTGTAAATTTCAAATTTCAAATTTTTAATATATATTACTAATATTTTTAATTATTATGATCAAAACTATTTATTATACATATAATAATGGTAAAATTATAAAATTATTATTTTATGTTTGTTATGCTAATTTCGATTTTGAATTTTTTTTAAATGTATATATTTATATTTTAAGTATTTGAATGTAATTAATTAATTATTATATATATGAATGTATAATTTTATATGTTTAATTATGTATATATACTTATACAAATGTTTTAAATTATATATATATAGATATGCATATATTTAATATTGAGACTTTTAGTTGTAGAATATATTTTAAATATATGTATACGTATTTATATAAATATACTTTGCATTATAGATTTATGCACATATTTAGACAACATACAATACATACGAAATGAGCTAATGTGCCTGTTGCGATGTAAATTCCAATATCTATATACAGGCATGTTATACCATTCACGGATTATTATGTTACACATGCACACACATATGTATATTTATATGATACATGTATATATATAAATTAAATCATTCAAATTAACTTTGCATTACAAAATACTTAAACTTAAATAAAATACATGATTTTATTTAAAACAAATTTAGAATGTTATAAATGAATTAGACTACATAGGCCCAATAAAGATCCAATAGGATAAAAAAATTGAAATACACCCACCACTATCGCTGCGGGTTGGCCCACTTCCAACAATTATATCCAAACACAATAGCCTATGCAGTCTAAATTAGTCATGTTAGGGCTAACTTATTAAGCTTGTCCACTCAGTACGGTGTCTAGAAAGCTAGCATATAGAATTGGAATTAGATAATCAAGTACCTTGTTCTACCTGGTTACCAGCTTGTCCTGAAAGGTAAAGTGAGCCCAAAGGTTGCCCCTAATAAAAAAGGCCAACTTAATTTGGGCAGTAGGATAATTTTCAAAATTGTCTTGAGAAATAAAGTAAAAGATTTTAAATTTAATTGTTAAATTTATAATAAAATATATGTTTATTATAATAGTTATAACGTAACATATTTTTCAAAATGTTTGGACAACAAAATAACATAATGTTCGAAAAATATAAATTTTATTAATAAGTTAGTTAATAAAATGTATGTGTATGAAGTAAATATATTATGAAGTATGTTATGATATTTTAAAATGTTTAAAGTATCATAAATATGCATGCATACATATGAATAATGATTTTTGAAATCAAGATAATTTAATTAATTTAATTAAAAGGTTAACTAATTGAAATTATTATTACACGTGTATATGATATATGTGTTATACCATAAAGGTTATAGTACATAATAAATATAAATGTTATATCAATATAAAATTAATTAAAATGTTAACTAATTAATAATTTAATATGATTTAATTAGTATAATATTACACACAAGACTATTATATAAGTGAAGCGAAATATAAAAACTATATAAATAAAACTTATATAATATGGATGTATAAAACCCATAATAGACTTAAGAAATAAACATATACGTAATAGTACGTATATCGTGATTTCTGATGTGTTCGACAATTGAATCACGGGGTAGTTCATAAGAATTACATTATTTCATAAGTTGATATCACTCAATTTAATGTTTTCCTCTACCATATATATGTTACTAAATTACTTGCATACTCTTTAGTTGTTGAGCAAACTTAAGCTAAGGATGTTATGTGTAGTATTATTAATATATTGAATAGGTGAGGTAAGATAACTATATGTATTTGTTATATACTATACTTAGGCCACCACGGTATGGTAGTTACGAGCGAATAATTTCATTTCGATTTGTTGAGCAAACTCAAGGTCAATATGAAATTCGGACAAGGTTCCAAGGGTTAAGATTTGTATATGATATAACCGATAAAGGTTATCCATTGTTCGTGGAGTTATGACTTGCTGAGCAAACTCAAGGTTAGAATTCCAAGATAGACAGGTCTAACATCTACTAGTGAAGTCGTAAGACTTCTATGTTTTGACTTAGGCTTTGGTGAAATATAAAAGTCTAGTGGGAACTTATTAATAAAATGAAACATAGTATTTAACTTTACTAATATTATAAGAACATCTATTATGTTTTGTCCTAGTAATCTACCAGTTAAACTTGTAGAAAATGTCAACTCCAAAACTGTTTTCTGAAAGTGACAAACTCACAGACCTAACTATACCGACTGGCTAAGAGCAATTAGAATAGCATTGATTTACGAGCGACTTTATATTTCTGTTACATGTGAACCCAAAACATATCCCGAAGATGGTGCAGACCCTGAAGAACGACTTACTTATTTAAAGTGGCAATCTGACTTACGCCCACGTTTTTGTGTTGTTTACCTTAGAAAAACCGTTGCAAAGGTAACACGAGAACATGTCTGTCCATGAGATTTTTAATAGTCTCAAAGCTATTTTTGGTGAACACTCCTGTTCTGTATGGTACGATCTTTCGAAAAAACTGTTTAACACCAAAATGACCAAGGGACAAAAGTGGACGATTATGTTCTAATGATGAAAGGCTATATTAATAGACTTGCACATTAGATATAATGCAAGTAGACTTGGTCCTTGGCTCTCTCGCTTCTCAGTATGAACCGTTCATACTGAATTATAACACGAACCAATTAAATGTGAATCTCGTGGAGCTCCTCAATATGTTAAGGTTAACCAGTCAACATCTAAAGATCAAGGTGCCGTACTTGCTATGAAGGGAAATACATCATCTTCGAAAGGTTCGAAGAAACAGAAAAGAGATAGTAAGAAAAGTAAAAGTAAGAAGATGGATGACAATGGTGAATGTCACCATTGCCATAAGAAAGGTCACTGGAAGAGAAATTGTCTCGATTACTTGAAGATTGTCAAGGAAAGGAAGCAGAATGGTTATGCATCTCCATCAGGTACATTTATGATTCAAAAATGTTTTGTAATCAATAAAATGTCATGGGTTTTAGATACTAGATCTTGTACTCATATATGTAATTCGTTGTAGGGGCTCAGGAACTGGCATCGCATGGCAAAAGGAAAAATGAAACTCCAAGTTACTGATGGATCTATAGTAGATGCAACGACAGTAGGAGACTATCATTTAGATTTTCCAAGTGGATTAGTATTAGTATTAAACAATTGCTATTATGTAAAAGACTTTATTTGTGGATTATCTCTGTGTCTAGATTGTCTAAGACTGGATATATTTTTCACTGTGCAAATAATGTTATGAACATTAGTTTGGATGGAAATAAAGTCTGCAAAGGTTTCCTTGAGAATGGCATTTATGTGATTAATACTAATTATGTATGTTCTGTGAATGAAGTTTCTAATAAATTAAATGACAATTATCTTTGGCATTGTTGGCTTGGTTAAATTAGTGAGAAATAACTACATAAATCGAAAATAGATGGTTTTCTACAGTCAATTGATTCTGAATCATTCAAAACTTGTAAGGCGTGTATTAAAGGTAAAATTACCAAGCATCCCTTCAGTGGGAGCAATAAAAGAGTTAATGAACTCTTAGGGTTAGTACATAGTGATGTGTGTGGCCCAATGCCTATATTAACCAAAGATAATAGTTCTTACTTTGTTACTTTCACTAATGATTTCTCAAGACTAGGATATGTATATCTAATGAAGAAAAAAATCTGGCTTTTATGAGAAATTTGTTGAGTACAAAAAGGTAGTAGAAAATCAAACGGGCTGTAAAATCAAAATTCTTCGATCAGATCGAGAAGGCGAGTATGTTGGACAGGATTTCCAACAGTACTTAAAAGATAATGGGATTATCCATCTGGTTACTCCACCCTATACTCCGTAACACAATGGTGTGTTGGAGCGAAGGAACCGAACCCTATTAGATGTGATTCATTCCATGACGAGTAAGACCGAGTTATCTCTGTCCTATTGGGTATATGCGCTAGAAACTACAACACATATGTTAAACTTGTTACCCACTAAATCTGTGCCCAAAACACCATATGAGATGTGGTGTGGTAAGAAATCCTAACTCACATATTTGAAAGTAATGGGTTGTCCGACATACGTTAAGAACGTTGGTCCAAATAAACTAGAGGCAAGATCGGTGCTATGTAAGTTTATAGGATATCCCAAAAACTCGACGGAATATATATTCTACAATACCGAGGAAAAAAAGGTCATTATTTTTCGACATGCTGTCTTTTTAGAAAAGGAATTTCTGTGAAAGAAATTAAAAGTGAAGTTGTAGACTTGGATACGATGTGAGAAACTAACACTAAAGCCGAAACAATGGGAGAAACAAGGTCATCCGTATACGAAAATACGCAGCCTATTAGAAGGTCTAGTAAGGAATCTCGCGCACCACATAGATACTACGGTTTTCTCGTGGATGGCGAAAAGGAGAACTGTGTCTTAAATGATGACACTTCTTTGTCTTTCCAACAAGCACTGCAAAGTAAAGACTCTGCACTCTAGCTTGAAGCTACGAAATCCGAGATGGACTCCATGTACGAAAACAAAGTTTGGACTTTGTCGGATGTACCTAAAGGGATAAAACCCATCAGCTACAAAGGGATTCTTAAGAAAAAGCTAAATGCAGATGGAGAAGTGGAGACATATAATGCAAGGCTAGCTGCAAAAGGATTTCGTCAAATTCAAGGTGTTGATTATGACGAGACCTTTTCGCCCGTAGCCATGCTTAAATCTTTTAAGATTATGTTAGCCATTTATGCATTCTATGACTACGAAATATGGAAAATGGATGTAAAGACGGCTTTTCTAAATGGTGATTTAGAAGCAATCGTTTATATGTCACAACCAGGTTTTGTAGTCAATGGGAGTGAAGTTTGAGCTTGCAAGTTGTTAAAGTCCATTTATGGACTCGAACAAGCCTCAAGGCGTTGGAACAAGTGTTTCCATAAAGTAATCAAACAGTTTGGTTTTTATCAGAACACAGAGGAAGCATGCATATACAGAAAGAAACAGGGAAATGCTATCGTATACTTAGTACTCTATGTTGATGATTTATTATTGACTAGCAGTGGCACTTCATTATTGCAATCAGTGAAAGATTGGCTTTCCTAAAACTTCACCATGAAGGATTTGGGAGAAGCGGTCTATATACTTGGTATAAAGATCTACAGAGATAGGTCTAAGAGGCTGTTAGGATTGTCCCAATCCATGTACATAGATACTCTTCTAAAATGGTTTAGTATGGAGAATTTCAAGCGTGGAAGTGTTCCAATGCAATCTGGAATTGTCCTTTCTAAAAAGGATGCTCCTCATACCGATGATGAGAAAGAGTGTATGAAGAGTATTCTTTATGCTTCAGCCGTAGGATCCATAATGTATGCTATGTTATGTAGTAGACCGAATGTAGCATACGCATTAGGATGTGTAAGCCGATATCAGTCTAATCTCAGAGAAAAACATTGGACGGATGTAAAATGTATACTTAAGTATTTTAGAAATACTAAGGACATATTCATCATTTTTGGGAATGGAGACGTCCTTATGAAGGGGTATATGGACTCGAGCTTTCAAAGCGATATAGATGATAGTAAATCAGTGTTCGGTTATGTCTTTACACTACATAGTGGATCTATTAGCTGGAAAAGTTCCAAGCAAGAAACAATTGCTGATTCCACGATGGAGGCTGAGTATATAGCCCTTAGTGAAGCAGCAAAAGAGGCAGTATGGATGCGCAAGTTTTTGAGTGAACTCGGAGTGATTCTCGATACTGATAATCCAATGACATTGTTCTATGACAATAATGCAGGGATATAGATTGCAAAGGAACCAACAGCACATAAGAAGTCATGACACATTCTTTGAAAGTTCCACCTGATTAGAGAATTTGTTGAGAAGAAAGAAGTTGCGATTCAAAGGGTAGATACCAAGGATAACATAGCAGATCCACTCACTAAAGATCTAACTTGACCAGTTATCGGGAAACTGATTAAGAGGAGGGTACTGAGATTCCATGATTGGCCCTAAGTGCAAGTGGGAGAATAGTAGTGTTAGGGTTATGCCCTAGGGGAAATTCTGTAATTTGTTAACCTCGAAATCAATTCTTGTTCAAAATAAAGGTGTTTCTTCGTTCTATTATATATTTGTTATAATGTGTTATAAATAATTAAATGTTTAGTTGAAAATATATTTAACATAAAATCCATAAATGACATGTTTGTGATAGTAATTACAATTAGTTGTAATCGTGAGTATTGGATCACACTGTTACAAAACACATCATTTTAATTATTCCTAGTCAAGATGCATCGACACTGGATATCAATGTATCCGTTGAAACTAGAGTATGTAATGCTCGCCAAATGTTGGGCAGTGTAGTACTCATGACTACTGGGGGAACCTAGAGGTTATGTACTGATAGTTATTGGATAGCTATAGAACAACTCACTCGGTAGTTTCTTGTTGGTTGCTATACTAAGGTCAAACAAAAAATATCGGTGTGACTAATTTACACAATCCATTTGACTTGAGAATACTGTCAACCTTCAATATGATAAACTTTGCTTTGATTAAAGTCAAATCATGGAATGACAGCCATCAAGTGATTATAATTGGGTCAAGTGGAAGTATTGGAAGGAAGACGCTATTCAAGAGAGGATTCGTCACTTCTGTTATATGAGGTTAGTATCGTGGTCAACTCAAGCCAACCCAAAGTCAAAATCTCTGACCAGAGTAGTACGGTTAATAATAACTATTATTATTAAACCAATGATTTTTTGTTTTGGACCATAGAGTTGAATATGGACATTATTGAAATTTTGACCATTACCAAATTCCATAAATTCAAAGTGATACAGTTTGGACGAAGAGAATTGGTGTATATAAATGTCACTAACGGGTAATGCTTATTAAATTAAATAAGATTTTACTGAAAATGAATAATTGATAAATTTGGCCATAATGTCACCCCACTTGTTAAGCGACGTGTGAACGTTAACATTAGAATAGTTTGCTGTTAATTGCTGGCCAAATTTACACCCAAGAGTTACACAACTGAAATGATGAATTCCCATAAGACCGAATGATTTAATTAGTTATAATTGTTATAAATAAATTTAATTAATTAATATTTATGAAATATTAACTATAAAATTTTAAAATGGTTTGAGAAATAAAAATTCTTATATATTTATAATAGCTATAAATGTACCAATCGATATACGATATCGATAAGCAATTAAATTAGATTTAATTGCATAGCATTTTGGCTTGGGCTTAAATAGGTTTAAAGCCCATCATTAGGGCTGTAAATTTTGGTTTTGACACGTTATTGGAGGCGGCTAAAACTTAGGATTAGACCTTGAGATGGATGGCTAAGATTAAGAGAGAATAAGTAATGAGATTGTCCAAATATCTTTCTTGTACAAGGCTATATGTATGGATCTCTAAACCCTTAATCAAAATCAACTTTTGGCTGCCATAATTATCAACTTGGCTGGTCGAAATTATTTCCATATCAGTTTTAAGAATCTCAACTTAATTCAAGTTAAGCAAAAGCACTATTTGACAGAAAAGGTCGATGATTCCAGACTTGCAATCTGGCATATCGAGCATTACTAGAGAAGGGAATTCATTGATTCAAGTGGACTCAAAGGCATCATCAATTGGTATTTTATTTCTATGTCACAGTAATCATATCATATTTTATGATTTAATATTGATTAGTCTCAAATTTTTATATATATTAATATTGTATATCTAGTTATGTGAGATTTTCGTGTGCATGGCCTTGTGGCATGTATAGTGATACACTGTGCATGTCACAAGTTGTTCGTGCATATGAATTCAAAAATGATGACGAATAACCCAAATAGCTGAGACAAATAATATTTTGAAAAACACACATTTTAATTGTATACTGCAAAAATATTTCTTTTTCAATTTTACTGCATCAGTGTTTATAATGCAGATAATTCAGATGCTGGATACAAACTGGAATATAGTTGAAGAACAAATACAGGTGAATGAGTGATATGTGGTGAGGTGAAAATGTATGTAAAAATTGTATAGTGAAAAATTGTGTTGTAATTAGAAATTGTATTATAATTGAAAAATGTATAGTGAGAGCTTAAATTTATGCTATTTGAATTTGTAATAAAATATTTATTTGAATAAAATATTTGTTTGAATATGAATTCTGTGTTATTTATTTTATTTATCAAATATCTATTTAATTATGTGAAAAATAAAATAGTACAATAACAAATACATTTAAATGAATATATATATATATATATATATGTATATTATCATCAAAGAAAAATCATATACTAGCATATTCAATTATCTCCCCCTTTTGATGATAACAAACATATATTAAGATTTTGAATTTATTAAATGTATTTGGTCATTGATGAACTCTATTTGTGTAACTATCCATAAATTTTTAAATGGTTTTTAATAACGTATTTAATTGAATTTTTGAGAAATTTTAAATAATAATATTTTGAAATAAAAATTTAATGTTTGGTATACGTATAATTAAATATAAGTAGTGAATAAATAAAAAAACATATAAATTTAGATTACGTTACTTGTTAATTAATTTGGGTGTATGTTCGTTTTAATTATTGCATCTATTGTACGCACTCTTTGATTTCATATCTTAGCTGTTAGAAATCAAATCAGCACGTGCATTTTTTTTAAAAAAGAATTAAAACTCTGCCTCCAATTCACGTGTAAAACTTTCCACTTTCATTTGCGTCTCCGTATTTAATAGGAATAAAAATCTTTGATTTCCTGACCGTTTCAAAATCTCTTCTCTCTTCATTTTTTGCAACGTAGTTCAGATCTGGAAAAAAAAAGGGTAATGGGTAACGATCCGAAATTTTAGACCAATTTAAAATTCTAATTTTTTTTAAATATTGAATAAAATTTGGTAGAAACAAAAATGATGGGAATAATAATAGTTTATATGATATTTACAATTTGAATTAAAAACAACAAATGTTAAGAATTTAATAATAATTGTTAATTGTAAATATTGATCTATTGAATAAAATTAAAGAGGAAACAATAGTTTAATTGTATTGTTGTAATTCAAATAAGTTAACCTCTAACAAATGAACTAAAATTGATAACTAATGGATATGTTGAGTTATGTGAAATTATTAAATAATGTTTGATTTATTGTTAATAAAAAGAAGTAGTTGAATAGATTTTTATTTGATTTTAATATGAAATTAATATTTGTATTTGTTGAAATCTTTCCATTAAGGAAAGAGAATGTATTAAAATGAACATTTAATTTGGTAGTTAACATAATAATATTTTATTTATAAGTTTTAAAAGAGAAAATTATTTCAAAATGTTTTCCAAATATAATAATTATTATAAGAAAGATATTTTGAAATAAAAGTAACAAGTTGTATTCTGTGAATTTATAAAAAAATTTATTTACTATAAAGCAGTAGATAATTGTTATTATTTTATATGTTAATTTAATGATTTAAAAGCTAATATGGTTTCAATTGGGAATAATATTTATTTTGACGTTAAATAATAAATTTATCTGTAGCCTTGCATTCCAAGTTGGAAAGAAATCATTTCCCTAGATGTTCAGTTTCTTTTAAATCTAGTTTTGATAAGTTGCGTGTAAATTTCTACGCTTCCCTTTTTCCTCATTTTTATAATAGGAATAAAAATTCACGTAGAAGTTTCAAGCAAATTTATTTCTCTTTAGAAGTTCAAAATCCGTTTCAAGATTGTTTGAAATTCACGTGTATAAGTGTCTCTTCTTCTCCATTTACTCCTTTGCAATTAATAGGAACAAAATCTTTGATTTCACTTACCATTCAAACGAAATTCCTTTATTTTCTTAATGTTCCTATACCATTAATTATTATGTTTCTTTATTTAATCTATCCAATGCAATTATCTCCTAAATCAAATATCACGCGCAAATTCCTCCTTACAGGAATTATTTTCTGCCGTTTCTCCAAGCAATCAATACTAGTTTCATTTAAGTACTCAACCTTGTACGCAAATAATTTTCACCACCTTCCCATTTTATAAATATTTCTTGCGTTTTAATCAACGCATTTACTTCCTAATAAATTTTAAACGTGTACAAAATGTTTGCCAAAGATTTCTTGCAGTTTCCTTTGCTAAATTCACGCAATCAATACCACTGTAAATATTCTCTCAAATCTTTCTTGCCTATATTCTCTCACCTCAATCAATGCAATCGTATATAATTGATTTAAATTTATTTCTTGCCTATATTCTCTCACTTCAATCAATGTAATCATGTATAAATATAAGCCTCGTACACAAATAGTTTTCAATTGCATCTCAACATTTTCTTCATTTCTTCTTGCGTGCATGAGCTCTGAAGGTATGGCCTCCATTTTCTTCTTTTTATTTTATTTTTATTTTTTATTTTTTTCATGCTTTGCTTCTCCCCTCCCTGTCCTCTGCTTCCAATATATTTGACAAATCCATCTTTATATTTCAACTCGCGTTCACAAATTTTCACGTTATAACAGTCTCCGTAATTGATATTTTAGCATAAAACTATATCTACATATTTTTTTTGTTTAATGCTTATGTGAATTTTAAGTCAAGCTTTTCAGAGACGTATATATACGTTAGTCTTATATCTTATTTGTTATTATAAAATATTAGTAATATACATATTTTGAAAATATAATTAGATTTTTATTCCTGTTCGAATATAACATATATTAGTATAGCAGCTGAGTGTTGTGAAAGCATTAGTAATTTATGTTATAAAACTAAAATTTAAATGTATAATTTTTATCTCGATTCTAGTGTATATATATAAAGTATGTTTTGTTTTTTTCTCTTTTCTGTAGTGCTTTCATAATGTATGGTATATATATATAGATTGATTTTCTCAGTATATGCTTTGAATTTTGAGTAAACTATATATAAATATGTTATTTTAAAATGCGCGTTTTAAATAAGTTATGATTTTCATATATATTATGCCTATATTTTATTTTATGTGTGTGTTTAATTGTAATATTGATTTAAGAGGAAAAATGTTTATGTGTTTAAATTTAAGTATTGATTTTTCAATAATATGATGATGTTTTGTTTTAATATGTATTTTAAATTTAATATCAGTTTCAAACAATGTGGATATTTTATTTGAATATCCATCTTAAATTAAATTTATTGAGATTTTAAGGAAAATTAAATAACACATATAATATATACTCTGTTTATATCAAACCGAATGATTTTTTTTTCATCGATTTCTATCTATCAGCTTTGTCATCAAATTCGTGCCAATTTTGCTTTGCTTCAAAGTTAGTATTGGGATCCATAACTGACCTCATTATCGTTCTTCTCTATCCTCGAAAGGTGAGCAATCACTCACGATTAACATTCTTGTATTTTATTAAATTTGATTTCAATTGAAACGACAATTGAAATACGATGTTGTAGTCATTTAAATTGTTATATATATGCTATTTTCTGTAACTGTTCACCTGTGGGATATGACACCATATCCTGTTATTTATATTATATTTTTATTGATGATATATGCCTGCTATTTTATTGTATTATCTGTTATCACTCTACAAGTTTCCTGTAGTTTAGAATTCACTATGGGCTGAAATGATACATACTCGAACGGACTTTTGGATAGGAGAATTTCGTTATGGGTTGAAATGATAAACCCAACCGATTTTCAATTAAATTGAATTTGGGATTGCGGGTCGAAGTGATATCTACCCGTATATTTAAATTTCGGATTGAAATGATAAATATCCGTATCCCTTGACCATAGCGTAGGAAATTATATACAGACATCGTTGGTCCATATATATATAAATGTTTTGAAAATAATTTCTATGGTTTGGGAAAGAAAAATATAGTTTTAATAAAGATTGATTCTTAGAATATTATATGTATAAAAATGAGAATTTTACGTATAGACCTAATAATAATATTTAATATAATTGAGATTGATTTAATACATATAATATGTTTAAGGATTCGTTTAAATTTATATTTCAAATTAGATTTGGTAAAATTTTGAATAAGCTAGAGTTGAGAAGATAAAGTTGAATTAATTGGAAATGGTATTTAATTAAGAATTATATTCAATTAAATCGATTTGAAACTATTGAATTCGGGATTTAAGATATGATTTTATAACTTGGTTTTGGTAAAAGGGATTAAATGGATATTTTAAGTTTAAATAAATTTAAGGAAATATTCTGTAAAATGAAATCTAAGGCTATTTAAATGATATTGAACTTGTTAAGTGGATATTTCTTGACTAAATAATAATGATGAAGCTAAATCAAGATCTATATGAAACTGTTAGATTTAACTTTAAAATATTGAATATTAAAGCTTTGAATATAACGAAAGTTTAAATGGTTATTGGGAGCTGAATTGAATTAATGAATTGAGCTTTGAATAAATGGGAATTTGGATATTGAGTTGATTAGAATCAATTTGTGTAGTTGAGGAAATTTCAAATACTTTACTTATAAATTATTTAATATATATATATATATATACACTATTTTGGAAAATAGATATAGGGAAATGATGTTTTGATTTTGAAGTCTAAATAAAATTGAATGACCATGGTGTTATAGTGTATATTTCTACCTTGTAGATAGTTCCAAGGACCCTTAGAGGATGGTTATCCCAAACATCCTTAAGTTATTTGTATTTCAGTTGATATTTCACTTGAGTTGGATTTATTGATATAAGAATGTTAATTCTGACTCGAGTGTTTTTTGTTTTTTCTTTACGCTCGGGTCAGACTAAGCGATACAGCATTTGAGACTCGCCTTTGGAGTTTGGAGCTTCGTTTGAGGATCCAACTATTGATTCAGCTTTCAGCTCTTTCAGTTGATTCGTTTGGAGAGGTCATCTGTTCATACTGGAGACTTCTGAGATATTCTGTTGTATTTTTATTTCTAACTCTGGTATTTATATAGTAGCTTCATGAACTACTATTTATCTATTCCGCTGCATTATTTTATATTACTCTGTGTCTGTAGTTGATTTATTTACTGTATATGCTTAGTTTTGCCAAATTTTAATTAACAATTCGGTATTTTGAATTATTCAAGTCGGACATGTATGGTTTTTATGTCGATTTGAATGGTCCAAAATAGCGGTCGTTACAATCTGCTCCCCCTATTTGAATGCTCCCTCTTTACAACAAAGCTCCCCCTTCATATATGCATGAAAATAAAAAAAAATGCAAATGAACCTAGATGGGAATATGCAAATAAAAAATATATTTTTTTTATTTGCCAATCTTAACTTTTCTCTCTCCTTTTTGTTATCAGCAAAATAGTAATAATGTTAGAAAAACAGAGATAAAGTGATAGACATTAATACAACATTAATACCCAATATAGTATAAATATTAAATTTCAATAAAAATCAAACAAAAACCATAAATACTTTGTTAGGCGCGTATTTCATTTTAGAGTGATAGGGGTGATGTCAGCATATAAAACCATATAGTTATGTCTATTTGTAGTATATTTATACCAGGAATTTGAATATCTACTAACCATGCACAAGTTGGGGCTTTTAAATGAGATTAGTAGTATTCTCAATTTCTATAATAAAAAAACGAATTTCAAGCATCTTCTAACCATGCATAACCGTGGGGACTTTTAAATGGGATTAGAATCAACTCGTCTATTTAATAATCAATTTTGATATGTGTTCCGTACATGCTTAACTGTAAGGACCTTTGAATGAGCATGAAAGCACATAAACATATATTCCAGGAAATTCACTCATGCATAACCATGAGGACTTTTAAATGAGAGTGAATACTTAGATGTTTTCATTGCTAAAAAAATAAAATAAAAACGAATAATTTCCCATTTAAATGCCATATTTTGACATACTATATTGGATGATGAGTGATAGTCGTAAGAAATATGATAGAAACAGAGATGGTCCTGGAATTTTTACCAACAAAAGTTATTATAAATCTTGTTTAAATTTTTAAAGAAATTTACTAAATATATCATCTTAAGTCATAATATAAGATTGCTATCAACACTCATCACTATTTCAATCACAATTTATCTTTACAATAATAAATAGGGAGTCGGATTAGTTAATGTAGTCATTTAAGTTCAAATCCAAAAATAACTATGAAATCAAATTTTCTAAATGCCTAATCTGAAATGAAGTCAACAAATACTATTTTCTGGATGGTTTTTTTTAAATGTATGCTAATTAAAAATCAGTTGAAAAGAAAAATACACGGATATTTTCCTTGTAAATGTGATGCAACTAATGAATGTCTCTACATAAAACACATTCTACTAATAATTTTTCTATCAACTAGGATAAAAGTGCAATCTGCATTTGAATTTCTCTTTGACTCAAGATTATCATTAGTTGGATATCATAGACCAGACCGTGAAGTTGAAACAAATACCTTAAAATCCTTTTTACAGCTTTTAAATGAAATTCTTTTGGATTTTGAATTGAAACTGTGCATATAAACAACTAGTGAACATAGTGTCAGATCCAGAAGTCGTAAGATAAACAAATATTCCATGTGTACCTAGAGTAATCATCAACCAACATAAGACACTATCTCTTACCACCTAAACTTTCAATATAGTTAGTCCAAACGAATCTACATGAACTAGTTCAAAGACTCTAGAGGTACTTATAGTGTTCTCGACATAAAAAGATAATTGTCCAAGAATTTTGCATAAATCAAAATCAACATTCATTTCTTTATCAAATAACTGGTTGATTTAAATCATATTATGGTGTAGATTTTCACATTTAATAATTCATTCAAGATAAATATAACGTTACCTATTTTACCTTTGTCGATTATTTTTCGTTGTTACCCATCATGACTCTACCACCTTTATACTAGGCTAAGGAACTTTGATTTGTCGCCCGTCATGTGCCTGGAACATCCAGAATCAAAGTAATACTATTGTTGTTCCTTAGCCTGCCACCACACCTACATGAGAAAAGATTTTTATGACCTATTTTTTTTTATAGGTCAATTGTTATTAGTGACAAAAGGTTTTGAAAAATATGTTTGTGTAGATCCAAGACAATCTATATTTGTTCTTTTCGGCACCCAAATTTGTTTGACTTTAAGGGATTTTATATTCGTGCCTTTTGGAACCCAAGAACCCAAAGTGGAATGGTTTTTACGTGTTTGGGTCTATACCAGCAATTGTTGTGACTGTGTCCAGTTGATTACAAATCGTGCACTTGGAATTGACTTTATTAATTTCGTTTCTAACACATTCAAATTGAGTATACTCAAGTCCTTGTCTAACAATATTGACAGTTTGCTTTCCTAATTGCATGTTTAGCGATCTTTCTCCTTTAGAAAATTTTTCTAAAGTTGTAGACAATTGTTGGACTTGTGTATTGAGAGATTCATTTTCATTCAACAAAAAGTGCACCTTTTAATAGAATTTTCTCTCCTGGCGTTTCACTTTCTTTTAAAATCAGAATTTCATTTTCAAGTGATTTAATTTTCATTTCTGATTTTTTAATTTCTTCTTCAAGTGATGGACACTTATCACACTTAAGGCTCTTATTTCAATAGTTTTTAACCAATTAGTCAAGATGTTTATTTAATTCTATCAAACTATCTCTTTGTGATTCAATTTTAGCTTACTTTTCCCTACGTATTTCAAAATAGCCATCTACTTCATGAAAATATATAAGTAATTCCGAATGAGTAAGTTTTGATACCTCACTTGGCTCGTCATTATCACCGTTAGTTGTTTCTCCTTGAAGACACAAATTTTCTTTTTCACTCTCACTACAAGTGCTTTTATCGGCTTCATTAGTTTCATCCCAAGTAGCTGCAAAACTTCTCCTTTTCGATTTCTTTCCTTGGTTGAGTCGATTCTAAGGACAATTGGGCTTGATGTGACCAGTTTTTTGCACTTGTGAAAAATGATCTCCGGCTCTTATGAGTTGTCTATTACTTTGACTATTCTGCTTTTCAATTGTTGATTTAGAGCTGGATTTCTGTATTCGTGGTTCCACTTTTCGAATCTCTTTATTAATAATGCCATTTCAGCTGCTCCATCATCATCGTCATCATCACTTTACGTTGTTCTTTTGAGAGTTATTGATTTCTTATGAGTATCACCTCCTTCACGTTCTTCCTTGAATTTCATTTCAAGCTCAAAAGTGGTGAGATTTCCGATGAGTTCTTCGACTTTAACCTGTTTAAAATATTTTGGTTCTTGAATGGCAGTGACTTTTGCTTCAAAACTTCATGGAAGGACTCTGAGGATTTTTCGAATTATTTTCAATTCTATGCATGGTTTTTCGAGAGCTTTTTATTTGTATACAAGATTAGAAAGTCGTCCATACATCTCTTTGACATTTTCATCCTTGGCCATTGTGAAGTTTTCGTATTCGCTACTAAGCATAGCAAGGTGAGATTCTTTGATTTGGGAGGTTCCTTCGTGAATCAATTCAAGTGTGTGCTAAATTTCCTGCGCAGTTAGACAATGTGAGACATGATTAAATTCAATTTGATCCAATGAACATATAATAGAATTTATTGCTTTAGCATTAACATTCTATAGTTTATTTTTTAAGATCTGTCCATTGATCCATTGGTTTTTCAATTTCTTGATTGTCTACCACTATAGTTGGTGGCCTATATCCCATCTCAACAATATTCCAAGCATCAATGGCTTTTAGAAAAATTTTCATTCTGTTTTCCGATACGCATATTCACCATTGAACATGGGTGGCCTAACTATGGACTGACCCTTAGCAAAAACATTATTAGAAGAAGCCATTTTAAAAAAAAATCAAATTTTTAAAACAAAATTTGGTTTTTGAAAAATCAAAATTTTAAAACAAAAAAAACAGTTTTTGTTCCAAGCTTTGATACCACTTATAGGATCGATTTCACCCTAGAAGGGGGTGAATAGGGTGATACAAAAAATAATAAAAATTAATATGAAAATATATATAATAATTGCAGCACATATAAGATTTACCCAGCTTCGGCAAAACCCTGCCTACGTGCTGCCCTCAGGATTTCTACTAGAAATTAAGTTGTCAGACGCTTACAAACATAAACTTACGACACCCGATAATGACTAACTAACTCTATATTCAAAACCCTGCCACAACTTAGCCATCGAGTTGCGAACTCTTGAACTACGCCACCGTAGTCCGTAACTAGCCACACTGCTAGAATTGGCACAAATTTTAAAAGAAAATAAAACAAAATAAATAATATATAACAAAACCCTATTATAAAACTAAGCCCAAAGTAAAATATAATAGAGGCTGGCCCAACAAAAGTATAAAGGCATCTTCTTTTCTTTGTATATGCGGCCTTTCCTTTTGCCATGTAATGTTTGCTTCGTTCTTCTTCCAAAAACTAGGGCTTTGCGAAGTTTGATGCGCCGATTCAAAAATTGATCGATTGAGTGTTGAATTCACTTCGTCTTGGCTTTATCAATTGATCTTGACTTCGATTAACATGCGGCGGCTTCACGTTGCGTCGAGCTTGAATGCTATGATTTGGTACGTGATTTTCTTGTTTGATTTTGAATTTGCTCGACTTCAATTCGGAATATAAAATTATTTCAGTATACTCTGGATTTTTGTCTTGAACTCGAAACCTCTCTGTGATGATGTTACTGGGTTTTATATGGAACGAAAACCTATATTATCGCTTCCTATATTTGTATTTGAATTCTTCAAACGTTTTCTTACTCGTTTGATTACTGATTGAATACTTATGATTTATTTCGACTGGTTCAATTTGAATATTTTTTTGATATACTTTGCTTGGTCACCATGGCTCGCATTTGGTTTTAGAATCTGTGATGCTTGTTCATCATGCTCTTCCCATTTTCAAATATTTTTTACTTTTGTTGAATTTGTTCATCTCGGCCTTGACTTTGTTTGAAACTACTACCTTGATTTTCGAAATTTGATTTATTAAGTTCGAACTTGTTCTTTCAACTCTATTGGTAGTTACGACTTGAGATATTGACAATTGAACTGCTACCTGCACTGTTTTGTAAAACTGTAAACTGCTTCATTGATTTTTGAAACATTATATATATTGGTTACTGCATATAAACTTGTATATGTCCATTGTAGTCATTTCTGCTGCTTTGTATTCATGTTAGCTCATTTTGGATTCACTGTTGCGTATGTATTTGTTCATGTTGATTTGAGTCTTGTTCTAGTTGCTTTGTACATGTCTACTGTTGGACTTCTATTTATTTCATTGAGCATGTTCACTCGAGTTTGTTCACTTGCTTCGTTCAGTTCATATTGTCGTGACCATTGGCTTGTTCAATTCACTAACTTATTGGTATTTCCATGTACTTGTGCCATTTCATATCGTATTATATCTTGTTATGTTCTTGTACCATTGTGTGCCTCTAGTCTGGTTCATCTTTTATGTGCCTGCATATCATTGTGAACTGGTATACATGTTGTATGAATGTGACTTTTTTGTTTTGTTCCTCGATCGAACTGCACCACTTTGAAATGATATATGTTTGCACTTATATGCATATGTGCATACATATGACACTTTGCTATGTCTGTATAG
Organism: Allium cepa; assembly: GCA_030765085.1. Taxonomy (NCBI): domain Eukaryota; kingdom Viridiplantae; phylum Streptophyta; class Magnoliopsida; order Asparagales; family Amaryllidaceae; genus Allium; species Allium cepa. The sequence goes on from CM060937.1 coordinate 909,079,296, forward strand.
TTGCATTTGCAATCTGAACTTGGACTGGTTTGTTGGGTCTGTTCTTTGTTTGTCTTGACCACCATATATACTTGAAGTCTTGTTTCACTTGCATGTGTTGAGTACCTTTTTGGTGGAGTTTGAGTCTGGTTCTGGTTAATACTTCATGCGTACAGCCCTTTGTACATGTTGATTGTTTGTGGTCTTGTTGTACACACTGGTCTCTGGAGTGCTTAGTTCACTGCTTCGGGTCATTGAAGTCTGTTGATCTGCACACTCATGTTATACATTACTAGCTTACCCGACTCTTGTTTGAATGGTTGCACATGGTTGGTCTTTTCTGATCTAGGTCAGTTTCTGGTACCATCGATGGTCTTGTTTGGTCTGGTATATTCTCCCTACTTTGCACATGTGAGCATGCTAAGTCATTTGTGTTCATCTGGAAGGTTGTATTCATGTTGACTTTGAATGCTTTGTTTTCGTTTTCTGGTTCAATTCCAGTTTCAAGTGTATGCATACATCTCTGTTTCATATGTATGTAGTTTTCGTTGGTCTTTGTTCATGCATCCAGTTGCCTACATACTTGTGCTATTATGTGTATGTATATAATTGCATATATGCATGTATATAAGTTTGTAGCTTTGGCCGGTCAGTCCACTGTTCTATTGCATTGCATCATGTGTTGCTTTGCATCTAATCATATGCATATGTTTAGTGTCACTGTGATCATGTGTGTCTTCACTGGTTCATTCTTGAACTGTTGTTGGTGCACCTTGTTCCCTGCTGCCTTCTTTCTTATGTTTGGTCTATGTGAGACTAACTTCATGTTTGGGCCGTTTATGTCATGTGGTCTGCTTATGCACTTGAACTCGTAAGCCTGACCATTCTATTTTTGTTTTGTATTGCACCTGAGTTGAATCCACCATTTGGTTGGATTTGACTTTGTGCTCACACGTCCCTGCAATTTTATCAAGTGTATATCGGTGTGCACGGCCTTGTGGCATGTACAGTGATACACTCTACATGTCACAAGTTGTTCGTGTAGATGAATTCAAAAATGATGACGAACAACCCAAATAACTGAGGCAAATAACATTTTCAAAGACACACACTTTAATTGCACATTGCAAAAATATTTCCTTTTCAGTTTTACTACGTCAGTGTTTATTTTGCAGATAATTTAGATGCTGGATACAAACTGGAATATAGTTGAAGAACAAATACGGGTGAATGAGTGATATGTGGTGAGGTGAAAATGTATGCAAAAATTATATAGTGAAAAATTGTGTTGTAATTTGAAATTGTATTGTAATTGAAAAATGTATAGTGAGAGCTTAAATTTGTACTATTTGAATTTGCAATAAAATATTTGTTTGAATAAAATATTTGTTTCAATATGAATTCTGTGTTATTTATTTTATTCATCAAATATTTATTTAATTATGTGAAAAATATAATAATACGATAACAAATACATTTAAATATATATATATGTATGTATGTATGCATGTATGTTTATTATCATCAAACAAAAATCATATACTAGCATATTCAACAATTTAATTGTTTTGAATTATATATATATATATATATATATATATATAATGTTGAGACTTTTAGTCGTAAAATATATTTTAAATATATGCGCGCGTATTTATATAAATATACTTTGCACTATAGATTTATGCACAAATTTGGACAACATACAATACATACGAAATGAGCTAATATGTGCATTGCGATGTAAATCCCAACATCTATATACGCGCATGTTATACCCTTCATGGATTATTATGTTACACATGCACACACATATGTATATTTATATGATACATGTATATATATAAATTAAATCATTCAAATTAACTTTACATTACAAAATACTTAAATTTAAATAAAATACATGATTTTATTTAAAAAATATTAGAATTGTTCTAAATGAATTAGACTTTATAAGCCCAATAAAGATCCAATAGGATTAAAAAATTGAAATACACCCACCACTACCGCTGCATACTGACCCAGTTCCAACAATAAACATCTTTTGGACACATTTGAACACGTTCGAATGTTGTTTAAACATGTCGGAGCATCATCCCAAAATCGTCCGTACATGTTTAAACATCATACAAACATGTCCCCGCATACCTGAACTTTGTTTAAATACAACCGAGTATATTTAGACATGCTCGAGTGAAGTCAAACACGTCCAGTTATATTTAAACATTATTCAAACATGTTCGAGCATTGTCTATATACACATACGAACAACTGTTGTGTGCCTTTAAACATCGTCCAAACATGTTTGAATACATTCAACAATCGTCTCAAAGTACTTGAGATCGCTCGTATACGTACGAACACACTTATATATTGCAACCAAACATCATTCGAACGTACGTCAAAATATCGTCCTTTGATCATCGTACAAACATATCTCAATGTCATCTGAACAAAGCCGAGCAGGATTTGAGTCAAGTTCCACAGTGGAACATCGTTAAAGCATGTCCCAATATGTTCGAAGTTCATTTGACACGTAGAAGCGTCTGGAACCTTCCAAACATCATTTGAACAATTTGATGATGATTTAAACTCATGCGAACTATATAAAAAAAAAACGAAGGAGGTTGATTTTTTTGCCATTTGACCATGGAAAATGGCACCAGGTGTAGCACTTCTATCAAAGCTTCGCTGATGTTTATTGGACAAAATAATTATAGTGCAATCCATCATTCCAGATCCTGATTCAGTGTCAGCATTAATTAAAGTGTTTGAACATATAAGAGCGATCTTGAACGTGTTAATTTTTTTTCTTTAGATGCACTAAAATTTAGAACATGTTTTGTTGATGTTCGTATGCGAGCAGTTGATTTTATAACATGTACAAACGTGTTAAAATGATATCTAAGCGTATTCGGACATGTTCAAATGTCGTTTTAACACATCCGTACATTTCTGAAATCAATTGCTTGCGTATGAACATCATCAAAACATGTTCTAATACATTCAAAGATCATTTTAACATGTTAGAGATTGCTCGCTCAAACCCACGTGGTTTAAAAGGATAGAAGAATAAAATCAACTAACGAAATGAAAATAACATGAGCTTATTTGAAATTGAATGAATTAATGAAATATGAACCTCAGATTTTAAAGGCTGGAAGTTGAAAGGGTTAAAGGCTGAAAGTGGATTGGAACTTGAAATATTGGAGAAGTCGTCAGGTTAAAGTCCAACCTGATTACAGTGGCATATTCTGCAAATTGAATACGTTGTTCTAGCGCACGCGTAAAAAAAGTTGCACTATAATTATCTCCATATGAAATAAACATGTTTCCTTTATATATAACAACAAGAACCCATTTAAAATATATATTCAATAGATTTAAATGCTCAAATTAAACAAAACACCAAAGATACCACTCTAAAACATGAAACTTGAATTAATTTTCATTCTAGATATATAACAATCTGATTCAACAGGGTACAAAATTGGACATATACATATAACAATCTGATTTCATTCAGAGGTGTATAAAATTTGACATATACATATGTACATATGTGTGTGTATATGTATATGTACATATGTACGTACATGTGTGTGTATATTGCTTAGTTGCACTTAATCTACTGAATATACAATGTCTTGTTATGAATTCATCCAATAGCGAGACAGACATGCATGTTGCATAGACTAATACAGTGAAAAATAAAGTCAAAACACATTGGTGTTAACTGATTTATCTTGTTTGATTTGATCAAAAATGCAACTTCACCACAAATCGATAATTCAAGTAAGAGAGAATTAGATCAATACGTTGCTGATATGACCGAGTATATAAACATTATGCGCCTACTTACAAACGTTATGTACACTTTATAGTACCATTATGTATACAATTACAAATGGTAACTTATATTCTCAAACATGAAGGAAGCTTCCTCATTTTTGACACAAAAGTTGTAACTATCAAAAGCAAACGCAGCTGCCAATCGACAATGCAGTTTTCTTCCTTCTTATCTCAATAATGCATCTTGTTCAATATCAATGAATAATCCATCAACCTGCCAAAATATGAAAGGATAAAAAAGAAACAGTAAGATTACATTAATAGGAAATGATGTAATGTCATACTTGCAGAAGGCTTTGATCGCAAAAGCTTCTATATCAATATAAATTAAAAACCAATTAAAGCCACCATTAAAGCCAATGCTTTTCTCACACTTGTTGGCCAAACGTTTGAGAACACAAAAGGTTTCATCTCCATCAATACATAAAATGCACTTTTCATAGCCAGAATTCCCTTAAAAAAAATAAGAAATTGAACAGTTTTATACATGCAAATATTAAATATCACATGTTACTACGTAGAAAATGAATTATACGGTAACTGAAATTATGCATAAACCATAAAGGACTGGAGAAGAATATTAGGGAGAGGCATAGTAATATCAAGGTAAGAATAGAAATAGACTGGTGGAGAAGGAGAAGGACGGTTCATACTCTTCCTTCCCCTTCCCATCCAATCTCTTTCTTCACCTTTCTGTGTCCATTATTTTTATTGATTGCAGACTTTTTTATGCTGAATCTTTTGAACCTTCTCTTTTGTAAATCTCGGTATTTATAAGAGTGAAGTTTTGCTGAGAACCGTACGCGTGCGGGATGCAAATATCTGGCTTTGAATTTTAAAAATCCTGTTACAGTCAGTCAAAACAAACTGAACCCGAATTTACGGACAAATCTGCAGATATGAACTAGCACCAGTATCGGGGAGCGTGGAAGACGGATATTTGAACATAGTCAGCTCCTTTCTCTTTCCTTTTGAACGGATTTTTAGTATTGATAAAAGTTGCAATATTCGGATAATGTTTAGTGGTTAATAAAATAACTAGTGTGTGGCCCGTGCTACGTACACGAACAGAGTCTATAATGATATTGTAACTTTATCATTGTAACTTTAGGTTTCAGTGTTGGAAATTATAAATTTTGATCATTATATTAAGGTTCCAACTTTTTACGGAACGACAAGTGTGTGTTGAAAGAGTGTGATCTATGTGGTCTATCTTGATCAGACTGTGTAATATGATCCTTTTTATAAATGCTCTGGCTTAAGTGTGGATGTGGTCGAATCTTTCCAATTTTGAATTTATTTATGTGGATTAATGTATATTAACTGTCCAACACTATTTCTTATCATCACATTTTTTTTATTTATTATACTTTTATAATGAATGAGATTGAATAAAAGTTATGTTCAATCAAAAATTTATATTTATGCTATTAGGTTTATGTATCGCCAACCGATCTAATAAATATATAATATCCGTATGTATCCGCAGATGCGAATATCCAATATAGAAAAATGAAGTCGAATACGAATGTGGATTTATCACCATCTACAGCCGAAAGTGTCCATTGGCAGGCTTAGTTATGCGCCGCTATTATTTAGCAAGCTTAATATTCAGCTTGAAAATTATTGTCATTGTTGATGGCCTAAGTGGATGTAACCATTGGACAATCGAAGTAGGTCCTTGAACTTTAGATGGTACAAAATAGTGATTTGGTAGCATAAATGTCTTTTGAGACGAATATCAATAAAATTGGTGTAATGCTAAGGCCACCAAGTTTTGTGCTTGGGGCATCGCGTTTAGTGGTTAATCGCGAAATGAAGTTTTTTTTAAATACTGTGATTGCCGACCAATCAGTATTTGGTCGCCAACCAATCAGTATTTGTTCGCCGACAACCAACGATTGCGGTGCTCCAAGCAACTACCATAGTGCCTTTAGCGCCACATGAAAATTAAGCTACAAGACATATCACAAAAATTAAGCTACAAGATTTACAATCCAAACAATTGGCGAATCCAACTAGTGAGCACCTGAACATGGATGATCAACTATACAGCAGCAAACAATGTAGAAAAACATTGAACGTAAGATTTGCCCGAGATAATTTTTATAGAATATTTTAAATTTACATAAAAAATAGTTTTAAATTAGGTACAACAAAATGCATAACAAGTTTTGTAAAAAGTGAAGCCCACCTACCATATTTGAAAGATGGAACAGCAAAATTAAACCAAAAGGCTGAATCAAATTATCTCCATTTATATGAAATGGATTTAGCTTTTAGCTTTTTTTCCCCACCCATCTAGCCAGTTATTTCCTCGGATTTAGAGAGCTCCATCAAGAAATAATCAATTAAATTAGTGCAAAGCTTTGATCCATCTTATTTCTTGCTGTGCATCACAATAAATGTTCGAGCATGTATATGAGCAGGTGTGTGTCTATGTATCAGGATTTGAAAACCTTATTTCTGTAGAACGAAGACGAAAATTGTATTATTATACTTATTATATTCCACTGCTTCATTTACTATTATTTGATTATTATATTTTATCATTCCGCTGTGAGATTCTGTTTTTTTATTTTCTTCCTCTGATTTTTCTTATTCACCCCAAGAACAATTCGCCACAAAATGACGGGATGTTGCACGCGTGCGCGCGCACGCGCGCACACACACACACACACGCACACACACACACATATATATATATTGTAATGCAAATATTCCCCTGCTAGCCTTCTTGCAATATATAAGGGCTAAACAAGATGTTTTCCATTCAAAATTGCAATTCTTGCACTAGTATAATAGATTGCTTGATCTATTATAGTTTCTATATATTCAATAACAAGTTAGACTGTGCAAAAAAATAAGTAGTAGAGGAAACATAATGGCTTCCATGACTATCAAGAATAACCCTATCTTTGAAATTAATCCCGATCAGATTTCTAATGTTCCTCCTCATCCTCTCAATCCTTCTCTTATTTCCTCTTCTTCTTCTAATCCCAAAGATAAGCCCCCCGATCAAGATGAGGAAGGCTTCCAAATAGTGAAGAACGGACGCAGAAATAAATCAGCTAAATTCCAGAACCCACCTCATAGATCAGCTGTTGTTTCTTTAGATAGATCATCGAATAGATCCTTATCCTTAGGATAGAGATCTTTCCCAAATCCTCCCAATAGACATTCAAGATTCAGCCAAGTTCAGAAGCCACCAAGAACTCAACCATCTACCACTTTCAACGCTACAAAGGCAGCCTCTTCTTGGGCAGATTTGGTTAAGAATGGTGGCTTCATCAATAATACTGATCTATGCTATTCTGCTCCCCTCAAACTGGGAGATAAGAAAATAGTGGTTGTTAAGGAGGAAATAAGTAAAAGAACTGAGGACAAATGGAGTAACTCTATTATTGCTTATGTTTATGGAGCCCGTCCATAATATCATCATTTCAAGAACTTTGTCTCTAAAACTTGGAATTCGGTAGGTAACTTTGATATCTTTACATGAAATAATGGTTTCTTTATCATCAGATTTTCTATGGAGCAAGACTGCATTAAAGTTACTCAAAGTGGCCCCTTCTTTATTAATGGAAAATTAATTATCTTGAAAAGATGGGACAAGAACATGATTCTTGATCGAGATCATCTCTCAACCTATCGAATCTGGATTAGGTTGCCAGAATTAAACCTCAGACTTTGGGATAAGGAGGCTTTTGCTGCCATAGCAAGCGTAGTGGGTAAACCACTCAAACTAGACGAGCCAACAGCTAAAGAGACTCGCCTTAGTTATGCCAGAATTTTAGTCGAGATAAAGGCCTCTGATGAGTTACCAGATCTTGCATTAATATCTATGCATGATGGAGAAACCATAAAGCAAAAAATCGAATATGAATTCATCCCTCCCAGATGCCAAAAATGTGCTTGCTTTGGACACCTCTCAGATACTTGCTCTTGGAAAACAGTTTGGAAAGAAAAAGAGTTCTCAAATAATAATTTGGATAACAATCCTATGGATGATTCAGAAATTGAAAGAGATCTTAACCAAGAAAATCAAATACTGGAAATTATCCCCTCTGGAAAAACTACACCTGAAAACAATTTAGTTTCTGAAAACCATTTTCAAATTTCTGGAAACAATCTGAGCATGGTGGCTCCAAAAGGTAACGTTGAAAAGAATCTTGTTGAAATATCCGAGCAATCTGAGAGTATTATCCCACAAGCTTTATCATATGAAAATAAGGCAAAAGCCCCAGTTATTAATGTAGCCATGGATACTGATCAGCAAATGACAGAGACAGTTGCCCCTTCAGACCATGACAATTTTTCAAACAGACAACAACAATCAGAATCATTACAAAGGGGATTATAAAGAACAGTTCTTGCCCTCTCCCCCCCTTAAGGAGAAAGCAATTTTAATTACAGACATGGTTTCTAATCATCAAGATACAGTTACAAATCAACAAATAATCTCAACAAGCATCATTTCAGAAAATCCTGCTCTGCCTGAACCCATGATGGAGAATGCAGGATTGCTATTTTCTTCTATCTCCTCATCTCCTGTCAAAAACAAAAGGAAAAAGGCCAGGAAAAAGTCTCTGCAAGAAATTATGAATAAGAATTTAGATGGCAGTCCAGAAAGTCCAACTCCCAATTCTAAACTATTCGAGAAGAAGTACATTATTAAAAACCCAAAATGGGAGGAATTTCTCAAAGTTCAGGACAAAATAGAATGTAAAAGGAAAGGAGTAAAAGCTTCAGAGAGCTTGGAAATAAGAAGCAAAATACAAATTTAGCTGCTATTGTGTCCTTTTTAATATCCTTTATATCTCTCTTATAATTATGAATATAATTACTTGGAATGTTAGAGGCCTCAACTCTCCTGAGAGGAAATTAGACCTCTCTAATTTACTAGTTACATATAAACCGTCTTTAGTTGGAATTTTAGAACATAAGTTATCAGACAAAAACATTGACCAGTTTAGGATGAGCAACTCAAATAATTGGCAGCTTATTCACAATAATTCAATGGGGGAAACGGAAGGATCATTGTTCTTTGGGATCCTTCCATTTGGGAAGTGTGTACTACATTCCCAACCTTCAATATATTCACTGTAACTTTAAAAATAAAGGAGACTTACAAATTTTTGTTACTTTTGTACATGCATCCAATTCTGAAAATGAAAGAATTCAGTTATGGAACTCACTTTCTCATCTCAATATAAATATCTCTCCCCCATGGGTTATAATGGAAGATTTCAATACTATTACCAAAGTTAATGAAAAAAGAGGAGGAATTCCAGTTCCATTAAAAAAATTGGAATTCTTTACTAACTTTCTTATTAAAACTGGTTTAATTGAGCCTTCCATTATGGGCAATAATTTCACCTGGAAATCAGGTGAATATAGAAATATTCACTGTAAGTTAGATAGAATTCTTGTCAATAAATCTTTCATTAATCTTTTCTCTGATTTTAATTGCTACACTTTACCTCAATATACGAGTGATCATACTCCCATTCAACTTATTTTATCTCAAATCACCCCAACTAGTAAAAATATTCCTTTCATATTTAAGAATGGTTGGGTTTATGATTCTGATTACAAAAGTATCATTCAAAATCGTTTTCAATTCCCCTCCAATGGCTCTGCTCAATCTAAGATCAGAAATTTCCTTCTTCATACTAAAAACACTTTAAAAGCTTGGAATTTTTCTAAAAACAAAAATAATAAAGAAATTATTCAAATTAGAGAAGATTGTGTCAAATTGCAAGACAGTATTGATAAAAACAGTTCTGACAATACCAAAATTAAAGAATTCTATCTCTTATAGAAAAATCTATCTAATGCCCTTCGTGTTGAAGCTGCTAATATTAGACAGAAAGCCAAAGTTCACTGGCTCTCTCAAGGAGATCTCCCTACCAAATTTTCTATGCTAATATGTCTGGTAGGAAATATCACAATAATATAGGAAAATTAATCAATAGCAATGGCATGACTATCAGTGATGCCTCTCTATTAGAGAAAGAAGCTATTCTATACTTTTCTGACTTGTTTTGTTCTGCTGAGAACCCCTGTTCCTTCCCTACTATTTCTCCTAAATTCATACTACATCCTAATAGTGAGGAAATTCTGCTTGCTCCTATTTTTCTTGAAGACATAAAAAAAATTGTTTTTTCTGCCAAGGATGAAAAAAGCCCTGGACCTGATGGGTTTGGGGCTAAATTTTATAAAACTCACTGGGATGATATAAAATATATGTTACTTGAGGCTGTCAAAGAATTTTTCTCTACTGGTAGACTATTAAAAAAACATAAATCATACTTTTATAACTCTTGTCCTTAAAACAAAAAACCCTACCTATTTGGGAGAGTACAGACCAATTGCTTGCTGCAATTTTCTCTATAAAATTATTGCTTCTATTCTTAGCAAAAGAATCAAATGTTTTTTAAAATATCTCATTTCAAAAAACCAATGTGCATTTATACCATACAGGCTTATTGTTGAAAATATTCTTTTATCTCATGAACTCCTAAGAGATTTTAATCAAGCTGGTAAAAACAAAATGTGCCTTAAAATTGATCTTCACAAAGCATTTGATAAAATTAACAGAAATTTTATTATACACATGATGAGTCAATTAGGATTTAATGAAATTTTTTGCAACTTAATCAAGGAATGCATCTGTAATGTATCTTACTCTATTCTTATCAATGGATCCCCTTGTGGTTTTCTATACAGTAATAGAGGCATTAGACAAGGAGACCCCTTATCTCCTTAACTATTCACTATAGCTATGGAATATTTTACTTTACAAATGGAGAAAGAACTGATATGTAGAAATATAAAACCAATTAACTCTATTAATCCATGTATATCACATCTTTTATATGCTGATGATCTATTAATATTTTTAAATGTAGATGCATCTTCTGTTGTTACTATCATGAAAATTTTTAACAACCTCAAGCAGCAAGCAGGTCTTCAAATCAATGAGAATAAAAGCAAAATCTTTTTCAGTAAAGATTGCAAGAACAAAATGGAAATCCTCAACATTCTCAAATTCCAACAATGTGATCTACCTATCAGATATCTGGGTCTCCCCTTAAGTAATAATCAAATCAAGGAAAGAGATTGTGCCAAACTCTATCAAACCATTCAAAACAAAATCAACAACTGGTCAAGTAAAATGCTATCTACAGCAGGTAGAGTTGAACTAGTTCATACGGTCATCACAGCAGTTATGATGTACTAGTTGCAATCTCACAACATTCCAGCTAAAACTTTAGAAAAAATTGAAAAACTTTGTGCCAACTTCATTTGGAATGGAAAATTTCACAAAATATCTTGGAATACCATTACAAAAACCAAAGAAGCTGGTGGATTGGGTATCAGAAACTTTTCAGACATAAATGAGGCATGTAAACTCAAACTTTTCTGGAAATTCATAAAAGGCAAAACTCTAGGGGCCGAATGGATGAGATCCAAATATGTCAAAAACAAAAAAATTTGGATCATGCCCATCAAAAGCCATTACTCATATGTTTTGGAAAAATATTTTAAATTTCAGAGAAATTGGTGCAAAGCTTATAGAAAGAAAATTCAAAAATGGTAAATGCACCAGTTTATGGTTTGACCCTTGGATAAATGGTAACTCTCTCATCAACTTATTAGGTTGGAACAATCTTTACTACTTTGGAAAAGTTACTGCTTTTGTTGACAACATCATTCAAAATTCTACTTGGAATACACAAGCATTTCCTGCAACTACCATCTTCAATTCAACAATCAATAAAATAGAGATTGATCCTAATATTGATGAAGATGCTTGGTGCTGGAAACTATCTATAAAGGACAAATTTTCTTTTAAAAATACTTGGGACTTTCTAAAAGGTGAGGAAATGGAAGTGGACTGGCACAAATCAGTTTGGAACCCTGCCAATTGTCCAAAAATGGCTTTTTGCACGTATTTTGCATTACTTAATCATCTTCCAACTAGAGAAAGATGTGGAAAATGGAACAAAAACTCTGGAAATATCAATTGCTTACTTTGCAAAACTGAGATTGAAAACACAGATCATCTCTCTTTTGACTGTCCCTACTCAAGGCATATTTGGTTCATAGCCAAAAACAAGCTCAAAATAAATCAAAGATTGGCTCTCCAAAACATTGGAGACAACATTCAGTATTTTCAGAAAGCATACAAAGGCAGGAAAGTAGATTTTAACAAAGCTACTGTTATTTTCACTACAGTCATATACTTTATTTGGAAAGAAAAAAATAACAGACTTCATAACAAAGTCGAAATAGACAGCATCCAACTTTGGAAAACTATTGAAATTGAATTCAACATCATTCTTCACAAATCCAGCAGAATCAACAACGGATCTCATAATATAGAAGACAATTACGAGAACCTAGTTGAAGAATACTTACATAAAGAGAACTTTAACAAAAGTTCTCAATTCCCTGCTACTGATAGTATTACAATGGAAAAGGCAGCTAGTTCCATAGGTCACAGTACCTCAGATGAAGGTTGCTTCCCCGCATTGCATACCAGAGACTATCCCTGCAAGGGAAGTAATAAAAAAGTCAATTTCTCTTACAATTTTAAAACGAAATTGAATAAAAATCTACTACCTGATATGCATATGGAGAGCCATCCATTCAATCCTGAGCCTCTGTTCTCCTGTGACTTTCAGCTGCATAACAACACTGTTTTATTCAATGCTGCTGTGCCTAGAGATAAAGCCATTGACAAGCTCAAACACTTATCTTATCTGATAAGGCTCATTCCAACGCTACTAGCAAGGTTATAGCTTGCAACCTATCAAGCAATCAGATCTCAACATGTCAGGGAAGTAACAAGGCTTTTACTTGCAACTATATCAATATTAATAAGGGTATTTGCACTAATAAAAATTTTCTTTTACATGATTATAGCAAGAGGAGCCGTTGTAATGCTGAGACCAGCAACAACATCAACTTTCCTCTGCCTAATCATGAGCAAAGATTAGGAAACTCGTATTACATCAGTAAACTTAATAATCGGATCTACCACTTATCTGCTTAGGAAAAAGGAGAGAGCAGCCACCATTATGACGGTAATTGCCTTAAATATGCTAGTCCAGATCTTAATAAGGTTTCCTTTTCCTTAGATCTGAAGCTTGGCGACAATTGCAATTACAAGGAGACCAACCATAAGGAAGCTACGACTAAAACAACTCATCAGAGCCATTTTAGCCTAAATCCAGGTCTCTCCAGGCTTCGTGACAAAGATATCAAGGAGTGGAGACCCCCCTAAGCTTTAGCGAAGGCTATAGCGTGCTTTTCCATCGATGTTTTTGCAGAGTTTCTCTGCTTTGGTTGCTCCGCCATTTATTTTTTCTTCGCTTTGTTTTTTTCCATTTGGTGGCGCTGTTGTGATTGAGTTAGGGTTTGTGTTGTTAGTTAATGAGTGGTTCGGGTTTGTATCTTGAGTTTTCGGGTATTGGTTTATACCCCTTTCTTTGAAACATTCTGGGCCTGGCCCTTTTCCATTTTCAAAATAAAATAAAATAACAAGTTAGATATGCAAGTACCAGTAACATTTTTGTACTAAATACTTACCGAGAGTGTGAGAACTGGCCATGGGTGGATCACAAACATGCGACCCACTTAATACTCTATTACAGAAAAATTAACAAGTAGAACACAATGTAGCTGATATTTTAAACATCGTCAGATAATAATTTAGCTTTAAAAAGTTATGATTGTTATAAATAAAATACAATGAATTTTAGTATCATATAAATAAATGTGAATTGAAGTTACAGTTTAAAATTCAAATTTAAATTCATAAGTACCATAAATAAAATTTTAAAAATTTCAATACAAACTTACACACCAGCGCAGTAAACTTGAATTATGATCATAAACCTGCGATGAAAGTAAATAATGCCTTGCCCACTCAAAGCCAAGGCATCAGATTTGCAGGCAATGAATAATTAAAGCAACAAAGAATTAGATCAAAATGTTGCTTATATGACCGAGAATATAAACATTACGCACCTACTTACAAAAGTTGTGTACACTCATTAATACATTATGTATGCAATTACAAATGATAACTTATATTCTGGAGCTTGAAGGGAAGAAGCTTTTTGTGACTATATATGTAACATGCCCATATTTTAATCTGCAGGCTGCAATCTTCCTCCTTTATTAATAGAAATTGTAATTATCAAAGCAAACAGAGAAGCCATTGCGGCCTTCTTCCTTCTTACCAACAGTGCATCTTCTTCACTATCAGTGCATGATACATTCCTCAACCTGCCAAAAATATGAAAGGATAAAAAAGAAACAGTAAGATTATATTAATAGGAAATGATGCAACGAAGGCTTTGATCGCAAAAGCTTCTATATCAATATAAATTAAAAACCAATTAAAGCCACCATTAAAACCAATGCTTTTCTCACACTTCTTGGCCCAACGTTTGAGAACACAAAGGTTTCTTCTCCATCAACACATAAAATGCACTTTTCATAGCCGTAATTCCTTTCAAAAAACAAAAAAATAGAACAGTTTTATATCACATATTACGACATAGAAAATGAATCATACAGGACTTGAAATTATGCATAAAGGACTGGAAAAGAATAACAGGGAGAGACATATACAGTTAGAACAAGGTAAGAATAGAAATAGACTGGTGGAGAAGGAGAAGGATGATTCATACTCTTCCTTCTCCTTCCCATCCAATCTCTTTCTTCACCTTTCTGTGTCCATTATTTTTACTGATTGGAGACATTTTATGCCGAGTCTTATGAACCATCTCTGTTTATAAATCTCGGTATTTATAAGAGTGAAGTTTTGCTGAGAATCGTACGCGTGCAAGATGCAAATATCTCGATTTGAATTTTAAAAATCTGTTTAAGTCGGCTTTAACCATTTTTGAAACCGAAATTACCAGCAAATCTGATGAGCGTCGAAATCGCAGGAGATAAAGAAACATATTTAATTAAGTCAGCTCTTTTCTCCTTCCTTTGAGCGGGATTTTGTTCTTTTCGGTGGTGAGCGTTGTCAAAAAAGGTCAAACAGAGACAGGCCCGATCGCTCTTGAAATTTCGGAGCCCAAAATGTGAAAATATTTTATATATAATATATTATCTATAAATAAGCAATATTTCATTTAGCCCAGTGATTAAGCATGTTTTGTAAAAATAAGCAACGGGGTTCAAGTTTGCATTTGCCTTGTGCTATTTTTGGGTCTCTTAAATTTGATTCCGTTGGCCATCAAATAAAATTTGCCTTCGGCCTCCGACCATCCAACGCTGAGCCTGATTCGAACTCAAACCGGAAAAAATCAGAACCGAAACGAACCAAGTTAATTACGGTTAATTCGGTCGGTATCCGGTTCAATCGAATCAAAATAGCAAGTAAGATAAATTATCATAGGTTACTATTCAAATGATCGATTTACTTAAAGGAAAATATAAATTTATGTTTAGAGTAACTATTTCAAGTTGTTTTTTAAGTTTATAAGGAAAAATAATATATTTTCAATAGAAAAACGTTTGGTTTTTATTACTAAAGAAACTATTAAGAGTATTACAATGAAGTGAATTTGAAATATAATAAAAATTTGGCTAATCCGGCTAAAACGATAATCAAAATAAAAATAGTTTACAAACTGATACAATTTCATAACTGAACCAACCGAAATGAACTGGTTTGATCGGTTAATTCAATTCGAACTAAATATTGCTCACCCCAAGTTGTATTGATAAAAGACACTAATTTTATTTTGAATTTTAATTTTAATATAATGTCTAATTTTGTCAATAAAATAATTTGGCTTTTGGAAAAATTGTATATTTTTCATTTTTCTTTGGTATGCTTGTCCATTTATGTTTATAAATTCCAAAAAATTATTTTTGAACTTTTCAAATCTTTTTGGACCTTATAATGTTTTTTCAAGTTTTTCTTATAAGTTTAAATATATTTGAAAATATGTATTTGTGAACAAATATGATTCTTTTCAAATTAAACAACTTAACAAAATAGTAGGTTATCTTTAAGAAGAGATTGTTTCATGTTATTTAATTAAAGAATATGTGTTTCTCGTAAAAATTGACCTCTTTTGAGAGAAAACATTATATATTCTTTTTTTTAAGAAAACATTTGATTTCCTTAAAGGAAAAAACACTTCAAAAGAACACTGTTTAGTGACGGCAAAAAGCCGTTGGCGGCCGTCGCTAGCCTCCGCGAGCCATCGCTAAATTCCGTTGCAAAATATCTCGTTGTAACTAAAAAAAGCGACGGCCTTAGCGACGGCTCCATTGTTCTTTTTGCAACGGCTTATAACGGCTAAATGTCCACGTGGAAGCAACCGTTGGGTTGTTGGTTTCCTGGGTTGTTGATGCAAATCGTTGCAAATTGACCGTTGCCAGCCGTCGCTTATTTTGACCAAATGGCCGTCGCTAGCCGTCACTAGCCGTTGCAAAACCTGAAATATTTTTCTAGCCAATTTGCAGCACCTTCAACCCTCAATCTCAATCAATCCAAATAATAAATTCCATCATTCCACACATATAATACCATTCCATCGTACCATATAATCAATATCAACACAACCAAATCATCAAATATTGCATATTTTAACATATATTTACAAAATCATATAAGAAAATCAACATAACCAAATATAAAAATCCAACAAACCAAACCACATTGTCCAAGTATCAATCACAATAACCAAAATACCTAACCCACTAAAACACTAAGTATGAATCACAGCATCCATAATACCAAATGTCAAACCCATCATAATATGTACACACACATATATATAAAGCGTGCCCATCAAAACAAACCAGCTAAGCATCATCATCATCTGCACCTCCTTCCCCAGGCATTGACCCATGCTCCTGATAGAACGCAGCAATACGCTCATCTATCTGCGTCGCCAACTGACTCTTCCGCCAATCATTGAGCTCATCCAATTGTGTTTGCATCCGAGCAATCTCTTCCTTATCTATAGATCTCTTATATGACATTTGGAAATTAAGAGTCTGTGAAATAATTCAAGTGAATAAGAAGTTCATGGCATACAATGACAATAAGAAAACTCAAATTATTGGTAATAAACTTAAGTGGATAAGAAGTTCATGGCATACAGGTTTCTACAGTGTAAATGTTGAGTACATACCATATTGCCGAAACTGTAACGCCTGTTTCGACTTGCCGGTTCAATGATTGAATCCCATATCCGATTAGACTCATCAACCGTAAGCGACTCCCGTCCACTCGCTTATATCGTTTGTGCATACTCTGAGTTTTATCTCTCCTACAATTACGAATAGATATTTGACACAATTACTATACAATTTACTTATTTACTGTGAAATAAACGAATATGAAATATTTTCATTACAAAAATAAACATATTTACCATTACAGAAGCAGCCTTGTCGTCCGACCAATCATATGAAACATTCCTATCCTCATCTGTATGCTCCACTACATGCGTGACTCTGAAAACCTCAGCCGTTGTGGGTTCCCTACCATACTTTGCCCACTGAATATATACAAGAATAGGTTATATTGATAATTTGCATAAGTATATACAAGAATAGAATATATGGTAAAGAGACACTAGTAAATATATACATGCATAACATAAATATTGGTTAATTTATTTACCAATTCCCTCCTATGTTGTTGGAAGGATTTCAAGCCACCATGATGTAAAGCGGGATTTTTGTTCCTATTAGCCTTGTTTCTTTCCGACAATTCCTATTAATTTATACACATTATTAAGTAAAATAATTCTAAACATTTAAATGTAAAAATATAGTGACAATATAACTTATTTTGAATGCTTCAGATTCCCAATATTGTTGGAATCCAGCCCAAATATCATCCTCCATCCAACTTGGCTTTTTCTCTGAACTCTTAGCCCTTGACAAAGTCTCTCTGTAATTTTTCCACATCTTTTTATTCCAATGATTTACAAAAACATCCATATCCTGCAGATCCACACGTACAGCTTCCTTTATATTGAATTATCATACGTTTTATGTAAAAGAAATTGTATAATTAAAAAACAATCAGCAGAACAGAATACGTAAAACGATATCATAAGGCATGATGGCATATTGTTTTTGGTTTCATATAAGGCATAATTATATATTAAAAAATGGTATTTACCATAAGATCTGCCCATGTAGCGTTTTTTATATGTGTTGGGATGTTTTCCCACTGAGGCCAATACCCGGACATCCTACTCTTGTATGCCTCCTTCGACACTTGTAAAATGAAATCGGACGGCTCCACCTCAAACTCTCTGTAGAAATGTTGATGTATATATTCAATATATTTCATATAATATAATTCAAATAAGTTTGATACATATCCAGCACTTTTCGGAACTATCTCCATAACTCGACAGAGATCTGGCTCGGAGGTACTCGAACCTGCTCCTAGTGAAGGTGACCGAGATGTACTACGTCGATCATGTCGTCTATCAGACATAACTAACAAACATATATATAATATCATACACTGCTTAGAAAAGAGAACTAATAACATAAGCATCACATAATCATCAATCAATATCACATAATCATTAATCATCACATAATTATTAATCAAGTGATAATCCTCACATAAGCATACTCTAGACATAATCATCGAAAAAAGCGTACATGAAAAGAATAATGCATAACTCAAAATGATACAGATCATATATAGTCATCATTATTATTACATAGCTGAGAATATTACAGAACATAGTCATTATTGTTAATACATAGCTCACACTTATACAACAAGCGATGCTATCCATGATCAGCCGTCGTCATATATGATTTAGACTCGGTCTCATACTCTATATCATTTTCTTCGGTACTTACAAATATATCTATTAAAACATTTGACTCATCGGTCAACGACCATACCTCAATGTCATCGGTTATCACTATTTGAGTATCTGGTTCGAGATCCGCTTGATTGCTGCTTCATTTGGAATATTATTTCCATCAAACGTGAATCTTGCCTTCGTTTTAAAAACAGCCCACCAGTCTGCTTTATCTTTTTTTAAGGATGGATATGGAGCAAAATAAACTTGTAAAGCTTGCTTAGCTAATACAAAAGGATCATAGTTATAGTAATGCGACGTATGCCTTATTTCAATTAGCTTATAATCTTTGTGCATGTTAATTCCAGAGTCAGGAACATTGTTGAACCAGTTGCATTTGAATAAAAAACTTTCTCTACAGGTTGTATATAATATGTCAACTCTAAAACTTGTGTTAAGACGCCGTAAAAATCTTTTATATGCTCCTCTGGATCATCACTTCCTTTGACAAATACGCCACTGTTATATGTTAATTTTCCAGCCCCGTAATCTTTGGTGTTGAATTTAAATCCATTGATGAAGAATATTGGATAAGTCTTGACATTTCGTTTTGGTCCGATAGCAAGATGTCGTAATCCTTCGTCAACAACACAATTTTATGTATCATGAACGTAGTTTGAAAACCATCCAGCAAATTGTTTAATGAGATCACCAGATGGATGTTGTGATTTGTATATGCTGCAAATATGTATTATATTCCTTTATAATTAATATATACATGTATAATTAAATTATATATGAATTCATAATTACCTGACAAATGGTGCAACTTCAGCATAATTTAGAAGAACATATGTGTGTGTCACATGGTAATCTCTATCATCTAACCATATTTCCACACATTTTCCAACAGCTCTTCCATTTTGCCTAAAAATAGATAACATTGTTTGAGAAGAATCATGCTCAATAGTTTCTTCATTACGAGGAACACTTACGAACGATAAGTTCACATCGTTACTAAAGTAATGTGAGAAAAAAAATGAAGCCTATTCTTCAGGAAACAATTTGCAAATCGAACCTTCTACTCATGCTTTTTTTCCAATTTTTTTTCTTCAAATGATTCAGGTACCTAAAACAAAATTAATTAAATTTATATGGTGGTACAAAAACCGGAATTAATTAAATTACTTCTCGAATGGATACACCCATCCATATTGCACAGGACCATGAAGGAATGCTTCAGATGGAAGATGAACAGGTAAATGCTCCATTACATTAAAAAAACCAGGCGGAAATATTTTCTCCAGTTTGCATAGAAGTACAAGGACTCCTGCTTGAAGTTTACGTATACGATCTACCTTTAACGTCGTAGAACAAAGCTGTTTATAAAACATACTTAATTCTGTTATAACACTCCTTATTTTTGCAGGCAGCGGTACTTTGAAAATCACGGGAAAAAATACTCCATCATAATGTGGCAATCGTGACTTTTCACGCCACTCAATTTGCTGTTTTTAAAGTCAACGCATCTACGGAGGTTATAAGAAATCCCATCATGACATCTAAGTCCTTCCACCCACTTTAGAATGAGTTTTACTTGCTTGTTGTCTAGCTCATAGTATGCTTTGGTTTTCTTATTATCGTCGTATAATTGAAGTTCGGGCCGCTTACAAAAGTGTAATATATCACGTCTTGAATTCGCATCGTTCTTGGTTTTCCCTTCACGTTCAAAATTGTATTAAAAACGTTGTCAAACACGTTTTTTTCGTT
This sequence comes from Allium cepa, assembly GCA_030765085.1. NCBI lineage: Eukaryota > Viridiplantae > Streptophyta > Magnoliopsida > Asparagales > Amaryllidaceae > Allium > Allium cepa. The sequence continues at coordinate 909,099,728 of CM060937.1, forward strand.
GTGCATGACGTCAATGTTATGTCGGAGTAGGAGATTTTTCCAGTACGGTTACTCCTAGAATATACTTCGCTTGCACTAGTTATGAATGTTCAATTTATCTGGAATCACAACCTGTACCTCAGTTTCATGTATCTTTGGGTAGTCTTTTACAATTTCATATACCTCTTCACTTGTCCAAACCTTAGGTGGTAGCATATACTCTACTCTGTTAGCTTTAAAGTTCTTTTTATCCGTTCTAAATTTATGATATATATGTAGGAAACAACGATGACGGTTAAACCAAGAAATTTTCTTTCTATACTTTAATGAAAATGCTCGTGTTTCATCCACACAATAAGGACAAGCTAGACGTCCAGATGTGCTCCAACCTGAAAGCATGCCATATGCTAGAAAATCACTAATAGTCCATAATAAATAAGCAAACATACGAAAATTCCTTTTTCTCGAAATGTCGTATGTTTCAACCCCTTCGTGCCACAGTGTTTTCAACTCGTCGATTAGTGGTTGTAGATAAACATCAATTCCTTGTGTCGGATCATCGGGACCGGAAACGACAATCGTTAGAAACATATATTGAGTTTTCATACACATTCATGGAGATAAATTATAAGGAGTAGTAATAATAGGCCATGATGAATATTTACTGCCAAACTGAGAAAATGGCGAAAATCCATCCGTACGTAAGCCAAGCCTAACATTACAGCCCTCTGTCGCAAATTCAGGATAAGTCTTATCGAAATGTTTCCATGCTTCTCCATCAGATGGATGTATCAAAGTTCCTTCTTCTGGTGTTCTCACACTGTGCCATCGCATATGACATGATGTAGCAGAAGATGCATATAACCACTGATGTCTGGGAGTGATGGGTAAATAATGCATCCTCTTATATGGAACGTCTTTTCCTTTCTTTTTTCTTGGTTTGTATCTTTCCTCGTTACATATTTTGCATTTAGTAAGATGAGCGTCTTCTTTTCAATACAGCATGCAACCTTTTACACATGTATTTATCTTCTGGTACGGCAATCCAAAAGCAGACATAAGTTTTTTACTTTATAATGACTATCACGCATCAAATTATTAGGTGGCATGTGTCGTTTTGCAGTTTGTACAACTGTTGTAAATGCAGATTCTGTAAGATTAAATTTCGATTTCACAGTGATGTATTTGGCGGTTACAAATAATTCGGTTCCGCTTGTACATCCATCCTACAATGGCCTCTTATTAGAATCCAACAAATCATAAATTTATTTACCTTCCACGGTCGGCTCTTCGTCAACATTTTCGTTCCCATCACCTCCTTGGTCAAAGGTAGGAAACATTGATCGTGCAGCATCTTGCACCATTCTTTCTATAGGAATGGTCACAGTATTATCGTCTTCTAACACTTCAGGATTAGGTGTCGGTTGAACAAGTTCTCCATGGCGATCCCATAAGTAATAATTCGGCATAAAACCAAATTTGTACAAATGTACTTCTACTACATCTGGTTTCCAAGCTTCAAATGTTTGCACTTACTACACGGACAACAAATGTCTACGTTATTTCGATTATTAGATTGAGCAAATCTAATAAATACGTGTACACCGTTACAGAAACGTTCTTTTATTGATCCTTTCATACCTTTTCGAGGTTCATACATCCAACTACGATCGAGAAAATAATCGAACATATTTCCTGATTTGTAAAATGTAGGTTAGAAGATTGTATAAAAAACTTCATACTAAAGTCTTGTAAAAATTCATATATAACCCTTTACTATTTTAACAAATTCAAATAAATACTGCATTAAAATTTTCAATTCTTAAGTTTATTGTCTTTTTACTTTGACGGCCAGTTATCCTACTTTCCATTACAAACACAATAACGTAATCATATTTTATAAATCATTTCAGGTTAAATGATTCTAAAAAATTTCGGCAGCACTTCCCTTTTTTCCTTGTATCGTACACAAATGCGTGTACACAGGGAAAAAAGAAAGTGCCATCGAAATTTTATGAACCGTTTAAACTGAAATGATTTATAAAATATGATTACTTTATTGTGTTTGTAACTTGTCCAAATAATAGGACAAATCCAACTAATGTTGTATCAGATGAATATAGATGTTCGTTCTGTGGAAAAACGAATATCCATATAACGATCATATACAACACTTGTTAGACGGGGTCAAAAATTCTCTAAGGGGTTCACATAAATAAAGCACGAATTAAAAAATATTAATATTGAAGTGTTAGTGGTCTGTAGTGAAATAATGATCTTAAATTTTTTTAGTAATGTAACCAAATAGAATTCGTTTAATTATAAATCAAAATCCATGGGAACTATCAGTAACTCAGAAAATATTGCTTATCTCACATATGGGAACTATGAGTTACCATTTTAACAACTACAAAAACTATTTTATATTTCATTTAACTATTTAAATATTTATTAATTAAATCTAAAATTTTAAAACGTATTTTAACTTTTTTTTAACTACATAAATTTTAATTAACGATTTTGTGAACTAAATAAGTAATTAGCACTTACAACAGTATAACAAACGTTCTCGTAAACTTATCAATAAACATATTATTCAATGATCATGTATTATTTTTTGGATTTTAAAGTAGCCATAATTTTTAACAACAAAGTGAACAATAAATTCACTAATTAATACTACCAAATCAACACTAATTATCATCACCTAATACGCAATAATCACCCTTTTCAAACACATAATTAACTAATTTTCTAAATTAGGTTTACCATTATATACCAATCTAAATAATAAACTATATATCATAAACTAATAACATATATTCATCAATTCCAAACCCCTAAATCATCCAATTCCAAATCTCTAAATCATCAATTAATTTAATTTAAACCTAAATTAAACAAAGATAATGGAAAATAGGAGATACCGACAAGTGTGGAGAGGTTCAAAATAGCGACGGAAGGTTGCGACGGCTTCTGGTGGCGGATAGCGGCAGCTGGTTACGGGAGGGAGGAGAATGAGCTGAGCGAATGGAAGGAAGAAATGAAATGTTTCTCTCGGCTGCATATCTGTATATTCGCGACAAACGACGGCTAATGACGACCGTCTTTTTTAGCCGTCGCTAGGCTCGGTCGCTTTAGGAGCCGTTCCTATTAGTGAAACATTATTAGAAAAACATAGATTGAGATACTCATATAGAGAACACCATCCTAGTTTTTTTTTATAAGATTGTTTCATTTTGCGTAGTCATAATTAAGGCTAGATATTTCTACCGCATTACTAACTAAAACCGACTGCCAAAAATCGATCAGAATGGTACTGCAACTATTGATAAAATAGTTTTTGGTTTGGTTTGCCAAAATTTAAGAAAAATGGTACTGCTTTGGTAAATTATTTTGTTTATCGAAATTGCCGAACCAACCATATTTTTAAAATTACAGACCAAGGCCCGTAAGGATCGTAACGCTTTTCTTTTATAATCCTCAAACTGGACAATTCCTCATTTGTAAAACCTAGACCAAAGGTAGAAACCACAAAAGCAAAGAACCTCCTTCAATAAACATCAATAAAGTACATTCACAATTTTTTTATTGAAATTATATATATATATATATATATATATATATATATATATAAAGCTTTGTTAAAATTCAAAATAACATATGTATGTGTGTTTATCTTGTTATCTTATATGTTTTACAATTTAAAGCTAATAAATTCATACCTAATTTTGACTTAGAAAGGAACTCAACATTAGATCTAAAATTTCACAAAAAATTCCTTGCATATGTATATTGAATTGAAATTATATATGTGTGTGCACGTGTCTATATATATGTTAGTGTGTATGTTTGTATCTATGTGTTTGTATGCATATATAAATAACAACAAACTATGTTCAAATTTAAATAACACGCACATGCGTGTGTGCGCACAAATATATACACACACAACTTATAATCCTGTATGTTTTACAATTTAAAATCTATGTTTTAGTTAGGAAGGAAATCAACATTAGATCTATGATTCGACCCAAAAGTTGATTTATAAACTTTGAATGAAAATTTTATACAGACGCACATATGTATACTTCTATGCACCCACATGAAACTTACATTCAATTTTATAAATAAAAAATAGTTTGCATATGTATTCCATTTATAATTGTATACAAAATATGTAACAAAATTATTACAACTAATTAAAACTAGTTTAAACCTAACAGCTCTTTTTTCTATTAAACTTTTAATTTCTAAAACAATAGCAAACAAAAGATTGGACAACATAGGAATATGTACTTAAACTATATCATTTAAGGATTTTATACTTAATGTACTCAAATAATGTAATTAATTTACATATCACAATATGACAAATATATAATAGAAAGACAAATATCAGTGGAGGTCATTAGTGATGAAGTTAATACGAATCTCATAGAACATATGATCGAAGATGCAGCATGATCAATGTTCTCTACCGCTGAAATTGATAACGACGATGTTAACGTCGAAGAGGAACCAAATATTGGAGCTAAAAATATATATGATTTATTGGATCATGCTAAAAAACCCCTTAGGAATGGATGTTTAAGCGGCTCTCAATTATCGGTAACTGCAGAATACATTGCAATGAAATCAAAATACAACCTTACAGAAGCTGGATTTACGGCCGTTGTTCAAGCTGCTAAACGTCATATGTCACCCGATAATTTAATGTGCGAAAATTATTATGAAGTGAAAAAACTTATGTCATCTTTTGATTTGCCATATCAAAAAATAGATACGTGTTTAAAGGGTTGCATGTTGTATTGGAAAGAAGACGTCAACCTTAGAAACTGTAAAATATGTAATCAAGAAAGATACAAACCGAGAAAAAAGAAGGGAAAAGAAATTCCGTATAAGCGTATGCATTATTTACCCATCACTCCTAGACTTCAACGGTTATGTGCATCATCTGTAACAGCGCATCATATGAGATGGCACAGTGTGAGAACACCTCAAGAAGGTACGTTTAGACACCCATCCGATGGAGAAGCATGAAAATATTTTGATAAGAAATATCTTGATTTCGCAGCGGAGAGCCGCACGTTAGACTAGGTTTATGTACAGACAGCTTCTCACCGTTTTCCCAGTTTGGTTCTAAATATTCATCTTGGCCTATAATAATCACACCTTACAATCTACCCCCGTGGATATGTATGAAAACTCCATATATGTTTCTCACAATTGTCGTCCCTGGCCCTGATGATCCGACACAGGGCATTGATGTTTACTTACAACCGTTAACCGAAGAGTTGAAAATATTATGGGATGAAGGAGTTGAAACATACGGCATATCAAAAAAGAAAAAAATTTCGAATGTTCGCTTCTCTATTATGAATTATTAGCGATTTTCCTGCATATGCAATGCTTTCGGGTTGGAGTACGGCCGGTCGTTTTGCTTATCCTTATTGCATGGAAGAAACACGAGCATTTTCCTTAACGCATGGGAAGAAAATTTCATGGTTTGATTATCATCGATGTTTTCTTCATATTAATTACCCTTTTAGAAGAGACAAAAAAACTTCATAGCTAATAGGCATGAGACTCTACGACCACCAACGGTTTGGTCAAGAGAGGATATATATGAACTTGTAATAGATTATCCAAAGATACACGAGACTGGACAACAAATTGAAATTCAAGGTAAATCGACATTTCATAATTGGTGCAAACAAAGTATATTTTAGGAATTGCCTTATTGGAAAAATCTCTTAATCTGTCATAACATTGACGTGATGCATAACGAAAAAAAGTATTTGATAATATATTTTATACAGTTTTGAATGTGAAGGGCAAGACTAAGGACGATTTGAAATCTAGACGTGATATAGAGGAAATATGCAATCGTTCTGAGCTTCATATGAAGTCCAATGGAAGTAAAAAACTCGAAGCATGCTACGAACTAGACATCGACCAAGTTAAAGTACTATTAAAATGGGTAGAAGGATTACGGTTTTCCGATGGAATTTCCTCTAATCTTCGTAGATGTGTCGACTATAAAAATGGAAGACTGAGTGGAATAAAAAGCCATGATTGTCATGTAATGATGGAAAATTTGTTACCCATCGCTTTCAAAGAATTGTTACTGGTAAAAGTTTGGAACGTAATAGCAGAACTTAGTTTATTTTACAAGGAGCTTTGTTCAACTACGTTAAAAGTTGACTGTCTACTTAAACTTGAAGAAGAAATTCCTATACTGCTCTGCAAACTGGAGAAAATATTTCCTCCGGGTTTCATTAATGTAATGGAGCATTTACCCGTTCATCTTCCATATGAAGCACGTCTTCGAGGTCCTGTGCAATATGGGTGGATGTATCCATTCGAAAGGTATGTTACTCTACTGAGTATGTAAATGTTAATTTAATTTTAAATAGAAGTTAATACTTAACCGAAATATTTTTTATTAGGTACTTAAATCATTGAAAGAAAAAAGTGAGACAAAAAGCTCGAGTTGAATATTCTATTTGCAAATCATATATCGAAGAAGAAGCTTCTTTCTTTTTCTTTATTATTTTAATGATCACGTGAACATATCATTTGTAAGTGTTCCGCGTAATGATGAGGCCATTGAATAAAATTCTTCTTTTGAATCAATATTATCTATTTTTAAACAACATGGCCGACATGCTGGAAAATGTGTGGAAGTATGGCTAGATGATAAAGATTACCATGTAGCACACACATATATTCTTCTTAATTGTCCTGAAGTTGCACCGTTTGTTAGGTAATTATCACCTTTCAAGTTTTATTAAATTTAATACTACACGTGTAAATAAATAATAATGTAATATATCATGTTTGTATTTGCAGTATTTTTGAATCACAAAATCCAAGCGGCGATTTAAGCAAAGATTTCAGTACTTGGTTTTCGAAATACGTTTCTGATCCCACAAATAATGTGCTCGATGAAGGACTGAAACATTTGGCGTTTGGACCGAAAAGAAAAGTTAAAACGTATCTAATATTTTTTGTTAATGGATATAAATTCAACACCAAAGAATACAATGCTGAAAAATTAACAAATAATACTGGTGTATTAGTGATGATCCTAATAATCATATAAATGATTTTTATGGCGTGTTAACTCAGATTTTGCAGTTGACATATTTTACAAGACCCGCGGAGGATGTTTATTTGTTTAGATGCAACTGGTTCAGCAATGTTTCAGGTTCTGGTATTAACGTGCATGCAAATTTTAATATTATAGAAATTAAACATACCTCGCGTTATCAAAAGTACGACCCTTTTATACTAGCCAAACAAGCCTTACAAGCTTATTATGCCCCTTATCCATCTCTAAAAAGGGATAAAGCAGATTGGCCTGCGGTTTTTAAAACCAAAGCAAGATTTACGTTCGATGGACAGAATATTCAAGACGTACAAGCCTATCAAGCAGATCTGGAGGAAAATGTTGAGATAGCAATTACAGACGATCAAACTGATTTTGGACCTTTAAATGATGAGACAAATGTATTAGTCGAAGCATTTGAGAGTGTAGAGGAAAACGACATAGAACACGAAACCGAGTCTGAATCAGAAAACGATGATGACAACTGAGTAATATCCGGTAATTTTTACAATTATTCACTTTACATTTATCTCTGATTAATAATGCTCACATTTGTATACTCACACACTCAACAAATACACACAACATGACACATTTGTAGCATATTGTATTACATTTTTTAATGGTTCGTCATATCATAATTATTATGAATTGTATATGTATGCATATGGCAGGTATATTATGTATGGTTCTGGTTCTGGCTTTCGGCAACGTGGCTCTTCCCAGCATATTGGAGAGAGTAATGGTGAGCCACCAGCTCGTCCAGTCGTTTACTTGCAGCCAAAGGCTGATCAGGCGTAAGTATCATAATTAGCAGCATAGCAATTTAATTTGTTGTACATGATATATCTATAATTGTCTAAAGTTCTATTTTATATTTAACGCAATGGGTTTGAGCTGGAGCCATCTAAAGTGGTTCTGAACATTTCTAAGCAGGCGTATATGAGCAGGATGAGCGACTGCTGGCCTAAGTGGAGCAAGATCCCCGATGATGTGAGAGAGACCATTTGGCAAGATTTTCTAGTAAGTTTATACCGCTTTACAAAATGATTAATTAAATACAAATAAATAATTAGTAATATTTTCTCATTGTACAGGGCGCATTAGATTTGCAAGAGTCTGACATCAACTTAGTTCAACGACACTGGAACTCAAAGATCGCTAAGAACTATAGGAAGAAGATGTTAGAGATTAAAAGAGTGGGGAAGAAACCAAAGTGGATAAGCGTGGTTGTATGGGATAAGTGGGTTGACTGGTGAAACTCTGAGGAGTTCAAGTTAAATCTATAATGAATCTCAGTAATTTTTTTAACATTTAATAAATAATTATTCATTGTAAATTTGCAGGAGGAGTCACAAAGAAACTCAGCAAATAGGAGCATGAATCCAGTAACTCATCGTGGAGGCTCCAAATCTTTCCAACATCACCGCGAAGATTTGGTAAATTTATTTATTATCACATTTGTTTATTGATCAGTTCAGTAATTAGCTATGTGCAGTTAGATTATCCAAATTATCAATTGCAGGAACGAGCTTATGGACATCCCATTGGCTTAGTGGACTTATTTGCTCATACCCACACATCTATGCAAGTAGACGAGTCTGGCAAAATCATATATCAATGTGGTGATCAGGATAGGGCGACTGAGGCATATGTATGCGTTTTTTAATTTCTAATACTTACATCGATAACTTTATTAATTACATGCTATGTAAAATAAAAATTACATTCTACTATTTTTCAACTGAATTTTTTTTTCCATTATAGTCAAGGTTACAAGAGGCACGGGCTTATGTGCTTCAGCAGTCTGGTCATGATAAGTTGACACATGAAGAGCAAGATAACATATTTGACGCTGTTATGGATCCAACGCAGCGGAGTAGACGTTATGGCTTCGGGAACGTATCCGTAATTAATCCTTTTACATATGTATAACAAATTAGCGTTTAGATATATAGTGTTTTAATATTTTATATGCTGAGACAACCCTTTTCCTATTATTTCTATTTGCAGGCTCGACAAGCTCAAAAGGCCCAAGACAAAGAAGAAATTAAGAAGCTTAGAGCTATGATTGAGCAGCTACAGGAGGAGAATCGTCTGCGAGCTGTACAGATAGAGCAGCTGAATCAAAAGCTTGTGGAGTATGTGCAGAATCATGGTACCTTTCCTTCGTCGTCTGGTGCTTCCGGAGGCGACGACGAAGATGCTTGAGGAGGTATGTTTTTTAGTGTTTGTGTTTGAACGATGTATATATTGACTTGGAGATGGTTATTATGTGTTTTAATGCTGTATATATTGGTACGAGTGAGTGGGAACGATATTTTGATGGTATGTACGTGGTTTGTTGACATGTTTTGATGGTATTTACGTTGATGGTACGGTTTATGATGTTTGAATGGTTTGGTTTGTTTAAATTGGTGTTTAATTGATTTATGTGTGTTGTTTATATTGATATTGATATATATGTGTGGAATGGATTGGAAATTTAACGGAATTGTATTGGATATGAAATGGATTGGAAATGGTGTGGCTGGAAGGTGAATAGGCTTGTTGTACAGCAAAATAAATCCAGATTTCGAACGGTTTCCAACGGCCTATCAAACATTTTTTTCGAAAGACTTGTAACGGTTTCCAAGGACCACAAACCGTTGGCGGCCATTGGAAAATGGTCGTTGATTCCGTTGGAAACCGTTGAAAAGCATTGATTCTATTCCAACGGCTTCTAACGGCCGCCAACGGCTCCGAGCCGTTGGAATAGCCGTTTAATCTTGTAGTGATAGTTACAAGAAAATATCATGCAAGCATACTAAAACCCATAATGGAAAAAGAATTTTTTGCAGGCGGTATGCCACATTAAAAAGTGTTCTGAAAGCCTATAGCCACAAATAGAAAAACAAATGTAACATTACGGGATTATAGATATAGATAAAAGAATAAAGTCAGGATAAATACATATTGCATGACTTCTCTAAGCATGAAACCTGCACATTCTTTGGTGTAAGAACAATATAAGACTGAAGAAAGTAATCCAAGTTGTAGTTGAGCGGGGACACTGGCGGAATCATTTGTTGTCCGCTCAAAGTTAGAGTAAGCTACTACTATTCAAACTCATATATGTAAATATAAATATGACAAAAAACTTAAAATATAAACAATAATTTGGAAAATGTTCAGTGAGGTAAGATTAGATATAGTTGTAGAAAACATATGATGACAACTAACTGTAAATTAAGTATTGTTATTAATTTGCATCCAATAATTACAGCTTACTGTGTACTATGTTTTTCTTTTTTAAATCAAAATATTATTATAATATATTAGTTGAACACATAATAGCAGAAACAGTAACAAAATCTTAAATAACTCATTTAATATGTCGAAGCATCATCTAGAACCTTCATAACATCGTGTGAACAATTCGATGATGACTTCTCATGCAAACTATAAATAAGAAAATATTAAATAAAGGAGGTAGATTTTTTGGTTATCTGACCATGGAAAATGGCACCAGCTGTTGCACCTCTGAAATGTTGATTACAGTGGCATATTCTGCAAATTGAATACCTTGTTCTAGCTAGCACACGCGTAAAAAACGTTGCACTATAATCATTTCCATATGAAATAAACGTGTTTCCTTTATATGTAACAACAAGAACCCATTTAAAATATACATTCAATAGATTTAATTGCTCAAGTTAAACAAAACACCAAGGATACCGCTCTAACATGAAACTTGAACTAATTTTCAATCTAGATATAACAATCTGATTTAACAGTGTATAAAATTGGACATATACATGTATATATATAACAATCTGATTTCATTCAACAGTGTACAAAATTGGACAATACATATGTACATATGTGTGTGTATATATGTATATGTACATATTTATATACTGTATATGTACATATGTATGTACATGTGTATGTATATACTGCTTAGCGGCACTTAATCTACTGAATATACAATGTCTTGTTATGAATTAGTGAGACAGACATGCATGCTACATGGACCGACACAGTGAAAAATAAAGTCACCATTAAAACCAATGCTTTTCTCACAATTCTTTGCCAAACGTTTGAGAACACAAAAGGTTTCATCTCCATCAATTCATAAAAATTACTTTCCATAGCCGGAATTCCCTTCAAAAAATAAGAAATGGAACAGTTTTATACATGCAAATATTAAATATCACATATTACTACGTAGAAAATGAATTATACATTGGAATAGGGTTGAAAAAAGAGTTGATTTGAAAAGAAAGTTACACAAATGAGCAAAAGAGAGAACATTGAATATTGGACGGTAGAGCTTATAAGTGCTCCCCTATTATACAACAAACGATCAGATTTGTCTGTAGCATTATATTCCATCTAGTTACAAACTTAATGTACTCTCCTTAATACACTCTTCAACACATTATGTATACTGTATACAATTATAAATGATACACACACACTCTCCTTAATACACTCTTCAAAGCAAACACAGCTGTCATTGCAGTCTTCTTCCCTCTTATCATCAACAGTGCATCTTCTTCTCTCTTATCATCAAATTAACTTTACATTACAAAATACTTAAATTTGAATAAAATACATGATTTTATTTAAAAAATATTAGAAGGTTCTAAATGAATTAGACTTCATAAGCCCAATAAAGATCCAATTGGATTAAAAAAATTGAAATACACCCACCACTACCATCCACCACTACCACTGCGGAATGGCCCAGTTCCAACAATAAACATCTTGTGGACACATTTGAACACGTTCGAATGTTGTTTAAACATGTCGGAGCATCATCCCAAAATCGTCAGTACATGTTTAAACATCATACAAACATATCCATGCATACCTGAACTTTGTTTGAATACAACCGAGTATATTTAGACATGCTCGAGTGAAGTCAAACACGTCCAGTTACATTTAAACATTATTCAAACATGTTCGAGCATCGTCTATACACATACGAACAACTGTTGTGTGTCTTTAAACATTGTCCAAACATGTTTGAATACATTCAACAGTCGTCTCAAAGTGCTTGAGATCGCTCGTATACGTACGAAAACATTTATATATTGCAACCAAACATCATTCGAACATACGTCAAAATATCGTCGTTTAATCATCGTACAAACATATCTCAATGTCATCTGAACAAAGCCGAGCAGGATTTGAGTCAAGTTCCACAGTGGAACATCGTGTAAACATTATGCACCTACACAGCAACTTTACCACAAATCGATAATTCAAGTAAGAGAGAATTAGATCAATAGGTTGCTGATATGCCAAGTATATAAACATTATGCACCTGCTTACAAACGTTATGTACACTCTTTAGTACCATTATGTATACAATTACAAATGGTAACTTATATTCTCAAACATGAAGGAAGCTTCCTTATTTCTAATACAGAAGTTGTAACTATCAAAAGCAAACACAGTTGCCAATCGACAATGCAGTTTTCTTCCTTCTTATCTCAATAAAGCATCTTGTTCGATATCAATGAATAATCCATCAACCTGCCAAAAATATGAAAGGATAAAAAAGAAACAGTAAGATTACATTAATAGGAAATGATGTAACGAAGGCTTTGATCGCAAAAGCTTCTATATCAATATAAATTAAAAACCAATTACAGCCACCATTAAAACCAATGCTTTTCTCACATTTGTTGGCCAAACGTTTGAGAACACAAAATGTTTCATCTCCATCAATACATAAAATGCACTTTTCATAGCCGGAATTACCTTAAGAAAAAGGAAAAAAAAAAGAAATGGAACAGTTTTATACATGCATGCAAATATTAAATATCACATATTACTACGTAGAAAATGAATTATACGGTACCTGAAATTATGCATCAAGGACCGAAGAAGAATACCAGGGAGAGGCATATATCAAGGTAAGAATAGAAACAGACTGGTGGAGAAGGAGAAGGACGATTCATACTCTTCCTTCTCCTTCCCATCCAATCTCTTTCTTCACCTTTCTGTGTCCATTATTTCTATTGATTGCAGACTTTTTATACTGAATGTTATGAACCGTCTCTGTTTATAGATCTCAGTATTTATAAGAGTGAAGTTTCATTGAGGATCGGACGCGTGCAGGATGTAAATATCTCGATTTGAATTTTAAAAATCTGTTTAAGTCGGCTCAACCAATTTGAAACCAAATTTACCAGAAAATCTGATGAGCGTCAAAATCGCAGGAGTGAAAGAAACATATTTGATTAAGTCAGCTCTTTTCTCTTTCCTTTGAACGGGATTTTGTTCTTTTCGATGGTGAGCATTGTAAAAAAAGTTCAAACCGAACCAGGCCCGGTCGCTTTTGAAATTTCGGAGCCCAAAATATGAAAATATTTTATTTATAATATATTATCTATAAATAAGCAATATTTCATTTAGCCCAATGATTAAGCATGTTATCTAAAAATAAGCAACAGGTTCGAGTTTGAATTCGCCTCGTATTATTTTTGGGCCTCATAAACTTGATTCCATTGGCCATCAAATAAAATTTGCCTTCCTTCTGCGTTCGACCACTCAGCGTCGAGACTGAATCGAACACAAACCGAAAAATTTCATAACCGAATCGAACCAAATTAATTGTAGTTAATTAGATCGGTATCCAATTTAATCGAACTAAAATGGTGAGTAAGATAAATTATCTTCAGTTATTACTCAAATTATCGGTTTACTTAAAGCAAAGCATAAATTTATTTTTAGAGAAACTATTTCAAGTATTTTTTAAGTTTACTAGAAAAAATAACAATTTTCAATAGATAAAGTTTGATTTTTATTACTAACCATATTATTAAAAGTATTACAATGAAATGATTGAAATATAATAAAAGTTCGGTTAATTCGGCTAAACCGATAACCAAAATAAAATTATTTTATAAAACAATACATTTTCGTAACTGAATGAAACAAAATGATCTGGTTTGATCGGTTAATACGGTTCGAATCGAATATTGCTCACCCCTAGTTGTATCCATAAAAGGCATTGATTTTATTTTGAGTTTGAATTTTTTGATAATGTCTAATTTTGTTAATAAAATAATTTGACTCTTGGAATAAATGTATATTTTCCTTTTTTCTTTGGTATTGTTGTCCATTTATCACTACTAGAATTATCGTTTATCTCGGCGGATAATAGCGATGGCCGCCGACGGCAATTTCCGACGACTTCCAACGGCATGGTTTTGTCATGGCAATTCTGTAATAATCGAACTTTTGCCCAAACTGTTGAAAGTTCGCCCTCGGCAGCTATCGCAAACAATGTGCGTCGTGAATTATCCAAGTTGGCCGAGAACTATTTTCATTATCTCCTTCCCTTAAGTCTTCCTCCAAACCCTCCCTTTTTCCCCAAACGGCCCACCGCCGGTCGCCACTGCCATGCCACCACTAGAAACATCTCCAACTTCTCCTCTCCGGCCTCTAACACTTCAATTTCAACAAAAATAAGTATATTTTGCTAACTTCAGTTTTCCTAATGTGCTAAATTAGTGTTAATTTGTAGTTGTATTTGATGATACTACCCCCCTTGAGTGTTTGCAATAGTACGTTGATCGATTGTGATATGTTAATTATAGTTATAAGCGTGTAAATCCGATAAATAAATATAATTATGGATAAGCTTAAGTTAATTAGTTTATGTGTCAAATTAGTGATATGATTTAGTGCTAATTAGTGTGTTAAAATGTCAATGTCAATACAAATATTAGTAGTGAAGATTAATTATCAGTTGATAGTTTATATGACAAATCTAGTTTACTTGGATGTCGAATTGAATAAAATTAATAAATAAATGAGTGTATAATGAAGTTTGTTTTTTTGAAATATAATATTATATCCATAATTTGTTATGATTGAAAACATATAGGATTTTATACAAAATGGAAAAATTATATTGTATAATTATGAAAACATTACAATGTCTAAATGAATTATATATACTAATATATGTTATGTGTATAATTAATATCCATTAGAGAGTTTTTGGCACCTTCTAACAAGTATTGTATATGATCGATATATGGATATTCGTTTTTGTCGTAGAAAGTACATCTACATTCATCAGACACAATATTTGTCGAATTTGTCCTTATATTTGACAAGTTACAAGCACAATAAAGTAGTTATATTTTGTAAACCAAAAGGACCCTTATTATTTTGGTAAAACGTTGACCGTGTATTACTTTTCTTGACATCAATACCATGAATAATAAATTTTACTGAAGTGGCATGGTGATGTATATGGTGGGGATTGGATCCAAAAAAAGTAAACGGTGTGTGTTTGTATATGAATATATGATGTCGGTGTGTAGAAAAAACAGAAAGTCAAAATGAGCAACTTTGGGTCCTACCCTCCAAATAATAAGGATACAAAGTTGCATATTTATGTTTGAAACAAATGACTTCATCGGCTCAAAACACAATTTACAATTCCAAAACAAAAGGTGAAATATGACCAAATTATTCTATGATTTGAGTTTAGATATTACTATTTGAAAAATGACCGCAACTAAATCGACTGATGATGTGAGCGCTGCATATAAAAAAACATATAAGTGAGCAGTGCACGATGTAGACACGAACTCTTCAATAATATACAAATAAATTATGGATATGTTATAATATATGTAAATATAAATAGTGAATATGTTATATACTGTTTTGTATTTAGTCCTACATCGTGGGATTAGTTCTATCCCAAGCTCCTAGACCTTTATATAAATGTGCTAATGTAATTAAAATGTATGATTAATCTCTGTAGTGAATAAAATATTTTCTTCCTCTTTCTTTAATGTTTCTTATTCTATAACACGTTATCAGCATGAAGCTCTTATAAATCTTCTAAACAGTAAGCTATCTTTCTGATCCAATTGTTATCTTTCAGATCTCATTCTGTTAATTTTTTTTTAGATCTCATTGTATCATTGATCTAATTATTCGCATCTGATTATATTTGTACATCTTATTTTTTGACCATGTATTTCAGATCTTGTTTTGTTGTAGATCTTATTTTTTTTAATTTTAATTTTTCAGATCTCTTGTAGATTTTACTATCATGTTTATGTGATATTTTTTTTAGATCTGTAGATTTTAATCATCGGATCTCTTATTTAATTGTCATTCATGTATATACACTTTTTGTGATAATTTCAAATTTGATCTGAGACTAAAGTTGTTCCATAAACTAAAATGTAATTTCTGACCTTATTCTGTTAATTTTCTTTTAAGATCTTTTCTAACGTAGATCTAATTTTCTAGATTTCATTATATACATATGTATACATACATACATACATATATCTTACCTCATAGATCTTGCTCTATTAATCTTATCATTTTAGATCTTATTTTATTGCAGATCTAAATTTTTAGATCTCCTTCCATTATTTGGTGAAAAAAAAGTTTTCATTTTGAAATTTTTTGTTTGAATTTCGGTTTGAATAAGGACTGTAGAAATAATTTTACCACATGATTTATATTTCCAGAAGAAATATTTCACTGTTTCTTGAAGAAACAAATATAAGGATAATACATATCTAGAAGATCGTATTAAGTCTATATGAAAGAATAAGAACCTGAAGTTCATATGTGCAAAGGTGAAAGAATAAAGTTTTCATAAGCTGCAACAAAGCCATGAAAATAAATAAATGAGCAATTCCAAAAGAAGATGTTGATATGTCTAGAAGACATAACATAAAAATAATATATTGAAATAATATTATAATACTATTTCCTCGAAGAGAAATAGTATTATGATTCTCATGTTCGAATACAATTATGAAGAGTCCTCTTGTTCCATTGTATTTATTTAATATTGGAGACATGAAAATCTCATATAAAAATTATGCATATAAGTTTGCATTCCTAAAAAAAGGGTTTATATATCAAAACTCAAATATATAAATTTGAGATGTGAAGCTTTGAATTATTAGAAAAGCTAATTCAGATTATGGTAAATTCCAATTGCAATCAAACCTGAAGTTTGATAATGAAAATCAAGTTGTACCATTTAGGATCTAAATTACTAAACAAAGATTTTATTTCAAATTAAAATTGGAACCTGAAGTCCTAAAAATATTTACAATGGTATTAACTACTAAACCAAATAAATGTACAGAAATTTGTTCACTCCAGAAGTGGTGATAACAATAATAATAAAAAAAATCTCCAGAAGAGATTTGTTGATATATTTGGTGCTTTTACTAAACCAAATAAATACATAGAAATATATCTACTCTCCTACTCTAATAGAAAAAAAAATTTCTAATTTTTTCCTTCTTCCACGCATCTAATCATGTCTTTCAAAAGGTAAAATATAATAGATCAAGTTTCTTTTCTTTGGCTCATCAAGTGAGTATTTTGTATTCTTCATAAAATAAATGTTAACATTTATACACACATCAATTATGATATATTATATATAAAACTCATTCATCTTTCCTCTTTCAGCAAAGAGTTATTCCACTATTTTATATGCTTAATCTTGTACCTACTATTGTCATGTCATAAAAATATACTTGTTGATGTTATCAATAGGTGTAACTCATACAACATACTTTTTAGTTGCCAAGTGAAACTATTTTATTTTTCATGATATTGTTCATACACTATGTGATGTACAAATTTTCTCTCTCTGTTTAGCTTACAATATGTAAATAACTGCATATATTAATTCATACATTAATCAGTAGCAATTAATAAATCATTAAATAAAATTAATTGATTAATAAGAATGGTCCAACAAAGATACGTATGAATTCTTCATACATTTATTCTTCTTTTATATCTCTTATTGTTGACAAGGATCATAACGTATATACATGTTATACATTCATGTTTCTTACTATTGCAGATGTTATGAATTAAAGAATGATATTTAATACTACATTTCATATTCTTAAATTTGCCAATATTATGAAAGTAAACATAATCAAGTCAGCACAATCTTTGATTATAATTCATCCCTTCTCCACCAGTCAATCCATATAAAGGCCTTTCCATATTTTCAAGGATAGTTTTGCATTTTCAAGGAAAGTAATGAATGCAATCAATGAGATTGGATCTAGAGCTATCAAAATGGTGTAAATAAGAAATTATAGTCGCTTTTATAGATTATACTTGGTTGTCTTTACAATTTTGCATTAACGTTTTTATTCTTTTACTGTAACTACTATCAGAAATGGTTTCTTATTTTATGAAATGCATTGATTATATACCCATGAACAATATTTTGATGCTTATGCATTTTTGTTTACACTTATACTTGGTAATATGATAAACACAGGCAAGCTTGAATGTAAAGCTTTGGACCTATTAGAAGATAACTTTTTGTCATAGATATTGGGTGTCAACATCCAATTACAATCTCGTTGCGTAGAAAATGCCATAAAAATGATAATCCAATAGGATAAAACAATGGATCTCATATTTTTAAGGTCTCATGTCGATGACAATCTTAAAATAAAACATTCAACTGAAAAAAATCATCTTTACCTATGGAACTCTCCGAAGGAGCGTTATGACCACCAAAATATGGTCACACTTCTAAACGCTAGACACAAGTGGTTGAACTTGAAGTTTCAAGTCCTTAAATCTGTAACGACCCAGAATTTTTGAATAATTTAATTTGGAAATATTTAATTTATTTTAAATATTTGAATGATGGTTTGGATTGAATTTTCAATATAACTTTGAATTTGACGATTTAATTATAGAATTTAATCTATTGAGAGTTGAATAAAAATTTGAATCTTCAATTTTAAGCCAATTAAAAATATTTCAAAGGCTTGTAAAATTTGTATTTATAATATTGAAGATAATAGAAGCTTCAGAATTGAAATTGAAAGTGAATCGTTCAGTTTTGAAATTTATATCGTTTGAATCGATATTTAAAATAGCCGTCCGAGGCACAGTCTCGGAATTCGACGAAACCAGTTCCATTGGGTCCGGAATATTGAATTATTCTCGGATTTCAAATTTCGTATCAATCGGAGTTGTTATGTGAGCACACGGTGAGTAAACGCGTCGCAAATTTAAATTGAATTCAATTTAAAATTTAATTTAAATTGATCAACCTCAGCACGTTCTTCCCTAAACTCACGGCTAAAATCGCGCCTAGTATCACGAACAAGATCGTGTAAAGCATGCCTCCTTCCATTCTTAAATATCGTCTTCCTTCACCACTTTTCAGTCTAATTCAAAATCAATTAAAGAAAATATTAATGGCCGAAGCCACTTCGAACATTCGTTCGAACGAACGAGATAAATTCAAATCGCTCGTGCGTGAAAGGGGGCGCACGCTTGAATCTAGGGCACGGTGGCTACTGGAATCGTATGGCGCGTGTGCGCGAGAGCAAGAAGGCGGCGACGCTTGCAAGCGTGAGATGGAGGGGAGCCGCGGCGTCGTCTGAGGGGGTCGATGATATTGGGTTTCGCGTGGATTTTTGGTGTGGTCGTGGTAGCAGTGGAGGCGGCTGGAGATGGGGGTTCGTGGTCTCGGGAGTCGCGATGGGGTAGGCGTGCGCTAGAGGCGGCGGCCGCGTGGAGAGGTGGCTGTCGCGATTCGAGGCAAGGAGGCAAGGCGGCAATCGCGATGAGATGGAGGTGAACGGCGGCGGCGACGAGAAGCTCGAGTACGAGCTGTTGATTTTCAAAGTGAGGTATATTTTTTTTATTTATTATTCGATTTCTAAATTTATATATATATAAAATGTATAAACAGAAAAAAAAAGAATGTAATAAATCTGTATATAAAAGATTTTGAGAAAAATAAATTGTTACTGTAAAAAGAAAGGTAGTTTTAAATTTAAAATTTTGTTAAGTAGATTTGGTAAAAAGAAAATTAGAATTTAATTAGTCAGGTCACAAGTTCATTATGATAAAATATTTTGTAAAAGAAAAAAATGGTTAAAGATAAAATTTAGATTAATTTATTTAAAAGGAAGAATGCTTCGAATTTAATAGTTGGATAATAAAGTTTGTTAAAAGAAATTTAAATTTTAGTTAAATAAATATATTTAAAGAAGAAAAATTGGTTTAAAGCTAATTTACAGCTAAAATTAAGAAATAAAATTTAATGGCTTGGTTTTATATTCGAGTATTAATAAATTGGAGAATTAGTTGTTAAAAGAAAAATATTAGTTCAAATTATTATATTAAGAATAAAATTTTAGTTTAAAATATAATTTTTAGTTAATCAAATTTATTAAAATAAAAAGGAAGTTTAGTTTTAATTCAATATTTTGTTAAACGAATTTAATTACAGAAAATTAGTTTGAAATTTAGTTTTAAAATTTAATTGTAGTTGAATAGAATTATTTAAAAGGAAAATTTATTTATAACAAATTTAATAGTTAAAACCAAAATTTGTTAGTTGATTTAATTTATAAAAAGGAAAATTTAGTTCAATTGAGAATTTCTAGTTAGAATTATTTCCAAAGGAAAATTTGTTAACATAAATTTATTAAATGAGAAATTGGTTTAAATAAAACTACCAGTTAATTTAACTATTAAAAACAAAATCGCCGATGAATTGAAATTATTTAATGAAAATTTATTATTCGATTATTTCGAATATTAATAAATTGTGTAAATATTTATACAAGGTATAAATCAAGAAAATCGAGTCAAGATGGAAAATGGATTGCTAATAAAAGCAAAGGTGAGAACTTCTCACTCAAAAGGAATTTTATTGTTTATTTAAAATTTTAAATAGTTAGATTTAAAATTTGTTGATTGAATGATTGAATGATTGAATGATGATTGTTATCTATATATTGGATGTGAATAGACCCTATACGCCGTTAGTAAGCGGAGGTTATTTATTACACACATATACCGCGATATTCCACCTCGAAGTGGAATTGGTATTATATTATATATATAGCAATATATATATATTGGCATATGTATATATTGCAGTTGATTGATTTCCCGCATTTTCTTTTAGCGGATGAGACCCTATTGCGCCGTTAGTAAGCGGATATATTTTATAAAATCCCATATACCGCGATATTCCGTCTTGAAACGGAATTGGTATTGTGCTAATGTCTGTGGATGCAGGGAAACAGGTTGGAGGGATCCAATTGGATTCCTCACAAATATTTATTTGATTTCATATATTGTGATATTTGATTGTTTATCATGGATGATATATGATGTTTGAAAATCGTGATTGACTATTGATGTGTTGCATCATCGGATCCAATTTTTGAAGTAAAAAAAAAATAACGATTTTTATTTTAAAGAGATTTCTAAAGTGATTTTGAAAATATACGCTTTATAAATATTTTTGGAATTAATCCATTAGGGATAAATAAACGTTATAAGTTTTAATGTTATAAAAAAAATTATGATTTTTGAGAAATGTAGTTAAAAGTTGATTTTTAAAATTATGGGATTAATGATTTTATAAAATAGCTTAAACTGGAATTGCTGAATTTATTATAACAATAGTTTAAAAAATAGGATTTATAAAATTGGATTATTTTATAAATCAAGATGATGAAATTATAAAAGAGTTTAAAGACGTTTTAAAAATAGTAATATAAATTGTTTTATATTAAAAGATTTATAAATTGATATTTATAAATTTAAAAATATTAGAAGTGTAAAACGAGCTTTTCTAAGTGTTAGAATGAATTGTAAATAAATTTCGTAAATGAATGAAATTTATAGAATTATAAACGGTGAAATTATAAATGGAATTTTATAAGCAGTAGGTTTATAAAATTTATAAAGTTATTAAAGGAATGGATTTGGATAAATAAATGAATCTTAGAAGTTATAAGATTTATAGATTTGGGAAGTTTGAAGGAATGATTTTGTAAATAAATAAATTATAAGTATTTGACTTATAATATGAATTTTTAGTATATCATTGTGATATGAATTGAGATAGGTTAATAAAGGAATTTATAAAAGGAGTTGATATAAAATAAATAGAACAGAATTTATAAACGTCGTTTTATAAATTCGAAACGACTTACTTTGATAAGTAAATAGTTGTAAATTATTAATGGAGTTATATTCACGTTTTGAATAGTGAATAATCCTTTAAGATAAAAGGAATAGAAGTGATGAAATTTATTAACAAGGTATATTCACGTTTTTGAATAGTGAATATTATGTTAAAGAAATTATTTTAGATGTGATGTTTTAAATAGAATTAAAACGATCCATTGATAGTTAAAATGTATTAAGAGTCGAAGCCATAGACTTCAACATTCATTGTTGAAATAGATGTTTTCGAGAAATAAAAGGAAATAGTAGATTATAACACTGTTGTTATAATAGATGATTTCCGAAAGGAAATGTTTTGTATAGTATTGGGATTTACATATCTATTTTAATTTCGAATCCCTGTACTAGTGATTTTTGGTTGTCGTAACGATGTTTTACGCAACATTCGTTTTGGCCCAAATAAATATGTTAAGTGAATGATTTCCTTAAAAGAATGAAATATATACTTAATTTCGATTAGAGTATATTGAATATTTTCCAAGTGTTGAAAATAAAAGATTGTGAATTACTAATTTAATAAGTATGGAAATGTTTTCCAATATAAAGTGAATATGCTGAGAATTTATCTTTTAGAAGATAAATTGAAAATGAATATTTGAAATCATATATTCATAAATATTTTGGAAATATAAATTCAATATGGAATTTATAAATGGAATTTGGAAAATGGCTTTAAAAATAAATATTGATTTATTTTTGAAGTATGGAAAGTTTATATCTTCTAAAGATATCTTTGGAAATTAAATAATTTGGAAAATTATTTGGATTTTGGTGATGTTGTGCGTATCCATTGATAGTTCAATAACCGACTATCGATATTTACTTTTGAATGGTATTTGTTGTGAATCGCTTGAAATTGAATGCCACACTTATTTTTTAAAATAAGCGCTCACTATTCGGGTTAACCGGGAAAGGACCTTGGGGTCGTATAACCCATTCCGAATATGTGATACGTCGTTATGAATTGCATTCGAAGACCGGTGTTGAAGACCGGATATTTTCGAAAACGAAAGGGTTTCTTGTTGATTGTCTCTGCACTGGCTGATCCCCGGTATAGAGATCTCCATATGTGATGGGAAATCCGAACGTAATTAGAAATTATTCGGATTGCAAGGACTTCTTTGTAAGTGCCTTCGGTTCTGTTCGATCCCGGAACAGACTTGTATGGATAGTATGCCTGACATTACAAATTGAGATATAAAGCCGATTTCTTTCAAATATATTTCTGTTGGTGGCGGAGAATTTATTCTTTTAGCTTAACACCCTTCTCTGAGACGTACGAGCTCAGAGGTTATATAGTTGAAGGTATCAGCGATATATTCCCAATTTGGTAATGTGACATGCTGAGTGATGCTGAAATGATCATTGTGTTGATTATTTGTGATAGGATCATTTATTTGATCGTCTATCTTAGTGATCATTTTGTTGATCATTTGTTGACCCAAAGCATGGCTTTTGTATAAAGTATGTTTTTGTGGACGTGACTTCGTCGAGCCTCACACCCCGGAAATGGTCAAAACAGGAAAGAAGCAGCAAGGTTATGAGGGGTAGCGCCCTTTAGGATATGTGCATTTCCTTCTGGAAAAGGGTGGTATCATGGTATGGAGCCCAGATACTTACTCATGTTGAAACACTTTGTTTTTATGATTGTGTGAATTGATTAGAGAGCTCTCGGATAAAGGTCCCAAAGGACCGGGGGATGGCATATTCGGTCAGTTGTTACTCAGTTAGGGGTAACCCGGCCTTGTGTTGGTAGAGATCCGGTTTGGTTCTCGGGGATGTCCATCCAGAGGCATTCTCATGTGGCAATGGGAAGTTCCTTGGCCTGATCATTCGTTGGAAATCCAATTCCCAATACGAAACTTTGTACGGTATTAGTTGTAGAACCTGCCATTCACTTATGGTGGTCACCACTGTTTGGATGGTAGCTATAGTAGGCATAGTTCGAAATGTCTATGTTGGCTAAGATTTATATTCTACTTTCGAAATGAATTTTTCCTACACTATGCACTAATAATAATATCAAATGTTTCTTTTTAATGCGTATCAAGCATCTTTGACTATCATAAGGAGAAATCTCCTCCGATTCTGCGTTTGCATGTGTGTGTGTGCGGGAGGCCTTATGGTAGTCTCATTTTTAAAAGCATTGCGAATTGAAATTAAAATTATTCCTCTATTTTGATTTTAAAGATAAATAAACTGTTTTAAGTTCTCACACCAGTCTCATGACTGACTCGGAGTTTATTGTTTTCCTTCCTAAACTCTGGGTGCCCACCAATTTCCACACGGGCAGCCAAGAGTTAGGTTTATCAGGATATTCTGGATATTCAGGAATTGCAGGAGGCAAGCTGGATGGAATGGCGTATTACTAGTATATAGTATTTCTTTTCCGCTGTTTAAAATTGTATGATGTTGTACACTCTGATGATGTGATGTAATGTAATGTATAAAATGTAATAACTGATAGTTCTTTGTTTAAAGATTATTCATTTATTATTATATGTTGTTCCGCTGCGAATTGTGAGATTCTGATGTTGTTCTGTTGTTTTCTGTTCCGTTCTATTTTCTATCTCTTCTCTATTCTATGTTCTCTATTCTCTTTTCCTTCTATTTTAAAATGTTCTATATTTCTATTTTCTTTCTGTCCTATTCTCTATTTTCTTTCCACTCTCTTCTTCTCTTCTTTCTCTCTTCTTCTATCTTTCTTTCTTAAAAACCATAACATATTCGGTTTTTCGGCAACGAAAAATCCGTAATGTTACATTTGGTATCAGAGCTGTTGGTTAAGCGACAACCAGGGTTCTGTTGGGTATTACTCATTAGAGATAGAGTCGGTAGTACTCTAGAATGAGTTTGAGTGTAATAATAGATATGAGCGCGTATTTGTTAGTGAATATAAAATTGTTTTTGAATCGGGTAAATAAGATAATTTTACCCAAAACTATTTTTGTATAGAAAAAGAAATAATTTTCTATGAATTATTATAGTATATGGTTGCATGATTGTTAAGAAGTGATAATATTGAATTATTATCATTAGTATATGGAATTAAATAAAATGGATTGGATTCAAGTAAATTAACTTGATAATTTATTCATTTGTGAAATAATTTCAAAAGGAATGAACTTTGAAATGCAAAATTGAATTGAGTAATTAAGTGAAATCAAGATGAATTGAAATATTGAAATGAATTAGTGAATGAAACTAATTTAAGGTAGTAATGTGAACTACTAAATGAAAGTTAAACGTTAGAATTCAATATTTAAATTGAGAATTGAATTCGAATGAATTTGAAATCGTAAATTGAATTGAAATGTGAAATTGAATGAAATTGAATATGTAACTTCAACAGTGAAGTAAAAATGTATAAGAAGCATATGTTGAAAATTTTGTAATGAAATTTGCAAATTGGTTTGAATGTTGGATTTGGATGCTACTACTAGCAGGTTATACAGGTGTATAAAGGAATTGAGATTTTGATTTCAAAGATAAAATTGAATTGCTCGACAAAAAGGTACGTATTTCAATTTCAGTATGAAATTTGATGACTTTCTTCTCTAGCCACTTGGCTTTTCTCTTTTCTTTTTGATTCTGAGGGGCCGTGGTGCCATTTTGTAGTCGTACCGATCGAGCCGCGCAAAGGAAACGCTGGCGAAATTTTTCGAAAATTTAGGGTGTTAGAAAATTTTGAGAAAAAATTTGAAAGTTTGAAATTTGAATTTAAATTTAAATTTGAATTGGAAGTAAACAATGTTGTTTGAAATCTATAATTGAAGTTGGAAAGCTAGTTGAAATGATAGTAAATCTCTAATAAAAAGATTTGTTTTAGAAAGATGATAAAACTACTGGATTGTGAAAAATGATAGACGGGATAAGGGCATTCTTCTTAACTTGTAATTTCGGGACGAAATTCTTTTAAGGGGGAAAGATTGTAACGACCCAGAATTTTTGAATAATTTAATTTGGAAATATTTAATTTATTTTAAATATTTGAATGATGGTTTGGATTGAATTTTCAATATAACTTTGAATTTGACGATTTAATTATAGAATTTAATCTATTTAGAGTTGAATAAAAATTTGAATCTTCAATTTTAAGCCAATTAAAAATATTTCAAAGGCTTGTAAAATTTGTATTTATAATATTGAAGATAATAGAAGCTTCAGAATTGAAATTGAAAGTGAATCGTTCAGTTTTGAAATTTATATCGTTTGAATCGATATTTAAAATAGCCGTCCGAGGCACAGTCTCGGAATTCGACGAAACCAGTTCCATTGGGTCCGGAATATTGAATTATTCTCGGATTTCAAATTTCGTATCAATCGGAGTTGTTATGTGAGCACACGGTGAGTAAACGCGTCGCAAATTTAAATTGAATTCAATTTAAAATTTAATTTAAATTGATCAACCTCAGCACGTTCTTCCCTAAACTCACGGCTAAAATCGCGCCTAGTATCACGAACAAGATCGTGCAAAGCATGCCTCCTTCCATTCTTAAATATCGTCTTCCTTCACCACTTTTCAGTCCAATTCAAAATCAGTTAAAGAAAATATTAATGGCCGAAGCCACTTCGAACATTCGTTCGAACGAACGAGATAAATTCAAATCGCTCGTGCGTGAAAGGGGGCGCACGCTTGAATCTAGGGCACGGCGGCTACTGGAATCGTATGGCGCGTGTGCGCGAGAGCAAGAAGGCGGCGACGCTTGCAAGCGTGAGATGGAGGGGAGCCGCGGCGTCGTCTGAGGGGGTCGATGATATTGGGTTTCGCGTGGATTTTTGGTGTGGTCGTGGTAGCAGTGGAGGCGGCTGGAGATGGGGGTTCGTGGTCTTGGGAGTCGCGATGGGGTAGGCGTGCGCGTGAGGCGGCGGCCGCGTGGAGAGGTGGCTGTCGCGATTCGAGGCAAGGAGGCAAGGCGGCAATCGCGATGAGATGGAGGTGAACGGCGGCGGCGACGAGAAGCTCGAGTACGAGCTGTTGATTTTCACAGTGAGGTATATTTTTTTTATTTATTATTCGATTTCTAAATTTGTATATATATAAAATGTATAAACAGGAAAAAAAAAGAATGTAATAAATCTGTATATAAAAGATTTTGAGGAAAATAAATTGTTACTGTAAAAAGAAAGGTAGTTTTAAATTTAAAATTTTGTTAAGTAGATTTGGTAAAAAGAAAATTAGAATTTAATTAGTCAGGTCACAAGTTCATTATGATAAAATATTTTGTAAAAGAAAAAAATGGTTAAAGATAAAATTTAGATTAATTTATTTAAAAGGAAGAATGCTTCGAATTTAATAGTTGGATAATAAAGTTTGTTAAAAGAAATTTAAATTTTAGTTAAATAAATATATTTAAAGAAGAAAAATTGGTTTAAAGCTAATTTACAGCTAAAATTAAGAAATAAAATTTAATGGCTTGGTTTTATATTCGAGTATTAATAAATTGGAGAATTAGTTGTTAAAAGAAAAATATTAGTTCAAATTATTATATTAAGAATAAAATTTTAGTTTAAAATATAATTTTTAGTTAATCAAATTTATTAAAATAAAAAGGAAGTTTAGTTTTAATTCAATATTTTGTTAAACGAATTTAATTACAGAAAATTAGTTTGAAATTTAGTTTTAAAATTTAATTGTAGTTGAATAGAATTATTTAAAAGGAAAATTTATTTATAACAAATTTAATAGTTAAAACCAAAATTTGTTAGTTGATTTAATTTATAAAAAGGAAAATTTAGTTCAATTGAGAATTTCTAGTTAGAATTATTTCCAAAGGAAAATTTGTTAACATAAATTTATTAAACGAGAAATTGGTTTAAATAAAACTATCAGTTAATTTAACTATTAAAAACAAAATCGCCGATGAATTGAAATTATTTAATGAAAATTTATTATTCGATTATTTCGAATATTAATAAATTGTGTAAATATTTATACAAGGTATAAATCAAGAAAATCGAGTCAAGATGGAAAATGGATTGCTAATAAAAGCAAAGGTGAGAACTTCTCACTCAAAAGGAATTTTATTGTTTATTTAAAATTTTAAATAGTTAGATTTAAAATTTGTTGATTGAATGATTGAATGATTGAATGATGATTGTTATCTATATATTGGATGTGAATAGACCCTATACGCCGTTAGTAAGCGGAGGTTATTTATTACACACATATACCGCGATATTCCACCTCGAAGTGGAATTGGTATTATATTATATATATAGCAATATATATATATTGGCATATGTATATATTGCAGTTGATTGATTTCCCGCATTTTCTTTTAGCGGATGAGACCCTATTGCGCCGTTAGTAAGCGGATATATTTTATAAAATCCCATATACCGCGATATTCCGTCTTGAAACAGAATTGGTATTGTGCTAATGTCTGTGGATGCAGGGAAACAGGTTGGAGGGATCCAACTGGATTCCTCACAAATATTTATTTGATTTCATATATTGTGATATTTGATTGTTTATCATGGATGATATATGATGTTTGAAAATCGTGATTGACTATTGATGTGTTGCATCATCGGATCCAATTTTTGAAGTAAAAAAAAAAAACGATTTTTATTTTAAAGAGATTTCTAAAGTGATTTTGAAAATATACGCTTTATAAATATTTTTTGAATTAATCCATTAGGGATAAATAAACGTTATAATTTTTAATGTTATAAAAAAAATTATGATTTTTGAGAAATGTAGTTAAAAGTTGATTTTTAAAATTATGGGATTAATGATTTTATAAAATAGCTTAAACTGGAATTGCTGAATTTATTATAACAATAGTTTAAAAAATAGGTTTTATAAAATTGGATTATTTTATAAATCAAGATGATGAAATTATAAAAGAGTTTAAAGACGTTTTAAAAATAGTAATATAAATTGTTTTATATTAAAAGATTTATAAATTGATATTTATAAATTTAAAAATATTAGAAGTGTAAAACGAGCTTTTCTAAGTGTTAGAATGAATTGTAAATAAATTTCGTAAATGAATGAAATTTATAGAATTATAAACGGTGAAATTATAAATGGAATTTTATAAGCAGTAGGTTTATAAAATTTATAAAGTTATTAAAGGAATGGATTTGGATAAATAAATGAATCTTAGAAGTTATAAGATTTATAGATTTGGGAAGTTTGAAGGAATGATTTTGTAAATAAATAAATTATAAGTATTTGACTTATAATATGAATTTTTAGTATATCATTGTGATATGAATTGAGATAGGTTAATAAAGGAATTTATAAAAGGAGTTGATATAAAATAAATAGAACAGAATTTATAAACGTCGTTTTATAAATTCGAAACGACTTACTTTGATAAGTAAATAGTTGTAAATTATTAATGGAGTTATATTCACGTTTTGAATAGTGAATAATCCTTTAAGATAAAAGAAATAGAAGTGATGAAATTTATTAACAAGGTATATTCACGTTTTTGAATAGTGAATATTATGTTAAAGAAATTATTTTAGATGTGATGTTTTAAATAGAATTAAAACGATCCATTGATAGTTAAAATGTATTAAGAGTCGAAGCCATAGACTTCAACATTCATTGTTGAAATAGATGTTTTCGAGAAATAAAAGGAAATAGTAGATTATAACACTGTTGTTATAATAGATGATTTCCGAAAGGAAATGTTTTGTATAGTATTGGGATTTACATATCTATTTTAATTTCGAATCCCTGTACTAGTGATTTTTGGTTGTCGTAACGATGTTTTACGCAACATTCGTTTTGGCCCAAATAAATATGTTAAGTGAATGATTTCCTTAAAAGAATGAAATATATACTTAATTTCGATTAGAGTATATTGAATATTTTCCAAGTGTTGAAAATAAAAGATTGTGAATTACTAATTTAATAAGTATGGAAATGTTTTCCAATATAAAGTGAATATGCTGAGAATTTATCTTTTAGAAGATAAATTGAAAATGAATATTTGAAATCATATATTCATAAATATTTTGGAAATATAAATTCAATATGGAATTTATAAATGGAATTTGGAAAATGGCTTTAAAAATAAATATTGATTTATTTTTGAAGTATGGAAAGTTTATATCTTCTAAAGATATCTTTGGAAATTAAATAATTTGGAAAATTATTTGGATTTTGGTGATGTTGTGCGTATCCATTGATAGTTCAATAACCGACTATCGATATTTACTTTTGAATGGTATTTGTTGTGAATCGCTTGAAATTGAATGCCACACTTATTTTTTAAAATAAGCGCTCACTATTCGGGTTAACCGGGAAAGGACCTTGGGGTCGTATAACCCATTCCGAATATGTGATACGTCGTTATGAATTGCATTCGAAGACCGGTGTTGAAGACCGGATATTTTCGAAAACGAAAGGGTTTCTTGTTGATTGTCTCTGCACTGGCTGATCCCCGGTATAGAGATCTCCATATGTGATGGGAAATCCGAACGTAATTAGAAATTATTCGGATTGCAAGGACTTCTTTGTAAGTGCCTTCGGTTCTGTTCGATCCCGGAACAGACTTGTATGGATAGTATGCCTGACATTACAAATTGAGATATAAAGCCGATTTCTTTCAAATATATTTCTGTTGGTGGCGGAGAATTTATTCTTTTAGCTTAACACCCTTCTCTGAGACGTACGAGCTCAGAGGTTATATAGTTGAAGTTATCAGCGATATATTCCCAATTTGGTAATGTGACATGCTGAGTGATGCTGAAATGATCATTGTGTTGATTATTTGTGATAGGATCATTTATTTGATCGTCTATCTTAGTGATCATTTTGTTGATCATTTGTTGACCCAAAGCATGGCTTTTGTATAAAGTATGTTTTTGTGGACGTGACTTCGTCGAGCCTCACACCCCGGAAATGGTCAAAACAGGAAAGAAGCAGCAAGGTTATGAGGGGTAGCGCCCTTTAGGATATGTGCATTTCCTTCTGGAAAAGGGTGGTATCATGGTATGGAGCCCAGATACTTACTCATGTTGAAACACTTTGTTTTTATGATTGTGTGAATTGATTAGAGAGCTCTCGGATAAAGGTCCCAAAGGACCGGGGGATGGCATATTCGGTCAGTTGTTACTCAGTTAGGGGTAACCCGGCCTTGTGTTGGTAGAGATCCGGTTTGGTTCTCGGGGATGTCCATCCAGAGGCATTCTCATGTGGCAATGGGAAGTTCCTTGGCCTGATCATTCGTTGGAAATCCAATTCCCAATACGAAACTTTGTACGGTATTAGTTGTAGAACCTGCCATTCACTTATGGTGGTCACCACTGTTTGGATGGTAGCTATAGTAGGCATAGTTCGAAATGTCTATGTTGGCTAAGATTTATATTCTACTTTCGAAATGAATTTTTCCTACACTATGCACTAATAATAATATCAAATGTTTCTTTTTAATGCGTATCAAGCATCTTTGACTATCATAAGGAGAAATCTCCTCCGATTCTGCGTTTGCATGTGTGTGTGTGCGGGAGGCCTTATGGTAGTCTCATTTTTAAAAGCATTGCGAATTGAAATTAAAATTATTCCTCTATTTTGATTTTAAAGATAAATAAACTGTTTTAAGTGCTCACACCAGTCTCATGACTGACTCGGAGTTTATTGTTTTCCTTCTTAAACTCTGGGTGCCCACCAATTTCCACACGGGCAGCCAAGAGTTAGGTTTATCAGGATATTCTGGATATTCAGGAATTGCAGGAGGCAAGCTGGATGGAATGGCGTATTACTAGTATATAGTATTTCTTTTCCGCTGTTTAAAATTGTATGATGTTGTACACTCTGATGATGTGATGTAATGTAATGTATAAAATGTAATAACTGATAGTTCTTTGTTTAAAGATTATTCATTTATTATTATATGTTGTTCCGCTGCGAATTGTGAGATTCTGATGTTGTTCTGTTGTTTTCTGTTCCGTTCTATTTTCTATCTCTTCTCCATTCTATGTTCTCTATTCTCTTTTCCTTCTATTTTAAAATGTTCTATATTTCTATTTTCTTTCTGTCCTATTCTCTATTTTCTTTCCACTCTCTTCTTCTCTTCTTTCTCTCTTCTTCTATCTTTCTTTCTTAAAAACCATAATATATTCGGTTTTTCGGCAACGAAAAATCCGTAATGTTACAAAATCTGTTAGGAAATACAATTCCTCTATATTTAGAATTACTTCTAAACTAAAATTATGTGAAAGGATTTTCTAGTAATACTAATCTGAAGTTAGACCATTTCTTCGAAGTTGGCGACGAAAACTTCATTAATGATGAAAATCTAAATGCAATAATAACTGATATGGTAGAATTGATCAATAGTAGCAGCCTCAAGTCTGCTGTGTGGATTTTATGTTATTTCAGTTCAATAAATCAGGTGGAAGTTGGTGCTTGTATGTTTTTTCTTTCATAACTAATTGAAATAATGTACCGATAATGTTGGCTTTAATCAGTAGTCTATTTTAAATTTTTGGAAAGTACTAGCATTTATTTATGCTTATAAATTTAGTAGTTGACTAATTATGTTGTATTAAGTTCTTAAGATATGGACCATCAATATTTGAGTGATAATATATGTCTACTAGATTGTGCAACTACTCACATTATTTTGAAAAGCCATAAGAATTTTCTCCGAACTATCTGAAAATATTTTGCTAAAAATTTCAACCATAGCAAATTTGCTAATATAATTGGAGGGTCCGGAAGAGCCCATATAGTATTACCAAATGGTACATACATCTTGATTCAAAATACATTATGCACAAGCAAATTTAAAAGAAATTTATTGAGTTTTGAGGATACATTAATGAATGGCTACCACATTGGAACTATAATGAAAACGCCAAAGAATATCTTTGTGTTATTTCTGAAATTGAAAGCCAGAAGCTTATTTCAGAAAAATTGGTGCAATTTCAACTGGATTATATTTCACGAAATTTGGTATAATTGAATCCCATATTTAAACTTGAGCCAGAAGCTCACAAATGCCACTTGAATGCATCTTATCAATTGATAAAAGAACTATCCTCCTATCATTAATATGCATGGTGTATTTGCTAGTAGCAATGTGATAATGGATCAAAATGAGAATCCAAAGATGATTATTATTTAATGTGACAATGTTTATCAACATTGAGGGGGAGGATAAAGCGATACAAGTTCATTTTGATTATCATTGTCAAATATTTGTTAACATGTATAATGATGCAAAATATTAAGTTACTTGAATAAATATTAGTAATATCCCTAGTAGACTTTCTCCAATATAGATTTGAATCCCTAAAGGATTAAAATGTGTAAACCACATCTGAAATATGGTACAAAAGTCAGTTTGAAATACTTTTGGAGTAAGTAATAAAGATGCCAAATAAAAGAGATGAGTGTTCTTGAAGAAACACTTAGGGATGCTCTTGAAGAGACTAATGACATGATTTTAAAATTACCCTAGAAGTGGTTTAGGTACTTAAAACATGATAATTGAAGATATCTTAATAAATCATGTATAGAACTGACAAGAAATAATCATCGATGATAAAAAAAAGTGCTTATGTTTATAAATAGACTAAGAATCTTGAATTAGGGGAAACATGACTGGCCATCATGAATCCCTTACCAATAGAGAAATATGGACATATAGTCCGCAAAGTAGCGAAAGTACTTGAAATGCTAAATATACTCCGAAGGCATAAATATGGTTTAAATCATATTAAATAATGAAAGCATACAAATTCCTGGAGAATATAAATAACTTTTGCGGTTATAAAGAATGCAAAGGACAAGAAGCGTAGATTACAACCTACTTTTGAGTATCGTTGTAATGAAAATCTTGATATAATTTATGATGAGTAGATTACTTCCTATTTTTAAGTATCGTTGTAATGAAACTTTTAATATACATTGAAATGTTAGTTGCGATATGCAAAAATTATTCCTGAAGGACATAAATAACTTTGATGATTATAAAGAATGCAAACAACATGGAATGTAGACTACAACCTTCTTCTAAGTATTGTTGTAATGAAAATCTTGATGCACTTCAAGATGGGTAGATTACTTCCTACTTTTAAGTATTGTTGTAATAGAACTTTTAATATTCATCAATGATGTAGTTGCAATATGCAAAACCGATTTGAAGCATAAAAATGAAAAAACAAGATGTGTTTTTCACAAAGGTAGCAAACAAAATACGTAAAATGCAAATCATATTTGGATTGGAGATTTTGATTGTATTGAAGAAAACTATCAATAAATTGTATTATTAATGAGATACATATTTATGGATCCAGAAGTATCTATAACCAATTTAAGTTATCGAAAGACGAATACGAATTCAAAGGAAAGTTTAAATCAAGGGAAGCATCTATAAGTATTTTATAATGCACTCTTTTTCCTTAACTAAGATTTTTCCCATTGGGTTTTTATTAGTAAGGTTTTAATGAGACATTATCTTGATCTAGAAGAATCAAACATCTTTACAAAAAATAACATCTCAAATATGTTATTTAAGTTAAATTATATTTTTATTCTTGACTAAGGTTTTTCTCATTGGATTTCTTTTGTAAGATTTTTAATGACGTATTATATTGATCCAAAAGTATCAAACTCTATTTGGTTCTGTAAATTATTGAAATATGTCGTACTATATTGTACTCTTATTCCTTCACTAAGATTTTTCCCATAGGGATTTTCTTAATAAGGTTTTAATGAGGCATTAGTATGATCCAGAAGTGTCAAACATCATTTGAAGAAATGAGAAAATAAGATATGTCATTGTACTCTTTTTTTCCTTCACTGAGGTTCTTCCCATTGAGTTTTTCTTAGCAAGGGTTTAATTAGACATTATTGTGATCCCGAAGTATCAAACTCTTAGAATGAATATCATTTTAGTATGATATCTATGATTTCACAAATTGCATTTTTTTCTCTTTTAAGTTTTTTCCCATTGAGTTTTCCTTACAGAGGTTTTTAATAGGGCAACAGACAATATCTAGATTGACTGTACGAATAAATGCAAGCAAGATAACAATGAGGTAGAGCAATCATCATATACGTTACAAAAGGGACAACTTCAAGTTATCAGAGGATTCAAGATTTTGAAGATGCATATTCAAGGGGAAGTGTTATAATATATGTAAATATAAATAGTGAATATGCTATATACTATTTATTATTTAGTCCCACATCGTGGGATAAGTTCTATCCTAAGCTCATAGGCCTTTATATAAAGGTGCTAATGTAATGAAAATGTATGATTAATCTCTATAGTGAATAAAATATTTTCTTTCTCTTTCTTTAATGTCTTCTTATTCTACAACAGGATATGAAATATTCAGTTTGTTAAAAAAACAAGAAAATTATAGCCTATAGCTACCTTACCGTCAAGCATGAAAGTGGAAATTTAGAGCCACTTTACTTCGTACCACAAACCACACTACAATAACAAATATTATTGTTTTAGGAAATTCATAATAGGCCAGCCGTCAAAATCGTGTATTTTAAAGAAGGATTCTTTTTCATTTTGGCTTCATTTTTAATCTTATTATCGCAAATAGCACATTTTTAAAACAAATATCAAATATAGCCCTGTTTTGACCAGCTCAGCGTTGAGATGGTCCATATGCACTATCGACTTTATAAAAGTGGCCGGTGAAAAAAATTAGAAAAAAACGCCGGCGACTTTTCAAAAGTCGAAAGAAAAATGCACTGGCGACTTTTGACAAGCCGCCAGTGCATTCTGGTTAGTTAAACGATGAGCTGGTCGAAATAGGGTTATATTTGATATTAGTTTTAAAACGAGGCTATTTGCGATAATAGGTTTAAAAACGATGCCAAATCAAAAAAAATCCTTTAAAGAAATAATATGATTCCTGCTCATTTGGATTGCCTAAAATATATATTCATTCGACCGTAAATGTTTAAATATAACAATGAATTGGTTTAAATAATATGAGTACGGTTGATCTGTTAGTAGATTACATTCACAAGCCAATTAAGTTGGTAAAAGGCATTGATATATAACACTGATAACTTTTTTTTTGAAATGGTAGTTTTATTCGATATTGGTGCATCGTATTTTTTTTATCTCGTTGTTTGGTAGATAAGGTAGGAATCAAATAGAAAGCTTGAAGGAATTAATCAAAGGGTATATCTCAATCTTCTTAGCGCAAAGCTAAGGTGAATAATTAACTTACATCTCATTTTCGATATTGATTTAAAAGAATAGATAACCCTATTGATTTGAATTTACATCAACCTTGTTTTATACAAAGCATATATCATGGCGTAGGTATTTTGAGTAAAACAAAAAGTATATTTTTCTTATTTAAATATGATTTAAAAGAATTAAATAAATCTGAAAGAAATGTTTTCAAGGAAAATTGAAGCGGGTAGTTAATCCTAAGTTTATGACTCGGATTAGAAAATCAGATGAGACTGGTGTAGGATCACGCCCTAGACTTTAACTAATAGCCATACCTAATATTAGTCCAAAAATTCCAACGCGTTGGGATTTTTCATTGGTAAGACTAAAATAATGTTACACACAGAAATGAATATACAGAGAGAAGATATGTTATTGATGAGCCTGTAAAATCATTAGAATTAGTTGACCATAGGAGTGTAAGTTAAGGACAGATCATCCAGTATTGTATCTAACAGAAGTTAAGTTATTTGTTATGTCTGGTAGGCCCCAGTCGGCCAATATTTAATAGTTAGCCAGTTAAAGCTACAATGTTGGGTAGATAGTCCATTTATTATCTGATTTATATGCATATATGTTATTTCTTTTGTTATAGTCAGTTTGATTGCAGGACTTTGATTTGCAAAAGATATGCCTTTAAAAGGAAATTAATGAGGAGAAACACGTTCCGCTAAGCGGCGCTGTCTCACTTAATATTATTAAACCAGGGTGTAATAGAATTATTCATACCAATCTTTATGTCTAACTCGAAGTTTGTGTTTTCCCATTAAACTCTCGGAAGCTCAAAATTTAATTTGAGTAGATCGATAATTAAGGACTTTCAGGTTTAGTTGGATTGACGAATAAGCTTTCAAAGCCATGCAGAAGGCAAAGCGAGCTATAAGAGTTATTTAGTGTTGTTTCCGCTTTGATGTAATCATGTTTGATATGTTTATCTATTTAGTAATCTGATCATCCAATGAGACATCTTCATATGCCGCTCTTGGCGTAATTTGTAATAATTATATTTGATCAAAACCTAGGAACCGTTTTGAGATTATGTAACTAAATATGAAATATGGATTTGTAATGTAATCATAAATGTTGTTTTTGAAATCTGTGTTGATTTTTATTTCATATTTTCGTGCTTCTGATATTGCATATACCATTAACATTACCGTATTTTATCGCCGAAAGTCAGTACTATAGATTGCTACAGCATCTGTAGCGCTTAGCTTCGGACATCAAAGTAGGGGATGTTATGGCTCCATAGACGTTGCAAATTCAGCGAAGAACTTAAAAATTGCAATATTTTCTGGGTGTTGCTTTTTATAGTTGCAGAGAGATGCCTTTTTGTTGTGAGAAGACGGTCTCCCGTCCACGTTTATTCATTTGAATACCACCATTCCGCCATTCTAAAACTTGTGCTTGCACACGAAGATTGTTGCTCTGGCTGATGTTAAACGAAACTTCTAAACTCTGAAGTCCATCTTCTGTATATTTTAGGACAGTTAAAGGAAGATTCCATTACAAACTTGTTATAGCTTAAGTACCTACCAATACTTGATCTACTAAAGGAAAACAAGAGAGCAACCATTCAACCTCTTGGGTGGGTGTGTATTCAACAGATTATTCAAATTACCTTCTTTTTAGTACTCTTCAAAATCTTGAAATTCACTTCCACCACTTTTTAAAAACATGTTTCACAAAACATCTTTCTTAATGTTTATAACGAAAATGTACATTTTAAACTATACATATTTGCAGTTAGAAACTGCAAATATTTGTATTCTACGCTATGATATTTACAGTTCCACCTGCACATTTTGTGTAATGAAAATTTGCAATTTACACCATAAGAATACGTGATGTACACTTTAAATATTGTAAAAATTTAGTTCCACCTCTTATTTTTAGAATTAATACGTGAAAAACCCTTCCTAAAACATATTTTAAATTACATCCATGCTTTAATTTTAGTAAAAAAAATTCTTCTTTTGTCGAAAATTAAATGTGAATTTTAATCGCATGTATATATGATTAAAACAATTTTTTTAACTGTTTTTGAAATATTGCAAATATTTATATAAAACTATACAAATATTTGCCGTTTATCCTGCATATATTTGCCGTGTGTAAACTTCAAGTATTTCAAGGTTTCTCGTCAAATATTTACATAATTCTCCACAAATATCATGAAACTATTTTAACTTAAAAATAGGCAAACAAGAGAGCCACTTCTTGGATGGATGTGTATTTTGCAATTTCTTAAATATTCCTCCACAAATATCATGAAACCATTTTAACTTAAAAATAGGCAAACAAGAGAGCCACTTCTTGGATGGATTTGTATTTTGCAATTTCTTTGTTCGTTAATATCTGCATGTAGCTTCTGATCAACCATTATGTCATGTATCATAAATTAAGTAAATAAATAACAAAATGTTGCTGATACGACCGAGAATGTAACTATCACACAGGATAAGTAGAGCTTAACAATGCACCTGTAACACAACAAAACGCCCCTATTAATGAGCAGAGCATTATAAATGGTAAGTAACTTATATTCCACCCACTTACAAACGTTATGCACACTCTTTAATACATTATCTATACAATTAATTACAAATTGTAATTTGTATTCTAAAACATGAAGGAAGCTTTCAATGTCTGGAGATATGCAAATATCTTAACCTGCAGGCTGCAGTCACCCTCCATTTTTAACAGAAGTTGCAACTATCAAAGAAAACACAGCTCTGCCTTCTTCTTTCTTATCAATAATGCATCTTCTCCACTATTAATGAATGATTCATCAACCTGCTAAATAATGCAGTAGGTTTTGAGTAAAAGCACCTCAATCAATGTACATTAAAACAAAATTACAAGGAATTTTAATATCATACAAATGTGAATTTAAAGCTATAAACATTATAATTTAAAATTCAAATTTAATTTCATAGGTACTATAGACAAAATTATAAACAGTTTCAATACAAACATACACACCAGCGCGCAGTAAACTTGAATTATGATAAATGTACATTAAATCCTCAACCTCACAGATGTACAAAAGGATAAAAAAAAAGAAACAGTAAGATTACATTGATGTAACATCATACTTACGTAAGGATTTGTGCAAAAGCACCTGAACCAATATACATTAAAAGTCGATTAAAGCCGCCATTAAAACCAATGCTTCTCTGACACTGATTGTCCAAAAGTTTGAGAAGACAAAAGGTTTCTTCTACATCGTCCCTACAGAAAACAAACAAAATGGAACAGTTATATACATGTAAGTATAAATATCACATATTACTACACAGAAAATGAACTATACAGTACCTGAAACTATGGACAAAGGACTGGAAAGGAGTAACAGGGAGAGACATATACAGTTATAACAAGGTAAGAATGGAAATAGACTGGTGGGGAAGGAGAAGGATGATTTATATCCCTCCTTCTTCTTCACGACCAATCTTTTTCTTCACCTTTCTGTGTCCATTATTTTTACTGATTGCAGACATTTCATGCTGAATCGTATGAACCATCTCTGTTTATAAATCTCGATATTTATAAGAGTAAAGTTTTGTTGAGGATCGCACGCTTGCTAGATGTAAATATCTCAATTTGAATTTTAAAAATCTGTTTAAATCGGTTCAACTAATTTTGAAACCGAATTTATCAGCAAATCTGATGAGCGTCAAAATCGCAGGAGTGAAAGAAACATATTTGATTAAGTCAGCTCTTTTCTCTTTCCTTTGAACGGGATTTTGTTCTTTTCGGTGGTGAGCGTTGTAAAAAAGAGTGTCAAACCGAACCAGGCCTGGTCGCTCTTGAAATTTCGGAGCCCAAAATATGAAAATATTTTATAAATAATATATTATCTATAAATAATCAATATTTCATTTAGCCCAGTGATTAAGCATGTTATTTAAAAATAGGCAACGGGGTTCAAGTTTGCAATTGTTGCGTGTTATTTTTGGGCCTCTTAAACTTGATTTCGTTGGCCATCAAATAAAATTTGCCTTGGGCGTCCGACCACCCAGTGCCGAGCCTGAATCGAACTCAAACCGGAAAAAATCAGAACCGAATGAAACCAAGTTAATTACGGTTAATTCGGTCGGTGCATGGTTTAATCGAATTAAAATGGTAAGTAAGATGAATTATCATAAGTTGCTATTCAAATGATCGATTTACTTCTTTGCTAATAATAATAAGAATTCAATCCATTAGTTTCAATGGTGTATTTTTGAAATTCCAAAAATGCCCTTTACATCAATAAAAATTGAAAACATAATTATAATTTTCAACTGCCAGCAAATCAACTTGACTTCATCTACCCTTCCCGCCACATCACAATTTTATAAACTCTACATAACATGACAACTTGCTATTTTCTCTGTTACCTTATACACACTAATGAGTATGATGTTTTGATGATGTGAGACTAATTAAAATTAATTAGTTTCCATGTACACCTACTTTAGTTTGTTCAATGCTTTTGCACGTTACTGGTATAGGAAAATAGAAACCGCTCCTTTGCTTGGATGACACGTGTCCAATAAGATGACACATGTCCAATAAGATGAGACAATCGGAGATGGCATCCCAAATCCTTTCGTTTCTCGCATTTCCAATTCCTTAGCATTTTCCAGATCGCATTCACTAACCCTTTCTTTTTCCTAAAAAACAAATCTGCTTCGATCTCATCCCTCATCTAAACTTTCATACTCCATAATGAAGTTGGATCCTGATGGGTTACGGTATAGATGCTGTTGGATTGTGGGTTACGCTTACACGACGCTAATAGCAAGGAATGTAAAACTAGGGAAGGCGAGGGATCGGTAGCATAAAAACAAGAAAAACTAATGGTACAATTTTTTTACCTTCAACGATTCACTCGTCATTCATAATTTATGAGTTTTGTTTCCATTTGTTTATCATATTTTTTATCAGGTTTTCTATAATTATTTATGTAGTTCAAAACTTATGCTAAAAATTGGATCTCGGTTTTAATTTTATTTCAAAGTAATGGTAAATCCATTGTGTCAATGCTTCTTTTTTCGATATAATATATTATAACATCCGAAGTTTCCCTATTTACACATGTTAGACTTGGACCTTTGAAAACAACGTAGCACTGGTTCTTCAATTCAAATAGTCATCAGAGTTTATTATTTTTATATTCATTATTTTCATCCGACAAAATTGAAATCATTTATGGATTACTTTAATGAAAATTATACCTTTTTCTACGGTTAGTACTCCAAGTTACATAAAAATTTAGTTAATGAAAACGGGTATTGTTAGGTTAATTAAATAGTGGATTCCTGATTCCTTTCTCTTTTATATTAGTTCCAATAGTAGATGTAATCTCCCTAGCCGCTTCACATCTTATATTAGTTTACTAGATTGAATTTGTGATATTAATGTGGAGATGGAAGAGAGACGATTTTGGAGTTATAAAAAGAACAATATAATGGAGCAATTAATTTAAAGGACAAAAATTTGTATATTTTTTGCCTCAAAGGCACGACCTCAATATTTTTACCACAAGGACAAATATTTTTTAAAAATTATTCATAAGGACAAATTTTTTTCAAAATTATTCATAAGGACAACAAAACTGCTACCGAGCTAAAACTGCTACCGATAACTACAAACTGATACCTAAAAACTGCTATCAATAACTAAAAACTGATAGCTACATAAAGTTGTCCTTCAGGATAAAATATTGAAGGTCTGTCCTTGAGGCTAAAAGGCTGTGAAATTTTGTCCTTAACAATAATTTCCTGCAATATAATTATAATTAACAACAAAATTTATCCTCATTCCCAACTTTGAGAAATGATAGTTTTCTGCAGTGTGCTGCCATTGTCACCCAAAAAGTTCCTTTTGGATACCATGAAATTTGTAATAGATATCAATATTTTTTTATGATCATTCAGATCAAATTCAATTTTTCCATTCGGCTATAAACAACTATGTATCTTTGATTTTCAATGGCTGTTTTGTCGTACGATGATAACGGATCATGTGTCTTCGATTTTCAATGATCGTTCATTATCGTACGGTGATAAACAATTGAACAGTATTTTTGTACTGGAAGCATATACAATAATAATGTATATTCACTAAATCAATCTAACAACATCAATTACTATTTGCAATTTATTCCATGTTGGTGTACTTAATCACTATTTTGTGAATTATTTACTAATTCTGAAAGGACTAGGACCATCTTCTATTTATAACTATTTTAATTATTGTTATTTCTAAATTAACAAATCTAAGCTTGCAAATTATAGGTGTTAATCCACATTGTTGGATCCATTGAGGGTGAGTCCTCTGAGCTCTTATACAAAAGAACTACCATTTTATTCCATTTAGCATTTTAATCCTTGGTCGGGACTCATGATTTGCTCAAGGGTAGAGTAAGAAGCATGCTTACACAATCTTTGGATATGGATTATTATCATCATATTTAATTTTTGTGCCTAAACAATAATGCAACAGTTTTGACTTTTGTTAAAATGCCATAAAACTATGTGCG
Source organism: Allium cepa (assembly GCA_030765085.1). NCBI lineage: Eukaryota > Viridiplantae > Streptophyta > Magnoliopsida > Asparagales > Amaryllidaceae > Allium > Allium cepa. The sequence goes on from CM060937.1 coordinate 909,142,575, forward strand.
CACTATGGTTGAGTCCTGTCCTTTAAATGCTCGGCACTTGGGAGGTTTTAATTGTACTATTTTTAGATACGTTTGTTTTCTGAAGTACATGCAAATTTTGTCAGGTTTGGTCTTGATAAAGATAATCAAATGCTTAGAAACATACATGTTTTGTATTTTGATAGCGGTTGAAGGTACAAATATTTATTTTTTGATATTTATGGATTTTAGGTGGATACAAATTCTAACTCTATTTCATCATAAACCTCAAAGAACACTGATAACTGAATTTTAAGTCAACAAATAGCAATAAAGCTTCATTACTATAGTATGATGTATTTATATATTCTTTCTAGAGGGGCCTGGAACCCAATCTCATCAGTGTCAATTAATCATTAAAAAAATAACTGTTATATTAGGATATTAACGTACAAAATTAAATGGTATAACCTTCACATAACATGAGCTCGGTGACATAATGCAATGTTAGTCCTTATTAAATGTTCACTTATCAAACAAGTATATAATATAAACCTAAAAAATAATACATCGAATAAAATAAACAATATATACAAATAAATAATAAATAAATAAAATTTAAGATTAAATTTTAACATAAACTACATTAGCCAAGTTAGCTATTCAGTGGGCAATACTGCCAACATGCTTTGGGCAATGCATGACTTCTGACCAGTACACGATGTTGCTCGCACTTTTTCTGCTCTACTGCAGCTGATGAATTCCCCTTTTCTATAATTCTCCTCATTTATCGTTAAAAAAATTTTAATACATGTTTATATCACTGAAAAATGCGTGCGCTTTGGTTGTAGAAATCATATAAAAGAATTTAAACCTCAAACTTCAGGTAGTATGCTCCAATTTGATGGTTTTAACGATTGACTTTAAGATGATCCGACTGTTTATTACAGAACACATTTAGGAATGTTTGTTTATGAGTAGAACTTAAATGCAGTAAATCTGTATAAAACCATAATTGTTAAGAAGTTCGATAAATATGTATAAAACACTTAAAATGCAGTACGTGCTTAACCGTTTTATGTGATATTCCCCTTCCACCACCCCCTCCCCCATTTTTTGATAAAAGGGAATACGTTTTGCATTTTTATTAGGCATTAAGCAAGTTTTGAACTTATAAGCATCTAAATCACACATTGCTCTTTTACCCAGGTGAACAATGGAGATGTTACCCCTGAAAAAGCACCTCCAAGTAAAGACATCTAAAAATCCATTTAGAGTCAAATTTACCCACCCAAACAGAAAAAAGAAACGAAATGAAAATGCCATCAGCAAGGAAAAGAGCCCGTCTCCATTGAAGAACAACATAGTTGTTGTTATGGGCTGACAAGGACATATTGAGCTAAGCATGACTTTCACAGATGTTGTTAAGGGCCGATCAAAACATACTTTTGCTTTCACATATATACACCCTCATATATATATATATATATATATATATATATATATTCATCTCCGTGTATTTTTATAAATATATCTTTAGATAAATCTCATAAGTGAAAAGCAATTGATCTTTTATAGTAGTTGATTGTCACCTACAAGTATATATTTTCTAGACTTTCATATTTTACATACAGAACACCTTATCACTTTAAATTCATCACAACTATAACCATATTATTCTCAGAAGTGTGCCATATATCCCTTATTAGCATTTCTCAGTGTACATGCATATGTATGCACAACATATTTTTTTTTTCTCTTCAGGCACACAGACTCGCATGTTAGAGCTCCACCATCTCACTCACTCATCCAGTTCTCACAAGCTGAGCCCATGGGTGCAACAATAAATCATGTTTGAAATTTCGGTATTATTCCGGTGATTCCGGTGATTCCATACCAGTTCCGCCCATAATCGAAACGGAATCCGGTCAAAATTTTGGCTCCAGTCTAAACTTCGGGTTTGCTTTTCAAATATTGCAAAAAACTTATATTAAAAAATACAACAAATATATAATAATTAAAAAAAGAAAACAAATTAACTAGGACAATAAATAAATAGAGAAGAAATCATATAGTTTGATAATAAAGTTGCTATACTTTTTTTAATTTACATCAAATCATAATAAAAATTCAAAATTTCAAAATTGATTTAAGTTTTAAAATCTCAAATGAACAATATAGAATCTTACACGATGGACTTTTAATTGTGTGTATTTCATATGTAATTGTAAAAAATATACTATAAATTTATGACAGTATTGGATATTTATTAACGTATATAGCAAATTAAAGCAAAAATAGCGTCGAAGTTAGAAAATTGGAATTAAAGAGGAACTTTCGGAATTTTCGAAACGGAACCGAAAATTTTAAAATTCCCAACGGCCGAAACGGAAAACGAAATTTTGAACCTAGCAATAAATATAAACTCACCCTCATCTGGTCACTCAACCTGCCTTTGCATCCTGCTCTCTCTAGCACTTCACTTCACCCTGCATCCGATCTATTAGATGCGTATATAGTAAGTCACTCAAATAGCACATAAGCTCATAATCATGCATCTCTGAGCAACTCGAGCATGTGCACTACAGTACTTCATCCCATCTCTTGCAGGCTTGCAACTCGCAGTATCATCGACGTCTTTCAGTCCATACTTCCCAGTAGGGCTGTCAATTTCCTACACGACCCGAAACCCGCACGGAAATTAGCAGGTTAACCCGACCCATTTAATTAGCGGGTCATTTTCGGGTCAACCCGAATTTGACCTGTTTATAAACGGGTGGGTTTCGGGTTGACCCGCTAACCCGAAACTGACCCGTTAACAACCCGTTTATACAGTATATAGGTTGAGCTGACCCGTTTACAACCTGCTCCGACCCGTTTATGACCCGTTTGTACCTTATACGGGTTATACGGGTTGACCCGACCCGTTTACGACCCGTTCCGACCCATTTACGACCCATTTATACCTTATATGGGTTGACCCGACCCGTTTACGACCCGTTTACACCTTATACGGTTTGACCTGACCCATTTACGACCCGACCCGACCCGACCCAACCCGACCCGTTTATAATCGGGTTACATGGGTTGGGTCGGGTCAACCTGTTTATAAACGGGTCGGGTTCGGGTTGAGCTTTTTCGACCCGTTTAATAAACGGGTTGACCCGACCCATTTAAAATCAACCCGAACCCGACTTGACCGGACCCAAACCCGACCCGACCCATTGACAGCCCTACTTCCCAGCATTTTTCAGCACCATCATATGCACACAACACATCTTTCAGACCGACCTGTTACAATATCTTGCAGTATCATCCCATTAGGCCTGTCATTGCAGCAACTTGGTAGAACATAATCATTCAACACATATTTGCAACTGTAGGTTTGTTACAGTGCATGCAACATCAACACTTTCTACTCTTGCAACTCCTCGCCTGACCTCTCATATTAGCATCTTATCCATACCTGGCATGCATCAACAGCTCCTCATTCCCTGTCATGCAGTAACACCAGTTCATAAGGTTCTTTCATCGCCTCGTCTTCACAAACTCATGCCTATCCTTTTCAGCCAGGCTGCACAACCCATGTTATATTCATTCACAAAGTTAATGCAGCATTATCAATGTCAATATGTATATAGTGTAGTATTATCAGTGTCAATACATATAATTGTAAACATATTTTTTTGTTTTACTTTTACCTATCGTATTCCTTTGATCGTCATAGTGATGATCCCTAATATTTGTAATAGTTATTTCCCAACAAACTAGTGTGCGGATTTTGATTTTTTTACTTAATAAATAATGAGTGCTCTATATAAGCGCCACTCTTTCATCAAAAGGTAAAATAAACAATAAAGCTTTTCTATTTATGTTGCACGAATATAGCGATTATAATTTTAAAACTAATGTGTCTTAGTGATAACTGTCAATCGTAACACATATTTTTCTTTCAGTAAAGGCAAAGAAGAAACATTTTTAATATTAATTTATAATTGAAAATTTTTCAAAGATATATAGAACTATGCATGAATTTATAAACAATTTACAATCATATTATACCCTATTGTAACATTACTAACCATTCATCTTTATGACATACAAACCTCAACACAATCCTCTGAAACTGAAGTTGTAATATATAGAAATAATATATGTAGTTGTACTTCATGCAGATAGTCAATATTAGGAAGAAAGAAAAAGAATCACAGCATTACACATGCTATTATCATTCGGCCAAGTGAATTTGAATGATGAGCAGACTAATGGTTATGCACCCCTTACTCATCTATTTGCTGCTATAGTTCTATCAATCATCTATCATATAAAGTGCACGACAATGAACCCAAAACCTTTAAAAAATTGAAAATAATGAATGATATGATTCCACTGATGATTAATAACTTAGAACAAAATAAAAGCAGTATCATTGATTTGCATGGTTAAAGAGGGTTGTCAATGAATAACGAAAAATTCGAAAGTCGTCCATATTTGTATTCGACGTATGAAATATTATCGGTTATCCGAAAAATAGATACATACCATATCCGTATGCGATAGTTATCTATCTAGTGTTTATCAACATTATAGTAATTTTTTTATGTATTTTAGTACATAAAATGATCGTCATTTACCATTCTATCTGGGTAAAAAATTTAATATGTATATAAAAATCAATATCTCCTGCTTAAATTATATTTCTTACTATATTATTTTTATTTATATTTTTTATACTGAAATGGATATATAATGAATCAAATTGTCTATTTATTTGTTTAGATTTATGAGTTGTGAATTAGTCGAAAAATATTCGATAAATACCTGATATCCATCCGCATCCACTGATACAGATATTTGATATTCGAAAATAGTTTAGGATATACAAATATGACACTATTTGAGTCCGTATCTGACTGTTTACAGGTCTAGAAATACAGTGATAAATACTACTGGAAATAATGTCAGATAAAGTCACGCACAAATTCATTGTTTCAGAAGTTACCACTTGGATATTTCATTGACATTTGTAGTCATAAAAACTGCCAACGACTCTGATGGGATCCTTAAGTGATGCATCCCAAACTGGGCATAATAATAATTTATTGGAAGCTACCTTTCAAATTTAAAATATAAACATGGTCGTATATCCGGATTATCTTTCAACTTTGTAATTTCAAAAGACCACACTGTAAATCCCATTTGATGAATTTTCACTATTAATAAATAAAAAAGATGAAGCCATGTTGTGAAGTGGTGATGTATTTAGATATATTTTTGCTTACAGCCTACATTAACTAAAAATGCATGTGCAGTATAAGTATTATTTTCATTTCCAGTAGTATAAAATAAACTAAAACAAAAATAAACTTAATATAATTGGTTCTATAATTGTTCTTTAGTTGTTTCAGTATTTTCAGACGTTGCTTTAGGTTTAGTTTATGCTAGCAATGATACTGTCAAATCTACTTTAAGGGATGCAACTATAAATGCTTGCACATTGTGATTAAATGTCGGTCCATCTAGACGTGCATATATACTGATTGATAAATAATGACGGAAACAATGTTAGATTAAGTCACAAACACTTTCATTGCAACATAAGTTACCACTTGGATCTTTCATAGACATTTGCAGTCATAAAAACTACACTCTGATGGGATATTTAAGTGATCATCCCAAACTGACCACAATAATAATTTATTTGAAGCCACCTTTTAAATTTCAAAATATAAACATGGTTGTACATTAAAGTCAGCTTTCAAATTTGAAATTTCAAAAAGTCATGGTGGAAATCCTACTCATTGATCTCGTTATTAATAGAATTATGAAGTGATGATGTATTTAAATGCATTTTCGCTCATAGCCCACATTAGCTAAAAAAACATATGCGTGTAAAAGTTCAAGTATTATTTCCAATTCCAATATTATAAAATAAACCAAAATAAAAGAAAAGAATGCTAAATCTATGAATGTTTTTAAGTTATTGGCACTATAAATGCCTTCCTTTGTCTCACTCTACTCGATCGTTGTTTCAGGTTCAATTTATGTTCGCAACGACACTGTAAAATCTAATTCCATACGTGCAAATATAAATGAATGCACGTTGTGATTAAATGGAGGCCCGCCCCCCTGGGCGTGCATATATACTCGTAAAGGAAAATATAAATTTATGTTTAGAGAAACTATATCGACTAATATTTTAGGTTTATAAGAAAAAATAATATATTTTCAATAGAGAATTTTTTGGTTTTTATTACTAAACAAATTATTAAGAGTATTACAATGAAATGAATTTGAAATATAATAAAAGTTTGGCTAATTCAGCTAAACCGATAATCAAAATAAAATTATTTTACAAACTGATATAATTTCATAACTGAACCAACCGAAATGTACTGGTTTGGTTGGTTGATTCGGTTCGAACCGAATATTGCTCACCCCTGGTTTTATCGATAAAAGACACTGATTTTATTTTGAATTGGAATTTTTCGATAATGTCTAATTTTGTTAATAAAATAATTTGTTTTTTGGAAAAAAATTATATTTTTCTTTTTTCTTTAGTATGCTTGTCCATTTGTGTTTATGAATTCCAAAAAATTATTTTTGAACTTTTCAAATCTTTCTGGACTTATAATGTTTTTTCATGTTTTTTTATAAGTTTAAATATATTTGGAAATATGTATTTGTGAACAAATATGATTCTTTTTCAAATTAAATTAACTTAAAAAAATAGTGGGTTATCTTTAAGAAGAGATTGTTTCATGATATTTAACTAAAGAATACGTGTTTCTAGTAAAAATTGACCTCTTTTGAGAGAAAATATTATTCCTTTTCTTTTAAAAAACATTTGATTTTGAACAATATTTGATTTCCTTAAAGGAAAAAAAATTGTTAGAAAAACATAAATTGAGATACTCCTAAAGAGAACACCATCCTAGTTTTTTTGTATAAGACAGTTTCATTTTGCATAGTCATGATTAAGGCTAGATATTTCTACCGCATTACTAACTAAAACCGACTACCAACCAAAATCGATCAGAATGGTACCGCAACTATCGATAACAAAGTTTTGGCTTGATTGGCCAAAATTTAAGAAAAATGGTACTGCTTTGATAAATTATTTTATTTATCGAAAAGTGCCGAACCAACCATATTTATAAAATTACAAACCAAGGCCCATAAGGCTCGTAATGCTTTTCTTTTATAATCCTCAAACTGGACAATTCCGCATTAGTAAAACCTAGAACAAAGGTAGAAACCACAAAAGCAAAGAAACTCCTTCAATAAACATCGATTTGGCATGCAAGGTACTATTATACAAAAAAGTACTTTCATAATTTTTTTATTGAAATTATATATATGTGTGTATATATATATATCAAGCTATATTAAAATTCAAAATTACATATGTATGTGTATGTATGTGTACGTATGTGTGTTTATCTTGTATGTTTTACAATTTAATGCTAACAAATTCAGACCTAGTTTTGACTTAGAAAGGAACTCAACATTTGATCTAAAATTTCACACAAAATTCCTTATATATATATATATTTTGAATTGAAATTATATATGAGTGTGCATGTGTCAATATTTTTGTTAGTGTGTGTATGTGTGTATCTATGTGTTTGTATGCATATATAAATAACAACAAACTATGTTCAAATTTAAATAACACGCACGTGCATGTGTGTGTATAGATATATACACACACAACTTATAATATTATATAATTTACAATTTAAAATCTATTTTTTAGTTAGGAAGGAAATTAACATTAGATCTATGATTCAACACAAAAGTTGGTTTATAAACTTTGAATGAAAATTTTATACACACGCACATATGCATATACACACATACATAATTTTCTATGCATACACACGTAACTTACATTCAATTTTATAAATAATTTCAAATAGTTTGTGTATGTATTCCATTTATAATTGTATACAAAATATGTAAACAAATTATTGCAACTAACTAAAACTAGTTTAAACCTAACAGCCCTTTTTTCTAAACTTTTAATTTCTAAAACAATAGCAAGCAAAAGATTGGACAACATATGAATATGTGAAAGAGACAGCGGATTAAGAATCTTAAGGCTAATTTAACACTAGAGGGGAGGTGAATAGTGTTTAATGAATTCTAAGACTTATATGAACTAAATTGAAATTATGACACAAACGAATGTAGAACTTAATCATAGAACGATCATAGAATCAAACACAGATGCAGAAAGTAAATAAAAAGCAGTAAAGGGAAATAACACACCAGATTTTATACTGGTTCGGAGTTGGCCTACGTCTAGTCCTGTACAAGGCAAACCACCTCATACAGATTTTTATTAAACCCGTATCGAGATTATACTCCTCAATTTATAAAGGCCTTGAGGTACCTCCTGTCTCATGAGTCTGGGGCAAAATCTCTTGATTTATGGGCCACAAGATTACTCAATTGATTTCCAGGCACAACCACACCTTATAGAGAGACTCGATAAACTTTTGATTACAAATTGATCCTATAACTCTAAGTAGCACTTTGATCTTCGAGAGATGGTAGAGAATCAAATAAGAATGAGATTCTAATTCGATTCACTTGAGAATTCAGCAGAATTTCGGCACGATCTTAAAAATATAATAAGTATAGAACATGGATTTGTGGAGAAGAAGAAGTGAAGAAGATATGAGAATTATATGTTAAAAATTTCGTTTGAGAAGGCTATTTATGGAGTACCAACTGTCATAACCATTCGTGAAGAGATTTAAACGAATAGTCACTGCTTTTGAAAATTGAAACTTTTGAATTCAACGGCCACCATGTTGACATGGGGTATCCCATGATGTCGACATCCCCTTGTTAAAAAAATGAAAAACTTGTTTTGAAAATGTTATTGAAATGAAAACAAAATGAAATGATTCTGGAGTAAAATAAACTAATTTTACTCTGTTTTAAAACACAAAAACAAAGAATATTTTAAGGCTAAAACATCTTTTTGAAAATCATTTGAAAAGATAGTTTTAAGGCTAAAATATTTTGAAAAGCAGTTTTGAAAATCGTTTTGAAAACCATTTTGAAGTAGTTTTGTAAGCTTCTTCCTGCAGAATATCTCATCACACCAGGACTCGAGAACTTGTACAAAACCTGGATGTTCATGGGTTTGTAAGCCACTTATCGTAGGCTTGTAAGCTACTTGTCGTGAGTTTGTAAGCCACTAAGAAGGTAGAAATGGGTTCCATCCCAAATGAAATTTATAATGAAGATTTCCATGCTATTATGAAGTTTTAACAAAAACTATACACATATCTTGAAATCTTGATCTTGATACTCTAGAGTCTTCAATCTGAGTCTTGAGTCTTTATACTGACCATTCTTCGGTAATCAATACCTGCATATCTATAACTCCTGCATATACATATTTTTCTAGACAATAGTGTTAGTATATATTTTATAATAAGATAAGTTAAAAAGGTTGTTGTCATCAAAACCAACATCTCAGTTCCTAACAATCTCCCTCTTTTTTATGATGAAAACCTGTATTTATAAAATATACTTACTCCTATCATAACTCCCCCTTACTCCATGACTCCCCCTTACTCCAAGCCATCATAACTCCCCCTTACTCCAAGCCAACTACTATTTTATAACTTCTCCCCATTTGTCATCAACAAAAACTTCTAACTAATAAAATTCCTGAGCTTGTTATAAGATAATCGACCATAATAAAATATAGCAAACCATATATAAGTTTAATAAGTGCTAAGTGTGATCATAAGTGTAATCAAATAAATCAATCATCAGCCAATCATATTTACATTAATTATTCAATCCAAACATATATACAAACCATATCGAATAAGTTAAGTCCATCAAGTTTTAACACACCCAATCAAATCAAACAAATAACATACAGAATGACTAAACATTCCTTAGTACTTCTACCCCTCCATCTTCTCCAAAGATAGGGTCTGCTTTAATGACTTCCCATTCTTCTGGTTAAGGGCTGAGATCATCCTTTTTAAGGGCTGAGATCATCCAACGAAGAACATCGAAATGTCTCTCTTGCTCCTTGATCATCTATATTTGACTTAATTCTAAGTGACGCCGATTACGAAGTATGAATGTAAGAATATTCTTGAAGGAAGTGAGAGTTTCTTCAAGATTATCACTTAGATTCTTAATCGGAGAAGCCATAATTCAAAAATAGAAAGAATTATGAAAGAAAATGACTAGAGATGAAGTTTGACAATTTATTCTGGAAGAAACAGATATAAATAGGGATAGAAAGTTGTTTCAAATGAATAGACATAAGTTAGTTACATGAAATTAAAATTTGAAAATGTAACTATTTTCTGCCCATTGGATGTCGACATGGTGGGACGGTGTATGTCGACATGCCTCTGTCTAAAATGACATTTTGCTTTATTTTGAATAATATTAACAAATCTATCAAACTAAAATTTGTATAATATAAAAACAAGAAATTACAGAGACAAGTGAACAAGAATAACAGGAAACGAAATATTCCATTAATAATTCTTGTCAACATTACATAAGATAATATAATATTAACTAAGATAAAGGAAATACAAAGATAGAACTTAAGATAACATGAACTAAAACTAGTGAGATGAATACGAAGAAGATGATATACCAAGCTTTCTACTAATTTTCCCAAAGAACTTGTCGATTTTAGTGGAAATCTTATCCATTTTCTTACTCATTGATCTTTTAAGTTTCTTTTGATTTTCCACTATAATCCTTTGATTATTAAGAATGGTCTTATTGGATGGATTAGCGGATTAGTAGATATTCTATACTTTCTAAGGAGGTTTCTTGATCTTCCTCCTCATCAATTTCCATTCCTTCCTCTTCCTCTTCTGCTTCTTCTTCCTCTATTTCTTCCATCTCTTCATGAGCAAGCATTTCTTCTTTTTCCATAAGCGTTTCATATGGTTGAAACACTAGTGGAATTTGCATAAGGAAAATGTTTCCATGGTTGAACACTTTTTCTAGTTGTAGATTCTTTCATTTTAAAATCAACTCCAAACTAATTGAAAATTCAAGTAAGATAAATTCCATGGTATAATGTGTTTTCACCCATGGTAAAGTTCTTGGGCCTTAGCTCATCCAAAATAACTTGAGCCCAATTAATATCATAATTTTCAAAAATTGCAAAAAGAGCTTTGCAATCTTTTAAAGTCGGGTTATTGTAGTTTCCCGATCTTGGTATAAGAGTGTGTTGGATAAGAAGATAAACAGTTCTTGCTTTTGGACGAAAATAATGATTTTTCCCCTTAAAAAATGTGATGGAATATCTCTCAATCATTTTCATTGATTTGAAATTCCAAGGGATTCATTCGATATACTTGCATCCTAAAATATTTCCCAAAATTTCACAATCCAAAACAATTTGTGTTCCTTTAATACTACACCAAATTTGTCCTTCTTCCCCATCATAAAAGAGTGATTCAAATTCGCATAAAACATCTTAACATGGTTTGGATAAAGTACAAAATCATTTTTTTTGTTATCAACTAAACTAAGAATAGAACATTGTCGAACATTATATCATTTAAGGATTTTCTACTTAATGTACTTAAATTATGTAATTAATTTGCATATCACGATATGACAAATGTATAATAGAAAGACAAATACCTTTCATTTCGAATGTGGTTTTATTACAGAGTTAGTAATTTACAATAAATTACAGAATTTCTCCTAAGGCATACCCTTAACTCTATCAATCTTCCACTTGCATTTGAGACCAGTTATGTAATCTCATCCATTTGATAAGTTTGTCGAGAACAGATTGAGCCAGTCCCTTCATGAATGAATCAGCTATGTTGTTCGTCTACCATATCAATCACAACATCTTTATTAGTGACGAACTCTGTAATAAGTTGGAAATTTTGAAAAATATGTTTTAATTTTGTAACGATCCGTTTTTTCAGCTCGAATGATCGTAAAATGTTCTTTTAAATTCATATTGAGTCGTATGATATTATAACTTTGAGAAATGTTGAGTATTGACATTTTTTACCATTAGAAATTTTATTAGATAATAATACACCTTAAAACTTTAAATTTTATAACTTTTGATAAGAGTCAAATTAGGTTCTGAGACCACTTCCATTTAAAAGATACGATGGTTTTTCTTTTAATGGAGTGGTCATAAAAAAAATTGGACTTACCATTTTGGGAAATACGCTTATTAGAATTTCTGTCTAATTTTAGTCGGATTAATGGTTAATTAGTGGGTGATTAGTAAGGCCTTCTAATCCAACAAAGGATTAGGGTTAATACCAACTTCTCTTAGTAGCCCTAACTCATATATCATCTTTCCCAATTGGATATAAACATCCACTACACATATTTTTAGTCAAAACCACTTAATATTTTTCGAATCAATTCAAATTCATAGATTAAGAATAGATTAGCAAGGGGGTTAGTTAGAAACTTTCAAATCCACATTTTCAAGAGGAGATTAACGGTTTTTCTGTCTATTCTTGGATTTGCCTTGTTTTGCTTACAAATCATCGATTTTTGACTGTCCGGTGAGTGATTCATCTTTAAACCTCTTATATATGTTCTAATAGGTTTTGACATTTTTTGAGTTCAATTTTAAAGTCATAACATGTTTTTATGCACTTTTGAAACCATACTTGAAGTAAAAAAATGGGATTTAAATGAACTAAATTGACTTAAACATGTTGCTTTGATGTGTGATTGTTTGTATGAATGTTAGGCTATGTTATATATGTGTTTTGAGATTAATTACCATGTATGGATGCATGATGTTATGATTTGATGATGTTGAATGTTGTTTGGAATGAGTATGGATGTTATTTTGTACGTTGAGTGGTTGTAAACTCTCATTGGAGCGATTCAAGGGTGGTAAACATGGAACAGGGTGTCAAAAAATTGACTCGATGATTTTTGAGGTTGTGTCGAAGAATTGAAGATGTGTATGGGAAGATTGGTAAGCACATCGTTCGATTCGATATGAAAGTTGAAGTGTTGGAAACGCTACAGGAATGATGTCCAGCATATGGTGATTCGGTAAGAGGAGGTTGGTCCGGTGGTGGCTCGGTGATTGGCTTTAGGCTTTGGCAGTTTGGTGGAAGGGGAAAGGCTAGTAATCCATATCCAGCGGTGGACTTATATTTAGTAATAGAAAGGATTCAATTACCGGAGTGTGTTCAATGCAGAGCCTTTTTTTTTTATAGGAAAACAAGAATATGTTATAATTTAACATTGGCTTAAATGATTTATTCGGGCGTTAGAGTGCGTTCGACATGACCGTTCTTCAGAACCATCTTGTCAACGTTTAAACAATGATTCACGATCGATTATACCTTAAAAAGACTTGCCCAAAAACTTTGAATATGTGAGGGCTTGAGGCTATGGAAAAACCAAGCCATGTCATAGAAAACCCGAAGTCAGAGTGGTGGCAATATGAAGCTGACACCAAGTAAAAGAGAAGAAATCCGAAACTTGGATGTTATGGTGCTAACTTTGGGTCAGATTTGGGATACACACTAGAATCACTTAGATTTTGCGGTAGCTAAGAATGATAAATAATGGTCGATTGCTAATCAAGCCCTAGCTACTACATAGCCACATTCGAACTTCGACAATGCCCATGGCGCAACCATGGAATCGTTGCCTTCCAAGAACTCACCTCGAATTGCTTTAGATCTTGAAATCGAAGACCCAAAAAGTTAGGGCCTAATTGATCTAGTAGGAAGTTTTCTTGTGTTTATGGTTGAGTTTCTTAAGGCATGGATGGGTCTTGAGCAAGTGGTGGAGGCGAATTGCTGCTAGAAACGAGATATGTAATGGCAGTTAAAGATTAAAGTCGTAGGGGAAGGAAAAGTATTTGAGCCGGAATAGAAAAATGAAAAGTAAAGTGGAAATTCCTAAGTCCCAGCCATTTATAGCCCATAGATGACTTGGCAATTCATTTCGATACAGACTTGAGTGGTCAGTACCGCCATGATTTAAATATAGACAAAAAAATAAAAAATAAAAAGAGAAGAAAGAAAGAATAGAAAGGGTAGAAGAGAAGGAATTCTCATTTGGCCAAGGCGCAGAACGATCATCAAAGTAATGTAAATCCATACTTTGTTGCAGAAAGTGGTACGTAGACTATATGAAGTGGTTGACAGAATGATCTTAGGATAGAGACGATACTTCAAAGTGATTCTTGAAAGGCAAGTAGACAGAGCAGATGACAATATACCGCTTGGTCCAAAGCATGCTTTGTTTTCAACGGAAGTATACTTTCGAAGGCAAATGTTATCCAACATTAAACCAAGAATCTTTCAGTGAATCTAGATGTGGAGACAAAGACAAAATGGTTCAAGAACTTGGGGTCAACCTTGGGATGATAATGGAAAGGACTTCTAGGAGTTTAATGTCCAAACGTGAATGAAAAAAGAGTTTGGTGTCCACATGAATTCATGTCGGTATTGTGTTGGTTGGTTTTTTCTATTTTGAACCCTTACGATTTGGTCAAAAAATAGATGGCTAAAGTGGTCGTCTAGGGACTCGTATCTGAACGAGTATGTGAACAACTCTAAAGCTCTATAGAAAAGGACATATCCTATATGCGACCAATCATCTTGGTATCAAGTAGAATTGGTAGAAAAAATTATACTTAAAGCCTAAAGACCTACAGATGTAAACTACCATGAAAAGAAGGTCAAGGCAACACAATGCATATCATCCCGGTACCGACATGAGTTTTAGCTGTGGGCTAACCTTTTTTCCTACCTATTCTCTTGGATTTGGACTTCAACCAAATCTTCCATGATTTGACGACTCTGAAGGGCGATTCTTCTATAAATAACAGGTGTAGAGCAACGAACGGGGGATTTCTAGCCTACATTTTCTTCATCTTCTATTTCCTACACGCCATTTTCATTCTAGAGCTTACTTTTGATGGTCTAGAAAAAAATATAATTGCAAAGCTCTTATACTCATGATAATCAGTCTATAATAAAGATTAAAGTGGAATATACCATAAAATTTGCTGAACCACTTTAAAAATATGTTATTTACTGTTTTCTTGCTGATTTGCTAGATCTATCTCAATTTCCTTTGTATTGGGTTATTGTGCTAATTTTTGGTTCAACAAGAATCAATGATATAGCCTATCGTATGTCAAGAAAATCATAGTCATAACATTTTATGCTACATGAAGCTACCACATATTGACAAATATAACTATCATATATCAAAAAAAAATAAAGCTATGACAGGTTAAAAATATATATAGCTACCGCAAGTTGAATATATAACAGAGATCGCAAGTTGACAAAAATAATAGCTATTGCAAGTTGATATAATAATATTTATCTCAAGTTGATAAAATAATGGTTATCGCAAGTTGACAAAATAATAGCTATCCACTACTACAAAACAGGCCATTTGCATCGGTTGTTTACCCCCTTTTGCATCAGTTCAACAACCGATGCATATGCAACCGATGCAACAGGCTTAACACTTTTGCATCAGTTCTGAAACCGATGCAGAAAGGTCCTTTTTGCATCGGTTATTACTAACAACCGATGCAAAATATCATGGTTGGTTGCTTGAACACAGCCCCCATGTTGCATCGGTTGTAATGAAAACCGATGCAACAAAGGAACTTGTTGCATCGGTTGTTGTTTAAAACCACTGCAAACTAATCCCTCTATTGCATCGGTTTTTTATAACAACCGATGCAAACTAATCCCTCAAAAACCATTATTACAGTACTCAATAGAATATATATGTGTGTGTGTGTGTGTGTGTGTGTATAAAAGGAAAAACATACACAAAAAAGAGAACATTGCATTCATATTCAATTTTTTGTTACAGATTTTCAATTACATTTCAATTCATTAGCACTTTCATCACTGTACATTCTCGATTTCTATAAAAAAAACTACACTACACTGTGCACTGTCCTCTCTACCATCAACATTACTCCTTCCTGAACCAAACTTCTGATTGCACCATAAACAAGACCACACTACAACTCAACATCCCCATCGAAATAAAAATTGTCATTGCCCAGAGCACATACTACTCCACCACCCAGTAAGAAACCCAACACTGACCATCCATTCCACCACTCATAACATCTCTGCCATCAACCACAAACCCAAAGCAATCACCAAACCCTGCATATTCACAACCAGTGACCCTACAAGCTCAAATCAGCACCAACTGCAACAATGCTCAAAATAAGTAGTTTCCTGAATATATTTTTTGAATGCAAAAACAAAATTAAATTTGAGTTGCAAACAAATTTTTTATTTCCGCAGATGTTGCTGACCTGCATTTGTGGATGCATTGCCTTTGCAGATGCAAGAAACGTATCAAACCCTAAATTCATTTGATAATGCATATCCTCTATCAAACCATACAACCAACTTCAACCATTAAAACATTATATATGTAACATCTACTAAAAAACATATCCAAAATCACTGTACAGGATGTAAACAATTAATCAATGACATCACTATAGTACACTAATACAGAAGAATAAATGCACATTTTAAGTTATGGAAATCAAACTCACCAGAATATTAAGCTTCCCGTCAAAAGTTGATCCCACCTTCTTCATCAACTCCTCTCTCTGCTCTCAGATTGACAGATCACAAATGGATCTATTTACCTTCAAACCCATATCTATCCACTTCTTCAAGTAATCGTTTATCTCATTTTCTTTGCGTGAACAACTGTATACGTAGGCACCAAGTCTACTCAATTCTTCGACTACAGCATGCCTAATCGAGAATCAATAACTATTTCATATGACAACAAGAAAAAGGAGAAGAAGAAAAACAGAAGCATATGGTGTGAGCTACTATACACTTTTTCAGAAGTTTATGAGCAGTGTCCAGTATTAGATTAAAATAATTAGTCTATGTCACATTCTAATTATACTCTTACTTCGTTCAGGTAAAAAAAGTACAGAAGTTAGTAGAGACAGTAGATATACTCAAAATAAAAAAATTAGAAGATTACTACACATGTCTCTTTGCAACAGCAAAGTAATAAGAATGAGACAAACGAACAACGGTAGAAACAAAAATCTAAAATTTAATAACAGGAAAAACGAAATCGAAATTACCAAACACCACACAGCCATTTCGACATCAGAAACTCCACCACACAGCCAACCACATTTTCCTTCATGAAAAGGGTTGCAGGAAGCAAGAAAACTACAGCTATAGGAACCATGTATAGAAGGAGATTCATAGAGTTCAGTTTTTCCCTATAACGTACATGAACAAAGGTAAACTGGTGGATATTTCAGTAAGAATCCGCCGACGAAAATAACATTGAACAGAAAAATGACAGTAGTTGCTTTAATACATATTATATAAAGTTTGGTGCACAAAAAGAGTAGTAAGATAAGTGATGGAGTTTGACCAGAACACACCCAACTATGCGTAAACATCCACAGTGATTCCAACTTAACACACTCAAACCGGATATTACATACTTAGGGGTTAATATGTAAGAGGTTAAATTCAATGAACTGATGGTGGCAAAGCAATTTGTAAAGAGGATGGAAGTGGTGAGATGTAAGTTTGGTTGTGCAGTTATCTGTAGCAATAGTGGAGATAGGTGAAGAATGGGTAGCAGTGGTGTTACGTAAGCTTGCAAGTTGAAAAACAGTAGTTTTTGAGAAGCAGTGTGATGAGGACGGTGAAGGGATGTAGTAGCTTTGGTAAAATGTTTGTGGTTGGCAGCAAGCAAGAGGAGGAAGTGGTGGACCAGGTGGATGATGATTTGGTGGTTTAACAGTAAGTAATGGAAAATGCACCGTGCACAGTTGTACGGTAGAAGGCAAGTGCAGATGAATTTTTTTGATGTCACTGTGATATGGCACTATTGTGGCTGATGTGGATGGCAGTGTTGTCTGAAGGATTGTACAAGGTTGCAAGTGTTGAATGCAGAGGTGGATTGAAGAGACGACAAGGGGAAGAGAATGGTTTTAAAGGCAATGCACAATTTGAAGTGCACAGAAGTAGTAAACACAACAATCACAACAATGAAACAGTGAAAAGCAATGTATGTACGGTGTAAACCAAAAGAAGAAATTAAAGAATGTAATTGTAAATTAAAAGTTAAAAATGTATTTGAAAATGCAATGGAATATTTTTTCTTTCTTTTTGAAATTGTATATGCTCTTTTTTTTAACATAGAAATGCAAATGAAAAAAGAATGAAAAAAGATAGGCTACAGTAACGTGCACACAAACAAATGGAAACAAAAATCACACAAGCACAATTTTTTTTTAAAATTCAATGATAAAATACATATAACCAATAACGAAATAAGCAGAGTGAAAAGAAAAAACTCACGCAGCACTAATGGAAGCAGTAATAGTGTAATCAATAGTAGTTCCGACCAAATTAACATACTGACAGATACCACAGAACCAAACTTGAGTTGTGCTTAGATTAGCTTTCACTGCAGCAATATAAGTATAGTTTCTTTTTCCATGTACTGGATCAGGAGTTCTATAGGAATCTGCCAATAAACTCGATGTGTGAAAAGTGATAATGGAGAAAATGACCAAGGTTAAAGATCCCACTATCCAACCAAGCTGTGCCATTGACCAAGCTAACGAGAGAACTCCAGAGCCTGTCTGTTACAAAACCAAGGCGAATGTGAAATGTGCAACACAAGTTTCCAACAAAATCAAGTCGGTAAGCCACTGATCTCAGTTTCATTTCCCACCTGAAATACTACATTGTTAGTTATACCAAAACAAAAATAAAATGAGACTGTGCTACGTATATAACATAATGGATTATTATGAATACTCACAAAATGAATCCTAATGCTTTTGCAGCCTTCTCAGTCACAGTGAGGGAGTCTTTTGTTACATACATTGGAAACAACCAAATGACTATGGCAGGGAAGAAACAGCAAACCTGATAACAACCTGATTCACAGTGGCAATGCCTTCAATTGAACAGGAAAGAAACATCTTCCACATCACACTGATCACCAGCAAACATCCCCAAAAACTCATCAACACAAAGGCTGCAGATCTGTATACAACCTGAAACCATATATTCCTTTGAAACAATTCGACCAACCAAGACTTGCACAAAGCATTACCACTTCAACTTGACCATCCTCCTTTCTTACAAAACAGTTCTAGCCTGCCTTCACCTCATTGTAATAAACAACTTCATCTTCACGCAACAGCCTTCCCAAACCATCAGTTCACACCACCTCACAAATCCACACACACAACTACAAAGCAGTCTGCTCCAGTAACACTACTACAAACAATCCATCTGCGAACAACCAAATCATCTCCATCGCTGCTACCAAATTCCAGCACTCCAATTGTCGCAACCTCCACTGCCAACCCAAATCGCGTGCAATTCAAATCGTGAACCACCGCGACAAATTCACTTCCTTGTCTTGAACTACACCGTCCATTAGCCTCTGCAAATTGCCAAACCATTGCGACCCGAAACCTCCAATTTCTACAATCCGAACTCACCGCAACCTTGCAATTGCCTTGAACAAAACCGGCAACCCAAGCAAGCGGCGACTCCATCCCCACGAACCTGCAACCCTAATTGCCCTCATCGACCTTCAAATCGTGAAATTTATTTCAGCGGTGAAATTGAAACACGCCTCCTCAAAATAGCCGCTGACGACGTACGCAAGGCTTATTGTTTGTATTTTTTTTGAGTTTGGAATTAATACTGAAGGAGGAGATGAAAAGGAGATCCGGTTTAAGGTGGACTATAAAATTATTTGGCGATGGAACGAAAAATTGATGGAGAAACAAAAATTTGAGAACAAAAATTTTAGCGGCAAACAAAAATGATTTGGCGGCGAACAAAATTTATCGTAGTTGCATCGGTTAAATTTAAAACGGATGCAACTAAAACTATTTGCACGTACCTATTGCATCGGTTGTTGGTGACAACTGATGCAAATTTGATTTTTTATTACCTATTGCTTTCCATGTACCAATTGCATCGGTTATTAAGATAGAACTGATGCAAATAGTTCAATTTGCATCAGTTTTTACTTCAACCGATGCAAATGAGGCGAAGCAATATGCATTTTTTTTGTAGTAGTGATCGCAAGTTGATAAAAATAATAACTATCTCTAGTTGATAAAATAATAATAATCACAAGTTGTATAAAACATAGCTGTCGCAAGTTGATAAAACATGACAATCACATACTGATAAACTTGGGCTATCGCAAGTTAATTGGTGGTGTTTCAATAATTATTTGCAGAACCAATAATTCCCTTTAAAAGTAATAACTTTTTTACCAAACCAATTTCTTTATCAAATTATTAATAGCTAATCAAAATTTTTTCACAAATTTCTAGTAAAAGAAGGAGAAAATTTCCTTTTCTTTCCAAAATATAAATGTTCTATTAATTATGTTATTAATTATATTTTTGCATTAAAAACCCTTAGCATAATTTTTTTTCTTTAAACTCGAAATTACTTAGGAAAAATCCCTGGAGTTCCAAAAAACAATAAATTATCTCCTAAACATCATGTAAAGATTTCAGAATAAAATAATTATATTTTATGTTTTAAATAATAAGAAACCTCAACTGTCCATTTTCTTACTTAGAAAATTCAAATTAAATTCGTAATAATTAAAAAATTATGAAAATGAAAAATCATCTATAAAATAACATTCCAAACATCATATCAAAAATTAAAAGCATAGGAGATCAGAAACATAGTTTCTACCCTAAAATTCCTTAAGGAAATTTCATTAAAATATTTAATGATAATCATAGCACATCCAAATGATTATCTAATTCATATGCATAATAAACATTAACATATTAGTTTTGGTTTCATCACAAATCCGAATTAAAACATCTTATACTAGAGATGGGAATATATTATTCACCTTTATTTGATCTTATGTGAAGATAATTTCCTTTTGTTTTCTTCCTTAGCTTGGTCCATCTCTTCTTCTTTTTATTCTTCTTCTTCATCTTATCTTCATCTTCTTATTCTCCTTTGCAGAGAGAGTTTAAATGGAAATGAGTGGTTATGTTTTTTTTCTTTGTTATGAGAGGTATGATCGAATTAATTTGAAGGGGTGAGTATGTGTTAGGGAAATAAACTATATATGTTATCCTTATTTCCCTCTAATATAATTAAGGCTCTTATTCTTTTCTCCTAATCCGTCCTTCATTTAAAGTTTGAAATTCAAATTATATATTTATATGGAAATTATCCAAACTATATGTAAATTTATATTATTCATTTATTTATTTCCTCATTAAATATCCTAAATAACGTGTAACCAAAATTAGGGTGATACATGACGATCTTCCCTACTTCAAAAGGCAATCTAATTCAAATGAATTGAGGCTATTAGGCCTAAGGCTATCAGTGGATATTTGAAAAATCGAAAAATCATCCACATTCAATTCAAAAGGGTGATAAATATATGATATCATGAGAAGTGGATTCCAATGCAGATAAAAGGGCACCCGCACCTGAAAAATATAGTTTAAGATTTTTTTCAAAGTGATTGTTTATAATATATGCATTTTACTATAATGAATGATAAGTATTTAGTGTATTATTAAGTTAATTACGTGCATTTAATGCATATTAACTACCCAGACTATTTATTATCATCGCATTTTTTATTTATCATGCTTCTATATTGAATGGGATTGAATAAAAGTTAGATTAAACTTAAAAATTTCATTTATACTTTTAGGTTTATGTACCGCTGATGGATCTATTAAATATCTTATTTCCGTCGATATCCATAGATGCAGATATATGATATCCGGAAATGAAGTCAGATGACTATCACATCTAAAAGTATCAGTTGACAGGCTTAGTTGGACCACTATTGTTTTTTTTTTAAACTGGTACTTTATATACAACATTGACATATCCCACGTCAAATAAACGTTCGAAAGCAAGTTTCGAACTTGCGACATCCTGCACCAAGCCGAATCAATTAACCACTTGGACAATGGTGCTTGTCTGGACCACTATTGTTCACCAAGCTTAATATTCAGCTTGCAAATTATTGTTGTTGTAGATGACATAAGTGGATGTAACTATGGACAATTGAAGTAGATCCGTGAAATTTAGACGGCACAAAACAATGGTTTGGTAGCATCAATATCTTTTGTGACGAACATTAATAAATTTAGCTTATTGCTAAGAGTCTTATATTTTATGCTTGGAGTACTACTTTGAGGGTTAACTGTCGAATGAATTTTTTTCATACTACGGTCGCTGATAGAACAGTATTTGGTCAGTGGACAACAACCGACCGCATTGCTCCGACCAACCGGCATGGTTCCTTTAGTACCACACAAAAATCAAGCTGTAAGACATATAAAAAAGTTAAACGATAAGATTTACAATTCAAGTAATTGGCGAATCCAACAAATGAACACCTCAAGAAGGAACCACTACATGATCAACTATACAACGACAAACAACATAGGAAAAAATTATCTGTGTCAATTTTAGTAGTAACAACATGAAAACATCAAATATAAGATTTGTCGAGGACAATTTTTACATAAATATTTCAAATTTACGTTAAAAATAGTTTTAAATTAGGTACAAAAAAATGCATAACCACTGATGTAAAAAGTGAAGACCTCATACCATATTTGAACGATGGAATATCAAAACTAAACCAAAGCTGAATAAATTATCTTGATTCATTTATATGAAATAGACTTAGGTTTTAGCCTTTTATTCCCATCCATCCAGCCTCAAAGTTAAAGAGCTCCATCAAGAAATTATCAATTTAGTGTTTTGCTGCTTGATTTGTGTAATATTTTCAATGCTCTAACTAATGTAAAAATCCACATCTGGAATGTAAAGAAAAATATTTCACATATAAAAACAATAAATATATTCACTACAGGAAATGGTTTAAAAAAACAATGGATTTTTTCAATGATCGCTGGCGGCCTCGTTAAGACGTTTTAGATGGCTTTCGATAGTTGATTATTCTAATTAACAATTTATCATGTTATTATAATTTATTAATTATACAAATTTGAAATTTATTTAAAAATACTAGTTTAGTTCCTAAAAATTAACGAACATAGTTTTGTTCAATTTTAAATTTTATAATGGTTTTTCATTAGTTAAATTATATTTTCGACGATATTTTATTGTGTAAATTAATATTTAACTTAAAATTCAAATTCAAATGATCAATCTATGTAACTTTGTCCATCAATTATAAAACTTTAGTGAAATTATGACGTGTAACAGTTTTATGAAATATCTATTTTTTATCCATTGTGTAACTAATTATCAATTTTTAACTATATTTAGCATTATAAATTCATATGAAAGAAAATATTCCACAGAAAAATAATAAAAATATTAAATCATTAAAAATGTATTATATAAAACAAAGTACTTGCACTAAAATGGTGGAGCAGTAAGAAATGGATTCCAATTGTGTGCATTCAGATAAGCTCTGGCCATCCAACATATTGAAACCCATATTATTTATTGATAGTCTAAAAGTGTGTATATATTTATATATAGTTTATAGGTAATGGAAAAATAATAATTACATTGACCGATTGTAAGACTTGGAAAGGCAAGTAAGAGGTTGTAATCATTAATATTGATTCTCATATTTATTGAGAACCGGTACAACCTATTCAATCGACTTTGGTGGACAAATAATATTTAAGTTTATTTTTATATTGGCTAGGTGAAAAGGTTTTAATTGAGTATTTTTTTACTACCATGTTTTTCCATAGTAAAATTAATCACGTCGATGCCTTTGTAAAGTCGTTTGAGATTTAAGTCTGAATGTCGATACCATGTTTTTTTACCAAATATTTTATTTTATATGAATTTATTATGTTAAATACATATAAAATTCCGAACTAATTATTAAATCATTAAAAAAGTATCGTGTACTTTATAGCAATAACCCGTTTGATATTTAGAAACAAAGGTGGGTTATTGTAAATTTTTTGTAACAAATTAAATTAAACTTAATTTATTTAAAATAGGGAGAAAATATAAATTATTATATTAATAGCCGTCGAAAACTGTCGAAATGTTGCCGTCGACGACAATCGGCAGTCATCAGAAGCTAACAAATATTGCTTCATTTGGGTCCATTTCTTCCTCATTTTGGCCCTCTCTAAACCCTCAAACCCAATTCCTGAACCCCAATCCATCAAAATCCATCCTTGGCTGCTATAATCCTATAAAATCCATCGCAATTTTCGTCGAATTGAAATCTGCAAGCTTCTACGCCTTCAATCCATCGAAAATCAGATATATTCTTCCCTTGAACTAATTATTTCAAATTGTGATAAAACTAGTGCTAATTTGTGCACAGATTAATTAATAATAATTTATTGATTCGTTATATTTATATATTGGTTGCTTTGAACATATTAATTAGGGTTATTGGTGCTTAAATCCAAAAATTAATGTTTAACTGGGGCTAATGTGTATTGATTAGTGTATGTCATTATTAGTGTAACATAATTTAGTGTTAATTAGTTTATTCGTTGGCTAAAGTGTTAGCAAAGACAATTTATTTATATAATTCCTTTATTAATGTATACCGTTAATTACATAAAAATTTAGTTTATGTGTATGTGGTATATGGTAATATAAACAAATTAGTGTATATTGTTAATTTTTTATTCGTGTGTAATAAATTCAAATTAGTGTCAGCTAAAATGTTGAGAAACACAATTTTTTATTACTTTTTAATAATAGGAATTCAAATAATGAATTAGTGTGTAATGCTAATTCAAACAAATTAGTGTATAATGTATTTTCTTTTTAAATCTTTTAGATTTTTTGACCATGTCTAACAAATATTTTGTATGATTATTATGTAGATATTTATTTCTACTACAAAACAGATATCGTTATTCATCTCATATAGTATCTATTGGATTTGTTCCTATATTAGACAAAATACAAACACTATATAATATTTATATTTTATAAATCGTTTCATCTTAAATGACTCACAAAATTTCCACAGCACTTTCTTTTTGTTCCATGTATATAGGCATTTGTGTACGATGGTGGGAACAAAGGAAAAGTTTTGTTGAAAGTTTGTTGAATCGTTTAAAATGAAATCATTTGTGAAATGTAGTTTTTTAAAATTGGAAGTAAGATGATCGACCGTCAAAAGTAAAAAATAATAATTTTTTAAATCTTACTATAATTTTTTAAATTTCTATCACATTTTTTGAAACAGGAAAAAATGATCTATTATTATTTTTGATCAAAAGAGTTAGATGCATAAATGAAAGGGAATGAAAAACCCAATAAAGAAATATTTTTATGACGATGTACATGAATTTATTAAATTCGCTTTATTTGTAATGGAAATAATGAAGAAATTTGTTGTCCATGTAATAACTACAAACATTTGAAGAATTGGAAACCAGATATGGTTATAGTAAATTCTCCAAATGGTTTTGTGCTAGATTAACATATGTGGGATCATCATAGAGAACTTGTTGCACCTAATCCCATAGTATCAGAAGAGTGGATGGATAATGTCAATGTTACGACGAATCCCATAGAAGATATAATTGAAGATGTATCACGATCAAAGTTCCATACTTTTCAAGTTGATAATGAAGATGTAAATGTCAAAGAAGAACCAAATATTGGAACAAAGAAAATCTATGATTTATTAGATGCAGCTAAGAAACCCATTTGGGATTCCTGTAAATGCAGTCCCCGATTGTCAATAACTGCCTAATACATTACTATAAAATCTAAATTCAACTTCATAGAAACCAAATTTACAATATTTTATAAGCTGTAAAATATACCACCCAAGAATTTAATGTGTGAAAATCATTATTAAGTGAAAAATCTTGTGTTTGCTTTCATTTTTCCATATCAGAAGATAGATACATGTTTAAATAGTTGCATGTTATTTTGGAAAGAGGACATCACTCTTAGAAAATGTAGAATATATAATTAGAAAAGATACAAAACAAGAAAAAAGATGGAAAAGGAAATTCCATACAAGAGAATGCATTATTTATCTATCACTCCTAGACCCTAAAGGTTATATAAATCTTCTATTACCACACCTCATATGAGATGACACGTTATGAGAACATAGTATGAAGCTACTTTAATACACCTACCTGATGGATAAGTATGAAAATATTTCGATAAGACTTATCCGGCATTTACTGCAAAGAGCCGTAATGTTATATTTGGATTGTGTACGGATGGATTATCATCATTCTCCCAATTTGGTTCTAAATATTCATCTTGGTCTATTAACGTTACACCTATAGATGTGTATGAAAACTGCACGTATGTTTCTCACTATTGTTGTCGCTGACCCTGATGATACGACATAAGGAATTGATTTTTAATTACAGCCATTGATTGAAGGATTGAAAAAAAATTGACATGAAGGAGTTGAAATATATGAAATTTCTAAAAAAAAAAATTCGTATGTTCACTTCTTTATTATGGACTTTTGGTGATTTTCCTTGTAATGACCCGGAAATTTCGAACCCGAAAATTCCAGATAGTTAGAAAAAAAAAAAGAACAGAAATACCAACATCTCACATTCGCAGCGGACAAAATATAATATCAAACAAAATAACAGTTTACAAAGAAGAACCGTATCAGTACATTTACATTTTTATATATCAGAGCTACAACATTTTCTCAACACTGGACAGTTTAAAACAACATGTCCTAGTTATACATCAACATATCACAGCGGGAAACACTCCATACGTTCCTGCCCTCCAGCTCGCCTCCTGAGCTCTAGAACGTCCTTACCTGAAAATCTGTAATACTCGGTCTGACCCGAGCATTACATTAAAGTAACACCCGGGTCAGGCTGGAAACCAGCGTGAGTAAACCCATCTAACATGGAATACAAAAACATACAATTTATATAAATATACCCCGGGTAATCTTGTATCAATTACAAATTCACAATGTCATAGACCTCACTTAATTCACTCACAAATTTCTAAGTGCCAAACTTAAATTAAATAGTCCGATCCCCTTAAATCATTCCATTTCATCCCATTGGTCCCACACATCAAACTATAAAGAATCGAAGTGGTTTCGGGTATTTATACCCGACTCCGGTCTCTTCGAATCCAATGTCATCTAAACTCAAGTTATCCAATTAAATACAATTCAACTCTAATTGACGGATAACACTTTTACACAGCAATTCATAATTGATTGATAATCACATTATCATCATTTATCCAACATATCATATCACAAAGCAATTCATATCAAAGATATCAACCAATTCAAAGAACCCATCATCATTCAATCATTAATAAGCAAGATTGATTACTTCCATTGATTACATTAATTAATGATCCTCTAATTACTTTCATTAGTTAATTATTCTTAAATTTCATATAATAATTAACCATTAATTTAATTACATTCATTAATCAATCTTGATTAATCACAATCAGAAATTAACTTTCCTTAATTGCTTCATCAATTAAATCCACTCCTTGATTAATTATATAAATTAATCCTTCAATTACATTGAGTAATCATTACTTAATTTCTTTCATCAAGTAATTATCCTTTAATTACTACTCATCAAGTAATTTCCTTTAAATTAATTATATCAAGCAATTAATTACCAATTACATTACCAAGTAATTATACCTCATTAATTACCTTAAGTAATTATACTTAACTCAGCATCAAATGATTACCTTTATTTAATTAAACTTAATTAATTAACTAAAAATTAACCACATCAACTTAATTAATTTCACAAAGTAATTAATTCCTCAATTAATTACCCTGATCAATCATTCTATAGTTATTAATTAATTATCCTTTCATTAATCACATTCATTAATTAACTCACTTTTAATTAATGCCTAAATTAATAAATCCTTAAATTAATCAATCCTTAATTAACTATACTAAGTAATTAATCCCTAATAAGTTTATCTTTTAATTACTTACACTAAGTAATTCCTATTTAAGTAATTATTCTTCAATTACTTTTCCTTATTAATCTTTAATCAACACTTAGTTAATTACTAATAATTGATTAATCTCTAATTAATTAATGATATTAAGCAATCATCTTTAACTAAAGTAATTATCAATAATCAATCGCATTAAGTGATTAATCCTTGATTAGTCATTTTTTTAATCAATAGCTTAATTAATTAATCACATAAATAAATCAATCTTTTAAATTGATTTCACAAATTAATTAATCTTTAATCAATTAATCAATTAACCATCCTAATATATTAAATAATTTGAAATTTTATTTAATTACATCTTTAGTTCACCTTAAAACATATAGGATTTAATCCGTTAATTAATTACTTAATACAACAATTTGAAAACATTAAACTTTGGAAATTTATTAAAAACTTGCAACACCTTGTTAAAAAAAATTGGTTTACATTTATTTTGAAACTTACGCACTTTTAATATGCCCTAAAAACATTATTTCAGGTACAAAAATCCCAGCCCACACAATAATTCCCCTAGACAATTCCGATCTTCTCATCACCTCATCTTCGAGTCAAACTCAACATTCCTGAGCAAAACCATAAACTCATCATAGCTTTACAACGTGCAGAACTCCTTTCTTAATTACTCTGTGTAAACTCAAAAACTCATCACCTCATCTTCTTACATTTCTATGGGCCAACAATATTCTTGCCTGATCTAATCTTCCCTTTCCCTTCATTCCCATTCTCCTACCTCTTCTAAACTTCCAGGCAAACGTACACTGCCCAGCACGTATATGTGCACACGCAACCGGAACCACGACAACCTTCGCCTGCACCTCCTCCAAATCAACCACAACAACTACAACACGAGCGACCCACCATAATTTTGATTTCCCATGAGAATAAAAATCGAACAATGTTGAACTCAATTCATGCAGAAACTCAATAGACAACCACCTCAATTTCCTCCATCTCCAATCATCTAATACATCATCATCGAGCCTAAACGTTCGCCTAGCCCCCCATAACCTTTCCCCAACCATTGATTATTTTCAGATCAATTACGACGACGCGGGAGCCACAACCTCAACAACAACAAAACGAGCTACTCAAAACCCTACTTCGCCGTCCATACGCCACCATGGTGAGTTAAAAATTTCCCGATCATTTTTCCCCAACACCCTGATCCACGATCTTGCCTTAGCAACAATCTCGATTTCTCACGAATTCTTGATAGCCAGAATTTGACTAAAACATGATTTCTGTTCAACGCAACAATGCTCTCGAATTATCATCCTAAAAATCATGATATTCTTGCCTAAATTCATCATTTTTAATTACGATTCAGTTTATCTAATCCAAACATAAGAGCAAGATGATCGATTTTTCCTGTTATATGAGTTCTCCACTGTAAATCTTATTATCCAGTAAATAACTTACTAATTAATCTTGATAGAATATTTTTAAAAATCAAATTAATCAACACAGTCAAATTTTCCTTTAAAGATCCTACCCTATAGGTGATTGGAAGGAAGTGATAAAAAATTTTAACAAATTTTAAATCTGTTTCTTATAAGAACAAAGACTATATATACATGCTGTCATACATACTCCACAAATTTCTTTTTATATACATGCAAGCAAATTTATATCCATACAAACATTATTCCATCTCATACTTAAAGATTTTCACATGTGCACTCAAAGATAAACAGTTTTGAACCTTAGAAGTTAGTTCACTCACCTGCATTATGAAGAAACAGTGAATAGCCTGAACAGTTTTTATTGAAATTTGGAAATTGACTGAATGTTGAACTTTTAAAACTTGAATTGCTTTAGCTTCTGAGAATTCTTTGATAATTGGTTGTAATAATTTGAAACTCGTTACAGGAATTACTGCTTCATTCCAGATTTTGAAGGTTTTTCGAACTTGAATCAGTTGATGTTGAAGATTTTAAAGCTGTTGTTTAAATTTGGTTTTGTTTCAGACTTTGCTTTGCTCATTTGTTTTGATTTTCAGATCTAAAACTTTTGTTTGTTTAGATTTTCAATTTATTTTGTTTCTTATTTTTATTTATTTGAATTAAAGGAAATTCATAATGCCACTTGTCAATACTATCAACACTTGTTCATTCCTTAAGTTAAATTATTTTACATTTGTTACTTTATGTGTTAACACTTGTTTTTAGTCATGAGAATTGTTATTTCAAAATGTGTATACCCTTTTTATTACTTACATTATATTACTTATGCTTTATAAAGATTTAGGTATTATATTTAAATTATAAAGTATGTTTATTAATCTATTTACATTTGTACTTTGTATGATAAAAAAATGTCTTTTTCATAATTTTATGTCAAATTATATTTAGTTTATATCTATGTATATGTTTTACCAATTTATATCTTTATTAAATATATTCTCTTATATTAAAAATTCCAATGAATATGATTTGAAACTAAATTATATATAAATAAAAGCTTTAGAGAAAAATAGAATATAAACCAATTTATAATTTAAATTAAATCATATATAATATATTTGATTCATTTTAAATGTAAATATAAAACTTATCCATATATTATTAAATCAAAATGTCTTTTTTTAAGATATATATATATATATATATATATATATATATATATTCATTTAGATTGAAGTTTAAATCTAAATTCAAATTCAATTTAAAATCTAACTTAATACCAATTTAAATAAATCCGGGATATCACATTCCTTCCCCCTTTGAATCTTTTCATCCTCGAAAAGGAATGAAAGCGGAATTATTAAATATGTAAAAACCAGTTAAAATATTCTTTGATCATTTTTCAAACACCTTTAAAATCTATATAATATTGCCAAAATAGTTTTTATAAAAATACTTTTATAACTCGATGTCTCAACTAGTCCATCCTTACTCTCATAGAAATTCGGTCATACGTTGATCAGACGTAGGACTGAAAATCTATAAGTACTTAGCAGACCCGTTTTCAACATCCAGTGAAAATACTTGAAAATAATTTCATTGTAAATATAGAAAACAGTTTCTGAAAATAGAGGATATATCTTTGGTGAGAATGCTCTGGAAATCATCACCCCCATCCATGGTTGCAGTTACATTCCAGGGTTACGTTTCCATCGCATCAAAAGTCCATGTAACTGCAGGCTCTTCGCGGCCTCTCGATTACGCCATGAAACCCACAACAGATCACAGTTACATTCCAGGGTTACGTTGCCATCACAGCAAAAGTCCATGTAACTGCAGGCTCTCTGCGGCCTCTGAGTTTCGCTCTTAAGAATGAAACTTCTCCACACCTACATAGGTCGCAGTCTACCGATATAAAATCAAACGTAGACTATTGGCTCTCAGCGGCACACACGACTTTCGCTATGTTACCATAGGTCGCAGTCTACCGATATAAAATCAAACGCAGACTGTTGGCTTTCAGCGGCACACACGACTTTCGCTATGGTATACTCTACTCATAATCCCCAGGAACTAGTTTTGTCCGGACTCCTCACAGGATCAACTTTAGAACCCCCCCTTGGGGCTCAAGGCAGCACCACCCGGTGGCACTCCTGAGAAGTTCATTTCGAGGGAGCGCCTTTTTTCCCAGACCCATCATCAAAACATTTTATACTATACACATATAGTATCTTCAAATCATACACCTAGTATGATCTCGTACAAAGCTCCTTTTCACAAAATCGATTATCCCAAAATCGATAATTCTCAAACTAGGCTTTCCAAATTCAATATTGATTTTACCCAAAAATCAAAAGCCTTTCCAAATCCAAAGGTTCCCCAAACCTTTTCCAAAATCCTCATACGATCCTTAATATATATATATATATATATAATATACATATATAATATATACATAATATATATATATAATATATATATATTCAGAAATATATAATCTTTAAAACTTTGGATCATTTCAAACTTGTATAAAACTCCTTTTATACTTCAAAACACCTTCAAAATCATTTTCTTCTGGCAAAAGATTCAACAAGGGGAGTTCCATTTTATAAAAAAAAGATATATAACTTTGTTTACTCAAAATGTATTCAAATTTGATTACTCTTTTCAATATCATTTTCATTCATATCCGTACGATGTACACATATCATCCGTACGCTATACCAATCTGATCGCTCACTCAACCACACAATTTCACTTCCGAACTAGTATCATCCACCCGACTTTCTAGCGCGGACACAGATCTGGTTTCTTGATCAGATACCGTCATTCTCCTTGCATAGTCATAACTATGATAGAGAATATCCAGAACCAATCAAAAATCTATATCCAGGTTCGCCGTCGAAAATCGAGTGAAAAATCCCAACTCGTATCGACATACTATCTCGAAATTCTGTGCTCGAATCTGGATCAAATCATTATGCGAATCGAATAACAAACGTACACCCTACGTATTTATCTTTATTGGTTATTAGCCAAATCAATTCCATTTCTATTCACATTCCCTTTGATTTTCATTCACTTACTTACAATTGCTTCAATCCATTTGGATTATCACCTCTATTCTTATCTCAATTGGGTATTTAAGCAATAACAGTTTGAACTCCGACCAGTTTATTTAGAAAATAGCTTGAAAATTTTAAAAATAGATAAGTAGTTGGAAAATAATTACTAGTATGTAAAATAGGTGTAAAATAATTAGAAAATAGTTAAAATAAAAATAGAAATTTTAGATAATTGCAAAATAGTAGTAAGATAGTAATTAGTTTTGTAAAATAGTTGGAATATAGTAATTAGTTTATAAAACAGTTGGAAAATTGTTAAACAGTCTCAAAAATAATTGTAAAACAAGTATAAGATAGTTTGGCTTTTAAAAGAAAGGTTGTATATATAATGAATAGCTTGGAAAAATAGGTTTATATTAAAACAATTTATATTAAAAATAGTCCAGAGTCAAGACTGTTCACTTCCCAATCTCCATTCTCATCAATTCAATTTAAATTTCCACTTCCATTTAAATTGACCCAATTCCAATTTTAAATAACTTCAATTTCCAATGAAATTTATTCAACCCCAATTCAAGTTGAATTAACCTCAGTTTCTTTCCAAATTTAACTTTATTCAACCTTGATATCAAATTCTACTAATTCAAATAAATTTCAATTGAATTAGTTCCAATTTCAATTCATTCCAACTCTAGTTTGAATTAATCCCAATTTCAAACTCCATTCCAAATCAAGTTGAATTATTCTTGATTTCCTCTCAAATTCAACTCAAATTCCATTTGAATTTAAAACTATTCAACTTTAATTACAATTTCACATTATTCAAATCAATCCAATTCAAATTTTCCATTTGAATCTTATACTCATACATCTTCAATACAATTTCAATTAATTCAAATCAAATTCAATTTGAACTAATTTCAATTCAAATTCCAAATTTAAACCATCTCGAATTTTATAAATTCGAGTTAAATTTTCAAATATTTTTTAAGTCACATTCCAGAATTTCATTTTAAATCAATTTAATCTTTCAAAAACCAATTTATTAACCAAATTCAACCTTAAAACCAATTTTCAACAATTTCAGTTGAAAATCCATTTTAAACACCCAAATCTCAAGTCCAACGTGATTCCATTTCTCTAATTGCAAACTAAAGTTAAATTTTCTTTTTATCTCAATAATAGATATATTACTATAGTCCATTTCTTCATTTATCAAATCCAATTTTCAGGTCTCAAACCTATTTTGAGATCACTCAAACTTCCTAATTCAAATCAACCATTTAACTTCCCAAGTTAAATCTTAATTTCATCTTGAAATTTTCAAATCAGGTTGATCATTCCAACTTATTTAACCTTTCCAAAGTTAAACTCAATTCACTTAATCCAGTCAATCTTGCCCGGTTTGAACTTCCATTTCAAATTTTGAACTTTTCATAAATAATCTTCCCACTTATTAAGTTCAAAAACTTATCATTTTGGGTATCATTTCTCATTCCAAATTTAAAACTCAATATTTAGAGTTTATTTCGAATTATCCTTGATATCATATATATCCATACATATATACATATTTATTTCTTGGCCCTCCCAGCCATGTTTTAAAATTTTAAACCACCTTTGGTTTTAAATTCAAGTCCAATCTTCAAACAACTCATTGTTTACAACAAGTCTCTTTTATTCATATAATACTTATTTATTATATTACTTCTTAATTTAATTCCAAAAATTTAACAACCAATTCCCTTAATATTTATTAAAAAGAAATATTGCTTTATATATCGAAATATATTCTTATATAAAATCATTTAAAATCTTTATATAAGAAAATATCAAGTACGCTCTCATATATATATATATATATATATATATACTAAACGCATCCTAGGGTACCACTTACCCAATCCTTAATGAGTAATCCCACCAGAGCCAAGGTTCTCGCTTAACATTCAGCTCTAATACCAAATGCAATGACCCGGAAATTTCGAACCCAAAAATTCTTGATAGTTAGAAAAAAAAAAGAAAATATAAAGAAGAAAAGAAGAATAGAAACACCAACATCTCACATTCGCAGCGGAAAAAATATAATATCAAACAAAATAACATTTTCCAAAGAAGAACTGTATCAGTACATTTACATTTTTATATATCAGAGTTACAACATTTTCTCAACATTGGATAGTTTAAAACAACATGTCCTAGTTATACATCAACATATCACAGCGGGAAACACTCCATACGTTCTTGCCCTCTAGCTCGCCTCCTGAGCTCCAGAATGTCCTTACCTGAAAATCTGCAATACTCGGTCTGACCCGAGCATTACATCAAAGTAACACCCGGGTCAGGCTGGAAACCAGCGTGAGTAAACCCATCTAACATGGAATACAAAAACATACAATTTATATAAATATACCCCGGGTAATCTTGTATCAGTTACAAATTCAAAATGTTATAGACCTCACTTAATTCACTCACAAATTTCTAAGTACCAAACTTAAATTAAATAGTTCGATTCCCTTAAATCATTCCATTTCATCCTATTGGTCCCACACATCAAACTATAAAGAATCGAAGTGGTTTCGGGTATTTACTTATACCCGACTCCGGTCTCTTCGAATCCAATGTCATCTAAACTCAAGTTATCCAATTAAATACAATTCAACTCTAATTGACGGATAACACTTTTACACAGCAATTCATAATTGATTGATAATCACATTATCATCATTTATCCAACATATCATATCACAAAGCAATTCATATCAGAGATATCAACCAATTCAAAGAACCCATCATTATTCAATAATTAATAAGCAAGATTGATTACTTCCATTGATTACATTAATTAATGATCCTCTAATTACTTTCATTAGTTAATTATTCTTAAATTTCATATAATAATTAACCATTAATTTAATTACATTCATTAATCAATCTTGATTAATCACAATCAGAAATTAACTTTCCTTAATTGCTTCATCAATTAAATCCACTCCTTGATTAATTATATAAATTAATCCTTCAATTACACTGAGTAATCATTACTTAATTACTTTCATCAAGTAATTATCCTTTAATTACTACCCATCAAGTAATTTCCTTTAAATTAATTACATCCAGTAATTAATTACCAATTACATTACTAAGTAATTATACCTCATTAATTACCTTAAGTAATTATACTTAAATCAACATCAAATGATTACCTTTATTTAATTAAACTTAATTAATTAACTAAAATTAACCACATCAACTTAACTAATTTCTAAGAGTAATTAATTCCTCAATTTATTACCCTGATTAATCATTCTATAGTTATTAATTAATTATGCTTTCATTAATCACATTCATTAATTAACTCAATTTTAATTAATGTCTAAATTAATAAATCCTTAAATTAATCAATCCTTAATTAATTATACTAAGTAATTAATCCCTAATAAGTTTATCTTTTAATTACTTAAAATTCCTATTTAAGTAATTATTCTTCAATTACTTTTCCTTATTAATCTTTAATCAACACTTAATTAATTACTAATTTTCTAATTAATTAATCTCTAATTAATTAATGATATTAAGCAATCATCTTTAACTAAAGTAATTATCAATAATCAACCACATTAAGTGATTAATCCTTGACTAGTCATTTTTTTAATCAATAGCTTAATTAATTAATCACATAAATAAATCAATCTTTTAAATTGATTTCACAAATTAATTAATCTTTAATCAATTAATCAATTAACCATCCCAATATATTAAATAAATTTTATTTTTATTTAATTACATCTTTAGTTCACCTTAAAACATATAGGATTTAATCTGTTAATTAATTACTTAATACAACAATTTGAAAACATGAAACTTTGGAAATTTATTAAAAACTTACAAAACCTTATTAAAAAAAAATTGGTTTACATTTTTTTGAAACTTACCCACTTTTAATATGCCCTAAAAACATTATTTCAGCTACAAAAATCCCGGCCCACACAATAATTCCCTAGCCAATTCCGATCTTCGCATCATCTCATCTTCGAGTCAAACTCAACATTCCTGAGCAAACACGTAAACTCATCCAAGCTTTACAACGTGCAGAACTCCTTTCTTAATCACTCTGTGTAAACTCAAAAACTCATCACCTCATCTTCTTACATTTCTGTGGGCCAACAATTTTCCGGCCCATCTAATCTTCCCTTTCCCTTCACTCCCATTCTCCTACCTCTTCTAAACTTCCAGGCAAACGTACATCGTCGTGCATGTATATGTGCACACGCAACCGGAAGCACGACCGCCTTCGCCTGCGCCTCCTCCAAATCGACGACAACAACTACAACACGAGCGACCCACCAGAATTTCGATTTCCCATGAGAAAAAAAATCGAACAATGTTGAAATCAATTCACGCAGAAACTCGATCGACAACCACCTCAATTTCCTCCGTCTCCGGTCATCTGATACATCATCACCGAGCCTAAACGTTCGCCTAGCCCCCTCTAACCTTTCCCCAACCACTGATTATTTTCAGATCAATTACGACGACGCGGGAGCCCAACCTCAACAACAACAAAACGAGCTACTCAAAACCTTACTTGGCCGTCCATACGCCACCATGATGAGTTAAAAATTTCCCGACCATTTTTCCCCAACACCCTGATCCACGATCTTGCCTTAGCAACAATCTCGATTTCTCATAAATCCTTGATCGCCAGAATTTGACTAAAACATGATTTTTGTTCAACGCAACAATACTCTCGA
Organism: Allium cepa; assembly: GCA_030765085.1. NCBI lineage: Eukaryota > Viridiplantae > Streptophyta > Magnoliopsida > Asparagales > Amaryllidaceae > Allium > Allium cepa. Next base: position 909,179,795 of record CM060937.1, read on the forward strand.
ATTATCATCCTGAAAATCATGATATGCTTGCCTAAATTCATCATTTTTAATTACGATTCACTTTAACTAATCCAAACATAAGATCAAGATGATCGATTTTTCCTGCTATATGAGTTCTCCACTGTAAATCTTATATCCAGTAAATAACTTACTAATTAATCTTAATAAAATATTTTTAAAAACCAAATTAATTAACACAATCAAATTTTCCTTTAAATATCCTACCCTATAGGTGATTGGAAGGAAGTGATAAATTTTTTTAACAAATTTTAAATCTGTTTCTTATAAGAACAGAGACTATATATACATGCTGTCATACATACTCCACAAATTTCTTTTTATATACATGCAAGCAAATTTATATCCATACAAACATTATTCCATCTCATACTTAAAGATTTTCTCATGTGCAATCAAAGATAAACAGTTTTGAACCTTAGAAGTTAGTTCACTCACCTGCATTATGAAGATACAGTGAATAGCCTGAACAGTTTTTATTGAAATTTGGAAATTGACTGAATGTTGAACTTTTAAAACTTGAATTGCTTTAGATTTTGAGAATTCTTTGATAGTTGGTTGTAATAATCTGAAACTCGTTACAGGAATTACTGCTTGATTTCAAACTTTGAAGGTTTTTCGAACTTGAATCAGTTGCTGTTGAAGATTTTTAAGCTGTTGTTTAAATTTGGTTTTGTTTCATACTTTGCTTTGCTCATTTGTTTTGATTTTCAGATCTAAAACTTTTGTTTGTTTAGATTTTCAATTTCTTTTGTTTCTTATTTTTATTTATTTAAATTAAAGGAAATTCATAATGCCACTTGTCAATTCTATCAACACTTGTTCATTCCTTAAGTTAAATAATTTACATTTATTACTTTATGTGTTAACACTTGTTTTTAGTCATGAGAATTGTTATTTTAAAATGTGAATACTCTTTATATTACTTATATTATATTACTTATGCTTTATAAAGATTTGGGTATTATATTTAAATTATAAACTATGTTTATTAAATTATTTACATTTGTACTTTGTATGATAAAAAAATGTCTTTTTCATAATTTTATGTAAAATTATATTTAGTTTATATCTATGTATATGTTTTACCAATTTAAATCTTTATTATATATATTCTCTTATATTAAAAATTCCAATGAATATGTTTTGAAACTAAATTATATATAAATAAAAGCTTTAAAGAAAAATTGAATATAAAGCAATTTATAATTTAAATTAAATCATATATAATATATTTGATTCATTTTAAATGTAAATATAAAACTCATTCATATATTTTTTAGTCAAAATGTATTTTTTTTAAGATGTATATATATATATTCATTTAGATTGAAGTTTAAATCTAAATTCAAATTCAATTTAAAATCTAACTTAATATCAATTTAAATAAATCTGGGATATCGCATTCCTACTTATGCAATGCTTATAGGTTGGAGTGCAATTAGTAATCTAGCTTATCTCTATTGTGTGGATGAAACATAAACATTTTCTTCACCACATGGGAAAAAATTTCATGATTTGATTATCATCAGTATTTTCTCCATGCTAACCATACTTTTTGAACAGATAATTTTTTTTATAGCAAATAGAGTAGAGACTAGACAACCATCAACGATTTAGTCAAGCAAAAAAAAAATATGAACTTGTGAAGGAATATCCAAAGATACATAAAATTGGGGTACAAATTGAAATTTCAGATAAATCGACGGTTCAAATTTGGTGCAAACAAAGTATATTTTGAGAGTTGATTTATTGGAAGATCTCTTACTTCATCATAATATTGATGTGACGCACATTGCATAATGAGAAAAACACGTTTGATAATGTATTTAATACAATTTTGAATATTAGAGGAAGACTAAGGACGACGTGAAATCAAGACATGATATGGAAGAATAATGTAAGCGTATCAAGCTTCGTATCAAGCCAAGTGATACTAAAACCCAAAGCATGCTATGTGTTAGACAATAATCAAGTAAAATTTATGTTAAAATGGGTGGAAAGATTAGGATACCCTGATGGGATTTCTTCTAATCCTTGTAGATGTGCTGACTTTAAATACAATAAACTAAGTGGAATGAAAAGTCACGTTGCCACATAAGGATGGAAAATCTGTTACTTGTATTTTCAAAGAACTGTAACACATAAAAGTTTTGATGCTTATAATGGAACTTAGTTTGTTTATAAAGAGCTTTGTTCAACTACGTTAAAATTTGAATGTCTATATAAACTTGAAGTAGAGATTCTCATACTACTCCGCAAACTAGAGAAAATCTTCTCTCCAGATTTCTTTAATGTAATAGAGCATTTACCTATCATCTTCCATCTGAAGCACTTCTTTAAGGTTTTGTGCAATACGGATGAACACACTACAAGAAAAAGGCAGAATACCGACAGCCAAGACCGACGGCTTCCGACGGCCATTTTCCGACGGCTTTCGACGGGCCGTCGGCGGCCGTCGGAAGCCGTCGCAAATTTGCGATTATACCAGCCAGCCGAGCCCTTTCTTCCTCCTCCATTTCATACGAAAAAAACCCAAAAAACCCCCCAAATTCAACCCCTAAGCTTCCAATCCCTAATTTTTAGCTTCCGGATCTTCCAACGCACTCTAATCAAGCTTCAGTACTCTTAATCTCAGGTATAATCTCTTATTTTTATGAAAAATTCAGTTTTTACCCTAATTATAGATTTGCATAAATTGATAAATTAGGGCGAATTAATGATTGCAATTGTTTCCACTAGCGTAATAACGGTTTATAGCATCACATGGTATACCAATTTCATCTTTTATCGTGAAATTGTGATAAACACGTATAATTTGTGCATGTTCATGTATATGTATTTTGTTGTGTATGCCTTGATTCGACGATTGTATACGTTATTTGGAATAAGATAAAATGATTGAATGAACTAGGAGTATTATATTGTGCACGTTTTTACTTATGACACAAAAAAAATGCATTACTCTAAATTATAATTGTGTGTATTGAAAAATGACAAAATGTTAAACCAGCCCTAAGTTGATGCGTAATACGTCGAATAAATGTGTGAAATTAATATATAAATGTGAACAGTGAGTAAAACTGTATTTTTGAGTAAAATGCGCGCATGTTAACCGACAAATGTCCCTTAGAGAGTTTTTGGCCCCGTCTGACGAGTGTTGTACATGATCGTTGTATAAATAGTCGTTTTTTTCGAAAAACGACCATTTATATTCATCTGGTACAATGTTTGTCGGATTTGTCCCTGTATTGGACAAGTTATGAACACAGTAAGAATTTACATTTTGTATACTACTTCGTCTCAAACGGTTCATAAAATTTCGCCCTAACTTTTCTTTTTTGTTTCCTGCGTACACGCATTTGTGTACAATGCAGGGAACAAAAGGGAAATGCTGCCGAAATTTTATTGAATCGTTTGGGACGAAGTAATATACGAAATGTAAATGCTTACTGTGTTTGTAATGGGAGGTAGGATGTCTGACCAATGAAAAAAAATTATATATTTTTAATCGTTACGTACGTTAAAAAATGAAATGTGCCCTATTTGAAAATATTTTTAAATTTGTGAAGTTGTTCTTTAAATTCAAAATATTATACGAACATGAAAATAATCTTTTTCGAATGTGTATTCTTCAAAATAAATATTAAATTTTGAACTTCTCATTTTGTCAAATAGGAAAAATGATTGATTATTTTGTTGATCGAAGGAGATGGATGTACCAAAGAAAAGGAATGAGGGGCTCAATAAAAGAAGATTTTTATAACGGTATAAACGTGTTTGTTGAATTCGCCTTAAGTAATAACGGAAACGATCCAGAAATTCGTTGTCCGTGTAGTAGGTGTAGACATTTGAAGTTTTTGTTACCAGATATTGTGAAAGTTCATTTGTGCCAACACGGTTTCACACCCGAATATTATGTTTGGGATCGGCATGGAGAAGTTGTAGCAAATACTTCTGTAGAGTCTGAAAGTGTCGTTAACGAAATAGTTTCAACGACCCGTATAGAAAATATGGTCGAAGATGCAGCACGATCAATGTTTCCTATGGTTGAAGTTGACGACGATGATGTAAATGTTGAAGAACCAAATATTGAAGCTAAGAAAATTTATGATTTACTAGATGCAGCTAAAAAACCTATTTGGGATGGTTGTAAAAGCGGCACGCAGCTGTCAGTAATCGCAGAATACATTGCGATGAAGTCAAAATACAACATCACTGAAGCTGGGTTTACGGCTGTTGTACAAGCTGCAAAAAGACATATGCCGCCCGATAATCTAATGTGTGAAAATCACTACGAAGTTAAAAAACTTATGTCGGCTTTTGGTTTACCGTATCAGAAAATAGATACATGTTTAAAAGGATGCATGTTGTTTTGGAAAGAAGACGCAAACCTTAGAAATTGTAAAGTTTGTAACCAGGAGAGATACAAACCAAGAAAAAAGAAGGGTAAGGAAGTTCCGTACAAGCGTATGCACTACTTACCCATAACTCCAAGACTTCAAAGATTATACGCATCTTCTGTAACTGCGTCTAATATGAGGTGGCATAGCGTGAGAACGGAGGAAGAGGGTACGTTGACACATCCGGCCGATGGAGAAGCATGGAAGCATTTCGATAAAACGTATCCAAATTTTGCAGCGGAGAGTCGAAATGTTAGATTAGGATTATGTACGGACGGTTTTTCTCCATTTTCTCAATTTGGTTCTAAATATTCATCCTGGCCCATTATCGTCACACCGTATAATTTACCTCCATGGATGTGCATGAAAACGCAATATATGTTTCTTACTGTTGTCGTTCCTGGCCCCGACGATCCGACACAAGGAATCGATGTATATTTACAACCGTTGATTGAGGAGTTAAAAATACTGTGGAACGAAGGAGTAGAAACATACGATGTGTCAAAGAAGAAAAATTTTCGTATGTTTGCTTCTTTGTTGTGGACTATAAGTGATTTTCCTGCCTATGCAATGCTTTCGGGATGGAGTACTGCCGGTCGTCTAGCATGTCCATATTGCATGGATGAAACACGAGCGTTTTCTTTACCTCATGGTAAGAAAATTTCATGGTTTGACTGTCATCGATATTTTCTCCATGTAAATCATCCCTTCAGAGGAGACAAGAAAAACTTTTTAGCTAATAGAGTAGAAAATAGACAACCACCGACGATATGGTCAAGCGAAGACATATATGAACTTGTTAAGGACTATCCAAAGATATATGAAACGGGGGAGCAAACAGAAATTGAAGGCAAATCAGTTGTTCATAACTGGTGCAAACAAACTATTTTTTGGGAGTTGCCGTATTGGAAACATCTTCTGCTTCGCCATAACATAGATGTGATGCACAATGAGAAAAATGTATTTGATAATGTGTTTAACACAATTTTGAATGTGAAAGGGAAGACGAAGGATGATTTGAAATCAAGACGTGATATAGAAGAATTATGCAAACGTCCCGAGCTTCATATGAAACCAAATGACAGTAAAAAACCAAAAGCTTGTTACGAATTAGATAATAATCAAGTTAAAGCTGTGTTAAAATGGGTGGAAGGGTTAAGATTTCCTGATGGGATATCATCAAATCTTCGTAGATGTGTTGACTTTAAAAATAGTAGATTGAGCGGAATGAAAACTCACGACTGTCACATAATGATGGAAAATTTATTTCCCGTTATGTTTAAAGAACTACTGCCGTTAAAAGTTTGGAAGGTAGTAACGGAGCTTAGTATGTTTTACAAAGAGCTTTGTTCGACTACTTTAAAAGTGCAACGTTTACGTAAACTTGAAGTGGACATTCCTATATTGCTTTGCAAATTAGAGAAAATATTTCCGCCAGGTTTTTTTAATGTGATGGAACATTTACCTGTTCATCTTCCATCTGAAGCACGACTTCGAGGTCCTGTCCAATACGGATGGATGTATCCATTTGAGAGGTATGTAATATGTTATAACGTAATTTAATTGCATTTGAAAGATGAAGTTAATATAAATTAATGTTGCATAGATATTTGAATCATCTGAAGAAAAAAGTGAGACAAAAAGCACGAGTTGAAGGTTCGATATGTAAATCTTACATCGAAGAAGAAGCTTCGTTCTTTTTCTCTCACTATTTCAGTGACCATGTGAATATTTCATTTCAAAGTGTTCCTCGTAATGATGAAGGCGACGAACAAGAGTCCTCTCAAGCAATGTTATCTATTTTTAGACAACATGGTCGGCCTTCTGGAAAATGTGTGGAAATATGGCTAGACGATAGAGATCTTCGTGTAGCACACACTTATATTCTTCTAAATTGTGCCGAGGTTGCACCGTTTGTTAGGTAATCTGAAATAATAATTTTTGTTTTATTCTTTTCTGTAATGCATGCGCGTGTATAACCTAATGTAATAATTTGTTTATATAAACAGTGTTTATGAACGGGAACATCCGAACGGAGATCTCAGTAAAGAATTTTCCCGTTGGTTTTCAAATTACGTTTATGAGCCGAAAAATTGTGTTGTTGACGAAGGGTTGAAACATCTTGCAATGGGACCAAAAAGAGTGGTCAAGACATATCCAATATATTTCGTCAATGGATACAAATTTAACACTAAAGAATACGGTGCAGAAAAATTAACAAATAATACTGGTGTATTTGTTAAAGGTAGTGACGATCCAGAAAACCATTTAAATGATTTTTATGGCGTTCTAACACAAATTTTGCAACTGACATATTTCTCAAGACCCGCGGAGGAGGTGTTTCTATTTAGATGCAATTGGTTTAGCAATGTTCCAGGTTCTGGAATTAATGTGCATAAGGATTATAATCTTATCGAAATAAAGCATACATCGCACTATCACAAGTATGATCCTTTTGTACTAGCCAAACAAGCATTGCAAGTTTATTACGCTCCTTATCCGTCTCTAAAAAGAGATAAAGCAGATTGGTCTGCAGTTTTTAAAACAAAGGCCAGATTCACATTCGATGGGAAGAATATTCCGGACGAACAAGCTTATCAGGCAGATCTTGAGCAAAATAACGAAATAATAATTACAGACGATCATACAGATTTTGGTCCTTTGATCGATGAATCAAATGTTTTGGTAGAAGCGTTTGACAGTGCAGAGGAAAATATCGTCGAAAACGAGACCGAATCTGAATCAGAAGACGATGATGACTGATATAAATTTGAATCTGTTTTTTTGCAATTGATGTAACTATGTTGAATTCTTGATGTATTATGAAATTGATGTAACTATGAAACTAAATCCGTTTACTATTGTTTTATGTTATTTCAATTTGTCATTTATTTAGCAATTTTTATTAAAAATGCAATGAACTCTGCTTATCGTAGGAAGAGTACACCCATCATGAATCAGGTATAACAAACTTACATGTCTATTTACATTTCAGTCATTATAATTATGCAATTTATACCATTGATGTCATGAAACTACAGAGACACGATATCTGAGGTTAAGAAATCCGGGAAGAGACCACGGTGGATGGGGGAGAGCGTGTGGCAAGCTTGGTTGAGCTACTGGGAGACGGACGAGGCGAAGGCAAGTATACTAATTTTTTTTCAATTATTAATTTAACGTGATTGAAAAATAATGTATCAAATTTTGAATGTACAGGCAGAGTCAGATAGAAACTCTGCAAATAGAAATAAGAATCCCGTTACTCATCGCGGAGGATCGAAGTCGTTTCAGCAGTATCGGCAGGAGTTGGTAAATTTAATTACTGAATAATAAATGTAAATAGTTTATGCTATATGATTTTAAATGTATAATAATTGTATGTAACAATCAACTTCAGGAAGCCGAGGCACATGGTCCTGTCAGCTATATGGACGTGTTCACCCGTACGCATGCTGTTGAGCATGTTAATCCAGACGGGACTGTTTCGTACACATGGCAGGACGATAAATCCAGTAAAAGCCATGTAAGCATATTTCATTTTATTCAGTATTAGTAATTGTTTTAGTTGTCAAATTATTATGAAATAAGATATGATATTATTAATTTGTCAATGCAGGAGATGTTTATGGAGCAGCGACAGAAACTCCTTTCTGATACGGGTCGAGAGCAGCTGACGACCGATGAAGAGGACATTATTTTTGAGTCCGTTATGAGTCCACCAGAGCATGGTCGACGATACGGATTTGGCAATTTAGCGGTAAATAATTTAATTTTTCTTAAAATACTTAAAATATGATATTCTTACCTTTTCAAAACAATAAACTTTGATTTTATTTATTTTTCAATTATTGCAGTCCAGTAGTCAGAGTAGGAGACGGCGGAGTAGACCTCAGAGCGAGCTAGCAAGTATAGAAGAATTACAGACTAGAGTTCAGCAGTTGGAGGAGCAGAACCGCCAACAGGCCATGCAGACGGCACAGTTATTTGAGTACATGCAGCAGTTTGGTGGCCGCTTCCCTTCATCGGCTGGCTCTGGATCTGGGGCAGATTGATTCATTGCTTTCTAATTCGTTCGTGCAGGTATGTTTAGTTTTAGTTTACAATGATTTGGTAGAAGGAACAATTAATTGTTGATATGTATAATTATGTATAATACACTTGGTTCTGTAGCTGTATCAGGATATGCATGATTAGAACAGTTATTGTTAGTATTATTGTTAATGTTGGAATGTTATGTATATTTTGTATTTTATTTTTATTCTAATTTAGTTTATTTCTGTGTCTATTGAATATTTTGGAGTATTGGTTTGCATGTTTGGTTGGATTATTGTTTATTTGATTGTGCAGTATTGATATTGTAGTGTTTGGAAGAGAAATGTGGTTGGAAGGCTCTATTTGCAGCAGATTTTAAAAAAAAACAACAGGTTTCCGACGGCTTCCGACGGCTCTCGACGGCTTATTGGTCGAAATTTTCCGGCGGTTTCCGACGGGTTCCGACGGCTTATTGGCCTGATTTCCGACGGTTTCCGACGGTTTCCGACGGCCGTCGGAAGCCGTCGGAAACCGCCGGAAACCGCCGGAAACCGTCGATAATGTATACGGCATCACCCGTCGGTAGCCGTCGGAAATACTGCTCCCCGACGCCTTCATTTCCGACGGCTTTTTCCGACGGCCGCCGACGGCTTCCGACGGCCGCCGACGGTTTTCAGCCGTCGGAAATCCCCCCTCCCCTTGTAGTGACATATTCATTTGAAGGATACAATATTGATCATGTTAAATATTAATTTAATTAGGTACGTAAATTTAATATGAAATAATTTTTTAATAGGTACTTAAATCATGTGAAGAAAAATTTAGACAAAAAGCACGAGTTGAAGTTCGATTTGCCAATCATATATAAAAAAAGAAGCTTCATTTTTTCTCTCTCATTATTTTAGTGACCATATGAACTTATCATTTGAAAGTGTTTCGCATAATGATGAAGGCATTGGACATGGTTATTCTCATGTGATGTAATCTATTTTTAGAAAACATGGTCCAACTATAGGAAAATATTGATGGATAGACAATAGAGATTACCATATAGAAAAAACATATGTATTCTTAATTGTGCCAAAGTTGCACCATTTGTTAGGTATTGTTACTTAATAATTCTCGATATGTGAATTTTTATATCTATATTTATTTCAGTCATACTTAATGAATAAGTGTAATATGTAATATTTGCAGTATTTACGAATCATAACTTCCATGCAACGGTCTAAGTAAAGAGTTTGTCGATTAGTTTTCAAACTATGTTTATGATCTGAGAAATTATGTAGTCAACAAAGGGTTGAAAAATTTTGCGGTTGGACCGAAAATAAATGTCAAGAAATATCCAATATTCTTCGTTAATGGATTTAAATTCAGCAACAAAGAATATGGTGTTGAAAAATTAACTAACAATACTGGTGTATTTGTTAAAGGTAGTTATGATCCATATGATCATATAAATGATTTTTACGATGTTTTAACCTAGGATTTGAAATTGATATATTTTATATGACCTACAGAGAAAGTTTTTTATTTAGATGTAGTAGATTGAGCAATGTTCTAAGTTTTGGAACCAACGTGCACAAAAATTATAATCTTGTTAAAATAAAATATAACTCGCATTACTATAAGCATGAACCTTTTGTACAACCCAAATGGCATTACATATTTATCTTGCTCCGAATTAATCCCTAAAAGGAGATAAAGTAGATTAGTTGGTAGATTTTAAAAAAAAGGTAAGATTTACGTTTGGTGGAAACAATATTTTAGACAAACTAACTTATCAGGCATATTTCGAACAAAATAATGAAATAATAATAACCGACGATCATATTGATTTTGGACCTCTTAACGATGGATCAAATGTTTTGATAGAAAAATCTTAGACTACAGAGGAAAACGATATAGAGTACGAAAACGAGTCTAAATAAAAAATTAACGATGATTGGTTATTAATGTATATTCAGATAGAAGGTAATTTATACGATTATTAATGTTAGATGTTTTCTCATAAAAAATATTGTGTTTTCCTATAATAAATTGATATGTTCTCGCATAATAAAATAAAATGGCTATGATAGATATTATGTTTCCACATCAGAGATCTTCACATTCATTAGGTTCTCACTCTTCTAGTCAGAGATGGACTAACGCGAGAGGTAATGGTGATGGCCTATACAACATGTGGATCGTCCCCATAGTTACGTTAGCATACCAAGCGAGTGAGTATCAATTTTTTTGCAACGTCATAAACATTTTATATATGATATATTATTCATGAATTATTAAATGTCCATATCACAATTAATATAAGGGCTTTGACTTGGAGCCCTAAGATGTTGTTCTTAATATTTCTAAGGCTTCTTATAAGAGCGGAATGATCGAATGCTGGCTTAAGTTGGAGAATATACCAGCCCACATTGTAAAGTGTATTTCGCAGGATTTTTATGTAAGTGTAAATGTGTATTTCATTTTATATAAAATCATTGTGAAATTTGTTGACTAAGTACAAATGCATAACTTATTTTATTTTCAGTGTCCAAGAAGCAGTAGATTTGCAAGAAGCCGACTATTTCCTTTGTAGAAATTACTGGATTAGAAAAATATACCATGATACAATGTCAAGCATCAGAAAAGGAAAAAAACCTTGACTGGATGAGTGCAAGCCTATGGGAAAGTCTAAATGCTTATTGGAAAAGTCTAGACAGGATGCGTGATATAATAAGTACAATGAAATAAATAATTATAAACTATATTTATATGCATATATTTACAATTTACAAACATATACATGCACACATATTATTAAAATGAACAAAAAATATATTTTTAATTTCTACACCGTGCCATTGTAGGTATGTACATTAAAATGTTTTGTTTTATTTTATGTGGAAATTAGCCACAAGGGCCTCTTTAGCAAGTGCAATTAGTTTCTAGGACACACAACTGAAATAATTACTTTTAAGGACAAAATGCAAAATAATTAGTTTCTAAGGCATAAAAACCTATGAAATAATGTCCTTGAAAGTAATTGAACTGTTGACTTTGTCCTTAAAAGTAATTATTTTGCCGACTTTGGCCTTAAAATTAATTTCTGTGAATATGTGTCATAGAAACTAATTGGACTGCAAAGTTTGTCCTTCTAGTAAAATGCCCCTTATTTTATTTTATAAGTATATACATACATATAACCAAAACAGTTGCGACAATATAATTTAATGTTAAAATCATCACGTAATTAATATATATAAGTATGTATTATGTATTTATGTCTATAATAAAACATTTTATCTAAGCATGAATAATTATATTTTGGTCAGAAACATACCTTACTTTCAAAGCCTTGAAGTCCACATTGAAATAATGAAATATGCTCCTTGAAACAATTTCCGATCCAAATGAGTGATAGTCCTTGAACCGTTGACCACCATCTATCGAATAACAGTTGAACTAATTTGATTTGAGATTTAGAAAATAGGTAGATGATAGGGAGAATTCGGCCAACAATGTATAGGGATGGAGGCTCCAAAAAGATCCATACAAGTGAGGGTAGAGATACTTAAATAAAGGAAGGAAGGGGATTTGGGATTCCATCTTTTACTAAATCTCCTTCCATCTGAGCTATTCAAAATCAAGCCTATATCTACACATATTAGCCGCCTATAAAACTATGTTGCTACAGAATTTATTAGCCTCTCTCTTGGGCCATGAACTCATCCTTGGTTCGAACAGATAGTTTTGCATTTCAAATCTAATTTAAAACATTTATTAAAATCATATTAATTAATATATTTATAACTTTTATAAATTCATTTATTATTTTTTATCAAATCAAAATAAAATTTATAAATAAAATTTCATAAATATTAATTAATTTAATTATTTTATAACTGTTATAAATTAATTAAATCGTTTGATCAAAGGAGAATTCATCATTTCTATTGTGTGACTCGTCAGGTGTAAATTTGGTCAGCGATAAATATCAAACTATTCGAATATTAACGTTCACACATCGTTTAGCAGGTGGTGTGACATTATGGCCAAATTTTGTTGCTTATTTGGTTTTAATAAATTCTAGTTTTACTTGTTAAGTGTTACTCGGTTGTGACTTTTGTTTAGATCAGTTCACTTCGCCAGAACTATATCACTTAGGACACATGTAATTTAGTAATGGTCAAAAGTCCAATATCGTTCAAATTCAACTCTACAGTCTAAACACAAAGTCTTTGGTTCAATAATAACAATTATTATTAACCGAACTACTGTGGCCAGTGATTTTGACTTTGAGTTGACCGTGATACTAACTCCATATAACAGAGGTGATGTATCCTCTCTTGAATTGTGCTTCACTTCCAATACTTTCGCTCGATCCAACTATAGTCACTCGATGAACGTCGTTCCATGATTTGACTATAATAAAGGTGGAGCTTTCACATTGAAGATTGAAAGCATTCAAAAATTGAGGAAACTATGTAAATCAGTCACATCGATATTTTCTAGACCTAGCCAGTATAAACCAAAAGAAAACTATTGAGCGAGTCATTCCATAATTATTTAATAACCTCCAGTACGTAAACCCTAGGCATCTCTAATAGTCATGAATAACACACCGTCCAAAATTTGGAGAAAGTTACATTCTAATCTCAATGGATACATCGATAAGTAGTCTCAATGTATCTTGAATATGAATATTTAAAATAATGTATTTTATAATATTGTGATACAATACTCATGATTACAAGTATTTGTATTTACTATCACAAATACACTTTATGGATTTTCTATCAAATCTATTTTAATTAAACATCTAGTTATCCATAACATATTATTAAATATATATAACAGAAAGAAAAATATCATTATTATGAAAGAGAATTGATTATAGAGTTAATTAATTTACAATAAGCTACATAATTACTCAAAGGCTGTAAAGAACCACCCTGAAACCCACCTAGCAAAGAGAATTAACAAGTAATTCTATCTACTACAGTAGAGAATAGGGCTGGTTAAGGTAAATCATCTATAATTTTGTCTTAAACATCTATTGAATACGTCTATAAATGCAATTTTTTTTTCAACTCAAGTGGATCGACATACCCAATAAATGCTTAATCCAAAACTATAAGTGGCTAACGAATCTATCAGAACAAAGTACAATAACTGAATGTAAATCACATCACATAATAGTAATAAACATCATATATATACATATACACTGATACACGTTCAGTATAATACAATATGAATACAGTAAAGGTGGTACACGACCACATTATATCCATCAAATCAAATGTAAAAACATCAGAGTATGCGGAAGAAATAAACTACTAAGGCGAAAGAAAAGCTGATATCCAACATCAACTTCAAGCTAAGCCCAATAGATGATACCTAAAACAACTCGGTCTGACCTGAGTGAAAACACACGGGTCAGGCTAGATAGAACTTATCATTAGTATAAGTAATGATAAAAGATAAGGGGAAAACCATTCCATCGTTACCAATGGAATGATATAAGTCATCAAGTTATCTCTAGAGTGATACATCAATGGTTCGTCATCATTGCATAGAGGAATATAATATGTGTATAAGATAGACATGGTTCATCTAATTATATATATAACCGAATAAAATGGGTGAGGATATGGACCATAAAGTAAATCTTCATAAGATAATTAACACTTCAAGAATCCATCATAAATAAAACTCATCTAATAGAAACTTCTTAATTATTATACCTCATCTCATCGGTATAAATATAAATACATCTCAAATCCATCATCAAACTCATTATAAAGGAATCTCCGTAATCATTTATACCTCATCTCATTGGTATAAATATAAATATATCTTAAATCTATTATCAACACTCATCTTAAAAGCATTACCATAATTTATACCTCATTTCATTTGCATAAACATATATAATGTCTCAAATCCATCTTGATAGAGCCCGAAAAGAATCCAAAACATCATATTCGAAATCACAAATAAAACCATGTATGTCAATAAGCCTTTTTCTTTCATAAGGCTATACTAAAGCATCATCATCAAAATAGTGCAATCGAAACACCTAAAACCTCATGGAAAACAGCACGTGCATTTACATCTTGACTAGTAATACCATTATTTGGTACCATTCATCGTGACGACTTGGGGTCACATAACATCATAACATCATGATCATCTTGATTGACTATAGTCGGAAACATCTTGATGACACCCAATCATAAAAACTCGAGTAATAACATCGTGATGATTGGAGTCGAGTAATAACTTCATGAACATCGTGATGACTCCAATCGAGTACTCGGTCTGTAGCACTAGTAACATCGTGAATGTGTCTCAACTACTCGAATAGGAACCCAATAGGCGTCAACGTACGTCCCATACCATACCTATTGGTTTACTAATCGTTAGTTGATGCCACATTAGAAAACCATCATAAAACATCATCAAATAAATACTGCCTCATCTCATCGGTGGGTGTAAGATACCTAGCTCGTCTTGTCTCTTACTTGGATGAGTTTTAAGTGACATTGAGACTTGTCTCATTTCATCGACAAGTAAAAATTTATCGTAAATATCGAAATCATCATCAATCCATCATAACAACTTGCCTCATCTCCTAGGCAAGTAAAAGAACATCGTGATGGTTATTTCTAACCATAGTTGCCAATTAAAACTTAACATCAATATTGCCTCATTTCATCGGCCATCACAAAATGCATTTTGATTGGTTCGTCGTCGAATGTATTCAAGAGTAATTCTCAAACCAATAATCTTCAACAAAATTTGGTAACTTTTGAATCAACTCAAAATAACGCGTCAAATTGGTTTCGATCGTACAAGTCAGATATTAAGCGATAAAGCAAAAATACATGACCCATACCACGTATTTTTCTTTTTACTAAATTGTTTAATTTACTTCCTCCCACGTCCGAAAAATCATCAAAGTAACTAAAATAAACAAAATTAATTATAAAAGATTTTACTTGAGAAAACGGGGTTATAAAACAAAATTTAGAAACTTATCTAAAAGATTGTGAGAGAAAACGCATCATTAAAAAGTATTTTAATAATTTTTAAAAGCCTTAAAAATAAAGAATAATTGATTAAAAACCTCTAAAAATACATAGAAATATTTATTATTCTAAGCATAATGTTTGAAGATTTTCTAGAATTTATTCGATTTTTTTTCAAAACTCAAGAAAACATCAATTTGCAATTTTAATCGGTCTAAACCGATATTCACATTTAAATCGAATTTAAATTAATTTAAATTCAAATCTCATCCTAACTTGATTAGCCCATTGCTGGACAAAATGATCAAATATTAGCATCAAATTTTATATAAAAAAATAGCAAAATAGTGCAAATGAAATCGTCGAAATTAGACAAATATATAAATATTGTGGCTTTCAATGACAGGCCAGGAGTAAAAACGTCAATCTTCAACCATATAAACTTCGAAATTTTACAAAACTAAAAACAAGAAAGTTGTAGTCTACATCAAATGGTTTCCAGAACATCAAATATTTCGATATTTCATTCAGTAACGAATAAGTTATTAGTGAAATACTACATAGAAAAATCTATGTGCATTGGTTGTCAACACAGGCCCGCGATAAAAAAGTCAGTTATTCACTATGTAAACCTCAAAATCATTCAAAAATGAAAATATAAAAGTTGTGGCATATTTCATAAGGATTTCAGAACATCAAAAATTACTAAATTTTGATTTGAAACAAGAAAGTTATGATCAAATTACTAAAAAAACATCAAACTCAGCCTGAACTTATGCATTTACAGGACAGCGACAAACAATTGCAATTTTAGCATAGGTAACTTCGAAATCAGAAAAAATGAATAAAACGAAAGTTATAGCATAGTTTATAAGCTTTTCGGATTGACTAAGATCATCAAAATCAGTTTAGAAAAGAAGAAGTTATGGTCAAATTCGTTTCAGCTTCAATGAAAGAGCAAATATTGGTTTTGCTCTCGGGTTTGCAGTAGAAAAAATAAATTTTGACATAGCTAACGTCAAAACTAAAGAAAATTCAAAAAAGGAAAGTTGTAGCACATGAATTAAGCTTTTCGGAAAATACAAATTTATCAAAATCGGATGAAAAACGAAAAAGTAATGCCTAAACATGTTTCAGCTTCAGTAATTCACTGATTATAACATTTTGATCATATAAAGAGCTGGGGTTTGTGAGTTTTACACTCAACTTGCCTTCATGAAAATTGAATTATGATTTAGATGCTAAAGGTTGATGCTTTTAGCCAAGAACAGAGCATCCAAACCAGTAAAACTAAGCACAGGTACATGCAAACAAGGAGAGATGCAAACCAACAATTATCATTACAAAAATAGGATTTTTTTATGAAGAGAAGGGTTTTAGAAATCGATTACCTAACTTTAGCTCTTGCTTTAACCTTTTAAATCATCAATTTTTCTTTTAATTTTATGGATTTAGCATAGATTGAAGGAGGAAAGAGGGTTTCAGCCATTAGCATGCTTCTGGAGGCTAGAGGAAGAAGTGAGAAAAAAGATATGTACAGGTTTTCTTTTTCTCATTTCTTACAGGCCAAGTTTGGGTTAGGTTAATGGGATAAGGTACAACTTAAAAGAAAATTAGCTTAAGTTAACATTCATTCACTTATTTAAACACTTAACCATATATGTTGACAAATAAAATCACAATAATACAAGTTTTTCTTCTTTAAAAATTATGAACTTCATACTTTTGATGAATAAAATGTTTTACACTCAAAATAAAAGAATATTTATATATTTAAAACATTATGTTATCATATTTCTCTATTTTAAATAAAATAGAAAATTTGCATCTTTAATTACAAAACTCATTGTAACTAACATTATAAATTACACAAAAATCACATTTTTGTGTAATAAAATTCTATAACTCATTTTAAATATAACTTTATGCTCAAATTCTTTTTTTAAACTCAATTCCATCATTTTATTAAAGATATCCCATTTTAAAAATTAATTACTTCTTGTAAAAATTATTAAAAGAAGTAAATAGCAATAATGAACAAAATTATTGCTTTAAATCTAAATAAAACACCTTTCCTCAATATTTTAACTCAAACCATCTTAATAAAGTTTCCAAAATTTATTTTCTCATTTTATACTCAAATATATCGTTTATTTCCAATAAACAATTTAAATTCCTCTTTAATTATTAATTTACACTATTAAATTATTATAACTGCCGTTATAATTTAATATTCTCAGGTAATCGCTAGAACCTGGGTTGTTACAGACTCCCCCGCTTACAAAAATTGCATCCCCGCAATTTTCTGGAAAAAGAGCTGTAAACAACATAAAAGATATAATCATCGAAGGATAAAGACAAGCTCGAATTCCAAACCATTCATACTCTCAATATAGAATGGTAGAAAGAAACAAGTAAAAACTCACTTGGTTGATTCGGTGGCCCATCATATGCTAATATAGTGATTAGCAAACCGTTGAATTTTCTAAGCAACTCGAAAGAATTTCGAAGATCTCCCGTCTCGAATTAAGACTCGGTAAAATGCTTAACAAATAATCAATCGAAAACGATTGATTACTCAAAATTCTATGAATAGAGTTGGGACTAAACTCACTCAAAGCCGATCTTTAAGCAATAAAGAAGATTAACAACAAGATTTTCCACACAATAATACGGAAAGAACATCCTCACAACAAAGATATACACAATAGACAGATAAATAACAAGATAGCTTCTCACAAGGCCACCAAACTCGAATGACTACGAAATATGCATGTCGTTGATATTAGCTCAGGGATAGAATATACTAAAGAAACAAGGATATAAGCTCAAATTACTTTTCAATCCAAGATATTTACAATTTATAAATCTCAACATCTTTTAAATTTTCAATCTTAATTTTCAACATTTGAAAATTTTCATACTCTTTACTATATTACTTAGTAAGTTATTTAAAACTCAAAGTAAAAGTCCAAATTTCTTCTCTTGCTTCAAAGTTAATTTTCAAAGAATTTTTTTTTAAAATCCATAATATATTCCTCAAAATAAGTTAAGGGTTTAAATTAACCGCTTAAATAGTTTAAAACAATCTTCAAACCCTCTTATAACTCTTCTTTGAAAACATCCAATGTATATAATATAGATTCTAAAATCTCAAAATATAATTCCAATAAAGTATAGCTCAAGAATATTCTCATATATTCTCTTCCTTAAAATTTTAGAATAAATAAATAAATGTCATTGCATCGCCATTGAATCTATAATAAATAGATATATTCGTTGGCTGCAGAGTCGATCGAATGATCAAAATTGCCTCGCCACTCTGTTGCTCATCTCTAAAGTAATGTTAGCAATTACCATTCAAAAATATATTTCAGTATATAATCTCAAAATATTATTTTCAAAATCTTTATTTTTAAAACACAAACCAACGTGTCTGATTGCTTCATCATAGAATTTAGGAGATTCCTAATGATAACGTTGATTAGGCGTATCGACCAGAACTCTTAACTACACGATGGACAACCCAATACTCTCAAATTATTTCTATAAAAGAAATGCTACTCATGTAAATATATTCTCAAAATATTCTTTGATTTTTTTTATCTCAAAGCTCAAATTTCTCTTTAAAACTCATATTTATATAGCTTCAAAACTCAAACCAAAGAACATTAAGAGAATGCATCGAGATATTCCTAGAATACTCGATTCTTAAAATCAACAGAAGGAGATAGAGTGTTAGTCAATCTTACGATGTCATGAGCCACTCCCAAAAATCATCAAGATACAGGATAAGATATTCTTCTCGAAGGAGATGAAGCACACAACAACAAAGCATTACATCAAACAAAGTAATGCTATAAAGATAACATTGATTGAGTATCTGAAAAGAACACTCAAATGAAGTAGAATGATAACTCAACCAAACTCGAACCATCTAGAAACTTACCTCATTCCTCTGTGGATGTCCTCATGGAAGGATAACTGAAGAGCTAAGAGCCAGGAATAAGGTTACCTCAACACTCGATTGCCCAATTGGATGTCAAATCAAAACAGACTCAAAAAAACTCAACAAAGTCACCATGTCTGGAATTTGAGATATATCATCAACATTTCGATACTCAAGAGCGAATTTAGAAACTTTGGAATCATCATTAACATTTCAAAGTGATAGAAATAATAAACCAATCAAATTAGGATGCCTAAATAAATATAGGATCCTATAACAACAAAAGGATTACGCTTTACATCAATTAAGTCATTCCATCTCAAATCAGATACATCTCAAGATAGTGAGTAATAAACAAACACTCACTAAAACAGCAACAAATAAAGAACTCAGAATGCTCATAACAAGCCAATCGTTGTGGATCCCTTCAATAGGATTCACAATTCTCAAAGGAATGCAACAAGAATGCCCAAAGAAATCAACCAGCCCATCGATACGAACTCACTCGTATCAACAAAAATAAGAATCTAATAATCTCAAATAAGATTTTTATATAAGATAAGATGACATCAAACTCTATTATGGAATACTACGGAATACAATATTATATATTCCTAGACATATTCCATCTTAATATTCCCAAAATTCAAAAAATAATCAAGGCTCGATTCAAAAACAAGCTTGAATAAAGGACAATGATTCTCCCGTATTGTACTTCGATGTATCATGATATACATACTGTTCCGTGTTAATTCTACTTTGTTCTGACCACAGATCTGATACCAAGCTGTAACGGCCCACCTCGAGACCCACCTTAGCAAAGAGAATTAAAAAGTAATTCTATCTACTAAAGCGAAGAATAGGGTTGCTTAAGGGCGACCATCAATTATTTTGTCTTAAACATATATTGAATAGGTTTATAAATGCAATTTAATTTTTTTTTCAACTCAAGTGGATCGACATACCCAATAAATGCTTAATCCAAAACTATAAGTGGCTAATGGATCTATTAGAACAAAATACAATAACTGAATGTAACTCACATCACAGAATAGTAATCAACATCGTATATATATACACACACACACACTGATACACGTTCAGTACAATACAATATGAATACAATAAAGGTGGTACACGACCACACCATATACATCAAATCAAATGTAAAAACATCAGAGTATGTGGAAGAAATAAACTACTTGAGCGAAAGAAGAGCTGCTATCCAACATTAACTTCAAGCTAAGCCCAATAGATGATACCTGAAACAACTTGGTCTGACCCGAGTGAAAACACACGGGTCAGGCTAGATAGAACTTATCATTAGTACATGTAATGATAAAAGATAAAGGGAAAACCATTCCATCATTATCAATGGAATTATATAAGTCATCAAATTATCTCTAGAGTGACACATCAATGGTTCGTCAAGATTGCATAGAGGAATACAATATGTATATAAGATAGACATGGTCATCTAATTATATATATAACCGAATAAAATGGGTGAGGATATGGACCATAAAGTAAATCTTCATAAGATAATTAAAACTTCAAGAATCCATCATAAATAAAACTCATCTAATAGAAACTTCTTAATTATTATACCTCATCTCATCGGTATAGATATAAATACATCTCAAATCCATCATTAAACTCATTATAAAGGAATCTCCATAATCATTTATACCTCATCTCATTGGTATAAATATAAATATATCTTAAATCTATTATCAACACTCATCATAAAAGCATTACCATAATTTATACCTCATCTCATTGGTATAAATATATATAATCTCTCAAATCCATCTTGATAGTGCCCGGAAAGAATCCAAAACATCATATTCGAAATCACAAATAAAACCATGTATGTCAATAAGCCTTTTTCTTACATAAGGCTATACTAAAGCATCATCATCAAAATAGTGAACTCGAAACACCTAAAACCTCATGGAAAACAGCACGTTCATTTACATCTTGACTAGTACTACCATTATTTGATACCATTCATCGTGATGACTTGGGGTCACATAACATCATAACATCTGATCATCTTGACTGACTATAGTCAGAAACATCTTGATGACATCTAGTCACAAAAACCCAAGTAATAACATCATGATGATAGGAGTCGAGTAATAACTTCATGAACATCGTGATGACTCTAATTTAGTACTCGGTCTGTAGCACTAGTAACATCGTGAATGTGTCTCAACTTCTCGAATAGGAACCCAATAGGCGTCAACGTACGTCCCATACCATACGTTCGTACCTATTGGTTTACTAATCGTTAGTGGATGCCATCTTAGAAAACCATCATAAAACATCATCAAATAAACACTGCCTCATCTCATCGGTGGGTGTAAGATACCTAACCCTTCTTATCTCTTACTTAGACGAGTTTTAAGTGACATCAAAACTTGTCTCATTTCATCGACAGGTAAAAATTTATCATAAATATCGAAATCATCATCAATACATCATAACAACTTGCCTCATCTCCTAGTCAAGTAAAAGAACATCATGATGGTTATTTCTAACTATAGTTGCAAATTAAAACTTAACATCAATATTGCCTCATTTCGTCGGCCATCACAAAATGCATCTAGATTGGTTCGTCGTCGAATGTAATTAAATAGTAATTCTCAAACCAATAATCTTCACCAAAATTTGGTAACTTCTAAATCAACTCAAAATAACCCTTCAAATTGGTTTCGATCGTACAAGTCCGATATTAAGCGATAAAGCAAAAATACATGTCCCATACCATGTATTTTTCTTTTTACTAAATATTTAATATACTTCCTCATACGTCCGAAAAATCATCAGAGTAATTAAAATAAACAAAATTAATTATAAAAGATTTTACTTGGGAAAACGGGGTTATAAAACAAATTTTAGAAATTTATCTAAAAGATTGTGAGAGACAACACATCATTAAAAAGGATTTTAACAATTTTTAAAAGCCTTAAAAATAAAGAATAATTGATTAAAAACCTCTAAAAATAGATAAAAACATTTATTACTCCAACCATTATGTTAGAAGATTTCCTGGATTTTATTCGGATTTTTTTAAAACTCAGGAAAACATCAATTTGCAATTTTAATCGGTATAAACTGATATTCAAATTTAAATCGAATTTAAATTAATTTAAATTCAAATCTCATCCTAACTTTATTAGTCCATTGCTGGACAAAATGATCAAATATTAGCATCAAATTTCATATAATTTTTTTTGCAAAAGAATGCAAATGAAATCGTCGAAATCAAGCAAATATATAAATATTGTAGCTGTCAATGACAGGCCAGAAGTAAAAACGTCAATCTTCCACCATTTAAACTTCAAAATTTTACAAATCTCAAAACATGAAAGTTGTAGCCTACATCATTAGGTTTTCATAACATTAAACATTTCGATATTTCGATCAGTAATGAATATGTTATGAGAGAAATACTACTTTGAAATATTTATGTGTAGTGGCTATCAACACTGGCCAGCGATAAAAAAGTCAGTTATTCACTATGTAAACTTCAAAATAATTCAAAACCGAAAACAGAAAAGTTGTGGCATATTTCACAAGGATTTCAGAACATCTAAAATTACTAAATTTCGATTTGAAACAAGAAAGTTATGATCAAATTACAAAAAACATCAAACTCAGCCTGAACTTATGCATTTACAGGACAGTGACAAACAATTGCAATTTTAGCATAGATAACTTAGAAATCAGACAAAATGAATAGAATGAAAGTTGTAGCTTAGTTTCGAGCTTTCCGGAATGACTAAGATCATCAAAATCGGTTAAGAAAAGAAGAAGTTATGGTCAAATTCGTTTTAGCTTCAATGAAAGAGCAAATATTGGTTTTGCTCTCGGGTTTGCAGTAGAAAAATTAAATTTTGACATAGCTAATTTAAAACTTACAGAAAACTCAAAATAGGAAAGTTGTAGCACATAAATTAAGCTTTTCGAAAAATCCAAAATTATCAAAATCGGATCAAAAATGAGAAAGTTATGCCTAAATTTTTTTCAGCTTCAGTAATTCACTGATTATAACATTTTGATCATATAATGAGCTAGGGTTTGTGAGTTTTACACTCACCTTGCCTTCATGAAGATTGAATTATGATTTAGATGCTAAAGGTTGATTCTTTTAGCCAAGAATAGATCATCCAAATCAGTAAAACTAAGAACAGGTACATGCAAACAAGGAGAGAAGCAAATCAACAATTATCATTACAAAAATAGAATTTTTTTGATGAAGAGAAGGGTTTTAGAAATCGATTACCTGACTTTTGCTCTTGCTTTAACCTTTTAAATCATCAATTTTTGTTTTAATTTTATGGATTTAGCATAGATTGAAGGAGGAAAGAGGGTTTCAGCCATTTGCATGCTTCTGGAGGCTAGAAGAAGAAGTGAGAAAAAGATATGTAAAGGTTTTCTTTTTCTCATTTCTTATATGCCAAATTGCGATTAGGTTAATGGGCTAAGGTCCAACTTAAAAGAAAATTAGCTTAAGATAATATTCATTCACTTATTTAAACACTTAACCATGTATGTTAACAAATAAAATCACAATAATACAAGTTTTTCTACGTTAAAAATTATGAACTTCATACTCTTGATGAATAAATTGTTTTACACTCAAAATAAAAGATTATTTATATATATGAAACATTCTATTATCATATTTCTCTATTTTAAATAAAATAGCAAATTTACATCTTTAATTACAAAACTCATTGTAACTAACATATAAATTACACAAAAATCACATTTTATGTGTAATAAAATTCTATAACTCATTTCAAAATATAATTTTATGCTCAAATTATTTTTTAAACTCAATTCCATCATTTTATTAAAGATATCCCATTTTAAAAATTAATTACTTCTTGTAAAAATTATTAAAAGAAGTAAATAGCAATAATTAACAAAATTATTGCTTTAACTCTAAATAAAACACATTTACTCAATCTTTTAACTCAAACCATCTTAATAAAGTTTTCAAAATTCTATTTTCTCATTTTATACTCAAATATATTGTTTATTTCCAATAAATAATTTAAATTCCTCTTTAATTATTAATTTACACTATTAAATTATAACTGCCATTATAATTTAATATTCTCAGGTAATCGCTAAAACCTGGGTTGTTACAAAGGCATACCTCTAATTCTATCATTTCGTATGTGAATAGGCGTGCTAATATGATATTTGAGTTTATTCGAACATATTCAAATATAGTTTTAACAAGTTCGTACATTTTCGAAATCGACTGCATGCATATGAACATCATCAAAACATGTTCTAACACATTCAAAGATAATTTTAGCACGTTCGAGATTTCTCATTCGAACATTTTACTTGAATTTAATTTGAAGACCCAATGAACATTCAGTATGTGCACTTCCTAGCATGTCCAAACACATTCACGCATCGTTTGCACATGTACGAATATAATTTGATCACATACGAGCATCACATATTCGAGCATCATTCAAACATGCTTGAGCACCATCGATCATGCCCATTTACAAATAAGTGATAGTGTTAGGGGATTTTTGTTCGAAATAAAGGTGTTTCTTCTTTATGTTATATATTTGTTATAATGTGTTATAAATAATTAAATGTTTAATTAAAAATATATTTAACAGAAAATATATAAATGATGTGTTTGTGATAGTAATTAAAAAGAGTTGTAATCAAAAGTATTGGATTACATTGTTGCAAAACACATTATTTTAAATGTTCCTAGTCAAGATGCATCGACAGTTGATATCAATGTATCCGTTAAGATTAGAGTACATAATGCTCTCCAAATGTTGGGCAGTATATTACTCAGGACAGTTAGAGGCACCTAGAGGTTACGTACAGATAGTTATTGGATAGCTATAGAATAACTCACTTGGTAGTTTTCTGTTGGTTAATACAACTAAGGTCAAACAGAAAATATCGATGTGACTAATTTACACAATTCTTTCAACTTGATAATATTGTCCACCATCTATGTGACAAACTCCGCTTTAATTATAGTCAAATCATGAAACGACATCCATCAAATGATTATAGTTGGATCGAGTGGATGTTTTGGAAGGAAGACACTATTCAAGAGAGGATACGTCACTTCAGTTATATGAGGTTAGTGTCATGTTCAACTCAAGTCAAACCAAAGTCAAAATATCTGGCCTGAGTAGTACGGTTAATAATAATTGTAATTATTGAACCAAAGATTTTGTGTTTTTGACCATAGAGTTGAATATGGACAATGTTGGAATTTTGACCATTACCAAATTCCATAAATCCAAAGTGATACAGTTTTGATGAAGAGAACTGGTGTATATAAATGTCACTAACGGGTAACACTTATTAAATTAAATAATATTTACTGAAAATGAATAAGTGATAAATTTGGTTATAATGTCACACCACCTGCTAAGCAACATGTGAACGTAAACATTCGAATAGTTCGGTGTTAATTGCTGACCAAATTTACACCCAAGAGTTACATAACTGAATTGATGAATTCCCTTAAGACTTAATGATTTAATTATTTGTAATTGTTCTAATTAAATTAAATTAATTGATATTTATAATTGCTGACCCAAGAGTAGTTAGTGGGAGTGAAGGCAGCCATTTATGCACTCAAAAAAGCTTCAAGGCGTTGGAACTAATGTTTTGATAAAGTAATCAAACAGTTTGGTTTTTATCAGAACACAAAGGAAGCGTGCATACAGAGAAAGGAACAGGGAAATGCTATCTATTCTTTGTACTCTATGTTGATGATCTATTATTGATGGGCGATGACACTTCATTATTGCAAAGCGAAAGCTTGGCTTTTCTAGAACTTCTCAGTGAAGGATTTGGGAGAAGCAACCTATATACTTGGTATAAAGATCTATAGAGATAGGTCTAAGAGGTTGTTGGGATTGTCCCAATCCCTGTACATAGACACCATGCTGAAACAGTTTAGTATGAAGAATTCTAAGCATGGAAGTGTTCCAACGCAATCTGGAATTGTCCTTTCTAAAAAGGATGCTCCTCATACCGATGATGAGAAAGAGCGTATGAAGAGGATTCCATATACTTCAGCCATAGGATCCATAATGTGTGATGTGTTATGTAGTAGACCAGATGTAGCATGCGCATTAGGATGTATAAGCCGATACCAAACCATTGGACGGACGTAGAATGTATACTTAAGTATTTTAGAAATACTAAGGACCTATTCCTCATTTTTGGGAATAGAGACCTCCTTATGAAGGGTTATATGGATTCGAGCTTTCATGGTGGTATAGATGATAGTAAATCAGTGTCCGACTATGTCTTTACACTAAATAGTGGAGTTGTTAGCTAGAAAAGTTCCAAGCAAGAAACAGTTGCTAATTCCACGATGGAGGTTGAGTATATCGCCCTTAATGAGGCAGAAAAAGAGGCAGTACAAACGCGAAAGTTTTTGAGTAAGCTCGGTGTGATTTTCGATACTGAGAATCCAATGACATTGTTTTATGACAGCAATGCAGTGATACAGATTGCAAAGGAACCAAGAGCACATAAGAATTCATGACACATTCTTTGAAAGTTCATCATGACTAGAGACTTCGTTGAGAAGAAGTTATGATTCAAAAGGTAGATACCAAGGACAACATGGAAGATCCATTCACTAAAGGTCTAATTGGGCCAGTTATCGAGAAACTGATTGAGATTCCATCATTGGCCCCAAGTGCAAGTGGGAGAATGGTAGTGTTAGGGGTATGCCTTAGGGGCATTTCTGTAATTTATTTACTCCAAAATCAATTCTTGTTCGAAATAAAGGTATTTCTTCTTTCTGTTATATAATTGTTATAATGTGTTATAAATAATTAAATGTTTAATTAAAAATATATTTAACATTAAATTCATAAATGACATATTTGTGATAGTAATTTCAATTAGTTATAATCATGAGTAGTGGATCACATTGTTACAAAACACATCATTTTAAATGTTCCTAGTCAAAATGCATCGACACTAGATATCGATGTATCCATTGAGACTAGAGTACGTAATACTCTCCAAATGTTGACCAATGTATTACTCATGACTGTAGGGAGCAGCTAGAGGTTATGTATTGATAGTTATTGGATAACTAAAGAATAACTCACTCAATAATTTTCTGTTGGTTAATATAACTAAGGTCAAATAGAAAATATCGATATGACTAGTTTACACAATTCTTTCGACTTGAGAACACTGTCAACCTTCAATATGAAAAACTCTGCTTTGATTATAGTCAAATCATGGAACGACATCCCTCAAGTGATTATAGTTGGGTCGAGCGGAAGTATTGGAAGGAAGACACTATTCAAGAGGGGATTCGTCACTTCAGTTATACGAGGTTAGTATCATGGTCAACTCAAGTCAACCCAAAATCAAAATCTCTGACCAGAGTAGTATAGTTAATAATAATTGTTATCATTGAACCCGAGATTTTTTTGTTTTGGACCATAGAGTTGAATATGGACAATATTGAAATTTTGACTATTATCAAATTCCATAAATCCAAAATGATACATTTTGACGAAGATGAAATGAGCTAATGTGTCCGTTGCGATGTAAATTCCAACATCTATATATGGGCATGTTAGACCACTCACGGATTATTATGTTACACATGCACATACATATGTCTATTTATATGATACATCTATATATGTAAATTAAATCATTCAAATTAACTTTACATTACAAAATACTTAAATTTAAATAAAGATGTTGGACTAAATGAATTAGACTTCATAGGCCAAATAAAGAACCAATAGGATAAAAAAATTGAAATACACCCACCACTTTCGCCACGGGCTGTCCCAGTTTCAACGATGGTATCAAAGCCCAATAGCCTATGCGGTCTAAATTAGTCATGTTAGGGCTAACTTATTAAGCTTTCCTATTCAGTACGGTGTCTAGAAAGGTAATGTCTAGGATTGGAATTGGTTAATCAAGTACCCTATCCTACTTGATTAGCAGCCAGGCCTGAAAGCTGAAGTGAGCCCAAAGATTGCCTGTAATAGAAAAGGCCCGGCTTAATTTGGGCCTTGGGCTAATTTTCAAATTTGTATTGAAAAATGAAGTAAAAGATTTTAAATTTAATTGTTAAATTTAAAATAAAATATTAGTTTGTTATAATAGTTATAATGTAACATATTTCTCAAAATGTTTGAAAAAAACACGATTTTTGAAAAATATAAATTTTATTAATAATTTGATTAATAAAATAAAATGTATGTGTATGTAGTCAATATATTATGAAATATGTTATGATATTTTAAAACGTTTAAGGTATCATAAATATACATGCATACAAATGAATAATGATTTTCGAAATCAGGATAATTTAATTAATTTAATTAAAAGGTCAATTAATTGAAATTATAATCATGTATATGGTATATGTGTTATACTATGAAGGTTATAATACATAATAAATATAAATGCTATATCAATATAAAATTAATTAAAATGTTTATTAAGTAAAATTAATTAAATATGATTTAAATAATTTAATATTATACATAAGACTATTATATGAGTAATGTGAAATATAAAAAAAATATAAAAAACTTATAATATATGAATGTATAAAACCCATAATAGACTTAAGAAATAAACACATACGTAATCGTACGTATATCGTGATTTCTGATGTGTTTGACACTTGAATCAAGAGGGTAGTTCATAAGAATTACATTATATTATAAGTCGATATCACTTAATTTAATGTTGTCCTCTACCACATATATGTTAATGAATTACTTGCATACTCCTTAATTGTTAAGCAAACTCAAGCTAAGGATGTTATGTGTAGTATTATCAATATATTGAATAGATAATGTAAGATAACTATAAGTATATGTTATATATTATACTTAGGTCATCAGGATATGGTAGGTACGAGTGAATAATTTTATTTCGATTTGTTGAGCAAACTCAAGATCAATATGGAATTAGGACAAGGTTCCAAGAGTTAGGAGTTGTATGTTATACAACCGATAAAAGGTTATCTACTGTTCATGGAGCTATGGCTTATTGAGCAAACTCAAGGTCAGAATTCCAAGATAGACAAGTCCTAACGCCTACTAGTGAAGTCATAAGACTTCTATGTTTCGATTTCGGCTTTGGCGAAACATAAAAGTCTAGTAGGAGCTTATTAGTAAATTGAAAAATAGCGTTTAACCTTACTAATATTGTAAGAACATCTATTATGTTTTGTCCTAGTAATCTATCATTTAAACTTGCAGAAAATGTCAACTCCAAAAATGTTTTCTGAAAGTGACAAACTCACTGGACCTAACTATACGCCCTGGCTAAAAGCAATTAAATGGAATTGACTTACTAGTGCCTTTGGACTTCTGTTACATGTGAACCCAAAACATAACCCGCTAATGGTGTAGACCCTGAAGAACGACTTACTTGTTTAAAGTGTCAATCTGACTTAGATATCGCCCAAGTTTTTTTGTTGTCTACCTTAGACAAACCGTTGCAAATGCAACACGAGAACATGTCTATCCATGAGATTTTTAATAGTACTAAAGCTCTTTTTGGTGAACAGTCCCATTCCACAAGGTACGAGCTTTCGAAAATACTGTTTAACACCGAAATGGCCAAGGGACAGAAAGTGGACGATTATGTTCTAATGATGAAAGGTTATATTGATATACTTGCACAATTAGACATAGAGATAAGCAATGAAATGCAAGTAGACTTGGTCCTTGGTTCTCTCACTCCTTAGCATGTACCATTCATACTGAATTACAACATGAACCAACTAAATGTGAATCTCGTGGAGCTCCTCAATATGTTGTGGTCAGCCGAGTCAACGTCTAAAGATCAACGTGTCGTACTTTCTATAAAGTGAAATGCATCATCTTCGAAAGGTTCGAAGAAGCGGAAAAGAGATAATAAGAGAAAGAAAGTAAGAAGACCGATGACAAGGGTGAATGTCATCATTGCCATAAGAAAGGTCACTAGAAGAGAAACTGTCTCGACTACTTGAAGCTTGCCAAGGAAAGAAAGCAGAATGGTTCTGCAGCTCCATCAGGTGCATTTATGGTTCAAAAATGTTTTGTAATCAATAAAATGTCATGGGTTTTAGATACTATATCTCCTACTCATATGTAATTTGTTGCAGGGGCTTAGGAACTCGCATCGCATGAGTAGAAATGAAGCTCCAAGTTGCTGACGGATCTATAGTACATGCAACGAAAGTAGGAGTAAGAGACTATCATTTTGATTTTCCAAGTAGATTGGTATTAGTATGAAATAATTGTTATTATGTAAAAGACTTTATTTATGGATTATCTCTGTTTCTAGATTGTCTATAATTGGATATATTTTTCATTGTGCAAATAATGTAATGAACATTAGTTTAGATGGAAATAAAGTCTGCAATGGTGTCCTTGAGAATGGAATTTATGTGATTAATAATAATTATGTCTGTTCTGTGAATGAAGTTTCTAATAATTTAAATGACAATTAACTTTGGCATTGTAGGCTTGGTTAAATTAGTGAGAAACGACTACACAAATTGAAAACCAATGGTTTTCTGCAGTCAATTGATTTTGAATCATTCAAAACTTATGACGCGTGTCTTAAAGGTAAAATGACCAAGCACCCCTTCAGTGGGAGCAATGAAAGAGTGAATGAACTCTTAGGGTTTGTACATAGTGATGTATGTGGCTCAATGCCTATATTAACCAAATATAACAGTTCTTACTTTGTTACTTTCATCGATGATTTCCTTATACTAGGATATGTATATCTTATGAAAAACAAATTCGACGTTTATGAGAATTTGTTGAGTACAAAAAGGTAGTAGAAAATCAAACGGGTCGTAAAATTGAAATTCTTCGATCAGATCGAGAAGGTGAGTATGTTGGATAGGATTTCCAACAATACATAAAAGATAATGGGATTATCTCTCATCTTACTCCACCCTATACTCTGTAACACAATGGTGTGTCGGAGCGAAGAAATCGAACCTTATTAGATATGGTGCGTTCCATGATGAGTAAGGACGAGTTACCTCTGTCCTATTGGGGATATGCGCTTGAAACTGCAGCACATATGTTAAACTTGTTACCCACTAAATCTATGCCTAAAAAACTATCTGAGATGTGGTGTTGTAAGAAACCCCAAATCAAATATTTGAAATTATGGGGTTGTCCGACATACATTAAGAACGTTGGTCCAAATAAGCTAGAGGCAAGATCAGTGCTATGTAAGTTTATAGGATATCCCAAAAACTCGATGGGATATATATTCTACCATACCAAGGAATAAAAGGTCATTGTTTCTCGACACGTTGTCTTTTTATAAAAGGAATTTCTGTTAAAAGAAATTAACAACGAAGTTGTAGACTTGGATAAGATGCGAGAAACTAACACTGAAGCCGAAATAGTGGAAGAAATAACTTCACCCATATACGAAAACATGCAACCTATTAGAAGGTCTAGTAGGAAATTTCACGCACCAGAGAGATTACGGTTTTCTTGTGGAAAGGAAAACTTTGTCTTAGATGGTGGCACTTCTTTGTCTTTCCAACAATCACTGCAAAGTAAAGACTCTGCACTCTGGCTTGAAGCCATGAAATCCTAAATGGACTCCATGTATGAAAACAAAGTTTGGACTTTGTGGGATGTACCCAAAGGGATAAAACCCATCAGCTGCAAATGCATTTTTAAGAAAAAGCTAAATGCGGATGGAAAAGTGGAGACTTATAATGCAAGGCTTGTTGCAAAAGGATTTCATCAAATTCAAGGTGTTAATTATGATGAGACCTTTTCACCCGTATCCATGCTTTAATCTACTCAGATTATGTTAGCCATTGCCGCATTCTATGATTACGAAATATGAAAAACGGATGTAAAGATGGCTTTTCTAAATGGTGATTTAGAAGAAATCCTTTAAATGTCATAGCCATAGGGTTTTGTAGTCAGTGGGAGTGAAGGAAGAGCTTGCATGTTGTTAAAGCCAATTTATGGACTCAAACAAGCTTCAAGGCATTGGAACATGTAGTTTGATAAAGTAATCAAACAGTTTGGTTTTTATCAGAACACAGAGGAAGCGTGCATATACAGAAAGTAACATGGAAATGCTATCGTATTTTTAGTACTCTATGTTGATGATCTATTATTGATTAGCAATGACAGCTCATTGTTGCAATCTATGAAAGCTTGGCTTTCCT
Source organism: Allium cepa (assembly GCA_030765085.1). Lineage (NCBI taxonomy): Eukaryota > Viridiplantae > Streptophyta > Magnoliopsida > Asparagales > Amaryllidaceae > Allium > Allium cepa. The sequence continues at coordinate 909,212,447 of CM060937.1, forward strand.
AAAACTTCTCCATGAAAGATTTGGGAGAAATAGCTTTGGTATATAGACCTATAGAGATAAGTCTAAGAGGCTGTTGGGATTGTCCCAATCCCTACACATAGACACTATACTAAAAAAGTTTAGTATGAAGAATTCCAAGCGTGGAAGTGTTCCAACGCAATCTAGAATTGTCCTTTCTAAAAAGGATGCTCCTCATACCGATGATGAGAAAGAGCATATGAAGAGGATTCCCTATGCTTCAGTCATAGGATGCATAATGTATGCTATGTTATGTAGTAGACCGGATGTAGCATACGCATTAGGATGTGTAAGCCAATACCAGTCTAATCATAATGAAAAACATTGGACGGTCGTAAAATGTAACTAAATTATTTTAGAAATACTAAGGACCCATTCCTCATTTTTACGAATGGGGACCTCCTTATGAAGGGATATACAGATTCGAGCCTTCAAAGTGATATAAATGATAGTAAATAAGTATCCATATATGTCTTTACACTAAATAGTGGAGCTGTTAGCTGGAAAAATTCCATGCGAGAAACAGTTGCTGATTCCACGATGGAGGTCGAATATATCACCCTCAGTGAAGCAGCAAAAGAGGCAGTATGGATGCGCAAGTTTTTGAGTGAGCTCGGAGTATTCCCGATACTGAGAATCCAATGATATTGTTTTATGACAACAGTGCAACCATACAGGTCTCAAAGGAACCAAAAGCACATAAGAAGTTATGACACATTCTTCAAAAGTTCCACCTGATTAGAGTGAGAAGAAAGTAGTTGTGATTCAAAGGGTAGATACCAAGTACAACGTAGCAGATCCATTCACTTAAGGTCTTACTCGGCCAGTTATCGAGAAACTAATTGAAAGGATGGGATTGAGATTCCATGATTGGCTCCAAGTGCAATTGGGAGAATGGTAGTGTTAGGGGTATGCCCTAGGGGCAATTTTGTAATTTATTAACTTCGAAATCAATTCTTGTTCGAAATAAAGGTGTTTCTTCTTTCTTTTATATATTTGTTATAATGTATTATAAATAATTAAATGTTTAATTAAAAATTTATTTAACATCAATTTCATAAATGACATGTTTGTGATAGTAATTACAATTAGTTGTAATCATGAGTATTGGATCACATTGTTACAAAACACATCATTTTAAATGTTTCTAATCAAGATGCATCGACACCGGATATCGATGTATCTGTTGAGTGGAGTATGTAATGCTCTCTAAATGTTTGGAAATGTATTAATCATGACTACTGGGGGCACCTAGAGGTTATGTACTGATAGTTATTGGATAGCTATAGAGCAACTCACTCGGTAGTTTTCTGTTGGTTAATATAACTAAGATCAAACAGAAAAAATCGATGTGACTAATTTACACAATTTTTTCGACTTGAGAATACTTTCAACCTTCAATATGAAATACTTTGCTTTGACTAGTCAAATCATGGAACGACATCCATCAAGTGATTATAGTTGGGTTGAGTGGAAGTATTGGAAGGAAGACACTATTCAAGAGAGAATTCGCCGCTTCAGTTATATGAGGTTAGTATCTTGGTCAACTCAAGTCAAACCAAATTCAAAATCTCTGGTCAGTGTGGTACGTTTAATAATAATTGTTATTATTAAACGAAGGATTTTTTTTGTTTTGGAGCATAGATTTGAATATTAAACAATCTTGAAATTTCGACCATTACCAAATTCCAGAAATTCAAAGCAATACAGTTTTGACGAAGAGAATTGGTGTATATAAATGTCACTATCGGGTAACGCTTAGTAAATTAAATAAGATTTTGCTAAAAATGAATAAGCGATAAATTTGACCATAATGTCACACCACTTCCTAAGCGATATGTGAACGCTAATATAAGAATAGCTCGGTGTTAATTGCTGACCAGATTTACACCCAAGAGTTGCACAACTGAAATGATGAATTCCCTTAAGATCGAATGATTTAATTAGTTTATAATTGTTATAAATAAACTAAAGTAATTAATATTTATGACATATTGATTATAAAATTTGAATATGGTTTGAGAAATAAAAATTCATATATATTTATAAAAGTTATAAATGTACCAATCGATATACGATATCGATAAGTGATTAAATTAGATTTAATTGCATAGAATTTTGGCTTGGGCTAAAATGGGTTTAAAGCCCATCATTAGGGCTGCAAATTTCGGTTTTAAAAAGTTATTGGATGTAACGACGCAGAATTTTTAGAAATTAAAATTTGAATATTTAATTAATTTTAAATATTTATAAGTGAATTTATAAGTCAAATAAATTTTTATTTGAATTTTTGGATTTAATTGAATAATTAAATCGATAATTTAATACGTTAAATTATGGAAATAATTGAAAATTGGGTTAAATATGATTGAAAATGATTTGTAAAATTTTATTTTATCATATGGAAGTTAGAATGATATTTTAGAACTTTTAAAATCGAATTAAAAGTTAATTTGTGAAAATTGAATATTTTAATATTTAAATCGACTAGTGAAAATAGTCAATTTTTGAACAGTCTCAGAATTGAACGAAACCAGTTCCATTGGATCCGTAATAGTTAGTTATTACCGGATTTCAATTTTTGTGTCAATCGGAGTTATCGTTTGATCGTGGCAGCTCGAAACGTATCGATTTATTTTTAATTTAAATTTGGCGAGCTAAAATAGCCATTTTTCAAAAAATCTCGGATTTCGATGAAACCAGTTTCATCGGATCCATAATGTCATATTATTGTAAGGTTTCAAATTTCAAGTCAATTGGATTTACCGTTTGTCCGGTACAAATTAAAACGCCTAGAAATCGACTCAAATCGGTTTAATATAAATTGAGCGTTTATTGCCATAACTCGCACATACTTCCGAATTAGCTTCCGAAACCTATTCCATTGTGTCCGGAACGCGGGGTAAACCCTAGAAACGCTGGTTACGGCGCGTAAATCGGAGTTCGGAATTTCCGGATGAATAGTGTTCGATTTTTCTTTATAAATAGCACCCACCTCTTCATAATTTAGAAAAATCATTCCAAACCCTAACCCTAATATCATAGCCGCCACCCCCATTTTCTAAGGCCAGAATTTAATCTCACTTCTCCCTCAATCTTTCTCAATCTACAAAGAATTAGCCAAAGTTGTTAACTACAACATTGAAGGGCATGAAGAGGGCTTTAAATCCATACGGTGATGATGGATTTTGGTGCAACGGAGGGGGAGATAAACGAGACCGTTCATGGCCAGTCACACACGCCATATGAGGAGGAGGAGGGGGCCGAGCTCTCTAGGGTTCTGGCCGAGCATGGTTGTGGTCGAGAGCTTCCTATTGCAAGTAGTTTGATGAAGTATAGTTGAGAAATGAAGTTGCATAATTAAACCCTAATCATGAAGCTATGGGTTTGGGTGGAGAGGCCTTTGTCTGTAGATAGAACGTGAGAGGGAAGAAAAGGAGGGACGGCCAGATTTGCATGATGAAGGATCTAATGGCCTGAAATGGATGTGGGTTTAAATATTTTAGTTTATGTGGTAATTTAGTTATAAAATCGTGTACAATCTTTAAAAATTCATAACTTTTTCATACGAGGTCGAAAACGCGCGAAACCAGTTGCGTTGGAATCGTATGGACGAGCACTATGCGATGGAGTTAGTTTGGAGTCGTTTGGAGTTAGTGAGAATTTTGGGTAAAATTAAACGTCCGTTTAATTTTATTCGAAATAAATCGCTAAAACGGAAATGAAATCAAGGTGAGAACTTCTCACTCAATCGAATCAGTTTCGATTTTATTTTAAATAGTTAGATTTAAAATATTTGAATGCATGTTTGATGTTGATTGATATCTATTGATTGTTAAAATAGACATTATGCGCCGTTAGTAAGCGGATGTTATTTAATAAAAACATATACCGCGAATATTTCATAAACCGTGAAATTGGTATTATATATAATATCAATATATATATATATTGGCATATGTATATATTGCAGTTGTTGATTTCCCGTATTTTTTAGCGGATGAGACCCTATTGCGCCGTTATTAAGCGGATAATATTTAATAAGAACATATACCGCGATAATTTCGTACTGGAGCGAAATTGGTATTGTGCTAATGTTTTTGGATGCAGGAAAACAGGTTGGAGGGATCCAACTGGATTCCTCAACAGTTTTTATTTGATTTCAGATATTTTGATATTTGATGGATTATCATATCGATATATGATATCGTTGTAGTCGTGATTGACTATTTGGTGTGTAGCATCATTGGACCCAAATTTTGGGATTTTAAAATGATTTTTTTAAGTGATTTTTGAAAATATAAAATATTTTTGGAATTGATCCATTTTATATAAATAAACGTTATAATTTTTAAAGTTATAAAAATTATGATTTTTGGGAAATATAGTTAAAAACTGATTTTTGAGAATATAATGCCAATGATTTTATAAAATAGTTTAATCGGGATTTTAGAATTTATTGTGAAAAGTCTAAATATAGGATTTATAAAATTTAATTATTTTATGAATCAAAATGGTGAAATTATAAAGGAAATTAAAGACGTTTTAAAATATTAATATAAATTGATTTATATTAAGAGATTTATAAATGGATATTTATAAATTGAGATATTGAAATTATAAAACGAGTTTTTATAAGTGTTTGAATGAAGTGAAAATGAATTTCATTAAAGAATTGTAACATCCCAGAATTTTGAGTATGGGATTTGTGAACATTTAATTCATTTTAAATGTTTACTATGGGTTTAAGATTTATTTTAAACTAAAGGAATTGGTTTAAATTATATTAACAAGTTAAAATTTCTAAGGTGTGGATTTAATTTGAAAATTGAACAATAATAATATAATATTCAGAATTGAAATAAAAGAAATTCTGGATGTAAATAGTGATAAAATGATTTTAAAAATTTATCTTGGGCAATCTGAGTGTAAATAGCATGGTGGAAATTATAGATGAATTTTGAGGTCAATAAATTAATATTTGGAATTTTATAATAATTTAAAAACGAATTTAATATTATTAAAATGCAAATAATCAGATTTTGGTTCGGAATGAGCCGAAATGATTTTTAATGTGTTTATAAATGTTATATGAATTATTGTTAAGTTAATAAAATTTTAAAAGTGGAAATTTTGAGTGTTTTCGATAATTTCGAAAATCGCTTAATTTAATTGACGAGTTAAAATAGCCTTCCGGGGCACAGTCTCGGAATTCGACGAAACCAGTTTCATTGGATCCGTAATAGTTAGTTATTATCGGATTTCAATTTTCGTAGCAATCGGAGTTGTCGTTTGACCGTGGCAGCTCGAAACGCATCGAAATCGTTTTAATCGGTTTGATTTTAAATTGAACGTTTAATTCCATAACTCGCACATACGATCAAATTAGCTTACGAAACTTGTTCCATTGTGTCCGGAACGCGGAAAAACCCTAGAATCGCCTGTCGGAATGTGAGAATTGGAGTTCGTTTGCATTTGTGGATAAATTGAGAAAATTTGTTGATTAAAATATTATTAAATAACATATATATATTATAAAATTTCTTAAACCCTAGCCAAAACGCAGGCCGCCGCATCAAAACCTTTCAATGGCCGAAAACTCACTTCGATTCACCTCTGAAATCTCTCAATCTATGCAGTAATTTCATAAACTCCCAACTGGAAGCTCGAAGATCGTGATGTGAGCTTCACATCCGTACGGTGGGTCAGTACGAAGATCGTCGAGGGAGTCAGAATCGAGTGACGAAGAAGACCGCTCGTGCACGATTTTCAACGCGCTTTAGTCGACCGAGCTTGACCGCCTTCTGGCCGTGCGTGCGCGCGGGGTAGAGCTCCAAGTTGGTAGCATTCGATCGAAATCTCGACGATCCACGGCGATGCGGTTTGAAGCCCTAGTCGTTGGTTGATGGGTTGGTTCATCTGGGAGATCGCGTGCTTGAACGGGATGAAGGAGGGGGTGGGCCTAGTTTCGTGATGTCAGCCTGTTATGCGTGGTAAAGGAATTTTTTTTTTAAAAAAAATTGTTTTAAATTCAAATTGAAATTTATAAAATATATAACTATTGCATATGTTATCAGTTTCGGACGAAACTGGAAGCGTTGGAATCGCAGAGTCGAGCACTACGCGATGGCACAGATCCGGAGTCATTCCGGGCAAGTAGAAATTTGGGTTAAATCGGACACCGTCCGGTTTAATTTGAATTTCGAACGCTCGCCGAAACTCAAGGTGAGTTATTCTCACTCACATCTGGATACTAGTAAAGTTAGACAGTTAATATTGATTGATGTTTGGATGTTTAGCTGTTTATGTTGATTATTATCAAATTGAATTGATATATATAGTTGTGCTAATAATTGTGGATGCAGGGAAAACAGGTTGGAGGGATCCAACTGGATTCCTCACAGTGTAGTAATATTTTTATAATTGATGATGATGCCTGTATATATATTGTGATTTGATAAATGTGGAATTAAATTGTTCTGCGATATTGTGGTATAAATTACAAATCCAGAATGTTAATTATAAAGAAATTTGGAGTTTAATTATAAAGAAATTTAAATTGGGTTTCAAAAGAAATTAAGAAATTAATAAATAAGGAATTTAAGGGAATACAAACTTTGAAATCTGTTTGGATAGAAAACTGAAATAAAACTGTATTTGGAATGTTGTTGAATAAATTATAAATCCAAATCTAATTCAAATGGATAAATTGAATTTTAGAGAAATAAGAGATATTGTTAAATAATGAATATAAAGAATTAAAATTTGAAATCTATTTAGAATGGAATTGAAAAATCGAAAAAATCTAGAATGGTTTGATAAATGGGAAAATAAAATTCATGTTATTAAAATATGAAACTAAATTGAAATAATTTGACAGAAATCGAGAGAAGGATTTCTGTGATGTTTATGTGGAAATGAGATTCCCTGGGAAGAACAAAGTCCGAGTTTAAACCGATTTTATGAAAAGGAAGTTTTAAAAAAGTTAAACTTGTTTATAAAGGAGGGTGTTTTGGAAATTATTATTTTTAAAGTAACTATTTATTAATTAGTAATAGTAAAGTAATTATTCTTTTACAAATGGATTTGTTTAAAAAGCTAGTTTTGACCTAAGTATATGGCAATAAGTCTTAATCTTTTTACAATTCTATTTTTAAATATAGTTTAACTAAAACCTTAGTTTAAATCAAGTTATATCCTATAAAATAGTTTTGTTTTAAATATTTAAATTTATATTTTTAGTAAATAATTAGTAGTAAATTTACCTATTTTAAAGTATATTTTAGAATAAATATTTTAATTATTTTAAATCTAAACTATTTTGAACTTGGATATTTCCAATGGGAATATATGGTAAATGATTTACCTTGTAAAGGAGGAATTTTGGGAAATGTTTTCAAATGAGATTTGAAAATTGGGTAATATATCCTTTAAAGATATTTGAGGCAAATAAATAAATTGGAATTATTTATTTGATGGATGCATATGGATGCTTATGAATATTAATTGATAGTTAAATCACCGACTATCAATACTGGACAATGCATTGATCGTTTCGAAGAGACCGGGATCGAGATTTATTTCTCGATAACCACTTCGATCCGATTTGTACGTTTTCGTGCGATAAAACGTGTTCGGAGTCGAAGATGGAGCAGTGAAGTGCAAGGGCTAGTCGCTACTAATCCTGAGGATATTTCAAAAATGGATGTAGTAGGAGTAGTGCCTTCGGTTCGGTTCGAACCCGGGACGGACTTGTATGGACGAATGCTTGCGAAACATCGTCAGGTGGACGATGGGCATTCAAAGTGAAAACGTTCAAAAAGGTAACGCTTAGCCTCAAGCCTCATCAAATGGGAATGACTGAAAATCAGGGGATATGCAGCAAGGTTAGGTGGGTCATGCCCAAGCAGGACAAGATAATTCCCCTGTCTAGATGTCCCTTATTATATTTCGGCTTAGTGGGTGGTTGGTCGCGCCAACCACGGGGTTTATCTTGTTCGGGACTGTTCAGTAAGGAATGGTTTTGGCCTTGTGTTGCAGGGGATGAAGGGAGTAGTCCTCGGTACGGTGATCTAGGCCCCGTACTGTGACAGGTGGTACCCCAGTGCCTAGTCATTGTTGGAAATCCATTCTCCCTACGAGCCTTGTACGAGTTTTGTTTGTATTACCCACTTAGGTGGCTAGTAGCTGGAATTTAATAAATGTAACAATTTCGGCTATTTTATAAGTATTTGTAAATAGACACTATTATAATATCAGAGGATTTCTATAAAAAGTGTTTTAGCTATCGTAAGGTAAAAACCCGACATGTTTATTTGTGGCGTGGTCTTACGAGACGCTTTTGTTTTCAAAGGATTTTTGAAACTTTAATAATCAATTTGGATGCATTATTATCAGCTGGTATTCCAGACTGACTCGGGTGTTATTTCATTATAATGCTCGGGTCAGACCGAGTATTATTTGTTCAGGTTAGGTTGCTATGGAGCAGGAAAGGAGCTGGAGTCCGAGACGTATTATATGTACCTATATATTTCTCCGCTGCTGTGTTTGTATGATATGTCTGATTGGTAATTTGATGTATGAGATACTCTGATTTGTGATGATGTGATATGTATAAACAGTAATTGTTTTCCTTTTTGTGTAAAGTTCTATATTTACTATTATAGTTTATTCCGCTGCGATTGTGAGATTCTGTTATTGTTAGTTTCTTCTTCTTCTTCTATCTCTTCTTCTTTAAACCCTAATGGTTCGTAATTCTGTGCCACTTGAGTTAATAGAGGTAGATAGTGTTGATTCAAGGGGTACGGATTTGCGGGCTGTCACACTTGGTATCAGAGCTTAGGTTGGCGACAACCTAGGCTTTGGTGGGGTAATTACTCATTAAACAGAGTCAATAGTACTCTATAATGAGTTGAGAGTAATAATAGATATGAGAGCGTACTTGTTAGTGCATATAAAAATTGTTTTTATACTGTGTTGACTTATCGGTTGAGTGTTTATGAATTCTGGTCGGCACGGGAAGTACAACCGTATCGATAGGGGTTTCTAAACTCTTGAACAAGATAAACCGACATAGAATTGTTTTTAAAGATGGGTAAATGAAATAATTTTTCCCAAAATTATATTTTGATATAAAAGAATTGATTTTCTAGCATATTATATATTGGGTGTTTGTTGGTTGTTAATACCATGATCAAGTAAGAATCTTGAATTTGATCAAAATTTGAAATGATAAGCTAATAAGAGTGTAAAATATTAAAATGGTTTATAACCCAATAGGATTAATTAAATATGTTGTGAGTAAGAAGTGAAATTAAAATTTGAATTGAACCAGAATTTAAATCCCGGAAGTTTTGGAAAGGATTTTAAAGGTAATGGAAATAAAAGGGTTTGGGAAATTTAAAATCCTGGGAAGGTTTGAAATGTTTTCCAATGTATTGAAGGTAATGATGAAACATTATTTTGAGTAATATGTTTGAATGGAAACTGTTTTGAAATGAATTTGGGAATGTAAAAAGCACTGAACTCACTTCAGTCGCTGGAAAATAATCCTGATGATGCTGGCCACATCATTAGAATTCATTTTCGAGTTTCTAAAGTGATGGATTGCTTCCCTAGTATTTGGTTATGGTATTGTTTGGATTTTGGATATGCTAGTTGTTTGGGAAATCTCAGAGAAGGAAATTTGTTTTGGTATAAATAAATTATTTTGGAAATCTGGAGATTTGATTAAATATACCTAATGGGTAGGTGTTGATTATTATTTTAAAATGATTTTGAAATAAAAGGGGTAAATTGGATTCTGGGAAGAAAATTCTAATTATATAATGTATAAATTTAAATTGGATTAAATATTGAATTTATAAAGTAAAGCTGATGCTAATGAGAAGGAAGAAATGAAAATTTTAAATCTTGGGATTAAAATTTAATTTGAGTAATTGAAAGTGAATAAAATATATTGAAGTACATAAAATATGTTGAAGTAAATAGAAAATTTGGATTTAACTTGGATAAGTGAAATAAATTGGACTTAAAATAAAAATGATTTGAATCAAATTAAAATGTAAGATGACCTTGGAATTGTGGGTCATTGGGAAATGAATTGAACTCCTGGGCTATCAGGTGTTGTGCTTATAGTTTGAAACTATGGATTTGGAATTAGCAAAGGATTAAGGTGTAAGAAGGTTGGTAACCTTAAGAATTCAAATGTATATACATATGCATATGGAATTTGAAATTGTGATTATAGGATGTAAATGGATTAAAATGAGCTATGTAAGCTTTTAAAATAAATAAGTTGGTGAACATATATAAATAAAATGAAATTATAATCACAGATGGAAATAGAGAAATGGTATGGAAGATCCAAATTTAATCTCAAATGAATGTGGATTGAGATGAGGTAAAGTGAGATATAATGAAGTGAATGAATTTCACTAGGTAAACAAGTTTTGAACTTGTATTTAGAGAATTAAAATTGTGAAATTGAGATGGAAGTGAATCTAAATGAAATGGAAAATTCAAAATTGAGAATTTGAAATTAAATTAAATCTAAATGAATTGGAATTAAAGTAAATGGATATAAAAGGTGAAATATAAATTGTTTATAATTGCATAAAGAAATTCACATACTTAAGTTATTAAGTGTTATAATTTGAACTTGTGAACATAAAATAGAAATGGACTTAACTAAGCAATCTAAACTCTTGAATGAAAGTGAAATTGTAAGCTAAATGGAGAGAGTTGAAGGGTGTGGCAAATTTAAAATTTGACCATAAATGAAATGCAAAGCCTAATGAAGCAAAATGAGAACATTAATGTGGATGTTCTTAAGTGGCAATAAGTCTTGAACTTATGTATGGGAAGAATAAAATTTGTTTTGGTAATGAGATTGAAATTGAATTTTAGTTGAGTAATAAATAATATTGAAAGAAATTTAGATTCTATTTAAAGGAGTAAAAAAAAAAAAGGAAAGGTAGAAATCTAAATTTGTTGAATGAAATAATTGGAAAATGGTGATAGTACAACTGAAGTCAGAATGAATTGGGAAAGTGTATTAAAAACCTAATATAGATTAGGTTAGTGGCTAGGTGAATTACCATTATATGGGAATTGTATTGAAATGGATAGAATTTTGGTAATTGATCAAAATTTGGAAAATAAATAAAAATCAAATGTGGCATGTGATTTAAATTTGTGGTAACAAATATTTATGGTGTGGATGGAAATGAACTTGGCTTATGCTGGGATAGTTGAATTGTAAATAAATTCAACGGAAAGAAATAATTTAAATGGACTCTTGTTAATAAAATAAATTTGTAAATGGATTGAATAAATAAACAAAGAGCATTCAAATTTATAAATAGATTGAAATTGATTGATTGAGAATCAAATGGAAATAAAAATTGATATAAGAAGATAAAAAAAAAGGGTATGGTTAAATAATGGATTTTAAATTAATAACTTCTCCAATGTTTATTTAAAAATTGAATTGTAAGTGGAATGATATTCATATAAATCTATTAGATAATGAATTGGAAATATAAGATTTGAGATATAATTCAATAATTGTGATAAACCAAGAATGTTTGGGCTGTAAATAAAATAGAATGGGATGTTATTAATTTGAACTTAAATGATGGTTTTGAAGTGTGAATAAGAATTGAATTAAATATTGAAATGGAATAAAAATGCTTGGATTGAGCACTATGCAGGATTGCATAAAATTAATATAAATCTAAACTGAAATTAATTTTTAATGGTTAAGAGCTTAAGTGGTGATTATTTTGGCTTGAATGACATGAATATTTGAATGTATTCAGAATTGAGTTGTTTAAACAATAAATGAATTGGTTTTGAATAAATTGGAATGGATTGAAATGTTAGTAAGTAATTTTTGCATTAGAATGAAAATGAATTATAAAAGAAATGCAAATGCTTCAAATTTGAAGTAAGAATTTGGGTTTGTGAATCAACTTGATATTGAAATGATATAGGAAGATGTTAGTGAAGCACATGTTAACCATATGTTAAATAACAATGAATTGGTTGAAATAAATATGGATTGTATATGGTGGATTTGCAATATAAATCATTCAAGTGGAATAAAAATGAAGTTGGACTTGGATAGGTAATTTGAAAGGTGATTTAAATCTTTAAATTGTTGGTAGATATGGCTAACATAGTAAATAATGAAGTTTTCTTGGTTTGCCTATGCTATGGATGTGTTTGGGTTACATTTCCATGTGAAATATTGTTGAAATGCTCATATCTTTAGAAACTAATGTGTTTGTTGAGTATAGCACAGGTGCGGGAGGCGTTTGAGAGAGTTGGAGTGAGTATATGCATTATATTAGCTGCTTGCTATTAAAATTTGCTAAAAAGGTACGCCTACGCAAATATAATTGGGAAAATGATATATATATTGTGTTATATTTTGGTTTCCGGCCGTGTGGGCCGATGTATATATATTTGTGTATCCTGCGATATCGCAGAAGCTCCTCCGTACAGGGGAGACTCTGCCAAAATTTTCCGTAAATTTGGGGAGTTAGAAAATTTTTGGGGTTTGGGAAAAGTTAAATAACTTGGGAAGTTATAAGTAAAAATTTAAGCTTTAGAGTTAATAAAGCAAATAGGTTTGGGAATTGAACAAAAAGGGATTTTGTGAAGTGTATATAAGCTTTTAACTAAGCAAATGGGATAAGTAAATGGGTTTGAGAGTATGTTCTACCTTATACAAATTTCGGGGACGAAATTTTTATAAGGGGGGAGGAATGTAACATCCCAGAATTTTGAGTATGGGATTTGTGAACATTTAATTCATTTTAAATGTTTACTATGGGTTTAAGATTTATTTTAAACTAAAGGAATTGGTTTAAATTATATTAACAAGTTAAAATTTCTAAGGTGTGGATTTAATTTGAAAATTGAACAATAATAATATAATATTCAGAATTGAAATAAAAGAAATTCTGGATGTAAATAGTGATAAAATGATTTTAAAAATTTATCTTGGGCAATCTGAGTGTAAATAGCATGGTGGAAATTATAGATGAATTTTGAGGTCAATAAATTAATATTTGGAATTTTATAATAATTTAAAAATGAATTTAATATTATTAAAATGCAAATAATCAGATTTTGGTTCGGAATGAGCCGAAATGATTTTTAATGTGTTTATAAATGTTATATGAATTATTGTTAAGTTAATAAAATTTTAAAAGTGGAAATTTTGAGTGTTTTCGATAATTTCGAAAATCGCTTAATTTAATTGACGAGTTAAAATAGCCTTCCGGGGCACAGTCTCGGAATTCGACGAAACCAGTTTCATTGGATCCGTAATAGTTAGTTATTATCGGATTTCAATTTTCGTAGCAATCGGAGTTGTCGTTTGACCGTGGCAGCTCGAAACGCATCGAAATCGTTTTAATCGGTTTGATTTTAAATTGAACGTTTAATTCCATAACTCGCACATACGATCAAATTAGCTTACGAAACTTGTTCCATTGTGTCCGGAACGCGGAAAAACCCTAGAATCGCCTGTCGGAATGTGAGAATTGGAGTTCGTTTGCATTTGTGGATAAATTGAGAAAATTTGTTGATTAAAATATTATTAAATAACATATATATATTATAAAATTTCTTAAACCCTAGCCAAAACGCAGGCCGCCGCATCAAAACCTTTCAATGGCCGAAAACTCACTTCGATTCACCTTTGAAATCTCTCAATCTATGCAGTAATTTCATAAACTCCCAACTGGAAGCTCGAAGATCGTGATGTGAGCTTCACATCCGTACGGTGGGTCAGTATGAAGATCGTCGAGGGAGTCAGAATCGAGTGAGGAAGAAGACCGCTCGTGCACGATTTTCAACGCGCTTTAGTCGATCGAGCTTGACCGCCTTCTGGCCGTGCGTGCGCGCGGGGTAGAGCTCCAAGTTGGTAGCATTCAATCGAAATCTCGACGATCCACGGCGATGCGGTTTGAAGCCCTAGTCGTTGGTTGATGGGTTGGTTCATCTGGGGGATCGCGTGCTTGAACGGGATGAAGGAGGGGGTGGGCCTAGTTTCGTGATGTCGGCCTGTTATGCGTGGTAAAGGAATTTTTTTTAAAAAAAAAATTGTTTTAAATTCAAATTGAAATTTATAAAATATATAACTATTGCATATGTTATCAGTTTCGGACGAAACTGGAAGCGTTGGAATCGCAGAGTCGAGCACTACGCGATGGCACAGATCCGGAGTCATTCCGGGCAAGTAGAAATTTGGGTTAAATCGGACACCGTCCGGTTTAATTTGAATTTCGAACGCTCGCCGAAACTCAAGGTGAGTTATTCTCACTCACATCTGGATACTAGTAAAGTTAGACAGTTAATATTGATTGATGTTTGGATGTTTAGCTGTTTATGTTGATTATTATCAAATTGAATTGATATATATAGTTGTGCTAATAATTGTGGATGCAGGGAAAACAGGTTGGAGGGATCCAACTGGATTCCTCACAGTGTAGTAATATTTTTATAATTGATGATGATGCCTGTATATATATTGTGATTTGATAAATGTGGAATTAAATTGTTCTGCGATATTGTGGTATAAATTACAAATCCAGAATGTTAATTATAAAGAAATTTGGAGTTTAATTATAAAGAAATTTAAATTGGGTTTTAAAAGAAATTAAGAAATTAATAAATAAGGAATTTAAGGGAATACAAACTTTGAAATCTGTTTGGATAGAAAACTGAAATAAAACTGTATTTGGAATGTTGTTGAATAAATTATAAATCCAAATCTAATTCAAATGGATAAATTGAATTTTAGAGAAATAGGAGATATTGTTAAATAATGAATATAAAGAATTAAAATTTGAAATCTATTTAGAATGGAATTGAAAAATCGAAAAAATCTAGAATGGTTTGATAAATGGGAAAATAAAATTCATGTTATTAAAATATGAAACTAAATTGAAATAATTTGACAGAAATCGAGAGAAGGATTTCTGTGATGTTTATGTGGAAATGAGATTCCCTGGGAAGAACAAAGTCCGAGTTTAAACCGATTTTATGAAAAGGAAGTTTTAAAAAAGTTAAACTTGTTTATAAAGGAGGGTGTTTTGGAAATTATTATTTTTAAAGTAACTATTTATTAATTAGTAATAGTAAAGTAATTATTCTTTTACAAATGGATTTGTTTAAAAAGCTAGTTTTGACCTAAGTATATGGCAATAAGTCTTAATCTTTTTACAATTCTATTTTTAAATATAGTTTAACTAAAACCTTAGTTTAAATCAAGTTATATCCTATAAAATAGTTTTGTTTTAAATATCTAAATTTATATTTTTAGTAAATAATTAGTAGTAAATTTACCTATTTTAAAGTATATTTTAGAATAAATATTTTAATTATTTTAAATCTAAACTATTTTGAACTTGGATATTTCCAATGGGAATATATGGTAAATGATTTACCTTGTAAAGGAGGAATTTTGGGAAATGTTTTCAAATGAGATTTGAAAATTGGGTAATATATCCTTTAAAGATATTTGAGGCAAATAAATAAATTGGAATTATTTATTTGATGGATGCATATGGATGCTTATGAATATTAATTGATAGTTAAATCACCGACTATCAATACTGGACAATGCGTTGATCGTTTCGAAGAGACCGGGATCGAGATTTATTTCTCGATAACCACTTCGATCCGATTTGTACGTTTTCATGCGATAAAACGTGTTCGGAGTCGAAGATGGAGCAGTGAAGAGCAAGGGCTAGTCGCTACTAATCCTGAGGATATTTCCAAAATGGATGTAGTAGGAGTAGTGCCTTCGGTTCCGTTCGAACCCGGGACGGACTTGTATGGACGAATGCTTGCGAAACATCATCAGGTGGACGATGGGCATTCGAAGTGAAAACGTTCAAAAAGGTAACGCTTAGCCTCAAGCCTCATCAAATGGGAATGACTGAAAATCAGGGGATATGCAGCAAGGTTAGGTGGGTCATGCCCAAGCAGGACAAGATAATTCCCCTGTCTAGATGTCCCTTATTATATTTCGGCTTAGTGGGTGGTTGGTCGCGCCAACCACGGGGTTTATCTTGTTCGGGACTGTTCAGTAAGGAATGGTTCCGGCCTTGTGTTGCAGGGGATGAAGGGAGTAGTCCTCGGTACGGTGATCTAGGCCCCGTACTGTGACAGGTGGTACCCCAGTGCCTAGTCATTGTTGGAAATCCATTCTCCCTACGAGCCTTGTACGAGTTTTGTTTGTATTACCCACTTAGGTGGCTAGTAGCTGGAATTTAATAAATGTAACAATTTCGGCTATTTTATAAGTATTTGTAAATAGACACTATTATAATATCAGAGGATTTCTATAAAAAGTGTTTTAGCTATCGTAAGGTAAAAACCCGACATGTTTATTTGTGGCGTGGTCTTACGAGACGCTTTTGTTTTCAAAGGATTTTTGAAACTTTAATAATCAATTTGGATGCATTATTATCAGCTGGTATTCCAGACTGACTCGGGTGTTATTTCATTATAATGCTCGGGTCAGACCGAGTATTATTTGTTCAGGTTAGGTTGCTATGGAGCAGGAAAGGAGCTGGAGTCCGAGACGTATTATATGTACCTATATATTTCTCCGCTGCTGTGTTTGTATGATATGTCTGATTGGTAATTTGATGTATGAGATACTCTGATTTGTGATGATGTGATATGTATAAACAGTAATTGTTTTCCTTTTTGTGTAAAGTTCTATATTTACTATTATAGTTTATTCCGCTGCGATTGTGAGATTCTGTTATTGTTAGTTTCTTCTTCTTCTTCTATCTCTTCTTCTTTAAACCCTAATGGTTCGTAATTCTGTGCCACTTGAGTTAATAGAGGTAGAATAGTGTTGATTCAAGGGGTACGGATTTGCGGGCTGTCACACTTGGTATCAGAGCTTAGGTTGGCGACAACCTAGGCTTTGGTGGGGTAATTACTCATTAAACAGAGTCAATAGTACTCTATAATGAGTTGAGAGTAATAATAGATATGAGAGCGTACTTGTTAGTGCATATAAAAATTGTTTTTATACTGTGTTGACTTATCGGTTGAGTGTTTATGAATTCTGGTCGGCACGGGAAGTACAACCGTATCGATAGGGGTTTCTAAACTCTTGAACAAGATAAACCGACATAGAATTGTTTTTAAAGATGGGTAAATGAAATAATTTTTCCCAAAATTATATTTTGATATAAAAGAATTGATTTTCTAGCATATTATATATTGGGTGTTTGTTGGTTGTTAATACCATGATCAAGTAAGAATCTTGAATTTGATCAAAATTTGAAATGATAAGCTAATAAGAGTGTAAAATATTAAAATGGTTTATAACCCAATAGGATTAATTAAATATGTTGTGAGTAAGAAGTGAAATTAAAATTTGAATTGAACCAGAATTTAAATCCCGGAAGTTTTGGAAAGGATTTTAAAGGTAATGGAAATAAAAGGGTTTGGGAAATTTAAAATCCTGGGAAGGTTTGAAATGTTTTCCAATGTATTGAAGGTAATGATGAAACATTATTTTGAGTAATATGTTTGAATGGAAACTGTTTTGAAATGAATTTGGGAATGTAAAAAGCACTGAACTCACTTCAGTCGCTGGAAAATAATCCTGATGATGCTGGCCACATCATTAGAATTCATTTTCGAGTTTCTAAAGTGATGGATTGCTTCCCTAGTATTTGGTTATGGTATTGTTTGGATTTTGGATATGCTAGTTGTTTGGGAAATCTCAGAGAAGGAAATTTGTTTTGGTATAAATAAATTATTTTGGAAATCTGGAGATTTGATTAAATATACCTAATGGGTAGGTGTTGATTATTATTTTAAAATGATTTTGAAATAAAACGGGTAAATTGGATTCTGGGAAGAAAATTCTAATTATATAATGTATAAATTTAAATTGGATTAAATATTGAATTTATAAAGTAAAGCTGATGCTAATGAGAAGGAAGAAATGAAAATTTTAAATCTTGGGATTAAAATTTAATTTGAGTAATTGAAAGTGAATAAAATATATTGAAGTACATAAAATATGTTGAAGTAAATAGAAAATTTGGATTTAACTTGGATAAGTGAAATAAATTGGACTTAAAATAAAAATGATTTGAATCAAATTAAAATGTAAGATGACCTTGGAATTGTGGGTCATTGGGAAATGAATTGAACTCCTGGGCTATCAGGTGTTGTGCTTATAGTTTGAAACTATGGATTTGGAATTAGCAAAGGATTAAGGTGTAAGAAGGTTGGTAACCTTAAGAATTCAAATGTATATACATATGCATATGGAATTTGAAATTGTGATTATAGGATGTAAATGGATTAAAATGAGCTATGTAAGCTTTTAAAATAAATAAGTTGGTGAACATATATAAATAAAATGAAATTATAATCACAGATGGAAATAGAGAAATGGTATGGAAGATCCAAATTTAATCTCAAATGAATGTGGATTGAGATGAGGTAAAGTGAGATATAATGAAGTGAATGAATTTCACTAGGTAAACAAGTTTTGAACTTGTATTTAGAGAATTAAAATTGTGAAATTGAGATGGAAGTGAATCTAAATGAAATGGAAAATTCAAAATTGAGAATTTGAAATTAAATTAAATCTAAATGAATTGGAATTAAAGTAAATGGATATAAAAGGTGAAATATAAATTGTTTATAATTGCATAAAGAAATTCACATACTTAAGTTATTAAGTGTTATAATTTGAACTTGTGAACATAAAATAGAAATGGACTTAACTAAGCAATCTAAACTCTTGAATGAAAGTGAAATTGTAAGCTAAATGGAGAGAGTTGAAGGGTGTGGCAAATTTAAAATTTGACCATAAATGAAATGCAAAGCCTAATGAAGCAAAATGACGTTTTAAAATTATAAAGGAAATTAAAGACGTTTTAAAATATTAATATAAATTGATTTATATTAAGAGATTTATAAATGGATATTTATAAATTGAGATATTGAAATTATAAAACGAGTTTTTATAAGTGTTTGAATGAAGTGAAAATGAATTTCATTAAAGAATGAAATTTATAGAATTATAAACGGTGAAATTATAAATGAAATTTATAAATGGTAAGATTTATAAATTTGTGAAGTTATTTGTAGAATAGATTTGGTTAAATAAATGAATCTTATAAGTTATAAGATTTATGGTTTGGAAAGTCTTTAGAGGAACGATTTTGTAAAATAATCGTTTTATAAGCATTTAACTTATAATATGGACTTTTAGTTCATAATTGGGATATAAATCGAATAGGCTAATAAAGGAGATTTATAAAGGAAGTTGTTATAAAATAAATAGAAATGGAATTTATAAACGTTGTTTTATAAATTCGCAAATGACTTATTTTGACAAGAAAATTTGTTGAAACCTATAAATGGAGTTATATTCACGTTTTGAACTGTGAATAATCCTTTTAAATAAAATGAATAAAAGGATGAAAATTGTTAACGTAGTATATTCACATTTTTGAATTGTGAATAATATGTTAAAGAAAATGTTTAGAATGTGATATTTTAAACAGAATTAAAACGATCTCACGATGTTTTAAATTGTGCTGAGATTCGAAACCATTGATTTCAACATTGATTGTTGAAATAGACGTTTTCGAGAAATAGAAGGAAATAATGGACTATAACACTGTTGTTATAGTAAATGATTTCCGAAAGGAAATGTTTTGTATAGTATTGGGATTTATATATCTATTTTAATTTCGAATCCCTATACTAGTGATTTTGGGTTGTCGTAAAAATGTTTTACGTAACATTCGTTTTGGCCCAAATAAATATGTTGAAGAGAATGATTTCCTTAATAGAATGAAATATATACTAAATTTCAATTTTAGTATATTGAATATTTTCTAAGTGTTGAAAATAAATAAAATTCGTGAATTACTTATTTAATAAGTATGGAAATGTTTTCCAATAATAAAGTGAATATTGGAGAATTTATCTTTTTGAAGATAAATAGGAAATGAATAATTGAAATCGAATATCCATAGATATTTTGAATTATAAATTCACTAAGGAATTTATAAAAGAAAGTGGAATTGGTTTAAAAATAAATATTGATTTATTTTTGAAGTATGAAATAATATATCTTGTAAAGATATTTTGGAAAACAAATAATTTGGAAAATTATTTGGAATCTGGTGATGTGTGCATATCCAGTGATAGTTCAATAACCGACTATCAATATTTCCCTTTGAATGGGTAATTGATGTGATTTGTTTGAATGTGAATGCCGCACTTATTTTTGAATAAGCGCTCATTATTCGGGTTAACCGGGAAAGGACCATGGGGTCGTATAACCCATTCCGAATATGTGATACGTCGTTGTAAATTGCATTTGAAGATCGGTGTTGAAGACCGAGTTTTTGCGAAAGCGATAGGATGACCTATCGATTGTCTCTGCACTGGGTAGCTCCTGGTATAGAGATTCCTTAAGTGATGGGAAATTCGATCGGGATTGTGAATACCCGGATTGCAAGGGCTTCGTGAGAAGTGCCTTCGGTTTTGTTCGAGCCCGGAACAGACTTGTATGGAATGTATGTCTGACATTACAAGTTGAGATATAAAGCCGATTTCTTTCAAATATATTTCTGTTGGTGGCGGAGAATTTATTCTTTTAGCTTAACACCCTTCTCTGAGACGTACGAGCTAAGAGGTTATATAGTTGAAGTTAGCAGCGATATATTCCCAATTTGGTAATGTGACATGCTGAGTGTTGCTGTAAATGATCATTGTGTTGATTATTGTGATAGGATCGTTTATTTGATCGTCTATCTTGGTGATCATTGTGTTGATCATTTGTTGACCCAAAGCATGGCTTTTGTATAAAGTATGTTTTTGTGGACGTGACTTCGTCGAACCTCACACCCCGGAAATGGTCAAAACAGGAAAGATGCGGCAAGGTTATGAGGGGTAGCACCCTTTAGGGTATGTACATTTCCTTCTGGATAGAGGTGGTATCATGGTATGGAGCCCAGATATTTAACCTATGTGGTTACTACGAATTTATTACTTTGTGGTTGTTGGTTTTCGGGATCCCGTGAGAAAGGTCGTTTACGATCGGGGAATGGCGTGCTCGTGTCAGTAGTTACCCAGTTAGGGGTAACCCGGCCTTGTGTTGGCAGAGTTCCGGTTTGGTTCTCGGGATGTCTTTCCAGAGGCATTCTCATGTGGCAATGGGAAGTTCCTTGGCCTGACCATTTGTTGGAAATCCAATTCCCAATACGAAACTTGTACGGTATTAGTTGTAGAACCTGCCATTCACTTATGGTGGTCACCACTGTTTGGATGGTAGCTATAGTAGGCATACGATAATGGTCGTATGTTGGCTAAGATTTATATTCTACTTTCGAAATGAATTTCTTCTACACTATGCACTAGTAATAATATCAAATGTTATTTTAAATGCGTATCAAGCATCTTTGACTATCATAAGGAGAAATCTCCTCCGATTCTGCGTTTGCATTGTGTGTGTGTGCCGGAGGCCTTATGGTAGTCTCATTTTTAAAAGCATTGCGAATTGAAATAAAAATATTCCTCTATTTTGATTTTAAAGATAAATAAACTGTTTTGAGTTCTCACACCAGTCACATGACTGACTTGGAGTTTATTGTTTTCCTTCCTAAACTCTGGGTGCCCACCAATTTCCACACGGGCAGTCGAGAGTTAAGGTTTATCAGGATATTCTGGATATTCAGGAATTGCTGGAGGCAAGCTGGATGGCATGGCGTATTACTTATATAGTATTTCTTTTTCCGCTGCACTATTTGTTGTTGTTGTTGTACACTCTGATGATATGATGTAATGAAATGCATAAAATGTAATAACTGATATAGTTCTTTGTTTAAAGATTATTCATTTATTATTATATGTTGTTCCGCTGCGAATTGTGAGATTCTGATGTTGTTCTGTTGTTTTCTGTTCCGTTCTATGTTCTCCATTCTCTTTTTCTTCTATTTTAAAATGTTCTATCTTCTTTTCTGTTTTCTATTTTCTCTAATTTCTATTTTCTATTTCCTTCTTTCTCTATTTTCTATCTTCTTCTCTCTTCTTCTGTCTTTTTCGTTTTCTTTTCTTTTTCTTAAACCCATAACTATTCGGTTTTTCGGCAACGAAAATCGCGTGCGTTACATTGGATGTGGCTAAACCTTTGGATTAGACCTAGAGATGAATGGCTAAATTAACAGAGAATAGGTAATGAGATTGTCATAATATCTCTTTTATACAAAGCTATATATATGGATCTCTAAATCCTTAATCAAAAACAACTTTTGGCTACCATAATTATCAACTTGCAGGCCGACATTAATTCCCATATCAGTTCTAAAAATCTCAAATCTATTCAAGTTAAGTAAAAGCACTATTTGATAGAAAAGGCCGACGATTCCAGAATTGCAATCTGACGGATCAAGCATAACTAGAGAAGGAATTCCTTGATTCAAGTGGACTCAAAGGCATCAACAATTGGTATTTTATTTATATATTATAGTAGTCATATCATACTTTATGATTTAATATTTATTAATCTCAAATCTGAATTTATATTAGTGCTGTATATCTAGTTAGGTGAGATTTTCGTAGGTACATATAGTGGTCACAAATTAGTTTGATTATGTGCATGGTTATATTATTATATATTATAATTTATGTATAAAAAAATATAATTTGCTGTAAAAAAATTAAAATTTTTCATTATTAGTTATTTTATGTATATTTATATATTAATTTAAATATAGACTAACGTATATTTTAAACATATAATTAAATATGTGTATATTTATAATGTATAAACAACTTAGAATTTTTCCTTATGCCTATTTACACATAACATGAATTATCAAATTCGAAAATCGATTTTTATACATATAAACAATTTGAAATTATCTTTTATTGATTATTTGAATTGTTTATTATATCTAAAATAATTATTGCATTGAAAACTGGATTTTATATTTTTAAAATTACTACATCTATACAGTAACTCCTGAAAAAATTTCAATTTTTTTGTTACTATTTAATATTTTTTATAATTAAATTACTTTGGTTGAACATTTCTTTTATTTATTAAAAATAATATTTATTTCAAAAACCATGAAACAAAATTTGAACCTGTATTTTATGATCCTAAAAATTTGTAAATTTTAAATATCGATTTTTTAATATTTATTGCTAATATTTTTAATTATTATGATCAAAACTATTTATTATATATATGTATATACAATAATGATAAAATTATAAAATTATTATTTTATGTTTGTTATGCTAATTTCAATCTAGAAATAATTTTAAAATTTATATATTTATTTTAAGTATTTGAATGTAATTAATTGTTCATATATGTACATTTTATTTAACCTTATATATATAATTAAATTATTATATATATATGTGTGTATGTATAATTATGTATGTATATTTATAAAATTGTTTTAGATTATATATATATGTTTAATGTTGAGACTTTTAGTTGTAAAATATATTTTAAATATATGTATACGTATTTATATAAATATACTCTGCTTTATAGATTTATGCACAAATTTAGACAATATACAATACATGTGAAATGCTAGTGTGCCCGTTGCGATGTAAATCCCAATATCTATATACGAGCATGTAATACCCTTCACGAATTAGTATGTTCCGCATGCACACACATATGTATATTTATATGACATGTGTGTGTGTGTATATAATTATTCAAATTAACTTTACATTACAAAATACTTAAAATTAAATAAAATACATGATTTTATTTAAAAAAAATTAGAATTGTTCTAAATGAGTTAGACTTCATAGGCTCAATAAAGATCCAATAGAATAAAAAACTGAAATACACCCACCGCTACCATTGCGGGCTAGTCCAATTCCAACAATAAACATCTTCTGGACACATTCGAACACGTTCGAATGTTGTTTAAACATGTCGGAGCATTATCCCAAAATTGTCTGTACATGTTTAAACATCATGCAAACATGTCCACGCATACCTGAACTTTGTTTGAATACAACCGAGTATATTTAGACATGCTCGAGTGAAGTCAAACACGTCCAGTTACGTCTAAACATTGTCCAAACATGTTCAAACATTGTCTACAAACATCCGAACGACTGTTATGTGTCTTTAAACATCGTCCAAACATGTTCGAATACATTCAACAATCATCTCAAAGTGCTTGAGATCACTCGTATAAGTACGAACACATTCATATATTACAACCAAGCACCATTCGAACGTATGTCAAAATATGGTCGTTTGAACATCGTACAAACATATCTCAATGTCGTCTGAACATAGCCGAGCAGGAAAGTTCCACAGTGGAACATTGTTAAAGCATGTCCCAATATGTTCGAAGTTCATTTGACACGTTGAAGCGTCTAGAACCTTCCAAACATTTTTTAAAGAATTTGATGATGATTTAAACTCAAGCACACTATAAAAAAAAATTAAATGAAGGAGGTAATTTTTTTTTGGTTATTTGACCATGGAAAATGGCACCAGGTGTTGCACCCCTGAAATGTTGATTACAGTGACATATTCTGCAAATTGAATAATACATTGTTCTAGCACATGCGTAAAAAAAGTTGCACTATAATTAGTTCCATATGAAATAAAAGTGTTTCCTTTATATATAACAACAAGAACCCATTTAAAATATATATATTCAATAGATTTAATTGCTCAAATTAAACAAAACACCTAGGATACCACTCTAAAACATGAAACTTGAATTAATTTTCATTCTAGATATAACAATCTGATTCAACGGTGTATAAAATTGGACATATACATATATAACAATCTGATTTCATTCAACGGTGTATAAGATTGGACATATACATATGTACATATATGTATATATATGTGTGTGTGTGTGTGTGTGTGTGTGTGTGTGTGTGTGTGTGTGTGTGTGTGTGTGTGTGTGTGTGTGTGTGTATATATATATATATTTATATATTGCTTAGCCGCACTTAATGTACTGAATATACAATGTCTTGTTATGAATTCATCCAATAGTGAGACAGATATGCATCGTACATAGACTGACACAATGAAAAATAAAGTCAAATATTGGTGTTAACTGATTTATATTGCTTGATTTGATCAAAAACGTAAGCACGAAAAAATGGCACCTTATTATCAACTTGATCTTCTTTGGTTCATCTCCCAAACACTTTGTGTCCACTTAATTTTCCACAAAATAATGTATCGGTTTATTTTATTTTTGTTTATTTTTTTCATTTATATTTTTTTTTACTTCTTTTCTTTTTGACAATGTATCAGCTTATTTGCCTGAGTTTTTCTTTACAAATTTTGAAAGTCTACAATGTTTAGATATTTTTTTATAATAAATTGTCTGGTTCAATACAATTTCCAAATCATGTATCGACTTAACAAACCGTGATGTTTCTACAAATCACTTAACTGACACCATATCTGAAAATGTATCTAAATTCTTAAACCTAAAATAGAGTTTAAACAATAAATTTATGTTGCTTGAAAGCTGAAACAATCACTTAACAGGATGGAGTCCCTAATGCTTTAAGCAATACTTGTGGTTCACCAACCTACACAGCAAGTTTACCACAAATCGATAATACAAGTAAGAGAGAATTAGATCAATACGTTGCTGATATGACCGAGTATATAAACATTACGCACCTACTTAATTACAAACGTTATGTACACTCTTTAGTACCATTATGTATACAATTACAAATGGTAACTTATTTTCTCAAACATGAAGGAAGCTTTCCTCATTTTTAACACAAAAGTTGTAACTATCAAAGCAAACGCAGCTGCCAATCGACAATGCAGTTTCCTTCCTTCTTATCTCAACAATGCATCTTGTTCAATATCAATGAATAATCCCTCAACCTGCCAAATATATGAAAGGATAAAAAAGAAACAGTAAGATTACATTAATAGGAAATGATGTAACGAAGGCTTTGATCGCAAAAGCTTCTATATCATTATAAATTAAAAATCAATTAAAGCCACCATTAAAACCAATGCTTTTCTCACACTTGTTGGCCAAATGTTTGAGAACGCAAAAGGTTTCATCTCCATCAATACATAAAATGCACTTTTCATAGCCGGAATTCCCTTCAAAAAAATAAGAAATGGAACATTTTTATACACGCAAATATTAAATATCACATATTACTACGTAGAAATTGAATTATACAGTACCTGAAATTATGCATAAAGGACTGGAGAAGAATATCAGCGAGAGGCATAGTAATATCAAGGTAAGAGTAGAACAAATCTGCAGATATGAACTAGCACCGGTATCGGGGAGCGTGGAAGAGGGATATTTGAATATAGTTAGCTCCTTTCTCTTTCCTCTGAACAGATTTTTAGCATTGATAAAAGTTGCGATATTCGGATAATGTTTAGTTTGTTAATAAAATATTTTCCATTGAAATAAACTGGATTCCTTTTATTTTATTTGGTACAATGATTAGCTGCTTAGTATAAACTTGAACTTTTTAAGTCTTTCCGAACCTTTTTCTTTTTTTTCCTTTTCAGTTTTTTCAAAACTTTAAAAATATTTAAAAACATTTTGAAAATATGTATTGTGAACGAATTTGATACTTTTTCACAAACATCTTAACAAAAAGTATGTTTTTTCTTTAAGAAGAAACTGTTTCACAATATTTAATTAAAAAGTACGTGTTTTCGAGAAAAATTCAAACACTTTTGTAAAAAATTGTTCTCTTTTTTCTAATATTTATTTTCGAACTACCAACCAATATCAAACAGAATGGAACCGTAACTATCGGTAACAAGGTTTTATAAAGGACATTTCCTAAAAATTTATATGTTTATTAATATCCAATTAATAATATTTTTAACTATTTCATAGTTATTAATTCAACTTTTTTATTTATCAGTCTAATTACTTCATTTACCATGCCAAATTATTGCAGCTCCCCCATATATTTCCATTTATTTGAGTTACAGCCTTTTAATTAATTTCCTATTGATTAGTTATCCTAAATGCGAATATTACATGTAAGCTTATTGGTTAATTTTTATTTTAATGATTACAAGCACAGTAAATTACGCATAAATATCTACTTTTATCAAATATGTTCTAGTTATACATTTTTACTAAAATATTCTTTTCCATGTATAATTTTGAAATCATATCTAAAAAGACTATCCACTATAATTTTCAAATACTAGTCCAAACAAAAGATTTAACTTTGAAATATAAAAATTGCATCGCTTGAAATTACATGGATTAATCATTTCTTAATTCATACTTTACGCATCTCTTTTTACTTTTATTTGCATCTATTTCTTGGCTGTAATTTTCTAAAAGAGAAAGAAATCAAACTAATTTACAAATATCAAACGATTCTAACTTCCAATAATCCAACCATAGAAAAATTTACATTTCAACAAGATTAGGATAATAATCCAAATTCTTAACATTACTATACAACATATTTCAGATCTGTAATATATTTTATTCAAATCGACATTCTAAATTCATACTTTTAGAATTGATTTTCAGATCAGATTGTAAACAATTATGAATCAAATCATAAACAAGAATATGTAAACGATATTTATTATGTTCGATAGATTCAGTTCGTTACCTACAATTCATATACAATTATCTCGTTAGGCATAATAATCAAATAAACACCAATGGTGTCGAGAATTTTAGGAGGATCTTCAAGCTCTGATACCGCTGTTGGAAATTTTCTATAGGAATAAGAATGAGGGAGAAACTTTTTAATTTACTAATGGAGATTGAGAGAACATTTTATAAATGAGGAAATTGCTTTATTTTTCTTTGCACTTTTATTCGTTTTGCTTGTTTACGAATATATTTGCTTGCTTGGCTTTTCTTGCTTGCTTGGATACATCAAATGAGATAACACATCTCAATTTATAATGGAGTATATTCTCTAGACTTTTCTTGTTCTAGACTTTTCTTCAATCTTCTATTTTCTAGATTCTTCTTGATAAAGCATTTTATAGAATTCTTCATATTACATATTTGTTAAGTCTAGATTTTTCTCCACTCTTAGTTTTGACATTTCCATCAATACAAAAATTATAATTGTCAACATAATCATAATTTTCTAAAAACCAAGTTTATTTCCAACATCCTCCATAAACTTAGTTTTGTAACTCTTAACAAATTTTCAATCTTTGTATTTTACGTGCTCCGTAGAAATAAGGAGATTATCCAAACTTTCTTTTTTGTGTTCTTCTTCTTTCTCATTGCCAAGATCTTCGATAAAATTTCCTGAATCTTTGGTGTGCTCCATTTATTTCGTCCTTCATCATAACATACAATACTCCAAAATGTAAGCGTTCTAACTTCCATCTTGATTCAGTGTCATAAATTTTGAATGAGTCATATATGTTATCTTTCCATTCTATCTTAAATTTACTCTTGCAATCTTTAACCAATCCAATATCTTCGTGAAATTCATCCTTGGTCTCTTTGACTTCCGCTTTGATCTTTTCCTTTTTACTTCTTTATTATTCTCCATTTTCAATTCTTTAAATTTTTGCTCGTATTTTAAATCTCCTCCAATATCTTGAATTTCTTCACCTTGATTGACGATTTCTTTATTTTGATCTACATTACTTTCATGCCTTTTGTCACTTGCGTCATCTTTGTTGTCTTTATCTTCGTCTTTCTCTTCTTTATTCTCTTTCATATTTCATTCCTTGGTAGTCTCCTTCTTTACTTCATTGGTTTATGTATGTTCTTCACTTGTAACATCTATGACTTTCTCTTTAGTTATCTTTGGCGAATCTTCTGCAATATTCTCTCATCCATGTCAGTCTTCATCATCTCTTTCTCTGCCTTCGCATCTTTCTCTCTCAACTTATAGTTTTTCTTTTCTTCCTTCTCACTATTCTTTTTTCCTCTTCCTCATTAATTTGATTGTCTTCTTCTATTACTTTTGCATCATTATCTGCCACGAGTTTGATTTGAAGATCTTGATTTAATGGCTCTTCTTCGATTTTTCTATTTAATTTTTCTTCATAGACCTAAAGCATTTCCATGAGTTGATCAATATTCATAGTTTTTACATCTTCAGAATCTTTAAATGCTACAACTATGGTATCAAATTTGGAATCCAAAGATTGTAAAATTTTCTCAAATATTCTAGAACTAGTTATTTTTTCTCCATATTTTTTCAATTTATTTACAATTGATGAAACTCATGAAAAATAATCATCGATTGTTTCGATTATTCCATTAATAAAGATTCAAACTTACCTCGCATATTTTGTAATCGAATTTCTTCTCCTTATCAATTCTCATGAATGCATTCTCTAAATTCTCCCATGCTTCCTAACTAGTAGACGCGGTGGCTACCTTCTCAAACATACTTTTATCCAAACCTTGATGAATTATAACTAGGCTTGTAAATTCTTCTTCTTCAAACTCTTTAAATTATCCCTTTTACTTTGGGATGAAGTGGTGACATCGACGGGTTCTTCATACCTACTTTCTACGATATCCCACACACCTTGTGATTCAAGCACCGCCTTCATGTGAATTCTCCAATTATCATAAAACTCATTTTTGAGTAAGAGAATTTTTATGAAACTCAATCCAGTTGACATTCTTCCTTGCTATCAAATTGAATTAGCAACCTGGCTTCGATACCACTGTTGGAAATTTTAGGTGGATCTTCAAGCTCTGATACCACTGTTGGAAATTTTCTATAGGAAGAATAATGAGGGAGAAACTTTTTAATTTACTAATAGAGATTGAGAGAATATTTTATAAAGGAGGAAATTGCTTTATTTTTCTTTGCACTATTATTCTTTTTGCTTGTTTACAAATACATTTGCTTTTGCTTGCTTGGCTTTTCTTGCTTGCTTGGAAACATCAAATGAGATAACACATCTCTATTTATAATGGAGTATATTCTCTATACTTTTCTTGTTCTAGACTTTTCTTCAATCTTATATTTTCTAGATTCTTCTTGACAAAGCGTTTTCTAGATTTCTTCATATTACATATTTTTTAAGTCTAGATTTTTCTTCATTCGTAGTTTTGACATTTCCATTAATACAAAGATTATAGTTGTCAACATATTTATCATTTTCTAAAAATCAAGTTTATTTTCAAAAAAATTCATATTATAACAATCCATAAAATTTCCCAAACTCCTTTAAAAAAATGCTTCAAATCTCCAAAACCGAACAAACTTTCATTCAACTCCATTTTCTTTTAAATCCATAGAACAGTATAAAAAGGGCAATATACATATGTTAGGATTTCAGATCTGAGAAGAGATTTTGGTTAGAAAGGAATAAAAATATAAATATGAAAATACGAATATAGATTCACCTCGAATACACATATTGTAGGTTGATTCTCTTCTTTTCTTTCTAATTTCTGTTCTTCTCTAATTTGTGTGCATATATATAAATATTTTATAATTTTGGAAAAGTGGTGGAGAAGAGAATAACAGAGCCTCGCCGCTTTTTCCAAATAAAATGAAATTAAAGGAGAGGGCTACACTTGAATTTAAAGATGCTATAATCAACCACAGCCGTATGATTAATATATTAAATCCGATCCATCGTGGCCAAGGCAAATCCTAGCAGGCACATGCCCAACAGTCAACCGCCTATGAGTCATCGATCGACCGCTAGTGGTCGACCGGCTCCAATAATGGATTGGTCTGTGGGGCAGAGCGATTATTTATAAATGTTAATTAAGTATATCTGATTATTTTTATTTTGAATTCGTTTTTCATCCGTAATTTCATCGTTTTAATTTTGATAGTGAAACTCCAAATATGAAAATTGCTTAGTATTTCGCCACGAACGAATGGTGCAAGTTTCACGGTCAATTTGCATCGTCTGCGCAAATTCCCTTTTTCGCAATTAACTAACTTTAATAATCAACCATCGTAAAATTTGTCGGGTGTTACAGAACCTTTCGTTTATCTCTCTTCGATAGACTGATAATATTTTAAATAAAATATTAACATTTTGATTAAATGCTTTGTTATGAATGCATTAGTTCAATTTAATTTTAATTAATTGTAAATGATTATGAGCACATCACATGCGGTCATGTGCATAGTCTAAGTGCAAGATATAAAAATTTATAAAGTTAATGTAAATATTGCTTAGGTATTGAGATTTACACCACAGACACATTTCCCCTCTATACATGCCTTTTATCATCCTAAACATGAAAAGTTTTTATTTCTTTATTTATATATAAATAAACTTATATATACTGTAAATATATATAAACACACACGAAAACACATAAAAACAATTAATGTTTAGCATAGCAGTTCAGATGAAAAAGATTTCATTTCTATTACAAGCAGTAAATCAAAGAATACTAAGATTAATTAAAATGGTTTGAAACTCTACTATTATATCTTATACAAGAATCCTTTTGAAAACCTAGGTTGATTATAAATACATACACATGTATTGGATTATATATATATAAGTATGTAAACCCAAGTACGCATATAAACAAAATAAATTTGGAATAATATGAATAATATACAAGGGGTTTGTGAAAAGAATCCTTCCTTTTTAGTCAAAGGTTTAATACCAATTAGATACAATTACAAATCAGGGAACATATCATTCATTTAATGTTTCCTTCTTCCTTTAAATTAGAAGAGTTTATTTAAGAATGATTTGAAAATGATAATTAATATATCATATTAAATGGATGACAAAGATGAATTAATACGATTATCACTAAGCTCTATTTACATAGCAACCGATGTCATAATGTTCAAGTGTAAACCTTTTGATATGAAAAACTGAATTATCAATAAGAAAATTTCAAAGTTCAATCATGTTACGTTTTGGTTTTTTTAATAAGAAAATCAAATGACATAGGCATATATTTGTGATAAGAAGATTTTGATCTAGATTTAACAAACTAGATAAACATTCACATAAAATAGAGAAAATTAAATCAAGAAGTTTTAGATCTAGGTTGAATTAATTAATCAAATGATTATATATGGGAGAGAAAATAAGATATTATAATTCATAACAAAATAGCAGTCAACAAAAGAAAAGATTCTATGTTTTAACATGATAGAACAATACAACTTATTCATGCAAGGAAATAGAGATATTCAGATCAAGATTCAAATTCACAAGTGTGAACAGAAGGGTGAGATAGAGATATAAGGGTATATGAACAAGGCACGTTCTATTTATACACCTCAAATTACTTTACATACACCAAGGAAATTGTCAAAATCATATGCACCATTTTTTTACTCATTATACACCATCTATATTACAAAATACCCTCACTCTGGATAAATGTAAGGCACTAAATCCATCTCTCTCCTCCCTCTTTCTAGTTTTCACTTTCTCTCCAATCAATCAAACACATAATTACTAAATTATAAATTTAGGGATTATGTATACAATCATTTTAAGGATAAATAAATTTGATTATGAAATCAAAACTGTATGCAAATTTTTTGGATTTAAACCTTTAGTTTAAGAGTTAATTTTAAATTTTGAATTAAAATCTAATTCTAAGCTAAGATAAATTATGATTTTAAATGAAGCTAAGTTCTTATGCTAAATTTCTACCTTTGACTTGGAATGTGATTTTAAGTTAGAGTTTTGAGTTCAACTTTGAATTTAAACTGTAAAAATTAAAAATTGCAAAAAATTGATATTTAAAATAGTTTGAATGTGTAATTTTGAGCAAAAAATAGGAACTTCAAAAATATAAACTATTGAAATAGAAGGGTGTTTTGTTGTCCTAATTTTTTTTGAAAAAACCAATGGTGTACGTAAAGTAATTTATGGTGTGTGAATAGAATTAGCCTGTAAACAAATTATAGGATATGTAAATATAGAGTTCTGTACACATAAAATTATCTTATGTAATGGTACAGTTTTATACATATAAGCATAAATATCACATATTACTACATAGAAAATGAAATACCAGAAATTGTGCATAAATGGCTGGAAAGGAATAATAGGGAAAGACATTGTTATGACAAGGTAAGAATAAAAATAGACAGCTCTTGTAGGAAAATGACAGTCTATCTACCCTTCCTTCTCGTCCACGACCGATCTCCTTCTTCACCTTTCTTTGTCTGTTAACTTTACTGCTTAGAGACTTTTCACGGTGAATCCTACAAACCATCTCTATTTGTAAGAATGAAGTTTGTTAAGAGTCGTATGACATGGAAAATGCAGATATCTTGATTTGAATTTTAAAATTTTGTTTACGTCGGCTCAACCAATTTGAAACAGAATTTTCCAGTAAATTTGCGGAAATATGAGTTAGCATCAATATCGAATAGAGAGAAAGAGAGAGGAAACTTCATTGCAATATTTGATTACAATGAACTCTTTTCTTTTTCCTTTGAATGGTATTTTTATTATGATAAGATTCCTAATTTTATTTTTGAATAATAATTTTTTTTATAATATATGATTTTGTTGATAAAAGTAATATTTTGCCTGGAAAAAACTGTTTATTTTCCTTTTTTATTTCGTATGATTGTCCATTTATGTTTATAAATTCCAATAAATAAACTTGAACTTATCAAATCTTTTTGAATTTCTTCTTCTTTTTCAATTTTTTCAGTCATTTAAATATGTTTCGGAGATATGTATTTTGTGAACAATTTGATTTATTTTCAAATTAAATATCTTAACAAAAGGTGGGTTTTCTTTGAGAAGAGATTGTTTCATAATATTATTTAATTAAAAATTTAAAAACGTGTGTTTATGAGAAAAATCAAACTCTTTTGTTTTCTTTTTTATTTAAAAAAAATTAATTTTGAAGTACCAAACAATATCGATCAGAATGGTATCACAACTATCGATATAAAAGTTTTTGGTATGATTTGCCACACTGATTTAAGAAAAATAGTACCACTTTGATAACATATTTTGTTTATCCGAAGTTGCCGAACCGACCACGTTTTTAAAATTACCGACTACGGTCCATAAGGCTCATAAATAGTTTATTTAGATCTTAACAATCTTGCAAGTTACAACCCTTTCATTTAATTTTCATCATTTTTCCTCTCCATAATATGAAGTTAATCGATCTATTCTCCTTTCTTTTCTAATCCATAGAAATGACAGTTCCTCATTTGTAAAACGTAGATGTAATAAAAAACAGAAAATGCAAAGAAATTCCCCCAATCAACACTGATTTGGCATGCAAAGAGCTTTTCATATTGTATTGCTTAGCGTTGTTAATTTATAGTTGCCAGTACTAATTTGTAAATTCCAATATACCAAGTTAACAATTGCTTGGGGGTGTACCTACTTAGGCATGTCGACGGATACCCAAAAAATTCAAAATCCACATGGATCTGAATGCGAAAATTCAGAATATTAGAAAAACGGATGAGGATATCTGATATCCAAATACTTATAGATGTGGATATGGGTGTATCAATATTTGAAAAATATCTATCTAGTCCGAAATCTAGTATATTTTTTTATAATTATTATCAATTGAAATTGACACTATAATAAAAAAAATTCTTTCCCATTTCATCTTTATTTCTATAGTCATTTTTCACTCTATCGTTGGATCGTATATGAAACAATCATAGGGCTTATAATATCCTTAACATTTTAAAACCCTATTTGCTATATATGTTATATTCTATTAACATTTTAATACCCTTAACATTTACAATAAATATGAAATCTTTATAGTCCCTAGTTTATTATTATTGTTATTTTGGTCCAAGATAGTTTCATTTTGCATAGTAATGATTATATCGGGTAATTTTTACCACATTACCAACTAAAACCGACATGTTGGAACTAGACCAGTTGTAACGACCCGATTTTTCGACGCCCGAAAATCGACGTCAATATGTCCACTATATCAAATGCCGAACAATCGAATGCTGGAAAACCGAACTATTAAGGTTAAAGAAGAAGGAGGTAAAAGAAGAAATAGAAACAATATTAGAATCTCACAATCGCAGTGGAACAATATATAATAGATAAATGACTAATCTTAAAACAAAAGGTACTATATCTGCTTATACATTACATCATCAGAATACAACAAAATCTATAGCATACAACTAGACAGTTATATTAACCCATCCTCACAAAACTGACTATGCCCTTAATCAGACACAGCGGAATATACACCAAGTATGTGTAATACATATCGCCTGCCAGCTCATCTCCTGAGCTCCATAGCATCCTTTCATGTATTCTATAATACTCGGTCTGACCTGAGAATTATAGTTAAATAACCCCCTAATCAGTCTGGAAAACCAAAGTGAGAATACATACTCAATTGGATTATTAAATTTCCAAAATCATTTGAAATCAAAGGTATCTCGTAAGACCACGCGACAAATAAACATGTCGGGTTTTTTCCTTATGATAACCAAAACATTTCTTTTCAAATCCTCTGATATTATAGTAGTGTCTATACACAAATGCTTATCCAAATAGCTTAAACTATTACATTCATTAAATTCCAGCATAATAGGTTTACAAAAAAGTCCGAAGGCGCTTATTGGAGATTGGGTTTCCATCAATGGCGGGGCTATTGGGGTACCTCCCGTCACAGTACGTGGTTTAGATCACCGTACCGAGGATCTTTCCTGTTCCCCTGCTGCACAAGACCAGAGCTACCCCTTACTGGATAGTCCGAATAATATCACCCTGCGGTTGGCATCAGCAACAGCCCATACAGTCGAAATAAAGGGACATCCAGATAGGGATGACCTTACTCTGATTGGTTGCTAGCCACTTAGCCTTGTGTGCACCTCCCCTGTTTTAGCCATTCCCGGTTGATGAGGCTCGAGACTATGCATTACCTTTTTAGCACATATTCACTTAGATTGCTCATCGTCCTCTTGACGATGTTCTGAAAGCATTCATCCATACAAGTCCGTTCCAGGTCCGAATGAAACCAAAGGCACTATTCCTACTACATCCATTTTGAAATCACCCTTAGGAATAGTAACGATTAGCCCTTGCACTTCGCTGCTCCATCTTCGACTCCAAGCTCTTGTTTTCCTCACGTAAACGTTCAAACCGGATCAAAGTGGTTTTCGGGAATTTAATCCTGATCCCGGTCTCTATGAAGTGATCAGCGCATTGGCCAATATTGACAGTCGGTTATTTAGCTATCATATAACATCCACAAACAACCATCAAACCTTAATTATTTCCCGAATTATTTATTTCAAAATAACTTCGCAAGATATTTTTCTGCACTTCAACCCTTTGAAAATAGTTTTCAAATCGCCTTTTCTTTCGCGGAATAAATTTCCACCCAATTGTTTATTTCCACTGAAAATCACGAAGTCTAAATACTTTAGATTTTAAAAATAATTTAAATTACTTTATCCAAAAATATACTTTAAAACACTTAAAATAAAAACTATTTTAAACACTTTATTTAAAATACTAATTATGAAATTTTATAGTAATTTCTCTTGTAAAACTTAAGCCAAAACAAATCTTAAAATAAAGTTATGAAATTCTATACAAGTTTTTCGAATAAAAGCTTTAGCCCAACTATCTTTAAAATAAAACTACTTTATAAAATATAAATATTAATAATTATTTTCTTAAATCATAATACCAATTAGCCTTCTAAAATAATTACTACTATAACTAATTTAATAAATATTTAACTTCAAAATTTTAAACAACTTAAATAATAATTTCTCAAAAACATTCTTTTAAAACAACTTTAAAACTTTTAACTTAAACTTAAAAATCTGGTTTGAAAACGTACTTGGCTTTTCAGGGAAATACACTTTTCTTTCACACGTTCAAAAATAAACCATTATTTATTTTTAAAACAAATTACCCATTCCTTTATAAATTCCCACCGTGAATTTATACTTCCGAATATCCCCTGATATCTTATTTCTCTTTGTAAACCCAATTTATAAATTCCATAGTCTCATCCTCCTTTTAAAACATAGTTTCAAACACTTAATTAGTTTTCAAATCGATTTTCAAAACTAACTCCATTTTTAGAACAAATTCCTTTACTTACCCAAATTTATTTTAAAATTCATTAATTCCATATTTACTTCTATATTTATGATTTATAATCTTATTTAAATTCTAAAATATCAGTTTTATACTTAACGTTAAAATTCTCCCTTTATTTCTCCCAAACATTGTAAATCTCGAATTTAAAATAAATTCTTCAACTATTAAACAATACTACTTAAGTTCTCAAAATCCATTTATTTCCATTTATTAAAAATCTTTTTCCTCATACTTGGAATTTAATCTATAGGATTTCAAAAATCAACTTTTTTCCTTTCCAAATTCCTTCTTTAAATTTATCGAATTTCTAAATTATTTTACTTAAAATTCTCTACTTTAATTTACTTCCAAAAATCCAATTTTATATTTCTGATACCTTAAAATATTAAAATATATTCGACCAAACCATAGCCTTCAATAATTTCAATTACCAATATAATCAATCATAGATCATACATAAATCATATCGTAGCAAATGAAATAAATTTAAACATTTGAGGAAGCCAGTTGGATCTCTCCAACCTGTTTTCCCTGCATCCACAGATGTTAACACAATATAAAATACCAATTCCACTTCGAAGTAGAATATCGCGGTATGTAGGGTCATCCGCTATTATGCAGGGGCATAGGGTCTCATCCGCTATATAAGGCAGGAAATCAATCACTCCAATATATATACCACTATATATAATATCACATCCAGACTGATAATAATTCATCAATTCAAGCAATCAACCAATAATTTAAATTTTAACTATTTAAATTAACCGGTATCCAGATGTGAGTGAGATTAACCCACCTTTGATTTTTGTTTGCAACCATTTCCATTCCAGCTTGTTTCTCAACTTTTGACCTTGTATAAACAATTCACGATTTATAACTATTTGAATTAACCACATAATTTACTACTATTTAACAAATTTAATTTATTAATAATTTAATTAAACTATTAATTTATTAATAATTTAATTAAACTATTAATTTCCCTTTTTTCTAAAAATCTCTTAAATAATTAAATAAGCTAATTTTAATAAGTTAATCTCCTTGAATCCATTAATTTAAAATAAACTAGTAAGTCCAAATATATACCCACATTTTGAAATAATCGAACGGTCGCGATTTATTAAACTTGATTAACTAATAATTTTAGCTTTAAACTTAATAAAAAAATTCCTTTTGAAACTACCTATACACTTATAAAAATAAATTACAGATTTCGAAAATCCACTTTTATGTAAACCTATAACATTTTAGAAACAAATATTTATTAATCCTATAACAGTACTGTAAAAATTTAAAAAATAAATATTATTAAAAACAAATATTTAAAAAAAAACCTACTGTGAAAACAAATTTCCTAAAATAGTATATAGTTGAAATATTTAATTTTCTTCTAAATCCTACAAGAATACACACACACACACACACACATATATATATATATTTGTAAATTCACATAAGAGCACCTATACCTCACCGCCGAACCCCTTCGCAAGCACCATCGACCCGACTCTTGGCACGACGAACTCCTTCCAGTTCGATCTTCAAGAGATGGGCCCTCTCCGAATGAGCTCAGTCGACTCAACGCAGTCGCGACCTAGAGAGTCGAACTGCCAACACTAAACTGTCTCTTCCCCAACCTCCTTCGAGCAGCATGATACCAGGCACGCGGCTGCACAATTCCCAGAGGAACCTATGAGACACCCGAAACACCAATCGCCGATCCCCCAAGCACGAATAATGGAGCCCTAGCTCCAGTTTTGTCACGACGCCCATCTAAAAATCGAACGCAGCATCGAACCCGCGAAGTCTAATGGAGCCGCCCACGAACCCTAACTCGGCCCAAACCCTAATCGCGAGCCGCCTCATCGACTTTATCATGAAATTGATGATGCCATCCCATAATGCTTGCCCTGATTCATTCATGTCCCTCATCAAAATTGGAATTTTATCTCAGGATTTTGAATTGTTTGAGAAGCTCGGCTTCGATATGAATTTTAAAGAGAACCGCGGCCATTAAAAATTTTATTCCTTTGTTTTTAAGATCTACCTTACGTGTTTTATTTTAT
The DNA here is from genome assembly GCA_030765085.1 of Allium cepa. Lineage (NCBI taxonomy): Eukaryota > Viridiplantae > Streptophyta > Magnoliopsida > Asparagales > Amaryllidaceae > Allium > Allium cepa. Next base: position 909,251,621 of record CM060937.1, read on the forward strand.
TTTTTTATGAAGATGCGTAACTATACTAACCCTTTTTAAAAAAAATAAGACGTGTCTTATACAACTGAACACGTGTTTGAAATTCCTATACGTATCTGCTCTTGCTACGTTGTTTCAACGCAAATTTTATTATTAATATTTGAATTTAAATTCAAATTTAAATCGTCTTGAATTCAAAGCTTAATGTTTTTTTTACATCCTATCAAAGGCATTCCCTAATCGTTTATCATGTTATACCCCTAATATTAACGAAATGGAAAAGGTACGGAGTTCTAATTCGATCGTATGGAGAAGATAGCCTTTTGGACCAGTTATTTTTATTAAATTTCCGATATAGATTACAGCGCATTTAACTACCGTACGATCACATGGCAACTTCAAACACTATAAAATTTGAAAACCGATAATAATACACTATTACAGATCCAATAGAACTGGTTTCTTCAAATTCCGAGACCATGCCTTGGAAGGCTATTTTTAAATATCGATTTAAACGATATAAATTCAAACTGAACAAATCACTTTCAAATTCAATTTTAAAAGTTCTATTACCTTCAGTATTATCCATATAAATTTTATAAGCCTTTGAAATATTTGTAACAAGCTTAAAAGCCATGATTCAATATTTTACCCAATTTTCACTTAATTAATTCAATAATTGAATTGCCAAATAATAATGATATTTGAAATTCAAGTTAAACTAACTTTCGAATATTTAAAATCAATTAAACATTTCAATTTCAAATATCTAAAAATTCCGGGTCATCACACCAGTCTATAGTGAAAATTATAAATATATATGTATACACACAAAAGTATGTTTTAATTTTATTTAAACAATGTTATGTAAGTGAATATATATATATATATATATATATATATGAAATTTATTTCTATCACCAATGTCGACCTTAAAGGTATGCTATATGCAATACGAATTGTAACGACCCGTAGATTTTCGATCCCGAAAATCGATACCAATACATTCACTGTATAGAGTGCCGAACAATCGAGTGTCGAACAATCGAGTACCGAAAATACCAGGCTGTTAGGGTTAAGAAAAAAAAAAGAGAATAAGAAACAAAAACAACAGCATAGAATCTCATAATCGCAGCGGAACATAATATAAATATAACAACAATTATACAAAGAAAAGCTGTAACTGTCAATAACAAACAAGGTATCAAAGTACACTTATCAATAAATAAATCTGGACAGTTATAATAACTTGTCTCTAATACTGATTATACAGTCTATGATACACAGCGGAAAACAATCAATACATCTCTGTCGTCCAGTTCGTCCCCGGGCTCCAAAACATTCTAACCTGAAATCCTGTAATACTCGTCTGACCCGAGCATTACAATAAAGTAACACCCGAGTCTGGCTGGAAACCAGCGTGAGTAAAACCATCTTAATTTTAAATACTTAAATTATGAAGCTTCTTTGAAAACCAAGGTAACTCGTATATTCGACGAGTTTTTATCTTGTTATAACCAAACACTTGTTACTAAATCCATTGATACTAAAATAATATCTATATACAGTTACTTATTCACAATAGTTGGATTTACTTAATTTATTCAATTCCATCCTATCTGATTCTATAATCAATCCCGTCGAGATTTGTAGTAGTTCTTAAATTGAAGTGGTTCCGGATAACGGTGATATCCAATCCCGTCTTCTCGAATCCAAACGCCATCTCTTATGGCCAAGTTATTTCTAATAAAATAATTCAATTTTAGAATGTCACCTTCACATAGAAATTTCACACAATATATTATTCAAATAAAACGTCTCCAATTTTATATTTAATTGTTCAATTCAGGGTACTTCATACCACAGAATAACTAGGAAGAACACACTAGAGAAATTAGGGAAATCAAATGTACCAAACCATTTATAGTCCATATTAATCAATCACACCCATTGTCCGTTTAATTTAAAACAATTAGTTATTTCCCAGTCCTGTTTTATTTATAATTAAAATTAATTACACTATTTATTTTTCTTTAAATGAAATTTAGGAATTTACCAATAATTAACATATATAAAATTAACCTAAGGTTTAATTAATTTTAAAGTTTTAAATCACTTTATTTACATTAACCATTAACAACTTAAATTTTAAAATTTATTATTTAACAAGGGTATTAACAATCACTAAGGAGATAAGACAAAATTCGGTTTCTATATTTTATAAAGATCAGGGAATTAAAGTTTTAAAGAACTAAATAAATAAACAGTTTGAGGAAAAATTGATTTTGAAAAATACTTAAAAGAATATATATATTTAAGGAAAAGGATCAGCCCATCGGCCAGAAACCATGTAACCCAAACTTCCTCCTCCCCTTCTTCTCTTCTCTTCTACTTATCCTATTTCCTTCTGCTACTTTCATTTGCACGATCTACGGCGTGCACAGGCACACCCCAACGGAGCCACCCCGACCACCGACGACCTCACCTTTAAGTCACCGTCGATCTCCATGAGCTACCCGCTATTAGATTCCCACGACAACACCAAAAACAAAAAAATGAGCACATCACCAACACTAGGAAAAGTCCCCGCCTCCTATTTCCACCTCGCACTATCGTCATCGACCACCAGAAGCGAAGCCACTCCGTCCGAGGCTTCGCCTTGCTCCCCACTACCTTTCCCCCTACACCATAACCTCACACTTCCACCACGACGCAGCCATTACTAGAAAAACCATCTCGACCCAAAACTGAGCCTAAAAACTACTTCTTCCCCGACCCAATGCCATGCCGACCAGAAACCTTCTCCACCATTTTTCCGAGACCCCTTACCAACCTGCTATCTCCGACCACAACGCCGACACCGACAAACCCCAAGATCGCCGAAAATCGACCCACGACCAAATTTTGATCAACACTCTCCCCCTCGATAAATACGCAACTAAAAAACGAGAAAACAATACTAAAATTCATTATTTTTAATACCGATTCCATTCATATCATTGAAAACGTAAATCAACATGATTGAATTTCTTGAATTTTCTGGCTACCCCTTGTTATCTGCCTTTCCTAGTGTTATTAGTTGATAATGTTTTATGAAATCATTTTTAAAGTGAAGTATACTCAAATACAAACATGAATCCTTGAAACATCATGGCCTAAAACTCTATAGAGTAAGAGAAATGAAATTTTGAAAGTTGAGCATGGTAGGAAAACAAAGAACAGAGGCATGAATATTGTACAGGCTTTACATTCATCCATATACAAGAATATATATATATATATATATATTCATTTCTATGCAAGCAATATAATAATGTACTGTTATTCCATTTTCAAGCATACTCATATTATAAGAAAGATTTGGTTTTTAAAAAACGGAAGTTTACTCACCGAATCCTTTGAACAGAATAATTTGCCTTTGGAAAAACTGCTAGCTTGCTTTGTTGACGATCCTCTTGTTAACTTGGGTTGTTTGATTCTACTTAAGTTTGTGAAATGGGAGTGTTTTCTGTTTTACGTAGCTTAAAATGAAAGAAAATGAAGACAAGTGTGGAGGTATATATAAGAGTGTAGGCTGCATTCTGTTTCTTTGTATACAGTAAGTCTCTTTTTTCCCCACTTTTCCTTTTGTTTTATTTTTATTTTCTTTTCTTTGATATGAGGTTTTCTTTTGACCTGATTTGATTATTTGAAAAAGTTGTGATTTATTTGAACTGTGATTTGATATTTTATGTGCTTGAGAGGATGGGTATTTAATGTTGTGTTCCCCTTTGTGTTTGTACACATATCTATATCCCTATGTACATACACTCTACATACATATGTGTACAACATAGTTTTTGCCTTATTTTGTCTTATATATATATATATTTATTCATACACTTAACCTTGTCTCCTTGCATACATGCATACATACATACTTCACATATATATACTTATATATATATATATATATGTCATCAACATGTTTATATGTTTACATCTATTTATATTTACATGCTTATTTATCTATTCACTATTTTATCTAACATATATATATATATACTTATGTATCTTTAATCCTCACATATATATATTTGTGTACATATGTGTGTATATATATACATTTAAACATCATAAAACTTGTCTATATCCTACACACACACACAAATATATGGATATTTCATACACACTATTCTAGATGGGGAAGTTTATTTACACATTTCTATAATACTTATCATATCCTGTAATTTATACTTCAATATTTAATATAGTTTTTTTAATCGATTTATCGATACAAGTATTTTAACTCCCAAAAAAATATATTTATTTGACTTATAAAAGTCAATGTTTCAATAATTAAAATCGATTAATTAACCATTTAACAGACGTAAAAATCAAGGTCGTCACGTTCCTCCCCCTTTAGAACTTTTAATCCTCGAAAAGGAACAAAGTGAGAAATTTTTATCTTTCATGTTTATTATTAATTATCATTCTTTAAACATTTAACCCTCTACCTTTTATTTTCAAACTTTAAAACACTTTTAAAACTACTTAATATTACCAAGGTAGCTTTACATATAAAAATAATTTTCATAACTCGATGTCTAGACAAGTCCATCCTTGTTCTCAATGAAATTCAATCATACGTTGATCAGGCACATGACTGAAAATCTATAAGTACTTAGCAAACCCATTTCAACACCTAGTGAAAATACTTGAAAGAATTTTTTTTCAAGAATACTATGGTAATCATCATCCCCTCCATGGGTCGCGGTAAGTACGATGATTGCGTCGCCATCCCGGCGAAATCTATAAGAAAACTGTAGGCATCCGTGCTTCTCGATTTCGCCATGGAACTGCCACAGATTGCAGCTACATCTAGGGTTGCGTAGCCATCACAGCAAAAACCATATAACTGTAGGCATTAGCACCCTCGAATTACTCTGCGAAAAGAAACTTCACCACATAGATCGCAGACTACACCAGTCGATTCCCAATGTAGCCTATAGGCACTAAACGCCACACAAATTTTGCCATGGAACCACATAGATCGCAACCTACCGATGTTACATCGCACTACCAGCGAAATCAAACGTAGATTTTAAGCAATCACCGCCACTCGACTTACGCTGTGGAGCACAATAGATCATAGTTACACTAGAGTTACATTGCCGTCGCAGCATGACCCCAATGTCTCTGTAGGCATCAGCGCCCTCGAATTATGCTACCCCAACCACAATCCACAGGAACTAGAGTTTTGTTCGGACGTCCACTAGGATCAAAATTTAGAACCCCCTCTTAGGGCTCTAGGCAGAACCACCCAGTGGATCTCCTACTACAAGTTTCATCTCTAAATAGGAGCGCCTTTCCCCCCCATAGCATTCCTAAAACATTTCGTACATACATATATAGTATCTTTCAAATCATACGCTTTATATGTATCACATATAAACTTCAAAATCAATATCTCAAAATCGATGGTTCTCAAACTTGGCTTACCAAAATCCCAAAATTTTCTTTTTGCCAAAACCAAAAGCCTTTCAAAATCAATGGGTTCCATAACCCTTTTTAGTTCCATTCAAATAAAATTATTCTCATATATATATATATATATATATATATATATATATATATATATATAAAAGATTATTCTTTCGGTTTGAAAAATTTCCGAACCACTTCATAATTATACATATTCCACTTTATATTTCAAATATCTTTCAAAGGTCATTTCTTCTGGTTATAAATTCAACATGGAAGTTTAAATTTATAACAAATATATGATCTCATTAATGCAAAATCAATTTTTTCCAAGTGAGATTTTCTTTTTCAAAGTCATTTGTAACAGTACTTACTTCTTATAAATTGAGTTCCTAGTTATAGTGACTATTCACTCCTTATTTTGAATCATCATATTTACTCAAAAATATACTCTTTTACTTCCAAAACCATTTTTTGCTTCAATATCCGATTTGGTTCCAATTCAGAATTGCTTCAAGTTTCATTTGGGTTCTAGTTTCAGTTTCACCTCAATTGGTATTTAAATCCATGATTTAAATATAAGTAATTTCCGCTCTGTCCAGTTTGTATTTAAAAGATAGTTTGAAAAGTTTAAAATAGTTAGACAGTTACATAAGATAGTTTGAGTATTAAAAAGATTGGTTTGTATGGTAAATTGGTTGGAGAGATCAAAATAATTTAAATATTTAAGAATATAAATTTAAGATAGTTCACATTAAATAATTTATTTGAAAATAGTTTCAAGGTAAAACTGATTCAGTTCCGAAACTACACTTCAATTTCAATTTAGCCCAACTTCAATTATAATTCCAATCAATTCAATTCAGTTCCTACATTAATAATTAAGCAATTATAAATTTTTCATTCAAATTAAAAAGCGATTCTATATTAGATCGTGCTTCTACAAAATATTCCATACATTGATAAACTACACATTAGTAGATTCAAACATTACATCTATTTATCCATAATAAAGGCCTTACAAAAGTCATAAATCTAGACGCCTTCACGACCACCTAGGGGTTTAGAAAAGAGCAAAGCACTAGCATTCTTTAAAAAGACTCCCAACGGACTTCCTTCCAGTGGGCAAAGCCCATACATGCAATTTTCAACAGGATGACCCCACTTATCGCATGTGCCACAAAAGGTCTCTACCCATCCCTATATCTGGAAAACATCCACGCCTCCTGTAGGTCATTCCACAACTTTTCTTTTCTTTCGTCTCTTGGGACAGTTCCTGTAACGGCCCGCAAATCCGTACCCCTTGAGTCAACACTATTCTACTAAATCAACTCAAGTTGTACAGAAATACGAACCATTTGGGTTAAAGAAGAAGAGGTAGAAGAAGAAAATAGAAAACAACAACAGAATCTAACCATCGCAGCGGGATAAAATATAATAGATAATAAATGATCTTTACTCAAATCAAATATATCTGTTTATATATATTACATCATCAGAGTACATCAATCACAGCTCACATCAATAACATACAATGGATACACAACAACTCAAACAGCGGAATATATATATAACAAGTACGAATGTACGTATTGTCAACTTGCCCGTCTCCTGAGCTCCACAGCATCATAACCTGTATCCTATAATACTCGGTCTGACCCGAACATTACAGTTAAATAATACCCGAGTCAGTCTGGAATACCAGCGTGAGAAAATCACACCCAATTGATTATTAAAGTTTCAAAAATCCTTTGAAAACAAAAGCACCTCGTAAGACCACGCCATAAATAAACATGTCGGGTTTTTACCTTACGATAGCTAAAACAATTTTTATAGAAATCCTCTGATATTATAATAGGGTCTATATACAAATACTTATAAAATAACCGAAATTGTTACATGATTAAATTCCAGCTACTAGCCACAGAGTGGGTAATACAAACAAAACTCGTACAAGGCTCGTAGGGAGAATGGATTTCCAACCAATGACTAGGCACTAGGGTACCACCTGTCACAGTACGGGGCCTAGATCACCGTACCGAGGAGTACGCCCGCTCCCCTGCAACACAAGGCCGGAACCATCCCTTACTGGACAGTCCCGAGTGAGATCACCCCACGGTTGGGATCAGCAACCGCACCACTAAGCCGAAATAAAAAGGGACATCTAGACTGGAATGACCTCACCCTGCTTAGGTGCTACCCACCTAGCCTTGCTGCATATCCCCTGATTTTTAGTCATTCCCATTTGATGAGGCTTGAGGCTAAGCGTTACCTTTATAGAACATATTCCTTAGAATGCCCATCGTCCACCTGACGATGTTTCGCAAGCATTCATCCATACAAGTCCGTCCCGGGTTCGAACGGAACCGAAGGCACTATTCCTACTACACCCATTTTGGAAATATCCTCAGGATTAGTAGCGACTAGCCTTTGCACTTCACTGCTCCATCTTCGAATCCAAAATCGTTTTCACGAAACGTACAAACCGGATCGAAGTGGTTTTCGAGAAATAAATCTCGATCCCGGTCTCTTCGAAACGATAAACGTATTTGTCCAATATTGATAGTCGGTTATTTAACTATCAATTATATTCACAAAACAACCATCAACCAATAAATAATTTTCCAAATTATTTATTAATCTCGAAAATATCTTCACAAGATATATTTCTATTTTCAATCCTTTGAAAACAGTTTCAAAACCATCATTCTTCTCAAAATCTGACTTTCCCAAATATTTTATATCTCCTCTGAAATCACCAAGCACAAAAATAGATTTCTAAAATAATTTAAAACACTTTACTTTGAAAATATATACTTTAAAACACTTAGGATAAAACTACTTAAATAATTTGTTAAAAATACATACTATATGAATTTGAGAAAAATAAGGTTTCTTTATAAAATATAAAACCAGGTTTCACCTTTTAAAACAAATACTAACTCACTTTTAAATAATTAATGCTATAATATATTAAAAGGAAATACTTGCTTTAGAAATTGAATATTAGAAATAATAAATTTTACAAAACTTGCTTTCTTTAAAAACAACATTAAAGCATTTAATTTATATTTACAAATTTACTTTTAAATACGTGTACTTGGCCATTCAGCGGGAATTCTAACTTAAGCTCTTAAATCAATTTCCCGAATTGATTTCCAACTCATTCTATTTGAAATAAATTTCTTTACTTGCTCGGTTCATTTCAAAATTCATTAATTATGGATTTTTTTTATTATTTTCTGTTTGATTTTAAATCTTTTAACTGAAATATACAAATTTCAGGCTTTTCCCATTACTTCTTTGTTCCTTTCAAAATTTAAAATCTTAAATTTAAAATAAATGTTCTGTTCTTTTAGATATAAGCATTGGAGTTTACAATTCATTAACTTTCTATTAATTCAAAAATCTCCTTTCTATATTCAAGATTTATAAATTAGAATTCTTGTGTCACTTTATTTTTATTTCATTCTTAAATTTATTCAAATTTCCATAATTATTTTACTTACAAATTCACTTCTTTCTTTTCTTTCAACATCCAAGTTATATATTTTTCTGGAAATTCATTATACCCAATTATCCAAACAAACCATTGCATTCAATATTTCAACATAATTCATCATAAAATATCAATCATCATAACAGGGTAATTTCAATAATTTAAATAAATGTTGAGGGATCCAGTTGGATCCCTCCAACCTGTTTTCCCTGCATCCACAGACGTTAGCATTTCATAATATGCCAAATTCAAATTATACTATACTCTATCACATCAATCAATCCAACCATACAATCAATTATTTAAATTTAATCATTTAAATTTAAATTTCAACTGAGTGAGATTAACTCACCTTTGACCTTATAATTTGCAATCCGATCCAATCCCGACTCGTTCCCTCACGAATTTTACCTTGAATAAACAATTCAAGATTTATTGGCATGTGAATTAACCAAAACAATTTATTACAAGTTTTACTTTAGTAAATTCTAACTAGTAGTTTAAATTCAACACAAATTCTTTTTTTTTTCAAATCCTTATATAATTTCCTAAAATATTATCTTTGAAGCTACACCTAAAAAATAATTTATATTACCATTTAAAGTTCCGATTTTCTACTCTTATCCATAAATATTATTTTCCTGTTTACTGGTTAACTACTTAAATGTAAGAAAACAGATAAAATAAAATAAAAACTTATCCCTTACTGTAAACTAAAATTTAATACCACTACACTATACATCCAAATATAAATTTTATTTGAATTAAAATAAAAATACCTTACAGACCAAAATCCAACGAGGCAGCCTCCCCCTCTGACACACGGCTGAGCTCGTAAGGGAATACACCAAACTAACGCCGCCTATCACGGCGACGTAATTTCCCCAAATCGATCCACTTGCCATCATCGCGAAGCTTCGCTACCACCAAAGGACTGCCGAGCCTCCATGACACCGCGTGCTTCGAAATCGAAGCTCCAAATTGGACTCAGCTTCGCCGCGAGATCGCGACCCAGAGCATTCTCGAGATTTGAATCTCGCGCGACCTCGTCGCTTCCAGACCCGCCGCGACTCCTGACTAGATTCGAAATTGCTTTCGAAAACGATCCTACCCAGATTCGAGTTCGTGACAGCGGCCATGGATTTTTAAACGAAAATGAATTATGTTTCGAATGGTACTCGGGCATCTTTTTTTTCTAAAGCTGCTTATTATTTATTTGTTTCTCTTACTGTCGGCTGTCCAAATAAGTGAAGAAGGAGAGATCGATATATGAAAAGAGAAACGAACGAATTGAATTGCCTTGCGTTAGAAGCTAAACTAGTGGCTTCCATGAAAAGGTTCGACTGAATAAATTGAAGTTAATTAATTCTTCTATGCATTTACGGTTTGTACTATCGAACGATAACTCCAAACGCTGCGAAAATTGAAATCCGACAATAATAAAATATTACGGATCCAATGGCACTGGTTTCATCGAATTCCGAGACTGTGCCTCGGAAGGCTATTTTTTTAAATTCAATTTAAACGATATATTTTTAAAACTGACCAAACCACTGTTAATTTCAATTTTACAACTTTTATTATTTTCACTGCTATCAATATAAAATTTTCAAGCCTTCAAATTATTTTTAACAGGCTTAAAATTCCAGATTTAATATTTTACTCACTTCACTTATTTAATTTAATAATTCAATTATCAAATAAATTGTGATATTCGTATATTCAAGTTAAAATTATTCTATTGAATATTTAAAATCAATTAAATATTCCGATTTAAATTGCTTAAAAATCCCGGGTCGTCACAGTTCCTTGTGATTGTCCCATCATTTTACAATGATAGGAAATAGTCGACTCGTTGACTAGTATTATGGGTTTACACTTCCCTTCCCTCACTTTAAGGCAATTGTTTTGGAAAATGCCCTCTCTCGTGAAACTTAAAGCATAAGATCTCAAGGCGAAACCATCTGACTATATCTTTCAATTCCTTCCTTGTTTTTCTGCACTTAGCTACGTAATGACCTTTATTGTAACATCTGTAGCATGTGACATTATCATAAGGCTCTGGTCCAGCCCTTTCCTAGACTCGTTTCTCATACTCCAATATTGCTTCTTCTCGTGCCTTACGTGCAGCCACTCTTCGCTCCCTACGTCTTTCCATCCATTCTTCCCCTTTAGCCATCACTTTCCTGGACCGGATTCTAGTAGGACTTCCTAACCCACAATTTAAACTTCGATTAGTCGAATTTTCAGCTTTTATTCTTATTTCCAAATATATATATATATATTCATTATAATTCAATCCATTAACGCGATAATCTAGTTCATTACAATTTTTCCAAAATTCGAAATCTGTTTTATTTCAAAAGCTGCTTGAAATTATTCATACACAACCTCTTGTCAAACCCATACTTTTACAATTTAATACATTTATCCTTACTCAATTTAAATTCTTCCATTCCAAGTTTAAATTTTCTTACCCATATCCCTTTATAAGTTCAAAAAATTATTTTTATTTGTGTTATATTCTCATTTCAGGGGGGCTTCAGCACTTAGACACTCAGTTATTTATTCCAAATCAACTTTGAAACCATGCGTACCTACTTATATATATATATCCCATTCACACATTAAGTCACACTTTTAAATTTTAAACCATCCTGGGTCTTTTAGTCCAAAACAAATTCATCTTCAAACACTCTAGTTTTAAACAAGATTTCCACGTTCAAAAATATTATAAAGAATATTATTTATTATCTCCTTAAACACTTTGAAACAGTTTCAAAACTTCCCTGGGACTTAGATTTAAAACTTCCCAATTTAAATCCATTTTTAATTTCATTTTTAATTTTATAAGCCACACTTATAAATTCAGCTTATAACATTTCCCTCTGTTTCATCATTGTTTATTCGGTAATAAACATCTTTTATTAAGGAACAATACCCAACTTTATGATAATTATCGTGTCTAAAGATCGTACGCACTATATACTCCATCATAATTTACTGGAAAATATATAATCTGGGTAAATTTATTTCATTTCAAAACACTTTGAAAAAAACACTTCTATAAATTTTTCAAAATTTCAATTTCTAGTTTGAATCCATTTTTAACTTAACTTAGTTGTATAGTTAATCCCTACCCAAATTTCTATCTGGTTGTATGTGTTTTACCACTTGATTTTATAATCTTATTTAATTTCAATAACAACAAGCAATTCCCTTAATCCACTATAATAATTAGAAAAGTTACTCCTTTATATATCAAAATATAACCTTTTTATGTAAAATTATTTTTAAAAACATTTTTGAAATCTTTATACAAGAAAATAACAAGTACGCCCTCATGTAATACTCTTCTCATTCTAGGGTACTACTGACCCTATCTCAAATGAGCAATCCCCACCAGATCCTAGGTTCTCGATTAACCTTTAGCTCTGATACCAAGTGTAACGACCCAAAGATTTTCGATTCCCAAAATCGACACTAATACGTTCACTGTATAAAGTGCCGAGAAATCGAGTGTCGGAAATACCAGGTTATTAGGGTTAAGAAGAAAAAGAGATAGAATAAGAAAAAGAAACAACAGCATAGAATATCACAATCGCAGCGGAAAAAAATATAATATAAATATAACAACATTCATACAAAGAAAAGCTGTAATTGTCAATAACAAACAAGGTATCAGAGTACACTTATCATTAAATAAATCTGAACAGTTTTAATAACTTGTCCCTAATATTGAATATACAGTCTATGATACACAGTGGAATATAATCAATACGTCTCTGTCGTCCAGCTCGTCCTCGGGCATTAAAGCGTTCTAACCTGAAATCCTATAATACTCGGTATGACCCGAGCACTACAATAAAGTAACACCCGAGTCAGGCTGGAAACCAGCATGAGTAAAACCAACTTAATTTTAAATACTTGAATTATAAAGCTTCCTTGAAAACTGAGGTAACTCGTATATCCGACGATTTTTTATCTTGTTACGACCAAACACTTGTTACTAAATCCATTGATACTAAAATAATATCTAAGTGCAGTTACTTATTCACAATAGTCGGATTTACTTAATTTATTCAATTGCAGCCTATCTGATTCTATAATCAATACCATCAAGATTTGTAGCAGTTCTTAAATCGAAGTGGTTGCGGATAACGTTGATATTCGATCCCGTCTCTTTGAATCCAAACGCCATCTCTTAAGGCCAAGTTGTTTTTAATAAAATAATTCAATTTTAGAATGTCACCTTCACATAGAAATTTCACACAATATCGTATTCAAATAAAATGTTTTCCATTTTATATTTAATTTCCAATTTAAGGTACTTGATATCACAGAATAACTGGGAAGAACACTAGAAAAATCAGGGCAATCAAATGTACTAAACCATTTAAACTATTTATAGTCCATATTAGTCAATCACACCCATTATCCATTTAATTTAAAACATTTAATTATTTCCCAATCCTATTTTATTTATAATTAAAATTAAATACACTCTTTATATTTCTTTAAATAAAATTTAGAAATTTAACAATAATTAACATATATAAAATTAACCTAAGGTTTAATTAATTTTAAAGTTTTAAATCACTTTATTTACATTAACCATTAACAACTTAAATTTTCAAATTTATTATTTAACAAGGGTATCTACAATCGTTAAGGAGATAAGATAAAACTCGGTTTCTATATTTTACAAAGATTAGGGAATTAAAATTTAAAAATAAAAAAATAGTATGAGGAAAATTTGATTTTGAAAAATACTTAATGAATATTTATATTTAAGGAAAAGGATCGGCCCATCGGCCTAAAACTCGTTAACTCGAACTTCCACCTCGCCTTCTTCTCCTCTCTTTTGCTTATCCTATTTCCTTCTGCTACTTCCATTTGCATGAGCTACGGTGTGCACGTGCATGTGCACACCTCAATGGAGCCACACCGACCACTGACGATATCACCTCTAAGTCGCCATCGATCTCCTTGAACCACCCCAACTACCAGATTCTCACAACAATCCAAAAACAAAAACCGAGCACATCACCAACACCAGGAAAAACCCCCGCCTCCTATTTCCACCTTGGGCAACCGTCACCAACCATCGAAAGCTAAACCATTCCGTGTGAGGCTTCGCTTTGCTCTCCTTTACCTTTACTCCCTACACTGCTGCCTCACACTTCCACCATGATGCCACCATTACCAAACAAACCACCTCGACCCAAAACTAAGCCTAAACCCTACTTCTCCCCCGACCCAATGCCACACCGACCAGAAACCTTCTCCACTATTTTTCCCGAGACCCCTTATCAACCAACTATCTCTGACATAACCACAGCATCGACAAACCCCGAGATCGTCGAAAATCAAACCATGACCAAATTTTGATCAATACTCTCCCCCTCGACGAATACGCAACTAAAAATAGAGAAAACACCACTAAAATTCATTATTTTGAATACCGATTCCATCCATATCAGTGAAACATAGATTAACATGATCGAATTTCTTGTATTTTCTGGCTACCCCTTGTTATCTGCCTTTCCCAGTGTTATTACTTGATAATGTTTTATGAAATCATTTTTAAAGTGAAGTATACTCCAATACCAACATGAATCCTTCAAATATCATAGCCTAAAACTCTGTAGATGAAGAGAAATGAATTTCTAAAAGTTGAGCATGGCAGAAAAACATAGATCAGAGGCAAGAATATTGTACATGCTTTACATTCATCCATATACAAGCATACACACATGCACACTCATTTCTATGCAAGTTATATAACAATGTACTGTTATTTATTCCATTTTCAAGCATACTCATATTATAAGAAAGATTTGGTTTTAAAAAAAAAGTATACTCACCGAATCCTTTGAATAGAACAATTTGCCTTCGAAAAAACTACTAGCTTGCTTTGTTGATGATCTTTCTGTTAACTTAGGCTATTTGATTCTTCTTATTTTTGTGAAATGGTAGTGTTTTCTGTTTTACTTAGCTTGATTCGAAATGGAAGAAAATGAAGACAAGTGTGGAGGTATATATAAGAGTGTCGGCTACATTATGTTTTGTTGTATACAGTAAGTCTCTTTTTCCCGCTTTTCTTTTTGTTTTATTTTTCTTTTCTTTTCTTTGATCTGAGGTTTGCTTTTGACCTGGTTTGATTGTTTGAAAAAATGTGATCTATTTGAACCGTGATTTGATATTTTATGTGCTTCAGAGGATGGGTATTTAATGTTGTGTTCCGCTTTGTGTTTACATGCATATCTATAACCCTATGTACATACACTCTACATACATATGTCTATGACATAGTTTTGTCTTGTTTTGTCTTATATATATATATATATCCATACACTTAACCTTGTCTCCTTGCATACATACATACATACATACATACTTCACATATATACTTACATATATATATATCTCATCAATAAGTTCATATGTTTACATATGTTTATATTTACATGCTTATTTACCTATTCACTATTTTATCTAACATATATAGATATATATATACTTATGTATTTTTAATCCTCGCATATATATTTGTGTACTTATACACACACACACACACACACACTTTAAACATCTTAAAACTTGTCTATATCCCCCCCACACACACAAATATATGGATATTTCATACACATTATTCTAGATGAGGAAGTTTATTTACACATTTCTATAATACTGATCATATCACGAATTTATAATTCAATATAATTTTTTTTCAATCAATTTATAGATACAGGTATTTTAACTCATAGAAAAATATATTTATTCGATGTATAAAATTCAATGTTTCAATAATTAAAATCAACTAATTACCCATTTAACAGACGCAAAATTCAAGGTCTTCACATGAATATGGCGTCACCTTTCATGATGGAGAATTGTCCTTTAATCATGTTGCTTGTCATTAATACACTCGAGAGCATATGGCCATCGAATACATTCATGGCATTAATTATCAGCATTCAGAATATAAAGATCGGCGTCGAAGGAACATGATGCCACTCTTCGTGCGTGAAATAATGCAATGGTATCGACCACAATCAAACATCATAGGTCGTCAATAAGTATGGAAGTGACCTACAGAGCACTTCATTGATGCTGAATTTTGTCAATGCCAATATGCACCTATTGTGACCAAGACAAGCTCATCGTCGATAACCACAAAGGGAATTAGCATTACATTAAAGTAGTCCCACACTTAGCACTTCGAAGATAATGCTCAGTGATGCCACAAAGGATAAGCAATGCCGAAAGGAATACGTAGTGACGCTGCTCTTCGCTAATGCTCAATACTGCACTTCAACTTCTATACAACGAATCTCATCAGTATTTGGAGGACACCGAGTATCTATGCAAAGCTAGTAGATGGTGGATGCCATCAATATGCATGAAGCTGTTGATACTGCCTTTTAACTAGTATGGCCTCATACTTGCATTGACTCAAGCTAGTGCCATCACTCACTTATGAAGGACGTCGACTATCATGACAAAAGCCATCTATGCCATAGTTCGTGGTTGTGGAATGTCTACACCAAAGAAGAAAAGATGAAGCCGGATGCTATTCAACATCGAAGTCGTCAAAGCCGTTGCCTCTACATCGTCGAAGCTAATGCTGAAGCTTATCGACTCTGAAAGCAACACCGCTATTTCCCTATAAATATTGACCTAGGAGTGCGATTTTGAGGGACGAATTTCTTTCTCTTCCTACTTCTTACATTTTTAACTTTGTAAATCCTTTCAATTTGGGGATTTTTGCTGATTGTAATACTTGAACTTCATACATATAAAGATTTAGATGTTAAACAATTATATAGCCTCTTGACTTGATTTGAACTTAAGACTTGCTTCCTTGACTGACTTTGAATTGAGCATTGAACATTGCCTTGTATATTGCATATTCATTCGAATTGTTCATGATATTCGAAGTGGCAATGTTGACAATACAAAGATTTATACAGACTCAGAATCATGCATGCTTCAACCTATAACTTCGATAATATTCAATATTTCATTCTAATGGCTTCGAACAACCTCGACAAGGCCTCTAATTAGTTAACTCTATTTCCTAATCGCTTTTGGGGTTAGCAAACTGATTCGTTAATATTTATAAATATATATTAAATATTAATAATGTAATTTATATATCCATATTATTATATTAAATATATACACACACACACACATATATATAATATTTTTGGTTAATGTATGAACCAATAAATATATATAATGACAAAACAATATTTTAAATAAAAAGATATATTCGTTCATAAATATATTTATAATATATATATTAACATTTTATTAAATTCCAAATCGAATGTATAGCACCAAAAATTTCATTATCAATTTTTTGTTATTTTAAAATATATATTAATTGAATATTCTTTCGAAAATATGTAAAGTATTAAAAAAATTAAAACATTTTTCCAAATTTTTCCAACAAATATATGATATTTTGAAGTTTAAAATATTTTTGCATAATTTTTCTAGTCAGTTTATTTTACTTTATTAATTTTCGAACGGTTATTATAACAATTTAGAAAAAGAAAATTAATTTTTTTTGGCTGAGAGCTTATCTTTTAATAAAATAATTTTCAAAACTTATTTACGTTATACAATTTATTTAAGTAGCATATTAATTTAATTAATATTAAGTACTAATTATTATACATACATATATGTATATATATATAAACACAAAATCAACAAAATAACAATTAATTATATTAAAATATGTGGTTGTACAGATCATGTTAAATGAATGCATAAATAAAACCAATCTAGCTTGTGGTAACATTAATGCATATTAGAATCATCACCCAACTAACAATATAATAGTATTATACACAATGAAATATTATTCAAATAATTATAAACTATAACTCAATGTGAAACATACCTAAGAAGCAAATACCTTGAAGCACATGTTGAAATGATGAATACTCTCTTTTGAAAGCTTTTGGATTTGGCAGATTGCTAGTCCTTGAACCGTTAACCTTTGACTATTAGAAAATGATCGATTTTGAATTGATTTTAGCTTGATTTGATGGAGAATCTTTGGAGTGATTTAGGCTAGAGGTGGAAGGAAGGAGCGACAGCAAAAAGTCATTTTATAATTAGGGTTAGAGATGTTTGAATAGTGGATAGATGAGAAAAAAATACTGGATTGCATCTCATACCAGTTCTCCCTCAATCCGAGCCATCCAAAATTTAACCATTCTACCCTAATTTGAGCCGCCACATATTGCCATACTACAGTCGAAACTCTTAGCATCATATGGGATAAAATTCCATTTAAGACCAAGGAATTTTAGCAGAAAATAATATTTAATTACCACTCTAATCGCTTATCCATATCGTATATCGATTGATATTTATAATTGTTATAAATATATTTAATTATATTTATTCCTCAAATCATAACCAAAATTTTATGATTAATATTTGATAAATAATAGTTAGTTTAATTAATTTATATAATTATAAACTAATTAAATCATTTGGTCAAAAGAGAATTCATTATTTCGATCGTATGATTTGTCAGGTGTAGCTTTGATCGCCAATTAACATCGAACTGTTCAAATATTAATGTTCACATGTCAGTTAGCAAGTATGTGACATTTTAGCCAAATTTATTTCTTACTTGGTTTTGGTAAAATCCAGTTTCACTTTTTTAAGCATTACTTAGTTGTGACTTTTATTTACATCAATTTTCTTCATCAAAACGGTATCAGTTTGACTTATGGAATTTAGTAATGGTCAAAATTCCAATATTGTTCATATTCAACTTTACATTCCAAAAACAAAGTCCTTGTTTCAATAATAACCATTATTATTGACTAAAATGGATCGATAAAACTTTTATTTTGAGTTGACTTGAGTTGATTGTGATACTAACCCCATATAACTGAGGAGATGGATCCTCTCTTGAATAGTGCTTCACTTTTAATACTTCCACTCGATCTAACTGTAATCACTCAACGAAAGTTGTGCCATGATTTGACTATAATCAAAGTGGAATTTTCATTTTAAAGATTGGTCGTATTCTTAAGCTGAGAGAACTGTGTAAATTAGCCACATCGATATTTTCTTTTTGACTTTAGTTATATTAACCAATAGAAAACTATTAAGTGAATCATTCCGTAGTTATCCAATAACTATCAGTAGTAACTCCAAGCTGCCCTTAGCAGTTAAGAGTAATACACTGCTCAACATTTGAAGAATGTTACATACTCTAGTCTCAAGGGATACGTCAATTGTCAGTGTCAATGCATCTTGACTAGGAACATCTAAAATAGTATATTTGTTTTCATTATGATAAAGTACTCGCGGTTACAACACTTTTTAAGTACTATCACACACCATACCATATTTGGGTTTACTATTGAATATACTTTTAATTAAATTAATTAACTGATTAATATAACACATTATACCAAGTATATAATAGAAAGAAAACACTTTTTATTTCGAACAAGATGGATTATTGTGTTAAATATATGTAATAAATTACACAATTACTCCTAGGAATAATCCTAACTCTATTACAACCAATATCGATCAGAATGGTACCACAACTATCGATACCAAAATTTTTGTTTTAGTTTGCCAAATCAATTTAAGGAAAATGGTACTGCTTCAGTAAAATATTTCATTTACGAAAAAATTACTGAACCGACTATAATTTTAAAACTATAGACCAAGGACCATAACTATTTTCTTCATTTACACTAATCTTAAAAATCTCTCAAATCTTTCATTTCCTTGTCGCCGTTTTTTCTTCTCAATTCCAAGCTAACCGATCTATCTATTCCTTAGAGTCGTCAGTTCCTCACTTACAAAACCTGGATCAATGGTAGAAACCACAAAAGTAAAGAAGCTCCTTCAATCAACATCGATTTGGCACACAAGGTACTATTTAATATTATATTCCTTATAAGCACGGTTAATTCATTGTTGCTTGTATTAATTTATAAATTGGAATATACCAAGTTAACATTTGTTTGGGGATGGATCAGAATTCTTTAAATCTTGTACATAATAAAATTTGATTCCTAAAATTTAAATATACATAAGTAATAAATTGTTCATTTATCTAATTCAATAAACCATGGATGAAACTTGCGTTTATTAATATGTGCATACATATTCTTTTTACAATTTACTGATACGTAAGAATTACAACATAAATCACCACTACGATGCCAAAAAGATGTCGATGCAATGTCAAAAATCAGATTTCTGATGTCGTTCCAATGTTTTTATAAATGTCTAAAAATTTAATAGGGAAAAACCTTTTTCACTCCTTTTCGATACCTTTCATGAGGTGCTTGTCGATGCCTTTCTGATGCCTTTTGTAAGGTGCTTGTCGATGCCTTTCTGATGCTATTTTATTCCCAATGCCATCTTGGTGCATATAGTAAGGGTGTTGTTGATGCCTTTCCATCACCACCGATGCATTTATTATTATTATGGACATATATATTCTTTTTATAGTTTTACTGATACATAAGGATTCAAACATAACTCAGCACTATCGATGCCAAAAAGGCATCGACGCAACGTCAAAAATCAAATTTCTAATGTCGTTTTGACATCTTTATGAATGGCTAAAAAACTAGCGTGGGAAAAAACTTTCTCGTACCTTTACAATGCCTTTCATACGGTACTTGTCAATTGCTTTTCGATGCTTTTTTATTTTCGAAGTCATCTCGGTTCCTATAGTAAAGGGGTTCTTGACGTCTTTCCAAGAACATTGTTCCAACGCCTTTGACATGAATTTTTTTAGTTCCATATCAACGCTATCCCGTCGCCTTTTGCAAAATGCAAATATTAGATTTTTCTCACTCCTTACTGATGTCATTCCTAAAGTAAATTTGCAGCATTTATGCTACATTTCTAGTCCTTAAACTAAACATCTAATAAAGCCATTATAGTGATGACAAATAGGTAATGAAACACATACATCTCACTTACATAAAAGAGTATCACCAACAACATCATAAAATAATAAAAAAATAACAAAATCGATGAAACATTCCAAGAACAAACAAATTTTAATATTATGTAATAAACAACTTAAATTAATATCACATGCACTCAAGTTTAAACAAAATATAGTTCCTTCTATTTACTCCATTAACTAGCGCCATCAACTCAACATCGTTAATGGATGTTGGCCAATGACATCTGATCTTTGGTTTGAACCAAATGGACTCGAAACTGATCCAAAAAGTTATTCGCTAATTGATCATAAGATGAAATGGCGCTAAGTTCCAACCTACAAAATTATATCATTTTCAAACCCTCCAAAAACAGAGTAAAACACCTAGGTTTCACGTTACCATTAGCTCTAGCACCATCCATATGCCAATTGTATTTCCTCAAATACTGCATCTAGTCAACCAACCCAATGTAGCTAGGCATCGTCAGAATGATGAACTTCCTAAGGTATTTGAGAAGCTCTACTCTCTACAACAAATGAGTTCCTACTAGCACGAGTCTCCCAACTATCATCCTGTTGTTGATTTTATTGAAGCAATTTTTGGATCGTTTCAATTATTAATTCATAGATTCCTTCATTTCGCACAAAAGGGAAGTCGTCATATGCATCATGTGCTTGACTTCGCAAATGGTCAAGGCTAGTACGACATTGCATATGTCCTCTATCTTTGATAAGTCAATTCATTTTGGCCTCCTTCAGTGCAATTCAGAATGCGTACTCTTTGAGCATTTTCTATTATGTTTCTACCAGTAAATCCATTTCCAAGACCCACATATTGTACATCCTCAACAACATCATTCTCTTAGACATTGCAGCCTTCTTAAAACCTATTTGATAGATCGATATTGATCCATTGTGGGTTGGTACAAGCTCATCAGCGAGTTAGGACTTCGGCCCTTATTTGCCTCTTTTTCTCCTAGATGCTCCTACACCCTTTCTATAGATTTTTCCTTCATTTTCTATGCAGATTTGCGAAATCTCCAAGATAGATTTAGAAGGAGAATCCCCTCCTCATCCCGATATTAGGATCCTATCTCTCTCCTTCACAGGGTTATGTAATAGAAGCACATTTCTTATTAATCTATTCTATGATGCCTTGTTGAGACATTTGCAACTTTCTATCCACATCGGCCATCTTTCTGTCCAATTCCTATTTCATCACTCTCTGGTTGAGATGACATTCTTTCCTTATTCTCTTCATGATCTAGCTCAGTTAGCCCTTCTTCAATCGCGGCCTTAATTGTACTCTATTTTAGGGCCACCTTTATCAGATATCATTAGTGATTTTATGCAAATCCTAGTAGTAAGCAAAGATCCATTCAAAATAATTTCTTTTTAGTGGAAGAAACAGAAACTATTTGCTTTCAATATGGGCTAAGATCCCCAAATGAAAGAAATACAATTTAAATGAATGAATATGATAAGAAAATAGATAAAACACTAAGATTTTTATAATGGTTCAGCAAATTTGCTACCCTACATCCACTTTATAGTTTTTATTGATTAATTTTCATTCCTATAGCTAGAATACAAAGATAATTTCATGTTTCTAAGATCGAATTTCATTTTAGTGCTTTTCCTTAGTAAAAAAAAGTCATATGAATTTGACAAAAGTCATTTTCTAAATGATGAAGTTTGATGTTTATAGTTGAATCTCTATGATACAATCTCCCAATTCAGTTTGGATTCATCAAACATTCAGATCCAAAATTGCAGAAGGAAAAGGGGTTAAATAATCAGGAATTGCAGATTTGATAAGCACCGATCCTTTCATAGATCGAAACTAATCCATGACTTAATCTAAGAAAACCACTTTTCCATCAGAGTTTCTTAAGTCTTCAGGCTTTGGGTCTCCAAGGAATTTTTTATACTTTTAATGAATTGGTATCGACCAATTCATTATCTTCAAAACTTGTTCTTATTCTTCAAAATAGCATGTCGATCGATCGTACGAGTTAAGGAAATACTTGACCTTTTGATGGATTGGTACGATGTACAATCCGGCCATGGATTGGTACCGACCCATAGAGGTGGCCAAAACATCTATCTTTTTCTAAAGCTCTCCATAGTTGATATTCATCATGTCTAGAGTCCATTCCTTAATCATTTCACAGTCCATTTCCACTAAAATGTCGCTTGGGTCGCATACCAGATCACAAGAATTATATAGTATATAAATCCTTTACATCAAAAGAAGTTTACCTCCTTTCAATTTCATTTTTAACTGTTGAATTATTATATATATATATATAATCTAATTGACCTTTAATTATAATTATAACTTCATAATTTTTCAAATTATTTCAAGATAACTTTGGAATTATTTACTACAGCATTTATAATTTACATTTTATTTCATTTCTTTTGAATTTTGTAATTACAATTTTTACAATTTATTTTAGTTTAAAACAATATTAAAATTACATTAATATTATTTACAAATATCATATAATATTCAAATATGTATTTACAATTAATTTAATGCACTAACGTTTTATGTCTCGCAACCATAGCACATTACTAATTTAAACCACTAGATTTCACATGTTAGTATTGGGTGGAGTGTGAGGTCATTTGTTTGTAAGAATGTTCTTAAATTATATAATCCTCCATCTTAGATACTTGCCTTATATTCCAATCCAATGTAAATTTTAGTTTTTAACCCAAGTGTTGATTTATTATTTGCTGTAACACATAAGAGGCTCTAATACCATTGCTAGATCAGATGCATTATGTAGAGGGATATAAAAGGTGATTCTAAATTTTTTTCTTTTTTATTTAATTTCAACAGAATCATGTTGTGATATTATAAAAAATATTCATTTTCATATTAAATCATGTTCTATATGTTTTGGATTTTTTTCTTCTTCTGTAATTTGAGTAAATATTTAATCTGTGTAATTCAATATAGTTAAACTTGTCAATAATTATAAGCATCAAAATACTCAATAATCTATAAAGGGGTGTACACATATTCTATTATAACAATGTCCAAGCGACATATACATAAGAGCATAGATAGCGGTGATAGAGTTAGGGGTATGCCCTAAGGGTATTTATGTAATTTATTACATATATCTAACTCATTGACCAATCTTGTTCGAATAAAGGTATTTTCCTTCTATAATATACCTAATATAATATGCTATATAAATTAATCAATTTAGGTATATTTAATAGAAAAATCATACATGGTATATTTTGTGATAGTAGTTACAAAGTGTTATAACTGTGAGTAATTTATCACAGTAAATATTAGTATAACATTTTTAATGTCTCTAGTCAAGATGCAACGAGATTGGATATCGATATATCCATTGAGACTAGAGTATGTAACATTCTCAAACTGTTGGACAGTGTATTACTCATGGTTACTGGAGGCGCTATGAGGTTATCACTGATAATTATTGGATACATATGGAACGTTCTGTTGGTGATATAATTAAGGTCAAATAAAAAATATCAATGTGACTAATTTACACAGTTCTCTCAATTTGAGAATATTGTGGATCTTTAATATGAAAGTTCCAATTTGATTATAGTCAAACTATGAATGTCATTTATTGCGTGAGCGTAGTTAGGATGAGTGGAAGTATTAGAAATGAAGCACTATTCAAGAGAGGATTCATCTTCTCAGTTGTGTAGGTTTAGTATCACACTCAATTCAAGTCAACCGAAAGTCAAATCTATGGTCATAGCATTTTGGTTGATGACAACTGTTATTACTAAATCGAGGACTTCGTATTTGGACTATAGAGTTGAATGTGGATGATACTGGAATTTTTACCATTATCAAATTCCATAAGTACAAAGTTATGTAGTTTTGATGAAGAGAATTATTGTAAATAAAATGTCATAATCGGGTAACGCTTAATAAAGTCAAATTGGACTTTATCGAAACTAATAAGTGATAAATTTGGATAATATTTCACAAAATATTCTAAATAATGTTTAAACATTACCATTTGAATGGATCAATGTTAACCGCTGACTAAATTTACACCTGGTGAATCATACATCGAAATTATGAATACTTTTTAGACTGAACGATTTAACTAGTTTATAACTATTATAAATTAATTAAATTAATTGATATTTAAGAAATATTAATTATAAAATTTTGAATATGATTTGAGGAATAAATATTATTGTATACATTTATTAAAATCTTAAATATATCGATCGATATGTGATATTGATAAGCAATTGAATCAGATTTAATTAGTAATATTCATTTGGACCTAAATGGGCTATTAACACATGATGTTATGGTGATATTTTAGCAATAGTAGGGACATAGTAAGTAGCTAAAAATAGGCTTAGGGTTTCGTTAGATGGATAGGTCATATTTAGAGAGAATAGGTATGAGATACGATCCACCTTTCTCTCTATTCCTTCCGCTATAAAAGGACTCATACCCTAATGAAAATTGTTTTCTTTTTGGTTGACATTTCCCATCATTGCTGGCTGACCTCATCAATAAGGAGCACCAAATTTTTTTATCTCAAATCAATTCAAAAGGCGACATGTATCGGATAACTAAAGGTCCGTGGTTCTAGGATTAGCAATCTAACGAATGGAGAATATTTCCAAGGGGGGGAATTCCTCACTACAAGGTGTTCTCTATGGCATTAGTATTAGGTATGTATTTACTATACTATATGATTTATAATTTTTGGATATTATTATATTATTCATACATACATACATACATACATATATATATATATACATATATATATACATATCGTTATTGTATTGCTAGTTAGGTGAAATTCTTATACGTATCATCAATGTTGTCACATATTAGATTAGTTATATGTATGTTTTAATTTATTATAATATAAAACATATTTTTATATAGATCTGAAATGCACAGCTAAATAAATTTTATTTTAGTTACTACCATTTTATTAATATATGTATATATATATGCATGTATGTATGTACGTATTACTACACTGCCTAATTTTAATTACACGACTTATTTTTATTTATATCATCATATCAAGTTAACATTTGAACTTATATTTTGTAAAAGCATATCTACATAGATTATGTTTTCCAATAGTTGCAAATTAACTTTTAATATTTATATACTATTATTTAATATTATTTAAACCAATATATTAATTAAATAAATCATGTAGAACAAAATAGGTTTTGAAAATTAAATTTTAATTTTATAAAATTTTATTACCATCATTTAAATTCTTGATTCAAAATTAGAACTTAATATTTAGTTTTATATTTTTTTAAAATTAATTTAATAAATGACCGAAATTAATCAATTAGCTAAAAATATTATTTTGATCGAGTAAATTCTAGAAAAAATTTCGTAACTTAAAAATATCATGCTTGATATTCTAAAAAACAATTATGGCTTGAAAATATTTATTTTTATTATTTTTATTTTGAATTATATATATATATATAAATGTTTGGGCCAAAATTGGTCACAAACCCCGAATACCGTGAAAGCACCAGTGTATGAATACAAATCAATAATATTCAAACACAAATCTCAGATCTCAACAAATATTAAACAGCAACCCAAAAGTAAAGAACAGAGACACAAGTTTTATAGTGGTTCGGCTATCTCCGGCCTACGTCCACTCCAAAGTTTTTTATCCTTTTATTGATTATCCTTGATGATTACAGATGATTACGGCAGTTATAAAGTCCCAAACTCGAAATTAATAGCAGTAATGATGTTATGGAGTGATTCTGGCAGCGTCCGGGCGTGCTTTCTCTCTCCAAATTCTCCGACCCCTTTTCTGAATAACCAGGGGCTCTATTTATAGGCGTAGGAGGCTAAAAACTCGCTGGAAACCCGGAAGACCGCTTCTGGCACGTGAGGGGGCCCACACGCCCGTTCTTAGGAAATTGGGCCCACATTGGGATCGATTCGTAGTAAGGTTCGAGTCGGTCAAGAATGCATCCAATCGAGGTGAAATTTGGTGTGAACATTCTTCAACATGTACGTAAGCTCCTGTGAAAATTTCATTGCATTTGGATCAACTGTTTGGAAGATACGATCGATTCGAGATCAAAGCTCCATGTGTTCTGCCTGGTTCGAACCCATGCTTCGAACCCACCTCCTTCGAATCCATTGCTTCGAATCCATCCAAAGCGTATGCGCAATGACGTGGCGCTATCCTCCTGGGTCGATTCGACTTTTGTGGCGTGTTGACCGGGTTGATCCACTTTGCACTCCGAGTTGAACGCTCCTTACCTGGAGACGCGCTCGTGTCCACGCTTCTAGCTTGCACGTATCCATCACTTCTCCATATACTCAACTGTTTGCATCGCATGTTCCCTCGTATCGATCGCAAGAGAGTAATTCGTATCGATCCGATCGATACGAACTGTTGTATTTGATCGATACGAATGAAAGGAAAACAGATGGGTACGAAACCAATCTTGATGATGGATACGAACGAACCCTTACCTAATGGACACGAGAGAGATTTTTACCTGTGAGAGCATGGACTCGAAATACATTGCCTGCCCCAATCCTGATCGATACGAAGTGCACCGATTCGAAGAACCTCCACATGCTAGCTACCACTCTGGGTTTGTTGCCATCGAATCGAGACCCATCTACCCTTCCTATCTGATCGATACGAGCCTACCGAATCGAACCAGCAACTCGATCGATTCGAAGCCTATCCAGTCGTGTGCAAGCTGATCGATACGAAAGGTGTCGTTTCGAAGCCATCACTTCCTGATCGATACGAGGTGCATCAATTCGAACCATCCTTGCGCCGTGCCTTCGATCGATGCGAACCAGATGGGTTCGAATCCGATGGATTCGAAACGAGCACCATCTTGACCCTTTGATGGATTCGAACATCATAACTTTCCTACATTGCATCGATCATAACTTCTTCATATGAACTCCGATTATCCTGAAATTTGAAACTTAGCCTTTCCTTATCCTTATCATTATTCCCAATCAATTTCGTCCCAATCGGAGTTCAACCAAATTTTGACGATATCGATCGTAGCCTTGATTCCAACCGATATCCAATCCTGATATCCATAATTCCTTACCAATTTGTTGATATTCCAGTTTTGACCAAAAATGGGATAACACTTTGCCCCCCAAAACATGCCTTGTGATAAGAAGGCGTGTTTTGAACAGTTCTGATTGCAGTATCCAAAGTCCATAGCCATATCGCCAAAGCATGCCATCCTTGACTGCTTCGAGCCGATGCCCAATTCCAAATCCCATAACCAAAGCCTTAGCCAATTCCATATCCATTCGAACTCGACAGCCGAGTCCTAATCCATCCTTATCCAATAGCCAATAACCAGGTCCAGGACCTCTCCAGGTCGATATCCGAATCCATAACCTCTCCAGGTTCTTGCCAAGCGCAATCCATACTTGATGTCCTTGGTCTAGTGTCCCTGGACATAGAGCTAACCTCTTCGGGTTCTTGCCAGGCGCAATCCACACCTAACGACCATGGTCCAGTGTCCCTGGACGTTGAGCAATGCCGTGGCTTAAGTCCTAAGCCGAATCCTGGTCTCTCCGGACCCTTGCTGAGCATAGTCCATACTCAACGACCTGAAATAACAATTGATAATACAAGGCCTAAGTCCTGGGCTGAATCCCGGTCACTCCGGACCCTTGCCAAGCATAGTCCATACTTGACGACCTGAATGAGCCAAATTACCAGGTTCGGGCAAAGTGACTCACCCCTTGCGAGGCATAATCCATACCCGACGACCGTTTATCAAAAACCAGACAAAAATCCAATCAAAATCCAATCCAGAATCCAAATCCCAAAAATCAAAATCAAAATCAAAGAATCAGAAATCCAAGCCAGCATCCAGAACCAAAAACAATCATCCAATGAAAAATCCAAATCAAAAAGCAAGCAACGCCAGTAGCTCAATCAAAACTCCAAAACCAAATCCAAAAAAGAAAAGCAGTGTCCAATCTAAAAGCAAAAGATAAATTTCACAAACCATAGCATCGCAGTTTGTCATCATTCATAGCATGCCTAGGGGCTATCTCCGTCCCCGTACATGCGTAAATGACTTGGTTGCTTGCCAATAGTTCGCTACTTATTTCATATTATCCTGGTCAATGGATGATCAATCGTCCATCGTCCCTGGGCCTCACATCATCACGGCGTGAGGTGGTCGGTGGTTGCTCCTGCTCCACCGTTGCATTCCGAGTTCTGACATATTGCTGTAACTGTCCATTCCTTACATGCTCCTCGATTATATCCTTTAAGTGCCTACAGCTGTTGGTATCATGTCCATCTAAATCATGGAAGAGGCAGTGCCTTCCTGATGTCCTTTCCCGTTCTGATGGTTCTCTCCTAGCCGGCCTTCTGTAGGGAAGGTGATTTCGAGTATCCAGGTATATCCGCTCCAGCGTCTCGCTCAATCCTGTATATGTGGAAAACTTCAGATCCTTCCATCGCTTCCTAGCATTTCCAAAATCATCGTCCAACTTCCTTTTCCCTTTGTCTTTATTCAAACCTTTGCTGGATGGTCCTACATCCTGAGTTGTATTAACCCCTTTTACCTTTAAATCCGTACTCGCGTCTTCTTGCCGGAGGAACCTTTCTGCCTCATGAAAGAATTCGTCGAGATCCTGTGGGGGATCTCGTATCAGAGATACCTTAAAATCCGAGTCCTCCCTGACTCCTGATACTGCTGCCATTAAAACCATCGATGGATCAGGCCGATCCACCGAAGCGACTGCTGCACTGAATCGAGTTAGAAAAGCTCTAAGCGATTCATCCATCCTTTGCTTCACCGACGTTAACGTCATCACATTCTTCGGCCTCTTGACGTGAACCCGAAATTGTCCCAAAAACTTTTCTACCAATTCCCTCCAAGTCCTTATAGATCCTTCTCCCAGCTGCCTAAACCACATTGCAGCTAAGTCCGTTAAATACAAAGGGAAACATCGGGCCATCACTTCCTCCGATGCCCCCAGCACCTCCATGTGTCTAGTGTACCTCATCAAGTGATCAGTTGGGTCCGCCTTACCATCATATACCTCCACGCTAGGTAGCTTGAACTTAGGTGGATTCTGAGCCATCCTTATTTCCCGAGCGAACGGACTCCTATTCACTCCTTCCAAGTCCCTGTTGGTCAAACCACCTCGCACAGTTCTTCTGATGATTTCCACTAATCCAGTATTGTCGGTTGGGGGTTTCCCCCATGCCCCCGAGGGAACTCTGGCACATATTCCTCATGTGGCTCACAAGCAGCAACGTTAGCTCTAGCTTGTTGAACTCCTTCCAAAGGTCCTCCCGTGTTGGATCCCGTGGGCCTGCCCCCAAGCCCTTGTTGATTGCTTTCTGGCTCCGTATCTTGTCCTCCATTGGGTTCCACGGCCCTAGTCTCCTGTCCTACATCCACAGCGGCTGTAGCTGTTCCTAAGTTATGCATCCCTGCAGCTCTTATTTGCTCAAAGAAAGTCTGCATCATTTCCTGTTGGTTCTTTAACAATCTCTCTTGCAAAGAATTTTCCATAGCCTCCATTTCATCCCGGGTTATGTAGATTGAAGCCTGTCCTTCCCCGGCTCCGGAGGATGCTTGTTGACTTCCTTCCTGTTGGCTTCTCTCGGCCCTTTGCCTTCTGCTATTTTGCCTAGTCATTGTCCTTGAATCCAAAATCTTTAAAACCTTCAAATCCAACTTTCAAATCCGATATAGCGGGTGCTAGTCTTTCTCAGTGAAAGCACTAAAGTGTTTGGGCCAAAATTGGTCACAAACCCCGAATATCGTGAAAGCACCAGTGTATGAATACAAATCAATAATATTCAAACACAAATCTCAGATCTCAACAAATATTAAACAGCAACCCAAAAGTAAAGAACAAAGACACAAGTTTTATAGTGGTTCGGCTATCTCCGGTCTACGTCCAGTCCAAAGTTCTTTTATCCCTTTATTGATTATCCTTGATGATTACAGAAGATTACGGCAGTTACAAAGTCCCAAACTCGAAATTAATAGCAGTAATGATGTTATGGAGTGATTCTGGCAGCGTACGGGCGTGCTTTCTCTCTCCAAATTCTCCGACCCCTTTTCTGAATGACCAGGGGCTCTATTTATAGGCGTAGGAGGCTGAAAACTCACTGGAAACCCGGAAGATCGCTTCTGGCACGTGAGGGGGCCCACACGCCCGTTCTTAGGAAATTGGGCCCACATTGGGATCGATTCGAAGTAAGGTTCGAATCGATCAAGAATGCATCCAATCGAGGTGAAATTTGGTGTGAACATTCTTCAACATGTATGTAAGCTCCTGTGAAAATTTCATTGCATTTGGATCAACGGTTTGGAAGATACGATCGATTCGAGATCAAAGCTCCGTGTGTTCTGCCTGGTTCGAACCCATGCTTCGAACCCACCTCCTTCGAATCCATTGCTTCGAATCCATCCAAAGCGTATGCGCAATGACGTGGCGCTATCCTCCTGGGTCGATTCGACTTTTGTGGCGTGTTGACCGGGTTGATCCACTTTGCACTCCGAGTTGAACGCTCCTTACCTGGAGACGCGCTCGTGTCCACGCTTCTAGCTTGCACGTATCCATCACTTCTCCATATACTCAACTGTTTGCATCGCATGATCCCTCGTATCGATCACAAGAGAGTAATTCGTATCGATTCGATCGATACGAACTGTTGTATTTGATCGATACGAATGAAAGGCAAACAGATGGGTACGAAACCAATCTTGATGATGGATACGAACGAACCCTTACCTAATGGACACGAGAGAGATTTTTACCTGTGAGAGCATGGACTTGAAATACATTGCCTGCCCCAATCCTAATCGATACGAAGTGCACCGATTCGAAGAACCTCCACATGCTAGTTACCACTCTGGGTTTGTTGCCATCGAATCGAGACCCATCTACCCTTCCTATCTGATCGATACAAGCCTACCGAATCGAACCAGTAACTCGATCGATTCGAAGCCTATCCAGTCGTGTGCAAGCTGATCGATACGAAAGGTATCGTTTCGAAGCCATCACTTCCTGATCGATACGAGGTGCATCGATTCGAACCATCCTTGCGCCATGCCTTCGATCGATGCGAACCAGATGGGTTCGAATCCAATGGATTCGAAACGAGCACCACCTTGACCCTTTGATGGATTCGAACATCATAACTTTCCTACATTGCATCGATCATAACTTCTTCATATGAACTCCGATTATCCTGAAATTTGAAACTTAGCCTTTCCTTATCCTTATCATTATTCCCAATCAATTTCGTCCCAATCGGAGATCAACCAAATTTTGACGATATCGATCGTAGCCTTGATTCCAACCGATCTCCAATCCTGATATCCATAATTCCTTACCAATTTGTTGATATTCCAGTTTTGACCAAAAATGGGATAACAATATATTAATGCAATAAAACATAAATAATGTAATTACCGGAATGAAAGAATAAAAAATGGCATCCTCCCGGAAAAAATTTAGATCTCACGAAAATGGTGCTCGTTCGTCAAATCTTTCTCCAAATTCGATTCTGGTTTTTCTTCTTCTTCACAAAACCGAGTAAATTCAGGTTTTAATTCTTCTGTTAATGGAGCTAATAGATCTTCGTTTCTTAAAAATCAATTTCTTAAATTTCATTCGTCCTTCACTTCGAATTGGAAAAGGGGTTTTATTACTATAGATGCGGTGATAAAAATCATAAAGCAAATGTCTATTCTTATCCCATTCATTGTTTTAATTGTGGATATTTCGGTCATAAGAGATCATCTTATCCTTTGAACTTCAATCCTTTCCTTTCTTCTCCTAATTTCCCATTATCCGATCCATCGTTTTTGAAGCCTTTGAGTTTACAGGACCATCATTTCTATTTCGTTCTAGAATTTCTGAGGTTAAGGAGCCTTTTCTTGGACAGTTATATTGGGAATGCTAATGATCTTAACTATCTTTTTTACAAAATTTACTGGCATTTCGACTGACTAATAGCGGACAATATTGGTAAATATATGAGCAATGGTAGTGGGAATGGACTTCATACCAATGAGTGTTCGAATATTGGTCGTGAATCAGAGGATCCTCCATGCATAGACATTGAGGATTAATACGAGATCGATTCAAATAAGTTTTTACAAGTAGATTGTCTTCTGTTGGATCCAGATGTTAGTGAGGTTAGATTGCCTGATTTTGTTAGGTTAGATGGTCATGGTTTTTCTGGTGATGCCACTGTTATAAATGTTTTGAATGCATCATCTATTGAAGTGTTAGGGGATTCAGGTGCAGACGATGATATCGTTAATGAGAATGGTGAAGCTCAAATTATCTCTTCTGATGTTCAGGACTCTAAATCAGTTGATAATATTCACCAAGGTAATTTTGATTCACTTGTTGGTCTATTTGCTTCTGTAGTCATGGGTTGTTCAGAGAGTAAAGTGTTGGATACAGAGAATGATGTGGGTGATGTATTGATTATAAATGATGGATTATTGCCTATTAGTGATTGTTCAATGATTATAGAAAACTTTTGTTCATTGGCTAAGATATCCAAGGCTGATATAATATGTTCAATGTATCTTGGTGAGTATAGTGAAGTTGCAAGTTTGTTTGTAAGTAAAGAGGCATTTTGGAATAAAATGGTCAAGTTTTTGGTATACGTTGTTTGTTCTAATGATGCAGCCATAACGATCAGCTTTAGCTGCTTTGTAGAGACTCGGTTTGCTTATGGTATTCCAGGAGTTTTTGTGGCAGATGTTGTCTTACATGATGTTGTAGATTTTTATATTTTAGAGGTGAATTTTTCTAAGTTTAGGGGTTGTATTATTGATGATAGTGAGAAGGGCTTGTGTGATGTTATGGTGATTAGTGGGTCTTTGTTGATGACCAAGGAGTTGAATTCGTGGAGTATTGTGATTAATAGGATGAGAAGATTTCAGGAATGGTTGGGGTTGGAATATATTTTACAGAGATTGTGTTCTTTTGGGGATATGAGTTGTGACTCAAACAAGATCATTTACTTTTACATTAGTCTTTTCAGATTTATAGTGTACTGCTGCTGGGCTTCTCGAAGAAGATCTTATGTTCATGCTCGTGTTTCTACTCCTAATCCCAAAACGGGTAGTAAAATTTGTAGGAGTAGTCCAAGTGTTATCATTAGAAGAAGTCCTAGGTTGAAACTTAAGAATTCTAGGTCTATTGCTTGAGATCGGGTGTTTGGTTGGAGGTTTGTTGATGTGGTGGGTGTGGTAGAGATGTTGTAGTCTGCTCTTCTCATGGAGGTGTTACTGGTTATCATGGTTGGATTTTTGGAGTTTTTGTTGTAGGTTGCTCTTCTTTGTGGAGTTTTTTTTGTCTTTAGTTGCTGTTTTTTCTGTAGTTTTCTTCAAGTGTGCCTTTAGTTTTTTAGACTTTTGGGAGGGTTGTTTTTCTTCTTCTTCTTGTATGGTGGTTTTTTTTGGCTACCTGCCAGGTTTGTTGGCAGCTTCTTTATTTCTTGTGTAATATGTATGTGCATGTGTGCTCTCCTCTTCCTAAGACGATCACATATTTTTTTGGAAAAAAAACGTAAATAATTTTTTTGTGTTGTGCATTCGATCTGGAAAGGTTTAAATGTGTGTGTAATACACAAGTATTTTACAATTTATATACTATATATTTATATACACATATACATATTTAGATATTACAAATATACTTATATATATAATAATAATATTGCTATTGTAGTTCATACATATATATGTATATGTGTAAAATGATTTAAATAAATAATTATATTATGTATATGCATATACATATAAATATATATATTTAATATTTAATGCAGTAGCATATAGATAAATCATCATTATTTTTACATATAAGTTATTTACCTATATTTACATTTATAAATACACACACACACACATATGTATATACATATATATATGTATATATAGTTACAATTGTTTGTGATATTTGTATAAATAACAAGTTAATACATACATATACTTGGACAACATTTAATACATATAGGATGAGCTAACATG
This sequence comes from Allium cepa, assembly GCA_030765085.1. Taxonomy (NCBI): domain Eukaryota; kingdom Viridiplantae; phylum Streptophyta; class Magnoliopsida; order Asparagales; family Amaryllidaceae; genus Allium; species Allium cepa. The sequence goes on from CM060937.1 coordinate 909,286,588, forward strand.
TCCGTTGCGATGTAAATCTAACCATTTATATACAGGCATGTTACTCTTTGCAAATATTATATGTTACACATGCTCATACATAAATCTATGTATATGATACATATGTGTACTATTATATTTAATTGAACATAAATTAAATAGAATTCTAAATTAAATAAAATAAAATTCTATCTATAATATGTAAATTTAATTAAAATAAGAGATTTTACTTAAATAAATTTTAGAAATGTTAAAAATAAAGTAGAATTCATAGGCCCAATAACGATTCAATAGGGTAAATTTTTTGAAATTCACCCAAAACTTCCACCGTGGGGTAATCCAATTTCAGCAATGATATCGATGCCCAATAGTCCATGAGGTCAAAGGTAGTCATACTGGGGTTAAAGATCACAAACCAAAGGTTGTCTTGAATAAAAAGACCCAAATTTGAATTAGGCATTCAGCTAATTTTCAAAATTGTTTAAAATTTAAAAATATAAGATTTCAAATTTAAAAGTTCAATTTAAAGCAAATAAACATATATTATAAATGTCATAATATAATAAAATTTTCAAAATGTTTGAAGATATTAGATATCAATTTGGAAATTTTAAATTTATTAATAAGATTAATGAAATAAAATAAATTAATTAATTAAGTATATAAGTTAATTAACGAAAACTTATATACATGTATTATATATGTTTGATATATGATATGATTTTTTAAAATGTTTAAGATATCATAAGTATACATGTATGTATGTAACATGATTTTTGAAATTAATATAATTTAACTAAATTGTTTAAATAGGTAATTAAATTAATTTTAAATTAATTAATTAAAGGTTAATTAATTAAATAAATTATTAAAGGCTAAATTAATTAATTAATTAGTTAATTAAAGGTTAATTAATTAAATAAAATACACATATGAGATATATGTGTTATATTATAAAAGTTATAGTACATAGTAAATATTTAATATAAATGTTATGTTAAAATTAATAAAATGCTAATTGATACAAATTTATTGAATAGTATTTAATTAGTATATTGTTATACATAAGACTATTTTATAAGTAAGATGAAATGTAAAAGTTATTATATAATTATAAAAACTTATATAACATATATTATAATAAAAAGTGGAACAGTAAGAAACCAAAAATAGACCCAAAGAATAAATACATATGTAAATGTATGTATGCAGTAATTTAAGATGTGTCCGACACTTGAACCATGAGAGTATTTCCATATGTCAATATGGTTCAATGTTAAATATTAAAGATTATGAATCTTCAACATAATGTTATCCTCTACCATATATACATACACACACACACACACACATATATATATATATTAAAAAATTACTTGTATACTCCTTAGTTGTTGAGCAGACTCAAGCTGGGGATGTTACGTGTAGTATTATTAATGTATTGAACATACGATATGTTATGTGTGGTATTATCACTATATTATTAATACACACACATTATCATCTAAAACCCTAAAATTTTCCTAAGAAAATATAAATATTGAATATGTCGAAATACAATTATCTATTAACGTAGTAGGATCGGATTTTCTCTTGAGATTTAGATAATTCATAATTTATTCCACTTTGTTTCTTTGATTTTGCTTGAAGTATAAAAAGGATTCTAAAAGAAAATTAACTAGGAATGATGTACAAAATATGAAAATAAACTAGAAATTTTGTACAAAATATGAATTTTATTGTGGTTTACACTGCCTATTTCTGTAAATTAAATATGAATGGACCTTTTTTCGCTTCAAAAGTGCTTTGTGTAAAGTTGAATACAATATGAAATATCTTGATTATAAGACTTATTTTACTTGAAATAGAAGAGATAAATTATACTATGCTAATATGAGATGAGTTTGATATTATTCTTTTTTGCATACAAGTCGGTTGTTGGCAAAGGATATTTGCTATATATTTTGGAATTTGGGACTTGTATAAGTTGGACATTTATATTAGTAAGTGTGTTCTTTACGTGTGACAGGAAATATTTTATTCAAATCTCATGCGTGTGTGTACATATATATATATGTATTAACGTATTGATTTTTAAAGTAATGATAACGTAATAATTATAGCCTATTAAATGTATTAATTAGGATTAAATGGGTAGTGAATAATGTTAATTTCTTAGGAAGGAAGTTAATGATAATTATGAGAATTAATCCTTAATTAAAGGCATAATAAGAGGATACCTTATAGCACCTTAATTATTAATTATGTAGGATAGTGTATATATACAGTTGGTATATATATGAAGGATGACTATGGTATAGGGATGCGAGGTCAGTCTAAAGTTACATAGAAGTCTGCCCGGTTAAATCTAGCTACTAATAGGGTAACTTTGGGGACTGATGTGGGACATCACCTATAATGAATAATCTCAGTGGATGCAATGTTAGTCCCAATTCCATAGTGTAAATCTGTCCACTCAATTTAGCTACCAATACCCATAAATAGTCAAACTAATGTGAGACGTCATGGTTTAGGTTTGGGTCATAATTATGTTATTGGTACAATATGACAAATCTTTAGAAGAGGTGCGCTTCAGATTAGAGGTATTAAGTGGCTATGGTAGGGTCCTCCTCTTTCTTAGAAGAAGTATTAAGTGATCTAATAGGGTTTCTTACGATGTCAGTTAAGGAGAACCATGTAGGGACCTACGGGTTGGGTCTTAAATGATGCGAATTTTCTATTTTACAGGTCTTAAATGGTCAAAGTTTGCCTAAGTCCCAGGAAAGAGGTACTAAGTGGTTTGGCGGTTGTCTTTTGCATCATTAACGATAATTGCGTTATAAATATGGAATGTGTTAGGTCAAAATGACGGAGTTGGCCTAATCTCGAATAAAGGGTTTTAATAGGTTTGGATGCTTTCTTTCGCATTATTAATGTTAGTTACGTTAGAGTTCTGGAATTGGACAGGAAAGACCTTTAAGTCAACAATTAAGGTTATTAGTATTTGTACTCACAACCATTTAGGGTGACTCTTACATTTAGTATAGTTTTAAATACATAGGACACACTTCTTATCTCTACTATTAATAAAGAAAATTCGTTGAATTAATTTACTCGGCGTCTTTTTGAAATTTCAAAAATGCCCTTGCTTTCCATTTACAATAATATAAACAGTCCGTGTGTGAAGCATGGGCCAATTCTAGTTTAAAATACTAGCCAAGTACAATTATGGTAAAGCTTGAGATTTTTATTTCATCGGATATTTGTTGTTCTGATCCACTCCTCGTTACGACACAAGTTAGAAGGGACGATCTTGATTTAGGATACGAAGGTGGAGGTGAAGACCTATGGCGATTATCTATATATTTATGTTTTTTAAATATTTTTATTGCACCTAATTCAGGTAGTTATGTTATTTTGGAGTATTCTACTATGGAGGCTTTATATACGCATGTTGTGATATTTAACATGTTATATTTTTTAAATGGTTTTCTTTTATGAAGTGTACTTGTTTTTTATGTTATATTTTATCCGTTCCACTGTGAGATTCTGAAAATATAGATAGATATCTATGTGTACTGTATATTGATTTAATTTTATCAACTTAATAACTCATCTTGAGATGGGACTAAGGTTCGACGGGCTTTTATTGGGTCAAATTAGGTCCGTTTCATGGCGATTATTACATACTCGATCTCACAATATGGTTTATTTGCTTGCTTTGAACGAACTGATTTCATCGAAGCATCATACAATTCAAACAATAACCATTCGCCATATAACACTTATATGCGATCGTATATGGATCAAATATCTATAGCCTTGTATTGCATTAAGAGCTCGTAACTCATAGAAAGAATTACATGGTCACAGGGAAAGAAATATGTAAGCGACCTAATTTCCAAGTATTTACTAGTTGTAAAATTAGGTACTTACATTGATGTAGAAAACATTAACATGCAAGAAATATTTAATAATAAATATATATTATATTTCTATTTGTCAATCTTCAATTCAATTTATTCGTATATTTTAATTGATAAACTTCTATCAATCATACTAAATTCATAAATTTATCAGTATAAATTATTATAACATTATATAGCATATGTTCCTACAATATTAGAAAGGTTAAATGTTACCATTTCATTTTTCTAATAAGGCTCCCACTAATCCTATATGTTTCTCTAAACCTAAGATATAACATAGAAGTTTTTTGACTTCACTAGTGGGTGCTAGGACTCGTTTATTTTGGAACTTTGACCTTGAGTTTTCTCAGCAAGTCATTGTCTCAGAAACAATGGGTAACTCCTTGTTGATTATACCGTATATAACTCCTAACCTATGGTTTCTTGTCCTAATCTCATTTCGACCTTGAGTTTGGTCAACAATTCGAAAGAAATTACCATTTCGTAACGACCTAATTATAAAATATGTACCTTGAGTTTGCTCAACAAATACATATAGTTAGTTATCTTACACGTCTAGTCAATATATTGATACTATAGATAACATCTCTAGCTTGAATTTTATTAACGACTGGAGAGTATGCAAGTAATTTATTAATATACAAAAGCTAAAAGAAAACTTTATTTTAAAGATACATAGCCTTTAATACATTATATCGAGTAATATCTACTTAGGAAATAATATATTTCTTATGAAAACACCCTCATGATTCAAGTGTCGGTAATCTGGAATCATACGTACATTCACGCATGCACTTATTCCTTAAGTCTATCTAGGCTTTCTATAAAGTTCCAACTTTAATTTATATATTCATATTATATAAGTTCCATTGTTATATAAACACTATATTTTAATTAGCTCGTTTAATAATCTTACGCAATATTACATTGATTAAATCATATTTAATTAATTTCTATTAATTAAATCTTTAATTACTTTAATATTATTCCGATATAACATTTATATTGAATATATATATATATATATATATATATATATACACCTTTTATAAGATAACACATACATCCTATATATTTATGTATTTTTATTTAATTAATTAACCTTTTATTTATTTATTTATTTAACATTCAATTAATCTACTAATAAAATAATAATTAATTATATTGATTTTGAAAATTTATGTTATATACATACATGTATAAGTATGTTATCTTAAGCACTTTAAAATGACATAATATATATCAAAATATACATAACATATGTATATAGTTATTGATTAATTAACTTGTTTAATTAATTTAGTTTATTAATCTTATTGATAAATTTTAAATTTAGTATTTGAATATTTTCAAGCATTTTGAAAGTATCATTATCTTTCCAAACATTTTAAAAACTCATGTTGTATCAGAATTTTTATAATGAACATGTTTTTATTTTAATTTTAAGTTTTAAATTCAAAATATTTTATTTAAACCATTTTCAAAATCGGACCAAGGCCTAACTCAATGTGGGCCTTTTCTATTACGGGCAATCTTTGGACTCACTTCACATTTCAGGCTAGGCTAGTAACCATGTAGAACTGGATGCTTGATTTTCCAATTCCATTCCTAGACATTACCTTTTTCGACACCGTACGAAGTGGACAAGCTTAATGTGTTAGCTTTAACATGACTAATTTAGGCTGCATAGTGTATGGGGCTCCAATACCATTAAAGGAACTAGGCTAGCCTACAGCGAATTAAAGGGTAAATTTCAAAAAATCCTTTATTTGATCTTTAATGGGCCAACAAAGTCTAATCCATTTAGAGCCGTTCTAATTTTTTTTTAAATGAAACCAATAGTTTATTCAACTTGATAAAAAAATTACTTTACGTTATTTTGTATTATATTTTAGATACGTGTATCATGCACATATATGTGTGAATGTGCATGTGCAACAGAATGATGCGTATATAGTCTGACATGCCCTGTATAGTGTTGAGATTTACACTGCAACAAAGATTTTAGCCTCTCCTATATTCGATTTGTTGCCTGAATGTGTATATACATTTGCATCAATGTATTTATATATCTATATGTATACATGTTTAAATAAACAATTGTATACAGATACATACGTTCACTTTTACAAAAGTTAGAATAACAAGTGTAAATAATTGTCTAAAACATTTATAAAATATGTTTACACATATATGTATACATATAAATATATATATATATCATAAAATAATTTTTGAATAGCACTTTTAAATTCCAAAAGGAATATCTTATAAAGGAAGGAGAATAAATGTGCGATTAGTATCCTTGTAATTAAGATTGCCTTTTCATTTTAAAATGGCAAAGAATTATAAGTTAGATGTATACATAGCATTTTGAAAATCAAAAAGCAATGTGTTAACCAAGGAGGAGAATAAATATGTAATTAATGTCCTTATGATTAGGATTTCTTTTTCATTTCAGAGTTAAAATAAAATTAATCAATAAAGAAGCAAATGAGTATCTGCATTAGTGTGTGATTAATACCAGCTTTTCATTTCAAAGTTAAAAATAAATGTAAATAATAAAAGTGGTAAATTTTACACTTAATTATTTACTTACTTATGCATTCGACCTAGATAATAATACTTTTTTTATTTATAAAATTAAGATATATATATATCATTTAATTATACATAAAATTAATTATAAAATAAAATGGAATATTTTAAGCCCATAAATGCATAATATAATTTCAACTTAAATCGATTATACAAATGAATGTATGAATAATCAATTAAATACTTAAATAATAAATATATGCAAAGTATTAAATAAAATAATCTTTTTTTAGTTGAATTTATGTTTCATAAATAAATTTGATGAATTTTTGAAACATGTGGTGTACGATTTATAAAGCTTAGAAACAATTGCGAGTTTACCAAAATCAGTAATAATAATATTTTATTGCAAATGGAAATAATTTTTTTTGCTTGTCATGAGCATTAGCATAGCAAACATTCATAAAATGAATTTTTATTAGTATAGATGTAATTGTATACACAAGCAACCAATTTGTGGTGTCATTTCGATATATAAGATTCATAATATGATCTAACATCTTATAATACAACATGTAAATTAAAAAAATATATTAAAACATAGGTTTACCTTTCACAAAGCCTTTATGTACATGTTGAAACATTCATTCGATCTCCTTGAATCAGTTTGCATACCAGAAGGGGCTAGCTCCAAAGTTACTGTCCACTGACTATCGAATATTGTTGAATTTGACATAGTATGAGCTGAAAAATATTTTGTATTGTTTTAGGAAGCATTACCAAAAATTTTGATATGATGACATTGTTTTTGAAGAGAATGGTTAATAACGAGATGAAGTTGCAATCTTTCATTAAAAGAATGGAACTAATTTATGATAAATGTGGTCATTAATCTCCTTTAACACTTGAATTTTCGTTTCAAATTCAAAAAACCAAACTCCACCTTTTTTCTTATGTCATGGTCGGCTATACTAGGCCAATTAATGGTTGAGTATATATGCTTGCTTATGATCTTTAACACATTTAAATCCGTATAAAATTCCTGCATTTAAATCCAATTTTACTTTGTTAAGTATTATCCAGTAGTGACGATTATTTACACCAAATCTTTTCGTCAAAACTATATTACTTTGAACTTATGGAATTTGGTTGTGGTTAAAATTCTAACATCGTCTCTTGAATAGTGATACTAAACACCATATAACCCAGTCGTGGTCCAGATTCGGGTAGGCATTGAGAGAGAGATGACAGTCGGGAAAGAAGTCTTCATTCAAGGGAGTCTTCATCTTCTAAACATAATTCATAGATAACATCCCTAGCTTGACTTTTCTTAACAACAAGAGAGTATGCACGTAATTTATTGATATATAAATGTAGCGGACACCTCATATATCAAAGATTCATAACCTCTAACGTATTTAATCGAGTGACATCAACTTATGAAACAATGTATTTTTTATTAAATACCCTCTTGATTCATGTGACGCCCCACCTCAATACCCACGCTAGCCAAGAACACTACGGAGTAATGTTGTCAACTAGCACGGAGAATAAGGCTGTTGAGGAGCGACCATCCATGTAACCTCTTTATGCGAGCACCGATATGTCAGATAGTATAGTATGCCTTTCATTTGAGGAGGAAGTCCGACATACCGATGCAAACTCAATCTATCACACGGTGGCTATAAATAAATCTTCGGAAACAAATATAGAAATAAACATAACACAATCAGTCACAGACATCCATATCACAAAGGCGGAAAAAGATACGAATATATAACTAACACATGAAAGTGTACATCAGAGTAGTGGTCATGAAAGGACCACATACACAAAAGAATAACAACACGTGCTATACAAAAGAACAAGTGTAAACGACAAAAACTGCTAATCTAAATGGTCAGCCAAAAGTCAGAGTAGTAAATCCCTGGGGGAGAAGTTAAGCAGAAGCACCTGTAACATCTCGGTCTGATCCGAGTATTATTTATAAGAAAATAATAAACGGATCAATCTAGCTATAAATATTAGATAACATGATACAGAACAATAGATATGGAAAGAACATATAGTAACCATAAAGACATACTATGATAAGCATGTAAATGAAGATCATTAAGAGATTAAACAATATCAAAAGAATCTTCTAAAAGATCCAAATTCACCTATACATAAAAGCTGGAAAATCATAACAATGAAAGTCATGAAAATAGGTGAAGCACAAATTCCAGAAGACTACACAAGAAATCCAGAAATCACAATCAGGAGCATGAAAACTCACAAAATGGGAGCATGAAAACTCACCTACACGTGTAACACAAAGTGAGACGCTATCTCATGGTTGCAAGCCATTAATTTTGACACACGAATGGCCCGAAGACCGTGGGGCGCTACCCCACATATGAGATGGCGAAACATCACACAAATGCGATGGCAAAACATCACAAGAGCGGGGTCTAGTCTCCCTCGCAGACAAAGAGACATCGCACAGTTGCTAGTCTAAAACACAAAAATGATCGTCTTGATCATCAAGAAGTGTCAATTACACTAAGTTAGTAAATATAAAAGTTTAGCCTCATGTCCCATAACCACTTGCTTAACTCAAATATTTACGAACAAACTGTAGATCGTCACTAGAAAGTTGTCACAAAAGATTCAATCGAACAAGTCCAAGAATTAACCAACGAAGTAAACGCAAGCGTTTCATACCACTTGTTTTACTAAGTCGTTTAATTAGATTTCTCATACGAGTAAGGTAAAGGTTTGTATATACTAATAGATTGGAAAACGGTTTAAGGAAAGAGCTTTATAGTAAAATAGAGTTAAAATTATTTTGATGAAAGAGTTTTGATATTTACTACTAGTATTGAAACCTTCATATTTCTAAAGTTGTTATCTCGTCTTTTAGCAAGGCCGTGATACCATAAAATCGACCGAGAAGCCCAAGATAGTTTGTCTCGAAGAATGGTCAACTCAGCATCTTAACAAAGCAAGTTCTGTTGGATGTTTTTCAGATAAGATCCCCTATGGAGGGGGGGTGGCAACCCCCCTAGGTGGGGGTGCGGGGGCAACGCCCCCGCTACGGGAGGATAGGATCGAGCGACCTAATGAAGACCTAAGGGCAGCGCCCCATCCAAAACGGTACGACCTAGTGAAGACCTAAGGGAGGATAGGATCGAGCGACCTAATGGTTGCGACCTAAGGGTCTAAAGGGTCAAGCGACCTAGTGGTTGCGACCTATAGGTGTTCGCGAATTAAGGGAACCAAGGCCGAGCGACCTAACACTCGAATGACCTAAGGAAGCAAGGGGCAAGCGACCTATCGTAGAAATAAGGCCTAACGACCTAGGGAAAATGCTCGTGCGACCTAAGTGGTCATACGACCTAAAGTTAATAAGGTCAAGCGACCTAAGGTGACATCGGGTCAAGCGACCTAAAGACGCCGCGACCTAGCGACCTATCGAAATAAAAGGGGCGAGCGACCTAACTCAACCAGCGACCTACGACCTAACAATATAAGGCCGAGCGAGTTACAAGGCGAACGACCTAGTGGTTGCGTGCGACCCAGCTGGACACGCGACCTAACAGTACGAAGGTCCAACGACCTAAAGTTATTAGGTCATGCGACCTAAAGTGTCGCGACCTAGCGACCTAGGGGCTTGAACGACCTAACGCCGCATACAAATCCGAGCGACCTAACTCAACCAGGGACCTACGACCTAAAGCCCAACGACCTAGCGACCTAAAACCAAACGACCTACGACCTAATTCCGAGTGCCGAGCGACCTAACATTGTAGGCCATTTTTAGGTCGGAAACGAGCTATTTTGAGGCCGAGACTTTTCCATGCGAACGACCTAGCATAGGCAGAACAACCTAAGTGCAGAATTTCACCAAAAACACTAAAGTTTGGAGTTTTTCGCCAATTCGATTCAAACCAAATGCAAATGTGCATGCAAACGTGATAGGGAATCATTCCCAACAGTCCAAGATAGTTATAGACAAGAATTATGAGATAAAAATCTCACCTTTTCACCAAATTATGAAGGTAAAGCTTGAAGGTGAATGGAGAAGCAACTACAAGCTTGAATCCAATGCTTTTCCTTGAATTTGGAGTTGAATGATGGAGTTGGAGTTGAAACCTAGGCTTGGAGTTTCTAATTTCCCTTTCCACTCAACATTAATGTTAAAGTTTGTGTTTGGTAGGAATTTATGAAGAGTGAGGAGAAGGAGAGAAGTGGGTTTGAGTTATAATGGCTAATCTAACCCAAAGTCCAAAGGGGGAAAAGTAAGTGAAATTCCACTAACTCCAAACCTATCAATGTTTATACTTAAAAAAGTTGTAAACGACATTTTGAACTCAATGGAAGTGGTCTAGAGTCCTAATTTGACCGTTTGTAAAAAGTAGCTTTTCAGACCAATATCTGATCAACGACAAAATATTTAAATAAAATATTTAAATATAAAATCAATAAATATGCGAGTTGTTACAGACTCCCCTCCTTAAAGAAATTGCATCCTCGCAATATATAAGATGGAAATAAAAAGTAACAACCATAAAAGCATATTAACACAAAAGAAATTAGAAATAGGAAGTTCACCTCAAAGAGCAGGAGTAAGCAAGCCCGGATGTGTTCGCTCGATGAATTCTCTGGATTCCCAAGAGCAATCCTTAGGATTTGAGGACCATTGAACCTTCACAAGCGGAACATCTTTATTTCGAAGTCGTTTGACCTCCGAAGCAATAATTCGAATAGGATGCTGCTCGTAAGTTAAATACGGCGAAACTTCAATTTCTTCCACAACACCAGGCTTAAGAATAGAATCGGAATCTCGTAGGCATTTCCGTAATTGGGAAACATGAAACACGTCATGCATAGTAGAAAACTGAGCCGGTAATGTAAGGCTATAAGCCATAGAACCAATACGTTCAGTGATAGGAAATGGCCCAATATATCAGGGTGCTAACTTTCCCGATCGACTGAAACGTACTACACCTTTCATAGGTGAAACACGAATAAAAACAGAATCTCCCACAGAAAATTCTAACTTCCTTCTTCGATTATCGGCATAGGATTTCTGTCTACTCTGGGCTTCTTTCATCCTATGTCGAATAAGCTCAATCTTCTCTGTGGAATCACGAATAAAGTCTGGACCTAAAACCAGCTTCTCACCAGCCTCAAGCCAACAAGAAGGAGATCGGCATGGCCTTCCATAGAGTGCCTCGAAAGGTGCCATACTAATACTAGATTGGAAGCTATTATTATAGGAAAATTCAATAAGTGAAATATGAATTTCCCAACTTCCACCAAAATCGAGCACACAAGCACGAAGAAGATCTTCAAGAGTTTGATTCACACGCTCGGTTTGTCCATCGGATTGGAGGTGATAAGCAGTGCTAAAATTAAGCTTCGTTCCTAAAGCTTTTTGAAGACTCTTCCAAAATCCACTAGTAAAAAATGGATCTCGATCGCTAACAATAGAAGTAGGAACTCCATGCAATTTAACAATTTCTTTGATAAAGAGTCTGGCCAAAAGAGGAACGGTTCGGTTAGACCGAACGGGAATAAAATGAGAGGATTTAGTAAGTCTATCAACGATCACCCGTAAGCTATCATGACCCGAACGAGAACGGGGAAGGCCATCTATAAAGTCCATGGAAATTAGGTCCCACTTCCAAATTGGAATTTTTAAAGGTTGCAATAACCCACCAGGCCTTTGATGTTCGGCCTTAACAAGTTGGCAAGTCATGCAACGCTTAACAAAGTTAGCAATATCAGATTTTAGTCCCTCCCAATAATAAAGTCGCTTCATATCAGCGTACATTTTAGTACTACTGGGATGAATGGTGAATTTAGAACGATGGGAATCTTCTAAAATATCTTTACGAAGATCACCAATATGTGGTACGATAAGTTTACCAAATTTTCGAATGTCGCCACGAGAATCAATATCAAAGTCTTTCAAACCTTCAATATCAATTTTATCCTTAACATTTTGGCCAAGAAGAGCCAATTCAGGATCTAGCCCTTGAGCTTCAAGAATGCGGTCTAAAAGAGAAGGATGAGCCTCAAGGCTACATAAAACCAGTGATGAGCATAAATCGGATACGCGCTCTCGAATCTCACAAATGGATAAAATCTCGAGATTGTTCCATTCGGATATCATCATAGAAACAACTGCTTGTTGTTTACGGCTAAGAGCATCGGCGACACGATTTCCCTTACCGGGGGTATAAAGAATATCAAGATCATAAGGTGCAAGGAACTCGAGCCAACGCTGTTGACGTAAATTAAGTTCCTTTTGAGAAAATAAATATTTCAAAGACTTATGATCCGTGTAAAGAATAAATTTCTCTCCCAATAGATAATGACGCCAAATTCGAAGGGCGAAAACAATAGCCGCGAGTTCTAAATCATGTGTGGCATATCTAGTCTCGGCCGGCTTTAATTGCCTAGAAGCATAAGCAATAACACGTTCTTTTTGCATAAGAACGGCACCCAAACCAACGTGACTAGCATCAGTATAAACCACAAAATCTTGATTCCCTTCGGGAATAACAAGAATAGGAGCATCAGAAAGGAGTTCTTTCAATTTTTGGAAAGAGGCTTCACATTTGTCCGACCAAACGACCTACGACCTAATTCCGAGTGCCGAGCGACCTAACGTTGTAGGCCATTTTAAGGTCGGGAACGAGCTATTTTGAGGCCGAGACTTTTCCACGCGAACGACCTAGCATAGGCAAAACGACCTAAGTGCAGAATTTCACCAAAAACACTAAAATTTGGAGTTTTTCGCCAATTCGATTCAAACCAAATGCAAATGTGCATGCAAACGTGATAGGGAATCATTCCCAACAGTCCAAGATAGTTATAGACAAGAATTGTGAGATAAAAATCTCACCTTTTCACCAAATTATGAAGGTAAAGCTTGAAGGTGAATGGAGAAGCAACTACAAGCTTGAATCCAATGCTTTTCCTTGAATTTGGAGTTGAATGATGGAGTTGGAGTTGAAACCTAGGCTTGGAGTTTCTAATTTCCCTTTCCACTCACCGTTAATGTAAAAGTTTGTGTTTGGTAGGAATTTATGAAGAGTGAGGAGGAGGAGAGAAGTGGGTTTGAGTTATAATGGCTAATCTAACCCAAAGTCCAAAGCGGGAAAAGTAAGTGAAATTCCACTAACTCCAAACCTATTAATGTTTATACTTAAAAAAGTTGTAAATGACATTTCGAACTCAATGGAAGTGGTCTCGAGTCCTAATTTGACCGTTTGCAAAAAGTAGCTTTCGGACCAATATCCGATCAACGACAAAATATTTAAATAAAATATTTAAATATAAAATCAATAAATATGCAGGTTGTTACAATTCAAGTGTTGGACACATAGGAAATCATGGTATACATACCATATGTATGCATTTATTTCTTAAATCTAATAGGGCTTCTTATTGTTCCACCTTTTATTATACGTTTATATTATATAAGTTTATTTCTTATATAACATTTTATAATTCAATTAACTTATATAACAATCCTATGTGTAATTTTATATTAATTTTATTATTAAATTTTTGTTCGATTTAGTAAATTAGTTAATTAACATTTTAATTAATATTATTTTATTCATCTTAAACATTTTAATTTGAATATTTGCACTATAACATATATAGTAACACACATATATTTATATATATGTACATACGTATGTATGTATGTATGTGTGTATGTATGTGTATATGTGTATATATTATTCATTTATTAACTAATATTTTATTAAAACAATTTTAATTAATTTAAAAAATTATATATATACATATATTACCTTGACTTTTTAAAATAATGTAACATATATCAATATGAATTTTTAATTTAATTAACTAACTTTGAGTTAATTATTTATTTAATTAACTAACTTTTAGTAATTATTTATTTAATTAATCTAATTAACTATTAATAATTTTAGAAAATAATTATTTTATTTTTAAAACAGTTTTGAAAATTATTTTGTAATGTTTATGAAATCAGTACCTATTTTAAATTTAATCTTATAAAATATTATTTTTATTTATTTAAGTTTAACCTTTTAAATCAAAAATATTTTTTAATTTCAAAATGGATTTTCAAATTTAGCCCAAGGCCAAAATCAATAAGAGCCATTATATTGAAGATAGCTTTTGGGCTTACCTTATCCTTTCAAGCAAGGCTGGTAGCTAGGTAAGGCAAAGTACCTAATTACCGAAATCCAACCTTAGACACTGCTTTTCTAGACATCCTACTATATGGGTAGGCTTTAGTTAGTTTGTCATAATATTGCTAATTTATACGAAATGAGCTATTGGGCTTTGATACTATCGATGGAACTGGGCCAGCACATAAAGAGTTAAATTAGTGAATTTCAAAAAAATTGTTGGATCTTATTAGGATTATGAAGTATAAATTTATTTAGATTTTATCTAAATTTATCATAAATAAAATCAATATTTTATTTAAGGTATATAAAGATTTACAATAATATTATATTAATAATTATAATATAATATGTGTATCATATACACATATGTGTGTACGTGCATGTGCAACATATATACACGGTTTAACATGCCTGTGTACAAGTGCTGAGATTTACACTGTAATGGATATATTTGTCCTGTTGTATACAAGTGTGTTGTCTAATATATATATATATATAATATGTATGTATGTATTGTTTTATGTATAATAAAATAGTATTTGTAAATTGTAAATATTATATAAATACATCCATTCACACACATATAATACATTATAACATAAAATAACTGTAGAGTTTTAACGTAAGTGACTATGGTTTCAAAATCAAATTTAAAATTAATATTTAAAATAATAGATCTGAATCTGCATAATCTCAAATTCGATTAATACATTAACTGTTAAATAAATTTGTTTATATTAAATATACTTTGAAGACTTAAAAAAATTAATATTAGAAGACATACATATTTTACGTATATTTATATTTGAATAAAATTTAGAAATATTATATCTGTAAGATATGTATATAAATATATTTTGCTGTAAATTAATAATTAAACACACAAGTACACACATTCGGCCATAAAAATATTTTTTTGGCTATTGACTGATTTTAAAAATTACTTTTTATCAATACAAAATTATTATTTTTTTGGTTTTTTTTAAAAAAATATTGTTATATACTTATCATATTAAATATTTACATGTATATATTTTATGACATTTTTGTATGTGTATTATATATATAATTAGACATGATATTTAAATTGAATGATATATTTACATATTTATTATATTCAAATTTAAAATATATGTGAATATGTGAAAAAAATTATTTTTTAATTTCTGAAAGCTTTATATATATATATTTATATAAAATGTGTCTTATATAATTATGTTTGTATTAAAATCAATTTGACTATAAAATCATTTTATATTATTATATTCGAAATAGAAAAATGTTTTTTTTTTACTTTTGGCCATAAGCAACATATACAAATATATAAATAAAATAATTTGTTTAGTATATGCATATATACAATTTCATCTAATGAAGACAACACAAACATACATAGATTCATGATAAACGTGCACTATTTAAACATACAAATAACATAGTGAACATTTATCCATATATATATGTACATATGTGTGTACATATATGATGTAAATAAATGATTTACCTTGCCCAAGCCTAGATGGAGCACCTTGAGACGCTGAACCGAATAACTTCTTAAATCAGTATCAAAAATCCAAAAAGTGTTACAATCTGAAAGTAGTAACCACCAATCATCGATTTGTATTTAATTTTGCATTTTTAATAGCTAGTAAAATTAAAGAAGGGGGTAATAAGTTGGCTGGGCTAATGTGGGGAGAGTAAAGGAAAAAAATCAAGCAGTGAAATAAAGGATTATGAGTGTTTAAATAACAAAGGAGGAATGGAGCTAAAATTGGACCTAGATCTACTTTTATTTTTCTTATTATCAATCAAACAACTTTTATCTAATTGGGCATATAAACATTTCAAGCATGTTTATTAACCCAAAACATGATCAACACCCTGGATCAATTGTGAAATCACCAGTGTAGATAATCAGTAGTTCAAATCTCAAATAAACAACAAATAAAGAGCAAAAGTAAGAAAAGAGACAAAGAATTTTTATAGTGGTTCGGTTGACTTTGGCCTACGTCCGCTTTAATTAATCTTTATTATGATTACACTAGTTGAATCTCTCTGAATATCAACTAGTTAGTCCTTAGATCTAAGTTACAACGAGTTAGAATAAGTCACAAGTTCAAGGGTTGACTAGAGAATCACAATAACCCCCTTGATGACTGTTGTGAGGGAGAAGAAAGTTGAAGAAGTGAAGCAATTATAGTAGAATAATGGTATCTCTCTATTTGAAAAAGATCCATGTCTAGTTTCAAGTAGGTGAGTATTTATAGGAAAGTTCAAAGAGTGTTGGGCTAGAAGTCCAGGTGCAAAAGAGTCCAGTTGTTATGCCAACATCACAAAAAATCTTAAATCAATCCGAGTCATTTCTATGGGTTGCTAGCTATCCATAGCGGATGGATAGCTAGCTATCCATAGCGGATGAATCGCTAGCTATCCATTAACTTAGCCTGTTTTTCTACCAGAAGCCATTACTTAGTACAATGAAGAAGCTCAAAATTTTTTAGGGTTATCCGACTTATCTTAGTGGATCGCTAGCTATCCATAGGGGATGGATCATTAGCTAACCATCCACTTAGCATATTTTTGAGTGATATTTGATTGGTTGTCTTCCTATCTTCTACTTAAGTGCCTTGTCCAAATATCAAGTCATTTAGTTTGATCATCCGTCTTCATGAGTCATCTGGTCTAGAAGAATCATCCATAACTCGCTCAAATATTAATGAAATCGAGCGAAATATTGTAGGAACACTCTAAAGTGTATTTGGAACCCACCATAAAAATTTGAGGTGGTGGGGCCTAATCTGGATGGGTTGCTAGCGATCCATCTAGATGGATCACTAAAGGTCCATGAAACCAACTTTAAATGACTACATTTTTTGCGAGCTTTCTCCTATGTTTTCTAAATATTCTAGGAAATTTTCATGTCAACCCGATTTCATATGAGTACTGTAGGTCCATTTTAAGTTAGCTAATTCTGGCGAAACAACTTGAATCAGACGAGCCTTCACTTCTCGAATAAGATTGTTTGGCATGCTATGAAACTTGGCAAGCGTGCTTATAAATGGTAATGAATCATGATGCAAGTGGTTTAGAGGGTCCATGAGCAAGCCTTATGGATCATGATCCATAGGTGATGGATCGCTAGCGATCCATCACCTTAACTTTTTTTGGCATCTTTCCCCTTGGGACTTTCTCTTCTTCTTTTTCTTGTCCTTTTAATTGATTCTTGATTTATTCTGGCGTAGTCTAAATTTTCTAATTCTTATTGAATTTTGATGGGTTAAAAACCCAGTTAGCAGTTGCCCCCTAAAGTATGCCTTTTAAATGAAAAGTTTGCTTTGTTTAAGAAAAAACTTATATCCCAAGTCTACGATAATTGAGCTTTTTTAACTTCTTAGCCTTGGTGAATCATCCAGTTCCTTTGAATTCTCTTGCTAATCACAAGTCGTTTCAAATTGGTTACATCCTAAGACTCTGGACTCTATTCGAGTTTAATATACACATCATAATCATTCTTATTTCATTCAGAGTTACTACATCACATATCTCTAAGTAAATCACATGCTTTCAGTTACATCGCATATTTCCAATTACATCACATGTCTCCATTTACATCACATATCTCAAATCGTCCCGTGTTCATTCAGGATTTACATCATTATCGTTTTGCTTCTCATTTAGAGTTGTCATATCATATATCAAGATCACATTATATATAAAAAATACATCATATATCAAAATCACATCATATGTCGAGATCATCCTGTGCTTATCCAGGATTTATCAATTTTATTTTTTATAAGGCATTCAAATCTTTTTATTAAATCAAATATGTTTTAAGGCTCGATCTCTTTTGACCGTTTAAGTTTAATATGCGATCTCTCTGAATCGTTTAATGTTTTAAGTTAAGAGGATGATCTCTCTGGATCGTTTGTTTGTTATGTTAAGGGGGATTAAGTAAGCCCATCTGCTCACTCTCCGATGTGGAGACTTACTTCTTGCACTCCAGCCCCGTTTTTCTGGTCGGGACTCTAAGATGATCAATATTGTACAAGTCCATCCACCTGCTCTTTAGCTAAAGGGCTTACACCCTGCACTCCGATTTCATGGCGGGACTCTAAGGTGATCAATATTAGTCATCATGATCAATGTGGATTCTTTAAAATTAAAATATTCAAATCAAATAAATAAGAAGAAATCAAATAAAAAGGAATCAAAACAGGCAGAAATCCTAAATTTTCATCTTGGAGATCCGACCTAGAGCGTGCATAGAGACCAATCTAGGTCTTATACACTTGTAAGCGATCCGAGGTCATTATTATCCTAGAGACCAATCCAAGTATATCTTCTCCCAGGTTTTATTCAATTAAGTATACGAAGTGAATGTGGACTCCTCCTTTTGTTGTTTTGGCTCCCCGAAGTCATCGTTGGTTTTCCTTTTCTCTTTGTCTTTTCCAATTCCAGCTCTGGATGCTCTCTTGTGCTCCACAACATTTATTTCAACATCCACATCCTCATCTTCCTCTTCAGCATCTTCCTAATGAAAATATCTCTCACCTTCATAGTAGAATTCAACAAGATCCCTTGGTAGATCCCTTCTTAATGCAGCTTTGAAATTAGTCTTACTCATGACCCTAGATATGCTGCCAATAGAATAAATGATGGATTCGGCTTGTCAACCGCATCTGCTACCAAATTGAATCTTGTTAAATAACTTCTTAAGGACTCTCCCAGATTTTGTTTTACATTTGAGAGCGTAAGTACATTCCTCGATTGTGAGACATGAACTCTAAACTGTTTCAAGAACTTGCTTACCAAGTCGGTCCATGTGCTTATGGACCAATTTTTTAACTGTTTAAACCAAATTGTAGCTAAATCGGTTAATTATAATGGGAAGTGCCACTGCATTACCTCCTCAAAAGTACCTAACACCCGCATATGTTGGATGTATCTCATCGTATGAATTATCGAATTTGTCTTCCCATCGGACATTTCGAATGTCGAAAGATTGAAATATGGAGGATTTCTCGTATTCCAGATATTAGCAGTAAATGGATTCATGTTCACATCTTCCAAACGCTGATCCATGGGTCCTCCTCTAATGAACCTTCATACTAATTCAACAATTCGGTTCTTACCATCCAATAAAGGGCTCCATACTAAAGCAATACTTTTCCCGTTGGTTCGGTGGGGGTATCCTGAAATGCACTCTTCCGACCGCATTCCCATGTTCTGATTCATAACTCTAACTTCATCTAGACCTACATTCCTTCGAGGAAGTTATGGTACATATTTTTCTGTCGGTTGCATCTTAGTATTTGGATTAGCTCCAATACCATAAGCTCTTGGTGCTCCAACAGTCTTCCGGCATTAGGATTGATTCCAATGTTGATTCCAACATTGCTCCCTAAAGTTTGATTCCCGTTCCTAGTAGATCTTCCATCCCTTGCTGCTCCATCCTGTGGAAGAAGCCATCCATCATATCCTATTACTAGCTAAGATACCATCCTACATCTCTTTCATCATCTTTTCCATCTCCTCTCTAATCACATAGTTAGGTTGATAAGAATTTAAGGACACCTCCTGGCTAGCCCCTAGCTACGGTTGACTTGCTACAGCTCTAGATCTAGTATTAGGCCTACCATCTTCTATAAATCTTAGATTCAAGCTTCACCTCTTTAAATAATGTTCAAGGCTCTTAGTGAAAGCACCTAAATAACCCAAAAATTGGATCAACACTCTGTATCAAGCGTGAAAGCACCAGTGTAGATAATCAGTAGCATAAATCTCAGATAAACAACAAATAAAGAGTAGAAGTAATAAAAAAGACACAGATCATTTATAATGGTTCGGCTGACTTTAGCCTATGTCCACTTTAATCAATCTTTATTATGATTATACTAGTTAAATCTCTCTAGATATAAACTAGTTATTTATTATATCTAAGTTACAAAGAGTTAGAATAAGCGACAAGTTCAAGGGTTGAATGGAGAATCACAGTAACCCCCTTGATGACTGTTGTGAGGGAGAAGAAAGTTGAAGAAGTAAAGGAATTCCAATAGATTAATAACAGCTCTCTATCCAGAAAAGATCCATCTCTAGTTGTAGGTAGGCAAGTATTCATAGGGAAGTTCAATGATTATTAGGCCAGAAGTCCAGGTGCAGAAGAGTCCCATTGTTATGCCAAGTCATCACAAAAATCTCAAATCAACCCGAGTCATTTCTATGGATCGCTAGCTATCTAAGGGATGGATCCCTAGCTATCCATCAGTTTATCATATTTTCCTAACAGATGCGTATACTTAGTGCTATGAAGGAGCTTGGAAAGTTCGAGGACGATTCAACCTATCGTAAAGGATCGCTAGCTATCCATAGGGGATGGATCGCTAGCTATCCATCCACTTAGCATATTTTTGGGTGATCTTTGTTTGGTTTTCTTCCTATCTTCTATTAAGCGCCTTGTCCAAATATCAAGTCATTTATTTTGATTATCAATCTCCATAGGTCATCTAGTCTAAAAGAATCATTCAAAACTCGCTTATATCTTAACGAAATAGAATGATACTTTGCCGGAACACTCTAGAGGGTGTTAGGGACCCACCATAAAAATTTAAGGTGGTGGGGGCACACTCTAGATGGATCGCTAGCAATCCATAAAATCAACTCTTAGTGACTTCATTTATTGAGGCTTCTCCTTTGTTTTCTATATGGTCTCCCAAAATTTCAAGTCAATCCAACTTCGTACGAGTTCTGTAGGTCCATTTTAAATTAGCTAATTCTAACCAAACAACTTGAATCAGATGAGTCTTCACTTCTCGAGCTAGATTGTTTGGCATGCTATGAAACTAGGAAAGCGTGCTTATAAATGGTAATGGATTATGATGCAAAAGGTTTGGAGAGTCCATGAGCAATCCCTATAGGTCGCTAGTGATCCATAGGTGATTGATTGCTAGTGATTATTCACCTTAGCTTATTTTGGCATCTTTCCACTTAAGTCTTTCACTTCTTTTTTTTGGTCCTTTTAGTTGATTTTTGAGTTATTCTGGCGTAGTTTGAATGTTCTAATTCTTATTGAAGTTTGATGGGTTATAAACCAAGTTAACAACATCTAGCAAATGTGCAAATAAATCTAATTAAAATTCACATTGATATCGTATATTGATATACGTGTCTATAAATATTATATACACCTATTTATTATTGATCAAAACAAATTGAATGAAATTTTATAATTAATATTTTATACATATTAATTAATTAATTCATTCATAATAATTATAATTAATTAAATCTAGTGGTAATAGGAGTATTCGCCGTTTCGGTTGTGCAACCCTTATATATAAATTCGATCGACAATTAATATCGAATATCGAATATTCGTGCTAGCACGTCCCTTAGAAAGTGGTGTAACATTATGACCAAATTTGTTGCTTATATATCTTTGGTAAAATCCAATATTGCTTTATATAAGAGTTACTCAGCATTGAAAATTATGTACACTAATTCCCTTTGTCAAAATTATATCATATTAGGACTTATGAAATTTGGTAATGATCAAAATTTCAATGCGTCCATATTTAATTTTATAGTCCAAATACAAAGTCCTTGGTTCGATAATAACAATTATTTTTAACTGAATCACTCCGGCTAAAGACTTTGACTTTGAGTTGACTTCGATTAACCATGATACTAACCCATATAATTGAGAAGACAAATTCTCTCTTGAATAGCGTCCTACTTCTATTGCTTCCACTCATTCCTACTATAGTCATTTGATGGACGCTGCGCCACAATTTAATTACAATCAAAATGAATATTCTACATTCAAGTTTGGTAGTATTCTCAAGTCAAGGGAGTTGTGAAATATTGCCACATCGATTTTTTCTGTTTGACCTTAGTTATAAATTAACCCAAAAAATTATCAAGTGATTCATTCCATAGTAATCCAATAAATATTAGTACATAACCTCTTGGTGCCTCTAATAGCCATGAGTAATACATTGTCCAACATTTAAAGAGTGCTAAGTACTCTAGTCTCAATGGATTTATCGATATTCAGTCTCGATACATCTTGATCAGGAATGTTTAAAATGATATGTTTATTTTATTATGATAAATCACTTATAATTACAACATGTTGTAACTAATATCACTAAAAATTACATTTATGGATTATATGTTAAATATATTATTAATTAAATTAATTAATATAACACATTATATCATCAACTATATAATAGAACAAGATTGGTTATCGAGTTAGATATATGTAACAAAATACATAACTGCTTTTAAAGCACACCCCAAACTCTACCATATACTACCATGGGACCAAACATACATAGACATCCAAATTCAGGGTACACAAAGACACCTGAGATATACCAGACTACCCTATCCCAATATGATCAGCATCACAGCCTCAGAGTTATCCATCGATCCTTTAGCACTCATACCGATAGTAGAACCATGTTTTGTCTACTCCAAAAGCTATCACATTGAGCCTGTTTGCTCAAGCCATCATAAGATGCCATAGTCACTTGCTACCTTGATTCGTCGAAATCACCACACCTTATTTGTTGCCACTATTACCCCAAAGCCATCTCGAATCGTTCTGTAGTAATTTACCATTGGTCCATATTGACGCAAGATCCTTAAAGGACCACAGGTCTACCCTGAAGCTTCCCAATTGAAAAACTGAAGCAACAAACAACTCCATATTTCCTTCTGCTCTATCCGACTTGACCTAGCTGGACCGAAGCACCAAGACCCTCAAGCCGAAGCCAATCCTGAGCTAATTTTCTTGTATAACATCAAAACCCTGAAACCATTCTTGAATAGAGGCACCACCACCCATTTCTTCATGCTCGAACCAAAGCACCATCGAACAATATTTGTTATATGATCTTCTACCATCGAACCAAGTTAAATCCAAAGCCATCACATTCCTTACCTGAACCCAACCCCTGAGTAAGCCTTAGCTAGACCAAAACCTGTAGTGTTTCCAACAACTCCAAGTTTCGTGTCAATTCCATCACTACAGTCAACATTTCAACCCGCTTGCATCTCTTATGCATTGATATGATTCTAAACACTTTAGAGTCCATCCGTTGAAGTCCAGCTCTACATCTATGGATCCCTTGTCCTTTGTTTATCGAATTGAAGAGCATATTGTTACATCTGTATAGAGACTCTCGACTATAGAATCATTCACCATACCAGTTTTGCTCTGATGACTGTTTGCAACCATTCAAGCATATAAACTACATCCAAACACGCATCAACAACATTCAAGCATCAACTAAACATAAACCAATATATCAAAACATGGCAATTCATCACAAAGTGCATCTATAACAGAGCCTAACATTTATATAGGTAATCACATATCAAAATAACATGATTAAAAAATTTAAAATAATTTTAAATTCATTTTTACTTCAGGTTAGGTTTCAAAACAACATAAAAATGTAATTTTGATGTTAAAAATGGATTAAAACATTTTAAAACCTATAGATATTTACATAATATGATGCTAGATGATAAATGTAATGACTCACTTTTCTGTACATTCTAAGTTGACATATAACCATACATGTCAACTCAAATTGAAAAAAAATGTGAATTGTTCGAGGTAAAGAAGAAAAGATAGAAGAAAGAAGAAAACTAAACAATATAGAATCCCAAAGCTGTAAAAATAATCTATAATATCTCACAAGTCTTTACACAAAGAAAAACTGTAATTTGTATTTCTATACAAACATCAATCAAAGTCCAACAATCAATATAATAATCTTGACAGTTATAATAACTGGTCCCTATATTCTTAACACACGGCAGAATATAATCAAGTACGTGATTATGTCTCTGTTATCCAGCTCGTCTCCTAAGCTCCACAGCATCCTAACCTAAATCTGTAATACTCGGTCTGACCTAAGCATTATAATTAAATAACACCCTAGTCAGTCTGGAAAACCAACGTGAGAAAACACACTCAATTCGAATTTAACTATATTTTTAAAATCATTTG
The DNA here is from genome assembly GCA_030765085.1 of Allium cepa. Lineage (NCBI taxonomy): Eukaryota > Viridiplantae > Streptophyta > Magnoliopsida > Asparagales > Amaryllidaceae > Allium > Allium cepa. The sequence goes on from CM060937.1 coordinate 909,311,247, forward strand.
AAAAAGAAAGGTATCTAGTAAGACCACGCCACACATAAACATGACAGGTTTTTTCCATACGATAACCAAACCATTTAACGTAAATTAACTGATATTATAATAGTGTCTATAGAAAATAAATTAGAAAATAGCTGAAACGCTTGCATCTCACATTTCAGCAATATTTGGTATACAATCAAAACCATACAGGCTCATGATGGATATTGGATTCCATATAATGACTGGGCTACTGGGGTACCTCCCGCCACAGTACATCTGTAGAAAAATGTACTGAGATCATACCTAACAATCCCTGCCAACACAGGACCGACCTATCCCTTACTGGATAGTACCGAATATGTTATCACCCTGGGTGTTCCCACCCTTATCGAGCGCTCTCTTTTCCATGCACAATCATATCTGTAGTTATAGCATAATATATTCGAGGGTATCTTCAAAGGTGATTGTAACGACCCAGGATTTTTAGAAATTAAAATTTGAATATTTAATTAATTTTAAATATTAATAAGTGAATTTATAAGTCGAATAAATTTTTATTTGAATTATTGGATTTAATTGGATAATTAAATCAATAATTTAATATGTTAAATTATGGAAATAATTAAAAATTGGGTTAAATATGATTGAAAATGATTTGTAAAATTTTATTTTATCATATTGGAGTTAGAATGATATTTTAGAACTTTTAAAATCGAATTAAAAGTTAATTTGTGAAAATTGAATATTTTAATATTTAAATCGACTAGTGAAAATAGTCAATTTTTGAACAGTCTCAGAATTGAACGAAACCAGTTTCATTGGATCCGTAATAGTTAGTTATTACCGGATTTCAAATTTCGTGTCAATCGGAGTTATCGTTTGATCGTGGCAGCTCGAAACGCATCGAATTGTTTTTAATTTGAATTTGGCGAGTGAAAATAGCCATTTTTCAAAAAGTCTCGGATTTCGACGAAACCAGTTTCATCGGATCCGTAATGTGATATTATTGTAAGGTTTAAAATTTCAAGTCAATTGGATTTACCGTTTATCCGGTACAAATTAAAACGCCTAGAAAATCGCTTAAATCGGTTTAATTCAATTTGAGCGTTTATAGCCATAACTCGCACATACTTCCGAATTAGCTTCCGAAACCTGTTCCATTGTGTCCGGAACGCGGGGTAAACCCTAGAAACGCTGGTTACGACGCGAAAATCGGAGTTCGAAATTTCCGGATGAATAGTGTTCGATTTTCTTCTATAAATATACCCACAACCTTCATAAATTAAAAAAAATATATACTAAAACCTAACCCTAGCCGCCATATACTAACACCAATGGCCAGAAATTCACAAGCTTTCCCCCTTAATCTCTTTCAATCTACAAACAATTAGAAGAAACTTTCAACACGAAAGTTATAGAGCACGATGAGATCTTGAAATCCATACGGTGATGATGGGTTTTGGTGCAACGGAGAGGGAGCTATGGGGGGCCGTTCCCTACAGGTCACGCACGCGTTTTCATGGGGAGTAAGGGGCCGAGCTCGCTCTCCTTGGGGCCGAATATAGTGGAGGTCGAGGGCTTCAAGATGGTGGGGTTGTGATGGAATTTAGTTGAGCGATGAGGGTGCATAATTAAACCCTAGTTAGTTTGTAATGGGTTTAGGAGCACGGCCTCAACCTGTAGCCAAGACGTGAGGAGGAAGGAGCAAAATGCACGGCTAGGATGCATGGGTATAGGATCTAACGGCCAAAGCTTGTATAGGTTATAAATTATAAAGGTTAAGTTGTAATTATTAAGTTTAAATTCGTATAAACTTCGTAAATTCATAACTTTTTCATACGAGGTCGAAAAAATGCGAAACCAGTTGCGTTGGAATCGTATGGACGAGCACTACGCGATGGAGTTGGTTTGGAGTCGTTTGGAGTTAGTGAGAATTTTGGGTAAAATTAAACGTCCGTTTAATTTTATTCGAAATAAATCGCTAAAACGGAATTTAAAACCAAGGTGAGAATTTCTCACTCAATCGAATCAGTTTCGATTTTATTTTAAATAGTTAGATTTAAATTATTTGAATGCATGTTTGAATATTGATTGATATCTATTGATTGTTAAAATAGACATTATACGCCGTTAGTAAGCGGATGTTATTTATTAAAAACATATACCGCGAATATTTCATAAATAGTGAAATTGGTATTATATATAATAGCAATATATATATATTGGCATATGTATATATTGGAGTTATTGATTTCCCGCATTTATTTGTTTAGCGGATGAGACCCTATTGCGCCGTTATTAAGCGGATAATATTTAATAAGAACATATACCGCGATAATTTCGTACTGGAGCGAAATTGGTATTGTGCTAATGTTTTTGGATGCAGGAAAACAGGTTGGAGGGATCCAACTGGATTCCTCAACAGTTTTTATTTGATTTCAGATATTTTGATATTTGATGGATTTTCATATTGATATATGATATCGTTGTAGTCGTGATTGACTATTTGGTGTGTAGCATCATTGGACCCAGATTTTGGGATTTTAAAATGATTTTAAAGTGATTTTAGAAAGTATACGTTTTATAAAATAATTTTGGAATTGACCCATTTTAAATAAATAAACGTTATAATTTTAAAAGTTATAAAATTATGGTTTTTGTGAAATAAAGTTAAAAGCTGATTTTTGAGAAATAAGGGCTAATGATTTTATAAAATAGTTTAATCGGGATTTTAGAATTTATTGTGAAAAGTTTAAATATAGGATTTATAAAATTTAATTATTTTATAAATCAAGAGAATGGTGAAATTATAAAGGAGATTAAAGATGTTTTAAAAGAATAATATAAATTGATTTATATTAAGTGATTTATAAATGGATATTTATAAATTGAAATATAGACATTATAAAACGAGTTTTTATAAGTGTTTGAATGAAGTGAAAATGAATTTCATAAATGAATGAAATTTATAGAATTATAAACTGTGAAGTTATAAATAAAATTTATAAATAGTAAGATTTATAAATTGGTGAAGTTAATTGAGGAATAGATTTGGGTGAATAATTGAATCTTATAGGTTATAAGATTTATAATTATGAAGTTCAAAGGAACGATTTTTGCAAACAAATAGATTATAAGCACTTAACTTATAATATGAACTTTGAGTTATAATTGAGTTATAAACTGGAATAGGTTAATAAAAGAATTTATAAAAAGGAAGTTTTTATAAATAAGTAGAAATGGAATTTATAAACGTTGTTTTATAAATTCGCAAATGACTTATTTTGATAAGAAAATTGTTGAAACCTATTAAAGGAGTTATATTCACATTTTTGAATAGTGAATAATCCTTTGGATTAAAATGAATAAAGGGATGAAAATTGTTAACGTAGTATATTCACATTTTTGAATAGTGAATAATATGTTAAAGAAAATGTTTAGAATGTGATATTTTAAATAGAATTAAAACGATCTAACGATGTTTTGAAATGTGTTGAGATTCGAAACCATAGATTTCAACATTGATTGTTGAAATAGACGTTTTCGAGAAATAAAAGGAAATGGTGGACTATAACACTGTGGTTATAGTAAATGGTTTCCGAAAGGAAATGTTTTTGTATAGTATTGGGATTTATATATCTATTTTAAATTCGAATCCCTATACTAGTGATTTTGGGACGTTGTAACGATGTTTTACGCAACATTCGTTTTGGCCCAAATAAATATGTTAAAGTGAATGATTTTCCGTAAAGAATGAAATATATACTTAATTTCGATTTAAGTATATTGAATATTTTCTAAGTGGAAAATAAATAAAATTTGTGAATTACTTATGAATAGATAAGTATGGAAATGTTTTCCAATATGAAGTGAATATTTAGAATCTATCTTTTTGAAGATAAGTTGAAATGAATAATTGAAATCGAATATTCATAAATATTTTGAAATATAAATTCATTATGGGATTTATAAATGAAAAGTGAAATTGGTTTAAAAATAAATATTGATTTATTTTTGAAGTGTTGAAATTATATATCTTGTAAAGATATTTTGGAAAGTAAATAATTTGGAAAATTATTTGGAATATGGTGATGTGTGCATATCCATTGATAGTTCAATAACCGACTATCAATATTTCCCTTTGAATGGGTAATTGATGTGATTTGTTTGAATTTGAATGCCACACTTATTTTTGAATAAGCGCTCACTATTCGGGTTAACCGGGAAAGGACCATGGGGTCGTATAACCCATTCCGAATATGTGATACGTCGTTGTGAATTGCATTGAAGATCGGTGTTGAAGACCCGGTATTTGCAAAAGCGATAGGATGACCTGTCGATTGAATCTGCACCGAGTAGCTAAGGTATTGAGTTCTCCATATGTGATGGTGAATCCGATCAGGATTGTGAATATCCGGATTGCAAGGGCTTCGTAAGAAGTGCCTTCGGTTCTGTTCGAGCCCGGAACAGACTTGTATGGATTGTATGTCTGACATTACAAGTTGAGATATAAAGCCGATTTCACTCAAATATATTTCTGTTGGTGGCGGAGAATTTATTCTTTTAGCTTAACACCCTTCTCTGAGACGTACGAGCTCAGAGGTTATGTAGTTGAATGTTATCAGCGATATATTCCCAATTTGGTAATGTGACATGCTGAGTGATGCTGAAATGATCATTGTGTTGATTATTTGTGATAGGATCGTTTATTTGATCGTCTATCCTTGTGATCATTGTGTTGATCATTTGTTGACCCAAAGCATGGCTTTTGTATAAAGTATGTTTTTGTGGACGTGACTTCGTCGAGCCTCACACCCCGTGAATGGTCAAAACAGGAAAGAAGCAGCAAGGTTATGAGGGGTAGCACCCTTTAGGATGTGTCCATTTCCTTCTGGAAAAGGGTGGTATCATGGTATGGAGCCCAGATACTTACTCATGTTGAAAACACTTTGTTATGATTGTGTGAATTGATTACGAGCGCTCGGTGATAAAGGTCCCAAAGGACCGGGGGATGGCATATTCGGTCAGTTGTTACTCAGTTAGGGGTAACCCGGCCTTGTGTTGGTAGAGATCCGGTTTGGTTCTCGGGGATGTCCATCCAGAGGCATTCTCATGTGGCAATGGGAAGTTCCTTGGCCTGATCATTCGTTGGAAATCCAAAGAAACAATACGAAACTTGTACGGTATCAGTTGTAGAACCTATCATTCACTTATGGTGTCGCAACACTGTTTGGATGGTAGCTATAGTAGGCATACGATAATGGTCGTATGTTGGCTAAGATTTATATTCTACTTTCGAAATTTTTCCTACACTATACACTAATAATAATATCAAATGTTATTTTAAATGCGTATCAAGCATCTTTGACTATCATAAGGAGAAATCTCCTCCGATTCTGCGTTTGCATGTGTGTGTGTGAGGGAGGTCTTATGGTAGTCTCATTTTTAAAAGCATTGCGAATTGAATTTAAAAAAATATTCCTCTATTTTGATTTTAAAGATAAATAAACTGTTTTGAGTTCTCACACCAGTCACATGACTGACTTGGAGTTTATTGTTTTCCTTCCTAAACTCTGGGTGCCCACCAATTTCCACACGGGCAGTTAAGAGTTCAGGTTTATCGGGATATTCTGGATATTCTGGAGTTGCTGGAGGCAAGCTGGATGGCATGGCGTATTACTAGTATATAGTATTTCTCTTTCCGCTGCATTGTTTGATGTTGATTGTTGTTGTACACTCTGATGATATGATGTAATGAAATGTAATGTATAAAATGTAATAACTGATATAGTTCTTGTTTAAAGATTATTCAATTATTATTATATGTTGTTCCGCTGCGAATTGTGAGATTCTGTTGTTGTTTCTGTTCTATTCCGTTCTATGTTCTCTAAGTTCTATTTTAAAATTTTGTTCTATTTTCTTTATTCTCTATTCTCTTTTTCTTCTATTTTAAAAAGTTCTGTTTTCTGTCCCGTTCTATTCTCTTCTTCTTCTATTTTAAAGATTTCTATTTTCTATTCTCTTTTTCTTTCTATTTTAAAATGATCTATTTTCTTTTGTCTTTTCCCTCTTTTAAAATTTTCCCTGTTTTTCTATTTTCTTTCCTCTCTATTTCCTACCTTCTTATCTCTCCTATGTCCTCTTCTTTCTTTTTCTTTTCTTAATTTCTTTTTCTTAAAAACCATAACATTTCGGTTTTTGGCCTTCGATTTCTCGGCAGTCGATAAAGTGAGTATCGATGTTGAATTTTCGAAAGTCGAAAATTTTCGGGGTGTTACAGTGATAACATACCCTTCTTGGGTGCAACGCACTTAGCCCTGCTGCATCTTCCATGTTTTAGTCATTCTCGGTTGATGAGGCTTGAGGCTATATGTACTTTAAGAATAGCATTCATACTTGAAATGCTAACACTGCCTTCTAGGCAACAATACATTGATAACATTCATCCATACAATTTGTCCTAGTTCTAGACAAACCAAATCTCCTTCAACGTTACCATCTCCATTATCTCTGAGATATCACAATTCGTATGCGCAAACTGGATCAAAGTGGTGTTTAGATAATTTTAAATCTGATCCCGGTCTCATCGAAATGATCAATGAATTTTGCCAGATTTGATAGTCGGTTATTTAACTATCAAATAACAATCATTCAAACATAGATTACATTTCCAATGGAAACTACTAAGCTTCACTTTCATAAATTAAAAATCACTTTTCAAAAACTTGGAAATCAATACCAGAAACTTATCTCACAAAAATGAGCATATTCACAAAACAAAAAAATTTCGACACTTAGAAAATATACCAAATTCATATCTTAACAATATGAGTAAATTTTCAAGACGTTCCTTTTGAAAAACTTAAAGAACCTTTCCCGTATACTCATATGCTTACAATATGAGCATATTGAAATGACTAAACACAAGTATTTTTTAAAATGAAAATATAAACATTCTGAAAATACCCTTTCTTTCTTTAATCATTCCTTTTTTTCATTTAGAATATCTTCTTATAAGTCTCCTCGTTTACTTACAAAGATACTCTTTCCAAATCTCCTAAACCATTTATAAAATTCCTCTTTTCCATAATCATTCAGAATCTAACATCCTTTCCAATTTTAATCCACTTCCCAAATTAACAAATCCCTTTTCATAAATTCATTTTATAAAAGAATTTCTTTTATAACAATTAATTTAATTATTTTAAATAAATAAACTAAAACATCATATACTTAGTTTTTATCATTATTAAACAATATAAAAGAAATATGGCTAAAATAATTTAATATTAAAATAAATAAATTCTTACACCTTTAAAACTTCTCCAATAGATGAATAAGATAAATTGACTTTAAATAACCTTTGTAAATTCTCAATGAATTTCCAAATCCATTTACAAAAGTAATCTTTTATATCCAATATTTCACTTATCCTGTTTCCCTTAAAAAAAATTATCTCCCTTCATCAATATCTCCTTTATAGATCTCTAATTATCTTTACAAACCTCTTTACGAATTTTCAAAGTATTTATTAAATATTCTTTTTACGAATCCTAAAGATTCACTGATAATTCCTTTTTTATGGAAACAATAATATAATTTGGAACCATATAAAGAATTATCCAAATAAATATTATAATAACTTCAAATACAACTCTTAAAAATCCACTTAGGTAATCTAAGAAATATGTTTGAATAAAATAATCGATGTTTTACTGTCCATTTATCAAATAATTATATTACCATAAATGGATAATTCCACTTAAAAATCTCGAAATAGTCCTTACACAATTTAATGAAAACGGCTAACATTCTAAATAAAACAATCTACAAACCATTTAAAAATAATAACTCAATTAAAAACTTGTATATATTCATCCAATAAAACATTTTTACCTCAAATTGTAAAATCTGAAGTTAAACACAATCGAAAAAAATTTCAAATTTCCAAACGAGCTCAATAGCTCCAACAGTACTTAAACAAGCAACCATTCTATTCAGGTTAAATTATCAATATTCACCTAAATCCATTTACAAATACATATCCAATTCCATGATTAACTATCAATCCGTTAAACGACACTTATTCCATATTGGTTGACTATCAATTAAACATTTGACCCAATTTATATCATATCATATCAGAAGTTTATTCCATTTCTAACATATCAATCAAACTATATTTTTCATTTAATACTATATGGTGTTTATTTGGCCAAATAGATAACACCAATATATTCCAGTTCAATTTACGTTATAGTCAAACAACGTTATTCAAAAACAATCCATTCAATAAATTTCACACATATATGACTCAGTACTAGAAATAAACTTAAAAATAAACAGAAACAGTTTAATAGCAAATTCGAGTTGCTATATCTTCACCCTAGATCCAGTTCAACCAAACCAATAACATTTCAAGATGTTATATCATCATCCCAAATTAATTTCAACAATCACCAATTTCAACAATCATCAATTTCAAACAATCCAAGCAGCATAAGTAATTTTTATTCATAAAAAATATACTGATTAACCAAATGAGTGAGTTTAACTCCCCTTGAGTTTTCAATTATAAATCAAATCCAATGACGTTCGGTTTAACCTAAAATTTTTGTTATCTCCAAATGACTTATAATTGATTCCAGAACTTAGTGCTCGACGCCTCGATTCCGTTGCTGCTTGTTTTGTCCAATTCCGACCTTGTATGAAGAAGATATGCATTTTTAAAGTTTGAATACAATTTACATAAATAGATTTCCTTTTTCTTTCCTTTTTTAACCCCTGAAAAGTCGTGGACGTCCATTCCATATCGATTAAATCAGAGTTGTCGATTCCTTTCCTCCTTCATCTTGATTCACTTGTACTACCCAGTCGAGCAACCCATCATGTCATCTCCTTCATCCTCGTGCCGCTCTCGTATCATTACCCTTGAACTCAATCAGCGACAACCTTTCGAAAGCTCCAGCCACCACACACTTTGGGCCAGGGACCGCACCCTCAAAGCTCAACCATCGCCTCGATTTACGTCACTGAATAGTCCATGAACGTAGCCAAAATTTGTAGTCATTGGTGAGCTTCACGCGATCGTAGCCGTATGGATCTATAGATCTCGATGCTTTCTACAGTTCTCTAATTGAAAGATTTTTGTAAAAGTGGATAGATTGAATGGAAATTGGAGGAGGCATCGATGATTTTCGGCCACTTTAAAATATTATGGTGGTGGTTGTAAAAGATAGGGTTAGGATTTGAGGGGTTTGGCTGTGTATGTATGTGTGTGCGCGTGTATAATTCACTATTTAAAAATCCCGTTCACGTTTAATTTTTCCTAACCTCTAAACAAAGCATGGAGCCTAGCGTTTCTAATGTTTTACCCCTATTCTGAACACAATGGAATAGTCTCGAAGTCTAATTCGAAAGTATACGGGAGTTATGGCTTTAAACGACCGAATTTAAATTAAATTCCTTAAATTAATTTCTATGCGTTTTCAGCTCCTACAAGCAAACGGTAAATCCGATCACTAAGAAATTTGAAATGTGATAATAATAAACTATTACAGATCCAATGGAATAGGTTTCATCGAATTGTGAGATTCTGCCCTGAAAGGCCGTTCTTACGCGTCGATGAAATCGAGCGATTTTCAAAATTGACAAAATTACCTGAAATTGCAATTTTAAAAACTTACTGACTCAATTATAACTCAAATAGAGTTTATATTCATATTAGAACCCATTTTAATTCCTGTTAAGTCAAAGTTTCGATCATTCACACTATAGCCATATAGTAAATTACACTATTTAATTAATATATAAAATTCCAAATTTATTAAATTACTATATTTGAAACTTTAAATCACTTCACTGATTCAACCAAAATCTCCATATTAAAAATCAAATAATAATTTAAATTCAACATTTAAAATTGAATTTAATGTTCAAAACCAAATGACCAACGTTCTGGGTCGTTACATTCCTCGCCTCTTCAAAGAATTTCGTCCCGAAAATTGCCAAGGTAGGAAACATTCTCCAAATCCATTTCTTTTCAAAACCCATTTGGTTATAGTTCTGTTATTACTCGTTCCTATGTCTTTTAGTCTCATCCAAATTCACTACTTCGTATTTATTCATCGTATTCCATTATTACAAGTTATAATTTCAAATCAAATTTAGTTAACAAAAATTTTCCAAAAATTTTTCAAAACATTTCTAACACCCTAAATTTTCGAAATTTTTTGATAGATTCTCCCTGTACAGAGAGCCTTTTGCAATATGAAAAAAATGATATCAATGACCCACACAGTTAGTAACACAATATATATCAATATTTATTTCATTGATGTATTTAATCCGAAAATGTACTTTTATATTAGCATTTTAAAGCGATTTCGCTTAATTTATATGCGATTACATAACCAAAATCTAGCCCAATAGCTTCCTTGTACCAGTACTTACTTAATTACAACACATAAGTTCCATAAATATGGAATTTAATTACTTCGCATTCATGTTATATTCAATTTACTAAATTTCAATTCGCCCTTCATTTAAAATTCAAAATTTTGAATTTCCATTCCTTTACCATAATATCAAACCATTTCGATTTTGGTTCAACCATTGCATTTCTCAATTCCAATGGTCAAGCACTTATTTACTTAAAATCCCATATTTGCTTGCTTAAGTCCATTCACATCTTATAATCAAAAATACGGATTATATGAATTACTTAATAGCTTAAGTGTATCCATTCCATTCAATAACCATAACTTATAGTGATATAATCATTTTACATTTCAACTTCATATTCAATTCACTTCCAGTTCAATTTTATGTAACTTATCTTAAGTTAAATTCTAATCCATATTATTCACTTTAACTTTCTCAAATTAAAATTTGACCTTCAAGATTAAAATCCACACTTTCTTTTCTTATTTATATCAATTCCAAATTATAAGTTCAATTACTGATTTTATCCTGACTTCCCAAATCATTTAAATGGAAATCCTAGAATTTAATCACCCGGTTTTATTTCAAATCAATTTGAAATCATTATATATATATATATACACACACACACTTTTGTACATAAAATCATTTATAAATCACCCACCAAACACCCAAAAATGGAATATTGCATGTAAAATGGTGCATATCTAAGAATAGACAGCAAAGCCCTAAATTTTCCCTATCAAAAATATAGATTTGTAAGTCCCTACTAACCTACTCTATATTTATGGATTTGGTATAACTTGGAAAATATTATAGAAGTAGTGGATGTTAAGATTTATTTGGGGAGATGGAAAAATGTTTTTGGAATGACGATTTCGGCCAAAATTACCCTTAAATCCGAAATAGGCTACTGGGCATATCTCAAACCTCACTATTTATCTATTAATCTATCTTGATAAATGTATAACTTCAAACTACCAAAACTCCCAAACCGTAAATCTAAATCGCTATTATGACCACTTGTAAGAAAAGGAAAACCATCATATCTTTCTAATTGACGTGGTCTTGGACCCTAAATCAGCATCTATCAAAAGTTATTGCCATTATAAGTTTTCAAGGGTAAAATCATCCCATTAAATTTCTAAGTGTCAAAGGTATCATTATTATTACCCAAATTTATAGTGTCATATGACCCTATACGAATTTAAATATAATATTTTACAATCATCAGATATGTGGAATACAGGTCGTTACAACATTTGTAACTACAATCATACAACACTTTATTAAGGGTTTCTATTATATATATATATATATTAAATTATTATTTAGTCATTTATTTACATCTTAATACAACTTTATAAATGATAGAAATCAAATAATAAAAGCATAATTTTTTTTGAACGATATTGGTTTTAAAGTTAGGATATAATAAAAATTACATAATTGTCCATAGGCATACCCTCTTAAGTTTCAATGTTTTTGTTTTCATTTCATATTGGGACGATCTTTATAGGAAACGACATCTTGGAAGGTTTATTACATGACTCACAAGGTCGGCTTCAGCAATGATGTATCAACCACTAGATGATGGATTGCTAATGCTACAAAGGAATTTGTGGCAAACCAATGCAAAAAGATGATTTAAAAAATATATGTATATATTTGTAATTCTAACAAGTATTAAAAATTAGAAAAATGACAAAATATCAAGCTTAGATTGGCAAGCTAAAAACTAAAGGTGTGTACATCAAATATGAGGTCAAGGAAGAATTATTTTGCGCTCTTGGCACTTTACGGACAAAAGGTTAGACTATAGATCAATAATGGGAATATTCCCGTAGTGCCCCAAAAATTAAATTAAATAATTACATTAGTTTATAAATTAAATGTTAAATTATCTTTTGACACATTATATAATCAATTAACATAAAAGCATGGGGATATAGACAACAACAGTATTCCAAACTAGCCATCATAGTACGTCATTATGAAGTAGAAGATTGTAGGAATGGAGGCCAAAGTCAAAATACTCCAATCAAATTATGAGAAGCTTGGCTGATGGTTGAGCTGTGTATGAGTCACTTGATAGTGTTAGGGTTATGCCCTATGGGCAATTTTGCTATTTGTTTCGTATATCCAATTCTGTAATAAAACAGGTTCATAATAAATGTGTTTTTCTTTATATTATATATTTATCATATTGTGATATGGGAATTATTATTTAATTTTAGTATATTAAATAGAAAAACCTTAAATAATATGTTATCTGCTAGTAATTACATTGTGTTGTAATCATGAAAAATTTATCACAATAAAAATAACATACTAATTCAAATACTTCCAATCGAGATATTCAAAGTAGGGTATCAATACATCCCTTGAGACTTGAGTATGTAATGCTTTCCAAATACTGGTGAGTGCATTGCTCATGGATGTTAAGGGCAAGGGGTGACATACTGATAGGTATTGGATAACTATGGAATTAATCACTAGAGGGTTTTCTATTGGTTGATCTAACTAAGGTCAAATAGAGAATATCAAAGTGATAATATTCCATGGTTCTTTCGACATAAGAATATTGTTGACCTTCTATGTAAATAATCCGCTTAGTTAAGTGATGGCGTGGCATCCATTGAATGATTATAGTTGAGCTAAAGTTGAAGCATTGGAGTGGGACACGATTTAATAGAGAATTCATCCCCTCGATTATATGTGGTTAGTTTCACAATCAACATTAGTCAACTCAAAGTCAAAGTCTCTAGCCAGAGCAGTGTGGTTAATAAAAACTGTTATTATTGGTCCTCGAATTTTGTGTTTGACTAAATAATTGAATGTGGACGATACTGGAATTTTGACCAAACCATAATTCATAAGTCCTTAACTGATATTGTTCTGACGAAGAGAATTGATGTAATTAATCGTTACTACTAGGTATCGCTTAAAATACTAAAGTTGGATTTTTACAAAAGGATATGTAAAACATAAATTCAGTTAAAATATTTGAATTGTTCGATATTAGTCATTGATGAAATTAACACATTTAAGTCGTACAACCGTAAAAATGAATGCTCTATAAAACCACATGATTTAATTAATTTATAATCGTTGTAAATTAATTAGATTAATGAAATGTTGATTAAATTTTATTAAATTTTTGGATGCCATCAATATTTAACTAATTTTGTGTATGTTACTTAAATATGCACGTATCGATACGCGATATCGCTAATTAATTTGATTTGAATTAATTATTTACCAACATGGCTTAGGATATTTGAAAATCCATCTAAGCCCTAGTTATTGCAGGCCATAGGGTATGTAAGAAAGGGGTTTGAGGATTTCAAATTAGAATTGTAATGGCAAGAAAAGGATGAGTAAAAGGTGGGAGTAAATATCTCCTCTTTTATCTCTTCTTAAGACCATTTAGACACTCACTACATAATTAAAGTTTGCTTCGTTCTTCTTTACTAAAACAATGTACTTTATTTACTTCTAATAGAACATTATATAATTTGTATATGTTACAAATAGTAGGAGTGCAACTGGTTAACCACTCAAAAACATCTACATGGTGAACATATAACAAATAATTAGCAGAAAAATTGCAACTACGATAAAATGATAAGCAAACAAGGGACGTCTTCGTACAGATCACCCGAACATAACTATAACGTCCCGCCTTTTCGATCCTCAGAAGTCAACATTAATACATCCACGATATTCACGTGTTGAATATCCAAGTGCTGGAAGATAGATTGTTTGGGTGAAATAAAAGAAAAGTCAGAACAGAATCTCACTAAATGACGAATAATCTATATTATATCAATGAACGTTATAGGAAGAAAACTTATATATACATCAATCAAAGTACAATTATCCTATCATCAGCCCTTGAATAGTTGTAACAACATATCCTTACGATTGCTGATAAATACAGACAAGAAATAAACAGCGGAAGATAAATGAAAATATGAAAGTACATCTTGGAGGCATCCAGCTCGTCTCCTGCAACTCCAACCGTCAAGCTAAATCTAAAAAGTATGCTCGGGCTGACCCGAACATTATAAGAAAATAACACCGGGATCAGTCTAGTAAAACTAGCATGAGAAAACATAATCAAATGGATTCTTAATGTTTGATAATACTTTTTGAAATAAAGGTATCTCGTAAAACCACGCTGCATATAAACACGAATGATTTTTTACCTCACGATAACGAAAACATATCTAAAGAAAATCCAGTGATATCTACGATTTAAAAAAATGAATATAGACGAAATTATTATATTAATTAAATTGCAGCATAATAGATATACAAATAAGTCCGTAATGTGCTTATTGGAGAATGGATTTCATCAATGACAAGGCTACTGGGGTACTACCTGTCATAGTACACCTCTAGATAAAGTGTACCGAGGGACTCACATGGACCCTCTGTATGGCAAGACCAGTCTATCCCTTACTGGATGTACCGAATATTTCACACCCTGGTTGCTTTGCAAACTTATCCTATGGACTCTCATGCACAACCAAATTCATAAATAATAATACAGAAGAGTGATGACAATACCCTAATAGGTGCAACCCACATAGCCTTGTGGCATATCCCCTGTCTTAGTCATTCCCGTTTGATGAGGTTGAGGCTATGTTTTACCTACTAGATTGTAATCCCACTTAGAGTGCTAACACCGCCCTCTATGTGTCAATGCAATGCCAACATTCGTCCATACAAGTTGTTTAAAATATGAACAAACCGAAGGCACTATTTCTACTACATCCATTTTGCAATTACCCTCAAGATTAGTAGCAAGTAAACCTTTCACTTCAGAGATCTCCGTCTTCGATCCCATCATCTTCAAGATGCTTCCAATTCGAACATTTGAGTTAGTTCGAAGTTATTTTCGGATAATTCATACTTACCCGATCTCAGTCTCTTCGAACCAACATTCGATATATTTTAGTAAACTCAACTCCTGTTCTTTTGGAAATAAACAGACAATGCATAAGATCAAGGATCCCCCCTAACCAAGTAAACATATTTCCTTATCATTTGTCCTACAAGAACACATGAGTTTATATATACAGTATTATCAATAAAGAAACAGAACCACATAATTTTCTGTTTTCTCCTAGTTATTTCCAGAGTAAAAAATTGGTCTAGATTTGATAGTTGATTGTTTAACTATCAAATAAAAAAACAATCCATATAGATTTAATTTCATGTGGGATCCACTAAGCTTCTTTAAAATAATCTTCATTAATTAAAACACTTCAATTATTTACTAAAATATTTATATACTTATCTCACCGGTACAAGTATATCCTCAAACCATTTTACTTTCTATACTTGGAAGCTTTTTCCGTATATAATGGTATAAGAATATTCACAAAACATTTAAGAAAGATTTCTTATTTCTAAAATCATATTAAATGGATCAAAACAATATCATTTAAAAAATATTGTTTATAATAAACCCAAACTACTTATCCTTCGGTTTTAAGTATGAAAAATTCTTCCACACCACCATAATTAAGAAGGATTATTTATTAACTTCATAACTTGATTCTTCATAAATGACCAATTCATATAAATCAAACTTTTATAAATTCAAAACCTTTTTTTTCAAATTCGAATATATTTTTCCACTTTATAACTTTAGGTACCCTTATATTTAAAATAATTCTCTTTATAAAACAATTTATTATTTTAAAACACTTTTTATTTATTATAAATTGATTACCTTTACAAACCTCCTTAACAATTATTTATCGAGGTTCATGACATTATTAGTTAATAGTTCACTTACCTCAAATCTTTATTGATACATAATTAATTAACTTAATCACTATTAAATAAATGACTGATTAACTAAAAATATTATTAATAAATAATAAATAACAAATTATCTTTCAAAAACAATAGCCTTTTTGAATAATTAACTAACTTAAGATATCATTAATAAAAAATTAATTAATTTAAAATAAATAAAATAAAATAATTGATTAAGCTTTTAAACTTTTAAACATCGTTATTTATAAATAATTGGTTAACAAGAAAATATTATAACTAAAACAATATTGACTAAACCATTTTAATGTAGAAAATAATTTACATCAAAATAATTTAAAGTCAAAAATAAATACAAATCCTTTCTTTTCTAAATTTTTTGGAAAAAGGCTTAGCGACCCAAATGGCACTTAACAAGTTACCATTATTTTCGGTTTAACAATCCAGATCATTTTATTGATATTTATATAAGCAATTATTATCTAAAAAAAATTTACAATCAACAAATGATAGATAATACGTCATATGTCCAAATCGACTGGCATATCAAATAAATGTCCACATAATATAAAATAGTAGAACAGAGATTTATTCTGTAAACCAGATATCTAATAAAATCTATTCAATTCAAACATAACATAATAGTGTTTTATTCTCCTATCAAAATGTCGGTGATAAATTAAAATTATAAAATTATGAAATTATTTTCTATGACTATAATTTAACCATATTTCAAACTTCTACCAAACTGCTGAACGCTTGCACAATGTGTTCAATTAGGTGATGTGAATCCAGCATTGAAATCCATGGGTTGAACGGACTCCAATGGACCTGTAAAAAAAAATTTATGCTTAAATTTTAAAAACTTAAAATTTAATTTACTAGTTTCTTAAACCAACATAGGCCAAGCCCACACCCAAACGCATCTGCCTAGAGCAAGAAACCAACGCATCCACGTGTACTATGATGTGCACGAGCCATCGGCCACCAACCACCTCGTCGACCTTGCCCATACAACCGAATAATTTAGCACAACCCCATTATCCCACTACCGTCGTCCAAGTGTCTTGAATCTTGACCCGACCCATAGAATCCTAAAATAAGAGCACCAAAACATGATCTCGTCACGATGATCCCTTCTATTTGGACCCATACCACCGCCTCCAATAGGACTGTCTACCCCCATGCATCTCCCGACCCATCTTTGCCATACTTGATGCCTCCCTATGCCACCAAACAATTAGCGTTTAGCCCTAAAGAAAAAACTTTCGTAAACCATAAGTCGAGCTTAACCCGACTTCTTTGACCACTGCACAACACACGACCTTCACCCAAGCTTCACCACCCCATTTAGCTCCACTTCCAACCGATCAACCCCAGACTGCCTAAAATTCTTATTTGTTCCAAATCAATTCAACCAGCTATCTCAACCTAATTACACCACTGAAAATCATCAGATAGCTACTAAAAAACACGATTATATGATACGAGTACGATTGTAAAGGTCATTCGTCAATTCATGATCGATAAAAACCCAACACTACTTGACCATATACTATTCCTCTCTTCACTTGACGAAACAACCCTAGACTATTTAAAAAAATTAAAACTAACTCTGAAATACACATCTTCCTAAGTGATGGTTTTGGCTAAATCAAACGGATTGAATTATATTGATTTTACAAACCAATAGTGCAAATGGTTTCTTATCTACCTACAAAGAACAATAAGAAATGTTATTTACGGTATCATTCCAGTAAGCATATTTCCTTATTTCAAATTCAAAATTTGATTTTTAAACTATTATTTAAAATTAAAGAGATTAGTAACTAATTTAAACAAACTATAAATACATTTTCCCAAATTTTATCACATATAAAATCAAAACAAATAAATAAAGAAATTAGAGAATCTCTCCTTTCGTATTTCATATTTTGAATTGTTTCGAGTTCTTGTCTTTGGGTGAAATACATTAGTGAGATGATTTTGAAAATTTTATAAGAAGTAGGAAGTTTTTGAAATTGAAAAGTAGAATAAGGGAGCATATATAAAATAAAAGAAGGCGAATTTCAATTTTACTCTTAAATAAATTTTTCTAAACTTATCGTCATTTTCAGTTCCTATCAAAGTATAAAACTATTGATAATATGTTGGATAAAAGGGTGATTTATATACCTTAAACCACTTACATACTTAAGGAATCACTAAGAATTTTTAACTCACTTTACATCCATCTTTTCCCATATTGAGTTTAAATAAAATTTTCATTTTTAAATTTCTTATTATTATCATTATATTACTTTATTTATACATTATCAAATGAAATGTTTGAAATATGTATGTGTTTTTTCATTTATATAATGGTATTGCAACATTTTAATGACTTGTCGTTTGAATAAAAACTGAAAACCCGAAAGTGCGTTTCAGTCATATTTTCAGTTTTCCGTCGAACTGCCTAATTTAGTAAACATCATTCAGAAATGAATTTCTAACATTGGTTATAAATTTCAAAGAGGATTATTTACTTATTAAAATCATAACGTGGATATTTAAACTAAAATAAGTATTCATATATTAAAGCGATAAAATTTTGTTTCATTAAGTTTTCTTCCCTTTGAAAGAATTTTGATCTTGAAATTCCACTACAACACAAACTCAAACAAAGCAAGGCTAAACATAATTCTTATTCCTTTCTAACTGTTTACTAAGTAAAGGGCACCCTTATAAAAGATGTATAATATCCATAATATATCAGAACACGTTAATTATACATACCGAGAATACACAATCTATACAAAAGTATCTATTAAGGCACCAAATCCAACAAACAGTTATAATACTGGTGCATAGAATATCTAAATTGGAGTTAACTATAGACAGAGCCCTCCTCATCAGAGACCTTTGTTGGGGACCTGATAACTCCATGGATTCTGGCCTATAAGATTCCCATTCACCGCCATACCCTTTTCCAAAACACGTCCAACACTCGTCCTAGTATTCTGCGGGTTCCTCTTCCTCCTCCTCCAGGTACTCCTCCTCTAGTTCCTATGGCTCTGTCACGATCCGGTATTTCGACCTCCAAAAGTTGACATCAATATGCCCACTATATTACATATCGAACAATCGAATGCCAGAAATACCCGACCGTAAGGGAAAAAGAAGAAAGAGGTAGAAGAAGAAGATAAAAGCAACATCAAAATCTCACAATCGCAGTGGAAAAAAATATAATATAGAACAACAGCTTTTAAATACAAATAAATCTATATGGTTATATATACATACCATTATCAAAGTACAACCATCATCCATTACGTTGGATAGCTTATTATCTGTCCTTACATAGAGGAAATAGTAATTCAAATACGTAGATACATCTCTATCATCCAGCTCGCCTCCTGAGCTCCTTAGCTTTTTATCCTGAATCTGTACAACTCGGTCTGACCCGAGCATCACAATAAAACAACACCCGAGTCAGTCTGAAAAACCAGCGTGAGAAAATCACACCCAATTGGTTTACCTACATACATGTATATATAAATTTTTTGAGTACTTATATATATGTATGTATGTATGTATAATTTTAAAAATTCTGTTTTCTTTTTCTATAAAAAACAACAGTAATTTACTTTATTGTATTCATACATATATTTATAAATCAACCGCTTATAAAACTTACCGTTATATATTTTCTTTTCTTTTTTCTGTTTACTGCTATTATACTTACACATCTGTTCAAATTAAACTCTATTCAAATTAATAGTTTTATACTTCCTGTTAGTATCTTATAAAGGAAATAATAATCATAGATTTAATTAAAAAATTTAAACCCACGCAACATTAAATTTAAGATGTTTAAAAATTAAATTACCTTACTGTTATTTTTTCTTTCACAAATTCGAATAAATAAATAAAAAACAAGCCATACCCCAAAATCGAGAACAACAGACGCCGATCCCATCGAAACCGCGAGCATCACTTCACCGCTTTGCCACCACGATGACATCGAATCCTCGTCCACGAGTTGAACTCGAGAACAATACCCCCTCTCGTGTCGCCAGTTCAGAATGTGACCATCACGAATCTCCTCGCCAGCGATTTGCTCGTGACGTCATGCCTGAGTTTCGAGACAGCGACAGGGTCACGAGGTATTGTTTTCAAGCCGAGATGGAAATTTAGGAAAAAAAAGTAAATTAGAAGAAGAACGTGAATCTCCTTTTTTTTTGAAGAGGCCCTCGATTTACAAAGGGAGGAAGGAAGATAAAAGGAATGAGATAGCTCGGTCGAACTGGTACTTCGCGATTTATAAAAGAGACCGCCATTTTTTTCTTCTCTAGATCTTATTGGAATAGAAGAGAGGAACGGGGAAAAGGAAGAAAGGGGGGTCTCGATTTAAACACGAACAAGGAAGCGTCTCGTGTATGAGAAGTTTGTTTCATAGATTCCTTGCGTGCTTGAATGCCTACTACAAAGGAGAACAAAAGTTTTGATGGTGAAAGAAAGCAGGCCGAGGGAAAGGGAATTTCGGCTGTTGACCAGGGTATTTAAATTTATATATTAATTAAATACAAACTGTCCCGATTTACGTAGCTTAGAATCACGAACCCCTATCGAGGTATTCCACAAGGCATTTATAATGTTACATCCCTATTTCAAACGCATGAAAAAGGTTTCGGGTCCTTATTTGATCGTATGGAGAAGATAGCTTTTTGGACCCAGTTATTATATTAAATTTCCGATATAGATTTCAGTGCATTTACAAACCGTACGACCACACGATAACTCCGAAAGCTACGAAATTTGAAATCTGATAATAATACAATATTACGGATCCAATGAAATTAGTTTCGTCGAATTCCAAAACTGTTCCTTGGAAGGCTATTTTTAGATGTCGATTTAAATGATATATTTTTAAAACAGAATAAATCATCTCCAAATTCAATTTTAAAAGTTTGCATTGTCTTCAGTATTATTAATATAAATTTTATAAGCCTTCAAATTATTTTAACAAGCTTAAATCTCAAGATTCAATAATTTACACAAATTCCAATTATTAAATTCAAAAGTTGAACAGTCCGATAAATCACTGTATTAAAATTTTGAACCTATTTCTATAAATAAAAACCAATCTTTCACATTCAGAAATTGATTTGTAATTCGAATTTAACATTTAAAATCATTTAAATGTTCCAAATTGAATGTTGAAAAATCCAGGTCGTTACATTCCTCCCCCCTTGAAAGAATTTCGTCCCCAAAATTACTAGGGCAGAAGAATGGCCCAAACCCATTAACTTAACACTCACTTAGAGAAAACCCCATATTAGCTTTTCTAATCTCTTTGTCTCAACTAAACAATTAGTTTCAATTCCCATTTCCAAAATCCCTTTATTTCAATTCCAATTTGAAATCAATTTGTCGTTAACAAAACAATTTCAAAAATTTTCTAACTCCCAATATTTTCGAAAGTTTTTGGCAGAGTCTCCCTTGTACGGAGGAGCTTTTTAATTTGACAAGAGAGATAAATATATATACATCGACCCACACGATCAGAAAATAAAAATAAATAGCAATATTTATATTTTTATTCTTTTAATTGCGTAGGCGTATCTCTATTTAGCTTTTTTAAGCAAGCGGCTTATTTATTTAGCAATTTGCATGGCCAATATCCAGCCAAACGGCCTACAGGTACCCGTTCTTCTCAATTTAAACATAAGTACTAAATATATGAAGCTCATAGCATTTCACTTCTATTTAAATAATTAAAGCTTGCACTCCATAAACAATGCATACTAAACAATTTTTCATAAGTCAATTTATATGATTCCAACATTAATTTTAATTGCTTTCAAACAATTCATATAATACTTCATTCAATTTAAATAGTTTATAAGTCAGTTGCTTACACTCAATTCATTTTTAAACCAAATGAACTCATATTCATTTCAATTGATTTCAAAATCAATTTTATTTGCCTCTATCAGTTTATAGAATTTGATTTACTCTTGTTTACGTCAAAAGATAACTTTTTTCTATGCGAATTCGACGATATTCACTTAGTAGAATATCCATTTAGTTTGTAACTGCTTTAAATTAATTCCAACTCATTTTATATTTAATTCCATTCCATTGCAATTTTATTGACAATCCATTCATTGGTTCTTATTCCTTATTCGCATTTGTTTCATTCAAAACCATTTTATTAAACTTGAAAACATTCCATACTAATATATTAAATAAACATTTAACATGTTTACTTAAGACAAGCTTCCATTCAAATATTTGCTTAATTTACTTACTTCAAACTATTCCCACCCATAACTTAAGTTTATGTAACCAATTCCAATTTAAATCCTTGATTTGGTTTTTAGTTAATCTAATCACATTTCACTAATTTATTTGATTAGTCTATTCACTTATCCATAATTTTATAATTTTAATTCCCATACTCAATTCATCCCCAATTTATTTTATTAATAACAGGGTTATTTTCAATTTATTTCTACTCACTTGGATTTTATTTGCAATTCAAACCATCACAATTTTAATCCAATTCCATTTCATCCTACAACATTTCCACTTATATTTAATTCACTAACAATCCAAGTTGAATGTTACTTATAACTCGAGCGTGTTTCCAAACCCTTTATTAACTCACAATTCAACTTTTATTTTACCAAATTAGGTTCCTTTTCCATATTTCATTAACTAATTCATTATCTAATTAGTTCACTTCTAATTCTTAAATCATTATTTGATTTTTGTTTCTAAAATCACTTTAACCATTTTACATGAGTTCAATCTATTTTATGTTTCAAGTTTGGATTTTTATTTAATTTTCCAAAATATCAAATATTCTTTCTTTTGGGTTTTCTATTCCACTTTTCCATTTTTATATGTCACGACTTATATTTCATATTTCCATCAAGTTATAACCCGCACAATCACATTTCGTTATTAACTCACGACTATACATTTATTTATAGCCCAAGCATATTTTTATTCAATCTATCTTTTATGAGCTATTTCAATTTATTTATTCCAATCCAATTCTTATCCAACTTACTTTTATTTATTTAAGCAAGAATTTAATTTCATTCAATATCATCTATAACTCAACTGAATTTTTATTTCAGTTTAATTCTATTTCAACTCAACTTCATTTAATTTAAGTTGATTTCAATCCAATTCCTTGATCCTCAAACCCAACTTAATTTTTATTTTCCAATTCAATCACATCCAAAATTCAATCCTAGTTAAATTTTATTTTTTTCTCTTGTATAATTTATACTTATACAATTTTCCCGTATTAGTTATACGAACTATTTCAAATTTTATAATCTTGTTTGTCTATAATATTGTCATCCAAACGCTTCCATTATTTATAATAATTTCAGAAAATTATTTCCTTTTATATCAAAATATATTTTTTGTAAAATTATTTCATTCACCCACTTCAAAACTATACCGTGTCAGTTTATTGTGATCAAATGTTTATAAACTCCTATCGGAATAGCGGCGTTCCCCTACTCGATAAGAATTTATATACCACTCAACCAATAAGTCAACACAATATTAAAATATTTATATTCACTAACAAATACGCTCTCATATCTATTAATACACTCAAACTCATTTTAGAGTACTACCGACTCTATCTCTAATGAGTAACCCCACCAGCGCCATGGTTCTTTCTTAACCTTCAACTCTGATATCACAATGTCACGAGCCGGTTTTTCAGCCTCCAAAAGTCGACTTCAATATACCCACTATATTACATGCCAAACAATCGAATGCCGAAAATACATGACCGTAAGGGAAAAAGAAGCAATAGGTAAAAGATAAAAACAACATCAAAATATCATAATCGCAGCAGAGCAAAATATAATATAGAAAAACAGCCTTTAAATACAAGGAAATCTGTACTGTTATATATACATACCATTACCAGAGTACAACGATCGTCCATCACTTTGTAAAGCTTATTATCTGTCCTTACACAGTGGAAATAGTAATTCAAATACGGAGATACGTCTCTGTCATCAGCTGGCCTCCTGAGCTCCTTAGCTTTATATCCTGAATTTGAACAACTCGGTCTGACTCGAGCATCATAATAAAACAACATCCGAGTCGGTCTGGAAAACCAGCGTGAGAAAATCACACCCAATTGGATTATTATATTTTTGAAATTCCTTTGAAAACAAAAGTATCTTGTAAGACCATTCCATAAATAAATATGCCGAATTTTTACCTTACGATAACCAAAACATTTTTATCAAATTCTTCTGATATTATAATAGTGTCTATAGAAAGTAAAATAGAATCTAGCTGAAATGCTTGCAACTTACGTTCCAGCAATTGTTGGGCACAATCAAAACCATACGGGCGCTTATTGGAGATTGGATTCCATACAATGGTAGGGCTACTAGGGTACCATCCAGTCACAGTACCCGGTCTAGATCAGAGTATCGAGGACCGCTCTCGATCCCTTGCAACACAAGAACGGAGCTAGCCCTTATCGGATAGTCCGAATAAGATCACCCCATGGTTGGAGCTAATAGCCGCCCACATAGCCAAAATACAGAGACATCTAGACAAGGGAAATCTTACCTTACTTGGGTGCTACCCACTTAGCCTTGCTGCTCTTCTCCTATTTTAGCCATTCCCGATCGATGAGGCTTGAGGCTATGCATTACCTTTTAAGAACAAGTCTCACTTAGAATGCTCATCATCCTCTTGACGATGTTCTGATGGAGTTCGTCCATACAAGTTGCCATGAGTCTAGATAAATTGATTCACCATCTTCATCATCTTCACGGTCTTCCTTCAAAAACTTTCAAACCAGATCAAAGTGGTTTTCGGATAATTAAATCCGATCTTGGTCTCTTCGAAACGATCAGCGCATTGGCCAATATTGATAGTCGGTTATTTAACTATCATATATATTCACAAGCAACAATCATGCCTTAAATTATTTCCTAAATTATTTATTCTAAAATATCTACCCAAGATATTAAATTATTATTTCACACTTTGAAAATAGTTTTCAAATCACTTTTATTCCCACGGAATAAATTTCAATCATTTCCCAATACATAGAATAATTTTCCTACTTCATTAGTTACTCAACACTTGGAAAATATTCACTTATTTCGTATTTCTTTCCAAAATCATTTACAACTTTATTTGTAAATTTTCAAACTCATTCCACATGAATTTCATTAATTATAGAATTCCATAGTTAAATCCCTTTAATATTTCCAAAACCGTTTATACTTATTTAAAATTCCAATTCACTTCTACTTCTCTATGAATTTTATTTCACCTTTCGAAGTTCTCTTATCTTATACTTTAGAAATTCATTTAAATTCTCATAATACCATTATAAGATCTTCTTTTATAATCTTATTCAGTTATACAAACTTCGCTTCCCATCTCAAGAGGGTTTATAATTGAATCTAAAACATTTAAAAATTTATATATGAAATAAGAATAATGGTTTACTTTTAAAAACATGATTTTGGTAAACTAAAATATCAACTTCTGAAAAGTATCAAAGGTTCATATTCAGTTACAAGTTAATTTACAAAGTTGATTTATAAAATTAGAATTTATTTCAATAATTATTAAGTATTAAAATAACTAACTTCGGGATATCCCAAGTCCAGATAATAGTTTTAAAAGTTATATAGTATGGCAACTTAAAACCCCATTTAAAAGAATTTATATTAACTCAACCAAAGTCTATTTTTAGAAAACTCAATATTCACCAATTTAATTCATAAATTCCTCTTGATTTATATCACATTGACCGTATCACCATTTCTCACATTCGAAATATATTCCATTATTTCTTTTCAAAACAATTTTCATAACTCGATATAAGTTCTCACCATAACCTATATTCTGCCATATCCGCTAATATCAATCTATCTCGTTTATAAACCCCGTATGTAAATTTTTAAACTCCTTGAGTTTTTCCATCTATTTATAATTTTTTTTATTTAAAGGTATGATTTTAATTTTCTTCCTTAATAATTCCAATTTATTTCAAATATATTTTCAATTCTTACTTAAGATCTTTTCCATAATTTCAAAATATCCTTCAGGTTCTCTGATGTAATTTATTTCAAAATCTCCACTTGAATCAATTTTGTGAATGGTTAAGTATAGCCCAAATTAATTAATATATTTTTACCTTACTTAGTTTTCCTTTAGAATAAATCCAATTTACAATATTTACCATTCAATTTTCCTTTTTACTTTCTTTCTAGTTAATTATCTATGGTATTTAAAATTCCTATTTTACTTCCCATGCTATTTAGCATTTAATAATCCAATTCACACATAAACCATATCAATTTATCCATCACAACATATATCAATGTATATATGAACAATAAATATTTTTGAGGAATCCTGTTGGATCTCTCCAACCTTTTTTCCTGCAACTACAAATGCTAGTCCACAAATAAAATACCAATCCCACTTCGAGGGGGATATCGTGGTATATAAGATCATCCGCTATTATGCGGGGTGCATAGGGTCTCATCCGCTATATAATACGGGAATATCAATCACTCCAATATGTATATATACTACTATATATAATTAACATCCAATAGATAAATTATAACTTTATCAATCAAGTCAGGCAGCTAATAATTTAACATTTAAATTTTAATAATGTAATCCGAATGAGTGAGAAAATCTCACATTTATTTTCGTTTGCAATCCACTTCATTCTCGGCTCGGTCTCTTCACGATTTAAGACCTTGTATAACATTATACGATTTATTAATATTTGACTAATCGAACAATCAATTACCATTTAATAAATTTATTTTAATCCAATAATTTAAATTTAAACCAATATTTTCCCTAAAAACTCCTTTAGTAACTAAAATAGTTAAATAGATTAATAAAACAAATTAATCACAAAAATACATTGTTTTAAAAATAAGGCAGTAGATTTTAAAAATGTGTATTTGTATATTTTATTTTATTTTCAAAATAATCTACATAGGTTTTAGAAATCTATTTTTTATATAAACTCTTATATTCCAAAATCTTATATATATATATATATATATATATATATATTTACTGTTCTAATGTTTACCTACATACATGTATATATAAATTTTTTGAGTACTTATATATGTATGTATATATATATATTTAAAAAATCTATTTTCTTTTTCTATGAAAAAACAACAGTAATTTACTTTACTGTATTCATACATGTATTTAAATAAAAATCAACTTTTTATAAAACTTACTGTTATATTTTTTTTGTTTAATATTATCATACTTACACATCTGCTCTTAAATTAAACTCTATTCAAATTAACAGTTTTATACCTCCTATTAGTATCCGATAAAGGAAATAATAATCACACATTTAATTAAAAAATTTAAACCCACGCAACATTAAATTTAAGATGTTTAAAAATTAAATTACCTTACTATTATTTTTTTCTTTCTCAAATTAGAATAAATAAATAAAAAAGAAGCCATACCCCAAAATCGAGAACAATAGACGCCAATCTTATCGAAACCGTGAACATCACTTCACCGCTTCGCCGCCACAATGCTGTCGAATCCTCACCCACGAGTTGTACTCGAGGACAATGCCCCCTCTGTCGCCAGTTCAGAACGCGACCATCGCGGGTCTCCTTACTAGCAATTTGCTCGGGACGTCGTGCCCGAGTTTCCAGACAGTGGAAAGGTCGTGAGGTATTTTTTTTCAAATTGAACGTGCCGACGATCTTGGTTTAGGAAGTCGAGATGTAAATTTAGGAAAAAGAAGGAAATTCGAAGAAGAACGTGAATCTCCTTTTTTTGAAGAGGCTCTCGATTTACAAACGGAGGAAGGAAGATAAATGGAATGAGATAGCTCGGTCGAACTGGTACTTCGTGATTTATAATAGAGACCGCCATTTTTTTTCTCTGGATCGAAGTGGAATTGAAGAGAGGAATGAGGGAAAAGCAAGAAAGTAGGTCTTGGTTTAAACACGAATAAGGATGCATCTCGAGTATGAGAAGTTCGTTTCACAGATTCCTTGCATGCTTGAATGCCTGCTACAGGGAAGACAAAAAATTCTGATGGTGAAAGAAAGCAGGCCAAGGGGAAGGGAATTTTGGCTATTGACCAAGGTATTTAAATCCATATATTAATTAAAAACAAATTGTCTCGATTTACGTAGCTTAAAATCACGAACCCCTATCGAGGTGTGCCGCTAGGCGTTTATAATGCTATATCCCTATTTTGAACGCAATGGAAAAGGTTTGGGGTCCTAATTCGATCATATGAAGAATATAGCTTTTTAAACCCAGTAATTATATTAAATTTCTGATATAGATTTCAGTGCATTTACAAACCGTATGGCAACACAATAACTCTAAAAGCTATGAAAATTTAAATCCGATAATAATACAATATTACATATCCAATGAAACTTGTTTCATCGAATTCCGAGACGATGCATCAGAAGGCTATTTTTAAACGTCGATTTAAATGATATATTTTTAAAACTGAACAAATTACCTCCAAATTCAATTTTAAAAGTTGCATTGTCTTTATTATTATTAATATAAATTTTATAAGCCTTCACATTATTTTTAACAAGCTCAAAACTCAAGATTCAATAATTTACCCAAATTCCAATTATTAAATTCAAAGTTGAATTGTCCAATAAATCACTATATTTAAATTTTGAACCTATTTCTATAAATAAAAACCAATTTTTCGCATTCAAAAATCAATTTATAATTCAAATTAAATATTTAAAATCATTTAAATGTTCCAAATTGAATGTTGAAAAATTCGGCTCATTACAGGCTCCTTTATTAGCTCTTCTATGAGGTCCTCTTCCATCGGCTCTTCTTTTTTTTTTTTTGGTATTGGGATATCTAGAGCCTCCATGTCTTGCCTAGCCTTAGATCTAAACAACCTTCGAGTCCTTATGCGGGCTCCTCTCACAACTATGGGTTTCCTCTAAAATCAAACAACAAGAATCCTTAGAATCTCAGATTAAGCTCTATAAAGTTTTCTTAACAGTAGCATATATATATACCTTATAAACATATAAAATAGCTTAAGTAGTTTATATATTAAATTTTACTTTGGTTCGTTCAGATTTGATTCGTTCGATCGCACAATGATAATGGGAATAATTTCCTAAGTTTACTACACAGCAAAAGCAAGCATCTGATTGTTACTTAGAAGATTATTCATATATTCAAAAACCTAATCAAGACACATTTCTCTAACTATCCATTGAAAATATGCCTTACCTAGAAATTTCCTTTTCAAAATATTTATACCTAAAAACATTTTAAGTAAAAACATCACTACTCTTTTTCCATAAACTATTTGAAATCCTTCTAATGACACTAGGATTTTAAATTCTTAAAAATTCTCTTTTATTTATAAAACGCATTTGTATAAACCAATTTTCTTTTCTTTAAAATCATTCTTTATAACACCCTTTCTTAAATATTTATTTAAAAATATTCAAGCTTTCTTCTAATAAACAACCTTTATTAAAAACCAGTTTTAACCAACATTAAAATCGTATGCCTTATAATCAAATGCTGAAACTAAATTCACAAGGTTTTCGTTTTCAATGTTTCCATAATTTCTGTCTACTCAAAACAAGCTTTAAAAGGGAAAATTACCGATAAATCAACAAACAGTAGACAATGCTCCAAACTAGGCAAGTAAGACTAATCAAATCCTAAATGGACATAACTGAATATTATAACTACCTAACAAACGAACACGTCAAAGATAACTATTATAATTTTTGAAATTTCACTTTTATATATAAAATATATTACTAGGTAAATTATTTCATTTACCAATTTTAAAAAGATACCATATTGCTTTGTCTTGTTTAAGTGTTTAGAAACCCCTATCGATAATGTTGATCTGGTGCATCGACCAGAATTCATAAGCCACTCAACAAACCAATCGACACAATGTAAAACAATCTTATAGCACTAATAAATATGTTCTCATATATATATATATATATATATATAAGCATGCACATGCTCTAACTCCTTATAGGATGTCACTGGCCCTATCCTTATCGAGTTTTACCCCACTAGGGCTAAGGTTCTTGCTTAACGTTCAGCTCTGATATTAAACGAAACGTCATGCTTTTTTGATTCTCGGAATTTGACACTAGTATGTCCACTGTATTCGCATGACAAACGTCCAAGTTCTGAAAAGACATATCCTTGGAGTGAAAGAAAAGAAAAGATAGAACATAATCTCATAAAGTGACGAGTAATCTGTAATATATCAATGAACTTTACAAAAAGAAAAC
This sequence comes from Allium cepa, assembly GCA_030765085.1. Classification (NCBI taxonomy): domain Eukaryota; kingdom Viridiplantae; phylum Streptophyta; class Magnoliopsida; order Asparagales; family Amaryllidaceae; genus Allium; species Allium cepa. The sequence continues at coordinate 909,341,795 of CM060937.1, forward strand.
ATTTATATACATATTTCAATTAGAGTACAATTATCCTATCGTCAGCCCTTGGACAGTTATAACAAGCTATACTTACAACTGCTAATAAATACAGATAAGAAATAAACATTGAAGGATAAAAGAAAGCACGGGAGTACGTCTCCTGCAGCTCCAAGAGTGCAGCTAAATCAGGAAAATATGCTTGGTCTAACCTGAACATTATAAGAAAAATAATGTCCGGATCAGTCTGGTAAAACCAACATAGCACAATAAAATGGATTCTTAATGTTTTATAAAGTCATCTTGTAATACCAAACCGCACATAAACACGGACGGGTTTTTACCCTATGATAACCAAAACATTTCTATAAAAAATCTAGTGTAATTATAATAATATATAAGGTTTTAAAAATATATATATATATATATATATATGAAATTGTTGCATTAATTAAGTTCTAGCATAAAATATACAACTAAGTTCGAAAGGCACGTATTGGATAATGGATTCCATTAATGACAAGGCTACTAGGCTACTTCCTGCCATAGTACACCTCTATATAAAATGTACCAAGGACATCACACGTACCCCTTGTATGGCAAGACTGACTCACCCTTACTAGATAAATCAAATATTTCATCACCCCGGTTGCTTTGCAACCTTATCCTGAGATCTCTCTTGCATATCGAACTCCATAAATAATAATCTAGAAGGATGATGAAATACCTTATGGGTGCAACCCATATAGCCTTGCAGAATATTCTCTTTTTTAGTCATTTCCAATTGATAAGGCTTAAGGTTTTGTTTTACCTTTTAGATAGCAATCCACTTAGAATGCTAACACTGCCCTTCAAGCGTTAATTCAATGGACACAATCATCCATACAATTTGTTCAAGACACGAACAAACCAAAGGCACAACTTTTACTACATCAATTTGGGAATTACCCTCATGATTAGTAGCAAATCAAAGAGCTCCGTCTTCAATCCCATCATCTAAAATGCTTTTAATTCGAACATTTGAATTGGTTCGAAGTGTTTTTCGAATAATTCATACGTATTCAATCCTGATCTATTCAAGCCAATATTCGATTGATTTCGTTAGCCTCTAGTCTGGCTCTTTTCAAAATAAACAGATGATGCATAAGAGTAAGGATCACTCCTAATCGTTTAAGTAGACATATTTTCTTATTATTCATCATAGAAGGCCACATGAGTTTATACATATAGTAGTATCAACAAAGCTAACTGAACCATATAATTCTCATGTTTTCTCATCGATACTTCCAGAGTTAAAATTGGTTCAGATTTGATGATTGGTTATTAATTATCAAGTAAAATAAATAATCCAACATACAATTAATTCCATATGGGATCCACTAAGCCTCTTTAAAATAATCTTCATTAATTAAAAATATTATTTACAATAAACTCGAACCACTTATCGTTCGGTGTTAAGTATAGAAAATGCTTCCATACCACCATAATTAAGAAGCATTATTTATTAACTCCATACCTGATTTTTCATAAGTGATCCAGTTCATATAAAATTAAAGTTTTATAAACTCAAAGCCTTTTTTTCAAACTCCAAGATCTTTTCCAAATTATAAATTTAACAACCATTATATTTAAGATAATTCTCTTTATAAAATAATTTATTATTTTAAAACACTTTTTATTTATTATAAATTGATTAGCTTTAGAAATATCCTTACTAAATAATTTATTAAGGTTTAAAACATTATTAATAAATAATTAACTTACCTTAAATCATTATTACTACATAATTAATTAACAATTACTATTAAATAAATGATTGATTAACTTAAACCATTATTACTAAATAATATATAATAAATAATCTTTCAAAAACAGCATCATTTTTGAATAATTAACTAACTTAAGCTATTATTAATTAATTTATTAATTAACTTTAAAATAACTTAAATAAAATAATTGATTAATCTTTTAAACTTTTAACATCATTTTTTTAAGTAATTAGTTAACTATGAAATATTATACTTAAAATAATATTAATTAACCAATTTAATACATAAAATACTTTACTTCAAAATAATATAAAGTCAAAAATAAATCCAAATCTCTTTCTTTTCCAAAATTTTGAAAAAAGGCTCAGCGGTCCCAAATGGCACTCAACAAGTTACCACTGTTTTCAGTTTAACAATCCAGATTGCATAAGTAATGTTCTACTACTATCATCATCGTTACCGACAATATTCAGGGAAATAGTCTTGAAGAATAACAACATCACATAAAGTTCATTAGCCTCAATAAAGCCCAGAACTATTAAGTATGAACGTCGTCTTCCATGGGTCACGAAAACTGCCGAATAATATTATTATTAACGTCGAGGCTTATGATTTGCGAAATAATACTAAATGAAGTCATATCCTATCAATTTCGACATTGCCAAAGTCAATCATTCTTAATGCGACTAGTGAAAAAGTTGTTGAGTACCGATGGTTTCTTCATCCTAACGTTGTTGCTCATCAAAATGGCCTTATAAAGAGAAATACAACTTATAAATGTTGTTAAGGTTCAGTGCTATTATAATCTAGACTCTTATGAACATACTTGAGAGACACCATACATCTACATATGTTATGTTGATGACTGTCATCATTGATATCCAAAAGTGCAGTAAATATTACATTTTATAAGCATCGAGCTTAAGGGTCATCAATGTCGTTGTTGTTCAATGCTGCCAACCATCAATCTAAAGAGGTCTCAAGACATGGAGTCGTCATCGCCGATATTCATACCAAGAATCATTAATACGCCCAATCGAAGATACTTCTACTAATGTCGCCTTTCACTGATGTTAATAAAAGTTGATCGACGAAGAAAGAAATATCAACAACGAGTTTAGAGATGCTGAGAGCCGACCCTATTGCATCGATGTTGAAGTTTAGCTATGTGAATAAAAGAATGTCAGCTTTGATGTTCAATGACACTATTAGTATGGAAGCTGATAGAATAACAACATTGATGATTGACGATGCTGTTAATGGCAAAGCCAATAGACGTCGAGGCCTGTCACTTGTTGAACCCTATAAATATGGACCTCAGGGCTTCGTGGAAGGGGCTAGCTTCTCTCTTCTCATTTCTTACCTTTTAAACTTTGTAGACCCTAAATTGAATTGGGGATTTTGCCTATTATAGCACTTGAACAATCGTGCACATAAGCATTTGAGAAATTAAACAAGGACGTAGCCTTTTTGACTTAATTTGGACTATAACTTGCATATCTGTTTGACATTGTACATTGATTCACTCAGAATAATAACTTGGATAGCATATTCAATTTCTTTGAACCAGTGATTTGACTTTTACCGTGCATATTGACTTGAACGTCGACCTTCATACTACGATGAGATATTTATGACAACAATGACTAAACTTAAAGTTAACATGGATGTGTACTTCAATTCGATGACTTTGGTTCGCCTTGATAAGGCCTCACTTTGAAGTTGTTCAATTCTTTACATAGTTTTAGGGATAGAAAATTTACTTATTAACATTTTTGGTGCTATAAGGAGGGCTTGACTATGTTAAACCCCAAGTGGAACTACCCTAGCTTGCATAGTTTGGGTTTAGAAACTTGACCTTACCAAGCATATCCCATTCAAAACCAGCCTACCCTTGATTCCCAACATCAATTAACTGCACAAATTGAGTTTTTCTTAGCCATGTTTGCTAATCATGCAAATTCTCCAAACAAGGATCTTACGAACCTCAAATGACTAGGCCAATCTATCAAGCCATTAGTGATCTTTAGCTTTACAAAGAGAAAATGCTAAGATTTGTAGCATTACGAGTTATGAGAGAGAAGAAAAGCCAAATAACTCCTTGCAATCTTAGAAAATGGAGTCATAATCCATTATGTGTAGGACCCATACTAAACATTTCCCTAAAAATACTATGTAAAAAGGATGACACCTTATCAAAACTAAGAAAGGAAATCCAGCTTAAAGCTCAAGGAATCATCTTCAAAAATGAGATAAGAAGGGATTTCTATCGTTTCACTAAAAAGTGGAAAATTGTTCTCGATCAATATTATAAGACAAGTGAAGTACCAAGCTCTCTAAAAAGGAAGTTCACCCCTTATAAGGAACCTAAAGCGAGCGACAAAAGAGCTAAACATTAGCTAAAATGGCTAATATCTAAGTTAAGCCTTCCAAAAGATCTCATTCTCACCGCTTCATTTGAGAACATCTATTCTTTGACTAAAGCTGAGCTCGACTATTGGCCTTCATAAAGGAGAACCAAACTCATAAGGATTCATGGAAAGTCATATCGTCACTATCATTTTGCAAAAGGACATGATAACAGTCAATGGCGAAGCTTGGAAGGAATGATCATTAATTTTCTAAGGCAAAGAAAACTCAATCAATTTGTACAATGATGTTAAGTCGATATCAATAAAGGTTTTCTCAATAATCTAAGTGTATCTACATAGCCATCAAAGGCTCTTGATAGAGGTCCCAGCCATCATAGGCTCCAACCATCAAAGGCTCATGACCGTAAGAGATGCCGGCTATCAAAGGCCATAGCCATCAAAGGCTTAACCTTAGGATGTCCCGATCATCAAAGACCCTAGCCATCAAAGGCCTTAAGCCTTCAGTGCCTACCATCAAAGGCCTCACTGAAGCTCCTCCTAGAGGGAGGTCAAGTAAGCCATTAATGTATGCCATCATATAGCCTCACTAAAGCACCGAGAAAGCCTTTAGAGCCATAGTCGAAGGCCTTGTTGAAGCACCTCCTATGAGGGAGGTTAGGTAAGCCTTTAGTGCCATCATCAAATGCCTCACTAAATCATCGAGAATGTCTTTAGGCCCTGCCTACGTAGCCTGGTTAAATCCCCTCCTAGAGGGAGGACAAAGTAGCCTTTAATGCCTACTATCAAAGGCCTCATTAAAGCATCAATGTTTTTCAAAAGGAAGATCAAGCAAGATCAAGAGCCAACTAGTGATCCTAATTTAATCAGAATCAGAGCCAAGTAATGCTCCCAAGTCAATCTGAATATGTGACGACCCAAACTCGATGTCCGACAAACAACATCAAATCCGTATCGCCGGAGCTTGCAACAATATTAGATGTTAAATAACACAGCAAAAATAAAAGATGATATCACTGATATAACTTAAATTCAATATCCGACACATCAATTTGATACAATTATAATCCTCAATATTAGAGAATAAACAACACAAATTACAGTGGAACACGACACAGTATAAGATAAGCCTTCAAAAGAATCCAATACTGCAACTCCAATCCAAACTCCAAGGCCAAAGCTCTAAAACTCCAAGCTCGAATCTCCATCAGGTTGCACAAAGCTAAGCAAGTGCAGCTCATGCACTCCAAATACTCCAAAAGGTATAAAACAGAAAGCTAAAGGCTACCAAAATGATATCTACTACCTGACCATCTGAAAAACCAAACTCTAGACTGCCCGTGTAGAAAATTGTGGGCACCCAGAGTTTAAGAACGGAACAATAAACTTCAGATCATTCGTGGGACTGGTATGAGCTAACAAAAACATTTGGTCTTCAAAACAAAAGAATTTAAATTTGAAATCCACAATGCTTTTTGGTAAATGAAACTACCATAAGGCCTCCCGGCACACACACCACGCAATCGCACACTTGGGGGAGATTTCTCCTTATGATAGTCAAACATGCTTACTACGCAAAATCCTTTTTGATATTATTATTAGTCATAGTGGAAAACCATTCAAAAATATAATATTAATCCTATCCAGCATAGGTACCATTATACTATGCCTACTATAACTGCCATGTTAAATGGCAGGTTCTACAACTAAAACCGTACAAGGCTCGTATTGGATGATTGGATTTTCCAACAAATGGTCAAGCTAAGGAACTTCCTATTGCCATATGGAAACGCCTCTAGAATAACACCCCGAGAACCTCCTCAGCTCTCTGCCAACACAAGGACCGTCTACCCCATTCTCGGGGGTAAAACCTAAGATATGCCACCTCCGGTTGTTTGCGACCTTTATCCGAGGATCCTCTACACCAACAACATCACATAGTAATAAATATACTACAGTGTCCACATGAGTAAGTATCTGGCTCCATAACACGATACACCCTTTTCCAAAAGGAATGGACATACCATAGGGGACTACCCCTGAAACCTTGCCGCATCTTTCCTTTTTCGACCATTACCGGTTTGTGAGGCTCGATAAGGTCTCGTCCACAAAGCTACGCTTTTTCACAAAGCCATGCTTCGATCAACAAATGATCAGCAGCACTTCGTATGACACATTACCAAATTGGGAATGTATCACTAGTAACCATCAACTACATAACCTCTGAGCTCATACGTCTCAGAGAAGGGTGTTAAGCTAAGAGAATAAATTCTCCGCCACCAAGCAGAAATGTATTTGATAGAAACCGGTTTTACATCTCAAAATATAATGTCAGACATACATCCATACAAGTCCGTTCCGGGTTTAAACAGAACCGAAGGCACTTTCGAAGAAGCCCTTGCAATCCGGGTATTCACAATCCCGATCGGACTTCCCATCACTTAGGGAATCTCTATACCGTAGCTACTCAGTGTAGAGACAATCGATAGGTCATCCTATCGTTCTCGTAAATAGCTGGTCTTCACCACCGGTCTTCAAATGCTATCCATAACGTCGTATCATTATTCGGAATAGGTTATATGACACAAAGGTCCTCTCCCGGCTAAATAGAATAATGAGCGTAAAATTTAAGAACATACGGATATGGGATTTCAGTTAAGTCACAACTTTTAAAATTCAAAACTATCTCAAATGGTTTAAACAAATACCATTTCAAATCTTAAAACAAAAAGATTTGTTTCACAAAGTTCACCCATTTTCGTAAAGATCCATTCATGGATTTCAAAACAATTTCCATTTCAATTGGATTAACTCATTCAATCTTTAAATTAAAGATTTAACTTATAGCTTTCAAAACCGTTCCCAATGATTCATTCGTAACTTGGAAAACCGTTTTCAATTCAAACTTGAGATTCCTTTAATACAAATTGGAAATTCATTTCTTATATGAAAGCTTTTATTATTTGAAAACAAATAGTTTTTATTTCGGAAATATCCGATTTCATTTATACAAGTTAAAATCTTTGGGTTAATTCATATTCCCAAAACAACACTTCTAAAATGGTTTAAAACCCATATAAACTTGTACAACCTTTTTAAAATCATAAGTACTCAACATAGAATTCAATTTCAAATTTTTAATTAAACTAAATTAAGTTATTCAAAAATAACTTTTATCTTTGAAATTCCTTTTCAAAAGTTTTTCACTTTAAATCCGATCCATTTCCAAAACCATTGAATTCAAAAATTCAATTTTAAAATTATTTCAAAGATCCGTGACTTAACCGATTCCCACGTGCAATCCATATTTGTGTGTGTATAGTGTAGTACAGGGGTTTTACACAATAGTGCACAACATCAATCATCATAGATTCAATCACATCAATATCGATAAGCGGTATAACCCATAACGTTTATCTTCATTCATAGATTCATAGATAAAATAAATTTATCAATCACAAAGATTCATCATTACAATTCGATGTGGATTTCGGATAACCAACTGGAATCCGACTCCCTGTCGCATCGAAATTCAAATGTCGTTTTACGGGCCAAGGGGTTTTCATATTCATACAACAGTATATTCATCACAGATATAACAGCTCAGCACAAAGCATTTCGTATTACATAGCATCACATCACATATCAAATATATCAATTCATCACACAACATCCAATAACAATCAAACATCTTCAATTAAGATGAATAAATTGTGTGGTTTTTAAATTTATTAACCACAAAATTACTTTCATTAGAAATCTTTAATCAGTGATTAATTATCATTAGCTACAATTGATTAAGTCTTAATCACCTTCATTAATTAATTATTTCTTAATTAATTATCTAAATTAATTTATCCTTAATTGTTAATTAGTTAACTCTTAATCATTTTTGTTAATTAATTACTTCTTAATTAATTAATAATTAATTTCACATTAATTTACCTTGATTAATTAAATATTTAATATTAAGTAATTATTTAAGTAATTACCTTTTAACAAACCAATAATTATTTGATAAACTTAAAAGATAAATCTTTTTATCTTTATTAATCACTTTGGTTATTTTACAAATCTTGTTTAACCATCATTCTCATACATTTGTTGCTTTAAAAGGTTAAGATAGTTTAGATAACTTTTTATTTTACTTACCCTTTTAATATTATTTAATTAATATAAATAATTTTATAAAATAATGTATCAAAATTTAATAAATGTTAATTTCTTTGAAAAGTACCGTACATAAACCCTTAAATGATTCAAACTGTAATCAAATCATTGAAAGTGGACGCGTAGTACTAAGGATCGTGTAATATGGTATATAAATGCGGAAACTGATAATAGCAGTAAAATAAAAATTAACGTAAGCACACCAGGAATTTTTATACTGGTTCGAACTTCCCGTTCAACGTCCAGTCCCAGAATATCCTCTGGATTTAAACTAAACCCCTCACTTAACCCGGAGGAATAGGTATACGACACCTGAGCAGCCGAACAGGAATTTTTCCGCCTCAACAGCCGAAGATGACTTTAACTTCAATACAAATAGTTTGTTGACGAATGTATTCTGAATAACACTGATTGTCTTTTGATAGTACAACTTTTCTATAATCAAATCCTCAAGAGTATATATGTGTGTGAAGATTTAAAAGGAAGATAATCACGTAGAATCGAAGTTTATGATTTAAATCAAGGATTCTAGTGATATTGAATAAGAATGAATGCTTTTATATGCATAAATAAAAAGAGAATAGATTTCAGAATTATAAACAAGAATCGGTGATTGTAGAAGTTATTTGAACATGTTTATATAGTTGTAGAATAGTTACAATCTTTCATAAAGAGTTTCAATCAAAAGTTGTGTCCGTATCTCTTGGATTGGGGGACATTCCTCTTCACGAAACAATCGCAACTCTTCAGAAAACTAGCCGTTATGTTCAGGTCGGTCGACCGAAAAAACTGGTCGGTCAGCTGAGTTTAAAATCGTACACAAAACAGAGAGTATCTGTGCACTTGACACAGGGTCGGTCGACCGAAGATCCTGGTCGGTCAGCCGACCTGTTGTTAAACAAAAACAGTAGTAGCTCATTTGGTTAGAGTACTTGCCTTCCAAACTAGTAACTCGGGTTCGATCCCCGCCCAATGCATTTTTTGTAAACTTGATTTTGATTAAAATATGCAAGCAAGTTTATTTGAATGTAAATGATGATTCTTGAGGAAAGATTTTAACAAAGCACTAAACTAGACTCTATATACATATTTGATGACTCTTGTTAAAATATATAACTATACAAACCATATATTGAGCCGATGAGTTTGGATGTTACGTAGTCATAGAATCGTGAATTGTTGTGTATTGTCAGCAATCAAAACCTATGATCCAACATTCTCCCCCTTTTTGATGATGACAACTTCATTTGCTACGAACAAATCTTTGACAAGCTTTGTTGATCTTATCTCCCTCACTGAATATATTCTTGTAATTGTGCTTTACATTTCTCTCCCTGAATCTATGATATATATTCCTGTAAATAATTAATCTTTTCTCTCCCTTAATATGTGCTTGCATGGTTTATTCCTGCAAATAGTGTTAGAGCAATATCTTTCTCCCCCTTTGTCATCGACAAAAAGGAGAGTTTCTACGATGATATAAATTATATTTCACATAAGTGTTAACATAGAACAATATAAAACAAAATAACTACTACTTATAATGTAAGGTATCAGAAAAATTAACATTTAAAGCATGCGATACCCAGGCTTCTTATAATTTCCTAATTTTTAGGTAACCATACCCATTTGGGTGTGGTTGAACCATTATAAATGTAATTTTCATTATTAACTATCATATTAAAATAATTATCAATGTATTTTTCTCTGTTTTTCCAATTAACAGGAACCCAAATACTTAGATAATTTTTATTCATGTTTCTTGTTAATTATTTTGTACTTCTAGAGAAATTATTAACATTATAGGTCATAGTAGTATTTGAATTTCTATAAAAATTGGATTTAGGCTTTACTCGAAATTTAGTATTAGCACTATCATTTTTACTATACATGAAAGCATATCTAGTGCTATTTCTACGATCAATTTTATTATATCCTAAACCACTTTTATCACTGTGAGCTTTTGGATTCTTAACATAACCTAATCCCTTTTTATTTGAAGTAGGTTGAGAATTTTCAATAATCCTAGATAAATTTTCTCTCCCTTTATTAAAATTGAAATATTTTTAGTAATGTCATCAAGCTTAGTTTTGAGACTAGTGTTATCTAACTCAACAATTTTAATTTTTGTTTTTAACTCATGATTTTAAGAAGCTAAAGCATTATTCTTTTCTTTTTGAGCTTCTATTTCTTGACTTAATAGAGCGAGTTGAGAATTGTCAAAGAGTGAATTTTGAATTTTCTCAAGTTCTTCTTCTAATATTTTCTTCTCGTCTTTAAGCATATCTTGTAACGACCCGGAATTTTGGGCAATAAGAATTTAATAATCTGTATAAATAATTTAATTGGTTTAATGATTTTCTTTGTAATTTTAATTTAAATTGGTAAATTTAATCTTTTAAAGGTTAATAAATTTTAATCTGACAATATTGATAAGAGTTATTTTCCAAAGCTAATGAAATTTTAATTCTGTTTATAATATATATGTTTGATATATATTGTGAATGGGAATGTCTTTTGTTTTAAAGTAAAAATTGAATTTTCAAATTTGTAATATATGTAAGCATATGTTATAATTTGATATTGTTTTGAAAATTTAATCTTAATCTATTAATAAACTATATATGAATGAATATTGTCATTTAAGTTTTGTTTTAAAATTCAATAAGATTTTCCAAAAGATAATTTAGTTTGATTCAATTGTTTCTAATATAAGATTGTGATTTATTTTGTTAATAGAATAGTTTTAAAGGAATTTAAACAAGCTTTGTTTGTTTTCTTTTAAAATGTTTACATTAAAATGAATGTTTAAGATTTAAAATAACATGTATAAGATTTTATTTATATTATAATTAGTTTAGGATATTTTCTTTTAAAAGTAAACTTGTATACTTATGTAAATGTTTATCTAGAAACTTAAGAAAGTAAGTTTTATCTACATTTAAACTAAATAAAATTTAATTTAAATACTTATATACATGTGTTAATACCTTAGGATATCTCATAAACATTTGTTAATCATACAAGCTAATTAAGTGACATTTGTCCAATTTAAGAACAAGTGTCTTCCTTTAAGATTTATTTTCTTTAATTTTTATAAAAACATAACATTTTCATTTTACATTGTTTTCTTCTTTAAAATGTTAATGGCTAAAACCAGAAATTCATTTACAAACCTGAGAATTTAAAATCAATATCAAAATTAAATCTGTAACTTCAAAGCTTCAATTTGCTTTTCAATGTGATGATCAATCTTCAACCTGCAAATCAGTATGCAAATGAGATCTGCATTCAAAAGGAAATCTGCAACTTCAAACTGTATTTAAAAATTTCAAAACCAACCTGCAACCTAATCATTAATCTGGAAACATGCAAAGGGAGATCAACATCAATTTGATGCATGCATGGATTTAAGTTTCAAGACAACAAGCCTGGAAAATGAATCAAAGTTTTCTTCAGATTCTAAAATTCAAAGCCTGGAATTAAGATAATCTACTCTGCAGATAAAAAGGTGAGTAAAACCTCTTTTAAAAACAGTTTTATTTGTTTAACTACATGCTTTGTTTTCTGCTCTCTGCTCTCTGCATTTAACAAGTGAGTAATCATTTTTTTTTTAAAAAAAAAAACAGTTTTAAAATATTATCTGTGTTTGAATTACAATGCATGTAATGAATGTCGCTATGATTATGTTAAAAAGTGTGATGATTAACTCGAGATACTGTGCCTGTAGAATTTATCTACTCTGTTTGTTTTCTGGATTTGTTTTTCTTAGGAAAAAAATTTCCAAATCTCTCAAACAAACCCATATTAGACATTGATATATAAGTGAGATTTGTTTGTTAACATGTTCTGAAGATTTTAAAAATGGTTTCTGTAATTTTGAAACTAACAAATAATTTTTTTAAAACAAGAAGAACAGTAAGAAATGAAAATGGTCAGAAATGAAACATCATACTTTCTAACTTTGATTATACATAAGGATTGGTGGTAGTAAATCATGAATTTTGATAGGCATATCATAATTTTTAACTGTGAATTTAGGTTGAATTCGTAGTTCGAACGTTTTGGGGATTATTGGCAATCGCCGTTGATTGACTTGATGATTTTAGCTAGTATTTGGTTTGAAGAATGTTTATGGGTCATAGATCATAGCAAAAATACAAATTGATTTTTCTATTGAGTATATTGATGGGAATCGCATGAAGTAGGGTTTGCAGTTGGTTTTTGTTGTCATGGATACCGTGGCATTTGCGACTCGAATAGAGGATCGAGTTCGACCGCGTTGGGAGGATTGAAGCTTGAGGTCAAGGCGATTCGATGGGGTTAGTCGGCGAAGTGAAACGGCAATGAAGTGATGGCCGTGGTTGGATATTTGGGGCGTGGTGCTGCTGTTTTCTTCGGCACGAATGGTAAATTTTTGAATCGGTTATCCATCGTTGAATCTGAGGGGAGGAGATGATTGTAGGGGTTGTTTGGCGGTTGTCGGCGATCAACTCGATGGTCGCGGTGGGTTGGATGGTGGTGCAGCGTGCACGAGGTTGTTGCGTGCACGGTTCGAATCTGGAAATGGAGCTTTGGGGAAGAAGGATGTGACTCGATGTTTGGCTCGCGATTTCTTGGGTGTGACTCGAAGGAGAAAGGGGGCCAGGTTGGTTTGGAGTTTGTCGCGAGTTGTCTGGGTCTGTTTTCGAGTTGTAGGTGATCGCTTGAGTTTTGCTGGTTGTGTTTTGGGTTGATGTTTGAGTTGGTACTTGGGGATTGAATAAAATCGAGTCAAGTTTCGTGAATTATAACTTGTAGTTTTAAAATAGGTGTTAATCAAACTTATAAAGGTGTTAATTAAATTTATTTGTAAATTTAAATGAATAACATTTGTAAGTGATTAACTAATTTAATTCAAGTTTATAAGGAAGTGATTTTAATCAAAATCTCAGGTTAAAAGGTAAGTAATGGTTTGGTAACTTAAGATTTCAAATCACTTTTGAAAATAAATAAGTTTAAATTGAATAATTAAATTATTTTGAAACTTTAAATTTAAATTCCTTAATAACTTATTTCCAAACAAGATTATTATTATGATTTGAGAACAAATTGAATAAATTTGTTTTAAGTTAGTGAAATCTAATTTGAATTCAAATAATTTAATTTTAAAGATAAATAGGGTTAAGTTATCTTTGTTATTAACCTTAGAATACTTGATTTAAATATGATTTGTAATTAAATAAAGAATTAATTAAGATAAATGTTTTCTTAATTAATTAAGGATTTTGAAATATAAGAAATTAATTAATTAATTGTTTAATTAATTTTAAATAATTAGTTAATTATTTATTTAATTTTAAATAATCACTTAATTATGGATTAATTAAGTGAAATTACTTAATAAAGTAATCAATGGTTAATTTCTAAAATGTAATTAAAATGCTAATTACTTATGGAAAGTAATTACAGGATTTGCTTATGGAAGTAATTAGGAAGTTACTCATGTGAGTAATTTATTGGAAGTGATTAATGGGATCACTTAATATTATCAATTATGGAATTGATTTACTAAATTGTTTTAAAGTTAATTAATTATGAAGTAATTAATTTGTTAATGAATTAAGAGTTATTCAATGTTGAAATTAATTATTTGTTAAGCAATGAATTAAGGAAGTAATTAAGATTTATTAATAGAAGTAATTAAGAGTTAATTACTTAATTTATTTAAGTTAATTAATTAATGTGATTAATTAATTAAGGAATAAGATTAAATAAGGGTTAATTACTAAGAGTAATTAATCAAGGATTATAATTAATGATTAAAGTAATTAATTAAGGATTAATTGTTGATTAATAATTACTTAATGAAGTAATTAAAGATTAATTAATTTGATTAATTAATCAAGGATTAATATAATTAATTTGTAAATAATTAATTAAGAAGTTAATTAATTGTTAATTATTGTTTATGGATAATGAGATGATTAATTACAAGTTAATTATTTAATTAATTAAAGGATTATTAATTAATAAAGACTATTAATTAATATAATTAATGAAGTAATTAATTTAAGTAATTAATTAAGGTATGATTAATTAATGGTAATTAATTAAGGATTAATGTAATTAATTATAGTTAATTAATCAATGAAGGATCATTAATTATTGTAATTAATGATAGTAATTAAAGGTTAATTACTGAATATAGTTATGGATAATTACTTGAATGTAATTAAAGGATGATTAATCTAGGGAGATTAATTAAGAAGATCATTTAGAAATAATAATGAATTTGATTTGTAATAAATCAATGAAGCAGGAGTTAGTATAATCCAAGTGATTAAAGGATAGTAATTAATTTAATTAGAGGTTAATTAAATTGATTAAGAGTTAATCAATTCTGCTATGGGTGATTGATTAATATTGATTGGTTGATATTGAATGATTGATATTGGATGTTGAATGATATTGGATGATTGATATTGGGTGTTTGGTTGATACTGGATGATTTGGATGTTTATGAGATATGTGATATGCTGCTTTATGAGATGAATGTTGATATGAATTATCTATTGTGATAATGTTATTCATCTACCTGTTATATATCATCCTGTATATAAGTTTTAAAACTGTTTAAATCCCTTAAGTACAACTTGGACATTAAAATGGCGTTTGGTTTCGATGAGACCGGGATCGGGTTTCCATATTTGGAATCCGAAAACCACATCGATTCCAATTAAACGTTAGGTCGTTAATCCAAGTGGAGCAAGTGAAGACTCGAGGTATAAGGGCTATACGTCAGTATAACTCTGTGGGTGATTCCGTAATGAGTTTGACGGAATAGTACTTATAGATTCGAGATGGCGAATCAGAGTGCAAGGGCTATGGTCGTTGACTCTGAGGGTGATTCCAATAATGAGTGCAACGAGATAGTGCCTTCGGTTTCGTTCGAACCCGGAACGAACTTGTATGGATTGAATGCTTTCAACACATCGTCAGGTGGACGATGAGCATTCTAAGTGATTTGTTCTATAAAGGTAATCGCAGCCTCAAGCCTCATCAACCGGGAATGGCTAAAACAGGGGAGGTGCAGCAAGGCTTCGTGGGTCGCACCCACTGGAGAGCAAGATTTACCCCTGTCTAGAGGTCCCTTTTTATTCAGCTGTGTGGGGCGGTTGAATTCCGGACAACCGCCGGGGTTGTTTTGTTTGGGACTGTTCAGTAAGGAATGGTCCCGGCCTTGTGTTGCAGGGGATGAAGGGAGTAATCCTCGGTACGGTGATCTAGGCCACGTACTGTGACGGGCGGTACCCCAGTAGCCCTGCCATTGATGGAAACCCATTTTCCCTACGAGACCCTACGGTTTTGTTTGTATTACCCACTTTTGTGGCTAGTAGCTGGAATTTAATGAATGTAACAATTTCGGCTATTTCTTATTTACTTGAAAACCCTAGACACTATTATAATATCACTGGATTTTCTATCAAATGTTTTGGTTAGCGTAAGGTAAAAACTTTTACATGTTTATGTGTGGGAAGTCTTACGTGATACCTTTTCTTTTCAAAGGTTTTCTAAAGTTAAGCAATCTTAAACCGTTTACTCACACCAGACCCCTGTCTGACCCGAGTGTTTATTTTCTGTTTTATTAAACTCTTGGGTACTCATATTATGTATGAGTAGTCAAGTGATTCAGGTTAGCTTGACAAATTCTGGAGGAGTAATGGAGCAGGAGGCTTCGACGTGTAGATATATATTGGTTCCGCTGTGTTTGGTATCTGTTTCTTCTGTTGTACTTGAGTTGTATGAATTAGACAGAAGTTTATAACTGTCTAATATGTGTTATAAGTTGTGTAACTCTGATGTAATCTGATACTATGTGATATTCTATGTGGTATATTATATTTTATTCGTTCCGCTGTGAGTTATCTGTTGTTGTTGAGTTCTTCTTTCTCTTTCTTTTCTTCTTCTATCCCTTTCTTTCTTCACTAGTGATGCGATTTCCTGGAGTTAGGAAGTCGGGTCGCTACAGTTGGTATCAGAGCGTTAGGTTGAGCGAATACCTAGGCTCTGTAGTGGTGTCTTTCTTGAGAGAGCGTACTTGTAATTTTTGTATATAACTATATATATATATATATATCTACCTAATCTGTTGGGTTATCCGTTCGGATTTTCCAACATAAGTTTTAGAGTTAGATAGATGGAGTAGTGGTGTGTGTGCAACACGACTACCACTAATGGATGAGATCCGTATGTTGAGGTTGGAAGTATTTGTCGAGACCGTAGACCCAATACCGTCTCGAATAAAGTTTGTTGTTTGGAGTAAGGATTTCTCTAATATCCGAAGGAAATCTTTTGAAGATTCGGAGTTTATCTTTGAAGAATAAGTTTGGATTTCGCTCGGGTGAGCGAATTTTTCTTGAGTTGGATTTGATGGAAGTGCAGTAGTAAGTGATGCATGATGAGATGCAGTATCCTTAAATATTTTCTGAAGATGTTTTCTCTTGAAGCAGTTTTAGAGGTAGTTGAGGAGCAGTCTTTACCTGATCAGGGAAGACTCGTTTGTGGAGAAGTTACCTGGATCTTCAGTATGGAAGTTGGCTGTTCTGGAATATGAGACTAAGGTCTATAAGTTGCTTTGCTGGACATAGTCTCATTTGTTATTCTTTAAGGAGAGTGAGATGTTGATGCTTGGTTTGGAGCTCGAGTTTCTTTTGGAATGTCTGCTAACTCGGAGGTCCATTGTATGGTTTGTAGATGGTTTTGGTCTTCGAGAAGCATTTGGATTTAGAGTCTTTGGATAGCGGTGGTAGCAGTGCAACTCGAAAGTGATCGGTGTGCTGACGAGAAGGTATTTTAGCCCTACAGTATCATCGAGATAGAGTTGGAAGTAGAAGTGTTAATTATTTCTCGGATGGTTCATAAATCTTTGTGTTTCTTCTATCAGCAGCCCGAGCAGTTGGTGGAAGTTTTCTTGAAGAATTAACCTTGTCTGGAAAAGCTTAGAGCTGTTCTAATTGGTAAAGAGAGAATAGTTTCTTTGGAATTCGAATTAGGTTTGATCGCAAAAGTGACTTGCGATTAATTTGGGATTTTCTTGAGCATTCTTTTGTTGAGACTGAGGATTCTCATGAGAAAGTAGGAGCTGCTGGAGTAATCAGTAGGTTGTCTGCATCTGGAATTGAGTTCCATATTGTTTTGGTTCCAGAAGTGATTTTGTTAGCTAGTCTGGTTGTAGGATGGTTCTTGGAGAAGGTGGAGTTGGTGAAGCAGCTCAGAAATTTTAGGAATTTGGATTTGGCTAGATCTAGCTTTTGAATTGGATTCTGTGTAAGGTTGTGTGACCTAGTCAGATGAGTCACCCAGATTGTATGGATTTGATGAACAAGGTTTCTGGTATATATTGGATAAATTACACTTGTGTTCATCAACAGTATTCTCCTCTGTTTCTGAATCAGAGTTGTGCAGCGGAAGCGAGGTAGCAGCTGTGCAATGAAGGAATAAGTTATGTTGCTATTGCTTGAATAGTAGAAATTGTGTACTGGATTTCGACGGATTTTGGAAGAATTTTCCGTTGGATAGGATCCTGAAGTTAGTTTGCTTTGGTCTAGTTGTTTCTGTAAGTATCAGCATAGGTTGAGCTGATCAAAAGAGATTGCCAGCTCAGGATTGTCTGTTGAGTTATACAGATATGAGACAAGTTTTGGAGTTTGAAGTTGGGGACTTCATTTGTTGTTAAGATTTCTCTGATTAAGAGAACTAATAGTGGATAAGATTGGATGGGTAGTTCTGAGGCATTTGAGATTTCTTATCGGTGTTCTGATAAGATAAGATTTATTGTCTAGGAGATTGAATTGCCAGTTTGGATAGCTGGAGTTCATTTTATTTCACGTATCTCTGAGGGAGTACGTGTATGATTCATTATTGGTTGTTGAATCTGTAGTTCAGTTGGAGTTGAATGTTGAGCTGGATTGAAGGGTAATATGATATTTTGTTCAGATTGATGGATCTAGAGAAGAGAGGAGCTCTGGATTTTGGTAGTGTAGTTTGTTAGTTTAGCTTTGTGGAGCGAGTCTCCAGGTGATTTTTACTTGGGAAACTCGGGATAGTATTAGAGTTTTATTCTGACGTATGTCAGAATAATTAGCTAAGTTTGTTTGTGTGATTGATTGCTTTGATTGTTAGTAACTGATTGTTAGGAATGCTTTGCTAATTGAATTTAAAATCTTTGCTGGGTTATTAAATTAACTTTGCTTTTAAATTTCGGGGACGAAATTCTTTTAAGGGGGGAGGATTGTAACGACCCGGAATTTTGGGCAATAAGAATTTAATAATCTGTATAAATAATTTAATTGGTTTAATGATTTTCTTTGTAATTTTAATTTAAATTGGTAAATTTAATCTTTTAAAGGTTAATAAATTTTAATCTGACAATATTGATAAGAGTTATTTTCCAAAGCTAATGAAATTTTAATTCTGTTTATAATATATATGTTTGATATATATTGTGAATGGGAATGTCTTTTGTTTTAAAGTAAAAATTGAATTTTCAAATTTGTAATATATGTAAGCATATGTTATAATTTGATATTGTTTTGAAAATTTAATCTTAATCTATTAATAAACTATATATGAATGAATATTGTCATTTAAGTTTTGTTTTAAAATTCAATAAGATTTTCCAAAAGATAATTTAGTTTGATTCAATTGTTTCTAATATAAGATTGTGATTTATTTTGTTAATAGAATAGTTTTAAAGGAATTTAAACAAGCTTTGTTTGTTTTCTTTTAAAATGTTTACATTAAAATGAATGTTTAAGATTTAAAATAACATGTATAAGATTTTATTTATATTATAATTAGTTTAGGATATTTTCTTTTAAAAGTAAACTTGTATACTTATGTAAATGTTTATCTAGAAACTTAAGAAAGTAAGTTTTATCTACATTTAAACTAAATAAAATTTAATTTAAATACTTATATACATGTGTTAATACCTTAGGATATCTCATAAACATTTGTTAATCATACAAGCTAATTAAGTGACATTTGTCCAATTTAAGAACAAGTGTCTTCCTTTAAGATTTATTTTCTTTAATTTTTATAAAAACATAACATTTTCATTTTACATTGTTTTCTTCTTTAAAATGTTAATGGCTAAAACCAGAAATTCATTTACAAACCTGAGAATTTAAAATCAATATCAAAATTAAATCTGTAACTTCAAAGCTTCAATTTGCTTTTCAATGTGATGATCAATCTTCAACCTGCAAATCAGTATGCAAATGAGATCTGCATTCAAAAGGAAATCTGCAACTTCAAACTGTATTTAAAAATTTCAAAACCAACCTGCAACCTAATCATTAATCTGGAAACATGCAAAGGGAGATCAACATCAATTTGATGCATGCATGGATTTAAGTTTCAAGACAACAAGCCTGGAAAATGAATCAAAGTTTTCTTCAGATTCTAAAATTCAAAGCCTGGAATTAAGATAATCTACTCTGCAGATAAAAAGGTGAGTAAAACCTCTTTTAAAAACAGTTTTATTTGTTTAACTACATGCTTTGTTTTCTGCTCTCTGCTCTCTGCATTTAACAAGTGAGTAATCATTTATTTTTAAAAAAAAAAAACAGTTTTAAAATATTATCTGTGTTTGAATTACAATGCATGTAATGAATGTCGCTATGATTATGTTAAAAAGTGTGATGATTAACTCGAGATACTGTGCCTGTAGAATTTATCTACTCTGTTTGTTTTCTGGATTTGTTTTTCTTAGGAAAAAAATTTCCAAATCTCTCAAACAAACCCATATTAGACATTGATATATAAGTGAGATTTGTTTGTTAACATGTTCTGAAGATTTTAAAAATGGTTTCTGTAATTTTGAAACTAACAAATAATTTTTTTAAAACAAGAAGAACAGTAAGAAATGAAAATGGTCAGAAATGAAACATCATACTTTCTAACTTTGATTATACATAAGGATTGGTGGTAGTAAATCATGAATTTTGATAGGCATATCATAATTTTTAACTGTGAATTTAGGTTGAATTCGTAGTTCGAACGTTTTGGGGATTATTGGCAATCGCCGTTGATTGACTTGATGATTTTAGCTAGTATTTGGTTTGAAGAATGTTTATGGGTCATAGATCATAGCAAAAATACAAATTGATTTTTCTATTGAGTATATTGATGGGAATCGCATGAAGTAGGGTTTGCAGTTGGTTTTTGTTGTCATGGATACCGTGGCATTTGCGACTCGAATAGAGGATCGAGTTCGACCGCGTTGGGAGGATTGAAGCTTGAGGTCAAGGCGATTCGATGGGGTTAGTCGGCGAAGTGAAACGGCAATGAAGTGATGGCCGTGGTTGGATATTTGGGGCGTGGTGCTGCTGTTTTCTTCGGCACGAATGGTAAATTTTTGAATCGGTTATCCATCGTTGAATCTGAGGGGAGGAGATGATTGTAGGGGTTGTTTGGCGGTTGTCGGCGATCAACTCGATGGTCGCGGTGGGTTGGATGGTGGTGCAGCGTGCACGAGGTTGTTGCGTGCACGGTTCGAATCTGGAAATGGAGCTTTGGGGAAGAAGGATGTGACTCGATGTTTGGCTCGCGATTTCTTGGGTGTGACTCGAAGGAGAAAGGGGGCCAGGTTGGTTTGGAGTTTGTCGCGAGTTGTCTGGGTCTGTTTTCGAGTTGTAGGTGATCGCTTGAGTTTTGCTGGTTGTGTTTTGGGTTGAT
This sequence comes from Allium cepa, assembly GCA_030765085.1. Classification (NCBI taxonomy): domain Eukaryota; kingdom Viridiplantae; phylum Streptophyta; class Magnoliopsida; order Asparagales; family Amaryllidaceae; genus Allium; species Allium cepa. Next base: position 909,362,805 of record CM060937.1, read on the forward strand.
GTTTGAGTTGGTACTTGGGGATTGAATAAAATCGAGTCAAGTTTCGTGAATTATAACTTGTAGTTTTAAAATAGGTGTTAATCAAACTTATAAAGGTGTTAATTAACTTTATTTGTAAATTTAAATGAATAACATTTGTAAGTGATTAACTAATTTAATTCAAGTTTATAAGGAAGTGATTTTAATCAAAATCTCAGGTTAAAAGGTAAGTAATGGTTTGGTAACTTAAGATTTCAAATCACTTTTGAAAATAAATAAGTTTAAATTGAATAATTAAATTATTTTGAAACTTTAAATTTAAATTCCTTAATAACTTATTTCCAAACAAGATTATTATTATGATTTGAGAACAAATTGAATAAATTTGTTTTAAGTTAGTGAAATCTAATTTGAATTCAAATAATTTAATTTTAAAGATAAATAGGGTTAAGTTATCTTTGTTATTAACCTTAGAATACTTGATTTAAATATGATTTGTAATTAAATAAAGAATTAATTAAGATAAATGTTTTCTTAATTAATTAAGGATTTTGAAATATAAGAAATTAATTAATTAATTGTTTAATTAATTTTAAATAATTAGTTAATTATTTATTTAATTTTAAATAATCACTTAATTATGGATTAATTAAGTGAAATTACTTAATAAAGTAATCAATGGTTAATTTCTAAAATGTAATTAAAATGCTAATTACTTATGGAAAGTAATTACAGGATTTGCTTATGGAAGTAATTAGGAAGTTACTCATGTGAGTAATTTATTGGAAGTGATTAATGGGATCACTTAATATTATCAATTATGGAATTGATTTACTAAATTGTTTTAAAGTTAATTAATTATGAAGTAATTAATTTGTTAATGAATTAAGAGTTATTCAATGTTGAAATTAATTATTTGTTAAGCAATGAATTAAGGAAGTAATTAAGATTTATTAATAGAAGTAATTAAGAGTTAATTACTTAATTTATTTAAGTTAATTAATTAATGTGATTAATTAATTAAGGAATAAGATTAAATAAGGGTTAATTACTAAGAGTAATTAATCAAGGATTATAATTAATGATTAAAGTAATTAATTAAGGATTAATTGTTGATTAATAATTACTTAATGAAGTAATTAAAGATTAATTAATTTGATTAATTAATCAAGGATTAATATAATTAATTTGTAAATAATTAATTAAGAAGTTAATTAATTGTTAATTATTGTTTATGGATAATGAGATGATTAATTACAAGTTAATTATTTAATTAATTAAAGGATTATTAATTAATAAAGACTATTAATTAATATAATTAATGAAGTAATTAATTTAAGTAATTAATTAAGGTATGATTAATTAATGGTAATTAATTAAGGATTAATGTAATTAATTATAGTTAATTAATCAATGAAGGATCATTAATTATTGTAATTAATGATAGTAATTAAAGGTTAATTACTGAATATAGTTATGGATAATTACTTGAATGTAATTAAAGGATGATTAATCTAGGGAGATTAATTAAGAAGATCATTTAGAAATAATAATGAATTTGATTTGTAATAAATCAATGAAGCAGGAGTTAGTATAATCCAAGTGATTAAAGGATAGTAATTAATTTAATTAGAGGTTAATTAAATTGATTAAGAGTTAATCAATTCTGCTATGGGTGATTGATTAATATTGATTGGTTGATATTGAATGATTGATATTGGATGTTGAATGATATTGGATGATTGATATTGGGTGTTTGGTTGATACTGGATGATTTGGATGTTTATGAGATATGTGATATGCTGCTTTATGAGATGAATGTTGATATGAATTATCTATTGTGATAATGTTATTCATCTACCTGTTATATATCATCCTGTATATAAGTTTTAAAACTGTTTAAATCCCTTAAGTACAACTTGGACATTAAAATGGCGTTTGGTTTCGATGAGACCGGGATCGGGTTTCCATATTTGGAATCCGAAAACCACATCGATTCCAATTAAACGTTAGGTCGTTAATCCAAGTGGAGCAAGTGAAGACTCGAGGTATAAGGGCTATACGTCAGTATAACTCTGTGGGTGATTCCGTAATGAGTTTGACGGAATAGTACTTATAGATTCGAGATGGCGAATCAGAGTGCAAGGGCTATGGTCGTTGACTCTGAGGGTGATTCCAATAATGAGTGCAACGAGATAGTGCCTTCGGTTTCGTTCGAACCCGGAACGAACTTGTATGGATTGAATGCTTTCAACACATCGTCAGGTGGACGATGAGCATTCTAAGTGATTTGTTCTATAAAGGTAATCGCAGCCTCAAGCCTCATCAACCGGGAATGGCTAAAACAGGGGAGGTGCAGCAAGGCTTCGTGGGTCGCACCCACTGGAGAGCAAGATTTACCCCTGTCTAGAGGTCCCTTTTTATTCGGCTGTGTGGGGCGGTTGAATTCCGGACAACCGCCGGGGTTGTTTTGTTTGGGACTGTTCAGTAAGGAATGGTCCCGGCCTTGTGTTGCAGGGGATGAAGGGAGTAATCCTCGGTACGGTGATCTAGGCCACGTACTGTGACGGGCGGTACCCCAGTAGCCCTGCCATTGATGGAAACCCATTTTCCCTACGAGACCCTACGGTTTTGTTTGTATTACCCACTTTTGTGGCTAGTAGCTGGAATTTAATGAATGTAACAATTTCGGCTATTTCTTATTTACTTGAAAACCCTAGACACTATTATAATATCACTGGATTTTCTATCAAATGTTTTGGTTAGCGTAAGGTAAAAACTTTTCCATGTTTATGTGTGGGAAGTCTTACGTGATACCTTTTCTTTTCAAAGGTTTTCTAAAGTTAAGCAATCTTAAACCGTTTACTCACACCAGACCCCTGTCTGACCCGAGTGTTTATTTTCTGTTTTATTAAACTCTTGGGTACTCATATTATGTATGAGTAGTCAAGTGATTCAGGTTAGCTTGACAAATTCTGGAGGAGTAATGGAGCAGGAGGCTTCGACGTGTAGATATATATTGGTTCCGCTGTGTTTGGTATCTGTTTCTTCTGTTGTACTTGAGTTGTATGAATTAGACAGAAGTTTATAACTGTCTAATATGTGTTATAAGTTGTGTAACTCTGATGTAATCTGATACTATGTGATATTCTATGTGGTATATTATATTTTATTCGTTCCGCTGTGAGTTATCTGTTGTTGTTGAGTTCTTCTTTCTCTTTCTTTTCTTCTTCTATCCCTTTCTTTCTTCACTAGTGATGCGATTTCCTGGAGTTAGGAAGTCGGGTCGCTACATATCTCTTTCGAATTCTGCTTTCTTCTGATTTTCCAGAGCTTCCTTATATTTTCTTTTGAGACTTTTTAAAGTGTCTAGAAGTTCTGAATTTATTTCTATCATATCATCAAAAGTTAGATCACTAACCTCATTATCTTTTGTCATGAAGCATTTGTTTGTTTGCTCCTTCGATTTTTCTTTATTGCTTTTCCTCTTCTTATTGCCTTGACTAGATCTCTTTGTAGCCATTTATTATAGAATGTTGTTACGATCTCTAGAATACCAGGCTCTGATACCAAATGAAAGTGGACGTGTAGTACTAAGGATCGTGTAATATGGTATATAAATGCGGAAACTGATAATAGCAGTAAAATAAAAATTAAAGTAAGCACATCAGGAATTTTTATACTAGTTCGAACTTCCCGTTCTACGTCCAGTCCCAAAATATCCTCTGGATTTAAACTAAACCCCTCACTTAACCCGGAGGAATAGGTATACGACACCTGAGCAGCCGAACAGAAATTTTTCCGCCTCAACAGCCGAAGAGGACTTTAACTTCAATACAAATAGTTTGTTGACGAATGTGTTCTGAATAACACTGATTGTCTTTTGATAGTACAACTTTCCTATAATCAAATCCTCAAGAGTATATATGTGTGTGAAGATTTAGAAGGAAGATAATCACGTAGAATCGAAGTTTATGATTTAAATCAAGGATTCTAGTGATATTAAATAAGAATGAATGCTTTTATTTGCATAAATAAATAGAGAATAGATTTCAGAATTATAAACAAGAATCGACGATTGTAGAAGTGATTTGAACATGTTTATATAGTTGTAGAATAGTTACAATCTTTCATAAAGAGTTTCAATCAAAAGTTGTGTCCGTATCTCTTGGATTGAGGGACATTCCTCTTCATGAAACAATCGCAACTCTTCAGAAAACTAGCCGTTATGTTCTGGTCGGTCGATCGAAAAAACTGGTCGGTCAGCTGAGTTTAAAATCGTACACAAAACAGAGAGTATCTGTGCACTTGACACAGGGTCGGTCGACCGAAGATCCTGGTCGGTCAGCCAACCTGTAGTTAAACAAAAACAGTAGTAGCTCATTTGGTTAGAGTACTTGCCTTCTAAATTAGTGACCCGGGTTCGATCCCCGCTCCATGCATTTTTTGTAAACTTGATTTTGATTAAAATATGCAAGCAAGTTTATTTGAATGTGAATGATGATTCTTGAGGAAAGATTTTAAAAAAGCACTAAACTAGACTCTATATACATATTTGATGACTCTTGTTAAAATATATTACTATACAAACCATATATTGAGCCGATGAGTTTGGATGTTACGTAGTCGTAGAATCGTGAATTGTTGTGTATTGTCAGCAATCAAAACCTATGATCCAACAATCATCATTTTGAAAACATGGGTTTTAAAAATGTTGGAAAGTTTGAAATTTTCTTAAAGTAAAACTGGTTTACATACTAACTCGAGACCCGCTTCGTGTCACCCCCGAGAATATCACCTGTCTCCTTTGAGTTTTATCAAAAATCAACCCGAGCGCCCCAAATTTTCAACTTAAAAATTTTCCAAGTACCTTTACCCTCACACCAACATTCTACTCAAGTTAACACTCGAGCTACCACTCGTTCACCCCGAGTCTTGTTTAGAGTCGCACCATTCTTCCCTAAACATTAGAAAACTAATACGCGACGTATCACGTATACGTGCACAACCAATGGACGATGTTCTGGCCATTAACTCCACCTCCGACAAGACGACGTCATCCCACTCAAACACCCCAAGCAACCAAAACCAAGAATTCATCAGGAAATCGAGAATCGAGCCTATGGGTTCGACTGGACAAAAAATGGGTCGCCTAAAACCGCTTCGAACTACCTCCTCCGGCCATCGACGATCGTGCCATCTTGCTCGAAGCCTCCCTGGTACGCAAGGATTCAAATTCCCCAAGACCGATCGCTTGAAACGCCATGTCGAGACGCAGTTAACTCGCGACCTCAACCATCTAAATGCAGAGCTTGAACCCTAGTTTAGCAATTACCGGCCAACACGATGATTTACAATTTCGTTCAACAATTTTGTGATGATCCAGGAACACCCTGCTAGCCTCTGCCATGATTGCGAGACAAACTTCGTCTCCGATTGTGAGAATTTCAATAAAACCCAACTCACGTTCATTTTTCAATTTCTTAGTGGATATGTTCTTAAAAATTCCGATTTTGCTGTTAAAAATCGTATTTTCCCAAGTTGATTCAAGTTGCATGCTTGAGTTTACAAAATAAAATGCTTTATTTTTTATCAAATTTAAAAATCTTTACTGTTTTTATAAATTTCCCAGTAATATTTAAACAAATTATGCTAAAAATCATTTTTAAAACCCCAAACATGATTATGAAAACATGTTTCATATGGATTCTAAAGCCTATAAGGGATTGGAGAAGGAGTGTTTAATTTTTTTTACAGGTTTTGAAAAAAAACTGGAAACAACAAAGGCATGTTTTTCTTGCCTGTACACTGATATGCACACAGTCATTCATTTTATAAAGGCATGCAAACACATTCACACCATCATTCCAACATAATTCATATCATATATCAGATACAAATCCAAACATCAATAGACACAACAGAGTTAAGGGGGTTTGCTCACTGAAATGAAGAACAGAGGAGAAGCAAGCTTGAAACTGGAATTCGTAACTGAGGGTCGTTTCTACTTGATAATGGATTCCTTTTGGCTTTACTTTATTTGAATCTTCCTGACTTGAAATTGTTTGCTTGATATTTTTTCAGATTTTTGATGAACAATTGATTTACAGGTTTTTGAATTGGACTTGCTTTTGCTCTGGTTAAATTTCCAGACTTTGATCTAAATCTCTGGCTTTGATCTTTTCTTTGATAACTTGCATTAAATCTTCAAATTCGATCTTTTTTTTTTGTGTTTCCAGCTTTCAAATTTTCTTTTTGGTTAGCCAAATCTGTTTCTCAAGTTTGAGGTTTAAGTTTTCTTTGGTTTCAGATTTTTGAAGAGGAGGGATTTTTAATTTTTAAGTTGAAGATGATTTTGTTTTCGGTTTTTCCTGGTTCCTTTTTCTGTTTTTGATTTTGAGATTTCTGATCTTGAGAATGGAGATGAAGAGACCATTGAATTCATCAGCCTGGTTACACTTTTCTTTTTGCATGTATTCTAAATTAAATTCAAAAGCAAATAACTTTTCTTTGCCACTTGTCCACATGACTAACAGTCGTACCATTATTTCTTTGCATGTTTTACACTTGTTGAAAGTTATAAAAATTGTGTTTAAATCCTTACTCTAAGTTATTTTGTAATTTTTTGTTTTAAACCTTTATGTAAATGTAATTTCATGTACAACCTATGTTTACATTTTTAAAATGTTTATGTTTTCTTTTATATTTATATTTACACAAATAAAATTTTATTTCCATTGTTTTGCACATTCAATCTTTAATTTAGTTCAACATATTTATATACATATATATTCTTTTATATATTTTACATTCATACATTTCTCTATTATTTATTTTTTGTACAAGTTTTAAAAAGAAAAGAATAATTTAAATATTTTGATTTCATATTAACAAATGATCGCCTTTATTTATATAAGTATATATATAAGAGGATTAAATTTTAAAAATAATATTTTGAAAATTAGTACATTAATTCTTTGAAAATTAATACATCTTCCAAATATATTTAAAATTTTAGAAAAAAAACTATCATTAAAATTTTAAAGATTTTAAATTCTACTTTATTCTTAACACATTTTATTTTTAAATTCAATATTTGTTTATAAAACTCATTCTTATATTTCAAATCAAATTGTTACTTGTAATCTAAATTTTTTATTTATTATAGAAATTTTATAATTAATTCATAAATAAATTCACAATTTAATTCCATAATTTAAATTAATTGTCAAATTAAACGTGGTTGATTTTTAAGAATGTTACAGATTTCCCCTCCTAAAAAAAATTTTGTCCCCGAAATTTGCTAGGGAGACAAGAAAGAATAGATGATATATAAAGAAATGATTGATCAGATCAGATTGAAATATTTACTCGGTTTACCAAATTAGAATATCAATAAGTATGAGTATCAACTCATTCAATCACAAAATAATTGGGTTATCTGATCCATGAAATATGCAGGGGCATTGGTTAGTCCGTAGGGATAACTAACCGTTCGTAGATATATCTAGACCCAATGATCAGACAAAAATAGATTCGACTACGATCTCAGATTCAAGATTTAACTTATTTATGATTTGTTGAAAATTAAAACTATGCATAGCTCTGGTGTGTCGAACAAAACTTGAAAATTTTAATCGTAAACGAGAAAGTTACGTTATAAAATTTATTTTCCCTTATCATCCCTTGAGGTTGAAGAATCGTCTTTGATCGCATACACCCTTGCTACTAGAGCTTGCTTCTGTATTGGACAATCCTTGATCCTATGTCCCGGCTTGCTGCAGTAATATCATCTCGTAGATTCCTAATCTGGCCTCATAAATGGCTCTCTCATTCCTGGCTTCCAAGGGTTCTTACATTTATCCAAGTAATGGCCTTTCTCCAAGCAATTGAGATAAGTAACATCCTTCACCTTTTTCTTCTGTATATTCTTCTTTCCTTTATCTTTCCTCGGTTTCTTTCCACCAAACTTCCTTTTCTCCAATTCAGATTGCTTGTATTCCCCTTTTCCTCCGGAACTTCCTGCTTATCTAGAGTATCATATCTATAACCCATATCGGTCAATTCAGAAAACGATTCCTTAACGTGAGTAGTCGTCCTCTCCTGGAACTCCTTGTTTATTCCCCGAATAAACTTTTCATTCTTCTTTAACGGTGTATTCACCAATTCTGGACCAAACTGAGATAACTCGTTAAATTTGTTCAAGTATTCCTCAAATGATAAACTTCCTTTCTTCAATTCCACGAACTCCGAGTACATTCTAGAAATACCAACAGACGGCATATATCGCTGCTCGAACACTTTCTTGAAACGACTCCAAGTAAATTCATCCGCCGGCTTATCCGTAGTAACTGTTTCCCACCATACTAAAGCCTCTTCCTGTAGTTGCCAAGAAGCTATCAATCGCATCTGATTATCTTCCAATTTTAGTCCCTTGAAAATCCTTTTGCACGATTGGATCCAGGCTTGTGCTTCGATAACAGATTCTTTGCCAATGAATGGCTTTCCACCAAGTCTAGAAAAGCTTCGATATAAATCAGCCAGATTCGGTTGAGACAGAATGGGAATAGCTGTTGTTGCAGGGCTTTGACCAGTTAAAGTGGTACTTCCCTGTCTCCTATCTCGTCCTCTTCTTCCACTCATTCTTACTATCTGTAAATAGTAAGAAAATCGATTTAGGCATTCAGACGAAATATCTTAGAGAATAACAACAGATAAAGAGAATAGACTAAGCAATTTGGGTTTTGGTTTCACTGGTTGTACTCATTCTAAGGTATACTTCACCCTATCTCTAATGAGCCATCTAATGTGTTACACTCCGTAGCTAAAGTTCTTACTCAACCTTTAGCTCTGATACTATATGTGACGATCCGAACTCGATGTCCGATAAACAACATCAAATCCGTATCGTCGGAGATTGCAACAACATTAGATGATAAATAACACAGCAGAAATAAAAGATGATATCATTGATACAACATGAATACAATATCCGATACATCAATTTGATACAATGATAATCCTCAATATCGGAGAATAAACAACACAAAATACAGTGGAACACAACACAATATGAGATAAGCCTTACAGCGGCCAATCTCGACTGGTAGGCTTTTCAACCATCCCAGCGCCGCTGTGGCTCACAATGGTACCCTGCCCTTGTTTTTACGGCCAACCTTTCGACTGTCATGCCTTACGGCTAACCAACCCCTCACGGAGGACGTGTAGGGGTAAGAGTCTCCTGCTCGCCACCAAACAAAAAGCAAGAACCCCCCATCACGTTTCACAAAGATAAGCAAGGTCGGTCGTAGGACTGGTATGAGCAAACAAAAACATTTGGTCTTTAAAACAAAAAGAATTTAAATTTGAAATCCGCAATGCTTTTTGGAAAATGAAACTACCATAAGGCCTCCCGGCACACACACCATGCAATCGCACACTTGGGGGAGATTTCTCCTTATGATAGTCAAACATGCTTACTACGCAAAATCCATTTTGATATTATTATTAGTGCATAGTGGAAAAACTTTCGAAAATATAATATTAATCCTAACCAGCGTAAGTACCATTATACTATGCCTACTATAACTACCATGTTAAATGGCAGGTTCTACAACTAAAACCGTACAAGACTCGTATTGGATGATTGGATTTTCCAACAAATGGTCAGGCTAAGGAACTTCCTATTGCCACATGGGAATGCCTTTCGAGGGACGCCCCGAGAAACTACCCGGCTCTCTGCCAACACAAGGCCGGTCTATCCCCTTCCTGGTGGTAAAACCTAAGATATGCCACCCCCGGTCGTTTGCAACCTTTATCCGAGGATCCTCTACACCAACAACATCACACAGTAATAAATATACTACAGTGTCCGCATGAGTAAGTATCTGGGCTCCATACCATGATAGCACCCTTTTCCAGAAGGAATGGACATACCCTAGAGGAGCTACCCCTGAAACCTTGCCGCATCTTTCCTGTTTCGACCATTACCAGTTTGTGAGGCTCGATGAGGTCTCGTCCATAAAGCTACGCTTTTTCACAAAGCCATGTTTTGATCAACAAATGATCAGCAGCACTTCGTATGCCACATTACCATATTGGGAATGTATCACTAGAAACTATCAACTACATAACCTCTGAGCTCGTATGTCTTAGAGAAGGGAGTTAAGCTAAGAGAATAAATTCTCCGCCACCAAGCAGAAATGTATTTGATAGAAACCGGTTTTACATCTCAAAGTGTAATGTCAGACACACATCCATACAAGTCTGTTTCGGGTTCGAACAGAACCGAAGGCACTTCCGAAGAAGCCCTTGGAATCCTGGTATTCACAATCCCGATCGGACTTCCCATCACTTGGGGAATCGCTATACCATAGCTACTCAGTGCAGAGACAATCGATTGGTCGTCCTATCGTTCTCGTAAATACCCGGTCTTCACCACCGGTATTCAAATGCTATCCATAACGTTGTATCATTATTCAGAATGGGTTATATGACACAAAGGACCTCTCTCGGCTAAACCGAATAATGAGCGTAAAATTTAAAAACATATGGATATGGGATTTCAGTTAAGTCACAACTTTTAAAATTAAAAACTATCTCAAATGGTTTAAACAAATTACCATTTCAAATCTTTAAATAAAAATATTTGTTTCATAAAGTTCACCCAGTTTCATAAAGATCCATTCATGGATTTCAAAACAATTTCCATTTCAATTGGATTAACTCATTCAATCTTTAAATTAAAGATTTAACTTATAGCTTTCGAAACCGTTCCCAAAGATTCATTCATAACTTAGAAAACCGTTTTCAATTCAAACTTGAGATTCCTTTAATACAAATTGGAAATTCATTTCTTATATGAAAGCTTTTATTATTTGAAAACAAACAGTTTTTATTTTGAAAAAATCCAATTTCATTTATACAATTTAAAATCTTTGGGTTAATTCAAATTCCCAAAACAACACTTCTAAAATGGTTTAAACCCATATAAACTTGTATAACCTTTTTAAAATCATAAGTTCTCGACATAGAATTCAATTTTTAATTCAAATTTAAATCAAATTCAAAACTAAATTAAGTTATTCAAAAATAACTTTTATCTTTGAAATTCCTTTTCAAAAGGTTTTCACTTTAAATCCGATCCATTTCCATAACCGTTGGATTGAAAAATTCAATTTTAAAATTATTTCAAAAATCCGTGACTTAACTGATTCCCACATGCAATCCATATTTGTGTGTGTATAGTGTAGTCCAGGGGTTTTACACAATAGTGCACAACATCAATCATCACAGATTCAATCGCATCAATATCGATAAGCGGTATAACCCATAACTTTTATCTTCATTCATAGATTCATATATAAAATAAATTTATCAATCACAAAGATTCATCATTACGATTTGATGTGGGTTTCGGATAATTAACTGGAATCCAACTCCCTGTCGCATCGAAATTCAAATGTCGTTTTACGGGCCAAGGGGTTTACATATTCATACAACATATATTCATCACAGATATAACAGCCCAACACAAATCATTTCATATTACATAACATCACATCACATATCAAATATATCAATTCATCACACAGCATCCAATAACAATCAAACATCTTCAATTAAAATGAATAAATTGTGTGGTATTTAAATTTATTAACCACATAATTACTTTCATTAGAAATCTTTAATCAATGATTAATTATCATTACTACAATTGATTAAGTCTTAATCACCTTCATTAATTAATTAATTAATTATTAATTAATTATCTAAATTAATTTATCCTTAATTGTTAATTAATTAACTCTTAATTACTTTTATTAATTAATTATTTCTTAATTAATTAATAATTAATTTCACATTAATTTACCAAGATTAATTAAATCTTTAAATTAAGTAATTAATTTAAGTAATTACCTTTTAACAAACCATTAATTATTTGATAAACTTAAAAGATAAATCTTTTTACCTTTATTAATCACTTTGGTAATTTTACAAATCTTGTTTAATCATCATTCTCATACATTAGTTGCTTTAAAAGGTTAAGATAGTTTAAATAACTTTTTATTTTACTTACCCTTTTAATATTGTTTATTTAATATAAATAACTTTATAAAATAATGTATCAAAATTTAATAAATTTTAATTTCTTTGCAAAGTATCTTACTTAAACCCTTAATTGATTCAAACTGCAATCGAATCACATATACATGCACAACCAATGGACGACGTTCTGGCCGTTAACTCCACCTCCGACAAGACGACGTCATCCCACTCAAACACCCCAAGCAACCAAAACCATGAATTCATCACGAAATCGAGAATCGAGCCTATGGGTTCGACTGGACAAAAACTGGGTCGCCTAAAACCGCTTCGAACTACCTCCTTCGGCCATCGACGATCATGCCATCTTGCTCGAAGCCTCCCTGATACGCAAGGATTCAAATTCCCCAAGACCGATCGCTTGAAACGCCGTGTCGAGACGTAGTTAACTCTCGACCTCAACCATCTAAATGCAGAGCTTGAACCCTAGTTTAGCAATTACCGGGCAACACGATGATTTACAATTTCGTTCAACAATTTCGTGATGGTCCAGGAACACCCTGCTAGCCTCTGCCGTGATCGCGAGACAAACTTCGCCTCCGATCGTGAGAATTTCAATAAAACCCAACTCACGTTCATTTTTCAATTTCTTAGTGGATATGTTCTTAAAAATTCCAATTTTGCTGTTAAAAATCGTATTTTCCCAAGTTGATTCAAGTTGCATGCTTGAGTTTACAAAATAAAATGCTTTATTTTTTATCAAATTTAAAGATCTTTACTGTTTTTATAAATTTCCCAGTAATATTTAAACTAATTATGCTAAAAATCATTTTTAAAACCCCAAACATGATTATGAAAACATGTTTCATATGGATTCTAAAGCCTATAAGGGATTGGAGAAGGAGTGTTTAATTTTTTTACAGGTTTTGAAAAAAAACTGGAAACAACAAAGGCATGTTTTTCTTGCTTGTACACTGATATGCACACAGTCATTCATTTTATAAATGCATGCAAACACATTCACACCATCATTCCAACATAATTCACATCATATATCAGATACAAATCCAAACATCAATAGATACAGCAGAGTTAAGGGGGTTTGATCACTGAAATGAAGAACAGAGGAGAAGCAAGCTTGAAACTGGAATTTGTAACTGAGGGTCGTTTCTACTTGATAATGGATACCTTTTGGCTTTACTTTATTTGAATCTTCCTGACTTGAAATTGTTTGCTTGATATTTTTTCAGATTTTTGAAGAACAATTGATTTACAGGTTTTTGAATTGGACTTGCTTTTGTTCTGGTTAAATTTCCAGACTTTGATCTAAATCTCTGGCTTTGATCTTTGCTTTGATAACTTTCTTTAAATCTTCAAATTCGATCTTTTTTTTTTGTGTTTCCAGCTTTCAAATTTTCTTTTTGGTTAGCCAAATCTGTTTCTCATGTTTGAGATTTAAGTTTTCTTTGGTTTCAGATTTTTGAAGCGGAGGGATTTTGAATTTTTAAGTTGAAGATGATTTTTTTTTTTGGTTTTTCCTGGTTCCTTTTTCTGTTTTTGATTTTGAGATTTCAGATCTTGAGAATGGAGATGAAGAGACTATTGAATTCATCAGCCTGGTTACACTTTTCTTTTTGCGTGTATTCAAAATTAAATTCAAAAGCAAATAATCTTTCTTTGCCACTTGTCCAAATGACTAACATTTGTACCATTATTTCTTTGCATGTTTTACACTTGTTGAAAGTTATAAAAATTGTGTTTAAATCCTTACTCCAAGTTATTTTGTAAAATTTTGTTTTAAACCTTTATGTAAATGTAATTTCATGTACAACCTATGTTTACATTTTCAAAATGTTTATGTTTTCTTTTATATTTATATTTACACAAATAAAATTTTATTTCCATTGTTTTGCACATTCAATCTTTAATTTAGTTCAAAATATTTATATACATATATATATATTCTTTTATATATTTTACATTCATACATTTCTCTATTATTTATTTTTTGTACAAGTTTTAAAAAGAAAGGAATAATTTAAATATTTTGATTTCATATTAACAAATGATCGCCTTTATTTATATAAGTATATATATAAGAGGATTAAATCTTAAAAATAATATTTTGAAAATTAGTACATTAATTCTTTGAAAATTAATACATCTTCCAAATATATTTAAAATTTTAGAAAACAAACTATCATTAACTTTTTAAAGCTTTTAAATTCTACTTTATTTTTAATATATTTTATTTTTAAATTCAATATTTGTTTATAAAATACTCGTTCTTATATTTCAAATCAAATTGCTACATGTAATCCAAAATTTTTATTTATTATAGAAATTTTCTAATTGATTCATGAATAAATTCACAATTTAATTCCATAATTTAAATTAGTTGTCAAATTAAACATAGTTGATTTTCAGGAATGTTACAGAATCGAGCTAAGAAGCACTTCAAATCAAATTTTCTAAAGGGAGTTTAATCAAATATAGGTTATTTATGTCGCACAACAATTGCAATTCTTAACCACTAGACAATAGATTCTCGTCTTCTTCTACAATTTTCAAATATCAATTTTTGGTTTTCTATTATTGTTGCCAAATACGGATTTTTGATCATTCATCAGATATAGATTTCTGGTTTACTATTATTGATGTGAAGTTTGGGTTTTGTTCTTCTTCGAATTTTAGATTAAGTTTCGAGACCTATTTAAGTCGGTTTTCAAATCAAAATTTAACGAGAATCTCCATTACTAAATCAAACTACTAGATGTTTAAATCAAGCTCAGTCCGTGAAGTTATTAACTTTAGAATTAAGCAAAAAGTTAATATACACATCAGAAAGCTTAAATAGGGAAAAGTGAAAGTGATTTTAGATCAAAATCGAAAATCTATGCATGGTTATATATCCTATATTTGAGGTAACTTTGATTCAATTGTAAATTAATTTAACTAATACATTATATACAAAGTGGCAAGTACAAAAATCAATTGGAAAAGAAGCCAGCAAAATATCACTAAAGCTCAAGATTTTGGCAGTCACCTCTAGATCCTGGGCAATTATGGGTCAAGAATATGGCAAGTATTAGCAGTCGGGATTCCTTGAATTTCTTTTCCTCTTTTCAAACCATTTTGCATCATCAATTTATGTAATCTAGACATTCAGAACACGATTGAGAGTCATATTGGCTCCTCATAAAGTTTTGAATATGCTACTCAACTCTTCGATCTTTCGTTTGGAAGTATATCACTCACACTCAAGGTTTTATACTTTGGTCTCGTGTTCAGTAACACGTTGAGAAACTTTCTCATCCTGTTTCTTATCAAAATGTGATCTCGAATTTGACCTTTTTTCTCCATGATGAGATTGTTTTATTGCTTAAACCCGAAGGTTGGTTTATGTAACGACCCAGAATTTTTAGAAATTAAAATTTGAATATTTAATTTATTTTAAATATTAATAAGTGAATTTATAAGTTGAATAAATTTTTATTTGAATTTTTGGATTTAATTGGATAATTAAATCGATAATTTAATACGTTAAATTATGGAAATAATTGAAAATAGAGTTAAATATGATTGAAAATGATTTGTAAAATTTTATTTTATCACATGGGAGTTAGAACGATATTTTAGAACTTTTAAAATCGAATTAAAAGTTAATTTGTGAAAATTGAATATTTTAATATTAAAATCGACTAGTGAAAATAGTCAATTTTTGGACAGTCTCAGAATTGAACGAAACTAGTTCCATTGGATCCGTAATAGTTAGTTATTACCGGATTTCAAATTTCGTGTCAATCGGAGTTATCGTTTGATCGTGGCAGCTCGAAACGCATCGATTTATTTTTAATATTAATTTGGCGAGTTAAAATAGCCATTTTTCAAAAAGTCTCGGATTTCGATGAAACCAGTTTCATCGGATCTGTAATGTGATATTATTATAAGGTTTCAAATTTCAAGTCAATTGGATTTACCGTTTGTCCGGTACAAATTAAAACGCCTAGAAATCGGTTTAAATCGGTTTAATTTAAATTGAGCGTTTACAGCCATAACTCGCACATACTTCCGAATTAGCTTCCGAAACCTGTTCCATTGTGTCCGGAATGTGGGGTAAACCCTAGAAACGCTAGTTACGGCGCGTAAATCGGAGTTCGGAATTTCCGGGATGAATAGTGTTCGATTTTTCTTTATAAATAGCACCCACCTCTTCATAATTTAGAAAAAAAAATAAAAACCTAATTATAAAACCCTAGCCGCCACTACCCCAAATGGATGGCCAGAAATCATTCTCCTTTCCCCCTCAATCTCTCTCAATCTACAAAGATTTAGCCAAGGTGTTCAACACGAAAGTCGTAGAGCTCGACGAGAGCTTTAATTTCATACGGAGATGATCGAAAATGGTGCAACGTAGAGGGAGATGGATGGGGCCGTTCTCTACAGCCTGCGCACGCAAAACAAGGAGGAGGAGGGGGCCGAGCTCTCTGGTGTTTGGGCCGAGCATGGTTGTGGTGGAGAGCTTCGAGATGGCGGTAGTTTGATGTGATTTCGTCGAGAAATGAGGGTGTATTATCAAACCCTAGTTCTATGGCTTCATGGGTTCAAGTTGCGGCCTCAACCTGTAGGTTTTTGCGTGGGGAAGATGATAGGGGGGGACGGCCTGATGTGGTTGGGGTTGAGATGGAGGGCTATGATTTGATTTAGGTTATAAATTAGTTTATTTATGTTGTAAATTTTTAGTTTAAATCGTGTACAAACTTGTAAAATCAATAACTTTTTCATACGAGGTCGAAAAAATGCAAACTCAGTTGCGTTGGAATCGTATGGACGAGCACTACGCGATGGAGTTGGTTTGGAGTCGTTTGGAGTTAGTGAGAATTTTGGGTAAAATTAAACGTCCGTTTAATTTTATTCGAAATGAATCGCTAAAACGAAATTAAAACCAAGGTGAGAACTTCTCACTCAATCGAATCAGTTTCGATTTTATTTTAAATAGTTAGATTTAAAATATTTGAATGCATGTTTGAATGATGACTGTTATCTATTAATTGTTAAAATAGACATTATGCGCCGTTAGTAAGCGGATGTTATTTATTAAAAACATATACCGCGAATATTTCATAAACAGTGAAATTGGTATTATATATAATATCAATATATATATATTGGCATATGTATATATTGCAGTTGATTGATTTCCCGCATTTATTTGTTTAGCGGATGAGACCCTATTACGCCGTTATTAAGCGGATAATATTTAATAAGAACATGTACCGCGATAATTTCGTACTGGAGCGAAATTGGTATTGTGCTAATGTTTGTGGATGCAGGAAAACAGGTTGGAGGGATCCAACTGGATTCCTCAACAGTATTTATTTGATTTCAGATATTTTGATATTTGATGGATCATCATATCGACATATGATATCGTTGTAGTCGTGATTGACTATTTGGTGTGTAGCATCATTGGACCCAAATTTTGTGATTTTAAAATGATTTTTAAAGGTGATTTTTGAAAGTATACGTTATAAACTATTTTTGGAAATTTATTTATTTTAAATAAATAAACGTTATACTTTTAAAAGTTATAAAATTATGTTTTTGAGAAATATAGTTAAAAGATTGATTTTTGAGAAATATGGATTAATGATTTTATAAAATAGTTTAAATTGGATTTTTGAATATGTTATTAAAAGTTTAAATATAGGATTTATAAAATTTGATTATTTTATAAATCAAAATGGTGAAATTATAAAGGAAATTAAAGACGTTTTAGAATAATGATATAATTTGATTTATATCAAGAGATTTATAAATGGATATTTATAAATTGAAATGTTGACATTATAAAACGAGTTTTTATAAGTGTTTGAATGAAGTGGAAATGAATTTCATAAATGAATGAAATTTATGGAATTATAAACTGTGAAGTTATAAAAGAAATTTATAAATAGTAAGATTTATAAATTTGGTGAAATTCTTTGAAGAATAGATTGGTTAAATAAATGGATCTTATAAGTTACAAGATTTATAAATCGGAAAGTCTTTAAAAAGAACGATTTTGTAAAATAATCGTTTTATAAGTAATTAACTTATAATATGAACGTTTAGTTTATAATTTAGTTATAAACTGGAATAGGTTAATATGGAAATTATAAAAAGAAGTTTTTATAAGATAAATTGAAAAGGGATTTATAAACGTTGTTTTATAAATTCGCAAACGACTTATTTTGATAAGTAAATTGCTGAAACCTATTAATGGAGTTATATTCACGTTTTTGAACTGTGAATGATCCTTTAAAATAAAATGAATAGAAATGATGAAATTGTTAACGTAGTATATTCACGTTTTTGAATAGTGAATAATAAGTTAAAGAAATTGTTTAGAATGTGATATTTTAAATTGAATTAAAACGATCTAACGATGTTTTAAAATGTGTTGAGATTCGAAACCATAGATTTCAACATTTATTGTTGAAATAAACGTTTTCGAGAAATAAAAGGAAATGATGGACTATAACACTGTTGTTATAGTAAATGATTTCCGAAAGGAAATGTTTTGTATAGTATTGGGATTTATATATCTATTTTAATTTCGAATCCCTATACTAGTGATTTTGGGTTGTCGTAACGATGTTTTACGCAACATTCGTTTTGGCCCAAATAAATATGTTGAAGAGAATGATTTCCTTAATAGAATGAAATATATACTAAATTTTGATTTAAGTATATTGAATATTTTCCAAGGGTGAAAATAAATAAGATTTGTGAATTACTTATGAATAAATAAGTATGGAAATGTTTTTCCAATGTGAAATGAAACGTTTTGAGAATTTATCTTTTTGAAGATAAATTGAAATGAATTATTGAAATCATATGCATAGATATTTTGGATTATAAATTCACTAAGGAATTTATAAAAGAAAGTGGAATTGGTTTAAAAATAAATATTGATTTATTTTTGAAGTATTGAAATTATATATCTTGTAAAGATATTTTGTGAAATAAATAATTTGGAAAATTATTTGGAAACTGGTGATGTGTGCATATCCAGTGATAGTTCAATAACCGACTATCAATATTTCCCTTTGAATGGGTAATTGATGTGATTTGTTTGAATATGAATGCTACACTTATTTTTTTGAATAAGCGCTCACTATTCGGGTTAACCGGGAAAGGACCATGGAGTCGTATAACCCATTCCGAATATGTGATACGTCGTTATGAATTGCATTTGAAGATCGGTGTTGAAGACCCGGTATTTGCGAGAGCGATAGGATGACCTGTCGATTTACTCTGCACCGAGTTGCTCCGGTATAGAGTTCTCCATATGTGATGGTGAATCCGATCAGGATTGTGAATATCCGGATTGCAAGGACTTCTTTGTAAGTGCCTTCGGTTTTGTTCGAGCCCGGAACAGACTTGTATGGATTGTGTGTCTGACATTACAAGTTGAGATATAAAGCCGATTTCTTTCAAATATATTTCTGTTGGTGGCGGAGAATTTATTCTTTTAGCTTAACACCCTTCTCTGAGACGTATGAGCTCAGAGGTTATATAGTTGAAGTTATCAGCGATATATTCCCAATTTGGTAATGTGATATGCTGAGTGATGCTGAAATGATCATTGTGTTGATTATTGTGATAGGATCATTTATTTGATCGTCTATCTTAGTGATCATTGTGTTGATCATTTGTTGACCCAAAGCATGGCTTTTGTATAAAGTATGTTTTTGTGGACGTGACTTCGTCGAACCTCACACCCCGGAAATGGTCAAAACAGGAAAGATGCGGCAAGGTTATGAGGGGTAGCACCCTTTAGGGTATGTACATTTCCTTCTGGATAGAGGTGGTATCATGGTATGGAGCCCAGATATTTAACCTATGTGGTTACTACGAATTTATTACTTTGTGGTTGTTGGTTTTCGGGATCCCGTGAGAAAGGTCGTTTACGATCGGGGAATGGCGTGCTCGTGTCAGTAGTTACCCAGTTAGGGGTAACCCGGCCTTGTGTTGGCAGAGTTCCGGTTTGGTTCTCGGGGATGTCTTTCCAGAGGCATTCTCATGTGGCGATGGGAAGTTCCTTGGCCTGACCATTTGTTGGAAATCCAATTCCCAATACGAAACTTGTACGGTATTAGTTGTAGGACCTGCCATTCAGTTATGGTGGTCACCACTGTTTGGATGGTAGCTATAGTAGGCATACGATAATGGTCGTATGTTGGCTAAGATTTATATTCTACTTTCGAAATGAATTTCTTCTACACTATGCACTAGTAATAATATCAAATGTTATTTTTAATGCGTATCAAGCATCTTTGACTATCATAAGGAGAAATCTCCTCCGATTCTGCGTTTGCATGTGTGTGTGTGCGGGAGGCCTTATGGTAGTCTCATTTTTAAAAAGCATTGCGAATTGAATTTAAAAATATCTCTCTATTTTGATTTTAAAGATAAATAAACTGTTTTGAGTTCTCACACCAGTCTCATGACTGACTTGGAGTTTATTGTTTTCCTTCCTAAACTCTGGGTGCCCACCAATTTCCACACGGGCAGTCAAGAGTTAAGGTTTATCAGGATATTCTGGATATTCTGGAGTTGCTGGAGGCAAGATGGATGGCATGGCGTATTACTAGTTTATATAGTATTTCTTTTTCCGCTACACTGTTGTTGTTGTATACTCTGATGATATGATGTAATGAAATGTGATGTAATGTAATAACTGATATAGTTCTTTGTTTAAAGATTATTCATCTATTATTATATGTTGTTCCGCTGCGAATTGTGAGATTCTGATGTTGTTCTGTTGTTTTCTGTTCCGTTCTATTTTTCTGTTCCCTCTATTTTAAAATTTTCTGTTCTTTTCTCTATGTTCTCTATTCTCTTTTTCTTCTATTTTAAAATGTTCTATCTTCTTTTCTGTTTTCTATTCTCTCTAATTTCTATTTTCTATGTTCTTTTCTCTCTATTTTTCTATCTTTCTTCTTTTCTTCTTTCTTAGAACCCTCAGTGTTCGGTTTTCCGTCGTTCGATTTCTCGGCAGTCGATAAAGTGAGTATCGATGTTGAATTTTCGGAAGACGAAGAATCGTGTCCTGACAATGTGGTATCAGAGCATATGGTTAAGCGACAACCATGGTTCTGTTGGGTATAATTCATTAGAGATAGAGTCAGTAGTACTCTAGAATGAGTTTGAGTGTAATAATAGCTATGAGAGCGTATTTGTTAGTGAATATAAAATTGTTTTATATTGTGATGATTGGTTTATTGAGTGGCATATGAACTTTCGTCAGCGTGGTCCGCAAGACTATGCCGAAGGGGTTTCTAAACACTTGAATAGAACAATTCGGCACAATATTGTTTTTAAATTGGGTAAATGAAATAATTTTGCCTTGATTATATATTTTATATATAAAGGAATAATTTTTCAGAATTATTAAAGTATATAAGTTGATTATTTAGTTGTTTGAATAATCTAAATAAAGGAATAATTGTATAAGCAAAAGAATTATAAGAACTAAATTATAATTAAAGTGATTTACAATTGTGAATAAACTTATATATGTAAGAAGTGAAACTATATGAATATATTTATGAATATGAGTTATAAATAAAAATGAATTTAAAGATTAAATGGAAATTTACTTTAGAATTGAATTGAATTGAATTGAATGAATAGATTGAATGAAAATCAATTTAATTAAACCAATTGAAAGTGATGGTGTTAAATCAAATTGAATGAATATAAGCAAAGGAATTTGGTTGTAATAAATAAACATGTTGTAATAAATAAACATTGGTTGATATTGAATATGATTGTTAGATGATTCATTAAGTATTAATGAAAGTGAATTAGTGAAATTTAAAGCTATGTAATTGAATTCAAATTAGAAGTAAATAAATTTGAATAGAATTGAATTTGATTTGGAAGTGAACCAACTTGAATATAAATTAGTGAATATAAACTAATTGAGAATGAATGTTAATAAGAACATCCACTGTATATGAATCAAATGTGATTAAATTGAAAACCCAATTCATTGAATATTAATAAGAATATAAATGAATATATATTGATTATGAATTTGTTGAATGCTAGTTGGTTGATGTTTGAATATGTTGCATTTGCTATGTGACATATATAGTTGTTATGGAGATATATGTTGTATATTGAGGTTATTTTCATATATGCATGTTCTCATGTTGTTTGTTGAGTGATTAGTAGGTGCGGATCGCGTTTGCTTCGCATTTGGAGCTCGCTTTTGCGCTATATTAGCCGTATATGCTTGCTAATAAAATATAAGGTACATATCTCGGATTAAATATCGTACTTTTACACTTTTTTCCCTGCGGGATGCCTCATTACTTGATGAGATGTATATTTGTGATATATATACTGTCATTTTTTTTCGGATCGAGCCGCGCAAAGGAGACTATGGCGAATTTTTCCGGAAATTTAAGGCGTTAGAAAATTTTTGAGAAAGTGGGAAATTTTTTGAAAACTATAACTTTGATTTGGAATTGAAAGTTAAACAATAGTAATTGTTTTTGAAAGGATAACTAAGTATGATATGAAAACTTAGTAAAGTTATTGTAAAGAAGTTTAATTATGAATTTTTGGGAAAATTAATAAATTCTATAACTTTTCTTACTTGTTAATTTCGAGGACGAAATTCTTTTAAGTGGGGAAGATTGTAACGACCCAGAATTTTTAGTAATTAAAATTTGAATATTTAATTTATTTTAAATATTAATAAGTGAATTTATAAGTCGAATAAATTTTTATTTGAATTTTTGGATTTAATTGGATAATTAAATCGATAATTTAATACGTTAAATTATGGAAATAATTGAAAATAGAGTTAAATATGATTGAAAATGATTTGTAAAATTTTATTTTATCATATGGGAGTTAGAACGATATTTTAGAACTTTTAAAATCGAATTAAAAGTTAATTTGTGAAAATTGAATATTTTAATATTAAAATCGACTAGTGAAAATAGTCAATTTTTGGACAGTCTCAGAATTGAACGAAACTAGTTCCATTGGATCAGTAATAGTTAGTTATTACCGGATTTCAAATTTCGTGTCAATCGGAGTTATCGTTTGATCGTGGCAGCTCGAAACGCATCGATTTATTTTTAATATTAATTTGGCGAGTTAAAATAGCCATTTTTCAAAAAGTCTCGGATTTCGACGAAACCAGTTTCATCGGATCCGTAATTTGATATTATTGTAAGGTTTCAAATTTCAAGTCAATTGGATTTACCGTTTGTCCGGTACAAATTAAAACGCCTAGAAATCGGTTTAAATCGGTTTAATTTAAATTGAGCGTTTACAGCCATAACTCGCACATACTTCCGAATTAGCTTCCGAAACCTGTTCCATTGTGTCCGGAACGCGGGGTAAACCCTAGAAACGCTAGTTACGGCGCGTAAATCGGAGTTCGGAATTTCCGGGATGAATAGTGTTCGATTTTTCTTTATAAATAGCACCCACCTCTTCATAATTTAGAAAAAAAAATAAAAACCTAATTATAAAACCCTAGCCGCCACTACCCCAAATGGATGGCCAGAAATCATTCTCCTTTCCCCCTCAATCTCTCTCAATCTACAAAGATTTAGCCAAGGTGTTCAACACGAAAGTCGTAGAGCTCGACGAGAGCTTTAATTTCATACGGAGATGATCGAAAATGGTGCAACGTAGAGGGAGATAGATGGGGCCGTTCTCTACAGCCTGTGCACGCAAAACAAGGAGGAGGAGGGGGCCGAGCTCTCTGGTGTTTGGGCCGAGCATGGTTGTGGTGGAGAGCTTCGAGATGGCGGTAGTTTGATGTGATTTCGTCGAGAAATGAGGGTGTATTATCAAACCCTAGTTCTATGGCTTCATGGGTTCAAGTTGCGGCCTCAACCTGTAGGTTTTTGCGTGGGGAAGATGATAGGGGGGGACGGCCTGATGTGGTTGGGGTTGAGATGGAGGGCTATGATTTGATTTAGGTTATAAATTAGTTTATTTATGTTGTAAATTTTTAGTTTAAATCGTGTACAAACTTGTAAAATCAATAACTTTTTCATACGAGGTCGAAAAAATGCAAACTCAGTTGCGTTGGAATCGTATGGACGAGCACTACGCGATGGAGTTGGTTTGGAGTCGTTTGGAGTTAGTGAGAATTTTGGGTAAAATTAAACGTCCGTTTAATTTTATTCGAAATGAATCGCTAAAACGAAATTAAAACCAAGGTGAGAACTTCTCACTCAATCGAATCAGTTTCGATTTTATTTTAAATAGTTAGATTTAAAATATTTGAATGCATGTTTGAATGATGACTGTTATCTATTAATTGTTAAAATAGACATTATGCGCCGTTAGTAAGCGGATGTTATTTATTAAAAACATATACCGCGAATATTTCATAAACAGTGAAATTGGTATTATATATAATATCAATATATATATATTGGCATATGTATATATTGCAGTTGATTGATTTCCCGCATTTATTTGTTTAGCGGATGAGACCCTATTACGCCGTTATTAAGCGGATAATATTTAATAAGAACATGTACCGCGATAATTTCGTACTGGAGCGAAATTGGTATTGTGCTAATGTTTGTGGATGCAGGAAAACAGGTTGGAGGGATCCAACTGGATTCCTCAACAGTATTTATTTGATTTCAGATATTTTGATATTTGATGGATCATCATATCGACATATGATATCGTTGTAGTCGTGATTGACTATTTGGTGTGTAGCATCATTGGACCCAAATTTTGTGATTTTAAAATGATTTTTAAAGGTGATTTTTGAAAGTATACGTTATAAACTATTTTTGGAAATTTATTTATTTTAAATAAATAAACGTTATACTTTTAAAAGTTATAAAATTATGTTTTTGAGAAATATAGTTAAAAGATTGATTTTTGAGAAATATGGATTA
This sequence comes from Allium cepa, assembly GCA_030765085.1. NCBI lineage: Eukaryota > Viridiplantae > Streptophyta > Magnoliopsida > Asparagales > Amaryllidaceae > Allium > Allium cepa. The sequence goes on from CM060937.1 coordinate 909,387,770, forward strand.
ATGATTTTATAAAATAGTTTAAATTGGATTTTTGAATATGTTATTAAAAGTTTAAATATAGGATTTATAAAATTTGATTATTTTATAAATCAAAATGGTGAAATTATAAAGGAAATTAAAGACGTTTTAGAATAATGATATAATTTGATTTATATCAAGAGATTTATAAATGGATATTTATAAATTGAAATGTTGACATTATAAAACGAGTTTTTATAAGTGTTTGAATGAAGTGGAAATGAATTTCATAAATGAATGAAATTTATGGAATTATAAACTGTGAAGTTATAAAAGAAATTTATAAATAGTAAGATTTATAAATTTGGTGAAATTCTTTGAAGAATAGATTGGTTAAATAAATGGATCTTATAAGTTACAAGATTTATAAATTGGAAAGTCTTTAAAAAGAACGATTTTGTAAAATAATCGTTTTATAAGTAATTAACTTATAATATGAATGTTTAGTTTATAATTTAGTTATAAACTGGAATAGGTTAATATGGAAATTATAAAAAGAAGTTTTTATAAGATAAATTGAAAAGGGATTTATAAACGTTGTTTTATAAATTCGCAAACGACTTATTTTGATAAGTAAATTGCTGAAACCTATTAATGGAGTTATATTCACGTTTTTGAACTGTGAATGATCCTTTAAAATAAAATGAATAGAAATGATGAAATTGTTAACGTAGTATATTCACGTTTTTGAATAGTGAATAATAAGTTAAAGAAATTGTTTAGAATGTGATATTTTAAATTGAATTAAAACGATCTAACGATGTTTTAAAATGTGTTGAGATTCGAAACCATAGATTTCAACATTTATTGTTGAAATAAACGTTTTCGAGAAATAAAAGGAAATGATGGACTATAACACTGTTGTTATAGTAAATGATTTCCGAAAGGAAATGTTTTGTATAGTATTGGGATTTATATATCTATTTTAATTTCGAATCCCTATACTAGTGATTTTGGGTTGTCGTAACGATGTTTTACGCAACATTCGTTTTGGCCCAAATAAATATGTTGAAGAGAATGATTTCCTTAATAGAATGAAATATATACTAAATTTTGATTTAAGTATATTGAATATTTTCCAAGGGTGAAAATAAATAAGATTTGTGAATTACTTATGAATAAATAAGTATGGAAATGTTTTTCCAATGTGAAATGAAACGTTTTGAGAATTTATCTTTTTGAAGATAAATTGAAATGAATTATTGAAATCATATGCATAGATATTTTGGATTATAAATTCACTAAGGAATTTATAAAAGAAAGTGGAATTGGTTTAAAAATAAATATTGATTTATTTTTGAAGTATTGAAATTATATATCTTGTAAAGATATTTTGTGAAATAAATAATTTGGAAAATTATTTGGAAACTGGTGATGTGTGCATATCCAGTGATAGTTCAATAACCGACTATCAATATTTCCCTTTGAATGGGTAATTGATGTGATTTGTTTGAATATGAATGCTACACTTATTTTTTTGAATAAGCGCTCACTATTCGGGTTAACCGGGAAAGGACCATGGGGTCGTATAACCCATTCCGAATATGTGATACGTCGTTATGAATTGCATTTGAAGATCGGTGTTGAAGACCCGGTATTTGCGAGAGCGATAGGATGACCCGTCGATTTACTCTGCACCGAGTTGCTCCGGTATAGAGTTCTCCATATGTGATGGTGAATCCGATCAGGATTGTGAATATCCGGATTGCAAGGACTTCTTTGTAAGTGCCTTCGGTTTTGTTCGAGCCCGGAACAGACTTGTATGGATTGTGTGTCTGACATTACAAGTTGAGATATAAAGCCGATTTCTTTCAAATATATTTCTGTTGGTGGCGGAGAATTTATTCTTTTAGCTTAACACCCTTCTCTGAGACGTATGAGCTCAGAGGTTATATAGTTGAAGTTATCAGCGATATATTCCCAATTTGGTAATGTGATATGCTGAGTGATGCTGAAATGATCATTGTGTTGATTATTGTGATAGGATCGTTTATTTGATCGTCTATCTTAGTGATCATTGTGTTGATCATTTGTTGACCCAAAGCATGGCTTTTGTATAAAGTATGTTTTTGTGGACGTGACTTCGTCGAACCTCACACCCCGGAAATGGTCAAAACAGGAAAGATGCGGCAAGGTTATGAGGGGTAGCACCCTTTAGGGTATGTACATTTCCTTCTGGATAGAGGTGGTATCATGGTATGGAGCCCAGATATTTAACCTATGTGGTTACTACGAATTTATTACTTTGTGGTTGTTGGTTTTCGGGATCCCGTGAGAAAGGTCGTTTACGATCGGGGAATGGCGTGCTCGTGTCAGTAGTTACCCAGTTAGGGGTAACCCGGCCTTGTGTTGGCAGAGTTCCGGTTTGGTTCTCGGGGATGTCTTTCCAGAGGCATTCTCATGTGGCGATGGGAAGTTCCTTGGCCTGACCATTTGTTGGAAATCCAATTCCCAATACGAAACTTGTACGGTATTAGTTGTAGGACCTGCCATTCACTTATGGTGGTCACCACTGTTTGGATGGTAGCTATAGTAGGCATACGATAATGGTCGTATGTTGGCTAAGATTTATATTCTACTTTCGAAATGAATTTCTTCTACACTATGCACTAGTAATAATATCAAATGTTATTTTTAATGCGTATCAAGCATCTTTGATTATCATAAGGAGAAATCTCCTCCGATTCTGCGTTTGCATGTGTGTGTGTGCGGGAGGCCTTATGGTAGTCTCATTTTTAAAAAGCATTGCGAATTGAATTTAAAAATATCTCTCTATTTTGATTTTAAAGATAAATAAACTGTTTTGAGTTCTCACACCAGTCTCATGACTGACTTGGAGTTTATTGTTTTCCTTCCTAAACTCTGGGTGCCCACCAATTTCCACACGGGCAGTCAAGAGTTAAGGTTTATCAGGATATTCTGGATATTCTGGAGTTGCTGGAGGCAAGATGGATGGCATGGCGTATTACTAGTTTATATAGTATTTCTTTTTCCGCTGCACTGTTGTTGTTGTATACTCTGATGATATGATGTAATGAAATGTGATGTAATGTAATAACTGATATAGTTCTTTGTTTAAAGATTATTCATCTATTATTATATGTTGTTCCGCTGCGAATTGTGAGATTCTGATGTTGTTCTGTTGTTTTTTGTTCTGTTCTATTTTTCTGTTCCCTCTATTTTAAAATTTTCTGTTCTTTTCTCTATGTTCTCTATTCTCTTTTTCTTCTATTTTAAAATGTTCTATCTTCTTTTCTGTTTTTTATTCTCTCTAATTTCTATTTTCTATGTTCTTTTCTCTCTATTTTTCTATCTTTCTTCTTTTCTTCTTTCTTAAAACCCTCAGTGTTCGGTTTTCCGTCGTTCGATTTCTCGGCAGTCGATAAAGTGAGTATCGATGTTGAATTTTCGGAAGACGAAGAATCGTGTCCTGACAGTTTATCAAATAAGGAATTCTTGGCTTGCTAAAGGATGAGATTTAGTAATTCTTCTAGGAGTAGGAGTAAAGAGACTGGCCTCTCCCTCACTTGTAAGAAACTCTGGTGATTGACAGTGAACTTGACTCTCCCTTAATTCCACTTCAAGATCGCTTATTCTTTGATATAATTTAGCTATCACTGCGTCAGCTTCAAATGAAGGACCAGACTCGCAAACTGAATTAGTTCTCTCTTTTAATTCTTGATGCTATTTCTCCCTTGTGGCACCTCGAAATGAGCAATATTTCCTTATAAGTCCTTAATTCATATTTTAATATAAAGCAATTCATGTGCCACTCTTGCGCTATAGGATTACTTTGGAATCGCAGAGTTGAGTCATCCCGAGATGATCATTTTTTTCTTACGTGTAAGCAAGAATTGTCTTTAATTTCAATAATTCGTGAAGCATTCAGAGAATCGGATGAATGCACTATTTCAGACTCCTATTAAAAATCAAGGGGATGAGAATTAATGTATGAAAAGTAAACTTCTCTATTAATATAAGCAGAGTTCACAAGTAATACAAAAACTAAGAATACATCACAGTTCTAATTCCAAAAGCATTTTATCAACATTTAAAATCCCGAGACTGCGCTTTTAGCTTTTTCAAATGACATAGCTGATGAAATAAGTGTAGAATCAAAGGAGGCCTTAATTCCTTCTAGGGTGTAAACAGGAAGGAACTGATGATAATCCCACTCCACGACTGGAGGACTATCATAACCAAATATCATTTTATATAGCAAGGTTGGATTTCACCAAGTAACTTATCCTTTTTATCACCTGGAAAGTCAAAGTAGAAATGAGGTTAATGCATGAAGACGTCTTGTAAATCTATAAGGAAGCAATATCTTGCCAATTGCGAAGTTTTGACAATTAAGATTTTTTCCGTAAAATCTCTCTTTAACTTGACAAATTTACTTAAAGGGTCCTTAGGAACCGGACTACATGAGAGGTTTTTATTCTGTAACAACATATTGAAGTGAATTAAACTTAGTATAAGAAACTAAAATGATAAAAAATTTAAACGAACCAAGTTGAATATTACAAACATTCGGGTTCATACAAAATCGATTATTTATATTTTAGAAATGAATCTTTTCTTATTGAACTTGAGTTTTTTAGGAGGTATAGAGCAAGATGAAAGTGGGATAGATGCTACTCTAGGAAGATTTCAACACATCCTAGGGTGGGGATCAGACCTATACTCGTTCAAATATCTATGATGAAAGCGTCGAAGCAAACTTCTACAATAATCACTCAAGTATGAGAAATCGACAAATTTACCCCTATAATAAGCTTTGCATAGAAACTCCACTGGAGCATTCTTGTCATCCTTTAGCATCCAGAAGAGAGTCATCGGTTTGGAATTCTCCTTCTTAAGTTTCCTAGTGATGATTGGCTTTCTTCATCTGGGGAGCAATTCCTATTTTCTTGAAGAATCTTAACTTCAATGCACTTTCAGCAAGTTTCTTATATTTTTTGGATTGCTCATTATAATCTTTCATTTGCTTGTCCAACTCTTTATTTAATCGAGCAATTTCCACTTGTTTCTTTTCGAGGATAGTTTATAGTAGTATTTCGGTTTCCTTCTTAACTAAAAAAACCTATGTGTTAACTAAAAATCATTTCATAACCTAACACAGTTGCATAGAGCGGCATATACTTGGAAAAGCAGAACCAATGACGAAGAGATTTTCCCTTTGTCCATGGGTCCTTAGCCTTGAGAAGCATTGCCTATTTTAGAATAATTATTTTTTGGAAGATCAGGTAAGTCGATAACTTCAGCTTCCTGGACAGTATAGTCCAAATTAGCTTCACCATATCCATCCATCTTACCCGTCCCCCAGAAAATCCTACTCCATCACCTCTATTACCTCTATCATCACCATTATAATCATCGACATGATTATCTCCATCATCATAATCATCATTGTCATCGTCATCTTTGTCTTCCTCCTCATCACGTTCTGGCTCTTCATCAACGGGAGCATCGTCGAATGATAGCCACTAACCAGCATTAATTTCTCCCTCAATAGGGAACTCTTCATCAAGAGCCTTCTTGCCTTTCTTTATTCTAAGGATGAATTTTCTCATGCATTTTTCATTCAAGGCAGAAAGAGATGGGAAATCTAGATCTGGGCATTGCTTGATAGTGTTGACATTTTTCAGTGATCTTGGGAAGAGCAACGTCAAGAAAAGGAAGTAACCTTTTTCTTAGCATCACTGACGATGTTATTTGAATAATCTAGGAGATTAGATTTTATTTGAAATTGATGTCATCTATGATAATGTTTACGTGCTCCATCTTATCTATGATAATGGGAGTGAAGTCATTGGGTCTCTTATCGTAGGGAGAAAAAGGAGCGTCAATAGAAACATCATCACAAGTTTCATCTTCATCTAGTTCTTTGATGACTTGAGCAAATAAATCTTTAAAGCAGAGTCTTAGTTGGTTGGGATGAAGCCTAAACCTCATCTTACTTTTTTCTTTTTTAGAAACTTTTCTTTGTCTTTTATTTCTTTTGGAGCAATAACAAGAATGGATGAACCTAAAACAAAAATGAAGTTTATAAGCTAATAATGTTAGAAATTCCATTTTTAGATTTATTAAAACTCACCAGCAGCATTATGTTAAACTAGAGAGTTGGAGGAGAAGAGTTTTGATTTTCCCATCACCAATGAATTTCCTCCTCTAGCGTTGAGTCTGACTTTCGGTTGCTGGAGTCAAGTATGCGTATGAATTGGGCAAAAATTGGCAAAAAACTTATGACAGTCCAAAATGATGAAGTACCTCAAGAGTTAGCTGGAGTCAATAACTAAGCCTGTTTTTCATACACTTTGTTGCTTTAGTTAAGGATAGCACAATCCTATGGTCTTTAGGTTTTAGTTGTTTAGTAGCAGAATATGAAAAAGAAGCATCCATTAGAAAAAGATGATGAGTGGACATGACATAAAAACAACAACAACTGTAACAACTTACTTTGAGTAAAAATTGTCCCTCTAATGTAAGAAAAACACTCAATGAAAAAGTATTGAGTCTCCCATTCCCTCGCTTTTTTAACACCTTCAAAGATCATCTTTTTGGGTAAGGACAAATGCAATATAATTGACAATCTAGTCGATCACCAATTGCAATAGAAATTGCTATGGGATGGATAACTTTAGTGCTGAGAGAAGGAAGCCCTACTTCTTGAGCCAGAACTTCTAAGAAAGTCAAGTATGCGTATGAATTGGGCAAAAATTGGGATGAGAGCAATGCCTAAGTGCTCCAGATATATTTGAAGAAACTTGGAAATAGAAGATAGCCAGTATGCCAAATATGTACGGTAGTAAAGGCAAAGTATCCCTCAAGTGGATTGGGAATACTATATGAAGGACCTATAGGAATGAATTCTATTCCAGTAATGCCAAACTAACCCAGAATAGAATCCACTACTTCTTGGGTCATTATATACGATGGATTTAAAAGATTGTCTTCTTTCCTACCATCCAAAGGAGAAGATTTGGACCATTTTCCATATTTCTCAGTGAGCTTCATGCTGGCTTATTGACCTTCTATTAACTTGCGAGGAGATATTATTCAAATCTTGAGAAATAATCATGTTCATGCTATAGGGAAATTAAATTCTTTGTTTATAAGTAATCTATCATTATCTAAATGACAAAGTTTGAATTAGCTATTAGAGGAACAATCCTAAGATGACGTGTGTAACACCCTGAATTTTTAATAATATTATTTAGAAGATTTAATTAGATAAATTAAATAGTATAATGTAGATTAATTAGGAGATTGAGATTGGCAAATGAATTTTGAGGCCATGTTATAGTACCTTGAATGGGATTTTAAATGGTTAACTGATAATTAAATTAACATAAGGGCATTAGGGTAATTGCCGCACCCATTGTTCGCTACCCTATATTCATGATTGCACACCATTCGCGTTCAATTTTTTCACAAGAAAAAAACGTAAATAAAAAGAGAGGGAGAGCCGGCCATTAAGGTGAAAGAAGAGAAGAGAAAATTCAAGTTTAAGCTTAGGATTCAAGCTAGAAGAATCAATCTCCAATTTCCTTATCCAATCTAAGCTGAATAATAATCACAATATCTCCATTTTTGTTTTTATATAATTATTGATTTTTAAATTTAAGATTAAATCTAATATGATGATTTTTGATGATATGCTTGATTTTAAATGAATGAAAGAGTCAAACAAGGTTGTTTGCATTTGATAAGCATGGTTTTAAGGGTAAATCCATATGATATGATCTTCAAATGCCATGGAAAAATTGTATATTATGAGAAACATCATTTTGGTGTTGGATTTCAAATTTTATAATTTTCCTAGCTGTGGAGAATTAGTTATGAATTTTTAACGGAAAACATGTATTATTGGGTTTAAAAATTATTTTTGGTTATTATATGATGAATTTGGGTCTGAAAGTTGTATATGTTAGATAACATTTTAAAAATAAATTTTTGTGATTTCTGGGGATTTTTACTAAACGATTTATTATGAAAATTAAATTATTTTGAAAGAAGAACCTAAATGATTTAATTGATGTTAAATGGGAAGGGCATCTTTATTAATGTTATTCAATTTTTAGATCTGAGAAATTGCGACAAATATTTATGAAATAAGTTGAAAGTTTAATGTAACCAATCAAGTGTTTACATGTGGGCAAGTTAGTTACAAAAAGATCACTTTATTTGAGAAAAACAGCTTTTTACTCGAAAAAGTAGGTTCCAAATCCTTAAATGTAGCTTTCGACCCAGAGCTTCCATCTTTAACCTAGTCGAAACCAGTGAAGCCAAAACCAATACACGTTGTATCACTTAGTTGGTATGAAGTGGATTGGAGAAAGGCGGAAGGTAGGGTGTCGAAACATAGCTTTCGAATGGGTCGATACCCTTTTTGGCTTTCAAAAGAAAAGTGCTTACAAGATTACTAAGTGGTTTCGAAGGAGTCAAAACCAATGCTTACAAAAGGGTAGGATAAGCTTTCGAAGGAGAGTCGCCGCCTTTTTAAAGTAGCATCTTCTAAAGAAATTGCCAAGTGTTTGGATTATTGTTTTCGGAAGGGGTTGTTTCGACCAAGTCGAAACCCTTCTACAACCTTATACCTTTCGATGGTATTGAAGATGTCAATGCTTTCGTTAGGTTGCTTTTGTTTTATGAATATAAGCCACTTCCAATAGCTTTCGAAGGGGTTTAATGGTTTTGAAGGCATGGTTTCGGAAGGGGTTTCGAAGCAAACCTTCGAACATTTTTACTTATAGGGTATAAGCTTTCGAAAGGATTATTTCGACACCTTCATGTTTTCCCTAAATACTTTTATATGATAAAGAACGGTTTCAAAAGGGAATCGGGTATGGGTCTAAAATGACCATTCTTTAACTGGCGACATTGATCAGTATCGTGACTGGGTTGGTTGTGAAATCGACAGAATTTCCCATTTTGCACTGCACCTCTCCCCATCTCAGGTGGTTTAGGGTACTTGACAACATCCTTTGTTGCCAAGAAGATCTTTTACGGTGTATCAGTTAAGGGGGTGAAATCTGAAGGGTTAAAACGTCGAGGTTTTTTCTTATTTCCCTGCCTCTTTCCTTCATCACTCTCCCTTTTCTGGTTTCCAGATCCTCTCTTGTTGGAGACGACATCGTTATTCTTGATTTCGGCCACCACTGCTTTTACTGGCATTGAGAGGTTTTCTAGGCGCATGAATTCGTCGGCTTTTTTATAAAACTTCTCGAGTGAGTTTGGTTCCTTCATTTTGAGCCACATCCCGAATTCACTTGACTTGTCGATGGCCCGCATTAAGTATGTTAGGATCATTTGGGGCTCCGCGTTGTCTACCTCGGCTAAGGCTATATTAAAACGGTTCTAAAAAGACTTGATGGGTTCTCCGGGTGCTTGTTCTAGACTGGACAGTGACATTATATCTTTTGCCTTTGACGCATACAATCTGAATTGTTCTTTAAATTTTCGGGTTAAATCGGAGAATTGATCTATGGATCGAACCGGTAGCTTGGTGAACCAAAGCAAAGCCACCCCTTCTAAATATACCGGAAAATATCGGCATTTAATCTCATCCGATGCCCTGGCACCAGTCATATGCCAGTCGTACTTATACAGAAACTCGTTTGGATCACTCGTCCCCTTGTAAGCTGGAATAGTAGGGGGAACGAATTTCCTTGGGAACTCCGCCTTCAAGATTTTTTCAGTAAATGGAGTTTTGCTTGGAGCAAATCCCTACTCTTTCTCGTCTTCATCTCTTCGCATACTTTCTTTCATGATTTGACGAACCATACCCGAAAAAACTCTTCATCATTTAGAGGCTCTGGAGGGCACACATCAGCCACTCTCTCTGAATTCTGCCTTGACAATCGTTCACGGAGGGTCGGCTGCGGCCCTGATCCTCCAGCTTGAAGAGGAGTCCTTTCTACAGGGTTTGCGGCTCTTTGAGAAATGTTCCCTTCAACATCTTGAACTCCCACAGTAGGGTTCCCATCATTGTTAACCGGTTGACGATTTGCCCCAAGTAGATCATTCAACTTACTTAAGATCAGGGCATTCTGGGCTTCCAACTGCGCATTCTGAGCATTCAATTGCTGATTCAATCCCAAAACTACGGCGTCCAATTCTGCCCGTGTAACTCCAGCAGTTGGAGTTGCTTGACTCGAAGGAGGAGAGGTAGCAGTGTTCTCTTGGACATTGTCGGATCTCACAGAACTTCGTTTTCTCCCAGGGGCCATTATTTCCAATAAACTTCTGGTTTTAAAAGAAATTCTTTCAACAATCCTTTGCGGAGCAATAGTGGAAATTTCCTGAGTTGGGTTCTCAGTGAAAGCACCAAAAATGTTAACGTGAAAATCTGACGCTAACACCCCGGTGTAGATTGAAGTTAAGCGAAAGCACCACCCGTAAACATGGGAACTAAAGAACAAGTAGAGAAATCACAGAAAAAGCAGAAAGGACAACAGTTTTTATAGTGGTTCGGCTTAGGGTAAGCCTACGTCCACTTTAAATCTCTTTATTACTGAATTTGGTTACAACTTCACAACAATCTTCAATTACAATTCTGATGAGACAAACAACTAGAACTTTGATGGAGAATAATCTTCCGAATTCATGTTGAATGATGTAGATTTTCTCTTAGAGATCGTAGTAATGTCCTTGGTGTTTAGAGTACTTGAAGTGTTGAGTGAGTCGAGAATTCAGCAGAGTATCAGTGCTTGAAATGATCGGCCAAAAGTCCTTTTCTAGTTGGAGTTAGGGCTGTATTTATAGGGAACACTTCTGGGCAGAATTTTATCACCAAGTGCTAGGTCGCATACGACCTAAGGTAGGTCGTAGGTCAGCGACGACCTAAGAGATGGGATATGACTTATCTTGATTGCATTTGGTTCTCTTCTGAGCAAATTAATAGGTCGCGTGCGACCTATCATAGGTCGTGAGTCAACTGAGATTTAGGTTGCTGAGACCACTTCGCTCTTAGGTCGGTAGGCTGTGGCATTGCTTAGGTCGCATATGCCTGAAGTCGTTAGGTCGCTTTTCCACTTATGTCGGCAGGCAGTTAGGTCGCTAGAACCTTTCCATAGCTAGGTCGTTTGCCTGTTAGGTCGTAGCCTGTTAACTTGTTAGGTCGCTCCATCCTTTAGGTCGCTCTGGCCTTTAGGTCGCTAGGTCAGTGCACTTCATAGGTCGATGAAGAACCGAAGCATTAGGTCGCTAAATACCTTAGGTCGCGGAGTGCTTCGTGATCTTAGGTCGCTGCTGTAGTTAGGTCGCTTGAGACTTTAGGTCGTTAGGTCGCTGAGTGTGTTAGGTCGCTAGGTCGCTTGAGACTTAGGTCGTTAGGTCGTTGAATGTGTTAGGTCGCTAGGTCGCTTGAGACTTTAGGTCGTTAGGTCGCGTAAGTCTTAGGTCGCTTCAGAAATAGGAGTTAACATTCACTTTGACCTATAACTGCATTTTGGTGTTAAGGGTAGAAGAACCAGCTAGGTTAACCCAGTAGTGAATATAAATTGATTAAACTACCAAATGAGTTGAATTGCATCCAGGATGTCGGGAGACCAGAATATAGGATGCCAAAACCTTGAAGTTGTCTGGGAGACAGGTTCATAGTAAACCTATGAAAACTATGATTTGAAAGTCATTGGAGTAATCAATAGGTCCATAGTGATCCCATGAAAACTATGCTTTTAAGAGAGGTTGGTAGGGCAAATTGGTTTGTAGTGAATCCATGAAAACTACATCCGGATTAAGATATTGACAGATTTCAAAGGGTTCTTATTCAACCCATGAAAACAAGGATAAGGAAGAAGTAACTAGAGGAACCAATGTGTTCAGGGAGAAACTTTGAAATTAATTAAGTCATTGGCAGAGGCCAATAGGTTCTTAGTGATCCCATGAAAACTATGAAACCGGATGGGAAGTCCATAAACTATGATAAAGTTATTAGTAAGCCCATGAAAACTAATAGGTTAATATTGGCCCTAGAAACTATAAACATGACAGCAAATCAACTAAACCGGTGAAAGAAAATCCAAAATGTTTTAATATGTATGTATATCATCGTAAAATTTTAAAATGTTATATTTTAACCACTGTGGATGCTGGGGCATAGTATATGGTTTTATAATGATATTACGATACTAGAGGGGGAAACCCGTTCCACTAAGCGGCATGGTTTGACTAGATATCTAAATGGATTGAGATGTAAGATTATTATTCATACTAGGCTTTATGTCTATCTCAAAGTTTTTGTTTTCCCTTTAAACTCTTGGACACTCAATTGATTTTGAGTAGTTTGAGGTTTAGTGTTTTCAGGTTCTCTTCTTAGACGAATAAAGCTTCTAGAGACGTGAAGGAGGCATGCTAATTATTTAGAGTTATTTTCCACCATGTATTTTGGATGTAAAGGCAGACTTGTTTTATTACATATTCAGATTGACTGAAGGGCATCTTTATATGCCGCTCTAAGCTTTTTGAAGTAGGAGGATGTTACAAGTTGGTACGAGAGAATTGGTATTTAAACTTAAAAGAAAAGTTAAACCGAAAAGCTTTTTGAAACATAATCCAAGGAGTGAGAAATATGATTGAGTTTTGAGTTAATGTTATAATAATATACTTGTATTTGATATATATATATATATATATATATATACATATACATGTTCCCTCTTCTCTTAGACCGTTCTTCTACATCTTACTAAGGTTCTTATGTAGATTTACGAGAAATCGGATACGGAAACAGGAAACGGAAGAGGAAATATAGGTGGAGGAAGCACCACAATCAACGGAAATGCTCGGCCTAATACCAGGAGGAACCCAGGTCTACCGGCTAATGCTAACCCAAAGGCCGAAGACAACATGGGTGCTGGAAATCCGCCAGTAGATGAGGGGATGGTGTATTGGTTATTAGCCAATATTTTGCAAGATGGAGTGGCTAGTAATGTTGGAGGAGCTAATCCTGTAGCTCTAGTTGGGAACAATTATGCTAGACTAAGTAGAGATTGCAACGGTTTGGATGGAAAGCCGTTTGTTGGAACGGAGGATGCTGTTGAGGTTGAAAGTTGGTTGTTGTACTACGAGAGGATCTTTACTAATCTAGGCTTAGATGATGAGCAAAAGAAGAGGCCGGCCTCTTGGCAGTTACAAGGGGCAGCGCTTCACTAGTGGAATAGTGTGACTGCTGGAGTTTTGGAGGAAGAGCTGACATGGGCTGATTCCAAAGGAGATTTGAGGAAAGGCTTTTATCCGAGGTTGCTAAACTGGCCTTTATAAGGAAATTTATGGATTTAGTCCGTGGAGATATGTTAGTAATCGAGTATGCAGCTAAGTTTGATGAGCTTTGTCGATATGGATATGCCACTATAGACATTGACATCGGAAGGAATGAGAGGTTCATTCGAGGATTGGGACCTGAGCTTGCTAGAATGACCATGACATATATCCGAGAACCATGTAATGTGGTAGTGGAGATGGCTATTCATTATGAAGAGATGCTAGCTGTTTCTGCTAGGGAGAAGCCAAAAGAATCTTAAGGTCCTCAGGGATAGAAGAGGAAATTCTTTAAAAAGAAGGGAGCCCAGAAAATAGATGCTACCAAGAAAGAAAAGGCTGATTTAGTATGCTTCAAGTCTGACAGGAAGGGTCATTATGCTCACGAGTGCTGGACAGGCAAAGGGAAGAAGCTTGTAGAAAATAAGAATGTGAAATGCTTCAATTGCGACTAAGTTGGGCATTATAAGAATCAGTGTTCAAAGCCAGTTAGGATAGATAGGGGAAATATTTGCTATTGGACCACCATCTTCTTCTAGACCTACTGTAGTAGAGAAAGAGAAAAGTGTGATGGAAGGTACGCTTTTGATTCAAAGTACACCAGTAAGGGTACTATTTGACACCGGTGCATCACATTCATTTATATCACAGTAATTGGTTGATAGGTTATGCATAGAACCCACATACCTTGTTACTTCCTTAAGGGTTGTGAAATTCAATAGGTGGATGTGCAACTCTAGGTACCATTTAGAAATTGATTTGCTAGATCATAAGTTTGCATGCAGTTTTATGCTTTTGATTTCGTAGATTTCAAGATCATTTTGGGTATGGATTGGTTGGTTAAGTATGAAGGTAGGATATTTTGCTAGGATGGGGAAATATCATTGAGACACCCAAATAGTCATAACCGAATCATCTTCTCAGTGTCGATTTCTAGTAGGAGTGTTTATGCTTTGTTGAGTGCTATGAATGTGGGATAAGAGTTATGTCAGGTTCGAGTAGCAAGAGAATTTATAGATGGATATGAGCCGGTTACGGGATTACCATCGAAATGAGCTGTTGATTTCGATAGATCTTATGCCAGGAGCCAAACCTATGAGTAGACTGCTTAACAGGATGACACCGACCAAGATGAAGGAATTGAAGGTGCAGCCAGTGAATCTTGATTGAAGGAATTTATCAGGCCAAGCAGTTTTCCTTGGGGAGCATCCACGATATTCATGAAGAAACCAGATAGATCATTAAGGATGTGCATCAACTAGCGTAAGTTAAACGAAAGGACGATCAAGAATATTAACACTTTGTCGAGAATCAATGATCTATTTGATCAGTTTAGTAGATCCAGAGTGTTTTTCTAATTGGATTTGGTGACATAGTTCCACCAATTGAGAATGGCAGAGGACAACATTCCTTTAACAGTATTTCGGATAAGATATGGTTCGTATGAATGGTTAGTGATGCCATTTGGGTTAACGAATGCATCTGCTTTCTTTGTAGATTTGACGAACCAAGTTTTTCGAGAGCACTTGGATAGGTTCATGTTGGTATTCATATATGGCATTTTAGTGTACTTGAAAGATGAAAGAGAGCACATGATTAATCTTAGAGTGCTGCTTGAAACGCTGAGGCAAAATCAACTAAAGGAAAAGTTTTCCAAGTGTCATTTTTGAAGAAAGTGATTAAGTTTCTTGGTCATGTGGTTTCAGAGGAGGGCTTGTCAGTCGATTTAGTTCCATCAATAGTTGGAAGAGACCAGAAGTGGTAACCAAGATCAGAAGTTTTCTTCGACTTGCTGGCTATCGCCGGAGATTCATTAAGGATTTCTTGCGGATAGTAGTACTTTTGACTAAGTTGGACAGGAAGGACATGAAGTTTATTTGGTCTGACAAATGTGAGGAAGTGTTCCTTAATTTAAAGCATTTATTGACTACTGCACCAGTGTTTTAGTTCCAAATGGAAACCAAGAATTGATAGCGTACACAGATGTATGTGGAACAAGATTGGGAGCGGTATTTATGCAGAGGGGTAAAGTTATTGCCTACACATCCAGGCAGCTTAGACTGCATGAAGTAAGATATCCTACTCATGATCAAGAGTTGACTGCGGTGATCTTTTCCGTGAAGATTTGAAGACATTATCTCTTAGGGGAGATATTTGAGCTTTACACCAATCATAAGTCTTTAACATACTTATTCTCTCGGAAGGAGTTGAATATGAGGCAGTAGAGGTGGCTTGAGTTTTTGGCTGCTTATGATTTCGGTATAGAGTATACTCCTGGGAAAGGAAATAAGGTAGCAGATGCACTTAACAGAAAACATTAGAATGTAGTGTTAGCTATGTTGGTGGAATAGAAAGACCTAGAAGCTTTGGCCAGTTGCGGTGTGCAATTAAGATCTACTGCTAGTTCTAGTCAAGGTACTTCCATGTTATCTTATTTATAAGTTCGACCAGTGTTGATCAAGAGGAAAGCCTCTAAAAAAAGAAGATCCAGTTTTATTCGAGAAGATGAGAAGGCTTGTGGTGGGATCAGCGATTGATGATCTAAATGATTTTAGTCTTGACAAAAAAGGATGGTTGAGGAAGACGAGACGATTATGTGTTTCGAATGTAGAGAACTTAATGAGAGATCTTTTTGAAGAATGTCATTGATCGAAATATACGATTCATCCTAGAGGGACCAAGATGTATCAGGGTATAAAGAAGAGCTTCTATTGGGAAGGCATGAAGAGGGATGTTGGCTTGTAGGTTGGGCAGTGTGTGAACTATCAACAAGTGAAAGCCGAACATCAAAAGCCAAGTCGATTGCTTCAGCCTTTAGAGATTCCAATTTGGAAATGGGATTTGATATCTATGGATTTTATAGATGGGTTTCAAGGTCAAATAGGGAAAACGAAAGTATATGGGTCATAGTGAGCATATCGACTAAGAGTGCCCATTTCATTCTAGTCAAGTTAACCAGTACGGCACCTGTTTTAGCGAAATTGTTCATGAAGAACATAGTTAGACTGCATAGAGTTCCTACTACATAGTCAGGGATAGAGATGCATTATTCACTAGCGAATTTTGGAAGAGCATACAAGATGTATTGGGTACCAAGCTCAAGATGAGTACAGCTTATCATCCATAGACGGATGGGCAGACAGAGAGAGTCAATAAGATAGTCGAGGATTTATTTAGAGCTTGTGTATTGGATCTTGGTGAATCTTAGGAAGATCACCTACATCTGATTGAGTTTTCCTAGAATAATAGCTACCAATCTAGTATAGGAATGATGCCTTTTGAAGCTTTGTATGGAAGACTACGCAGATCACCTTTATGTTGGTTGGAGATTGGAGACTGGAGACGTATTGGTCTTAGGTCCGGATTTGGTTAGAGAAACTCAAAAAAGGTTGAGTTAATCCAAGGTCGGACGAAGAAAGTTCAATCCATATAAAATCATTAAACAGATAAGAGGCGTAAAGACGTAGAGTTCTCGGTGGGAGACATGGTTTTCATTACGATGACACCGATGAATGGTGTGGTACTATTTGGAAAGTCTGGGAAATTGGCCTCGAGATATGTTGGTCCACTCTAGATTTTGAAAGGATTGAAAAGCTCGCATATAGAGTGGAGTTGCGGAGTAGTTTGGAAGGTGTCCATAATGTATTCCATGTGTCCCGTCTTCGCAAGTATGTGTGCATGATCTAGAGATTAATATTCCTTCGAAGGGTTGGAAAAGTTAGTAGTAGCGCCTAATTTGACTGTTGTTAGACAACCAGTTCGGGGTGTAGCGAGCAATGAGAAAAGATTGAGGACCAAGACAGTCAAGTTGGTGAAAGTTCAGTGGAGCGACAATGAGAAGGACTGCATTTGGGAGACAAAGGAAAGGATTCGAGATACTTATCCAGATCTCCTTGATGGTATGTTTATATTGGAATTATATGGATTAGCAGCTGGTCAGGTAGGCTAGTATGGTTGTTAAAAGTTACCACAGATGATTGCTATGATTGATGGTTAGACCTTACTAAATTTCAAGGACGGAATTCTTTAAGGAGAGGAGCCTGTAACACCCCTAATTTTTAATAATATTATTCAGAAGATTTATTTCGATAAATTAAATATAATAATTTATAGTGATAAGAAGATTGATATTGGAAAATGAATTTAGAGGTCATGCTTTTGTAACTTGAATGGGCTATAAAATGGTTAATTGAAAATTAAATTAACATAAGGCCATTAGGGTAATTGCTACACTTATAGTTCACTACCATATACTCATGATAGCACACCATTCATGTTCATTTTTTTCATAAGAAAAAAAGGTAAATAAAAGAGAAGGAGAGCCGAACCATTGAGGAGTGAGAAGAGAAGAGAAAATTCAAGTTTAAGCTTAGGATTCAAGCTAGAAGAATCAATCTCAAATCAACCTCCAATTTTCTTATCCAATCTGAGGTGAATAATAATCACAACATCCCTATTTTGGTTTTTATATAACCATTGATTTTCGAATTTAAGATTAAATCTAATATGATGGTTTTTGATTATATGCTTGATTTTAAATGAATGATAGAGTTAAACAAGGTTGTTTGCATTCGATAAGCATGTTTTTAAGGGTAAATCCATATGATATGATCTTTAAAAGCCATGGAAAAATTATATGTTATGAGAAACATGATTTTGGAGTTGGGTTTTAATATTTATAATTTACCAAGCCATGTAGAATTAATTATGCATTTTTAAAGGAAAATGTGCATTATTGGGTTTACAAATTATTTTAGTTTTGTTCTATGATGAATTTGGGTCTGAAATTTATATATGTTAGATAACATATTAAAAGTTGAATTTCTTTTTGAAGATTCTTACTAAGAGATTTATTATGGAAATTAAATTATTTCGAAAGGACATATATGATTTAATTGATGTTAAATGAGAAGACTTCTTTGTTAATGTTATTCAGTTTTAGATCAGCGAAAATATGGAAGGTATTTGTAAAATAATTTTATAGTTTAATGTAACCAATTAAATGTTTACACGTGGGCAAGTTACCTACAAAAAGATCACATTATTTGGTAAAAATGGCTTTTTGCTTAGAAAAGTAGGTTCCGCCTCTTTTAGAAGTAGCTTTCGATCGAGAGCTTCCGCCTTCGATTGAGAAACTTTCTTGGTCGGAACCAGTAAAGCCGAAACTCATAAACATGGTATCACTTAGTTTTTACGAAGTGGACTGAAGAAAGGCGGAATGTAGGGTGTCGTAACATAGCTTCCAAAGGGATCAATACCTTCGTTTTGTTTTCTAAAGAAAAAGTGCTTGCCTATTTACTAGGAGGTTTCGAAGGAGTTGAAACTAGTGCTTGTGAAAGGGTTTTTTAAAATAAGCTTTTGAAGTAGAGCTGCTACCTTTTCAAAGTAGTAGCTTCCGAAGGAGTTACTAAGTCTTTGAATTAATGTTTTTGGAAGGGGTAGTTTCGACCAAGTCGAAACCCTTCTACAACCTTGTACCTTTCGAAGGTATTGAAGGTATTAATGCTTACATAACGTTGCTTTTGTTTTATAAATATAAGCCACTTCCCATAGCTTTCGAAAGGAGGTTAATGGTTTTGAAGGCATGGTTTCGAAAGGTGTTTCGAAACAAGCCTTTTAACATTTTTACTTATAGAATATAAGCTTTCAAAAGGATGGTTTCAACACCATGATGTTTTCCCCAAATGATTTTTATATGATAAAAACAGCTTTCAAAAAGGGTACTTTCGTTTATGTTCACTTTGAACCAAATGATATTTTAAATATAAACTCAATGGCTTCGAAAGGGGTACTTACAATGGTTTCGAAAGAGGTACTTTTAATGTTTTTGAAAGGGATACTTTCAATGTTTTCGAAAAGGGCACTTTCAATTGGTTCTGAAGCTATGCTTCTAAAATTAAATGTTAATACTTTAATACATTCAAAAGGTTTCGAAAGAAAGGTTTTGAAGTGTTTGAAAGGTAAGAGCCTAATGTTTTATAGATAGATTTTTATGCTTTCGAAGGAGGTCATTCAATGAGGTCGAAAGCAAGGTTGCTATAACGACCCGCAAATCCGTACCCTTTAAATCGACAATAATTCATACATGTTCGACCCAAAAATCACAGACTGACGGAAAGTCAAGAGAAAGAAAAGAAGAGAGAAGAAGAGAAGAGAAGAAAGAGAGAAGATAGAACCAAACAAAACAATACAGAATCTCACATCGCAGCGGAAAAATATATAATATCATATCAATGATCTTTACAAAACAGAAACTGTATATATATACACCAATCAGAGTTCAACAATCAAACAATAATTATCAGCCTGAACAGTTATAATAACATGTCCTCACAAATGCCGATAATTTAAAACAACTAAGCAATAACGCAGCGGAAAATCAAACAAATAAGGATGTACGAAAATGAAGATCTCCGGGTCTCCTGCTGAAGCTCCAAAAGCATCAAATCTAGACCTGTAAATATATTCGGTCTGACCCGAGCATTGAAAGGGAAGAAAGCCCGGATTAGTCTGGTAAACCAGCGTGAGAAACACACTCAACTAAATTTATTCAACTACCAAAACTTTTCCTTTATCAAAACAAAAGTATCTCGTAAGACAAGTCCACATATAAACACGGACATGTTTTTACCTTATGATAACTAAATCATTTCATATCAAATCCTCTTATATTATAATAGTATCTATTGCATAAATAATATTCAAAATAGCCGAAATTGTTACCATTATTAAATTCCAGCATACTAGGTTCTACAAGTAAAATGGCTGGTACATAGTGGAGTTTGGATTTCCATACAAACGACCAGGTAAAGGGACTACCTTCCAACAGTACATCTCTAGAAGAATGTATCGAGAAACCATCACAAAGTTTCTCTACCAACACAAGACCGGCCCACCTCTATTACTGGATGGTACTGAATATGTCATCCTTTGATCGTTACCGACCTTTATCGAGGGCCCTCTAGCATACAAACCGCAATAATCAGATACACGACGTCATAACGTGCAAAGATATATCTAGAAGAGGATGATCATATCCTACTTGGGAATGACCCACTTAACCTTGCCGCATCGAACCCTGTTTTGGTCATTTCTGGTTGATGAGGCCTGACGAGGTAACGGTGACCTTTCACAATCACATATCATATCACTTTGAATGCCACACGGCCATTTCCGTTGACTACTAATTGCCTTCCACAAAAATACAACCCTTAAACTCATACGTCTCAAGGAGGATGTTAAGCTAAGAGAAGTTGCCTTCCCCGCCACCACTGATGTACGTTCGTAAAAACCAATGTACGTAATCTGTAGAAATGCAATGTCAAACAAACATTCGTACAAGTTGTCTAGGAACAACACAAACTGAAGGTACTTTCCTACCACATCCTGTCAGGAAATCCCTAGAATTAGTAGTGAATAATCCTTGCATTGGATATTTCATAATGAAGAGACCACTGCTACTGGATGTATATTGGAATTTTAACCCCAAATGATCAACAAGCAGTCCCCCGCTATGAAAATCCGGAATATCAATATCATCATAAGAAATCTGCACAATCGTCGCATATACGTTGGTCCGAAGTGGTTTTCAGATAAATCTGATCTCGGTCTCTTCGCACCAACAAAGCAAAATCATTTCTCAACCTCACACAAAAACTAAGTCTCATAGACTTGTCACGTTTTCAACTTTCAACTTGCTACCCTTTGGGCCAAGAAGGAAGCTTGATAGATTGGAATAATACTCCGCACTATAAGAATCAACATCCTCAACACACGCGATAATCAAGCCTACACAGAAGGAAACGTACTAAGTGTACGACTAAATAGTTCCCATATAAAGTCGAGGAACTAAAATTTGGCAAAGTTTGATAGTCAGTTATTTAACTATCAAAACAAACAAACAAATATTTAGCATCATAACAATCACTAGGCCCTTTTAATTAATCTTTTATTAATTAAATCACTTGCCAAATATTCACTTTAAATTATCTTTTAAAAAGGTATAATCTTAAAACATTTCAACATTGGAAAACATTTCCATCTACTTATAAAATAATAAGTAATTCACAAATTAATTTATTTTCAACACTTAGAAAATATTGCATATACTTAAATCATGATTGAGTATATATTTTATTCTTTAAGGAAAATATTCTCTTCAAACATCTTTTATTTGGGTCAAAACGGATGTTGCGTAAAACATTGTTACGACAACCCAAAATCACTAGTATAGGGATTCGAAAATAAGATATATATAAATCCCAATACTATACAAAACATTTCCTTTCGAAAATCATTAACTATAACAACAGTGTTATAGTCCATCATTTCCATACCTCTCGAAAGCGTCTATTTCAACAATGAATGTTGAAATCTATGGTTTCAATCCTTAACACATTTTAATACATCTTTAAACCATTTAAATCCATTTAACAGATCACTTTTGAAATATTTACTTAATTTCAAAAGATTATTCACTGTCCAAAACATGAATATAATCCATTTACCAAATTCATTACTATACATATTTTAATTAAAGAATTATCCACAGTCCAAAACCGTGGATATAATCCCTTTAATAAACTATAATAATTAACTTATCAAATTCAAATCATCTTGGAATTTTAAAACAATGTTTATAAATTTCGTTTATATTTTATAAAAACTCTAATATACAAAATTCATTTACTAACCAATTCCAAATATATACCAAAAAGCCAAATTATAAGTTAATAACTTATATTACATTTATATATTAACTTATAATACATTTATATTACAAAATCATTCATTTTATGACATCCTCAATTATAAATCTGTAAATCTTATTTACTTGTAAACTCCATTAATAACTTCATTTTAAACACATATAAAACTCTTTTTATAATTCTAATATTTTAATTTATAAAATATCAATTTTATAAATCTCCTATATAAACCATTTTACAAAATAGTTAACTTCACATTCCAAAAATCAAATCTTGGTTTTATTTCACAAAAATCATAATTTCAATTATATTTCCCAAAACTTCATGATTTTTATAACAATAAAAATTATAACTTTCATTTATTTAAAATAAATCCATTCCTTTAACACTTCAAAATTCAACAAAACGTATATTTTTCCAAAATCACTTTGAAAAGCCTTTTTCAATTTATAAATCATCACTTTAATATTTTTAAATTTTCAAAATAGGCCCAATGCTGCAATAGCACTAAATACAACAATCATGGAAACCAAAACATCATATATCATATGATAACAGAATATATATCAATATCTGTAAATAAATCATTACTGGTGAGAAATCCATTTAGATCCCTCTAACCTATCGCCTGCAACAAATATACATATTAGAATATGTGTACAATGTCCGCTTCGAGGCAGACGCGCGTACAAAGGGTCATCCGCTCATACACGGGAACGCATAGGGTCATCTGCACCACTAGGAAGGAATATATCCAAATACCAATCAATATATCATATATCATCCAAACAATCATCAATCATCATATAACAAATTATTTCTCACTTATATAAAATATCAGCGAGTCAAAAAGAATGAGTTGTACTCACTTTGCTTGTAGTCGTCGCGATAGCAATTTAGTCCAATTAAAATTAAACAAGCGTTTAATATCAACCAAAATTTACATTATCTCCAATCAACTCAAAACCAGCACCATCGCATAGTGTTTGTCAATACGGACCTAATGCAATTTGTTTCGTACGAAACGGACCTCGTATGAAAAAGTTATAACGTTTTAAAGTTTGTACGAATTTATGTAAATCAATTGACTATTTTATTTTTATTTTTTTATAACCTTTCTTTAATCTCAGTCGTTGATTTTCCTTGGAGAGATCAAGGCCATGAATCATCTTCTCCCTCCAATCAGGTTTTCACACGCAAAAATACCCATGACGCCGTCGTCCCCTTTTGAATTATCGTGCCACCTCGATCATCGAAACCACGATCAAGCTCCATCATTTCGCGCGCCTCACTCCCCCTCACTAACGCCCAAAGCCCTGATGAGCTCGGCCACCCGTAGGCATGGAAAACCATGCACGAAGTTGAGACGAACATGGCTTCTTTTCTCACTCCTCGATGAGGATTGGATAATCATATCCGTATGGATTTATCGATCTCGCGAAGCTCTTCAATTTTGCTTTAAAAAGTTTTCAATAATATCGAATGGACTGGAAGAAAATAAGGAGAAAAGAATAGATAGTTCTCGGCCATTGAAAATAAATGGCGGCTAGAAACCGTAGCTGAATTAGGTTTTGCAAAAATGAAGGAAACATGTCCTTTTATAGAAAATTTGACGGCACTATTCATCCGAAAATTTTCAAACTCGAAACGAAGCGTGCTGCCTGGTGTTTATAATGTTTTACCCTATTCCGAAAACAATGAAATATATATCGTGAGCCAGTTCGATCGTATTTGGAAGATAGGTTTTCAAATCGAATTATTTAAATTTAAAATTCACTTAAACGATTTTCTACGCATTTTAGCTTGCCTCGGACAATCCGTAAATCCGATTAACACGAAATTTGAAATCTTACAATAGTATAACATTGTGAATCTAATGTAACTGTTTTCGTCGAAATCCGAGACTGTTTGAAAAATGGCTAATTTTACTCGTCAATTAAATATTAAAATATTCAATTTCTATAATTTAATTCTTAATTCAATTTTAAAAATTCTATAACATCATTCTAATTCAAATAAAATTTAATTGAACTTTACAAATCGTTTTTATTCACATTTAATTCAATTTTCAATTATTTCAGAAATTTCAAATATTAAATTAACAACTTAATTATCCAATTAAGTCACTATATTCAAAAAGTTATTTATTCGGCATATGAACTTAACTTGTAAATATTTAAAATTAATTAAACGTAAGAATTTCAAATGACTAAAATTCTAGGTCGTTACATTTTCCCCTACTTAAAAGAATTTCGTCCTCGAAATTACCAAGTAAGAAAAAACCATAAAATCCATTAACTTTTCAAAAACAAATCGTTCAAATTAGATTACCAAAAGTTTAATCCTTTTAACTTTTCTCAAAATCCATTAGTTAAACTTCTTACAAAAACTTTACTAATATTCAAATACATTCATAGTTATCTTTTCGAAACCAACTATTATCGTTTAACTTTTAATTCAAAAATCAAACTTTAATTACCAAAAGTTTTTCAATTTTCCCAAAAAAATCTAACGGCTTTAATTTCAAAAAAATTCGCTAGCGTCTCCTTTGCGCGGTTCGACGGTAGTAGGATCACAATATATATATATATATATATATATATATATATCAGAAATATACATCTCATCATCAAGGATGAAGCATTTCAAAGGGAAAAAAGTATAAAAGTACGACATGTAATCCTAGATATGTTCCTTATATATTATTAGCGAGCATATACGGCTAATATAGTGCGAAAGCGAGCTCCAAAAGCAAAGCAAGCGCCATACGTACCTACTAAACACTCAACAAACCATGAGAAACATGTATATATGAAAGTAATATCAATATACAACATATACCAACAAAACAACTATATATGTCAATATAGCAATGTAACAAAAGCAACAAATCCAACCATCAAATAACTATCATCCAATTAATCCATAACCAAATCAATATACATTCACTTCTTATTAATATTCATTGAATTAGTTTTCAATTAAATCATATTTGATTCATTAACATTGGATTTCTCTAATATTCATTTATTCATATTCAATTAGTTTACATTCACTAATTCATATTCCAATTTGTTCACTTTTAAATCAGATCAAATCAATTCTATTTAAAATCACTTAACTTCCCATTTGAATTCAATTGTTTATCTTTCAATTTTATTAATTTAATTTCATATGAATTTTCTATACAATCAATTAACATTCATCTAACAATCAATGCATATCCAACATTACCAAATTAATTTACTTTACATTCATTCAATTTGGTTTAACACTCAATTGGTTTCATATTCAATTTAGATTGAATTCTAGTATTCACTATATTCACATTTCTATACAACATTTCTAATATTGTTATTAATCACAGCTTCTTAACAACAACATTTTTAATGCTAATTCACTATACATTTCATGTTGAATTTCCTTATATAGCTCAAACTCTTATTCATTAAATGACTTCATTTCATTAATTCACTTTATTAATTTACTTCGATACCAAAATCAACTTCATTTAACATTACTAAAGTTATCTCTCATTTCAAATTCATTTACCTTCACTTTTACCATACAATTTAAGTTCATCTATAATTCATTTCAAATTCTATTTTATTTAACTTTTTCTTAAGTCAAATTTCACTCTGCTATTCAAATTCAGTTTTTGTTTTGCCTAACCAAAAGTGTTCAACCATTTAACAATTGATTTTACTTACCTTTTTCTCACTTTATAAGTTATACAACTTATTTATATAAACTTCCAAATTCATATTATATAATCACTTATCACTTAAGTTTAATTTTTTATTACAATAATTTATCTAATCCAATTAAAATCCAATTCACTTTATTAACTTTCCTTTAGTTAAATTTCAAATCATATATTTATTAGCTAACTCCAATTCTATTTTAACTTATCCAAAGTTAAAATTTTCTTTTATTTCATATTATAAGTCCAAAACTCATTTTATTTATATTTATCAATTCCAACTCGGATTTTAAATCAAATTCGTTTATCATAACAAAACTTCGATTTTCATTTTACTATTGTTAGCAAATCCATCACACAGAAACTCGAAAATGATACTGATGATGCCGCAGTCATCACCATTATTATTTCCGAGTAACGGTAGTGAATTTAGTGCTTCGTATTCTTTTTTAAAATTCCTTTTTGTATTCATAAATCACATTTAAAAATCTTTACTTATATATTTTCACTATTCACTTTACTTATATAAGATCATTTCAAATTTTATTTGTCTTGTTTAGAGTAATAACAATATAATCTCTTTAACTTTGAAAAATAACTTCAAAATAAACGAGATCAAATTTTCCCAATTCTTAGTTTAAATCCATTTTTATTTATAACTCGCATTATTTCATTTCTTATATATAATATTATTTCACAATTGTAAATCATATTAATTATAATTCCATACTTAAAATTCTTTTGCTCATATAATTTATTCTTTTACAATTGTTGTTTTTATTTAGATTATTCAACCAACTTTATTGACTTATATATATTTTTACATTTCCAAACAACCAAACAACTCATTTATATACACTTTAATAATTCTGAAAAAATCATTTCTTTGTATATGAAATATAATTAAGGTAAAATTATTTCATTTACCCAATTTAAAATAATACAATGTCGACTTGCCTCGTTTAAGTGTTTGGAAATCCCTGTCGATAATATGGCATCCCACATACCGACTAGAATTCACAAACAGCTCAACGGACAAGCAAACATAGTATAAAACATTTTATATTCACTAACAAATACGCGCTCATATATATTATACACTCAACTCAATCTAGAGTGCTAATGTCCCTATCTGTAATGAGTACACATCAAAGCTTAAAAATATAAAAAATCTTAGCTCTGATACCAGCTCTAATGACCCACAAATCCGTACGCTTTGAATCGACAATAATCCATAAATGTCTGACCCAAGAAGCACAGACTGACGGAAAGTCAAGAGAAAGAAAAGAAGAGAGAAGAAGAGAAGAGAAGAAAGAGAGAAGATAGAACCAAACAGAACAATACAGAATCTCACATCGCAGTGGAAAAATATATAATATCATATTAATGGTCTTTACAAAACAGAAACTTTATATATATACACCAATCAGAGTTCGACAATCAAACAATAATTATCAGCCTGAACAGTTATAATAACCTGTCCTCACAAATGTCGATAATTTAAAACAACTAAGCAATAATGCAGCGGATAATCAAACAAATACGGATGTACGAAAATGAAGATCTCTAGCTCTCCTGTTGAAGCTCCAAAAGCATCAAATCTAGACCTGTAAATATACTCGGTCTGACTCGAGCATTGAAAGGGAAGAACGTTCGGATCAGTCTGGTAAACCAGCGTGAGAAACATACTCAACGGAATTTATTTAATTACCAAAACTTTTCCTTTATCAAAACAAAAGTATCTCATAAGACAAGTCCATACATAAACACGGACATGTTTTTACCTCACAATAACCAAATCATTTCATATCAAATCCTCTAATATTATAATAGTGTCTATTGCACAAATAATATTCAAAATAGCCGAAATTGTTACCATTATTAAATTCCAGCATACTAGGTTCTACAAATAAAATGGAAGGCACGTAGTGGAGTTTGGATTTCCATACAAATGACCAGGTGAAGGGACTACCTTCCGGCAGCACATCTCTAGAAGAATGTACCGAGAAACCATCATAAAGTTTCTCTACCAACACAAGACCGGCCGACCTCTATAACTAGATGGTACCGAATATATCATCCTCCGGTCATTTCTGACCTTACCGAGGGCCCCCTAACATACAAACCACAATAATCAGATACACGACGTCATAGCGTACGAAGATATATCTAGAAGAGGATGATCATATCCTACTTGGGAGTGACCCACTTAGCCTTGCCGCATCTAACCCTGTTTTGGTCATTTTCGGTTGATGAGGCCTGACGAGGTAACGATTACCATTCACAATCACATATCATATCACTTTGAATGCCACACGGCTATTTCCATTGACTACTAATTGCCTTCCACAAAAATACAACCCTTAAGCTCATACGTCTCAAGGAGGGTGTTAAGCTAACAGAAGTTTCCTTCTCCGCCACCACTAATGTATGTTTGTAAAAACCAATGTACGTAATCTGTAGAAATGCAATGTCAGACAAACATCCATACAAGTTGTCCAGGAACAGGACAAACCGAAGGTACTTTACTACCACATCCTGTCGGGAAATCCCTAAGATTAGTAGCGAATAGTCCTTGCTTTGGATTTTCATAATGAAGAGACCACTGCTACTGGATGTATATTGGGATTTTAACCCCAAAAGATCAACAAGCACTTCCCCACTATGAAAATCCGAACTATCAATATCGTCACAGGCAACCTGCACAATCGTCGCATATACGTTGGTCCGAAGTGGTTTTCAGATAAATCCGATCCTGGTCTCTTCGCACCAACAATGCAAAAGCGTTTCTCAACC
The DNA here is from genome assembly GCA_030765085.1 of Allium cepa. NCBI lineage: Eukaryota > Viridiplantae > Streptophyta > Magnoliopsida > Asparagales > Amaryllidaceae > Allium > Allium cepa. The sequence goes on from CM060937.1 coordinate 909,416,258, forward strand.
TCACAAAGAAACTAAGTCTCGTAGACTTATCATGCTTCCAGCTTTCGACTTACTATACTTCGGGCCAAGAAGGAAGCTTGATAGATTGGAGTAATAGACCGCACCATACGAATCAACATCCTCAACACACGCGATAATCAAGCCTACATAGAAGGCAACGTACTAAATGTACGACTAAATAGTTCCCACATCAAGTCGAGGAACTAAAGTTTGGCAAAGTTTGATAGTCGTTTATTTAACTATCAAAACAAACAAACAAATATTCAGCATCATAATAATCACTAGGCCCTTTTAATTAATCTTTTATTAATTAAACCACTTGCCAAATATTCACTTTAAATTACCTTTTAAAAAGATATAATCTCCAAAAATTTCAACATTGGAAAACATTTCTATATACTTACAAAATAATAAGTAATTCACAAATTAATTTATTTTCAACACTTAGAAAATATTGCATATACTTAAATCACGATTGAGTATATATTTTATTCTTTAAGGGAAACATTTTCTTTAAACATCTTTTATTTGGGTCAAAACGGATGTTGCGTAAAACATCGTTACGACAACCCAAAATCACTAGTATGGGTATTCGAAAATAAGAGATATATATATATATATATATATATATATATATATAAATCCCAATACTATACAAAACATTTTCTTTCGAAAATCATTAACTACAACAACAGTGTTATAGTCCATCATTTCCATACTTCTCGAAAGCATCTACCTCAATAATGAATGTTGAAATCTATGGTTTCGATCCTTAACACATTTGATACATCTTTAAATCATTTAAATCCATTTAAAGGACCACTTTTGAAACATTTACTTAATTTCAAAAGATTATTCACGGTCCAAAATCTTGAATATAATCCATTTATCAAATTCATTACTATAGCATATTTTAATTAAAGAATTATCCACTGTCCAAATCATGGATATAATCACTTTAATAAACTATAATAATTAACTTATCAAATTCAATTGATTTCGGAATTTTAAAACAATGTTTATGAATTCCATTTATATTTTATAAAAATTCCAATATACAAAATTCCTTTACTAACCAATTCCATTTATTACTCAATTATATACTAAAATGCCAAACTATAAGTTAATAACTTATATTTCATTTATTTTACAAAATCATTCATTTTATGACATCCTCAATTATAAATCTGTAAATCTTATGTACTTGTAAACTCCATTTATAACTTCATTTTAAACACTTATAAAACTCGTTTTATAATTCTCATATTTTAATTTATAAAATATCAATTTTATAAATCTCCTATATAAACCATTTTACAAAATAATTAACTTCACATTCCAAAAATCATATTCTGGTTTTATTTCATAAAAATCATAATTTCAATTATATTTCCCGAAACTTAATGATTTTTATAACAATAAAAATTATAACGTTCATTTATTAAAAATAAATCCGTTCCTTTAACACTTCAAAATTCAACAAAAGTATATTTCCAAAATCACTTTGAAAACCCTTTTTCAATTTAAAAATTATCACTTTAATATTTTTAAATTTTCAAAATAGGCCCAATGCTGCAATAGCACTAAATACAACAATCACAGCAACCAAAACATCATATGTCATATGATAACAGAATATATAACAATATCTGTAAATAAATCAATACTCGTAAGGAATCTAGTTGTATCCCTCCAACCTATCACCTACAACAAATATACGTATTAGAATATGTGTACAATGTTCGCTTCGAGGCAGATGCGCGTACAAATGGTCATCCGCTCATACACGGGAACGTATAGGGTCATCTGCTCCATTAGACAGGAATATATCCAAATACCAATTAATATATCATATATCATCCAAACTATCATCAATCATCATATAATAAATTAATTCTCACTTATGTAAAATATCATTGAGTCAGAAAGAGTGAGTTGTACTCATTTTGCTTGTAGTCGTCGCGATAGCGATTTATTCCGATCAAAATTAAACAAGCGTTTAATTTCAACCAAAATTTATACTAGCTCCAATCAACTCCAAACCTACTCCATCATGTAGTGTTCGTCAATACGGACCTAATGCAATTCGTTTCGTACGAAACGGACATTGTATGAAAAAGTTATAACGTTTTAAAGATTGTACGAATTTATATAAATCAATTTACTATTTTATTTTTATTTTTTATAACCTTTCTTTAATCTCAGCCATTGATTTTCCTTGGAGAGATCAAGGCCGTGAATCATCTTCTCTCTCCCATCAGGTTTTCGCACGCAAGAAAACCCATGAAGTCGCTGTCCCCTTTTGAATTATCGTGCCACCCTCGATCGTCGAAACCATGATCAAGCTCCATCATTTCACGCGCCTTACTCCCCCTCACCAATGCCCAAAGACCTGAAGAGCTCGACCACCCCTAGGCATGGAATACCGTGCACGAAGTCGAGATGAACATGGCTGCTTTTCTCACTCCTCGGTGTGAATTGGATAATCATATCCGTATGGATTTGTCGATCTCGCGAAGCTTTTCAATTTTGCTTTAGAAAGTTTTCAATAATAACGAATGGATTGGAAGAAAATAAGGAGAAAAGAACAGAAAATTCTCGACCATTAAACGTAAATGGTGGCTAGAAACCCAAGCTGAATTAGGTTTTGCAAAAATGAAGAAAACAGGTCCTTTTACAAAAAATTTGACGGTACTATTCATCCGAAAAATTTCTAAACTCGAAACGAAGCGTGCTGCCTAGCATTTATAATGTTTTACCCCTATTTCAAACACAATGGAATATATATCGGGAGCCAATTCGATCGTATTTGGAAGATAGGTTTTCAAATCGAATTATTTAAATTTAAAATTCACTTAAACGATTTTTTACGCGTTTTAGCTTGCCCCAGACAAACCGTAAATCCATTTGACACGAAATTTTAAATCTTACAATATTATAACATTACGGATCCAATGAAACTAGTTACGTCGAAATCCGAGACTTTTTAAAAAATGGCTATTTTTACTCGTTAATTAAATATTAAAATATTCAATTTCTACAATTTAACTCCTAATTCAATTTCAAAACTTCTATAACATCATTCTAATTCAAATAGAATTTAATTCAACTTTACAAATCATTTTTATTCACATTTAATTCAATTTTTAATTATTTCAGAAATTTCAAATATTAAATTAACAATTTAATTATCCAATTAAATCAATATGTTTGAAATATTATTTATTCAGCTTATAAACATAACTTTTAAATACTTAAAATTAATTAAATATATGAATTTCAAATGACTGAAATTATGGGTCGTTATAGTTTCGAAAGGCTTTGTAACCCTAACTCGTTTTTAAAGGAAAAACCCGTGGCTAAATAAAGGATATTTTGAAATGATTTTAAGAACAAGCTTTCCTTGTTAAAGTTATTGGTTAAAGGGATTAATCATGTTTTATATGAAAAGTATTTCAAGGACATTAAACCCACAGAAGTGGTATTGTTTTGTAATTATACTTGCGTCTTCAAATATAAATTTATTCACATGATAAAGGACCCATAACTTTATTTTGGGGGTAAGGGTAAAAGAACCAACAAAGTTAACCAGTAGTGAACATAAATTGATTAAACTCCTGAATGAGTAGAATTGCATCTAGGAAGTCATAGAGACCAGAATATAGAATGCATAAACCTTGAGGTTGTTGTGGGGATAGATTCATAGTAAACTCATGTAAACTATGATTTAGAAGTTTTTGTAGTAATCAATATATTCATAGTGATCCTACGAAAACTATACTTTTAAGAGAGGTTGGCAGGGTTTTAATTAGTTTGTAGTGAACCCATGAAAACAATATTCGGATTAAGCTATTGAAAATGTCAAAAGGTTCATAGTCAACCCATGTAAACTAGGAAAAGATTGAAGTTACTGGATGAACCAAAGGTTCAGGGAGAAACCCTGAAATTTATTGAGTCATTGGCGGGGGACAATAGTTCTTAGTGATCCCATGAAAACCATGAACAGGGCAGGGACTCCATAAACTATGATAAAGTTATTAGTAAGTTGATGAAAACTAATAGGTTAATAGTGACCCTAGAAACTATAAATATAACAGGATGTCAAATAAACCGAAGATGGGAAATCCAGAATGTTTTATTATGTATACATATTATCATAATATTTTGAAATGCTATGTTTTAACGATTGTACATGTAGGAGCACAGTATATGGTTTTATTAAGGTTTTAGGACATTGGTAAGGAGAAAACTCATTCCGCTAAGCGGCTTGGTCTCACTAGATATCTAAATGATTGAGATGTTAGATTATTTTCATACTGGGCTTTATGTTTAACTCAAAGTTTTTATTTTCGCCTTAAACTCTCGGGTACTTAATTGATTTTGAGTAGTTTGAGGTTTAGAGTTTCTAGGTTCTCTTCTTAGGCGAATAAAGCTTCCAGAGACGTGAAGGAGGCATGCTAGTTATTTAAAGTTATTTTCCACTATGCATTTTGGATGTAAAGGCGGACTTGTTTTATTGACTTACTATATACTCTGATCAACTAGGGGGCATCTTCATATGTCGCTTTTGGCATATGTGTAATAATTATATTTTTCTGAACGTGGTCAACATTGTGGGATTATGGAATGGACATGAAATGTTTTGAATGGAATGTTGACACATGTTTTGATCTGTGTATCATCGTATCTTGCATCGTCGTATTTGATCGTCGAAGATTAACAACTATAAATGTCCGCAACATCCGTAACCATTAATTGTGAGCCTCTAAGTAGGGGGATGTTATAACATATAACGAATTTGTTAGTAGATCTAAATTTTAATCATAATAACAAAACCTTATGAGAGAACATTACAAAAGTCAAGTAGGAATAAGCAAATAATGAACTCAGGTTTCAAAATGACAATAAGTTTTGCAACTATTATTAATAAAATAGGAATAAATGTCATCAACATTAATGAGTAATGGCAACGTAGTTCGTCGATGAGCTAACTCGTTAAATTGCTCACAATGTGTTAAAGAAGATAGTTTGTAGACGATGGTGTTGAATGAAGCTTAGTCATGACATGAAACATACTCATGAAGCAATAACGATAAAAAAAACTCGCAAAAGCTAAATTAAGGCTTTAGGAATCAATGTCAAAGGCAAGCGACGTCGACAATGACTAAATGTCATCACCTTTAACTAGTATATGTTTTCTCTTAATAATGGGAAGTTATCAGATTTCTCCTTAATCACTAGCACTAAAATATGGTAACTAGTAAAAATGATGGGTTAATAAAGAGTATTGCTGGCGGAGTGGGACATGCAAGTGTCGCAACGTTGACTCTAATTAATATAAAGATGATTAATGTTTGATTCTGATAACGACAATGTTTATAATACCATGTGGATTATCTGCACAAATACGTAACAAAGACAAGAGTTAATGGATATATAACATTAATAAACCTAAGTCAAGAGTTGTAACGACGACAAGTATCACTAAGCATCACTAAACATTGTTGCTGTGATGCCCTACTTCTATACTCGCACTAGCCAAGGACATTAAGGAGCAATGCTGTCGACTAGTACGAAGAATAAGGCTGTTGAGGAGCGACCATCTGTGTAATTACTTTGCGCGAGTACCGATACGCCAAATAAAATATCGCTTTCAATTCAAGAGGAAATCCGACATACCGATACAAACACAAAGCTACTACACAGTGGCTATGTGGTCTTCGGAAACAAATATAAAATAAGCATAATACAAATCAATCACAGATATTCATATCACTAAGGCGGAAATACGTATGAATATATCACATAAAAGTGTACATCAAAGTAGTGGTCATACAAGATCTGCTACATCACAAAAGAATAGATACAAGTGCTAGACAAAGGAATACGAATACATTAAGGAGTCTCTATCTTGAATGTATGAATGCAAAAACTACTAAGTTGAGTAGTTAGCCAAAAGTCAAAAGCTAGTCCCAGCTAAGAAGTCAAGTGGAAGCACGTGTAACACCTCGGTCTGACCCAAGTATTATTTAAGAAGAAAATAATAAATGGATCAGTCTAGCTATAAATATCAAAAATGAGGTGGGATAAGTGGTATGACATAACAATTATGCCATACTACGAAAAGTATATATTAGATAACAATAGAAATCATACAATATCTCGAATATTCTCAAACAACAAAAAGAATATCATATTCTTTAACATATTCACCAAACCACAAATATTGATAAAATTTATCAATGTAAATCAAAAAAAATTGGTGAAACATAAATTATAGAAATTATCAATTAGAAATCTAGAAATGACAAAAGGGAAGGCCCTTTCTTAAACGGGAGCATGAAAACTCACCAACACGTGCATCACAAACGAAACGCTATTCCATGGTCGCAAACCATTAATTTTGAGTCGAAGCTCCACAAACGGCTCGAAGACCATGGGTTGCTACCCCACCAATTTTGAGCCGAAACTCCATAAATGGGGTTTAGTCCCCTACATAAACAATGAGACATCGCACATCGCTAGTCTAAAACAAAAAAACGATCACTATAATCAATAAGTGAAAATTACAGTAAGCTAGTAAATAAATGGGTTTTGCTTCATGTCTCATAACCACTGGCTTAACTTAATTATTTACGAACAGATTGTAAATTTCCACACAAAAACTGTCATGAGATTTCAATCGTACAAGTCTAATAATTAACCGACGAAGTAAACGCTGTCATACCACTTGTTTTGCTAAGTCATTTAATTGGATTTCTTGAACGAATGAAGTAAAGGTTTGTATATACTAATAGATTGAAAAACGAATTTAAAAACGAGTTTTGTATTAAAATAGTGTTGAAATCGCTTATGTGAAAGAGTTAGATGATTTACTATTAGTAAAGAAATCTTGCATTTTAAAAGTGACAAATCACAAAAAACGATGGTAAAAACAATCGATCACCAAAAACTCACATTTGATGACATGAATTAAAACCCCAAAAATTGATATCAAATCCAATCAAATGGATATTTCCAAAATTCTAGAAAAGAAGTCATCAAAGTCGATAATAAATGACGACAACCAATCAGATCAACAAAAATCGATAAAAATTGGAAATCCACTCAAAAACAGCCAAAATAGGCAAAACTGATAGTTCCAAACATCTAGTAGGTTTAGCCAGACGTCTGGCCCTAGGTTCTATATATATATATATATATATATATATATATATATATATATATATATATATATATATATATATATATATATATATATGTTTTTCTCCTTTCTCTTTTTAGTTCCAGAACCATTTTATACGTCTGGATTTTTCAACCAGACGTCTGGATTTTAGCTCGGCTCTTTTTCTATTTCCAGAACCCTTTTAGACGTCTGAAATTTTCAATCAGATGTTTGGATTTTGTTCCAGACGTTTAGATTTTGTTCCAGACGTTTGGATTTTTCTGCTAGGCTAAAATCAGCCTAGCCCAAAGAGGGCAAAAATCCAAACCAAATGCCATCGAATGAGCGACGGTTGTTAGGGATTTATGCCAATCGACAACTCAGCCATATAGGCTCTTCGATATACCACCAAAAACATATCCAAATATCCAGAAAAGGATCTTTAAAGATTTTAACTTCAAAACACCAAACTGAAAAATTCATCAAATCAATTCAAATCAAAAGCAACTGAAGATGAAATAGATGTTAGGAATCCATATCTAACAACAATGAAATGTATATACATAGATGTGAGTTCATGAACTCACCTTTAAATCCAAAAACAATGAATAAGGAGCTTTAAAACAAAGTAAGACCAATTCCTCTTCAATACACCTCTAGAATCTTCAACCTATTATCAATGGTGAAGTTTTTTCTAAGTTAGGGTATAGTAATTAATGAGAATTGAAGAGAGATTGAGATGGAGAAGATGGAGAAGATGAAGAGGACGCTTACCTAAGCTTCTCTTTGATTTTAGATCTAGAAATTGAATTTCCTAAAAGAACTAGGGCTTAAGAATTTCTAATCTCCTCTCTTTCTTTCCCTCATTTTCCTTTAGCTTGAGAGTGTTAGGTAATAGAATGAATGAATGAAGAGGGGGTGGAGTTAGGATATTTTGTTCGGTTAGTGGATGAAACCCAAACCAAAGCCCAATAGAAAAGTAGCAAAATTCTACTCAACTCCAAACATATCGATGTTTATACTCAAAAAGGTCACAAACGCCGTTTTGAACTCAGTGGAAGTGGTCTCGAGTCCTAATTCAACTATTGACAAAAAGTAGCATTTCTGACTTTAATCTGACTAACGATGCTATATTTAAATAAAATGTTTACATATACACTAGTAAAATATGCGGATTGTTATAGATTACCCACCTTAAATAAATTGTGTCATCCACTACTTAAGAAGGAAACAAAGAGTAGCAACCATAAAAGCATATCAATACAAAAGAAAATTTTGAAATGAGAAGTTCATCTTAAGGAGCATGAGAGAGTAAGTCCGGTTGTGTTCACTCGATGAATTATTTAGATTCCCAAGAGCAATCGTTAGGATTAGAGGACCATTGAACTTTCACAAGTGAAACATCTTTATTTCGAAGTCGTTTAACCTCCATAGCAATGATACTAATAGGATCTTGCTCATAAGTCAAATTTGGTGAAAATTCAGTTTCTACAGTAGTTGAGAGACGTGGAATACATCATGGATAGTAGAAAATTGAGAAGGTAATAAAGGGTGATAAGCCAGGGAACCAATACGTTCGGTGATGGGAAATGGACCAACATATCGAGATGCTAGTTTTCCTGATCGACTGAAACGCACTACACCCTTCATAGGTGAAACACGAATAAACACCAAATCTCCCACAAAAAATCCCTAATTCCTTCTTCGGTTATCGACACAGGATTTTTGTCTACTTTCAGCTTCTTTCATCCTATGATGAATAACTTCAACCTTTTCTGTGGAACCACGAATAAAATCTGGACCTAAAACAAGCTTCTCACCGGCCTCAAGCCACAAGAAGGAGATCGACATGGCCTTCCATAGAGTTCCTCGAAATGTGCCAGACCAATAATAGATTGGAAGCTATTATTATAAGAAAACTCAACAAGAGAAATATGTTCTTCCCAACTTCCATCAAAATTAAGAACACATGCACGAAGAAGATCCTCAAGAGTTTGATTCACACACTATGTTTGTCCATCGGACTAAGGATGATAAGCAGTGCTAAAATTAAGCTTCATTCCCAAAGCTTTTTGAAGAATCTTCCAAAATCCACTAGTAAATAATGGATCATGATTGCTAATAATAGAAGTAGGAACTTCATGCAATTTAAAAATTTCTTTAACATAGAGTTTGGCCAAAAGAGATACGGTCCGATTAGAACGAATGGGAAAAAAAGGGTTGATTTTGTTAGTCTATCCACAATCACCCTTAAACTGTCATGACCCGAAAGAGAACGGGGATGACCGTCAATAAAGTCCATGGAGACTTGATCACACTTCCATATTGGAATATCCAAAGGATGCAACAACCCTTCGGTCCTTTGATGCTCGACCTTTATGAGTTGGTAAGTTATGCAACACTTAATGAAGTTAGCAATATCGGATTCATTCCATTCCGATAATAAAGTTGCTTCATATCCACGTACACATTACTACTACCGGGATGAATGGTAAATTTAGCTTCAAAAATGTCTTTACGAAGATCACTAATATTTGGCACAGATAAGTCTACCAAATTTTTGAATTCCGCCATGAGCATCGATTTCAAAGTCTTTTAAACCATCAATATTTCTATACCTACAACTTTGGCTAAGATGAGCCAATTCAGGATCATGCTTTTGAGCATCAAGAATACAGTCTAAAAGAGATGGATGAGCCTCAAGGCTACATAGAACAAGAGATGAACATGAATCGGGTTCAAGATCTCGAATCTCACAAGTGGATAAAATCTTGAGATCATTCCATTTCGGATATCATCATTGAAACAACCGCTTGTTACTTTCGGTTAAGGTCATCGGCAATACGATTTCCTTTTCCGGGAGTATAAAGAATATCAAGATCATAAGATGCAAGGAACTCGAGCCAACGTTGTTAATGCAAATCAAGTTCCTTCTGAGAAAACAAATATTTCAAAGATTTATGATCGGTGTAGAGAAAAAATTTCTCCCCCAAAAGATAATGACGCCAATTCTAAGGGCGAAAACAATGGCCGCAATCTCAGAATCATGAGTGGCATATCTAGTCTTGGCAGGCTTTAATTGCCTAGAAGCATAAGCGATAACACATTCTCTTTACATGAGAACTGCTCCCAAACCAACACGACTAGCATCGGCATAAATAATAAAGTCTAAGTTCCCTTCGCGAATCACAAGAATATGACCATCAAAAAGGACGTCTTTTAATTTCTGAAAAGAAGCTTCACATTTGTTTGACCAAATGTGCTTAATTCCCTTCTTTGTAAAACCAGTAAAAGGCATGGAAATTTTAGAAAAGTCTTTTATGAACCGATGGTAATAACCCGCCAATCCAAGGAAGCTATGAATTTTTATCACACATTCTAGTCTCCTCCAATTTTGAATCGCTTCAATCTTTTGAAGGATCCATGGAAATTCTGGATTCAAAAATAATATGTCCTAAAAACTTCACATGAGATTGCCAAAAGTGGCACTTAGAAAAAATTTCTTTCAATTGGTTGCTCCTAAGAGTTTCCAATACAATCCGAAGATGATTTTTCATGCTCTTCCTCGGTTTTAGAATAAACAAGAATATCATTTATAAAGATGAGAACAAATCGGTTGAGAAAGTATTTAAAAACTCGATTCATAAGGTCAACGAAATAAGCTGGAGCATTCGTTAAACCAAACGGCATAACAAGCCATTCATAAGATCCATAATGAGTATGGAACGATGTCAAAGGAATGCTATTCTCTACAATACGAAGATGATGAAAACCGATAGCTAAGTCTAATTATGAAAAGACTCTAGCACCGCTAAGTTGATCAAATAAGTCATCAATCCGAGGTAAAGGATATTTATTCTTGATGATGAGATCATTAAGCTTGTCGTAGCCAACGCAAAGCCTAAGTGCACCATCGGATTTCTTCACAAAATTAGCCGAAGCTCTCTAAGGAGAGGAACTAGAACGGATAAATTGTTTCGCTTCTAATTTGGATAATTGCTTACGCATCTCCTTATTTCCTCCATTGGACATACGATAAGGAGGACAAGTGACAGGTAGAGCTCTAGCAATTAGATTAATTCTGAACTCGATTGCTCGTTTCGGTGGTAATCCCAAAATGTGCTCAAATATATCAGAAAATTCACAAACAACGTAAATGAGGGAAATAACATCTTCCTAATTATCATAATCATCATCATGTGGATTTAGAGAAAGTAAAGATGCCACCGAATTGGAGTTTGAATCTTTAAGAACAATAGAATTATGCTCAATAGATTGAGGACGTCAAAGATGAATAATCCTCTTAGGACATAGGATGTGGGCTTCATAACGGTTATTCCAATCCATTCCCAAAATCATTCTGAAGCCTAAATAGCGCATAACATGCAAATCAGCTCAGAAAGAATAATCACATAAAATAATATCGACATCTTTACAAAGCAAACCGAATGTTGTGGATCCACCAACCGGATTTGCAATTCTAAATGAAGTCGTCAAAGCCATAACATTTAAAGAAAAAGTATCAACAAGTTCTTTTGATATAAAAGAGTGGGATGCACCCGCGTCAAAAAGAACTCAAATAGGATTATCACGAAACATAATAATGCCATCAAGGATAGAATGAGAAATACCTTGACCAAGAGAAGTGTTACTAGGCGCTCGCACAATATTTGGTTTTCCCTCTTTCTTGCCTTGAAGTTTAGGACATGAAGATATTGGATGACCCAAACTTTTGCAATAGCGACAAGTAAGGGGCTTCAGACACTTATTTGCATAATGATGCTTAGAACTACAATTGTAGCACTCACCATGACTAGAAGTAGGAGTCTTTGCTACCAAAGTCGTTTGCTTCCTTTTCTTGTCGGGATTAGGGTTGAACTTAATAGGCCTCTTCTTGTTGTTGTTGAAGTTCTGTTTGGCACCCACAACTTCAACATCACTTTCTTTATCGGCCTCTTCAAGTCGAGGAACGATATCGACAAGCTAATCGAAAGAAACTACTAGTTTCAGAAGTAAAGGTTTTTTAAGATTCTTATTCAACCCATAAGTAAACCTCTATTTTTTTCCAATGGAGTATTAATGTACTCGACCCATATTTAGAGAGAGATTTGAAATATGCAACATAATTTGCCACAGAAGATTCACCTTAAACAAGGTCAATAAAGCGTCGGGCTAATGTTACTTTTTCAACCGCCGGCAAAAACTTCAATTTGAACCTTTCCCGAATTGCTTCCAAGTAAGATCCGCTTCAATAATTTTCGAAATCAAAATCTCATACTAATCTAATGCTTTTTCTTGGAGCATGCTAGAAGCCACTTGACTCGATGTAGGTCAACAAGACCCATGCGAGAAAAGATGCGGTCGCATGTTGTAAGCCAAGCTTGGACTTTTATGACGCTTAAGGAACCCTTGAATGGCCTTTAACCCAAATTGGTACAATCACTGCACAAGCGTGCAAACCTAGATTTAGGATGAGTAGGCTCTGGAATGGGTCCGATGGCTTAAGCATTCTTTGCAAGATCTAAAAGCTATTGAGCATATATAAATACTCCATCCTGAGGAGTAGCACTGGATTGACCAGCACTGGGATGGCCAGGTCTAACCATTTCTCTTCTTTAAGAAAGAAAGAAAGAAAGAAGAGAAAAAAGGTTATTCTCGGAATGAATATCAAACAAACTTGACTAATAAAACAAGGCATCATAAAAAATATAGGATAAAACGGGTCCTAAGACTCGAATTAAATCCTAAGGCATGATTCCTAAGAAAGACTTAGGACGATGATCCTTGCTATAATATTCTATATTGTTCCGAAGTTTGGCTCTGATACCAAGCTATGACACTCCACCTCTATACTCACACTAGCCAAGGACACTACGGAGTAATGCCGTCTACTAGTATGAAAAATAAGACTGTTGAGGAGCGATCATTTATGTAATTGCTTTGTGCGAGTACCGATATGCCAGATAAAATATCGCTTTCATTTCAAGAGGGAATCTGACATGACGATACAAACTCAAAGCTATTACACGGTGGTTTTATGGTCTTTGGAAACAAATATAAAATAAGCATAACACAAATCAGTCACAAATATTTATATCACTAAGGCGGAAATAGATATGAATATATCACATAAAAGTGTACATCAAAGCAGTGATCATATAAGATCCACTACATCACAAAAGAATAGGTACAAGTGCTAGACAAAAGAATATGTATACATCAAGGAGTCCCTATCTTGAATGTATAAAAGCAAATACTACTAAGCTAAGTAGTTAGCCAAAAGTCAAAAGCTAGTCCCATCTAAGAAGTCAAGTGGAAGCACATGTAACACCACGGTCTGACCCGAGTATTATTTAAGAAAAAAATAATAAACGGATCGGTCTAGCTATAAATATCGTATAAAATGAGGTAGGATAAGAGATATGAGAAAAACGTACGATGATAATAATGCCATACTGTGACAAGTATGCATTAGATAACAACAAAAATCATACAATATTTCGAATATTCTCAAACACCAAAAAGAATGTCATATTCTTTAACATACTCACCAAACCACAAATATTGATAAAACTTATCAATGTAAATTACAAAAAATTAGCGAAACACAAATTCTAGAAATCATCGATTAGAAATCCAGAAATGACAAAGGGGGAGGCCTATCACAAACGGGAGCTTGAAAACTCACTGACACGTGCATCACAAATGTAATGCTATTCCATGGTTGCTAACCATCAATTTTGAGCCGAAGCTCCACAAACGGCCTGAAAGACCGTGGGTCGCTACCTCACCAATTTTGAGCCGAAACTCCACAAACGGGGTTTAGTTCCCTACACAAACAAAGAGACATCGCACATCGCTAGTCTAAAACTCAAAATGATCATCATTGATCAACAAGTGTAAATTACACTAAACTAGTAAATAAATGAGTTTAGCTTTATGTCCCATAACCACTGGCTTAACTTAAATATTTACTAACAGATTGCAGATTTCCACTCAAAAATTATCACGAGATTTCAATAGAACAAGTCTATGAATTAACCGACGAAGTAAACGCAAGCATTTCATGCCACTTGTTTTGCTAAGTCGTTGAATTGGATTTCTCAAACGAATGAGATAAAGATTTGTATATACTAACAGATTGGAAAATGGATTTAAAAACGATTTTTGCATTAAAATAGTGTTGAAATCGTTTCTGTGAAAGAGTTAGAGTATTTACTACTAGTATGGAAACCTTTGCACATTTTAAAAGTGACAAATCACAGAACACGATTGTAAAAACAATCGATCACCAAAAATTCACATTCGATGACGTGAATTAAAACCCCAAAAATCGATATCAAATTGAATCAAATGGATATTCCAAAAAATCAAGTAAAGAAGTCATCAAAATCGATAATGAATGACAACAACCAATCAGATTAACAAAAATCGATAAAAATTGGAAACCCACTCAAAAACAGCTTAAATAGGTAAAATTGACATTTTCAGACGTCTGGTAGGTTTGGCCAGACTTCTGGCCCTAGGTTCTGGAAATATTTTGTTTTTCTCTTTCTCTTTTTAATTTCAGATCCGTTTCAGATGTTTGGATTTTTTACCAAACATCTGGATTTTGTTCCAAACGTCTGGATTTTGTTCAAAACGTGTGGATTTTAGCTCTGCCCTTTTTTCTAGAACCCTTTCAGACATTTGGATTTTGTTCCAACATCTGGATTTTTTCTGCTAGGCAAAAATCAGCCTAGCCCAAAGAGGGCAAAAATTCAAACCGAAAGCGATCGAACGAGCGACGGATGCTAGGGAATGATGCCAATCGAAAACCCAGCCCTATAGGCTCTTCAATACACCACCAAAAACATGTCCAAATATCCAAGATAGGATCTTTAAAGATTTTGACTTCAAAACGCTAAAATTGGAAAATTCACCAAATCAATTCAAATCAAAAGCAATTGAACATGAAATAGATGTTAGAAATTCATACCCAACAATAATGAAATGTATAGACATAGATGTGAGTTCAAGAACTCACCTTTAAACCTAAAAACATAGAATGAGAAGCTTTAAAACAAAGCAACGCCAATTCCTCTTCAATACACCTCTAGAATCTTCAATTTATTATCAAAGGTGAAGTTTTTCCTTAATTAGGGTTTTGTAGTTTTTGAGAATTGAAGAGAGATTGAGATGGAGAAGATAAAGAGGATGCTTACCTAAGCTTCTCTTTGATTTTAGATCAAGAATTTGAATTTCCTACGAGAACCGAGGCTTAGGAATTTTTAATCTCCTCTCTTTCTTTCCCCCGTTTTCCTTTAGCTTGGGAGTGTTAGGAAATAGAATGAATGAATGAAGAGGGGGTAGAGTTAGGGTATTTTGTTGGGTTAGTGGGCTAAAACCTAAACCCAAAGCCCAACAGAAAAATATCAAAATTCTACTCAACTACAAACATATCGATGTTTATACTGAAAAAGATCGCAAACACCGTTTTGAACTCAATGGAAGTGGTCTCAAGTCCTAATTTAATTGTTTACAAAAAGTAACATTTTGGACTTTAATCCAACTAATGATGCTATACTTAAATAAAATATTTAAATATATAATAATAAAATATGCGGGTTGTTATAGTTGCTATAGAGAAAGCTGAAGTAATAAAAAAATCTGTCATCAATGAATGACGACGATAAGAGATAATGTATATTGATGAATGGCAACGACATAGGTCAATACGTATTAGTAAATGACGAAGACTAATTGGATTGCACTACGTTTTGGAAATAAGAAGTTATCACATCTTGATCAATAATAGTTTAATAGAGTCTTGTCGACGTCGGGGATCATGCCAGTGTTATAACATCGACATTAACTAAGACCAAAATGATCGATGTTGCATCTTATCGATTTAAGTGTCCTTGATTTCTCACAACATAAGAGTTTTAAATCAAAAATGTAAGCTGATAAAATATGAGGAAATATAACACTTCGTTAACTTTAAGTGTAATAATAATATTGAAGAGCATTGTATCGACATCATTAGTAGCATCACGAATGAAGATAGTAAAAATTGGTATTGAGTATTAATCCTAGAACATCGCATTTGTTAATAAATAAAATTAGAGCATACCAGTTTCCATTCCAATGTCGATTAAGTGTCAAGCCTATTGGTGTGGAGTAAAAAGATTGCGTTAATGGATTAACAACTAGGTTAACCAACCTACTTCAAGTTTATGCACCATTAACGATGACATCAACACAAGTCTAAATAGTTATGGGAGTGGGTTTGATATGCTATTCATTTCGTCGTAAAACAAAAAACGCCTAAATCCCTAAATTAACACCACATAAGCAACGAATCCCATATTATGTAAGGTGAATAACAATGGCTTACAACAAAATTAGGGTTATCAGGACAAGATAATCAAACTCAATTGGTAATTTCAAAAGTAATAGAATTTGAGCAAAAATCCTAATTATTCAACATAAAATTCATGAAAAACTAATTTATATGTTAATTAAGATAGGAGCCATACTTGAGTGTAGAAAATTTCTATTAAAGAACTTGGGCTTGCAACTAATTTTGTGAATTTAGTTATTTGTTTAAGTTTTTGAAATAGCAGGTAAAGGAGAAAGGGAAGAAAAGCTTACATATTTATAAGGAAAAGTAAGAAAATGTGTACTGTTGGATTTGATTCAAATGAATGGATAGATCTACACAAGAAGACCAAAAGAAGATTAAAAGAATGATGCCAAGAATATCAACTTGAAAAGTCAATGATTTCTTTATATAAGGAAAATATTACTACTATCATCATCATTGTTGAAGATATTCAAGGAAATAGTCTTGAAAAATAGCAATGTCATTTAAAGTTCATTAGCCTCAATAAAGCCCAAACTATGAAGTTTGAATGTCGTCTTCCACGAGTCACGAAAACTGTCGAATGATATTATGATTACCGTCGAGGCTTATGATTTCCGAGGCTATGCTGAATGAAGTCATATCATATCAATGTCGATGTTGCCAAAGTCAACCATTCTTAATGCGCCCGGTGATCAAAATTGTTAAGTATTGATGATGTTCTCCATCACAATGTCATTGCTCATTGAAACCGCCTTATAAAAAGAAATACAAGTTATAACTGTTGCCGAGATTCAATGCTATTGCAACGTCGACTCGTATGAACATGCTTGAAAGATACCATATATCTACATATGCGATATTGATGATTGTCATCATCGATATCCAAGTGCAGTTAATTACGCATTTAGTAAGCATCGGTGTTGAGGGCCAACAATGCCGTCGATGTTCAACACCACTAGACATCAATTGAAGGAGGTCTCAAGACATGGAATCATCGTCGCCGATATTTATGCTTAGAAGCATTAATACACCCAAAAGGGATGTCGAATACACTTCTACTAATTCCGCCTTTCATCAATGCTAATAAAAGTTGATTAATGAAAAAGAATTATCGACACTGAGTTTATAGATGCCAAGAGTCGACCCTATTGCATTGATGTCGAAGTTTAGCCATGTGAATACAAGAATGTCAGCTTTGAAGTTCGACGATGCTATTAATGTCATAGCCGATAGGATATCATCATTGATGATTGACGACGTTGCTAATGCTAAAAGCCAATAGACGCTAAGGCCTGTCACTTGCCAAACCACACAAATATGGACCTAGGGGCTTTGGAGGAGCCAATTTCTCCCTTCTCATTTCTTACCTTTTAAACTTTGTAAATCCTAAATTGAATTTGGGATTTTGCATATTCCAGCACCTGAACATTATACATATGAGCATTTGAGAAATTAAAAAGGACATTTCCTTTTTCACTTGATTTAGACTATGACTTAAATATTCATTTGACATTGTACATTTGACTTGATTTAGACTATGACTTAAATACTCGTTTGATATTGTACATTGATTGACTTGGACTAGTGACTTGCATAGCATATTGAATTTCTTAAACCGGTGATCTGACTTTTACCACGTAGATTGACTTGAATGTTGACTTTCATATTGCCATGAGATATCTGTGATGACGATGACTAAGCTTAAAGCCAACATGGATGTGTACTTCAATTCGATGACTTTGGTTAGCCTCAACAAGGCCTCACTTTGAAGCTTTCCAATTCTATACATACTTTTGGGGTTAGAAAATTTATTTTTTAACACAATGATTATGTAAAAATTCACAATTAACAAATGATAGATATACATCATCTTTCCAAATCGACAGTCATATCAAATAAATGCCCACATAAAATAAAATAGCAAAATGAGAATTTATTCTATTAACCAGATGTCCAATAAAATCTATTTAATTTAAACATAGAGGAACAATGTTTTATTCTACTATTAAAATTTTATTGATAAATTATAATTAAGAAACGACCGAATTATTTTCTACAACTATAAATTTTACCATATTTTAAACTTCTATCAAACTATCGAATGCTTATACAAATGTGTTCAATTAAGTGGTCAAAACCCCTGGGTTGAACGGACTCCAACGAACATGAATTTTTTTGTTAAAGTTTAAATTTTAAAAATTTAAAATTTAATTTGCTAATTTCTTAAACCAGCGTGTACCAAACCCATACCTAAACCCATCTACCTATGCTTCTCCTTTTCAAAACCATATACCCCAAAATCACAAATCACCAAACGAAAACCTAGAGCAAGAAACTAGTGCACACACGTGCATGCATGCATGTGAACGAGCATCACCGATCACTAACCGCCTTACCGACCTCGCCCCCATAACTGACTAATCCAGCACAACCCCACCAGCCCATCATTTGCCATCACAGTGCCTTGAATCTCAATCTGACCCATATGCCTAAATTTTGAATCCTGGAATACATATGCCAAAACTTCGCCTCGTCACTACTATCCCCTCCACCTGGACCCATGCCACTGCCTCCAATAGGACTGCCTACCTCTGACGCATCTCCAAACTAATCCTTTCCAAACTCGATGCCACATGCGCCACCAAACAAGTCGTGTTCGACCCTAAAGAAACCAATTATCAAAAACCCTAAGTCGAGATCGACCTGACTTCTCCAACCACTGTACGTGATGCGACCTTCACCATTGCTTCACCACACCCCCAGGTAGCTTTAACGACATGGCCCACATTGCATCAAATTGCTTGAAATTGAGTTTTGACCCAAATCCGTTCAACAAGCTATCTCAACATAACAATACTGCTAAAAATCATCAGACAGCTACTAAAAATCACGATTTGATGACATAAGGCCATTCATCGATTCATGATCGACGAAACCCCAATATTATTTGACTATCAACAGTTATCGGCATATAACTCTCTCATCGCTCGATGAAACAACCTTAGACTATTTTAAAAAAAAAACCTAGACTCTAAAATACACATCATCCTAGGTGACGATTTTGGTTAATTCAAAATAGATTGAGATATATTATTTTCGAAATCAAAAGTGGAAATGGTTTCTTATGTATATACA
The DNA here is from genome assembly GCA_030765085.1 of Allium cepa. Classification (NCBI taxonomy): domain Eukaryota; kingdom Viridiplantae; phylum Streptophyta; class Magnoliopsida; order Asparagales; family Amaryllidaceae; genus Allium; species Allium cepa. The sequence continues at coordinate 909,435,904 of CM060937.1, forward strand.
AAGAACATTGAGAAATGCTACTTACAGTATCATTCTAGTAAGCATACTTCCCTATTTCAAATTCAAAACTCAAATTTTAAACTATTACTTAACGCAAAAGAGATTTGTAACTAATTCAAACAAACTATAAATACATTTTCCCAATTTTTACATTTTTAATTGTTTCAAATTTTTTTATTTGAGTAAAATAAAAAAATTGAATTAAAGAGATGATTTTTAAAAATTTATTAAAAGTAAGAAGTTTTTGAAATGAAAAGTAGAATAAGAGAGCATATATAATATAAAAAAATGGAAAATTTCAATTTTACCCTTGAACCAAATTTTCTAAACTTACCATCATTTTCAGTTCTTATCAAAGCACGAGACCTTTGATAATATGTTGCATAAAAGGGTGCTTTATATGCCTAAATCCTCTTACGCACTTAAGGAATCATTATAAATTGTTAACTCACTTCACATCCATCTTTTCCCATTTTGAATGTAAATAAAAATTTCATTTTTAAATTTCATGTTGTTATCATATTACTTTGTATGCATTACCAAACAAAATGTTTGAAATATATATATATGTTGTTTTTAGTTTATACAAGGGTACTACAACATTTTAATAACTTGTCAATCGAATGAAAGCTGAAAATCTCAAAAGCATGTTTTAGTCATATTTTCATTTTTCCGTGAACTCCTTATTTTAGTAAACGGAATTCAGAAATGAATTTGTAACATTAGTTATAAATTTAAAAGATGGTTATTTAATTACTAAAACCACTGAGTGGATATTTAAAACAGATTAAATATTCACAGATTAAAGCTATAAGATTTCAGGTCATTAAAGCAACCATACTTCATTTATTATAATTAACCACCACCTTACCTTTCCCAAATTCTCACTTCATCTACTATTCTCTAATCTTGTAGACGAAGCAGACTTCACATTTAAATTAAAGGGACAGTTTGGCTAAATTCCCTATTGTGATTACAATGTTGATTAAGTTTTCCATAACTTTGCTGCTTTTTTTGGCAAATATAGCTTGAGTAAAAATGTCATGAGTGTTGAAGTTTATAGTTTGGATGTTTATTTTGCCATTGATATCGTTCCATAACCAAGTTAAATCGCATCAATCGAAGAATAGATTATCTCTGTCCTCTTATTGTTGTTCGCATGGCATGCATGTAGGATCGATTCCACTATTCCATCATGATAGTCTGCCCTTAGTGTCTAATTTAGCTAGTAAGACATAGACTGCCATTTTTTGGGGGCGTTGTGAGCATTCCACACCACTTTTCTCAGCTCAAGTTTATTGGTTTTAGCTCTTATTGTGTTCCATACTGACTTTAGAGAGAACCTTCCCCATGGGTTAGGAAGCCATTTCCAGTGATTTTTGATCCCATCACAATCTAATTTTATTTTCTATATTCCAGTGCATACATGGGAAGATAAATAAGAAGAATTCATTCATTCTCTATTTTCCTTGGAGTGGAAAAAGAATTGTTAAAGCCTCGTATAAGACACATTGTATACCATCCTAGTGTCAACCAACCGTGATCATGTATTCAAAGTTCTAGCCATAAGTTAGGGTTATTGCCATTGACTATTTGTTTACTAATGTGACCATTACCGTGTTATCTTGCTCTGAGATTTGTTTTTTACGTCGATAAAGAATTGTTGTCAAGTTGAACGGTCCAGAAATTTCTACTTTTTTATACTTGTTCTTAGTCCAAATAGGCTATAAGCTATCTGAAAATAGCTCCTCTAATTTTCTAAGACCCATCCCCCTTTTGATTTCTGTTTGCATACATCTTACTAACTCAAGTAGTGGGATTTATTGTGCCATAAGTAATTCGCACATAAGGAGGTGATCATCTATATGATAGTTGATAGGATTTGACAAAAATGTATCCAAAAGTCAATATATATATATATATATATATATATATATATATCTTTATTAATAGTTGGCTTGGAAGCGCAAACTTTTGGCTCGACCATGAAGTTCCCAAAATGTCGTTATATGTATTTCTTTATTAATCGTCGTTTTGATGTCACACTCTTTTGGTGTAAACATGAACTATCAAAAATGTCTCTCTATAGGTATTACAAATACTTAGTATCACTTATAAATAGGATCTGATAATTAAGATTGATTTGCAAGTTCAAAATTCTCTACAAATATTTACCAAGTCTTAATATCACTTAAAAATAGGATCAAATAAATAAACTACTTTACAAATTAGTTTTTTAATTGATAATATAAATAAAAATTTAAAATCATAAAAAAATTAGATATTGCAACTTAGAAATAAAAACTCAAATTAACTATGTATGACACTAACAGAGAATATAGGAAAATATTTGTGTAAATCATTTTTTCTTTTAAACATATTAAACGAATGCAATTTGTAGAAAAATAATTCAGATGCTTTTAACACGCGCAAAGCGCGTGCTGCAACGCTCATATATACAACTGGCTTAATTAATTCTAATCTTCCCCCTATGCTTAATTGTCTGTTATTCCTATTATAGAGTTTCTTGTTGATTTTATCTAATAGGGGACAAAGTCCCTTTTTTTAATTTGTGTATAAAGAGTGAAATGCCAAAATAAATGATAGGTCGTGTCCCCCATTTTACATTTGAAATATTGCTTAGTTGATCTTTGTTTCTGAACCCCTTAAAGAAAAAAATAGTGGATTTTTGATCATTCATTTATAAGCTAGAATTCCAAAAAAATTCCTCCCTTATCTCATAAATTGACTGGCACTGTTGAAACTTGATTTGGTTAGGACGAGTGCGTCATCGACATATAATAAATGTATTAAAATTGTCCCGATTTTATAAATTGGGGAAATGTTATCGTTGATAAGCTCTAATTCAAATAAAATTCACAAGTATTCCATGGCAATAGCGAACATGTTTGGAGACAAGGGATATCCTTGCCTTAGCCCTCTTTTACTTGTAAAGTACCCTTGGGAAGCCTATATCCATGACAAACAATTATTGTGTGGAAATACAATTGTAAATCAGGTTGGAAAATTTATCAACGAAACATATTGACTTCATTATGTGAAGAATAGATTCTGCAATGATTCTTTCATAAGCCTTATGTAAGTCAATCTTAACATAAAATGTCTCCTTGTTAAAACTTCTAACCAATTCATGTGCTAAAAGTGAATTTTAATTTATATTTCTCTAGTATTAATGCATTTTGATTTGGTGAAATGAGATCATCCATCAAGTCTTTCATTCACAGTAAATTGGACAATGTCCTGTAAAAATTATTACACAAGGATATTGGTTTATAATCTGTTAAGGACTATAGGTTCTGTTGTTTAGGGATTAATCAAATAAAAGTGTGATTTATTTTTTTTAATGATTTTCCCAGAACTTAAGACCTCATTCATGGTGTCTAGTAGCTCCACTTCTGTCAAATCTTAGTGGATATTGATTTTTGCATTAAACCCGTCATGACCTAGGCTGGCACTATCGTTAATTCGAAACACTGCCTATTTAAATCCATTTAATTCAAATGGGTTGTTCATATGCTTTCTTGCATTTTTTTATGATTATCTTTTTACAAACAGTCTTGAAAACTGCATTAATTGAGACATCATTGAATTGGTCTTTAATGAACGTAATACCTTCTTCGGTAATATTTTCAGTGGAATATGAAGTATTACCTTCTTGGCCAATAAGTTTTATAGGCATGATACACAAAGAGATCTTTGCAAACCTAGAGTGGAAGAATTTTGTTGATTTATCTCCTTAAATTAGCAACCTGAATGCTTAATTATTTCTCCAAACACTATCAGTGAGTTTCACAAGGCTATAGTTGAAAAGTTTAAGGTGCAATATCAATCAAAATCAAATAAAAAAATAAAGGTGGTGCTTTATATCGTCATAATTTCTAGAAGCCAGTTCTATTGAATCAAGGAGTCTTTCTTCATTCAAGGTGAAAATCTAAGGCCACATCTATAATGTAATATTCTAACTTTTATAATTCTAATATATATCGTAACAATGTAGATCGAAAGCATTATTCAACGAAATTAGTATACATCTTTTGTCCATTATACATACACATACTTACGTACTTAAACACACATATGTACACATGCATGCGCGCACGCATAACCGGCCAAGCATATACATATGCTTATAAATTGGTCTTTATAATTACTTAATTTATATTCATTTTTTATTATAATGGATGACATTTTTTCTTATGTAATTAATTATGTGCGAAAATATATTTTTTATTTTATTTTATTAAATATTGAACTAGCTTCAAATGATTATTAAACATGTTTTATATATAAACACTTACTTATAAATATGTATGAATATATTTTGTAAATCATTTTAAAATTAATTTAATCATTGTTAGATAGTTTTTCGTCTAACTAACACCCCAAATTTCTCAGCAGCTTATTCCGAGAGGATGAAGGAAAATTAAGCAAATGTCGAAACTTAAATAGAAAATAAATGCCGAAAGGTAAGGGAGACATGAGATTTATAGTGGTACGAGACCTTGATCCCTATGTCCATTTTAAAGATTCTATTGTGAGATTTTATTCCTCAACTTGGTGTATAAATACATTAAATGTTAAGTCCGCCGTTAATGATATTTTAATTGAAGGTTTGCTAAAGGAGTAAAGTATACTGAATTATTGTAGAATGTCAGAAATATTTTTGCCAGCCCCCTTTTCAGTAGTATGTGGCCCTCTATTTATAGCAGATTAAGGTTCTTCCATTGCTGCAGGGACTTTAACTCAGATTGATGACCTGGCTTGCTATAGGCCGCTCCAATTCTAACACTTGTTGTCATTTGGTTGATATTATTTGACACAGATAACTGATGTGGCACTTTAGTATATATAGATTCTTTGGTTCCTTTCGTCTACCTTGGTTGCTGATCTCAGTTTATTGGAATTTTGATGCTCCTGGCAGTTGCTGCTCTCAATTAAGCTTCTTGCTCTATTTGGACAATAATATCGGTCTTTATTGTTGCCTTAAGTCATGTTCGCAGCATACATGCTCTTGGATATTAAGTCTGGTGCTTAAACTATCAACGGAAACTAAATAATGGGTCTTGAAACTACAAGCTAAGGGAATCTCTTCTCGAATGTTCATAATTTGCACCTGATGGAAATTATGGCATAATATACCTCTAAAGTTCACCATATGCGGTCGATTGAAGCGGACTTTTGAAGAATAGAATTATGTCATGTTTATTACTTGGCTTCTTTGTTTTATTCCTATTATAAAGTTGATCATGACCATTCTGAGAAATCTCTAAAGTATTGCTTTACCGAGAAGACTTGTGAAAATATGACCTCGCTTTGGAAACAATTTACAATCTAACCTCGTCTAAATGGTTTCGAAAATAACTTGAAATCTAACTTCATCTAAATTATTTTGAAAATAACTTGAAATGAGTGCCTAGAGGTGAAAAATACTTTGATACAATGCTCCTGTTATCTTGACTTGGTCTCACATACGTATCGAGTTTTAGAAAACTACTAGTAGTAGTATAATGCCTATATTTTGTATGCCGTTGATGTGACTTACTATACATCACCGTGCATGGTATTTTTGACCATGGCTCACTCTTCGCATGACACTACTCAACGGTGGCTCACTCTTTGCACAGTGCTATGGTTGTGGCTCACTTAGTGCGTTCGGTGCGATCGACTTCCCATGACTTTCTCTTTACATGATACTATTAACCATGGCTCACCGGATACACGACACTTTTTGGCCATGGCTTACTCTTTACATAACACTATTGGCAGTAGCCCACTATGATTGGGAGCCAACCCAATGCATTGTTCTGCATAACCAAGATTTACTATTATTAGGAGTCTACCCACTATTCTTCCTTTTTTAGGAATCTACCTGACGCATGGTACTACTTGACCATGGCTCATTATGTTTGGAATCTACCCAATGCATAATCATGGCAAACTATATTGGGAACCTACTTAATATTTTTTTTAACATTATTAGGAATCTACCTGAGCATGGTATTTCAATGCCAATAGGTAAAATCTACTTTGAGACTGTGAGGTCAAAACATTTGAAAACTATGCTTGTCACTTGATGCTATATAGGCTAAGTGGTAAGCGAAATCATTTGAGTGCTAAAAGGAAAAAGTTAACTTGTGGACCGTGAGGTTAAAACTTTTTGAAAAATATGCTTATTACCTGAAGCCATCTAGACTAAGCAAAAAGTGAAACTGTTTTGACTTGGAGAGGCAAAATTTAATTTGAGACTATAATTTCAAAACTTTCAAAAATCATGTTTGACACTTGAAGCCATCTAGACAAAGTGAAAAGCAAAAAAAAAATTGGTGAGTTAAAGGTTGAACTAGATTACAAGGTGGATTCTTTCTTTCCATAGTTCATCTAAGGATGAAACTTCTTTGCGATTAGGAAGTAGAACTTAATAACCACTGGGTGCTGAAATCATTTACCCGCCTAGAGGTGAAAGCATGGTTTCAAAATTTGCATGATGCTAATAGATCATGGTAGTATCGTGGTTGAAATATTTGGTGGACTATTAGAAAATCGTATGATATTACTTGATCATGGAAATAATTATGACTACTATGTTTTGGTGCAGTGTCCGAAAGTTACGTGATATCGCTTGATCATCGTAATAATTATGACTATAATGTTTTGATGTAGTGTTTGAAAGTTTCATGATATTGCTTGATCAGAGCCATATCACGACTAAAACAATTTGATGCAATGTTGAAAATGCTCAAGTCTCAAGAAAATTGAAGCCTCGTATCGCATATCTTGAGGCACGACCAAGATACTAGTTATTATCTCAAACTTACCAATACAACTTTTATTCATGTACTAGCTCTGTACTATAGTAATTTCTTAGATGCTTGAATTCTAAGTTAGAGGTATTATGTTGTTGTCTGGACTTTTTAATCTATATTTTGCTCAAGGGAATGTAATGCCCTGTTTTTTCGTACCCTTTAAATCGACATTAAACCTCACATGTCCAATTCAAATTTCACAAACAAGCGGATCATCAAGGGTAGAAAGAAAATAAAGACAGAATAGAATCTCACATGAATGGAATAACATATATTATTTCAATAATAATATTTACAGTGGAAAATTTTAAAATACAATACCAGATTCTAACCCAGATTTAGCCTGGACAGTTATAAACCCCTGTCCTTGGAAATGCTGAAACAACAAAACAAATGCAATAGATGTAGCGAATAATGGAATACGTACATACGATGACGAAGATCTCTAATTCTTCGCTACAAACTCCAACCATCTTTAACTAAATCTAAAACTACTCGATCAGGCTTGATAAACCAGCGTGAGATACTTGAAATTTCAAATGTATAGATCATGACGTTGCTATCAAAAACTTTGAAAACAAGGATATCTCATAAGGCCACGCCCACACATAAACACGGACGACCTTATGATAACCAAATACTTTTATATCAAAATACACTTGATATTATTTTTAATGGAATTCTTTTAAAAACACTTTTCAAATAAACTTACTCAAATAAGGTATCAATACCCAAACTAAGTCTAAGTTATTATATCAACAGAATATCCCGAATGAAATATATGATGCTAAAGGGGTAGTTGAAGTTTAAAAGTCACCGCGGCTATTTTAGGAATACAATCAAAACCGTAAAGCTCATATTGGAATTGGATTTCCAACGAGATAGAAAACTAGTGGAAAGAACAATCAATATCCGTGGCTTACGCCCAAGAATCAAACGTCGTTATACAATAACATAAATGGATAAAAGGGGATACAATCTGTGAATAACATCCAAGGACTCGGACATCGCACATCCCCGCCATGAGGCCCAGACGTATCGGGTACCTAGGGCTCAGAACATCTGATAGCCAAAATCACTACTATCTGAAATACGAGCATACATATGACCACATTGAATCTCATCATACCCAGGGTGTAAGGCTCGCGAGGCTATGATTACCTTTCACATATCACATATCACATCTCTGAATGCCACATTGTCATTCCACATCACATGACTGATTTCTAGAAAGGTATAACTTCTTGAGCTCGTATGTCTTGGAAAAAGGTGTCAAGCTAAGAGAAGTTGCCTTCTCCGTAACCAACCAATATATGTTTATAGAAACTACTCAAATGTGATTTAGAATACAATGTCAGAAAAACGTCCATACAAGTTCGTTCTAGGACCGAACGAAACGGAAGGCAATCTCCTACTACTACTAGAAGTGAGTAGACCTTGCAATCCGAAAAAAATCTCCACAACGAGGAGACCATTGCTATAAATAACTCTATAATGGGAGCGACCCAAAGCATGTCAACAAGCAGTCCTCATGCTATGAAGATCCTCGATCTTCAATAATCATTATCTTCAACATGTCTTTACTTTCAAACGTATACATTGGTTCGAGTGGTTTTCGGATAGGAATCACCTAAATCCGACTCTAGTCCCTTCGAAGCCAATTTATCGATAAAAAGGACATAAAGTTAATAAGTGGATATCAATCATTAATCAATTACTTCATCTTTTATAAAATATCTTTCTTAGATATATTCTAATTTATTCCATTTTCTTTTCAAGGGTATATGGAATCATTAAGCCTCATTTATTAAATTATTTAATTTATTATACCTTTTTAGATCTTGGAATAATTCCAAATCATTTTCTCTTTTACTTAGGAAAACTTTTCCAAATCATTCATTAAATATTAATCAAAGATTTCTTATATTCAAGTCATAAATTTTAACTTAGGGAAATATTCCCAAATCATTTATTAAATCTTAATCAAAGATTTCTTTCTTAACTTCAAATCATATCCTTACAAAGCGAAGATTTTCATAATAGAGCACTACTACCACCTAAGATACGGTAAGTTTCACTTCCAGGGACTAGTGGCAAGTAATCCTACATCATGAAGATCTTTGTCTTCAATTTGTTTTATTTCGAAAATCAGTTTGATGGGATTTTCGGATAGGATTCACCCAAATCCGATCCCGGTTCTTCGGATAGGAATCACCTAAATCCGATCCTAGTTTTCTGTACCGATCATCGAATAAAAGATGTTAAATGGTTAATTAACATTCAAAGAATTTTTTATATTTTTATTTTGAAAAAAACTTAAATATGATCTTTTTAGAGCATCCGGGCATTCCTTTCGATCTATGCCACCCCTCATCTTAAAGATAAAGAAAAGACCAGGTAAATTCAGGGCACTAGTTGCCCTATTCTTAACCTTAGTTACATACCTTGTTTTACCGTTTAGCTCTCACAAGCGGGTCAAATGTACTAGTCATTTTTGCATACTCCGTTATTGGCTTTATTTTGGAAATGATTATAAGATTCCAAATTATCTTTTAAACTCTTAATTTTCTTTTTTAAAAACTTTCATAATTGATTCTAATAAAAATCGTTAAGTATAAACCTTCTTTTAAAAAAGTCATAGAAACGGCAACAGAAAAGTGTTGCGGAAAGTACTTTATAAGCTTATTTGACTTAAACAGCTTTTTAGTATTTAAAAAATCATATTTTCCACTTCAAATATCTTCTAAACTATTTAACTAGATTTATCAAATTTATTTAATATTTTTTCATAATTAATAACGCTCATTTAAACACCATTATGGTCAATTAACTACACTAGCGCGATTTATCCAGAAAATTGTTTTGGCCGTAATTCAAAATCTACTTGATGAAATCTTGATATTCTTTCTTCGTTAGAAAACTATTATCATTATGAACCAAAGATTTTTATTTCGAAGAAATCCAACTTATAAATCATTCTCTACGTTAATTGAAGTTATGGGGCAAAATTTGCGAACTGCCGCTACCCGACGAGCTCGATTTTGACTACTTGTGTGAATTGCTTCGGAACTTGTCCGAAACACTTAAATTTGTTTTAAACCATATTTAATCCATTTAAACTTATTTAAAACAATATTTTAATCATTTCAAACTCATTTCTCATTTCATTTCATATTATAATATTATATTATTATAACATCATTTTCAATCTTTTTAGATATTTTGAAATCATTAGGAGGCTAAACAATTAACATACACACATTTGTATGGATTTAATTCCCAATTAATTAACTATGCTTACTAACCAGTTCTCTTATCATTTATTAAACCAAGTTATCATCCATATCACAAGCATATAATCAACCATAAAATCAACCAAGTTATCATCCATTAAATCATCCAACATGTACCAAACATTTCATGTAATTAACTTGAAATATTTTAGAAATTAGTAACAAAATATGAGTACTCACCTTTAACCAAATCTTTTAACATCCTACCAACATTCATTTAATCCAAGACTTCACTAAATTGTCTTAACTTCACGAAACCATTATCTAAACAGCTCCACCTCACTTTTTACTGTTCGGCCATCACTTCACTTTCACTTGCTCTCGACCAAACCTTCCAACAGCAGTAATAGGGATCGGCCACACATTGATCCTACCCTTCCTTTATCATTTCTTCACTTCTTAGATGCTAAACTATGTTTCGGTGATATTGTAAAGTCTTTGGCAAAGTTTAGTGGAGTTTGACTTTGCTTGATATGGTTTTGAAAAAGTAGTAAGGAAATGGAAGAGAAGAAGCATTAAAGCTCTAAGAAGAAGAAGAAGAGAGATTAGAAAAGGAAGAAAAAGAAAAATGAAAAGTGTGAGAATGGAAGAGGTATATATGGATATTTATAGGAAAAGGTTTACAATAAAACAGTATTATGTAAATTGACCAAAATACCCTTTACTTGCTTTTTAAGTAACCTTATTTTTTCAACACTTAACATCACAATTCAAATCATTACTTTATATTATTTTCACTTAATAGGTAATAAGGAATATAATAATCATGTTTGGTTTGATTTGATGTTCACTTTTTGCTTTGGAATGACATGTTTGTCTTTTTGTGCTTACTTTTTCTTAATTATATTACAGAATTTTCTAAATATGTTTAATAAAAGTAAACTTAATTAGTGAATTATTTTAAACTTATACTATTTGAATATATGTTCCTATATAAGAAAATAAAGGTGCGACAATGTTGGGACAACTTTTAATCGACAAAACGTCGATTTTCGACAAAATGTTTTAAGGTCACATTTTGACGTTTTTGTTAATCTATTTATTTATGTAAACTAAATATAAAAATGAATTTTTATAATATTATTTAAATTATAAAAACTTAAAAATAAATTAAAATAATTTATTTAACCATTCAAACTTACTTTTCTGAAATCAACATTTGCTCACTTTTGTCGATATAGGCAAATGTTATTATTTTTGTGTATACTTCTCATTCCAAATCCTATCTAATATTGTTTGAATCATATAACCTTACCTATTTTATATCTAAAATCACTTTAAATAGCATATTCGAAAGTGGTCAAATTCTAGGTCGTTACAGATGACGTCGTGAATTATCAAGGGTCCTTCCCAATTTGGACCAAGAGGTCTGATTTGCTATATCCTTTGTGTTGGGAATTATCCTTCAGATGATGAGATATCCCTTTTCAAACTTCCTAGTTCAAACTCTTTAGTTGTAGTATTAGATCATCTTACAAATGTATTCACCGCTCTTAAACTGGCTTGGTTTCGATGCTTGGGTAAAAGATCCAATGACACCTCTCACAGCTCTACATTTTGGTATGTATTATAATAATGCCTTCGGTAGGAGGAAATCTCTAATTCAATTGAAAGCATGGCTTCAAATCCGTAAGCTAAGGATAATGATGTATGTCCTTTTGAATTCTTGGTGCTCATTCTATAAGCCTGTAGAATAAACGGTTGTTCATCTACCCAATTACCATTTGCGTATGTTTAATATTTTCCTTCAAACAAGCTTTAATGGTCATGTTGGCTGTTTCTAAGGCCCCATTAGCCTATGGTATGCCATTGAGGAAAAACTCTTGATGATACCATGATCTGGACAATATTCTACAAATTCTCGGCCATTGAATTAAGTCTCATTATCCATAATAATCTTATACGGGAAACTAAATCTGGATACGATGTTCTTCCTCATGAACTTAATTACGTGATGGAGGTTATCGTAGACAAGGGTTCATCTTCAACCCATTTTGCAAAGTAGTCAATGCCACTATGGCATATTTCGGTCCTCCTTTTGTAGTAGAAAGGGGGTTAATAAGATCAATTCCTCAGATATCGAAAGGCGAAGGACTTATCATTAAGGTGTACACACTAGTGGTGGCTCCGGCACCATTGTAGAAAGTTGGCATTTGTCACATATTCTTACATAGTCTAAGGCATCTTGATTTAGTGTTAGCCAATTGAAGCCTTCTCTAGTCATTTTCTTCGCTAACTTTTGCCCATCATAGTGGTCTCTACAAATTCCGTTTTGAGCATCTTTTAATAATTGATGCCCTTTCGAGGCCGTCATACACCGAGAGTATGGAGTAGAGAAAAGCCTTCTATAGAGTATTCCATTTATAATACTGAATTTGGAAGCATTATATTTGATTCATTTTGCCTCAGTATTAAAGGGTGAAATGTCTTTAGTTAGATACCAAACATACGCTGATATCCAGTTTTCTTCAAATATTATTAATGTCATGGATTTATTTTAGGTAGCTTGATCTCGTGTTATACCTAATATCTTCTTTGGTACTTGTATGTTAGGTTTCTCTAATATCTTGACTGGGATGAAATTAAACTCTCTTACATCTCTCGAGCTTGCACATTTTGCTAAGGTATTAACCCTAGCGTTTTGTCCCTTGGAATGCTTTCAATGTGCTGCAAGTAACTATTTCACCTGTTTAACATAGAGAGCTAATCTTGAGTCTCGAGCTTGGTATCGGCCAAAAACTTGATTAACAACTATCTAAGAGTCACTTTATATTCGAATTTTTGAGATCTTAGTAGAAATACTCATCCGTAACCCTGAAATCAAGGGTTCGTGTTTGGCAACGTTGTTGGTTGTCGAGAAAGTGGCCTTGATTGCAAAGTAGATCTGGTGATTATCGGTGGTTACCAGGATATAACCAGCACCTTCCCCTTGTTCATATGAGCCTCTATCTACATAAGGTTGCCAAGAGTGCTATTTTTCCTTGTTTGTTTCCTTTTTAATTTTAGCCCCAAGACCAATGCATTCGGTGACAGAGCCAGCTAACACTCGATCTTTGATTGCTATTCTAGGTTCATAAGATCTCTCATACTAGCTGATGTCTATTTCCTATTAATAAACTGTAACATCCCAAAATTATCAATTAAAATAAATAATATATTTAAACTTTTGGGGTTTAATTTGAGAATAAATTGGAAGAAAAATCTAAAACAAATAAAATAAGTGGAAATAATATATGAAATAAATTCCAATTTTATTTTGAGTTGAAAATATTGAAATAATAAATGTTTTTAAAAGTCATTTGGATTTAAATTCTTATATATATGAACATGACCTATATTAGTAACATTGAATACACATTGAAAATTTAATTTAAAATTTTCAAGATGAGTGTGGATATACAATGGACATATGTGTTTATATTTCAAGTTTAAAAATTAAAGATTGAATTTAAATTTATAATAAATGTTTTAAAAAGTAAGTAGCAATTAAAATTGTGAAGACGTAATATATATTAGTTTAATTCTTTCAACATTGTACATGTAGGTATATATATATACACAAAAGAATAAAGATACACATTTACTTTTAAAATGTATAAGATATAAATACAAAATATATAAAATTTTCTTTTGCTTGTAAACTTCAAAGGCTGAAACATACATTCACAATGGATTAGAATAATGAACAAGATCTAGAGCTTATGATTATTTTCAACAAATGGCACAAGGCATCAATTCCTTAACAAAGTAATCAAATAAAAAATTCATGAAAACTCTTCACCTTCCAAAATTCAAAATTTTAAATCTCCTAACATCTGAAGTTCAGTAATCAAAAAGATCTTTGCAATCTTTACTTCAACATTCAAGAAGAAAAGTTCAGAAAAAAAGAGAATGCCTTCTTCAATTCAATTCAAGCTAAAAATCTGAAATATTTTCTCAAGCTTCATAACAGTAGTGTGATACATTCAGGTAAGTTTTGTTTTAAACTTTATAGGTTATAAAAATTATGATTTTTAAATCAAGTTTTAACAATAAATACAAACATAAAACTGCAGACTAGCTTGAAAGGGGGGAGCTTCAGGATTGCTTATGCAGTGATTTCTAGAAATAAATTAAAAAGGCAAGTAACTTTTCTTTTTAAAGTTTGAAATTGAAGTTATAATTTATTACGAAGAAATAGTTTAATCCATTAGTATTCAATCAAATTTTTGCAGGAAGAATCAAGAATTAAAGGCTATTTTTTTTGGTTTCCAAGTTTCTGTTTTCAAAACTACAGAGAAAAGAAAGCTTCTCTGCTATTCAATCTGTAAGTAATCTAGAAAAACAATTGTTATTTTTAATGATTAAATAAATGAATACAACAAGGAAATTAATACAACAATATTTAATTTTTTGCAGGAAGAATCAAGATCAAAGTTTTACTCTATTTCTGGTTTTCAAGTTTCAGAAAATAAAAAGTGGCTTCTCTGTTATAAATCCTAACTGTAAGTAACTATAACCCACTGTTATTAATAAATTAAGTGAATGGATATAACAAGAGTAATCATAGATCTGTAATCATCATTTGCAGATCCAAAACTTAAAAGAATTTAAAGTAAGAAAAGAAGAAAATTTCCAGGCCTTATCTCTATTTTGAAACTGTCAGGAGTTTCTTGGAAAAACATGTGAGTAAATTTTTGTTCTTTCAATATTTTCGTTGCTGCGTGGATCTTGAATGATGTAGGGAAGTTAAACTTTTGTTTGCATCTTGAATATATGAATGAATGTCTGGTTGTGCATGTTGATTATACAAATTGCAATCTCTGTTTAGTTTCAGGAAAACAAAAGTGAAAACCTGTCAAATCCCTTTCTTTACCTCTTTCTCTATTTTCTGTTGAATTTGGAAAAAATAAAAAGGGATGGAGTTTGTGTTTATCTTGCACCAGGTTTCAGTGGTAAATCAAAGCAGTTTGAAAACTTTCTTTTCATTGGAAACTAAGCAAAGCACAGCAATTTTTGGTTACAGGTTAACCCATATCAAAGGAAATCTAAATCTCCTTCTCTCTTTGATTCTAACAAAGATATTTAAACAATTTAAATATTTTGTCAAACCTATATCACACATCAGTAATGAACTAAAACAGTTTTATGCAGTTCTTGTTTTGGAAATTATAAAACACAGCCACAATTCAGATTTTTAAGAAAATCCGAACTTCATAAATTTTAATCTCAATAATACCATTTTAATCTACTTCAAAAATGATGATTTTTGAAACAAAAATGCAAATTTTTCCTTAAGTAATTATCGAGATTCTTTGGTTGACCAGAAAATTAGACATAGGCCAAATTCCGACGACCAAGATAATCGTGGCCTTCATGTTCGACGTCGTTGATAGTTAGAGTATCATAGATCACTAGAAAAATACGAGATTAATTTATTGATCATTAGATCTTTGATTCGAGGTCAAACTAGGGTTTAAGAAACCATTTTGTTCGCGACCAAAATGATGGTGCTGCACAGCCCTCAGGTGATCGGACTGCGCGTCAGTGGTGCTGAACGCGGCGTGACACGTGTAAGAAGATAGGGTACAAAGTTGGTGGCCGATAATGGACTGGTGAGGCGGCGCGAGGCGAATTTTCCGATGTCGTTTTCTGATGGGTTTGGGTCGAAGGCCTCGATTCACGTTTTCGATTTTTTTTCAAATTCTGGGTGTTCGTTGTGTCTTAAGGGATGGAAGGCGACTCGTTGGTGGCCGCAGCACCGACCAACGGTGGCGAGTTTGACCGTGCACGTGCACGTGGAGGAGTGGGTGTCAATTGTGATGAGTTGGGGAAAAGAGAGAAGTAGCTCGAAGCACAGCGCGAGGGATTAATGAGGAAACTCGAAGTCGAATTCGAGTTGTTTAGGTTGGTATCGGGTTAATTTAAAAACTTAACAAATTTTTTTGCAAAAGAAGGTCACTCGGGTCCAAATTAGGAAAATCTCGAAGCAGGGGATGTTTGGCTCGGGGTAGAACTTGAAGCAAGTCTCAGGTAGCCATGCAAACAACAAAGAAAACTAGTTATAACTAAATTTTGAAAAAAAACAAGTTAAATATTTTTTTTTGAATAAATTGATGATATTTGTAAATAGAATATGAGACAAATGGAATTTGAAATTTATGTAATTCAAATCCTAAATTTCTTTTAAATAAAAAGTTTGTTTAAAATTTTAACTTAATAAAAATTTAAAAGACAAATCAAATGTTTTTAAGTGTTAATATAAAAACCAAATTTATTTATAATAAAGAAATAGTAATTAACAATTAATGTTTTGTAATGGTTTTAAATTTAAATAATTAATCAATTAAAGAATAGTCAATGAATAAAAATAACTAAAATTAGTTAGCAACTAAGAATTTACAAATTAAAGTAATAAATTAAAGAATAATTAATTGAAGAATAATTAATTAATTAAGCCAATTAAATTAATTCATAATTAAGAAGAAAATTTTAAACATTGATTTAAAAATAATTAATAAAGATAATTATATGGTTAATTCACCTTAACCATAATCACCCTAATCAAAGATGATTAACCATAATCAAATATTCTTTACTGGTTTGACATTTCTGTTGTGATATTGTGATTGCTTTGTCATGAACTGTGATTTGTGGTTTGTTCCTATATGTTTGTGAAACCCTTTTTTGCACGTAAAACGACATTTAAACTTCGATGCGACAGGGAGTCGGATTTCAGTTTGTTATCCGAAACCTACATCGAACCTTGAATGTGAATCCTTGTGATTGACACACCCATATGTTTTAAATTTGAACGCTCACTATTCGGATTAGCCGATAGAGGACCTTTGTGTCATATAACCCATTCCGAATAGTGATTCGACGAATGGATAACAAGTGAAGACGGTGGTGAAGACCGGGTGACTTTAAAAACGATAGGATAACCTATCGATTGTCTTTACACCGAGTTGCTCTGGTATAGGGATTCCTTAAGTGATGGGAAGTACAATATGGATTGTGGACGCCCGGATTTGCAAGGGCTTCTTCCTTTATTGTACGAAGTACCTTCGGTTCTGTTCGAACCCGGAACAGACTTGTATGGTCGTGTGCCTGACACTACACTTTGAGATATATAGCCGATTTCTTTCAAATACATATCTGTTGGTGGCGAAGAATTTATTCTCTTAGCTTAACACCCTTCTCTGAGACGTACGAACTTAGAGGTTATGTAGTTGAAGGTTATCAGCGATATACTCCCAATTTGGTTGTGTGGCATGCTAAGTGCTGCTGTGTATCGATGATGATTTGTTGATCATTTGTGGTTAAAGCATGGCTTTCGTGTAAATCGCAGCTTTGTGGACGAGACCTCATCGGACCTCACACCCCGAAAATGGTCGAAACAGGAAAGATGTGGCAAGGTTTTGAGGGTCGCGCCCTTTAGGGTATGTCATTTCCTTCAGGAAAAAGGTTGTGTCATGGTATGGAGCCCAGATACATACCTATATGGTTGCTTCAATCTCATTTTCTGTGTGGTTGTTGCTTTGTGATGGAGGGCCCTCGGATAAAGGTCCCAAAGGACCTGGGAATGGCATAGTCGTGTAGTTGTTACCTAGTTACAGAGGTAACCCGGCCTTGTGTTGGCAGAGAACTGGTTAAGTTCTCGGGGCGTCCCACCAGAGGCGTACCCATGTGGCATAGGAAGTTCCTTAGCCTGACCATTTGTTGGAAATCCAATCATAACAATACGCGCCCTACGATTTCAATTTGTATAACCTGTCACCTCAGGTGATAGCTATAGTCGGCATAGTATCATGGTACCTATGATGGCTAGGATTGATATTATACTTTCAGAATGATTTTCTATACTATGCACTAGTAATAATATCAAAGAAATTTTCCCGTATCAAGCATATTTGACTATCATAAGGGGAAATCTCCCCCAAGTGCGCGATTGCATGTTGTGTGTGCCAGGAGGCCTTATGGTAGTTTCATTTTCCAAATGCATACCGGTTTTTCTTGTGTAAATCTGTTCTATTTAAAAGCAACTATCTTTTTTTACTCATACTAGTCTCATGACTGACCCAGAGTTTATTGTTTCCTTTTTGAACTCTGGGTGCCCACCATTTCTACACGGGCAGCCTAGTAGCAGGTTTCCCATATTTTGGCTCTAGTTATATCTTGGAGTATTTTGGTTTGGAGATTATCGGTTTTTGGAGGCTCATACCTTAGAGATATTTTGGAAGCTTTTGGATCTTGACGTGCTTAGCTTAGATGTTCATTATCATTCTCTTTCTTTGAAGACTTTTGGCATATGATATGTAGTTGTTCTATTATGACATTCTATTTGGAGTTGTGATTCATGTATTATGTACTCTGATGTTGTAACAGATATTATTATGATGTTGTATCTGTGATGCAACGCTTGATATTCATTATATTTCCGCTATTATATATTCATCTAATTTTTTATAAGCTCCATTCGACTGGAGTTCGATGTTTGAATCATTGACAGTCGAGTACAAGTGAGGTATTTGGTGTCGATTTTCGAACGTTGAATTCCGGGTCGTGACATGTGGTATCAGAGCTAAAGGTTGAGTAAGAACTTTAGCTACGGAGTATAAAACATTAGATGGCTCATTAGAGATAGGGTGAAGTATACCCTAGAATGAGTATAATCGATCAACACCTTAAATTCTTCTTAGTCTATTTCCTTTAATTGCTGATATTTCTTAAGATATCTCGTCCAAATATCTAAGCGAATTTTCTTACTAATTACAGATAGTAAGGATGAGCGGACGAAGAGGCAGAGTTGGGGGCGAGGAAATGCCACAGCACCTAGCCAAGTTCCCCCTACTGCCGAGGCAGCTTTACCTATTCAGCATCAGCCGAATCTGGCTGATTTATATAAGAACTTCTCAAGGCTTGGTGGTATGTCGTTCCCCGGCAAGGAGATGATTGTTGAGGCCCAGGCATAATTAAAATTAATCAACCTTCAATTTTTAAATAACTAACCTTTAATTTCTTAATTAATCATTTAATTAATTATCTTTAATTGATTAATTAAACCTTAATTAATTAATTACCATTAAATTAATTATCCTTAATTAATTACGATAAGTAACTATCCCTAATCTTAAATCAATGTTAGTTACTTGATTACCGCACCTTTAATTATTAATTAATTACTTTTAATTAAGTAATTATCTTTAAGCAATTAATTACCTGTAATTGTTCTCATTAATTTAATCTTCATTCTAGTTAATAAATCCTTAATTATAAATTATATATATATATTGGTTTAATTCTTTCAACATTATACATGTAGGTATATATATAAAATATACAAAAGAATAAAGATACACGTTTACTTTTAAAACGTATAAGATATAAATATAAAATTTATAAAATTTTCTTTTGCTTTGTAAACATCAAAGGCTGAAACATACATTCACAATGGAGTAGAATAATGAACAAGATCTAGAGCTTATGATTATTTTCAACAAATGGCACAAGGCATCAATTCCTTAATAAAATAATCAAATAAAAAATTGCCCGGATTTGCAAGAGCTTCTTCGGAAGTGCCTTCGGTTCTGTTCGAACCTGGAACAGACTAGTATGGTTGTATGTCTGACACTACACTTTGAGATATTAAACCGATCTCTATCAAATACATTTCTGCTTGGTGGCGGAGAATTTATTCTCTTAGCTTAACACCCTTCTCTGAGACGTACGAGCTCAGAGTTTATGTAGTTGATATTTATCAGTGATATACTCCCAAAGTTGGTAGTGTGTCATGCTAAGTACTGCCGTGTGTTGATGATCATCTGTTGATCATTTGTGATCAAAGCATGGCTTTTGTACAAAGCGTAGCTTTGTGGACGAGACTGCATCTGGACCTTACACCCCAAGAAAATTTACTTGCCTTTACTTCACTCCAGAGAAAACTGCTCATTGGATAAACAGGTAATACAATTGCAATCGTAAAGGACTCGTATTGTTTTGATTGGATTTCCAACAAATTTTCAGGCTAAGGAACTTCCTACTACCACATGGGTACGCCTCTGGCGGGACGTCCCGAGAACCTGACCGGATCTCTGCCAACACAAGGCCGGGTTGCCTCTGTAACTAGGTATATACAATTTTCGAACGTTGAATTTCACATAAGAATCTTTTTATAAAGTTGTACAAAAAATAAATAATAATAAATGAATGTATGTAAATAGATGTAAATAAATTTTAATTCAAATAAATTGGGAATTTCAATCTACATTTGGAATAAATGTTTTTAAAATAAACATTTGGCTTTTAAAACCATTGAGGTGAAATTTATATAATGTAAATGTTGGCTTTAAAACAAACAAAAGGGTTCAAATTTTGATGTTTTTCTCGGGGAAGTCTGGTTTTTGGCTTGAAGTAGATTAAGTTTGCCTCGGGTAAAAATGGTGTTACAGGTTTTTGACAAAAACCTGTAGTGTTTGTTTTAAAAATTTAAACTGAAGTTTAAAAATGAAAACAAAGTTTTAAACTAAGTTTGAAACCTAAGTTTGAATCTGAATTCATGTAAGTTGAACTTTAGTTTTGAAATAAATTTAAGCTTTTGAAATTTAAATTTGTTTTAAGACCTTTAAGTATTGAAGGGGTATTTGACTGGAATTTAAAACTGAAAGTTTGAATTGTAGGTAAAGGTTTAAATAAGTTGATTAATAAAGGATAATTGAATAATTAAAAGCTAATTATTTAACAATTAAAGGTTAATTAATTAATGAAATTTATTAGGGATAATTACTTATTGTAATAAATTAAATGGTAATTAATTAATGATTAATTAATCAATGTAATTAATTAAGAATAATAAATTAAAGGATAATTATTTAATGATTAAAATTAATTAATTATATTAATAAAACGATATCGTTTAAAACCAAATGGAAATTCTACTGTAATTTCTTGTGTAAATTGAAGTCCGAAGAGGGACAATTTGGTATATACTTTGGAGTATTCCAACCCGTTGGAATCCATGCCTAATGTTTGAGAAATCGTAAAAGATTGAATCTATCTATCTATTCTCTGAGATCTGTCTACGAACTTTTAGTTAACCCTTCGAACTAATCAATGCCCTTGCATATTCGTAAACCGGTGGACCCGAGAATCTTATGAAATAACTGTATGAGTTTATTTTCATATTGTTGATATTCTGATTTGATAAGCCAAATACAGAATTGATATCCAGTTTGATTCGAAAAGATATTTCGTTATCTATTATCTATTCTTTCTCGTCTCCCTAGCAAATTTCGAGGACGAAATTTTTTTTAAGGGGGGAATCTGTAACAATCCCAATTTTTGACTTAGTTTAAATCAATAATTAAAATAAATCTTTTGAATAAAATTGAGAATTAATTGGAATATTTTTCACATTAAAATAGGATATTTACTTATTTGGACATTGATTTTAAAATGTAACTGTGAATTTGAAAGTTGGAATTTAAAATCTTATAAATAAAAATAATAAAATAATAACATCCTAAAATTTGTCAATATAAATTAACAATATATTTTAAACTTTTGAAATTTAATTTAAAAATAAATTGAGAAAAATATCAAAACAAATAAAATAAGTAATAAACTATGTATAAACAAATATTGAATTTAAAAATAAAACGTATTAAAAATAAAATAGAAATTGAAAGCTTTAAAAAGTTAATAATAGTTTTCTTTCTAAAATATTAAATATATTTGGAAGATATAATAAATTTCAAAAAGGTTTATATTTAAGATTTAATTCTCTTATATAAATAAATGTAACAATTGTTAATATGAAATCAAAGTACTTAAATCCATTCTTTTCTTTTTATAAAGTTGTACAAAAATAAATAATAATAAAATGTATGAATATATGTAAAAAGATATAAATAAATTTTAATTCAAATAAATTGGGCATTTGAATCTACATTTGAAATAAATGTTTTTTCTAAAATAAACACTCGGCTTTAAAAAATCATTGAGGTGAAATTTATATGCTAAAAACAATTCTTTTAACATTGTATATATATATATATATATATGTACAAAAGAATAAAGAAGTGTATTTATTTATAAACAGCTCTGATACCAAAATGTCACGATCCAAATTCCAGTGTTTGACAATCGACATCCGTACTCCACTGTACTTGAATGCCACAGATTCAAACGTTGAAATTCGAGTCGTGCCGGAGCTTATAACACATTAAGTACAACACAGCGGAAGAAATGAATAACATATATCAATATACAACATTGATACTAACGATCCCAAATTTTAATTTAATTTAAATCGATGATTAAAATGAATTTTTTGAATAAAATTGAGAATTAATTTGAATTTTTTTCACATTAAAATAGGATATTTACTTATTTGGACATTGATTTTAAAATGTAACTGTGAATTTGACAGTGGGTATTTAAAATCTTATAAATAAAAATAAAATAAAATAATAACATCATAAACTTTGTCAATATAAATTAATAATATATTTTAAACTTTTGAAATTTAGTTTAAAAATAAATTGAGAAAATCTCAAAACAGATAAAATAAGTAATAAACTGTGTATAAACAAATATTGAATTTAAAAATAAAAATAAAAAATAAAATAAAATGTATTAAAATAAAATAGAAATTAAAAGCTTTAAAAAGTTAATAATAGTTTGCTTTCTAAAATATTAAATATATTTGGAAGATATAATAAATTTCAAAAAGGTTTATTTTTAGGATTTAATTCTCTTATATAAATAAATGTAACAATTGTTGATATGAAATCAAAGTACTTAAATCCATTCTATTCTTTTTATAAAGTTGTACAAAAATAAATAATAATAAAATGTATGAATATATGTAAATAGATATAAATAAATTTTAATTCAAATAAATTGGGCATTTGAATCTGCATTTGAAATAAATGTTTTTTTAAAATAAACATTTGGCTTTAAAAAATCATTGAGGTGAAATTTATATGCTAAAATCAATTCTTTTAACATTGTATATATATACACAAAAGAATAAAGAAGTGTATTTATTTATAAAATAGATATGATATAAAAAAATTATTAAAAAAATATTCTTTTGTCTTTGAAAATTTTAAATGTTAAACATAAACATACATTCACATGAGAGATAGAGTAGAGTAACTAACAGAATCTAGATCTCATGATTTTATTCTTAACAAATGGCATTCACTATGATTCATTGAATATAATAATGAGATTTAAAAATTGCAAAAACCTTTCAACTCCATATACTCAATTATTTAACTTTTCAAAAATCTGAAACAACAATATCTCAGCAAAATCTGAAAGAAAAGAAGATAGAAAAGTGAAGAAATCAGAAAAGGAAAAAAAAGAAACTGCAGATTACAAATGAAACAAGTGCTGCAGTTTTGGCCGAAGGGAGAAGTGCAGTAATTTCTGAAAATATTTAAAGGCAAGTGGATTTCTTTTTTTAAAATCTGAATTTGAAATTGTTAAACAATATTAGAGCAAGGATTAAACAATTATGTTAATCAGCAGCAGGAAAATTAAGTTCAAGTGTAACGATACGGATTTTTCGCGTTCGAAAATCGACATCCATACTTTACATCGTACTCGAATGCCGCAGATTCGACCGTTCAAATCCGAGTCGCCGAAGCTTATAACACAATTAAGTAAACAACACAGCGGAAGAAAAAGAATAATACATTGATATACAGCATTGATACAATATCTGATACAACAGATGATACAATAGATAACAATATACATTAGAGATATGATACAATAAAATAGCAGCGGAAAAGAAAATAGCTAACACCAGCAGCGAAACAAATAACCCAAGATGGTCTTCAAGGAAGAACTCCAACAGCAGCTCGAACCAACATTGCGATGGACTAAGACAAGCAAGTCTCGTCCACATCCAAGCATTGAACTAGCTCCTGATAATCTACTAAACCTGACTATCTGAAAAACCCAACTCTAAACTGCTCATGTGGAAAATGGTGCTAGCTTTTCAACCATCCTGGCCCCGCCGTGGCTCACACTGGTACCTCAAACTTGCTTTTACGGCCAGCCTTTCGACTGTCATGGCCTCCGCCTAACCAACCCCGTAAAGAGGACGTGTGGTGGTAAGAGTCTCCTGCTCGCCACCTAACAAAAAGCGAGAACCCCCCATCACGTTTCACCTAGATAAGTAAGGCTGGTGTGAGTAACAAAAATAGTTTATCTTTAAAACAAACAGTAAGAGAATTTTAAAGTCAATTCGCAATGCTTTTAGAAATGAAACTACCATAAGACCTCCCGCCACACACACAATGCAAACGCAAAATTGGAGAAGATTTCTTCTTATGATAGTTAAATATGCTTGATACGAGAGAATTTCTTGATACTATTAATATAAGTGCAAAGTGCAGAAAAGCATTTTGAAAGTAGAATATAAATCTTATCCAACATACGACCATTATCGTATGCGTACTATAGCTACCATGTTCAATAGCAGGTTACCGCCAATTTCCATGGCAGATATACAACTAAAACTGTACAAGGCTCGTATTGTTTCCTTGGATTTTCCAACAAATGGTCAGGCTAAGGAACTTCCTAGTGCCATATGGGATCGCCTCTGGCGGGACATCCCGAGAACCTAACCGGATCTCTGCCAACACAAGGCCGGGTTACCTCTGTAACTAGGTAACTACTACTCGAGCATGCCACTCCCCGGTCCTTTGGGACTTTATCCGAGGCGCCTCTAAAGCAACAACCACACAGTAAATGAGATTGGAGCCACCACATAGGTAAATATATGGCTCCATACCATGATACCACCCTTTACCAGAAGGGAATGACGCACCCTAAAGGGCGCGACCCTCATAACCTTGCCGCATCTTTCCTGTTTCGACCATTTCCGGGGTGTGAGGTCGTGATGCAGTCTCGTCCACAAAGCTACGCTTTATACAAAAGCCATGCTCTGTTCACAAATGATCAACAAAATGATCATCAACACACAGCAACACCCAGCATGCCACACTACCAAATTGGGAGTATATCGCTGATAACATTCAACTACATAACCTCTGAGCTCGTACGTCTCAGAGAAAGGTATTAAGCTAAGAGAATAAATTCTACGCCACCAACAGAAATGTATTTTAAAGAAATCTGATTTATATCTCAAAGTGTAGTGTCATACATACAACCATACAAGTCTGTTCTGGGTTCGAACAGAACCGAAGGCACTTCTGAAGAAGTCCTTGCAATCCGGGTATTCACAATCCCGATCGGACTTTCCATCACTTAGGGAATCTCTATACCGGAGCAACTCAGTGCAGAGACAATCGATAGGTCATCCTATCGTCCTCGCAAATACCCGGTCTTCAACACCAGTCTTCAAATGTTATCCATAACGTCGAATCACATATTCGGAATGGGTTATATGACACAAAGGTCTTCTCCCGGCTAAACCGAATAGTGAGCGCAATATTTAAAACATATGGACATGGGATTTCAATTAAGTCACCACTTAATAATTCAAAACTTTCTTTCAAATGGTTTAAACAAATTACCATTTTCAAATCTTTTAAACAAAAGATTTATTTCACTAAGTTCACCCATTTTCCCAAAGATCCATTTACGGATTTCAAAACAATTTCCATTCAATTGGATTAACTCGTTTAAAATCTTAAAATTAAAGATTTAACTTATAGCTTTCAAACCCTTCCCATAACTTGGAAAATCATTTTCATTTAAACTTGAAATCCCTTTAACACAAATCAGAAGTTCATTACTTATGTGAAAGCTTTTATTATTTGAAAACAAATAGTTTCCATGTCAGAAAGATCCAATTATATTTGCACGAGTTAAAGCCTTTGAATTTAAATTCAAATTTACAAATCAATACCTTTAAAATAGTTTAACCCATATAAACTCATTTATAAGTTGAATAGCCTTTTAAAACGCTAGTTACCAAATCATAGAATTCAATTTCAAATATTGAATTCAATTTCAAATATTGAATTCAAATTTAAATCAAAATATTTAAATTTCAAAACTCAATCAAGTTATTGAAAATAAATTTCATCTTTGAAATTCCATTTCAAAAGCTTTTCACTTTAAATCCAGTCTGTTTCCAAAACATTTGAATTTAAATATTCAACTTTAAAAATCATTTCAAAATCTATGACTTAATCGATTTCCTCGTTAAATCCATATTTATGTGTGTATAAGTGTGGTCCAGGGGTTTAACACAATAGTGCAACATCATTCAATCATCACAGATCAAACACGGAAATATAGTTGATAAGCGATATAAACTATAACGCTTATCGTCCATTCACAGATTCACAGATAATATACAAATGTAAATAAATGAATAAATCATACACGGCACAAACGAGAGAACAAAATATCACAGATCAGATAGGACAATCAATTCAAGGCATATCATACAATACAATCATTCATAAGTAAGGTCAAACATTTAATAATCATTTATAAGCAGGATTAATTAATTGTTTAATCTTAATTAATTAAATTTATTTCCAATTAAATTAATTACTTATGAATTAATTATCCAACCCTGATTTATTAGTTACAAATCATTTGATATAGATTAATTTATCATACACTTTAATTAATTATTCTTGATTAATAAATTAATTAGATTAACCTTAAGTTAATTACATAATCATTTAACCTTAATTAATTTCATTAAATAATCATCTTTAAGTAATTAATTACCTTTATAAATAAATCAACATTTAATTACATTAAATGTAATTATATCTTAATCACTTGATTAATTAACTTAAACCCAATATTTATAAATTTAAACTTCTAATTATAACATCGAACATTAATTATTCCATTCTAATTAACTTCTAAATTAATGAATTATAAATTATTGAATCTTTATTTTCTTAAAAGTAAAACTCATATTTATTAATGATTTAATTAACACTCACAAATATATTTAAAACTTTGATTTTCAACTTGCTTTAAATTCACATGTTAAAGTACTACATTTGTTATAAGGAAATTTAAAAGAGGTTAATTCGAATTCCTTTTAGATTCAACATATTTAAAGTTATAAACTTGATTTAATTTCAAATCTGGGATTCAACTTCGACTTTCAGTCCAGATTTAAATTCTTGATCCTTGCTTAAATCCTTCCTTTACAACTTTCAAATTTCATTTTAAGTTCAAATTCTTTACGCTTAATTATTTAACACTTTTAATAAATAAAACAATTTAAATTTTTTCAAAACTTGGGCTATTTACAAACTAAGTTTTAGACAAACTTGAATTTATTACTAAAACTTTGATTTTTAAAATTCAACTTAAACTTTGTTTTATAATTTGAAATAAATTTTAAAATTCCAAAAACAAACAGAACAGGTTTTGTTTAAACCTGGAAACCCATTCATACCCGAGCCCCTTAAAATTTGTTTCGAGCAAATCAACCATATTCCCAAGCATGGCTTCGAGCCTCCCCCTTCAAATCTAGCTTCGAGCCAACACCTATCCTCTTCGAGTCGCGCACGATAGTTACTTCGACTCATGCGATATTTTCGAGGCGGGCTGCTATCTACTTCTTTCATCCAGCTAACACACCAAAATGCACATGAACGTGCACAGAGGATCGGAGCTCCTCCGATCATCGCCTCCACCTCCCACCAGTCACCACTAACCCTCTCGACCCAAACCACCATCCAGATCGCTTCAACTTTCTTTAATTCAAAATTTGAACAACTCAAAAACCTGGGAACCCAAACCGAATCAACAAAACTCCCCGCGTCGGCGATCGCAACCACCTGCGACCCCACCACCTTGACCAGAGAAGCTTCGTTCACCAATGCTTCGATTTTCCTCGGTGCGACAACACTCGATCCTCCCACGACAGCGAGCGCGTCACGTTTCCATCCTCAACCAATTTAAGCTGTTAAACCCTAAATCTTCGCCTTATCATTATCACGGTCAATAATAAATTCACGCATGATTTTTCCAGTAATCACTGGTCCTACAGCGAGCCTTAGTTAGCATCCCGAAACCATTCAATGATGCGATCATCCGAAATCGAATAAATGTTCCAATTTGATCAACTCCCAATATCTTGTGATTTACTTAGTTAAAAATCCTGATATTCATTTCAAAAATCATGGTTTTTAATGTTGAACACGGTGATGTGGAAGAATCAAAAGAATATGATACTTGAATTTTGACAAGATTCCTGAGTTTCACTGTAAATCTCATTCCAGACAAATTAACCTCATTTTTTTTAAACCTAAAATAATATTAAAATTTAAATTATAAGGTTACAAAAAAATTTCATTTAGACATCATGATTTAAATCTTATTATTCGAAGAGGTATGAAATTTTTCTTTCTTCCTTCCCTGGTGATTTAAGCCTGTTGTTATACAGAGTATCTACATCTACATACAGGCGTGCATTCAAATCTCTACATATTCAAACATGCATTCAACTTCATAAATAACCATTCAACACAGATCACATGCGACAGTATCAACAAATTTAAAGGTTGAGAGTTTACTCACCTGCAGTTGAAGTGGAAAGAACAGAGAATACTTCTGTAGTGTTGACACTGGCTTGTGAAACTTGCAAGCTGAAGATCTTTTTCTTTAATCCTCTAAGTTGCAGTGATATGTATTCTTGTTTAAATCGTAATGATGTTTTTAAGTTTAAATAAAACTTTCTTCGGATTTTCTAAGTTTTGAAGGAATAAAACTGGGATGAGAAAATGGATATATATATATATATATATGAAGAAGTTACAGGGATGTATAATATTTGTACAGGGTAATTAAGATTTGGTTTTGTACGACATAAGATCAGTGATCTTATAATTTTTTTCTCTTGCTTGGGTAGCCAAGATTTCGGCTGATAGATATTATATTGTGTACTAAGGTAATGGCATTAAATGCCTAAGTCCTTTGTGCTTTCTTTTTTTTCTTTATATATATATATGTGTGTGTGTGTGTGTGTGTGTGTGTGTGTGTATGTGCGGTGGCTGAGGTGATATAGAGTAAGTACAATGTTTCTACTTCAGCTTACATGAATCAAGATGATATCAGTTAGTATATTTCATTTCTTTTAAAGTTTGAATATATCTTGTTATGTTTGACTAAAGATTTTTTTTCTTCTTGTTTTTTTTTGCTGAAATGATTTCCAGTAAGTACATATGTTTCTTTTCTGAGCCAATATATATATACATTCTTTGCTTTATAATCTGAAGGTACTTGTACTGTTTTCCTTAGCAAGCACTTTCTTTACATGCTCTGGTTTACAAGCTTACATACTTATATTTTTTTCTCTCTCTTCTCTTTAGCAGGTACATTCATATGTATCTTATGTTTCATATTATCTTTTTCTTCTTGCATTCTTTAACTCGGCTGAGATGTATTTATATTTTTTATTTGTTAAGTACATAGATATTTATATGTTGTCTTCTTTTGCAAGCACACTTGTATACTTTTGTTTCTTTTCTTTTGTTTTGTGGCTGATATGATATCATTAGTATATTTTGTTTCTTTTTTAAGTTTACAGCCTCATTTGATTTCTTGTTTGTACACAGATTTTGCTTTGTTGATTGTTAATTTTTTTTCTTGTGTTTATCTTCTTTTATTTGCCTATACATAGATTTTTCTATTTCCTTGCATACATTTTTTTTCTTGCTTGCCTGATTCATACTTCATATATTTTACATAATTTTATTAATATGTTATTTGACTTCATATTTTATATTTTATCTCCTATATATGTATTCCTATTCCAATTTTTTTTATTTGTTTTTTTTCTTTTATAAGTGTTCATATGTGAATTTATTTTATTTCTATGCTTTTACTTATTAATTTTATTTATTTCTTACTTCAATAGTTAATTTAACTTACATATTAATTTTCAACTTAAATTATCAAATATTTAATTACTTATTTTATAAGTATAGCTTGGTTGTATTTTATTTTACTTTACAATATTTGTAAATCTCAATTCAAATTAAATTTAAATACATTCTTCCAGTGATTCATAGTTTAACTGATATTAAATATCAATTATCAAATTAATTTCACAATTTTTTTTATTCAAAATTAAAATAAATTACCAATTTAAAATTAATTAAAATTCGGGATCGTTACATCAAGTGTAAAGTCTACAGCCTGGAAATAAAGAAATTTGAAGCTTTAAACAAATTCAAAGCTGTAAGTAAAAATTGAAAATTGTTTATTATTGTTGAAGTAAGTAATTACAACAGAAACTAAGCAAAGTTTTGTTTTAACAAGCTTTGCCGATGTAACTTCAAGATTTAAAGAATAAAAAAAAGAAATACAGGCTCAAAATGCTTCTCTGTCAATTTCCAGTGTTCAAAATATCCAGTTCTTATTTCTGCTTCATAAACCAGGTGAGCAAATCCCTTAGCCTGCTATATTTTTTTTATGCTTGGATTTGTCTTTGAAGTATGTTATGGATTATGGTTGAATGGCTGTGTGAATGTGTTTGTATGCTTTATTTATATGTGAAAAACTGAGTGTAGATTAGTGTGCAGGCAAAAAAAAAACTATGCCTCTGTTCCAGTTTCAAAACCTTACCTGAAAATTTAAAAATCATCTCAACACAAAACATATTGGGTTTGGATTGCTAAATGAATGATGTTTGTATGGGTATAACATTGTTTATAAAAATGTAATTAAGCCAAATTGACAGATAGTTCATTTGGAATTAAGGAATTCATAGTAATTTCCTTTTTAATGATAAAAATCAAGTGATTTAATTTCTGTTTCTGATTATACAATCTAATTTGTGCTCGGGGATGTTGAATTTTAAAAATAAAATTTGGATTTTTAGTTTCAAATTTAAGTGGGAATATGGGTTTGAACGGAAAACACATATTGGCGGCAATTAGGATCGAATTGAGCACCGAGATCAATGGTGAGGGAAGCTTGCATATTGATGATCATTAGAAAAATATTCGAAACATTTATAACATGGCGTTGTGGAGGCACGATGGATCTGTAGGGTGTATGGGTTCGTTTAGAATGAGGGCAAAGGTGAGATTGTCGTGACGTCGTTGCGATGTTTCAGGGGATCGGACCAAGGGGAGGAGGATCGTGAGTGAGTGTCGAAGCGTAGGTCGCGTTCGCATAAATTCTGGTGATGGGAATCAATTGCGCGATGCGATTTCATTGTTGATGAAGTTGGGTTCTAGTTCGATTTGAAATGCCAAATTTCGATTCCACATCAAAATTGATGATCTGGGTGGTGAAAATGCTTGTGAGGTTGATCGGCGACAAGTAGAGGCCATCAGGGGTGGTCAGAGGGGACCGCGTCGTGGGTGTACGTGCATGCGTGTGCACCTAAATATGGGCTCTTGAAGTGTTTGGGAAGAAGGATGATTAAGCTTGGGTTACAGTTCGAGATCGTAGTGGGTGTGCATTGAAGTATTGTGGTGATCGAGTGTTTCTCGGGGGTTGTCTTGAGTTGAACGAGATTTGGCTCGAGCCTGTTGAAGTTGTTACCATATATCATATTTCCAGTTCTATAACGCAAACATGTTTCCAGTTTACAATACAATAGTTTTTTTACAAAGTAAATTGTACTTACACAAGGTTTTCAAAGTATATTTAAACTAAATAAGACTCCAAAGAAAAATAATAAATCAAGTTTCAAAATTTAAACCATTTTAAAAAAAACAAGACTTCAAGAGTAAAATTTAAAATGGACAAAGTTTTAAGGTAATTGTATGTAACCATATTTTTGAATAGATTTTAAAAAAATTGATGGCTTAATAAATTAAAGGAGGAATGATGAAGATTAGTGAATAAATCAAATCAAGAGTTAACCTATTTATGTGGTTAATCAATTAATTTATTAATGTGATTAAGGAAAATTAATTACATAAGAAAATTTTTAATTATGAGTAATTAATTAATAATTAAAGTCGATTTATCAATGGATTAAAGAAAATTTTAATTAAATGATAATTAGTTAATGTGATTGATTAATTAAGGTAATTAATCTGGGAATAATTAATTAATTCAAAAGCTAATCAATTATTAAAAGTGATTAGGGATGATCACTTAGGATAATTAAATTTAGATTAATTAATTAAACCGTAATGAATTAAGGGGTTAATTAATTAATGTAATAAATTAAGAATGGTTAATTAAAGAATAATTAATTATTAATAAAGGGTTGGTTACTTTAATGTAGTTAAAAGTTAAATTAAGGGTAATCAATTGCTTAAAGATGATTATTTAATTAAAAGTAACTAATTAATGATTAAAAGCGGATTAATCAAGAAATTTACATGGATTTAAGATTAGGGATAGTCACTTATTGTAATTATGAAAGGTGAGTTAAATTATTAAAGGCTAACTATCCAATAATTAAAAGTTGATGGATTACTATTAAAGGTTAATTAGATTATATTTAATGGTTGATTAATAAATGATTAAAGAATAATTAATCAAAATGATTTGTAATTTATTAACGTTAATTAACCAGGATTAGTAATCCATAAGTAGTTAATTTGATTTGAATTAATCAGATAATTATCTAATCTTACTCATATATGTTTGAATTCTATTAGATGATTGAATTGCTTGATATCCCTGGTTGTGATGCTCTGTTTGATTTGAGCTACGTTTACTGTAATTTATTTTCTGTGATATATATACATGTGATCTGTAAATGAACGATAAGCGTTATGGTTCATATCGCTTATCAAATATAAGCGTTATAGTTTGTACCGCTTATTAAACATATTGTTGTATTTGAATCTGTGCTGATTGATGATGTGGCACTTTTATTGTGTAAAACCCCTGGACCACACTTATACACACACAAATATGGATTGCACGTGGAAATGGGTTAAGTCACAGATTTTGAAATAGTTTTAAAAATTGAATTTTTGAATCCAAAATAGTTTTGGAATTAGAGCTGAAAGCTTTTGAAAATGGATTTCAAAAATTAAAGTTATTTTGGATAACTTGATTGAGTTTGAAATTTAAAAAATTTGGTTTAAATTTGAATTCAATATTTGAAATGGAATTCTATGATTGGGAAACTATGGTTTAACAAGGTTATTCAACGTATATATGTGTTTATATGGGTTTTTAATCATTTAAAAAGCCTTTATAACGACCCTTACTCGACCTTCAAAAATCGGCACCGAATACGACACTCGTATCCAAATGCCGCAGATCCAAACGTCGAATCTAGTTTGCCGGAGCTTATAACACATTAAGTACAACACAGCGGGAGAAATGAATATATCAATATACAACATTGATACAATATCGAATACAATATGATACAACAGATGATACAATAGATATCAATATACATCAGAGATATGATACAATTCAAATTTAGCTTCATATTCTATTAACCAATTTAACTCAATTTAAAATCTCCAATTTGTTTAATTTAAATTTTCAAATTCAAATTCATTAAAGTTTAAATCAAAAGGCTGATAAGAAACTGATGAAGATAAGAAGTAAGAATTTTCTACAACGATTCGTAGGGCCATCATCACATCGAAACTTCTTTCTGGAGCTACTACGAAGCAATCAAAAGAATTTGGAATTGAATCAAAGGAGATTGAGAAGAAAGTTGTTTCCATTGTCACAGGGTATTGACCATTTACAGTGGTATCAGAGCTGAAGGCTAAACCTTTAGCTCAGGAGTATAACACATTAAGTAGATCATTAGAGATAGGGTGAAGTATACCCTAGAATGAGTATATCCCTAAGATATCCATTCGAATGCATCAGTAAATTCTCTTACTATCCACTGATAGTAAGTATGAGTGCGAGAAGAGAACGAGATATGGGTAGGGGATTACCACTACAAATGGTCAATACCCTGCGACAGTGGAAACAACTTTCTTCTCAATCTCCTTTGATTCGATTCCAAATTCTTTTGATTGCTTCGTAGCAGCTCCAGAAAGAAGCTTCAATGTGATGATTGCCCTACGAATCGCTGTAGAAAATCCTTACTTCTTATCTTCATCGGTTTCTTATTAGCTTTCGATTTAAACTTTAATGAATTTGAATTTGAAAATTTAAATTAAACAAATTGAAAATTTTAAATTGATTTAAATTGGATAATAGAATATGAAGCTAAATCTGAATTGTATCATATCTCTGATGTATATTGATATATATTGTATCATCTGTTGTATCATATTGTATTTGATATTGTATCAATGTTGTATATTGATATATTCATTTATCCCGCTGTGTTGTACTTAATGTGTTACAAACTTCGGTGAACCAGATTCGACGTTTGGATCTGCGGCATTTGAATACGAGTGTCGTATTCGGTGTCGATTTTCAAAGGTCGAGTTAGGGTTGTTATAAAGACAATGGCAGCGGAAAGATGATGTCTTTAATGCCAAACTCCAAAAACTCCATCTTCAACCCAAAGCTAGCTCGAACCCTCATCAAGTTGCACCCAGATAAGCAAGTGCAGCCGTGAATGCTGAAGTGTAGCAAATGCGATCCACGAATCCAAAAGACTTCGAAGGCTATCGAATCAATTCCTACTATAGATTATCTGGATAACCCAACCCTAGACTGCCCGTGTGGAAAATAGTGGGCACCTAGAGTTTAGGAAAGGAACAATAAACTCCAGGTCAGTCATGGGACTGGTGTGAGCAAACAAAACACAGTTTTTATCTTTTAAAACGAACAACAAAAGCTTTTAAAGTTCAAATCCGCAATGCTTTTGGAAAATGAAACTACCATAAGGCCTCCCGCCACACACACAATGCAAACGCAGAATTGGAGGAGATTTCTCCTTATGATAGTCAAATATGCTTAATACGAGAAAGTTTCTTTGATATTATTACTAGTGCATAGTGTAGAAAACCATTTCGAAAGTATAATATAAATCCTAGCCAGCATAGACATTCCGAACTATGCCTACTATAGCTACCATCCAAACAGTGGGGCGACACCATAAGTAGATGGCAGGTAATACAACTAAAACCGTACAAGGCGCGTATTGGATGAATGGATTTCCAACAAATGGCCAGGCTAAGGAACTTCCTATTGCCACATGAGAACGCCTCTGGCGGGACGCCCCGAGAACCTACCCGGCTCTCTGCTGACATAAGGTCGGCTACCCTCTTCCCAGGGAATAAAACCTAAGATATGCCACCCCCGGTCCTTTGGGACCTTTAACCGAGGATCCTCTACACCAACGACATCGCACAGTAATAAATATACTACAGTGCCCACATGAGTAAGCATCCGGTCTATCCCTTTTATTTGCTTTCTATAGGTTCACATAAGAAATGAATCTCTAATTTGTGCAAGAAGGATTTCAAGCCTAAAATGATGGTTTTCCAAGTTACTAATAAATCTTTGGGAACATGTTTTGAAAGCTATAAGATTAATATTTAATTTAAAGATTCAAATGAGTTAATCCATTTGAAATGGAAATTGTTTTGGAAATTAACTCAATTTAAAATTTCCCATTTATTTAATTTGAATTTTCAAATTCATTAGAGTTTAGATCGAAAAGTTGATAAGAAACCGATGAAGATACGAAGTTAGGATCTTCTACAACAGTTCGTAGGGCGACCATCACATCGAAACTTCTTTCTGGAGCTATCATGAAGCAATCAAAAGAAATTGGGAATTGAATCAAAGGAGATTGATAAAAAAGGATATTTCCTCTGTCGCAGGGTATTGACCATTTGTAGTGGTACCCTTATGTCCCCTATCTCATTCACTTCTTGCACTCATACTCACTATTAGTGGATAATAAGAGAATTTACTGAGGCATTCGAATGGATATCTTAGGGATACACTCATTCTAGGGTGTACTTCACCCTATCTCTAATGAGTTACTTAATGTGTTATACCCCTGAGCTAAAGTTTTAACCCTCAGCTCTAATACCAAAATGTCACGATTCGAATTTCAACGTTTGAATCTGCGGCATTCAAGTACAGTGGAGTATGGATGTCGATTTTCGAATGCTGGAATTTGGATCGTGACATTTATCATTTATTCATTAATCACTTGATTAATTAATTATTTTTAATGTAAGTAATCTTCTTTAAGTAATTAGTTACCTTTAATTACTTTTATTAATTAACCTTAATAAATTAATTATTCTTTATTGTAATTATTTTACCTTAATTCTTAATAGATAAATAAAATTTAGCAAATCGCTTTGATTAAAACAAATAACCCTTTACTTTAATCATATTGCTAATTAATCACCTTCATAATTTATCATTCTTTAATTAATAATCTTAATTAATTAATTAACCTTAATTGTAATCTATTAAATCTCAATTACTTATTCCTTAATTAATTACTTTAATAAATAAACCTTTAATTATTGATTAAATCTTAATTATAATTAATTGTCCTTAATTGATTAATTAATAGATTTATTATTCCTTAATTAATTAAAATAATTAATTCCTCCTTAATTAATTTTCATTTAATTAATTATCCTTAATTAATAAATCAATCAACCTTTAAATTTCTAAATTAATCAACCCATAATCGTTAAATAATTAACCTTTAATTGTTTAATTATTCTTAATTAATCACATTAATTTACCCTTAATTAATTTCCATTTAATTAATTATCCTTAATTTATTACAATAAGCGATTATCCTAATCACTTATAGTAATAAATCACAATTTAATTTATTGATCATTGGATCTTTGATTCGAGGTCAAACTAGGGTTTAAGAATCCATTTTGTTCACGACCAAAATGACGTTGTTGCACAGTCCTCAAGTGATCGGACTGTGCGTCAGTGGTGCTAAACGCGGCGTGACACGTGTACGAAGATAGGGTCCAAAGTTGGTGGTCGATAATGGACTAGGGAGGCGGCACGAGTCGAATTTTCTGATGTCGTTTTCTGATGGGTTTGGGTCGAAGGTCTCGATTCACGTTTTTGAATTTTTTCCAAATTCTGGGTGTTCATGGTGTCTTGGAGGATGGAAGTCGACTCGTTAGTGGCTGTAGAACCGATCAACGGCGGTGAGTTTGACCGTGCATGTGCACGTGGAGGAGTGGGTGTCATTTGTGATGAGTTGGGGAAGAGAGGGAAGTAGCTCGAAGCACAGCGCAAGGGATTGAGGAGGAAACTCGAAGTTGAATTCGAGTTGTTTAGGTTGGTATCAGGTTAATTTAAAAACTAAACAATTTTTTTTGCAAAAGAAGGTCACTCGAGTCCAAATTAGGGAAAACTCAAAGCAGGGGATGTGTTGGCTCGAGGTAGAACTCGAAGCAAGGCTCGGGTAGCCATGTAAACAGCAAAGGAAACTAGTTTTAACTAAATTTCGAAAAAATCAAGTTAAATAATTTTTTTTGAATAAATTGATGATAATTGTTATTTTTAATGATTAAACAAATGAATACAACAAGGAAATTAATACAACAATATTTAATTTGTTGCAGGAAGAATCATTTTACTCTATTTTTGGTTTTCAAGTTTCAGAAAATAAAAAGTGGCTTCTCTGTTATAAATCCTAACTGTAAGTAACTATAACCTAGTGTTATTAATAAATTAAGTGAATGGACATAACAAGAGTAATCATAGATCTGTAATCATCATTTGCAGATCCAAAACTTAAAAGAATTTGAAGTAAGAAAAGAAGAAAAATTCCATACCTCATCTCTGTTTTGAAACTGTAAGGAGTTTCTGGAAAAACATGTGAGTAAACTTTTGTTCTTCCAATCTTTTTGTTGCTATGTGGATGTTGAATGATGTAGGGTAGTTAAACTTTTGTTTGCATCTTGAATATATGAATGAATGTCTGGTTGTGCATGTTGATTATACAAATTGCAATGTCTGTTTAGTTTCAGGAAAACAAAAGTGAAAACCTGTCAAACCC
Source organism: Allium cepa (assembly GCA_030765085.1). Classification (NCBI taxonomy): domain Eukaryota; kingdom Viridiplantae; phylum Streptophyta; class Magnoliopsida; order Asparagales; family Amaryllidaceae; genus Allium; species Allium cepa. The sequence goes on from CM060937.1 coordinate 909,473,877, forward strand.
CTTTCTTTACCTCTGTCTCTATTTTCTGTTGAATTGGGAAGAAATAAAAAGGAATGGAGTTTGTGTTTAATCTTGCACTTGAGTTATTAATTAAAATTTAACTTGAAGTATTTACAAATTAAATATAATTTGAAATGTATCGAATAAAAATGTAAATGGATTAAAATAGTAATTGTATGAATTGCAAATAAAATTCAAATCAGTGGAAATAAATTGGAAATGGCTTTGTAATAAATTGAATGAGCTGAATCTAAAAGGTTAAATTTTATAATAACTAATCAAATAAATTTGTAGTTTGGCATGAGATTGGATTAAAATAGAATCAAGTTAAATTGAAAAGAGAAATTTACTTGTAAAATGAAAATGAGCTTAAGTATAAAACGAAGTAAATTGACTTAAGCTAAACAAATGGAAGAGTTGGATTAAAATTCAACTTAATCTAAGTGTAATGATATTGGGTTGGTTTTAAATCAAGTGAAATAAATTTGAATCGAAATAGAATTTGGTGGGTTATAAATAATATTTAAGGAAATGAAAATTCAAAATGGATTGAGTGGATAAACTAATTATATTGAATAAATAAATGGATGGGATAAATAAGAATCATATGGAAATGAACTTAGGTTATCGACTTAAGTGTTGAATAAAAACCAAACTCAAAATGAAGTGTGGTTTAAATGTGTTGGGAGTGGTTATTGAATGAAATAGCCTGATTTGTTTTCGAGCTAAATAAAATAGTTTGGCATAAACAAATATGGAATGAAACGTAAATGAATGGAATGTGTCGAGCTAAATAAATGGTCGTGAATGAAAAAAAATTATTGGTAATGAAGATGAACCTAAATTGTTAATGGTTTTGAATGAACTGGTTTGGTTAATAAAATGAAATGCAAGTGAATGGATTCAAATCTGAAATGCAATGAAATGAGAGTATACAAATTGTGAATAAATTTTAAAAATGGAATAGAATTATGTATAAATTACGTAAATCCATTTAAAATGGTTATAAAACAAAAATACTTATTTATTCACATAAATCTCGTTGAATTGCATAGAATAAATTGTCATTTGATGTAAATGGAAGTAATTAAAATTCTATGTATTGATAGAAGTAAAATAAATTGATTTTGAAAGTAATTGGATTAAATATGAGTTCGGTTTGCTTAAAAGTAAATTAAGTGTAAGCAATTGAGTTTTAAACCATTCAAATTGAATGAAAATGGTTTGTAAATTAAATTGAAACGGTTGAATTAGTATGAAAATCGTATAAATTGCTTACGGAAAATGTTTGATGTGCATTTCTTATAGAATTCATTTGTTTTAACCGTTGCAACTAAGTGAAATATAGTTAAACTGCATATATTTGGCACTTACATGTTTAAATTGAGTAAGTACATGTACCTGGATGCCGTGGGGCTGGATATGGTTGTGCTAGTTGCTAATATAAATAAGCTGATCGCTTAAAATGCTAAATTAAGGTACGCTTACGCAATAAAAATAGGAAATATGAACTGTTTTTGGTTTTTCCCACCGAGTGGGTCGATGTATATATATTTATATCTATTGTCAAATTGCAAAAGCTCCTCCGTACAAAGGAGACTCTGTCAAAATTTTCCAGAAATTTTGGGAGTTAGAAAATTTTTGAAAATTTTGGAAAATTTTGTTAACGACAAACAAATTCAAATTGGAAACTAAAACAAGTTAGTAAATGAAACTAATTGGAATAATGATATGAATTAGTAATGAATGACAAATAAAGTTTATATATGCAAAGTTAAGATAAATTGAATTCATATGGAAATGAAAGAATCGATTTGAATAGAAATATGTATAAACTAAAAGTGGTAAGGTGAAAATAAAGATAAGAAACGTATAAAATGCTTATGTTAACTTAAGTAAGGAATGATAAATTCTTAATTGCAAATTGAATATTGCAAATATATTCTAAGTTGATATTTGAATGAATGAATATTGACATTTGTAAGAAAGTCGATAAAATGTTTTGGGAATATTGTGATTGGATATTGGTGCTAAACAGGATATGCAGGTAATATAAAGGGAAAAGAGAATTGGTTTTGATTTCAAAAGATAAATTCGAATTGCCCGACAAAAAGGTATGTATTTAAATTTTGGTATGAAATTTGATTGGGTTTTTGGATATAACCACTTGGCTTTTTATTTTATTTTTGAATTTGGGAGGCCGTAGAGCCATTTTGTAGTTGTACCGAGCTAGCCGCGCAAGGGAGACGTTGGCGAAATTTTTTGGAAATTTAGAGAGTTAGAAAATTTTTGAGAAAATTTTAATAATTCAAAATTTAGTTTTGAATTATAATTTGAATAGCTAAACAAGTAAGTTATTTGAAAACTATAGAAGGTTTTGGAAAAGTTTGGAAAGTTAATAAGAATAATAATGGGTATTTTATAAAAAGATAGTTAATAAGATGTTAAATTGTTTGGTTTTGTAGGTAAGTAAACGGGTATAGGACCATTCTTCCTAACTAGTAATTTCGGGGACGAAATTCTTTTAAGGGGGGAGGAATGTGACGACCCGGAATTTTCGAGCATTTAAAATCTGAATATTTAATTGATTTTAAATATTCAATAGAGTAAATTTTAACTTGAATTACAAATATCACAATTTATTTGATAATTTAACTATTGAATTAAATAATTTGAAGTTGGGTGAAATGTTGAATTCGGAGTTTTAAGCCTATTAAAAATAATTTGAAGGCTTGTAAAATTTATATTGATAATATTGAAGGTAGTAAAAGTGTTAAAATTGAATTTGAAAATGTTTGGTTAAGTTTTGAAATTTTATATCGTTTAAACTGAATTTAAAATAGCCTTCCGAGGCACGGTCTCGGAATTCAACTAAACAAGTTCCATTGGGTCCGTAATATTTTATTATTATCGAATTCCAAATTTCGTAGCTTTTGGAGCTATCGTGGGATCGTATGGCATATAAACGGCTAATCAAAAAAATAAATAAATCGATTTAATTTGAATATAGATTTTTATACCAAGTCAACTTCAGTTTACATTCCTCTACACGCCACTTCTCTTCAATTTGTCCAGCCAAGCTTCTTTCTTTTTCAAAATCATAATCAAAGCCGGTTAATAAAAAAATAAATAAACAATGGCTAGTTAAAATCGCGAATTTCTCCTTATAACCTCCCTTCTGCTTGAATTTTGGAAATCAAAAGGGATTGAGTCTCGCATTTGTTTCAATTCGAGCTCGTTCCCCTTCCTCTCGAATCCATGAATCAACGAAATCCATAATAATGGCAGCCTCTTTTCTGAAGAAAACCGAAACCCTAAGCAAATCGAGCAATCAGAAACCTTCCCGCTATTCGCATCGTTCTCTTCTCGAATTAAATGAAGGTGAGCCGATCGCGTTCGAATTCAATGGTGACCATAGTCGCGGTGGCGGCTGTCCGAGTCTCAGGGGCGGCGAGGTTGTGAGTGGATGGGCGAAGGATCGGAGGCGAGTTAGGTTGTTTTGCGTTCGGCAGGCAGAGGGGTGGTGAACTCCTCAGGTGTTCGAGTTAGGGTTTGATGGTGTAGCGCTCGCGTTCGAAGGGAGGAGCAGCTGTAGCTCTGGTGGCCTTCGAGCTCGAGGGGATTTTGGCGTTCAGCAGTAAGGTATAATATTGTTTTTAAAATTTAAAATGCCAAATTTAAAGTAGTGTTAGATAATTCGAATCTATTTCATTGATTCCAGAAACTCTAAAAATAATATAATAATAAATAAATAAATAATATGGAAATTAATAGGAAATTATTTTGTATAGATAAGGTTTGAAGAAGATAATAGGGATTTGAAAATGTTGAAATTTATATATGATTAGATTTTGAAATCTATGGATTATTATTTTTATACGTATACATGTAATTTCAAAAGTGAATAAATATACATATATATCTATTTCCATTTGCTAGTTAATTTTAAACTAATGAGGATGTGTTTGTTAAATTAGATCTAAATTATTAGTTTAAATTAATTAAACAAATAGAAATTAATTATTCGATCAATTAAAATATTAATAAACCATAAATTGTTTATACAAGGTCAAAATAATGAAGAAAACAAGCCGGGTTAGGGTGGATTGCAAATCAGAAATCAAAGGTGAGTTAATCTCACTCAGTTTAAATTTAAATTTAAATGATAAAATTTAAATAATTTTTTGGATGGTTGAATTGATCGATGTGATATAGTATGATATTTTGTAATTGGTATACTATATTGTGATAACATCTATGGATGCAGGGAAAACTGGTTGGAGGGGTCCAACTGGACCCCTCAACTTTTATTTAAATTATTTAATATTCTCTGTTCTGATTATTTGATATTCTATAATGAATTATGTGGAAGTATTGAATGCTATGGCTTGGTTGATATAATTGGGTATAATGAATTATTATAAAATATAAATTTGATTTTGGAAATGAAAATAAAAGAAGTGAAATTGCAAGTAAAATAATTATAGAGTAAATTCTAGAATAAGTTGAAAAAAAAGAAATAAAGTGACTTTAAATTTTAATAAATGAATCCTGAGAATGGAAAGGAAAATTTGAATAAACAGAAAATTAATGAAGTTTAAAATGCAGTATTATTAATTTAAAAGAACAAACATTTATTTAGAATTTAAGATTTGAATTATTGAAAGAGTAAAGAAGAAATTGAAAAATAATAATAATAATAATAATAAAGACCATAACTACTGAATTTGGAAATGAACTGATAAGTAAAAGAATTTATTCCAAATAAAATAAATTGGAAATCAATTTGGGGAAATTGATTTAAGTGATTGAAGTTGGAATTTTCTCTGGATGGCCAAGTACATGTTTTTAAAAGTAAATTTGCAAATATAAATTAAATGTTTTAAAGTTGTTTTATCTATTATCGTAATAATTATACAAAGAATGACTTGGTATTTTGTTTATAGCATTATTTCAAATTAAGTACTAAAGAAAGATTTTCTAAATTAAATATTAACCATACTCTACAATTAAAGTGTTTTGAAATTATTTTAGAAATCTAAAATCTTGTGCTTGGTGATTCTAGTGGAAATGAAATACTCGGAATTTATTCTGAGAAAAAGGAAGGTAGTTTGAAAACTGTTTTCAAAAGGATTTGAAAGTGAGAATATACCTTGTAAAGATATTTTGAGATAAATAAATAATTTGGGAAATTATTTATTGGTTGGATGGTTGTTTTTGAATATTAGCTGATAGTTAAATCACCGACTATCAATATTGGACAAATGCGCTGATCGTTTCGAAGAGACCGGGATCGAGATTTATTTCTCGAAAACCACTTCGATCTGGTTTGTACGTTTCGTGAAACGAGTTTGGATTCGAAGATGGAGCAGTGAAGTGCAAGGGCTAGTCGCTACTAATCCTGAGTATATTTCCAAAGTGGATGTAGTTGGAATAGTGCCTTCGGTTCCGTTCGAACCCGGGACGGACTTGTATGGATGAATGCTTGCGAAAATATCGTCAGGTGGACGATGGGCATTCTAAGGGATATGTTCTTTAAAGGTAACGCTTAGCCTCAAGCCTCATCAAATGGGAATGACTGAAAATCAGGGGTTATGCAGCAAGGCTAGGTGGGTAGCGCCCAAGCAGGGTGAGGTCATCCCTGTCTAGATGTCCCTTTTTATTTCGGCTTAGTGGGCGGTTGCTGATCCCAACCGCGGGGTGATCTCAATTGGGATTATCCAGTAAGGGGTAGTCCCGGCCTTGTGTTGCAGGGGAGCGGGCGTACTCCTCGGTACGGTGATCTAGGCCCCGTACTGTGGCAGGTGGTACCCCATTGCCTAGTCATTAGTTGGAAATCCATTCTCCCTACGAGCCTTGTACGAGTTTTGTTTGTATTACCCACTCTGTGGCTAGTAGCTGGAATTTAATAGATGTAACAATTTCGGCTATTTTATAAGTATTTGTATATAGACCCTATTATAATATCAGAGGATTTCTATAAAAATTGTTTTAGCTATCGTAAGGTAAAAACCCGACATGTTTATTTGTGGCGTGGTCTTACGAGATGCTTTCGTTTTCAAAGGATTTTTGAAACTTAAGAATCAATTGGGTGTGATTTTCTCACGCTGGTAATCCAGACTGACTCGGGTGTTATTTAACTGTAATGCTCGGGTCAGACCGAGTATTATAGAATACAGGAAATGCGGTGGAGCTCAGGAGACGAGCTGGATGACGATACATACTTCCGTACTTATATATATATATATATATATTCCGCTCTGTTGAGTTGTTGTGTATCCATTTGTATGTTGTTGTTGTTAAGCTGTTGATTGATGTACTCTGATGATGTAATATATAAACAGATATATTTGATTTGAGTAAAGATCATTCATTATCTACTATATTTTATTCCGCTGCGATGGTTAGATTTTGTTGTTGTTTTCTATTTTCTTCTTCTACCTCTTCTTCTTTAACCTAAATGGTTCGTATTTCTGCGCAACTTGAGCTGATTGTTGTAGAATAGTGTTGACTCAAGGGGTACGGATTTGCGGGCTGTTACAAAAAGTGTTGTTTTTGGGACTTTAAATTTAATCCAAAGATTTTAACTTGTATAAATGAAATTGGATTTTTCTGAAACGAAAACTGTTTGTTTTCGAATAACAAAAGCTTTCACATATGAAATAAACTTCCAATTTGTGTTAAAAGGATTTCAAGTCCAAAATGATGGTTTTCCAAGTTATGAATAAATCTTTGGAAATGGTTTGAAAGCTATACATTAAATCTTAAATTTAAAGATTTGATGAGTTAATCCAATTGGAATGGGAATTGTTCTGAAATCTATGAGTTGACCTTTCTGAAACTAGGTCAGCTTTGTGAACTAAATCTTTTTGTTAAAAGATTTGAAATGGTAATTTGTTTAACCATTTGAAAGAAAAGCTTCGGATTTTTAAGTGTGACTTAACTGAAATCTCATATCCATACTTTTTGAATATTACGCTCATTATTCAGTTTAGCTGGGAGAGGACCTTGTGTCATATAACCCATTCTGGATAGTGAATAGTGATACGACGTTATGGATTACATTTGAAGACCGGTGTTGAAAATCGGTTGCCTTCGAGAACGATAGGATAACCTGTCGATTGACTCTTCACCGAATAGCTATGGTATAGAGATTCCCTAAGTGATGGGAAGTCCGATCGGGATTGTAGATATCCGGATTTGCAAGGGCTTCTTCGGAAGTACCTTCGGTTCTGTTCGAACCCGAAACAGACTTGTTTGGTTGTATGTTTGATGCTACACTTTGAGATATTAAACTGATCTCTATGAAATACATTTCTGCTTGGTGGTGGAGAATTTATTCTCTTAGCTTAACAACCTTTTCTAAGACGTATGAGCTCAGAGGTTATGTAGTTGATATTTATCAGTTATATACTCCCAAATTTGGTAGTGTGGCATACTGAGTGCTGCTTTGTATCATTTGTTGATCAAAGCATGGCTTTTGTATAAAGCGTAGCTTTGTGGACGAGATTGCATCAGGACCTCACACCCCGAAAATGGTCGAAACATGAAAGATGCGGCAAGGTTAGGAGGGTCGCGCCCTTTAGGGTTTTCCATTTCCTTCTGGAAAAGGGTGATATCATGGTATGGAGCCCAGGTGCTTACTCATGTGGATAATGCAGATCTATTACTTTGTGACTGCTTTGTGGTTGTTGGATTAGAGGTACCTCGGATAAAGGTCCCAAAGGACCGGGGGATGGCACGCTCGTGTAGTATTTACCTAGTTACAGAGGTAACCCGACCTTATGCTGGTAGAGAACTGGTTAAGTTCTCGGGACGTCCTTCCAGAGGCGTACCCATGTAGCATAGGAAGTTCCTTAGCCTGACCATTTGTCGGAAATCCAACCAAAACAATACGCGCCCTTTATGTTTTCAATTTGTATAACCTGTCACCTCGGGTGACAGCTATAGTAGGCATAGTATCGTGGTACCTATGCTGGCTAGGATTGATATTATACTTTCGAAATGATTTTCTACACTATGCACTAGTAATAATGTCAAAGAAATTTTCCCGTATCAAGCATATTTGACTATCATAAGGGGAAATCTCCCCCAAGTGTGCGATTGCATTGTGTGTGTGCCGGGAGGCCTTATGGTAGTTACATTTTCCAAAAGCATACTGGTTTTTCTTGTATAAATCTGTTCTATTAAAAGCAACTATCTTTGTTTACTCATACCAGTCCCATGACTGGCCCGAATTTTATTTTTTCCTTTCTAAAATCTGGGTGCCCACCATTTCTACATGGGTAGCCTAGTAGCAGGTTTTCCGTATTTTGGCTCTAGTTATATCTTGGAGTATTTTGGTTTGGAGATTATCGGTTTTTGGAGACTCATACCTTAGAGACATTTTCGAAGCTTTTTGATCTCGAGGTGCTTAGCTTAGATGTTCATTATCATTCTCTTTCTTTGAAGACTTTTGGCATATGATATGTAGTTGTTCTATTATGGCATTCTATTTGAAGTTGTGATTCATGTATTATATACTCTGATGTTGTAACAGATATTATTATGATGTTGTATCTGTGATGTAAGACATGATATTCATTTTATTTCCGCTATTATATATTCATCTAATGTTGTAATAAGATCCATCCGACTGGAGTTCGATGTTTGAATCATTGACAGTCGAATACAAATCAGGTATTTGATGTCGATTTTCGAACGTTGAATTTCGAGTCATGACATGTGGTATCAGAGCTAAAGGTTGAGTAATGAAAGAGTACGACACTCGTATTCAAATACCGCAGATCCAAACGTCGAATTTGGTTCGTCGGAGCTTATAACACTTTAAGTACAACACAGCGGAAGAAATTAAATAATACATTTGATATACAACATTAGATACAATATCTGATACAATGATGATACAATAGAATGATACAAAAGATATCAATACTATCAGAGATACAAGAAATAGCAGTGGAATGATAATGTCTTCAATGCCAAACTCCAAGAACTCCATCTCTGATCCAAAGCTAGCTCAAACCCTCATAACACTTCACAAAGATAGGCAAAGTTGGTCGCGAATGCTGAAGTGTAGCAAAACCAATCCACAAATCCAAAGGGCTGGAAGCTATCGACTCTACACCTACTATAGATTATCTGGAAAACCCAACTCTAGACTGTCCGTGTGGAAAATAGTGGGCACCCAGAGTTTAGGAAAGGAACAATAAAGTCCAGTTCAGTCATGGGACTGGTATGAGCAAACAAAACAGTTTTATCTTTAAAAACAAACAAAAGAATTTAGATTGAAATCAGTAATGCTTTTGGAAAATGAAACTAGCATAAGGCCTCCCGCCACACACACAATGCAAATGCAGAATTGGAGGAGATTTCTCCTTATGATAGTCAAATATGCTTGATACGAGAAAATTTTCTTTGATATTATTACTATAAGTGCAAAGTGTGGAAAAACCATTTCGAAAGTATAATATAAATCCTAGCCAGCATACAACATTTCGTCGTATGCCTACTATAGCTACCATGTTCAATAGCAAGTTACCGTCACATTCCATGGCAGGTTATACAACTAAAACCGTATAGAGCGCGTATTGTTTCGATTGGATTTCCGACAAATGGTCAGGCTACGGAACTTCCTATTGCCACATGGGGACGCCTCTGGCGGGACGCTCCGAAAACCTACCCGGGTCTCTGCCAAAAAAGGCCGGCTACCTCCTTCCCGCGTAATAAAACCTAAGATATGTCACCTCCAGTCCTTTGGGACCTTTAACCGAGGATCCTCTACACCAACAACGTCACACAGTAATAAATATACTACAGTGCCCACATGAGTAAGTATCTGGGCTCCATACCTTGATACCACCCTTTTCCAAAAGGAATTGTCATACCCTAGGGGAGCTACCCCTGAAACCTCGCCGCATCTTTCCTGTTTCGACCATTACCGGGTTGTGAGGCTCGATGAGGTCTCTTCCACAAAGCTAAGCTTTACACGAAAGTCATGCTTTGATCACAAATGATCAACAAATGATCGTCAATATACAGCAGCATTTAACGTGCCACACTACCAAATTGGGAGTATATCGCTGATAACCTTCAACTACATAACCTCTGAGCTCGTACGTCTTAGAGAAGGGTGTTAAGCTAAGAGAATAAATTCTCCGCCACCAACAGATATGTATTTGAAAGAAATCGGCTTTATATCTCAAAGTGTAGTGTCAGACACACGACCATACAAGTCTGTTTCGGGTTCGAACAGAACCAAAGGCACTTCCGAAGAAGCCCTTGCAAATCCGAGTATTCACAATCCTGATCGGACTTCCCATCACTTAGGAAATCTCTATACCGGCGCGACTCAATGCAGAGACAATCGACGGGTTATCCTTTCGTTCTCGAAAATACCCGGTCTTCACCACCGGTCTTCAAATGCTATCCATAATGACGTATCATTATTCGGAATGGGTTATATGACACAAGCTCCTCTCCCGGCTAAACCGAATAACGAGCGCAATATTTAAAAACATTTGGATATAGGGATTTCAGTTAAGTCACAACTTACTATCCAAAGCTTTTCGTTAAATGGTTTAAAACAAATTACCATTTCAAATCTTTTAAAATAAAAAGATTCATTTCGCAAAGTTCACCAATTTCCCACAAAGGTTCATCCATAGTTTCCAAAACTATTTCATTTCAAATTGGATTAACTTATTCAACCTTTAAATTAAAGATTCAATTCATAGCTTTCCAAACTATTTCCAATTCAATTCTTTAATATGAAAGAGGTACCATTAAAAACTTTCTTCGATTTCAAAACAAGGTTTAATAATCTTTCACATAAGTTAAAGCCATTTAAGTAAAAACTTGAGTTTAAGTTTAAGTTCCCAAAATAATGCTTTTTAAATGGTTTAAAAACCCATATGAACATCTTTATAACTTGTAAAATCTTTTGAACCATAATTCCCAAATTATTGAATTCAATTTCAAATATTGAATTCAATTTTAAATCAAATTATTTAAATTTCATACTTTATTAAGTCATTCCAAATAACCCTTTTATATATTTTTTGAAACTCATTTTCAAAAGCTTTTAATTCCAATTCCAAAACTATTTTGGATTCAAAAATTCAATCTTTAAAATCACTAAAAATCTGTAACTTAACTGATTTTCAAGTGCGATCCATATTTGTGTGTGTAAGGTGTAGTCCAGGGGTTTCACACAATAGTGCAACAACATCAATCATCATGGATTCAATAACAATATTGATAAGCGTTATATCCTATAACGCTTATCTATATACACAGATTCGCAGGTAAAGTAAATTTATCAATCACAAAGATTCGCCATTACGATTCGTTGTGGGTTTCGGATAACCAATTGGAATCCGACTCCCGGTCGCATCAAATTCCAAATGCCGTTTTACGGGTCAAGGGGTATTTACACAGAAACATACCACAGATATCACAAATCAATACACAGCAACTCACATCACAAAATATCACAAAGCATCACATATAAAGAATATCAACCATCCAAACATCCAATAGAATCCAAACACCTATAAGTAAAAATAAATCAAATTATCTGATTTAAATTAAATCAGATTAATCACCTATGAATAAATTTTTAATCTTGGTTAATTAGCTTACTGTATTTTTGAATTACATATCCAAGAGGAAGTTTGATTAAGTGGAATATAGATTTATAATTATACAATTTGCCTTTTTCATAGAACTGATTCACTCCTCTTCTTGCTCTTTTATTTTTTCCATTCTTTGATACGCACATACACAATAGTAGTTTTATAATTTCTAGATTTAGTGGAGAAGGGAAAATATTAGAGCTTCCAAGCTTTCTTAAGAAAATATGAGAAGAAAATTGAAGGGCTATTCATGTATTTATAGGGCATTGTAATCAATTCTATTTGTTAGATTTAAACTAATTAAATCAGGACATTTGGCTGAGGTTCAACCCTAGCCACCACTAGTTCAATAGATCTACCTCTCCTTCTTAGGGGATTGGTCGGTGGGGTGCACACGGTTATTATTATCTATTTCCTTTTAAATTCCTTTTTAATCATTTTCAATCTGAAAACTTCAAACACTAATAATTTCTTCATTTAAAATCCGAATACTTCATCTATAAAAGTTGCTTAGAAAATCGCCACAAACACAGTGGTACAATTTTGTGGTCAAATTATGAAGTTTTCTCAAATTCAATTAATTGGAATAAAAATTTTGTTGTGTAAATATAAATATGAATATGAAGGAAAATGTAAACAATTTCGAAATGAAGGCATACGTATATATGTATATACCAATGAATAAAAGTTATGTTTATTTATAAAATAAATATGATACAAAAATTTATAAAATACGAAACTTGCTTGTTTCATCTCAAAATTGAGATTAAAATTATACTTAAGTTAAAAATATTAAAGTTATCTGGAAATTATCAGGGAATCAAAAGTGACTGAGAAAAAAATAAAAAATGTGTCAAAACCCAAACTTTGTAATTCAGAAAATCGACATCCGTACTCCACTGTACTTGAATGCCGCAGATTCATACGTTGAAATTGGAGTCAGCTTCATCTTCCCATCATAAAAAATTCCCAGGCACACAAGTGCACGGTGTACGTGCACCATCGATTGGATGAACTCCGATCATCGACCTTGCCTATCTTCGTGAAGCGTGATGAGGGTTCGAGCTAGCTTTGGATTGGAGATGGAGTTCTTGGAGTTTGGCATTGAAGACATTATCTTTCCGCTGCTATTTCTTGTATCTCTAATAGTATTGATATCTTTTGTATCATTCTATTGTATCATCATTGTATCAGATATTGTATCTAATGTTGTATATCAAATGTATTATTTCATTTCTCCCAATGTGTTGTACTTAATGTGTTATAAGCTACGGCGAACCAGGTTCGACGTTTGGATCTGCGGCATTTAAATACGAGTGTCGTATTCAGTGCCAATTTTCGAAGGTCGAGAGCTATTGCTGGATTGATGTTTTGAAGATGGAGTTCTTTCTTGAAGACTATACTGGGGATTTTGTTCCGCTGCTGGTGCTATCTTTTCTTTCCGCTGCTATTTCTTGTATCATATCTCTGATGTATATTGATATTCATTGTACCATTCTATTGTATCATATTGTATCAAATGTTGTATATTGATTTATTTCATTTCTTCCGCTGTGTTGTACTTATTGTGTTATAAGCTCCGCACTGTTTGTCAGAGACCCGGGTAGGTTCTCGGGGTGTCCCGACAGAGGCGTTCCCATTTGACAATAGGAAGTTTCTTAGCTTAACCATTTGTTGGAAATCCATTCATCCAATACGCGCCTTGTGCGGTTTTAGTTGTAGAACCTGCCATTTAAAATGGCAGCTATAATAGGCATAATATAATGGTACCTATGCTGGCTAGGATTTATATTCTACTTTCGAAAGGTTTTCCACTATGCACTAGTAATAATAATATCAAAGAATTTTTGCGTAGTAAGCATGTTTGACTATCATAAGGAGAAATCTCCCCCATGTTTGCGATTGCATTGTGTGTGTGCCGGGAGGCCTTATGGTAGTTTCATTTTCAAAAAGGCATTGCGGATTTCAAAATTTAAACCCTTCTGTTTGTTTTAAAATGACCAAATGTTTTTGTTTGCTTACACCAGTCCCACGACTGATCCGGAGTTTATTGTTCCCTTCCTAAACTCTGGGTGCCCACTATTTTCCACACGGGCAATCTAAAGTTTGGTTTTCAGATAGTCGGGTAGAAGATATCGTTTGGTAGCTTTTAGCTTTCCGTTTGATACATTTTGGAGTCTTTGGAGTCCACGACCGGACATGCTCATCTTGGTGCAACCTTGATGGTGGATCGAGCTTGGAGTTTTGGAGCTTTGTCTTTGGAGATTTTGGATCAGAGTTGCAGTATTGGATACTGTGACGACCAGAACTCGATGTCCAACAAACAACATCATGAGCTTGCAACAACATTAGATGATAAATAACACAGCGGAAATAAAAGATGATATTACTGATACAACATGAATATAATCCGATACATCAATTTGATATAATGATAATCATCAATATCAGAGGATATACAGCACAAAATACAACGGAACACGATACAATATGATAAGTCTTCACAGAAATCCAATACTGCAACTTTGATCCAAAAGCTCTAAAGACAAAGCTCTAAAACTCCAAGCTCGATCCACCATCAAGGTTGCACCAAGATGAGCAAGTCCGGTCGTGGACTCCAAAGACTCCAAAATGTATCAAACAGAAAGCTGAAAGCTACCAAACGATATCTACTACCTGACTATCTAAAAACCAAACTCTAGACTGCCCGTGTGGAAAATAGTGGGCACCCAGAGTTTAGGAAGGGAACAATAAACTCCACATCAGTCATGAGACTGGTGTGAGCAAACAAAAACATTTGGTCTTTTTAAAACAAACAGAAGGTTTAAATTTTGAAATCCGCAATGCCTTTTTGAAAATGAAACTACCATAAGACCTTCCGGCACACACACAATGCAATCGCAAACATGGGAGAGATTTCTCCTTATGATAGTCAAACATGCTTACTACACAAAAATTCTTTGATATTATTATTACTAGTGCATAGTGGAAAACCTTTCGAAAGTAGAATATAAATCCTAGCCAGCATAGGTACCATTATACTATGCCTACTATAGCTGCCATTTTAAATGGCAGGTTCTACAACTAAAACCGTACAAGACGCGTATTGGATGAATGGATTTCCAACAAATGGTCAGGCTAAGGAACTTCCTATTGCCACATGGGAACGCCTCTCGCAGCACTTTAGGGTTTGTCATTCCTTTCTGGAAAAGGGTGGTATCATGGTATGGAGCCCATATATTTCACTCATGTGGATACTGCAGATCTATTACTTTGTGATTGCTTCGCGATTGTTGGATTAGAGGTACCTCGGATAAAGGTTCCGAAGGATTGAGGGATGGCACGCTCGTGTAGTAGTTACCTAGCTATAGAGGTAACCCGGCCTTGTGTTGGCAGAGAGTTGGTTAAGCTCTCGGGATGTCCCGCCAGAGGCGTACCCATGTGGCAGTAAGCAGTTCCTTCGCCTGACCATTTGTTGGAAATCCAATCAAAACAATACGAGCCTTGTACGGTTTTAGTTGTAGAACCTTCCATTTAAAATGGCAGCTATAGTAGGCATAATATCATGGTACCTATGTTGGCTAGGATTTATATTATACTTTCGAAATGGTTTTTCTACACTGTGCACTTATAATAATAATGTCAAAGAAATTTTTTCGTATTAAGCATGTTTGACTATCATAAGGAGAAATCTCCTCCAAGTCTGCTTTTGCATTGTGTGTGTGGCGGGAGGCCTTGTGGTAGTTTCATTTTCCAAAAGCATTGTGGATTTCAAACTTAAATTCCTTTGTTTGTTTTAAAAAGACCAAATGTTTTTGTTTGCTCATACCGGTCCCACGACCGACCTGGAGTTTATTGTTCCTTTCCTAAACTCTGGGTGCCCACTATTTTCCCACACGGACAGTTTAGAGTTGGGTTTTTTTCTCCAGATAATCGAATAGTAGGTGTAGATTCGATAGCTTTCAGCCTAGGATTTGGCAATCGTTTCCGGACGAGACTTGCTTATCTTTGTGCATCGTGATTGGGAGTTCGAGCTATTGCTGGATTGGTGTTTTGAAGATGGAGTTCTTTTTTAAAGACTATATTAAGATGTTTGATTGGCCCCACGAATCATTGTATAAGATTCTTATTTCGTATCTTCGTTGGTTTCTTGTCAACTTTTCGATCTAAACTTTAATGAATTTGAAATTTGAAATTGAACATTTTAAGTAAATTGGAAATTTTAAATTAAGTTAAATTGGTTAACAAATATAAGGACGAGATAAGGGACAGGGGAATACCACTACAAATGGGCAATACCCTGCGATAGTGGAAATATCTTTTTCTATCAATCGCCTTTGATTCGATTCCAAATTTCTTTAGATTGCTTCGTGACAGCTCCAGAAAGAAGTTTCGGTGTGATGGTGGCCCTGATACCAAAATGTCAATTAACCCTAAAATCATTTCGTTTAATCACCACAGCGGTCGAAAAATTAAACGAACATTTTTCTAGCAATCTATGACACTCGAACCACCTTCAACATAAGGCCTGACCCATAAAAGTTCTTCTTTTGTTTGATTTTGACAAAAATGTGGTTTCCGTTCATCTCTCTATTTCCCACAATGTAATAAACTAAAAATTCTGAATTGATCGCTTAAATTCATGATTTCGTATTACAAATCAATTCGTATAGCTAGAACATGAAATCAAAACTATTGATTTTTGACTGGAATTAAATTATCCCTGTCATTTCTATTTTTCAAAGTATTTAGTATATGTTTTTACTTTGGATCATTTTTAAACCCAACTTTATATTGTCATAAACATTTTCTTTTCAGGAAATATAACCTGAATTGGATTGGGTAAGAAGAAATGATTTTTTTTATTTTACTTTCCTTTTTTATCTATACATTTCACTTGATCTTGTTGATATAACAGTGGTATATGTATATAGTCATATACATACAAACATTTTCATATATGCAGATATGCAATAATATTCATATAGACTTATTGCATTCATTAAGATATTCAACCATCACACAATCAAATAGTCATCATACCATCACTATATATCAACAGAATTAGGCTTTAAAGGGAAAGTTTGCTCACAATTTTTTCCTGAAGGCAGAAGGTTTTCAGAAAGACAGAGCTTTGACTGTATAATTTTTCCTTTAATTTCTTTGATCTGCAAAATTTTATTAATACTAAACTTTGTTTAATTAATTTTTTTTGTTGTATTTGTTTACTTACTTCAATAACAAAAAAAAAGATTCACTTATAGGTTTGAATTTGTTTAAAGCTTCAAATTTGCTTTATTTTCCAGCTTCATAACTGGACAGTCTTTAACTTCTTGTCCCACTTTCTGACAATAATAGCACTTCCTTGGCTTTGTTTGAGCGGATTAGCTGACTTGTTTCTTAGTCTTCGTGCATCTACTAGAATAGTGGCCCTTCTCCAAGCAATTATATCAAGTGACATTCTCTACAGTGCTCCCCTGATTGCTTTTCTTTTTCTCCTTGCCGTGCCATGGTTTCTTGCCTCCAAATTTCCTCTTCTTCCAATTCTGATTGCTCGAATATGCTTTCTCCATCGGTGCTTCTTGCATATCAAGTGTAGCATAATAGTATCCCATATCAACCGAATCTGAGAAGGATTCTTTGACGTGGCCAGTCATCCTTTCTTGGAACTTTTTATTCATCCCACGAATGAACCTCACATTCTTCTTCAAAGGTGTGTTCGCTAATTCTGGGACAAGGCGAGACAATTCATTGAATTTGTTGAGATGCTCCTCGAATGACAAACTCCCTTGCTTGAAGTCCAAAAATTCTTGATACATACGAGAAATCCCAGCTGATGGCATATAGCGCTTCTCAAATACTTCTTTGAATCTGCCCCAAGTAAACTCGTCTTCAGGCTCATCAATAGTGACTGTCTCCCACCAAGCTAAGGCTTCATCTTGAAATCATATCCCAATTGCAGAGTGGATATCTCGGCTTAGCCGGTAAGACATTTCCTTATTCTTTCTAAATTCATATATTCCTTGTTTGTTTTTCTCTCTCTTTCAATTTCGAGGACGAAATTTTCTTAAGGAAGGGGTATTTGTAACATCCCAAAATTATCAATTAAAATAAATAATATATTTAAACTTTTGGAGTTTAATTTGAGAATAAATTGGAAGAAAAATCTAAAAAAATGAAATAAGTGGAAATAATATATGAAATAAATTCTAATTTTATTTTGAGTTGAAAATATTGAAATAATAAATGTTTTTAAAAGTCATTTGGATTTAAAATCTTATATATATGAACATGACCTATATTAGTAACATTGAATGCGCATTGAAAATTTAATTTAAAATTTTCAAGATAGGTGTGGATATACAATGGACATAAGTGTTTATATTTCAAGTTTAAAAATTAAAGATTGAATTTAAATTTATAACAAATGTTTTAAAAAGTAGCAATTAAAATCGTGAAGATGTAATATATATATATATATATATATATATATTAGTTTAATTCTTTCAACATTGTACATGTAGGTATATTTATATATATACAAAAGATTAAAGATACACATTTACTTTTAAAATGTATAAGATATAAATACAAAATTTATAAAATTTTCTTTTGCTTATAAACATCAAAGGCTGAAACATACATTCACAATGGATTAGAATAATGAACAAGATCTAGAGCTTATGATTATTTTCAACAAATGGCACAAGGCATCAATTCCTTAATAAAGTAATCAAATAAAAAATTCAGGAAAACTCTTCACCTTCCAAAATTCAAAATTTTAAATCTCCTAACATCTGAAGTTCAGTAATCAAAAAGATCTTTGCAATCTTTACTTCAACATTCAAGAAGAAAAGTTCAGAAAAAAAGAAAATGCCTTCTTCAATTCAATTCAAGCTAAAAATCTAAAATATTTTCTCAAGCTTCATAACAGTAGTGTGATACATTCAGGTAAGTTTTGTTTTAAACTTTATAGTTTATAAAAATTATGATTTTTAAATCAAGTTTTAACAATAAATCCAAACATAAAACTGCAGACTAGCTTGAAAGGGGGGAGCTTCAGGATTGCTTATGCAGTGATTTCTAGAAACAAACTAAAAAGGCGAGTAACTTTTCTTTTTAAAGTTTGAACTTGAAGCTATAATTTCTTACGAAGGAAGAGTTTAATCCAGTAATATTCAATCAAATTTTTGCAGGAAGAATCAAGAATTAAAGGCTATTTTTTTTTTGGTTTCCAAGTTTCTGTTTTCAAAACTGCGGAGAAAAGAAAGCTTCTCTGTTATTCAATCTATAAGTAATCTGGAAAAAAAATTATTTTTAATGATTAAATAAATGAATACAATAAGGAAATTAATATAACAATTTTTAATTTGTTGCAATAAGAATCAAGATCAAAGTTTTACTCCATTTCTGGTTTTCAAGTTTCAGAAAATAAAAAGTGGCTTCTCTGTTATAAATCCTAACTGTAAGTAACTATAGCCCACTGTTATTAATAAATTTAGTGAATGGATATAACAAGAGTAATCATAGATCTGTAATCATCATTTGCAGATCCAAAACTTAAAAGAATTTAAAGTAAGAAAAGAAGAAAATTTCCAAGCCTCATCTTTTTTGAAACTGTCAGGAGTTTCTGGAAAAACATGTGAGTAAACTTTTGTTCTACCAATCTTTTTGTTGCTGTATGGATGTTGAATGATGTAGGGAAGTTAAACTTTTGTTTGCATCTTGAATATATGAATGAATGTCTGGTTGTGCATGTTGATTATACAAATTGCAATCTCTGTTTAGTTTCAGGAAAACAAAAGTGAAAACCTGTCAAACCCCTTTCTTTACCTCTGTCTCTATTTTCTGTTTAATTTGGAAAAAATAAAAAAGGATGGAGTTTGTGTTTATTCTTGCACTAGGTTTCAGTGGTAAATCAAAGCAGATTGAAAACTTTATTTTTACTGCAAACTAAACAAAACACAGTAATTTTTGGTCACTGGTTAACCCATATCAAAGGAAATCTAAATCTCCTTCTCTCATTGATTCTAACAAAGATTTTTAAACAAGTTAAATATTGTGTTAAACCTATATCACATATCAGTAATGAACTAAAACAGCTTTATACAGTTCTTTTTTTGGAAATTACAAAACACAGCCACAATTCAGATTTTCAAGAAAATTCGAACTTCATAAATTTTAATCTCAATAATACCATTTGAATCTACTTCAAAAATGATGATTTTTGAAACAAAAATGCAAATTTTTCCTTAAGTAATTATCGTGATTCTTTGGTTGATCAGAAAATTGGACATAGGCCAAATTCCCGCGACCAAGATAATCGTGGCCTTCGTGTTCGATGTCGTTGATAGTTTGAGTATCATAGATCACTAGAAAAATACGAGATTAATTTATTAATAATGGGATCTTTGATTCGAGGTCAAACTAGGGTTTAAGAACCCATTTTGTTCGCGACCAAAATGACGGTGCTGCATAGTCCTCAGATGATCGGACTGCGCGTCAGTGGTGCTAAACACGGCGTGACACGTGTACGAAGATAGGGTCCAAAGTTGGTGGCCGATAATGGATTGGGGAGGCGGCGCGAGGCGAATTTTCCGATGTCGTTTTCTGATGGATTTGGGTCGAAGGTCTCGATTCACGTTTTCGAATTTTTTCCTAATTCTGGATGTTTGTGGTGTCTTGGGGGATGGAAGGCGACTCGTTGGTGGCCGCAGCATCGACCAAAGGCAGCGAGTTTGACCGTGCACGTGCACGTGGAGGAGTGGGTGTCAGTTGTGATGAGTTGGGGAAGAGAGGGAAGTAGCTCAAAGCACAGCATGAGGGATTGAGGAGGAAACTCGAAGTCGAATTCGAGTTGTTTATGTTGGTGTTGGGTTAATTTAAAAACTTAACAATTTTTTTTGCAAAAGAAGGTCACTCGGGGCCAAACTAGGAAAAACGCGAAGCAGGGGATGTGTTGGCTCGGGGTAGAACTCGAAGCAAGGCTCGGGTAGCCGTGCAAACAGCAAAGCAAACTAGTTTTAACTAAATTTTGAAAAAAAACAAGTTAAATAATTTTTTTTTGAATAAATTGATGATAATTGTAAATAGAATATGAGACAAATGGTATTTGAAATTTATGTAATTCAAACCCTAAATTTCTTTTAAATAAAAAGTTTATTTAAAATTTTGACTTAATAAAAATTTAAAAGACAAATCAAATGTTTTAAGTGTTAATATAAAAACCAAATTTATTTATAATAAAGAAATAGTAATTAACAATTAATGTTTTGTAATGGTTTTAAATTTAAATAATTAATCAATTAAAGAATAGTCAACGAATAAAAATAACTAAAATTAGTTAACAACTAAGAAATTACGAACTAAAATAATTAATTAAAGAATAATTAATTAATTAAGCCAATTAAATTAATTCATAATTAAGAAAAAAATTAAACGTTGGTATAAAAATAATTAATAAAGATAATTTTATGGTTTATTCACCTTAACCACAATCACCCTAATCAAAGATGATTAGCCGTCATCAAATATTCTTTACTGGTTTGACATTTCTGTTGTGATACTGTGATTGCTTTGTGATGAACTGTGATTTGTGATTTGTTCCTATATGTGTGTGAAACCCTTTTTTGCAGGTAAAATGGCATTTAAACTTCGATGCGACAGGGAGTCGGATTTCAGTTTGTTATCCGAACCCACATCGAACCTTGAATGTGAATCCTTATGATCGACACACCCACATGTTTTAAATTTGAACGCTCACTATTCGGATTAGCCGGGAGAGGACCTTTGTGTCATATAACCCATTTCGAATAGTGATTCGACGAATGGATAACAAGTGAAGACGGTGGTGAAGACCGGGTGTCTTCGAAAACGATAGGATAACCTATCGATTGTCTTTGCACCGAGTTGCTCCGGTATAGGGATTCCCTAAGTGATGGGAAGTCCGATCGAGATTGTGGACGCCCGGATTTGCAAGGGCTTCTTCCTTTATTGGACGAAGTGCCTTCGATTCTGTTCGAACCCGAAACAGACTTGTATGGTCGTGTTCCTGACACTACACTTTGATTTATAAAGCTGATTTATTTCAAATACATAGCTGTTGGTGGCGGGGAATTTATTCTCCTAGCTTAAAAACCTTCTCTGAAACGTACGAGCTCAGAGGTTATGTAGTTGAATGTTATCACCGATATACTCCCAATTTGGTAGTGTGGCATGCTAAGTGCTACTGTGTATCGATGATCATTTGTGATCAAAGCATGGCTTTTGTGTAAAGCGTAGCTTTGTGGACGAGACCTCATCGGACCTCACACCGCGGAAGTGGTCGAAACGGGAAAGATGCGGCAATGTTATGAGGGTCGCGCCCGTTAGGATATGTCATTTCCTTCTGGAAAAAGGTGGTGTCATGGTATGGAGCCCAGATACTTACCTATGTGGTTGCTTTAGTCTCATTTTCTGTATGGTTGTTGCTTTGTGATGGAGGGACCTCGGATAAAGGTCCCAAAGGACCGGGGAATGGCATAGTCGTGTAGTAGTTACCTAGTTACAGAGGTAACCCGGCCTTACATTGGCAGAGAACTGGTTAAGTTCTCGGGACGTCCTGCCAGAGGCGTACCCATGTAGCATAAGAATTTCCTTAGCCTGACCATTTGTTGAAAATCCAATCAAAACAATACGCGCCCGTTACGATTTCAATTTGTATAACCTGTCACCTCAGGTGACAGCTATAGTAGGCATAGTATCATGGTACCTATGCTAGCTAGGATTGATATTATACTTTCGAAATGATTTTCTACACTATGCACTAGTAATAATATCAAAGAAATTTTTCCGTATCAAGCATAATTGACTATCATAAGGGGAAATCTCCCCCAAGTGTGTGATTGTATTATGTGTGTGTCGGGAGGCCTTATGGTAGTTTCATTTTCCAAAAGCATACTGGTTTTTCTTGTATAAATCTGTTCTATTTAAAAGCCACTATCTTTGTTTACTCATACCAGTCCCACGACTGACCCGGAGTTTATTGTTTCCTTTCTAAACTCTGGGTGCCCACCATTTTTACACGGGCAGCCTAGTAGCAGGTTTTTCGCATTTTGGCTCTAGTTATATCTTGGAGTATTTTGGTTTGGAGATTATCGGTTTTTAGAGGCTCATACCTTAGAGACATTTTGGAAGCTTTTGGATCTCGAGGTGCTTAGCTTAGATGTTCATTATCATTCTCTTTCTTTGAAGACTTTTGGCATATGATATGTAGTTGTTCTATTATGACATTCTATTTGGAGTTGTGATTCATGTATTATGTACTCTGATGTTGTAGTAGATATTATTATAATGTTGTATTTGTGATGTAACGAATGATATTCATTTTATTTCCGCTATTATATATTCATCTAATGTTGTTATAAGCTCCATCCGATTGGAGTTCGATGTTTGAATCATTCACAGTCGAGTACAAGTGAGGTATTTGATGTCGATTTTCGAACGTTGAATTTCGGGTCGTGACATAAATCTTCCTGCAGTTTTGGGTTTCCTGAAAACTTGTCAAAGTGGTTGATCCATAAGGACCTTAATAGGATGGGCTTGGAATTACGGTCGAAGCTTCTTGGCTATAAACACTAAGCTATAAGTGAGTTTCTCAACCGTTGGGTAGTGCTTCTTGGTTGGATCTAGCCTATTACTTACTTAATATACCAGTCGTTGGGTCCCATCATCATTTCTTGCTAAGGATGAACTTATGGCTTGCTCCAAGGCGGCCAAATAGGAGAACAAGGTTTCTCCATCTATTGGTTTGGACAACACTAGAGGAGAGCTTAAATGCTTTTATAGGTCTTCGAATGCTTTTTGGAATTCGTCTGTCCATTTGAAGGTAACATGTTTCCCTAAGAGGTTGAAGAAAGGGACACATTTGTTAGTTGATCGACTTATGAACCTATTTAGAGCAGCAATCTTTGCATTTAAGCTCATTAGCTCTTTCCCATTAGTTAGATCCTTCATATATATTATGGCTTTAATCTGATCTGGATTTATTTCTATTCCCCTAGCACTTACTATGAAAACTAGGAATTTTCTGCATTGTATCTCGAAGGTACATTTATGAGGAATTAGATTCATTTGATATTTTTGGAGGACTTTGAAGGTGTTGGCCAGAAGTAAAAGATGACTTTCTGATTACTTAGATTTGACTAACATGTCCTCCATATATACTTTCATATTTTGACATATCTGTTTGGTGAACATTTGGTTGACTAACCTTTAATATGTTGCCCCTGCATTCATAAGTCCGAAGGTCATCTCCTTATAGCAGAACAGGCCCATGTTAGTGATGAAATTTGTGTGCTCTTCAATAGGTTTAACATTAGAATTTGATTATACCCGGAATAAGCATTCATAAACAAAAGCAACCGATACCCACTGGTACCGTTAACTAATTGGTCAAGTTTTAGTAGAGGGGAACAATCCTTTAGGCAAGCTTTGTTTACATCGAAGAAGTCAATGAAAGTCCTTCCATTTAATTTTTTTACTAGTATCGGATTAACAATCCACTTTGGATAATACATGTTTCGGATGAATTTTTTTCCTTAGTAGCCTCTCTACCTCCTCATGTAATGCCACATATCTGTTGATGTCCAAAAGTCTCCTTTTCTGCCTTATAGGAGTAAATTTTAGATCTCTATTTAAGCAATGGAAAATGACCGAGGGGTCAATTCCCACCATATCATCATGAGTCCATGCAAATAAATCTTGATTGTGTTTGAGAAAGGAAATTGGCTCTTCTCACATAGAGGAGTGGAAATAAGCGCTATTTGACTGCCTTAGACTTGTCATTTTCATCGATGCATATTTCTTCAAGATTCTCGACTGCTGAAGCTATCTCGGTTCCTTGTCTCGGATTGAGATCAAGCTCGGTATCTTATTATTTTGGAGTTTCGTGCATGGTATGGATAACCTTTCTCTTTCTTTTGAGAGGTTTACTATTCTTCCTATTCTATTTCTTTAAATCTTCCATGATAGCTTAATACGAAGATATTCTCTAACCATGAGATCAACTTGTTTTGGTAAAATTCTTAATGGTTTCCACTGGCTTTCACTAGGTTTAGAACTCATGGTATTGGTTTTCTCCTTAACTTCAAGAGGTATAGGTTAGTTAACACTAACATCGTCGTTATAAAATGATGTCTTTCCTTTGTTGATTGTGTTAGGACTTGCATAATACAATTGTCTTGAGATTCATTGATCTCCTCTTACAAGCTCTTCTCCTGTTTTGGTAGGAAATTTTAAAAGTAAATGATTGGTAGAAACATACCCTTCTATAGTGTCAAGAGCTGGTCTTCCAAAGAAAGCATTTTATCCTGAAAGGATATCCATGATGACGAAAGTGGTCCAAAAATTCTACAACGAGAATTATTTTTCGATTTTGACCACCAATTTACACTCTAAGAGGCATTGTTCCTTCATTATTTAATCCACATATGAGGGTTTGACTAGGTTTGAGTACACTCTCAAGTAATTCTATCTAGTTGAATGCATGCTTGAAGATTATGTTGACGGAAGCTCCAATGTCCACCATTATCTTTGCTACCTCTGAAAGCCCAATCTGGACCGTAATCACAAGTGGGAATTTGTGGGAGTGGCAGACATCCTATTTATCAGAATCATTAAATGTGATTACAGGCGCCATCTTCTGTTTTTCTCCAATCCTTTCATCACATATACCAAGACGTCTTCTGCTTTGGCTTTATTGATATACCTCTTCCAACTACCATTGCTTATCCGAGCAATGTGACGTCCTCCTAGAATGATGCCTATAAAATTCCTAGGCGCACGTAAAGATCTCGGCCTGTGCTTGAGGTTGCGTGCTTTCGTTTCTTGCTGGGGTAATAGCTCCTTGAGCATTGTCATCCTTCAAGAATTCATCCAACTTCCCTTCACTGACCAACTTGTTGATGAAGGTCTTCAAAAATCTGCGTTCTTGGGTATTACATCCATTTTGCTGATGCTAACTGCAGTATTTTCCACCTCGGTTTTTTTCAGGTTCTCTTCTTCTAGGTGGGTAGGGGATCCGGTCTTGAGTCATAACATGCACTTGTGCATAAGAGTGAGTTAAGTGATAGAGCTCCAAGACCTGATGCTCTTTCTTGAAACTCTTAGTTGGAATGAATTTCTTATATTGCTTCTCACTTCCTGGTTCTTTCGGACAACCCCTTTGGATTCTTCAATGTTAATTTCTCATCAAGCTTAATAAAAGAACTCATTCAAGGACTTACACTCTTGCCTAAGCGGATCGTCCCAGAATGGGGCATTCCTTCATAACCTTGAAGTGACAGCGACTAACTTGGTTTAACCGATCATCTCCTTGCATCGGGAGTGGCATCATTAAATCTCTTGCAATAATCTTTTAGAGATTATACTCGCCCTTACCTAAAGTTAGCAAGCAAACTTAGTCCCATTTTCATGTCCTTTGAAGAGAAGAATCGTGTTAAGAATTCTGTGGCCAGCTGCTTCTAAGAACTAATTGAGTTTGGTGGGTAACTCTGGAACTACTTCAAAGCAAGCCTACTAAAGGTTGCAAGTAGAAACCTGCATTTTACTTTTGAAGCTCGAATTGCTTACATTTATATTTCATACAGGGTGAGATGATCTTCAAGGTCAGAGAATCCATCATAAGAAAGCTTTAGGATCCAGAATCCCGAAAGCATGGAGGCTCTCATAATTTCTTTGGAGAAAGGTTGAACCTTTCGAAACTTTGTCTCTAAAGTAAGGCTGGATCGATCTTCTTATAGATTTTTTACTTGCTTGGATAAGTTCATCAATATGGTTTCCATCCTCTAGTCGCCGCCAAGTTTCAAATTCTCGACTTCAATATCTTGGGTTTCTGATCTACGTAGCGCCTTCCTCCGAAGTTCAGCCTTTTTGGGCTTAAAGTTAAGAACTTCTCAGAAGGTCCCGCACTTGCTAGCTTTTCGATCTCGGCTTTCTTTGTTGCTTTCTTAATCTTCATGAGTTTAACTTCCAAATCTTCATCGGTCATTGGCAATTTTTTGAGATTTCATTCGATAGTGAGAGGATTCTCGTCCTCCTCAAGTATTATCGAGACTTTCTTTTTTAATTCAACAAAAGTTTTCTTGGCCTTGGTCTGGTAGTTGTTTAATTGTTGGGCTGGATCAGAAACAAATTTTAGCATCATCTGGCGAAACTCATTTTTCAAAAAGAACAGGGGTGGCGGTTTCTTCATTAGTAGTTTGATTCACCAGGTTTGCATGATTCCTATCATTCGCAGGAAGTTCTTTAACTTCCTCATCCTAAGTAGGGGAACGAGTAGTTTTTTGAGAGGAAAGCTTCGACTTCATGTATGGTTGAAAGGTTGGAATATGCTGGATCAGAGACGGATGAAGGTTCTGGCCATCCTTCTAGGGCAAAAATTGTTAGATCAATTTTTTGTCTAGCAAACATCCCAGAGTTCTCGATGGTTAGTTCTGAGAGGATGAAGGTAAATTAAGAAAATGTTGAAACTTAAACGGAAGAAAAATACCGAAAGGTAAAGGAGCCACGAGATTTATAGTGATTCGGGACCTTGATCCCTACGTTCACTTTAAAGATTATGTAGTGGGCTTTTATTCCTCAACTTGGTGTACAAATTCATTTGAAACTAAATCTGCCATTGATGATATTTTAATTGAAGCTTTCAAAAGGAGTAAAGTATATCGAATGATTGTAGAATTTCATACATTTGATAGCCAGCATCCTTTTCAGTAGTATGTGGCCCTCTATTAATAGCATATTTGAGGCTCCTCCATTATTTGATACAAAGTTATGGATTTTTTTTATTTCAAACCATATATCTATCTACAATGTGGACTTGAATTTTGTTTAAACTTGAATGTATGTGGTATTAGTTCAAGGTATTGTATCAGATGATACTAAGAATATTATTTGTTATCTTAATATTTCATCAGTTTTCCCAATGTTTTTTGTTGTTTTATAATGTTGTTGATGATATTCATATTTTAATTGAGATATATGTGTAACATTGTCGGTTTGGCATTGCCATGACGGCTATACCAGATGTTTAGTTTGATTATTAGAAATGCAACATAAATGTTGTTAACTTACTTCTGGAGCGGCATTAGTAAAGAGTGAGTAAATTTTAAAGTTTGCATTCTATAAAGGCATCGGAATATCGTCAACATGGCATCAAAAAAAAGGTGTCGGAACAATGATGTCAGAAAGGCATCAACAACCCACTACTATACGCGTTCAAATATTATTGGAATGTCATAGTGTCTAGATGATGTCGGAAATAAAATGGCATCGGGAAATTTCGGCAAGCACCTCACGAAATACATCAGAAAAATGTGAGAAAGTTTCTTCCCGTAGTTTTTTAGATGTTCATAAGGCATCGGGATGTTAGAAATTCGATTTCCGACGTTGCACCGATGCCTTTTTGACATAGCTGGTGGAAATTTATGTTGTACAACTTATGTACATACAAAAACTGAAAAAATAACATGTATGTCCATGAAAATAATAAATACAAGCTTCATCCATGGTTTATCGCATTAGATAAACGAATAAGTTGTAACTTATGTATATTAAAAAAAATTAAGAATCAAATAACAATATGTTTGTGATTTAAAGAATTTAGATATCATCCCATAGAAATTGTTAACTCAATGTATTCAAGTTTACAAACAAACATCGACAACATTGAATTAAACACATTAAGAAAGGAATACAAAAAGAAATAGTTCCTTGTGCCTCAAATCGATTTCGATTGAGTGAGTTTCTTTGCTTTTTTTGTTTCTACCTTAGATCTAGGTTTTATAACCGAGGAACACTTATTTTTGAGGATTAAAAATGAAAAGAGAATACATCGATTAACTTTGCATTAGAGAGAGGAAAAATGATGATAGCTAAATAAGTGGGTTGCAAGATTGTCAAGATCTAAATAAACCAGTTGCTAGCATTGTGGGCCTTGGCCCCTAGTTTTAAACATATGGTTGGTTCGACAATTTTGGATAACAAAATATGTTACCAAAGCGGTACTATTTTCTTAAATCAATTAACCAAACCATACAAAAAACTTTGATACTGATAGTTACGGATCCATCGTGATTGACATTGGTTTGTTGTTCAAAATGAATGTCTTTTTAAAAGGAAAATGAGAATATATTTGTCAAAAGAGTTAGAATTTTCTTCGAAAACACGCATCTTTTAACAAAATATTGTGAAACAATCTCTTCTTTAAGGAAAATTCACTTTTTGTTAAGATGTTTAATCTATGACAAAGTATCAAATTTGTTTAGAGTACATATTTTCGAAATATTTTTAAAGTTTAGAAAAAACTGAAAAGAAACAAAAAACAGAAAAAGGTCGGAAATACTTCAAAAATTATTAGTTAAAACATCTAAGAAATTAACCATCATACGAAATAAAAGAAAATTTCCAGTTTATTTCAAAAGCAGAGTTGTTTTACTTACGGACTACATCTGAATATTGCGACTTTTATCAATACAAAAATCCCGATCAAAGGAAAAGAAAGGAGCTGACTAAAATCAAATATCTCTCTCCCACGCTCCCCCATCTTGGTGTTGATTTATATCTGTAAAGATTTGTTGGTAAATTCTATTTAAGTTTGATTTGACCAACTTAAACATAATTTTTAAAATTCAAATCCAGATATTTAAATCCCGAACGTGTACGCTCCTCAACAAAACTTCACTCTTATAAATACCGAGATTTATAAACAGAGATTGTTCATAAGATTTAGCGTAAAAAGTCTAAAAATAATGGACATAGAAAGGTGAAGAAAGAGATTGGTTGAGAAGGAGAAGGAAGAATATGAATCATCCTTCTCCTTTTCCACCAGTCTATTTCTATTCTTACCTTGTTATAACTGTATATGTCTTTTCCTGTTATTCCGTTTTCGTCATTATGCCGAAAGGCAAGGAAGATGCGATAATATGCCGTGAGCTTTTATTACTCAACTTGGTGTACAAATATATTTGATACTAAGTCTGCCACCAAAGGCATTTTAAATGAAGCTTTTCTAAAGGAGTATAATATACTAAATGATTGTAGAATGTCAGAAAGTTGTTAGCCAGCCCCCTTTTCAGTAGTATGTGGCCCTCTATTTAAAGCAGATTTAAGGTTCTACCATTGTTTGATATGAAGTTATAGTTTTTTTTACTTCAAACAATTGATGCATATATTTATCTACTATGTGGACATGAATTTTTTTTTAAACTTGAATGTATGTGCATTAGTTTAAGTCGTTGTATTGGATAATACTATGAATATTGTTTGTTGTCGAATGTTTCATAGGTTTCGTCAATTTTGTTGTTGTTTCATTTTGTTATTGATGATATTCATTTTTTAATTGAGAAATATGTGTATCATTGCCTGTTTGGCATTTCCATAATGGCTGTATCAGATGTTTAGTTTGAGTGTTAGAAATGCAACATAAATGCTGCAAATTTAATTCAGGGTTGGCACTATTAAGGAGTGAGAAAATTTTAAAGTTTGCATTTCATAAAGACAATGGAATATCGTCAACATGGCATCGAAAAAAGGTGTCGGAACAATGATGTCGGAAAGGTATCAACAACCCACTACTAAGGTGTTAAAATGTTATTGGAAAGTCATGGTGTCAAGATGATGTCGAAAATAGAATGACATCGGAAAAATGTCGGCAAGAACCTCACGAAATACATTGGAAAGATGCGAGAAAGTTTCTTCCCATAGTTTTTTAGATGTTCATAAGGATTGGGATGTTAAAAAATTGATTTCTGACATTGCGGTGACGCCTTTCTGAATCGGTAGTGGCGATTTATGTTGTACTTCTTATGTACCAACAAAAACTGTAAAAATAACACGTATGTCCATGAAAATAATAAATTCAAGCTTCATCCATGATTTATTAAACCGGATAAAAGAACAAGTTGCAACTTATGTATATTCAAAAAAAAATCTAGGAACCAAATTTTAATATGCATGTGATTTAAAGAATTCAGATATCACCGCCAAGCAATTGTTAACTCGGTATCTTCAAATTTAAAAATTACAATCGGCAACATTGAATTAAACACGCTAAGGAGGAATACAATATGAAATAGATCATTGTGTGTCAAATCGATGTCGATTGAGAGAGTTTCTTTGTTTTTTATTTTTATTTTTTATTTCTACCATAGATCTTGGTTTAATAATTGAGGAACTCTTATTTTTTAGGATTAAAAAAGAAAAGACAATATATTGATTAATTTCGTATTAGAGAGAGAAAAACTAATGATAAGTAAATGAGAGGGTTGCAAGATTTGTAAGATCTAAATAAACTAGCTACGAGCATTATTGGCCTTGGCCTGTAATTTTAAACATATGGTTGATTCGACAATTTTCTGTAACAAAATATGTTACCAAAGCGGTACTATTTTCTTAAATCAGTTAACCAAACCATACAAAAAACATTGATATTGATAGTTACAGTTCCATCGTGATTGACATAGGTTGGCTGTTCAAAAATGAATATCTTTTTAAAAGGAAAAAAAGAATCTATTTGTCAAAAGAGTTCCAATTTTCTTCGAAAATACGCATTTTTAATTAAATATCGTAAAACAATCTCTTCTTAAGGAAAATTCACTTTTTGTTAAGATGTTTAATCTACGACAAAGTATCAAAATTTGTTTAGAGTACATATTTTCGAAGTATTTTTAAAGTTTAGATAAAACTGAAAAGAAACAAAAAAAATAGAAAAAGGTCGGAAATACTTCAAAAGTTATAAGTCTAAACATCTAAGAAACTAATATCGTAAGAAATAAAAGAAATTTTCCAGTTTATTTCAAAAGCAGAATTGTTTTAGTAACAGACTAATCTGAATATTGCGACTTTTATCAATACAAAAATCCCGGTCAAAGGAAAGAGAAAGAGCTAACTATAATCAAATATCTCTCTTCCACGCTCCTCTATTTTGGTGCTTGTTCATATCTGTAAAGATTTGTTGGTAAATTCTATTTCAGTTTGTTTTGACCAACTTAAACAGAATTTTTAAAATACAAATCCAGATATTTGCATCCCGCATGCGTACGATCCTCAGCAAAACTTCACTCTTATAAATACCAAAATTTATAAACAAAGATTGTTCATAAAATTCAGCATAAAAAGTCTAAATATAATGGACACAGAAAGGTAAAGAAAGAGATTGGTGGGGAAAGAGAAGGAAGGATATGGATCATCCTTCTCCTTCCCCACCAGTCTATTTCTATTTTTACCTTGTTATTACTGTATATGTCTCTCCCTGTTATTCCTTTTCAACCATTTATGCACAATTTCAGGAACTGTATAATTCATTTTCTCTATAGTAAAATCTGGTGTTTATACTACGTGTATAAACTATGTTCCATTTTTGTTTTTAAATTAATATATATTGATTGGGTTGCTTTTGTTCAAAGCCTTCTGTAAATATGATGTTGCATCATTTTCTATTAATGTAATCTGACTGTATCTTTTCTTATACTTTCATATATTTGAGGAATCATTCATCATCGATAGCGAAGAAGATGTACTGTTGATAGGAACGAAGAAGCCTGCAATGGCAGCTGTATTTGCTTTGATAGTTACAACTTCTGTTTATAAAGGAGGAAGGCTGCTTCCTTCATGTTTAAGGATATAACATACCATTTGTAATTGTATACAATATTCTGTACTAAAGAGATGCATAACATTTGTAATTGCTATATAATAGGGGCACTAAGCTCCACACTATCGGTTCAATGCTCTCTCTTTTGCTCATTTGTCAACACTAAACACTACCTCGCCAGTTATATTCTACGTCATCTCAACATCATTTTGATCTAATTCTTTGTTACTTGAACTACTGGTCTATTGTAAATTTTCAGTTCCGGTTTGAATGTGGGAGTCTGTATGTATCAGTACTTACAAGTTTAAATAATGCCCAACAATCACAATAACATACTTTTTTTTGTACTTAATGTATAGGCTTATATATGCCACCCTTGAACTTAAATGAGAAAAATGAAGTAAAGGAACCACATAGATGGGATTGAACCCGATATGTTGTTTATGTAATTGTTTGAAGTAACTAGTCTTTCTTACATTTGTAGGATAAGTTTACGTTTTTAAGTTCAAACGGTTTGATACGTTTTCAGGGATGCTAGATAATTACTTGCATTGAGCCAGACAAGTTACAATAAGAAAATATCTAAACTTTGGCAAACTTTGAAAATTTGTAAAGAAAAGCTCGGGCAAATAAACTGTAAAAACAATGGATATATGAAGTATCATAGGTATAGTTGATACGACATAACTTGAACGATCAATACATGCACATTAACGTACAATAAAAGTTTGGTGTGAGTGATTAGCATTTTGAAGTGTTAAGTTGTGCCACTGGGGTGATTTAGACAAAGATAAGCAAACATATAGAGCAATATTCCATAGAAAAACATCTAGATCAAAGTTTCATTGCAACTTGTCTTAAATTCCACCCAGTCTACCATGAAAAAAGATTATTTTAATTTTATTCAATAAAAAACTTAATTTATCTTTTAACACACGTGAAGTAATTTAGGAGGGTTGTATCAAAGTTTTTAATGCATCAAAATTTAAGTCAAACATAAACTACGTGCAAAATATGGGAGCAAATCATATGGATCCATAACTTTCAATCTTTGAATGCTCCATCAGTAAATACTTACAACATAATCATGTAATCAACGTAAATATTCAAAAATGAACATTTCTTTTTTTAATTTCAAATACTCTGGTTGTTTACATACATCGCAATAGTTAAATTTTTGTGTATATTCTGAAATCTCAAACAAACTTATCACAAGATTAATTCATACTTGCATTCATATATACGACATTCACTTGGGTGTTAAATCTAGAGGATCTCCTTTGAGGTTGCATGTCACAATTTTGTAATATTGAAATTTTAAATCCATCAATTTTTTCAAAGTAGAATCTATATTCTTTTTAACACTTATATTTAGCTAGTTTAACTAAAAAATTAATGTTTAATTTTGTTAGCAATAAAGTTTGCAATCATAGTTGAATGACTTTCATTATGATACGCATAAGTATATTGTACTATTTATGCACATATATTTAATAACATACACACACTTATTGTGCATGCTACTAATATGCATGCATGTGCAGTAATAGATCCCACTAACTATGCATAAACGTATATATCACCTACACAATATTATAATAGAATATGTGTGCATCCAATTATAGACTATTGAGTTATTTGATACTTATAATTATTGATTGACTAAAGTTACACAAATTGAATATTGACTCAAATACCAAAAGGAAAAAAAAACAATCCAAAACATATTGAATATGATTTAATATGAAACCAAAATTGTCGAAAAAGCATCGTGATGACGTTGACATGGCGTTGGAAAAAGAACATCTCAAAGGCGTTGGAATAATGAGGTCGAAAAGATGTTGACAATCCCTTACTATAGGCGTCAAGAAGCCATTGGAAAGTCATGGTGTCGAAATGGGGTTGATAATAAAATGGCGCTGCAAAGACGTCGACAGACACCTCACTAAAGACGTCGTAAAGGCGTAAGTTTTTTTTTTTTTCTACGCTAGTTTTTTTAGTCGTTCAGAGATGTTGGAACAACGTTAGAAATTTGATTTCTGAAGCCATGCCAATACCTTTTTGACATTGGTAGTTGGGATTTATATTGCATTGCTTATGTATCAGCAAAAAATGAAAAAAGAATATGTAAGAACATAACAATAATAAATCCCTACGTGCCAAATCAATGTTGATTGAAGAAGTTTCTTTACTTTTGTCGTTTCTACCTTTGATCTAGGTTTTGCAAATGAGAAACCATCAATTTTGAGGATTAGGAAAGAAAATAGTATAGATCAGTTAACTTCGGATTAGAGAGAGGAAAAATAATGACAAGTAAATGAACGGACTGCAAGATTGTTAAGATATGAATAAATGATGAAACTAGTTACAGACCTTATGGGTCTTGCTCTATAATTTTAAAAATATGAGCTATTTTTTACAAACAGAATATGTTGTCAAAAACAGTAATTTTTCTTAAATCAGTTTGGCAAACCAAACCAAAAACTTTGTTACCGATAGTTCCACTACATTTCGGATGGATATTGATTGGTAACCACTTTTAGTTTGTAATGAGGTATAAATAGGGCAACCATAATCATAAATGTGCAAAATGAAAACATGCAATACCCAAAAAGGGAGAGAATAAATAATTAGCATTTATAATAAAGTGCTCGAAAATTTATGTGCTTAGCGTTCACTTTAGGAGTATCTCAAATCAATTTTCTCTTGGTCATTTTGATATTTAATTAATATAAAATTAAAAAATTTATAATCTAACAATGTTTGTTTCGTTTAAGGAATTCAAATATGGTTTAAAATCAAATGTTTTTCTAAAAGAAAACAGACAAAATTTTCTATCAAAAAGGTTTGATTTTATTCCAAACACACATTTTGCAATTAAATATTGTGAAATAATCTCTTCTTTAAAATAAATCACTTTTTCGTTAAGAGGTATAATTTTTGAAAAAAGTATCAAATTTGTTCACAGATTCATATTTCCAAAATATTTTAAAGTTTTGAAAAAGCTGAAATGGAAAAAAAATCAGAATGACTTGAAAAGTTCAAATTTATTTATTAGAATTCACAAGCATCTAACAGATAAACCATCATACTGAATAAAAAGAAAAATATCCATACAAAAGAAAGAGAGAAGAGCCGACCATTTTCATATATCATTCTTTCACTCTACCTGATATTGGTACTAATTCATATCCCCACAGATTTTCTGGTAAATTTGGTTTCACTTTGGTTGACTCAACTTAAACTGATTTTTAAAATTCAAACTGAGAAATCTACTTCCCGTACGCTTTGGATCCTCAACAGAATTACTTTCGTATAAATAGACATGGTTCATCACATTCACCAGCATAAAAAATTTCTAAGCAGTAAAAACAACAGGCAAATAGATGAAGGTAAAGAAAGAGATTAAGGGGGAAGGAGAAGGAGAATCACAGAGATCTTCCTTTTCCTTCCCCACTAATCTATTTCTATTATTACCTTCCTTTTTATTCGTGTATGGCTTTTCCTATAATTCTTTACCAGATAAGTTCTCTTTAATCATTTATACACAATTTCAGGTATTGTATAATTCATTTTCCATATAGGGCTATCTGATATTTAAACTTATATGTATAAAAATCTGTTCCATTTTTTGTTTTTTTGAAGGGAATTCTATTATGCGGGCCATGAAAAGTGCATTTTATGTGTTGATGGAAATGAAATCTTTTGTGTTCCTAAACGTTTGTGACAAGTAGTTTAAGAAAAGAATTTGTTTTAATGGTGGCTTTAATTGGTTTTAATGGTGGCTTTAATTGGTTTTTTGTATATATTGATTGAGGTGCTTTTGCTTAAAACCTTCTTTAAATATGACGTTACATCATGAAATCTGACAGTTTCTTTTCTTTCCTGGTTTTTTTTTTTTAAAATCTTTTCATATATTTGGCAGGTTGAGGAATCATACATTGATAGTGAAGAAGAGTAAAAGATTATGAGAGAACGACTAACCCTAAACAACAAAACATAGAGATATACGGGTGTAAATGCGGATGCAACTCTGTTCCTTCAACCCGAATCTTTTTCTTTCATTTTGTATCAGTTTGGGCCGAAGCCTCTTTAGCCCATAAGTTTGTATTTAAATACATTCAGCTGCACAACCATATGCTACAATTTTTCTCTTCATTTCAATAAAGTCATTTCTTTCTATCTGCAAACAATTCAATTATATCAAAACATAACTGCAGTCTGAATTTCAACTTGGTATCAGAGCCATCATCGCCTAACGGCAAATCATCTGGGCTATTGAATCTGATTTATCATCAGATATAGTATCATCATCTGATAATCAGAATACTCATAGAAATTCTTTCATCATCTGAGTATTGATCAATGCCATACCTGAAGATCATAGATCTTGGTTGCAACTGATCATATAAAAGCAAATCAGAAAGAAGTGCATCAGAAAACTCATCATCAGAGTTAATAAAACCATCAAGAAATCATAAGAAAGCTGTTACCTCGCCAAGAACTCATCAGTCAATCATCACTTGGGTTTTGGCTGTAACTAACCTGAATCATTCACTGTCTTGTTCTCTCCAGACTCTGTAAGTTTTTCCAATTCACTTGTTGATCATATATCAGTCAAGATATCATGGCAGGAAACAATGACAGCTCTGCCACATCAAGCACTTCCTCCAACTCACGTCAGAATGCCACTGAAAGTCTCATAAGGACTGTGATAAGTCCACGGAATCAGCTAATCACTGCACATCTTGAAGAAGATAACTATCTTCTATGGAAAGTTCAAGTGGAGACAGCTATTAGAGGCTATGGTCTTGAAGAGTTTCTTTTTGGCACCATTAATGTTCCACCCAGATTCATAACTGACCAAGAAAACAAAATTCTCAGCAACGATGAATTCATAAAACATCAGAGACATGATAGTTTAATTTGTTCTTGGTTATTATCATCTATAAGCATAAAGCTACTGCCACATGTAATAGGAAGCAAGACAGCAAATGGAATCTGGTCAACCATAGAGAGAATCTTTAATTCTCAATCTGCTACCAAGATCATGCATCATAAAAGACAATTACACAGCATCAAGAAAGATAATCTAACCATGGGTGAGTATTTGACAAAAATAAAAACATTATGTGACATGCTTGAAGCTGCTAGTCACAAAATTCCCACCTCTGCAAGTATTAATTATATTAAGTGGCTTAGGTGAAGAATATGAAACTGTAGTGGCTGTCATATCATCACAAAGATTGACACCCTCAATTAAGGATGTGCACTCAATCCTTCTTGCTCATGGAGGAAGAATTGAGTATAAGAAATCTAATGAAATAGATATGTCAGCAAATTATGCCTCAAATTCCAAAAACAAAAACCAGTACAACAACAAATCAGATCAGAATCATTAAAGAAACAAACAATTCACAAGAGGAAGAGGCAGAGGAAGATGGAGCAACAACAATAAACCACGTGTCAGATTTGTGAAAAAATAGGTCACACAGCTGCTAAATGCTACTTCAGACTAAATTTAAACTATGTACCAGGACAGAATGCAAGCAATCAAAGGAATGCAATCCAAGTGCAAATTTAGCACAGGCTCAACAAGATTAGAGTGGTCAGTCAGATATATGTAGAAATCAAAGTACTAAACCTGAACACATTCAAGATGAAGCATGGCATCCAGATTCTGGAGCAACCAATCATTTAACAAGCAATCTTGACAACTTTAATCTTGAAAACAAAGAGTATAAAGGTAAACAATCAATTACCATTGGGGATGGTAAGTGTATTAGAATAACACGCACTGGTAAATCTTATATTAAAGGCGCTAGACAGTTATTCCTGAATAATCTATTAAGAGTTCCAAAAATAAAAAAGAATCTTATCAATGTCTCTCAGTTTGCAAGAGACAACAATGTTTACTTTGAATTTTTTCCCAAGTACTGTCTAGTAAAAGATATTTTGACTAATGAAATTCTTCTACAGGGTGATGCTGATAAAGGCCTTTACAGATTCAATTTTGTTAA
Source organism: Allium cepa (assembly GCA_030765085.1). NCBI lineage: Eukaryota > Viridiplantae > Streptophyta > Magnoliopsida > Asparagales > Amaryllidaceae > Allium > Allium cepa. The sequence continues at coordinate 909,512,162 of CM060937.1, forward strand.
CTCCATCAGTACTGTAAATCAGCAGAATAATTGTAATTTGACTGAGAGGAATCAAACAAAAGAAAATAGAAGTACTTTTGATATGTGGCACTACAAATTGGGACACCCAAATGCAACATTAGATTAATCAAGTGATTAAGAACAATTAATTAAGAATAATTAATTAGTGTGATTAATTAACTAATTTGAGGATAATTAAATAATTATAGATTAATTAATAGGGATAATCACTTATTGTAATTAATAAGGGTAATTAATTAAGGGTTAATTAATTAAGGTAAAGGTTAATTATTTAATGATTAAATATTGATTTAATTATTAATTAAGGATAACTAATTAATAATTTAAGTTTAATTAATTTATTATTAAAGGTTAATTAATTAAAATAATTTGTAATTAATTAATGTTAATTAAACAGGATTAATGATTAATCTGGTTTAAATTAATTAGATGATTAATTAATCTTACTTATGAATGTTTGGATTGTATAGAATGCTTTGAATTGTTTGATATCCCTGATGTGTGATGCTCTGTTTTGATTTGAGCCGTGATGAATGTAATTTATTTATCTATGATAAATTTATATTATTATCTGTGACTCTGTGAATGAAATATAAGCGTTATGGACTATACCGCTTATCGATACTGATGTGCTTGGATTGTGATGATTGATGATGTCGCACTATTGTGTAAAACCCCTGGACTAACTATACACACACAAATAAGGACTTCACGGAAAATCGGTGTCATAGATAATCTGAATTTAATATTATTTTATTCAAGTGATGTAATGAATTTTGAATCCAAAGGGTTTTGGAAAAAACATCTTGATGGCGCTGACATGACGTTGGAAAAAGGATGTCTCAAAGGCATTGGAGTAATGGGTCGAAAAGATGTCAAAAATCCATTACTATAGGCGTCAAGATGCCATTGAAAAAACACGGTGTCGAAATGGGGTTGAGAATAAAATGTCGTTACAAAGGCGTCGACGGACACCTCACTATAGACGTCGTAAAGGCGTAGGTTTTTTTTCTACACTAGTTTTTTTAGTGTTCATAGATGTTGGAACAATGCTAGAAATTTGATTTGTGAAGCCATGCCAATACCTTTTTGGCATTGGTAGTGGGGATTTATATTGCATTGCTTATGTATCAGCAAAAGGTATAAAAATAACATGTATGTACATAATAATAATAAATCCCTACGTGCCAAATCAACGTTGATTGAGGAAGTTTCTTTACCTTTTCCGTTACTACCTTTGATCTAGGTTTTGCAAATGAGAAACCATCAATTTTGAGGATTAGGAAAGAAAATAGAATAGATCGATTAACTTCGGATTAGAGAGAGGAAAAATAATGACAAGTAAATGAAAGACCACAAGATTGTTAAGTTCTATAAATGAAGAAACTAGTTACGAACCTTATGGGCCTTGGTCAATAATTTTAAAAATATGATCTATACAACAACTTTTGGCAAACAGAATATATTGCCAAAACAATACCATCTTTCTTAAATCAGTTTTGCAAACCAAACCAAAAACTTTGCAAATGATAGTTCCGCTACCATTTCTGATGGATATTGATTGGTAACCGGTTTTAGTTGGTAATGAGTTATAAATAGGGCAACCATAATCAAGTATGCGATATGAAAACATCCCATACCATAAAAAGGAAGAATAAAAAATTAGCATTTATCATAAATTGCTCGAAAATTTATGTACTTGGTGTTTACTTCAGGAGTATCTCAAATCAATTTTATCTCATTCATTTTGATATTTAATTAATGACGAAATTAAAAAATTTATAATTTAACAATGTTTGTTTCGTTTAAGGAATTCAAATATTGTTCAAAATCAAATGTTTTTCTAAAACAAAAAAGAGAACATCTCCTCTCAAAAGAGTTCGATTTTATCCTAAACACGTATTTTATTAATTTAATATCGTGAAATAATCTCTTCTTTAAAAAAAGACCCACTTTTTTGTTAAGATGTATAATTTTTGAAAAAGGTATCAAATTTTTTCACAAATACACATTTCCAAAATATTTTTAAAGTTTTGAAGAAAGACTTGGAAAGTTTTAGTTTATTTGTTAGAATTCATGAGCATCTAACAAATTAACCATCATACCAAATAAAAAGAAAAATAACATGTCAAAAGAATGAGAGAAGGGCTGACTATTATCAAATTTTAAAATTCAAAAATCTACTTCCCGTTCGCTTAGGATCCTCAACAGAATTACTTTCTTATAAATAGAGATGGTTCATCGCATTTACCAGCATAAAAAATTTCTACGCAGCAAAAACAATAGGCAAACAGATGAAGGTGAAGAAAGAGATTAGGGGAGAAGGAAAGGAGAATCACGAAGATCTTCCTTTTCCTTCTCCACTAGTCTATTTCTACTATTACCTTCCTTTTTATTTATCACGTATGGTTTTCCCTATTCTTCTTCTTCAGATAAGCTCCTTTAGTCATCTATGCACAAGTTCAGGTATTGTATGATTCATTTTCTGTGTAGTAATATGAGATATTATACCTGCACGTATGAAACTGTTCCATATTTTGTTTCATTGAAGGGAATTCTATTACGCTGGCTATAAAAATTGCATTTTATGTATTGATGGAGATGAAACCTTCTGTGTTCCCAAACTTCTGAACAAGTAGTGTGGAAAAGAGCTTTGTCTTTAATAGTGGCTTTAATTGGTTTTAATATATTTTGATTGAGGTGCTTTTGATCAAAGTCTCCTGTAAATATGATATCACATCATTTTCTATTACTGTATTTTTTTTTCCATTTGTATATTTGGCAGGCTGAGGAACCACCATTGATAGTGGAGAAGATGCATCATTGATGCTAAGAAGGAAGAAGACGACATCGACATTTGGTAGCTGTGTTTGCTTTAATAGTTACAACTTGTGTTAAAAAGAAGGAAGCGTCCTTCATGTAAGAGAATTTAGTTTAATTGTACGTATAACGTATTAAAGAGTGTATATAGTTTGTAAGTAGGTACATAATGTTTATAATCTCGGCCATATCGGCAACATTTTGGTCTAATTCTTTGTTGCTTGAACTATTGATTTCTTCTAAATCTGCTGCATGCGTTGTTTTGAATGTGTGTGCATATCAGTACTTAACAACTTTAAATAATGCCCAACAATCACAATAACATGCTTTGTACTTAATACTTTGTATTTAGACCTGGTTAATGTTTAGGCTTATACGCCACCCTTAAACATAAATGAGAAAAAAAAAAGTAAAAGGAACCATATAAGATGGGACCGAACCTGGTATATTTGACTTTATTTTCATTGTTTCAGTCTGTTTAACTATTGGATAGCAAGATATTGTACATTTATAAGATTGATTATGTGCATTTAAGTAATGAATATAGACTATTTGTTTATGTATATTTGAAAATGGGTGATGTTAACATTTCCAATTATATACATTGTTGAATCAGATGGTTATTTCTAGAATGAGATTAACTTAAATTTCAAGTTTCAGAGTGGCTCCTTGGTGTTTTGTTTAATTTGAGTAATTAAATCTTTGAGTAATTAAATCTACTTGATGTATATTTTAAACAGGAAATTATTGTCAAGGACAAAATCTCACAACTTTTTAGCCTCAAGGACAGACCTTCAATATTTTATCCTGAAGGACAATTTTCTGTAGGTATCAGTTTTTAGTTATTGATAGCAGTTTTTAGGTATCAGTTTCTAGTTATCGGTAGCAGTTTTTAGGTATCAGTTTTAGCTTAGTAGCAGTTTTGTTACGTTTATTTTGTATGGAAATGATGAAAGTGGAACATTTTTGAGCGTGTAGTAGAAAAATATATTCAATAGGCAGAATGCCACACTGAAATCAAGAATTCAGTTAGATTTTCTTTTTCTTCCCTCGTTTTCCTTTATTTGCGTGGGCAGCTCTTTTTCACGCGTATACAACATATTTTACTTGGGGAGTCCGGATGCGCATATGTTCGGTTTACTTTGGACCATGAATAATAATTATCTTTTAATAAAACATGAACAAAGCTTTGATATGGATGAACTGAATTGGTGCCATTTTCTATGGTCCCATGATTGAACAAATCTTCACTCTTTGTTTTTTTTTCTCCTTTTTCATTTTTCAAAAATTAAAAAAAAAAATGAACGAATAGATTATAAGGATCCATGAGTACCATGATGTTATGGTTTTTCGAGATAAAAAGTGAAAAAAAACAATAGACAAAGAAATTCCTATAAATAAATCCTTTATTAATTCCTTCAAAAATTACAAGATAAAAATCTTAAAAATTTGAGAAGATATCAAGCTCTAAAACTCAGAAAAATAACATTTTTCCCACACACATCTATGGATCCTATACATACATATTTATAATAATAGATACTTGATTCTCAAATCCTCATTTATATGGCAGCAAATAAATTATTGTATCTAATTTGAAACAGTAAAATCTTCTCTTTTATTATGATATGCATATCCATATATGCAATAGTATTATGAGCGAATCCAAGTATATTTGTTTTCCTTTTATTTATTTTAAATGTGATTTTGTATCATGAATCACAATAACCTCCAAATCTATCAAATCTATATGTGGGACAACGTATTTGAGTCACAATTACACATTGATCCTTAATATCTTCAAAATTGATTCTGATTTGGAAATATCTTATCACGAAATCCAACGATCTCCGCCTTGATACCATATTCCATACAAGCCTACTGACTCCACCAACATTTACCTGTTCCAAACAATCTTTAATATTTCTATAAAAACAATTGTCTCTATTCCAAAAACATTACCAACCTCCACACCACCTAACTATGCATGTCCCACAATTGAACATGTATACCATCAATAAATCAGAACTACTTGTAATACCATAAGGCCTCCATGCGATCTTTATGACCTTCAGTTGCTAGCTCTATCTTGATTCTAGCAAATTTGCCTCTCAAACACTACTTTGACAAGTCCTTTCATTTTCCACCGTTCTTTCGAGTAATTTGTACATATTATTGCTTCTCCATTTTGCGTGTAGTACCTCCCTGTTATCCTTCCAAACCTTTGTAACTCCACGTTAAGTCGAAAATTACAGCCTTTTACCTTCAACTGTCATATAGAAACAAGATTCTTTGTAAATTTTTGTGATATTACTAACTCATGAAAACTTCACCACCATTCCATTATGCATCTTCAGCCAAATGCAATCTTCTCCTTAACATGTAAGTTTCCATCATTGGTAGATTCCACCTTATCACTTTGCTCTTCATAATCGATAAACGCCTTCTTTTGGTTGTATATGTGGAAGCATGCACCTAAATCAAGCATGTGCTATAAAGGACATTACCAAATTTCTCACCATAATTCACCTCATCATCGCTATTATCATTTTGTTTTTTTTGATCTTCTTCCAATGCCTTCATACCGTCCTTATCTATTTTAAGGTTATTGCGAAATTTTAGCAGATGATCGGGTTTTTCACAATAATAGCAGATGAAGTTCCTTGTCTTTTACTTCCATTAGGTTCATCCTTCGCATCTTCTCATTGAACGTGATACTAACCACCGATCTCATTGAAACAACTCCATCCGAATTTGAGTTGTTCAATGCCACCATAAGCGTTTTTCAAATTTTCAATAAAAAACTCATCAGTATTAAAGATTATGTCTTATAGTCCACCTTGTAATTCACAGCCGCTAACTGATTTACAATTGCTTGAAAATCATTAAGATGCTCTCCAATTAACTCACCTTTCTTAAGCTTCAAATCTATCAATCTTCTCACTAAAAGTGAATTGTTTGTTACAGAGTTCTTTGCATAGATTTCTTCTATTTTTTTCAAAATTCCAAAAGCAAATGTTGAATTAGCGATATTATGGAGCACTATGTTCTCCAAAAAACACCGAATAGCCACCGTAGCCTTCCTATCCAAAGTTCACGCTTTGCCTCAGATGCATTACTAAGTTTTTTCCTTTATTATATAATGGCTAGCGTAGATCATCGAGGTACATAAAATCGTCCGTCTTCGCCGTCCAAAATCCTCAATTCCTCCCGTTAAGTTTTTCAACAATTATCTTCTCTATGAATGAAGACTCTTCAAAAAAATTATGTACTAGGCTCTGATACTAACTCCTAGGGTTTTTTCTAGGATCACTACACAATTAGATTTTAAAAGAGATAAGAAGCGAAATGATAGACAAAGAAATTCCTCTGGACAAATCCTTTATTAATTCCTTAAAAGATTACCAAAAAACCTAAAAATTAAGAAGATATTTCAATCTCTAAAACCCTAACATTTTTCCCACCCATATCTAATGAATCATATACATGCCTATTTATACTAAGAGATTACTTGGTATTCAACTCTTCATTTATATGGCAACAAATAAATTGTTATGTCTAATTTAAATGAGTAAATTATTCTCTTTTATTGTGATATGCATATCCATATAGGTAATAGTATTTTGAGCAAGTCCAAGTATTTGTTTCCCTTTTATTTCATTTAAATATGATGTATAACAAATAATAACACTCTCAAAATCCATAAAATCTGTAAATGCGGTAATATATTGAAGTCATAATTATACATTGGTTCCCAATATCTTCAAAATGTACTTTTATTTGAAAATATTGTATCACAAAATCCAACACATGAAAAACAAGATTAGAAGATTATTTTTCCTTTGATACAGCAGACAGTATCATTTTTTTGAATGACACAGTTGAATAATTGAAATGAGTATCATATATATCAAAAACTAGAAAATGGACAACATTTTGAGATGTTCTGTACACAACACAAATTTAAGTATATTATATTAAAACTTTGACCAAGCAGGATGTATCAAAATTTTCTTTTATAAAACAAGAGTAATACTTTGATACATGCATTTGTATCAAAGGTTTGATGCAACTGATTTAGTTTGGGGTATGCCCTAGAGGCAATTATGTAATGTGCTACATATATCTAACTCATTGACCAATCTTGTTCGAAATAAAAGGTATTTTCTTCCCATTATGTACTTGATATAATGTGATTATATTAATTAATTAACTTAATTAAATGTATATTTAATAGAAAAATCCGTAAATGGTATATTTTGTTATAGTAGTTATAAAGTGTTGTAACCATAAGTAATTAATCACAACGAAACAGATATGCCATTTTATATGTTCCTAGTCAAGAGGCATCGAGACTGGATATCGATGTATTCGTTGAGACTGGAGTACGTAACGTTCTCCAAATATTGGACATTGTATTACTCATGACTGTTGGGCAACTATGATTATGTGCTAATAGTTATTGGGTAACTATGAAATGAATCACTCGATAGTTTTCTGTTAGTTAATATTACTGAGGTCAAATAGAAAATATCGATGTGATTGATTTACATAGTTCTCTCGACTTGAGAATACCATGGATCTTCAATATTAAAGCTGCGTTTGATTATTGCCAAATCATGGCATGACGTCCATCCAGTGACTATAGTAGGGTCAAGTGGAAGTATTGAAAGTGAAGCACTATTCAAGAGAGGAATTGTCTCCTCAGTTATATGCGGTTAGTATCACAGTCAACTCAGGTCAAAGTCTTTGCCCAGAGCATTTCGATTAATAATAATTGTTATTAGTGAACCGAGGACTTTGTATTTGGACTACAAAGTTGAATATGGATGAGGTTGGAATTTTTACCATTATCAAATTCCATAAGTCCAAAGTGATATAGTTTGATGAAGAGAATTAGTGTAAAAAAAATGTCACAACCGGGTAACGCTTATTAAACTAAAATTGGATTTTATCGAAAATGAGTAAGCGATAAATTTGGTCATAATGTCACACCGCCTACTAAGTGACGTGTGAACGTTAACATTAGAATAGTTCGATGTTAATCGCTAACCAAATTTACACCCAAGAGTAACATAGCCGAAATAATGAATTCCCTTAAGACTGAACGATTTAATTAGTTTATACGTTTTATAGATTAATTAAATTAATAATATTTATGAAATATTAATTATAAAATTTAAATATGATTTGAGAAATAAATAATGTTATATACATTTATAACAGATATAAATATATCGATCGATATACAATATCGACAAGCGATTAAATTAGATTTAATTGCATAGTATTTTGGCTTGGGCTTTGATGGGTTTAAGTCCCATCATTAGGGCTGTAAAATTTCAGTTTTGGGAAGGTCTAGGGATGGAGAAAATATAGGGAATTGGCTTGGAGACAATAGGTTGAGACTGAGTGAAAATAGGTAAAAATGTTTTTATCATTTCTTTCTAATAAAATCATATATGTATGTATATATATGTATGTGTGTGTGAGTGTGTGTGTGTGTGTGTGTGTGTCTATATATATATATATATATATATATATATATATATATATATATGTTTGTATGTATGTATCTCTAAAAATAATGACTAACCTTTTTTTGTGCCGCCATTACCTTCTACATTGCTGATTAAAACATAATCTTCGATCCACTTCAAAATTCTAAAATGTATTTCAAATTAAAATAATACTATTCGAAAGTTAGAGGTCGGTGATTCTGGACTTGCAATCTGACGAATCAAGGACAATACAAGGAAGGGAAGTCATTGCTTCAACATGGATTCAAAGGCATCATTAAATTGGTAATTTTAATTCATATTATAGTAATTAAATTATATACTTTGATCTTATAATGAGCAATTTCATATTTGTTTAAATATATTGCTACTGTATGTTTAGTTAGGTGAGATTTTGTAAGTTGATGTGGTTGTCACAAATCAGTTTGGTCATGTGCATAATTTTTTTATTAAACTATTTGATTTATGTATATACAAATGTTTTCTACTACAAAAATCAAATTTTTTCATTAATAATTGTTTTATATATATTTATTAATAAATTCATATATATATATATATATATATATATATATATCGGTGTATATTTCTCTCCCAAAATAGCATATGAATATATAAGATATATATATATATATATATATAATTTAAAAAATTTAATGCACTTATTTATATATAATATGAATTTAAAAATCAAAAAAAATAAATCATCGTACATATATTAATATTTTTAAATTAACATTTATTGAATTTTCAATTATTTATTATATATAAAATAATTATTACATTGAAATTCAATTTTATGTTCAAAAAAATTATTGTATCATTCCAAGAACATATAGAAAAAAATTAGGATATTTTAATAAAATTTATTATTTTAATAATTAATATTATTTAGGAATAGTTGTTTATGATTTATTAAAAATAATAATTTAATTGAAAAATTCTTCAAAATTGTTCATAGCCTTTAATTCATGATCCAAGAATTTTCAAAATCTTAAAATTTGAATTTTTATTGTCATATTGTTTTATATTGAATAATTATTGCCAAAATCAATGTTTTTGTTTTTAAAAATATTGTTTCAACTTAGAAAAATATCTAGATTTTTTCCAAGCTCTATTTTATGATCCTAGATTTTTGAAAATTGTAAAATTTAAATTTACATCAATAGATTATTTTATGTTAATTATTTATGGATGAAAACATTATTTTATTCATTATATTTACAAATTAAAATACTAAAATTATTATGTTTGCAAAACTAATTTAATTTTGAACTATAAATAATTTTTAATAATTGTTATCTCTCTTTCTTTATATACATTTATCTATATATAAATGTATTATGTTCATATATTATATACAGTATATTTATACATACACATGTGTGTGTGTTGTAATACATATACAAGCACATATGTGGACAACATACATAACATACAAAATGAGCTAATATGTATGTTGCGATATAAATTCCAACATCTACATATGGGCATATTATACCTTTCACGGATTATTGTGTTACACATGCACTCATATATATATGTATATGATACATTTATGTATAAACTAAATCAAATAAAATTAATTTCATATTTTAATTTATTTGAATTTAAATAAAATAAATGATTTTATTTAAATGAAATTTAGAAATGTTCTAATTTAGTTAGACTGCATAGGCCTAATAAAGATCCAATAGGGTAAATTTTTTGAAATTCACCCATAACTTCCGCTGCGGGCTAATCCATGTAACGACACGATTTTTCGACACTCGAAAATCGACATCAATATGTCCACTGTATCAAATGCCAATCGAATGCTGTAAAACCGAACCATTTGGGTTAAAGAAGAAGGAGGTAGAAGTAGAAATAAAAGAAAATATCAAAATCTCACAAACGCAACAGAACAATATATAATAGATAAATAACCGATTTTAATAAACAAAAAAAGAACTGTATCTGTTTATACATTTCATCATCAGAGTAGGATACAAATCAACAACACAATTGAGGACAATTATGATATCTTGTCCTCCCAAGCTAAATATATCGCTTACACTGCACAATGTAAATATAAATCTACGAAAATACGCCTCCTCATCCAGCTCGACTCCTGAGCTCCACAGCTGTCCATCAAAAATATGTACTCTATAATACTCGATCTGACCCGAGCATTATAGTTAAATAACATCCGAGTCAGTCTGGAAAACTAGCATGAGAAAACACACTCAATTGGATTATTAATGTTTTCAAAATTCTTTGAAATCAAAGGTATCTCGTAAGACCACGCCACAAATAAACATGTCGGGTTTTTACTATATGATAACCAAAATATTTTTATCAAATCCATCTGATATTATAATAGTGTCTATAGGAAGTAAAATAGAATCTAGCTGAAATGCTTGCATCTCACGTTTCAGCATAGTTGGGCACAACCAACACCATACAAGCGTTTATTGGAGATTGGTTCTCATACAATGGCAGGGCTATGGGGGTACCGCCCGTCACAGTACGTGGTCTAGATCACCGTACCGAGGATCCACCTTTGATTTCCTGCTACACAAGACCGGACTACCCCTTATTGGATAGCCCGAATAAGATCACCCCACGGTTGGGATAAGCAACCTCCCACACAGCAGAATAAAAAGGGACCACTAGACAGGGATGACCGTGTCCTAATTTGTTGCTAGCCACTTAGCCTTGCTGCATCTTCCCTATTTTAGCCATTCCCGATTGATGAGGCTCGAGGCTATGCGTTACCTTTTTAGCGGACATTCACTTAGAATGCTCACCGTCCTCTTGACGATGTTCTGAAAGCATTCATCCATACAAGTCCGTTGCGGGCCCGAGCGGAACTGAAGGCACTATTCCTACTACATTCATTTTGGAATCACCCTTAGGACTAGTAGCGATTATGCTCCATCTTCGATTCCAAGCTCTTGTCTTCCTCACGAAAACGTTCTAATCGGGTCGAAGTGGTTTTCGGGAAATAAATCCCGATCCCGGTCTCTTCGAAACGATCAGCACATTGTCTAATATAGATAGCCGATTATTTAACTATCAAAGAACATTCACAACCAACCATCAGATTTAATAATTTTCCAAATTATTTATTAATCAAAATATCTTCGCAAGATATTTTCTACACTTCAACCCCTTGAAAATAGTTTTCAAATTACATTTTCTCTCGCGGAATAAATTCCACCCAATTTGTTTTATTTCCCTTGAAATACCAAGTCTTAATACTTAGATTTTTTCTTTAAAAATAATTTAAATCACTTTATACAGAAAATATATACTTTGAAATACTTAAAATAAAAACTATTTAAAATACTAGTTACGAATTTTATAATAATTTCTCCCGTAAAACTTGAGCCAAAACAATTTTTAAAATAGAAGATATGAAATTCTATACAAGTTTTCCAAATAAAAACTTAAGCCAACCATCTTTAAAATAAAACTACTTTATAAGATATAAATATTAATAATTATCTTTTTAAATTATAATACCAATTAACTTCCTAATTTAAAAATGTTTGCCTTTAAAATTTTAAACAACTTAATTAAAAATTTCTCAAAAACATTACTTTAAAATCAACTTTAAATTTTTTAACTTATACTTGAAAATCTGCTTCGAAAACGTACTTGGCTTTTTAGGGAAATACACTTCTCTTTCACTCCTTTAAAAATAAATCAATATTTATTTTTAAAACCAATTACTCATTCCTGTATAAATTCCCTTCGTGAATTTATACTTTCAAATATCCACTGACATCTTATTTCACTTTATAAACCCAGTTTGTAAATTCCATAATCTCATTATTATTCTAAAACATAGTTTCAAACTCTAAATCAATTTCCAAATCGATTTTCAGATTTTACTCCATTTTAAAATAAATTCCTTTACTTACTCAATTTTATTTCAAAACCCATTAATTTCATATTTAACTTCTTTATTATGATTTAAAATCTTATTTAAACTGAAAATATCAATTTCTTATTTCTTTCAAAATTCTTCTTTTATTCCTTCCTAAACCATTTAAATTCTGAATTTAAAAATAAATCTTTTATTCCTTTAAATATTATCACTTAAGTTTAAAAATTCATTTATTCCTATTGATTTAAAAATCTCCTTTCCATACTTGGAATTTATTTATTAGAATATAAATTCAACTTTTATCCTTTTTCAATTCATTCTTTAATTTATCCAAATTCTCTATAACTATTTTACTTAAAAATTCTCTCTTTTATTTTCCCTTTAAAAATTCAATCTTTATATTTTTTATATCTCAATGTACCCAAAATATATTCAGTCAATCTATAGCATCCAGTATTTTCAATTTACTTATATAAACTATCTTAGATTATTAAATAAAACAGATCATAGAATATTAAAATAATCTAAATATTTTGAGAAATCCAATTGGATCCCTCCAATCTGTTTCCCTGCATCCATAGATGTTAACACAATATAAAAATACCAATTCCACTTCTATGTGGAATATCACGGTACAAAAGGTCATCCGCTATTATGCGGGGCACATAGGGTCTCATCCGCTATATAATGCGGGAAATCAATCCCTCCAATATATACTACATATATTGCTGTATATACTATCACATCCAGAAAATTCAAGCAATCAACCAAATATTTAAATTTTACTATTTAAATCTAAATGGAATCCAAGTGAGTGAGATTAACTCACCTTTGATTTGTATGCAACCCATTTCCAATCCGGCTTGGTTCTTCATGATTTTAGACCTTGTATAAATATTTATACAGTTTATTCAAAATAGTCAAACAAATCAATTACCAAATTAATAGGTTTACTTAGCTAACTTTCCTTTTAAATTTTATAATTTAAAATAAATAAATATCCTAATATATCTCTATTTCCTGTTGTAAACAAGATTATCATAATTTTTTTTAAAAAACCTAGTTTACAATTTCGAACTAAATAAAAGCTTTCTGCCTCAGATTTTATATGTTTATTTATGTTCAGATCTACCCACATGCACACACACACAGATACACACACACACACACACACACATATATATATATGTATATGTATATGTATATATGTATTAAAAACAAAATTTCCTTGAAACTACCTATATATTAAAAATGCATCTAATATTTTCTTTTGAAACAATATATCTCTACTACTAGTAAAGAAAATTCATTAAACTAATTTACTCGGCGTCTATTTGAAATTTCAAAAATGCCCCCGCTTTCCACTTACATGTCTTTGCTCATACGATTACTACCATATGAAAGAATTTACAATTTGTATAACTAATGGCTCAAACAAAATATCAACGTATACAATAATACAAACAGCCCGTGTGCGAAGCATGAGCCTAGACTAGTACACTTATAAAAATAAACTATATTAAAAATCTAATTTCTATACATTCTTCAACATTTAAAACTCTTATTATATATTTTATTTTCTTTCCATAATCTTTCCTATATATATTTAATTTAATATGGCAAGAATATATATTTTAAAATTCAATTAAAATAAAACAACCCTATATACATGTATATAAATATATTCATTAAAGAAAATAAACTGTTTATGAATCTTACTGCTACTATATCTCTTTTACTTAAATAATAATAACAAACCAGTACTTACAATATGTATAAATCTATCCTTAAATTTTCCTTCTCTGCCTACAAATATATATTCTAATTTAAAACGCAAGTGCCCAAAATTAACTCATCTATGCTGCTAATTATGAATCCTCCAGCCTCGGCCCGATCGAGATCCACCATAGGTAGCCCGACCACACTCGAGCACAGCCGCACATGCTCGCCTTCATTCCAACCTTGATTCTACCTCAGTCGTGAGCCCACCAGATGCATTACTTGCCTCTACGCAGCACAACACCCAATGATAGCGCCTTTCTCTCGAGCTCACACAACACTTTGACATCCGCGAGGCAGCAACGAAAATCAAGCTAGGGATTTAGGGTGAATGAAAAATCAAATCCGGTTACTATTATTTCAATTAATTTTTGAATTGAAGAAAGAAATTGAAGCCTCGGCACTAGATAAGGGGAGAGTCGCGATTTTGGCTTGTTTGATTTTTTCTAATAGGGAGGAGTTTCAATTAGAGAAAGAAGGAGAGGAGTTTTATTGTCTTTACTATTTTTTTTTAAAAACGAGAGCGACATCTGAGCGCGATCAACAAGGAAGTAGACATGTTCTCTTAGGATGGACAAGTGTGGATGTGGTCAATAGTAAAATTTAAAGGAAAACATATATATTACATTTACATTTAAAAAATCTTCAATTCGTAGCTTACAAATTTCACATCCTATCGAGGCGTGCCGCCAGGCGATCATAATGTTATACCCCTATTCCAAACACAATGGAAAAGCATTCGAGTCCTAATTCGATCGTATGGAGAAGATAGCTTTTTGGACCCAGTATTTATATTAAATTTTTGATAAAGATTTCAGCGTGTTATCGACCGTACGGCCAAACGATAGCTCCAAATACTACAAAAATTGAAATTCGATAATAATACACTATTACGGATCAACTGGAATTGGTTTCGTCGAATTCCGAGACTGTGCCTCGGAAGGCTATTTTTAAATATGAATTTAAACGATAAATTTTCAAAACTGAACAAAACACTTTTAAAATTAAATTTTAACACTTCTATTATCGTCAGTATTATCAATACAAGTTTTATAAGCCTTTGAAATATTTTTAACAAGCTCGAAACTCCAGATTTCATATTTTACCCAATTTCCAATGATTAAATTCAATATTTAAATTATCCAAAATCAGTGACATTTGAAATTCAAATTAGACATTAACTTTTAAATATTTAGAATTAATTAAATATTCCAATTTTAAATATCCAAAAATTCCAGATTGTCACGGTCCAGTTCCAACAACAGCCTCTCCTAAGGTCCACTAAAGGCGCTACCAAACATATATATTTGTTTTAACTTCATGTAATTGAAAATTATGTTTGTCTTTAAATACACATGACAGAATTCAGGAGTGGTTATATCAAGTTTTTGGTACAAGTACTGTATCAAAGTTTTTTTCCTTATAAAAGATATAGAGAAATAGCTTGATATAGACAACTATATCAAAGTTCTAATGCAACCAACCTTTATTCCAGGAAGTGTACAAAATAACATTTATTTTGATTTTATTCAATAAAGAACTTCATTTGTCTATTAATACACATGGAATAATTATAAAGTGTTGTATTGAAGTTTTGACGCAAATGTTTTAAGTACTAAAGTTTAAGTTAAACACATAGTACATACAAAATATTGAAGCAAATACCTAGATTCGTAACTCTCAGCTTCATCGATAAATACTCACAACATAATAATGTAATTAATGAAAAATCCAAAAAAGGATCATTCTTTTTAGTTACAAGTGTTCTAATTAATTAGACACATCGCAACAATAAGCTTTATACTTGCATTCATACATATGGCATCGACTGAGGAGTTAAATATAGAGCATCTCCATTGGAGCTGCATATTACCGATTTGTAATATTGAAATTTCTAATCCATCAATTTTTTTTAAGAAAAGTAGAATCTATAATTTGTTTACCACTTATATTTATGTAGTTTAAATAATACTTTAATGTTTAAGTTTACTGTCGATAAAGTTTGTTATCATAGTTGAATAACTTTCATTGTGATACATACATACACGTTTGTGTGTAGAGGGCTACCAATATACGTTCATGTGCAGTTATAGATCCTACTAGCTATGCACATATGTATATATCACCTAGACATTGTTGTAATAAAATATGTATACATCCCTTTATAGGTTATTGAATATTTTGATAGATACTCATAACTATTTATAGACTATGCTAAGTGAATTGCACAAATTGTATATGAACTCAAATCCTAGAAGAAGAAAACCAATCACGAAAGAAAAACCGGTGTTCCTCAATGCTCGAAAACATCATTTTTTCATTAGGAAAATAAGTTACCGATGAAATTATCAACAAAGAAACATCATTAAATCACATGTCATTAAATTTTCCAAAGTTTTATCTAAGAAAGCATCAAGATTTACCGACAATTTTAAGATGGTTTTTTAGACAGGAGTCGACTAAGCATCATTATATTAGTTGTAATTTAGTGACAAATTTCCAACGAACTAATTACGAATTCATTACCTATTTTATCAATCATTATAGAATTAGTTTCAAAACACACAAACACACACATACACACACACATAATAAAACATATTAAATATCTTTTATTTAATTCATGCATATGTTGATTAATTATTCATAATTTCATTTATGTTCATATACATATAAATCATAAAATACAAACTAAATTTATTTTACATTCCAAAATCATAATTTACCTATAAGTTCGAAATCAGATTTTGTATGCAAATCATAAAATTCATAATAATTTTATTTAACATTCCAAAGTCATAATTTATATATAAGTATAAAATCTAATTTATGCATACAACGCAACAATTAAAGTTATAAAAACGTTAAATCCTAGAGATGAAAAGTTGAATGTTATGTACATATGATTTGCATAGTGGACTGTCCAACGGTATGATATAATCTTCATTACAGTTTAATGTTATAATAAATCAAATTATGTACACAAATTATACTTAATCAATTATTAATTTTACCAATTACATAACAAAATTTGTAAATGTGAGTTATCATCATGTATTGGTTTAGGCACCATAAAATAAAATAAAATACAATGTTTACCAATTTTGTGATCCAACCGTTTATCGTACATAGGTTTGTGTATTCTCCTAGGAATCCGATTCCACCTTTTGATCTTGTAAGGATACAAAAACTATCACCGTTGGAAGAGAGAAGGCTTTTAGATTTCTAGAATGGGATAATGCGTTGTTGCCTTATCATGTGGAGATTATTCCCTTTTTCATTTTTCATCAAGCAGGAAAATGGAGTTTGAGATGTTCTATATAAAAGAGTTATTTAGAGAGTTATCAACTAACAATGACTCTTATCATTCAAAGCAAAAGAAATCTCTTTACCTCATAATGTACTCGACCCTTTTTATCCTTTAATTATTATTTTATTTTTGCATATTTAAATTCATTTAAACATGTATTGATATCATATATTAGTACATGCATGTATAGCAATTACATGCATGCCTACATAATTATTAGAGGCATCTAGAAAATTTCCAAAAGCTACCAGATTTACTAATGACACTCTAACTACTAAAAGCACTTATTATTAATATATCTTATATGTCAATTAATTAATAAAACAATAAAACAATTTAACTAGTGTAATATTTCGAAGACTGTGCAGATTCGGTTATGCAGCTTATAGCCTTGAATTTAGTTAGCGACCGATATTGAATAATTTCAGTATTAACATCCATACACACCTTGTTGATGGTGTGGCAGTTTAGATGAATTCATTCCTGTCAAGGTTTTAAGTCTCTATTTTCTCCCTCAAGATAGAAATTTGAAATTTTCCCCGAAATTCAAGGTTTGACAGTTTGGTTTGTTATCAGAGTTTTAAATCTTTTTTATTTCAGCCGAGATATCAGCTTGAGATTTTCTCTAAAATATTAGATCTGAAACCTTGTTTCTTATAGATTTTCTCGATAAAATCATATTTTATATCATTTTAAGCTGCACTCTCAAGCAATAATATGTTATACGCACATTCTCTTATGATACATGGAGTTTGGTCATAGTCAAAACTCTGACAATATTTTTACATAACTTTTAATCCTTCCCTAAAGTACTTGGTTCAATAATAACATTCAAAATTCACCAACATGCCCTGATGGAGATATCTCGAGTTTGGTTATGGTCAAAAATCCAACAGTATCTGTACATGATTATTTAGTCCTTTGGCACTTGGTTTAATAGCCCCATGGAGACATTTTTCTTTGAGTTGACTATAGTTGATCATGATATTAACATCTCATAACAAGGGGAACAGATTCTCTATTGAATAATGTTTCACTTTCTATGCTTCAACTCTGACCCAGCCATAGTCATTTGATGGTCGTCATACCATGATTTAACTATAATCAAAGTGGAGTTTCCATATCGAAGTTTTATAGTTATCTCAAATCAAAAGAACTACATAACAAGGTCAATAGAGATTTTCTATTTGACCTTAGTTATTGTCAACCAAGTGGAGACTCTTGGTTGAGCCACTCTGTGGTCATCCAACAACCATAAGTATGTAACCTCTTGGTAAACCCTAATAGCTATGAGTAAATCATTTCCCAACTTTTAAAGAAAGTAACGTACTCTAGTTCCAACGGATGTATTGATATCTTTTCCCATAACATCTTAAGCAGGAATATGTAAAACAAAGTAGTTCCAACTTATAATTCAATACACAAGACGACAACTTTATAACAGCAATCATATAATACTTTATTTAAGAGTCGTATATTTTCATATTGAATGATTATTTAGTCATTTATATATATCACAATACATAATTATATATAATTGAAAATAAACATCAAAAACATACATTATTTCGAACGAGATTAGATTTAAAATTAGGATATGATAAAAACTAGATAATTGACCTAAGAGCACCATAATAACCCATTAATTAATTAAGATTAGCCTGAAAAGGAAAACTTTATAAATGCCAGAATTTGACAACAAAAGTCATATCTTGCATTATGATGATCTTCTTATCACATTTTATATATAAAGCTCTGAAATCGGAGTTCAAACTAAAATGTTATTGACGTCTAAAGTATTCAAATTCAAATAATCGATAAATGCTAAAGTTTGAAATTCAAAAATTAATGTAATTATACTTGGGGGTTACGTAAACGTTAAAACAGAGTTCATTAAATATTAATTAAGAAATTAAATAATTAAGTAATGGCAAAAAATACATTCCCACAATAACACTACCAATCGATCGCCTATCTTGGGCCGTCCAACCACTAACGGTCGACCGCTGCTATTATGGTGGAAGTGGTCTACCGGTGCCATTATGGCAGCAAGGGTTAACAAAAACCAGGAATGGTCCGGATTATATTATTCTACACCGATTTAAATCCAACGGTTTGGTGCTTTCTAACCACTATAAATAAGAGCCTAGCCTCCTTATTTTTAGTTGCAAATTATTTAGGAACAAAGCTAAATTTTGACGATCACCCTCTCCTTTAAGATTCAGAAATTCTCTAAGATTTCAAGTAAGGGATTTTAGGTGCTTAATGTTTAATTTCCAATTCTATTCTCCTCTAATCTCCGAAATTCTAAATCTAATTCATATACAATCTCCTTATTGTATATTTTAAAGGGTGTTTAAAGCAGGCGTAAACAAATCCAAGAGGAAGAGCTAATGATATTTTGTAAATGAAATCTTAGGTTTATTATTTTAATAATTGTATAATACAACTTGGATTTGATATATGCCTTGGGAAATTTTATTCACAAAAACATCGAACTAAAACCCTAAAATTCCCTTAAGCAAAATGTCAATTCTTATGTTAGAAACTCAATTTTCTATATAAAAATAGTGGAATTGTGTAGTTATTGCAATTTTAATGTTTAACATTCTATTCCGCTTTCATTTTTCCTTCGGATCTGGTTAAGGGTTTAAAAAAATAAGTTAGGAAATGGTGTGTAAGATACAGATTCTCTTCATTCGTAGTTTGCATTGTCTATTTCTATAGCTTAAATGAAATTTCCCTTTTTCATTTTTATATGTAGAAGTCGAATTAAGTATAAAAGGATTTGAATTTTAAATTCTATTAATGTTGATTCTACTATTTTAGTATAAAATAAGTTTGGTATAGATTCCATTTTTATATAAGAGTATTGTTGGATTGAGGATGTTGGATATATTGTATTTTTATTGCTATAGAATTGGACTTGTATGAATTGGAAGTTTTGATATTTAAACGATTAGCATAGAACATAATCTTTACATGCTTAGAAATATTTAGACACATAATTATATATATTAGCACAAAAGTAATGTATTTATTGCATAGTAAATAGGTTATTAATTAATATTAAAATCTGCCTCGGGAAAGGAATTGATAGTTAAGGCGAAATAAGGTTTTTCCTTATAAGGCTTTAATAAGGAATGTAGTGAGGTGTATAAT
Source organism: Allium cepa (assembly GCA_030765085.1). Taxonomy (NCBI): domain Eukaryota; kingdom Viridiplantae; phylum Streptophyta; class Magnoliopsida; order Asparagales; family Amaryllidaceae; genus Allium; species Allium cepa. Next base: position 909,532,647 of record CM060937.1, read on the forward strand.
AGTACGTTAGGTGAGTGGAAATTTTGCCTAAGTTATAGGAATGCGAGGTCCGTCAAAAGCACACGGAAGTCTATCCAGCAAATCTATCTTCCAATACTATGACTTTGAGACTAATACAAGGCATCACCTATAACGAGTACCCACAGAGGACACGAGGTTCATCTCAAATTCTATTGGGAAATGTAATAACCCACTTTGAAGTGGGCCTAAATTCCAACCTAGAAAAGGCCCACCAAAACTTAGAATCATATCAAAGCTGTCGGTTAGTTGGTAAAAAGTATAATATAAAAGAATGATTTTCACAAATAATGTAATATAGTTGGTTGAGGTGTTAGGAGATAATAATATGTTGTTGTTATTAGTATTATTATCATTTAGGGTTCGTTTAATCATGCTCGTCTAGTCGAGCATTGACTATTGTTAGTATATTATTATGTGGCTTAGCTGAGCTGAGAGAGGCCCACCGAAGAGAGAAGGGAAAAGGTGTGGACAATTCTGCCCGCATCCATATTGCTAAAAATTGATAAGTAGTGCCTGAGCCTTGGCTTGGGCAACATAGTCGGATCTATAGAGACACAAATCCAAGAGATGATGATGAAGAATATGAGGAGGCCAAGGGACACCGACTTAACTGATGATTGACATTCCAGTCTGCCATGATGACCCATTATGGGTGCTTAAAACTAGGTCACAACTCAACTCGTCGATGATTGAGGATCTTACAGGTTTCCTCCGAGTGAATCTAGATCTTTTCACATGGACCCACTTTGGTATGTATGAGATTTCTCCCACCATCGCAAGACATATGTTGAACGTTGACCCGAAGTACGTGCCAGTGAAACAAAAAATGGAGAAAGGCATGGACCCGGAGAGGTCTGCTGCTCTCAGAGAGGAGGTGGATAAAATCAAAGCCAATGGGTTCATCCACGACACCCTCTATGCTGAATGGTTATCTAATCCTATACCGGCGAGGAAGAAAAACGGGAAGTGGAGGACCTGTGTTGATTACTCGGAGCTGAACAAGGCGTGCCCTAAGGATAGTTTTCCTTTGCCTAGAATCGATCAGCTGGTTGACTCGATTGCAGGACATGAATTATTGTCATTTATAGACGCGTATTCGGAATACAATCAGACCCGTTGCACATTTTGAATCAGGAGCATACCGGTTTTATCATGGACATTGGACTGTACTGTTATGTAGTGATACCTTTCGGGTCGAAGAATGCGGGAGCAACTTATTAGCGTTTGGCAAATCAGCTGTTTAAAGACTAGATTGGTAGAACGACGGAAGTCAATGTGGATGATATGCTCATGAATCACGATAGTCAAACGACCACATTCGAGACTTAGCAGTGATGTTTGATATACTCAAATTTTATGAAATGAAAATCAATCCACCGAAATGTTCCTTTGCTGCTGCATCGGGGAAGTTTTTGGGTTTCATTGTCAATGTATGGGGAATCGAAGCCAACCTAGAAAAGATTCAAGCTATTCGAGAAATATAAGCACCCAGAACTATAAAGCAAGTACAAAACCTGAATGGAAAAGTTGTCGCATTGATTCGATTTATATCTAGAGCAATCGACAAATGTTTTCCTTTCTTTGATGTGATTAGGAAAGGGAAAAGAAATTTTAACCGGACGCCGAACTGTGAGGACATGTTCCAAGCTCTAGTGAGACACTTAGAGAGGCCCCCGGTTCTATCAAAACCCATAGACCATGAGGAGTTGGATGTTTACTTGGTCGTATCCCAATATGCCATCAGTGTAGCTCTGGTTCATGAGGAGGATCAAATCCAAAAGCCAGTATACTATGTTAGTAAGCATTTAACGAGGGCAGAGAGAAATTATCCTAAGTTTGAGAAGCTAGCCTACTGTTTGGTGATCGCATCACGCAATCTCCGCCCGTATTTCCAGGTACATCCGGTTAATATTTATACTGATCTACATTTATGGCAGGCGCTCCAATGACCAAAAATTTCTGGAAGGCTACTTAAATAGAACATTGAGCTAAGTCAGTTCAACATCACTTACCTACCACGGAGGTCTATCCAAGGGCAAGCGGTAGTAGATTTCATTGCAGATTTCACCATATTAGACAAGCCAAGTGGAAGTGATGTGGTTCCCGCTGTTCGATGGAAGCTACATACCGATGGGGCATCCAACGACCATTGTTTTGGGGCTTGTGTTATTCTTGTAACTCCCGGGAACCGATATCTTTGTTATGCTTTGAAACTTGATTTCCCCACTACAAACAACGAAGCTGAGTATGAAGCATTGATCGTTGGACTGAAGCTTACCGAATAACTTAGAGTGAAATCGATTGTAATCTTTTGTGACTCATAATTGGCGGTGTACCAAGTACGGGGAGACTATTAGGCAAAGGGGCAAAGGCTTGCCCCATATCTTGCTCGGGTTCAGGAATTGTTGGCGGACCTCAAATTCTATGATATTTTGCACATTCCGCGTGAACAAAATAGGAAAGCCAACTCCTTGGCCAAATTTGCAAATACTAGTGATGCACAACAGATGGGCTTGGTTCTTTTTGAAACTTTGCATGCCCCGAGTATAAACGAGATGGAGGTATATCTTGTGTCAGGGACGAAAACTGAAAGCGAGTTGGTGATGACCCTGTTCAAAGAGTACTTGCTATATGGAACCTTACTCGAGAGAAAGAGCAAGAGACGACCAGTCGTTCGTAAGGCCTTACGGTATATAATGCAACATAAGTCCTCATGAATTAGCCTCAACCTACTATATTACACCATTTGTGAAATCGGGCTTTTAAGATGTGGGTTGGGTAGACAAGGATTGGAAAAATTGGAAACGAACACCTTGTGAATTAGGTTTTACAATTTGACTATAAGGCGTTTGATGTTAAAGTTGAGATAGAATTTGATATAAAACTTAGAACATTTTGGGATAAATATTTAAAATGGTTTGATTGAAGTGATTTATAATATGGGTTTATAAAAATGTATCATTTAAGTTGGAAGAATTTAGGCTGAAAACTTGAGAACCTAAATCCTAATGCTTTTGAAAAATGTTTTTCAAGGTTTTGGAAAGTGATACTAGTATTACTTGAAAGTAGTTGGTTCCAATAAAAAATTATTGGAAATGAAAATGTTAAGGAAGTATTTTCTTTGGACTGATTAGGGGAATTGAGTCTCGATTGCCCTGTGATGGTCGGAATAATTTACTAAGTGTATTACAACATTCGATAATTTTCGGTAAACTCAACCTCGATTCTTTAGGAAATAAACAGACAAATGACAAGAGCAGAGTTCACCTCTTAACCATTTGTGGATGGAATTCCATATCATTCATCCTAGAAGAACAAATGAATTTATACGTACAGTATTTCACCTTCGACAGTAGCTGTACCATATAATTCTCATGTTTCTCCTAGATATTTCCGAAGTTACGTTTTTGTCCAGATTTGATAGTTGGTTATTTATCTGTCAAAAAACAAACAATCAATCATGGTTTAATTTCCGTAGGGGATCCATTAAGCCTTTATTAATTCTCTTTAATTAATAAAACTGCCTTATAAAACCTTATTATAACATCTTTTCAAAGCACTATTCCCAAACCCCTTGCACTTCCTTTTATACTTGGAAAACATTTATATATTTTTCTCAATGCATAAGTCTATTACCAAAAAAAATTACTTTTCATGCTTTATAACAACCCATATTTCAGGTCTTTCAGTTTGAATATTTAATTTATTCAAATATTTGGATTTGGATTTGAATTTAAATTATGATAAATTACCTGTTTCAAGCAGAGACTTGATTTCCAATGATGTATTTTTAATTTACTTTTTAGAATTTTTAATTTGGTAAAACAAATAAATTTCTGTTTTACATATTTTACGGCAAACGTTGGAATTTTGAGACTTTACAGAATTTAATAACTTGTCTGTTTTATTTTTATTTTGTGATCGTGTAACATTGTTTACGCAATTTTACATTATTTTTTGTCGTTCCTATCTTGGACGCAGACACAATGTGGTGTAGCCAGGTACGGCAATCTATTTATTTTCAAATCAATTTATATGGTGTACAAGAACACACATTGTACACAGTGCAGCCGCAAATATGTTACCTTGATATTTTTTCATGCTACATGTCTGTCTTCTTTCTATGACTTTCTTTATTTGCTGCCATTCTTTTGTCCACTTGATTTTAGGTTATAAGTACTTTAGGTTTGGATCTGATTTTGCTGCTTTTTCTTCAGATGTTCACTGAAATTTACTTAGTTCGTTCCCTGTAAATGTTAAAGCCATGAAAACAAACCCAAAATCTTCCATTCAAAAGTCGTAATCTCCCAATCCACTCACAATCGGCATAATCGTCCAACACAAAAGTTGTTCGGTATCATCTTTACTACTTTTAAAAATTGACGGTACCTGATTTCATCAAGTATCAGTCGATTTCTCTCCATTTTATAGTAAAGGGTTAAATTGTTCATATTATTCAAAAATTGATTTCTCTCAATCCATGAAGAATTAATCGATGTCGTATGCGTTGTTGGAGTCGTATGAAGGTGCAGTACTTTTAGTGATGTTTTGGTGTGATTCCGCATCGATGATCGTGGATGGTGGGGAACTAGGTTTTAGTTTTGTCTAAGCTTGGATTGTCAATCGACAAATTAGAGACTTGCATTGTGATCATAAAGGAGAGGCCTACGTTGCGGTATGATTTGGTGGATTTTTATGAGAAAATGCATCGCGATCTTCAGCAAACTGTAGCATGCATTTGGCTTGTCCTTGGTGGTCGCATTTTGATGTAAGGGACCGGAGGGCAAGGCAGTTGCGTCATTGGATGGAGCTTAGAAATTAGGACTTGTTGGTGGTCTTGATGTTGCGGTGGGTAGGCCGGTGAGGTGTGCACGTATACATGTTTCCATATGCATGTTTGTTTTGCTTTAGGAATTTTAAGTGTAAAATTTGAGAAAGGAAGAAGAAGGAAGCACTGTTGATGGATGTGGGTTGGAATGGCATGGGCTTGGCCCGTTTGCAATTTTACGGTGAGAACTTTGAAAGTTAAATTAACTATTATATTAAATGATGCGTAGTTATAAAATTTAGTAACCTGCTCATATGTAGTTCATTTAACATACGGATTTTAGCGTTGTACTCGTATGAACGAGTACTATATTTTAGTGTAACTATTTGATAGTTTTGAATATGTAAAAATTTATGATATAATTAAACGGATCAGGTATAAATCACGTTATTTTAATAATAACATTGTTTAAATTTATAAAACCTTAATTGCTGATGTTTATTTGGCCAAATAAATTACTCTTAAGTTAAATTGGATTGAATATGGTAATTGGACATTTATTAGCGGAATAAAACACTGTTCCACTAATTAAAATTAACTTGATATTTAATTATCAGAATAAATCCCCGTCCTGCTATTTTATAGATTTGGACATCTGATTATATATCGATAAATCAATATGCCACTTTTAATGAGTGATACATTAACCAATGACGGTTAAGTGATAATTTATTTATACATTCATCGATTATGTAACTTCCAGTTATTGGCTAGAAAGTTAATCCTGAATGAGATGGTAGCTAGTATAAGTATCAAGGTATTCGTTAAGCCTCCTTCAATTTTTAAAAAATTAAAATATAATTTGAAAGGTATTTTAAGGGAAATTATTATTTAGTAATAAGATTTTAAAAGGTAATAAATTATTAATAATATTATTTTAAAGATAACTCATAATTGTTTTTAACAACGTTTTAAGTTAATTATCTTATTAATATGATTCTTAAAGGTTATTCCTTAATGAATGTTTAATTATTATTTTAAAGTTGTTCAGTTATTATTTTAAAATGTTTTTAATTGTAATTTATTTACTTATTTAAAATGATTTAACTATACTTTAATTTTTAATTAAATTTAATTAATTATATTGATTTAAGTTATTTAAATTTTATTTAAAGGATGATTAATTTTTATATAAATATTAGTTTAAGGTTATTAGTTACTGTTTTTATAACATTAATTTAATTAATTATTATATTAATATTATTTTGAAGTTAACTTATTAATACAATAATAATGTTTAAAATTTAATTTGATACGTTTTAATGAGATTTTAAGTTATTATTTTAAATGAGATTTAATTTAAATGAAAAGGAAGGATTTTTAAATAATAACTAATTACTCTATTAAAGCTATTTTAAATAAATTATAGTTTATCAAGGAAATCTTATCGACTTGAAAGTTAGTAAATAAGTTGTTTGATTATGAGAAGAGTATTATAAATAGTTTTGGATATTTATAAATCAATTTGAAAGATCTGAAAAGGAGAAGTTTTGTAAACGGGGTTTGAGATTTATTGAGAATGTTTTATAATAGGATCAGAGATTTATAAAGAAACTTTATAAATAAATTTGGAGATATTTATAAAATAAAGAGATTTTGAAAGGAAATGGTTGGTTTTCATGGCGAATTCGAGGAGCAAGGATTGCTTATAGTTTGCTATGAATTCGTTGGGATAGTGATGCAACCATTGTGTAAGCAACGATCAATAGTTGATATTGAGAGGTACTTTTCAATATATGTTTTTAAGAGTTTTCAAGTTTTTAAGTTTTGAAAGCAAAATGGTTTATGAATATACTTATACTATTGAGATAACTGTATGGTTATATTTTCTAAGTATAAAAAATATTGCGGTTTTTGAATATACTTATCCTGTTGAGTAAGTATATGGAAGTAATTTCCAAGTATCTTAAATGTGATTTTAACTTAATAAAAGATTAATTTAAGAGGCTTAGTGATTTTTGTGGAAATGTAATCCTTGTTTTGAATGCTTGTTTATTTGATAGTTAAATAACCAAGTATCAAATCTTGGCTAAGTATGCAGTCCTTCATAATTTTGGTGGTACGGAAATATTCCCTACTTAACACAGAAGGATTTTAATTCTAGAATATCTAGGACAAATTATAAGGAGATCCGTCCACTTAAACGGTTAGGGGCGATCCCCGCTCTTATGTATTGTCTGATTATTTCCTAAAGAACTGGTATTGAGCATTTTGGAAATCGGCGTTTGATTGTAGAGCACCTGAGAAATGGAAGAGTATACTCGAAAGAGATAACTCGAACTTATAACCACTCCACAAACCATATACAGTTCTATGGAGGAGATTTGTGAAATATCAAGATGTTAGGATTCATGTATGATTTCAAGACCCATTGGGGTAAAGGAATCCATGTGTGATTCCAAGATCTATTTGAGATGAAGGAATCCATGTGTGATTCCAAGACCCGTAGTGGTATTGGAATCCATGTAAGATTCCATGATCTATTTTGATGGCATGACTAGTAGGGTTGGCAAACCCATAAGGTGTAATCAGCTCCTCTTAGATGTCACTTATAGTTGTTATGCATGCATGGGGTGATGCACTCGGTCTTAGCGAGACCAGCTATGTTTTTCGTATGGTACATCACTGGGGATATATGCTGCTTTGGAAGGATTGCTCTGATCCTTATGCAGAAGGACCGTTCCTCGAAGTACCGAGGGCATCTCCATGGAAATCCAACGTAATTAGCGAATGTGCCTTACCGATTTTTGATTATGTACCAAGTATTGTTGTGATGTACATTCACGTGCATCATAACTACTTGATTAATATTATTTTCACCCTTAGATATTATTATAATACACTGGATTTTCTGATATAAAAGGTTTTGGTTATCATACAGTAAAAACTCATCCGTGTTTATGTGCGGCGTGTTCTTATAAGATACCTTTATTTCAAAGGTTTATTTAAACTTTAAGAATCCATTTGACTATGTTCTCATGCTGATTTTACCAGACAGACTTGAGCGTTGTTTTCCTATAATGCTTGGGTTAGACCGAGCATATTTCCAGGTTTAGTTTGATATTTTTGGACATTCAGGAAAGGAGCTGAAAGATCAGAGATGTATTCTCTTACATGGTTATTTTTCCATTGCATTCATTGTTGTATTTATCAGCAATTGCGAGGACAAGTTGTTATAATTATTGGGGCTGAAATAAGCTAGTGTACTCTGATTGATGTTTGTATATACATATATTCAGTTCCGTTTTTGTGTAAAGATTTGTTATCTATTATAGATTATTCGTTCCGCTATGAGATTCTGTGTAGTGTAATTTCTTCTTGTCTTCTTTCTTCTTTCTTTTCCTTATTATCCGTTTTCCCATTCAATTTGGGTTGGACATACATGGTTTATTGTCAATTAAACTATATGAAAAAGTGGATCATTATGGAATAATATAAAGCTATTTATCTACATATTCAGAATCTCACAGCGGAAAGATAAAATATAATAGTAACAACATTACCAATTTTATGCAAATTTGAAAATGTCATTCAAAATCAACAAATATCGATAATGCCAAAACCTACAACAATTGTAACATATCCGCGATATAATATTCCAAAATCATAACCTTTTTTTATATTTCATAGTTACATCAAAAACTATAGAAAATAATAAGTAAATAAATAGACTATTGCCATAGGTTTTATTAATGTCTCTGCCTTCAGCATCGTCATTCCTAACCTGTGTTGTAATGAGGAGAGAGTTAGAATAACATATGTCTATCTGCTGAATAGAAATCTAGAGGCTTAATATATTAGTACTTAGGCAATATAATTTAATAAGAATATGTCTTACGTATTCTGCCTACATTATAAGTGTTTTCAAATATAAGTCCAATGGATTTTCTCAACATGAATAAAATGGCTTTCCAAATATAAGCCCATAACCAACTTGCTATCAACCCAATAACTCATATCTATCGCCCATAATGTCATATGGATGTAAGAGATAATACTCAAGTCACTTTATATCTTTTAGTGGGAATTTGACAAACTCCAACCATTTAATACCTTATTTAAGGTAGGTCCATGTCATATACTACCTATAATCTCAAGACGAACTCCTCACTAGTAAGTATCTAGTTGATGTTGCATAGAACCCCTTCAGCCATTTAATATTTCCTATTCAAGCATAAATTTTTTGAGATATGCTCTACCGTGCCTAGTCCATAATCCCGACCATTTATTGGTTCCTACGTAAAAAAAAGGCAGGCCCTTACACAACCACGTCATACCTTCAGTCTTTGAAGTAAGTCCTTCATATTATGACCCGTATCCCACGGTGACATCTCATATTAGTCTAACTATTTCATAAGTACTGGTAGCCAGATTAGCTAAGCAGATTTACCCTCTAGAATTTTGGGACTAACCTTGCGTTATCATAGTTACTTATCATAGATGATGTCTCATATCGGCCATAAAATCACAATGTTGGTAGGAAGATTAGCTGGGCAGACTTCTGTGTGTTTTTGACTAACCTTGCATCCCTATAACTTAGTCATAATCCATACCATACTCTATAATAATATCACACATCTCACCTTTTCCATAGTAAGGCTTTAAATAAATCTTTCATATTTCACATTTATATTAACTTGCCTAAGGGGAATTTAATAAAATTAATTACCAATTTAACTAGCAACTATACTTTAATTATGGTAATATATATATATATATATATATATATATATATATACATGCCTAGTAATTTCTAAGCACGTAGAATTTGCACCCTAAACTAGCATTTAAATGTCAACTCTTTCAATAATTATACACGTCTCATTCCATATTATCAACAATGCCAAATTTACAATATTCATACACAAAAATTCCAACCAATAGACTTTTATACAATAAAAATTTAAACTCAACTTATTGCATTAAAATAATGAAATATATTGATAATTAAAACTTAAAATTCCAATTTTAAACTATTTTCAAGTCTTTTTCATATAAAAATAATTAAAGGAATTTCTAATTAATTTATAGGAATAAGCGGCACAAACTACGAATAAAATTTATACCTTATATGCTATTCCCAATTCAAATCATTTAATCAAATTCGAAGAAAAAGAATAAGAAGTGGAATATAAGATAAAATTATCAAAATTGCTTATCTACACAAACCCATTATTTTGACATAAACAGTTGCAATTTCAACCTAGAATTGACATTTCGTGCTGAAGTAGTTTTGTGGGTTTATAGTATGATGTTTTCGCAAAACCAAAACTCCTTAAGGCATATTCAAACCAAGACTATACTAATCAACAACCATAATAGAAAAGCTAAGATTTCCACTCATGGTACATCCTTAGCTTTGCCTCCTTTGGATTTGGCGTGCCTTTAACAATTTCTTTTAGAACTTCTCTTTTTGATATATACAACAAGAGAATTATATATATATATATATATATATATATATATATATATATTAGATTCAGAAATTAATGGATTCAAGAAGAATAGAATTAGAAATAAAGTAATAATATTCTAGAATTTATTACCTGAAACCCTAAAGAACCTTTTTCTGAATCTAAAGAGAGAGACTAAGAGAGATTCGCTTGATTCCCAAAAAAAATTGTGAATAAAAATAAGGGGGCTAGACTCCTATTTACTGTAACGACCCAGAATTTTTATTAATTAAAATTTGAATATTTAATTAATTTTAAATATTAATAATTGAATTTATAAGTCAAATAAATTTTATTTTGAATTATTGGATTTAATTGGATAATATAATCGATAATTTAATACGTTAAATTATGGAAATAATTGAAAATATGGTTAAATATGATTGAAAATGATTTGTAAAATTTTATTTAATCATACTGGAGTTATAGAAATATTTTAGAACTTTTAAAATCGAATTAAAAGTTAATTTGTGAAAATTGAATATTTTAATATTTAATAATCGACTGTAAAATAGCCAATTTTTGGACAGTCTCAGAATTGAACGAAACCAGTTTCATTGGATCCGTAATAGTTAGTTATTACCGGATTTCAAATTTCGTGTCAATCGGAGCTATCGTTTGATCGTGGCAGCTCGAAACGCATCGAATCGTTTTTAATTTAAATTTGGCGAGTCAAAATAGCCATTTTTCAAAAAGTCTCGGATTTCGACGAAACCAGTTTCATCGGATCCGTAATGTGATATTATTGTAAGATTTCAAATTTCAAGTCAATTGGATTTACCGTTTGTCCGGTACAAATTAAAACGCCTAGAAATCGAGTTAAATCGGTTTAATTTAAATTGAACGTTTTCAGCCATAACTCGCACATACTTCCGAATTAGCTTCCGAAACTTGTTCCATTGTGTCCGGAACGCGGGATAAACCCTAGGTACGCTGGTTACGGCGCCTAAATCGGAGTTCGGAATTCCCGGGATGAATAGTGTTTACGCTTGCTCGTTCCTTATAAATAAGCCTCTACCCTTCATTTAATAATAAAAAAAAATATGCTAAACCCTAATTTATAATAGCCAGCCGCCACCTATAGATGGATGGCCAGAAACTACTCCACTTCCTCCCTCAATCACTCACAATCCGTCGACAATTAGCGAGAAAGTTCAACTACAAAGATGAAGAACACGACGAGAGCTACGAGATCAACGGTGGAGATCGCGAATGGAGCGATGGATTGTGAGATACGTGAGGCCGTTCATGGCCAGTTCGTGCGCGCATTTCTATGAGGGGGGGAGGCCGAGCTCTGAAGGGTTCAGGCCGAGCATGGCTATGGCAAAGGGCTTCGTCGTGGCGGAGGTGTGATCGAATTTCATCGAGTATTGAAGTCGCTAAATTAAACCCTAAATCATTGTAATGGGTTCGGCCTAAATTCTGTTGCCTGGAGATGAAATACGTGAGATGGAAGATAGGGGGGGGGGCCGTTGGATGTGGGAATGCACGGCCAAGATTTGTGTGGGTTTTAATTTTTAAAAGTTATGTTATTAAGTATTATTAAAATTATGTACAAACTTGTAAAAATCATATCTTTTTCATACGAGGTCGAAAAAATGCAAACTCAGTTGCGTTGGAATCGTATGGACGAGCACTACGCGATGGAGTTGGTTTGGAGTCGTTTGGAGTTAGTGAGAATTTCGGGTAAAATTAAACGCGCGTTTAATTTTATTCGAAATAAAAGCTAAAACGGAATTTAAAACCAAGGTGAGAATTTCTCACTCAATCGAATAGATTTCGATTTTATTTTAAATAGTTAGATTTAAAATATTTGAATGCATGTATGAATGATGAATTGTATATATTGATTGTTAAAATAGACATTATTCGCCGTTAGTAAGCGGATGTTATTTAATATAAACATATACCGCGAATATTTCATAAACAGTGAAATTGGTATTATATATAATATCAATATATATATATTGGCATATGTATATATTGCAGTTGTTGATTTCCCGCATTTTTTTGTTTAGCGGATGAGACCCTATTGCGCCGTTATTAAGCGGATAATATTTAATAAGAACATGTACCGCGATAATTTCGTACTGGAGCGAAATTGGTATTGTGCTAATGTTTTTGGATGCAGGAAAACAGGTTGGAGGGATCCAACTGGATTCCTCAACAGTTTTTATTTTGATTTCAGATATTTTGATATTTGATGGATTATCATATCGATATATGATATCGTTATTAGTCGTGATTGACTATTTGGTGTGTAGCATCATTGGACCCAGATTTTGGGATTTTAAAATGATCTTTAAAATGATTTTTGAAAATATACTTTATTTCTGGAATTGATCCATTATAAATAAATAAACGTTATAATTTTTAAAGTTATAAAAATTATGGTTTTTGTGAAATATAGTTAAAAAGCTGATTTTTAGAAATACGATTAAAAGTCGATTTTTGAGAAATATGAACTAATGATTTTATAAAATAATTTAGATTGGATTTTTGAATATATGATAAAAGTTTAAATATAGGATTTATAAAATTTGATTATTTTATAAATCGAAATGATGAAATTATAAAGGAATTTAAAGACGTTTTAGAATAATAATATAAACTGATTTATATTAAGAGATTTATAAATGGATATTTATAAATTGAAATATAGACATTATAAAACGAGTTTTTATAAGTGTTTGAATGTAGTGAAAGTGAATTTCATAAATGAATGAAATTTATAGAATTATAAACGGTGAAGTTATAAATGAAATTTATAAATAGTAAGATTTATAAATTTGTGAAGTTAATTGAAGAATAGATTTGGTTAAATAAATGAATCTTATAAGTTATAAGATTTATAATTATGAAGTTTAAAGAACGATTTTATAAAATAATCGTTTTATAAGTATTTAACTTATAATATAAACATTTAGTTTATAATTGAGTTATAAACTGAAATATGTTAATAAAGGATTTTATAAAAAAAAAAGAAGTTTTTATAAATAAATAGAAATGGAATTTATAAACGTTGTTTTATAAATCCGCAAACGACTTATTTTGATAAGTTAATTGTTATAACTTATAAATGGAGTTACATTCACGTTTTAGACAGTGAATAATCCTTTAAGTTAAAGTGAATAGAAATAATGGAATTTGTGAACATAGTATATTCACGTTTTTGAATAGTGAATAACATGTTAAAGAAAATGTTTTAGAATGTGATATTTTAAACAGAATTAAAACGATCTAACGATGTTTTAAAGGTGTTGAGATTCGAAACCATAGATTTCAACATTCATTGTTGAAATAGATGTTTCGAGAAATGAAAGGAGATGGTGGACTATAACACTGTTGTTATAGTAAATGATTTCCGAAAGGAAATGTTTTGAATAGTATTGGGATTATATATCTATTTTTAATTTCGAATCCCTATACTAGAGATTTTGGGTTGTCGTAACGATGTTTTACGTAACATTCGTTTTGGCCCAAATAAATATGTTAAGTGAATGATTTCCTTAAAGAAAGAAATATATACTTAATTCGGTTTAAGTATATTGAATATTTTCTAAGTGTTGAAAATAAAAGATTGTGAATTACTTATCTAATAAGTATGGGAATGTTTCCCAATATGAAGTGAAAAATTAGAATTTATCTTTTTGAAGATAAATTGAAATGAATTATTGAAATCGTATATGCATGGATATTTTGAAATATAAATTCATTATGGAATTATATGTGAAAAGTGAAATTGGTTGAAAATAAATATTGATTTATTTTTGAAGTGTTGAAATTATATATCTTGTAAAGATATTTTTGAAAGTAAATAATTTGGAAAATTATTTGGAATCTGGTGATGTATGCATATCCATTGATAGTTCAATAGCCGACTATCAGTATTTCCCTTTGAATGGGTATTTGATGTGAATTGATTGAATTTGAATGCACACTTAATTTTGAATAAGCGCTCACTATTCGGGTTAACCGGGAAAGGACCATGGGGTCGTATAACCCATTCCGAATATGTGATACGTCGTTGTGAATTGCATTGAAGATCGGTGTTGAAGACCCGGTATTTGCGAAAGCGATAGGATGAACTATCGATTGACTCTGCACCGAGTTGCTCCGGTATTGAGTTCTCCATATGTGATGGTGAATCCGATCAGGATTGTGGATATCCGGATTGCAAGGACTTCTTTGTAAGTGCCTTCGGTTTTGTTCGAGCCCGGAACAGACTTGTATGGATTGTATGCCTGACATTACAAGTTGAGATATAAAGCCGATTTCTTTCAAATATATTTCTGTTGGTGGCGGAGAATTTATTCTTTGCTTAACACCCTTCTCTGAGACGTACGAGCTCAGAGGTTATGTAGTTGAATGTTATCAGCGATATATCCCATTTTGGTAATGTGACATGCTGAGTGATGCTGAAATGATCATTGTGTTGATTATTGTGATAGGATCATTTATTTGATCGTCTATCTTAGTGATCATTGTGTTGATCATTTGTTGACCCAAAGCATGGCTTTAGTATAAAGTATGTTTTTGTGGACGTGACTTCGTCGAGCCTCACATCCCGGAAATGGTCAAAACAGGAAAGATGCGGCAAGGTTATTAGGGGTTGCTGTAGCTCCCCTTAGGGTATGTGCATTTCCTTCTGGAAAGGGGTGGTATCATGGTATGGAGCCCAGATACTTACTCATGTTGAGAACACTCTATTTATTATGGTGTGATGTTGGATATCGAGCGCTCGGTTGAAAAGGTCCCAAAGGACCGGGGGATGGCATATTCGGTCAGTTGTTACTCAGTTAGGAGTAACCCGGCCTTGTGTTGGTAGAGATCCGGTTTGGTTCTCGGGGATGTCCATCCAGAGGCATTCTCAGTGGCAATGGGAAGTTCCTTAGCCTGACCATTTGTTGGAAATCCAAAGAAACAATACGTGACTTTTACGGTATTAGTTGTATAACCTGCTATGGAATGTGGCGGTAACCTGCTATTGAACATAGTTAGCTATAGTAGGCATACGATAATGGTCGTATGTTGGCTAAGATTTATATCTTTATTTTCGAAATGATTTGTTATACACTATGCACTAGTAATAATATCAAATGTTATTTTAAATGCGTATCAAGCATCTTTGGCTATCATAAGGAGAAATCTCCTCCGATTCTGCGTTTGCATGTGTGTGTGTGCGGGAGGCCTTATGGTAGTCTCATTTTTAAAAGCATTGCGAATTGAATTTAAAAATATTTCTCTTTTTGATTTTAAAGATAAATAAACTGTTTTGAGTTCTCACACCAGTCACATGACTGACTTGGAGTTTATTGTTTTCCTTCCTAAACTCTGGGTGCCCACCAATTTCCACACGGGCAGTTAAGAGTTAGGTTTATCAGGATATTCTGGATATTCTGGAGTTGCTGGAGGCAAGCTGGATGGCATGGCGTATTACTAGTTTATATAGTATTTCTTTTTCCGCTGCATTGTTTGATGTTGTTGTTATACACTCTGATGATATGATGTAATGAAATGAAATGTAATGTAATAACTGATATAGTTCTTTGTTTAAAGATTATTCATTTATTATTATATGTTGTTCCGCTGCGAATTGTGAGATTCTGATGTTGTTCTGTTGTTCTTTCTTCCCGTTCTATTTTTAAATTTTTCTATCTTCTGTTTTTCTAATTCTCTGTTTTCTAAAAATTGTCTATCTTCTTTTCCCTCTATTTTTCTTTTTCTCTCTTCTTTCTTTTCTTTTCTTTTTAAAACCCATAACCATGCGGTTTTTCGGCAACGAAAATCCGTATCGTTACATTTGGTATCAGAGCTCTGATGGTTAAGCGACAACCATGGTTCTGTTGGGTATTACTCGTTAGAGATAGAGTCAGTAGTACTCTAGAATGAGTTTGAGAGTAATAATAGATATGAGTGCGTATTTGTTAGTGAATATAAAAAAATTGTTTTACGTTGTGATGGTTGGTTTGTTGAGTGGTATATGAACTTTCGTCAGCGTGGTCCGCAAGACTATGCCGAAGGGGTTTCTAAACACTTGAATAGAACAATTCGGCACAGTATTGTTTTAATTGGGTAAATGAAATGATTTTGCCTTGATTATATTTTATATATAAAGGAATAATTTTTCAGAATTATTAAAGTGTATATAAGTTGATTGTTAGGTTGTTTGGATAATCTAAATAAAAGAATAATTGTATAAGCAAAAGAATTATAAGGATTGAGTTATAATTAAAGTGAATTACAATTGTGAAATAAACTTATATATATGAGAAGTGAAACTATATGAATATATTTATGAATATGAGTTGTAAATAAAAATGAATTCAAAGTTAAATGAAGTTGATATTAGTAATAAAGATAAATGTGAACTTAAGTTATGTGAATGAAATTCAACTTTGGTAATTGAATTGAATAAATGAATTGAATTGTGAATCAATTGAATGTGAATTAAGTAGATATGAAATAATGAATGTAAGTATTAATTCATTGAAATCTAATGTTATTAGAAGTTGAATAAATTGAATGAGAATGAATATAAGCAAAGGAATTTGGTTGTAACTAATATACTTTGGTTGCTATATGGATGTTGTTTGATTGTATGTAATTCATTAAGTGTTAATGAAATTGAAAGCTATGAAATTGAATTCAAATTGAAAGTAAATAAATTTGAATAGAATTGAAAGTGAATTGGATTTAATTAGTGAATGTAAACTAACTGAAAATTGGACATGAATGAATGTTGATAAAAATCCAATGTGAATAAATCAAATGTGATTTAAAGTGAAAACCAATTCATTGAATATAATGAGAATAAGAATGAATGTTTATTGGATATAGATTATAGTTGGTTGATGTTTGCATTTGTTGTTTAGTTGCATTTGCTATATTATGTAGTTGTTATGTTGCTATATGATGTATATTGAGATTATTTGCATATGTGCATGTTCTCATGTTGTTTGTTGAGTGTTTAGTAGGTGCGGATCGCGTTTGCTTCGCATTTGGAGTTCGCTTTTGCGCTATATTAGCCGTATATGCTTGCTAATAAAATATAAGGTACATATCTCGGATTAAATATCGTACTTTTACACTTTTTTCCCTTCGGGATGCCTCATTACTTGATGAGATGTATATTTGTGATATATAAACTGTCATTTTTTTTCGGATCGAGCCGCGCAAAGGAGACTATGGCGAATTTTTCCGAAAATTTAAGGCGTTAGAAAAATTTGAGAAAATTTTGGAAAATTTTTGAAAACTTTAAACTTTGTTTTAAAGTTGAAAGTTAAATGATATAATTGTTTTTGAAAAGATAACTAAGTATGATTTGAAAACTTAGTAAAGATTCATAAGAAGTTTAACTATGAATTTTGGAAAATTAATAGATTCTCTAACTTTTCTTACTTGTAATTTCGAGGACGAAATTCTTTTAAGGGGGAAAGATTGTAACGACCCAGAATTTTTATTAATTAAAATTTGAATATTTAATTAATTTTAAATATTAATAATTGAATTTATAAGTCAAATAAATTTTATTTTGAATTATTGGATTTAATTGGATAATATAATCGATAATTTAATACGTTAAATTATGGAAATAATTGAAAATATGGTTAAATATGATTGAAAATGATTTGTAAAATTTTATTTAATCATACTGGAGTTATAGAAATATTTTAGAACTTTTAAAATCGAATTAAAAGTTAATTTGTGAAAATTGAATATTTTAATATTTAATAATCGACTGTAAAATAGCCAATTTTTGGACAGTCTCAGAATTGAACGAAACCAGTTTCATTGGATCCGTAATAGTTAGTTATTACCGGATTTCAAATTTCGTGTCAATCGGAGCTATCGTTTGATCGTGGCAGCTCGAAACGCATCGAATCGTTTTTAATTTAAATTTGGCGAGTCAAAATAGCCATTTTTCAAAAAGTCTCGGATTTCGACGAAACCAGTTTCATCGGATCCGTAATGTGATATTATTGTAAGATTTCAAATTTCAAGTCAATTGGATTTACCGTTTGTCCGGTACAAATTAAAACGCCTAGAAATCGAGTTAAATCGGTTTAATTTAAATTGAACGTTTTCAGCCATAACTCGCACATACTTCCGAATTAGCTTCCGAAACTTGTTCCATTGTGTCCGGAACGCGGGATAAACCCTAGGTACGCTGGTTACGGCGCCTAAATCGGAGTTCGGAATTCCCGGGATGAATAGTGTTTACGCTTGCTCGTTCCTTATAAATAAGCCTCTACCCTTCATTTAATAATAAAAAAAAAAATATGCTAAACCCTAATTTATAATAGCCAGCCGCCACCTATAGATGGATGGCCAGAAACTACTCCACTTCCTCCCTCAATCACTCACAATCCGTCGACAATTAGCGAGAAAGTTCAACTACAAAGATGAAGAACACGACGAGAGCTACGAGATCAACGGTGGAGATCGCGAATGGAGCGATGGATTGTGAGATACGTGAGGCCGTTCATGGCCAGTTCGTGCGCGCATTTCTATGAGGGGGGGAGGCCGAGCTCTGAAGGGTTCAGGCCGAGCATGGCTATGGCAAAGGGCTTCGTCGTGGCGGAGGTGTGATCGAATTTCATCGAGTATTGAAGTCGCTAAATTAAACCCTAAATCATTGTAATGGGTTCGGCCTAAATTCTGTTGCCTGGAGATGAAATACGTGAGATGGAAGATAGGGGGGGGCCGTTGGATGTGGGAATGCACGGCCAAGATTTGTGTGGGTTTTAATTTTTAAAAGTTATGTTATTAAGTATTATTAAAATTATGTACAAACTTGTAAAAATCATATCTTTTTCATACGAGGTCGAAAAAATGCAAACTCAGTTGCGTTGGAATCGTATGGACGAGCACTACGCGATGGAGTTGGTTTGGAGTCGTTTGGAGTTAGTGAGAATTTCGGGTAAAATTAAACGCGCGTTTAATTTTATTCGAAATAAAAGCTAAAACGGAATTTAAAACCAAGGTGAGAATTTCTCACTCAATCGAATAGATTTCGATTTTATTTTAAATAGTTAGATTTAAAATATTTGAATGCATGTATGAATGATGAATTGTATATATTGATTGTTAAAATAGACATTATTCGCCGTTAGTAAGCGGATGTTATTTAATATAAACATATACCGCGAATATTTCATAAACAGTGAAATTGGTATTATATATAATATCAATATATATATATTGGCATATGTATATATTGCAGTTGTTGATTTCCCGCATTTTTTTTGTTTAGCGGATGAGACCCTATTGCGCCGTTATTAAGCGGATAATATTTAATAAGAACATGTACCGCGATAATTTCGTACTGGAGCGAAATTGGTATTGTGCTAATGTTTTTGGATGCAGGAAAACAGGTTGGAGGGATCCAACTGGATTCCTCAACAGTTTTTATTTTGATTTCAGATATTTTGATATTTGATGGATTATCATATCGATATATGATATCGTTATTAGTCGTGATTGACTATTTGGTGTGTAGCATCATTGGACCCAGATTTTGGGATTTTAAAATGATCTTTAAAATGATTTTTGAAAATATACTTTATTTCTGGAATTGATCCATTATAAATAAATAAACGTTATAATTTTTAAAGTTATAAAAATTATGGTTTTTGTGAAATATAGTTAAAAAGCTGATTTTTAGAAATACGATTAAAAGTCGATTTTTGAGAAATATGAACTAATGATTTTATAAAATAATTTAGATTGGATTTTTGAATATATGATAAAAGTTTAAATATAGGATTTATAAAATTTGATTATTTTATAAATCGAAATGATGAAATTATAAAGGAATTTAAAGACGTTTTAGAATAATAATATAAACTGATTTATATTAAGAGATTTATAAATGGATATTTATAAATTGAAATATAGACATTATAAAACGAGTTTTTATAAGTGTTTGAATGTAGTGAAAGTGAATTTCATAAATGAATGAAATTTATAGAATTATAAACGGTGAAGTTATAAATGAAATTTATAAATAGTAAGATTTATAAATTTGTGAAGTTAATTGAAGAATAGATTTGGTTAAATAAATGAATCTTATAAGTTATAAGATTTATAATTATGAAGTTTAAAGAACGATTTTATAAAATAATCGTTTTATAAGTATTTAACTTATAATATAAACATTTAGTTTATAATTGAGTTATAAACTGAAATATGTTAATAAAGGATTTTATAAAAAAAAAGAAGTTTTTATAAATAAATAGAAATGGAATTTATAAACGTTGTTTTATAAATCCGCAAACGACTTATTTTGATAAGTTAATTGTTATAACTTATAAATGGAGTTACATTCACGTTTTAGACAGTGAATAATCCTTTAAGTTAAAGTGAATAGAAATAATGGAATTTGTGAACATAGTATATTCACGTTTTTGAATAGTGAATAACATGTTAAAGAAAATGTTTTAGAATGTGATATTTTAAACAGAATTAAAACGATCTAACGATGTTTTAAAGGTGTTGAGATTCGAAACCATAGATTTCAACATTCATTGTTGAAATAGATGTTTCGAGAAATGAAAGGAGATGGTGGACTATAACACTGTTGTTATAGTAAATGATTTCCGAAAGGAAATGTTTTGAATAGTATTGGGATTATATATCTATTTTTAATTTCGAATCCCTATACTAGAGATTTTGGGTTGTCGTAACGATGTTTTACGTAACATTCGTTTTGGCCCAAATAAATATGTTAAGTGAATGATTTCCTTAAAGAAAGAAATATATACTTAATTCGGTTTAAGTATATTGAATATTTTCTAAGTGTTGAAAATAAAAGATTGTGAATTACTTATCTAATAAGTATGGGAATGTTTCCCAATATGAAGTGAAAAATTAGAATTTATCTTTTTGAAGATAAATTGAAATGAATTATTGAAATCGTATATGCATGGATATTTTGAAATATAAATTCATTATGGAATTATATGTGAAAAGTGAAATTGGTTGAAAATAAATATTGATTTATTTTTGAAGTGTTGAAATTATATATCTTGTAAAGATATTTTTGAAAGTAAATAATTTGGAAAATTATTTGGAATCTGGTGATGTATGCATATCCATTGATAGTTCAATAGCCGACTATCAGTATTTCCCTTTGAATGGGTATTTGATGTGAATTGATTGAATTTGAATGCACACTTAATTTTGAATAAGCGCTCACTATTCGGGTTAACCGGGAAAGGACCATGGGGTCGTATAACCCATTCCGAATATGTGATACGTCGTTGTGAATTGCATTGAAGATCGGTGTTGAAGACCCGGTATTTGCGAAAGCGATAGGATGAACTATCGATTGACTCTGCACCGAGTTGCTCCGGTATTGAGTTCTCCATATGTGATGGTGAATCCGATCAGGATTGTGGATATCCGGATTGCAAGGACTTCTTTGTAAGTGCCTTCGGTTTTGTTCGAGCCCGGAACAGACTTGTATGGATTGTATGCCTGACATTACAAGTTGAGATATAAAGCCGATTTCTTTCAAATATATTTCTGTTGGTGGCGGAGAATTTATTCTTTGCTTAACACCCTTCTCTGAGACGTACGAGCTCAGAGGTTATGTAGTTGAATGTTATCAGCGATATATCCCATTTTGGTAATGTGACATGCTGAGTGATGCTGAAATGATCATTGTGTTGATTATTGTGATAGGATCATTTATTTGATCGTCTATCTTAGTGATCATTGTGTTGATCATTTGTTGACCCAAAGCATGGCTTTAGTATAAAGTATGTTTTTGTGGACGTGACTTCGTCGAGCCTCACATCCCGGAAATGGTCAAAACAGGAAAGATGCGGCAAGGTTATTAGGGGTTGCTGTAGCTCCCCTTAGGGTATGTGCATTTCCTTCTGGAAAGGGGTGGTATCATGGTATGGAGCCCAGATACTTACTCATGTTGAGAACACTCTATTTATTATGGTGTGATGTTGGATATCGAGCGCTCGGTTGAAAAGGTCCCAAAGGACCGGGGGATGGCATATTCGGTCAGTTGTTACTCAGTTAGGAGTAACCCGGCCTTGTGTTGGTAGAGATCCGGTTTGGTTCTCGGGGATGTCCATCCAGAGGCATTCTCAGTGGCAATGGGAAGTTCCTTAGCCTGACCATTTGTTGGAAATCCAAAGAAACAATACGTGACTTTTACGGTATTAGTTGTATAACCTGCTATGGAATGTGGCGGTAACCTGCTATTGAACATAGTTAGCTATAGTAGGCATACGATAATGGTCGTATGTTGGCTAAGATTTATATCTTTATTTTCGAAATGATTTGTTATACACTATGCACTAGTAATAATATCAAATGTTATTTTAAATGCGTATCAAGCATCTTTGGCTATCATAAGGAGAAATCTCCTCCGATTCTGCGTTTGCATGTGTGTGTGTGCGGGAGGCCTTATGGTAGTCTCATTTTTAAAAGCATTGCGAATTGAATTTAAAAATATTTCTCTTTTTGATTTTAAAGATAAATAAACTGTTTTGAGTTCTCACACCAGTCACATGACTGACTTGGAGTTTATTGTTTTCCTTCCTAAACTCTGGGTGCCCACCAATTTCCACACGGGCAGTTAAGAGTTAGGTTTATCAGGATATTCTGGATATTCTGGAGTTGCTGGAGGCAAGCTGGATGGCATGGCGTATTACTAGTTTATATAGTATTTCTTTTTCCGCTGCATTGTTTGATGTTGTTGTTATACACTCTGATGATATGATGTAATGAAATGAAATGTAATGTAATAACTGATATAGTTCTTTGTTTAAAGATTATTCATTTATTATTATATGTTGTTCCGCTGCGAATTGTGAGATTCTGATGTTGTTCTGTTGTTCTTTCTTCCCGTTCTATTTTTAAATTTTTCTATCTTCTGTTTTTCTAATTCTCTGTTTTCTAAAAATTGTCTATCTTCTTTTCCCTCTATTTTTCTTTTTCTCTCTTCTTTCTTTTCTTTTCTTTTTAAAACCCATAACCATGCGGTTTTTCGGCAACGAAAATCCGTATCGTTACATTTACAGTGGCTGAAATGCTCTAGAATTGTCAGATTTAAGTCTGTTTAAAATAATAATAATCTGGACATTCAGATTGTTAAAATCCTATCTACCTCTAGCTTCCACCGGTCGTGTGCCTCTATCCTACCAATCGACTACTAGCAGTCGACCGGTCCTAAGGGAATGGTCAACCATTATGTTTATTTTAGGAGGTATTTTATTCTACCAATGTTTTTTTTATTATATTCCTTAATTATCTCTTAACATTAATGTTAATTTTAACATTTACTTAACCCCCAAGTCTAATTACTGTTAACTTTTAAATATCAAATTTAAGAATTATTTAGTTATTTGAATTTGAATTCTATTTAAATTAATAAATTGAAAAACTTTAAACATCCATAGCTTTTCATTTGAGCTCCGTTTTCAGAACTTTATATATGAAAATTGATCAGAATTTCTCCATGAATGCAACGACATAACTTCCATGGTTAAATTTCGATAGTTGCAAATTTTTTATTTTTAGCCTTATTTGAGTAGATTAATTTATCAATTTTATTTATTTCTTATTAATTATTATAAGGAGTTAGAGTCAACATTTCCAGCTAATCTGGTTACCAGTACCTACGATAGTTAGACTAATGCGAGACGTCACAGTTTGGGTTATGAGTATAATACGTAGGACCCGCTTTTAGTTCTAGGGTAGTAAGTAGTTGATTGAGGGCTCGTCTCCTCCCTATTCTGGAAGTATTAAATGGTCAGGGTTAGAGGTTAGACACAGTAGTGGATATCTCGAGAAGGATCCTCTTTAGGTTTGAGGTATTAACTATCATAGGGTCCGCTTCTCCCATAAAGAAGCATTAAGTGGCGTGATGAGATTTTATGCGATGTCAACTAAATAGTATCGAAGAGGTGTTCGCCTTGGGATAGGTATTAAATGAGGGGGACCTACCTAAAGTGCTAGTATTAAATGGTCAGAATCTGCCTAATTCTTATTGAAAAAGTTAGTGGCTTGGGTACCATCTCTTGCATTGTTAGGGCATTATTGATGGTGGATGAGTGGAATTGAGGATGGCTTTGGCCTATAGGTGAAGGTGGGTTATTGATTAGACTGGATCGGGTATAAGTTATAGAATTAGACTGGAAAAGCCTTAGGGCTTACAGTCAGAAAAATTTAAATAGAATATGGTTAGAAAGCGTAAAACATATTCTTATTTAAATTATACTACCAAGTATTATTATAGAAAGACTTGAGATTTTTATTCATTAGACATTGTTGTTCTGAATCCCTCCTGATTACAAGATAGTTTAGAGAAGATGATGCAGATTTTGGAGATGATGGCGGAGATGGAGACTTGTGACAGTTATTTATCGATCTACTTCTGTTGTTTTTTTATGTGTCCATTTAGCAAGATAATGTATTTTGAGATGTCGCACTATAGATATTTGGCGTCGTTATGTGGTATTTTGTTGTATTTTTCCGACGCTTGAATTTTTATAAAATGGTACTGTTTCTGATATTGTATTTTATCTTTTTGGTGTAAGAGTCTGAATGTGTAGATAGATAGCTCTGTGTATTATTTTTTGTACCAATTGTACGAATGAACAGCTAGCTTTAAAATGGGTCTAAGGTTCGATGGAACTTTTCTGGATTGTAAACTAGGCCCGTTTTGAGGTGAGTTGTTACAGGCATATCCCCTTAACTTTCAATATTTTGCTTTCGTTCCTTAGTAGGAGGATCTGTAGAGGGACATCTTGGGTGGTTTATTGCATGACTCATAAGGTCAATTTCGGCAGTGATGCATCGACCACCAATGAATGGATTGTTGACATTACGAAGGAGTTTGCAGCAATTCATTTAGAAAATATGATTTAAAATATATATGCATACATTTGTAATCATAAAGATAAAAAATAGAAAACAAACGAAATATCAAGCTCAGATTGACAAGATAAAATGCAAAGCCATGGACATAATATACAAGGCCAAGGAAGAGGTCATTTGCGCTTCATCACTTCTGGCCAAAAATACAAACTATACACCTAATAATGGGAATATTCCTGCAATGCGCCAAAAATTCAATTAAATAATTGCATTAATTCACAAAACAATTGTTAAATTATTATTTGACATTTTAAATAATCAAATAAATGTAGTAGTACAGAGGTTGAGATAGCATCGATAGTTCAAATAAATCATTGCAGTACATCTCCTATATATAGTAGAAGTTGTTAGCAACAAATGCCAAGCTTGAAATATTTCAGTCAAATTATGAGATGCTTAGCCGATTTGTTGAGATGCACATGGGTGATCTGCTTGAATAAGTAGGCAAGCCCTATAAGATTAGGACCATGCAACATAACAATGAATTTTGTTTGATGTGCAATTATAGTTTTTTTTACTTCAAATATTACCATGCGTGTGTTTGTATCCACTACATGAATGTATGTGATATTAGTTTAAGTTGTTGTATTGGATAATACTATGAATGTTGTTTTTTATTTGAATATTTCATCAATTTTGACATTTTTTTTGTTTTGCTTATAATATTGTTGTTGATATTCTTTCATTTAATTCATATATTTATGTGTTTCATTGCTTGTTTGGCATTACCAAATTGACTGTGTTGGATGTTTAGTTAGAGGGTTAGAAATAAAGCAGAAATGCGACAACTTTACTTTAGGAATGGTGTCGGTAAGGAGTGAGAAAAATCTGAAATTTGCATTTTAGGAAAGGTTTTAGGACGACATTGAAATAACAATGGAAAAAGATGTCTCAAAGGCGTCAAAATAATGATGTCGGAAAGACATCGACAATGACCCTGCTGTAAGCATCAAGACGGTAGTGGAAAGTCATGGCATCGACATGACATTGGAAAATCATCGGCAAGCACATCAGAATGGCGTGAGAAATTTTGTTCCTACACTTGTTTTTTAGATGTTCACAGTCTTCAAGCGACGTCAGAAAGTTGATTTCTAATGCTGTGTCGGTGCCTTTTTAGCATCGATAGTGGCGATTTATGTTGTAGTGCTTATGTATCAGCGATTATGTTTTAGTTGTTATGTATCAGCAAAAATGGTAAAAAGAACATGTGTGATGTATGTCATTAATAATAATAAATCTAGGCTTCATGCATGGTTTATTGAATCATATTATCTAAAGACCCCTTCTAAAAACAAGTTTCATGAAAACTCCATCAACATTTTCAATGAAAATGTGCGTTTTAAGCCGTTTATATTTTCAATTACAAATATTTGTTGTTAAAATGCAAATTTATGTAGTTTAAATTGCATATATTTGTAAACAATATATTTGCAATGTATTCATGGAAGATTTGTATAACACCCTCTAAATTTCAAAATACACCGCCAAAATCATGTTACAAAATTACCATATTTTCAAGTTTCAGGATATTTGTAGAGAACTCTACAGGTATTTGCTGAAAAATATGCAAATATTTGAAGTTTCCATTCTACAAATATTTGCAAATTTTTCTGCAAATATTTATCGAGTCTTCAATAAATATTGGCATAGAATTCCGTAATATTTGCAACTTTTAGAAATAGGTAAAAAAAAATGTGTTTTGATCATAAAATTTTATGATTATTATTTAAATTTAATTTTCGTTACAATATAATATTTTTCTAAGAAATTAAAACAGGAGTGTAATTTAAAATATGTTTTGGAAAGAGTTTTTCACGTATCCATTCTGAAAATAAGAGGCGGAATCAAATTTTCATAATATTTAAATTGAACAGTGCGTCTTTAGGTGTAAACTGCAAATTTTCTTTTTACTAAAATGTGCTGTTAGTGTAGAATATAATAGTGTAGAATATAATATTACACATAATTACAACAAGAGTGCCTACAAGTTTCATACACTATTCATATACAACATTTTCTACCCTATCATACAATACAATTTTTCAAATAAAATATTTTCCAATTGCATTTTTTTTCAAATATACTACTCATATACAATTTTTACTCAAATGCAATTGTTCTATTGCTTCTGCCCTTGTCCAGATACAAAACAACTTTATTTGTCAAATACCAACGTAGTAAAAAGCAAAAAGGAACAAATTGTAACGGCAAAACTATAAATATATTTAAACTCGACACTGCCTCGGTTTGATGTTTTATTCTCTTTTCGTATTTTAAATAGGCACCCAATGCATATGCACATGCTTATATGTCACACTTTCACACATGACAAAAACAAATCAGAATAGATGGTTTACATATTTGTGCACAAAAAAGCAAGGTCAAGCCTGCAACCTTTTGGGCTCAACACAGTGCATAGGAAAGAATAAACAAGATGCAAAATAATTCAAGCTATTGTATGGTGAAGTAAATGCAAATAAATGAAAGTGGAGTGCAATAGTGCATAACAGCAAGAAAAGTAGCCAGAAACAGTCCAGATTCATTCAGGCCAACGTACATATGCATAACAATCAGCAGGTCAAAAGTATAAAGCAATGCACATGGCAATTTCAGGACTAAGTGCACATTCAGGCATAACAATGATACATATGCATGCGGGACATACACACAAGGTCAGATTGGACAATATACAACATGGTCTAGAACAACAAAAACGGTCAACTCAAAGATGCACCAAACTCATATCTCATAAGCACAAAGCAAACACAAGACACAAACGGGCAAGCACACATGGTCAAACCCAGATGGTTCAAGCTCAACACAAGGCAATAAAGTCATGCACAAAAATAAACCAACTCAATCTAGGCACATGGAAAATGCACATTCGGAGCAATAAATAAACACACACACACACACAAAAGGACAGCAAACACAAGGCAAAGACAAGGTCATGCACCCACACGCACAAAAGAAAGAAAGGTAGGGATGTATAAGAGTTCAGGCAAGGTGGTAATACACTAGTGCACACATATATTCATCTATACATATGTTTGTATGTACATGTATGTATACATAGAAAAATTATAGAGTGTACAGAGGAGCATCTTAGGTCGAACAAGCAACAAATCACTTCCTTGAAAACAAATGCACATATGCACAAGGAAATGCACTCAAGAACATAATATAGGAATAAATAATAAAGTGTACGGATCTATGTCAAACCAACCTATAATTCAAGCTGATGCAAGTTTGAACAAGTTAGATCAAAATATTGAACAAGTCAGATTTCAAAAGCATAGAGTATACATAAAGGAAAATAAATGCAAAAAATTGAAGTTGAATATTTCAATATTTTCCGACCAAAGCAATCAAATATCAGGAGCGAATAAGTCAATAATCTCAACACCATAGATCCAATGATCGAACTAAAATCAACAGCCAAGATCAACAACAATATTCATGAATAGAAATATTCAAACCAAAATTCACAAAATATATGAAAATTCGAGGAAGTCTTTATTAAACAACTTCATATATAAACCATATCATTATCGGTAATTCATTCAAGCCGAGCAGGAATAAATATTCAAATATAGTCAGAGAATAAAATCCGTATCCAGTAATCAATGCCAAAGGAGCTAGACAGCAGAAGTAACTGCATCCATCAACCTCCAAGCAATCGATTATACGAAAAATTAGTGAAGTAAAGGAGAGGTTACAATGTTGAAATTGCAAAGAGGTGGATTCCAGAAGTGAAAAAGCCTAAAAGGAGACAACAAAGAAGAAAAGGGATCGGCTTTCACTACAAGAAAACACTGCATTTTCCTATGTAAAATTTTCTATGCCATTCATACGCCATAAGGCGGGATGTAGGGAAGACATAAGTAATATGTAGAAAGTGGTAAAGGCATAGAAAATTTCCTACGTCTTCCGTACGCCTACTTAAATATGTAGAAAATAAGCAAGTTGTAGGAAATACATAGCAAATCCTATACGCTAAAATTTCAAACGTAGGAAAGACTAGATAATCTCTACGATATTTTCACGCCTTTGTTAATTTTTTACAAATCTATATTGGCGCAGGAAAGGTGTAGAAAAATTCCTACTCTAACCCTACGACCTAGGCTTGGATAAGAATTTTCTACACCTTTACTATAGAACACTTCAGTTCCATGTATGAAATTTCCTATATCTTTCCTACCCTATCGACCGAGGTGTAGAAAAGACGTAAAAAATATGTAAGAATAGCAAAATCCATACAAACGCTCCTACGTCATAAATATAGTTAAAATACATAGATCCTCGGTCATCCCTCTCTGCTTTGATACTTATATAAAAATTAAGTTTTTTGATTTTATTTTTAATATCTGATTTGCAAGTTGGTTTTTTTTGTATAATTTAGTGGCAACACACATAAATATAGCTAAAATATGGAATATATGCAACAAAACATTATATGATGTATGCAATTAGTCTAAATTATCTGATGATTCAAGCTATAAACAAGATGCAATATAATTCAAGCTATTGTATGGTGAAGTAAATGCAAACAAATGAAAGTGGAGTGCAATAGTGCATAACAACAAGAAAAGCAGCCAGAAACAGTCCAGATTCATTCAGGCCAACGTACATATGCATAGCAATAAGCAGGTCAAAAGCATAAAGCAATGCACATGGCAATTTCAGGACTAAGTGCACATTCAGGCATAACAATGATACATGTGCATGCGGGACATACACACAAGGTTAGATTGGACAATATACAACATGGACTAGAACAACAAAAATGATCAACTTAAAGATGCACCAAACTCATATTTTCATAAGCACAAAGCAAACACAAGACACAAACAGGCAAGCACACATGGTCAAACCTAGATGGTTCAAGCTCAACACAAGGCAGTAAAGTCATGCACAAAAACAAACCAACTCAATTTAGGCACATGGAAAATGCACATTAGGAACAATAAATAAACACACACACACAAAAGGACAGCAAACACAAGGCAAAGGTCATGCACCCACACGCACAAAAGAAAGCAAGGTAGGGAAGGCAAGGTGGTAATACACCAGTGCACATATACATTCATCTATACATATATTTGTATGTACATATATGTATACATAGAAAAATGATAGAGTGTACAGAGGAGCATCTTAGGTCGAACAAGCAACAAATCACTTCCTTGAAAACAAATGCACACATGCACAAGGAAATGCACTCAAGAACATAATATAGGAATAAATAATAAAGTGTACGGATCTATATCAAACCAACCTATAATTCAAGATGATGCAAGTTTGAACAAGTCAGATCAAAATATTGAACAAGTCAGATTTCAAAAGCATAGAGTATACATAAAGGAAAATAAATGCAAAAAAATTGAAGTTGAATATATCAATATTTTCCGACCAAAGCAATATCAGGAGCGAATAAGTCAATAGTCTCAACACCATAGATCCAAAGATCGAACTAAAATCAACAGCCAAGATCAACAAAAATATTCATGAATAGAAATATTCAAACCAAAATTCAAAAAATATGTGAAAATTCGTGGAAGTCTTTATTAAACAACTTCATATATAAACCATATCATCATCTGTAATTCAATTCAAGCCGAGCAGGAATAAATATTCAAATATAATCAGAGAATAAAATCCTTATCCAGTAATCAATGCCAAAGGAGCTAGACAGCAGAAGTAACTGCATCCATCAACCTCCAAGCAATCGATTATATGAAAAATTAGTGAAGTAAAGGAGAGATTACAGTGTTGAAATTGCAAAATGGTGGATTCCAGAAGTGAAAAAGCCTAAAAGGAGACAACAAAGAAGAAAAGGGATCGGCTTTCACTATAAGAAAACACTGCATTTTCCTACTTAAAATTTCCTGCGCCATTCATACGCCATAAGGCGGGATGTAGGGAAGACAAAAGTAATAGGTAGGAAGTGGTAAAGGCAAAGAAAAGATAGGAAATTTTCTACATCTTCCGTACGCCTACTTAAATATGTAGAAAATAAGCAAGTGGTAGGAAAGACACAGCAAATCCTATACGCTAAAATTTCAAATGTAGGAAAGACTAGATAATCTCTACGATATTTTCACGCCTTTGTTAATTTTCTAAAAATCTAGATTGACTGTAGAAAAATTCCTACTCCAACCCTACGTCCTAGGCTTGGATAAGAATTTTCTACACCTTTACTACGTCACTACTAAAAAACACTTCAGTTTCATGTATGAAATTTCATATATCTTTCCTACACTATCGATCGAGATGTAGAAAAGACGTAGAAAAGACGTAGAAAATATGTAAAAATAGCAAAATCCATACAAACTCTCCTACGACATAAATATAGTTAAAATACATAGATCGTCGGTCATTCCTCTCTGCTTTGATACTTACAAACAAATTAAGTTTTTTGATTTTATTTTTAATATCTGATTTGCAAGTTGGTTTGCTTTGTATAATTTAGTGGCAACACACATAAATATAGTTAAAATATGGAACATATGCAACAAAACATTATATGGCGTATGCAATTAGTCTAAATTATTTGATGATTAAGTAACATGTTTTCAAGGATTTAAATTAAGAAGTTTATGAAGCCAACTCCGGACGAATCCACGTTGACAAAAAATTAACATGTTACTGAATTTTCAAAAATATGGCATGTGCAGTTAGGTAGCTTTATTGGGTTCACAGAATTAAGAGTAGGTCCACAAAACAGAAAAACAGCTCCAACTAGCTAACTCCAAACATTTACCCATTGACAAAAGATAAACCCAAACTCCCAAATTAATATCGCCATATTTAACCATCCAAATCCGATGTCACTCGCTTCTGTTCACCTCAAATCCATCTCATGCCTTTGGCATCCGAATGAGATTCTAATAAAGGGGGCGTATGAGGATGCCATGGCGGTGCATCTCGTGATGGAGGTGTGCGTCGAAGGGAAGCTTCTCGATCAAATAGTGAAGAAGGGGCAGTACAAGGGGAGGAAGGTGGCATTGCTGGCTTGGGCAATCGTCGGGGTGGTGGAGGCGTGCTAGAGTTTGGGAGTGATGTGTCGAGATCTGAAGCTGTGGAACTTTTTGTTTGTGGATAAGAGTGAAGAGGCGGCATTGAAGACTATTGATTTGGGTTGTTTGTTTTCTTCAAGCCAGGTAATTAGTTGTGTTTATTTTTCATTTTTTTAGTCATGCGTCGGAGTTGTAGAACTCTTAAGGAGAACATATATATTTTAATAATATCTATTTGATGTGTTGGATGAGGATTGATTAACTGAATTGGTTTAGTAAAGATTTTATTTGTTCTTGAAATTTTAGGTATGACTGTTAAACAAATATGCATTCCTCTATTATATTTGTAGATGTTTTGCTTGTGTATTTGAAATTTTAATTATGAAGTTTTGATTTTCTGATCCATTATAGACATATATTGCATTCACCCATATTTGAATGCATTACTTTCCTGTATTGAGCATAATTTCTTTGAAGAAGATAATTGTTTGGCTATTGCTGTTGTGCTGCTGTAATTAATTGCACTTCCTTTATTGTGTCTTTGTTCTATTGACTAATTTCAATTTTGAGTTCTTTTCATTAATGCATGCACCACAATAATATCATCTTAGGCATGGTAAAGAGGAAAACAATTGATAAAAGGTATTTTATGTTGACAATTAAATTATTATTATTATTTTGTTATTTTATCATGTGTTGCGTCATTACAATAGACACTTTTATTTGATGGTCTATTTATGTTAATCTTATAATCGACAAATAAATTTGGCAAATATAAAAGAGTCCATGACTTGGGTGATTGAGTGTTGCACTGTAGACCGGTGGTGATTAGTTGTTGTCAGGACATGAATTTGAGTCACGATAGCTTCAACTTTATTATATTCTCAAAAAATAATCATTAAATTATCCCATCTAGTAAAGCCAAGTGTCCTCTTCATTTCTATTGTATAGTTCCTTTTGTTTTGTTGTATGATGGTCTTAATTGCATGCTTTATAATCATAATTTGTCGCTACATACTTGGATATTTTCCTTAAAGGTAAAAGGACTTATAAAAAATATTCAATGGTGCATTATACAATTTGTTATTAAATTAGTGTACAACTATGCAGTCAGACTCTTATACCTAGAACATTTACATATTTTTGTTACCATAAAGGTTAGTTGGTTTGTTTTGTTAATTTTTTGGTATTTACATCAAGTTATTATATATTTTTTCACTGCACTTCTTTAAAATTTTGTTTAACATTTAAACTAAGTTATTGTATATTCTGTCTATTTATTATTTTTGTTTTTTAGACCGATGAACTCGATAGGGAGCCAATTACTTGGCAAGTGTATTGTAGGACTCACAAGATCAGTGTAACGGACCGGGGATTTTCGACTCTCGAAAATCGACATCAATACGTACACTGTATTTAATGTCGAGCAGTCGAGTGTTGAAAATACCAGTTCATTAAAAGTAGAGAAGAAAAAGATAGAAGAAAAGAAACAGAACAACACAGAATCTCACAATCACAGCGGAACAAAATATAATATATAATAATAGATTTTAAATACAAGAATTGTACTGTTAATATACATACCATTATCAGAGTACAACAGTGCAATACATCAAATCTGGACAGTTTACAACTTGTTCTCACACAACAGAAAATAACCAAGTACGTGATATACGTCCGAACTCCTCCATCTCGTCTCCTGAGCTCCATAACATTTTAACCTGAATTTGTAATATTTGGTTTGACATGAGTAATATAATAAAATAACAGCCGAGTTAGTCTGGAAAACCAGTATGAGAAAACACATTCAATTTGAATTATTAACTTTTTCAAAATCCTTTGAAAACAAAGATATATTGTAAGACCACGTCATAGATAGCGATGGGTTTTTACCTTATGATAATCAAAACAATTTTTATCAAATCCATCTGATATTATAATAGTGTCTATAGAAAGTAAATTGAAAATAGCTGAAATGCTTGCATCTCATGTTTCAACATAGCTAGGCACAATCAAAACCATACGGTGCTTATTGGAGAATGAATTCCATAAAATGACTGGGCCAATAGGGTACCGCCCACCACAGTACGCCACTAGAACAATGTACCAAGGACCACGATGGAATCCCTTGCTTCACAAGACCAGCCTACACCTAACCTGGATAGACCGAATATGTTATCAACTCGGGTGTTCCCACCCTTACCATCGAGTGCTCGTTCCATGCATGACCATATCCATAATAATAGGTTTCCGAAGACATCTAGAAATGTGATAACATACCCTACTTGGGTGCGACCCACTTAGTCTTGCTGCATCTCCCCTGTTTTAGTCATTCTCGATTGGTGAGGTGTGAGGCTAAGCCTTACCTTGCAAGAACAAATATTACTTAGAATGCTCATCGTCGTCCAATGACGATGTTCTGACAGCATTCGTCCATACAAATTGTCTCGGGTTGGACAAATCGAATCACCGTCTTCATCATCTTCACGGTATTCATTCGTTACGTTCAAACTGGATTGAAGTGGTTTTCGGATAACTGGATTCGATCTCGGTCGCTTCGAAACAATTAACGAAATTGGCCAACATTAATAGTCGGTTATTTAACTATCAATACATATCTGTAAACAATCATCAGACCCTTTTGAAATTACTTAAAAGATTTCTAAAATTTATTATAAATCTTCCAAAATTTATTTCAAAATATCTTTTATAAGATATTACTCACAATACTTCAACATTTTGAAAATATTTGCCAAATTCCTTTTATTTTCAACTGAACATTCCCAACCCTTCCCAGTACTTAGAATATTTTTACCACTTCATTTTATATTCAACGCTTAGAAAATGTTCCTTTTATTTCCTATTTCCTTTCTCAAAATCATTTACAATTTTATTTGTAAACTCCTAGATTGGTTTATAATGAACTCTATAAATCTCGGAACTCTTTGATTAATTTACTTTAATATTTCCAAAGCCAATTTATACTCGTCTATAATTTCAACTTCCCTTTGTACTCTTTTATGAATTCTATTTCATTTTTCTGAAGTTCACTTTTACTTAACTACTCCCAAAATTTTCTTTACTTTTCCTCTCAATTCTATTTTAAGAATCTCCTTATAAATCCCATATGCTTAATAACCCCATATCCAGCATTCTGAGAAGGTTTATAAATAAATTCAAAACATTTCAAAACTCTGTATATATATAATAATAAGTATTTAAAAGAATAATAATTTATTTATAAGGCATGTTCAAATTAATTATTTAAAATATTGAAATGTTTTTTATAACATCACTTTCAAAGCAGGTTTAAAAGTTAGTATTTTATTAAAATAAATATTAAGTATTTGAAAATTCATTTCTGAAGTATTTCAATACTAACTGACTTCTAAAACTATTATACAGTATACATATATTGTACATAATACAATATCAATATGCATTTTCTAAAAATGCAATGTAACAAGCATTTTCCATTTGCATGTTGTTTTACATAAAGTTATGTCATAAAACGTATTTCTAAAAGTGTAAATAAGTGTTCATTTTCTTTTTGTATATGGTATTTCACCTGAATATATCTATACACACACACGAAATACATGGTGCACTGATGTGCACTTCTAAGCGGTACAACATGGATTTGATTTTTTAAAATGCGAAATGTAATAATGTAAAAAAAAAATATGTCCTACTAGATATATTTTTGGAAATGTAATCCAATGTGCAACTTTTATGCAGGTGTTATGTTATAGGTTGTGCGCATTTTCTACATAATATACTATGCATTTTGTGTATAAGTTGTTTTATTTAAATTTATTTTTAAAAACATTATGCGGTATATAATCATTGTACAGTATCCAATAATAATATGCATTTTCTGAAAATGCGATATAATGAGTATATTAGTCGGTAGTTGGCTAATAGAATCCATTAAATATAGTGTGTATTTTTGTTGAATTATTTTATTTATAGTTTCGTCCTTTTATTTTAGTGTGTTAGTTACAGAAAATAGCAAATATGAAGGGAAGCTTTAGTAAAATTGAGATCCATATTGGTGATACACGGTAATTTTGATTATCAAATTGGCTCTCATAACTAAATAAATCCAATGTGAGGGTGGTATATGATCAACTTGACTAACTTTTCTTTGTGTTTGCAAGAAGACAGAGGCAGTCCAAGGTATTGTATTTTCATTCTTTATTTCTATAATGTTGAGGTACCCTTTTACTTTATTTCTTCATTTGCATCCCTTATTGAAGTATGACATATGTTTCCTTTTGCTGACAGTTAAGTTGCATATTTCTATTGAATTTGGATTAGTGGTTACATATGTAACCCCACATTTTGCTTTATTTCATCCAACCGTGTCTACCACTTGCTATAGATAACTACCCATATTACCAGTAACTTCCATGTTTCTCCTCGCATAAGATAAATTGTCTTTTCCTCAGTTATAAAATATAAATTTAGGACAGCAGGAAACCCAAAGAAACACAACAAATTCCATGGTGTCAAACTATCGATTTACGTTACAAAATTTCGCCTCCTCTTTTTCTAAACATCATGTTTGAGATCTTACCTTCAATAGTTTAGAAAAATTAACTTAAAGTTATTAAGACATTTTTTACTTCTATTTTTTTGATTTCTCTGCATACTCTACGTTAAGAGTTTTGAATATACGAAAAGTCCACGCTGATATTCATATTTTGATTTTCCACCTAATTCCACGAAGAAGATTGTTTATCATCATTTCATAAGGTGAGTTGTCGTGAATTGAATCATTTTACTGTTGAGGTTTGACATTCAGCGCTTTAAATTTGTCTAAGATGTATTTTTAAGCATAGTTCAAGTTTTAATTAGAATTTTTTTATAGATTGTTTGTGATAGTAGTTTACTTTTGATTATATCCAGAATTAAGTAATGCTTAGTCCATCTAATTTGGAGTATTAATGATGAAAGAAGAGAAGTTTTAATGAATGTTTATTATGCTAATTTTAAAATGTAAGTTGTTTGTTTTTTTTATGTTAAGATTTATCTGATTTCTATATTTGGATAATCAAATAAAGGTATCTGAACTTCAATGTAATCGAATCATACATCCAAGCATTGGATATAGTACTATGCACCGTAGAGTTCGGTATTCCTGTTCACTGCAAAAGTTTTTTTTTTCTTTTCGATTTACATCTATCCGTTCTTCCTTTTTAGAACAAAGAACATTTTAACTCATAAAGGTAAGGCCTGTTATTTATATTCCACATTTATCTTTATTTGTGGAGGCATCTGCAAATTACATAAAGAAATGCATAAATATGCATCTTATGTTACACAATAGACTGCATTCTTACTTATCTCCGTTGACAATGAAAATTGGCTGCTGTTTTTTAGTATAATTAACCCAGTCTAAAGCAAAGCATTCAAATCATATTTTTTAATGAACTGTGTTTAATAACCTTATAGCTATGTTTAAAAGTAGCTGTAACATCCCGCCTTTTCGCACACTTTAAACCGACACACGTGCCAATTCAAAGCATACGCAAGGGCGGATTGTTATGGGGTAAATAAGAAAAACAGAGAAGAAATAAAAACAAAACAGAATCTCACAGCGGAAGGATAAAATATAATAATAAATATACAGTTCAAAACAGTTTACAAACACTTGATTTGCTTTATACAATAAATATCAGAGTTACACATACCAATACAATCAATGCAGCGGAACAGTATGAGTGTGGTGCAATACTATAGATAATAATAATACGACTCCTTCGTCTTCGTCCTTCAAAGCTAAAGTCTTCGATCCTGAAACGCTCGGACTGACCCGAGCGAATTTGAAAAGACAAAAACACTCGAGTCAGACTAAAAGATCTTATGTGAGTTAAATTAACAGAAATAAATATGAGTACAGTAACTCAAGAGATGTTCGGGATTTACATCTCCTAAGGATCCGTTAAACTATTTACTATGTAGTATATTGCGCTATTATAATAGTGTCTATTTATAAAATAAACTTACTTTTTAATAGCGTTAAGGGGTTACCCATATAGCCCTTAACACAAATAATGCCAATAGTCTATACAGTACCGTAATACCTCCTGATCGGGAAGCTACCAGAGGATACTCCATAGGTACGACACAAATAGAAACTCGTAGTAAAGGCTCGGTATGGTAGGTGACACGGCACAACTAGGCAATGCCAGGGTAGATATACCAATTGCTATCCAGGCTGGTGGAAACGCGTAGCCGCAGTTACCGCCCACCTCGGACTAACTCCCCAAAATCAAAATATAGAAGTGGCCACTGAATCAATCCAAGTCAAAGTATAATATCGAAGAGGAGGGTCCGATCAGAGGAATGACCTCATTGGCCTGAGAATCGCTCCTGTTTTAGCCACCTTATGCCAACTCACGGGAGTCGGGTCCACGTATTTACCTTACAGGAAACGTCGCCACCACCTACTTCATTCTGGAATCTCCACCGCGTACACGATTAGTCAAAGTGGTTTTCGGTATCGACAGAGAGTATGTCCATATCCGATCCCGGTCTCTTTGCCAACCCATCGTTATTATAACACCGCGGTCATTTAAAAATAGCTCATACTTTAAAACCAGAATAAACAATTTCATTTTAAAATTATGAATACGATATCATTTTAAAACCCAAAACAATATGATATCGTTTATCCCAAATATAAACCTTTTCAAAAATCCAAATGCTTTAAAATTTATAACGTCTGAAAGCCAAATATCCTTTCAAAGCATAATATTTCGAAATTCATAATTTAAAACCATAACTTTTAAAACTTGAATGGTTTGGATATTCAACGGTATATGAATTAAAAGGTTTAACTTAAATGTTACTTTGTAAAGAAAATAGTTCTCATGGCTTTACAAATACATTTCTTTATTAAAGTCTAAACCAAAATTTATATTATCTCTCTCAAGTTCCAAAACCACTTCAATTTATTTATATATACGTATATCCATTTTGAGTATCAATATTTCAAACTAAAGTTGGATTTTATTCTTTCAACAAATCAATTGTTCTATTAATTAGTCTTGAATATTCATATAAAATCCATAAATAATAAGACTTCAATTTCTAGTAATAAAATATATATATTTTTCCCAATTCAAATTATACTAGAATATTCATTTCAATTTATTTTGGGAAAAAAAATCCAATTATAAATATCATATCTTAAAATTTCCAAACTTAACATTTAAACGTATGATATAAATTATTAAACTCCATTTTCTTAATTTTCTTCCATTTTTAATAAAGATTTTTATACACCTTTTAATTTCAAAATTTTCAACTTCATATGTATATATATATGGAAGAAAAATATTTATACAATATGAAATTTAAGATTATTATAAACCGTATTCCATCCAAACCATAGAAATCACATTTAAATAGTTATATATATACCGCGGTGCCTGTATATAATTTTCTATCCTATGGTCAAGTGATACGGATATTTATCATTTCAATCCGCAATTTAAAAGATATAAAATTTTGCGGTTATATATCATTTCAAACCACAATCCCGAATGAAATGAAATATGCATGATAATTTTGCAATTTAATGATATACAATAAACATCCATTCACCAACATCATCCATCATCCAAATCGCAATCATCAATCAATATCAATCAATAACAATATTATTTTTGGTACTACATAACAGGTAATACTGGCAATTTTATTCAAATTAAATTTAACAGCTATTAATCTACAGTCTATATTCAGTAATAAATTATATAACTGTTAACTAGCAGTTCATATACAAACAAATAAATTTTAACAGCAAATTTATACGCAATAAATTAATTAAATTAACAGTTAAATTAATTAAATGCAATTCAACATATATGAATAAAATAAACATGCCAAATACTCATAAATAAATTTCTATTCATTTCTAAAATTAATTTGACAAACATAAAAGCTTCTAGTAGTTGTGAGTGGTTAAAACACTCACCTTTTGAATTTAAATCGAATTTAAACCCGATTTAAACCCAAAAATTCGCCCGTCTCAGAATTCGTCCAAACCAGCGTCATCAAGTCCGGAATTTAATTACGATCCTAATAAAAAAAATCTCGCGTCAATCGGATATCGTATGAAGAAATTACAGCGATAAACGGGATTAAAAATCAAATTTATTTATAACAAAATAAAACAAAACCTAATTTAAAGCCACGTCCTTCCCACGCACGTGCTACAGCACTCCATCCTCTTCCCCCCAACGCGCAAACATCAGGACCGAACCCATATATCAAGCGTTGACCGCCTGTTTGACCATCGAATACTTCCACCACCGGCCCCTATATGACCGCCGACCAACCCTTGGCACTCCCCCTTGGTAGCCGCACCAAACCAGGTCGCCGCGTC
This sequence comes from Allium cepa, assembly GCA_030765085.1. Lineage (NCBI taxonomy): Eukaryota > Viridiplantae > Streptophyta > Magnoliopsida > Asparagales > Amaryllidaceae > Allium > Allium cepa. The sequence goes on from CM060937.1 coordinate 909,573,270, forward strand.
CCCCTCCTGTAGCACCGCTGCCACCGTTTGCACCCATGGCCGAAACCCTAATCAAATTAATTCGCCTCATCTGGCCGTTAACTCGATGCAATAACCACCCAGATGCGATCCCCTCGGCTATCTCCCCAATACCCAGAAATATTTTCTCGATCCGACGAAGTTTGTGACGACGTGATGAACGGTCGGGACTGTTTCAATTTATTCTGGGTAAACGATAACTCCATTTGAAAAACGAATTACACCATGAGATTACGTGTTTCGAGAACATTGACATATATTTTTGTGGAATTTTTCTGGAGAGTTTGAATTTTCATTGAACTTTTGAATTGATTGGATCTAGGGTTTGCACCCATTGAAGAAGAAGAGAAGTTTGAAGAAAATACGCGCAGATAAATGAAATTAGGTGGAGGCTAGGGCTGAATAGCTGGGTTTATATAGAGGGGTTTGAAATAGGGTAGATAGACCGTAGAATGAACGTGCGTAGCAAACTATTGCCCAAAAAGCCCGCTATGACTCCGGAACGAAATTTGTTAAATCTATATATCCAAATAGGTATTTTAAGATATTCTGAACGCGATGGAAAAAGTTTCACGTTCAAATTTGATCGTATGAAGAAGTTATGCTGAAAACAAAATTTCCAAATTGATTTCAAATTGATTTTATTAAAATTGATTTCAAGGCGTTTCACGCCCGTACGATCAAACGACAAGTCCGATCGATACGAAACTTGAAACCCTATAATAATTCACCGATACAGATCCGATGAAACTAGTTTCGTCGAAATCCGAGTCCGTGGCCAAAATGGCTATTTTTATATTAATTCAATAGATTAAAATAAATCATAAAAATCCAAATTTTTATTTAACTTCAAATATTGACTAAGTTTTATCGCCTATAAAATTCAAAATCAATTTCAATGATTAAACAAGATTAGATGTGAATTAAAAGTTGACAAGATATAAATTGCAGTGTTCATTTCTGCACTTTCTTATTATTTAGAAATTATAAATTTTATTCTCAAAACCCAATTATTTAATCTTATACTTTTATACTCTCAACTTAAATCCAAAACAAAGATGCCCTTTAACATGTCTACGTTTTCACTTTAATATCCGCAAATTCCTTTTTAATTCAATAACGTACAATTTAACGTTAAATTCCCTTTATTTATGCAATAAATGCAATTGTTGAATCTAATACTCAATTTAATTTATAAATCCTGCTTCCTAAAATCTATATCAACAATAGGTCAATTTATAAATAGAATTAGCCTTAACTTCACCTAATAGAATTAACTACTTCATCTACCAACAAATCTACGCTAATTGCACTATTAAATCAGTTAATTGAAATTAAGTCTACATTAAATCTTATAAATTATAAATGCAATCTCAATAAATTCATCTACGGATTTAGACTCTTCCTATACAGTAATTAAACATTTTGTGGGTATAAATAACCTTTGGGTTATAATACGTTTCATTTGTGCATTCTTTATTCCTTATAAATTCTCCTTTATTAAATAGGCACATAAACAACCCAAAATAATTTATTCAGATCTATTTCAACTATTTCCATTCTTAACAAAATAAAATAAATGGTTAACCTACACTTGTCATTCTTTTATATTCAAATTCACTAACAACATTATTAACAACAATGTTGCTATAGACTTTAATTAAATAAATTATGTGAATGGTAAAATTTGATAATTATGACAAATGCCCAAATATGCATAATTTTCTCCTTGTTATAACGAATTCCATTTATTTCTTTACCAGTTGCCTTAGTCTTCTTAATTTCTATTTACTACCAAACTTTCTATTTTATTATAGTTTCAATATATTAATACTTAGGCATATCAAGTGCTAGTTTTATTATTCTGCTATTTCAATTAAATCTGGTATGCACAAATAAATTGTACATTAATTTATTCCTACAAAATTGTTTACATACATTCAATTCCCAATTTTATAGAAAATATATTTTAATTACTTACTACTTAATCCATCCATTATATATTCAATCCAAACATGCATTTAAACCTTTTTATTCTAAATAACTTATTCAATGTTAACATCCACCAAATACAATTTACTTCCATAAATATGGTTGCACTTAAATTCAGTTATTATTTCACAAATATTATTTCCTATTTATCTTCCAGTATTAATTTCACAACCAATTAAATCTTATAACCACAACTCAAATTTACGTTATTCTATCTATTGCCATATAAACATTTCAATCGTTAACCTTTAATCCCAGTTACTATATCTAACTCCTACATTTATTCTTCACAAAAATCCTAAGACTTTTAATTTATTCTAAATTAGATTAGAATTTATATAAATTTAATTCATTAATTTTAACGGGTCGTTACAGTAGCTATCGTGGTAAGTCTTTTAATAACTTGATACTGACCTTATCCAAAGCAAAAATTTCAAATCACATTTTTAGTGAATTGTGTTTGATGACCTTATGCTATGTATAAAAGTGGCTATCATGATATGTTTTTAATAACCTGATAAATAACTTAGGATGCATAAGAATCATATGTATTGTAAATTGTATATTTCTAATTACATCATACCTATATCTCAGAGTTCAACTTATTTGGTTTCTCTTTTGGTAAACATGTTTGTTTTGAATACATGGTAGGATTCATTTGATTTTGTTTCTGATTTCAACAAACTTGGTCATTGTCTAATGTTGATGCATTGGCATAAAAGGTTATTTTGAAAGATTAATTTTTGAAGCTTGTGGAAAAGAAATGATAAAGGCGAAGAATAGCAAGAATGGCCTGAAAATGGTCAATCGAGCTATGGTAAAAACATTAGGTGCCTGCTTTGTTTGTATCTCCATACCTTCAGCAGTTGTTATATGTTTACAAATCAATATTATATGAAAACAAAGTGTAAGATAATTTTATATCTCTGAAAAAGTGTTTCCTCTTTCTTTTCATTTTAAGCCAATGTGCTATGTATACTAATACAAAAAGTATGTAAGCCAACTTTCAAACCAATTTGTATAGTCTATTGCTTTAAACTTACAATTTACCGACGAAATAATAATCAAAATAGAGAAAAATATATATTGACCGAGTACTAAAGGTAAAAGCAAGCAACTGAGAAAATGTTAATTTTAACAATGAAATAGTGAGCCAAGCAAGAAAAAAGCAGTTGATATTTTAATCAATGACAATAACCAAAGTAATTACTAAAGTTTGCAATAAATGGAAGAAAACAACATGCTTACTAAATATGATATTATAGATTTTATGATATAATAAGAAGTGCAAGTACCAAGTGACTAGATGCAAGTCCACGCAAGGATGTGCATATACACTCAATAATATTCTGTTTTAGAAGATTGTTTTTCCTATCATATTATGTTTTTGATATGCTGCCGCCTTTTGATATTGCTTTGAAATTTTTATTTGGTTTGAAAATATTGAACATTTTAGTTTGATAAAATTAATGTATTGCTTTGCACTACTTAGTTCTAAGAGTTATGGTAATGTTGACCCTAATGTATAATATGTCTGGATTCGTATAATGTTTTGAAGTCTCTTAACCGACTCTATTATGAGTTTTTTAATTTTGTTTCTCAGTGCCCTATAACAACATAACCTCAGTTTATGGTGTGTATTCTTCCATATAGGAGCTTTTAAGGTTAAATTTTCATTCTGTCCATGAAGCATAATAGCTAAAGACTATAAATTACTATTTACCTCAACACATGACAAGAAGTTCAAAAACCAGAATATGATGGAATTCTCGACAACCTGAAATCCATGTAACAATAATAAAGACCTATGATATTATCCCTCCATGTTTTCTTTTCGTGCATGTCAAAAGAAATGTGATGTTACATGTAAATATAGTATTCACTTACTGTGTGTGACTTTGATTGCTATTATAGAATTACTATCTATACTCTATGCAACTTTAATGTTACAGCAACCATCTATTATCTACTCTATGCTTCATACATGCCTTACTAACAATCTGCATGCATTCATACAATTAATTTTTTTTTTAATGTTTTTCACTAAAACTCATTTAATTAATCTTGGCCGCTGTTGAGTTACACAAGAAAACCAATACATATACATACATACATACATACATACATACATACATACATATATATATATATATTATAGATCTATAGAAAAATGATATAAGTTGTGACCATTGTTAAACAACCATTCCTAAAATCTTTTTGGGTATAAATTTAACTTCAACCTTTTACGATATAATGACTTATGAATGTTTTTTAATTTCATATGAAAACATATTTATGCATATATCTTATATATTTGTACGATACCCAGGCAACACCAGCATAAATCATCATGTTTTTCATTTGGAAGTCTAAGTTCTTTTATTTCGGCAAACTATGCTCCAGGAAGAGCATCCGCATTAACAAAAGCACAGCCTCTAATATTTAAGTATTCAAGATGGGTACAACTATCAAGAATTTAAAACAGGGCACTGTTACCGAAACTTATTTTGATTATTTGAAGGCGATGTAACTGAGGCATGTAGTCAGTTATTGTAAGGACACAGTCTTCATGGTTTTCTTGATTATTAAAATCGTAATTGAGGTAATCTTACTTTTTGTTGAATTGGGATAGGTTCATCTGAGAGTTTATATATGAAAGACGAATTTTATATGATAAACAAGATGACCTAAGAAAAGAAGTAGTAGTGGATGTGCAGCTGCCTGTATTTTTTTTGATCGAAGGAGGTGAGGGATAATTTAATTAGTTTTGTTAATGGGAGGCGAGGGAAATTTCTAAGATTCACATCCAAGATAATGTAATTCAGTTTCAAAATTTTGCATGAAATTCTAATTGAATTCTTTTTTTTGATATATCATATGCATCTATGTTGCAATGTGGAGTAATAACAAATAGGTCTTGCCTGTTTTATTATTGATTAGACTGAAATTATGGAGAATGTTTCTGTTATCCACAGTCTCCCTCCAAGGCTTCTTCTGACAATATAGTCACTACTTTTGACCATATTAGCTATTGTTTACTATTTTTATAAAACAAGTTGTTTGAGATTTGATTTTTGTATTTATTTACTTATAGTACGTTAAACGATTCTGTGAATTGCTGAATAGAGAAGAAAAAATGGAAAGTAAGGACAATTTGACTCATTTCTTTTCACAACTAGAGGTTGAAGTCAGTAATAGAATGGGTTCAAATAGAGTTTATGCGTAAATTGATCAATAAATAAATATATGGCCAAACATTGCTCTTTTTTTTTTTTGAAACTGGGTACTTATATTTACAAAGTAGGCAGCACACAAGTCTGCAAGAATCATCATGGCGCACAGTTTAATATGCCAGAGGCAGGGATCGAACTGCCGACCTTGTCGTCAACAGCCTGGCGTTTTACCACTGCACCAAGGCCTCGGACGCCAAGCATTGCTCTTGCAGCTATTGGTTTCAATCAAAATTTTCTCTTCTAAAAATGCATCTGGATAAAATTTTGTAGAAGTGTAAATATTTGATAATAAAGTGTGGTTTAAAGATTATTTTTACTAAAGAAGATATTTTTAGTTTTTTGAAGCAACATTCGGGAGAGAAATCAAGTTTAAATACGAATGTGGTATTGAACGGATCATGCAAATGAAGTTTCATAGTGATGTTATGTCTTATTGCACTGCTAGTTTGTCTCAAAATGTCTCTAAATGGAAATGACCGAAGCTATACTGATAACCGCATCAATTTATGCATTATACATAGCTTGCTCCTATTAAAACTTGAAATAACATCACAAAATTTTTAACAATTCTTTACAAAAATACATAATACCTGTAATATAAATGTACTTTGTGGTAAGTTATATATTGCTTTAAGAAGATGGTTTTTATTGATAAAATATTTGTGAAATAAAACTGCATTATACGTTTATGTAATTGGTTATTGTTGACCTATCTTGGTACTGCTAAAAAAAAATGTGTAATACAACATATAGAATTTTCATAAGTTGATTTAAATTCTGTTTGATAGTGTACGCATCTGAGTTTATTGTGCGTGGACTTCAAATGTTTAACAGTAGAATAAAATTATGTACATGAATTAACAAAATCGAAATGCATAGAGAATACATTGATAGAATAGTTTGACACAAGCTCATGTACAAAATTGTTTGACAAAATAATTGGTTTAAACTAAAAGAGATACATAGGAAGTAATTGGTTTAAACCAATTTATGAGGCAGTTGGCTATATTTGAATGCGTTGAAGTGGAAAACGATCATTGCATGGATTTTTTGTCGTTTTTAATAGTCGCGTAGTAAAAATATGGCTTAACAATAAAACCAAGTCCTTCTGGACATGCATAATAGTTTTATTTGGTATAAGGAGCATTAGCGTTGATGATTTTATTGTGTGATAAGCTTTGGTTGATTGCAAAACTTAACCGTCCACTATAAAAACAGATTTGAGATATCTTTGCATAAATCAGTATAGTAGCTTTGGTTAATTAATTAATATTACGGTAGCATGGTTTAATCATAGGCCGTAACACATATATGTGATAAGCAATGCCAGAAGGCTATAACAATAAGGTTAAAGTAAGACTATTGCGCTAATCAATACATCTATAATCATCAATTGTTTGTTGAAACATATTTCAATATTTTGGGCTAATCCGTTTTGCATACATTATTCTAGGATTTGGTTAAAGTTGTAGTTAGGTGAAGAACATTGACATAAGGTGAAAAACACATTATGCATGTGTTGCCGAAAGTGAGTTTTAAGTTAGAGAAGAATTTTTTAAACTTCATAGATTAAGCATAATTTTCATCAAATGTGCATGATTCTCATTAAATGGGCTTTCATTGCAAATTTCACTATACACTAACCGATCTAGAAAAACAAGTGCTTTAAAGAACTATTATATCCATTATTTCCTCTTTCTTTTTTAATGCATATCAGGTTTCCATTATATCCCTCTCAATCTGTTATATTCGAATGAATAGATGTGTCATATCTGAATGAAGGATGTCATGGTCGATAAGTTGATTTTCTTTTAACAAGTTGAGTATGACTCTTGAATTGGTAAAGTGGACTAACCGGTTTGAGCAACTTAGCTCAAATTTGTTTTGTGTATCTGCCACAATTTAATGTAATTCACCTTTTGTTTTGAGTGTAAATGAGTTGGGTAGCAATTTAATTACATAATATATGGTTTGAGAAGATTTTTATTATATTTTGAGCTGTAGTGGTTTATTCCATTGGACGAGAGTGTGAAAAATGAACACATGGAATTAAAGTTCACAGATACATAATCATCACGTACATGGTACACATGTGGACATGCAAACCCATGTAGAAATTCATATAAACTCAGTGTTAAAGTAGGATTACATGTAAATTCTCAAAGTTCACTTGGTCAATCCTGCAAAAAAAAGTAACATCTCTAACGACACCTTCATCCTTTTCATCCTTCTTCTCACCACCCTTCTTCATCTCCTCTACCTTGGCTGGAACTTCCGGCTTGAGCTTCTCTACATAGGCACTGGCTTCCTCCACACATCAGAATAAATTCCGTTCTGTATTTGCTATTATATGCATGTTTCTATGTCTCTGCATCAGGGTGTATGCATGAATTTGTTTCAACCGCCCCGACCTACCATAAGGCAACGAAGACTATTTTTTTGCTCATAGCCCACATTAGCAAAAATCGCATATGCATATAAAAGTACAAGTATCATTTCCATTTTCAATATTATAAATAAACAAAAACAAAAGAAATGATTGATAAAATTATGAATGCTTATAAGTTATTGGTTCTATGAATGTTCTTCAGTTGTCTTGGTCTTCTCGATTATTGGTTTAGCTTTAGTTTATATTGATTGTGGTACCATCAAATCTACTTTCAAATATGCAGCTATAAATGCATGCACATTGTGATTAAATGCAGGCCTACCTGGACGTGCATATATACTCGTATATATTATTTAAATCCTCAAATTGTCTTGATTTACGCAACTTAAAACTCGAACCCCTATCGAGGCATGCCGCTAGGGGTTTATAATGTTATACCCCTATTCCGAACATAATGGAAAAGGTTTCGTGTCCTGATTCGATCCCACGAAGAAGATAGCTTTTTAGACCTCAATATTTATATTGAATTTTTGATATAAATTCCAGCGTATTTATATCCCGTATGATCTAACGATAACTCTAATTGCCACGAAATTTGAAAACCGATAATAATACACTATTTCAAACCTAATGGAACTAGTTCCGTCTAATTCCAAGACTGTCTTGGAAGGCTAAACGTCAATTTAAAAGAACTATTTTTAAAATTGAACGGATCACTTTTAAATTCAATTTTCAAAATTTTATTATCTTCATTATTATAAATATAAATTTTACAAGCCTTTACATTTTTTTATCGAGCTTAAAACTCAAGATACAATAATTTAACGAATAAATTTCAATAATTAAATTATTCAATAAATCGCTATATTTAAATTCTGAATCTATAAATAAACTCGATTCTTCATATTCAAAATCAATTAGTAATTCAAATTCAATATTTAAAACCATTTAAATATTCACAATTCACCGTTGAAAAATCTGGGTCGTTACATTCCTCCCCACTTAAATGAATTTCGTCCCCGATATTTGCGATGGAAGGAAAATTGCTCCAAACCCATTACTTATCCAAAACCCACTTAGCTAACTTGACATTCCACTTTCTAATCTCTTAGTTTTCAATAAAATCATTTGTTTTCCATCCTAAACCAAAATCCTTTATTTCGATTACAAATCCGAAATCAAATTTTCATTAACAAAAAAAAATTCAAAATTTTCAAGCACCCCAAACTTTCGAATTTTTTGGCAGAGACTCCCTTGTACGGAGAGCCTTTTGCGATATGACAAGGAAGATAAATATATATACATCGAGCAACGTGGTCGGAAAACAAAAATACATATCAATATTTATATATTTGATGTATTTAACCAGAAAACATACCTTATTTTAGCATTTTTAAGCATTATTAAGCAATCATTAACTTCATATGCGAATATGTAACCTCAATCTAGCCAAACAATCCCTCTAGCTATCTCTACTTACTCAATCTAGCAATTATCTATTTTGAATGTCGTCATATGGAATTTCTTCATTAATTTCTCTTTCTTCCCTTCCTTGTGTCATGGCTTGCAATCTAGTTAATACGAATAGTTCTTTCTCTGGTTTAAGCATTTTCTCTTCAATACTGGGACTTGCTCAATAGCCTGCGGGTATGTTATGGGTTTTTGGAGCTCCTCTTGAACTAGCCAATTTTGCTAATGAATCTACTTGAGAATTATCTCCCCTAAGGACTTGATGTATGGAATAATCTTCAATAAGACAAGCATTTTTAGCACCTTATTAACATATAGGAATAGTCTAACGTCTTTAGTCTGATGTATATGCTTTATCTAATTTACAATTAGTTGAGAGTCACTAAAGATTTAAATTCATGGGATCTTGAGTTGTAAGGCTAGAATTAGTCCTACCACCATCAATTCTTATTTGGCTACGTTGTTTGTTTCAGGAACTCTTAGCTTCATTGCATAGTGTAGGCGGCGTCTATCTAGTGTGATCCATATGGGCTTTTGATTTTTTTCTTTCTCTAACTACTATTTATAAAGCCCGTGCATTCAATGACAAAATCCGCTAATGCTTGGCCTTTGATTGCTGCTCATGGCTGAATTCTATGTTATATTGGTTAAGTTCAATTCCTATTTTACTAGCCTACATGAAGTCTCAGGTTTACTGAAAACCTGCTTGAGTGGAAAGTTAGTCAATACTTTGATCGGATGTGCTTTGAAGTATGCTCTCAGTTTCCATGTTGTAAGTATGAAACAATAAGCCAACTTTTTATGACTGGGTATTGAGCTTCAACATCCTTCAATGGTCTGCTCACATAATAAACAAGAAACCGAGTTTTGTTTTCTTCTCTAATCAGAACCGAACTAAACGCATGTTATGAAACTGCCATATATAAGTATAAGCTTTCTTCATTCTTGGGGCTGGATAATATTGGTGGCTATTCCAAATGATTTTTTAATTCTTGAAAGACTTTCTCACAATCTTCTCCCTACTTAAAGTTCTTTTTTTCTTGATTACATTGAAGAATGGAATGCATTTATTAGTTGTCTTGGAGATGAATCTGCTCAAAGCTGCAATTCTACCATTCAAACTCATTACTTTTTTGCTTGTTTTGGGCTCGGCTATGTCTTTAATAGCTTGGATTTGATCAGGACTGGCTTCAATCCTTTGTGCACTAACAATATAACCTAAGAACTTTCCGGAATGAACCCTGAAAGAACATTTCTGAGGATTTAGTTTCATTTATACCTTCGTAATACTTCATACATTTCTTTAAGAACTTTAAGACGACTCTCAGCTTCATAGGACTTTATTAGCATATCGTCTATGTAAACCTTTATATTTCGACAATTATGTTCCGTGAACATTCTATTTGCTAATATTTGATAAGTAGCTCCTACATTCTTTAGTCGGAAAGGCATTTTTTTATAACAAAAAGTCCCCCAATCGGTAATAAAGCTTGTATATTCCTCATCTAGCTTGAACATGGAAATTTGATTATACCCTGAATAAGCAATTATGAGAGATAATAGCTTATGTCCACTAGTCGCATCAACTAAATGGCCTATTCTGGGTAGCGGATAATAGTCTTGGGCATGCTTTGTTCAGATCAGTGTAATCAACGCAGGTCCTCCACTTACCATTTGACTTCTTTACCAACATAGTGTTCGTTAGCCATTTTGGATGAAAAAACTTCTTGAATGAATCCATTTTCAAGTAGCATCTACCTCATCCAGTGCTGGATGACCAAAGTGTGAGAAATGTGGATTTAGGATCTTAAGGCTAAGGATAAACACTAGAGAAGGGGTGAATAGTGTTTTAGAGAACTGTTAAATCTTTTGAGTTTTTGTTAATTTAAACACAAATATATGCAATATTCATACACAGATATGATCACAGAATCAAACGCAAATGCAAATATAAAGTAAAAGCCGTAAAGGAAAGAACATACCAGATTTTATACTTGTTCGGAGTTACCCTACATCCAGTCCCGCACACAAGTACGGATTTCCTTTTAAAAATAATCTTTACAATTACACCCTCGATTTCAAGGCTACGAGGTACACCCTCCAGAATCACAATCCTCTGGGTAGAGATACTTGATTTCCCGGGCAACAAGTTCACCCAATTGATTTCCTAAGGCTACAATCACACTTTATCTCGCTTGATTGATTTTCACGGCTACAATTACACCTTTTCTCCCTATGTTGATTACAAAAAGCCTATAATTCTGAATAGCACCGAGGATCTTGTTGATATAGTGATAGAGAATCAAACCAAAGATAATCTAGTTAGATTTAATTTTGATTTCGGTAGGGTAATGATAAGAATTTGTATATACAAATGTGGAAGAAGAAGAGGGGTGAAAAACTAGAAAAACTGAATTAAAATTCGTTGAAACTAACCCCTATTTATAGAAGAACAACAGTCATGTCCATTCATGAAGATTTATGACGAATAGACACTTCTTTTAAAATTTAAATTTTGAACTCAACTGACACCATGTCGACATGGGGTACTTGAGTATGTCGACATCCCAAAGGGATTTTCGGTGTTTTGATTTTCTTTGAAAATAACCTTTATTTTATATTAAAACTATTTTAAACTTTATAAATATACTTGACTATAATTAAAATACATAAGTAAATATAAAGAATAATATACACAAAATTTTACTTTAATTTTATATTTAAAATCTAAGTATAAATATTTAAAAGTTAAATATATTATATTTAAAAGAAAGTTTAAAAATAAGTATAATTTGATTTTGAAATTAAAGATTATTTTGAGGCTAAAAGTATTTGAAATCAGAATAGATGTTTTTTGATGCTTTTAAAAGGAAGATTTTGAAATCATTTTGAAAACAAGATATAATTTTGAAAAATCATTTTGAATAAAACGTTAGCGGATACAAAACAATGTTCCGCTAGATTTTTCGTAGGTTCCATCCTACTTAGGGTTCCATCCCTTTAACAGGCTCGAAATGGATTTCATTCCACGAATAAATTGGATTTTAAGATGCCAGTGCTTTTCTACGAGTTTAACAAAATTTCTAATTAAAAAGTAATAATTACTTGAATTCTTGAACTCTTGATAATCTTGATACTCATGAGTCTTCGATCTTGATATCTTGAATCTCTATACTATACAGTCTTCATTCTTGTTACCTGCATTGTTAAATCCTGCATATACATATATATCTAAACTTATACTGTTAGTATTTATATTTTATAATCTATTCTAAGGCTGTTGTCATAAAAACCATCATCTCATGGACTAACACAAAGAATGCATTGTACTATGAAGGCTGATCGGTGATCACAAAGAGAGTTTCAAAAGTTATGCAGCATAGTGGTAGTCCCATCTATACTAGTAGCTTTACTTGTCCTTCCAGTGTCGACCCCTTATTATTGGACCCAAAGATAGGTTCAAGACTAGGGTTAAGTTTATCCTCAAGAATGCCTATCTAATCGAAAGCATGCTTGAAGATGACGTTATCCGCGCTTTTGGTATCTACCAGAATCTTGGATACTATGGAAAGCCCGATTTGAGCTATGATCATGAGGCGGTCATTATGGGGATGATGGATTCCTTTCTTTAGCTCTTGTGGAATGATGACAAGATTTAGCATTTGTATACTAAGTCATGCGTTTTGAGCCGGGGCACTTCCTGTACCGAGAACAATCATTCTTAGCTTCCTTGATATATTTGTTCCTAGCTCCCTTACTATTTCCCGTTGGATGCGATCCCCGACGAATCACATTAATCATGTTCGAAAGTGGACTAAAATTCAATGGATCTTTATCCTATTGAACATTCATATCATTACTAGGGAATTTTGGAGGTTCATTATCAGTTCATGGTGCCTTTTATTTATCTTGGACAAACTTTTTCAGATGTCCTTCATGGATCAGCTTTTGAATAATCCTAGCTAGCACTCAGCATTCGTCTGTCTTATGGCCATTCACCTTATGATAAACGTAATAATCACCTTTTTTTCTCTGCTTAGGGAAGTTCTTGGCCTTGAATAAAGTTGGAAAATTAAAATTTCTTTAGTTGTGGCATTGATATAAGACAATTTCTTGTTCAAAGAAACTGAATCGATCTTGAAATCTTCCCGCCTAGACCTTTTGTGTCCTCAGTCGAATCCAAATCTTTCAATCTCCTTCTTAAGGATAGGTTTCCTTTTATCAGAGTATAATTCATGCATTCGAAAGAATTTATAAGCTTGAAAGTGAAAGCCTTGTAAATTTTTATATCTATAGATAAAGAGCTCTTTCCAAAACAACGTGTTTTCTATCAGTCCTGAACGCACTGCAATTAGCTTATCACTATCGTTCATGTCTTTGGCCTTCAATGCTTCTATATTGAACTGCTTGAGATAATCACCTAATGATTTTCCTTGTCTTTGCTTGACGTTTACCGAAACGGTGTAGTCAATTGTTAGATCTTTTCATATTCAAAACTGAGCATAGAATTCGTAGGAGAATTTCCATGATAGATAGTTTTCTCCCAATATTGGTGATACCATTTTGCAGTAGCCTCTTGAAATGTTACTGGGAATAATCTGCATCGCACTACCCCCGAGGAATTATAAGAGTCCATTTGGCTGCCAAAGGCTATTAGGTGGTCATCATAATCAATAGTACTATGATACTTCAAAATTTGAACCTTAACATGAGATGAAATTGTTGTTGCAATGATTTCATCAACATTTGCTCATCTAAAGTTCTTTTTCCTTTAGCATTTAGCATGTCTTTAACAGCTTTCTCGGCCACATCTTTCAAATATGCTCCAGTATCATGATAACTTTTTCAATTTGGATCATATTCCTTGTAGATTGAGTTTCCAGATTGCTCCAAAGATTTATCTTGCATTCTACCCTGGTGATCAGCTTTAGTTGCATAACATTCCTTCCTCTTTGATGATGTTAAGTCAATCTTGCTCTTGCCTTCGTACATGTAAGCCTTTAGATTCCTACATGGGGAAACCACTTCATACCATATTATTGGCTTAATGGTTATAATGATTTTTGAGTAAGGGATGCTTCCAAGAGTTCTTGCATTTCCAATAGCCGTTGCTCCAAGTGTTTTATCCTAGCCACATTGTCATCATGTTGCACTAGAATACATGGTTTTCCTGGCACAACGCCTTCTAAGTTGAAGGTAGGCATAATATTTTCCTCTAGAACTATTGTGTGCATGGCTTCTTCGTCCAGTTGGCTGAGTCTTTTTGATTTCATTCTCCTACAACAAATCAAACTTTCCATCATTAGTCTATAAGGAAAGACAACGGCGGAGGTTCGAGCCCTCCTTCTAACGTTAAAAAATGTTAACAATTTTTTTCCAACATCCCGAAGTAAGGTTAGAGGAGTGAATGACCTATTCAAAACGCTTGAGTAATCTAAGGTTGCAACCTAGTGGGAACAAATGGTATTAACCGAGTCTAAAGGATCTTATTCCTTCGAAAGGAACCCCTTCGAAAGGTATAGATGTGCATGTTTCATAGATGAAACCTCATATAAGCAGCGCCAAAAATGTCAACGATATAATCATCAACATCCAAAGGTGCATAGGATTGAAGACGAATTAGAAGAAGATCCGTTTCGAAAGACTTCGAAAGGGTTTGTATTGTCAGAATCGACCTATTTACCGTCCCTTTCGAAGAGATCAAAATGAGGTCAAGAACCCATTCGAATAGACCCCTCCGAAGGTGTCGATAAAGTGGCTATGAAGGTGAATCTCCTTCAAAGGTCAACAGATATTAGAGGGCCTTCAAATGTCTTTGGAAGAAGTCCTCCTAAAGGGTTTGATTAAAAGGTTACAAAGAGAGCCCCTTTAAAGTTCCAGTATCCTTCGAAAGGAGTTGAAACTCGATATATATAAATTTGAATAAAGAGTGGATTCAATGTGACATGGAGCCTAATTTTTATAAATGTTATAAGTCAAATGGACTTAATAACATTAAATTATCATCATCATGTTACTTTAGTGTCGCAAGGGCTTTGAGCGTAATAATAATATGCTTTAAAGTCAATGTATCCAAATAGATTCAATAGCATAGAATATGCTAATAAAGGGTTAGGAAGATAAGTGTGTATCATGTGTAATTAATGGCCGAGATGATCATTCTCATGTTTGAACTTAGTATCAAGTTCATACATCATCTCCTTTTGTTTCTCATGAATGGATTGCAAGTAATAAAATTTGTCCTCAATTTGATTTAGGGTTACAAGAATTCAATTTGATGGAGAAATGCCTGAAAGAGAAATCCGCCCCAAATTTGGACCCCTAGGGTCGTATTTGATAAAGTTAGAGGTATGCCCTAAGGGCAATTATGTAATTTGTTGCATATATCTAACTCGTCGACCAATCTTGTTCGAAATAAAAGGTGTTTTCCTCCTGTTATATACTTAATATAATGTGGTTATATTAATTAATTAACTTAATTGAAAGTATACTTAATAGAAAAGTCCATAATGGTATATTTTGTGACTATAGTTATAAAGTGGTGTAACCGTGAGTAATTTATCACAACGATACAAATATACCATTTTAAATGTTTCTAGTCAAGATGCATCGAGACTGGATATCGATGTATCCATTGAGACTGGAGTATGTAATGCTCTTCAAATGTTGGGCAGTGTAATAATCATGACTACTGGGGCACCTAGGAGTTACGTACTAATAGTTATTGGATAACTATGGAACAACTCTCTCGATAGTTTCTGTTCGTTAATATAACTAAGGTGAAACATAAATATCGATGTAACTAATTAACTCAGTTCTCTCGACTTGAGAGTAATATGGATCTTCGGTATGAAAGCTCCACCTTGATTATAGTCAAATCATGGCATGGCATCCATCGAGTGTCTACAGTTGGGTCGAGTGGAAGTATTGGAAGTGAAGCACTATTTAAGAGAGGATTCGTCTCCTTAGTTATATGCGGTTAGTACCACTATCAACCCAAGTCCACTCTGGCCAAAGCATTTCAGTTAATGATAATTGTTACTATTGAACCAAGGAATTTGTATTTAGCATATAAAGTTGAATGTGGATGAGGTTGGAATTTTGACCATAACCAAATTCCAAGTCCAAAGTGATATAGTTTTGACGAAGAGAATTGGTGTAAACAAATGCCACAATCGGGTAACGCTTATTAAACTAAAATTGGATTTTACTGGAAATGAGTAAGCGATAAATTTGGCCATAATGTCACACAACCTGCTAAGTGATATGTGAAAGTTAACATTAGATTAGTTGGATATTAATCGCTGATCAAATTTACACCCAAGAGTTACACAACCAAAATGATGAATTCCCTTAAGATCGAACGACTTAGTTAGTTTATAATTGTTATAAATTAATTAAATTAATTAATATTTATGAAATATTAATTATAAAATCTTAATATGATTTGAGAAATAAATAACGTTATACATATTTATAACAATTATAATATATTGATCGATATACAATATCGACAAATGATTAAATTAGATTTAATTGCATAGTATTTTGGCTTGGACTTAGACGATTTAAGGCCCATCATTAAGGCTACAAAGCTTCGGTTTTGGGAAGGTCTAGTCATGGCTAAAACGTAGGAAATTGGCTTGGAGATAATGGGTTAAGATAAAGTGAGAATGGGTAAAAAGTTTTCCTTGTTTCTCTCTAATACAACCTTGTATGTGTGTGTGTCTCTAAAAGAAATTACTAATCTTTTTGGCCACCATTACTCCTACGTTGCTGGTTATAACATAACTCTCAATCCACTCCAAAGTTCTCAAATATATTTCAAATTAAAATAGTAATATTCAATAGTTAGAGGTCGTTGATTCCGGACTTGCAATCTGACGGATCAAAAATAGTTAAAGGAAGGGAAACCATTGCTTCAATGTGGTTTCAAAGGCATCATTAAATTGGTAAATTTAATTCATATTACAGCACTTAAATTATATTATATGATCCTATAGTGAGCAATTTCATATCTGTTTAACATATTGCCACTATATGTTTAGTTAGGTGAGCTTTCGTAAGTAGATGTGGTTGTCACAAATCAGTTTGGGTATGTGCATAATTTGTTTATCATACTATTTGATTTATGTATAGACAAATGGTGTTTACTGTACAAAATCATTTTTTGTAATTAATAATTTTTTATATATTTAGTAATAAATTCATATATATATATATATATATATATATATATATTAGTGTATATTTCTCTCTCAAAATAACATATATGCATATATAAGATACATATATATATGATTTAGAAAGTTTAATGCACTTATTTATATATAATATGAATTTACAAATTCAAAAATTAATTATCATTCACATATTCATATTTTTAAATTAACATTTATTGAATTTTTGAATGGTTTATTAAATATAAAATAATTATTACACTAAAAGTTTAATTTTATATTTTTTTAAAATATTATATCATTTCAGAAACATATAAAAAAATTTAGGAATTTTTCAATAAACTTTTTTATTTTTAATAATTAATATTATTTAGGAAAAATAATTTATGATTTATTAAAAATAATAATTTAATCGAAAAATTCTTCAAAATTTTTCGTAACCTTTCATTCATTATTCTAGAATTTGTAAAATCTATAAATTTAAATTTTTGTAATATATCAATTTATATTAAATAATTATTGCCAAATTCAACGTATTTGATTTTAAAAATAATAATTCAATTTTGAGAAATCTCCATATTTTTCCTAAGCTCTATTTTATGATCCTAAATTTTAGAAAATTGTAATTTTGAATTTTCATCAATTTATTATTTTATGTTAATTATTTATGGGTGAAACATTATTTTATTCATAATATATACAAATTAAAATACTAAAATTATTATGTTTGCAAAACTAAGTTAATTTTGAATTACAAATAATTTTTAATAATTGTTCTCTCTCTTTCTATATATTTATTAATATATAAATTTTTTATGTTCATATATTATAAATAATATATTTATACATACATGTGTTTGTGTGTGTCTGTGTACTATAAAACATATACATGCACATATTTGGACAACAAACATGACATACAAAATGAGCTAATATGTTTGTTGCGATGTTAATCCCAACATCTACATGTGGTCATATTATACCTTTCACGGATTATTATGTTACAGATGCACTCACATATATATGCATATGATACATTTATGTATAAACTAAATCAAATAAAATTAATTTCATATCTTAATATATTTTAATTTGAATAAAATATATGATTTTATTTAAATGAAATTTAAAAATGTTCTAATTCAGTTAGACTTCATAGGCCCAATAAAAGATCCAATAGGGTAAAATTTTGAAATTCACCCATAACTTCCATTATAGGCTAGTCCAGTTCCAACAATGGCATCAGAGCCCAATAGCCTATGCGGTCGAAATTAGTCAAATAAGGGCTAACAATTTAAGCTTCCCCACTTAGTACGATGTCTAGAAAGGTAATGTCCTAGAACTAGAATTGGGTAATCAAGTACCTTGTCCTACATGGTTACCGCCCTGGCCCGAAAGGGGAAGTGAGCCCAAAGGTTGCTCCTAATAGAAAAGGCCCAGCTTAATTCGGGCCTTGGGCTAATTTTCAAAATCATTTTGAAAACTAGAGTTAATGATTTTAACTTTAATAGTTAATTTAAAATAAAACATGTTTATTATAAAAATTATAGTAATTCATAAGTTTTCAAAATGTTTGAAAGGAAAATGATATTTTCAAAATGTTTGAAAATATTTATATAATACTTTCAAATTTCAAATTTATCAACAAGATTAATAAAATAAATTAATTAAATATGTTAATTAATTAGTGCATATATGCATGATTACATATGTTGATATATGTTATGTTATTTTAAAATGTTTAAGATAACGTAAGCGTACGTGTATGTATACAGATAAATTTTGAAGTTAATAAATTTTATTTCAAATTGTTTAATTTAATAAATCAACTAAAGGTTAAAATTAATAAAATAAAATACACGTATATATGATATATGTTTGTTACACTATAAAGGTTATATTATACACTATAAATGTCATAGTAGATATGTCCACTATAAAAGTTATCTTGGAATACTAATTTAAAATTAATTAAAGAGTTAATGATTAAAATTAATTAGATTAGATTTAATTAATGATATATTATACATAAGACTATCATATAAGTAATATGAAATATAAAAGTTATATAACAATAAAACTTATACGATATGTGTAAACTAAATATGGACATTAAAGAAACCCAAATAAACTTGAGAAATAAATACATATGTAAATGTATATATACCATGATTTCTGATGTGTCTGACACTTGAATCGCTGGGGTATTTCATAAGAAAAATATTATTCTATAAGTCGATATCACTCAATATATATATTGAAGATTATGAATCTTCAATATAATGTTGTCTTCTACCATATATATTGATAAATTACTTACATACTCCCTAGTTATTGAGCAAACTCAAGCCAAAGATGTTATGCATAGTATTATTAATATATTGAACAGATGAGGTAAGATAACTATATGTATTTATTGAGCAAACTCAAGGAACATATACTATACTTAGGCCACCACGATATGGTAGGCATGAGTAAAAAATCTATTTCGATTTGTTGAGCAATCTCAAGGTCGAAATGAGATTAGAATAAGGAAAAATGGGTTAGGAGTTATGAATGATACAACCGATAAGGAGTTATCCATCGTTTTGTGGGGCTATGATTTGTTGAGCAAACTTAAGGTCAGAATACCAAAGAAAATGCGTCCTAACACCCACTAATGAAGTCTAACTTCTATGTTTCATCTTAAGGTTTGGAGAAATATAAAAGACTAATGGGAACCTTATTAGAAAAATTTAATGGTAACATTTGACCTTTCTAATATTGTAAGAACATATGCTATATAATGTTATAATTATTTACAATGAAAAATTTGTCCATTTAATATGATTGATAAAATGTTTGTCAATTAAAATATATAAATAGACTGAATTGAAAGTTGACAAATTGAAATATAATATATACTTACTAATAATTTTAATTGTGTGTTATATAATGTCTCTATACCTATGCAAGTGCCCAATTTCAACTACTTAATACATTCGTAGGTTGGTCACTATTATGTTTATTTGGTTTAGACCATGTATTGCATTTCATGAATTTTTGAACTCTAAATTCAATTCAAGACTATGAATATTTGATCTCTGTACTTTCACATATAAATGTTATATGGTAAATAGTCATAGTTTGTGGGGTACAATATTTCGATGAAATTAGTTCATTCGAAGTAAGCCAATAAACAGTATTTTAAGATCACGTATTCAACTTGAATGATTTCAAAAGGATCATATTGTGTTAATGTAAAATAAGACCATAAACTACAAGATACATCTAAGAACTCGATCGTTGAAATGTCATCTCGATCGGTTTACATAAAGTGCAACGTATTTAATGTTTCAAATGTTAAGAATAATCGAATGCGCTTTGGTAAAAGGTTTTTTATGATATTGTAGTATGGTTTTCTTTGGAATAGTTTGACCATTTGAAATTAAAACGAATGTATAAGAATTGATGTAATTTAAGGTAAAGTTGGAATGAAGAGAATGAATAGTCACTGCTGCTTCGTAGAGAAACATTGGAAACAAGAATTGTTATAATTACCGATATTTAATATTGGAATATAAAATATGATTTTTATTTCGAAATGTATTTGCATATAGAAATTTTTTTCTATAACATTTATTCCTTTGAGTTAAAGATATTTGATCAAAGAACTCTCTTTTGTAAACTAGTTGCAGCATATGAAATAAGTAAATAATATTAACAATATTAAGTGAATGGTGGACCTCTAAATTTAGCGCGCTATTATAATATGGCGAAAATAGTGGGAGCATGCCATATAGCACCTAATGATTGCATGAAATTACGAAAACTATTTTTGAAAAATGCACCGAGCATTATTTGTGAAATAATGTTTATTTTTGGTATTGACTGAAAAATAGATATAACTATATTTCAATGTGAGTATTATGAATATTCATTATGAAATAAAACTATATTATGGATTTTTTTTCCATAGTAAAAGTGATGCAAACAAAAATATGTATGTTTCTAATATTATTTATAGTTGTTTTGTAATTATAGACTAAGCCGTTGCTTTGAGAAATAATTTTACTATATGATTACGAATCATATGATATAGGTTAATTATATCTCAAACAATTAATGGTTATGCACCCATTCTGTGGGAGCATCATAAGAGTTGATAAACTCTTTGAATTAATACATATTGATATATGTAATCACAAGTTTATTAATACCAAAAGGGTCCACATATTTTGTCATATTCATTGATGATTTATTACCAATATGAACATTGTATTAGATACACATGTAGTAAGTTTATGATAAAACCATAGAATATAAAAGAAAAGTAAATAAAATAACATGCAGTAGAATAAATGATTTGATTTTGTTGAATAAGTGAGTATATTGGAAAGAGTTTCAAATGTACCTAAAAATGAATATAGATTCAATTTCAAAACCACTCCATGTGATACATAATGATGCATCGATAAGGAGTAATCAGACATAGTTGGACAACTTATGATTAATTGTGAGTGAAGTTGAGTTAGTTTCTTTTTATAAGGTCATGTACTTAAGATTAATACACAAGTTTGATATTATTTCATCTAAACAATAGTTTACAAAATCATACAGATAAGGATTTGTAAGAAATCCCAACATATGCTAAGCCAATGAGTTGGCAGGTTGTGCAAGTCAAAAGACTGCACGTAATAATTGTTCATGGGGGATCTTGTATGAATCTCCAAATTTTTTTGAAAAGGTCTGTCATCAAATGACATATTTATGTTTTGAAAACAATTTCTGTAAACTAAAATCAGTTTTATAAATAAAAATGTTAATAAAGCGTTTATGAATACCTATTCTATTTGCACTTAAAAACAATTGTTGTTTCATGATATATTAACCTCATTGTGAAGAAATTTCTTTGAGAAATTTTTGGTAGTTAAATGAAATTGGATCCGATCCATAGATAAAACTGATTATATAAGATGAAGTGAAATTAACGAACCTAAATAAACATATAGCAAAATCTAATAAGTATTTTCGTACGTCGAAGAGAAATTTTGAGTTTTTTTATTAATGTCGAAAATATACATTACCCTTATTTATTCAATTAAACCATTAAGATTGTTGACTCTATATGGTATGATGTGCAGATTTGAAAGAATTTCAAGTAAACTATCAAAATATGATTTTAGTGGTGTAACCAAAGAGATGTGATCCATTGGTTGAGATTGTGTCTTTATTGGAAAGACTATTGTGGTTGGAATTAAATAAGCAATGTTGATAAGAATAATATTGCAAATTTCAGTTTTTGAAATTAGCATAACAGATTCAATATTCAACATGCTCAAGCTAATTCAGATTTACTCACAAAATTATCGCTCGATAAGACTTAGTGTTTGGTACTTATGTATTGAAATGGAAAATTCTAAATAATGTTTTAGAGTAAGCCGTTTAACATATTAACTAGAAATGCCTCAAAGTCAGTGGGAGCGATATTGGATTTGTGAGTCTTCGGATATGATCTAAGAAATGATACAAATGTATCATTTTATAAGCATCAAGGTTGAATAAGTATTTTGATAGAAATATCAAATAGTTTGATTTTCAATCAAAGTGCAGAGGAAGCATGTGTTTATAGGAAAGAATGCTAAAAGGTATATTGATATTTCTAAATTGTAAGTAAACAACACGCTGTTGATTTTAACAATATGCTTATATGAAAATCAACTTTAGTTGTTTTAGTACTCAATTTTAGATCGTAAATGATGCCTTTTATGGTGAGCATAAGAGATATAGGGATTGTCCCAAAATGATATACAAGAGCACCTTATTAAAAGGAGAAAATGTGAGTTGGATTTCTTATGCATTAGCAATAGGAATTATCATATAGTTTATGTTGTGTACGATATTGTGTTTTGTTTATGTATTTTATACATGGAGAAAATATAAAATTACAAATTGATATCACTAAATGGTTGTTCAAGGTGTTTTCGCGTATTTATGAAATACTGGAGAATTGTTTAAAGAAATAATGGACTCGTTATGATGGAACGTTTGGACACAAATTTTTACAAGTGATATTGAGTATAACATGTCAATGATAAAATTAAAGTTCAAAACTTTAATTTGAAAATGTTTCAAAATAAAAGTGATAATGGTCGATTCAACGAAATGTTGAAAACATTAACTTGAATAGCGCTATAATAAACCAATGTATATAGATATAAATGCACAAATTTATAATTGAGACAAAGGTGATTCCAAATGTTGAGAATCCCAAATATTGTTATAAGGTAACAATGTCATGAAATTGGTTATGATAGAACTTAAAGCCCACTAGAAGTCGAAAGACATACTTTGAATTGCTCCACATGATAAAGGCGATTTATCATTGTTAAAGAGAGTTAATCGACAAAGTAGACAATTAAAACATAATAGCATACCCATTCACTAAGTGACTGACCTAATTGGTTTTAATAAAACTGATTGGAGAAGTTGGAATTAGATTCCATAATTGACCCCTAGGGCAAGTGGGAAATTGATAGAGTTAGGGGTATGCCATAGGGGCAGTTATTTAATTTGTTACATATATCGAACTCGTTGACCAATCTTGTTCGAAATAATCCTATTATATACTTAA
This sequence comes from Allium cepa, assembly GCA_030765085.1. Classification (NCBI taxonomy): domain Eukaryota; kingdom Viridiplantae; phylum Streptophyta; class Magnoliopsida; order Asparagales; family Amaryllidaceae; genus Allium; species Allium cepa. The sequence continues at coordinate 909,597,165 of CM060937.1, forward strand.
TATATTATTATTGCATTAATTAATTAACTTAACTAAAAGTATATTTAATAGAAAAATCCATAAATGATATATTTTGTGATAATAGTTACAAAGTGTTGTAATCGTGAGTAATATATCACAACGAGAAAATGTACAATTTTAAATGTTCCTAGCCAAGATGCATCGAGGCTTAATATCGATGTATCCATTGAGACTGGAGTACGTAACGCTCTCCAAATTTTGGGCAGTGTATTACTCATGACAGTTGATGGTTATTGGATAACTATGGAATGACACACTCGATAGTTTTCTATTGGTTAATATAACTAAGATCAAACAGAAAATATCGATGTGACTACTTTACACAGTTCTCTCGTCTTGAGAATACTATGAATCTCCAATATGAAAGCTCTGCTTGGATTATAGCCAAATCATGGCAAGGCGTTCATTGAGTGACTATAGTTGGATCGAGTGGAAGTATTGGAAGTGAAGCAATATGCACGAGAGGATTTGTCTCCTCGGTTATATGCGATTAGTATCATAGTCAACTCAAAGTCAAAGTCTCTAGCCAGAGAATTTCGGTTAAGAATAATTGTTATTATTGTACCAAGGACTTTGTATTTAGACTATAAAGTTAAATATGGATGAGGTTGGAACTTTGACCATTACCAAATTCCATAAGTCCAAAGTGAGATAGTTTTAACGAAGAGAATTTTGACCACTGATCTCATTGAAACAACTCCATCTGAATTTGAGTTGTTCAATGCGACCATAAGCGTTTTTCAATTTTTCAATAAAGAACTCATCAGTATTAAAGATTGTGTCTTATAGTCCACCTTGTAATTCACAGCCACTAACTGATTTACAATTGCTTGAAAATCATTAAGATGCTCTCCAATTAACCCACCTTTCTTAAGCTTCAAATATACCAATCTTCTCACTAAAAGAGAATTGTTTGTTACAGAGTTCTTTGCGTAGATTTCTTCTAATTTTTTCAAAATTCCAAAAGCAGATGTTGCATTAGCAATATTATGGAACACTACGTTCTCCAAAAAACACCAAATAGCCACCGTAGCCTTCCTATACAAAGTTCACACTTTGCCTCAGATGCATTACTAAGTTTTTTCCATTGTTATATAATGGCTAGTGTAGATTATTGAGGTATAGAAAATCCTCCGTCTTCGCCGTCTAAAATCCTCAATTCCTCCCATTAAGTTTTTCAATAATTATCTTCTCTATGAATGAAGACTCTTCAAAAAAATTATGCACTAGGCTCTAATACTAACTCTTAGGGTTTTTTCTAGGATCACTACACAATTAGATTTTAAAAGAGATAAGAAGTGAAACAATAGAAAAAGAAATTCCTCCGGACAAATCCTTTATTAATTCCTTAAAAGATTACCAAAAAACCTAAAAGTTATGAAGATATTTCAATCTCTAAAACCTTAACCTTTTTCCCACCCATATCTAATGAATCATATATGTGCCTATTTATACTAAGAGATTACTTGGCCTTCAACTCTTTATTTATATGGCAATAAATAAATTGTTATATCTAATTTAAGAGAGTAAAATCTTCTCTTTTATTGTGATATGCATATACATATATGTAATAGTATTTCGAGCAAGTCCAAGTATTTGTTTCCCTTTTATTTCATTTAAATATGATGTATAACAAATCATAACACTCTCAAAATCTATAAAATCTATATATGAGGTAATATATTTAAGTCATAATTATACATTGGTTCCCAGTATCTTCAAAATGTACTCTGATTTGAAAATATTGTATCACAAAATCCAACACATGAAAAATGAGATTAGATGATTATTCTTCCTTTGATACAGCGGACTGTATAATTTTTTCGAATGACACAGTTGAATAATTGACATGAGTATCATATATATCAAAAACTAGAAAATGGACAACATTTTGAGATGTTCTGTACGCAACATAAATTTAATTATATTATATTAAAACTTTGACCAAGCAGGATGTATCAAAATTTTCTTTAATAAAACAAGAGTAATACTTTGATACATGCATTTGTATCAAAGGTTTGATGCAACTGACATAGTTTGGGGGATGCCCTAGAGGCAATTATGTAATGTGGTACATATATCTAACTCATCGACCAATCTTGTTCGAAATAAAATGTATTTTCTTCCCATTATATACTTGATATAATGTGATTATGTTTATTAATTAACTTAATTAAATGTATATTTAATAGAAAAATCCATAAATTGTATATTTTGTTATAGTAGTTACAAAGTGTTGCAACCATGAGTAATTTATCACAACGAAATAAATATACCATTTTATATGTTCCTATTCAAGAGGCATCGAGACTGGATATCGATGTATTCGTTGAGACTGGAGTACGTAACGTTCTTCAAATATTGGACATTGTATTACTCATGACTGCTGGGGGCACCTATGGTTATGTATTAATAGTTATTGGATAACCCTGGAATGAATCACTCGATAGTTTTCTGTTAGTTAATATAACTAAGGTCAAATAGAAAATATCGATGTGATTGATTTACATAGTTCTCTCGACTTGAGAATACCACAATATTAAAGCTGCGGTTGATTATTGCCAAAATAATGGCATGTTGTCCATCCAGTGACTATAGTAGGGTCAAGTGGAAGTGTTGGAAGTGAAGCACTATTCAAGAGAGGATTTGTCTCCTCAGTTATATGCGGTTAGTATCACAGTCAACTCAGGTCAAAATCTTTGCCTAGAGCATTTCAATTAATAATAATTGTTATTACTGAACCGAGGACTTTGTACTTGGACTATAAAGTTGAATATGGATGAGGTTGGAATTCTTACCATTATCAAATTTCACAAGTCCAAAGTGATATAGTTTGATGAAGAGAATTAGTGTAAAAAAAATGTCACAACCGGGTTATGCTTATTAAACTAAAATTGGATTTTATCGAAAATGAGTAAGCGATAAATTTGGTCATAATGTCACACCACCTACTAAGTGACGCGTGAATGTTAACATTAGAATAGTTCAATGTTAATCGCTGACCAAATTTACACCCAAAAGTTACATAGCCGAAATAATGAATTCTCTTAAGACTAAACGAATTAATTAGTTTATACTTTTTATAGATTAATTAAATTAATTAATATTAATGAAAAATTGATTATAAAATTTAAATATGATTTGAGAAATAAACAATGTTATATACATTGATAACAAATATAAATAGATCGATCGATATACAATATCGACAAGCGATTAAATTAGATTTAATTGGATAGTATTTTGGCTTGGGCTTTGATGGGTTCAAGGCCCATCATTAGGGCAGCAAAACTTCAGTTTTGGGAAGGCCTAGGGATGGTGAAAATATAGGGAATTGGCTTGGAGATAATGGGTTGAGATTGAGTGAAAATGGGTAAAAAGGTTTTTCTCGTTTCTTTTTAATAAAATCATATATGTATGTATGTGTGTGTGTGTGTGTGTGTGTGTGTGTGTTTGTATGTATCTCTAAAAATAATGACTAATCTTTTTTTGGCCGCCATTATCTTCTACATTGCTGGTTAAAACATAATTTTCAATCCACTCCAAAATTCTAAAATATCTTTCAAATTAAAATAATACTATTCGATAGTTAGAGGTCGGTAATTCTATACTTGCAATTTGACGAATCAAGGACAATAAAAGGAAGGAGAGTCATTGCTTCAACGTGGATTCAAAGGCATAGTTAAATTGGTAATTTCAATTCATGTTATAGTAATTAAATTATATATTATGATCTTATAATGAGCAATTTCAAATTTGTTTAAATATATTGCTACTATATGTTTAGTTAGGTGAGATTTTGTAAGTAGATGTGGTTGTCACAAATCAGTTTGGTCATGTGCATAATTTTTTTATTATACTATTTGATTTATGTATAGACAAATGTTTTTAACTATACAAAATCAAATTTTGTCATTAATAATTGTTTTTTATATATCTATTAATAAATTCATATATATATATTGGTGTATATTTCTCTCTCATAATAGCATATATGAATATATAAGATATGTATATATATAATTTAAAAAATTTAATGCACTTATTTATATATAATATTAACTTAAAAATTAAAATATTAATCATCATACATATATTAATATTTTTAAATTAACATTTATTGAATTTTCAATTTTTATTATATATGAGATAATTATTACATTAAAATTCAATTTTATATTTAAAAAAATATTATATCATTCCAGGAACGTATACAAAAAATTTAGGATATTTTAAATAAATTTTATTATTTTTAATAATTAATATTATTTAGTAAAAGCTGTTTATGATTTATTAAAAATAATATTTTAATTGAAAAATTCTTCAAAATTATTTATAACCTTTAATTCATGATCCAAGAATTTGCAAAAGTTTAAAATTTGAATTTTTATTATCATATTATTTTATATTAAATAATTATTGCCAAAATCAATATATTTGTTTTTAAAAATATTATTTCAACTTTGAAAAATATCTAGATTTTTTCTAAGCTCTATTTTATGACCCTAGATTTTTGAAAATTTTAAAATTTAAATTTACATCAATAGATTATTTTATGTTAATTATTTATGGATGAAAATGTTATTTTATTCATTATATCTACAAATTAAAATACTAAAATTATTATGTTTTCAAAACTAATTTAATTTTGAATTATAAATAATTTTTAATAATTGTTATCTCTCTTTCTTTATATACATTTATCTATATATAAATGTTTTATGTTCATATATTATATACAATATATTTATACATACACATGTGTGTGTGTTGTAATACATATACAAGCACATATGTGGACAACATACATAACATACAAAATGAGCTAATATGTATGTTGCGATATAAATTCCAACATCTACTTATGGGCATATTATATCTTTCGCGGATTATTGTGTTACATATGCACTCACACATATATGTATAAGATACAATTATGTATAAACTAAATCAAATAAACAATTTCATATCTTAATATATTTGAATTTAAATAAAATAAATGATTTTATTTAAATAAAATTTAGAAATTTTCTAATTTAATTAGACTGCATAGGCGTAACAAAGATCCAATAGGGTAAATATTTTGAAATTCACCCATAACTTCCGCTGCGGGCTAGTCCATGTAACGACCCGATTTTTCGACACCCGAAAATCGACATCAATTTGTCCACCGTATCAAATGCCGAACAATCGAATGCTGCAAAACCGAACCATTAGGGTTAAAGAAGAAGAAGGTAGAAGAAGCAAAACTATATCAGAATCTCACAAACTCAGTAGAACAATATATAATAGATAAATAACCGATCTTTAAAAAAACAAAAAAGAACTATATCTGTTTATACATTTCATCATCAGAGTAGGATACAAATCAACAACACAATTAAGGACAGTTATAATATCTTGTCCCCCCAAGATAAATATTCAGCTTACACTGCACCATGGAAATATAAATCTACGAAAATACGCCTCGTCATCCAGCTCGTCTCCAGAGCTTCACAGCAGTCCATCAAAAACCTGTACTCTATAATACTCAATCTGACCCAAGCATTATAGTTAAATAACACCTGAGTCGGTCTGGAAAACCGCGTGAGAAAACACACTCAATTGGATTATTAAAGTTTTCAAAATTCTTTAAAATCAAAGATATCTCGTAAGATGACGCCACAAATAAACATGTTGGGTTTTTACTATACGATAACCAAAACATTTTTATCAAATCCGTCTGATATTATAATAGTTTCTATAGGAAGTAAAATGGAATCTAGCTGAAATGCGTACATCTCACGTTTCAGCATAGTTGGGCACAATGAATACCGTACAGGCGTTTATTGGAGATTGGTTCCCATACAATGGCAGGGCTATTAGGGTACCGCCCGTCATGGTACGTGGTCTAGATCACCATACTGAGGATCCACCTTTGATTTCCTGCTACACAAGACCGGACTACCCCTTATTGGATAGCCCAAATAAGATCATCCCGTGGTTGGGATCAGCAACCGCCCACACAGCCGAATAAAAGGGACCGCTAGACAGAGATGACCTTATTCTAATTGGTTGCTAGCCACTTAGCCTTGCTTCATCTTCCCTGTTTTAGCCATTCCCAGTTGATGAGGCTCGAGGCTATGAATTACCTTTTAAGCGCACATTTACTTAGAATGCTCACTGTCCTCCTGACGATGTTCTGAAAGCATTCATCCATACAAGTCCGTTTCGGGTCCGAATGGAATCGAAGGTACTATTCCTACTACATTCATTTTGGAATCACCCTCAAGATTAGTAACGATTATGCTCCATCTTCGACTCCAAGCTCTTGTCTTCCTCACGAAAACGTTTAAATCGGATCGAAGTGGTTTTCAAGGAATTAATTCCGACCCCAGTCTCTTCGAAATGATCAACGCATTGTCCAATATCGATAGTCGGTTATTTAACTATCAAAGAACATTCACAAACAACCATCAGATTTAATAATTTTCCAAATTATCTATTATTCAAAATATCTTTGCAAATATATTCTACACTTCAACCCCTTGAAAATAGTTTTCAAATTACTTTTTCTCTCGCGGAATAAATTCCACCCAATTTGTTTTATTTCGCTTGAAATACAAAGTCTTAATACTTAGATTTTTTCTTTAAAAATAACTTAAATCACTTTATACAAAAAATATATACTTTAAAATACTTAAAATAAAAACTATTTAAAATACTAGGTACGAATTTTGTAATAATTTCTCATGTAAAACTTAAGCCAAAACAATTTTTAAAATAAAATTTATGAAATTCTATACAAGTTTTCCAAATAAAAACTTAAGCCAACTATCTTTCAAATAAAACTACTTTATATATATTAATAATTATCTTTTTAAATTATAATACCAATTAACTTTCTAATTTAAAAATATTTACCTTTAAAATTTTAAATAACTTAATTAAAATTTACTCGAAAACATTCCTTTAAAATCGACTTTAAAACTTTAACTTATACTTGAAAATCTGCTTCGAAAACATACTTGCCTTTTTAGGGAAATACACTTCTCTTTCACTTCTTTAAAAATAAACCAATATTTATTTTTAAAACCAATTACCCATTCCTTTATAAATTCCCTCCGTGAATTTATACTTTCAAATATCCACTGATATCTTATTTCACTTTATAAACCTAGTTTGTAAATTCCATAATCTCATTATTCTTTTAAAACATAGTTTCAAACTCCAAATCAATTTCCAAATCGATTTTCAGATTTTACTCCATTTTAAAATAAATTAATTTACTTACTCAATTTTATTTCAAAACACATTAATTTCATATTTAACTTCTTTATTATGATTAAAATCTTATTTAAACTGAAAATATCAATTTCATATTTCTTTCAAAATTCTTCTTTTATTCCTTCCTAAACCGTTTAAATTCTGAATTTGCAAACCAATCTTTTATTCCTTTAAATATTATCACTTAAGTTTAAAAATTCATTTATTCCTATTTATTTAAAAATCTCCTTTCCCATACTTGGAATTTATTTATTAGAATATAAAAACCAACGTTTATCCTTTCCCAATTCATTCTTTAATTTATCCAAATTCTCTATAACTATTTTACTTAAAAATTCTCTCTTTTATTTTCCCTTTAAAAGTTTAATCTTTATATATTTTATATCTCAATGTACCCAAAATATATTCAGTCAATCCATAGCATCCAATATTTTCAATTTACTAATAAATCTATCTTAGATTATTAAATAAATCAGATCATAGAATATTAAAATAATCTAAATATTTTGAGGAATACAATTGGACCCCTCCAATCTATTTCCCTATATCCATAGATGTTAGCACAATATAAAAATACCATTTCCATTTCTAGGCGGAATATCGCAGTATAAAAGGTCATCCGCTATTATGCGGGGTACATAGGGTCTCATCCGCTATATAAGTGAGAAATCAATGCCTCCAGTATATACTAAATATACTACTATATATACTATCACATCCAGAAAATTCAACCAATTAATCAAATATTTAAATTTTACTATTTAATCTAAACGGAATCCAAACGAGTGAGATTAACTCACCTTTGATTTGTATGCAACCCATTTCCAATCCGGCTTGGTTCTCCATAATTTAGACCTTGTATAAATATTTATACAGTTTATTAATATTCAAAATAGTCGAACAAATCAATTACCAAATTAATAGGTTTACATAGCTAACTTTCCTTTTAAATTTTCTAATTTAAAATAAATAAATAGCATAATATATCTCTATTCCCTGTTGTAAACAAGATTATCATAATTTTTTTTTAAAAAAACTAGTTTACATTTTCGAACTAAATAAAAGCTTTCTGCCTCAGACTTTATATGTTTATTTCTGTTCAGATCTACCCACATGCATATATATATATATATACACACACACACACACACACACACACACATATATATTAAAAATAAAATTTCCTTGAAACTACCTTTACATTAAACATGCATCTAATATTTTGTTTTGAAACTATATATCTCTACTACTAATAAAGAAAATTCGTTGTACTAATTTACTCGGTGTCCTTTTGAAATCCAAAAATGCCCCCGCTTTCCACTTACATGCCTACGCTCATACGATTACTACTATATGAAAGAATTTTCAATTTGTATAACTAATGGCTCAAACAAAATATCAATGCATACAATGATACAAACAGCCCGTGTGTGAAGCACGGGCCCATACTAGTACACTGATAAAAATAAACTATATTAAAAATCTAATTTCAATAAATTCTTCAACATTTAAAACTCTTGTTATATATTTTATTTTCTTTCCATAATCTTTCCTATATATATATATAATTTAAGATGGCAGGAATATATATTTTTAAAATTCAATTAAAATAAAACAACCCTATATACATGCATATAAATATATCAATTAAAGAAAATAAACTGTTTATGAATCTTACTGTTACTATATCTCTTTTTTAAAATAATAATAATATTAAACCAGTACTTACAGTATGTATACATCTATCCATAAATTTTCCTTCTCTGCCTACAAATATATATATTCTAATTTAAAATGCAAGTGCCAAAAATTAACTCACCTATGCTGCTAATTATGAATCCTCCAGCCTCGGCCCGATCGAGATCCACCATAGGTCATCAGCCCGACCACACTCGAGCACATCCACACACGCTCGCCTCGATTCCGACCTTGATTCCACCTCAGTCGTGAGCCCACCTGATGCATTACTCGCCTCCACGCAGCACGACACCCAACAATGGCGCCTTGCTCTCGAGCTCATGATTCCATCATGAATACAACACTTTGACATCCCGCGAGGCAGCAACGAAAATCAAGCTAGGGATTTAAGGCGAAAGAAGGATCAAATCTGGTTGCAATTATTTCAACTAATTTTTGAATTGAAGAAAGAAAGTGAAGCCTCGGCACTAAATAAAGGGAGAGTCACGAGTTTGGCTGGTTCGATTTTTTTTAACGGGGTGGAGTTTCAATTAGAAAAAGAAGGAGAGGAGTTTTATTATCTTTACTATTTTTTAAAAAACAAGAGCGACATCTGAGAGCGATCAATAAGGAAGTAGACACGTTCTCTTAGGATAGACAAGTGTGGATATGGTCAACAGTAAAATTTAAAGGAAAACATATATATTATATTTAAATTTAATTCGTCTTCAATTCGTAGCTTACAAATTTCACATCCTATCAAGTACGGAGAGCCTTTGCAATATGAAAAAATGATATCAATGACCCACACAGTTAGAAACACAATATATATCAATATTTATTTCATTGCTGTATTTAATCCGAAAACGTACTTTTATATTAGCATTTTAAAGTGGTTTCGCTTAATTTATGTGCGATTACATAACCCAAATCTAGCCCAATAGCTTCCTTGTACCAGTACTTACTTAAACACATAAGTTCCATATATTTGGAATTTAATAACTTCACATTCATGTTATATTCAATTTACTAAATTTCAATTCGCCCTTCATTTAAATTCAAAAATTTGAATTTCCATTACTTTACCATAATTTCAAACCATTTCGATTTTGGTTCTACCATTGCATTCTCAATTCAAAAGGTCAAGCACTTATTTACTTAAAATCCCATATTTGCTTGCTTAAGTCCATTCACATCTTATAATCATAACTATGGATTATATGAATTACTTAATAGCTTAAGTGTATCCATTCCATTCGATAATCATAACTTATAGTGATATAATCTTTTTACATTTCAACTTCATATTGAATCACTTCCAATTCAATTTTGTTTAACTTATCTTAAGTTAAATTCTAATCCATATTATTCACTTTAACTTTCTCAAATTAAACTTTGACTTCCAGGATTTAAATCCACACTTTCCTTTTTTATTTGTATCAATTCCAAATTATAAGTTCAATTACTGATTTTATCCTGACTTCCCAAATCATTTAAATGGAAATCACAGAATTTAATCACCCGGTTTTATTTCAAATCATTTTGAAATCATTATATATATATATATATATATATCTATATTTACTTTTGTACATAAAGTCATTTATAAATCACCCACCAAACACCCAAAAATGGAATATTGCATGTAAAACGGTGCATATCAAAGAACAGACAGCAAAGCCCTAAATTTTCCCTATCAAAAATATAGATTTGTAAGTCCCTCTAACCTACTCTATATTTATGGATTTGGTATAACTTGGTAAATATTATAGAAGTAGTGGATGTTAAGATTTATTTGGGAAGATGGAAAAATGTTTTGGGAATGACCATTTCGGCCAAAATAACCCTTAAATCCGAAATTGGCTATTGGGCATATCTCAAACCTCACTATTTATCCATTAATCTATCCTGATAAATGTATAACTTCAAACTACCAGAAATCCCAAACCGTAAATCTAAATCGCTATTATGACCACTATAAGAAAAAGGAAAACCATCATATCTTTCTAATTAAAGTGGTCTCGGACCCTAAATCAGCATCTATCAAAAGTTATAGCCGTTATAAATTTTCAAGGGTAAAATCATCTCATTAAATTTCTAAGTGTCAAAGGTATCATTATTATTACCCAAATTTATAGTGTCATATGACCTTATACGAATTTAAATATAATATTTTACAATCATCAAATATGTGGAATACAGGTCATTACAACATTTGTAACTATAATCATACAACACTTTATTAAGGGTTTTCTATTATATATATATATATATTACATTATTATTTAATCATTTATTTACATCTTAATACAACTTTAGAAATGATAGAAAACAAATAATAAAAGCATACTTTTTTCGAATGATATTGGTTTTAAAGTTAGTATATAATAAAAATTACATAATCGTCCAAAGGCATACCCTCTTAAGTTTCAATGTTTTTGTTTTTGTTTCTTATTGGGATGATCTTTAGAGGAAACAACATCTTGGAAGGTTTATTACATGACTCACATGGTCGGCTTCAGCAATGATGTATCAACTACCAGATGATGGATTGCTAATGCTACAAAGGAATTTGTGGCAAACCATTGCAAAAGGATGATTTAAAAAATATATGTATGTATTTGTAATTCTAACAAGTATTAAAAATTAAAAAAAATGACAAAATATCAAGCTTAGATTGGCAAGCTAAAAAGTAAAGGTGTGTACATCAAATATGAGGTCAAGGAAGAAATATTTGCGCTCTTGGCACATTATGGCCAAAAGGTAGGACTATGATCAATAATGGGAATATTGCCGTAGTGCCCCAAAAATTAAATTAAATAATTACATTAGTTCGTAAATTAAATGTTAAATTATCTTTTGACACTTTATATAATCAAATAACATAAAAGAATGGGGGTAGAGACAACAACAGTATTCCAAACTAGCCATCATAGTACGTCATTATGAAGTAGAAGATGGTAGGAATGGAGGCCAAAGTCAAAATACTCCAATCAAATTATGAGAAGCTTGGCTGATGGGTTGAGCTGCGTATGAGTCGTTTGATAGAGTTAGGGTTATGTCCTATGGGCAATTTTGTTATTTGTTTCGTATATCCAATTTTGTAATAAAACGGGTTCATAATAAATGTGTTTTTCTTTATATTATATATTTATCATATTGTGATATGGGAATTATTATTTAATTTTTGTATATTAACACTTAAATAATATGTTATCTGCTAGTAATTACATTGTGTTGTAATCATGAAAAATTTATCACAATAAAAATAACATATTAATTCAAATACTTCGAATCGAGATATTCCAAGATAGGGTATCAATACATCCCTTGAGACTTGAGTATATAATGCTTTCCAAATATTGGTGAGTGCATTGCTCATGGCTGTTGAGGGAAAGGGGTGACATATTGATAGGTATTGGATAACTATGGAATTAATCACTAGAGAGCTTCCTATTGGTTGATATAACTAAGGTCAAATAGAGAATCTCGAAGTGATAATATTCCATGGTTCTTTCGACATAAGAATGTTGTTGAACTTCTATGTAAATAATCCACTTAGTTAAGTGATGGCATGACATCCATTGAATGACTATAGTTGAGCTAAAGTTGAAGCATTGGAGTGGGACACGATTTAATAGAGAATTCATCTCCTCGATTGTATGTGATTAGTTTCACAGTCAATATTAGTCAACTCAAGTCAAAGTCTCTGGCCAGAGCAGTGTGGTTAATAAAAATTGTTATTATTGGTCCTTGATTTTTGTGTTTGACTAAATAATTGAATGTGGACGATACTGGAATTTTGACCAAACCATAATTCATAAGTCCTTAATTGATATTGTTCTGATGAAGAGAATTGATGTAATTAATCGTTACTACTTGGTATCACTTAAAATAGTAAAGTTGGATTTTTACAAAAGGATGTGTAAAACACAAATTCAATTAAATTGCCACACCACTACCTAAGGTGATGTGAAAATGCTAATATTCGAATTGTTCGATATTAATCATTGATGAAATTAACACATTTAAGTCGTACAACCGTAAAAATGAATACTCTATAAAACCACATGATTTAATTAATTTATAATCGTTGTAAATTAATTAGATTGATGAAATGTTGATTAAATTTTATTGGATTTTTGGATGCCATCAATATTTAAATAATTGTGTGTATCAAACTTAAATATGCACGTATCGATACGCGATATCGCTAATTAATTTGATTTGAATTAATTATTTACCAACTGGGCTTAGGATTTTTGAAAATACATCTAAGCCCTAGTTATTGTTGGCCATAGGGTATGTAAGAGAGGGGTTTAAGGATTTCAAATTAGAATTGTAATGGCAAGAAAAGGATGAGTAAAAGGTGGGAGTAAATATCTCCTATTTTATCTCTTCTTAAGACCATTAGACACTCACTACATAATTAAATTTTGCTTCATTCTTCTTTTCTAAAACAGTGTACTTTATTTACTTCAAATAGAACATTATAGAATTTGTATATGTTGCAAATAGTAGGAGTGCAACTGGTTAACCACTCAAAAACATCTACATGGTGAACATATAACAAATAATTAGCAGAACAATTGCAACTATGATAAAATGATAAGCAAATAAGGGATGTCTTCGTACAAATAACCCGAACATAACTACAACGTCCCTCCTTTTCGATCCTCAGAAGTCAACATTAATACATCCATGATATTCATGTGTTGAATATCCAAGTGCTAGAAAGATAGATTGTTGGGGTGAAATAGAAGAAAAGACAGAACTGAATCTCACTAGTGACGAATAATCTATATTATATCAATGAACGTTATAGAAAGAAAACTTATATATATACATCAATCAAAGTACAATTATCCTACCATCAGCCCTTGTGTAGTTGTAACAACATGTCCCTACAATTGCTGATAAATACAGACAAGAAATAAACAGCGGAAGATAAATGAAAATATGGAAGTACATCTTGGAGGCATCCAGCTCGTCTCCCACAACTCCAACTGTCAAGCTAAATCTAAAAATTATGCTTGGCCTGACCTGAACATTTAAGAAAATAATACCCGGATCAGTCTGGTAAAACCAGCATGAGAAAACATAATCAAATGGATTCTTAATGTTTTATAATACTTTTTGAAATAAAGGTATCTCGTATAACCACGCTGCACATAAACACGAATGAGTTTTTACCTTACGATAACGAAAACATATCTAAAGAAAATCCAGTGATATCTACGATTTAAAAAAAATGAATATAGACGAAATTATTATATTAATTAAATTCCAGCATAATAGATATACAACTAAGTCCAAAATTTTCTTATTGGAGAATGGATTTCATCAATGACAAGGCTACTGGGGTACTACCTGTCACAGTACACCTCTAGATAAAGTGTACCGAGGGCCTCACATGGACACCCTGTATGGCAAGACCAGTCTATCCCTTACTGGATGTACCGAATATTTCACACCCTGGTTGCTTTGCAAACTTATCCTAAGAACTCTCATGCACAACCAAATTCATAAATAATAATCCAGAAGAGTGATGACAATACCTTAATAGGTGCAACCCGCATAGCCTTGCGGCATATCCCTTGTCTTAGTCATTCCCGGTTGAAGAGGCTTGAGGCAACATTTTACCTACTAGATTGTAATCCCACTTGGAGTGCTAACACCGCCCTCTATGTGTCAATGCAATGCCAATATTCATCCATACAAGTTGTTCAAAATATGAACAAACCGAAGGCACTATTTCTACTACATCCAATTTGCAATTACCCTCATGATTAGTAGCAAGTAACCCTTGCACTTCAGAGATCTCCGTCTTCGATCCCATCATCTTCAAGATGCTTCCAATTTGAACATTTGAGTTAGTTCGAAGTTATTTTCGGATAATTCATACTTACCTGGTCTCAGTCTCTTCGAACCAACATTCGATAGATTTCGGTAAACTCAACTCCTGTTCTTTTGAAAATAAACATATAATGCACAAGACCAAGGATCCCCCTTAACCATTTAAGTAAACGAATTTTGTTATCATTTGTCCTACAAGAACACGAGTTTATATATACAGTATTATCAATAAAGATAACTGAACCACATAATTTTCTGTTTTCTCCTAGATATTTCCAGAGTAAAAAGTTGGTATAGATTTGATAGTTGGTTGTTTAACTATCAAATAAAAAACAATCCATATAGATTTAATTTCATGTGGGATCCACCAAGCTTCTTTAAAATAATCTTCGTTAATTAAAACACTTCAATTATTTACCAAAATATTTATATACTTATCTCACTGGTATAAGTATATCCTCAAACCATTTTACTTTCTATACTTGGAAGCTTTTTCCGTATACAATGGTATAAGAATATTCACAAAACATTTAAGAAAGATTTCTTATTTCTAAAATCATATTAAATGGATCAAAACAATATCATTTAAAAAATATTGTTTACAATAAACCCAAACTACTTATCCTTCGGTTTTAAGTATGAAAAACTCTTCCACACCACCATAATTAAGAAGGATTATTTATTAACTTCATAACTTGATTCTTCACAAGTGACCAATTCATATAAATCAAATTTTTATAAATTCAAAACCTTTTTTCAAATTCGAATATCTTTTTCCACTTTATAACTTTATGTACCCTTATATTTAAAATAATTCTCTTTATAAAACAATTTATTATTTTAAAACACTTTTTATTTATTATAAATTGATTACCTTTACAAGCCTCCTTAACAAATATTTATTGAGGTTCAAAACATTATTAGTTAATGGTACACTTACCTCAAATCATTATTGATACATAATTAATAAACTTAATCACTATTAAATAAATGACTGATTAACTAAAACCATTACTAATAAATAATAAGTAATAAATTATCTTTCAAAAACAATAGCGTTTTTGAATAACTAACTAACTTAACATATCATTAATAAAAAATTAATTAACTATAAAATAAATAAAATAAAATAATTGATTAACCTTTTAAACTTTTAAACATCGTTATTTATAAATAATTGGTTAACAAAAAAATATTATAATCAAAATAATATTAACTTAACCATTTTAATGTAGAAAATACTTTACTTCAAAATAATTTAAAGTCAAAAATAAATACAAATTCTTTCTTTTCTAAATTTTTTGGGAAAAGGCTTAGCGACCCAAATGGCACTTAACAAGTTACCATTATTTTCGGTTTAGCAATCCAGATCATTTTATTGATATTTATATAAGCAATTATTATGTAAAAAAAATTACAATCAAAAAACGATAGATAATACATCATATGTCCAAATCGACTGGCATATCAAATAAATGTCCGCATAAAATAAAATAGTATAACAGAGATTTATTCTGCAAACCAGATATCTAATAAAATCTATTCAATTTGAACATAACAAAACAGTGTTTTATTCTCCTATCAAAATGTCGGTGACAAACTAAAATTATGAAATAATGAAATTGTTTTCTATGACTATAATTTAACCATATTTTAAACTTCTACCAAACTGCTGAACGCTTGCACAATGTGTTCAATTAGGTGATGTGAATCCATGATTGAAATCATGGGTTGAACGGACTCTAATGGACATGTAAAAATTTGTTAAAGTTTAAATTTTAAAAACTTAAAATTTAATTTACTAGTTTCTTAAACCAACACAGGCCAATCCCACACCCAAACGCATCTACCTAGAGCAAGAAACCAACGCATCCACGTGCACCATGCATGTGCACGAGCCATCGGCCACCAACCACCTCGTCGACCTTGCCCATACAACCGAATAATTTAGCACAACCCCATTAGCCCATTACCGCTGTCCAAGTGCCTTGAATCATGAGCCGGCCCACAAAATCCTAGAATCAGAGCACCAAAACTCGACCTCGTCATGACGATCCCTTCTATTTAGACCCACACCACCGCCTCCAATAGGACTGTCTACCTCTCATGCATCTCCCGACCCATCTTTGCCATACTTGATGCCTCCCTACGCCACCAAAAAAATAGCGTTCAGCCCTAAAGAAAAAACTTTCGTAAACCATAAGTAGAGCTTAACCCGACTTCTTTGACTACTGCACAACACACTTTCTTCACCCAAGCTTCGCCACCCCAATTAGCTTCGCTTCCAACCGATCAACCCCAGACTGCCTAAAATTCTTATTTGTTCCAAATCCATTCAACTAGCTACCTCAACCTAATTACACCATTGAAAATCATCAGATAGCTACTAAAAATCATGATTCTATAATACGAGTACGATTGTAACGGTCATTCGTCAATTCGCGATCTATAAAAACCCAACACTACTGGACCATATTCTATTCCTCTCTTCGCTTGACGAAACAACCCTAGATTATTTAAAGTTTTTAAAACTAACTCCGAAATACACATCATCCCAGGTGATAGTTTTGGCTAAATCAAATGGATTGAATTGTATTGATTTTACAAACCAATAGTGCAAATGGTTTCTTATGTACCTACAAAGAACAATAAGAAATGTTATTTACGGTATCATTCCAGTAAGCATATTTCCTTATTTCAAATTCAAAATTTGATTTTTATACTATTATTTAAAACAAAACAGATTAGTAACTAATTCAAACAAACTATAAATATATTTTCCCAAAATTTATCACATATAAAATCAAAACAAATAAATATACAAATTAGAGAATCTCACCATCCATATTTCATATTTTGAATTGTTTCAAGTTCTTGTCTTTGGGTGAAATACAAATTTTTGAGTTAGTGAGATGATTTTGAAAATTTTATAAAAAGTAGGAAGTTTTTGAAATTGAAAGTAGAATAAGGGAGCATATATAAAATAAAAGAAGGCGAATTTCAATTTTACCCTTAAATAAATTTTTCTAAACTTATCGTCATTTTCAATTCCTATCAAAGTACAAAACTTTTGATAATTAGTTAGATAGAAGGGTGATTTATGTACCTTAAACCACTTACATACTTAAGGAATCATTAAGAATTTTTAACTCACTTTACATCCATCTTTTCCCATATTGAATTTAAATAAAATTTTCATTTTTAGATTTCTTATTATTATCATTATATTACTTTATTTATACATTACCAAATAAAATGTTTAGAATATGTAAGTGCTTTTTTCATTTATATAATGGTATTGCAACATTTTAATGACTTGTTGTTTGAACAAAAACTGAAAATCCAAAAAAATTGTTTCAGTCATATTTTCAGTTTTCCGTCGAACTGCCTAATTTAGTAAACATCATTCAGAAATGAATTTCAAACATTGGTTACAAATTTCAAAGAGGATTATTTACTTATTAAAATCATCACGTGGATATTTAAACTAAAATAAGTATTCATATATTAAAGCGATAAAATTTTGTTTCATTAAGTTTTCTCCCTTTTAAAAGAATTTTGATCTTGAAATTCCACTACAGCACAAACTCAAACAAAGAAAGGCTAAACAGAATTCTTATTCCTTTATAACTGTTTACTAAGTAAAGGGTACCCTTATAAAAGAAGTCTAATATCCATAATATATGAGAACAAGTTAATTATACATACTGAGAATACACAATCCATATAAAAGTATCTACTAAGGCACCAAATCCAACAAACAGTTATAATACTGGTACATAGAATATCTAAATTGGAGTTAACTATAGACAGAGCCCTCCTCATTAGAGACCTTTGTTGGGGACCTGATAACTCCATGGATTTTGGCCTATAAGATTCCCATTCACCGCCATACCCTTTTCCAAAACGCGTCCAATACCTACCCTAATATTCCATGGGTTCCTCTTCCTCCTCCTCCAGGTACTCCTCCTCTAGTTCCTCTGGCTCTGTCACGACCCTGTTTTTCGACCTCCGAAAGTCGACATCAGTATGACCACTATGTTACATGTCGAACAATCGAATGCCAGAAATACCCGACTGTAAGGGAAAAAGAAGAAAGAGGTAGAAGAACATCAGAATCTCACAATCGCAGTGGAACAAAATATAACATAGAACGACAGCTTTTAAATACAAATAAATCTATATGGTTATATATACATACCATTATCAAAGTACAACAATCATCCATTACGTTGGATATCTTATTATCTGTCCTTACATATTCAAATACGGAGATACATCTCTATCATCCAGCTCGCCTCCCGAGCTCCTTAGCTTTTTATCCTGAATCTGTACAACTCGGTCTGACCCGATCATCATAATAAAACAACACCCGAGTAGTCTGGAAAACCAGCGTGAGAAAATCACACCCAATTGGTTTACCTACATATATGTATATATAAATTTTTTGAGTACTTATATATATATGTATGTATATATAATTTTAAAAATTCTGTTTTTTCTGTAAAAAAACAACTGTAATTTATTTTACTGTATTCACACATATATTTATAAATCAACCGCTTATAAAACTTACTATTATATATTTTCTTTTCTTTTTTCTGTTTACTGTTATTGTACTTACATATCTGCTCAAATTAAACTCTATTCAAATTAACAGTTTTATACCTCCTGTTAGTGTCTGATAAAGGAAATAATGATCATACATTTAATTAAAAAATTTAAACCCACGCAACATTAAATTTAAGATGTTTAAAAATTAAATTACCTTACTGTTATTTTTTCTTTCACAAATTCGAATAAATAAATAAAAACCAAGTCGTACCCTAAAATTGAGAACAACAGACACCAATCCCATCGAAAACGCGAGCATCACTTCACCGCTTTGCCACCACGATGCCATCGAATCCTCGTCCACGAGTTGAAATCGAGAGCAATGCCTCCCCTCGTGTCGCCAGTTCAGAATGCGACCATCACGAATCTCCTCACCAACGATTTGCTCGCGACGTCGTGCCCGAGTTTTGAGACAGTCGCAGGGTCACGAGGTATTTTTTTCAAGCCGAGATGGAAATTTAGGAAAAAGAAGTAAATTCGAAGAAGAACGTGAATCTCCTTTTTTTGAAGAGGCCCTCGATTTACAGAGGGAGGAAGGAAGATAAAAGGAATGAGATAGCTCGATCGAACTGGTACTTCACGATTTATAAAAGAGACCGCCATTTTTTTCTTCTCTAGATCATACTGGAATAGAAGAGAGGAACGGGGAAAAGGAAAAAAAGGGGGGGTCTCAATTTAAACACGAACAAGGAAGCGTCTCGAGTACGAGAACTTCATTTCATACATTCGCTGCGTGCTTGAATGCCTACTACAGAGGAGACAAAAAGTTCTGATGGTGAAAGAAAGCAGGCCGAGGGGAAGGGAATTTCGGCTGTTGACCAAGGTATTTAAATCTCTATATTAATTAAATACAAACTATCTCAATTTACGTAGCTTAAAATCACGAACCCCTATCGAGGTTTGCCACAAGGCGTTTATAATGTTATATCCCAATTTCGAACGCACGGAAAAGGTTTTGGGTCCTTATTTGATCGTATGGAGAAGATAGCTTTTTGGACCCAGTTATTATATTAAATTTCCGATATAGATTTTAGTGCATTTACAAACCGTACGGCGACACGATAACTCCGAAAGCTACGAAATTTGAAATCTGGTAATAATACAATATTACGAATCAAATGAAATTAGTTCGTCGAATTCCGAAACTGTTCCTTGGAAGACTATTTTTAAATGTCGATTTAAATGATATATTTTCAAAACTGAACAAATCACCTCCAAATTCAATTTTAAAAGTTTATATTGTCTTCAGTATTATTAATATAAATTTTATAAGCCTTCAAATTATTTTTAACAAGCTTAAATCTCAAGATTTAATAATTTACCCAAATTCCAATTATTAAATTCAATAGTTGAATTGTCCGATAAATCGCTATATTTGAATTTTGAACCTATTTCTATAAATAAAAACCAATCTTTCACATTCAGAAGTTGATTTGTAATTCAAATTAAATATTTAAAATCATTTAAATGTTCCAAATTGAATGTTGAAAAATCCAGGTCGTTACTTTCCTCCCCTTTTGAAAGAATTTCATCCCCAAAATTACTAGGTCAGAAGAATGCCCCAAACCCATTAACTTATTAACACTCACTTAGTGAAAATCCCGTGTTAAATTTTCTAATCTCTTAGTATCAACTAAACAATTAGTTTCAATTCCCATTTCTAAAATCACTTTATTTCAATTCTAATTTGAAATCAATTTGTCGTTAACAAAAAAAATTCAAAAATATTCTAACTCCCAATATTTCCAAATTTTTTTGCCAGAGTCTCCCTTTTTCGGAGGAGCTTTTTAATTTGACAAGAGAGATAAATATATATACATTGACCCACACGGTCGGAAAATAAAAATAAACAGCAATATTTACATTTTTATTCTTTAATTACGTAGGCGTATCTCTATTTAGCGTTTTTAAGCAAGCGGCTTATTTATTTAGCAATTTGCATGACCAATATCCAGCCAAATGGCCTACAGGTACCCGTACTTCCCAATTTAAACATAAGTACTAAATATATGAAGCTCGTAGCATTTCACTTATATTAAATAATTAAAACTTGCATTCCATAAACAATGCATACTAAATTTTTTTTCATAAGTCAATTTATATGATTCGACATTAATTTTAATTGCTTTCAACCAATTCATATACTACTTCATTCACTTTAAATAGTTTATAAGTCAGTTGCTTACACTCAATTCATTTTTAAACCAAACGAACTCATACTTATTTCAATTGATTTCAAAATCAACTTTATTTGCTTTTATCAATTCATAGAATTTGATTACTCTTGTTTACGTCAAAAGATAACTTTTTTCTATGCGAATTCGACGATATTCACTTAGTAGAATATCCATTTTAGTTTGTAACTACTTCAAATTAATTCCAACTCATTTTATATTTAATTCCATTCCATTGCAATTTTATTCACAATCCATTCATTGATTCTTATTCCTTATTTGCATTTGTGTCATTCAAAACCATTTTATTAAACTTGAAAACATTCCATACTAATATATTAAATAACCATTTAACATGATTACTTAAGCCTAGCGTACATTCAAATATTTGCTTAATTTACTTACTTCAAACTATTCCCACCCATAACTTAAGTTTATATAACCAATTCCAATTTAAATCCTTGATTTGGTTTTTAGTTAATCCAATCCCATCCATTTCACTAAGTTATTCGATTAGTCTATTCACTTATCCAAATTTTTTTAATTTTAATTCCTATACTCAATTCATCCCCAATTTATTCTATTAATAACAGGGTCATTTTCAATTTATTTGTACACACTTGGATTTTATTTACAATTCAAACCATCACAATTTTAATCCAATTCCATTTCATCCTACAACATTTCCACGTATATTTAATTCACTAGCAATCCAAGTTGAATGTTATTTATAAGTCGAGCGTATTTCCAAACCCTTTATTAACTCACAATTCAACTTTTATTTTACCAAATTAGGTTCCTTTTCCATATTTAATTAACTAATTCGTTATCTAATTAGTTCACTTCTAATTCTTAAATCAGTATTTGATTTATGTTTCAAAAATCACTTTAACTATTTTACATGAGTTCAATCTATTTTATATTTCAAGCTTGGATTTTTATTTCATTTTCCAAAATATCAAATATTCTTTATTTTGGGTTTTCTATTCCACTTTTCCATTTTTATAAGTCACAACTTATATTTCATATTTCCATCAAGCTATTACCAAGCACATTCACATTTCGTTATTAACTGAAAACTATACATTTATTTATAGACCAAGCATATTTTTATTCAATCTATCTTTTATGAGCTGTTTCAATTTATTTATTCCAATCCAATTCTTACCAACTTACTTTTATTTATTTAAGTAAGAATTTAATTTCATTCAATATCACCTATAACTCAACTGAATTTTTATTTCAATTTAATTCTATTTCAACTCAACTTCATTTAATTTTGAGTTAATTTCAATCTGATTCCTTGATCCTCAAACCCAACTTAAAATTTATTTTCCAATTCAGTCACATCCAAAATTTAATCCAAGTTAAATTTCATTTTTTTCTCTTGTATAATTTATTATTATACAATTTTCCCATATTAGTTATACGAACTATTTTAAATTTTATAGTCTTGTTTGTCTATAATATCATCATCCAAACACTTCCATTAGGTATAATAATTTCAGAAAATTATTTCTTTTCATATCAAAATATATTTTTGTTAAAATTATTTCTTTCACCCACTTCAAAACAATACCGTGTCAGTTTATTGTGTTCAAATGTTTATAAACTCCTATCGGAAAAGCGGCGTCCCCATATTCGACAAGAATTTATATACCACTCAACCAATAAGTCAACACAATATTAAAATATTTATATTCACTAACAAATACGCGCTCATATCTATTAATACACTCAAACTCATTTAGAGTACTACTGACTCCATCTCTAATGAGTAACCCCACCAGCACCATGGTTCTTTCTTAACCTTCGGCTCTGATACCACAATGTCACGAGCCAGTTTTTCGACCTTTGAAAGTTGACATCAATATGCCCACTGTATTACATATCAAACAATCAAATACCGAAAATACGCAACCATAAGGGAAAAAGAAGAAAGAGGTAGAAGATAAAGACAACATCAGAATCTCACAATCGCAGCGGAACAAAATATAATATAGAAAAACAGCTTTTAAATACAAAGAAATATGTATTGTTTTATATACATACCATTATCAAAGTACAATAATCATCCATCACTTTGGACAGCTTATTATCTGTCCTTACACAGCAGAAATAGTAATTCAAATACGGAGACACGTCTCTGTTATCCAGCTAGCCTCCTGAGCTCCTTAGCTTTATATCCTAAATTTGTATGACTCAGTCTGACCCGAGCATCATAATAAAACAACACCCCAGTCAGTCTGGAAAACCAGCGTGAGAAAATCACACCCAATTGGATTATTATTGAAAACCTTTGAAAACAAAGGTATCTTGTAAGACCACACCATAAATAAATATGCCGGATTTTTACCTTTCTATAACCAAAACATTTTTATCAAATTCTTCTGATATTATAATAGTGTCTATAGAAAGTAAAATAGAATGTTGCTAAAATGCTTGCATCTTACGTTCCAGCAATAGTTGGGCACGATCAAAACTATATGGGCGCTTATTGGAGATTGGATTCCATACAATGGTAGGGCAACTAGGGTACCGTCCATCATAGTACCCGGTCTAGATCAGAGTACCAAGGACCACTCTCGATCCCCTACAACACAAGATCGAGGCTAGCCTTTATCGGGTAGTCCGAATAAGATCAGCCCATGGTTGGAGCTAATAGCTGGCCACATAGCCAAAATACAGAGACATCTAGACAAGGGAAATCTTACCCTACTTGGGTGCTACCCACTTAGCCTTACAGCCCCTCCCCTATTTTAGCCATTCTCGGTCGATAAGGCTTGAGGTTATGCATTACCGTTTCAGAACAAGTCTCATTTAGAATGCTCATCATCCTCTTGACGATGTTCTGATCGTCCATACAAGTTGCCATGGGTTTGGACAAATCGATTCATCGTCTTCATCATCTTCACGATCTTCATTCGTAAACTTTCAAACCGGATCGTAGTGGTTTTCGGATAATTAAATCTGATCTCGGTCTCTTCGAAACGATCAGCGCATTGGCCAATATTGATAGACAGTTATTTAACTATCATATATATTCACAAGCAATAATCAGGCCTTAAATAATTTCCTAAATTATTTATTCTAAAATATCTGCCCAAGATATTAAATTATTATTTCACACTTTGAAAATAGTTTTCAAATCACTTTTATTCTCACGGAATAAATTTCAAACTTTTCCCAATAGTTAGAATATTTTTCCTACTTCATTAGTTACTTAACACTTGGAAAATATTCACTTATTTCGTATTTCTTTTCCAAATCATTTACAACTTTATTTGTAAATTTTCAAACTCATTCCACACGAATTTTATAAATTATAGAATTCCTTTGTTAAATTCCTTTGATATTTCCAAAGCCGTTTTTATTTAAAATTCCAATTTCACTTCTACTTCCTTGTGAATTTTATTTCACCTTTCGAAGTTCGCTTATCTTATACTTTAGAAATTTATTTAAAATCTCATAATACCATTATAAGATCTTATTTTATAATCTTATTCAATTAAATAAACTTCGCTTCCTATCTCAAGAGGGTTTATAATTGAATATAAAACATCTAAAAATTTATATATGAAATAAGAATAATGGTTTACTTTAAAAATATGGTTTTGGTAAACTAAAATATCAACTTCTGAAAAGTATCGAAGGTTCATATTCAATTACAAGTTAATTTACAAAGTTGATTTATAAAATTAGAATTTATTTCAATAATTATTAAGTATTAAACTAACTAACTTTGGGATATCCTAAATCCAGATAATAGTTTTAAAAGTTATATAGCATGGCAACTTAAAACCCCATTTAAAACAATTTAAATTAACTCAACCAAAGTCTATTTTTAGAAAACTCAATATTCACCAATTTCATTCATGAATTCCTCTTGATTCATATCACATTGACCGTATCACTATTTCTCACATTCAAAATATATTCCATTATTTCTTTTCAAAACAATTTTCATAATTCGATATAAGTTCACACCATAACCTATATTCTACCATATCCACTAATGTCAGTTTATCTCATTTATAAACCCTGTATGTAAAATTTTAAACTCCCCTGAGTTTTTCCATCTATTTATACAAAAAAAAATTATTTAAGGTTTGATTTTAATTTTCTTCCTTAATAAATTCTAATTTATTTCAAATATATTTTCAATTATTGCTTAAGTTCTTTTCCATAATTTCAAAATATCCTTCAAGTCTCTGATGTAATTTATTTCAAAATCTCCACTTGAATCAATTTCACAAATGGTTAAGTATAACCCAAATTAGTTAATATATTTTTACCCTACTTAGTTTTCCTTTAGAATAAATCCAATTTACAATATTTACCATTCAATTTTCCTTTTGACATTCCTTCTAGTTAATTATCTGTGGTATTTAAAATTCCCATTTTACTTCCCATGCTATTTAACATTTAATAATCCAATTCGCACATAAACCATATCAATTTACCCATCACAACATATATCAATGTATATATGAACAATAAATATTTTTGAGGAATCCTGTTGGATCTCTCCAACCTGTTTTTCCTGCATCCACAGATGTTAGTCCGTAAATAAAATACCAATCCCACTTCGAGGGGGATATCGTGGTATATAAGATCATCCGCTATTATACTGGGCACATAGGGTCTCATCCGCTATATAATGCGGGAATATCAATCACTCCAATATGTATATATACTACTATATATAATTAATATCCAACAGATAAATTATAACTTTATCAATCAAGTCAGGCATCTAATAATTTAAATTTAACATTTAAATTTTAATAATGCAATCCGAATGAATGAGAAAATCTCACATTTATTTTCATTTGCAATCCACTTCAATCTCGACTCGGTCTCTTCACGATTTAAGACCTTGTATAACATTTTACGATTTATTAATATTTGGCTAATCGAACAATCAATTACCATTTAATAAATTTATTTTAATTTGATAATTTAAATTTAAACTAATATTTTCCCTTAAAAATCCTTTAGTAACTAAAATAGTTAAATTGGTTAATAAAACAAATTAATCACAAAAATACATTGTTTTAAAAATAAGCCTGTAGATTTTAAAAATGCGTATTTACATATTTTATTTGATTTTCAAAATAATCTAAATAGGTTTTAGAAATCTAATTTTTATATAAACTCTTATATTCCAAAATCTTTTATATATATATATATTTATTTATTTACTGTTCTAATGTTTACCTACATACATGTATATATAAATTTTCTGAATACTTATATATGTATGTCTGTATATATTTAAATAAGTGGAAATTAGCCATAAGGGCCTCTTTAGCAAGTGAAATTAGTTTCTAGGACACACAACTGAAATAATTACTTTTAAGGACAAAATGCAAAATAATTATTTTTCTAAGGCAATTTTTTTTGAAATTATGTCCTTGAAAGTAATTGGACAGCTGACTTTGCCCTTAAAATTAATTATTCTTCCAATTTTAGCCTTGAAATTTATTCCTGTGGACGCGTCCTAGAAACTAATTGGACCGCAAAAATTTTCCTTATAGTAAAATGCCCCTCTTTTTCTATGAAAAAACAACAGTAATTTACTTTATTGTATTCATACATATATTTATATAAAAATCAACTTTTTATAAAACTTATTATTATATTTTTTTGTTCACTGTTATTATACTTACACATCTGCTCTTAAATTAAACTCTATTCAAATTAACAGTTTTATACCTCCTATTAGTATGTGATAAAGGAAATAATAAGCACACATTTAATTAAAAGTTTTAAACCCACGCAACATTAAATTTAAGGTGTTTAAAAATTAAATTACCTTACTGTTATTTTTCTCTCTCTCAAATTAGAATAAATAAATAAAAAAGAAGCCGTACCCCAAAATCGAGAACAACAGACGCCAATCTTATCGAAACTGTGAGCATCACTTCAGCGCTTCGCCGCCACGATGCTGTCGAATCCTCACCCACGAGTTGAACTCGAGGACAATGCCCCCTTCATGTCACCAGTTCAAAACGCGGCCATCCCGAGTCTCCTCACTAGAAATTTTCTCAGGACGTCGTGCCCGAGTTTCCAGACAGTGGCAAGGTCGCAAGGTATTTTTTTTCAAATTGAACGAGCCGACGATCTTGATTCAGGAAGCCGAGATGTAAATATAGGAAAAAGAAGTAAATTCGGAGAAGAACGTGAATCTCCTTTTTTTTGAAGAGGCTCTCGATTTACAAAGGGAGGAAGGAAGATAAAAGGAATGAGATAGCTCGGTCGAACTGGTACTTCGCGATTTGTAATAAAGACCGCCATTTTTTTCTCTGGATCGAATTGGAATTGAAGAGAGGAATGAGGGAAAAGGAAGAAAGGGGGTCTTGATTTAAACACGAACAAGGATGCGTCTCGAGTACGAGAAGTTCGTTTCACAGATTCCTTACATGCTTGAATGCCTGCTACAGGGAAGACAAAAAATTCTGATGGTGAAAGAAAGCAGGCTGAGGGGAAGGGAATTTTGGCTGTTGACCAGGGTATTTAAATCTATATATTAATTAAAAACAAATTATCTCGATTACGAAGCTTAAAATCACGAACCCCTATCGAGGTGTCTCGTTAGGCGTTTATAATGTTATATCCCTATTTTGAACGCAATGGAAAAGGTCCGGGCCCTAATTTGATCGTATGAAGAATATAGCTTTTGAAACCCAGTAATTATATTAAATTTCCGATATAGATTTCGGTGCGTTTACAAACCGTACGGCAACACGATAACTCTAAAAGCTATGAAATTTTAAATCCGATAATAATACAATATTACAGATCCAATGAAACTTGTTTCGTCGAATTCCGAGATTGTGCATCAGAAGGCTATTTTTAAACGTCGATTTAAAAGATATATTTTTAAAACTGAAAAAATTACCTCCAAATTCAACTTTAAAAGTTGCATTGTCTTCAGTATTATTAATATAAATTTTATAAGCCTTCACATTATTTTTAACAAGCTCAAAACTCAAGATTTAATAATTTACCCAAATTCCAATTATTAAATTCAAAGTTGAATTGTCCAATAAATCACTATATTTAATTTTGAACCTATTTCTATAAATAAAAACCAAATTTTCACACTCAAAAATCAATTTATAATTCAAATTAAATATTTAAAATCATTTAAATATTCCAAATGGAATGTTGAAAAATTCGGGTCATTACAGGCTCCTTTATTAGCTCTTCTATGAGCTCCTCTTCCATCGGCTCTTCTTCTTTTTTTTTTTTCGGTATCGAGATATCTAGAACCTCCACGTCTTGCCTAGCCTTAGATCTAAACAACCTCCAAGTCCTTATGTGGGCTCCTCTCACAACTATGAATTTCCTCTAAAATCAAACAACAAGAATCCTTAGAATCTCAGATTAAGCTCTATAAACTTTTCTTAACAATAGTTTATATATACCTTATAAACATATAAAATAGCCTAAGCAGTTTATATATTGAATTTTACTTTGGTTCGTTCAGATTTGATTCGTTCGATCGCACAATGATAAAGGGAATAATTTCCCAAGTTTACTACGCTGCAAAAGCAAGCATCTGATAGTTACTTAGAAGATTATTTATATATTCAAAAAACTAATCAAGACCCATTTCTCTAACTATCCATTGAAAATATGCCTTACCTAGAAATTTCCTTTTCAAAATATTTATACCTAAATACATTTTAAGTAAAAACATTACTACTCTTTTTCCATAAACCATTTGAAATTCTTTCAATGACACTAGGATTTTAAATTCTTAAAAATTCTCTTTTATTTATAAAATGCATTTTTATAAACCAATTTTCTTTTCTTTAAAATCATTCTTTATAAGACCCTTTCTTCAATATTTATTTAAAAATATTCAAGCTTTCTTCTAATAAATAACCTTTATTAAAATCCAGTTTTAACCAACATTAAAATCGTACGCCTTATAATCAAATGCTGAAACTAAATTCACAAGGTGTTCGTTTTCAGTGTTTCCATAATTTCCGTCTACTCAAAACAAGCTTTAAAAAGGAAAATTACCGATAAATCAATAAATAGTAGACAATGCTCCAAACTAGGCAAGTAAGACTAATCAAATCCTAAATGGACATAATTGAATGTTATAACTACCTAACAAACAAACACATCAAAAATAACTATTATAATTTTTGAAATTTCACTTTTATATATAAAATATATTACTAGGTAAAATTATTTCATTCACCAATTTAAAAAGATACCATATTGCTTTGTCTTGTTTAAGTGTTTAGAAACCCCAATCGATAATTTTGATCTGGTGCGTCGACCAGAATTCATAAGCCACTCAACAGACCAATCGACACATTATAAAACAATCTTATAGCACCAATAAATATGTTCTCATATATATATATATGCATGCACATGCTCAAACTCCTTCTACGATATCACTTGCCCTATCCTTACCGAGTTTTACCCCACCAGGGCTAAGGTTCTTGCTTAACCTTCAGCTCTGATACTGAATGAAATGTCATGCTTTTTTTATTCTCGGAATTTGACACTAGTACATCCACTATATTCGCATGACGAACATCCAAGTTCTGAAAAGAAATATCCTTGGAGTGAAAGAAAAGAAAAGATAGAACATAATCTCATAAAGTGACGAGTAATCTGTAATATATCAATGAAATTTACAAAAAGAAAACATTTATATACATATTTCAATTAGAGTACAATTATCCTATCATCATCCCTTGGTGTAAAGGCCCGCAAATCCGTACCCCTTTTTAGCTGGTAAGTTTCCACAACAATTTAGCCAAAGAGGAATAAACCTACGAGTCTTTAGGGTTTAAAGAATAAAGAGGTACAAGAAGAACAGAAACAATAAACAGAATCTTACATTTCGCAACGGAACAATATATAATAGATAAAGGATAATCTTTAAAAACAAAAGAACTGTATATGTTTTACATCACAACATCATTAGAGTTTACAAAGACATCATACATCACTGACAGTTATATTAACTTGTCCCTACAATAGAATACACAGCGGAAAAAAATAATAGTATACAGAAGTACGTCACGCCATCCAGCTCATCTCTTGAGCTCCGTAGCACCTTCTGAATTCCATAATGACTTGATAACCTGACTCTAGCTGCCCGTGTAGAAAATTATGGCCACCTAGAGTTTAGAAAGGGAACAATAAACTCCAGGTCAGTCATAAGACTGGTGTGAGATCTTAAAAACAGTTATTCTTTTACAGAAGGAAACAAAGGAATTTAAAAGAAATCCGCAATGCTTTTTGAAAAATGAAACTATCATAAGGCCTCTCGGCACACACACAATGCAATCACATACTTGGAGGATATTTCTCTCATGATAGTCAAATATGCTTACTACGAGAAAAATCTTTTGATATTATTATTATTAGTGCATAGGGTGAAAAACATTTGCAAGTATAATATTAATCTTAGCCAACATACGTACCATTATAGTATGCCTACTATAGCTACCATATTAGATGGCAGGTTATACAACTAAAACCATACAAGGCACGTATTGGTGATTGGATTTCCAACAAATGGTTAGGCTAAGAAACTTCCTATTTCCACATGGGTACGCCTCTGGAGGGACGCCCCGAGAACCAAAACGGATCTCTGCCAACACAAGCCCGGGTTACCTCTGCAAAAATAGATAACTACTACACGAGTATGCCATCCCCCGGTCGTAAACACCTTTATCCGAGGATCCTCAATACCAACAACCACAAAGAAATAAATTTGCAGCAACCGCATAGGTCAAGTATCTGGGCTCCATACCATGATACCACCTCCATCCAAAAGGAAATGAACATACCCTAAGGGGCGCTACCCCTATAACCTTGCTGCATCCTTCCTGTTTTCACCATTCCGGGGTGTGAGGTCCGACGAAGTCTCGTCCACAAAGCTACGCTTTTCAAAATAGCCATGCTTCGATCAACAAATGATCAGCAACACTATGCCACATTACCAATTTGGGAATGTATTACTAGTAACCATCAACTACATAACCTCTGAGCTCGTACGTCTCAGAGAAGGGTGTTAAGCTAAGAGAATAAATTCTCCGCCACCAACAGAAATGTATTTGATAGAAACCAGCTTTACATCTTAAAGTGTAACGTCAGACACACATCCACACAAGTCCGTTCCGGGATCGAACCAAACCGAAGACACTTCCAAAGAAGCCCTTGCAATCCGAATATTCACTAATCACGTTCAAAATCCCCATCACAAAGGGTGATAAAATCTCTATATCGGAGCAACCCGTTGCATAGACATTCGATAGTTAATCCTTTCGCTTTCGAAAATACCCGGTCTTCAACACCATTTTCAAATGCAATCCCATTTCTTCGTGTCGTTATTTGGAATGGGTTTTATGACACAAGGTCGTCTCCCGGCTAATCCGAATAACGAGCGCTTATTTTAAAAATAAGTGTTACATTCAGATTCAAACAAATCACAACAAATTCCACTTTGATCTTTTTAAATAAAAGATCCATCACAATCATAAAGGTTCGATGTGGGTTTCGAATATCCATTTGAAATTCGACTCCCGGTCGCATCGAAATTCAAGTACCCTTTAAAGGCCAATATTAATAGTCGGTTATTTAACTATCAATCATCATTCACAACAGTCACTGGATTTCAAATAATTTTCCCCAATTATTTATTTTTTAACATATCTTCGCAAGATATAATTTCATATTTCATCCATTTGAAACCAATTTCAAATCACTTTCCATCTTTCAATCCTTTTTGAAAACAAATTTCAAATCACTTTTCCCACGCGGAATACATTTCCAAACATTTTTTCATTTCCATTAGAAATCTACCGAATTCAAATACTTATCCAAACACATATACTTGGAAATATTTAATGTAAAAATTATTTTAAAAAATACTTTATTTTAGAATATTAGTTATGAAAATACTATATCAATATTACAGATAAAACTTCAAGTCCAAACTAATTTAAAATAGAATTAGTAGATAGAGTATAAATATCTAAATAACTATTTTCTAAATCAAATATCAATTTAAATCTTTAAAACATTCCCTTCTATACTTAATTAAACAAATCTTTACTTTTAAAGATACAAAACGATTTTAAAAAATGATCTCTCCAACAATATTCTTTTAAAACCAAATCTAGAACTTTTAATTTTATTTCAAAACCTATTTTAAAATATATATTCGGCTTCCCAGGGAAAATACGCCTTCCATTCTAAAATGGTTCATTCAAATTAATTAATAAATCTTTTTGGATTTATTTCAAATTTACGTCCCAAATCTGTAAATTCCTTTCCAACTTTAAAAATAAACCAATATTTATTTTTAAAGCAAATTTCCATTCCGTCTTTAAATTCCCATTGTGAATTTACATTTCCAAATATCCATTGATATACGATCTTCAAATTGATTCCTAAATATCACCTTTAACACCAAATCAATTTTCAAATTGATTTCTAAATTATTTCAATTACCAAGTTCAATTCCAAATTTATTTCTAAATTTATTTCAAACAACAAATAAATTTTCATATCAATTTCCCAAAGGTTTATTTTTATCACCAAATTAATTTCAAATCGATTTCCTAATTTATTTCCAAAACACCAAACCAAAATTCCAAATCGATTCCTAAAATTTATTTTAACTCCTAATTAATTCCCAAATCGATTTCTAAAATTTATTTCAACTCCAAATTAGATCCTAAATTTAATTTCTAAATTTATTTCCTTTTGAAATAAATTTCTTTATCTCTTTCAAATATTTAAAATACGTATCTTAAATAAATTCTTCAACTATCAAAAAATATTACTCGAAATTCCTTTATTAAAATATTTTCCCGTATCTATGGATTTAATTCGATCGGATTATAAAAATCAACTTTAATACTTTAATTGTAACGGTCTACGCTTTTCTACTTTAATTTCCAAAAATCCAATTTCATATTTTTGGTATCCTACGATACCAAAAATATATTCGGCTAAATCATAGCCTTCCACAATTCCAATCACAGATATAATCACACACAGATTATAAATCAACATACAACATATGAAACAAATTTAAATGTTTGAGGAATCCAGTTGGATCCCTCCGACCTGCTTCCCTACATCCTCATATATTAGCACAACAAATTAAATACCATTTCTGCTTCGAGGTAGAATATCATGGTATATGGGATTTATAAAATATTATCTGCTATTATGCGGCGCAATAGGGTCTCATCCGCTATATAATGCGGGAAATCAACAATTCCAAATACATATATAATACCAATTCCACTTCGAGGTGGAATACCGTGGTATATGGGTTTAATATAACAACCTCTGCTATTATGCGGCGCATATGGTCTAAACTAATATAACTGATTATAAATCAATCATCCAAGCACAATCAATATTAAAACAAACTATTCAAAATTTAAATCAGAAAAATATTTGATTGAGTGAGAAGGTCTCACATTTGCTTTGCATGCAATCCATTTTCATTCAAGATCGTTTTCTTCATTGTATTAGACCTTGTATAAACAATTATACAATTCTATTAATATTCAAATAAATTGAACCTCTAAATTTCCATTCATAAATTTAATTACCAATGATTATTATTTTAAACTAATAATTTAAAATTCGAACTTATTTCCTTTAAATAAATCTATTCAACCAAGATTTTATTTTAAACTAATATCTTTATTTTAAATCAATTCCTTTTAATATTTTTCTTCGTGACTAAAATAATTGAGTAAATTAATTAAACATGTTTATCATCACTATATATTTTTATAAAAATAATCCAAATAGATTTAAAATCTAATTTCATAAACTCTTATATTTCCCAAAACCTTATCCATATTTTTTTTTCCGTTACACTTACATATTATTAAAACATGCAAGAATTTAATTTCCCTGATAGATTTGTATTTTCATTTTCTTTTCTGTAAAATTTTCCCTTTTCAGCATGCGGATGTTTCTGTAACAAGACAGTAGCTTGTTATGCTGTTAAAACACCTTCCTCTTAAAAAAATATGTATATTCCTTTATAACAAAGTTAACTACCAAAATTCACAGAACTAAAATTTATTATAGAAACATACCTTACATCGAACAATCCATCAGTCATCGTTTACTGTTTTGGCCAAAAATTTCCATCTCGACTTTGTTCCATCGATAGCGAACCCTAACCCCAGCATTAACTCCTCGCGGCCTCGAACCAGGACAGGTTCACAAATCGCCGATCCACCCATCGCCATCGTACGCCCCATGACGGTACCCCAAATCGACGTCGCTGCCAAGATCCAATGATTGCCGCCCACTCACGAGTGCGCACTAGCCCCTGCTCCTCCTATTCGTGAAGTTCACCACGACCTTCCACTGTGCTCTGCAAGCCAAAACCCATGCGTGACAAGGCCACCACTTGAATCCCATCGCGATGTCGAGCTTCCACCCTAAGTCGCCACATGATTTTGAAATGAAATCAAAACGATAATCTCCGATCGCGCAGCCATTGTTCTTCTCGAATTCCATTTTTTTTCTTATCTTTTAGTGATTTGGGAGGCGGTCATTGGCTTGAAAGAAAGTTTCGTTAGTTTTATCAGTGGAGATTTAAATTTGAGGATAGAAGAAAAGAAGGCTCGGCATTTTGATTATTGAATTCGACTTTGAGTTGTTTTTTTTTCAACAAACTGTCAATTGAAATCGAAATAGAAGAGGGAGGAGACGATTTGGAAAATCGTGGCCATTATTGAAATAGATGGAGACAAGGACGATTTTGATTTTATCCTATATTTTTTTTTTCCTTTTAAATTTCTAAACGAACGCAGTTTGATTACTTGTTTTTTAGAGGACGCGTGCTAAAATTTCTGAGACGTGTCTTCAAAGCCTGGTATAATATTAAATACAAAAATATTATATTTTGAATTCAAATTCCAATTTTACATCGTCTTGATTCCGCAACTCAAAATCTCGATCTCCAATCGAAGCGTGCCGCTAGGCGTTTATAATGTTTAACCCCTATCCCGAACGCAATGGAAAATGTTCTGGGTCCAAATTCGATCGTATGGAGAAGATAGCTTTTCAGACCAGTTAAAATATCGAATTTTCAATTTAAATTTTAACTTATTTGTTTATCGTACGATCACACAACAACTCCGAATGCTACGAAAATTGAAATCCGATAATAATACAATATTACGGATCCGATGGAACTGGTTTTGTCGAGATCCGAGACTGTGCCTCGGAAAACTATTTTTAAATATCGATTTAAATAATATATTTTCAAACTGATTAAATCGCTTTCAAACTCAATTCTGAAGCTTCCATTATCTTCAGTATTGTCAATATGAATCTTCTAAGCCATAAAATTATTTTTAACAGGCTCAAAATTAAAGATTTACAATTTTACCCAAATTTCTATAATTAAGTTTGATAATTAAATTGCTAATTTCATAGTTAAAATTGAAACTCAAGCTTAAATTAACAATTCAGATATTTGAAATCAATTAAATATTT
The DNA here is from genome assembly GCA_030765085.1 of Allium cepa. Taxonomy (NCBI): domain Eukaryota; kingdom Viridiplantae; phylum Streptophyta; class Magnoliopsida; order Asparagales; family Amaryllidaceae; genus Allium; species Allium cepa. The sequence continues at coordinate 909,633,302 of CM060937.1, forward strand.
CAATTTCAAACGTTGAAAATTCTGGGTCGTCACATCCTTCCCCCTTAAAAGAATTTCGTCCCGAAATTACTAGTTAAGAAGAATGATCCTTAACCCATTTGCTATCTTTCCAAAATTAAACTGTTTTATCAACTTACCAAACAAATCCTTTTTATTAACAACCCATATCGCTTCAACTAACTTTCCAAAATCAATCATAAATTCCAAACAACATTCTTTTCTCAATAATTCAAATTTAAATTCAAATTCAAATTTTAAATTATCAAAAATTTCTCAAAATTTTTCTAACTCCCTAAATTTTCGAAAAATTTCGCCAGCGTCTCCTTTGTGCGGCTAGCTCGGTACGACTACAAAAATGGCACCACGGCCCCCAGATTTCAAAAGAAAAGGAAAGGCCAAGTGGCTGGGAAAGAAAATCATCAAATTTCATATTGAAATTCAAATACATACCTTTTTGTCGAGCAATTCAATTTTTATCTTCAGAATCAAAATCCCAATTTCCTTTTTCCTGTAACACACCTGTATATTCTACTTGCCATATTATCCAATTACAACATTCAAATTTATTTTGTACATTTCTTTACCAAATTTTAATACATGCTTTTTATACTATCTTTACTTCACTATTGAAGTTATACATCCATTATCATTCAATCTTGCATTATCAATTTCATTTGAATTCAATTTACAATTTCAATTCCATTTGGATTCAATTTAACTTCTAAATATTGAATTTATCAATTATCTTTCATTCACAATTGATTCATATCACTATTTTAAATTAGTTTCATTTACTAATCCATTACAATTTCCAATTCATTTTATCTCAAATCGTTCTTTTCACCTTTATTATCTTTAGTTCACTTAAAACTAATTTCACAACTTCATTTTATTTCACACAATTCAAATTAGTTTTCAATATTCAGTTTTATTCTTTGTTCATCCCCAAACACAATTCAATTTCAATATTTAGGTTTATAACTACTTATATTTAAACTGTATTTCAAATTCCATATGAATTCAATTTACCTTTTATTTATAATTATTGAATTCAATTCAAACCATATCCATTTGGTCTTTTCTTCAATTAGTTTTACTTATTAATTTTTATTTCAATACTTTGCTTTGCTTATAGCAAATCAAATTCAATTCCAATTCAATTCTATTTGCTTACAAATTCGAAATGAATTTCAACATTCAATTTCACTTTCATTTATTTGCAATTGCAAATTTATTTATCCATTTACAATTTATTTTCACCTTTATAGATTTTATTCGAAACATCTAGTCTATAAGACTTCTCAAATTCACATTTCTTCAAATTAACTCAAATTTTTAATTCCAATTTCATTTTGAATCCACATCATCATTTTATATGACTTAAATTTTCAATCTCAATTCTTTTATTAAATTTTCATTTTTTAATTCCACTTGAATTAAATTTTCCTTCCAACCTATTTTTTTTCCACGTTTACTTTTATCTAATCTTCTCTTTAAGTTAGATTTTTATTTTAACAATTTCAAACTTTACAAGTTATCAACTTAATGATATTCCACAAATATTTTACATAACATTCCAGAGTCTTTTCAACCTTTCAAAAATCATCATTTTTTTGAGAGCAACTCAAATTATCCTTTGAATTTCCAAAACCAAACTTAGTTTATAAATAACTTTCATTTAAAACAATTTGGTAGTAATTCCTGTTTTGGAAACTCGAAAATGAACATCGATGATGCTGCAGTCATCACCGAAGTTATTTTCCAGCGACCGAAAAGAGTTTAGAGCTTTCATCCCTTCAAAATATTTTTCAAAACCCTTGAAAAATCATCTTCAAAATCATAAGGGATTTAAACTTTCCAACTCCCCAAAATTTTCAAATTCTTTTCAAAACATTTCTCTGGAATTCCATTTCAAATTACAAATCACATTTAAAATTTATATTCTCAAATTCCATTTGTATGTGAACTTATTTCTTAACTTTAGAGTTACGATTTCAATTTCCTATTCAATTTATAATAATATTATCACTTCCTAACAAACAAGCAACCATATACTACTATATAATAATTTCCAGAAAATGATTTCTTTTCTACACAAAAATAGTTTTGGGTAAATTTATTTCATTTACCCTAATTTTAAAACGATATCGCATCGAATTTGTTCTGTACAAGTGTTTAGAGATCCCTATCAATAATGTTAATTACTCGTATTGACCAGAATCTATATACCACTCAACAAACCAATCAACACAATATAAAACAATTTTTATATTCACTAACAAATGCGCGCTCATATCTATTATTACACTCACACTCATTACACAGTACTACTGACTCTATCTCTAATGAGTAACACCCAACAGAGCCAAGGTTATCGCTTAACCAACTGCTCTGATACCACTTGTAATGGCCCGCAAATCCGTACCCCTTTCTAGCTGGAAAGTTTCCACAACAATTTAGCCAAAGAGGAACAAATCTACGAGTCTTTAGCGTTTAAAGAATGAAGAGGTAGAAGAAGAACAGAAACAGTAAACAGAATCTTACATTTTGCAGCGGAACAGTATATAATAGATAAAGGATAATCTTTAAAAACAAAAGAACTGTATATGTTTTACATCACAACATCATCAGAGTTTACAAGGACATCATACATCACTGACAGTTATATAAACTTGTCCCTGCAATAGAATACACAGCGGAAAAAATTAATAGGATACAGAAGTACGTCACGCCATCCAGCTCGTCTCTTAAGCTCCGCAGCACCTTCTAAATTCCATAATGACTTGAACCTGACTCTAGGCTTCCTGTGTGGAAAATTATGGGCGCCCAGAGTTTAGAAAGGGAACAATAAACTCCAGGTCAGTCATGGGACTGGTGTGAGATCTTAAAAATAGTTATTCTTTTACAAAAGGAAACAAAGGAATTTAAAAGAAATCCGCAATGCTTTTTGAAAAATGAAACTACCATAAGGCCTCCCGGCACACACACAATGCAATCGCACACTTGGGGGAGATTTCTCCTTATGATAGTCAAATATGCTTACTACGAGAAAACTCTTTTGATATTATTATTATTAGTGCATATTGTGAAAAACATTTGCAAGTATAATATTAATCTTAGCCAGCATACGTACCATTATAGTATGCCTGCTATAACTACCATATTAGATGGCAGGTTATACAACAAAACCGTACAAGGCACGTATTGGTGTTTGGATTTCCAAAAAATGGTCAGGCTAAGGAACTTCCTATTGCCACATGGGTACGCCTTTGGAGGGACGCCCCGAGAACCTAACTGGATCTCTGCCAACACAAGGCGGGGTTACCTTTGCAAAAATAGGTAACTACTACATGAGTATACCATCCCCCGGTCGTAAACAACCTTTATCCGAGGATCCTCAATACTAACAACCATAAAGAAATAAATTTGCAGCAACCACATAGGTCAAGTATCTATGCTCCATACCATGATATCGCCTCCATCCAGAAGGAAATGAACATACCCTAACGGACGCTACCCTCTATAATTTTGCTGCATCCTTCCTGTTTTGACCATTCCAGGGTGTGAGGTCCGACGAAGTCTCGTCAACAAAGCTACGCTTTTCACAAAAGCCATGCTTCGATCAACAAATAATCAGCAGCACTTCGTATGCCACATTACCAATTTGGGAATGTATTACTAGTAACCATCAACTACATAACCTCTGAGCTCGTACGTCTCAGAGAAGGGTGTTAAGCAAAGAGAATAAATTCTCCGGCACCAACAGAAATGTATTTGATAGAAACTAGCTTTACATCTCAAAGTGTAACGTCAGATACACATCCATACAAGTCCATTCCGGGATCGAACGGAACCGAAGGCACTTCCAAAGAAGCCCTTGCAATCCGGATATCCACTAATCACAAATCCCCATCACAAAGGGTGATAAAATCTTTATATCGGAGCAACCCGGTGCAGAGACATTTTAAAGCAATTTTCCATTTCCTCTTTAAATTCCCATTGTGAATTTACATTTCCAAATATCCATTGATATACGATCTTCAAATTGGTTCCTAAACATTCACCTTCAACACCAAATAAATTTTCAAATTGATTTCTAAATTATTTCAATTGCCAAGTTCAATTCCAAATTGATTTCTAAATTTATTTCAAACAACAAATAAATTATCACCAAATTAATTGTAGGAATCGATTTGGAAATTTGTCCCAAATCGAATTTTAAATTTTTTATTTCAACTCCAAATTAAATCCTAAATTTAATTTCTAAATTTATTTCCTTTTGAAATAAATTTCTTTATCTCTTTTAAATATTTAAAATAAGTATCTTAAATAAATTCTTCAACTATCAAATAATATTATTCGAAATTCCTTTATTAAAATATTTTCCCCTATCTATGGAATTAATTGGATCTGATTATAAAAATCAACTTTAATACTTTAATTGTAACGGTCTAGGATTTTCTACTTTAATTTCTAAAAATCCAATTTCATATTTATGGTATCCTACGATACCGAAAATATATTCGGCTAAATCGTAGCCTTCCACAATTCCAATCACAGATGTAATCACACACAGGTTATAAATCAACATACAACATACGAAACAAATTTAAACGTTTGAGGAATCCAGTTGGATCCCTTCAACCTGCTTTCCTGCATCCACAGATATTAGCACAACAAATTAAATACCAATTCCACTTCGAGGTGGAATATCGCGGTATATGGGATTTTTAAAATATTATCCGCTATTATGAGGCGCAATAGGGTCTCATCCGCTATATAATGCGGGAAATCAGCAACTCCAAATACATATATAATACCAATTCCACTTCGAGGTGGAATATCATGGTATATGAGTTTAATATAATAACCTCCGCTATTATGCGGCGCATAGGGTCTAAACTAATTTAACTGATTATAAATCAATCATCCAAGCACAATCAATTTTAAAACTAACTAATCAAAATTTAAATCAGAAAAATATTTGATTGAGTGAGAAGATCTCACCTTTGCTTTGCATGCAATCCATTTTCATTCCAGATTGTTTTCTTCATTGTATTAGACCTTGTATAAACAATTATACAATTCTATTAATATTCAAATAAATTGAACCATTAAATTTCCATTTATAAATTTAATTACCAATGAATTTTATTTTAAACTAATAATTTAAAATTCGAACTGATTTCCTTTAAATAAATTTATTCAACCAAGATTTTATTTTAAACTAATATCTTTATTTTAAATCAATTCCTTTTAATATTTTTCTTAGTGACAAAAATAATTGAATAAATTAATTAAACATGTTTATCATCACTATATATTTTTATAAAAATAATCCAAATAGATTTAAAATCTAATTTCATAAACTCTTATATTTCCCAAAACCTTATCCATATTTTTTTTCTGTTACACTTACATATTATTAAAACATGCAAGAATATAATTTCCCAGATATATTTGTATTTTCATTTTCTTTTCTGTAAAATTTTCCTTTTTCAGTATATGGATGTTTCTGTAACAAGACAGTAGCTTGCTATACTGTTAAAACACCTTCCTCTTAAAAAAAAATATGTATATTCCTTTGTAACAAAGTTAACTACCAAAATTCATATAACTAAAATTTATTATAGAAACATACCTTACATCGAACAATCCATCAGTCATCGTTTACTGTTTTGGCCAAAAATTTCCATCTCGACTTTGTTCCATCGATAGAGAACCCTGGCACCAGCATTGACTCCTCGCGGCCTCGAACCAGGACAAGTTCACGAATCGCCGATCCACCCATCGCCATCGTACGCGCCATCACGGTACCCCAAATCGACGTCGCTGCTGAGCTCCAATGATTGTCGCCCACTCGCGAGTGCGCGCTAACCCCTGCTCCTCCTATTCGTGAAGTTCACCATGACCTTCCACCGTGCTCTGCAAGCCAAAACCCATGCCCGATAAGGCCACCACTTGAATCCCATCGCGATGTCGAGCTTCCACCCTAAGTCGCCACGTGATTTTGAAATGAAATCAAAACGATAATCTTTGATCGCGCAGCCATTGTTCTTCTCGAATTCGATTTTTTTCTTATCTTTTAGTGATTTGGGAGGCGGCCATTGACTTGAACGAAAGTTTCGTTCGTTTTATCAGTGGAGATTTAAATTTGAGGAGAGAAGAAATAAGGCTCGGCATTTTGATTATTGAATTCGACTTTGAGTTGTTTTTTTTCAACAAACTGTCAATTGAAATCAAAATAGAAGAGGGGGGAGACGATTTGGAAAATCGCGGCCATTATTGAAATAGATAGAGAGGAGGACGATTTTGATTTTGATTTTATCCTATATTTTATTTCCTTTTAAATTTCTAAACGAACGCGTGTTTGATTTCTTGTTTTTGAGAGGACACGTGCTAAAATTTTTGAGACGTGCCTTCAAAGGACTGGTATAATATTAAATACAAAAATGTTATATTTTGAATTCAAATTCCAATTTTACATCGTCTCGATTCCGCAACTCAAAATCTCGATCTCCAATCGAAGCATGCCGCTAGGCGTTTATAATGTTTAACCCCTATTTCGAATGCAATGGAAAAGGTTCCATGTCCAAATTCGATCGTATGGAGAAGATAGCTTTTCGGACCAGTTAAAATATCGAATTTTCAATTTAAATTTTAACTCCTTTGTTTATCGTACGATCAAACAACAACTCCGAATGCTACGAAAATTGAAATCCGATAATAATACAATATGTGACGCCCCACCTCTATACCCACGCTAGACAAGAACACTACGGAGTAATGCTGTCGACTAGCACGGAGAATAAGGCTGTTGAGGAGCGACCATCCGTGTAATTGCTTTGTGCGAGCATCGATATGTCAGATAGTATAACATGCAAATCTTTTCAAGTGGAAATCCAACATGCCGACACAAACTCAAAGCTACTACACAGTGGCTATGATGTCTTCGGAAACAAATATAGAAATAAACATAACACAAATCAGTCACAGATAATTCATATCACAAAGGCGGAAATAGATATGAATATAACACATGAAAGTGTAAATCAGAGTAGTGGTCAAAAAGATCCACGATAATACAAAAGAATAGCAACACGTGCTATACAAAAGAGTAAATATACATCATAGGGTCTGTATCTCAAATGTATACAACAAAAACTACTAAACTAAAGTAGTTAACCAAAAGTCAGAGAAGCAAATCCCGGGGGAGAAGTCAAGCAGAAGCACCTGTAACATCTCGGTCTGACCCGAGTATTATTTAAGAAGAAAATAATAAACGGATCAATCTAGCTATAAATATCGGATGAAGTGATATATAATAAGAGATATGACATAAACGTATAATAATCACAATGCTAAGCTGTGATAAATATAAGTAATTGAAAATCAACGAGAGATTAATCAATATCACAATAATCTACTCAAGATAAAAAGGAATGTCATACTCCTAATTTCATTCACCAAGCCACAATAAATGACATATATATCAATACCCATCGTAAAAGTTGGTGAAACATAAATTCCAGAAATTAACACACGAAATCCAGAAATCACAATAAAAAGGATGGCCAATCCCAAAAACTGGACATCGACGCACCTAGAAAGACACGCCCCATGTACAGTCGAACATCGACACACCTAGAAAGATATGCCCCATGCTCTAGCATCGACGCACCTAGAAAGATATGCCCCATGCATAAATAAACATCGATGCACCTAGAAAGATACATCTCATGCATAAATAAACATCGATGCACCTAGAAAGACACACCCCATGTACAGTCTAACACAGATGCACCTAGAAAGATACACCCCATACTAAGTCGAACATCGACGCACCTAGAAAGACACGCCCCATGCATAGACGAACATCAACGCACCTAGAAAGATACGCCCCATGCCCCGACTTATTGAGCCGATTGCTCCATGAAGTAAACAAACATCGATGCACCTAGAAAGGTACACCCCATGCATAAATAAACATTGACGCACCTAGAAAGGTACGACCCATGTATAAACAAACATCGATGCACCTAGAAAGGTACACCCCATGCATAATAAAACATTGACGCACCTAGAAAGGTACGACCCATGTGAGAAATGAGACGAAGCTCAATAAAATGAGGAACGGTCCTCCACATAAACAAAGAGACATCGCACATTGCTAGTCTAAACCACAAAGATGATCGTCATGATCAACGAGAAGTGTCAATTACAATAAGCTAGTAAATATATGAGCTTAGCTTCATGTCCCATAACCACTAGCTTAACTTAAATATTTACGAACAAATTGTAGATCTCCACTAGAAAATTGTCACAAGAGATTCAATCGAACAAGTCCAAGAATTAACCGACGAAGTAAACGCAAGCGTTTCATACCACTTGTTTTACTAAGTCGTTTAATTAGATTTCTCATACGAGTGAGGTAAAGGTTTGTATATACTAATATATTGGAAATCGGTTTGAGAAAATGAGCTTTGTAATAAAATAGTGTTGAAATCATTTGAAGAAAGAGTTTTGATATTTACTACTAGTATAGAAAACCTTTATATTTTTAAAGTGACAAATCATAGAAGAAGATTGTAGGAACAATCAATCACTAAGATTCACATTCGAAGACGTGAATAAAATCCAAAGAAATCGATATAAAATCCATCAAAGTGGATATATCTAAAATTCCCAAAGAAAAGGTCATCAAAGTCGATAATAAATGATAACAACAAAAGGGAGACAACACGAATCGATTAAAGTTGGAAATTCAGACGAATTAGCAATATAGGCTAATCTGGCAAATAGTAGCAGGTCGGTCGACCGGACTCCCTGAGTCGGTCGACCGAACCAGAGGTCGGAAGTGCTCGGGGCACCAGGTCGGTCGACTGGCCCAGGGGGCTCGGTCGGCCGAAGCCTGTAACCAGCACTTCCAAACAGAGGCAGGAAGTGCCTGGACTACAGGTCGGTCGACCGGCCCAGGGGACTCGGTCGGCCGGACCTGTATACTTGCACTTCCTACCCTATTACAAAGGAGGTGCAAATCCCGACCAAATTGCCATCGCACGAGCAACGGCTCTAAGGGTTTATGCCAATCGACTACCCGGCCCTATATGCGCCTCGATGCATCACCAAAAACATGTTCAAACATCAAAGTTAGGATTTTTAACGAATTGAACTCAAAACACTAAAAAATTGGAATATTCACAAAAGCAATCCAAATCAAAATCAAATGCATATGAATAAGTGTTAGGAACTCATACCTAACAATAGAAGAGAATTATAAGCATAGATGTGGGATTAAAAATCTCACGTTTGAACCCAAACAATAGAAGAAGAAGCTTGAAAGCAAGCTAAGATCAATTCCTCTTCAATAACAACTCAAGAAGCTTGATTCTCAACTCAAAAGAAGAACATTCCTAAATTTAGGTTTAGCAAATTTCAGAAACCAAAGAGAGAATGAGTTGGAGAAGAAGAAGGAGATACTTACCAATGGGTTCTCTTGAGTTTGGAGCTAGAAGATGGATTTGCTAATGGAAACTAGGGCTTAGGATTTCCTAATTCTTTTTCTCTTCCACCATTGTTGAAAGCTTGACAAGTTAGGAATTAGAAATGAAGTAATGAAGAGTTAGAGTGGGTTGGGACTGAATACATAAGTGGGCTCAGCCCAAACCAAAACCCTAAGTGAAAAGTAGCAAAATTCAACTTTCTCCAAACATATCGAATCTTATACTCAAAAAGGTCGCAAACATCATTTTAAACTCAATGGGGGTGGTCTCGAGTCTCAATTCGACTGTTTGCACAAAGTAGCTTTTCGGACCAAAATCCGATGAACGGTGAAATATTTAAATAAAATATTTAAATATATAATCGATAAATATGCGGGTTGTTACAGACTCCCCTCCTTAAAGAAATTGCGTCCTCGCAATAATTAAGAAGGAAATATATAGTAACAACCGTGGAAGCATATTAACACAAAAGAAAATTTGAATCAAGAAGTCCACCATAAAGAGCACGAAGGAGTAAATCCGAAAGTTTTCATTCGATGAATTCTCAAGATTTCACATGAGCAATCCTTAGGATTTGAGAACCATTGAACTTTTATCAAAAAGAATATCTTTATATCGAAGGCGCTCAACCTCCAAAGCAATGATGCGAATAGAATGTTGCTCAAAAGTCAAATTTGGTGAAACTTCAATCCCTCAATAACACCGGGCTCAAGAATAAAAACCGAAAACATAAAAGCATTTTCATAGTTAAAAGACGTGGAAAACGTCAAGAATAGCAGAAAGTTGAGCCGGTGCAACGGCGTAGTACAAATACGGTACGCCCGAGAAACTAGAAACTCGAATAATTTGGAACACCGACGTAGTACAAAGACGGTACGTCCAATGAACCAAAAAGCCAAGTCATTGATGTAGTGCAAACGGTACATCCAATGAATCAAAAAGCGAAAACATTGATGTAGTACAAACGGTACATCCAATGAATCAAACAGCAAAGTCATTGATGTAGTACAAACGGTACATCCAATGAATCAAAAAGCGAAGATATTGATGTAGTACAAACGGTACATCCAATGAATCAAACAGCAAAGTCATTGATGTAGTACAAACGGTACATCCAATGAATCAAAGACACTGATGTAGTACAAACGGTACATCCAATGAATCAAAAGCAAAGACATTGATGTAGTACAAACGGTACATCCAATGATTCAAAAGCAAAGACATTGAGGTAGTACAAACGGTACATCCAATGAATCAAAAGCAAAGACATTGATGTAGTAAAAACGGTACATCCAATGAATCAAAAGCAAAGACATTGATGTAGTACAAACGGTACATCCAATGAATCAAACAACAAAGACATTGATGTAGTACAAACGGTACATCCAATGAATCAAACAACAAAGACGTTGATGTAGTACAAACGGTACATCCAATGAATCAAACAACAAATACATTGATGTAGTACAAACGGTACGTCCAATGAATCCAAGCTCAAATAATTCGGAACACCGACGTAGTATAAAAACGGTACGTCCAATGAACCAAAACCCGAATGATTTCGGAACACCGATGTAGTACAAAAATGGTACGTCCAATGAACCGAACACAATAAAAGGACATCGGATGCTAGACCATAAAAGAAATGAGATGAAACTCAATAAAACGAAGTACACCAAAACGCCCAATGAACTTGGTAAAAAGATGATTCCATTCCGACATCATCAAAGAATCAACACCTTATTGCCTACGACAAAACGTATTGGCAACACGATTTCCCCTTCGGGAATAAAAAGAATATCAAGATCATAAGATGCTAGGAACTCGAGTCAACATGCAGTTCCTTAAGAGAACATAAATATTCCAAAGTTTTATGATCGAGGTAGAGAACAAATTTCTCATCCAAATATGATGATGCCAAATTCCAAAAGCAAAAACAATAGCCGAGAGCACTAGATCATAAGTGGCATATCTAGTCTCGATAAGCTATAATGATTTAGAAGCACAAGTTATAGCACGTTCTCTTTGGCAAGAGAACGGCATCCAAACCAATACGACTAGTATCGGTACAAATAGCAAAGTCTTGGTTCCCCTTCAGGAATCACAAGAACAAGAGTATCGAAAGGAAGAGTTCTTTTAGATAATCTTCTTTCTCGAAAAGCTAAAACTTTCAAAATCACAATTATTTCAATGTAAAAATATTTCTAGAAAAATTTACAATTTACAAGTCAATATATCGTGTCTGATTGTCACATCAAAGCGTTTAGGAAATTCCTATCGATAACGTTGATCAAGCGCATCGACCAAAATTCTTAAAGCACTCAACGAGCAATACAATCACAAAATCATCTTTTATAGGATAAATAAATCTCTTAAAATTTTTTAAGAATATTCTTTGTTTGTTTCAAGAACAAAATCCAGTTTTACTTATAAATAAATCTTATGAAAAAGATTTGCAAAATTTTAAATTACTATTTTCATCCAAAATCAATAAATACAAGAATGGTCTCATCGAAATATTCATAGAATATTCGATTTATAAAATGGATGAAATAAGCTGGACAAATTGAATGACATAATAATTCATTCATAGGAATCATAACAAGTGCGGAATGCGGTAAATGGAATGCGAACTCCCGCAACTCGTAGCCAAATGAAAATCGGTGGCAAGGTCGAACTAGAAAGACCTTATCACCACACAAGATATTGCTTAGGTGATAATCCTAAGACAAGTCCAAATAAACCGAAAAATTTCACAAACTATTTAGATGAGAGAAATAATACTTTCCTCACCATAAGGGCTCAAAGAATAAAATGATGCCATCAAATTGGAATCAAAATCACAAAGGAAAAACAGAAATCTGCTTAACAGATAGAAAATGTCGAAGATGAAGAGTCCACTCAGAAAATAGGATATAGGCTTCATAATGATTAAGGCAATCCTATCGCACAAATCAATTCCGGAGCCTAAGCAAAAATATCGGCTTGGAAAGAAAAATCACATAAAATAATTTCGACATCTAAACAAAAGCAAATTGTTGCGGATCCATCCGGATTCACAATCCTCAAAGAAGTCTTCATGCCCAAAAATGTTTAAAAAGAATCAAAAAGTTCTTTTGATATAAATTAGTGAGATGGAACCCTTATCAAAAAGAACTCGAAAAGGAAAATCATTAAACAAATGTCATCAAGGATAGAATGGCTGCCTTGACTAAGAGAAGAGTTGCTAGGGGCTTGCAGCTTTCCTTCTCTCTTGCTTGGAAGCCTAGGGCACGAAGATAAAAGATGACCCGAACCTTTGCAATAACGACAAAAGAGGGGTTTCGGGTCTCCCTTTCATAGTGGTCTGTGGAACCACAATTGTAGCATTGTCCACTACTAGAGGTAGGAGTCTTTGCTACCGGAGCTGGTTGCTTCCCTTTCTTATTAGAATTGGGGCCTTTGAATATGATAGGCCTCTTCAAGTTATCGTCGAAGTTCTGTTGGGCACGCACAACTTCAACATCACCTTCATTATCGGCCTCTTCAAGACGAAGAGCGATATCAATAAGCTGATCAAATGAAACCTCAAGTTTCAGAAGTAATGGCCTCTTAAGATTCTTATTCAAGCCATAGACAAATCTCTGATTTTTCTTCAATAGGGTATTAATGTACTCAACCCCGTATTTGGAAAGAGATTCGAAAGATGCGACATAGTCTGTCACAGAAGATTCACCTTGAACAAGGTCAATAAAACGCCGGGCCAAAGTTACTTTTTCGGCCTCCGGCACAAATTTCAATTCGAACCTTTCCCGGAATTGCTCCCAAGTGAGATCCGCTTCAACGATTTCAGAAATTAAAAGCTCATACCAATCTAATGCTCTTTCTTGGAGCATGCTAGAAGCCACTTGGACTCGATGAAGGTCAATAAGGTTCATGCGAGAAAAGATGCGATCGCATGATTTGAGCCAAGCTTGAATTTCAATAACACTCTCGGATCCCCTGAATGGCCTTCCACCCAAATCGGTGTAGTCTCTGCACAAGCGTGCAAAACCGGATCTAGGATGAGTAGGCTCTGGATTGGGACCGACTGCTTGAGCGTTCTTTCCTAGATCAAGAAGCTGCTGGGCAGACATAAATACTCCATCCTGGGGAGTAGCACTAGATTGACCGGCGCTGGGACGGCCAGGTCTAACCATTTCTCTTCTTTAAGAAAGAAAGAAAGAAGAGGAAGAAGGTTATTCACAAATGAATATCAAGCAATCTTGATAGATAAAACAAGGAATCATAAACAAAATAGGATGAATCGGTACGAAGACTCGAATTAAATACTAAAGCACAACTCCTAAGAAAGACTTAGGACGATGATCCTTGCTATAATATTCCATGTTGTTCCGAAGTTTGGCTCTGATACCAAGCTGTGACGCCCCCACCTCTATACCCACGCTAGACAAGAACACTACGGAGTAATGCTGTCGACTAGCACGGAGAATAAGGCTGTTGATGAGCGACCATCCGTGTAATTGCTTTGTGCGAGCATCGATATGTCAGATAGTATAACATGCAAATCTTTTCAAGTGGAAATCCGACATGCCGACACAAACTCAAAGCTACTACACAGTGGCTATGATGTCTTCGGAAACAAATATAGAAATAAACATAACACAAATCAGTCACAGATAATTCATATCACAAAGGCGGAAATAGATATGAATATAACACATGAAAGTGTACATCAGAGTAGTGGTCAAAAAGATCCACGATAATACAAAAGAATAGCAACACGTGCTATACAAAAGAGTAAATATACATCATAGGGTCTGTATCTCAAATGTGTACAACAAAAACTACTAAACTAAAGTAGTTAACCAAAAGTCAGAGAAGCAAATCCCGGGGGAGAAGTCAAGCAGAAGCACCTGTAACATCTCGGTCTGACCCGAGTATTATTTAAGAAGAAAATAATAAACGGATCAGTCTAGCTATAAATATCAGATGAAGTGATATGTAATAAGAGATATGACATAAACATATAATAATCACAATGCCAAGCTGTAATAAATATAAGTAATTGAAAATCAACGAGAGATTAATCAATATCACAATAATCTACTCAAGATAAAAAGGAATGTCATACTCCTAATTTCATTCACCAAGCCACAATAAATGACATATATATCAATGCCCATCGTAAAAGTTGGTGAAACATAAATTCCAGAAATCAACACACGAAATCCAGAAATCACAATAAAAAGGATGGCCAATCCCAAAAACTGGACATCGACGTACCTAGAAAGACACGCCCCATGTACAGTCGAACATCGACACACCTAGAAAGATATGCCCCATGCTCTAGCATCGATGCACCCAGAAAGATACGCCCCATGCATAAATAAACATCGATGCACCTAGAAAGATACATCTCATGCATAAATAAACATCGATGCACCTAGAAAGATACACCCCATGTACAGTCTAACACCGATGCACCTAGAAAGATACACCCCATGCTAAGTCGAACATCGACGCACCTAGAAAGACACGCCCCATGCATAGACGAACATCGACGCACCTAGAAAGATACGCCTCATGCCCCGACTTATTGAGCCGATTGCTCCACGAAGTAAACAAACATCGATGCACCTAGAAAGGTACACCCCATGCATAAATAAACATTGACGCACCTAGAAAGGTACGAACCATGTATAAACAAACATCGATGCACCTAGAAAGGTACACCCCATGCATAATAAAACATTGACGCACCTAGAAAGGTACGACCCATGTGAGAAATGAGACGAAGCTCAATAAAATGAGGAATGGTCCTCCACATAAACAAAGAGACATCGCACATTGCTAGTCTAAACCACAAAGATGATCGTCATGATCAACGAGAAGTGTCAATTACAATAAGCTAGTAAATATATGAGCTTAGCTTCATGTCCCATAACCACTAGCTTAACTTAAATATTTACGAACAAATTGTAGATCTCCACTAGAAAATTGTCACAAGAGATTCAATCGAACAAGTCCAAGAATTAACCGACGAAGTAAACGCAAGCGTTTCATACCACTTGTTTTACTAAGTCGTTTAATTAGATTTCTCATACGAGTGAGGTAAAGGTTTGTATATACTAATAGATTGGAAATCGGTTTGAGAAAACGAGCTTTGTAATAAAATAGTGTTGAAATCATTTGAAGAAAGAGTTTTGATATTTACTACTAGTATAGAAAACCTTAATATTTTTAAAGTGACAAATCATAGAAGAAGATTGTAGGAACAATCAATCACTAAGATTCACATTCGAAGACGTGAATAAAATCCAAAGAAATCGATATAAAATCCATCAAAGTGGATATATCTAAAATTCCCAAAGAAAAGGTCATCAAAGTCGATAATAAATGACAACAATAAAAGGGAGACAACACGAATCGATTAAAGTTGGAAATTCAGACGAATTAGCAATATAGGCTAATCTGGCAAATAGTAGCTGGTCGGTCGACCGAACCAGAGGTTGGAAGTGCTCGGGGCACCAGGTCGGTCGACCAGCCCAAAGGGCTCGGTCGGCCGAAGCCTGTAACCAGCACTTCCAAACAGAGGAAGGAAGTGCCTGGACTACAGGTCGGTCGACCGGCCCAGGGGGCTCGGTCGGCCGAACCTGTATACTTGCACTTCCTACCCTATTACAAAGGAGGTGCAAATCCCGACCAAATTGCCATCGCACGAGCAACGGCTCTAAGGGTTTATGCCAATCAACTACCCGGCCCTATATGCTCCTCGATGCATCACCAAAAGCATGTTCAAACATCAAAGTTAGGATTTTTAACGAATTGAACTCAAAACACTAAAAATTGGAATATTCACAAAAGCAATCCAAATCAAAATCAAATGCACATGAATAAGTGTTAGGAATTCATACCTAACAATAGAAGAGAATTATAAGCATAGATGCGAGATTAAAAATCTCACCTTTGAACCCAAACAATAGAAGAAGAAGATTGAAAGCAAGCTAAGATCAATTCCTCTTCAATAACAACTCAAGAAGCTTGATTCTCAACTCAAAAGAAGAACATTCCTAAATTTAGGTTTAGCAAATTTCAGAAACCAAAGAGAGAATGAGTTGGAGAAGAAGAAGGAGATACTTACCAATGGGTTCTCTTGAGTTTGGAGCTAGAAGATGGATTTGCTAATGGAAACTAGGGCTTAGGATTTCCTAATTCTTTTTCTCTTCCACCATTGTTGAAAGCTTGAAGAGTTAGGAATTAGAAATGAAGTAATGAAGAGTTGGAGTGGGTTGGGACTGAATACTTAAGTGGGCTCAGCCCAAACCAAAACCCTAAGTGAAAAGTAGCAAAATTCAACTTTCTCCAAACATATCGAAGCTTATTCTCAAAAAGGTCGCAAACGTCATTTTGAACTCAATGGGGGTGGTCTCGAGTCTCAATTCGACTGTTTGCACAAAGTAGCTTTTCGGACCAAAATCCGATGAACGGTGAAATATTTAAATAAAATATTTAAATATATAATCGATAAATATGCGGGTTGTTACACAATATTACGGATCCGATGGAACTGGTTTTGTCGAGATCGAGACTGTGCCTCGGAAAACTATTTTTAAATATCGATTTAAATGATATATTTTCAAAACTGATTAAATCGCTTTCAAACTCAATTCTGAAGCTTCCATTATCTTCAGTATTGTCAATATGAATCTTCTAAGCCATAAAATTATTTTTAACAGGGTCAAATTGAAGATTTACAATTTTACCCAAATTTCTATAATTAAATTTGATAATTAAATTGCTAATTTCATAGTTAAAATTGAAACTCAAGCTTAAATTAAAAATTCAGATATTTGAAATCAATTAAATATTTCAATTTCAAAAGTTGAAAATTCTGGGTCGTCACACCTGGATAGTTATAACAAGCTATACTTACAACTGCTAATAAATGTAGATAAGAAATAAACAGTGAAAGATAAAAGAAAACACGGGAGTACGTCTCCTGCAGCTCCAAGAGTGCAGCTAAATCAGGAAAATATGATTGGTCTAACCTGAACATTATAAGAAAAATAATGTCCGGATCAGTTTAGTAAAACCAACATAACACAATCAAATGGATTCTTAATGTTTTATAAAGGATCCTCGCAACACCAAGTCGCACATAAACACGGACGGGTTTTTACCCTATGATAACCAAAACATTTCTATAAAAAATCCAGTGTAATTATAATAATATACAAGGTTTTAAAAAAATATAAATATAGCTGAAATTGTTGCATTAATTAAGTTCTAGCACAAAAGTACACAACTAAGTTCGAAAGGCACGTATTGGATAATGGATTCCATTAATGACAAGGCTACTAGGCTACTGCCTGTCATAGTACACCTTTAGTTAAAATGTACCAAGGGCATCACATGTACCCCTTGTATGGCAAGACCGGCTTACCCTTACTAGATAGATCAAATATTTCATCACCTCGGTTGCTTTGCAACCTTATCCCGAGAGCTCTCATGCACATCCAACTCCATAAATAATAATATAGAAGGATGATGAAAATACCCTAATGGGTGCAACTCATATAGCCTTGCAGAATATTCCCTGTTTTAGTCATTCCCAATTGATAAGGCTTAAGGTTTTGTTTTACCTTTTAGATAGCAATCCACTTAAAATGCTAACACTACCCTCCAAGCGTTAATTCAATGGACACATTCATCCATACAATTTGTTCAAGACATGAACAAACCAAAGGCACAACTTTTACTACATCAATTTGGGAATTACCCTCATGATTAGTAGCAAGTCATAGATCTCCATCTTCAATCCCATCATCTAAGATGCTTTTAATTCGAACATTTGAGTTGGTTGGAAGTGTTTTTCGAATAATTCATACGTATTCAATCCTGGTCTATTCAACCCAATATTCGATTGGTTTCGTTAGGCTCTACTCTGGCTCTTTTCAAAATAAACAGATGATGCATTAGAGTAGGGATCACTCCTAATCGTTTAAGTGGACATATTTTCTTATTATTCATCATAGAAGGCCACATGAGTTTATACATATAGTAGTATCAACAAAGCTAACTGAACCATATAATTCTCATGTTTTCTCATCGATATTTCCAGAGTTAAAATTGGTCCAGATTTGATAATTGGTTATTAATTATCAAGTAAAATAAATTACCCAACATACACTTAATTCCATATGGGATCCACCAAGCCTCTTTAAAATAATCTTCATTAATTAAAACACTTCAGTTATTTACCAAATTATTTATACACTTATCTTACTAGTATAAGTATATCCTCAAACCATTTTACTTTTTATACTTGGAAGCCTTTTCCATATACTTATACAATGTTATACGAATATTCACAAAATTTTTAAGAAAGATTTCTTATTTCTAAAATCATATTAAATGTACCAAAACAATATCATCCAAAAATATTATTTACAATAAACTCGAACCACTTATCCTTCCGTGTTAAGTGTAGAAAATGCTTCCATACCACCATAATTAAGAAGCATTATTTATTAACTCCATACCTGATTTTTCATAAGTGATCCAGTTCATATAAAATTAAAGTTTTATAAACTCAAAGCCTTTTTTCAAATTCCAAGATCTTTTTCCAAATTATAACTTTAACAACCATTATATTTAAGATAATTTTCTTTATAAAATAATTTATTATTTTAAAACACTTTTTATTTATTATAAAGCGATTAGCTTTAGAAATATCCTTACTAAATAATTTATTAAGGTTTAAAACATTATTAATAAATAATTAACTTACTTTAAATCATTATAGTACATAATTAATTAACTTAATCACTATTAAATAAATGATTGATTAACTTAAACCCTTATTACTGAATAATATATAATAAATAATCTTTCTAAAACAACATCATTTTTGAATAATTAACTAACTTAAGATATTATTAACTAATTTATTAATTAACTTTCAAATAACTTAAATAAAATAATTGATTAATTTTTTAAACTTTTAACATCGTTATTTTTAAGTAATTAGTTAACTATGAAATATTATACTTAAAATAATATTAATTTAACCAATTTAATATAGAAAATACTTTAATTCTAAATAATCTAAAGTAAAAAATAAATCCAAATCTCTTTCTTTTCCAGAATTTTGGAAAAAGGCTCAGCGATCCCAAATGGCACTCAACAAGTTACCACTGTTTAAGTTTAACAATCCAGATTGCATAAGTAATGTTCTATCTGTCATCATCGTTACCGACAATATTCAGGGAAATAGTCTTGAAGAATAGCAACATCACATAAAGTTCATTAGCCTCAATAAAGCCCAGAACTATTAAGTGTGAACGTCGTCTTCCATCGGTCATGACAACTGCCGAATAATATTATGATTGACGTTGAGGCTCATGATTTGCGAAATAATACTAAATGAAGTCATATCCTATCAATTTCGACATTGTCGAAGTCAATCTTAATGCGGCTGGTGATAAAGTTGTCGATGGTTTCTTTATCCCAACGTTGCTGCTCATCAAAATGGCCTTATAAAGAGAAATACAACTTATAAATGTTGTTAAGGTTCAATGCTATTATAATTTTGACGCTTATGAACATACTTGAGAGACACCATACATCTACATATGTTATGTTGATGACTGTCATCATTGATATCCACAAGTGCAGTTAATATTGCATTTTATAAGCATCGACCTTGAGGGTCATCGATGTCGTTACTGTTCAATGCTGCCAACCATCAATCTAAATAGGTATCAAGACATGGAGTCGTCATCACCGATATTCATACCAAGAATCATTAATACACCCAATCGAAGATACTTCTACTAATGTCGCCTTTCATTGACGTTAATAAAAGTTGATCAATGAAGAAAGAAATATCAACATCGAGTTTAGAGATGCCGAGAGTCGACCCTATTGCATCAATATTGAAGTTTATCTATGTGAAGAAAAGAATGTCAGCTTTGATGTTCAATGACACTATTAATGTAGAAGCTGGTAGAATAACAACATTGATGATTGACGACGCCGTTAATGGCAAAGCCAATAGACGCCGAGGCCCGTCACTTGTTGAACCCTATAAATATGGACCTCGAGACTTCGTGGAAGGGGCTAGTTTCTCTCTTCTCATTTCTTACCTTTTAAACTTTGTAGACCCTAAATTGAATTGGGGATTTTGCGTATTATAGCACTTGAACAATTATGCACATAAGCATTTGAGAAATTAAACAAAGACGTAGCCTTTTTGACTTGATTTGGACTATAACTTGCTTATTTGTTTGACATTATACATTGATTGACTCGGAATAATAACTTGAATAGCATATTCAATTTCTTTGAACTAGTGATTTGACTTTTACCGTGCATATTGCTTGAATGTCGACCTTCATACTACGATGAGATATTTATGACAACAATGATTAAACTTAAAGTTAACATGGATGTGTACTTAAGTTCGATGACTTTGGTTCGCCTTGATGAGGCCTCACTTTGAAGCTGTCCAATTCTTTACATAGTTTTAGGGATAGAAAATTTACTTATTAACATTTTTGGTGCTATAAGGAGGGCTTGACTATGTTAAAATCCCAAGTGGAACTACCCTAGCTTGCATAATTTGGGTTTAGAAACTTGACCTTACCAAGCATATCCCATTCAAAACCAGCCTACCCTTGATTCCCAACATCAATTAACTGCACAAATTGAGTTTTTCTTAGCCATGTTTGCTATCATGCAAATTCTCCAAACAAGGATCTTATGAACCTCAAATGACTAGGCCAATCTATCAAGCCATTAGTGATCTTTAGCTTTACAAAGAGAAAATGCCAAGATTTGTAGCATTACGAGTTATGAGAGAGAAGAAAAGCCAAATAATTCCTTGCAATCTTGAAAAATGGAGTCAAAATCCATTATATGTAGGACCCATACTAAACATTTCCCTAAAAAAATGTGAAAAGGATGACACCTTATCAAAACTAAGAAAGGAAATCCAGCTTAAAGCTCAAGGAATCATCTTCGAAAATGAGATAAGAAGGGATTTCTATCATTTCACTAAAAAGTGGAAAATGGTGCTCGATCAATCTTACCAGACAAGTGAAGTACCAAGCTCTCTAAAAAGGAAGTTCACCCCTTATAAGGAACCTAAAGCAAGTGACGAAAGAGCTAAACATTAGCTAAAATGGCTAATATCTAAGTCAGGACTTCCAAAAGATCTCATTCTCACCACTTCTCTTAAGAACATCTATTCTTTAGCTAAAGCTGAGCTCGACTTTTGGCCTTCACAAAGGGGAACCAAATTCATAAGGAATCATGGAAAGTCATATCGTCACTATCATTTTGCAAAAGGACATGATAGCAATCAATGGCGAAGCTTGGAAGGAATGATCGTCAATTTTCTAAGGTAAAGAAAACTCAATCAATTTGTACAATGATGTTAAGTCAATCATCAGTAAAGGTTTTCTCAAAAAGATAAGTGTATCTACATAACAATCAAAGGCTCTTGATAGAGGTCCCGGTCATCATAGGCTCCAGACATCAAAGGCTCATGACTGTAAGAGAACCCGGCTATCAAAGGCCATAGCCATCAGAGGCTTGATCTTAGGAGGTCCCGGTCATCAAAGACCCTAGCCATCATAGGCCTTAAGCCTTCAGTGCCTACCATAAAAGGCCTCGCTGAAGCTCCTCCTAGAGGGAGGTCAAGTAATCCATTAGTGTCTGCCATCATATAGCCTCACTAAAGCACCGAGAAAGCCTATAGAGCCATAGTCAAAGGCCTTGTTGAAGCGCCTCCTAGTGGGAGGTTATGTAAGCCTTTAGTGCCATCATCAAATGCCTCACTAAAACATCGAGAAAACCTTTAGCCCCTGCCTACGTAGCCTGGTTAAATCCCCTCCTAGAGGGAGGACAAAGAAGCCTTTAATGCCTGCTATCAAAGGCCTCATTAAAGCATCAATGTTTTTCAAAAGGAAATCAAGCAAGATCAAAAGCCAACTAGTGCTCCTAATTTAATTAAAATCAGAGCCAAGTAATGCTCCCACGTCAATCTGAATCGAGCTAAAAAGCACTTCAAATCAAATTTTCTAAAGGGAGTTTAATCAAATATATGTTATTTATGTCTCCCAACAATTGCAATTCTTAACCACTAGACAATAGATTCTGGTCTTCTTCTACAATTTTCAAATATCAATTTTTGGTTTTCTATTATTATTGCCAAATATATAATTTTGATCTTTCATCAGATATAGGTTTTTGGTTTACTACCATTGATGTGAAGTTTGGGTTATAGTCTTCTTCAAATTTTAGATTAAGTTTCGAGACTTATTTAAGTCGGTTTTCAACTCAAAATTTAACGAGAATCTCCATTACTAAATCAAACTACTAGATGTTTAAATCAAGCTCAGTCGGTGAAGTTATTAACTTTCGAAGTAAGCAGAAAGTTAATCTACACATCAGAAAGCTTAAATAGGGAAAAGTGAAAGTGATTTTAGATCAAAACTGAAAATCAATTCATGGTTATATATCCTATATTTAAGGTAACTTTGATTTAATTGTAAATTTATTAAACTAATACATTATATACAAAGTGACAGGTACAAAAATCAAATGGAAAAAGAAGCTAGCAAAATATCACTAAAGCTCAAGATTTTGTGCAGTCGCCTCTAGATCCTGGGCAATTATGGGTCAAGAATATGGTGAGTATCAGCAACCGAGATTCTTTGAATTTCCTTTCCTTTTTTCAAACCATATCTGCATCGTCAATTTATGTAATCTAAGCATTCAGAACACGCTTGAGAGTCATATTGGCTCCTCATAAAGTTTTGAATATGCTATTCAACTCTTCGATCTTTCGTTTGGAAGTATATCACTCACACTCAAGGTTTTGCACTTTGCTCTCGTATTCAGTAACACGTTGAGAAACTTTCTCATTCCATTTCTTATCAAAATGTGATCTCGAATTTGACCTTTTTTCTCCATGATGAGATTGTTTTATTGCTTAAACCCAAAGGATGGTTTGTCAAAATAGGGAATTCTTGGCTTGCTAAAGGATAAGATTTAGTGATTCTTCTAGGAGTAGGAGTAAAGAGACTGGCTTCTCCCTCACTTGTAAGAAGCTCTAGTGATTGACAGTGAACTTGACTCTTCATTAATTCCACTTCAAGATCGTTTATTCTTTGAAATAATTTAGCTATAACTACGTCAGCTTCGAATGGAGGACCGGACTCACAAATTGAATTAGTTCTCTCTTTTAATTCTTGATGCTATTTTTCCCTTGCTGCACCTCGAAATGAGCAATATTTCCTTATAAGTACTTAACCCATATTTTAATATAAAGCAATTCATGTGCCATTCTTGAGCTATAGGATTAGTTGGGAATCGTAGAGTTGAGTCATCCCGAGATGATCATTTTTTTCTTATGTGTAAGCAAGAATCGTCTTTAATTTCAATAATTCGTGAAGCATTCAGAGAATCAGATGAATGCACTAATTCAGACTCCTATTAAAAATAAAGGAGATGGGAATTAATGTATGAAAAATAAACTTCTCTATTAATAACAAGCAGAGTTCACAAGTAATACAAAAACTAAGAATACATCACAGTTCGTTTCAAAAGCATTTAATCAACATTTAAAGTCTCAAGACTGCTGTTTTAGCGTTTTCAAATGATATAGCCGACGACATAAGTATAGTATCAAAGGAGGCCTTAATTCCTTCTAGGGCGTAAACAGGAGGGAACCGATGATAATCCCACTCCACGACTGGAGGACTATCACAACCAAATATCATTTTATATATCAAGGTTGGATTTCACCAAGTAACTTATCCTTTTTATCACCTGGAAAGTCAAAGTAGAAATGAGGTTAATGCATGAAGACGTCTTGTAAATCTCTAAGGAAGCAATATCTTGCCAATTGCGATGTTTTGACAATCAAGATTTTTTCAGTAAAATCTCTCTTTAACTTGACAAATTTACTTAAGGGTCCTTAGGAACTGGTCTAGATGAGAGGTTTTTATTCTGTAACAACATGTTGAAGTGAATTAAACTTAGTATAAGAAACTAAAATGATAGAAATTTTAAATGAACCAAGTTGAATATTACAAACATTCGGGTTCATGCAAAATCGATTATTTATATTTTAGAAATGAATCTTTTCTTATTGAACTTGAGTTTTTTAGGAGGTATAGAGCTAGATGAAAGTGGGATAGATGCTACTCCAGGAAGATTTCAACACATCCCAGGGTGGGGATCAGACCTATACTCGTTCAAATATCTACGATGAAAGCATCGAAGCAAACTTCTGCAATAATCACTTAAGTATGAGAAATCAACAAATTTACCCTTACAATAAGCTATGCATAGAAACTCCACTAGAGAATTCTTGTCATCCTTTAGCATCCAGAAGAGGGTCATCGGTTTGGAATTCTCCTCCTTAAGTTTCCTAATGATGATGGGATTCTTCATCCGGGGAGCAATTCCTATTTTCTTGAAGAATATTAACTTCGATGCACTTTCAGCAAGTTTCTTATACTTTTTGGAAGCTCGTTATAATCTTTCATTTGCTTGTCCAACTCTTTATTTAATCGATCAATTTCCACTTGTTTCTTTTCGAGTATAGTTTATAGTAGTATTTCGATTTTCCTCTTAACTGGAATAACCTTTGTGTTAACTAAAAATCTTTTCATAACTTAACACATTTGCACAGAGTGGCATATACCTGGAAAAGCAGAACCAATGGCGAAGAGATTTTCTGTTTGTCCATGGGTCCTTAGTCTTGAGAAGCACTGCCTATTTTAGAAGAATCATTTTTTGGAAGATTAGGTAAGTCGATAACTTCAGCCTCCTAGACAGTTGAGTCCAAATTAGCTTCACCATATCCATCCTTCTTACCTGGCCCCTAGAAAATCCTGGTCCATCACCACAATTACCTCTATCATCATCATTATAATCATCGTCACGATTATCTCCATCATCATGATCATCATTGTCATCGTCATCTTTGTCTTCCTCCTCATCACGTTCTAGCTCTTCATCAACGGGAGCATCGTCGAATGATAACCACTCTCCAGCATTAATTTCTCCCTCAATAGGGAACTCTTCATCAAGAGCCTTCTTGCCTTTCTTTATTCTAAGGATGAATTTTCTCACGCATTTTTCAATCAAGGCAGAAAGAGATGGGAAATCTAGATCTGGGCATTTCTTGATGTTGTTGACATTTTTCAGTGATCTTGGGAAGAGCAACATCAAGAAAGGAAGTAACCTTTTTTTTAGCATCACTGACGATGTTATTTGAATAATCTAGGAGATTAGATTTTATATGAGTGTGCTCCATCTCATCTATGATAATGGGAGCGAAGTCACTGGGTCTCTTATCCTGGGGAGAAAAAGGAACGTCAATAGAAACATCATCACATGTTTCATCTTCATCTAGTTCTTCGATGACTTGAGCGAATAAATCTTTAAAGCAGAGTCTTAGTTGGTTGGGATGAAGCCGGAACCTCATCTTACTTTTTTCCTTTTTAGAAACTTTTCTTTGTCTTTTATTTCTTTTGGAGCAATAACAAGAATGTATGAACCTAAAACAAGAATGAAGTTTATAAGTCAATAATGTTAGAAATTCCATTTTTAGATATATTAAAACTCACCAGCAGCATTATGTAAACTAGAGAATTGGAGGAGAAGGGTTTTGATTTTCCCATCACCAATGAATTTCCTCCTCTAGCGTTGAGTCTGACTTTCGGTTGCTATCCAAAAACTTATGACAGTCCAAAATGACGAAATACTTAAAGAGTTAGCTGGAGTCAATAACTAAGCCTTTTTTTCATACACTTTGTTGCTTTAGTTAAGGATAGCACAATCCTTTGGTCTTTAGGTTTTAGCTGTTTAGTAGAAGAATTTGAAAAAGAAGCATCCATTAGAAAAAGATGATGAGTGGACATGACGTAAAAACAACAACAACTGTAACAACTTACTGGGAGTAAAAAATGTCCCTCTAATGTTCGAAAAACACTCAATGAAAAAGTATTGAGTCTTCCATTCCCTCGCTTTGTTAGCACCTTCATAGATCATCTTTTGGGTAAGGACAAATGCAATATAATTGACAATCTAGTCGATCACCAATTGCAGTAGAAATTGCTATGGAACGGATAACTTTAGTGCTGAGAGAAGGAAGCCCTGCTTCCGGAGCCAGAACTTCTAAGCAAGTCAAGTATGCGTATGAATTGGGGGGAAATTGGGATGAGTGCAATGCCAAAGTGTTCCAGATATATTTGAAGAAACCTGGAAACAGAAGATAGCCAGTATGCCAAATATGTATTGTACTAAAGGCAAAGTATCCCTCAAGTGGATTGGAAATACTATATGAAGGACCTATAGGAATGAATTCTATTCCAGTAATGCCAAAATAACCCAGAATAGAATCCACTACTTCTTGGGTCATCATATACGATGGATTTAAAAGATTGTCTTCTTTCTTGCCATCTAAGGGAGAAGATTTAGACCCTTTGCCATATTTATCAGTGAGCTTCATGCTGGCTTATTGACCTTCTATTAACTTGCCAGGTGATATTATTCAAATCTTGAGAAATAATCATGTTCATGCTATAGGAAAATTAAATTCATTGTTTATAAGTAATCTATCATTATCTAAATGACAAAGTTTGAATTAGCTATTAGAGGAACAATCCTAAGATGACCTGTGTAACACCCTGAATTTTCATTAATATTATTTAGAAAATTTAATTAGATAAATTAAATAGAATAATATAGAGTAATTAAGAGACTGAGATTGGCAAATGAATTTTAAGGCCATGTTGAAGTACCTTGAATAGGATTTTAAATGGTTAACGGGTAATTAAATTAACATAAGGGCATTAGGGTAATTACCTCACCCATAGTTCGCTACCCTATATTCATGGTAGCACACCATTCACGTTCAATTTTTCCACAAGCAAAAAACATAAATAAAAGAGAAGGAAAGCCGGCCATTAAGGAGAAAGAAGAGAAGAGAAAATTCAAGTTTAAGCTTAGGATTCAAGCTAGAAGAATCAATCTCCAATTTCCTTATCCAATCTAAGCTGAATAATAATCACAATATCTCTATTTTGGTTTTTATATGATTATTGATTTTTAGATTTAAGATTAAATCTAATATGATGATTTTTGATGATATGCTTGATTTTAAATGAATGAAAGAGTCAAACAAGGTTGTTTGCATTTGATAAGCATGGTTTTAATGGTAAATTCATATGATATGATCTTTAAATGCCACGGAAAAATTGTACGTTATGAGAAACATCATTTTGGTGTTGGATTTCAAATTTTATAATTTTCCAAGCCGTGGAGAATAAATTATGAATTTTTAAAGGAAAACATGAATTATTGGGTTTAAAAATTATTTTTGGTTGTTATATGATGAATTTGGGTCTGAAATTTGTATATGTTAGATAACATTTTAAAAATAAGTTTTTGTGATTTTTGGGGATTTTTACTAAAAGATTTATTATGGAAATTAAATTATTTCGAAAGAAGGACCTAAATGATTTAATTGATGTTAAATGGGAAGGGCTTCTTTGTTAATGTTATTCAATTTTTAGATCTGAGAAATTACGACAAATATTTATGAAATAATTTAAAAGTTTAATGTAACCAATCAAGTGTTTACATGTGGGCAAATTAGTTACAAAAGAATCACTTTATTTGAGAAAAACAACTTTTTACTCGAAAAAGTAGGTTCCACCTCCTTTAAATGTAGCTTTCGACCCAGAGCTTCCATCTTCAACCTAGTCGAAACCTTCTTGGTCAAAACCAGTGAAGCCAAAACCAATACACGTGGTATCACTTAGTTGATATGAAGTGGATTGGAGAAAGGCGGAAGGTAGGGCGTCGAAACATAGCTTTCGAATGGGTCAATACTCTTTTTTTTCTTTCTAAAGAAAAGTGCTTACAAGATTACTAAGTGGTTTCGAAGGAGTCAAAACCAATGCTTGCAAAAGGGTACTTTAGAATAAGCTTTCGAAGGAGAGTCGCTGCCTTTTTAAAGTAGTAGCTTCCGAAGAAATTGCGAAGTCTTTGGATTAATGTTTTCGGAAGGGGTTGTTTCGACCAAGTCGAAACCCTTCTACAACCTTATACCTTTCGAAGGTATTGAAGATGTCAATGCTTTCGTAAGTTTGCTTTTGTTTTATAAATATAAGCCACTTCAAATGGCTTTCGAAAGGGGTTTAATGGTTTTGAAGGCATGGTTTCGAAGCAAACCTCCAAACATTTTTACTTATCGGGTATAAGCTTTCGAAAGGATTATTTCGACACCTTCATGTTTTCCCCAAATACTTTTATATGATAAAGAAAGGTTTCAAAAGGGGTACTTTCGTTTATGTCCACTTTGACCCACAACTGCATTTTGGGGTTAAGGGTAGAAGAACCAGCTAGGTTAACCCAGTAGTGAATATAAATGGATTAAACTACCGAATGAGTTGAATTGCATCCAGGATGTCGGAAGACCAGAATATAGGATGCCTAAACCTTGAAGCTATCTGGGAGACAGGTTCATAGTAAACCTATGAAAACTATGATTTGGAAGTCATTGGAGTAAACAATAGGCCCATAGTGATCCCATGAAAACTATGCTTTTAAGTGAGGTTGGTAGGGGCCAATTAGTTTGCAGTGAATCCATGAAAACTATATCCGGATTAAGATATTGACAGATTTCAAAGGGTTCCTATTCAACCCGTGAAACCTAGGATAAGGGAGAAGTTACTAGAGGAACCAATAGGTTTAGGAAGAAACTATGAAATTAATTAAATCATTGGCAGAGGACAATAGGTTCTTAGTGATCCCATGAAAACTATGAAACCGGATGGGAAGTCCGTAAACTATGATAAAGTTATTAGTAAGCCCATGAAAACTAATAGGTTAATATTGGCCCTAGAAACTGTAAATATGACAGCAAATCAACTAAACCGGGGAAGGGAAATCCAGAATGTTTTAATATGTATGTATATCATCGTAAAATTTTAAAATGCTATATTTTAACCATTATGGATGCTGGAGCATAGTATATGGTTTTATAAAGATTTCACGATACTAGAGGGGAAAACCCATTCCACTAACCGGCATGGTTTCACTAGATATCTAAATGGATTGAGATGTAAGATTATTATTCATACCAGGCTTTATGTCTATCTCAAAGTTTTTGTTTTCCCTTTAAACTCTTGGATACTCAATTGATTTTGAGTAGTTTGAGGTTTAGGGTTTACAGGTTCTCTTCTTAGACAAATATAGCTTCTGGAGACGTGAAGGAGGCATGCTAATTATTTAGTGTTATTTTCCACTGTGTATTTTGGATGTAAAGGCAGACTTGTTTTAATGCCTTACTATATATTCCGATCGACTGGAGGGCATCTTTATATGCCGCTCTAAGCTCATGTTTAATAATTATATTTTTCTGAACATGGTCAACGTTGTGGGATTATGTAATGAACATGAAATGTTTTGAATGGAATGTGGAAATGTGTTTTCATTTGTTAAAATTTTCCATAGTCTTTTGATTGTGTATCAATATATCTAATATCAACGTATTTGGTCGTTGGGAACCGATAATTATAGATAACTACAGCACCGTAGTTGTTAATTTTGGGCCTTCAAGTAGGAGGATGTTACAAGTTGGTATGAGAGCATTGGTTTTTACACGTAAAAGAAAAGTTAAACCTAAAAGCTTTTTGAAACATAATCCAGGGAGTGAGAAATATGATTGAGTTTTGAGTTAATGTTATAGTAATGTACTTGTATTTGATATATATATATAAGTACATGTCCCCTCCTCTCTTAGACCGTTCTTCTATATCTTACTAAGGTTCTTATATAGATTTATGAGAAATTGGATATGGAAGCAGGAAACGGAAGAGGAAATATAGGTGGAGGAAGCACCACAACCAACGGAAATGCTCGGCCTAATACCAGGAGGAACCCAGGTCTACCGGCTAATGCTAATCCAAAGGCCGAAGACAACATAGGTGCTAGAAATCCGCCAGTAAATGAGGGGATGGTGTATTGGTTGTTAACCAATATTTTGCAAGATGGAGTGGCTAGTAATGTTGGAGGATCTAATCCTGTAGCTATAGTTGGGAATAATTATGCTAGACTAAGTAGAGATTGCAGCAGTTTGGATGGAAAGCCATTTGTTGGAACGGAGGATGCTGTTGAGGTTGAAAGTTGGTTGTTATACTATGAGAGGATCTTTACTAATCTAGGCTTAGACGATGAGCAAAAGAAGAGGCCGGCCTGTTGGCAGTTGCAAGGGGCAGCGCTTCACTAGTGGAATAGTGTGACTGCCGGAGTTTCAGAGGAAGAGCTGACATGGGCTGATCTCCAAAGGAGATTTCGGAAAAGGCTTATACCCGAGGTTGCTAAATTGGCCTTTATAAGGAAATTTATGGATTTAGTCCACAGAGATATGTTAGTAATCGAGTACACGGCTAAGTTTGATGAGCATGTCGATATGGATATACCATTATAGACACTGACATCGGAAGGAATGAGAGGTTCATTCGAGCACTGGGACCTGAGCTTGCTAGAATGACCATGACATACATCTGAGAACCTTGTAATGTGGTAGTGGAGATGGCCATTCACTATGAAGAGATGCTAGCTGTTTCTGCTAGGGAGAAGCTATAAGAATCTTAAGGTCCTCAAGGATAGAAGAGGAAATTCTTTAAGAAGAAGGGAGCCCAGAAAATGGATGCTGCCAAGAAAGAAAAGGCAGATTTAGTATGCATCAAGTCTGCCAGAAAGGTTCATTATGCTCACGAGTGCCGGACAGGCAAAGGGAAGAAGCTTGTAGAAAATAAGAATGTGAAATGCTTCAATTGCGACTAAGTTGGGCATTACAAGAATCAGTGTCAAAAGCCAGTTAGGACAGATAGAGTGAAGATTTTTGCTATTGGACCACCATCTTCTTCTAGACCCACTGGTAGAGAAAGAGAAAAGTGTGATGGAAGGTACGCTTTTGATTCAAATTACACCAGTTAGGGTACTATTTGACACCGGTGCATCACATTCATTTATATCACAATAATTGGTTGGTAGGTTATGAATAGAACCCACATACCTTGTTACTTCCTTAAGGGTTGTGAATCCAATAGGTGGGTGTGCAACTCTAGGGACCATTTAGAAATTGATTTGTTAGATCATAAGTTTGCATGCAGTTTTATGTTTTTGATTTCGTAGGTTTCAAGATCATTTTGGGTATGGATTGGTTGGTTAAGTTTGAAGGTAGGATATTTTGCTTGGATGGGGAAATATCATTGAGACAACCAAATAGTCATAACCGAATCATCTTCTCAGTGGAGAATTCCAGTAGGAGTGTGTTTGCTTTGTTGAGTGTTATGAAAGTGGGAGAAGAGTTATGTCGGGTTCGAGTCGTAAGAGAATTTATAGATGCATATGAGCCGGTTACGGGATTACCACCGAAATGTGCTGTTGATTTCGATAGATCTTATGCCAGGAGCCAAACCTATGAGTAGGCCACCTAATAGGATGACACCGACCGAGATGAAGGAATTGAAGGTGCAGCCAGTAAATCTTGAAGGAAGGAATTTATCAGGCCAACAGTTCGCCTTGGGGAGCAGCCATAGTATTCATGAAGAAACCAAATAGATCATTAAGGATGTGCATCGACTATCGTAAGTTAAATGAAAGGACGATCAAGAATATTAACCCTCTATCGAGAATAAATGATCTATTCAATCAGTTTAGTAGAGCTAGAGTGTTTTTCTAATTGGATTTGGCGACATGGTTCCATCAATTGAGAGTGGGAGAGCAAAACATTCCTTTAATAGTATTTCGGACAAGATACGGTTCGTATGAGTGGTTGGTGATGCCATTTGGGTTAACGAATGGACCTGCTTTCTTTGTAGATTTGACGAACCAAGTTTTCCGGAGCACTTGGATAGGTTCATGTTGGCATTCATATATGGCATTTTAGTGTACTCGAAAGATGAAAGAGAGCATGGGATTCATCTTAGAGAGCTGCTTGAAACGTTGAGGCAAAATCAACTAAAGGCAAAGTTTTCCAAGTGTCATTTTTGAAGAAAGAGATTAAGTTTCTTGGTCATGTGGTTTCAGAGGAGGGCTTGTCAGTCGATCTAGTTAAGATCGAAGCCATCAATAGTTGGAAGAGACCGGAAGTGGTAACCAAGATCAACAGTTTTCTTGGACTTGCTGGCTATCACCGAAGATTCATTAAGGATTTCTTACGGATAGTAGTACTTTTGACTAAGTTGAATAGAAAGGACATGAAGTTTATTTGGTCTGACAAATGTGAGGAAGAGTTCCTTAATTTAAAGCATTTATTAACTACCAAACCAGTGTTTTAGTTCCAAATGGAAACCAAGAGTTGGTAGTGTACACAGATGCACGTGGAACAAGATTGAGAGCAGTATTTATGCAGAGGGGTAAAGTTATTGCCTACGCATCCAGTCATCTTAGATCGAATGAAGTAAGATATCCTACTCATGATCAAGAGTAGACTGCAGTGATCTTTGCCTTGAAGATTTGAAGACATTATCTCTTAGGGGAGAGATTTGAGCTTTACACCGATCATAATTCTTTAACATACTTATTCTCTCAGAAGGAGTTGAATATGAGGCAGTAGAGGTGGCTTGAGTTTTTGGCTGCTTATGATTTCGGTATAGAGTATACTCCTGGGAAAGGAAATAAGGTAGAAGATGCACTTAACAGAAAACATCAGAATGTAGTGTTAGCTATGTTGGTAGAATAGAAAGACCTAGAAGCTTTGGCCAGTTGCGGTGTGCAATTTAGATCTACTGCTAGTTCTAGTCAAGGTACTTCCATGTTATCTTGTTTAGAAGTTCAACCGGTGTTGATCAAGAGGAAAGCCTCTAAAAAAAAGAAAAGATCTAGTTTTATCCGAGAAGATGAGAAGGCTTGAGGTGGGATCAGCGATCGATGATATAAATGATTTTAGTCTTGACTAAAAAGGATGGTTGAGAAAGACGAGACGATTATGTGTTCCGAATGTAGAGAACTTAATGAGAGATGTTTTTGAAGAATGTCATTGATCTAAATTTACGATTCATCCTAGAAGGACCATGATGTATCAGGGTATAAATAAGAGCTTCTATTGGGAAGGCATGAAGAGGGATGTTGGCTTGTAGGTTAGGCAGTGTGTGAACCGTTAACAAGTGAAAGCCGAACATCAAAAGCCAAGTGGATTGCTTTAGCCTTTAGAGATTCCAATTTGGAAGTGGGATTTGATATCTATGGATTTTATAGATGGGTTTCAAGGTCAAATAGGGAAAACGAGAGTATATGGGTCATAGTGAGCATATCGACTAAGAGTGCCCATTTCATTACAGTCAAGTCAACAAGGATGGCATATATTTTAGCGAAATTGTTCATGAAGAACATAGTTAGACTGTATAGAGTTCCTAATATCATAGTCATGGATAGAGACGCATTATTCACCAGCGAATTTTGGAAGAGCCTATAAGAGGTATTAGGTACCAAGCTCAAGATGAGTACAGTTTATCATCCACGGACGGATAGGCAGACAGAGAGAGTCAATAAGATACTTGAGGATTTATTTAGAGCTTGTGTATTGGACCTTGGTGGATCTTAGGAAGATCACCTACATCTGATTGAGTTTTCCAAGAATAATAGCTATCAATCTTGTATGGGAATGATGCCTTTTGAAGCTTTGTATGGAGGACCACGCAGATCACATGTATGTTGGTTGGAGACTGGAGACGGACTGGTCTTAGGTCCGGATTTGGTTAGAGAAACTTAAGAAAGGTTGAGTTAATCCGCGGTCGGATGAAGAAAGTTAAATCCAGATAAAATCATTACACAGATAAGAGGCGTAAAGACGTAGAGTTCTCGATGGGAGACAGGGTTTTCATTACGGTGTCACCGATGAATGGTGTGGTAATATTTGGAAAGTCAGGGAAATTGGCCTCGAGATATATTGGTCCACTCTAGATTTTGAAAGGATCGGAAAGTTTGCATGCAGAGTGGAGTTGCGGAGTAGTTTAGAAGGTATCCATAATGTATTCCATGTGTCCCGTCTTCGCAAGTAGTGTGCATGATCTAGAGATTAATATTCCTCCGAAGGGTTGGAAAAGTTGGTAGTAGCGCCTAATTTGACTGTTGTTAGACAACCAGTTCGGGGTGTAGCGAGTGATGAGAAAAGATTGAGGACCAAGACAGTCAAGTTGGTGAAAGTTCAGTAGAGCGACAACGAGAAGGACTGCATTTGGGAGACAGAGGATAGGATTCGAGATACTTATCCAGATCTCCTTGATGGTATGTTTATATTGGAATTATATGGATTAGTAGCTGGCCAGGTAGGCTAGTATGGTTGTTAATAGTTACCACAGACGATTGCTATGATTGATGGTTAGACCTTACTAAACTTCAAGGATGAAATTCTTTAAGGAGGGCCTGTAACACCCCTAATTTTTAATAACATTATTCAGGTGATTTATTTTGATAAATTAAATAGAATAATGTATAGTGATAGGAAGATTGATATTGGAAAATGAAATTAGAGGTCATGCTTTTGTAACTTAAATGGGCTCTAAAATGGTTAATTGAAAATTAAATTAACGTAAGGGCATTAGGGTAATTGCTATACCTATAGTTCACTACCCTATACTCACGATAGCACACCATTCACATTTATTTTTTTCATAAGCAAAAAAGGTAAATAAAAGAGAAGGAGAGCCGACCATTAAGGAGTAAGTAGAGAAAAGAAAATTCAAGTTAAAGCTTAGGATTCAAGCTAGAAGAATCAATCTCAAATCAATCTCCAATTTTCTTATCCAATCTGAGGTGAATAATAATCACAACATCTCTATTTTGGTTTTTATATAACCATTGATTTTCGAATTTAAGATTAAATCTAATATGATGATTTTTGATTATATGCTTGATTTTAAATGAATGATAGAGTTAAACAAGGTTGTTTGCATTTGATAAGCATGGTTTTAAGGGTAAATCCATATGATACGATCTTTAAAAGCCATGGAAAAATTATATGTTATGAGAAACACGATTTTGGAATTGGGTTTCAAAATTTATAATTTACCAAGCCGTGTAGAATTAATTATGCATTTTTAAAGGAAAATATGCATTATTGGGTTTAAAAATTATTTTAGTTATGTTCTATGATGAATTTGGATCTGAAATTTATATATGTTGGATAACATATTAAAAGTTGAATTTCTTTTTGGGGATTCTTACTAAGAGATTTATTATGGAAATTAAATTATTTCGAAAGGACCTATATGATTTAATTGATGTTAAATGGGAAGGCTTCTTTGTTAATGTTATTCAGTTTTAGATCAGAGAAAATATGGCAGGTATTTGTAAAATAATTTTGTAGTTTAATGTAACCAATTAAGTGTTTACACATGGGCAAGTTAGCTACAAAAGGATTACATTATTTGGTAAAAATGGCTTTTTGCTTAGAAAAGTAGGTTCCGCCTCTTTTAGAAGTAGCTTTCGATCGAGAGCTTCCGCCTTCGATCGAGAAACCTTCTTGGTCGGAACCAGTAAAGCCGAAACTCATAAACATGGTATCACTTAGTTTTTACGAAGTGGACTGAAGAAAGGCGGTAGGTAGGGTGTCGAAACATAGCTTCCAAAGGGATCAATACCTTTGTTTTGTTTTCTA
Source organism: Allium cepa (assembly GCA_030765085.1). Taxonomy (NCBI): domain Eukaryota; kingdom Viridiplantae; phylum Streptophyta; class Magnoliopsida; order Asparagales; family Amaryllidaceae; genus Allium; species Allium cepa. The sequence goes on from CM060937.1 coordinate 909,669,482, forward strand.
AAGAAAAAGTGCTTGCCTATTTACTATGAGGTTTCAAAGGAGTTGAAACCAGTGCTTGTGAAATGGTATTTTAAAATAAGCTATTGAAGTAGAGATGCTGCCTTTTTAAAGTAGTAGCTTCCGAAGGATTTACTAATTCTTTGAATTAATGTTTTTGGAAGGGGTAGTTTCGACCAAGTCGAAACCCTTGTACAACCTTATACCTTTTGAACGTATTGAAGGTATCAATGCTTACATAAGGTTGCTTTTATTTTATAAGTATAAGCCACTTCCCATAGCTTTCGAAAGGAGGTGAGTGGTTTTGAAGGCATGGTTTCGAAAGGTGTTTCGAAACAAGCCTTTAAACATTTTTACTTATAGAGTATAAGCTTTCAAAAGGATGGTTTCGACACCATGATGTTTTCCCCAAATGCTTTTTATATGATAAAGACAGCTTTCAAAAGGAGTATTTTCGTTTATGTTCACTTTGAACCAAATGATATTTTTAAATATAAACCCAATGCCTTTGAAAGGGGTACTTCCAATGGTTTCGAAAGAGGTACATCTAATGTTTTCGAAAGGGATACTTTCAATGTTTTCGGAAAAGGCACTTTCAATTGGTTCTGAAGCTATGCTTCTAAAATTAAATGTTAATACTTTAATACATTTGAAAGGTTTCGAAAGAAAGGTTTTGAAGTGTTTGAAAGGTAGGAGCCTAATGTTTTGAAGATAGGTTTTTATGCTTTCGAAGTGGTCATTCAATGAGGTTGAAAACAAAGTTGCTATAATGACCCGCAAATCTGCACCCTTTGAATCGACAATAATCCATACATGTCCAACACAAAAAGCACAAACTGAGGGGAAGTCAAGAGAAAGAAAAGAAGAGAGAAGAAGAGAAGCGAAGAAAGAGCGAAGATAGGACCAAACATAACAATACAGAATCTCACATCATAGCGGAAACATATGTAATATCATATCAATGATCTTTACAAAACAGAAACTGTATATATATATACACCAATCAGAGTTCAACAATCAAACAATAATTATCAGTCTAAACAGTTATAATAACCTGTCCTCACAAATGCTGATAATTTAAAACAACTAAGCAATAATGCAGCGGATAATCAAACAAATACGGATGTACGAAAACGAATATCTCTAGCTCTCCTATTGAAGCACCAAATTTAGACCAGTAAATATACTCGGTCTGACCCAAGCATTGAAAGGGAAGAACGCCCGGATCAGTCTGGTAAACCAGCGTGAGAAACACACTCAACTGAAATTATTTAATTACCAAAACTTTTTCTTTATCAGAACAAAAGTATCTCGTAAGACAAGTCCACACATAAACACGGACATGTTTTTACCTTATGATAACTAAATCATTTCATATCAAATCCTCTAATATTATAATAGTATCTATTGCAGAAATAATATTCAAAATAGCCGAAATTGTTACCATTATTAAATTCCAGCATACTAGGTTCTACAAATAAAATGGCAGGTACTTAGTGGAGTTTGGATTTCCATACAAATGACCAGGTGAAGGGACTACTTTCTGGCAGTACATCTCTAGAAGAATGTACCGAGAAACCATCACAAAGTTTCTCTACCAACACAAGATCGGCCCACTTCTATTACTAGATGGTACCGAATATGTCATCCTTTGGTCGTTACTGACCTTTACCGAGGGCCCTCTAGCATACAAACCACAATAATCAGATACATACGTCATAGCATGCAAAGATGTATCTAGAAGAGGATGATCATATCCTACGTGGGAATGACCCACTTAATCTTGCTGCATCTTACCCTGTTTTGGTAATTTCCGGTTGATGAGGCCAGACGAGGTAACGATTACCTTTCACAATCTCATATCACATCACTTTGAATGCCACACAGCCATTTCCATTGACTACTAATTGCCTTCCACAAAAATACAACCCTTAAGCTCATACGTTTCAAGGAGGGTGTTAAGCTAAGAGAAGTTGCCTTCTCCGCCACCACTGATGTACGTTTGTAAAAACCAATGTACGTAATCTGTAGAAATGCAATGTCAGGCAAACATCCATACAAGTTGTCCAGGAACAGGACAAACCGAAGGTACTTTCCTACCACATCCTGTCGGGAAATCTCTAAGATTAGTAGTGAATAATCCTTGCATTAGATATTTCATAATGAAGAGACCACTGCTACTGGATGTATATTAGGATTTTAACCCCAAACGATCAACAAGCAGTCCCCCACTATGAAAATCTGGAATATCAATATCCTCACAAGCAACCGCACAATCATCGCATATACATTGATCCAAAGTGGTTTTTAGATAAATCTGATCCTGTTCTCTTCGCACCAACAAAGAAAAAGCGTTTCTCAACCTCACATAGAAACTAAATCTCATAGACTTATCACGTTTTTAACTTTCAACTTGTTATCCTTCGGGCCAAGAAGGAAGCTCGATAGATTGTAATATTACTCCGCACTATAAGAATCAACATCCTCAACACACGCGATAATCAAGCCTACAAAGAAAGCAACGTACTAAGTATACGACTAAATAGTTCCCACATAAAGTCGAGGAACTAAAATTTGGCAATGTTTGATAGTTGGTTATTTAACTATCAAAACAAATAAATAAATATTCAGCACCATAACAATCACTAGGCCCTTTTAATTAATCTTTTATTAATTAAATCACTTGCCAAATATTCACTTTAAATTATCTTTTAAAAAGATATAATCTCAAAGCATTTCAACATTGGAAAACATTTCCATATACTTATAAAATAATAAGTAATTCACAAATCAATTTATTTTCAACACTTAGAAAATATTGCATATACTTAAATCACGTTGAGTATATATTTTATTCGTTAAGGAAATCATTCTCTTTCAACATCTTTTATTTGGGTCAAAACGGATGTTGCGTAAAACATCGTTACGACAACCCAAAATCACTAGAATAAGGATTCGAAAATAAGATATATATAAATCCCAATACTATACAAAGCATTTCCTTTCGAAAATTATTAACTATAACAATAATGTTATAGTCCATCATTTCCATACTTCTCGAAAGCGTCTATTTCAACAATGAATGTAGAAATCTATGGTTTCAATCCTTAACACATTTTAATACATCTTAAACCATTTGAATCTATTTAAAAGATCACTTTTGAAACATTTACTTAATTTCAAAAAATTATTCACAGTCCAAAATCGTGAATATAATCCATTTATCAAATACATTACTATATATATTTTAATTAAAGAATTATCTACTGTTCAAAATCGTGGATATAATACCTTTAATAAATTATAACAATTAACTTATCAAATTCAATTGATCTCGGAATTTTAAACAATGTTTATAAATTCCATTTATATTTTATAAAAACTCCAATATACAAAATTCTTTTAGTAACCAATTCCATTTATAACTCAATTATATACCAAAAAGCCAAATTATAAGTTAATAACTTATAATTCTTTTATTTTACAAAATCATTGATTTTTTGACATCCTCAATTATAAATATGTAAATCTTATTTACTTGTAAACTCCATTTATAACTTCGTTTTAAACACTTATAAAACTTGTTTTATAGTTCCAATATTTTAATTTATAAAATATCAATTTTATAAATCTCCTACAAAAACCATTTTAAAAAATAGTTAACTTCACATTCCAAAAATCAAATCCTGGTTTTATTTTACAAAAATCATAATTTCAACTATATTTCCCAAAACATCATGATTTTTATAACAATAAAAATTATAACTTTCATTTATTTAAAATAAATCCATTCCTTTAACACTTCAAAATTCAACAAAACATATATTTCCAAAATCACTTTGAAAACCCATTTCAATTTAAAATCATCACTTTAATATTTTTAAATTTTCAAAATAGGCCTAATGCTGCAATAGCACTAAATACAACAATCACGGCAACCAAAACATCATATATCGTATGATAACAGAATATAAATCAATATATGTAAATAAATCAATATTGGTGAGAAATCCAGTTAGATCCCTCTAACCTATCACCGGCAACAAATATACATATTTGAATATGAGTATAATGTCCGCTTCGAGGCAGACGCGCGTACAAAGGGTCATCCGCTCATACACGGGAGCGTATAGGGTCATCTGCTCCACTAGGCATGAATATATCCAAATACTAATCAATATATCATATATCATCCAAAACAATCATCAATTATCATATAATAAATTATTTCTCACTTATATAAAATATCAGTGAGTCAGAAAGAGTGAGTTGTACTCACTTTGCTTGTAGTCGTTGCGATAGCGATTTATTCCAATTGAAATTAAACAAGCGTTTAATTTCAACCAAAATTTACACTAGCTCTAATCAACTCAAAAACAAGCTCCATCGCTTAGTGTTATTCAATACGGACCTAACACAATTCGTTTCGTACGAAACAGACCTCGTATGAAAACATTATAACGTTTTAAAGATTGTACGAATTTATATAAATCAATTTACTATTTTATTTTTATTTTTTTATAGCCTTTCTTTAATCTCAGCCATTGATTTTCCTTGGAGATATCAAGGCCATGAATCATCTTCTCCCTCCCATCAGGTTTTCACGCGCAAGAATACCCATGAAGCCAGTGTCCCCTTTTGAATTATCGTGCCACCCTCGATCATCGAAACCACGATCAAGCTCCATCATTTCGCGCGCCTCACTGCCCCTCACCAATGCCCAAAGCCCTGATGAGCTCGACCACCCCTAGGCATGGAAAACCATGCACAAAGTCGAGACGAACATGGCTTCTTTTCTCACTCCTCGATGTGAATTGGATAATCATATCCGTATGGATTTGTCGATCTCGCAAAGCACTTCAATTTTTCTTTAAAAAGTTTTTAATAATATCGAATGGATTGGAAGAAAATAAGGAGAAAAGAATAGACAAGTCTCGGCCATTAAACATAAATGGCGGCTAGAAACCGTAGCTGAATTAGGTTTTGCAAAAATGAAGAAAACATGTCCTTTTATAGAAAATTTGACGGCACTATTCATCCGAAAAATTTCCGAACTCAAAACAAAGCGTGATGCCTGGCATTTATAACGTTTTACCCCTATTCTGAGCATAATGGAATATATATCGGGAGCCAATTCGATCGTATTTGGAATGTAGGTTTTCAAATCGAATTATTTAAATTAAAAATTCACTTAAACGATTTTCTACGCGATTTAGCTTGCCCCAGAAAACCGTAAATCCGATTGACAGGAAATTTGAAATCTCACAATAATATAACATTACGGATCCAATGAAACTGGCTTCGTCTCCGAGACTGTTTGAAAAATGGCTATTTTTACTCGTCAATTAAATATTAAAATATTCAATTTCTACAATTTAACTCTTAATTCGATTTTAAAACTTCTATAACATCATTCTAATTCAAATAGAATTTAATTCAACTTTTCAAATCATTTTTATTCACATTTAATTCAATTTTCAATTATTTCAGAAATTTCAAATATTAAATTAACAATTTAATCATCCAATTAAATCACTATATTCGAAAAATTATTTATTCAGCATATAAACTTAACTTTTAAATATTTAAAATTAATTAAATATACGAATTTCAAATGACTGAAATTCTAGGTCGTTACATTTTCCCCTACTTAAAAGAATTTCATCCTCGAAATTACGAAGTAAGAAAAAACCATAAAATCCACTAACTTTTCAAAAACATATCATTCAAATTAGATTACCAAAATTTTAAACCTTTTAACTATCCTCAAGATCCATTAGTTAAAATTCTTACAAAAACATTACTAAGTATTCAAATACATTCATAGTTATCTTTTAAAAACCAACTACTACCGTTTGACTTTTAATTCAAAAATCAAACTTTAGTTACCAAAGGTTTTCCAAAAATTCCGAAAAATTTCTAACGCCTTTAATTTCAAAAAAATTCTCCCGCGTCTCCTTTGCGCGGTTCGACCGTAGTAGGATCATAACATATATATATATATCACAAATATACATCTCATTATCAAGGATGAGGCATCCCGAAGGGAAAAAAGGTATAAAAGTACGATATGTAATCCGAGATATGTACCTTATATATTATTAGCGAGCATATACAGCTAATATAGCGCGAAAGCGAGCTCTAAAAGCGAAGCAAGCGCCATACGCACCTACTAAACACTCAACAAACTATGAGAAACATGTATATATGAAAGTAATATCAATATACAACATATACCAACAAAACAACTATATATGTCAATATAGCAATGCAACAAAAGCAACAAATCCAACCATCAAACAACTATCATCCAATTAATCCATAACCAAGTCAATATACATTCACTTCTTATTAATATTCATTGAATTGGTTTTCAATTAAATCATATTTGATTCATTAAAATTGGATTTCTCTAATATTCATTTATTCATATTCAGCTAGTTTACATTCACTAATTCGTATTCCAATTTGTTCACTTTCAAATCAAATCAAATCAATTCTATTTAAATTCACTTAACTTTCCATTTGAATTCAATTATTTATCTTTCAATTTTATTAATTCAATTTCACATGAATTTTCTATACAACCAAATAACATTCATCTAACAATCAATGCATATCCAACATTACCAAAGTAATTTACTTTACATTCATTCAATTTGGCTTTACACTCAATTGGTTTCATATTCAATTTAGATTGAATTCTAGTATTCACCATATTCACATTTCTATACGACATTTCTAATATTGTTATTAATCACAACTTCTTAACAACAACATTTTTAGTGCTAATTCATTATACATTTCATGTTGAATTTCCTTATATAACTCAAATTCTTATTCATTAAATGACTTCATTTCATTAATTCACTTTATTAATTTACTTCGATGCCAATATCAACTTCATTTAACATTACTTATGTTATCTCTCAATGCAACTTCATTTACCTTCACTTTTATTATACAACTTAAGTTCATCTATAATTCATTTCAAGTTCTATTTTATTGAACTTTTACTTAAGTCAAATTTCATTCTGCTATTCAAATTCAGATTTTGTTTTGCCTAACCAAAAGTGTTCAACCATTTTAACAATTGGTTTTACTTACCTTTTTCTCACTTTATAAGTTATACAACTTATTTGTATAAACTTCCAAATTCATACTATATAATCACTTATCACTTAAGTTTAATTTTTTTATCTAATCCAATTAAAATCCAATTCACTTTATTAACTTTCCTTCAGTTGAATTTCAAATCATATATTTATTATGCTAACTCCAATTCTATTTTAACTTATCCAAAGTTAAATTTTCTTTTATTTCATATTATAAGTCCAAAACTCGTTTTATTTATATTTATCATTTCCAACTCGGATTTTAATCAAATTCGCTTATTATAACAAAACTTCAATTTTCTATTTTCTATTGTTAGCTAATCCATCACACAGAAACTCGAAAATGATATTGATGATGCTGCAGTCATCACCCTTATTATTTCCCAGTAACAGTAGTGAATTCAGTGCTTTGTACTCTTTTTTAAAATTACTTTTTATATTCATAAATGTCATTTAAAAATCTTTACTTATATATTTTCACTATTCAATTTACTTATATAAGATCATTTCAAATTTTATTTGTCTTGTTTAGAGTTATAACAATATAATCTCTTTAACTTTGAAAAATAACTTCCAAAATAAACGAGATTCAAATTTTCCCAATTTTTAATTTAAATCCGTTTTTATTTATAACTCGCATTGTTTCATTTCTTATATATAAGATTATTTCACAATTGTAAATCATATTAATTATAATTCCATACTTAAAATTCTTTTGCTCATATAATTTATTCTTTTACAATTGCTGTTTTTATTTAGATTATTCAACCAACTTTATTAACTTATATATATTTTTACATTTCCAAACAACCAAACAAATCATTTATATACACTTTAATAATTCTGAAAAAATCATTTCTTTGCATATAAAATATAATTAAGGTAAAATTATTTCATTTACCCAATTTAAAATAATACTATGTCGACTTTCCTCGTTTAAGTGTTTGGAAATCCCTTTCGATAATATGGCGTCCCACATACCGACTAGAATTCACAAACAGCTCAACGGATAAGCAAACACGATATAGAACATTTTATATTCATTAACAAATACGTGCTCATATATATGATACACTCAACTCAATCTAGGTGCTAATATCCCTGTCTTTATTGAGTACACATCAAAGCTTAAGAATATACAAAATCTAAGCTCTGATACCAGTAGTAACGACCTACAAATCCGTACCCTTTGAATCGACAATAATCCACATAGGTCCAACCCACAAAGCACAGAGTGACGGAAAGTCAAGAGAAAGAAAAGAAGAGAGAAGAAGAGAAGAGAAGAAAGAGAGAAGATGGAACCGAACAGAACAATACAGAATCACACATCGCAGCGGAAAAATATATAATATCATATCAATGACCTTTACAAAATAGAAACTGTATATATATAAACCAATCAGAGTTCAACAATCAAACAATAATTATCAGCCTGAACAGTTATAATAACCTGTCCTCACAAATGCTGATAATTTAAAACAACTAAGCGATAATGCAGCAGATAATCAAACAAATACGGATGTACGAAAATGAAGATGTCCAGCTCTCCTACTGAAGCTCCAAAAGCATCAAATCTAGACCTGTAAATATACTCGGTCTGACCCGAGCATTGAAAGGGAAGAACGTCCGGATCAGTCTGGTAAACCAGCGTGAGAAACACACTCAACTGAATTTATTTAATTACCAAAACTTTTCCTTTATCAAAACCAAAGTATCTCTTAAGACAAGTCCATACATAAACACGGACATGTTTTTACCTCATGATAACTAAATCATTCTGTATCAAATCCTCTTATGTTATAACAGCCTCTATTGCACAAATAATATTCAAAATAGCCAAAATTGTTACCATTATTAAATTTCAGCATACTAGGTTCTACAAATAAAATGGCAGGTACATTGTGGAGTTTGGATTTCCGTACAAATGACCAGGTGAAGGGACTACCTTCCGGCAGTACATCTCTAGAAGAATGTACTAAGAAACCGTCATAAAGTTTCTCTACCAACACAAGACCGGCCTACCTCTATAACTAGATGGTACTGAATATGTCATCCTCCGGTCGTTTCCAACCTTTACTGGGGGCCCTCTAGCATGCAAACCACAATAATCAGATACACGACGTCATAGCATGCAAAGATATATCTAGAAGAGGATGATCATATCCTACTTGGGAATGACCCACATAGCCTTGCCGCATCTAACCCTGTTTTGGTCATTTCCGGTTGATGAGTCCCGATGAGGTAATGATTACCATTCACAGTCACATATCACATCACTTTGAATGCCACACGGCCATTTCCGTTGACTACTAATTGCCTTCCATAAAAATACAACCCTTAAGCTCATACGTTTCAAGGAGGGTGTTAAGCTAAGATAAGTTGCCTTCTCTACCACCACTAATGTATGTTTGTAAAAACCAATGTACGTAATCTGTAGAAATACAATGTCAGACAAACATCCATACAAGTTGTCCAGGAATAGGACAAACCAAAGGTACTTTCCTACCACATCCTGTCGGGAAATCCCTTGGATTAGTAGCGAATAGTCCTTGCATTGAATATTTCATAATGAAGAGACCACTGCTACTGGATGTATATTGGGATTTTAACCCTAAAAGATCAACGGGCAGTCCCCTACTTTAAAAATCCGGAATATCAATATCATCACAAGCAACCTGCACAATCGTCGCATATACGTTGGTCCGAAGTGTTTTTCAGATAAATCTGATCCCGGTCTCTTCGTACCAACAATGCAAAAGAGTTTCTCAACCTCACACAAAAACTAAGTCTCATAGACTTATCACGTTTTCAACTTTCAACTTGCTATCCTTCGGGCCAAGAAGGAAGCTTGATAGATTGGAGTAACACTCCACACTATACGAATCAACATCCCCAACACACGCGATAATCAAGCCTACACAAAAGGCAACACACTAAGTGTACGACTAAATAGTTCCCACATAAAGTAGAGGAACTAAAATTTGGCAAGTTTGATAGTCGTTTATTTAACTATCAAAACAAAGAAACAAATATTCAGCACCATAATAATCACTGGGCCCTTTTAATTAATCTTTTATTAATTAAATCACTTGCCAAATATGCACTTTAAATTATCTTTTAAAAAGATATGATCTCAAAACATTTCAACATTGGAAAACATTTCCATATACTTATAAAATAATAAGTAATTCACCATTAAATTTATTTTCAACACTTAGAAAATATTGCATATACTTAAATCGATTGAGTATATATTTTATTCTTGAAGGAAAACATTCTCTTTGAACATCTTTTATTTGGGTCAAAATGGATGTTGCGTAAAACATCGTTACGACAACCCAAAATCACTAGTATAAGGATTCGAAAATAAGATATATATATATTAATCCCAGTACTGTACAAAACATTTCCTTTTGAAAATCATTAACTATAACAACAGTGTTATAGTCCATCATTTCCATACTTATCGATAGCGTCTATTTCAACAATGAATGTTGAAATCTATGGTTTCGATCCTTAACACATTTTAATACATCACTAAACCATTTAAATCCATTTAAAAGATCGCTTTTGAAACATTTACTTAATTTCAAAAGATTATTCACTGTCCAAAATCGTGAATATAATCCATTTATCAAATTCATTACTATAACATATTTTAATTAAGAATTATCCACTGTCCAAAATCGTGGATAATCCCTTTAATAAACTATAATAATTAACATATCAAATTCAATTGATTTCGGAATTTTAAAGCAATGTTTATAAATTCCATTTATATTTTATAAAAACTCCAATATACAAAATTTCTTTACTAACCAATTCCATTTATAAGTCAAATATATACCAAAAAGCCAAATTATAAGTTAATAACTTATAATTCATTTATTTTACAAAATCATTCATTTTATGACATCCTCAATTATAAATCTGTAAATCTTATTTACTTATAAACTACATTTATAACTTCATTTTAAACACTTATAAAACTCGTTTTATAATTCTAATATTTTATTTCATAAAATATCAATTTTATAAATCTCCTACATAAACCATTTTACAAAATAGTTAACTTCACATTCCAAAAATCATATTCTGGTTTTATTTCACAAAAATCGTAATTTCAATTATATTTCCTAAAACGTCATGATTTTTATAACAATAAAAATTATAACTTACATTTATTTAAAATAAATCCATTCCTATAACACTTTAAAATTCAACAAAACATATATTTCCAAAATCATTTTGAAAATCCTTTTCAAACTTAAAATCATCACTTTAATATTTTTAAATTTTCAAAATAGGCCCAATGCTGCAATAACACTAAATACAACAATCAAGGCAACCAAAACATCATATATCATGTGATAACAGATTATATAACAATATCTGTAAATAACTCAACACTGGTGAGGAATCCAGTTGGATCCCTCCAACCTATCACCTGCAACAAATATACATATTAGAATATGCGTACAATGTCCGCTTCGAGGCAGACGCACGTACAAAGGGTCATCCGCTCATACACAGGAACGTATAGGGTCATCTGCTCCACTAGGCAAGAATATTTCCAAATACCAATCAATATATCATATATCATCCAAACAATCATCAATCATCATATAACAAATTATTTCTCACTTATATAAAATATCGTTGAGTCAGAAAGAGTGAGTTGTACACACTTTGCTTGTAGTCATCGCGATTGCGATTTATTCCGATTAAAATTAAACAAGCGTTTCATTTCAATCAAAATTTACACTAGTTCTAATGAACTCCAAACCAGCTCCATCATGTAGTGTTCATCAATACGGACCTAATGCAATTCGTTTCGTACGAAACGGACCTCGTATGAAAAAGTTATAACGTTTTAAAGATTTTACGAATTTATATAAATCAATTTACTATTTTATTTTTATTTTTTATAACCTTTCTTTAATCTCAGCCATTGATTTTCCTTAGAGAGATCAAGGCCATGAATCATCTTCTACCTCCCATCAGGTTTTCGCGTGCAAGAAAACCCATGAAGCCGCCGTCCCCTTTTGAATTATCGTGCCACCCTCGATCATCGAAACCACGATCAAGCTCCATCATTTCACGCGCCCCACTCCCCCTCACCAATGCCCAAAGCCCTAACGAGCTCGGTCACCCCTAGGCATGGAAAACTGTGCACGAAGTCGAGACGAGCTTGACTGCTTTTCTCACTCCTCGGTGTGAATTGGATAATTATATCCGTATGGATTTGTCGATCTCGCGAAGCTCTTCAATTTTGCTTTAGAAAGTTTTCAGTAATATCGAATGGATTGGAAGAAAATAAGGAGAAAAGAATAGAAAATTCTCGGCCATTAAACGTAAATGGAGGCTAGAAACCCTAGCTAAATTAGGTTTGCAAAAATGAAGAAAACGGGTCCTTTTATAAAAAAAATTGACGGCACTATTCATCCGAAAAAATTTCGAACTCGAAACGAAGCATGTTGCCTGGCATTTATAATGTTTTAACCCTATTCCGAACACAATGGAATATATATTGAGAGTCTGTTCGATCGTATTTGGAAGATAGGTTTTCAAATTGAATTATTTAAATTTAAAATTCACTTAAACGATTTTCTACGCGTTTTAGCTTGACTCGGACAAACCGTAAATCCGATTGACACAAAATTTGAAATCTTACAATAATATAACATTACGGATCCAATGAAATTTGTTTCGTCGAAATCTGAGAATTTTAAAAAATGGCTATTTTTACTCGTCAATTAAATATTAAAATATTCAATTTCTACAATTTAACTCTTAATTCGATTTTAAAACTTCTATAACATCATTCTAATTCAAATAGAATTTAGTTCAACTTTACAAATCATTTTTATTCACATTTAATTCAATTTTCAATTATTTCAGAAATTTCAAATATTAAATTAACAATATAATTATCCAATTAAATCACTATATTCGAAATACTATTTATTCAGCTTATAAACTTAACTTTTAAATACTTAAAATTAATTAAATATACGTATTTCAAATGACTCAAATTCTGGGTTGTTATAGTTTAGAAAGGCTTTGTAACCCTAACTCATTTTTAAAGGAAAAACCTGTGGCTAAATAAAGGATATTCTGAAATGATTTTAAGAACAAGATTTCCTTGTTAAAGGTATTGGTTAAAGGGATTAATCATGTTTTATATGGAAAGTATTTCAAGGACATTAAACCCACAGAAGTGATATTGTATTGTAATTATACTTGCGTCTTCAAATAGAAATTTATTCACATGATAAAGGACCCATAACTTTATTCTGGGGATAAGGGTAAAAGAACCAACTAAGTTAACCCAGTAGTGAACATAAATTGATTAAACTCCTGAATGAGTAGAATTGCATCAAGGAAGTTGTGGAGACCAGAATATAGGATGCATAAACCTTGAGGTTGTTCGGGAGACAGGTTCATATATACCCATGTAAACTATGATTTGGAAGTTTTTGTAGTAATCAATATGTTCATAGTGATCCTACAAAAACTATACTTTTAAGAGAGGTTGGCAAGGTTTTAATTAGTTTGTAGCGAACCCATGAAAACTATATCTGGATTAAGCTATTGAAAATGTCAAAAGGTTCATGGTCAACCCATGAAAACTAGGATAAGATTGAAATTACTGGATGAACCAAAGGTTCAGGGAGAACCCATGAAATTAATTGAGTCATTGGCAGGGGACAATAGTTCTTAGTGATCCCATGAAAACCATGAATAGGGCAGGGAGTCCATAAACTATGATAAAATTATTAGTAAGTTGATGAAAACTAATAGGTTAATAGTGACCCTAGAAACTATAAATATTACAGGATGTCAAATAAACCGAAGATGGGAAATCCAGAATGCTTTAATATGTATACATATTATCATAATATTTTGAAATGCTATGTTTTAACCATTGTACATGCAGGAATACAGTATATGGTTTTATAAAGGTTTTAGGACACTGGTGAGGAGAAAACTCATTCCGCTAAGCGGCTTGGTCTCACTATATATCTAAATGATTGAGATGTTAGATTATTTTCATACCAGGCTTTATGTTTAACTCGAAAATTTTATTTTCCCTTTAAACTCTCGGGTACTCAATTGATTTTGAGTAGTTTGAGGTTTAGAGTTTATAGGTTCTCTTCTTAGGTGAATAAAGCTTCCGGGGACATGAAGGAGGCATGCTAGTTATTTAAAGTTATTTTCCGCTATGCATTTTAGATGTAAAGGCGGACTTGTTTTATTGACTTACTATATACTCTGATCAACGAGGGGGAATCTTCATATATCGCTCTTGGCATATATGTAATAATTATTTTTCTGAATGTGGTCAACATTGTGGGATTATGTAATGAACATGAAATGTTTTGAATGGAACGTTGAAACATATTTTTTGATCCATGTATCATCGTATCTAGCATAGCCGTCTTTGATCGTCGAAGTTTAATAACTATAGATATCTACAGCATCCGTAACCATTAATTGTGAGCCTCTAAGAAGGGGGATGTTATAACATATAACGAAATTGTTAGTAGATCTAAATTTTAATCATAATAATAAAACCTTATGAGAGAACATTACAAAAGTCAAGTAGGAATAAGCAAATAATGAACTCAGGTTTCAAAATGACAATAAGTTTTGCAGTTATTATTAATAAAACAGGAATAAATGTCATCAACATTTATGAGTAATGGCAACGTAGTTCGTCGATGAGCTAACTGGTTAAATTGTTCACAATGTGTTAAAAAAGATAGTCTGTAGACGATGGTGTTGAATGAATGTTAGTGCATGACATGAAACATACTCATGAAGCAATAACGATAAAAAAAAAAGAACTCGCAAAGGCTAAATTAAGGCATTACGAATCAATGTCAAAAGCAAGCGACGTCGACAATGATTAAATGTGATCTCCTATAACTAGTATATGTTTTCTCCTAATAATGGGAAGTAATCACATTTCTCCTTAATCACTAGCACTAAAATATGGTAACTAGTAAAATGATACATTAATAAAGAGTATTGCCGGCGGAGTGGGACATGCAAGTGTCGCAATGTTGACTTTAATTAATATAAAGATGATTAATGTTTCATTCTGGTAACGACAATGTTTATAATACCATGTGGATTATCTGCACAAATAAGTAACAAAGACAAGAGTTAGTGGATATATAACATTAATAAACCTAAGTCAAGAGTTATAACGACGACAAGTATCACTAAGCATCACTGAACATTGTTGTTGTGATGCCCCACCTCTATACTCACACTAGCCAAGGACATTAAGGAGCAATGTCATCAACTAGTACGAAGAATAAGGCTATTGAAGAGCGACCATCTATGTAATTACTTTGTACGAGTACTGATACGCCAAAAAAAAATATCGCTTTCAATTCAAGAGGGAATCCGACGTACCGATACAAACTCAAAGCTACTACACAGTGTCTATGTGGTCTTCGAAAACAAATATAAAATAAGCATAATACAAATCAGTCACAGATATTCATATCACTAAGGCGGAAACAGATATGAATATATAACATAAAAGTGTACATCAAAGTAGTGGTCATACAAGATCCACTACATCACAAAAGAATAGGTATAAGTGCTAGACAAAAGAATATGTATACATTAAGGAGTCTCTATCTCGAATGTATGAAAGCAAAAACTAGTAAGCTAAGTAGTTAGCCAAAAGTCAAAAGCTAGTCCCAACTAAGAAGTCAAGTGGAAGCACCTGTAATACCTCGGTCAGACCCTAGTATTATTTAAGAAGAAAATAATAAACGGATCAGTTTAGCTATAAATATCAAAAATGAGATAGGATAAGAGATATGACATAACAATAATGCCATACTATGACAAGTATACATTAGATAACAACAAAAATCATACAATATCTCGAATATTCTCAAACAACAAAAAGAATGTCATATTCTTTAACCTATACAACAAACCACAAATATTGATAAAATTTATCAATGTGATGAAACATGAATTCTAGAAATTATCAATTAGAAATCCAGAAATGACAAAAGGGGAGGTCTATCTTAAATGGGATCATGAAAACTCACCAACACGTGCATCACAAACGAAACGCTATTCCATGGTTGCTAACCATTAATTTTGAGTCGAAGCTCCACAAACGGCTCGTAGACCATGGGTCGCTACCCTACCAATGAGGTTTAGTCCCCACATAAACAAAGAGACATCGCACATCGCTAGTTTAAAACTAAAAAATGATCACCATTAATCAATAAGTGAAAATTGCACTAAGCTAGTAAATAAATGAGTTTTTCTTCACGTCCCATAACCACTGGCTTAACTTAATTATTTACGAACAGATTGTAAACTTCCACACGAAAATTGTCACGAGATTTCAATCGAACAAGTCTAATAATTAACTGATGAAGTAAACACTGTCATACCACTTGTTTTGCTAAGTCGTTTAATTGGATTTCTTGAACAAATGAGGTAAAGGATTGTATATACTAATAGATTGGAAAACGGATTTAAAAACAAGTTTTGCATTAAAATAGTGTTGAAATCGTTTATGTGAAAGAGTTAGATGATTTACTATTAGTATAGAAATCTTTGCATTTTAAAAGTGATAGATCACAGAAAACGATGGTAAAAACAACCGATCACCAAAAATTCACATTCGATGACATGAATTAAAACCCTAAAAATCAATATCAAATCCAATCAAATGGATATTTCCAAAATTCTAGAAAAGAAGCCATCAAAGTCGATAATAAATGACAACAACCAATCGGATCAATAAAAATCGATAAAAATTGGAAATCCACTCAAAACAGCCAAAATGGGCAAAATTGATAGTTCCAGACATCTGGTAGGTTTAGCCAGACGTCTGGCCTTAGGTTCTAAAAATATATATGTGTTTTTCTCCTTTCTCTTTTTAGTTCCAGAACCATTTTAGACATTTGGGTTTTTCAACCAGACGTCTGGATTTTATTCCAGAAGTTTAGATTTTGTTCCAGACGTTTGGATTTTTCTGCTAGGCTAAAATCAGCCTAGCCCAAAGAGGGCAAAAATCCAAACCAACAGCGAACGAATGAGCGACGGATGCTAGGGATTTATGCCAATCGACAACCCAGCCATATAGGCTCTTCGATATACCACCAAAAACATGTCCAAATATCCAAAATAGGGTCTTTAAAGATTTTGACTTCAAAACAACAAACTGGAAAATTCACCATATCAATTCAAATCAAAAGCAATTGAAGATGAAATAGATGTTAGGAATCCATATCTAACAACAATGAAATGTATAGACATAGATGTGAGTTCAAGAACTCACCTTTAAATCCAAAAACAATGAATGAGGAGCTTTAAAACAAAGCAAGACCAATTCCTCTTCAATACACCTCTAGAATCTTCAACCTATTATCAACGGTGAAGTTTTTTCTAAGTTAGGGTATAGTAATTTCTGAGAATTGAAGAGAGATTGAGATGGAGAAGATGGAGAAGATGAAGAGGATGCTTACCTAAGCTTCTCTTTTATTTTAGATCTAGAACTTCAATTTCCTAAAAGAACCAGGGTCAAGAATTTCTAATCCTCTTTCTTTCCCTCATTTTCCTTTAGCTTGAGAGTGTTAGGTAATAGAATGAATGAATGAAGAGGGGGTGGAGTCAGGATATTTTGTTGGGTTAGTGGATGAAACCCAAACCCAAAGCCCAATAGAAAAGTAGCAAAATTCTACTCAACTCCAAACATATCGATGTTTATACTCAAAAAGGTCGCAAATGCCATTTTGAACTCAATGGAAGTGGTCTCGAGTCCTAATCAACTGTTGACAAAAAAGTAGCATTTCTGACTTTAATCCAACTAACAATGCTATATTTAAATAAAACGTTTAAATATGCACTCGTAAAATATGCGGATTGTTATAGACTCCCCTCCTTAAAGAAATTGCGTCATCGCACTACGTAAAAAGAAAACAAAGAGTAGCAACCATTAAAGCATATCAATACAAAAGAAAATTTTGAAATGAGAAGTTCACCTTAAGGAGCATGAGAGAGTAAGTCCGTTTGTGTTCGCTCGATGAATTCTTCGGATTCCCAATAGCAATCGTTAGGATTAGAGGACCATTTAACTTTCACAAGTGGAACATCTTTATTTCGAAGGCGTTTAACCTCCATAGCAATGATACGAATAGGATGTTGCTCATATGTCAAATTTGGTGAAACTTCAGTTTCTTCAGTAGTTGAAAGACGTGGAATACATCATAGATAGCGAAAAATTGAGAAGGTAATAAAAGGCGATAAGCCATGGAACCAATACGTTCGGTGAGGGAAATGGACCTACATATCGAGGTTCTTGTTTTCCCGGTTGACTGAAACGCACAACACCCTTCATAGGTGAAACACGAATAAACACCAAATCTCCCACAGAAAATCCCAAACTCCTTCTTCGGTTATCGGCACAGGATTTTTTGTCTACTTTGAGCTTCATTCATCCTATAATTCTTCGGTTCAATCTTTTCTGTGGAACCACGAATAAAATCTGGACCTAAAACAAGCTTCTCACCGGCCTCAAGCCAACAAGAAGGAGATTGGCATGGCCTTCCATTGAGTGCCTCAAAAGGTGCCATACCAATAATAGATTGGAAGCTATTATTATAAGAAAACTCAACAAGAGAAATATGATCTTCCTAACTTCCATCAAAATCAAGAACCCATGCATGAAGAAGATCTTCAAGAGTTTGATTCACACGCTCTGTTTGTCCATCGGACTAAGGATGATAAGCGGTGCTAAAATTAAGCTTCATTCCCAAAGCTTTTTGAAGAATCTTCCAAAATCCACTAGTAAATAATGGAATACGATTGCTAACAATAGAAGTAGGAACTTCATGCAATTTAACAATTTCTTTAACATAGAGTTTGGCCAAAAGAGATACGGTCCGATTAGAACGAACGGAAATAAAATGGGTGGATTTTGTTAGTCTATCCATAATCACCCTTAAACTGTCATGACCCGAACGTGAACAGGGAAGACCGTCAATAAAGTCCATGGAGACTTAATCCCACTTCCATATAAGAATATCCAAAGGTTGCAACAACCCTCCAGTCCTTTGATGCATGACCTTTATGAGTTGGCAAGTTATGCAACACTTAATGAAGTTAGCAATATTGGATTCCATTCCATCCCGATAATAAAGTCGCTTCATATCCACATACATATTACTACTACCGGGATGAATGGTAAATTTAGCTTCAAAAATGTCTTTACGAAGATCACTAATATTAGGCACAGATAAATTTTCGAATGCCGCCACGAGCATCGATTTCAAAGTCTTTCAAACCATCAATATTTCTATACCTACAATTTTGGCTAAGATGAACCAATTCTGGATCATGCTTTTGACCATCATGAATACGATTTTAAAGAGATGGATGAGCCTCAAGGCTACATAGAACAAGAGATGAACATAAATCGGGTTCACGATCTCGAATCTCACAAGTGGATAAAGTCTTGAGATCATTCCATTTTGGATATCATCATTGAAACAACCGCTTGTTGCTTTCGGTTAAGGGCATCGGCAACACGATTTCCCTTTCCGGGAGTATAAAGAATATCAAGATCATAAGTGCAAGGAACTCGAGCCAATGTTGTAAACGCAAATTAAGTTCCTTTTGAGAAAACTAATACTTCAAAGATTTATGATCGGTGTAGAGAACAAATTTCTCCACCAAAAGATAATGACGCCAAATTCAAAGGGAGAGAACAATGGCCGCGATCTTTGAATCATGAGTGGCATATCTAGTCTTGGCAGGCTTTAATTGCCTAGAAGCATAAGCGATAACATATTCTCTTTGCATGAGAATGGCTCCCAAACCAACACGACTAGCATCGGTATGAACAATAAAGTCTAAGTTCCCTTCGGGAATCACAAGAACAGGAGCATCAGAAAGGAATTCTTCTAATTTCTGAAAAGAAGCTTCACATTTGTCTGACCAAACGTACTTAATTCCCTTCTTTGTAAAACCAGCAAAAGACATGGAAATTTTAGAAAAGTCTTTTACGAACCGATGGTAATAACCCGCTAATCCAAGGAAGCTACGAATTTCTATCACACACTCCGGTCTCCTCCAATTTTGAACCGCTTCAATCTTTGAAGGATCCATGGAAATTCTGTAACAACCCAGAATTTCTGTCATTTGAAATTCGTATATTAATTAGATTTTAAAAATTAACAAGTAAAATTTGTAAGTCGAATAAATTTTATTTCGAATATCTGGATTTAAAGTGGATAATTAAATCGACAATTTAATATTTGAAATTATAGAAATAATTTGAAATTGGGTTTAATGTGATTTAAATTTATTTGTAAAGTTGTATTAAATCATATTGAAGCTAGAATGATGTTATAAAACTTTTAAAATTGAATTAAAAGTTAATTTGTGGAAATTGAATATTTTAATATTAAATTGACGAGTAAAATAGCTATTTTTCAAACTGTCTCGGATTTCGACGAAACTAGTTTCATCGTATATGTAATGTTATATTATTGTATGGTTTCAAATTTCGTGTCAATCGGACTTACGGTTTGTCCGGGGCAAGTTAAAACGCGTTGAAATCGATTCGAGTGAATTTTAAATTTAAATAATTCGATTCAAAAATCTATCTTCCAAATTTGATCAAATTGGCTCCCGATATATGTTAGGACACGATTCTTCGTCTTCCGAAAATTCGACATCGACACTCACTTTATCGACTGCCGAGGAATCGAACGACGGAAAACCGAACACTGAGGGTTTTTTAAAAAGAATTTAAGGAAAGAGAAAGAGAGAAAAAGGTAGAAGATAGAGGGAAAAGAAAATAGAATGTTGCGTATTCAATCGAAATTAAGTATATATTTCATTCTTTAAGGAAATCATTCTCTTAACATATTTATTTGGGCCAAAACGAATGTTGCGTAAAACATCGTTACTACAACCCAAAACCACTAGTATAGGGATTCGAAATTAAAATAGATATATAAATCCCAATACTATACAAAACATTTCCTTTCGGAAATCATTTACTATAACAACAGTGTTATAGTCCATCATCTCCTTCTATTTCTCGAAAACGTCTATTTCAACAATAAATGTTGAAATCTATGGTTTCGAATCTCAACACAATTAAAACTTCGTTAGATCGTTTTAATTCAATTTAAACATCAAATCTAAACATTTTCTTTAACATATTGTTCACCATTCAAAAACGTGAATATATTACGTTAACAAATTTTCATTCTTTTATATATTTCAGTTTAAAGGATTATTCACAGTCAAAAATGTGAATATAACTCCATAAATAAGTTATAACCATTTACTTATCAAAATAAGTCTTTTGCGAATTTATAAAACAACGTTTATAAATTCCATTTCTATTTATTTCATAACTACTTCCTTTATAAATCTCCTTTATTAACCTATTCGATTTATAACTCAATTATAAACCAAAAGTTCACATTATAAGTTAAATGCTTATAAAACGATTATTTTACAAAATCGTCCTTTTAAACTTCATAGTTATAAATCTTATAACTTATAAGATTCAATTATTCATCCAAATATATTCTTTAATAATTTCACAAAATTTATAAATCTTACTATTTATAAATTTCATTTATAACTTCACCATTTATAATTTTATAAATTCCATTCATTTAAAAAAATTTATTTTCACTTTATTCAAACACTTATAAAAACTCGTTTTATAATGTCTATATTTCAATTTATAAATATCCATTTATAAATCTCTTAATATAAATCAATTTATATTATTCTTTTAAAACGTCTTCAAATTCCTTTAAAAACTTCATCCTTTTGATTCATAAAATAATTAAATTTTATAAATCCTATATTTAAACTTTTCACAATAAATTCTAAAATCCCGATTAAACTATTTTATAAAATCATTAGCATCATATTCTCAAAAATCAGTTTTTAACTGTATTTCACAAAAATCATAATTTTTATAACATTAAAAATTAAACGTTTATTTATTTAAAATGGATCAATTCCAAAATTATTTTATAAAACGTATACTTTCTAAAATCACTTTAAAATCATTTTAAAATCCCAAAATCTGGGTCCAATGATGCTACACACCAAATAGTCAATCACGACAACAACGATATCATATATCAATATGAAAATCCATCAAATATCAAAATATCTGAAATCAAATAAAAACTGCTGAGGAATCCAGTTGGATCCCTCCAACCTGTTTTCCTGCATCCACAAACATTAGCACAATACCAATTTCGCTCCAGTACGAAATTAACGCGGTATATGTTCTTATTAAATATTATCCGCTTAATAACGGCGCAATAGGGTCTCATCCGCTAAAAAATGCGGGAAATCAATAACTGCAATATATACATATGCCAATATATATATTGATATTATATATAATACCAATTTCACTGTTTATGAAATATTCGCGGTATATGTTTTTATTAAATAACATCCGCTTACTAACGGCGTATAATGTCTATTTTAACAATCAATATATAACAATCAACATTCAAACATGCATTCAAATATTTTAAATCTAACTATTTAAAATAAAATCGAAACTGATTCGATTGAGTGAGAAGTTCTCACCTTGGTTTCATTTTCCGTTTTAGCGATTTATTTCGAATAAAATTAAACGGACGTTTAATTTTACCCAAAATTCTCACTAACTCCAAACGACTCCAAAACAACTCCATCGCGTAGTGCTCGTCCATACGATTCCAACGCAACTGGTTTCGCGCGTTTTCGACCTCGTATGAAAAAGTTATGAATATTTGAAGTTTACACGATTTTATACACATAAATTTATAACATAATTCTAAATTTTAAACCTATCACTAATCTTGGCCGTTCATTTCTTCTAGAGCAAATCTGGGCCGACCCTATCATCTTCCTCTCCTCTTCGTTCTCCTTCACGTTTCCAGGCCGCACACTCAAACCCATCATCATAGATTAGGGTTTCAATTTACACCTTCAACACTCGACAATACTTCATCAAACAACCACCATCGCGAAGCCCCCAACTCCCTCTAGGTTCGGCCCCAAGCAAGTTGAACTCGGCCTCCTCTCTAGCCTTGGAATGCGTGCGCAAGTCGCTGACTTCATCGTCATTTTGCCGTTGATCCGTGAAGTCTTTTCAGATCATGACCGTTGATATTATAGAGCTTGACGTCCTCTTCAATTTGTTAGTTGAAAGTTGTTGGTAAATGTCGATGGATGAGGAGAAAATCGAGGTGGAAGTTGGGACGTTTCTGGCCATTGGTCAGGGAGGTGGTGGCTAGGGCAAACAAATTAGGGTTTTGTTTATTTTTTTTTTAAAATTATGAAGGTTGTGGGTCTATTTATAGAGAAAAATCAAACACTATTCATCCGGAAATTCCGAACTCCGATTTACGCGCCGTAACCAGCATTTCTAGGGTTTACCCCGCGTTCCGGACACAATGGAACAGGTTTCGGAAGCTAATTCGGACATCTGTGCGAGTTATGGCTATAAACGCTCAATTTAAATTAAACCGATTTAAGCGATTTTCTAGGCGTTTTAATTCGTAACGGACAAACGGTAAATCCAATTGACTTGAAATTTGAAACCTTACAATAATATCACATTACGGATCCGATGAAACTGGTTTCGTCGAAATCCGAGACTTTTTGAAAAATGGCTATTTTCACTCGCCAAATTTAAATTAAAAATAAATCGATGCGTTTCGAGCTGCCACGATCAAACGATAACTCCGATTGACACGAAATTTGAAATCCGGTAATAACTAACTATTACGGATCCAATGGAACTGGTTTCGTTCAATTCTGAGACTGTTCAAAAATTGACTATTTTCACTAGTCGATTAAATATTAAAATATTCAATTTTTCACAAATTAACTTTTAATTCGATTTTAAAAGTTCAAAAATATCGTTCTAACTCTTATATGATAAAATAAAATTTTACAAATCATTTTCAATCATATTTAACCCTATTTTCAATTATTTCCATAATTTCACGTATTAAATTATCGATTTAATTATCCAATAAAATCCAAAATTTCAAATAAAAATTTATTCGACTTATAAATTCACTTATTAATATTTAAAATTAATTAAATATTCAAATTTTAAATTAATAAAAATTCTGGGTCGTTACAATATATATTCCATTGTGTCCGAAACGCAGGGTAAACCCTAGAAACGTCAGCCGGCACGCTTCGCTTGGAGTTCGGAAAATTTTGGATGAATAGTGTTTTGGCAAATTTTCTATAAAAGGATCTCTGTTTTTCCATTTGCAAAAGAAAACCCTAGGGTTTCATCTTCAAGCTTCAGCCGCCTCCTAAAATTTCAATGGCCAATACTTTCTGATCTTCTTCCATTAATCTCTCTTAATCCGTCAACCGATTCAAAAATGTTTCAACTACAAACTTGAAGAGGATGGGGAAATCTATAGAACCGTACGGATACGATCACCTAAAACACATCGTCGGCGATGAATTTTAGCCATGTTCTTTACGCGTACAAGTATGTTTTCAAAGGAGGAGCAAGATCAAGCTTTGATCTGCTCCAACCGGTGGCTCACGGCAGTGCGAGCCTTCGTGTGACGTTGTTCGATCATCTCTAGGTGGATCGAGGAGGTGGCAAAAGTCCGAATTAAAATGGCGGCTATGGGTTAGTAACGCACGACATTCACCTGGAAGTAACGTGAGGGGAGAAGAGGAAGATAGCGGCCTGGATTTGCTTGACTTGAAATCTACGGCCAGATGGAAGTTAGGTTTAAAATTGAAAATAGAATTTGTAAATTATTAAATTTATATAATTCATGAATGTTTAAAACACTATAACTTGTTCGTACGAGGTTGAAAATTGATGAAACAAATTGCGTTGGAATCGTATTATCGAATACTATACGATGGAGCTGGATTGGGATCGATTGGAGCTAGTGATAATTTTGAGTAAAATTAAACGCGCGTTTAATTTTATTCGGAATAAAACACTGCGACTGTTATTGGAACAAGGTGAGAACTTCTCACTCAATCGAAATTGTTTCGATGTAGATTTTAAATAGTTAGATTTAAAATTGCTTGATTGTGTGATTGAATGATAAATTATCATCTATTGCTTTGAAATAAACCCTATGCGCCGTATATTAAGCGGATGTTATTTATTAAACCCATATACCGCGATCATTCCACCGTGAATGGAATTGGTATTATATATGTACTTGGAGTTGATTTTCCCGCATTATATAGCGTATGAGACCCTATTGCGCCACATAATAGTGGATAATATTTTGTAAATCCCATATATCATGATATTCCGTATTGAAACGAGATTGATATTGTGCTAACATCTGTGGATGCAGGGAAACAGGTTGGAGGGATCCAACTGGATTCCTCAACGGTATTGATTTATTTACAGATATTTGTGATATGCTCTGTTATCATATGATATATGATGTTTTGGATGCCGTGATTGTTATATTTAGTGCTGCTGCAGAATTGGGCCTATTTTGGAAAATTAAAAGGATTTTTAAAGTAATGATTCTCGAATTTAAAAGGATTTTTAAAGTGATTTTTGAAAGTATACGTTTTATTAAATTTTGGAATTAATTCATTTTAAATAAATAAACGTTATAATTTTAATGTTATAAAATTTATGATTTTTGAGAAATATAGTTAGAAATTGATTTTTCAAAATATGGAGATAATGAATTTTATAAAATAGTTTAAATTGAGATTTTTGAAATTATTATAAACGGTTTATGTAAAAGGTTTATAAAATTGATATTTATAAATTTAAAATATTGGAATTATAAAACGAGTTTTTATAAGTGTTAAAATGAAATATAAATGGATTTCATACGTGAATGAAATTTATAGATTTATAAATTGTGAAGTTATAAAATGAATAGATTTTGTAAAATAAAAGATTTATAAGTAATTAACTTATAAATTGGATTTTGGCATTTAAATGAGATTTAAGTAGAATTGGTTAATTAAGGGATTTTATAAGTTGAAGTTTTTATAAAATCCATATAGATGAGAATTTATAAACGTTGTTTTATAAATCCAAAACCAATTGAATTTGATAAGTAAATATGAAAGCATATTAAAAGAGATATATCCACGATTTTGGACAGTGGATAATCCTTTAATTAAATGTGTGGAAATGTTGAATTTGGTAAACTATTTATATTCACAATTTTGAACAGTGAATAATATATTTAAGAAATGTTTTAGGAAGTGATCTTTTAAATAGAATTAAAATGATTTAAAGTTGTTTTAAAATGTGTTAAGGATCGAAACCATAGATTTCAACATTCATTGTTGAAATAGACGTTTTGGAGAAATAAGGAAAAGATGGACTATAACACTGTTGTTATAGTAAATGATTTTCGAAAGGAAATGTTTTTGTGTAGTATTGGGATTTATATATCTATCTTAATTTCGAATTCCTATACTAGTGATTTTGGGTTGTCGTAACGATGTTTTACGCAACATTCGTTTTGACTCAAATGAATGTGTTTAAGAGAACGTTTTTCTTAAAAGAATAAAATATATACTTAATCGTGTTTTAAGTATATTGGATATTTTTCTAAGTATTGAAAATAAATAGATTTTTGAATCACTTATTGTTAAATAAGTATAAAAATGTTTTCCAATATGCAGTGAAATGTTTTGGGTTTTTATCTTTTGAAGATAAATTGAAAATGAATAAGTATTTGGAAATGTTTTCCAATGTAGAAATTGAAATGGTTTAGAGAATATATCTTTTTAAAGATAAATTGAAGTGAATATCTGGCAAGTTATTAAATTTATGGGAGATTTATAAAAAGGTCCTAGTGATTGTTATGGTGATGGATATTTGTTTGTTGGCCTTGATAGTTAAATAACCGACCATCAATATTTACCTTTAAATGAGTATTTGTTGTGATTTGTTTGAATTTGGATGCTACACTTATTTTAAAAATAAGCGCTCGTTATTCGGTTTAGCCGGGAGAGGACCTTTTGGTCATAAATCCCATTTCGAATAGCGATATGTCGTAATGGATAGCATTTGAAGACCGGTGTTGAAGACCGGATATTTTCGAAAACGGAAGGATTACCGTCGAATGTCTCTGCATCGGCTGATCTCCGATATTAAGATTTTATCACCCTTTGTGATGGGAAGTCCGGACGTGATTAGTGAATATCCGGATTGCAAGGGCTTCTTTGGAAGTGCCTTCGGTTCCGTTCGATCCTGGAACGGACTTGTATGGATGTGTGTCTGACGTTACAATTTGAGATGTAAAGCTGGTTTCTATCAAATATATTTCTGTTGGTGGCGGAGAATTTATTCTCTTAGCTTAATACCCTTCTCTGAGACGTACAAGCTCAGAGGTTATGTAGTTGATGGTTACTAGTGATATATTCCCAAATTGGTAATGTGGCATACGAAGTGTTGTTGAGCATTTGTTGATCAAAGCGTGGCTTTTGTATAAAGCATAGCTTTGTGGACGATACTTCGTCGGACCTCACACCCTGGTAATGGTCAAAACGAGAAAGATGCGGCAAGGTTATTAGGGGATAGCGCCCCCTTAGTGTAGGTCATTTCCTTCTGGATAGAGGCGGTATTATGTTATGGAGCCCTGATACTTAACCTATGTTGTTGCTGCAAACTTATTATTTTATGGTTGTTGGTGAATCCCGGGATTTAGGTCGGTTGCGATCGAGGGATGGCATACTCGTGTCAGTTGTTACCCCGCTAGGGTTAACCCGGCCTTATGTTGGCAGAGATCCGGTTAGGTTCTCGGGGCGTGTTTCCATAGGCATACCCATGTGGCAATGGGAAGTTCCTTGGCCCGACCATTAGTTGGAAATCCAAAGAAACAATACGAGCCCTGTACAATTTTAGTTGTATAACCTGCCATGGAATGCGGTAACCTGCTATTGAACATGGTAGCTATAGTAGGCATAAGTGCGGAATGCCTATGCTGGCTAAGATTTATATTATACTTTCGAAATGTTTTCCTACACTTTGCACTTATAATAATAATATCAAAGAAAATTTGTGTATCAAGCATATTTGACTATAATAAGGAGAAATCTCCTTCGATTCTGCGTTTGCATTGTGTGTGTGTGCGGGAGGCCTTATGGTAGCCTCATTTTCTAAAAAGCATTGCGAATCCAATTTAAAATATTTATTTATTTTAAAGATAAACTGTTTTAAGTTCTCGCACCAGTCCTATGACTGAACTGGAGTTTATTGTTTCCATCCTAAAATCTGAGTGTCCACCAATTTCCACACGGGCAGTCTAGAGTCAGGTTATCAAGTTATTCTGGAATTCAGGAGTTGCTGTAGAGATCTGAAGGCAAGCTGGATGGCATGGCGTATCAACTAGTATATAGTATATCTTTTCCGCTGTTTGTTGTTGTACACTCTGATAATGTAATGATAATGTGATGTAATGTAATAACTGATATAGTTCTTTGTTTAAAGATATTCATTTATCTATGATATTTGTTCCGCTGCGATTGTGAGATTTCGATATTGTTTCTGTTGCTTTTTCTTTCTTCTTCTATCTTCTACCTCTTCTTTAACCTTAACGGTACGGTTTTTCGGCATTCGATTGCTCGAAAGTTGATACAGTGGACGTATTAATGTCGACTTTCGTTAGTCAAAAATAGTAAACGTTACAAATTCTGGATTCAAAAATAATATATCCTAAAAATTTCACATGAGATTGCCAAAAGTGTCACTTAGAAATTTTTGCTTTCAATTGATTGCTCCTAAGAGTTTCCAATACAATCCGAAGATGTTTTTCATGCTCTTTCTCGGTTTTAGAATAAACAAGAATATCATCTATAAAGATGAGAACAAATCGATTAAGGAAATATTTAAAAACTCAATTCATAAGGTCAACGAAATAAGCTGGAGCATTCGTTAAACCAAATGGCATAACAAACCATTCATAAGATCCATAATGAGTACGGGATGATGTCAAAGGAATGTTATTCTCTGCAGTACGAAGCTGATGAAAACCGGTTGTTAAGTCTAACTATGAAACGACTCTAGCACCGCTAAGTTGATCAAATAAATCGTCAATCCGTGGTAAGGGATATTTATTCTTGATGGTTAGATCATTAAGCTTGCTATAGTCAACGCAAAGCCTAAGTGTACCATCGGATTTCTTCACAAAAATAGTTGAAGCTCTCTAAGAAGAGGAACTAGAACGAATAAATTTTTTCGCTTCCAATTCAGATAATTGCTTACACATCTCCTCATATTCCTTATTAAACATATGATAAGGAGGACAAGTGATAGGTAGAGCTCCAGCAATTAGATTAATTCTGAACTCGATTGCTCGTTTTGGTGGTAATCCTAAAACGTGCTCAAATATATCAGAAAATTCACAAACAACGTGAATGAGGGAAATAACATCTTCCTAATTATCATAATCATCATCATGTGGATTTAGAGAATATAAAGATGCCATCGAATTAGAATTTGAATTTTTAAGAACAATTGAAATCTGCTCTGTAGATTGAGGATGTCAAAGATAAATAATCCTCTCAGGACATAGGATGTGGGCTTCATAACGGTTATGCCAATCCATTCCTAAAATCATTCTGAAGCCTAAATAGCACATAACATGAAAATCAGCTCAGAAAGAATAATCACACAAAATAATATCGAAATCTTTACAAAGCAAACCGAATGTTGTGGATCCACCAACCGGATTTGCAATTCTCAGTGAAGTCGTTAAAGCCATAACATTTAAAGAAAAAGTATCAACAAGTTCTTTTGATATAAAAGAGTGGGATGCACCCGCGTAAAATAGAACTCGATAGGATGATCACGAAACATAATAATGCCATCAAGGATAGAATGAGAAATACCTTGACCAAGAGAAGTGTTACTAGGCGCTCGTACAATATTTGGTTTTCCCTCTTTCTTTCCTTGAAGTTTAGGACATGAAGATATAGGATGACCCAAACTTTTTCAATAGCGACAAGTAAGGGGCATCGGACACTTATTTGCATAATGATCCTTAGAACTACAATTGTAGCACTCTCCATGACTAGAAGTAGGAGTCTTTGCTACCGAAGTTGTTTGCTTCCCTTTCTTGTCGAGATTAGGGTTGAACTTAATAGGTCTCTTCTTCTTGTTGTTGAAGTTCTATTTGGCACCCACAACTTCAACATCACTTTCTTTATCGGCCTCTTCAAGTCGAAGAACGATATCGACGAGCTGATCGAAAGAAACTTCTAGTTTCAGAAGTAAAGGTTTTTTGAGATTCTTATTCAACCCATAAATAAACCTCTAATTTTTCTTCAATGGAGTATTAATGTACTCGACCCATATTTAGAGAGAGATTCAAAAGATGCAACATAATCTGCCACAGAAGATTCACCTTGAACAAGGTCAATAAAGCATCGGGCTAAAGTTACCTTTTCAGCCTCCGGCAAAAACTTCAATTTGAACCTTTCCCGAATTGCTTCCAAGTAAGATCCGCTTCAATAATTTCCGAAATCAAAAGCTCATACTAATCTAACGCTCTTTCTTGGAGCATGCTAGAAGCCACTTGGACTCGATGTAGATCAACAAGACTCATGCGAGAAAAGATACGGTTGCATGTTGTAAGCTAAGCTTGGATTTTTATAACGCTTACGGAACCCTTGAACGACCTTCAACCCAAATTGGTACAATCACCGCACAAGCGTGCAAACCTAGATTTAGGATGAGCAGGCTCTGGAATGGGTCCGATGGCTGGAGCATGCTTTACAAAATCTAAAAGCTATTGAGCAGACATAAATACTCCATCCCGAGGAGTAGCACTGGATTGACCGGCACGGGGACGGCCAGGTCTAACCATTTCTCTTCTTTAAGAAAGAAAGAAATAAATAAAAAAAGAGAAAAAGGTTATTCTCAGAATGAATATCAAACAAACTTGATTGATAAAACAAGGCATCATAAAAAATATAGGATAAAACGGGTCCTAAGACTCGAATTAAATCCTAAGGCACGATTCCTAATAAAGACTTAGGATGATGATCCTTGCTATAATATTCTATATTGTTCCGAAGTTTGGCTCTAATACCAAGCTATGACACCCCACCTCTATACTCACACTAGCCAAGGACACTACGGAGTAATGCCGTCTACTAGTACAAAAAATAAGGCTGTTGAGGAGCGACCATCTATGTAGTTGCTTTGTGCAAATACGGATATGCCAGATAAAATATCGCTTTCATTTCAAGAGGGAATCTGACATAACGATACAAACTCAAAGCTATTACACAATGGCTATGTGGTCTTTGGAAACAAATATAAAATAAGCATAACACAAATCAGTCACAAATATTCATATTACTAAGGCGGAAACAGATATGAATATATCACATAAATGTGTACATCAAAGCAGTGGTCATATAAGATCCACTACATCACAAAATAATAAGTACAAGTGCTAGACAAAAGAATATGTATACATCAAGGAGTCCCTATCTTGAATGTATAAAAGCAAAAACTACTAAGTTAAGTAGTTAGCCAAAAGTCAAAAGCTAATCCCATCTAAGAAGTCAAGTGGAAGCACATGTAACACCACGGTCTGACCCAAGTATTATTTAAGAAGAAAATAATAAATGGATCATTCTAGCTATAAATATCATATAAAATGGGATAGGATAAGATATATGAAAAAAACGTATGATGATAATAATGCCATACTGTGACAAGTATGCATTAGATAACAACAAAAATCATATAATATCTCGAATATTCTCAAACACCAAAAAGAATGTCATATTCTTTAACATACTCACTAAACCACAAATATTGATAAAACTTATCAATGTAAATCACAAAAAATTAGTGAAACACAAATTGTAGAAATCATCGATTAGAAATCCAGAAATGATAAAGGGGGAGGCCTATCACAAACGGGAGCTTGAAAACACACTGACACGTGCATCACAAACGGAATGCTATTCCATGGTCGCTAACCATCAATTTTGAGCTGACGCTCCACAAACGGCCCGAAGACCGTGGGTCGCTACCTCACCAATTTTGAGCCGAAACTCCACAAACGAGGTTTAGTCCCCCACACAAACAAAGAGACATCGCACATCGCTAGTCTAAAAATCAAAATGATCATCATTGATCAATAAGTGTAAATTACACTAAGCTAGTAAATAAATGAGTTTAGCTTCATGTCCCATAACCACTGGCTTAACTTAAATATTTACGAACAGATTGCAGATTTCCACTCAAAAATTGTCATGAGATTTCAATAGAATAAGTCTAAGAATTAACCAACGAAGTAAACGCAAGCATTTCATACCACTTGTTCTGCTAAGTCATTGAATTGGATTTCTCGAACGAATGAGATAAAGGTTTGTTTTTACTAATAGATTGGAAAATGGATTTAAAAACGAGTTTTGTATTAAAATAGTGTTGAAATCGTTTTTGTGAAAGAGTTAGAGTATTTACTACTAGTATGGAAACCTTTGCATTTTAGAAGTGACAAATCACAGAAAACGATTGTAAAAACAATCGATCACCAAAAATTCACACTCAATGACGTGAATTAAACCCCAAAAATCGATATCAAATCCAATCAAATGGATATTCCAAAAAATCAAGAAATCAAAGTCGATAATGAATGACAACAACCAATCGAATCAACAAAAATCGAGAAAAATTGGAAATCCACTCAAAAACAGCTAAAATAGGCAAAATTGACATTTCGAGATGTCTGGTAGGTTTGGCCAAACGTCCGGCCCTTGGTTTTGGAAATATATTGTTTTTCTCCTTTCTCTTTTTAATTTCAAAACCGTTTCAAACATTTGGATTTTTTACCAAACATCTGGATTTTGTTCCAAACGTCTGGATTTTGTTCCAAACGTGTGGATTTTAGCTCTGTCCTTTTTTTCTAGAACCCTTTTAGACATTTGGATTTTGTTCCAACGTTTGGATTTTTCTACTAGGCAAAAATCATCCTAGCCCAAAGAGGGCAAAAATCCAAACAGAAAGTGATCGAACGAGCGACGGATGCTAGGGATTGATGCCAATCGAAAACCCAGTCCTATAGGCTCTTCGATACACCACCAAAAACATGTCCAAATATCCAAGATAGGATCTTTAAAGATTTTGACTCTAAAACACTAAAATTGAAAAATTCACCAAATCAATTCAAATCAAAAGCAATTGAGCAAGAAATAGATGTTAGGAATTCATACCCAACAACAATGAAATGTATAGACATAGATGTGAGTTCAAGAACTCACCTTTAAACCCAAAAACAAAGAATGAGAAGCTTTACAACAAAGCAACACCATTTCCTCTTCAATACACCTCTAGAATCTTCAATTTATTATCAAAGATGAAGTTTTTTCTTAGTTAAGGTTTTGTAGTATCTGAGAATTGAAGAGAGATTGAGATGGAGAAGATAAAGAGGATGCTTACCTATGCTTCTCTTTGATTTTAGATCTAGAACTTGAATTTCCTACGAGAACCGAGGCTTAGGAATTTCTAATCTCCTATCTTTCTTTCTCCCGTTTTCCTTTAGCTCGAGAGTGTTAGGAAATAGAATGAATGAATGAAGAGGGGGTGGAGTTAGGGTATTTTGTTGGGTTAGTGGGCTAAAACCTAAACTGAAAGCCCAATAGAAAAATATCAAAATTCTACTCAACTCCAAACATATCGATGTCTATACTCAAAAAGGTCGCAAACGCCGTTTTAAACTCAATGGAAGTGGTCTCAAGTCCTAATTCAGTTGTTTTCAAAAAGTAGCAGTTCGGACTTTAACCGACTAACGATGCTATTTTTAAATAAAACATTTAAATATACAATCATAAAATATGAGGGTAGTTATAGTTGCTATAGAGAAAGCTGAAGTAATAAAGAATTCGATCATAAATGAATGACGACGATAAGAGGTAACGTCTATTGATGAATGGAAACAACATGGGTCAATACGTATTAATAAACGACGAAGACTAATTGGATTGCACTACGTTTTGGAAATAAGAAGTTATCATGTCTTGATCAATAATAGTTTAATAGAGTCTTGTCGACGTTGGGGATCATGCAAGTGGTATAACGTCGACGTTAACTAAGACCAAAATGATCGACGTTGCATCTTATCGATTTAAGTGTCCTTGATTTCTCACAACATAAGGGTTTTAAATAAAAAATGTAAGCTGATAAAATAATGAGGAAATATAACACTTCGTTAACTTTAAGTGTAATAATAATATTAAAGAGCATTGTATTGACATCATTAGCAGCATCATGAATGAAGATAGTAAAAATTGGCACTGAGTATTAGTCCTAGTCATCGCATTTGTTAATAAATAAAATTATAGCATATTAGTTTCCATTCCAACGTCGACTAGGTGTCAAGCCTAATTGTGTGGTGTAAAAACATTGCGTTAATGGATTAACAGCTAGGATAACCAACCTACTTCAAGTTTATGCATCATTAACGATGATGTCAGCACAAGTCTAAATAGTTATGGGAGTGGGTTTGATATGCTATTCATTTTGTCGTAAAACAAAAAAGGCCTAAATCCCTAAATTAACACCACATAAGCAACTAATCACATATTATGGAAGGTGAATAACAACGGCTTACAACAAAATTAGGGTTATTAGGAAAAGATAATCGAACTCGATTGCTAATTTCAAAAGTAATAAAATTTGAGCAAAAATCCTAATTATTCAACATAAAATTCATGAAAAACTAATTTATACGTTAATTAAGATAGGAGCCATACTTGAGTGTAGAAAATTTCTATTAAAGAACTTGGGCTTGCAACTAATTTTGTGAATTTAGTTGTTTGTTTAAGTTTTTGAAATAGCAGGTAAAGGAGAAAGAGAAGAAAAGCTTACATATTTAAAGCAAATGTGTACCGTTGGATTTGATTCAAATGAATGGATAGATCTGCACAAGAAGACCAAAAGAAGATTAAAAGAATGATGCCAAGAATATCGACTTGAAAAGCCAATGATTTCTTTATATAAGGCAAATATTACTACTATCATGATCATTGCTGAAGATATTCAAGGAAATATTCTCAAAAAATAGCGATGTCATTTAAAGTTCATTAGCCTCAATAAAGCCCAAACTATGAAGTTTGAATGTCGTCTTCCATGAGTCACGACAACTGTCGAATGATATTATGATTAACGTGAGGCTTATGATTTCCGAGGCCATGCTAAATGAAGTCATATCATATGAATGTCGATGTTGCCAAAGTCAACCATTCTTAATCCACCTGGTGATCAAAGTTGTTAAGTATTGATGATGTTCTCTATCCTAATGTCATTGCTCATCGAAACCGCCTTATAAAAAGAAATACAAGTTATAACTGTTGTCGAGGTTCAATGCTATTGTAACGTCGACTCGTATGAACATGCTTGAAAGATACCACATATCTACATATGCGATATTGATGATTGTCATCATCGATATCCAAGTGTAGTTAATTACGCATTTAGTAAGCATCGGTGTTGAGGGCCAACAATGTCGTCGATGTTCAATACCACCAGACATCAATTGAAGGAGGTCTCAAGCTATGGAGTCATCATTGCCGATATTTATGCTTAGAAGCATTAATACACCCAAAAGGGATGTCGAAGACACTTCTACTAATGTCGCCTTTCATCAATGCTAATAAAAGTTGATTAATGAAAAAGAACCATCGACACCGAGTTTAGAGATGCCAAGAGTCGACCATATTGCAATGATGTCGAAGTTTAGCCATGTGAATACAAGAATGTCAGCTTTGAAGTTCGACCATGCTATTAATTTCGTAGTTGATAGGATATCATCACTGATGATTGACGACGTTGCTAATGCTAAAAGCCAATAGATGCTGAGGCCTGTCACTTGCTGAACCACATAAATATGGACCTAGGGGCTTTGGAGAAGGAGCCAAGTTCTCTCTTCTCATTTCTTACCTTTTAAACTTTGTAAACCCTAAATTGAATTTAGGATTTTGCATATTGCAGCGCCTGAACATTATACATATGAGGATTTGAGAAATTAAAAAGGACATTGCCTTTTTGACTTGATTTAGACCATAACATAAATATTCGTTTGACATTGTACATTTGACATGATTTAGACTATGACTTAAATACTCGTTTGATATTGTACATTGATTGACTTGGACTAGTGACTTGAATAGCATATTGAATTTCTTAAACTGGTTATTTGACTTTTACCATGTATGTTGACTTGAATGTTGACTTTCATATTGCCTTGAGGTATCCGTGATGACGATGACTAAACTTAAAGCCAAATGGATGTGTACTTCAATTCGATGACTTTGGTTAGCCTCAACAAGGCCTCACTTTGAAGTTTTCCAATTCTATACATACTTTTGGGGTTAGAAAATTTATTTTTTAACATAATGATTATGTAAAAAAATTCACAATTAACAAACGATAGATATACATCATCTTTCCAAATCGACCGTCATATCAAATAAATGCCCACATAAAATAAAATATAAAAATGAGAATTTATTCTATTAACCATATATCCAATCAAATCTATTTAATTTAAAAATAGAGGAACAATCTTTTATTCTACTATTAAAATTTCAGTGATAAATTATAATTAAGAAACGACAAAATTATTTTCTGCAACTATAAATTTTACCATATTTTAAACTTCTATCAAATTGTCGAATGCTTATACAAATGTGTTCAATTAAGTGATACAAATCCAGTGTCAAAACCACTGGGTTGAACGGACTCTAATGTACATGAAAAAATTTGTTAAAGTTTAAATTTTAAAATTTTAAAAGTTAATTTGCTCATTTCTTAAACCAGCGTGCACCAAACCTATACCTAAACCCTTCTACCTATGCTTCTCCTTCTCAAAACCATATACCCCAAAATCACAAATCACCAAACGAAAACCTAGAGCAAGAAACTAGTTCACACACGTGCATGCATGCACGTGAACGAGCATCACCGGCCACTAACCGCCTTACCGACCTCGCCCCCATGACTGACTAGTCGAGCACAACACCACCATCCCATCATTGCCATCATAATGCCTTGAATCACAGTCTGACCCATAGGCCCAAATTTTGAATCCTGGAATACATATGCCAAAACTTCGCCTCGTCATGGCGATCCCCATCACCTGGACCCATGCCACTGCCTCCAATAGGAGTGCCTACCTCTGACGCATCTCCAGACTCATCCTCGCCAAACCCGATGCCACATGCGCCACCAAACAAGTCGTGTTCGACCCTAAAGAAACCAATTATCATAAACCCTAAGTCGAGATCGACCTGACTTCTCCGACCACTATGTGATTCGACCTTCACCCTTGCTTCACCACACCCTCAGGTAGCTCTAACGCCTCGGCCAACATTGCACCAAATTGCCTGAAATTGAGTTTTGACCCATATCCGTTCAATAAACTATCTCAACCTAACCATACTGCTAAAAATCATCAGGCAGCTACTAAAAATCACGATTTGATGATATAAGGCCATTCATCGATTCATGATCGACGAAACCCCAACATTATTAGACTATCTACTGTTATCGGCATATAACTCTCTCATAGCTCGATGAAACAGCCCTGGACTATTTTAAAAAAAAACCTAGACTCTAAAATACACATCATCCTAGGTGACGATTTTGGTGAATTCAAAATAGATTGAGATATATTATTTTCGAAATCAAAAGTGGAAATGGTTGCTTATGTATATACAAATAACATTACGAAATGTTGTTTACAGTATCATTCTAGTTAGCGTACTTCCCTATTTCAAATTTAAAACTCAATTTTTGAACTATTACTTAACGTAAAAGAGATTTGTAACTAATTCAAACAAACTATAAATACGTTTTCCCAACTTTATATTTTTAATTGTTTCAAATTTTTTTATTTGAGTAAAATAAAAAAATTGAATTAAATAGATGATTTTTAAAAATTTATAAAAAGTAAGAAGTTTTTGAAATGAAAAGTAGAATAAGAGAGCGTATATAAAATAAAAAAATTGAAAATTTCAATTTTACCCTTGAATCAAATTTTCTAAACTTACCATCATTTTCAGTCTTATCAAAGCACAAGACCTTTGATAATATGTGGCATAAAAGGGTGCTTTATGTGCCTAAATCCTCTTACACACTTAAGGAATCATTATAAATTGTTAACACACTTCACATCCATCTTTTCCCATTTTGAATGAAAACAAAAAAATTTACTTTTCAATTTCATTTTGTTATTATATTACTTTGTATGCATTACCAAATAAAATGTTTGAAATATATATGTGTTGTTTATGTTTTATACAAGGGTATTATGACATTTTAATAACTTGTCAATCGAATGAAAACTGAAAATCCCAAATGCATGTTTTAGTCATATTTTCAGTTTTTCGTTGAACTCCTTATTTTAGTAAACAGAATTCAGAAATGAGTTTGTAACATTAGTTATAAATTTAAAAGAGGGTTATTTAATTATTAAACCACTGAGTGGATATTTAAAATAGATTAAATATTCACAGACTAAAGCTATAAGATTTCAGGTCATTACAGCAACCATACTTCATTTATTATAATTAACCACCACCTTACCTTTCCCAAATCCTCACTTCATCTACTATTTTCTAATCTTGTAGACCAAGCAGACTTCACATTTAAATTAAAGGGACAGTTTGGCTAAATTCCCTATTATGATTAAAATGTTGATTAAGTTTTCCACAACTTTGCTGCCTTTTTTGGAAAATATAGCTTGAGTAAAAATGTCATGAATGTTGAAGTTTATAGTTTGGATGTTTATTTTGCCACTGGTAACATTCCATAACCAAGTTGAATAGCATCAATCGAAGAATAGATGATCTCTGTCCTCTTATTGTTGTTCGCATGGCATGCATGTAGGTTTGATTCCACTATTCCATCATGATAGTCTGCCCTTAGTGTCCAATTTAGCTAGTAAGACATAGACTGCCATTTTGTGGGGGCGTTATGAGCATTCCACACCACTTTTCTCAGCTCAAGTTATTGGTTTTAGCTCTTATTGTGTTCCATGCTGACTTCAGAGAGAACCTTCCCCATGGGTTAGGAAGCCATTTCCAGTGATTTTTGATCCCATCACAATCTAATTTTATTTTCTATGTTTCAGTGCATACGTGGGAAGATAAATAAGAAGAATTCATTCATTCTCTATTTTCCTTGGGAGTGGAAAAAAGAACTGTTAGAGCCTCGTATAAGAAACATTGCATTCCATCCTAGTGTTAACCAACCGTGATCATATATTCAAAGTTTTAGCCATCTGTTAGTGTTATTTCCATTGACTATTTGTTTACTAATGTGACCATTACTGTATTATCTTGCTTTGAGATTTGTTTTTTATGTCGATAAAGAATTGTTGTCAAGTTGAACGGTCCAGAAATTTCTAGTTTTTTATACTTGTTCTTAGTCCAAATAGGTTATAAGCTATCTGAAAATAGCTCCTCTAATTTTCTAACACCCATCCCCCTTTTGATTTCTGTTTGCATACATCTTACTAACTTAAGTCGTTCGATTTATCATGCCAAAAGAAATTCGCACATAAGGAGTTGATCTTCTATATGATAGTTGATGGGATTTGACAAAAATGTATCCAAAAGTCAATATATATACATATACATACATATATATATCTTTATTAATAGTTGGCTTGGAAGCGCAAACTTTTGGTTCGACCATGAAGTTTCCAAAATACCCTTATATGTATTTCTTTATTAATCATCATTTTGATGTCGCACTCTTTTGGTGTCAGCATGAACTATCAAAAATGTCTCTCTATAAGTATTATAAATACAAAGTATCACTTATGAATAGGATCTGATAATTAAGATTGATTTACAAGTTCAAAATTCTCTACAAATATTTACCAAGTCTTAATATCACTTAAAAATAGGATCAAATAAATAAACTACTTTACAAATTCGTTTTTTATTAATTAATAATGTAGACAAAAAATTAAACTAATAAAAAATTAGATATTGCAACTTAGAAATAAAAATTCAAATTAACTATGCATGACTCTAACAGAGAATATAGCAAAATATTTGTGTAAATCATTTTTTCTTTTGAACATACTAAACAAATGCAATTTGTAGAAAAATAATTTAGATGCTTTTAACACGCGCAAAGCGCATGCCACAATGCTCATATATATAAAAGGCATAATTAATTCTAATCTTCCCCCTATGTTTAATAGTCCGTTATTCCAATTATAGAGTTTCTTATTGATTTTATCTAATAGGGGCCAAAGTCCCTTTTTTTAATTTGTGTATAAAGAGTGAAATGCCAAAATAAACGATAGGCTGTGTACCCCTTTTCACATTTAAAATATTTCTTAGTTGATCTTTATTTCTGAACACCTTAAAGAAAAAAATAGTGGATTTTTGATCATTCATTTATAAGCTAGAATTCCAAAAAAATTCCTCCCTTATCTCATAAATTGAATGACACTGTTGAAACTTGATTTGGTTAGGATGTGTGCGTTATCGACATATGATAAATGTATTAAAATTGGCTCGATTTTATAAATTAGGGAAATGTTATCGTTGATAAGCTCTGTTATCCCGCCTTTTTAGCAAGGCCGTGATATCAAAAGATCGACCGAGAAAAGCAAGATAGCTCGTCTCAAAGACTGGTCAACTCAGCATCTCAACAAAGCAAGTTCTGTTGAATGATCTCTCATCTAAGATCCCCTACGGAGGGGGGGGTCCAGGGGGTGCCAACCCTCCAAGGTGGGGGTAGGGGGCAACACCACCCTACGGTGTTCGACCTGACCGGTCAGGTCGCAGGGGTCCAGAGGGCAGCGCCCCATCCAAAACAGTATGCGACCTAGGGCATGGAGTATCCAACCAGCTAAAGCAACTCAGCGAGTTAAGAGCAACAGTCTAAAGGCAGCGACCTAGGATGGTACACGACCTAGTGACCTAACTTCTCAAGTATGCAGCGATCTATAGCGTCCAACGACCTAACGTCTCCAGCGACCTAAAGAGTTAAAGGGACTGGCGACTTAGCGAGCTAGAGAATTCCTTGCGACTTAGCGACCTATCTCCCTCCAAGTTAGGTCGCTCGCGACCTAACTCCTATCCTTAACCCGTAGGTCGCTCACGGCCTATCTCTCACCAAACACAGAGTGACCTAGCGACCTATAGTTTACCGACCTAAGCCTCACATTCCCTCTTCCAGTAGGTCGCTCACGACCTAAGCCTCACATTCCCTCTTCCAGTAGGTCGCTCACGACCTAAGCCTCACTTTCCCTCCTCTATTAGGTCGCTCACGACCTAAGAAGACGAAGGCTACTCCTTATGCCGCCGGCCTTAGGTCGCTCCCCCTTCTCCTGCCACTCCTTAGGTCGCCGCTCCTTCTCCTACTACCTCCTAGGTCGCTAACGACCTACGACCTACCCCTAGGTCGCTCACGACCTATACCCAGCCGACCCAACTCTGAACTCTCCTATAAATACTCCGCCTACTCCAACGACAAAGGGACTTTTCTGGATTGGAGGGCGCCTACACTCTGCTGATTTCTCGACTCTCCGAGCACCTCGACCATTGAAGATTCTTCATAAATGCATCTACTCCATTCAGCATGGATCGGAGGAACAATCTATGATCAAATTTCTAATCTCCTTCTTCAATTGTGTTGTAAACTCGAAAGTGAATTGTAAAAGTGTTGTAATCAATCAATCGTGTTGTAAAGGTGTTGTAATCTTGTAAAAGTGTGCTCGAAGAAGATAATGGAGGATGTAAAGTGGATGCAGGCTTGCTAGAAGCCGAACCACTATAAAAATCTCTGTCTCTTTTACTTTTCTGCTATTTTTTGTTTACTTTGATTCCCGTGCAAGCAGGTGGTGCTCTCACTTCATCACGATATACACCGGGTGTTAGCGTTAAAGCTATTTTTACCGTTAACAAGCTCTAATTCAAGTAGAATTCACAAGTATTCCATGGCAATAACGAACATGTTTGGAGACGAGGGATATCCTTTCCTTAGCCCTCTTTTACTTGTAAAATACCCTTGGGAAGCCCATATCCATGACAAAAAATTATGGTGTGGAAATACGATTGTAAATCAGGTAGGAAAATTTATCAACGAAACATATTGACTTCATTATGTGAAGAATAGATTCTACAATGATTCTGTCATAAGCCTTATGTAAGTCAATCTTAACTCAAAATATCTCTTTGTTAAAACTTCTAACCAATTCATGCGCTAAAAGTGAATTTTCATTTATATTTCTCTAGTATTAATGCATTTTGATTTGGTGAAATGAGATCATCCATCAAGTCATTCATTCGACTACACAGTAAATTGGACAATATCTTGTAAAAATTATTACACAAGGATATTGGTCTATAATTTGTTAAGGACTATAGGTTCTGTTGTTTAGGGATTAAGCAAATAAAAGTGTGATTTATTTTTTTAATGATTTT
The DNA here is from genome assembly GCA_030765085.1 of Allium cepa. NCBI lineage: Eukaryota > Viridiplantae > Streptophyta > Magnoliopsida > Asparagales > Amaryllidaceae > Allium > Allium cepa. The sequence goes on from CM060937.1 coordinate 909,712,072, forward strand.
CCCAAAACTTAAGACCTCATTCATGGTGTCTAGTAGCTCCACTTTTGTCAAGTCTTAGTGGATATTAATTTTGCATTAGACCCGTCATGACCTAGACTAGCGTTATCGTTAATTCTGTCTATTTAAATCCATTTAATTCAGATGGGTTGTTCATATACTTTCTTGCATTTTTTTATGATTATCTTTTTACAAACAATCTCGAAAACTGCATTAATTGAGACATCATTGAATTGGTCTTTAATGAACGTAATACATTCTTGGTAATATTTTTAGTGGAATATGAAGTATTACCTTCTTGGCCAATAAGTTTTATAGGCATGATACACAAAGAGATCTTTGCAAACCTAGAGTGGAAGAATTTTTTTGATTTATCTCCTTGAATTAGCAACCTGAATGCTTTATTATTTCACCAAATACTATCAGTGAGTTTCACGAGGCTATAGTTGAAATTTTTAAGGTGCAATATCAATCAAAATAAAATATAAAAATAAAGATGGTGCTTTATATTGTCACAATTTCTAGAAGCCAGTTATATTGAATCAAGGAGCATTTCTTCAGTCAAGGTGAAAATCAAAGGCCAAATCTATAGTGTAATATTCTAACTTTTATAATTCTAATATATATCATAATAATGTAGATCCAAAGCATTATTCAACGAAATTATGTATACATCTTCTGTCCATTATACATACACATACTTACGTACTTAAACACACATATGCACACATGCATGCGTGCACACATAACCAGCGAAGCATATACATATGCTTATAAATTGATCTTTACAATTACTTAATTTATATTCATTTTTTATTATAAAGGATGACATTTTTTCTTATGTACATAATTATGTGCGAAAATATTTATTTTATTTTATTTTATTAAATATTGAACTAGCTTCAAATTAGTATTAAACATGTTTTATATATAAACACTGACTTATAAATATGTATGAATATATTTTTTAAATCATTTTAAAATTAATTTATCATTGTTAGATAGATTTTTCATCTAACTAACACCCCAAAGTTCTCAGCAGCTTATTCCGAGTGGATGAAGGCAAATTAAGAAAATTTCGAAACTTAAATAGAAAATAAATGCCGAAAGGTAAGGGAGACATGAGATTTATAGTGGTTCGGGACCTTCATCCCTATGTCCATTTTAAATTCTATTGTGAGCTTTTATTCCTCAACTTGGTGTATAAATACATTAAATACTAAGTCCACCATTAATGATATTTTAATTGAAGGTTTTCTAAAGGAGTAAAGTATACTGAATTATTGTAGAATGTCAGAAATTTGTTTGCCAACCCCCTTTTCAGTAGTATGTGGCCCTCTATTTATAGTAGATTAAGGTTCTTCCATTGCTGCAGGGACTTTTAACTCAGATTGGTGACCTGGCTTGCTATAGGCAGCTTCGATTCTAACACTTGTTATCATTTGGTTGATATTATTTGACACGGATAACTGACATGGCACTTTAGTATATATAGCTTCTTTGGTTCCATTCGTCTACCTTGGTTGTTGATCTCAGTTTATTGGAATTTTGATGCTCCTGGTAGTTGCTGCTCTCAATTAAGCTTCTTGCTCTATTTGGACACTAATATCGGTCTTTATTGTTGCCTTAAGTCATGTTAACAGCCTACATGCTCTTGGATATTAAGTCTAGTTCTTAAACTATCAACGGAAATTAAATAACGGGTCTCGAAACTACAAGCTAAGGGAATCTCTTCTCGAATGTTCATAATTTGCACCTGATGGAAATTATGGCATAATATACCTCTAAAGTTCACCATATGCGGTCGATATGAGGCGGACTTTCGAAGAATAGAGTTATGTCATGTTTAGTACTTGGCTTGTTTGTTCTATTCCTATTATAAAGTTGATCATGACCATTCTGAGAAATCTCTAAAATATTGCTTTACCGAGAAGACTTGTGTAAATATGACCTCGCTTTGGAAACAATTTACAATCTAACCTCGTCAAAATGGTTTTGAAAATAACTTGAAATCTAACTTCATCTAAAGTATTTTGAAAATAACTTGAAATGAGTGCCTGAGGTGAAAAATACTTTGATACAATGCTCCTGTTATCTTGACTTGGTCTCACATACGTATCGAGTTTTAGAAAACTACTAGTAGCAGTATAATGCCTATATTTTGTATGCCGCTGATGTGACTTACTATACATCACCGTGCATGGTACTTTTGACCATGGCTCACTCTTTGCATGACACTAATCGGCGGTGGCTCACTCTTTGCATAGTGCCATGGTTGTGGCTCACTTAGTGCGTTCGGTGCGATCGACTTCCCATGACTTTCTCTTTACATGATGCTATTAACCATGGTTCACCGGTTACACGACACTTTTGGCCATGGCATAATCACATGAGACTATTGGCAGTAGCCCACTATGATTGGGAGTCAACCCAATGCATTGTTCTGCTTAACCATGATTTACTATTATTAGGAGTCTACCCACTATTCTTTCTATTTTATGAATCTACCTGACGCATGGTACTACTTGACCATGGCTCACTATGTTTGGAATCAACCCAATGCATGGTATTACTTAATCATGGCTAACTATATTGGGAACCTACCTAACATTTTTACCATTATTAGAAATATACCCAATGCATGGTATTTCGATGCCAAGAGGTAAAATCTACTTTGAGACCGTGAGGTCAAAACATTTGAAAACTGTACTTGTCATTTGATGCTATCTAGGACAAGTGGTAAGCGAATCATTTGAGTGCTAAAAGGAAAAAATTAACCTGTGGACCATGAGGTCAAAACTTTTTGAAAAATATGATTGATACCTGAATCCATCTAAACTAAGTAAAAAGTGAAAATGTTTTAACTTGGAGAGGCAAAATCTAATTTGAGATTATAATTTCAAAACTTCCAAAAATCATGTTTGACACTTGAAGCCATCTAGGCAAAGTGAAAAGCAAAAAAAAAATTTGGTGAGGTAAAGGTTAAACTGGATTACAAGGTGGATTCTTTCTTTCCATAGTTCATCTACAGATGAATCTTCTTTATGATTAGGAAGTAGAACTTAATAACCACTGGGTGGTGAAATCATTTACCCGCCTAGAGGTGAAAGCATGGTTTCAAAATTTGCATGATGCTACTAGATCATGGTAGTATCATGGCTGAAATATTTGGTGGACTATTAGAAAATTATGTGATATTACTTGATCATGGCAATAATTATGACTAACATGTTTTGATGCAGTGTTTGAAAGTTACGTGAATTCGCTTGATCATCGTAATAATTATGACTATAATGTTTTGATGCAGTGTTTGAAAGTTTCATGATATTGCTTGATCAGAGCCATATCACGACTAAAACAATTTGATGCAATGTTGAAAATGCTCAAGTCTTAATAAAATTGAAGCCTAGTATAGCATATCTTGAGGCACGACCAAGATACTGGTTATTATCTCAAATTTACCGATACAACTTTTATTCATGTACTAGCTCTGTACTATGCTAATTTCTTAGATGCTTGACTTCCAAGTTAGTGGTATTATGTTGTTGTATGGACTTTTTAATCTATATTTTCCATAGGGGAATGTAATGCCTTGTTTTTTCGTACCCTTTAAATCAAAATTAAACCTCACATGTCTAACTCAAATTTCACAAACAAGCGGATCATCAAGGGTAGAAAGAAAATAAAGATAGAATAGAATCTCACATGAATGGAATAACATATATTATTTCAATAATAATATTTACAGTGGAAAATTTAAAATACAATACCAGAGTCTAACCCAGATTCAGCCTGGACAGTTATAAACCCCTGTCCTTACAAACGCTGAAAACAACAAAACAAATGCAATAGATGTAGCAAATAATAGAATACATTCATACGATGACGAAGATCTCCAATTCTCCGCTGGAAACTCCAACCGTCTTCAACTAAACCAAAAACTACTCGATCAGGCTTGATAAACCACCGTGAGATACTTGAAATTTTAAATGCATAGATCATGATGTTGCTATCAAAAACTTTGAAAATAAGGGTATCTCATAGGGCCATGCCCACACATAAACACGAACGACCTTATGATTACCAAATACTTTTATACCAAAATACACTTGATATTATTTTTAATGACATTCTTTTGAAAACACTTTTCAAATAAACTTATTCAAATAAGGTATCAATACCCGGACTAAGTCTAAGGTATTATATCAACGGAATATCCCGAATGAAATGTATGATGCCAAAAGGGGTAGTTGAAGTTTGCAAGTCACTACAGCTATTTTGGGAATACAATCAAAACCGTAAAGCTCATATTGGAATTGGATTTCCAACGAGATAGAAAACAAGTGGAAAGATCAATCTGTATCCGCGGCTTACGTCCAAGAATCAAACGTCGTTATACAATAGCATAAATGGCTAAAAGGGGATACAATATGTGAATAACATCCAATGACTCGGACTTCACACATCCCCACCATGAGGCCCAGACATATCGGTTACCTAGGGCTTAGAACATCTGATAACCAAAATCACTACTATCTGAAATGCGAGCATACATCTGACCACATTGAATCTCATCATACTCGGGGTGTGAGGCTCGCGAAGCTATGATTACCTTTAACATATCACATATCACATCTCTGAATGCCACATTGTCATTCCACGTCACACGACTGATTTCTAGAAAGGTATAACTTCCTGAGCTCGTATGTCTTGGGAAAGGGTGTTAAGCTAAGAGAAGTTTCCTTCTCCTCAACCAACTAATATTTGTTTATAGAAACTACTCAAATGTGATTTAGAATACAATGTCAGAAAAACATCCATACAAATTCGTTCTAGAACTGAACGAAACCGAAGGCAATCTCCTACTACTACTAGAAGCGAGTAGACCTTGCAATCCAAAAACAACCTCCACAACGAGGAGACCATTGCTATAAATAACTCTATAATAGGAGCGACCCAAAGCATGTCAACAAGCAGTCCTCATGCTATGAAGATCCTCGATCTTCAATAATCATTATCTTCAACATGTCTTCAATTTCAAACGTATACATTGGTTCGAGTGGTTTTCGAATAGGAATCACCTAAATCCGGCTCTGGTTCCTTCGAAGCCAATTTATTGATAAAAAAGTTGTTAAGTTCATAAGTGGATATCAATCATTAATCAATTACTTCATGTTTTATAAAATATCTTTCTTAGATATATTTTAATTAATTCCATTTTCTTTTCAAGAGTATATGGAATCACTAAGCCTCATTTATTAAATTATTTAATTTATTATACCTTTTTAGATCTTGGAATAATTACAAATCATTTTCTCTTTTACTTAGGAAATTTTTCCAAACCATTCATTAAATATTAATCAAAGATTTCTTATACTCAAGTTATAAATTTTAACTTAGGGAAATATTCCCAAATCATTTATTAAATCGTAATCAAAGATTTCTTTCTTAACTTTAAATCATATCCTTACAAAGCGAAGATTTTCATAATAGAGCACTACTACCACCTTAGACACGGTAAGTTTCACCTTCAGGGACTAGTGGCAAGTAATCCTACATCATGAAGATCTTTGTCTTCAATATGTTTTATTTCGAAAATCAGTTTGATGGGATTTTCGGATAGGATTCACCCAAATCCGATCCCGGTTCTTCGGAAACGAATCACCCAAATCCAATCCTGGTTTCTTTGTACCAATCATTGAATAAAATATGTTAAATGGTTAATTAACATTTAAATAATTTTTTATATTTTTATTTTAAAAAAAATTAAATATGATCTTTTTAGAGCATCCGGGCTTTCCTTTCGATCTATTCCAGCCCTCATCCAAAAGATAAAGCAAAGACCAGGTAAATTCAGGGAACTGGTTGCTCTATTCTTAACCTTAGGCACATACCTTGTTTTACCGTTTAGCTCTTACAGGCGGGTCAAATGTACTAGTCGTTTTTACATACTCATTTATTAGCTTTATTTTGGAATTGATTATAAGATTTCAAATTATCTTTTAAACTCTTAATTTTCTTTTTAAAAAAAATTCATAATTGATTCTAGAAAAATTGTTAAGTATGAACCTTCTTTTAAAAAGTCGAAGAAACGACAACAGAAAAGTGTTGCGGAAAGTACTTTATAAGCTTATTTGACTTAAACAGTTTTATTATTTAAAATTCATATTTTCCACTTCAAATCGCTTCTAAACTATTTAACTAGATTTATCAAATTTATTTAATATTTTTTCGTAATTAAAAATGCTCATTTAAACACCGTTATGGCCAATTAACTTCACTAGCGCGATTTATCCAGAAAATTGATTTGGACGTAATTCAAAATCTACTAGATGAAACCTTGATATTCTTTCTTCGTTAGAAAACTATTATCATTATGAACCAATGATTTTTATTTCAAAGAAATCCAACTTATAAATCATTCTCTACGTTAATTCGAAGTTACGAGTCAAAATTTACAAACTACCGTTACTCGACGAGCTCGATTTTGACTACTTCTGTGAATTGCTTCGGAACTTGTCTGAAACACTTCAAATTTGTTTTAAACCATATTTAAACCATTTTAACCTATTTAAAACAATATTTTCATCATTTCAAACTCATTTCTCATTTCATTTCATATTATAATATTATGTCATTATAACATCATTTCCAATCTTTTTTAGATATTCTGAAATCATTAAGAGGCTAAATAATTTACATACACACATTTGTATGGATTTAATTCCCATTTAATTAACTATGCTTACTAACTAGTTCTCTTATCATTTATTAAACCAACTTATCATCCATATCACAAACATATAATCAACCATAAAATTAACTAAGTTATCATCCATTAAATCATCCAACATATACCAAACATTTCATGTTATTAACTTGAAATTTTAGAAATTAGTCACAAAATATGAGTACTCACCTTTAACCAAATCGTTTAATTTCCTACCAACATTCATTTAATCCAAGACTTTAGTAAATTGTTTTAACTTCACTAAACCATCATATAAACAACTCCACCTCACTTTTTAGTGTTCTGCCATCAATTCACTTTCACTTGCTCTCGATCAAATCTTCCAACAACACTAACAGGGCTCGTCCACACCTTGATCCTCCCCTTCCTTCATCATTTCTTCACTTCTTAGATGCTAAACTATGTTTCGGTGATATTCTAAAGTCTTTGTTAAAGTTTAGTGGAGTTTGACTTTGTTTGACATGGTTTTGAAAAAGTTAGTAAGGAAATGGAAGAGAGATCAGAAAAGGAAGAAGAAGAAAAATTAAAAGTGTGAGAATGGAAGAGGTATGCATGGCTATTTATAGGAAAAGGTTTACAATAAAATAGTATCATGTAAATTGACCAAAATACCCTTTACTTGCTTTTTAAGTAACCTTGTTTTTTCAACACTTAACATCACAATTCAAATCATTACTTTATGTTATTTTCATTGAAGAAGTAATAAGGAATATAATAATCATGTTTGGTTTGATTTGATGTTTACTATTTGCTTTGAAATGATATGTTTGTCGTTTTGTGCTTCCTTTTCTTAATTATATTCTAGAATTTTCTAAATATGTTTAGTAAGAGTAAACTTAATTAGTGAATTATTTTAAACTTATACTATTTGAATATATGTTCCTATATAAGAAAATAAAGGTGCAACAATGTTGCGACAACTTTTAATCGACAAAACGTTGATTTTCAACAAAATATTTTACGGTCACATTTTGACGTTTTAGTTAAGCTATTTATTTATGTAAACCAAATTTAAAAACGAATTTTTATAATATTATTTAAAAACATAAACACTTATAAATAAATTAAAATAATTTATATAACCATTCAAACTTACTTTTCTGAAATCAACATTTTCTCACTTTTGTCGATATAGGCAAATGTTATTATTTTTGTGTATACTTTTTATTCCAAATCCTATCTAATATTATTTGAATCATATAACCTTACCTATTTTATATTTAAAATTACTTTAACTAGCATATTCTAAAGTGGTCAAATTCTAGGTCGTTACAGATGACGTCGTGAATTATCAAGGGTCCTTCCCAATTTGGACCAAGAATTGCCAGATCCTTTGCATTGCGAATTATCTTTTGGAGGATGAGATATCCCTTCTCAAACTTCCTAGTTCAAACTCTTTAGTTGTAGTATTAGGTTATCTTACAAACGTATTCACCGCTCTTAAACTGGCTTGGTTTCGATGCTTGGGTAAAAGATCCAATGACACCTTTCACAACTCTACATTTTGGTATGTATTATAATAATGCCTTCGGTAGGAGGAAATCTCTAATTCAATTGAAAGCATGGCGTCAAATCCATAAGCTAAGGATAACGGTGTATGTCCTGTTGAAGTCTTGGTGCTCATTCTATAAGCCTATAGAGTAAAAGATAATCATCTACCCAATTGCCCTTTGCGTATGTTTAATATTTTCCTTCAAACAAGCTTTAATGGTCATGTTGGTTGCTTCTAAGGTCCCATTAGCTTTGGTATGCCATTGAGGAAAAACTCTTGATGATACCATGATCTAGACAATATTCTACAAATTCTCGGCCATTGAATTAAGTCTCATTATCCATAATAATCTTATACGGGAAACTGAATCTGGATATGATGTTCTTCCTCACGAACTTAATTACGTGATGGAGGTTATGGTAGACAAGAGTTCATCTTCAACCCATTTTGCAAAGTAGTCAATCGCCACTATGGCATATTTCGGCCCTCCTTTTTTAGTAGGAAGGGGATTAATAAGATCAATGCCATAGATATCGAAAGGCGAAGGACTTATCATTAGGGTGTACACACTAGAGGCGGCTCCCGGCACCTTTGTAGAAAATTGGCATTTGTCACATGTTCTTACATAATCTAAGGCATCTTGATTTAGTGTTGGCCAATTGAAGCCTTCTCTAGGCATTTTCTTCGCTAACTTTTGCCCATCGTAGTGGTCTCTACAAATTCCATCTTGAGCATCTTTTAATAATTGATGCCCTTCCAAGGCCATCATACACCGAGAGTATGGAATAGAGAAAAGCCTTCTATAGAGTATTCCATTTATAATACTAAATTTAGGAGCATTATATTTGATTCGTTTTGCCTCAGTATTAAAGGGTAAAATGTCTTTAGTTAGATACCAGACATACGCTGATATCTAGTTTTCTTCAAATATTATGAACGTCACAGATTTATTTTGGGTAGCTTGATCTCGTGTTATACCTAATATCTTCTTCGGTACTTGTATGTTAGTTTTCTCTAATATCTTGACTGGGATGAAATTAAACTCTCTTACATTTCTCGAGCTTGCATATTTTGCTAAGGTATCAACCCTAGCGTTTTGTCCCTTGGAATGCTTTCAATGTGATAGCTTAAAAGCTGCAAGTAACTATTTCACCTGTTTAACATAGAGAGCTAATCTTGGGTCTCGAGCTTGGTATCGGCCAAGAACTTGATTAATAACTATCTAAGAGTCACTGTATATTCAAAATTTTGAGATCTTAATAGAAATACTCATCCGTAACCCTGCAATCAAGGGTTCGTGTTTGGCAACGTTATTGGTTGTCGAGAAAGTGATCTTGATTGCAAAGTAGATCTGGTGATTATCGGTGGTTACCAGGATATAACCAGCACCTTCCCCTTCTTCATATGAGCCTCTATCTACATAAGGTTGCCAAGAGTGCTATTTTTCCTTGCTGTTTTCCTTTTTAATTTTGGCCCCAAGACCAATGCATTCGGTGACAGAGTCAGCTAGCACTCGACCTTTGATTGTTGTTCTAGGTTCATAAGATCTCCCATACTAGCTGATGTCTATTTCCTATTAATAAACCTTCCTGCAGTTTTGGGTTTCCTGAAAACTTGTCAAAGTGGTTGATCCATAAGGACCTTAATAGGATGGGCTTGGAATTACGATTGGACTTTTAGGCTATAAACACTAAGCTATAAGTGAGTTTCTCAACTGTTGGGTAGTGCTTCTTGGTTGGATCTAGCCTATTGCTTACATAATATACCAGTCGTTGGGTCCCATCATCATTTATTGCTAAGGCTGAACTTATGGCTTGCTCCAAGGTGGCCAAATAGGAGAACAAGGTTTCTCCATCTATTGGTTTAGAAAACACTAGAGGAGAGCTTAAATGCTTTTATAGGTCTTCGAATGCTTTTTGGCATTCGTATGTCCATTTGAAGGTAACATGTTTCTCTAAGAGGTTGAAGAAAGGGACACATTTGTTAGTTGATTGACTTATGAACCTATTTGGAGCAGCAATCTTTCCATTTAAGCTCATTAACTCTTTCCATTAGTTAGATCCTTCATGTCTATTATGGCTTTTATCTGATCTGGATTTATTTCTACTCCCCTAGCACTTACTATGAAAACTAGGAATTTTCCGAATTGTATCTCGAAGGTACATTTCTGAGGAATTCGATTCATTTGATATTTTTGGAGGACTTTGAAGGTGTTGGCCAGATGTAAAAGATGACTTTCTAATTACTTAGTTTTGACTAACATGTCGTCCATATATACTTTATATTTTGACATATCTGTTTGGTGAACATTTGGTTGACTAACCTTTGATATGTTGCCCCTGCATTCATAAGACGGAAGGTCATCTCCTTATAGCAGAACATGCCCATGTTAGTGACGAAATTTGTTTGCTCTTCAATAGGTTTAAACATTGGAATTTGATTATACCAGGAATAAGCATCTATAAATGAAAGCAACCGGTGCCCACTAGTACTGTTAACTAATTGGTCAAGTTTTGGTAGAGGGAAACAATCCTTTAGGCAAGCTTTGTTTAGATCGAAGAAGTCAATGCAAGTCCTTCCATTTAATTTTTTTACTAGTATCGGGTTAACAATCCACTTTGGATAATACATGTTTCGGATGAAATTTTTCCTTAGTATCCTCTCTACCTCCTCTTGTAAAGCCGCATATCTGTTCATGTCCAAAAGTCTCCTTTTCTGCCTTATAGGAGTAAATTTTAGATCTCTATTTAAGCAATGGAAAATGACCGAGGGGTCAATTCCCACCATATCATCATGAGTCCATGCAAATAAATCTTGATTGTGTTTGAGAAAGGAAATCGGCTCTCCTCACATAGAGGAGTGGAAATAAGCACTATTTGACTGACTTAGACTTGTCATTTTCATCGATGCATATTTCTTCAAGAATCTTGACTGCTGAAGCTATCTAGGTCCCTTGTCTCGAATTGAGATCAACCTCAGTTTCTTATTCTTTTGGAGTTTCGTGTACGGTGTGGATAACCTTTCTCTTTCTTTTGAGAGGTTTACTATTCTTCCTATTCTATTTCTTTAAATCTTCCGTGATAGCTTAATATGAAGATATTCTTTAATCATGAGATCTTCTTATTTTGGGAAAATTCTTAATGGTTTCCATTGGCTTTCACTAGGTTTAGAACTCATGGTATTTGTTTTCTCCTTAACTTCGAGAGGTATAGGTTGGTTAACATTGACATTGTCTTCATAAGATGAAGTCTTTCCATTGTTGATTGTGTTAGGACTTGCATATACAATTGTCTTGAGATCCATTGATCTCCTCTTACAAGCTCTTCTCCTGTTTTGGTAGGAAATTTTAAAAGTAAATGATTGGTCGAAACATACCCTTCTATAGTGTCAAGAGCTGATCCACCAAAGAAAGCATTTTATGCTGAAAGGATATCCATGATGACAAAAGTGGTCCAAAAATTCTACAATGAGAATTGTTTTCCATTTTGACCACCAATTTACACTCTGAGAGGCATTGTTCCTTCATTATTTAATCCACATATGAGGGTTTGACTAGGTTTGAGTATACTCTTAAGTAATTCTATCTGGTTGAATGCATACTTGAAGATTATGTTGACGAAAGCTCCAATGTCCACCATTATCTTTGCCACTTCTGAAAGCCCAATCTGGAACGTAATCACAAGTGGGTCATTGTGGGAGTGGCAGACATCCTATTTATCAGAATCATCAAATGTGATTACTGGTCCCATCTTCTGTTTTTTCTCCAATCTTTTAATCTCATATACCAAGATGTCCTTTGCTTTGGCTTCATTGATATACCTCTTCCAACTACCATTGCTTATCCGAGCAATGTGACGTCCTCCTAGAATGATGCCTATAAAATTCCTAGGCGCTCGTAGAGATCTCGATACCTGTGCTTGAGATTGCATGCTTTCGTTTCTTGCTGGGGTAATAGCTCCTTGAGCGTTGTCATCCTTCAAGAATTTATCCCACTTCCCTTCCCTGACCAACTTGTTGATGAAGGTCTTCAAAAATCTGCGTTCTTGGGTATTACAGCCATTTTGCTGATGGTAACTGCAGTATTTTCCACCTTGGTTTACTTCAGGTTCTCTTCTTCTAGGTGGGTAGGGGATCCGGTCTTGAGTCATATCATGCACTTGTGCATAAGAGTGAGTTAGGTGATAGAGCTCCAAAACCTAATGCTCTTTCTTGAAACTCTTAGTTGGAATGAATTTCTTATTATTGCTTCTCACTTCCTGGTTCTTTCGGACAACCCCTTTGGATTCTTCAATGTGAATTTCTCCTCAAGCTCAATAAAAGAACTCGTTCAAGGACTTACACTCTTGCCTCAGCGGATCGTCCCAGAATGGGTCATTCCTTCATAACCTTGAAATGATAGCAACTAACTTGGTTTCACCGATCATCTCCTTGCATCGGGAGCAGCATCATTTATTCTCTTGCAATAATCTTTTAGAGATTATCCTCGCCCTTATCTGAAGTTAGCAAGCAAACTTAGTCCCATTTTCATGTCCTTTGAAGAGAAGAATCGTGTTAAGAATTCTGTGGCGAGCTGCTTCTAAGAACTAATTGAGTTTGGTGGGTAACTCTGGAACTACTTCAAAGCAGGCCTACTAAAGGTTGCAAGCAGAAACTGCATTTTACTTTTGAAGCTCGAATTGCTTACATTTATATTTTGTATAGGGCGAGATAATCTTCGAGGTCAGAGAATCCATCATAAAAAAGCTTTGGGATCCAGAATCCCAAAAGCATGAGGGCTCTCATAATTTCTTTGGAGAAAGGTTAAACCTTTCGAAACTTTTTCTCTAAAGTAAGGCTGGATCGATCTTCTCCAGCTTTTGTACTTGCTCGGATAAGTTCATCAATATGGTTTCCATCCTCTAGTCCCCGCTAAGTTTCAAATTCTCGACTTCAATATCTTAGGTTTCTGATCTATGTAGCGCCTTCCTCCGAAGTTCATCCTTTTTGGGCTTAAAGTTAAGAACTTCTCAGAAGGTCCCGCACTTGCTAGCTTTGCGATATTGGCTTTCTTTGTTGTTTCTTAGTCATCATGAGTTTAACTTCCAAGTCTTCATCAGTCATTGGCAATTTTTTGAGATTTCGTTCGATAGTGAGAGGATTCTCGTCCTCCTCAAGTATTGTCAAGACTTTCTTTTTTAATTCAACAAAAGTTTTCTTAACCTTGGTCTGGTAGTTGTTCAATTGTTGGGCTAGATCAGAAACAAATTTTAGCATCATCTGGCGAAACTCATTTTCAAAAAGAACTGGGATGGCGGTTTCTTCATTAGTAGTTTGATTCACCAGGTTTGCATGATTCCTGTCATTCGCGGGCAGTTCTTTAACTTCCTCATCCTAAGTAGGGGAACGAGTAGTTTTTTGAGAGGAAAGCTTCGACTTCATATTTGGTTGAAAGGTTGGAATTTGCTGGATCAGAGACGGATGAAGGTTCTGGCAATCCTTCTAGGGCAAAAATTATTAGATATATTTTTTGTCTAACAAACATCCCAGAGTTATCGATGGTTTGTTCCGAGAGGATGAAGGTAAATTAAGAAAATGTTGAAACTTAAACGATAGAAAAATACCGAAAGGTAAAGGAGCCACGAGATTTATAGTGGTTTCGGACCTTGATCCCTACGTCCACTTTAACGATTATGTAGTGGGCTTTTATTCCTCTACTTGGTGTACAAATTCATTTGATACTAAATCTGCCATTGATGATATTTTGATTGAAGCTTTCAAAAGGAGTAAAGTATATTGAATGACTGTAGAATTTCAGACATTTGATAGCCAGCATCCTTTTCAGTAGTATATGGCCCTCTATTAATAGCACGTTTAAGGTTCCTCCATTGTTTGATACGAAGTTATGGTTTTTTCAACTTCGAACCATATATCTATATACTATGCGGACTTGAATTTTGTTTAAACTTGAATGTATGTGGTATTATTCAAGGTATTGTATCGGATTATACTACGAATATTATTTGTTATTTGAATATTTCATCAGTTTTTCCAATGTTTTTTGTTGTTTTATAATGTTGCTGATGATATTCATATTTTAATTGAGATATATGTGTAACATTGTCAGTTTGGCATTGCCATGACGGCTATACCAGATTTGATTATTAGAAATGCAACATAAATGTTGTTAATTTACTTCTGGAGTGGCATTAGTAAAGAACGAGTAAATTTTAAAGTTTGCATTCCATAAAGGCATTGGAATATCGTCAACATGGCATCAAAAAAAGGTGTCGGAACAATGATGTCAAAAAGGCATCAACAACCCACTACTGTACGCGTTTAAATATTATTGGAAAGTCATAGTGTCTAGATGATGTCGGAAATGAAATGGCATTGGGAAATGTCGGCAAGCACCTCACAAAATACATCGGAAAAATGTGAGAAAGTTTCTTCCCGTAGTTTTTTAGATGTTCATAAGGCATCAGGATGTTAGAAATTCGATTTCCGATGTTGCATCGATGCCTTTTTGACATAGGTGGTGGCAATTTATGTTGTATAACTTATGTATATACAAAAAGTATAAAAATAACATATATGTCCATGAAAATAATAAATACAAGCTGCATCCATGGTTTATCGAATCGGATAAACGAATAAGTTGTAACTTATGTATATTAAAAAAAAATAAGAATCAAATAATAATATGTATGTGATTTAAAGAATTTAGATATCATCCCCAAGCAATTGTTAACTCAATACATTCAAGTTTACAAACAAACATCGGCAACATTGAATTAAACACGCAAAAAAAGGAATACAAAAAGAAATAGTTCCTTGTGCCCCAAATCTATTTCGATTGAGGGAGTTTCTTTGCTTTTTTTGTTTCTTCCTTAGATTTAGGTTTTATGACCGAGGAACACTTATTTTTGAGGATTAAAATAAAAAGAGAATATATCGATTAACTTTGCATTAGAGAGAGGAAAAATGATGATATCTAAATAAGTGGGTTGCAAGATTGTCAAGATCTAAATAAACTAGTTGCTGGCATTGTGGGCCTTGGCCCATAGTTTTAAACATATGGTTGGTTCGACAATTTTTGATAACAAAATATGTTACCAAAGCGGTACTATTTTCTTAAATCAGTTAACCAAACCATACAAAAACTTTGATACTGATAGTTACGGATCCATCGTGATTGACATTGGCTGGTTGTTCAAAAATGAATGTCTTTTTAAAAGGAAATGAGAATATATTTGTCAAAAGACTTCGAATGTTCTTCGAAAACACGTATCTTTTAATTAAATATTGTGAAACAATCTCTTCTTTAAGGAAAATTCACTTTTTGTTAAGATGTTTAATCTATGACAAAGTATAAAATTTGTTTAGAGTACATATTTTCGAAATATTTTTAAAGTTTAGAAAAAACTGAAAAGAAACAAAAAAACAGAAAAAGGTCGGAAATACTTCAAAAATTATAAGTTAAAACATCTAAGAAATTAACCATCATACGAAATAAAAGGAAATTTCCAGTTTATTTCAAAAGCAGAGTTGTTTTACTTACGTTCTACATCTGAATATTGCGACTTTTATCAATACAAAAATCCCGGTCAAATGAAAAGAAAGGAGCTGACTATAATCAAATATCTCTCTTCCACGCTTCCTAATTTTGGTGCTGGTTTATATCTGTAAAGATTTGTTGGTAAATTCTGTTTCAGTTTGTTTTGACCAACTTAAACATAATTTTTAAAATTCAAATCCAGATATTTCAATCCCGCACATGTACGATCCTCAACAAAACTTCACTCTTATAAATACCGAGATTTATAAACAGAGACTGGTCATAAGATTCAGCGTAAAAAGTCTAAAAATAATGGACATAGAAAGGTGAAGAAAGAGATTGGTCGGGAAGGATAAGGAAGAATATGAATCATCCTTCTCCTTCTCCACCAGTCTACTTCTATTCTTGCCTTGTTATAACTGTATTTGTCTTTTCCTGTTATTCCTTTTTCGTCATTAAGACGAAAGGTAAGGAATATGCGATAATATGCCGTGAGCTTTTATTACTCAACTTGGTGTACAAATATATTTAATACTAAGTCTGCCACCAAAGGCATTTTAAATGAAGCTTTTCTAAAGGAGTACAATATACTAAATGATTGTAGAATGTCAGAAATTTGTCAAGCAGCCCCCTTTTCAGTAGTATGTGGCCCTCTATTTAAAGCAGATTTAAGGTTCTTCCACTGTTTGATATGAAGTTATAGTTTTTTTTACTTCAAACAATTGATGCATATATTTATCTACTATGTGGACATGATTTTTTTTTTAAAAACTTGAATGTATGTGGCATTAGTTTAAGCTGTTGTATTGGATAATACTATGAATATTGTTTGTTGTTAAATGTTTCATAGGTTTTGTCAATTTTTTTGTCGTTTCATTTTGTTATTGATGATAATCATTTTTTAATTGAGAAATATGTATCATTGCCTGTTTGGCATTGCCATAATGGTTGTATCAGATGTTTGGTTTGAGTGTTAGAAATGCAACATAAATGCTGCAAATTTAATTCAGGACTGGCACTATTAAGGGGTGAGAAAATTTTAAAGTTTGCATTTCATAAAGACATTGGAATATCATCAATATGGCATCGAAAAAGGTGTCGGAACAATGATATCTGAAGGGTATCAACAAACCACTACTATAGGCATTGAAATGTTATTGGAAAGTCGTAGTGTCGAGATGATGTCGAAAATAGAATGGCATCGGAAAAATGTCGGCAAGCACCTCACGAAATACATCGGAAAGATGCGAGAAAGTTTCTTCCCATAGTTTTTTAGATGTTCATAAGGCATTGGGATGTTAAAAATTTGACTTCTGACGTTGCGGTGGCGCCTTTCTGAATCGGTAATGGCGATTTATGTTGTACTGCTTACGTACCAACAAAAACTGTAAAAATAACATGTATGTCCACGGAAATAATAAATTCAAGCTTTATCCATGATTTATTGAACCGGATAAAAGAACAAGTTGCAACTTATGTATATTCAAAAAAAATCTAGGAATCAAATTTTAATATGCATGTGATTTAAAGAATTCAGATATCACCGCCAAGCAATTGTTAACTCAGTATCTTCAAATTTATAGATTACAACCGGCAACATTGAATTAAACACACTAAGGAGGAATACAATATGAAATAGATCCTTGTGTGTCAAATCGATGTCGATTGAGAGAGTTTCTTTGCTTTTTATTTTTATTTTTTATTTCTACCTTAGATCTAGGTTTTATAATTGAGGAACTCTTATTTTTTTAGGATTGAAAAAGAAAAGAGAATTTATCGATAAATTTCGTATTAGAGAGAGAAAAATAATGATAAGTAAATGAGAAGGTTGCAAGATTTGTAAGATCTAAATAAACTAGCTACGAGCATTATTGGCCTTGGGCTGTAATTTTAAATATATGGTTGATTTGACAATTTTCTGTAACAAAATATGTTACCAAAGCGGTACTATTTTCTTAAATCAATTAACCAAATCATACCAAAAACTTTGATATTGATAGTTACGGTTCCATCGTGATTGACATAGGTTGGTCGTTCAAAAATGAATGTCTTTTTAAAAGGAAAAAAAGAATATATTTGTCAAAAGTGTTCCAATTTTCTTCGAAAATATGCATTTTTAATTAAATGTTTGAAACAATCTCTTCTTTAAGGAAAATTCACTTTTTGTTAAGATGTTTAATCTATGACAGTGTCAAATTTGTTTAGAGTACATATTTTCAAAGTATTTTTAAAGTTTAGAAAAAATGAAAAGATACAAAAAATTAGAAAAACGTCGGAAATACTTCAAAAATTATAAGTCTAAATATCTAAGAAACTAATATCATAAGAAATAAAAGAAAATTTCCAGTTTATTTCAAAAGCAGAATTGTTTTACTAACAGACTAATCTGAATATTGCGACTTTTATCAACACAAAAATCCCGGTCAAAGGAAAGAGAAAGGAGCCAACTATAATCAAATATCTCTCTTCCACGCTCCCCTATTTTGGTGCTTGTTCATATCTGTAAAGATTTGTTGGTAAATTCTGTTTCAGTTTGTTTTGACCGACTTAAACATAATTTTTAAAATACAAATCCTAATATTTGCTTCCCGCACGCGTACGTCCTGATCAGCAAAACTTCACTCTTATAAATACCGAAATTTATAAACAGAGATTGTTCATAAAATTCAACATAAAAAATCTAAAAATAATGGACATGGAAAGGTAAAGAAAGAGATTGGTGAGGAAAGAGAAGGAAGGATATGAATCATCCTTCTCCTTCCCCACCAGTCTATTTCTATTTTTACCTTGTTATTACTGTATATGTCTCTCCCTGTTATTCCTTTTCATCCATTTATGCACAATTTCAGGAACTGTATAATTCATTTCTCTGCAGTAAAATCTGATGTTTATACTATGTGTGTAAAACTCTGTTCCATTTTTGTTTTTTAATTAATATATATTGATTGGGGTGCTTTTGTTCAAAGCCTTCTGTGAATATGATGTTGCATCATTTTCTATTAATGTAATCTGACCTTTTCTTTTCATATCCTTTCATATATTTTGAGGAATCATTCATCATTGATAGCGAAGAAGATGCACTGTTGATAGGAACGAAGAAGCCTGCAATGGCAGCTGTATTTGCTTTGATAGTTACAGCTTCTGTTTATAAAGGAGGAAGGCTGCTTCCTTCATGTTTAAGGATATAACACACCATTTGTAATTGTATACAATATTCATAATGTACTAAAGAGTGCATTAAAGAGATGCATAACATTTGTAATTGCTATATAATAGGGGCACTAAGCTCCACACTATCGGTTCAATGCTCTCTCTTTTGCTCATTTGTCAACACTAAACACTACCTTGCCAGTTATATTCTATGTCATCTCAACATCATTTTGATCTAATTCTTTGTTACTTGAACTACTGGTCTATTGTAAATTTGCAGTGCTAGTTTAAATGTGGGAGTCTATATGTATCAGTACTTACAAGTTTGAATAATGCCCAACAATCACAATAACTTACTTTTTACTTTGTTTGTACTTAATGTTTAGGCTTATATATGCCACCCTTGACTTAAATGAGAAAAATGAAGTAAAGGAACTGCATAGATGGAATTGAACCCGATATATTGTTTATGTAATTGTTTGAAGTAACTAGTCTTTCTTACATTAGTAGGATAAGTTTACGTTTTAAGTTCAAGCGGTTTGATACGTTTTCAGGGATGCCAGATAATTAATTGCATTGAGCCAGACAAGTTACTTTAAGAAAATATCTAAACTTTGGTAGAATTTGAAAATTTGTAAAGAAAAGCTAAGGCAAATAAGCTGATACAATTGTTATGTGTCAGCATATGCATGTGTCAGCACATGCATATGCATATGCATGACCAACTTTACTTCGCTATGCGGAACTTAGGCAATGAGCTAAAACAACTATGTTAACAGAGTTATTAAGAAACCAGCTAAGCTGCAGCATCATTTGAATGAAAGTTACTCTGTTTAGACATGTATTCATAAGTAGCACACCTCTTAATTAATTGGGCTCTAGGTTGTGGCCCAACTAACCTGGGCCTAGAGTTGGCCCTATGATCATTCCTTTGACTTTGAAAATTTGCACCATACTCAACAAAGTATCAAATACAGAAATTTGTTTGTTATTATCAAACCATGCCATCAATTGCCATACTTCACAAGCATAACATCTTAACACCTAGCCCAATTAATTACATCGCAAAGTAACCAGACCACATTGGTGAACAATTGATATTTGAAGTATCATAGGTATAGTTGATACGACATAACTTGAACGATCAATACATGCACATTAATATACAATAAAAGTTTGGTGTGAGTGATTAGCATTTTGAAGTGTTAAGTTTAGGCCTGTAAACGGATGCAGCTGGATATGGATAGTGCAGTATCCGTATCCGTATCCGAAAATGAAAATCCGTATCGGAATCCGTATCCGATATCCGTGAATACCCGTTGAATACTATCTGTATCCGTATCCGCTAATATTTTCAGATATCCGAAAATATCCGTATCCGGCTTAGCGAATACAGATATTTTTGGGTATCCAAAAATATCTGTATCCGAACCTCAAAATGTATCCGAAAACATCCGAAAATTAATCAATATAATGCGTATTTCATTTTTTTGACTGAAAAAAAGGTCAAAAAACCTTGTAATACATAAATTACATCAAATTAACAATAGGTAATCCAATCACACAAAATCCGTACAATAAATTAGTGTAATTGTATTAAATTTATGGATATAAAATAACATATTAATATATAAATATTTAATTTCAAAACGGACGGATATTTATCAGATACGGATACAGCCATATCCATATCCATATTCGAAATATGTTTCGGATATCCGCATCCGCTTTTCGAATATCGGATATTTTTCATGTTTTCAGATACTGATGTGGACGGATTTCGGATATTTCGGGTATTCGTTGACAGGCCAAGTTAAGTTGGGCCATTGGGGTGATTAGACAAAGATAAGTAAACATATAGAGCAATCATAGAGAAACATCTAAATCAAAGTTTCATTTCAACTTATCTTAAATTCCACCCAGTCTACCATGAAAAAAGATTATTTTAATTTTATTCAATAAAAAACTTAATTTATCTGACGTAATTCGGGAGGGCTGTATCAAAGTTTTTGATGCAGAAGTCTTTATCGAAGTTTAAGTTAGACATAAACTACTTGTAAAATATGGGAGCAAATCATATGGATCCGTAATTTTCAATCTTTGTATGCTCCGTCGGTAAATACTTGCAATATAATTATGTAATCAACGTAAATATTCAAAAATTAACGTTTTTTTTTAAATTTCAAGTATTCCGGTTGGTTAGATACATCTCAGTAGTTAAATTTCTGTGTATATTTTAAAATCTCAAACAAACTTATTACAAGCTTAATTCATACTTTCATTCATATATACGACATCCACTTGGTTGTTAAATCTTGAGCATCTCCTTTGGGGTTGCATGTTACAAATTTGTAATATTGAAATTTCAAATCTATCAATTTTTTCGATAACAGTAGAATCTATAATCTTTTTAACACTTATATTTAGGTAGTTTAACTAACAATTCAAGGTTTAATTTTATTATCAATAAAGTTTACAATCATAGTTGAATAACTTTCAGTATGACACACATACGTATATTGTGCTATTTATGCACATATATTTAATAACATACACACATACTTATTGTGCATGCTACTAATATGCATGCATGTGTAGTAATAGATCTCACTAAGTATGCATAAATGTATATATCACCTACACAATGTTATAATAGAATATATGTGTGCATCCCATTATAGATTATTGAGTTATTTGACACTCATAATTATTGAAGGACTAAAGTTACACAACTTAAATATTGACTCATATACTAAAAGGAAAAAATAATCCAAAACATATTGAATATGATTCAATATATTGTCGATAAAGCATCTTGATGACGTGGACATGGCGTTGGAAAAAGGATGTCCCAAAGGCGTTGGAATAAAGTGGTCGAAAAGAAGTCAAAAATCCCTTACTGTAGGCATCAAGATGCCATTGGAAAATCATGATGTCGAAATGGGGTTGAGAATAAAATGGCTTAACAAAGGCGTCGAGGGACACCTCGCTAAAGACGTCGTAAAGGTGTAAGTTTTTTTTTCTACATTAGTTTTTTTAGTCGTTTATAGATGTTGGAACAATGCTAGAATTTGTTTTCTGAAGCCATGTCAATACCTTTTGGCATTGGTAGTGGGGATTATATTGCGTTGCTTATGTATCAGCAAAAACTATAAAAAGAACATGTATGTACATAACAATAATAAATCCCTGCATGCCAAATCAATGTCGACTGAGGAAGTTTCTTTACTTTTGTCGTTCCTACCTTTGATGTAGGTTTTGCAAATGAGAAACCATCAATATTGAGGATTAGAAAAGAAAATAGAATAGATCGAGTAACTTCGGATTAGAGAGAGGAAAAATAATGACAAGTAAATGAACAGACCGCAAGATTGTTAAGATCTATAAATGATCAAACTAGTTACGGACCTTATGGGCCTTGGTCTATAATTTTAAAAATATGATCGATTGAGCAATTTTTGGCAAACAGAATATATTGCCAAAACAGTACCATCTTTCTTAAATCAGTTCCGCAAACCAAACCAAAAAATTCGCTAATGATAGTTCCAGTACCATTTTTGATGGATATTGATTGGTAATTGGTTCTAGTTGGTAATGAGTTATAAATAGGGCAACCATAATCATAACTATGTGAAATGAAAACATCACATACCATAAAAAGGGATAATAAAAAATTAGCATTTATCAAAAATTGCTCGAAAATTTATGTACTTAGTGTTCACTTCAAGAGTATGTCAAATCAATTTTATCTCGGGCATTTTGATATTTAATTACTGACGAAATTAAAAAATTTATAATTTAACAATGTTTGTTTCGGTTAAGGAGTTCAAATATTGTTAAAAATCAAATGTTTTTTTGAAATAAAAAAGAGAATATCTTCTCTCAAAAGAGTTCGATTTTATCTTAAACACTATCTTTTTTAATTAAATATTGTGAAATAATCTCTTCTTAAAACAAACTCACTTTTTTGTTAAGATGTATAATTTTTGAAAAAAATATCAAATTTTTCACAAATACACATTTCCAAAATATTTTTAAAGTTTCAAAAAAACTGAAAAGAAAAAAGAAAATCTGAAAGACTTGAAAATTTCTAGTTTATTTTTTAGAATTCATGAGCATCAAACAAATTAACCATCATGCTAAATAGTAAAAAGAAAAATATCCAGTCAAAAGAAAGAGAGGAGCTGACTATTATCAAATGTCTTTCTTTCACTCTACCTGATATTGGTACTGATTCATATCTTCATGGATTTTCTAGTAAATTGGTTTCACTATGGTTGAGTCGACGTAAACAAAATTTTAAAATTCAAAAATCTATTTCCCGTACGCTTAGGATCCTCAACAGAATTACTTTCTTATAGATAGAGATGGTTCATCACATTCACCAGCATTAAAAATTTCTAAGCAGCAAAAATAATGGGCAAACAGATGAAGGTAAAGAAAGAGATTAGGGGAGAAGGAGAATCACGAAGATCTTCCTTTTCCTTCTCCACTAGTCTATTTCTATTATTACCTTCCTTTTTATTTATCACATATGGCTCTCCCTATTATTCTTTTCTAGATAAGTTGCTTTAGTCATCGATCTATGCATAAGTTCAGGTATTGTATGATTCATTTTCTGTGTGATATTATACCTGCATGTATGAAACTGTTCCATGTTTTGTTTCATTGAAGGGAATTCTATTATGCCGGCTATGAAAATTGCATTTTATGTATTGATGGAGATGAAACCTTTTGTGTTCCTAAACTTCTGAACAAGTAGTGTAGAAATGTTGTAAAATTTTCAAAGGTGCTTTGGGGTTTAGGTTTTGGTTTTGGAAGAGAAGAAGTAAAGAGGAAGAAGAGAAGTCCCACATTGTAGAAAAGTGAAGACTACACTTGTATAAATATAGCTCTCTCAAGTGAATGTTGAGGCCCTAGTACTCCCAAATGTTTGCTTTGTTGTGAGGAGAGAAGTCATGCAACACCACACGCGCGCCGCCGCCGTCCGACCGCACCGGGTCGGGTCCGAAAATATTTTTGGATAATATATGAACAGTAACGGGCCAGATTTCAGCCCGTTAAGGACCCAGAACCGGAGAATTTGAATAAAGGGCGGGAATTTGTAACATTGCAAATATGAATAGACGCGACGGTTTAATTTTGAATCTGTTTGTAGCAGTGCGAACCGTTGCTAGCGGTCGCAACGCTTCGCGAATGGACACCTCTTTACGCCTATAAATAGCAACGCTTTACAAGTATACTTTCGAATCCTCTTCTTCTTTCCGAACAGTTCTGCAACGCCAGAAAACCATTGCTCTGAATTATGACGCCTCTAAGGTGTTGCAAATTCAAAAACCGTTGCAGAATTGCTCTCTTCTTCCTCTTCGTTCTATTCTTTATAAATTGCATCATCATACACTGTTTTTCTAAAATATTCTTGGTCGGATCAAAGTCGTACAAACTTTGAATCCGATTACGCTGTTATTGGGCTTCATTGAATCCTGAAAGTCGATATTTCGATAACCCATTTGTACTTGGTGGGTTTGAACTATTGTCTGAAAGAATCTATTCCATAGATCCTTGAAGTCCGAAATACAGCATTGTCTACATCGCTATCGTCGTCAAATTCGTCTCGAACCGCAAAATTTCCCAACAAATTTTAGAAAATATTCTTCAACCATGGAAGGTCCGAGCACTCTATAAGTTATGAATCAGCATCTAACCCGATTGGAGCGTTTTGATGGCGACAATTTCACTCGTTGGCAAGAGACGATGAATTTTTTTTTATCACCATCAAGTTGTTCTATATTTTGGAAGATAACTTGGAAGAAATCCTGGAGGAAACTGATAATGATGATGATGCTCTAAAGGCTAAACGTGCAAAGTGCAAAGAGGATGATTTACTATGTAGAGGCCATATTCTGAATGCGCCATCTACCCCAGTCTATAATGCTCATAGGACCTTGGAAACAGCGAAGGCACTTTGGACTGCACTGGACAATAAGTACCGCATATCCAAGGCAAGTAACAAAAAGTTTCTTATTTCTAATTTTATGGATTTCAAAATGGTCATCAATAAGTCCATAATTGGACAAGTAAGCGAAATCTTACTGTTGGTGAATCAACTTAAAGATGCTAGAATTGATCTTCCTGAATCTTTTGTTGTTGGAGTTATGATTTCTAGACTTCCGCATAGTTGGAATGATTATAAGAAAAAGATGAAGCATGCAGAAACGAATTACAATTTAGACGGTTTGCAGCGTCATCTTCGTATTGAAGAAGACTCACGCATACGCGATCTAGATGATAATCCACAAACTGAGTCCCATTCTAAGGCAAACAATGTTGAAACTACTGATAAGTTAAAGGCAAAGAATAAGACACAGTTTAAAAATAAAAATCATTCCAAAACCAACAACAAAGAGAAAGGTGCTTGTTACTTTTGTAACAAGCCCGGCCACTATGCCCGAGACTGCCGTCTGCGGAAGAAACAACAAAAAGTGAATGTGGTCGAAGACTCGCTTGTGGTATTAGTACAAGAGGCGAACTCCGTTAGTGGCAATGATAATGATTGGTGGTTCGATACTGGAGCAACCATTCACATTTGCAAACACCGTAATCTTTTCAAGAGTTATGAAGAAAATAAAGGAGAAGCCGATGAAGTTACTGGAGCAAATAAGGTTCCAAGCAAAGTTCTGGGAAAAGGCACTATAGAACTTCCTCTCACCTCTGCAAAAGTTCTTACATTAGTCAATGTACTTTATGTACCTGATATGTGTTAGAATTTGGTCTCTAGATACTTTCTTAACAAAGGAGGATTCAAGATGGTGAACGAGTCTGATAAGCTAGTATTGTCTAAGAATGGTAAATTCATTGGATAGGGATACTCTTGTATTGGCATGATTAAGTTGAGTCTAATAAAGAAATCTTCTGTTTATATTGTTGATTCTATTAATTTATGGCATGGTAGATTAGGACATGTTAATTATAAATCCATTAGAAATATGAATAAATTAGGATTAATTTCTGATTGTGATTTCGATACCATCTCTAAACGTGAAATATGTGTTCAAGCAAAAATACACTGGAAATCCTTTAAATCCGTAAAAAGAAAAACTGGTTTGCTTGATTTGGTATATAGTAATGTGGGTGACATAAAAAATCATATCACCTATGGTGGTAACCAATACTATATAACATTTATTAATGATTATACTAGATATGCATATGTATATCTAATGAAAACTAAAGATGAGGCTTTTGATAAATTCAAAATTTACAAAGAATAGGTCGAAAAACATTTAGGAGTTAAAATTAAAATATTACATTCAGATCGTGGTGGTGAATATTTCTCAAATAAACTCACCTTGTTTTGTAAATAACAAGGTATAGTTCACCAATGTATTGCCCCATATACAACACAAAAAAATGGTGTTGCTGAAAGGAAGAATAGAACTTTAGTAGAAATGGTTAATGCCATGCTCATAAGTTCTAATTTACCTTATAACCTATGGGGTGATGCTATGTTATCTGCATGTTATATTTTAAATAGAGTACCACTTAAAAAGAATAATATTTCCCCTTATGAATTATGGTTTAATAGGAAACCTAACCTAACTAGACTTAAAGTTTGGGGTTGCTTAGCACATGTTAGAAAACCAGACCCTAAACAACCAAAGTTAGGAAATAGAGCATTTAAATGTGTTTTCGTAGGATATTCACTTAATAGTATAACTTATAGATTCTTATTCCTGATACCCTAGAAGTTATAGAATCTATAGATGTAGAATTTTTTGAAAATCAAACTGTTGAGATCCCATTAAGATCATCTAGTCCAGAACCTAGTATGACTAATGATATTAATGATGATGATTATGCTCCTGCTCAAAACAGCAAGGAAGTGTCAGTACCAGATAATAGTACTGAACAACGGAGAAGTAAAAGAGCGAGAATAGAGAAGGACTATGGTCCTGACTTCATTACATATCTTGTAGAAGGCAGTAAGGACGAAGTCCTTAATGTGACTAAATATGTAATGAACATCGATGGCGATCCCAAAACTTATTCTGAGGCTATGAGTTCCAGGGATTCCAATTTCTGGAAAGAAGCTATCAATGATGAAATGAATTCCATACTGTTAAACCAAACTTGGGTTTTAACTGATTTACCTCCTGGTACTAAACCTATAGGATGTAAATGGATATTCAAGAAAAAGTTGAATACAAATGGATCCATTAATAAGTCTAAAGCCAGATTAGTTGCTAAGAGATATAAGCAAAGACATGGAGTAGATTATTTTGATACGTATGCTCCAGTTGCTCGCATATCTTCTATACGTTGTTTAATTGCACTTGCATCAATTCATAAATTAGTCATACATCAAATAGATGTAAAGACTGCTTTTCTAAATGGAGATTTAGAAGAAGAGATATATATGGAACAACCTGAAGGTTTCAAAACCCCAGGCCAAGAGAAGAAAGTTTGCAAAGTAGTGAAATCTTTTTACGGCCTGAAGCAAGCTCCCATGCAATGGCATGAGAAATTTGATAAGGTTGCATTGTCATATAGATTCATTGTTAATGATGCTGATAAATGTATTTATAGAAAATCGAATAACAATGGTGTTGTCATAATATGTTTATACGTTGATGACATGCTAATATTTGGTTCCAATATATCCTGTGTGAATGAAACTAAAAAGTTTCTGTCTTCTAAATTCGATATGAGATCTAGGTAAGGCTGATGTGATTTTAGAAATTAAAATTGTTAGGAAAGAGGGGGAGTTATTACTAACTCAATCTCATTACATAGAGAAATTCCTACAAAAGTATGGTCATTACGATGATAAACCAGTACCAACTCCTTTAGATCCTAGTATTAAATTAGAAAAGAACACTGGACGTACTATCTCACAACTAGAGTATTCCAGTGTTATTGGGAGTCTTATGTATGCTATGCATTGCACTAGACCAAACATCGCACATGCTATAAGTGTGTTGTGTCGATTTACGAGTAATCCAGGTTTTGAACATTGGAAAGCTATTTCCAGAGTTTTGTCTTATTTGAAGGGAACCATTGAATATGGTTTATCTTATAAAGGATATCCTGCTGTAATAGAAGGATATAGTGATGCGACCTGGAACAATGTAGAATTCAAATCCAAGTCTTCGACTGGATGGATCTTTACATTAGGAGGCGCTGCTGTGTCTTGGGCTTCCAAGAAGCGGACCTGTATTTCCAACTCAACAATGTTGTCAGAATTGATTGCATTAGTAGATGCATGTAAAGAAGCGGAATGGCTTAGGAATTTATTAATGGAAATCCCTTTATGGAAGAAGCCATCTCCAACAATCTTGATTAACTTTGACAATCAAGCAACGACATACAATGTGTCTAATAAGACATATAATGGAAATTCTAGACATGTGAGTCTAAGACATCAAATGGTGAGACAGTTACTCAAAAGAGGAGTTATAATTGTTGACTACATAGAAACGGTTAAAAACTTGGCTGGCCCACTTATGTCTTCCAAAGGCAATGGTTTCTATAAAGTCACAAGAAATGGGACTAAGGTCTGTGAATGAAGGTTGATCATCCTTAACAGAAACCCAACTTATGTCTTGAAAAGGATAGACAAAGTTCAATGGGTACCAACAAGTTAAGAGAGTGATTATGGAATACTAAATTGATAATCCCATAATATTTAGTGTTGGATTCTGCAAGAACAAATGATGGATATATATCCTTAATAAGTCTTGAAACCTTAAAAGGTGTATCGCAGAAACACCTTAAGAGACTTACCTATATGAGTATGGAAATCAGGTCATTTCCTAGGAAAGTAAGACCGCTTTCTAAGTAGACTCATGGACCAGGATTTAAGCACATGGCCATTAATGTGCTGAGCAATACATAACACTTTATCTAAGGAAATCAATATATGTGATTGTTCCGGTTTTATCATTAGGGATACTTGGTTCAAGATTCGTTCACCATAGAATCTCGATAAGGCTTTGAATGGTTTACACTAAGTAAAGGTTCAAATCCAAAAGATACCTTTTATTTATGTGTTGGTTTTCACGATGATGCAAAACTTGATCTTAGAACTACATAGGTTTGATCCCACTTGGATATGTAGGAAGTCACTCTAGTGATGCAACCATCCTATTTATTTGTTTTCTTATTTTGAAAATTGGGGGAGATTCTTTCAAAATTTTCAAAGATGCTTTGGGGTTTGGGTTTTGATTTTGGAAGAGAAGAAGTAAAGAGGAAGAAGAGAAGTCCCACATTGTAGAAAAATAAAGCCTATACTTGTATAAGTATAGCTCTCTCAAGTGGATGCTGGGGCCTTGGCGCTCCTACATGTTTGCTTTGTTGTGAGGAGAGAAGTCATGCAACACCACACGCGCGCCGCCGCCGACCGTCCGACCGAACCGAACTGGGCCGGGTACGGGTTTCGGGTTCGGAAATATTTTTGGATAATATATGAACAGTAAAGGCCAGATTTCAGCAGTGCGAACCGTTGGTAATGGTCGCAACGATTCGCGAATGGACACCTCTTCACGCCCATAAATAGCAACGCCCAAGAACGTTACAAATATACTTTCGAATCCTCTTCTTCTTCCCGAGCAGTTCTGCGATGCCAGAAAACCATTGCTCTGAATTGTGACGCCTCCAAGGTGTTGCAAATTCAGAAACCGTTGCAGAATTGCTCTCTTCTTCCACTTCATTCTATTCTTTATAAATTGCATCATCATACACTGTTTTTCTAAAGTGTTCTTGGTCGGATCAAAGTCGTACAAACTTTGAATCCGATTACACTGTTATAAGGCTTCATTGAATCCTGAAAGTCGATAGTTCGATAACCCGTTTGTACTTGGTGGGATGAACTATTGTCTGAAAGAATCTATTCCATAGATCCTTGAAGTCGGAAGTACAGCATTGTCTACATCGCTATCGTCATCTAGTTCGTCTCGAACCGCAAAATTTCCCAACAACAAAGAGCATTGTCTTTAATGGTAGCTTTAATATGTTTTAATATATTTTGATTGAGGCGCTTTTACCCAAAGCCTCCTGTAAATATGATATTACATCATTTTCTATTACTGTACTTTTTTTCCATTTGTATATTTGGAAGGCTGAGGAACCACCATTGATAGTGGAGAAGATGCATCGTTGATGATAAGAAGGAAGAAGATGACATTGGCATTTGGTGGCTGTGTTTTGTGTTAAAAAGGAGGAAGCTTCCTTCATGTAAGAGAATATAATTTAATTGTACATATAACGTATTAAAGAGTGTACATAATGTTTGTAAGTAGGTACATAATGTTTATATTGTCGGCCATATCGGCAACATTTTGATCTAATTCTTCGTTGCTTCAACTATTGATTTCTTCTAAATCTGCTGCATGCGTTGGTTTGAATATGTGTGCATATCAGTACTTAACAACTTTAAATAATGCCTAACAATCACAATAACATGCTTTGTACTTAATACTTTGTATTTAGACTTGGTTATTGTTTAGGCTTACATGCCACCGTTGAACATAAATAAGAAAAATGAAGTAAAAGGAACCATATAAGATGGGACCGGACCTGGTATATTGTTGCTTGAAATTCTTAGCTTTAATAATGAACCACAAGTATTGCTTTAAATATGAGTGATTTCATCCCATTATGTGATTTTTTGAAATATGTATAAGCATTTAGATATATTTCCTTAGATGATGCCAGTCAAGTGATTCATAGAAGCATCAAGGTAAGTTAAGTTGGTACAGAGGTTTGGAAATTGTATTGAGCCAGAAAAGTTTTTGTAAGAAAATATATGAACTTTGTAGAATTTGAAAATTTGTCAAGAAAAGGTCAGGAAAATTATAAGCTGGTACATTGTTATGTGGAAGATATAAAGGATTTGGAGATGAAGCAGAGAAGATTGAGTTGATAATAAGGTACCATTTTTACAGGCTTAAATTTCTGAGCAAATCAAGCAACATAAATCAATTAACACCAAAATTTGACTTTATTTTCACTATTCCAGTCTGTTTAACTATTGGATAGCAAGATATTGTACATTTAGAAGATTGATTATGTGCACTTAAGTAATGAATATAGACTATTTGTTTATGTATATTTCAAAATGGGTAATGTTAACATTTCAACTGTATACACTTTTGAATCGGATGGTTATTTCTAAAATGAAATTAAATTTCAGGTTTCAGAGTGGCTCCTTGGTGTTTTGTTTAATTTGAGTAATTAAATCTTTGAGTAATTAAATCTACTGGATGTATATTTTTAATTGGCTCTTGTTATATATAAAGGGAAGACGTTTATTTTGTATGGAAATGATGATAGTGGAACATTTTTTTTGAGCGTGTAGTAGAACAATATATTCAATAGGCAGAATGCCACACTAAAATCAAGAATTCGGTTAGATTTTTTTCAAGGAACGACTTCCAATTGAAAGATAATGGAAGAAAAGTCCCTCCCGAAAAAGTTATGAGAATATGGCCTCAATTTTTACTTTTCGACTAATTTACGCTATTTTTCCTCCTGATTTCAATACTGCGCCGATTTACAAGGAAAGGACAATTCGGTAAAAAATAACAAAACATGGACCTAATTTACATCGGTTTATGAGTAGGGACTTTTTGTGCATGAGTTTTGAGAATAGGGACCTTTCGTCCAAAACCCATTTTTTTCCTTCATCGTTTTCCTTTAATTGCTTTGGCGGGCCTTTTTCACGCGTATACAACATATTTTACTTGAGGAGTCCAGATGCGCTTATGGTCACTTTACGTTGGGCCATGAATAATAATCTGACTGAATCAGGATCTGGAACGATGTGCTGCACTCTAATTATTGTTTAATAAAACATGAACAAAGCTTTGATATGGATGAACTGAATTGGTGCCATTTTCCATGGTCCCGTGATTGAACAAATCTCCACTCTTCATTTTTTCCTCCTTTTTCATTTTTCAAAAAAAATGAACGGATAGATTATAAAGATCCATGAGTACCATGATGTCAAGGTTTTTCGAGATAAAAATTGAAAAAAAATAATAGACAAAGAAATTCCTACAAATAAATCCTTCAAAAATTACAGGTAAAAAATCTTAAAAATTTGCTAAGATATCAATCTTTAAGACTCAGAAAAATAATATTTTTCCCACACACATATATGAATCCTATACATACCTATTTATAATAATAGATACTTTATTCTCAAATCCTCCTTTATATGGCAGCATATAAATTATTGTATCTAATATAAAACAGTAAAATCTTCTATGTTATTATGATATGCATATCCATATATGCAATAGTAGTTTGAGCAAGTCCAAGTATTTATTTTTCTTTTATTTATTTTAAATGTGATTTTGCATCAAAATCATAATACCCTCCAAATCTTTAACGTCTATAAGTAGGACAATCTATTTGAGTCACAATTACACATTGACTCTCAATATCTTCAAAATTGATTCTGATTTGGAAATCTCGTATCACAAAATCCCACGATCTCCACCTTGATATTATATTCCATACAAGCCTACCAACTCCACCGACATATGCATGTTCCAAATAATCTCTAATATCTCTATAAAAACAATTGTCTCTATCCCAAAAACATTTCCAACCTCCACACCACCTAATTATGCATGTCCCCCAATTGAACATGCATACCATCAATAAATCAGAACTACTTGTAATACCATAAGGCCTCCATGCGATGTTTTTGACCTTCAGTTGCTGGCTCCATCTTGATTCTAGCAAATTTGTCTCTCAAACACTACTTTGACAAGTCCCTTCATTTTCTACCATTCTCCCGAGTAATTTGTACATATTATTACTTCTCCATTTTGTGCGTAGTATCTCCCTGTTACCGTTCCAAACCTTTGTAACTCCACATTGAGTCAAAAATTACAGCCTTTTACCTTCAATTGTCATATCGAAATAATATTCTTTGTAATTTATTTGATATTCCTAACTCATGTAAACTTCACCACCATTCCATTATGCATCTTCAGTCGAATGGAATCTATCTCCTTAACATGTAAGTTTCCACCATTAGCAGATTCCACCTTATCATTTTGCTCTTCATAATAGATGAACGCCTTCTTTTGGTTGTATATGTAGAAGCATGCACCAAAATAAAGCAAGTACTGTAGAGGACATTATCAAATTCCTTACCATAATTCACCTCATCATTGCTATTATTACCTGACACCTTGGTCCGGCTACAAAACGAAGGTTGCAGAAGTTATAATTGAACGTAAGTGAGCGTAACGTCAAGGATTGGTCCACTTCATTATAATGGCGATTATTCTAAGTCAGCCTCAATGAGTTGGAGTCGATGTGTGATGGATGGTGGGTCGGTGCTTGGATTGTGGTTCGGTTGTTCTCTGTTGGTTATTCTCGATCGGCTATGTGCACTTGGTCTGTCGGCAACAATGATTTGGTCGAAGTAGGTCGGTTATAATGAAAGACTACATTAGGTTCGATCTTAATGCGGTCGGCATATTTAGGAGGTTTGGTTTGGATAGTTCGGCATTGGTGGGTCGGCCAAGGTGCATGAAGAAGAAGTAGTTCGACCATAGTTGTCATGTCAGGGAAATACGATCGGCATCCTTTCACTTCAGCTCAAACCATTACTTACCCCGAATCACTCACAAGAAAACCCAAGCTTAGCCAAAGGGGGTTGGCGACCACCGTTCGACCTTGGAGATTCGACAATCTGGATTGGCATGGGTGGCTCGGTAGACATAGGTCGGCATGGCTCGTTCGATCCACCTCACCTCCAACTATGCGCCGAGCTACCTTGGTCTTGGGCCTGCACAGGGAGTCCACCCTACCTTCATCTATAAATAGAGAGGCATGGGTATAGTTGAAGGGACCTTTTTTTACATAATTTCAAGGAGACTCTGCCATTTTCTGTACTCGCTTTTTTCTGCTCAAAATTGTATTTAAGTTGTTTGTTTACGGATTGTATCTGTACTCAAGTGATTGGAAAATTGATGAAGATCATATTCAAAGTGGACGTAGGCAATTACGCCGAACCAATATAAATCTAGTGTTCTTGTTTTTGTTGTTCTTTTCGCAGTCAGTTGCATTACTCATCTGCTTAAATTTATTTTCTTCATTAATCTCTCTACATAACACTATTTAAGGGTGTTAGTGACCAATTTTTGTGCTAACAGCTATTACCATTTTGTTTCTTTTGATCTTCTTCCAATGCCTTTATACACTCCTTATCATTTTTAAGGTTATTGCAAAATTTTACTTGATGATCAGGTTTTTCACAACAATAGCAGATGAATTTCCTAGTCTTTCTTCCATTAGGTTCATCCTTCGCATCTTCTCATTGAACGGGATACTAACCACGGATCTTATTGAAACAACTCCATCCGAATTTGAGTTGTTCAATGCCACCATAAGCATTTTTCAATTTTTCAGTAAAGAACTCATCAATATTAAAGATTAAGTCTTATAGTTCACCTTGCAATTCACAGTTGCTAACTAGTTTACAATCTCTTGAAAATCATTAAGATGCTCTCCAATTAACTCACCTTTCTTAAGCTTTAAATCTACCAATCTTCTCACTATAAGAGAATTGTTTGTTACAGAGTACATTGCATAGATTCCTTCTAATTTTTTTAAAATTCCAAAAGCATATGTTTCATTAGCAATATTATGGAAAATTACACTCTCTAAAAAAACACCGAATAGCCACCGTAGCCTTCCTGTCCAAAGTTCACATTTTACCCCAGATGCATCACTAAGTTTTTCCCTTTATTATGCAATGGCTGGTGTAGATCATTGAGGTATAGAAAATCTTCCGTCTTCGCCATCCAAAATCCTCAATTCCTCCCATTAAGTTTTTCAACAATTACCTTCTCTATAAATGAAGACTCTTTGAATGTGTTTGAAGGGATAAAATGAAGAAAATAAATGTAAAATGAGATAGATCTAACAAACATACCAATCAGTAGATAAGAAAAAATGCAGAAACACGCAAATTTAGAGTGGTTCGGCATATCGCCTACGTCCACTATGAAAAGATTGATGTTTATTGAATTTCATTCGCTGATTACAAGATATTATAACAATACAACTTAAGTTTAGTAATGATTTCAGCAGAGTATCAGCATCCAGAAGCCAAAAATCCTTTTTCTGAAGGTCTAGGGTAACTATTTATAGGTGTAAGATGCAAATATCTGGCTCAAATCTCGGATGACTCCTTCTCTCACGTAGGTGGGCTCACCAGATCGATCCGATGTTGATTAGGATCGATCCATGATCGATATGCTCTCATTTTGTATTGATACAAAACACATCCATTTGGGCCGAGATCGATCATGGACCAAGTAGAGGTGGTACGCAAGCTCCGGTGAAAATTTGATAGCATTTGGACATGTAGATTTTGAGTTAAGATCGATCCAAGTTTGTATTTGTAAAACACTGTCGAGTTTGTATCGATGGCTTCATATCGATGCTAGCTCTTATTAATCAGGTGACGTAGTGCTATAGATTATGATCGATCTACTTTTCATGCCGAGTGACTGCGTCCTCCTTCCTTGTAGGTCTCGTATGTATCTGTAGCTTTGATCATATCGACCTGGAACATTTCCTTTCATATCGACAACTTCGACCTTAATTCGTATCGATGTCTGAGGCTACTTCGTATGGATAATTTCCACTTCAATTTGTATCGATATGAAGTTAGGCTTTTCATATTGACCGAAGGCTTTGACTTCTTATCGATGTTTTACGTTTTTAAGTGTTTTTTCATATCGATCTTTTTAGTATCATGTTTCGTATTGATTAATGGCCTATCGATATGAGCTAGGATAATGGAGCGACCAATACGAAGCGTTGTCGTCATGATGGATATGAAGCAACTTCGGTTTGATGGATACAAAAGAAGTTAGTAGACGATGGATATGAACTAATGGCTGCTTGGGGGATACGAAGGTGGTCTTCTAAAGGGATGGATATGGACTTGCATGGGTATGAATAGTGTTGATTTTCTTGACCTTGATCGATCAATATCTTAAGCATACTCTGATTGACTTGAAATTTAGAACATTGGCTTTCATAGCTTTGCTTGTCATGTCATATCAATTGTAGCTCGATCCGGACTCGGGCAAAATTTATCAGTATCCATAGTGGACATGTGCACAACCGATCTTCAGGACGGATTGTCCTTGGTCTCCAATCAAGTCCTTAGTGTCATGACCTTACCTAAGGCGGGATAACATTTTCCCTCCAAAGTATGTCTTGTTTGCACATGATGTTCTTTGAAAAGCTGCATCATTTATTCTGACTAAGCTCTATCTGATTCTTTGAATAGTCGTTGCCTTTTCATCTAGATATAACCTTTGATTGATTCCCTGCAATATAAATATTGGATTGTTGACTGCTAATGATTGTACAATGTATTGTTGTAATCGAGTGTTTAGCATTAGCAATTTGTTGTTCACCGTCATAATTGTCATCATGTGAGCATTCAATTCCTACGAATTTTGAAAATTGAATACTAGTTCACTATGCATGCACATACATTAATCTGACTTCCATTCACGTTTGCACGTTCACGAGTCATTGTCAAGTTTTTTGTCGAGTTACATATCGATCCTCTCCTGGATTGATGTGAAAGTCGATTTTTAACAACGATTGATGGTCATTTTTAGAGTACCCTTTCATATCGATCCTCTCTTGGATCGATTT
Source organism: Allium cepa (assembly GCA_030765085.1). NCBI lineage: Eukaryota > Viridiplantae > Streptophyta > Magnoliopsida > Asparagales > Amaryllidaceae > Allium > Allium cepa. The sequence continues at coordinate 909,748,699 of CM060937.1, forward strand.
GAGAAGTTGGAAAATCATCTTCATCGATGGTGATCGATACGAAATAGTTGGCCTTTTAAAATAATTTGTATGACGAATATGAATATTTAGGAACTTCAAAGTGATGGATACGAAGTTCCCACTTTGTATCGATGAATCTCTAATGGATCCGAGTGGTTCAAACATGCCTCGACTTTGGTTTTTGAATCGATAGCTGGATGGATACGAATTGCTTCATCTCAAATAGGCAGCGGATGGATATGAAAGAAACTTCATATCGATGGTGTTGAGTAATTCAAATAGGCCTTCGCTGCATCTTTCCTGTCATTGGGCCGCCAATGGATATGAACTGCCATATTCTGGGTTGATCTGGGTTGGATAGATACAAAGAAAACTCTTCATATCGATGACACTTGAGACCGCTTCCACCGGTTTTCAACATTGGAAGACGAATCATTTCCTCTTGGTTTTCCACCTATATAAATACTTTTCATGAGCCAAATTTTCATCTGCTTTCATTTTTTCACTTGCTTTCGTATCGATAGAAAAACCAAAAAAAGAAAACTACCTTCATCACCAAGTTAACATAGTTCTTTAATCCCTAGACCAAACCTATGAATTAGGTAATTGATTAAGAACATCACACTAGAAATAACGAAACTCGATATTACTTGCTAATCCATTCGTATCCACGGTCGATTTTGGTGATGAAGAGGCTGGAGATGGGTCAGAGCAAGGTCGAGGAGGGTCAGAATGGCTTCAACGTCGTTAATGGATAAGGAGGGATTATTCGTATCGATTGAGGAAGTGTGCTTCGTATCATTCTAAAAACTATTAAGTTTGTAGGAAATTGATAGAGTTTCATACAGAGGGATGGAGCGACTTCGTATCGATGGGTGATGGTTGGAGTTCATATCGATCCATAGGGATCGATACGAAAATCTAATGGCGCGATCGATACGAAGCATCGGGTTTACCGATCGATATAAAGACGTAGGATTCAGATCGATACGAACTGGCTCTAAGGTGACCGATAAGAAGCCTTTTCCTTTGTGGTCGATACGAATGAGATTCTTGGTGATCGATCTGAAATGCGTCTTGTTTGATACGAAATTTTTACTCACTCAAACATTTGACTCCAACGAGCTTCTGCCCTGCATAATTGGACTTAACTGTTTCGCTGCATATTTAATTGCCTTTCGGAGCTCATCGATGGAACTGTAACTTAACAAAATTTAACGAACTTTAACTTGGATCGATCTCCAAAGTCTAGATGGTGCAGATGTGATGGTCAGCGATGACGGTCACTTTGGTCGAATTTCGAAGTCTTATCGCATTAACATCTTTCAAATTCCGTAGAATCCTAATTATTATGTAGCACTGCACAACACATTCACACACTTCACACTGGGGAAACACGGGTTTATTATTGTCTAACGATGAATTTTACTGAGTTTAATAGCTATGAAACACAGAGGCTTACATTTACCGGATGTCCAGAGTCCACTTCTCCCCGTATGAAATATCGGATACTACAGCCGACTTTATTAGTGCTTCCCCAGGCAAACTACCGGAAGTAGTCTTCATCACATATCCACAAGATTCCGTCCGTTCCAATATTTCTGAAGACATGTTGGGTAGAATATGTTTAAGGCATAGGTTGTCGCTGGACGACGTCTTGCTGTTGGGGCTAGAAGATAGAGCCCACAAGGCCTCGGAAGGCCATATAGCTTGCAACAGATTTATGTGTGTAGCTGTGGCGCTTCCTCCTTTCAACTAGTTTATCCGGGAAGTTTAACTTTTCTTAAGGATCGCTCTGTCCCTGTTGCACCCGAATGGATATGCAATGCTCAAAAGTTTGTTTGTCATCTTCATGGAGCACCTCTTCCATCCCACGACGGTTGAGGAAATCAGATCCTTATTCAATAGAAAGAGTCGCGGGGTAGCCCTTCTTTTATTTTTCTAGAGACAGTTAGAAATCGCCAAGTCGTGACCGGGGCTTGGAGCAAGTTGAGTTACATTAAGACCGAATGGTTCTACGTTCGGTGTCCACCGAGGTTCGCCGGAAGGTGGTTAGCAAGACGTAATTTCCTTGGCCTCTTTGCTGGCTAATTGGATAATAGTAGTTAACGTCGAGTCTAACATTTTCTTCCTTTTACAACTTCAATTCCATGACCCGAAGGAGCTTAGTTTAAAGAGATAGTACGAATTCTTAAAGAGGTGCCTGCCGAACACAGAGAAATTGACGAAGTCCTTACGGGTGATAATTTGGTTGTTGTTGGGCTCATTGATAGAGATGAAAGCATTGGTCTGACTGGAGTTCTCAGAATGGTCCCGGGGAGGCAAGCTCGAAGGAGAGCTTTCGGGATAATAATTACCGAACAAGGCGGTGATGAGAATATGACCGATGAAGATGAGCCTACAACCGGGCCTTCGCAAAGTCCTCGATCTTTACAGCGGAAAAGAAGAGGCAAGTCCACTGCCTAAAAATCTGTTAGGCACAAAACCATCGTAGTTTCTTTGCCTACTACTAGTCAAGATATTCCTTCCTCGCAAATGGAGACTTCTTTTGCGGGACTGGCGGAAATCCCCATTTCGGATGACTTGTCATTACACTAAGATACCGAATTAGAAGGGCTTCAAAGCACCTTAGACGTAGGGGAGCCAACTGCACCAAGTACGGCTATTATAATCGGCAACTTCTAGTCATAAGTTATTCATCTCTGGAGATTACCAACTCTGTTTTTCTTTTCATTTTACAGATACAATGTCGAGGCAGGAATCTATACTTAGTAGCCATCGCTTTGTGTGCCGTCCATCTAGCCCATACTTTGAGTCCCCCAGAGGTGAGGCCGATAGAGACCGCTATCGCAGTTACTCTAGTCAGGAGAGGAAGCGCTATGAGAGGGAAAGAGAGATGGAGTATAGGCGCCGTTCTCGGTCACATTCACCGCCACCGATGGGACCAACACAACCTTCTGGTTCTGACAAACAACCCCTGAAACCTTCACGCCAAATACCACTTCCGCAAGCACCAAGCCTTAACCAACAACGTCGAAGGGCCGAAACCGAAACTGCCATCGTCATTAAGCAAGCCATCACTTATCCCACTGGGGAAGGAGCGATTAGAATTGCTAAGTTGAAAAAATATTTTTCGAATATCTACTTTGATGGCTTCATATTCCCTTTGCACTTAAAGCGAATTCCTAATGAGGCAGAACAGATAATGGACGATTACCTTCATTATGTTTATGGCCAATATAGGGAAAAAAATTAAGACCATGGGAAAAATATTAGCGGTGGCCTTTGAGCGGTCGAAGACAATTGAGAAATTAGGAACTGATCTCGCTCTGAAAGAGCGCATAATTCAGTGCTTGGCGATGAGAACGAGTCTATAAGAAACTCAGAGATAGAGGCTAATAAAAGAGCTGGTGAGGCAACCCGGAGGATGGAAGAGATGAGGAGAACACACTTAGCCCTGGTTGAGGAATGGGACATTGGACAACCACAGTTATGACTGAAAGAGATGGAGCGCTTAAAGAGTTTGAGGAGCTTAAAGCCGAACTTGTTGAAGCCATCAAAGAGAATGATGATGAAAATAAAGTCACTCAGGAAGCATGCGAGCATGCTATAGCGCTCAGGGATGAGAGGGATGCGGCAACGCTAAAGGTTCAAGAAGTTGAAGCCACAGTCAAGGGTGAAGTGAGAGCAACAGAGGTAAGGTTGGAGGGTGACATTCTCCTCATACGTATAATGCCAACGTTCTAAAGCATCGAAATCCAAGATGGCTCGAAAATTATCCATCACATCTATATAATGCTTGGTGTCGCTTGGTTGAAGATGAAAAAACAAAGCACTACGCTGAATCCATTGATGATTTTGAATTAAAGAATCGGGTGTTGAATGAGGATGAAAGAAGAGTTCTTCACGACGTCACTATCACATTTGAGAAAGAGAGACTCGGTACTCAGCATCCAGAGGATGGAGAGGATTCTGGCATTGAGCATCTGATGCAGGTTCCAAAATTCCTATGCCAAACCTGCCTAAATCTACTCCTATGGTTGATCCTCAATCTGTGCCCACGTACAACCCTGATCAACCGCAGTTGTCTCCAGCTCACGAGCATGCCCTTGAAGCCACTCCGGCTCCACCCGTGAGCCATTCTGAGGAAGGTACTCTGAACGTTTCTCACATTTACTCGAAGTCAGGAGTATTGTTGAACTAGTTACTAACATTTTTTCTCTTATATATATTTAGCGATAGGAGCTGCATCGGCCGTGCCCCCTGCAATTTAAGAGCCACATCATGAGCAAGAGGCCTTTATAACAAAGGCAACCACAACAATGGCCACAACATCAATTGACGGAGTGTAGGGGAGTGCTTTTGCTTTTGATGAGAAGATGGTGGAGGAACTTCTTGGTCATCAAAGCGATCCACCTACCGACCTGCCATTAGTTATGGGCGAAGGCACATTCATGGCCAGCTCTTTGGGACCAACTGGCAGCATTCCCGTAGATGCTCAAACAATTCATGAAGAAGAGATAATAGCAAAGATCAACACCGAGATGGAAGCAGTCGCACGGGCTAGTGGTATTGGAGGTGTGATGGCGGGTCCGGTCCAGCTCCTGTGCGAACGATTTCTCCCAGCGGCACAATTATCGACACTGGCATGCCTCCCTCATCTTCCAACATTGTGAGCGTTCCTATCCATCCGACTTCGCATTCAGAAAGTGTTCCAATTCCTATGAGTTCGGAGGAAGAGGTCACCATAATTTCCCCGGCCGAAGATCAACCATCAAAAGGCAAAGGCTCGAAGAGGCACCCGAGCGGTAGCTCCAACTGTTCAACGCCAAAGAAGAAGAAGAAAACGAGAGAATAGACATGTTTTCTTGCCTTATTTTTGGTAGACATATAGGAAATTTTTTTCTTTCCTTTAAGACGTGAATAGATGCAGGTTCGGCCCCTACTAGCAGGATTTCGTAGAATACTTTTGTACTTATCCTTCTTTTCCTAAGAATAACTGAAATAAGATTCCATTTTCTTCAACACAGTTTTAAGTTTTTTTGACTAAGTGCTTTAGCGCTCGAACTTCCATCCAATGTTTTTGTGAGGTCTTGATCTCTGAATCAGACCTGAGTTTATTCGTTAAGTCCCGAAGTTACGGCTTCGGATTATTACTGAAAGTTAAGTTGAGTCCCAATATTTTATTATTTCAATCAGTAGCTAGCACTTAAATTTCGGGCCGTTGCTTTCCACCTTCAATAAATCAAGCTTAACTTAGCTGGGTTGAAGTTCAAAAAAGACGGGTTCGAGTTATCGAATCACACTCGCTCATCTATTGGTAATTGCATCCACATTATGGGGATTGCACCTGTACATCGACGGTTAGTCACGCCCGTTTGATGTTTAAAGATACGTTCATGCTCCGGGGACTTAAGTTATTCTACGGGTGATCAGTCACACTCGTTTGATATTTAGGATTTAGTTCACACTCTGGGGACTTAGATTGATTCGTGAGTGATCAATCACACCCGATTTGTGTTTATATTCTGGTCTGCACTCCAGGGACTCGAGTTGTCTCACTGGTGGTCGGTTCATACCCGATTTGTGTTTATACTCCAACCCACGCTCTGGGGACTTAGAGTTAGTCGATGGGTGGTTGGTTACACATGTTTTGATGTTTATACTCCAGTTCGCACTCTGCGAATTTGGAGTTGGTTAATAGACGGTCAATCACATCTTTTTTGAGTTTCAGGTTTTCTTTCATACTCCAGGAATGGTAGATTCATCAAGATCATGGATGGCCGGTTCACATCCACCCTGAGTTAATAACTGAGGTCGTTAGATGGACGGATCCATCCTCCTCGAATTTGGTTTAAACACGGGAGAAGTCATTAGATGGATGGATCCACCCTCTTCAAGCCCTCATTTGTAAGTTTGTACTCCAGCTCGCACTCTGGGAGTCGGAGTAGTTAGAGGATTGTCATGTATCAATCCTTTTTTGGCTTTAGTGTGATGACTTTCCCCTAAGCTCAGGTTTCACTTACCGAGTGATCGGTCATACCACAGTTACTCCATATTTGAATAAGTCCCACTGTATGGTGGAACTCAGCTCTCCGTGCATGGTGATGGTCATACTATGCATTTTAAAAATCGCCGCTCTGGCTCAAAGAGATTGCATTTTGTTGCTGAAATAAGAAAATACGCAAAGTCATTTGCCTTATTACAAAATCAAATTTTGAAATGCATAAAAAAATTGGAAATGAAAAACAAATTGAATAAATAAATAAAGCTTATTATGCGTAGTAGCGATGAAGACTCTCGCTGTTCCAGGCTCTCGGAAAAGCGAGACCATCAATGGTTGATTATTTAAAGATGTCGTCTCCGAGTCTCTATTCGATAACATATAGCCCTTACCATGTTGGTTTCATATGTGAAGGGACCGTGTAAATTCTCTTAAGGATGGGATCGCCAAGTTCAAAAATTCGGGGTCGGACTTTGGCATTGTACAATCGGGCTACTCAACTTCGGTATGCGAATGTCCTCAAATTAGCCTCTTCTTGCTTCTCATCCAATAAGTCCAAAGATTCGGCAAGTAATATAGCGTTTGTCTTCGGGTCATAATATGTCACACGATGAGAAGGCACTTCCAACTCGACTGAAACAACGGCTTTTGAGCTGTAGGAAGGTAAAAATGGAGCGTGGTCGGTCGTGGACTTGTGGGTTGTTCGATAAGCCCATAGGGCCATAGGAAGTTCATCGACCCATTTGTCTCTGGCATTTTCCAGTCGTCTCTTCAGAATGGACTTTATAAATTTATGAACGGCTTCAACCTATCCATTCGCTTTAGGGTGCGCAACTGCAGAGAACTTCTTCTAGATGTGGAATCGTTGATAGAAATTCTTAAATTCAACAATATCGAAATGGGCTCCATTGTCAGTGATGATGGTATGTGGGAGACCAAATCGACAAATAATGTTGGATACAACAAAGTTGATCACTTACTTCGTTGTGATTGTAGCAAGGGGATCATCTTTCGCCCATTTGGTAAAGTAATCAACTGCAACGATGGCGTACTTTGCGCCACCTTTAGCTAGAGGTAGAGACCCAATAATGTCGATAATCCATTCTGCAAACGGCCATGGACTGACCATCTGAATTATTTTGGTAGGCAGATCTCTTGGAATCCGAGCATGTTTTTGACACCTATCACATCTCCTGGCATAATCTGATGCATCGCGATTTGCAATCGGCCAAAAATAACCATATCGGAGCACTTTCTTAATAAGAGCTTGCCCTTCGGTATGATCACCACATTCTCCTTTGTGTACATCATGCAATACTCTATTGATTTCATCGTGGGCGATACACAAGAGTAAGGGAACTGAGTACCCTCTTCTATACATGACTCCATTCTGAATAGTAAACTGCGAAGCCTTTCGAAGAACCTATCATTTTTCACTCATGTGCTCTGGGAGATCCTATGCTCGAGATAGTTTCTGAATAAAGTCATCCATGACTCCTCATTGGGTACGACTTCAAATGCCTAGTTGGTCTCCATCTGATCAATACTCGAGGAAGATAATGTATCAATGGGTATGAGTCCCATTTGTTGTGCCTCACCAACACCGGCAAATTTTCCTAAGGAATCAACCTTCTGATTGCATTCTCGGGGTATGCAATATATGGCCTAATAATTGAACTAATTTAATACTTCCTGAATCCAAGTGAGATAAGCGGCCAATCTCCGGTGTACTCCCCCTGAACTTGGCACATGACCAATTGTGAATCGTAGTAAATCTCTACAGAAATAATTCTTAAATCTCTGGCAAACCTTAGTCCGACGAGCAGGGCTTCATATTCGGCTCATTGTTGGTTGCATGGAAATCAAACTTTAAAGAATAACAAATAGATCGGCCTTCAGGAGTTTCAAGTACAACTCCAATGCCTGAGCAGTGGTCATTCGATGAACCATCAATATGTAGCTTCCAAACATGTTTGGGAGACTCACTGGTTTCAGGCAAGTCCTCAAAGATAGCGAATTCAGCGATGAAGTCTGTTAGCACTTGTCCCTAAATAGCCCGCCTTGGTGTGTAAGCGATGTCGAACTGACTCGGCTCGATATTCTACTTGAGCAACCTACCAGACATCTCAGGCTACGCAAGGACCTGTCGTAATGGCTAGTCAGTGTAGACAGTGATAGGATAAACTTGAAAATATGGACGGAGTTTCCTCGAGGCAATGAAAAGACAGTAAGCTAACTTTTTCAGCTTCATATAATTTATCTCTGCTCCGGTCAGTCGTTTGCTGATGTAAAAGACTAACCGTTGTATCAGGTCCTCCTCCCGAATTAAAGCGGCGCTGATTGTGTTTTCTGACACTGCCAAGTGGATATACAATCTCTCATGATCGATGGGATATGATAAAATGGGTGGTGTGGACACGTGTTGAACCAATGCTTGGAAGGCACCCTCACACTCTGTAGTCCATTTAAAGGTCTGCTTCCCTTTTCTGATTAGATCGAAGAAGGGAATGCATTTATCGGTGGATTTTGAAATGAACCTGCTCAGTGATGCTACCTTCCCGTTGAGGCTCTGAACTTGCTTTATAGTCCTTGGAGTCTCAAGGTTTCCGATTGCCTAGATTTTCTCAAGATTGGCTTCGATTCCCTGAGCATTAACGATGAATCCAAGGAATTTTCCAAACGAGACCTCAAAGTGACATTTCAACTGTTTGATTTTCATTCTGTATTCTCAGAGGATGTTGAACATCGTTTCCAGGTCTTGATATGATTGGTGGAGAATAGTGACTTTGCCAGCATTTCATCCACATATACCTCCATGGTCTTTAAGATCGTGTTAGTGAACATTCGGTTGACGAGTCTGATAGGTTCCCCTGGCATTCTTAAGTCCAAACGGCATCACTTTGTAGTAGTAAAGACTCAGATCGGTGATGAAGCTGGTATGCTCCTGATCGAGCAAGTGCATGGGTACCAAGTTGTATCTAGAATATGCATCCATGAAGGATAAGAGTTCATGTCTAGCCATCGAATATAGGATCTAATCAATTTAGGGAAGTGGAAGACTGTCTTTAGGGCAAGCTTTATTCAAGTCTGAGTAATCAATGCATGTTCTCCATTTCCTGTTAGATTTCCTGACAAGTACAGGATTGGACACCCATTCTATATATAACGCATCTCGGATAAACCAGTTCGACCTGAGTTTATCTACCTCTTACTTTAGGGTGTTAGATCTCTTTGGATCCATACCATGCCTTTTTTGCTTGACCGGGACATGCCACCGGTCAATATTCAATGTGTGCCTCGCGATATCTGGTGAGATCCTACACATGTGGGAGTGCGTCTAGGCAAACACATCGGGTTTTTCTAGAGAAATTCACCAATTCCTCTTTCATTCATTGGCTCGGCTAGGGTCCAATCTTTACCATAGAATTTGTCATCATTATCAATCGAACATCGATCGTCGGCTCTGCCAAAGAAGCCTGACTATCTTTGACCTCATCTTCACTCTCGGTATCTCTCGGGTCAAGATCTCTTGTGAATTGGTTATGGTGCCTGGCCTTAGCCCTGTGTTAACTATTAATTATCCGCAAAGCAGACGTAGAAAGATTCCTCTACGCCCTTTTCTTCCTCTTTTCGCTGCGCTTCCCGTAGTTCAGCAACATAACAGGCTCGTCCAATAGCCTGGTCTCCCTGAATGGCTCCGACTCCATTGTTGGTAGGGAATTTCAAAGTTAGACACCAAGGGGCGATAGCAGCCCTAAACTCAGCTAGGGCCGATCGACTCAAGAAAGCGTTGTATGATGAGTTTATATCCAATACAATAAACTGCAATATCCGGACTCTCCGGCGTTCTCCAACTCCTAACTCCACTTGTAGCTCCACCAGTAGGTATAGTCACACTTCCATTGAAGCCATGAATATGAGACTGACAAGGCTTCAAATCTTTCACGTCCATCTTCATCCGATCATAGGCTCGTTTAAAGAGTATGTTCACTAAACTTCCACTGTCCTATAAGATCCTCTTCATCCAAGCAGGACCTATCTGAGCTGAAATGAGTTGTGGATCAATGTTGGGGAGTTCGAATCTCTCGACATCCCTATCTCGAAATATGATGTCGTCTGTCATCGTCTTTCGTTGTTTGGCGGAGCCTCATCTTCCAAATTACTACAACATTTGAAGCTCGCATGCCTAATAGAGCTGGCGTATGACTCCATTTTCCTCCAGCTCTGATCTTCTAGATGAGGACCACCACTAACAGTGTTAATCACTAGCCTCCCACCGGTACGAGCGGGTTACTCCGATCTAACCTGATTTGGTATTTGGTGTTGATCCGATGAGCCCGCACTTCCAGACTGCGGCGACTGTACAAACTACTCCAACTTTCTTTCTCGTATCAACTTCTTGGTAATATCCTGTAAATGATGGCATTCATTCGCGTTATGGCCATAGCTATCATGAAACCTACAAAACTTCCATGTTTGAATCTGTTTCTCTGACGATTACTTCGGAGCAGGCTTCTTATATTGGATAGTATTACAAGTTTGTAGGTACACATTTTCCAAAGACGTATTTAGAGGAGTGTATGTGTCAAACATGAGAGCCCTACGTCGCACTTCGCGATTCTGATCCCTTTTCCTGCCCTGATTTCCATCGCCTTTCTACCGATTCTATTTATTCTGTATGTTTAACTGCACCTTTTCGAAACTCTCCCCAATTTATTTTATAGCGACATTGCTTTGAATTCCTTTCACCCTGGGCCCTGCGTCATCCTTTTTCCAAGACTGTTTTGCATCTTCTCTTCCCCAGAATCGGGCTGCCTTAAAATAAAAACGGTCCAATGACGCAGGGGGTTTTCGTTCAACCAATTGCCAAATTCAAAATAGGGTTCAATCCCCTTAGTTAATGCCATCAGAATTGAATTGTCATTAGGATTAATAATCCTAGCGAACGCGGCATGAAACCTCTCCAGATAACGTCTAAGTGTCTCTCCAAGAGATTGAGTGATGTTGGACAAGGTATTATCATCTTTGGGCTTCATAACATGCATGTAAAACTGTTCAACAAACTTCATTGCCAACTAGTCGAAACATGAGATGGATCGAGGTGGTAGGCAAGTAAACCACATGGTCATGATGAACCTTAGGGAAATTAGGAAACTTTGGCACTTGTCCATATCATCAGCCCATGTGGCGTTCATTAACCATTCATATTTTAAAATGTGCTGGTTAGGGTCAGAGCTCCCTTCATAAATAAGTAGAGTTGGCATTCTGAATCGTCGAGGTGGTTCAGCGTAGAGGATGTCATCGGTGAAAGGGATGTGTCTTTGGGAGATTTCCCAATCGTCATTGGTGAGGCCCTAACTTTCACGAATCATCTGATGGATTATTGTTAGTTTTTCTAGCATTTGGACATTCTGGGAATGCTGAGCCAAGGTGTGGTCGGGTTCCACAATGCAAGGATGGGCCAGTCGCGGTCGATGGTCCATATCTCGCCTCCTTGGTTCTAGGTCTTCAGGAACATAAGGCTCAGGAGTATACTCATGCTGGCGACGGTTCGGATCCATTCGGTTTCGAGTGTCAACTCCCAACTCAATAGCAGCGCAGTTGTTAGTAGTATGATAAGGAGCCGTCCCTCCTTGGGATGAGGGTCCGGTCTGGTGGCTGGTCGATGGGCCAACTCTCGGTTGTCCAAGATTCAGAGTGTGATGATGTCTGGTAGCCTGTGTATAGCTTCCATCCAGCCGTGGGCGCATGGATCTATGATTGTAGTCAAAAGAAGCTGAACTTTCAATGGATGAATAGGAAGCCTGATCCCTTCTGGATTTCCATCGTCTTTCACGGTTCAGGCGATTGGTTAACTCCACATTGGCACGGAGCTGCTGAATAAGCTGCTGGAAACTTTGAGTCAGCTCTTGCATCAGTAGTTAGAACTCCTCCGCGATGACAGGGCCTTATGGATCCGAAGGCCCAGTAGTATTCTGGTCTGTAGAAGGAAGTTGCATGGGGTTCTGCCTATCTCATCCTGCTGGATAAGTAGTTGTTAAGGTAGTCCTGGTAGTAACCATGGTGAATGGTGAAGTTCTCCTCTAGATTTGGTGCAAATCTTAATGGAGTAGAAGAACTTCTATGCTTGAGATCTGGATCTTCACCTTAGATTCTCGCAATCTAATATCGGTAGTAGATCCAATGAGCAGGAGAAAAGCTGGGTTTTCTCAATGAAAGCACCAAAATGTTTGTACCAAAATTGGGTACAACACTCTTCGGATGTGTTTGAAGAGATAAAATGAAGAAAATAAATGTAAAATGAGGTAGATCTAATAAATACACCAATCAGCAGATAAGAAAAAAAATGCAAATACACACAAATTTAAAGTGGTACGGCGTATCGCCTAAGTCCACTATGAAATGATTGACGTTTATTGTATTTCACTCGCTGGTTACAAGAGATTATAATAGTACAATTGAAGTTTAGTAATGATAGTATCCGCGCCCAAAAGCCAAAAAGTCCCTTTGCAAAACACTATCGATTTCATATCGATAGTATCGATGCTAGCTCGCATCAATCAGGTGATGTTGCGCTATATTCTAGGATCGATCCACCTTTCTTGCCGAGTGACTGAGTCCTTCGTTGTAGGTCTCATTCGTATCCATAGCTTTAATCGTATTAACCTGGAACATTTCCTTTCGTACCGATAACTTCGACCTTAATTCGTATCGATGTTTGAGGCTACTTCGTATCAATAATTTCCACTTCAATTCGCATCGATATGAAGTTAGGCTCTTCGTACTGACCAAAGGCTCTGACTTCGTATCGATTTTTTAAGTGCCGTTTTGTATCGATATTTTTAGTATCATGTTTCGTATCGATCAATAGCCGATCGATACGAACTGGGTTAATGGAGAAATCGATATGAAGTGTTGTTTGTTGATGGATACGAAGTGTTATTAACATAATGGATACAAAGCAGCTTCAGTTCGACGAATATAAAGGAAGTTAGTGGGCGATGGATACGAACTAATAGCCGCTTGGAGGGTACGAAGGAGGTCTTCTTAAGGGATGGATACAGACATGCATGGATATGAATAGTGTCGACTTTCTTGACCGTGATCGATCAATGTCTTGAGCATACGAACTCTGATTGACTTGAAATTTGGAACGTTGGCTTTTATAGCTTTGATTGTCGTGTCACATCAATTATAGCTCAATCCGGACTCGGGCAAAATTTATCAGATCTATAGTGAACTTGTGTACAACTAATCTCCGGGACGGATTGTCCTTGGTCTCCAGTCAAGTCCTTGGTGTCACGGCTGGCCAAAAGGGAGGATAACAACTTATGTATATTTAAATTTTAGGAATCAAATTATAATATGTACAAGATTTAAAGAATTTAGATACCATCCCCGAACAATTATTAACTTGTATATTCTAATTTATAAATTAACACAGGTTTTCAAAAGCAATCTGCCAAATCAAAAAGCTTTCAAAAGCGAGAGTTCATCATTTCAAGATGTGATTCAAGGCATTGGTTCTTAGGTATGTTTTACATTGAATTATAGTTTACAATTTTTATGAATAATATTTCACAATGTATGTAATACGATTGTAATGCTAGTTAGGTGATGATTTTGATATGTATTAATCTTGTCACAAGCTAGATTGGTTTTAAGTATGTACTCATTTTAAAAAAATTATATGCAAGATAGATCTGTACGGCCGCATATTTTAGATGTGATTACTTATTATTTTATTAATTTATATATATATATAATAATTATACATATATAGTTTATATTTATACAATATATTTTTATGGTTAAATTGATAATATAATTTTAAACATATATCTTTATAGCAATAAAAAAAATTCGACAGCAGTAATTTTTTTTTATAATTATTACTTGTTATTTAATATTATTTAAGTTAATATACTATTTGAATAAATCGCATAAATTAAATATGTTTTGAAAATTATTTCTTAAATTTTTAAAAATTATCTTATCATAAGATAAGCACTAAGCCAAAAAAATAAAAAAATTAATTTTTCATTTTTAAAAATTATTATAATAATCGGCTGAAAATTAAATAAATAATAAAAAATTATTTCATAAAGAAAAATTATGAAAAATAATTTAAACTTCAAATTATCATATATTTGTTGGAAATTTAAAATTTGGAAAATTGTTTTGAATTTTTTATTAATATTTTTTGTATTTCAAAAGATTATTCAATTAATATATATTTTAAAATAATAAAAATTTAATAATAAAATTTTTGGTGTTGTACATATGATCTAGAATTTTAGAAAAATTGTTAATATATATATATCATAAATATATTTATCAATATACATATTTAAAAATATTATTTTGTCATTATATATATTTATTGGTTCATACGCTATTCTTAAAAAAATATTATATATATATATATATATATTAATATTTATTATTATAATATGCATATATAAATTACATTATTAATGTTTTATATACATCTATAAATGTTAACGAATAAATTTGCTAACCCAAAATGTGATTAGGAAATAGAGTTAACCAATAGAGGCCTTGTCGAGGCTATTCGAAGTCACTAGATAGAAAATTTGAATATTGACGAGGTTATAAATTGAAGCATGCATGATTCCAAGTCTGTAATAATTCTTTGTATTTTCAACATAGTCACTTCGAATAACATAAGTAGTTCGAATCAATATGCAAGGCAATGTTCAAGACATAATTCAAAGTCAATCAAGTGTGGAAGTCTCAAGTTCAAATCGAAGCAAAAATCCCCAAATTGATTTAGAGTTTATAAAGTTGAAAATATAAGAAGTGGGAAGAGAATGAAATTCATCCCCCAAAATTAGGGGTGGGCACGGTCGGTTAACCGAACCGATCGGTTAATTAACCGATTTAACCGACGCAAACCTACGGTTCGGTTAACCGAACCGATTATGAAACTGGATAGTTTATACCGACCGAACCGTTGATTTTTAACCGTGGTTAACTGTTTATATTGATCGGTTAACCGATAAAGTTCCATCGGTCAGCCTATAATCGGTTAACTGTAGTTACATGACTAATTAACGGTAATTAGTAGTTAAAATTAACTGAAACCAGTACTAGCATACAAGGCAGTAATACTTTTAGGTAGTAACCAGAGCAAAAATCAAAGTCTCAGCATATTTCATAGTAATATAACACTCAGCACCACTAACCAGATCAGAGGAAAAATTACAGTAAGCATATTTCATGATACATAGACTAGTTTATCAACATACTAGCATAGTCTAACGACAAATACAGCACAGAATTACATATTACATGATACATATTAACCAAGACCAATAACCAAAGACATAAATTACATGTATTGCCAAATACTACAAAGTAACTACAACAAGCAACTTAGCACAACTCAGCAAGAAAATTGAAGATGGAACATTGAAACTCGGCAAGAAGCCAACAACTCAGCATTTCAGAAGCCAAGAAAACTCCAAGCTCCAAACAGATCATGAAACTGATGATTAAACATTGATGAGAATAATAAACTGATGATAAAACACTTCAATTTCTTTTTATTTGATTTGAACATTTCTATGCTTGTTGTAAGCATAGAGGCAGTGGTGCTTTAATATAGTAGTATTACTATAAAACTAGTATTTTCTCAGAATTGTACACTAAATATACTCGAGCTCAATGTAATTTCTCTATTGCAATTGTTTGAACTGTATATCGTGGTATCTCTATCTCATTTGAATTTTTACTTTATCATTACACATTAATCCTAGTGTATTTCAGTAAAACTTTCTTACTCAATAGTAGCAGTATTATTTTGCTAATATTCCTAGTACAGTTGCACTTGCAAGTTATACTCATGCAGATTTTCACTCAAATTACTCTCCCTTTGACCACATTAATAATGCCTGACACCTAACTTTCAAAATATATGAAAGGAATAAGTATATAAATTATTGAGTATACATTTATTCAATAACTGCAAATGTATGCAATCGCACATTATATACTGACTGCAAATTTAACATTACGAATTGAACAAATATTTATTTACTCATGTTAAGTATTAACCATATACTCATATTTAATTATTTATACTCAATAACATATGTAACCATAACCTTAGAGATATATGTCAACTAAGTCTATAGATGTATTGTGTAAAACTTGTTGTAGTTGACTTAGTAAGACAGCAAATTAGTTAAACAACCTAAAGACGTTCATTACCCGATGATACATATTCAAATATTCATTTGCTTATACTAATTTTTTTATGGAACAGATAGATCACTATGAACATATGTGTCCACCTTGTTAAGAGACATATATATTAATAAACTGAAATAAATTTGGAACAGTTACCATTATTGCTGTTTATATTAGAAAAGCCATTTATGTAGAAACCTTGATCTCTCTGTCTGACTTTAATGGGTTTCAAAATCGAATGCCCTCGGTACGTACTTCTTGAGAGATTTTCCTGCACATAAATTCCTAACATTCACCATAACTGCAATAATATATGTAATTCAAATTACTGAATATAAATGCATTCCATTTCAGGACTATAATACCATTATTGCTTTTTATGTTTTCCACGACATGTTTCCTGATGCCCATTTTTCTTTTACCGTAACTATTTGCGCACTGGTGTAACGAATCAGATGCACTTATACAATGAGAATCAATATTTGCAGCTTTTGTTATTCTTCCTCCATTAACAACTGCAGCCACTATTAGAAAACTAAACCTTTAAGAGACATACTTTCAAAACATTTATTACAAAAGAAGGACAGGAATAAAAACATTATAGAAATTTGTTGGCCGTGAGCTACATAGAAAATATTACTCAGTTTGAAAGGACGAGACATCTATAAAACACACTAACAATACAACTACATACATATGTCTATGCATGTGAGTGTATAAGCTTCATCTGTGCATGTACATTTATAGGTGTGTATGTAAATGTGCAGTCACTATTATTACCTTGTGAACTTGTTACAAAGCAAACAAAACCAAAAAAAACAATGATATTGCAGAATGTCTATATTTATTATTTAACATGATTCCTATATTTTATACGCAGAACCAGACTTGTGGTAGTCATATCTAAGAATAAACTCAAACTAATAAAAGAAGTTGTTGTTTTTGCAAACAACAGATAATCACAAACATTAAAAAAGGCACTTGGATAACAACCAACTGTATGAGTTGTAAGCATATAACTTTCTACTTTCTTACACCAAAGCCGCAGCAATGCCTACTCAAGCAGAAAAAGAAGATTTCACGAAATCAAGTCTGTTACCAAAATTCTCATCTCCCTTTCTACCTAAGTATGTTATTTTATATATGGCAGTTCAACATATTCATCACCATATACATTACAACCACACTACTAATGCAAATAACACACAAAAATCATTTCAATTTAAACTACATTAAAAACATCCAACTCAGTTGGACAAACTCAAAGTTGCCAGTCATAGCAACGGACATGATCGAAGACCAACAATAATATTATACGTGTATCTTGTTTAAGCATATACGAATTAAACACAATAAAATTTAATTAAACAGATAAAGCCTACTAATAAACAAAATAAATCATACTCATGTTCTTCCTCTTCTTGCTAGTATTCGCCATTGCTCAAATCACATTCTAGATAGCAAGGAATGAAGAAAAAGGCGGAGGATGATCGATTTGTATTTGGGAACGAATGAGTTGATTATTTTAAAGATTCATTTATTTATTTTGGGAACGAATGAGTTGATTATTTTTTCGAAATGTGAATAGCGGCTGGAAAAGGAGGAAGGCACGATTAGGGTTAGGGAATAGGTGGGTCGGGTTGCGAATAGTATTGGGAAGATTTGATTTGGGCTGTTAAATAGTTTCGGTTAACCGGTTAACCGCGGTTTAAACTGTGGTTAACCGTTAACCGAACCAATCATGACCGGTTAACATCGGTCGGTTAACCGAAAGTTCGGTTAACCGAATTTTTCGGTTAAAGCGGTTCGATTAAGATCGGTTAAGTCGGTTAGGTCGGTTAACTCGGTTAAATGCCCACCCCTACCCAAAATGGCACCTCTAGGTCCATATATATAGGGCTTTGGAAATAATGGCAGCAATGGCTTTGGCGACTTCAATGCTGAATAGCATCAGGCTTCGTCTTTACTTCTATAGTAGAGACATTCAACAACAAGGAACTATGGCATTGACATTTTTTATCATGATAGTCGACATCCTTTATAAGTGGGTAATGGTACTAGCTTGTGTCAATGCAAGTATGAGGCAATACTAGTTAAAAGACAGTATTAACAGCTTCATGGATATTGATGGCATCCACCATTTACTCCGCTTTGCATAGATATTCAGCATCCTCCAAATATTGATGAGATTCACCGCATAGAAGTCGAAGTGCAGTATTGAGAATTAGCGAAGAGCATCGTCATTGTGTATTCCTTTCGGCCTTCATGATCCTTTGCATCATCATAGAGCATTATCTTCAAAGTGATATGAAGTGCAGTGTTGGTGTGATGCAAATTCCCTTCGTCGCTATCGAGGATGAGCTTGTCTTTGTTTCATTCTGTTTATATTCGCGCTGAAAAAATTCAGCATCAATGAAGTGTGCTATGAGTCACTTCGACACTCATTTATGGCTTACGATGTTTGATTGTGGTCGATACCATTGCATTCTTTCACTGACGAAAAGTGGCATCATGTTCCTTCAGTGCCAATCCATCTTTATATTCTTAATGCTGATTACTAATGCCATGAATGTATTTGTTCGCTATATGTCCTCGAGTGAATTGATAACAGGCTATATGATTAAAGGACAATTATCCATCATGGAAGGCAACGTCATATTCGTATTTCATATTGTATAATCTTTGAAGTCAATAATGGTGATAACATCCCCCCCAGATAGAGGTGTCATTGACTTTTCAAGTCAATGTTGTCGATGTCATCTTTCCTGCCTATTGGCCTTCTTGCGCCAATCCAAGCATTTATTTAAAACCAATCCAACGGTTTCAATGCGCCTAATTCTTTCTATAAATACCCAGGCCTCTTCTTCTTTCTTTCTTTACCTGTAATATAAAGCTCAAACAATAAATCATAAAAATAAAACTTCTTAAATTCTCAAGTATTCGATTCTCATTCAGATACGACTTTTACTTCAGGTCACTTTAATTAAGGAGTTGATTCAACTAACGGTTTTAAGATTGCTATTAGGGTTTAATTTGTGATTTTCTTCAATTTTGTTTGATTATCAACGTGTTAAGGATTGAGATTGCAAATTTATTATTACTGGATGTTGTATATCTGTATTATTCTTTGTGCTAATTAGTTATGAATCGACATTGACTTGAAGGTTTAGGATTTTTATCTTAATGATGAACCAGGTCGCTTATTAAACCCGAATCCAATACCATTTTGACCCAAACTGGCATCGACACTCACGACACCACCCGAAGGAGAAACATTGATCAATTGATAGCGTAAGGCCTTTATACTGCCTAAATTGGTTTTGACATTAATCAATATTGATGTCAAAACTGACATGCTCTAGGTTCATTGACGATAAAGATGACCTAGACCTCGTGTTTCATTATGTCGACATTGATTGCTACCGATTTTTTCATGGCTCTTGAAATTAATAAGACCTCATATTATCTTGTTATTCTATTAGTTAATGTTTTTATACAAAGTTATCGTTTTGCAAATAATAAGAGTGAAACGCGGTGACTCGCATGGAATTATAGTGGTTATTTTATTAGAGCGCCTAATTTGATTGTAGGCGATCTTAATAGCCTCGAGCTAGTTTTAAAACAATGTTGTGTTATTGGCATAACGCTCGACAATAAAGACAACAAAAAACCTTTACTTCACAGGGACGCGTAAAACTCTTATTATTGTGACAGCCGACTCTAGTAATGCTCTTTGTTAACTAATTAACATCAATAGCACCAAAGTTGTTTCATATATTATCGATTAAGTTAAAACACGACAACACTTAGTAATTGTCATTGCCATCGATAATATTTCAATTTGATTAGACGTGACATTAATAAACTCGTCATCAATCATGGATGATGTTCCTTGTCTTCGATGTTTACTTATGAGCATGGTTTGATGGCATTAGCGTTATTGTTTTCCTTTATTTCTTCATTATCGTTTTTAACATTACTAATGCAATTTTATATGACAACGACCCTCTCGATACCGTTGCTTTTAAAATGTTATAAATTGTCTAATCAATTAATATGTTTCTAATTCAAGCTGCCACCACTCATCAATGTCGATATCCTTGTTACCTCGATATTAGTCATGGTTATGGGGCTTGTTAGTATGTTATAGCATAAGTTTTGCAACATTGTCAATGTGGGCCTATTGATGCTAATTGCTTTATTTCTTATTACCCACTTTAATATCACAAATGTAACTTTATACGACACCGCTACTCATGACATTGCTATTTTAATATGTTGCAAATTGTTTAACTAACTAACACATTATTAATTTATACTAATTTCTTATTCATTAACGTCGATGACCTCAATATTTTCGACCTTAGCCAACTTATAGCATTTATTAATGTTATATGATTACATGATTCTTGACGATGATTTATCTTAGTTGTCATGAGCTTATGGACGTTGCATGTTAACTCCCATTTTTTTATAGCTCTTTCACGAGGCTTCTTTATCAAGTTTGAAAAATCTCTTTTGGATGTTATCTCTACCTCATTCACTCTTGCCAAAAGGAAAGTAAGCGATAGTTATGCTGCTGCACCTACCTCCAGTAAGAAGTCTAAAATTGGGGACATGCAGTCCTTTATTATTATTGATGAGGAAAAATTGGTTGGCACTAATCCAAAATTTAAGTACTCAAATCTTAACAATGCAGGAATGAGTCCCAGTAGATGGCTAAAGCGGAGCATTCTTATGATCCACTTCTCTATATCACATTCCCAAGCTCTTTTGAAGCTTTAAACTTCTTTTATGAGGATCTTGGATTTTCTTTTACACTAAAAGATCTACTTCCCTTCAAGCCCCAATCGTCAACTCCTATTAGTAAGTTTGATTATCTTCTCTAGCTGGTCATTCAATCCCCTTCTTATATCGCTCTTAAGCCATTACTACCTTCCTCTTGTACTCAAGATGATTGATTTACCCTTCTTAA
This sequence comes from Allium cepa, assembly GCA_030765085.1. Classification (NCBI taxonomy): domain Eukaryota; kingdom Viridiplantae; phylum Streptophyta; class Magnoliopsida; order Asparagales; family Amaryllidaceae; genus Allium; species Allium cepa. Next base: position 909,769,893 of record CM060937.1, read on the forward strand.
GCAACACATATTGGTATGTATCCCTCTTGCTTATCTATTTTATACTCTTAATATTTAGCTTATAACATCTTAACTTAAGTTTTATTACTCATTCTAGGTCACCAAACATTTGTTTTCATTTCAAGAGGAAGCCTCAATATTGTCTAGCAAGACATCAAAGCTTAAGGAACAAAACTCCTTGCTTAACAATTGTATTATTGATTTAACCACAATAAGGGATGAAGTCATGAAGGAAAAGAAAATATGGCTACTCCTCTAAAGGAAACAGAAGCTTTACTCCTCAAAGAAAAGAGTGATAAAAGAATTTCAGATGAAGGATAAAGGCTTTGGAATTAGCGCTTGGTGAAGCTGAAATGAAGGAGGCCAGGGTTATGGAAGAGACAGAGAATGCATCTCTCGGGAAAAGGCTAAAGTAGAAAAAAGCTCTTTTAGATAAGTCATCTGGAATAATTAGAGATGCAAAACAGAAGGTGTCTCATTTTCTTGGCAAGCCCTTCGACACTGTTATCGAGAGAGCTCATAAAAAGGTGCTCTTTGTCGCACATGTTAATAACGCCCAAAATTGTTTGGATTGTGACTTCCTTTCTCTCCCTCCAACGTGCAACAAAAAGTTTATGAAATTTTTTGAAGCGATGTTTAATAAATCTCAAGCACCTAAAGAAGGCCCCTTCGAGGAAGGGGAAGAGATTGATGTTGCAAAGCTATTGACTTTCGATGATCTTCCGGTTGACGAGGAGACAGAGTCGGATGAGGAAAAGGAGGACAACGATCGAACTAAAGGCAACGGTGGCTAGGGTGGTGATGAACACGATGACGATGGTTACAATGATGGTGATAACGATAATTGTGGAGGTGGTAAAAAGGGGTTTTTCTGATAGTTAGACGTTGAGGATGGTTTTGGTGGCGCCAACCAGGATTCAACTATCTAGGATGCTAAAACCGTTGATATGCCTGATCCTTCAAAGAAAGATTCTCTTAGTAAGGACAGTGGTTTATGTAACGACCCGGAATTTTCGAACCCGAAAACTCCAGATAGTTATGAAAAAGAAGAAAGAGGTAGAAGAAGAAGATAAGAAAAACAACAACATCAGAATCTCACATCGCAGCGGAATAAAATATGATATATAGAATACAGTTTTAAATACAAGAAATCTGTACTGTATACATATACATACATACCATCATCAAAGTACATCAATCAATCATACATGCCCATACACGGCAAAGATAATAGACAAATACGGAAATACGCTCTGTCACCAGCTCGTCTCCTGAGCTCCAGCACATAACCTGAACCTGTTTAACTCGGTCTGACCCGAGCATCATATAAAACAACACCCGAGTCAGTCTGGAATACCAGCGTGAGAAAATCACACTCAATTGGATTATTAAAGTTTCAAAAATCTTTTGAAAACAAAAGCATCTCGTAAGACCACGCCACAAATAAACATGTCGGGTTTTTACCTTACGATAGCTAAAACAATTTTTATAGAAATCCTCTGATATTATAATAGGGTCTATATACAAATACTTATAAAATAGCCGAAATTGTTACATTCATTAAATTCCAGCTACATGCCACAGAGTCGGTAATACAAACAAAACTCGTACAAGGCTCATAGGGAGAATGGATTTCCATCAATGGCTGGGCTACTGGGGTACCGTCCGTCACAGTACCTGGCCTAGATCAGAGTACCGAGGAGTACGCCCGCTCCCCTGCATCACAAGGCTGGAACCATTCCTTACTAAACAGTCTCGAACAAGATAACCCCTTGGTTGGCGCGACCAACCACCCACTAAGCCGAATATAAAGGGACATCTAGACAGGGGAAAATCTTGTCCTGCTTGGGCATGACCCACCTAACCTTGCTGCACCTCCCCTGTTTTAGCCATTCCCGGTTGATGAGGCTTGAGGTTAAGCATTACCTTTCAAGAACGCATCACTTAGAATGCTCATCGTCCACCTGACGATGTTATGAAAGCATTCAATCCATACAAGTTGCCCTGGGTTTGGACAAACCGAATCACCGTCTTCAACTCTTCACGGTCTTCATTCGTAATCGTTCAAACCGGATCGAAGTGGTTTTCAGATAATTAAATCCGATCCCGGACTCTTCGAAACGATCAGCGCATTGTCCAATATTGATAGTCGGTTATTTAACTATCAATTAATCATACACAAGCAACCATCAAATAATATCCATAAATCATTTATCTCAATATCATCCAGATATTATTTCCATTTAACCCATTTGAACTAATTTCACAGTTCTTTTATTTCCATGAAATCACTTAACTGATTTCTCATATACACTCAATTTGATTTTACCTTTGAGAATATTTCTTATTTTCTCATCCCTATCTCAAAAATCAATTTATACTTTGCTTATAATCTCACAAATTCACTTTCTCCCTTAAATAAGATTTCTCCTAAATCTTATCCCATTCAAATTAATTTGCTTACCATCATAAGAGAATTTTAATTGGATTTTAAAAACATTTTGAAAACATATAGATTTATAAAATAAGAAGTATTAAATATTAAAATTTATGTCTAATTATTTATAAGTTTCAAAGCTGGTTTTAGAAAAATTAGAGTTGTCAAAAATAATTGCTAAGCCTTCAAAAATAACTAATTTGAAATATTTTAAATTCAAAAATGATTTATAAAAACTAGAAAGTATAGTAATTTAAAAAAACATTCCTTTTTTTTTAAAATAAATTTATAATTTTAGGAAATCCAATATCCATATATAAATGCCTCTTGTCCAAATCCACCTTCTTACTTTCGAAAATATTCTACTATTTCCGTTTCAAACAATTTATAACTCAATATAAGTTCATGACTTATTCCTTTTCATATCTACTGATATCTTCCTATCCCATTTATAAACTTCGTTTATAAATTTATAACTCCCTGAGGTTTCTTTTTCATTTATTTATGAAAATAATTTATTCAAATATCCTATTTTAAAATTTTATTCTTCAATTCGATTCCATATTGTTTCTTAATAAAATTTCATTTCTTAATAAGGTTCCTTATTTTATTTCTTATTTAAGTTCCTATTTACTTTATTACTTAACAAAGTTTTGCTCCATTTCAAATTCATTTATCGATTTCAATATTCCTTAGAGTTTTGGAACATAATCTAATTTTTCTCAATCTCAACTTTCACAAATTTTAAGTTTAACCAAAGTAATAAATATTCTTTTAAATTTTACTTTAGTCTCAATAGAAATAAATTCAAATCCTAATGAAATATTCCTTTCATTTAAATTTCATTCAGCTTCCTTTGATTAAATTATTTATAGTATTTAAAAATTTCCAAATTCCAATTCCATATTATTAACACTATATAATTCAATTCGCATGCAAATTAATATTAATTCATTCAACCTGTCATAAGACAACATATATATAAAATCAATAAATATTCTTGAGGAATCCTGTTGGATCCCTCTAACCTGTTTTCCCTACATCCACGGATGTTAGCACAAATAAAATACCAATTCCACTTAAATGGTGAAATATACATTATCATCCGCCATTATGCGGTATATAGGGTCTATTTAATTATTCACTAATTTCAACCATCATGCAAGCACTTCAACAATAAATTTAAATTCAACAATTTAAATTTAAAATCCACTGAGTGAGATTAACTCACCTCTCTTTATTAGCATCCATTTCCAATCTAGCTTGTTTCCTTTCAATTTCAGACCTTGTAAAAACATTTTACGATTTATTAACATTTGAATAAATCGAACAATTTACTTTCCTTTTTACAACTTAATTTAACTAATAATTTAATCTTAAGCTATTGATTTAAATTTTAAGCTGATTTTTAAATTTGAACTAATAAATTTTGTTTCCCGGTTTAAAAATCTTTGTAATTAAGTTATTAAACAAGTTAATCATTATAATATGTTATAAAAAAATAAACTAATAGATTTAAAATGTATATATATATATATATATGCTTATTGAATAACAAATTTTAAAATTAAATACTCTTTAAAATTGATTTTAAAATAACCTAGAAGATTGAAATGTATACTTGTTTGACTTTTGGGGACTTCTTATATATTTTTATCAATATAAGATGTAGATATTATATATATATACATATATATATTTATTTTTTACTGTATAAATTTTATGCAAATCAAATTGAAAACAAAAGCTTAAAATACCTCATCGCCTCCTACCCAGAGTGCACTCGCCTCCACCAGACAACCCGAGAACCCCACGCTGCTGCCTCGACAACTCCTTTCTGTTTGCTGTTGTTCGATCTTTCTGAGACGCGCACGAACATCCACGCCGTCCCCCTCACCATGCGTCGCCGCCACAAATCGAGCCACCATACTAGCGACGCGCCTCCACTTGAATCCTTGCACACGCGGCCGCCGCCTCACACGACCCGAGCCCACGTTGCTACCGTCGCGACCACGAAAAACCCACCGAACTACTCGCCGCCACCCTCTTCGATTCGAGACCAACTTCCAGCGACATGCCTGAACTCGACCGCTCCTTCCCCTTTCGTGCAGCTCGAACTCGATTTGGGTTTTTCTTTTCTTTATTAGTTATGCCATGAATCGGCTTTTAGTTTTGGGGAAATGGAAAAAACTGCAGAGGGTTCGACAAAAAGAAGAGGGGGTAACGAAGGGGTTACGAAAGTAAAATAATTGAGGGTTTTGATACGCGATTAAAAGAACACAAGCATCCATTAAATTGAGCTTTATTATTTCACTTCAATTTTGATTCAGAGGAGAAGAAGGTTATGTGATTTTAAACGAGAAAAGGAAACAGAATGGTGGCTTGTTACAGAAGAGGTCGGCTGAGACGAAAGAATGTCGGCTGATGAAAAGACAAAAGATATTTAAATTTAAAACCATTAATTATTTCCGAAGCGTTTACTTTTCATACGATCACACGATCACTCCAAAAATTACAAAATTTGAAATCCGATAATAATTTAATATTACGGATCCAACGGCACTGGTTTCGTCGAATTCCGAGACTGCGCCTCGGAAGGTTATTTTTAAATGTCAATTTAAACGATGGAAATTTAAAATTGAACAAACAACGGTAAAATTCAATTTTAATCCATCTATTATTCTCAGTATTATTAATATAAATTTTATAAGCCGTTAAAATATTTTCAACAAACTTATAATTCCAGATTTAAATAATTTACCCAATTGTCAATCACTATTTAATATATTCAATTAATTGTTATATTCAAATTCTGAGTTCTTTTTATTTAATCAAACCAACTTTTCATATTCAAATCAATTTATAGTTCAAATTAATTATTTAAATACATTTTAAATATCACAAATTAACTGTTGAAAAAGCCGGTTCGTTACATTCCTTCCCCCTTAAAAGAATTTCGTCCCTGAAATTACTGGTTAGGAAGAATGTCCCAATACCCGTTACTATTACAATCAACAATTCAACATCCTACCAAATTACCTTTTAAATAAAAGATGCATTACCCTTCTTAATAACTTTCTAAACTTTTTTTCCTAGTTTCAAACTATACTATTTGCTTAACCATTCAAGTTTCAATTCAAACTCAAATTTTGAATTATCAAAATTTTCTCAAAATTTTTCTAACTCCCTAAATTCCCAAAAAATTTCGCCAGCGTCTCCTTTGCGCGGCTAGCTCGGTACAACTACAAAATGGCTCTACGGCCTCCCAAAAACCTAAAAGAAAACAAAAAGCCAAGTGGCTCAACAAAATCCCAATCAATTTCCATATAGAAATTCAAACACATACCTTTTTGTCGGGCATTACTTATTTATCTTCTGAAACCAAAATCAATTCTCTTTACCTTTATATTACCTGCATATCTTACACAGCAATATACCAATCACAATATTCAAAAACATTTTACCGACATTCGTACAAATGTCAATATCTATTCATTCAAATGTTATTTTAGATTATACTTGAAATACTAGTTCCCAATTAAGAATGCATTTTTCCTTACTTGAGTTAGTATAAGCATCTTATGTATTTCTTATATTAATTTCCATCTTACTACTTTAGTTTATATCCATTCCTACTCAATTAATTCTTCCATTTCTATATGAATTCAATTTATTTTTAATTCTGAATATTTAAATTCTATTTTAATTTATAATAAATTCATGTCATTATTTCAAATTAGTTTCTTTCTCTAATTATTTCAATTTCCAATTTGAAAACATTTGTTGTTAACAAAATTTTCAAAAACTTCAAAAAATTTCTAACTCCCAAAATTTCTGAAAAAATTTGGCAGAGTCCCCTTTGTACGGAGGAGCTTTTGCAATTTGACAATAGATATAAATATATATACATCGACCCACAAGGTCGGAAAAACCAAAAACAGTTCATATTTCCTAGTTTGTATTGCGTAGCGTACCTTATTTAGCATTTTCAACAAGCGGCTTATTTTATTTTAGCATTTACGTGCCCAAAATCCCGCTATACAGTCTTCTGGTACCTGTACTTACTCAATTTAAACTCATAAGTAACATATGTATGAAATTTATAACATTGCATTCATTTAAACAGCTACAACAATCAAAATCATAAGCAATGCAATACAAATAACTTCATAACAAATTTATCGTTTTCCAAACTAGTTCCAATAGTTTATAACTGACACAAACACCGTTTGCATTCAACTTTAAGTGAGTTCACACATTTACTTACTCCAATTAATAATTGTTCCCAAACAATCCTATTCTCCATTTAATTGGTTTCAAAAATCAATTTCTGCTTCTTAACAATTCAAAACCATATTTTATAAACAATGTATACTAGCAGTTTGTATAACCAATTGATAAGGTCCCAATATAAATCCAATTGCTTTTACTCAACTTATATCATCATATTCGATTCAGAATGATTTTCACATCATTCTTTTATTCCATTCATTCCTAATCCGAACTATTTTGTATTCATGGCAATTTATTAAAAAATCAAGTTTATTTACTTTTATTATTCCATAGAACTTATTAAATCTTGTTTACGACAACAATAATTATTTCTATGCAAATTCAACAATATTCATTCAAACAAATAATTACTTTAGTTTTATAACTGTTTTAAAATTGATTCCAACTCAAGTTATATGAAATTTCATTCCATTCTAATTTATTTTTATACCATATCTTTGCATTGATTGCATTCTCACATTGATTTTATTCAAAACAATTTTATTAAGCTTGACTATTTTAATGCTTAAAATTTAACAATCATGTCCCAAATTTATTTAAGTCATGCTTTATTGAATTTTTAAACTTAAGTTAAGTTACTTCAAATTATTTAACTTTCATAACTTAAATTTATTTCCTTTGCCCATAAATTCTTTTCCAATTTAATTTGATTTTATTCAAATCAAATCTCTTTCATTTATTTCTTAGCTCAATTAATTATTTTATTTAAAAATTTCAATTCCCATGTTCGATTCATTCTCCAACTTATTTAACTTATTACAAGACCATTTTCACTTTATTTATACACAATTGAATTTTTTGTTTGCACTTCTAACCATCATTTTAATCCAATTTCATTTTATTTACCAACCAATCCAAGTTAAATTTTATATTTATAATTCAAGGGCTCTTCCCCCATTCACTTTAATTCACTCTCCACTTCTATTAATTTACCATTCAACTTTTATTTAACCAATTCAATGTTTATTCACATATTCAGGTTACTAATTTATCCCAAATTAGTTTATTCCCAATTTATAATTCAATACTTGATTTTTAGCTTCACAAATCTCTTCATTTAAATTTCTTTGGTTCAATTCTATCTTGAAATTCAGGTTTGGATTTCTATCCATCTCCAAATTTCAAACAATTCTATTTGACTTATTTATTCCATCTTAATTTTATAAGTCCACTTCTTTTTTATCTTCACACTTCCATTTATTTATAGTTAACCACATTCCCATTTTTATTTTACTTCGGGTTTATACATTTTTACTTAGCAAAGTATATGATTTATTTCAACGCTACTCACTTCTTTCACAAGCTATCGAAGCCTTATTTATTCAAATTTCACTTAGCTTACATTAAATTCAACCTCATTTCATTGTTATGAATTTTACTCAAGGGAAATTTTTATTACAATACCATCTACATCTCAATTTAATTCATCTTCATTCCAATTCACACATTAACTTAGCTTAAGTTAATTCCAGTACAATCAAAGTTCTCAGTCCAATTAAATTTTCCATTCACTATCCATTCACATCACCTTACCAATCCATTTTATTCAATGATTGCAACTTCTTACTTAAATTCATTGCAATAGATTTGATACTCATCTGGATCAAATCCCATGTAATTTAATTAACCAATCTAAATTTGTTAAGATAACATCCAAGGCCACTTTATTCCATCCATACTTGATTTGGATCTTATTTGTAGATTCAAACTGTCTTTATGTTAATCCAATTCATAATAATTGAGATTCATATTTACTTACCATTCAATGGAATTTCTATTTATAACTCGGGTTTCATCACCCAATTCCATTTTTAATTCCAATTTAATTCAAATACAACTGAATTTTATTTTCAGTTTAATTCAATTTGCTTCCATTCACATAACTTGAATTAATTTCAATCCACTTTAAGTTTTATTTCTCATTTCAACTTCACTTAAAATCTACTAATTTATTCCTTCCAAATCATTAATTAAATTTCAAGTTTTAAATTTTAATCCAAGTTAATTTTGCATCTTTAACTTTTTGCTTTAAGTTTTAATTCCAAAATTCAACATTTGATGTTTTCCTTAATTAGATAACTATTTTAAATTTAATCATCTCATTTCAATCACAACAAAATTTCTTATTCATTACTTACATTTCAGCAATTTAATCTTAAATCCAAGTTAAATTCTCATTTCTAACCTTTCGCTTGATTTTAAATTCCAAAGTTCAAATCTAATGATTTCCTGGGTTATATAAGCTATTTCGGATTTTAAAATCTCATTTGTCTACAATATTAGCATCCAAACATCCAAGTTATAATAATAATTTCAGAAAATATTTCTTTTATATCAAAATATATTTTGGATGAAATTATTTCATTCACCCACTTTTGAAAATCAATATTGTGTCGAATTGCTCTATTTAAGTGTTTAGAAACCCCTTCGATACAGTTTTCGAGGCTGTGCCGACGAAGGTTCATATACCACTCAATAAATCAATAAACGCAATATAAAACCATTTTATATTCACTAACAAATACGCATTCATATCAATTAATACGCTCAAACTCATTCTAGAGTACCACTGACTCTATTTTCTAATGAGTGATTCCCACCAGAGCCAAGGTTCTCGCTTAACCTCTCAGCTCTGATACCAAGTGTAACGACCCGGAATTTTCGAACCTGAAAACTCCAGATAGTTATGAAAAAGAATAAAGAGGTAGAAGAAGAAGATAAGAAAAACAACAACATCAGAATCTCACATCGCAGCGGAATAAAATATAATATATAGAATACAGTTTTAAATACAAGAAATCTGTACTGTATACATATACATACATACCATCATCAGAGTACATCAATCAATCATGCATGCCCATACACGGCAGAGATAATAGACAAATACGGAAATACGCTCTGTCACAAGCTCGTCTCCTGAACTACAGCACATAACCTGAACCTGTTTAACTCGGTCTGACCCGAGCATCATATAAAACAACACCTGAGTCAGTCTGGAATACCAGCGTGAGAAAATCACACTCAATTGGATTATTAAAGTTTCAAAAATCTTTGAAAACAAAAGCATCTTGTAAGACCACGCCACAAATAAACATGTCGGGTTTTTACCTTACGATAGCTAAAACAATTTTTATAGAAATCCTCTGATATTATAATAGGGTCTATATACAAATACTTATAAAATAGCCGAAATTGTTACATTCATTAAATTCTAGCTACCAGCCATAGAGTGGGTAATACAAACAAAACTCGTACAAGGCTCGTAGGGAGAATGGATTTCCATCAATGGCTGGGCAACCGGGGTACCGCCCGTTACAGTACCGGGCCTAGATCAGAGTACCGAGGAGTGCGCCCGCTCCCCTGCATCACAAGGCCGAAACCATTCCTTACTGAACAGTCCCGAACAAGAAAACCCCGTGGTTGGCGCGACCAACCACCCACTAAGCCGAATATAAAGGGACATCTAGACAGGGGAAAATATTGTCCTACTTGGGCATAACCCACCTAACCTTGCTGCACCTCCCTTGGTTTAGCCATTCCCGGTTGATGAGGCTTGAGGTTAAGTGTTACCTTTCAAGAATGCATCACTTAGAATGCTCATCGTCCACTTGACGATGTTCTGAAAGCATTCAATCCATACAAGTTGCCCTGGGTTTGGACAAACCGAATCACCGTCTTCAACTCTTCACGGTCTTTATTCGTAATCGTTCAAACCGGATCGAAGTGGTTTTCGGATAATTAAATCCCATCCCGGACTCTTCGAAATGATCAGCGCATTGTCCAATATTGATAGTCGGTTATTTAACTATCAATTAATCATACACAAGCAACCATCAAATAATATCCATAAATCATTTATCTCAATATCATCCAGGTATTATTTCCATTTAACCCATTTGAACTAATTTCACAGTTCTTTTATTTCCATGAAATCACTTAACTGATTTCTCATATACACTCAATTTGATTTTACCTTTGAGAATATTTCTTATTTTCGCATCCCTATCTCAAAAATCAATTTATACTTTGCTTATAATCTCACAAATTCACTTTCTCCCTTAAATAAGATTTCTCCTAAATCTTATCTCATTCAAATTAATTTGCTTACCATCACAAGAGGATTTTAATTGGATTTTAAAAACATTTTGAAAACATATAGATTTATAAAATAAGAAGTAATAAATATTAAAATTTATATCTAGTTATTTATAAGTTTCAAAGCTGGTTTTAGAAAAATTAGGGTTATCACAAATAATTGCTAAGCCTTCAAAAATAACTAATTTGAAATATTTTAAATTCAAAAATTATTTATAATAACTAGAAAGTATAGTAATTTAAAAAAATATTCCTTTTTTTTTTAAAATAAATTTATAATTTTAGGAAATCCAATATCCATATATAAATGCCTCTTGTCCAAATCCACCTTCTTACTTTCAGAAATATTCTACTATTTCTGTTTCAAACAATTTATAACTCAATATAAGTTCATGACTTATTCCTTTTCATATCTACTGATATCTTCCTATCCCATTTATAAACTTCGTTTATAAATTTATAACTCCCTGAGTTTTCTTTTTCATTTATTTATGAAAATAATTTATTCAAATATCCTATTTTAAAATTTTATTCTTCAATTCGATTCCATATTGTTTCTTAATAAAATTTCATTTCTTAATAAGGTTCCTTATTTTATTTCTTATGTAAGTTCCTATTTACTTTATTACTTAACAAAGTTTTGCTCCACTTCAAATTCATTTATCGATTTCAATATTTCTTAGAGTTTTGGAACATAATCTAATTTTTCCCAATCTCAACTTTCACAAATTTTAAGTTTAACCAAAGTAATAAATATTTTTTAATTTTTACTTTAGTCTCAATAGAAATAAATTCAAATCCTAATGAAATATTCCTTTCATTTAAATTTCATTCAGCTTCCTTTGATTAAATTATTTATAGTATTTAAAAATTTCCAAATTCCAATTCCATATTATTAACACTATATAATTCAATTCGCATGCAAATCAATATTAATTCATTCAACCTGTCATAAGACAACATATATATAAAATCAATAAATATTCTTGAGGAATCCTGTTGGATCCCTCCAACCTGTTTTCCCTGCATCCACAGATGTTAGCACAAATAAAATACCAATTCCACTTAAATGGTGAAATATACATTATCATCCGCCATTATGCGGTATATAGGGTCTATTTAATTATTCACTAATTTCAACCATCATGCAAGCACTTCAACAATAAATTTAAATTCAACAATTTAAATTTAAAATCCACTAAGTGAGATTAACTCACCTCTCTTTATTAGCATCCATTTCCAATCTAGCTTGTTTCCTTTCAATTTCAGACCTTGTAAAAACATTTGACGATTTATTAATATTTGAATAAATCGAACAATTTACTTTCCTTTTTACAACTTAATTTAACTAATAATTTAATCTTAAGCTATTGATTTAAATTTTAAGCTGATTTTTAAATTTGAACTAATAAATTTTGTTTCCCCGTTTAAAAATCTTTGTAATTAAGTTATTAAACAAGTTAATCATTATAATATGTTATAAAAAAAACTAATAGATTTAAAATGTATATATATATATATGCTTATTGAATAACAAATTTTAAAATTAAATACTCTTTAAAATTGATTTTAAAATAACCTAGAAGATTGAAATGTATACTTGTTTGACTTGTGGGGACTTCTTATATATGTTTATCAATATAAGCTGTAGATATTATATATATATATATACATATTTTTTTTTACTGTATAAATTTTATACAAATCAAATTGAAAACAAAAGGTTAAAATACCTCATCGCCTCCTACCCAGAGTGCACGTGCCTCCACCAGACAACCCGAGAACCCCACGCTGCTGCCTCGACAACTCCTTTTTGTTTGCTGTTGTTCGATCTTTCTGAGACGCGCACGAACATCCATGCCGTCCCCCTCACCATGCGTCGCCGCCACGAATCGAGCCACCATACTAGCGACGCGCCTCCACTCGAATCCCTGCGCACGCGGCCGCCGCCTCACACGACCCGAGCCCACGTTGCTACCGTCGCGACCACGAAAAACCCACCGAACTACTCGCCGCCACCCTCTTCGTTTCGAGACCAACTTCCAGCGACACGCCTGAACTCGACCGCTCCTTCCCCTTTCGTGCAGCTCGAACTCAATTTGGGTTTTTTTTATTAATTATGTCGTGAATCGGCTTTTAGTTTTGGGGAAATGGAAAAAACTGCAGAGGGGGTAACGAAGGGGTTACGAAAGTAAAATAATTGAGGTTTTTGATACGCGATTAAAAGAAGACAAGCATCCATTAAATTGAGCTTTATTATTTCACTTCAATTTTGATTCAGAGGAGAAGAAGGTTATGTGATTTTTAATGAGAAAAGAAAACAGAATGGTGGCTTGTTACAGAAGAGGTCGGCTGAGACGAAAGAATGTCGGCTGATGAAAAGACAAAAGATATTTAAATTTAAAACCATTAATTATTTCCGAAGCGTTTACTTTTCATACGATCACACGATCACTCCAAAAATTACGAAAAATCCGACAATAATTTAATATTACGGATCCAACGGCACTGGTTTCGTCGAATTCCGAGAGTGTGCCTCGGAAGGTTATTTTTAAATGTCGATTTAAACGATGGAAATTTAAAATTGAACAAACGACGGTAAAATTCAATTTTAACCCATCTATTATTCTCAGTATTATCAATATAAATTTTATAAGCCGTTAAAATATTTTCAACAAACTTATAATTCCAGATTTAAATAATTTACCCAATTGTCAATCACTATTTGATATATTCAATTAATTGTTATATTTAAATTCTGAGTTCTTTTTATTTAATCAAACCAACTTTTCATATTCAAATCAATTTATAGTTCAAATTAATTATTTAAATACATTTTAAATATCACAAATTAACTGTTGAAAAAGCCGGGTCGTTACACTTCACAAGGCCAAAAATCCAAAGATAGGAAAAGTCTCGTCATCTTCAGTTCTTTTCTCTTAGGTATGGATCTCTTTATCCCAATGCCTTAAGCTATCAGGTAACCTTTATTAATACATTGATTGTTTTAGTTAAGGAGAATATCAAAACACCATTACGACGTTATGTACGAAAAGAATTAGATAAATATAGAACGTCTAAATAGAGAACTGGATAAATAACTAAAGAAGCACAATGATTTGCCTGAGAATTACAAAAAGCTTGTCAAGAGAGCATCAAAATTAAAAAATTTCAAAGAAAGAGAAGGCGCTCCTCGGATGAAGAGAGCATGCCACCATCAGAAGAAGCTCTTGGTGGAGAATGCTGAATTAATGGCTCTTTTCTGGATGTTAGTTGATAATAGGAGTGCATTGGAAGACTTTCCCTACAAAGCTAACTCGAAAGGTAAATTTGTTGACTTCTCATATTTAGGAGAAAACTATGGAGGTTTGCTTAGATGTTTTGATCATAGATACCTGGACGAACATGGTCTTACTCCCATCATAGGGTGTGCTGGAATCTCCCTAATGTTGCCCCCGTTCCTCTTTCTTCTCGTTTTCTTCTCCTCGAGAAACTTAGATATAATACGAAGAGATTCATTTCTGAAGGGTATAAGTAATCACTTTTATATGAACATGAATGATTGTATAATTGCAATATGAAACTTGGTTTACTTATACACTTTATCGTTTTAGTTTTCTTAGTCTAATTTTAGCATATAATATGGACGGTAGATTTACCAAGCAGTCCGGTCCTTGGGGAATTCTTAAGTAAGTCTGTCAAGTTAAAGAAGGATTTTAAGGAGAAATCTTGAATTCTTAAAACATCACAATTGGCGAGGCAGTGCTTCCTCAGGGATTTACAAGAAGTTTACATGTGGTTTCCCTGACTCCGTTTTGAATTTTTGGGTAATAAGAACATGTTACTTAGCGAAATTCAATCCCATCACACAAAATTAATATGTGGTGGTGATAGCCCTCTAGTTGGGGAATGGGATTATCATCGGTTCCCTCCTGTTTATACCCTAGAAACAATTAAGGCTTCCTTTGTTTTCACTCTCACTTTATTAGCTAGGTCATTTGAAAAGGCCAAAACTTCCGTTTCAAAGTTTTAGGAACCAACTAAAATTTTAAAACTAAAGTATTGACGTAATTCGAACTTCCTTGATGTCTGCAAACTTTTGTCACTGTTAAATGAAAAAACTTATTATTTTTCTCCATGAGTTGATCTTTTCTTCACTTATTCTTAAGAGGAAACATAGTTAGAGCATTCATCTAATCCTCTTGATGCTTTTTCATGAGTTTTTGAAATCAAAGATAGATTCTTAGAAGATATTGAGAAGAAGAAATCTTCCCAAGTCGATTCAACTTTACTATTTCCAAATAATCCATGCAAAAAAATGGAACAGGAAATACTTCCAACTAAGAGTGATTTTAAAGGTCTGTAAAAGTAAATTTCTAGCTTGGAAGGAAAAATGAAGAAGAAGGATGAAAGAGTTCAACCATTGATAGAGAGGATTGAATCATTCTTAAAATCTAAGTATCCAATTGATTTTGATGTTGAAACAGCTAAACTGCATTAACAAATAAATGATCTTGAAGTGGAGCTAATGAAAAGCCAAGTCTATTGTCATTCGTTAGAGCTTGTTGTAAGTGAAGAAGAAGTTGGCCTTCTTACCCCTACTCCCAGGAGAATGACCAGATCTCGATCTCGTATTAGCCAAGAATTCCCTACTTTATTAAAAACTCCACCGGGTTAAGCGATGACACATTCTAAAAATGTAGTAGAAAGGTTAAATTTGAATGTATGCAACTCTTTAACCAGAAAATGGGATGAAAAGGTATCCAAATGTGTCAACGAATATGAAAGCGAAATTCAAGGGCATGAGTGTAAAAAATATACTCTTAAACAAAAGATTGAAGAATTAAAGAGTATGATTAAAGATTTACAAGGAGCAAACAAGACTCTTTAGGTGCTTTGGAAATTCAAATTAATGATGTAAAGACTATTTGGAGAAAGGAAAACAAAATCAAAGAACTTCTAGATGTGGCCATTCACCACATTATTGCCTAAAACTTAGATAAGCTAGCAAGGAACCTTGAGCCTTAACGAAGATTTGCTTTGAACAGATCTTCTCATCTGCTTGATTTTTGTGCATATAATTTTGTATGTAATATATTAGTTATAAATGAATTTGTATTGGAATGAAATTTACCTCAATGTAAAGTATATGGCTTTGAATTGAATTGTCTAATTATTCTGTTTTTTGTACTTTAAGCTTTTGATGTCAAGAATTACTTCTGCTTTTTAAGATAACTGAAAATCCTATTAACTAAAACTTTCATAATAGAATTTGCTTTCTCATAAAAGATCAAGAAACCCATTCGATGATTGATAATAGAAAAACTAGAAATTTGTCTGATATAAAAAGTCCAGAAATTCATATCTGATAATGGGAGACCAGAAATTCATAATAAAGTACAAAAAATTCTTTTTTTGGCAATAACAGATGACAAAAATCTGCATCCGGTAATAGTTGAAGACCAGAAATCCACATCCAGTAATAGAAGAAGACCAAAAATCTCTATCTGGAAGAACTAATAGAAGACCAAAAACCTATTGGCAACAATAATAGAAGACCAGAAATCTATATCTGGAAATAATAGAAGACTAGAAATCTTCATCTGTCAAAATAATAGAAAACCAGAAATCCATATCTGACAACAATAATATAAGACCAGAATCCATATTCGACAATAAAAAAGACTAGAAATCCATATCTAGCAATAAGAAAAGAAGAAACGAAAACCTAAATTCGGTAATAATAATAAAAGACAGAAATCCACATCCGGCAATAAGAATAGAAGACCAAAAATTCATATCTAGCAATAATAATAGAAGACCAAAAATCCAAATTTGGTAAGAACAATACAGGGCTAGAAATCTAAATCTGGCAATAATAACAAAAGAATAAAAATTCATATCCGATAATAAGAATAGAGAATAAGACATCTATATTTGGAAATAATAATATAAGATCAGAAATCCATATCTGGCAATAATAATAGAAGACCAGAAATCCAAATCTCGCAGTAATATTATAATGCTAGAAATCTGAATCTGGCAATAATAATAGAGGATCAAAAGTCTAAATCTGTCAATAATAATAGAAGTCAAGAAATCCATATTTGGCAATAATAATAGAGGACCAGAAATCTTAATCTGACCATAATAGAAAATAATAAACCATTAACTAGCAATTGAACATCACGTTTTTTAGGGAGCATAAATAGCTCATATTCGTTTAAACTTCCTCTAGAATATTTGTTTGATTTGAAGCACTATTAGGTTTACATTTTTTTCATAGATCTTCCTCTAGAAGACTGGTTGATTTGGAACATTATTTGACTCGAATTTTGATAGATCTTCCTTTAGAAGATTGATTTGTTTGGCACTATCTTAGGTGATGATCACTACTTGGATCAGACCTCTTATAAATGGATTAGATGATTTAGGTCTGTCATCTGATGCGTTTGTTTTGCTATCTTAGGCAAAACCAAAGACTTACCTGACCTGCCTCTAGGAGGTGCTTCAGTAAGGCCTTTGATGGTGGCACTGAAGACTTGTTCGTTGCTTTGGATGGACCAAAAGCTTACCCATCTTACCTCTAGAATGTGCTTCAGTAAGGCCTTTGGTGACGGCACTAAAGGCTGGGTCGGTGCTTCAGTGAGGCCTTTGATGACGGCACCAATGGCTTACTTTGTCTTCCCTCTAGGAGGTGCTTCTGTGAGGCCTTTGATGACGATGTTGAAGGCTTGCTCAGTGCTTTGATGAGGTCTTTGATGGCAGCACTAAAGTCTTACTTTATTCTCCCTCTAGGAGGCGCTTCAGTTAGACCTTTGATGACGGAACTGAAAGCTTTTGTAAGGCCTTTGATGGCCATATTTTTTATCTTTGGAGAATCATGCTCCTTAACCATGTAGATTCACTTATTTGAAGAACCTTCCATTATTGTAAATTTGTTTAACATCTCTTTACAAATTCATTGAGTTTTCTTTGCTCTAGAAAATTAATGATTGTCCCTTCTTGTCTCTAGCATTGGTTAGCATCATGGCCATTTGCAACATGATAATGACAATATGATGCTCTACGATTCCATTCGAACTTGGGCCTCCTCTTTTTTGAAGGCCAATAATTGAGTTCTTCTTTAGCCAAGAGATAAATGTCCTCATAGGAAGTGGTAAGAGTATAGTTCTTTGGAAACCATGATTTCTTGGAAGCTGATCCTTCAGATTTCCTTTTTTCTCTCTTATGTAGAATAGGCTCCTTAACTTTCATAACAGGCTTTCTTTTCAAAGAATCTCAGGTTTTATGTAGTCCTTAAGAGCAGTTAAGAATACTTTCCCACCTTTTAGTGAATCGATCAAAATCCATTGTTATTTCCTTTTTGAAAATGGTCACCTTGGGTTTGAGTTGAATCTCTTTTCTTATTTTCAAGTAGATATCATCTTCCTTGCACTGTCTTCCTAGGGCAAAGATCAGTGATTGCACAGATGGAATGGATTCAAGCTCCATTTTCTAGGTTATAAGATGCTACTTGTCTTCTTTTATTTTCCATGACTTGCGGTGCTTTGACTCTTAATACTTTTTCTTCACGAAGCCAGGGATCATTGGTGATTGGTTAAGTGGGCTTTAGTTGTTCGAGGCTTGGAAGATCCTTATTCGAACAACTTAACATGGTTAATTGGCATGACTTAGTTGATGCAATCAAAGGTAGATTCGTTTGGAATAGGAAATGCTTGGTTAGACGAGTCCTTTATGTCCAAAATATGCTGGCTAGGTAGTCCCACTTAGGGTTTAACAAAGTAGGACGTTCAAGCCCTTCTTCTAGCGCTAAAATGTTAACTAATTAATTCGCTAACCCCAAAAGTGATTAGGAAATAGAGTTAACCAATAAGAGGCCTTATCAAGGTTTTTCGAAGTCACTAGAATTAACGATTGAATATTATTCACATCATAGGTTGACGCATGCATGATTCCAAATCCGTAATACATTTTTATGGTCAACATTGTGGCTTGGAATATCATGAATAATTCGATTCAACATGCAATATGCAAGGAAATGTTCAAGTCTTAATTTAAAGTCAATCAAGTAAGCAAGTCTCAAGTTCAAATCGAGTCAATAGGCTATGCAATTATTCAATATCAAAATCCATATGTATACAAATTTCAAGTATTACAGTTGGCGAACATCCTCAAATTGATTTAAGGTTTATAAAGATAAAAATGTAAGAAATGGGAAGAGAATAAAATTCATCCCCTAAATAGCACCCCTAGGTCCGTGGCAATAGCAGCATTGCTTTCGGCATCGATAAGTTTCATCATCAGCTTCGGCAATAATCGCGGCAACGACTTTGGCAACTTCATTATTGAGCAGCATTAGGCTTCAACTTTACTTCTTTGGTGGAGACATTCAGCAATAAGGAACTATGGCATTATGGCTTTTATCATGATAGTCGACGTCCTTTATAAGCAGGTGATGGTACCAGCTTGAGTCAACGCAAGTATGAGGTAATACTAGTTAGAAAGCAGTATTAACAGCTTCATAGATATTGACGGCATCCACCATCTACAACACTTTGCATGGATACTCGGCGCCCTCCAAATATTGATAAGATTCGCTGTATAGAAGTCGAAGTGCAGTATTGACCATTAGCGAAGAGCAGCATCATTATGTATTCCTTTCAGCATTAACGATCCTTTGCGTCATCCTAGAGCATTATCTTCGAAGTGCTATCAAGTGTTGCACTGCTTTATGTAATGTGTAACGACCCAGAATTTATATTAATTAAAATTCGTATATTTAATTAATTTTAAATATTAATAAGTGAAATTTATAAGTCAAATAATTTATTTGTCGAATATCTGGATTTAATTGGACAATTAAATCGATAATTTAATAGTTGAAATTACAGAAATAATTGAAAATTGGGTTTAATATGATTGAAAATGATTTGTAAAATTTTATTATATCATGTTGGAGTTATAATAATATTATAGAACTTTTAAAATCGAATTTGAAGTTAATTTGTGAAAATTTAATATTTTAATATTTAATTGACGAGCTAAAATAGCCATTTTTCAAACAGTCTCCGATTTCGACGAAACCAGTTTCATCGGATCTGTAATGTGATATTATTGTATGGTTTTAAATTTTGTGCTAATCGGATTTACGTTTGTCCGGGGCAAGCTAAAACGCACAGAAAATTGATTTGTCGGTTTAATTTTAAAATCGATCGTTTATTTCCGTAACTCGCACAGATGATCGAATTAGCCTCCGAAACACATTCCATTGTGTTCGAAACGTGGGGTAAACCTTAGAAACGCCAACCGGCATGCTTCGTTTGGAGTTCGGAAAAATCCGGGATGAATAGTGTCGCGTATTTTTCTATAAAAGGACCTCATTTATTCATTTTGCAACAAACTCCACTCAGAAACCCTAGCCGCCTCCATATACATTCAATGGATGAAATCTTCTAATCTTCTCCTCCTCTTTCCTTCAAATCCACCAATTATTTCACGAAACTTCCAACATGAAAGTTGTAGAGGGTGGTGAGATTTATGATTACAACGGTCAAGATCGAAAACAAAGCTACGGATGGATGGCAATTTCTATTCAAACGAGGAAAGTTCGTCCACGGTTTTCAAGAACAGGGCGCAACCGAGCTTCATGGTGCTCTGGCCGAGTATAGTGTAGGTGACAAGCATTCTAATGGTGGTGGAGTGATGGAGTTTCGTGCGTCGTGGTGGCCATGACGTCTAAACCTAATTTAGGCAAATGGGTTGGGTTGTGCGTGCAAAACCTGGGGGGAAACGTGTTTGGGAAGATGGTGTTCGACGGCCTGATGTTGAGAAATAAAAAGGGACGGCCAGATTTGATTCTGGGTAAAATAAAATAGAATTTGTAAATTATGTTATATTATAATGTGTACAATCTTTAAAATACCATAACTTGTTCATACGAGGTCCGTTTCGCACGAAAGCAGTTGCGTTGGAATCGTATTGTCGAGCACTACGCAATGGAGCTAGTTTGGAGTCATTTGGAGCTAGTGAAAATTTCGGGTAAAATTAAACGTCCGTTTAATTTTATTCGAAATAAAACGCTACGAATTGCTATCAGAAATTCAAGGTGAGAACTTCTCACTCAATCGAATCGGTTTCGATTTAAATTTTAAATAGTTAGATTTTAAATTTTTGATTGTATGTCTGAATGATAAATTTATTATCTGTTATTGATTGAAATAGACATTATGCGCCGTTGTAAGCATATGTTATTTATTAAAAACATATACCGCGATAATTTCACTGAAAAGTAAAATTGGTATTATATATGTACTTGGAGTTGATTTCTCGCATTATATAGTGGATGAGACCCTATTGCGTCGCATAATAGCGGATAGTATTTTATAAATCCCATATACCGCGATATTTCGTCTTGAAACGAAATTGGTATTGTGCTAACATCTTTGGATGCAGGAAAACAGGTTGGAGGGATCCAACTGGATTCCTCAAACATTTGAATTGGTTTCCATGTTGTGTGTTGATCTATTTGTTGATCTATTTATAATCTGCGGGATTATCTTTGTGATTGAGATTGTTAAAGGCTAAATTTTAGCCGAATATATTTTGTTATCGTTAGATGTCGAAAATAAATAAAATTTGATTTTTGAAGATTTAAGTTGAGAATCCATAATAAAATTTAATTTTGAAATTTGATTCGTTTTAAATGAATAAACGTTGTAATTTATATGTTATAAAAATTATGATTTTTGAGAACTATAACCAAAATGTGATTTTTTTAGATAAATAGTCGATAAATTTATAAAATGGTTTAAATTGGGATTTTTGAATTGTTATAAATGATTTATATAAAATATTTATAAAATTGATATTTATAAGTTAAAAACATTGGAATTATAAAAACAAGTTTTTATAAGTGTTAAAATGGAATATAAATGGATTTCATAAGTGAGTGAAATTCACAGTTTTATAAATTGTGAAGTTATAAAATGAATAGATTTTATAAAATAAAAGATTTATAAGTAATTAACTTAAAAATTGGATTTTTGCGTGTAAATGGAATATGGATAGAATTTGCTAATAAAGTGATTTTATAAGTTGAAGTGGCCATAAAAAAATAAATGAAATTTATAAACGTTGTTTTATAAATTCGAAATCGACTTATTTTGATAAGTTAATTATTATAGCTTATTAAAAGAAATATATCCACGATTTTGGACAGTGGATAATCCTTTAAATAAAATATGTAGAAATGTTGAATTTGGATAAAGAAATATATTCACGATTTTGGACAGTGAATAATATATTAAAGAATTATTTTGGAAAAGTGATGTTTTAAATAGAATTAAAACAATTTAAAGATGTTTTAAAATGTATTAAGTATCGAAACCATAGATTTCAACATTTATTGTTGAAATAGACGTTTTCGAGGAATAGAAGGAAATGTTGGACTATAACACTGTTGTTATAGTAATGATTTCCGAAAGGAAATGTTTTATATAGTATTGGGATTTATATAACTATTTTAATTTTGAATCCCTATACTAGTGATTTTGGGTTGTCGTAACGATGTTTTACGTAACATTCGTTTTGACCCAAATAAATGTGTTTAAGAAGATGTTTTCCTGAAAGAATAAAATATATACTTAATTTGAATTTAAGTATACTGAATATTTTCAAAATGTTGAAAATAAATAGATTGGTGAATTACTTATTATTAAATAAGTATGGAAACGTTTTTCCAATATAAAGTGAATGTTTGAGATTTTATCTTTTAAAGATAAATTGAAAATGAATATTAGAAATCAATTTAAAAATCATATATTCATAGATATTTTGGAATTGTAAATTCACTATGGAATTTATAAAAGAAAGGGGAATTAGTTAAAAATAAACGTTGATTTATTTTTGAAGTGTGGGAATTAATTTAGGATTTGGAACGTAATGAATCGGTAAGGATTTATTTAATTATTTTAAATGAACCATTTTGAAATGAAAGTTGTAAGGGTGTAAATTTATTTGAAATTGGTTTTCAAATGGTTGAAGTGTGGGATATGTATCTAGTAAAGATATTTTTGGAAAATAAATAATTTGAGAAATTATTTGGAATTTGGTGATGTTGAACACGCCTATTGATAGTTAAATAACCGACTATCAATATTTACCTTTAAATAGGTATTTGTTGTGATTTGCTTTAATTTGAATGCTACATATTTTTTTTTGAATAAGCGCTCGCTATTCGGGTTAGCCGGGAAAGGACCTTGGGGTCGTCTAACCCATTCCGAATTTGTGATACGTCCTTATGGATAGCATTTGATGACCGGTGTTGAAGACCGGGTATTTGTGAGAACGATAGGATGACTTATCGATTGTCTCTGCACCGTTAGCTATGGTATGGAGATTTCCTTTGTGATGGGAAATTCGATCGGGATTGTGAATATCCGGATTACAAGGGCTTCTTTTGAAGTGCCTTCGGTTCTGTTCGAACCCGGAACAGACTTGTATGGTTACGTGTCTGACATTACATTTTAAGATATAAAGCAGATTTCTTTCAAATACATTTCTGTTGGTGGCGGAGAATTTATTCTCTTGGCTTAACACCCTTTTCTGAGACGTACGCGCTCAGAGGTTATGTAGTTGAAGGTTATCAGCGATATATTCCCAATTTGGTAATGTGGCATGCTTAGTGTTGCTGTGTGATGATTATTTATTGATCATTTGTTGATCAAAGCGTGGCTTTGTGCCTAGCTTTGTGGACGAGACTTCGTCAGACCTCACTCCCCGGAAATGGTCAAAACAGGAATATGCGGCAAGGTTATGAGGGTCGCGCCCTTTAGGGTATGCCATTTCCTTCTCGAAAGGGTGGTATCATGGTATGGAGCCTAGATACTTACTCATGTTAACACACTATATTTATTACTGTGTGATGTTGGTTATCGAGCGCTCGGATAAAGGTCCAAAGGGACCGGGGGATGGCATATTCGTGTAGTAGTTACCTAGTGACAAAGGTAACCCGGCCTTGTGTTAGCAGAGAGCTGGTTAAGTTCTCGGGACGTCCCGCCAGAGGCGATCCCATGTGGAAGTAGGAAGTTCCTTAACCTGACCATTTGTTGGAAATCCAAATAAAACAATACGCACCTTGTACGGTTTTAGTTGTAAAACCTGCCATTCACTTATGGTGGCGCCCCACTGTTTGGATGGTAGCTATAGTAGGCATAAGTGCGGAATGCCTATGCTGGCTAAGATTTACATCTTTACTTTCGAAATTTTTTATACACTATGCACTAGTAATAATACCAAATGCTTCTTTTTAATGCGTATCAAGCATCTTTGACTATCATGAGAAGAAATCTCCTCCAATTCTGCGTTTGCATTATGTGTGTGGCGGGAGGTCTATGGTAGTCTCATTTTCCAAAAGCATTGCGAATTGATTTTAAAATTATCTTGTTCTTTGTTTTTAAAAGTTAAATAACCGTTTTAGTTCTCACACCAGTCCCATAATTGACTCGGAGTTTATTGTTTCCTTCCTAAACTCTGGATGCCCACAAATTTCCACACGGGCAGTCAAGAGTTAGGTTTATCAGGATATTCTGGAATTCAGGAGTTGCTGGAGGCAAGCTGGATGGCATGGCATATTCATTAGTATATAGTACTTCTTTTCCGCTGTTTGTTGTTGTACACTCTGATGATGTAATGTAATGTAATGTGATGTAATGTAATAACTGATGTAGTTCTTGGTTTAAAAATTATTCATTTATCTATTATATGTTGTTCCGCTGCGACTGTGAGATTCTGATATTGTTTCTGTTCTATTTCCTTATTTCTTCTATCCTTTTCTTCTACCTCTTCTTCTTTAACCCTAACAATTCGGTTTTCTGGCATTCGATTATGCGGCATTTGATACAGTGGACGTAAGAATGCCGACCTTTGGATCCCGATAAAATCGTAATGTTACAGCTGGTATCAGAGCATTTGGTTAAGCAATAACCATAGCTCTGTTGCGTATTACTCATTAGAGGTAGAGTCAGTAGTACTCTAGAATGAGTTTGAGTGTAATAATAGATATGAGCGCGTATTGGTTAGTGAATATAAAATTATTTTATATTGTGATGATTGGTTTGTTGAGTGGTATATGGATTCTGGTCGGTATAGTCCGTACAACTCTATCGATAAGGATCTCTAAACACTTGTTCAGAACGATTCGGCACGATATTGTTTTAAATTTGGGTAAATGAAATAATTTTACCTCGATTATATTTTTATATAAAGGGAATAATTTTTCAGAAATTATTAAAGAATATATAAATTGATTGTTTGATTGTTGAAAATGTAGAAATGTATAAGTCAATAAAAGATTGTTTGAATAAGTTAAATAAAAACAACAATTGTAAAAGAATGAATTGTATAAGCAAATGAATTATAAGTATGGAATTATAATTAAAAATGATTTACAATTGTGAAATGATCTTATATAAAGTAAAGAGGAAAATAGTGAAATTTTATAAGGAAAGATTTATAAATGTGATTTATAAGATAAAAGGAAATTTTTGAAAGAATATTAAGCACTGAATTCACTATTGTCACTGGGAAATAATAAGGGTGATGACTACAGCATCATCAGTATCATTTTCGAGTTTCTATGTGATGGATTTGCTACCATAGTAAATTAAAATTAAGTTAGTTGTAATAAACAGATTTGAAATAAAAATCCAAGTTGTAATTGATGAATATAAGTGAAATGAGTTTTGAACTTATAATATGAATAATAAATTTAGCTTTGGATAAGTTAATGAATTTGGAAGTTAATAAATAAGTTGTATAGCTTATAGAATGGGAAAGGATAAGTAAAACCAATTATTTAAGTGGTTAAACAATTTTGTTAAGCAAAATGAGGTGGGATTTGACTTTGGTAAAAGTTAATTAAAATTGAAATCTGAATTGAACTTATAAGTGGAAATTTAAGTGAAGTTAAACAAATGATGTTTAAAAGAGATATAACTTAAGTAAAATTGAATAAAGTTGATTTTTGTATCAAAGTAAAATAATAAAGTTAATTGAATGAATATGAACTTGAGTTATATAAATGAAATTCGACTTATATTGTTAAAGGAATTGGCAATTAAATTAATAAATGGATTGCATGTTAATCAGTCGAATGTAAATAAGTTGATATGAAATAATGAATGAAGTGTTAATTCATTGAAAGCCAACGCAATTAGAAGTTGAATAATTGAATGAAAATCAATTAAATGTTAAACCAATTGAAATTAAAAAGTGTTGAACCGAATTGAATGTTGAAAGTAAATTGAATGAATTTGGTTATGCTGAATATACATTGGTTGTTATTTGATTGTTAGTTGATTGTATATAAATTCATTAAGTGTTGATAAAATTGAATTAGCAAAAGTTGAAAGCTATGTAATTGAATTCAAATTGGACGAAAAATAAATTTGAATAGAACTGAATTTGATTTGGAAGTGAACTAAAATGAATGTAAATTAGTGAATGTATACTAATTGGAAATGAATAAATGAATATTTGAAAAGCCCAATGTTAACAAATCAAACATGCATAAATGGGAAACCAATTTGAATTATGCAAAATGATATTTGAATATTGTAATTGGATATTATCGCTAGCAGGATATATAGGTGTATTTAAAGAAATGGAATTGGGATTTTGATCTCAAAAGATAAGATTTAATTGCTCGACAAAAAGGTACGTATTTGAATTTCGGTATGAGATTTGATGATTTTCTTCACCAGCCACTTGGCTTTCTCTTTTCTTTTGATTCTGAGGGGCCGTAGCGCCATTTTGTAATTGTACCGATCGAGCCGCGCAAAGGAGGTTATGGCGAAATTTTCCGAAAATTTAAGGCGTTATAATATTTTTAAGGAAATTGGGAAAATTTTGAAAACTAAGTTTGGATTTGGAAACTTAGTAAAGATTTTGTATGAAGTTTAACTACGAATTTTGGGAAAGTTAAACACTTAAAAGATTTGAAAAATCAAATTGAATGGTTTGTTTTGAAAAGTTAATGGATTTCAAAACCTTTTCTTTTTTGGTAATTTCGAGGACGAAATTCTTTTAAAGAGGGAAGTTTGTAACGACCCAGAATTTATATTAATTAAAATTCATATATTTAATTAATTTTAAATATTAATAAGTAAAATTTATAAGTAAAATAATTTATTTGTCGAATATCTGGATTTAATTGGATATTTAAATCGATAATTTAATAGTTGAAATTACAGAAATAATTGAAAATTGGGTTTAATATGATTGAAAATGATTTGTAAAATTTTATTATATCATGTTGGAATTATAATAATGTTATAGAACTTTTAAAATCGAATTTGAAGTTAATTTTGTGAAAATTTAATATTTTAATATTTAATTGGCGAGCTAAAATAGCCATTTTTCAAACAGTCTCGGATTTCGATGAAACCAGTTTCATCGGATCCATAATGTGATATTATTGTATGGTTTCAAATTTCGTGTCAATCAGATTTACCGTTTGTCCGGGGGAAGCTAAAACGCACAGAAAATTGATTTATCGGTTAAATTTTAAAATCGATCGTTTATTTCCGTAACTCGCACAGATGACCGAATTAGCCTCCGAAACACATTCCATTGTGTTCGAAACGTGGGGTAAACCTTAGAAACGCCAACCGGCACGCTTCGTTTGGAGTTCGGAAAAATCCGGGATGAATAGTGTCGCGTATTTTTCTATAAAAGGACCTCATTTATTCATTTTGCAACAAACTCCACTCAGAAACCCTAGCCGCCTCCATATACATTCAATGGCTGAAATCTTATAATCTTCTCCTCCTCTTTCCTTCAAATCCACCAATTATTTCACGAAACTTCCAACATGAAAGTTGTAGAGGGTGGTGAAATCTATGATTACAACGGTCAAAATCGAAAACAAAGCTACGGATGGATGGCAATTTCGATTCAAAGGAGGAAAGTTCATGCACAGTTTTCAAGAACAAGGCACAACCGAGCTTCATGGTGCTCTGGCTGAGTATAGTGTAGGTGACAAGCTTTCTAATGGTGGTGGAGTGATGGAGTTTCGTGCGTCGTGGTGGCCGTGACATCTAAACCTAATTTAGGCAAATGGGTTGGGTTGTGCGTGCAAAACCTGGGGGGATACGTGTTTGGAAAGAAGGTGTTAGACGGCCTGATGTTGAGAAATAAAAAGGGACAGCCAGATTTGATTCTGGGTAAAATAAAATAGAATTTGTAAATTATATTATAATGTGTACAATCTTTAAAATACCATAACTTGTTCATACAAGGTCCGTTTCGCACGAAACTAGTTGCGTTGGAACCTTATTGTCGAGCAAAACGCAATGGAGCTGGTTTGGAGTCGTTTGGAGCTAGTGAAAATTTCAGATAAAATTAAACGTCCGTTTAATTTTATTCGAAATAAAACGCTACGAATTGCTATCGGAAATTCAAGGCGAGAACTTCTCACTCAATCGAATCGGTTTCGATTTAAATTTTAAATAGTTAGATTTAAAATTTTTGATTGTATGTCTGGATGATAAATTTATTATCTGTTATTGATTGAAATAGACATTATGCGCCGTTAGTAAGCGGATGTTATTTATTAAAAACATATACCGCGATAATTTCACTGAGAAGTGAAATTGGTATTATATATGTACTTGGAGTTGATTTGCCGCATTATATAGCGGATGAGACCCTATTGCGCCGCATAATAGCGGATCGTATTTTATAAATCCCATATACCGCGATATTTCATCTTGAAGCGAAATTGGTATTGTGCTAACATCTTTGGATGCAGGAAAACAGGTTGGAGGGATCCAACTGGATTCCTCAAACATTTGAATTGGTTTCAATGTTGTGTGTTGATCTATTTGTTGATCTATTTATAATCTGCGTGATTATCTTTGTGATTGAGATTGTTAAAGGCAAAATTTTAGCCGAATATATTTTGGTATCGTTAGATGCCGAAAATAAATAAAATTTGATTTTTGAAAATTTAAGTTGAGAATCCATAATAAAATTTAATTTTGAAATTTGATTCATTTTAATGAATAAACGTTGTAATTTATACGTTATAAAAATTATGATTTTTGAGAAATATAACCAAAATGTGATTTTTTAGATAAATAGTTGATAAATTTATAAAATAATTTAAATTGGGATTTTTGAATTATTATAAATGATTTATATAAAATATTTATAAAATTGATATTAATAAGTTAAAAATATTGGAATTATAAAACAAGTTTTTATAAGTGTTAAAATGGATTATAAATGGATTTCATAAGTGAATGAAATTCACAGTTTTATAAATTGTGAAGTTATAAGATGAATAGATTTTATAAAATAAAAGATTTATAAGTAATCAACTTATAAATTGGATTTTTGCGTGTAAATGGAATATGGATAGAATTTGTTAATAAAGTGATTTTATAAGTTGAAGTGGCCATAAAAAAATAAATGGAATTTATAAACGTTGTTTTATAAATTCGAAATCGACTTATTTTGATAAGTTAATTATTATAGCTTATTAAAGGAAATATATCCACGATTTTGGACAGTGGATAATCCTTTAAATAAAATATGTAGAAATGTTGAATTTGGATAAGGAAATATATTCACGATTTTGGACAGTGAATAATATATTAAAGAAATATTTTGGAAAAGTGGTGTTTTAAATAGAATTAAAATGATTTAAAGATGTTTTAAAACGTATTAAGTATCGAAACCATAGATTTCAACATTTATTGTTGAAATAGACGTTTTCGAGGAATAGAAGGAAATGTTGGACTATAACACTGTTGTTATAGTAAATGATTTCCGAAAGGAAATGTTTTATATAGTATTGGGATTTATATAACTATTTTAATTTTGAATCCCTATACTAGTGATTTTGGGTTGTCGTAACGATGTTTTACGTAACATTCGTTTTGACCCAAATAAATGTGTTTAAGAAGATGTTTTCCTGAAAGAATAAAATATATACTTAATTTGAATTTAAGTATATTGAATATTTTCAAAATGTTGAAAATAAATAGATTGGTGAATTACTTATTATTAAATAAGTATGGAAATGTTTTTCCAATATGAAGTGAATGTTTGAGATTTTATCTTTTAAAGATAAATTGAAAATGAATATTAGAAATCGATTTAAAGATTGTATATTCATAGATATTTTGGAATTGTAAATTCACAATGGAATTTATAAAAGAAAGGGGAATTAGTTAAAAATAAACGTTGATTTATTTTTGAAGTGTGGGAATTAATTTAGGAACGTAAATTTAATGAATCGGTAAGGATTTATTTAATTATTTTAAATGAACCATTTTGAAATGAAAGTTGTAAGGGTGTAAATTTATTTGAAATTGGTTTTCAAATGGTTGAAGTGTGGGATATATATCTAGTAAAGATATTTTTGGAAAATAAATAATTTGGGAAATTATTTGGAATTTGGTGATGTTGAACACGCCTATTGATAGTTAAATAACCGACTATCAATATTTACCTTTAAATAGGTATTTGTTGTGATTTGCTTGAATTTGAATGCTACACTTATTTTTTTTGAATAAGCGCTCACTATTCGGGTTAGCCGGGAATGGACCTTGGGGTCGTGTAACCCATTCCGAATTTGTGATACGTCGTTATGGATTGCATTTGATGACCGGTGTTGAAGACCGGGTATTTGTGAGAACGATAGGATGACCTATCGATTGTCTCTGCACCGTTAGCTACGGTATGGAGATTTCCTTTGTGATGGGAAATTCGATCGGGATTGTGAATATCCGGATTGCGAATATCCGGATTGCAATGGCTTCTTTTGAAGTGCCTTCGGTTCTGTTCGAACCCGGAACAGACTTGTATGGTTATGTGTCTGACATTACATTTTGAGATATAAAGCGGATTTCTTTCAAATACATTTCTGTTGGTGGCGGAGAATTTATTCTCTTAGCTTAACACCCTTCTCTGAGACATACGCGCTCAAAGGTTATGTAGTTGAAGGTTATCAGCGATATATTCCCAATTTGGTAATGTGGCAAGCTTAGTATTGCTGTGTGATGATTATTTATTGATTATTTGTTGATCAAAGCGTGGCTTTGTGCCTAGCTTTATGGACGAGACTTCGTCAGACCTCACTCCTCGGAAATGGTCAAAACAGGAATATGCGGCAAGGTTATGAGGGTCGCGCCCTTTAGGGTATGTCATTTCCTTCTGGAAAGGGTGGTATCATGGTATGGAGCCCAGATACTTACTCATGCTGAAACACTATATTTATTATTGTGTGATGTTGGTTATCGAGCGCTCGGATAAAGGTCCAAAGGGACCGGGGGATGGCATATTCGTGTAGTAGTTACCTAGTGACAAAGGTAACCCGGCCTTGTGTTGGCAGAGAGCTGGTTAAGTTCTCGGGACGTCCCGCTAGAGGCAATCCCATGTGGCAGTAGGAAGTTCCTTAGCCTGACCATTTGTTGGAAATCCAAATAAAACAATACGCACCTTGTACGGTTTTAGTTGTAAAACCTGCCATTCACTTATGGTGGCGCCCCACTGTTTGGATGGTAGTTATAGTAGGCATAAGTGCGGAATGCCTATGCTGGCTAAGATTTATATCTTTACTTTTGAAATTTTTTCTACACTATGCACTAGTAATAATATCAAATTCTTCTTTTTAATGCGTATCAAACATCTTTGACTATCATAAGAAGAAATCTCCTCCAATTCAGCGTTTGCATTGTGTGTGGGGCAGGAGGTCTTATGGTAGTCTCATTTTCCAAAAGTATCCGGAATTGACTTTAAAATTATCTTGTTCTTTGTTTTTAAAAGTTAAATAACTGTTTTAGTTCTCACACCAGTCCCATGACTGACTCGGAGTTTATTGTTTCCTTTCTAAACTCTGGGTGCCCGCAAATTTCCACATGGGCAGTCAAGAGTCAGGTTTATCAGGATATTCTGGAATTCAGGAGTTGCTCGAGGTAAGCTGGATGGCATGGCGTATTCACTAGTATATAGTACTTCTTTTCCGCTGTTTGTTGTTGTACACTCTGATGATGCAATGTAATGTAATGTGATGTAATAACTGATATAGTTCTTGGTTTAAAAATTATTCATTTATCTATTATATGTTGCTCCGCTGTGACTGTGAGATTCTGATATTATTTCTGTTCTATTTCCTTATTTCTTCTATCCTTTTCTTCTACCTCTTCTTCTTTAACCCTAACAATTCGGTTTTCCGGCATTCGATTATGAGGCATTTGATACAGTGGACGTCAGAATGCCGACCTTCGGATCCCGGTAAAATCGTAATGTTACATAATGTTAACTTCCTTCGTGGTTTTCAACGACAAGCTTGTCTTGGTTACAATAGGCGAATACCGACGCCGACAAAATTCAGCATCAATGAAGTGCGCTATGGGTCACTTTGATACTCATTAATGACTTACAATGTTTGATTATTGTCGATACCATTGCATTCTTTCACTAATGAAGAGTGGCATCCTATTCCTTCGGCGAAAATCCATCTTTATAATTTTAACGCTGATTACTAACGCCATAAATGCATTCTCTATTCCATATGTCCTCGAGTCATTGATGACAGGCGACTTGATTAAAGGACGATTCTCCATCATGAAAGGTGACATCATATTCGTGTTTCATATAGTATATCTTCGAATGCAATAATGGTGATAACAATAAATTTCATATACATATATACATACATATATTATTTTCATTTACATAATATTATTTAAATAAAATTAAAATATGCATTTGTGTATATGTATATAATATTTATATAAGTAACAAGTTTAAATATATACATATATTTGGACAACATACAACACATATCGGATGAGCTAACGTGTTTATTATGATGTAAATCCTACATCTATACATAAGCATGTTATACCTTGCATGTGATATCATGTTACACATGCACACACCTACATATATGTATATTTATATGCATTAATATATAACTTAAATAAACTATATACATTTATAAATTTAAATAAAATAGAATATTTATTTAAATAAAATTTAGAAATGTTCTAAATGTTAGACTTCATAGGTCTAATATAAATCCAAGAAAGAATTTTTTTAATATTTACCCAAAACTTCTGTTGCGGGTTAGCTTAGTTTCAATAGGTCGGTAGTCGGTTTTAGTTGGCATTATGGTAAAAATAACCCAATCTAATCATTACTATGCAAAATGAAACTATCTTGGACCAAAATAATAGTAATAATAAACTAGGGACAATAAAGATTTTGTATTTTTCATAAATGTAGGGTATTAAAACGTTAATATAATATAATTTTGACTTAGTAAATAGGATTTTATAATGTTAAGGGTATTATAAACCCTATGATTGTTTCATATGGGATCTACTGGTGCAGTGAAAAATAATTTAGA
The DNA here is from genome assembly GCA_030765085.1 of Allium cepa. NCBI lineage: Eukaryota > Viridiplantae > Streptophyta > Magnoliopsida > Asparagales > Amaryllidaceae > Allium > Allium cepa. The sequence goes on from CM060937.1 coordinate 909,803,144, forward strand.
AATAACGGTGAAATGGGTAAGAATTTTTTTTATCATAATGTCATTTTAAATGATAATAGATTATGAAAAAATTTACTTGATTTCAAACCAAACAGATATTTTTTGAATACGGATATACTCATATCTTCATCCGCGTCTTAAAATTTGATATCCGCACCCGTTTTTCGAATATTCCAAATTTTCGAATTCAGATCCAAGCGAATTTCGGATTTTTCGGGTATCTATCGACATGCCTAATTTAGATACACCATCAAGAAATTGTTAACTTGGTATATTCCAATTTACAAATTAGTACTAGCAACAATGAACTAACAACACTATGGAATACAATATGAAAAGCACTTACATGCCAAATCAGTGTCGATTGAGGGAATTTCTTTTCTTTTATTGTTTTTATTACATCTAGGTTTTACAAATGAGGGACTCTCATTTTTGTGGATTAGAAAAGAGAAGAGAATACATCGATTAACTTCACATTAGACAGAGGAAAACGATGATAAATAAATGAAAGGGTTTGTAACTTGCAAGATTGTTAAGGTCTAAATAAATTATTTACGAGCCTTATGGGCCTTGGTCGTTAGTTTTAAAAACATGGTCGGTTCAGCAATTTTGGATCTTCCTTAAATAAGCGTGGCAAACCATACCAAAAACTTTGGTATCGATAGTTGCGGTACCATTCTAATCGATATTGTTTGGTAGTTCAAAATTAAATCTTTTTCAAAAAGAAAAGTGAGAGTTTGATTTTTCTCGTAAACACATGTTTTTAAATTTTTAATTAAATAAGATTGTGAAGCAATCTCTTGTTAAAGAAAACCCACTTTTTGTTAAGAAATTTAGTTTGAAAAGGAATTGAATTGTTTAGAATATTTCGAAAACATATTTAAATCTCTGAAAAAATTAAAGAAAACAAAGAAAAAATTCATAAGGATTTGAAAAGTTCAAGTTTATTTGTTCGAATTTATAAACATAAATGGACAATCATACAAAAGCAAAATTACTTTTATCAACAAAATTAAATGTTATAAAAAAATTCAAATTAAAAAAAACTAAAATTAGGACTTTTATCAATATAAAAAATACCGTTCAAAGGAAAGAGAAAAGTGCTCACAGTAATCAAATATCATAATGAAGTTTCCTCTCTTTTTCTCTCTATCCGATATTGGTGCTAATTCATACCACCACAATTTTGCTGGCAAATTCTGTTTCAAATCGGTTGAGCCAACTTAAACAAATTTTTAAAAATCAAATTGAGATAGCATCTCGCACATGTACGACCCTCAACAAAAGTTCACTCTTATAAGAGATGGTCTGTAGGATTCACCATAAAAAGTCTCTAAGTGGTAAAATTAATGGAACAAAAAAGGTGAAAAAAGAGTTCGGACGTGGATGAGAAGGAAGGGTAGATAGACCATCCTTCTCCTCCACCACCAATCTATTTCTATTCTTACCTTGTTATAACAATGTCTCTCTTTGTTATTCCTTTCCAGTCATTTATGCACAATTTCAGGTACTGTATATTTCTTTTTCTAGGTAGTAATATGTGATATTTATACTCACATGTATAAAACTGTTCCATTTCCTAAGGTAATTTTATGTGTATATAATTCTATATATACATATCTTATAATTTGTTCATATCCCCTTAGATATCTATATATCCCTTCTGTTCATACTTGTGAATTTGAATCTTGATCTGAATATCTCCATTATCATGCTTGAATCAACTATATTGTCCTATTATGCTAAAACATAAAATCTTTTCATTTGTTCACTGTTATTTTGTTATGAATATAACATTTCATTTTCTCTTTCAAGTATGATCGTTTGATTAGTTAATTTAACCAAGATATAGACCTTCTTTATTTAATTTTCTTTATTTTATATGATTGTTTAATCTAGATCAAAATCTTCTTATCACAAATCTATATATATATGCCTATGTTGTTTGTTTTGTTAAAAAATAAAAAACATAACTTAATTGAACTTTGGACTTTTCTTATTGATAATTCAGTTTTTCATAAGTTTACACTTGAACGTTAAGACAAGGATCACTATGTAAATAAAGATTAGTAATAATAGTATTAATTCATCTTTGTCATCAATTTGATACGAAGTATTAATTATCATTTTTCGAGTCATTCTAATATAAACTTTTCCAATCAAAAGAAATAAGAAACATTAATTCAATGGTTTGCAATTGCATCTAATTTAGAATTAAATCTTTGCTTAAAAAGGAAAGATACTTTTCACAAACCCCTTCTATATTATTCAAATTTTTCCAAATTTATTTTGTATATATGTTTACTTGAGTTTACATAATCATATATATTATCCATTACAAGTGCGTGTATTTACAATTAACGTATGTTTTCAAAAGGATTTTAGTATAAGATAAAATAGTAGTGTTTCAGACTATTTTCATTAATCTTAATATTCTTTGATTTATTGCTTGTGATAGAAATGAAATCTATTTTATTTGAACTACTATGCTAAACATTTATTTCATGTGTGTGTGTGTTTTTACAGTATATATATGTGTATTTATAAACAAATAAAACACTTTTCATGTTTAGGATGATAAAGGCTTATAAAGAGGGAAAATGTGTCCATTGCGGTGTAAATCTCAACAGCTAAGCAATATTTACATTAACTTTGTACACATTTATATAATGCACTTACACTATACAGACCGGCGTATGTGACGTGCTCATAACCATTTGCGATTAATTAAAATTAAATTGAACTAATGCATTCCTAATAGAGAATTTAATTGAAATGTTAACATGTTTATTTAGCATTATCAATCTATGAAAGAGAGAAGTGAAAGGTTTTGTAATGCTCTGCAAATTTTATGTTAGTTAATTATTAAAGTTAGTTAGTTGCCAAAAAAATTAGCGCAAACGATGGAATTTGATCATGAAACTAGCGCAATCTTTTCATGGCGAAATTCTGAGTAATTTTCATATTTAGAGTTTCGCGACCGGAGCTAAAACAAAGAAATCACGAGCGAGAAGAAAATTCGAAACAAAAATAAGTCGACATAATTAATTAAAGTTTATAATTAAAAGCCTAGGCGCACATGCCAACCCATTATTGGAGCCAATTGACTACTAGTCGTCGAACAATAGTGGTCGACCGATGTCCCATAGGCAGTTGATAACTGGGCAAGTGGCGGCTAAGATTTTCCTAGGCCACAAGCCCCGGATTTAGTACATTTAATCGAACGGTTGTGGTTAATTCTAGCGCTTAAAAATGTAGGCCTAGCCCTCTCCTCTCATTTCATATTTTTTTGGAAAAAGCAGCGAAGCTCTACCATTTCTCTTCTCTGCTGCTTTTCTAATATTATAAAATATTTATATATAAGTATACAAACTGGAGAAAAACAGAAATTAGAAAGAAAAGAAAGTGAATCAACCTACAATACGTGTATTCGAGGTAAATATATATTTGTATTTTCATATTTATATTTTTATTCACTTCCAACCAAAATCTTTCTCCGATTTGAAATCGTAACATATGTATATTCCCTTTTTATATATTTTTCATGGATTCTAAAGAAGATGTAGTTGAATGAAAGGTTCTACTTCAGTTTTGGAGACTTAAGCATTTTTGATAGGCCAATGAAATTTTTTATAGATTGTTATAATATAAAAATTATCTCGTTGGTGTTTATTTGATTATTGTGCATAACCGGATAATAGTATATAAGTTGTAGACAACAAATTGAATATAATTTGAACATAATAAATATCGTCTATATATTCTTATTTATGAATTGATTTAGAATTGTTTACAACCTGATCTGAAGATTAGTTCCAAAGTATGAATTTAGAATGTTGATTTGAATGAAATTTATTTCAAATCTAATATAGGTTGTATAATAATGTTATGAATTTGGATTATTACCCTAATCTTGTTGAAATGTAATTTTTCTATGTTTGGATTGTTGGAATTTAGACTCTTTACTATTTATAAATTAGTTTGATTTCTTTCTCTTTTACAAAAATATAGCCTTGGATCTAACAACGAATAGACGCAAATAAAAATAAAAAGAGATGTGTAAAATATGAATTTATTATGGTTTATACTGTCTATTTCAATAATGAAAAGAAATGATTATTTCATGTAATTTCAAGCGATGTGACCTTTTATATTTAAATTTAAATATTTTTTTGGACTAACTTTTGAAAATTAAAGCGAATAATTATTTTAGGTATGATTCCAACGATTAAGCATGGAAAAGAATACTCTAGTGAAGATGTATAACTAGAACATATTTATAAAAGTAGATATTTGTACATAATTTACTGCACTTATAATAATTAAAATAAAATTGAACAAGTAACGACGCTAACATGTAATATTCGCGTTTAGGATAACTAATTAATGGAAAAGGAATTTAAAAGGTTGTAATTCAAATAAATGAAAAATAAATGGAAATATATGTGGAAGTTGCAATAATTTGATGAGATAAATGGATTAATGAGACCGATAGATAAATAAGTTGAATTAATAACTATGGAATAGTTAAAAAGATTGCTAATTGGATATTAGTAAAAATATAAATGTCGTAGGAAATGTCCTTTATAAAACTCGGTTAGTGATAGTCACGGGTCCATTCTGTTTGATATTAGTTGGTAGTTCAAAAATAAATGTTTTTTCAAAAGAAAAGGAAGAGCATTTTTTTTTCAAAAGAGTTAATTTTCTCGAAAACACGCATTTTTTGATTAAAGATTGTGAAACAATCACTTTTTAAAGAAAATCCACTTTTGTTAGGATGTTTAATTTGTGAAAAAATTATCAAATTTGTTCGCAATACATATTTTTCAACAGGTAAATAGGCACAAGGAAGAAGTTACAAAAAAATTTAGTCTCAGAGACAACAAGTTTATTTTTTAGTCCGAAGGACACTTTTTAGTGTAAACTGAAAATGATAGTTACAACTATCATTCTGTGATTTACACTAAAAAGTGTCCTTCAGCCTAAAAAGCAAACTTCTTGTCTCTGAAACTAAATTTTTTCCAAATTTTTTCTTTGAGCCTAAAAACCTCTATTTTCAAGTTGTTTTTGAAGTTTCCAAAAAAACTGAAAATTATAGAAGAAAAATAGAAATAGTTCGGAGAGACATGAAAAGGTCAAGTTTATAGATCTAAGAAATTAATTATCATACCAAATAAAAAAATCCAGTTTATTTCAAAACCAAAATTATTTATTAACAAACTAAACATTATCCGAATATTGCGACTATTATCAATAAATCCGGTCAAAGGAAAGAGTAAGGAGCTGACTGTAATCAAATGTCTCTCTTCCACGCTCCCCGATATTGGTGCTAATTCATATCCGCAAAGATATGTTCGTAATTTCGGTTTCGGTTTGTTTTGACCGACTGTAACAGAATTTTTAAAATTCAAATCGAGATATTTGCATCCCGCACGCGTACGGTTCTCAGCAAAACTTCCCTCTTATAAATACCGAGATTTATAAACAGAGATCGTTCATAAGATTCAGCATAAAATGTCTCCATTCAGTAAAAACAATGCACACAGAAAGGTGAAGAAAGAGATTGGTTGGGTAGGAGAAGGAAGAGTATGAATCATCCTTCTCCTTCCCCACCAGTCTATTTCTATTCTTACCTTGTTACATTGGGAAGGAGAAGGAAGAGTATGAATCATCCTTCTCCTTCACCACCAGTCTATTTCTATTCTTACCTTGTTACAACTTTGTCTCTCCCTGTTATTTCTTTCCAGTCATGTAAGCATAGTTTCAGGTACTGTATGATTCATTTTCTATGTAGTAATATGTGATATTTATACTTTCATGTATAATACTGCTCCATTTTTTGTTTATTGAAGGGAATTCTATTATGCCAGCTATGAAAAGTGCTTTTTATTTACTGATGTAGATGAAACCTTCTGTGTTCCCAAATGTTTGCGACAAGTAGTGTGAGAAATGCATTGGTTTTAATGGTGCTCTTGCTCAATGCGTTCCATAAATATGACTGTTACATAGTTTTTCTATTAATGTAATCTTACCGTTTCTTTTTTATCCTTTCTTATATTTGGCAGGTGGAGGAATAAATAATTCATTGATTGTGAAGAAGATGCATTGTTGATGATAAGAGAGAAGAAGACTGCAATGGCAGCTGTGTTTGCTTTGAAGAGTGTATTAAGGAGAGAGAGAGAGAGTGTGTGTGTATCATTTATAATTGTATACAGTATACATAAAGTGTTGAAGAGTGTATTAAGGAGAGTACATAAAGTTTGTAACTGGGTGGAATATAATGCTGCAGACAAATCTGATCGTCCAATATTCAATGTTCTCTCTTTTGCTCATTTGTGGTACCTTTCTTTTCAGATCAACTCTTTTTTCAACTCTATCCCAATGTATGCATTACTTCGATAGTTATATTCTTGGCCATAACAGCAGCATTTTGATTTAATTCTTTGTTGCTTGAACTACTGATTTCTTCTGAATCTACGTCTACTGCATGCGCTGGTATGAATGCGTGCACACCTGTGTGTATCAGTACTTAATTACAACTTTAAATAATCCTCAGCAATCAACTGTACTTAATGTTTAGGCTTATACGATACCCTTAAACTTAAATGAGAAAAATGAAGTACAAGGAACCACATAAGATGGGATTGATAATCTTAGCTCTAATAATGAACCACAAGCATTGGCTTAAGTATTAGAGATTGCATCCTGATATATGAATGGTTTGAAATACCTAGTCTTTCTAACATGAGTGGGTTTTGAAGAGATTGCATATATAGTTTCACAGACCAATGAATTATATATGATAAGTTTATACTCACTTAAGTTTAAGCATGCAGATACATTTTCAGGGATGGTGCCAGTTAAATGATTCATACATACATTTAGAAATTGTATTGAGTCAGACATGTAATCTGTTGGATGTATATTCTAAATGGGTTCTTGTTATATTTGACCAACTTACTTCGCTGCGTAGGATTTAGGAAATGAACTAAAATAACTATGCTAATTCAGTTATTAAGCAACCAGCTAAGCTGCAACACCATTTGAATTATTTTGGAAGTTACTTTATTTAGACATGTATTCTTAAGTGAGACACCCTTAATTAATTGGGCTCTATGTTGTGGCCCAACTGACCTGGGCCTAGAGTCAGCCCTACGAACGTTCCTTTGACTTTGAAAATTTGCACAAATCTCATCCAAGTATCACATGTGTAGTTGATACGACATAACTTGAATGATCAATAAATGCACAATAAGCTACAATAAAGGTTTGGTTTGGCTGATCAGCATTTTGAAGTATTAAGTTGGGCCTTTCTTACGACTTAGACAAAGATAAGCAAACATATAGACCAATATTTGGTAGATAAGGACATGTATATGAAAGTTTTATTGCAACTTCTTAAATTCCACCAAGTGTACTATTAAAGAAATTATTATAATTTTATTCAACAAAAATTTTAATTTGCCTTTTAATACACATGACTTAATTTAGGAGGAATTCTATCGAAGTTTCAATGCAGAAATCTTTATCAAAATTTAAGTTAACCATATACTACATGCAAAATATGAGAGCAAATCATCTGAATCAATAACTCTCAATCTTTGTATGCTTCATTTCGATAAATACTTACAATATAATCATGTAATAAGTGCAAAGATAAAAAAACTGAACATTTTTTAAATTTCAATTGTTCCGATTAGTTAGATACATCACAATAGTAAAATTTGAGTGTATATTTTAAAACCTCAAAGAAACTTATTTTAAACTTAATTCAAACTTGCATTCATATATACAACATCCACTTAGGAGTTAAATCTAGAGCATCATCCACTTAGGAGTTAAATCTAGAGCATCTCCTTTGGGGCTGCATGTTACAAATTGGTAATATTGAAGTTCCGGATCCATCAATTCTTTCAATAAGAGTAGAATCTATAATCTTTTTATAACACTTGTAGTTAGGTAGTTTAAATAACAATTTAATGTTTAACGTTATTGTCAATGAAGTTTGTAATCATAGTTGAATAACTTTCATTATGATCTATACATATGTACACACATTATAATATGTAGGCATATTTAATAACACACACACATGTATTGTGCACGCTACTAATATGCATACATTTGTAGTAATAGATCTCACTAACTATGCATAAATGTATATATCACCTAGACATTGTTATAACAGAATATATGTGCATCCCATTATAGATTATTGAGTATTTTGATATTCATAATTATTGATAGACTAAAGTAAATTGAATCAGAAATTAAATATTGACTCAAACCCCAAAAGAAAAGAAAAACAATCTAAAATATATTGAATATGATTTAATATGAAACCAAAATTATTCATAATATTTAATAACATGGAAAATATAATCAAAATCACCGTTTAATATTCATATTCTAAAATATCCAGCAACTCAACCATTTGACACTACTTTCCTAGACAACCTACTAAATGTGTAAATTAATTTGCAGTAACGTGACTACTTTAGACCGTAGAAGGATATTAGGCTCGGATTCTATTGTTGGATATGAGCCAACATGCAACGTCTAAAATGGGTAAAATTTTCAATAAATATATTGTATTTTGAATCTCGTTGGGCCTGTGAAATCTAAATTATTTAGATCTGATCTAAATTAAATTTAAATAAAATCAATATTTTATTTCGGTTGAAGAAATGTTTTATTTTAATATTATATTTAAATATAACAGCGTATCATATACACATGTGTGTACGTGCAGATGCAACATATGTAGTATACATGGTAACACTCCTGTAACGGTCCGCCTTTTCAACCATCGAAAGTCGACACTGAGAACATCCACGATATTCAAATGTCGAACATCCAATTGTTGGAGTGGTAGATTGTTATGTAAAATAAAAAGAAAAGAATAGAAAACGAAGAATAAAGAAATCAGAATCCTACAGTGGAATCGAAAATATATAATATAGCAAAGACAATTAAACTGACACTCTAAAATACATGGTACATCAGAGTTAAAACAAACATTATCAACTGCATAGTTATAAAATTCCGACCTTACAATTTGCTGATAGGTATAACATATGATACGGTGGAAAAATAAAGCACTACGATAGGTGAACGTAGTGTGGATGTGAAAATACCTAATGAGAGCAACCTCACATAGCTTGGCTTCCACTCGCTCTTTTGGTTTAGTCATTTTCGACAAAAGATAACAAAGCTCAAATGAGCAACACATCATCTTAGAGCGATGAAATATAAAGAAGAAAACAGAATCAAAGTCGATAATCGATAAATCCACTATCGAGAATAATTAGATGGTTGTTTTCACCTGCTCTTGATTTTCACATCACAATACTTTTAAAGACACTTTAAAATCACTCTTCAAAATATTCATTCAAAAGGGCAAATTATATTTTCTAAGTGTATTAACCATGGTCAAAACAAATGTCAAAACATTGTTTATTATAAATCCAAACAATTTACACCTAGCTTTATTTGGAATAATTCTTTTTAAAAGATTTTTTTGGTTTATAAACTACTATTCACAAAATTTTAAAATAATGTTTATTATCTCAAAAGATAATAAATCAACTAAATTACTGTTATAAATTTCAAATCAAAGGTTGATCATCCTGATTATAACTTTTAAAACCACATTAATTTTCCCAAACTAAATAAATCAAATATGTAATCTCTTTTAATATATCGATTAATTATCTTTATTTAAATAGTTTATTATTTCTAAAACACTTCTACTTTATATGTAAATTAACTTTAAAACTCTAAATCGGTTAATTCACTTTGAAACACTTTCATTAAATTAACTTTAATCACTTTTTTCCATTAATTAATTAACTTAAATACCTTTGTTAAATTAATTAATCAACTTTAAATATCATTAGTTAAAATGATTAATAACATTCATGTATCTTAATTAGAATGGTACATCAGATTTAAAACATTGTTAATTAAATTGATTTACTACATTTAAAACTCATTGATTAAATTGATCGATTAAACTCAAACGTTATTAATTAAAATGATTTTTAGATTTCAAATATCATCAATAAAAATGATTAATTAAATTTAAACATCTTTAGTTAAAATGATTTATTAAGTTAAAACATCATTACTTAAAATAGTTTATTAAATTCAAATAATCATTAATTAAAATGATTAATTAAATTAAATGAATTTTAAACATCTAATTCTGTGAATATGCTAGCTCAAATTCAACATACATAAAAGGGTTTAGTAGATGATATTCAATAATTGATGGTATAGCAAAAATTGCTATAATGATACCTAAACAGTTTAAATAGAATATCATAATTAATTTCAACTAAACATCAATACAAACAGCACAACAAAATAAATAATTATTATTGGCAAGAAACCTCTTAGGGTATCTCTACAAATATTACCTACAAAATAATGGTTACGAATAATATACATATAATCATATGGGTTCACAGCAATTAAGTTAATATGTCATCCATTTTCCAAAACAGGATTTTCTACCAAACAAACAATCGCACAACAAAAATATATAAACTATCAAACAACCATTCAACAATAAAATTTATATCATATTGGATATTATATAGCTAATTTAAAGGTGAGTAAACTGACAGAAATTCCCATTATGGCCAAAGCGTTCCAGTTTGAACTAAAATTGAACGAGTGTTTGATTTTAGCATAAAATTATACAAGCTCCAAACTCCTCCAATCCAATTCCTAGACGTAGACAATGATTCCATGAGTGCAACGTAATTGACCATGTTCGATTTGGACCTCGTAGGAGAAAGTTACGCATTTTATAAGTTTTGGACTAATTAAATTAAACACTAATTACAATTTTAATTACCAACATTATAGTAAACCTTCTTCTTCCCAGTATCATTCATGCTTGTACATGAATAGTGCACAGTGATACACACATACTTGGCCACTTCTCTCCTCCTTTGTCGAAGCAATACTCGAGGAAAACCATCACCGAAAATTCCCACATGGCCCACTTCACTTACTCGTCACTTCACTTACTCGTCACACCTATTATTATTAATTTGAAATTTATGTAAGAATATCTTCAGTAATTTTTCCATATTATTGGAAATAGTGTTAGGATTCCTGATAATAGAATTCCAGAAATCAAAATATGAGAATAATGGAAACTAATAAATACTCATCTAAAGATAACAAGTGATGAGAAATCCACAGTTGGGAATGATTACTGGTAATTCTTGTATGACTACAGAAGTCCTGAAATCCAACTTTGGTAATGATGAGACAAGACCAGAAAGTCGTCTTCAGCTACATTAATAGAAGACCGGAATGGAATTAATAATAGAGGGCTAAAAATACAAAACTTACGTTAATAATAGAAGTTTAGATATCCTCTTTTGGAAATGACTGATGGAAGACCAAGAACAATCTTCTAGTAATAATAAAAGCTCAGAAATTATCGTCTAGAAATAAGTCATAGAAGATCAGGAATCCTCATTTGGGGACGAATAATAGGAGTCCAACAACCCTCGTCTGGAAATAATAGAAAACCTGAAACCCAGATTCATGTATTAATAAGTGTAGTCCAAAAGTTAATAGTAAAAGACCCAAGACCCAGATTTGGGTATTAGTAAAGGAGATCTAGAAATTATCATCTATAAGTTAGTAGAAGACAAGAGATCCATAATAACAGAAGACTTGAAACCCATATTCGGGTATTAATGAGTGAAGTCTAGAAATCAATAGTAGAAGACCTGAAATCCAGATTCAGGTATTGATTAGTGACGTTCAGAAATCATCTTCTGGATATAGTGGAAGATTATGAATTCATAATAGAAGACTCGAACCCCAGATTCGGGTATCGATAAGTGAAGTCTAGAAGCCATCTTTTAGAAATTAATCGAATGCCATAAATTCATAATGCATGTAATCTAGGAATTACTGTCCAGAAATAATAGAAGGTAAGAAATATGTTCCTGACAATAAAAAGGAAATTTTAGAAATCATTATTCGAATAATGGAAGTTCAGAAATTCTCATTTGAGCATTTTGTTCTGCACCATTTTTTGGACTTTGATCGTTCAAATCTTTTTCTTTGTGTTACCTCTCCAGTTCCAAGTACCTGACTTTTCTGATATGCTTCATCCTTTAGGCTTCGTTTTATTGTTGATGCTTGTTTGCCACTCCTTGGGCTTGGATGTCTTAGTCCGATGTCGTCTGGAGCGCTAGGTTAGCTTATCCATAAGCAAGACCCAAGGACTTACCCGACCTCTGTCTAGGAAGCGCTCTAGCTAGGCCTCATAGGTAAGACTAAAGGCTTTTCCGGTGCCTTGACCTGGCCATGGCGTGACGAGATCAAGGGCTTACTCCGTCCTCCCTCAAGTAGGTGCTCCAGCCAGGCCTTATAGACATGACTGAACACTGGTCGATGCCTTGACATGGCCACGTAGGCACAGTCAAAGGCTTGCAGATGCTTTAGCCTAGCCGTTTATGATGTGGCTAAAGGTTTGCTCTGATCTCTCTCCAGGAGGCGCGTTGAGCTGGCCATCTTGGCGTGGACAAAGGCTTATGACCGTTTATGGTAATTTTTAAGTTTGAGGAGAATTCTACTTGCGACCATGTAGATTTTTTTTGGAAAAGAGGCGTTTTGTTCATCCAATGTTGGAAAATACGAACGCAAATGTTCCGTGTTCCATGTCCTAGGAACCATATTAACATTTGATCGATATAATTTGTAATCTCCTAGAGGATTTACTTTACACACAATTTGTAACGACCCGTTAAATTTGATGATATTAAATGAGTTAATTTAATATGATTTCTAATCTAATTTAGAATGAAATAAAAGTCTTAAGATTTTATTTGAGTAAATGTAGGAATTAGATATAGTAACCGTAATTAAAGGTTAACAGTTTAAATGTTTATATGACAATAGATTGAAATAACGTAAATTGGTCATTTTAATAAGATTTAAATAATTTAATTTAGAAAGAAATTAAGATTTGTAATTTATAATGAAGCAAATGACTAAATGACGAGAAAATTTAAGTGATGTAAATTGTTATTTATAGGCTAAGAAATTAATATAAGAAAACAAATGGGAAGATTGCATTTATTTATGCAATGATGTAATTTGTGGTAAATTAATGAATTCAATGTTATAGTAACCAATGTAGCAATACATAATAAGTGGAAAGGGTAAATTGTTGCTCTTAAGCATAAAAATTCAAAACAGGTAATCTAAAGCAAATATTAAATTTACCAATACAATAAGATTTTCTAATAGTAACTGTGTAGATTAAGGCAGTAATGTAAATGGCATTGATTGGTAACCAAATTCAATACAATCCAATTTATTGAAACGACTGCTAGGTCATAATTGGATAAGATTTAAAGGAGAAACGTAAACTTATCTAAGGTAGTAACTGAATGTAGATATGTGAAATAGAGTGAATGACTATAATTATTGTACGTTACTTATTTTATTAGTTGTCAATTTTAATCTGAAATCAAATTCAATTTATCCGCTAAATTACTGTAGTTAAAGTGAAATAAATTGGTAAGTGAAGAATGTTGAATCCAAACAAGATGTAACCAAGGAAAATCCCATTTATAATAATTTATGTGGAAAAAGAAATGAAACCAAATGAAAATGTGAAAATATAAAGAAATCTTAAGTAATAATAACTTTGTTAGTTAAGTGATAATTGATTTAATATTAAGTTGTAACCGAAGAAAAATCCAATTTATTTGGAATTTATTTGCAATCAATTTAATTTATGGCAATTAAATGGATTTAATATTTAAAAATTATGTAAATATTATTTGAAAGAAATTGAAGTTATTTATGTAATAAGTATGAACCTAATGTAAATTTTCTTATAGAATTGACAATTGATATTGAATGAAAAGAATAAAAAAATGGGGTCAGTAAAATTTAGAATTTATGTATAATAATAAGTTCAATTGAAAGTAATTGAAATCAAATATCCAAATGTTATGTTAATAGGAAATTTAAAATGGAATCTAAGAATATTTGTATGATAGACTTTGAATCAAATGTTGATTTCATCCGGAAATATTGAATTGAATAATATAAAGAAAATTTAACTTATATTTTTAGATTTAATGAAATTGGAAATTTACACTGGAATTTGATAGATGTATCAACTTCTAATTTACATCTAAATTGTTTAAACTTCTGTGAATGATTAAGAATTTTAAAAAGGGTTAAAATTTCAATTATAAGATCTGGATATTTATTTATTAATTTACTTATTTATTTAATTAATATAAAAATAGCCATTTTAGCCATGGACTCGGATTTCGAAACCAGTTTCATCGGATCCGTATCGGTGAATTATTGTAGGGTTTCAAGTTTCGTATCGATCAGACTTGTCATTTGATCGTACGAACGCGAAACGCCTTGAAATCAATTTAATTAAAATCAATTTGAAATCAATTTGGAAATTTTGTTTTCATCATAACTTCTTCATACGATCAAATTTGGACGTGAAACTTTTTCCATCGCATTCAGAATATTTTAAAATACCTATTTTGATATATGGGTTTAATAAATTTCGTTCCAGGGTTAGAACGGGCTTTTTGGGCCATAGTTTGTTCCGCACGTTCATCTATCCGGTCTATCTACTCTAATCCAACCCTACTTATAAATAGACGATTATAAACCCTAGCCTCCACCTTTTATCATTTGTCTGTACGTTCTTTTCTTCAACTCCTTCTTCTCCTCAAATGGATGCAAACCTAGATCTATGTCAATTCAAAATTTCAAATGAAAATTCAAACCCTCTAGAAAAATTCCAGAAAAATATATGTTGTAGCTCTCGAAGAGCGTAACCTTATGGTGTGATTCGTTTTTTGTAATAGTTTTCAAATCAATCGAAAATCTCGGTCAAAGCTGTCAAATTTCGAAACCCTAGGTGAGTTTGGGCGTTTTCGATTTGGGGCAACAATCGAGCAATTGCTTTCTGGGTTTTGGAGAGGTCAGCACCTGGAGTTGTTTGGTAGTGGTCGCATCATCGATTGTTGGCCATGGCGACCGGATTTCGCAATTTAGGGTTACGGTGCACTGGAAATCACGGCGGCGGCGGCGGCGTTTCACGGCGCCGGTCGTTGGCCGTAGGGGGGGGGGGGGGGGCCTTCGGGGCGTGGTGAATGGAGGTGACGGCTCGTCGAATAGTGGTCCGAGGTGGTCGTGATTCACGGTCAAAGGCGCGTGTTCATGGGTTCGGCTGGGAAGTGTACGTGCGTTTCTGAGTGAAGAAACGTGGAAGATTGTTGCATGCGCATCTCAGTTGATGATGTGGCATTAGTATGGTGAGTCTTGGTTATTTTAAATTTTGAATTTCAAATCATTTAACTCGAATAACTTTCCCGTACGACATCCGTTTCACGCGAGATTTTTTTTATTAGGATCGAAATTAAATTCCGGATCTGTTGGCGCTAGTTTGGAATGATTTGGAGACCGTCGAATTTTTGGGTTTAAATCAGATTTAAATTCGATTTAAATTCGAAAGGTGAGTATTTTAACCCGCTCACAACTTCTAAAGCTTTTATATTTGTTAAATTTATTTTAGATATGAGTAGAGATTTATTTATGACTGTTTGGCATGTTTTATTCATTATATCTGTTAAATCGCATTTATTTAATATAACCGTTCATTAAATTTTATTACTGCATATAGATTGACAGTTATAGTTATTTATTTGCAGATAAACTGTTAGTTTAATAGTTGTTAAATTTATTTTTGAATATAAATGCCAGTTATTACCTGTTATATATTATCGGATATATATTGATATTGTTTTGTTATTGGATGATGATTGTGATTTGGATGATGATGGATGAATGGATGTTTTATTTTATATCATTAAACTACAAGTTATCATGCATTTTTCGTTCCATTCGGGATTGTGGTTTGAAATGATATACAACCGCAAATTTTTGTTTTTAATTTACGGATTGAAATGATAAACATCCGTATCACTTGACCATAGGACAGAAAATTATATACTAGCACTGTGGTCTATATATAAATATTTTAAAGTGATTTCTATGGTTTGGATGGGATACGGTTTATAAAAATTTTTAAGTTTTGATATTTTATAAATATTATTCTTCTACATATATACATATGAAGTTAAATTTTTTGAATTTAGGCTGTGTATAAATCTGTTAAATAAAAGTGGAAAAATTGAGAAAATGGAATTTGATAACTTATATTATATGTTTAAGTTTGGAAATTTTAAGGTATGATATTTATAACTGGAGTTTTTCCAAGATAAATTTAAATGAATATTCTAGTATAATTAAATTTAAGGAAATATTAAATTTCTAGAAATTGGATTTGTATTTATGGATTTTTATGTGAATATTCAAGACTAAATAATAGAACAATTGATTTGTTGAAAGAATAAAATTCCAACTTTAGTTTTGAAATATTAATACTCCAAATGGATATGTATATATATATAAAGAAATTGAAATGGTTTTGGGACTTGAAAGTGATATTTAAATTATGGTTTAGACTTTAAATAAGGAAATATATTTGTAAATCCATGGAAATTATTTTTCTTTAAAAAGTAACCTTAAAGTCAAACCATTTATTTTATATACCGTTGAATATCCAAACCATTCAAGTTTTAGAAGTTATGGTTTTAAAACTATGAATTTTCGAAATATTATGCTTTGAAAGTATAATTCAAATGTTTGGTTTCCAGATATTTTAGATTTTAAAGCAGTATGATTTTGGAAAAGAATTATATTTGGATAAAATGATATCATATTGTTTTGGGTTTTAAAATGATATCGTATTCATAGTTTTTGAAATGGAAATTTTTATTCTGGTTTTTAAGTATAAACTATTTTTAAATGACCGCGGTGTTATAATAACGATGGGTTGGCAAAGAGACCGGGATCAGATATGGACATACTCTCTGTCGATACCGAAAACCACTTTGACTAACCGTGTACGCGGTGGAGATTCCAGAATGAAGTAGGTTGGTGGCGACGTTTCCTGTAAGGTAAATACGTGGACCCAACTCCCGTGAGTTGGCATAAGGTGGCTAAAACAGGAGCGATTGACTGGTTAATGAGGTCATTCCTCTGATCGGACACTCCTCTTCGATATTATACTTTGACTTTGGATTGATTCAGTGGCCACTTTTACTTTGATTCTGGGGGAGTTTGTCCGAGGTGGGCGGCAGCTGCGCGCTGCGCGTTTCCATCGGCCCGGAAGCGTAATTGGTATATCTACCCTGGCATTGCCTGGTTGGGCCGTGTCACCTACCATACCGAGCCTTGTACGAGTTTGGATTTCTCCCGTAGCCTGTGTGGTATCCTCTGGTGGCTTCCCGATCAGGAGGGACTATGATATTGGATGGACTACTGGGACTATTACGTGTTAAGGTGGAAAATGTAAAGCCTTAATGCTATTTAAAAGTATGTTTATTTTACTATAGACACTATTGTAATAGCGCAATATACTACATAGTAAATAGTTTAACGGATCCTTAGGAGATGTAAATCCCGAGCATCTCTTGAGTTACTGCACTCATATTTATTTATGTTAATTTAACTTACATAAGATCTTTTAGTTCTGACTCGAGTGTTTTTGCCTTTTCAAATTCGCTCGGGTCAGTCCGAGCATGTCAGGATTTGAAGATTTAGCTTTGGAGGATGAAGACGAAGATTTGTATTATTATTATTATTTATACTATTGCACCACACTCACACTGTTCCGCTGCATTGATATTTTGGTATGTGAACTCTGATAATTATTATATAAAGAAGAAGCAAATGTTTTGTAAACCGTTATATAAACTGTATATTTTATTATTATATTTTATCCTTCCGCTGGGAGATTCTATTTTGTTTTATTTATTCTCTATTTTCTTATTTACCCCATAACAATCCGCCCTTCCGTATGGTTTGAATCGGCACGTGTGTCTGTTTAAATCGTGCGAAAAGGCGGGATGTTACACAATTAGAGCACCATCCCAGTTTTGTTTCTAGCGGTCCATCTACCGGATTTCTAGTGTTTGCATCACTCTTCGGAGCACTAAATCTACTTCTTGAAATGGCCTTGTCTTTACTTTCGAGTTGTAGTATTTTGATATTCTTCTTTGATACTCGGCTGTTCAAATAGCTGCTTCATCTCTTAGTTCATGTATGAAATCCAATGACTCTTTCTTCAACTCTTGGTTTGGATCGAATGCATATGTAATTCTTTGATGTAAAGGTATTTCAATTTCGACCGGTAACATTGCTTCACACCTATATATTAGAGAGTATGAGGTATGACCTATAGTAGTTTTGGTAGATGTACGATATTCCCAGAGTACAAGTGGTAATTCTTCCACCTAATTTCTTTGGCATTATTCAGTCATTTTTTTGAGATGGTCCTAATAGTCTTGTTGGCTGCTTCGACAACACCATTAGCCTTTGGATGT
Organism: Allium cepa; assembly: GCA_030765085.1. NCBI lineage: Eukaryota > Viridiplantae > Streptophyta > Magnoliopsida > Asparagales > Amaryllidaceae > Allium > Allium cepa. Next base: position 909,821,617 of record CM060937.1, read on the forward strand.
GCTACAGAAGAATTTTTTTTATGATTCCATTCTTACGGTAGAATTGAGAAAACTCTTCACTTTCAAATTATGTTCCAATGTCGGGTATAATCTTGTATGGGATTCCGAATCTAGTGATGATGTTCTTAATAACAAATCTAAGTACTTTCCCAAAAGTTATTTTAGGAAGCGTTTCTACTTCTACCCACTAAGTAAAGTAATCAATGGCAACTATGGCATACTTTGCCCTTCCTTTAGAAATTGGCAATGGTCCAATCAAATTGATTCCCCATACATCAAATGGCCATGAACTGAAGATCGGGGTTAATTGGTTTGGTGGTAAATGAGGAATCTTTGAGTATTTTTAGCACCCTTCGCATTTTTTTATGTGCTCTATAGTTTGACTATTTATTTGAGGTCAATAGAAACTTGTCTTATCTAAGCCAACTTTATCCCATTGGAATCTCCACAAAATCTCGCATGTGCTTCCTTTAGTAATTTCAACTCATCTTTAGAATTCACACATCTTAAGAAAGGAAGAGCATATCCTTAATAAAGAATTCCATCCATCATGGTGAAGGTTAGAGCTTGACGTTTGATTCTCCTAGCTTTCGTTTTGTCAAATGGTAATATTCCATTGGTAAGATATTCTATAATGGGTGTCATCTAAGTGTTCCTGTAGCAATTATCTAGTTTTGGATGAAGGGAATCTTCATATGGAATTTCTTCATCAATTTCTCTTGCATCATAGCTTGGGATCGAGTTAATACCAATAGTTCTTTCCCCGGTTCGACCATTTTCTCTTTAATACTAGGACTTGCTTAATACCCTACCGGTATGATACGGGTTTCTAGAGCTCCTCTTGAACTAGCCAATTTTACTAATGAATGTGCTTGAGAATTATCTCCTTTTAGGACTTGGTGTACAGAAAAATCTTCAAATACGACAAGCATTTTTAGCACCTTCTTAAACATATAGGGATAGTCTAATATCTTTGGTTTGATATATCTGCTTTATTTGATTTACCATTAGTCGAGAGTCACTAAAGATTTAAATTCATGGGATCTTGAGTTGTAAGGCTAGAATTAGTCCTACCACCATCAATTCTTATTTGGATACGTTGTTTATTGCAGGAAATCCTAGCTTCATTGCATAGCGTAGGCATTTTCCATCTGGTGTGATCATGACATAACCTGCTTCGGCTCCTTGCTCATTTGTTGCCCCATCCACAAATAGTTTCCATATGGGCTTTTGATTTTTTTTTCTTTCTCTGACTACTCTTTAATAAAGCCTGTATATTCAGTGACAAAGTCTGTTAATGCTTGCTCTTAGATTGCTACTCGTGGCTAAAATTCTATGTCATATTGGCTAAGTTCAATTCCCTATTTTACTAGCCTACACAAAGTCTTTGGTTTACCGAAAACCTGCTTGAGTGGAAAGTTAGTCAATACTTTGATAGGATGTGCTTTGAAGTATGCTTTGAGTTTCTATGCTATTAGTATCAAACAATAATCCAACTTTTCAATGACTGGCTATCGAACTTCGACATCTATAAATCGTTTGCTCACATAATAAACAGGAAGCTGAGTTTCATTTTCTTCTATGATCAGAACCGAACTAACCATATGTTCTGAAATTGCCATATATAAGTATAAGCTTTCTTCATTCTTGAGGCTGGATAATATTGGTGGTTTTTCCAAATTATTTTAAATTCTTCGAAGGCTTTCTTGCAATCTTCTCCCCACTTAAAGTTCTTTCTTTTCTAGATTACATTGAAGAATAGAATGCATTTATCGGTTGCTTTGGAGATGAATCTACTCAAAGTTGCACTTCTACCATTCAAACTCATTACATTTTTGCCTGTTTTGGGCTCGACTATGTCTTTAATAGCTTGGATAATGTCAGGACTGCCTTTAATCCCTTGTGCACTAACAATATAACCTAAGAACTTTTCGAAATGAACCCCAAAAGAAAATTTCTGAGGATTTAGTTTCATTTATACCTGTAATACTTCAAACATTTTTTCAAGATCTTTAAGGTGACTCTAAGCTTCATAGGACTTTATCAGCATATCGTCTACGTAAACCTCCATATTTCGACAAATATGTTCCTTGAACATTCTATTTACTAATCTTCGACAAGTAGCTCCTGCATTCTTTAGTCGAAAAGGCATTGTTTTATACCAAAAAGTTCCCTAATCGATAATGAAGCTTGTATATTCCTTATGTAGCTTGAACATGGGAATTTGATTATACCCTGAATAAGCATTCATGAGGAATAATTGCTTGTGTCCGCTAGTCGCATCAACTAAATGGCCTATTCTGAATTGCAGGTAAAAGTCTTTCGGGCATGCTTTGTTCATATCAGTGTAATCGACGCAGGTTCTCCACTTGCCATTCAACTTAATTACCAACATATGGTTTGCTAGCCATTTTGAAGAAGAAAAAACTTCCTGAATGAATCCGTTTTCAAGTAGCCTTTTAACCTCTTCTTTCAAAGCGTCAGATCGATTGTCAAATTGCATTTTCCTTTGCTGGACAGGAGTCTTATTTGGGTTAATATTTAGTGCATTGCACATAACTAATGGGTCAATCCCGACCATATCTAATTGGGTCCATGCAAATACATCCTTGCTAGCTTTAAGGGGTTGAATCAAGTCTGATTTCAAGTTGTTCTCTAACTCTTTTCCATCATCTAAAGCCTAAAAAATAGTAGAAGAATTAGAGTAAGAAGAATGCTTCTTTTTGTATTGATCGAGAGTTGCAAAATACATTCACGGGAGCTAAATTGCTCTCTCCGAATAGTACCCCAACCGCTTTTAGTTAAGAACTTTACCATCGGGTATTTTGGCGGGACAAAAGCCTCCACCTCATCAAGTGTAGGACGACCAAAGAATGCATTGTACTATGAAGGTTGATCGATGATCACAAAGAAAGTTTCAAAATTTTTACAGTATGGTGGTAGACCCATTTGTACTAGTAGCTTTACTTGTCCTATCGGTGTCGACCCCTTACTATTCAACCCAAAGATATGTTCAGGACTAGGCACAAGTTTATCCTCAGGAATGCCCATTTGATCGAAAGCGTGCTTGAAGATGACGTTATCCGCGCTTTTGGTATCTACCAAAATGTTAGATACTATGGAAATTCCGATTTGAGCTATGATCATAAGGTTGTCATTATGGGGATGATGGTTTCCTTTCTTTAGCTCTTGTGGAGTGATGATAAGATTTGGCATTTGCATATTAAGTCATGGGTTTTGAGCAGGGGCTCTTCCTGTACAGAGAACACTCCTTCCCTAGCTACCTTGATATATTTTTTTTCCTAGCTCCCTTACTATTTCCCCCGGATGCAGTCCCCCCACAAATCATATCAATCATGTTCAAAGGTGGACTTAGATTTCAACAGATCTTCATCCTATTGAACATTCACATCATTACTAGAGAATTTTTGGGGTACATTATCAGTTCGTGGTGCTTTCTGTTTATTTTGGAAAAACTCTTTCAGATGTCCTTTGTGAATCAGCTTTTGAATAATCATGGCTAGCACTCAACATTCGTCTGTCTTATGGCCATTCGTCTTATGGTAAGAGCAATAATGACCTCTTTTTCTCTACTCGGGTAAGTTCTTGGCCTTGAACGAAGTTGGAAAATTAACCCTTTCTTTAGTTGTGGCATTGATATAAGACAATGGCTTGTTCAACGCAAGTGAATTAGTGTTGGAGTCTTCCCGTCTAGGCCTTTTGTGTCCTCGATCGAATCCAAATCCTTCAATCTCCTGCTTAGGGATAGGTTTCCTTTTACCATAGTACAATTCATCCATTTAAATGAATTTATAAGCTTGAAAGTGAAAGTCTTGTAAATTTTGATATCCATGGATAAAGTGCTCTTTCCAAAACGACGTGTTTTCTCTAAATCTTGAATGCACTGCAATTAGCTTATCTCCATCGTTCATGTCTTTGGCCTTCAATGCCTCTATAATAAACCGCTTAAGATAATCAGCCAATGATTTTCCTTGTCTTTGCTTGATGTTTGCCGAAACGGTGTAGTCAATTGTTAGATCTTTGCATATACAGAACTAAGCAAAGAATTCATAGGAGAATTTTCCTTGAGCGGATTGTTTTCTCCCAATATTAGTGATTCCATTTTGTAGTAGCCCCTAGAAGCATTACTGGGAATAATCTGCATCGCACTACCCTTGAGGCATTATATAGGTCCATTTGGCTCTCAAAAGGCCATTAGGTGGTCATTATAATCAATAGTGCCATGATATTTCATAGTTGGAACCTTAACATGAGATGGAATTGTTGTTGTTATGATTTCGTCAATGAACAGAGCTACTGGATCATTATCATTCACTTTCTCATCTAAAATTTCTTTTTTCCTTTAGCATTCCGCATGTCTATAACAGCTTTTCTGCTACATCTTTCAAATATGCTTCAGTATAATGATAACTTTTTCGATTTGGATTATATTCATTGGAGATTGAGCTTCTAGATTACTCCAAAGATTTATCTTACATCATACCCTGCTGATCAGCTTTAGTTGCATAATGTTCCTTCTTCTTTGATGATGTTAAGTTAATCTTTCTCTTGCCTTCGTATGTGTAAACCTTTAGATTACTGCATGGGGAAACCTCTTCGTCCCATATTATTAGCTTAATGGTTATGGATGATTTTTTAGCAAGGGATGCTTCCAAGAGTTCTTGCATTTCCAATAGCCGTTGCTCCAAATGTTTTATCCCAGATGCATTGTCATCGTGTTGCACTGGAGTTGATGGTTGTCATGGCATAGGCACCTTCTAAGTTGAAGGTAGGCATAATATTTTCCTCCAAAACAACTTGTGCATGGCTTCTTTGTCCAGTTGACCGAGTCTTTTCGATTTCATTTTCCTACAGCAAATCAAACTTTCATAATTAGTCTATAAGGAAAGAACAAGAGTGGAGGTTCAAGCCCTCCTTCTAACACAAAAAAATATTAACAAGAAATCTTCCCAACACCCTGAAGTAAGGTTAGAGGAGCGAATGACCTACTCGAAATCCCTTTCGAATTTTGTTGGGGAAATCTAAGGTCACAACCTAGTGGGAACAAAAGGTATTAACCGAGCCGAAAGGATCTTATTCCTTCAAAAGGAACTCCTTCAAAAGGTATAGATGTGCATGTTCCATAGATGAAACCTCATATAAGCAGCGCCAAATATGTTAACGATATAATCGACAACATCTAAAGGTGCATAGGATTGAAGAAGAATTAGAAAAAGATCCCTTTCGAAGGACTTCAAAGGGGTTTGTGTAACGCCCGACCCCTATACCCATGCAACCAAGAGCAATACTAAGTATTACTGTCGGAAAGCACGGAGAATGGGACTCGATAGGGCTAAATGTTGTACTCATTCCCTTGAACTAACACTGGCACGAGAAATTTTTCGATTTTTTTTCCTTCTACTTACCATTTGTGCGCAGTGTTGGTTCAAAGCAATGGTACAAGATAAAAAAATTTCCAGGTTACATAGTATAGAATATAATAGAATGTACAATTCAGCACCAAAAACAGCATAATGCATAATACATATCATAATGTCCACGATACATAGTCCATGATACATATCACTTCCAAAATACATAATAACATACATACCATAATACATATTAACTACTCCTAAGTCCAAGCTGAAAAGTCCAAAACCCCAAAACGTGGAAAATAATATGAGTGCTGCTACAGTCCACGCAACCTAACCTGCAACCATAATCCTTAGACTGACCCGAGGATTATAAAACAAATCACACGGGTCAGACTATTTCTAGTGTGAGTGAAGTAAGATCTATGAACAATAATTGTCTCAATCAACAAAAGGGAAAGAAAACGTCGCATGTATAAACCAACATGGGGCATATATGTGTGTGAGAACTAACATGAAAATTTGGTTTCATAAACAATTCCTTTAATCAAACAATGATTTTAGGCCAAACCTATCGTATATAATCCAATACGATACCATCCCAATTATTATTTGTAACACAAGGATAAGTTCATACACACATTCTCCAAAGATACTGGGTTTTCAAAATCAACTTTAATACTTCCAAAAATCATAAAGTAAAGAAAATTGCATTATGGGAATTATGGGATAAATATAACATGACTCATAAAATATACCAAATAAACAGACACTAGTATTGTAAAATCACAGTGGTAGAGCTCGAGCGCGCGCGGAGACATCAACCCCGTAACCTACTCATAACGCCATAATACACCTGGCGATCAACCCAGGATAACCAAGACGGTCTAAGGCAAAGGCCGTACGCTACCCGTTCACGGATCTACACGTGGGACCCCCACGCCTCCATCCTTCATAGTCCGTGACCCGCCGATCGGAGATCCCGATCAAAATAAGATTAGCCCTATGTAGCAGACCGTTGACCTTTGGTGGTAAAAGGGCATGTGATATACCACCGATTCAGGTAGTGATCCTGAATCAGGTCGGCCAAGGTGGAGTTTTGGCCCACTGGTACAACAGAGTCCAATCTATCCCGACCCAAAAATCAAAGTGTTTATAATTTTAAAACACTTCTTAAAAATAAAAGTCAACGATGACAATCGCCTTTCAAAAATTCCATTAATAAACCCAGTATAATATTCAAAAGCGAATAAAATTTAGCAAATAATTGTGTGTATAAAAGAAAATAATTACATCTTCATTTCGCATTAACACATAAGTACCCCATAATACTTACGTATTAAGAGGAAACACAAAAACCTCATTCACTGGAAAAATTCGTTAAGTTAAAAAAATTTGATAACAATAAATTTAATTAAAATGGCAAGCTTAGTACTCAAAAACGTAATCAAAATCCTAAAATATTTTATTTACATATTGTTGTTGTTATTATTATTTTCAAACACATATTTATCGATAATACAATAGTTTTCTTTTTAACCAAAATAAATTTAATTCGCTAATTTAGATTAATTTTAATAAAATTTAATTTTTTATTTTTCTCCAAATTTTTTTTTTCCAACTTTGGTGCAGCTCCAACTTGGGCTGTAACTGTGCAGCCTGCCTGGGCTGCACCAGTACAGCCCTTGGCTGCACCAGTGCAGCCCTGGGTTGTACAGCCCCAGGCTGCACAGTGCAGCCGCGCCGGGCTGCACCTGTGCGGCCCGCCCGGGCGGCCCCTGTGCAGCCCGCCCGAGCTGCCCCTGTGCACAGCCCGCCCGGGCTGCACGGGTGCAGCCCACATGGGGGTGCAGCCCAAGGCTGCACCGCCTCGGGCGCCCAGGGTCGCCCGGGTGCAGCCCGCATGGGCTGCACCCCCGGGCCGGCCCCGGACCGCACTCGGGCTACGCCCGGGCTGTACCTGGCGCACCCGGGCCGCACCCGCAGGCCGCCCGAGCTGCACCCGGGCTGCCACTGTGCAGCCCTGGGCTGCACACCTTTGCAGCCCCTGGCTGCACATTTGCAGCCTGTCTGGGCTGCACCACTGTGCAGCCCCAGGCTGCACTTCTGTGCAGCTTCAGGCTGCACCTCTGCAGCCCAATCTGGGCTGCTTTTGTGCAGGCAGCCCCGCCTGGGCTGCAGCTGCAGCCTCCTCTAGGCTGCACAGTGCAATTCTGAAATATTTTTTTTTTTTAAAAAAAATGGAAAACCTGAAAGTTATTGTGACAATTATGCGAACACCATGCGTGCATTGCAATCGTATACTTTTCTTTACATTTATTTCTAATTCAATGATCCAAGCAACACACATGCTACAGGGAATATGCAAGCAAGCCTTTTCAATCCAAAAATTTTCCAACATATTTGCATGCACACTTAAAAATAAAATTTAATTATAACTTCACTCACCTAAACACCAATTAGCAATCTTCAAGCCCTAAATCAGCTAGCCTTTGATTGCTGAAGCTTCTCCTTTCAATTGCTAGCAAAAGAGAAAAACCCTAAATAGCTACACATAAAACAAAAGAATGAAATAGAAAAAAAAGTGATTTAGGGATACTTACTTTTCAGAATTGGGAATCTTAGATTTAATTGTTTCTCTTCTTCTCTCTTCTTCTCTCTTTATTTTTTTTTTTTTTTTTGATTTGGATGAGAGGGTTAGCAATTAGGTTTTCCTTTCTTCCTCTGTGTTTTTTTCTTTCTGCTTTCTGTGTTGTATACGTACAGTAAAGGGAGGGTTGAGGAGAGGGGTATTTTTATTGTAAAGCCCCTACTCTAGAATCTTCTCCCAACTAGCCCTTTATTTTTTTTTAATTTTTTTTTTACATAAAGTGTAATCATTTTATTTTGTTTTTGTTCTAGATTTTTCTTTTCCTCAACATTATTTTATTCAATTCTAGAACTTTCCTACATGGCATCATAAAAAAAAGATATTATTATTTATTATTTATTACTATTATTATTTTACCCTTTTCTTTTTTTTCCTTTTATATCTAATTGTAAATCAACATAAAAAAATTTTATGTAAACTTTTCATACATAAAACGCGTTTTATCTTATGTAATTAGTTACCATTATTTCATAAGAAAAAAAAAACTTATCATTTTCAATGTTTAATTTAATTTAATTTTTTTTTTGAATAGTTTAGGTTAATAAAATGGTTCATTTATTAAAATAAATTACATTACCTCAAGAAGGAACAATTTATAACTCCAAATAAAAGCAAACGAATTTGTTACCATTTATTTTCCTCTCAACGCTATTAATATTAATTCCCATTTTTTCCATTTATCTATTATTTTATTTTCTCCATAAATATTTAATTATTTATTATTATTAACTAATTAATTATCCATTTATTAAGTTGATTCCCAATTTAGTATCCCTAAAAGTCGGATTGTTACAGACTTCCCCCCTTACAAAAATTGCGTCCTCGCAATTTCTACGTAAGGGCGATATCTGTAACTTTATTAGTTGATTTAAATTCTAAAATAATAAGACATACCTTACTCGAGCGCCAAACAATTCAGGATAATGCCTCTGCATCGACTCTTGTGTTTCCCAGGTGCAGTCCTTCGCATGGCTCGACCATTGCACCTTGACTAGTGGAACCACCTTACTACGCAACTTCTTCGTCTCAGAGGCAATGATACGGATAGGCTCTCGAGTATATGTCATATTAGGAGCGATCCCAAGCTGCTGCAACTGCTTTGGCTCTATCACCTCTTCGGAATCTCTCAAACACTTTCTCAAGTGTGACACATGAAAGACATTGTGCACGCTTGATAAGTGTTCAGGTAAAGCAACTCTATAGGCAAGCTTCCCGATCCGCTCCACAATAGGATAAGGCCCAATAAATCTAGGAGCAAGCTTACCAGTCTTGCTGAACCTCATTACCCCTTTTAAAGGAGTAACCTTCACGAACACATGATCGCCGACGCTAAACTCCAAGTCCTTTCTTCTTTTATCTGCATAGGACTTTTGTCTATCTTGTGCTTCCTTCATCGTCCTTCTAATTATCTCTACCTTTTCTGAAGCTTCACGTACAGTGTCGGGACCAAGAACTAACTTATCTCCAGTCTCAAGCCAGCATGCAGGAGATCTACATGGTCTTCCGTACAGTGTTTCGAAAGGAGCCATGCCTATACTAGACTGAAAGCTGTTATTATATGAAAACTCTACCAAGTACAGGTGGTCCTCCCAAGAGCCTCCAAAATCCAGAATACAGGATAGCAACAAATCCTCCAATATCTTGTTGACTCGCTCAGTTTGTCCATCGGACTGAGGATGATAAGCTGAGCTAATATTCAACTTCGTCCCCAAAGCTGCTTGTAAGCTCCTCCAAAATCTACTAGTAAATAATGGATCTCTGTCAGAAACTATAGCACTAGGTACACCATGGAGACGAATAACTTCCTTCACATACAGCTTCGCCAAATAAGATGCAGTCCTCTTTGCCTTGACAGGAATAAAATGGGCAGATTTCGTCAAACGATCCACTACTACCCATATGCTATCATGCCCTTGCTTCGATCGAGGCAAGCCATCAATGAAATCCATTGATACCTAAATAAAGTATTAATGGAACACTAATTGGATCACAAATAAGGGTTTATATAAGTGAACTGTTATAAAATCAAAATTCACTTATACCTGATCCCATTTCCATAATGGAATCTCCAAGGGATGAAGAAGACCGCTAGGCTTTTGATGCTCGCATTTCACCAGTTGGCAAGTAATGCAATTCTTAACATATTCACCTATATCACGCTTCATTCCTTCCCAGTAATATAGGCGCTTCATGTCCATGTACATCTTGCTGCCACCTGGGTGAATAGTGTATCGTGAACAATGGCAGTCCTTCATCACCTCTTGTCTAAGCCCTGCAACATTAGGTACAAAGATTCTACCCTTCTTCCTCAAACAACCATGAGCATCCATCTCAAAACCTTTCAGGTCACCCGCTTCCTCTCCATTCTTCAACCGATGAACACGATCTAAAGCAACTGAATCCTCCTTCTGAGCAAGAGAAATCCTGTCCATAAGACTTGGTCTCACAACCAAGCTAGCTAACATCCTCCCTGAGCTATGAGTAGGCATACTGTAACAGATCCCACTAGAAGCTAACACCTCCAAGTCACGCCATTCAGCCACCATCATCGATACAACTGCCTGGTGTTTACGGCTGAGGGCATCCGCAACACGGTTTCCTTTCCCAGGAGTATACTGAATATCAAAATCATAGGCTGCCAAAAACTCCAACCACCTTTGTTGGCGCATGTTCAGTTCCTTCTGGGAAAATAGGTATTTCAAGGACTTATGGTCTGTATAGAGAACAAACCGCTCCCCCATAAGATAGTGTCGCCACAACTTCAAAGCAAAAACCACGGCTGCTAGCTCCAAATCATGAATAGCATACCGAATCTCATTGGGCCTCAATTGCCTAGATGCATAAGCTACAACTCGCCCTTTCTGCATAAGTACCGCTCCCAGGCCAGAGCCACAAGCATCCGTATAGACCACAAGATCCTGATTACCCTCTGGAATCACCAAAACTGGGGCGTTAGTGAGCATCTCCTTCAACTTTGTGAAAGCTTCTTCACACTTATCTGTCCATTCATACTTAACTCCTTTCCTCGTCAGCCTCGTCAAAGGAGTCACAATCTTGGAGAAATCTTTAATGAAACGCCAGTAGTAACCAGCTAGTCCCAAGAAGCTTCGTATCTCGGTAACAGATTCTGGTCTCTTCCAATTCTGTATGGCCTCAATCTTAGAAGGATCCACTGCTAGACCGGCTTCGGAGACTATATGGCCCAAAAACTTTACCTCTTTCTGCCAAAAGTGGCACTTGGAGAACTTAGCTTTTAGCTTATGTTCCCTTAAGGTCTCCAAAACCATCCTCAAATGCCCTTCATGCTCTTGCTCGGACTTGGAATACACTAGGATGTCATCAATAAAGACCAGGACAAATTGGTCAAGATAGCTTCTGAATATTCTATTCATTAGGTCAACAAAATACGCAGGAGCATTCGTAAGCCCAAACGGCATCACCAGCCACTCGTATGAACCATAACGAGTGCGGAAAGCAGTAAGGGGAATGCTATCTTCCGCTACTCTCAACTGATGGAATTCAGTGGCTAAGTCCAGCTGGGAAAAGACTTTTGCTCCACTCAACTGATCAAAAAGATCATCAATACGAGGTAATGGATACTTATTCTTTATAGTCAGCTCATTAAGCTTCCTGTAGTCAATGCATAAACGAAGAGAGTCATCAGCCTTCTTTACAAACACAGCAGCAGCTCCCCAAGGAGAGCTACTAGATCGGATAAACTGCTTCCCTTCCAATTCAGTCAACTGCTTACGAAGTTCCTCCATCTCGACTCGCGGCATACGAGTAGGTGGTCGACTGACTGGTTGGGCTCTAGGAATTAGATCTATGCGGAACTCCACGGCCCTCTTTGGTGGTAAGCCTGTAACAGGCTCAAATATATCACCAAAATCTCTGACAATTGGTACTCTGGCTATCTCATCTTCCTCTCGTGACTCCATGGAAAACAAAGAAACATAAGAACTAGAGCTCGGTACATCCAGAGTCATATTAACAAGCCCTTTATAGGATGGATGCTTCAAAATAACAACTCTGTCTGAGCAGGAAAGCTGTGCATCATAACGATCCAACCAGTCCATCCCCAAGATAATATCAAAGCCAAGGCACTCAAATACATGCAAATCACAGAGAAAAGAGAGCCCGCATAAGGAAAGCTCAAAGCCTTTACACAACATTCCAAGTGTTGCGGACACACCAATAGGATTCGCAACCCTTAGAGATGTCACGAGGTAAACAACTTCCAAATCATATCTATCAACTAATTCCTTAGATATGAAAGAATGGGAGGCACCGGTGTCAAAGAGTATACGAATAAAAGTATCTCTAAAAGGAATCGTACCTTCCATGACCACCACCTGCTTTCCCTTCCTCTGACTCGGGCCTGGATCTCCTTCCATCACATTCAGCTTAGCTGCTTGCTTCTTCTTCATAAGCTGTGGGCAGTTGTTCTTCAAATGACCAGTCTGATGACACTCATAACACTGCCTCTGGGGACAATTATTAGCAAAATGTCCCATTACTCCACACTTATAGCACTTCACTCCACTTTTATCTTGCTTCTAGGAGCCCGAAGCTTGACCTTTCTTTTGCTTCTTCTGAGGATTCTGCTTCTTCTTAGGGAAGAATGGTGCTTTCCTCTTAGGCACAAAACTCTATCGGTTCGGTGGTGCATCATCATCTCTTTCCCGATACAAGTCTTCATACCTCATCGCCAAATCAACTATCTCATCAAAAGTGGAGCGAAGCTGAGTCAAAAGTTGCTCCTTCAGCTTCCTACGTAGACCATCCACAAACTTCTGGTTCTTTTTGAAGGGAGTGTTGACCAAATCGGGGCCATACTTAGAGAGGGAGTTGAAGGTATTGACATACTCCTGAACTGTCATATCTCTCTGCTTCAGCTCAATAAATCTACGTGCAAGAATGGCCTTCTCCGCCTCAGGAGTGAACCTTAACTCGAATCTTTCCCTAAATCTCTCCCATGTAAGCTCCTCCTCGCCTATCTCAGCACTAACCACATCGAACCAGTCAGAGGCTCCGTCTTGGAGGAAGCTGGAAGCAATCTGGACCTTCTGACGGTCCGTCACACCCATGTGTCCAAAGACTCGTTCACAAGTCTTCAACCAAGCCTGAACTCCAACCACACCTTCATTACCATGAAAAGGCTTCCCTCCAAGGCTCACAAAATCCTTACACATACGAGCGAAATCAACTCTAGGAGCAGCATTAGGAGCAGGTGCGGCCTGTGGCATGTCCCGCATTAACTCTAACCACTGCTCCATGGTCAAACGGGGAGTTCTTCCAGCCATCTTTCTCACTACTCTGCATAGTGAGAAATGTTGTTATGCTGGAATTAGAATAATTCTCATACTAAAAAGATCAAAGATTTGGGGTTTTGGATTATGTATGTATGACTAATATTATATTATGGAAGTGATATTTATAGTATATAGACATGTACAATACTTCTACTGCTTTGTGCTAACTTATATTCTAAATATATTCTATACTATTATTTACCTGGGCTCTGATACCAAAAATGTAACGCCCGGCCCCTATACCCATGCAACCAAGAGCAATACTAAGTATTACTGTCGGAAAGCACGGAGAATGAGACTCGATAGGGCTAAGTGTTGTACTCATTCCCTTGAACTAACACTGGCACGAGAAATTTTTCGATTTTTTTTCCTTCTACTTAACATTTATGCGCAGTGTTGGTTCAAAGCAATGGTACAAGATAAAAAAATTTCCAGGTTACATAGTATAGAATATAATAGAATGTACAATTCAGCACCAAAAACAGCATAATGCATAATACATATCATAATGTCCACGATACATAGTCCATGATACATATCACTTTCAAAATACATAATAACATACATACCATAATACATATTAACTACTCCTAAGTCCAAGCTAAAAAGTCCAAAACCCCAAAACGTGGAAAATAATATGAGTGCTGCTACAGTCCACGCAACCTAACCTGCAACCATAATCCTCAGACTGACCCGAGGATTATAAAACAAATCACACGGGTCAGACTATTTCTAGTGTGAGTGAAGTAAGATCTATGAACAATAATTGTCTCAATCAACAAAAGGGAAAGAAAACGCCGCATGTATAAACCAACATGAGGCATATATGTGTGTGAGAACTAACATGCAAATTTGGTTTCATAAACAATTCCTTTAATCAAACAATGATTTTAGGCCAAACCTATCGTATATAATCCAATACGATACCATCCCAATTATTATTTGTAACACAAGGATAAGTTCATACACACATTCTCCAAAGATACTGGGTTTTCAAAATCAACTTTAATACTTCCAAAAATCATAAAGTAAAGAAAATTGCATTATGGGAATTATGGGATAAATATAACATGACTCATAAAATATACCAAATAAACAGACGCTGGTATTGTAAAATCACAGTGGTAGAGCTCGAGCGCGCGCGGAGACATCAATCCCGTAACCTACTCATAACGCCATAATACACCTGGCGATCAACCCAGGATAACCAAGACGGTCTAAGGCAAAGGCCGTATGCTACCCGTTCACGGATCTACACGTGGGACCCCCACGCCTCCATCCTTCATAGTCCGTGACCCGCCGATCGGAGATCCCGATCAAAATAAGATTAGCCCTATGTAGCAGACCGTTGACCTTTGGTGGTAAAAGGGCATGTGATATACCACCGATTCAGGTAGCGATCCTGAATCAGGTCGGCCAAGGTGGAGTTTTGGCCCACTGGTACAACAGAGTCCAATCTATCCCGACCCAAAAATCAAAGTGTTTATAATTTTAAAACACTTCTTAAAAATAAAAGTCAACGATGACAATCGCCTTTCAAAAATTCCATTAATAAACCCAGTATAATATTCAAAAGCGAATAAAATTTAGCAAATAATTGTGTGTATAAAAGAAAATAATTACATCTTCATTTCGCATTAACATATAAGTATCCCATAATACTTACGTATTAAGACGAAACGCAAAAACCTCATTCACTGGAAAAATTCGTTAAGTTAAAAAAATTTGATAACAATAAATTTAATTAAAAAGGCAAGCTTAGTACTCAAAAACGTAATCAAAATCCTAAAATGTTTTATTTACATATTGTTGTTGTTATTATTATTATTATTTTCAAACACATATTTATCGATAATACAATAGTTTTCTTTTTAACCAAAATAAATTTAATTCGCTAATTTAGATTAATTTTAATAAAATTTAATTTTTTTTTTCTCCAATTTTTTTTTCCCAACTTTGGTGCAGCTCCAACTTGGGCTGTAACTGTGCAGCCTGCCTGGGCTGCACGGGTGCAGCCCACATGGGCTGCACCGCCTCGAGCGCCTAGGGCCGCCCGGGTGCAGCCTGCATGGGCTGCACCCCCGGACCGCACCCGGGCTACGCCCGGGCTGTACCTGGCGCACCCGGGCGGCGCCCGGGCCGCACCCGCAGGCCGCCCGGGCTGTACCCGGGCTGCCACTGTGCAGCCCTGGGCTGCACACCTTTGTAGCCCCTGGCTGCACATTTGCAGCCTGTCTGGGCTGCACCACTGTGCAGCCCCAGGCTGCACTTCTGTGCAGCTTCAGGCTGCACCTCTGCAGCCCAATCTGGGCTGCTTTTGTGCAGGCAGCCCCGCTTGGGCTGCAGCTGCAGCCTCCTCTAGGCTGCACAGTGCAATTCTGAAATATTTTTTTTTTTTAAATGGAAAACCTGAAAGTTATTGTGACAATTATGCGAACACCATGCGTGCATTGTAATCGTATACTTTGCTTTATATTTCTTTCTAATTCAATGATCCAAGCAACACACATGCTACAGGGAATATGCAAGCAAGCCTTTTCAATCCAAAAATTTTCCAACATATTTGCATGCACACTTAAAAATAAAATTTAATTATAACTTCACTCACCTAAACATCAATTAGCAATCTTCAAGCCCTAAATCAGCTAGCCTTTGATTGCTGAAGCTTCTCCTTTCAATTGCTAGCAAAAGAGAAAAACCCTAAATAGCTACACATAAAACAAAAGAATGAAATAGAAAAAAAAGTGATTTAGGGATACTTACTTTTCAGAATTGGAAATCTTAGATTTAATTGTTTCTCTTCTTCTCTCTTCTTCTCTTTTTTTTTTGATTTGGATGAGAGGGTTAGCAATTAGGTTTTCCTTTCTTCCTCTGTGTTTTTTTCTTTCTGCTTTCTGTGCTGTATAGGTACAGTAAAGGGAGGGTTGAGGAGAGGGGTATTTTTATTGTAAAGCCCCTACTCTAGAATCTTCTCCCAACTAGCCCTTTATTTTATTATTTCTTTTTTTTTTACATAAAGTGTAATCATTTTATTTTGTTTTTGTTCTAGATTTTTCTTTTCCTCAACATTATTTTATTCAATTCTAGAACTTTCCTACATGGCATCATAAAAAAAAGATATTATTATTTATTACTATTATTATTTTACCCTTTTCTTTTTTTTCCTTTTATATCTAATTGTAAATCAACATAAAAAAATTCTTATGTAAACTTTTCATACATAAAACGCGTTTTATCTTATGTAATTAGTTACCATTCTTTCATAAGAAAAAAAAAACTTATCATTTTCAATGTTTAATTTAATTTAATTTTTTTTTTGAATAGTTTAGGTTAATAAAATGGTTCATTTATTAAAATAAATTACATTACCTCAAGAAGGAACAATTTATAACTCCAAATAAAAGCGAACGAATTTGTTACCATTTATTTTCCTCTCAACGCTATTAATATTAATTCCCATTTTTTCCATTTATCTATTATTTTATTTTCTCCATAAATATTTAATTATTTATTATTATTAACTAATTAATTATCCATTTATTAAGTTGATTCCCAATTTAGTATCCCTAAAAGTCGGGTTGTTACAGTTTGTATTGTTAGAATCGAGATTTAATGTTGTAGTCCTGTTTACTATCCCTTTCGAAGGGATCAAAATGAGGTCAAGAACCCATTCGAGTAGACACCTTCAAAGGTGTCGATATAGCATATATGGCGGTGACCTCCTTCAAAGGCCAAGATATATTCGAGAGCATTCAAATGCCTTTCCGAGGAGTCCTCCCAAAGGGTTTAATTCAATGGTTATAAAGAGAACCTCTTCAAAGGTCTAGTACCCTTTGAAGGATTCGAAACTCGATATACATATATTTGAGTAAAGAGTGGATTCCGTGTGACATGGAGCCTTATTTTGGATAAATGTTATAAGTCCAATGGACTTGATAACTTAAATTATCCTCATGATGTTAATTTAGTGCCGCAAGGGCTTTGGATGTAATGATAATATGATTTAAAGTCAAGATATCCAAATAGATTCTACATCGTAGCATATGCTAATAAAGGGTTAGGAAGATAAGTGTGTATCATGTGTAATTGGTCATTAGACAAGCTAATGACCGAGATGATCATTCTCATGTTTGAACTTAGTATTAAGTTCATACATCATATCTTTTTGTTACTTACAAATGGATTTCAAGTAATAGGATTTTTCCCCAATTTGATTTAGGGTTACAAGAATTCGATTTGACGGAGAAATGACAGAATGAGAAGTCCACCCCAAACTTGGACCTCAGAGGGTCGTATTTATAGATGTAGGTCGAAACCATTCGCGTCATCCTTCCGAAGCTTTCGAAAGGTCTCTTCACCGAACTTTCGCATCCATCCTTTCACCCTCGACGTTTCGCTTTCATGGTTTCAAAGTTGTGGGTAGGTATTTGGTCTTCTGGCATGCTTAAATTAGCCATCTCGTCTCTATCAAAAGTATACTATTGATGGATATTGATCTGATGTTTCATAAACACTACTTTTCGAATTCTTCTGGAAACTTTCGACACCACCGAAAGGTATGCTTCTTTTTGTAGCAAACGAATCATTGTACTTCATTGCGCTGTTTGAGTTAAGAAGAAGCATTTTTGAACCCTTTATCACCTTTGAAACCAAGAAGCAAAGTTAGGGTGGGTTACTTGAATGTATGTGCAAGGGTGTTTGGATTGGTTTGAAAGGTTGTGATGGTGGCGGGAGGACTATTTAATGTAGATGGAGTTCATTAGTGGACAAATGAAGGTTGTGGAAGATTGTTTTCAAAAGTAATTTCTTTAGCTATCGTGGAAGCCCAACTTTTAATACTTGCGAAGGGTATTTTTGATTGACATTTCTACTGCGAGAAGTAAATAGTGGCGGAACAAATCATTTTGAAAGGTTCGACCTATGTGAAAATGGTAGTGTTGGTGGAAGACCGGGCTTTCATTTCTTGTAGAAGTGCCCAATGCTTGCGGCACCCATTTGATTCTTTCGGAAGCTAGTTTTAAAGCATTCGAAACCCTCTTGTTTAAGTCATGATGGAACCCCTTTTCAACACTTGAAAACCCTTATGAAGAACATTTTTCGAGGCCTTTGGATGCCCCCCATGATAATTTCGGAAGCTTTCTTTTACAATTCTAGAAGCCCTTTCTTCCATGTCTTAACTCTTGAGTTGATTTTGCAGTTAACATAAAGCTCATCAACAATACGTGACATGCTCTTAGTAATGCCCTAGATTATCTCCTAGATAATCGTATAGTAGACATACCTAGTGTTTGTCTTACTCAATATATATAACACATAACAAACATCCAAATTAATCGTGCACGAAATATAAATATGGAATACCCTCGATAGCCAAGTTCATCTCTTAGATATCCCTGTAAAAATAGGTATAGGGTCCAACTCCATGTTCTCAGCATCTATAGATTTCCTCAATAGTTGTTTAACCGATTTGTACGGGAGTTACACCACTGCATATCTCATAAATAACCCAAGTGGTCGATAAAAAAATAATCATTATCTAGACTTTCAACCTCATAGTAATCGACTCGGCTCTTAGCAAGTAAAATAATCATATGGTCTTCTAGACCTGTACTAATCCACTTGATTCTCGGTCAAAAATAACTAAACGCAATGATCTCAAATAGGTGAATAAGCAGGTGTCTATAGCATCTCATGTAATCTCATCAATAAAAACTAGACGGGAGATTAATAGCTCTTAGCCTGCTCCAGGATCCTTACTCACACGCTCTAAGCACTACTACTACCATCTTAGTTACCTCGATGACCATTGTGACCTAATATCCATCAAGTGCAAGGCTATGTTATGCATTGGTCCTGACCCTATATGTGTCCCTAATGGTAACATGCTGCTAGCTTATGTGACACAGGGATGGTGGCACTTAGTTATGGCTTAAGATGTGCCATGGATTCGGGGAGCGACCCCATAGTCAAGCCGTTAGGATGTATACTATCCTACCTGGTTTACTCCTCGATGTATAATAGGAATACACACAATAAATAGACACTCTTATGGCTCTCAACCTTTGCACTTTTAGTGTGCATCGCCATTAATATAATACCATGTCTACTTGACCCTATTAGAGTGATGTCTACTCATACAAATTAATCGAACAAATATTAGCTCAGGCATCCCATACCTCCTGGTGTTACTCATTTGTTCACTCAATGCTTGTAAATTGCACTCATCATAACACAATTATTCTATATAATGAATCCAAAGAATGACTAAAGAAATATTATCAAAAGTCCCATACTAGAGGTAGTGTAACTCCATATATTCTAGACATAGAAATATAAATCAATCAAAACATACAATTTTATTATCTATTGATACGGGTGGGGTTTAAAAATACTTTTTCCTAAATCTTCAGAACAATTTCAAGTGTAAATTCTCAATTTCAAGAAAAATCAATTTATAAAATTTCTAATCTTTCCCCAAAATCCATTTTCTGTTTCAAAACAAATAGTCACAAATCTATTATTCCATTACAAGGAATTCTACAAACTACAATTCAATTCCAAATAACTTGAAAACTCTTCCTAAAATAATCCTTGCATTTTAAAAATTATTCTTTAATAATTGAAAATAATGTTAATATTAAATAAGTTTTATAATTCAGGACGTCCTTTAAACAATGAATTGATTAATTCAACTTTTCTAATATGGATTTTCAATTAAGAATAATCCCAAAAATCATATAATAAAATTCCATAAATTAAATTTCCATTCAATAAATAATTGCAGTCCACTAACTATAACCTCAAAATATTGTTTTTTATAAACTTCCAATCTATTAAATCCAAAACCAAATTAACGTATTGCTTTTAAAAAATATATAGATTAAAATATCATTTCATAAATATCCTTCGAATATTTTTATAAAGAATGACAAATAATTAAAATACAAACATTCAAAAATTCTTCTATTTAATAAATCCTAAAATTTATCATATGCAAATGATTTTTATCCGTGGAATTTTTGAAAACAAATTTACTCAAAAAAAATTCTATCATGAATAACATTTTGAATTATAATAAAACTCATTCTCGAAAATCCAATAGTTATTCCTAAAATATTTCATTCTCAAATCTTCCATTTTAATTAATTATTCCTTTCCGATAAATTACTAATATGATCTCATCACAACAACAACCGATAAAGAATATATGATCTCATCACAAGAACAATTGATCAAAATTATACAATTCTATTTCATCCAATTCAATCCATATCAACAAATGCACATCACTAAATAGTTAACAAAAGATATAAAATAGGGTCCAGATCATATTGGTGAGTTATCAAAATATAACTCGCTAAAAGAATGCTAATTTACCCAATCTACCATTCAATGCAAATTCTCAATTCAAAAATTATCAATCAATCAATAATACTCATATAATTAGATTTAAGTAAAAAGATATTTTGCTTGGTACTCGCAATGCAACAGGTCGCAATTCCATCCTCCCCTTACGTCGACGTCGATTGCCAACATGCTTGTACACGATATTGCAGGAACTCTTTTTTTAAATTGGATGCTGCAATTTTGTGAATTAGGATTTTAGGGCATGGTTTAAATAAGGGTTTGGGTCTTTGTTATGAAATACGGAAGCTAGAAGAGATTTCTAGAAGCAGGGAGAAAGGAGTTTTAGATGACCTTGGATCAAAAGAAGTTTGAGCTCTTTAAATTCAAATTCAATCTAATTTTAATTTTGCATTTGATTTCATTTCTTTTCATAACTCCTTTTATTTAATTTGTAAATAAATTGTAATTAGATTTAAATTAATTTATACTTCTATATAAAGAATATATTTCGATAACCGTCCAATTTAATTCAATTCGGTGTCCGCTTATCAATTTTCCATTATTTTAGACACAAAAAATTATTTAAAATTATTTTATATTCTATTAAAACAATTTATTCAATTTCAATATATTATTTGAGAAGAATTTACAAAATTATTTGATTTATTTGAAATAATTTTTTTATTAAATAGACTTCAAATAAATAATGATTTGCTTTTGAAATAATAATCACAAAAAATGGAATTCGAATATTTCTATTTTAATTAAATTTATTTATTTACACAATACAGAAAGTAGGTTGCTACATACATGGTTTAACATATCTATGTATAAATGCTGCGATTTATACTGCAATATATATATATATATATATATATATATATATATATATTTGCCCCTCCATGTACATATGTGCATATATATCCACTTAGTTTAATATGATATAAAATTATATTTATAAAACATATATATGACTTTGTATAATAATAACATTTATGGATTCTAATATAAATAATTACATATTCAAATTCGAACTCAAAATTCAAATTAAAAATATTAAATATATAATTTAAAATATCTTATAATTTCTAATTTAAAAACTACTTTATAGTATATTATATCTGATAAATACACGCACACATAGACACACACATTCGTACATTTCTATACATATGCATATGAAAATAAATATAAATATATACACACACACTTTATTAAATGAAATTAGCTATAATGTAAATATATATCTATATACTTGTGTCTATATATTTAAATTAATATTTGAAACAAATTTAAAGTAACATAGACTTAAAAAAAATATTTATTTATTTACGCGTATATATAAATATATGCATGGCTTTACAAAATCAAAATTTGCTTATGGTTTTAAATTTTTACCAAAGTATTCTTTATATATAAATAATTTCCATACATAATTTGTTTACAAATATAAAAAAAAAATTTTGAAAAATTAATATTCCAACATTCGAAATTTATACTTATTAATATATTATAAAATACATATATACATGTGTGTGTGTGTATTGAATTTAGTAATATATTGTATTTTGAAATGTATGTATGTATGTATGTATGTATGTATGTATGTATAATATGGTTTTATTAATAAATTTATGTAACTTTTTTAATTTTGAATAATATTATGTTTATAATACTAACAAAATTTTTATATATAATTTATATATACATTATAAACCATTTTATTTTAAAATCCTTCTTAAAATTATTACTTAATTCGAAGAATTATTTTTTATTTTTTATTATAGCTATGAGCTATATGTGTGTGTGTGTCTGTGTGTGTTTGTGTGTGTGTATGCATGTATACATTAAATTAATAAAATTTTATATATTCATCCAATGTTGACACCATAGACATATCTAGATTTATGTCAATATACATATAATCTAATGGTACAAGGATGACATAATAAATAAGTACATGCACATTCAAACGTAAGTACTATTATTACCTTGGTTTATTTTTAACATGTAGAAATGTTAAATCAGTTAACTCCTTAAATCTGTATCCAAAATTTCCAGATAGAGCGACTAGACTAAAAGCACCACCCGTCGACTACTATTTTAATTTAATTTATGTTTCAAAATACTTAAAAATTGAAGAGGGCAAGTGGGATAGCCATTCAGAAATAGGGATGATGGAGGAAAAAACAAGAGCTCAAAAGTATAGAGTTAGAAGTGTTTAAAAAGGAGAGAAAGGTAGGAGTTAATAATGGATCCGGAACCACAAATATCTCTACCAATTCAAATCCCAATCAAAACAAGTCGACCCCTCCTTCCTTTCTACAATAGTAGGCTGCAAATGCCCTTTTATGGGCCTCCAGAATGCTTCAAGCCCAATCAAATACATAGGCATTTAAATGTTATTTAAATGCATATCAATATCGTGTACTTATATATACAACTTTTATATACACAATATTTTTAACACTAATACAAATAAGAAGAAAATTTAATAATTATATTTCATGAATATCAATTAAATAAATTATTTTATAATAATTATAATTTAACTAAATCAGGTGATAATAAGAGTATTCAACATTTCGGTTGTGTGATTCTTAAATGTAAGCTCGATCAGCAATAAATATCGAACAATTCGAATATTTACAAGCACATGTTAGCTAGTGATGTGACATTATGACTAAATTTATTGCTTACATAGCTCTGTAAATTCTAATTTTATTTATTTTAAGCGTTACACGATGATGACAATTATTTAAACAATCCTCTTGGTCAAAACTATATCACATTAGGACATATGGAATTTGATAATGGTTAAAATTAATATATCGTCCACATTCAACATTATTGTCCAAACACAAAGTCTTTGGTTTAACAATAATAGCTATTATTCAAGTTGAGAGTATTACGTAATATTGTCACATTGATATTCTCTATTTGACTTTGCTTATATTAACCTACTAAAGACTATCGATTGAGTCATTCCATAATTATATTTAATAATGCAAATTACATAACCCCATGGTGCCCCAACAGTCATGAGTGATACACTGTCCAACATTTGGATGGCGTTATGTACTATAGTCTTAGTATTAATATTCAGTCTCAATCCATCTTGACTAGAAATATTTAAAATGATATGTTTACTTTCATTGTAATAAATTATTCATGACTATAAAATATTGTGACTGTTACATATCATTTATGGATTTTCGATTAAATATACTTAAATTAATTATTTGTATCACTAATATATAATATGAATAAATACTTTTTATTTCAAACAAGATTGGTTATCGAGTTCACATTAGGACATACAGTATTTGGTAATGGTTAAAATTCCAATATGATCCACATTCAACATTATTGTCCAAACACAAATTATGTGTTTTAATAATAATAGTTATTATTAACCAAACTGCTATGGTAAGAGACTTTGACTTTGAGTAGGATTTAGTTGACCATGATACTAACCTCATATAATCGAGGAGATGAATTTTCTATCGAAGCATTTCACTTCTGATGCTTCCATTTAAAACAACTATATTCGTTCAATGGACATTATTTCATGATTAAACGATAATCAAAGAAATGTTTACATAATAAAGCTCGATGGTTTTCTCAAGTCGAGAGTACCGTGTAATATTGTCACATCGATATTTTCTGTTTGACCTTGCTTATATTAACCGACCGAAAACTACCGATTGAGTCATTCAATAAATATCCAATAAAAATCAATAACCCCAATGTTGCCCCCAACAGCCACGAGTAATACATTGCCCAACATTTGGACAATGTTGTGTACTTTAGTCTCAGTATCAATATTCGGTCTCGATACATCTTGACTAAGAATATTAAAAACAATATGTTTACTTTCATTGTGATAATATTCATGATTGTAAAATATTGTGACTACTAGCAAAAAACATATCATTTATGGATTTTCGATCAAAATATACTTAAATTAATTACTTAATTATTTATATCACTGATATATAATATGAAAAAAAAAACTTTTTATTTCGAACAATATTGATTATCGAGTTGGATGTATGTAATAAATTACGTGATTACCCTCATAATGCATAACCCTTACTTTATTAGAAACATACTTTATTTCGAACGGGATTGGTTTCAAAGTTAGGATATGATAAAAATTACATAATTTCTCAAGGGCTTACGCCCTTAACTTCCAATATTCTATTTTCATTTCTTAATGGGAAGACATTTAGAGAGAACCAACATCTTGGGAATCCTATTGCGTGAATCATAAGGTCGACTTTAGAAATGATGCATCGGCCACTGGTTGATAGATTGCCGATGCTGCGAAGGAGGTTGTAGCAAGCAAAGTTGTAAAAAATGCTAGTGGATGTCAGACAGCTATTATGGACTAAGGCTTAATTATTCAGCCGGGATTAATTGAAATTAATTAAAGTTGGGAATTTTAGACAACTCATGTATTTTAAACAAAAAATTTGTGCCTTTTAGTGTCAATTGATATAAATTGAAATTTTGGAATTTTGAATGTGCTTAAGAGTAGCCAAGGAAGCAAGATCTACTAAAACTAGCACATTAATGCTTATATATGGAACTGAACCTTAAATGATACTTAACCAGTGCCCACATTCATATTTTGATTCTTACATGAGAAGGTAAATCATGTTTAGGCAGGTTTAGAAAAATCGCATGCGGTAGGACTCGCCTAGCACCTAGGTGGGTCCTAGGCAAAGGTCTAGAAGGATTTTTATGACAGTGGTAGAAAATCATTTAAAACAATGATTTTAATAGTATATGCGTATATTTGTAATTCTAACAAGTATGAAAAATCAAAAACAGATAAAATATTAAAATCAAATCGATAGGCTAAAAAGTAAAAAAGTGGACATCACATATTTGGTCAAGGAAGAAGTCTTTCCTGCCCTTAGCACTATTATGACCAAATGATCGGATCATAGAACTAATAATGGGATATTCCTGCAATGCCCTAAAAATTCAATTAAATTATAACATTGCTTCATAAAATAAGTGTTAAATTATCGTTTGACATTCTAAATAATCAAATGAATGTAGTAGTATAGAGGCATAGACAGCACTGACGTTCCAAATTAATTATCATAGTAAATCATCCAAAGCAGAAGTTGGTAGCAACGGAGGCTAGGATTGAAAAACTTTAGTCAAACTATGAGTGGCTTAACTGATTGATTGAGATGCACATGGCATTGCTTAGCAACAGTCATTTCAAATGGTTGCTAGTCGTCGCTAGCTGTCGAAAAAGCCGTCGCTATGGCATACACACTTTCCTTTGGTTGGTGATGGTATCAACGAATATTTGGTAACGGCTACTCATGGTACTTCTCGATGGTTTTGTGATGGTTTTTGGTGTCCACGTGCCCCCAAGGAGCCATCGAAAACCATCACTAGCCATCATAAATTGACGACCAAAGAGCCGATGGAAACCATCGGAAATTTGGGCAATTTTTTTGTTCCTATAACCATTCGATTCCTGTACTACACATACATATCACAACTCAATTTCACATATATCCGAACTCAACCAACAAATAATCAACTTATATCCAATATCTAAACTCAACCAACACATAATCAACTTATATCCAATATCCAACTTAATCCCCACAAATTCAATACTTAAAACAAAAAAAACAATACGCTAAATAATCAACATCCAACATTTAATATGTACAATCAACATCCAACATGTCAAAACAAACAAGCATATCATCCAACATAGTGTAAAAATGTATCAACCATTTCCAAATGCATTAATTTCAAAATGTCCATACATAAACGTAAACTAACATACCGATCAAGACTCATCATTAGCTCCGAAGCAACTCGATGAAGCAAATAACCCACGCTGTTGCACCTCAGCCGAGCGCTAGTTCAATTGCGCCATCTTTGCAGCATGACGGTGGTCTTTCTCTTATAGATCTGCGATCATAGCTCTAAGCTCCGCAATCTCTTCTTTGTCTTGAGTTTTTTGATATGCTTTCTTCGAGAACCTAGCCTACAGATAATCAAGAGATATGTCAAAAAATCATAAATGTATTGCAGTGGTTAGTTTAAATTAACAAGGAACAAAGAAGTAAAGCATAATCATTTGTTATAACAGTAATGATATATTTTTTCTGTGACAACTTTTTCTGATTATTGGTTTAAACTTATAAATTAGTAAATTTTTAGAAATTACCGCTTGATCCCCATAGCCATAAGGTCTATATCGCGATGTGGGTTCCATGATAGACTCAAAAATCGCGTCCTCCTCATCAATTGTCATCGAATCCCGTCTCGATCCCTCCAACATCTGTGCTCGTGCTTCTGCAAATTTTTCTTATAATGGAAAATGAAATATAATTGAAATTCACACAACCTTATTTTAATTATTCTTTATAACTAATTAATTAAATTGATCAATAATAACTTCTAATTTAAAATATGCTTACATGGGATTCGCTTGCTTTATCGTCACTCCATGTATACGATACTGAGCCATCTTCGTTTGTTTGCTTGGTGGCATGAGTATGAGCAAATACGTCCATCATAGGAGACGAGACTGTCGCGCTCTCTTTCCTGAAATAATTAATACGTATTACGTTGTTTAAAAAAAATTAAATAAGTTAATAACTGCATACAGTCATAATTATTAATTTTTCCAGGGCCTCACAATGATGTTGGAATGATTTGGAACCACCACAATGTATAACTGGGTTCTTGTTCCTATTTGCGGAATTTCTCTCCGACTCTGCCTGCAAATTTAAATAACATTATATATTTCAGCTTTAAATTATGTATTATATATGGGAACAAATTAAAATGAAATATGATAAACTTACCTTGAACTCGTCATTATTCCACCAAGCAACCCAAGCATTTACACGCTAGTGCCCATCCAATCAGGCTTCTTCCTTGATTTTCTTTATGCCAGACATTGTGTATCCATAATTCTTAGACATCTTCGAAGTCTAATGGCACTGGAAATGGTCAAGGTCTTCATCCTGCAAGTCTACCTGTCCATGTACATTGAAATAATATTAGCTATACATTTATACTTAGTCAGTAAATTGTAAAATGGTAATATATAATATTATGTAAATTTACACTTACAAGGAAGTTCTGCCAGATACTCGGCCTGACGGGGTCTGGGATCTTACCCCGCCCAGGCCAACAATTAGTCATCCTGCTCATACACACCTACCTAGAAATACTAACAACAATCTGTGACGACTCCAGCTCAAATCCCTTATGTTAAGTATGATACAACCTTTAATAAATAATGATAATATATCATATGGAAAATATTTATAATGTTGAAGTAAATTTAACACTTACGACCCATCTGCTTTTGGTTATAGCTTTACTGCGGTAAGTGGTCGCTGCTCTTATAGGCCACTGCCATCACCTCCACATCCCTCCTAATCTGAGTAGAAGAGGGGAAAATTGAATGGGAAGAACCGAGACGTCGAAAAAAATACATAATACATGTCACATATATATCACTTTATTAAGGAAGAAATATCATTTTATTATGAGAAAATATATATTTTTTATAATAAAAATGTAACGTAAATAATCACATGAATTACCTTCTATCAAAATATACATTATTAATTAGTCCTCCTCGTTTTCTGATCCAGACTTGGTCTCGTACTCTATATAATTTTCCTCTGTGGTCTCAAATGCTTCTACGAATATATTTGATTTATTGTTTAGAGGTCCAAAATCAATTTGATCGACAGTTATTACTATTTCGCTATTTTCATTGATATCTGCTTGATAAGATTGTTTGTCTTAATTATTCTTTCCATCAAACATAAATCTTACCTTCATTAAAACCACCGACCAATCTACTTTATCTCTTTTTAAAGATTGATTACGAGGATAATAAACTTGTAAGGTTTATTTGGCTATTATAAAAGGATTGTACTTATGATAATGTGATGTATGCTTATTTCAATAAGATCGTATTTTGGATGCATGATAATTCCAAAACCTGGAACGTTGCAGAAACAATTGCATCAAAATAGAAATGTTCCGCTGCAGGTCTTGTAAAATACATCAATTGCAAAACCTGGGTTAACATGTCATAAAAATCATTTATATGATTATTTAGATCATCACTACCTTTAATAAATACATCTTTGTTAGTTAACTTTTCGACACCATATTCTTTAGTGTTGAAATTATATCCATTTACGATGAATATTGGATATGGCTCGACTTTTCTTTTAGGACCCATTGCAAGATGTTTCAGTCCTTCATCGCCATACAATTTCTCGGATTAAAAATGTTGTTCGAAAATCTATTAGCGAATTCTTTACTGATATCGCCGCTTGGATGTTTTGATTCATAAACACTCCAAATATAAATAATATATTCATTATAATAAATGTATATGCATATTATTTAAACAAATATCCAGACATATAATTAAATAATACCTAAGGAACTATGCAAATTTCGCACAATTAAGAAGAATATATGTGTGTGCTACATAGTAATCTCTATCATCTAACCATACTTCCACACATTTTCCAGCAGTTCGGCCATGTTGTCTAAAAATAAATAACAGCGCTTGAGAAGATTCTTATTCAACGCCTTCATCATTACGCCTAGCACTTTCAAATGATAAGTTCACATAGTTATTGAAATAACAAGAGAAAAAGAATGAAGCTTCTTCTTTGATATATGATTTGCAAATCTAACCTTCAACTCGTGCTTTTTGTCTAACTTTTTTCTTTAGATGATTTAAATACCTATTAAAAATTATTTCAAATTAAAATTTACTTATGTTTGTAATCAACCTAATATTTAACGTACCCAATATAAATAATACCTCTAAAATGGATACATGAATTCATATTGTACGGGACATCGAAGATGTGCTTCAAATGGAAGACAAATAGGTAAATGCTCCATTTCATTAAAGAAACCTAGAGGAAATATTATCTCCAGTTTATAGAGCAGTATAGGAGTTTCTTCCTCAAGTTTATGTAGGATTAACTTTTAACATAGTCAAATAAAGCTCCTTATAAAACAAACTAAGTCCATTATAACCGTCCAAACTTTTATGGGCAATAATTATTTGATAGCGACTGGTAATGAATTTTCCATCATTATGTGATAATCATGGATTTTCATCACACTCAGTTTACCATTCTTATAATCAACACATCTATGAAGATTAAAAGAAATCCCATTTAAAAATCTTAATCCGTCCATCCATTTTAACATAAATTTAAGTTGGTTACTGTTTAGCTCATAGCATGCTTTGGATTTTTTAATGTCATTTGGCTTGATATGAAGCTAAGGACGATTACATACTTCTTGCATATCACGTCTTGATTTCAATTTGTCCTTCGTCTTCCTCTTAATATTCAATACTGTATTAAATACATTATCAATGCATCACATAAATATTACGATGAATTGGGATATTTTTCCAATAAAGCAATTCCTATAATATACTTTGTTTGCACCAATTATGAGATGTGGATTTACCTTGAATTTCAATTTGCTCTCTGATTTCATGTGTCTTTGGATAATCCTTTGTAAATTCATATATATCTTTGCTTGACCAAATTGATGGTGGTCGCGAAGTCTCTTGTTTATTAGCTGTAAAGTTTTTCTATTTTACTAAAAGGATGATTAATATGACGAAAACACCGATGAAAATCTAATTATTATATTTTCTTCCCATGTGTTAAAGAAAATGACTGTATTTCTCCCATGCAATAAGGAAAAGCCAAACGACTAACCATACTCCAATCGGTAAGCATTGCATACGCAGGAAAATCGCTAATAGTCCATGACAAAGAAGTGAACATATGAATTTTATTTTCAAAATGTCGTATATTTCAAATCCTTCATACCACATTGTTTTCAACTCTTTAATCAACGGTTTTAAATAAACATCGATTCCTTGTGCTTGATCATCAGGGCTAGGGACGAAAATAGTGAGAAACTTATATGGAATTTTCAAAGACATCCACGGAGGTAAATTGTAAGGTGTAACAATTTCATTATCCACCTCCTCCTCTACATGTACAGAATTAAATGCTATACGTTCTCCATGACGATCCCACTCAAGACCATTCGGCATGAAACCGTATTGGCATGAACGGACTTTAGACATATTCGCTATCAAATACCTCAACAATTTGTGCCTACTACATGGAGAGCAAATATTTCTATCATTTCCAGTATTACTTAAAGCAAATTCAATAAATACGTTTACACCATTATAAATATGTTCCCTTATTAAGCCTCTCGTTTCCCTTTGAGGATGATACATCTAGGTCCGATCAACAAAATAATCGACCATTTTCCTATTTAAAATAATATGGTAGAGGTTAAAAAAGTATTAATCATTTTATAGATTGACATTTAATTTTTCGAATCATTTATAAATTCATATTCATTTATGCATTTTAAGGATTGACACAAATTAGGAATAAAATATTAAATTTTTAGTTCGTTATTTTCTACTTTGCTGGTTGGTTATCCTACTTCCTATTACAAACACAGCAGTAATTACCTTTTATAATTCATTTATTTTAAATGATTCAACAAAATTTCGACAGCACTTTCCCTTTGTTTTTCTGTATCGTACACAAATGCGTGTACACAGGAAACAAAAAGGAAGTGCTATCGAAATTTTGTAAACCATTTAAAATGAAATGATTTACAAAATTTAACTACTTTATTGCATTTGTAGCTTATCCAATACAGTGAAAAATCCGACAAATATTATTTCGATGAATATAAATGTCCGTTGTATGAAAAAAACAAATATCCATACAACGATCATATACAATAATTGTCAGACGGTGCCAAAAACTCTCTAAGAGATATTAGTTATACACATTACATATATTCACATATATAATTCATTTACACATTGTAATGTTTTAATAATTATATAATTCAATTTTTTCTATTTTTTATAAAATCTTATATGTTTTCAATCATAACAAATTATGGATATAATATTATTTTTCAAAAAAAAATAAACTTCATTATACGCTCGTCTATTTATTAATTTTATGGGATTCGACATCCAAGTAAACTAGATTTGTTATATAAAACTATCAATCGATAATTAATCTTCAGAGTAATATTTGAATTGACAATGACATTTTAGCACACTAATTATGTGACGACCCACCTTTTTGAACGGTTTAAATCAACAATAAACCACACATGTCTAACTTAATCCACTCAAAGGGAGGATTTTCAGTGGGATTTAATAAGAAAATAAGAGAAAAGAAGGAAAACAAAAAACACACAATCTCATGGGGGAATAACAAAATATAACAATCAAATAAACAGTTCATGAAGCTGTTTTACAATATACGTTCGATTACACAATTTTTATAGCAAAATCAAAGTACCTCATCAACATGCCAAAATAATGCGGTGGAATAATAATAGTAAATACGGTCTAGCAAACTCCACCTTCATCTTCAAGGAATAGTTTCTTTAACACTAAAATACTCAGGCCGACCCGAGCATAATGAAAAGACAAAACACTCAAGTCAGAACTATGTAAGTTAAATCAATAACAAGTAAATGAGTGTAACAGCTTCAGAGATGTTTATGGAATTTTACATCTCCTATCAAGTGTATAAAGTAATTGCAATAGCTTAAGAGATGTTTCGGGATTTTCCATCTCTTAAGGATCCGTTAAACAATCTATATGTAGTAAGATATGCTATATACGTAGTGTCTAATCAATAAAATAAATATTTTTCTTGGCGTTAAGGCTTTACACTAATCTCCCTTGACACATTTTTAAGCAGGTAGTCTATGCAGGTTCTGTAATACAACCAGTAACGTCGATAGCCAGTGAGTCCCTTATAGGTACCACACTAAAACAAAGTAGCAGTGGGCGCGCATAAGGGTAAAAGTATGACAAGGCACGTGAAGCAATGCCCAAGGTTGGATTCTACCAGTTTACCCTTTCTGGGTTGTGGTAACGCATCCTAGCTATGACCGTCCACCAAGTCGGTCCACAACCCCCAAAATCGAATCAAGGGCACTGATCAAGTCCAAAATCAATATAACAATACGAAGGGGTGATGGCCCCTAAAGGTTGCGAACCCCTTGGCCAGATATAGGCTTATGTTTTAGTCATTTCAAATTGACACAAGTATCGAGGTCATCTATCATCATTCTCCCTCTTCAAATCCAGCAATCATTCACCAAATCTAACCACTTCATTCTGGATCAACCGCCACGTACATAGTTGTTAAATAGGTTCCAGTATTGACAGAGATTATGCCAATAAGAGGCCCTGGTCTCTTTAATAACCAAATGTCATTTTTCACACCGGTTGATTCTTTTACATTTTAAAAACGGTTCACATTTAGTATCAAAATATCATATTCACTGCAAAATATCACTTCATTTCAAAGTCATCATATTTACTCAAAATATGTCATTTTCACTTGAAAATATCATCTCAAATTCCAACTTAGGCTGCAATCTCATCTAACCACATTCACATTTAAATCAACGATTTAAATATAACATCTTAACTTTGCATAGCTTGAAATTTTAGAAAATAGTTTGAGTTGTTTAAATTGTTTAAAATAGTTTGATATAAAATAATTTGAGTGTTGAAATGGTTTATATAGTAAAATAGTATGGAAAATCTGAATAAATTTTAATATTGAAAGGGTAGATTTAAACAGTTTATATTAAAATAATTTATTTTGAAAATAGTATCAAATCAATTAGTTCTTTTAATAAAACTCTGGACCCATGTCCAATTTCAAATCAACAAAATCAATTTTCAAAATTTCAATTCAATTGGCTCAAATTCAATTTAGTTTCAAATCAACTTGATTTTAATTTCAATTCGAATTAACTTCAATTTCGAACATTCATTTTAACTTCAATTTCAATTCAACGGTTAAATTCAATGATTTAAATTCAATCCAATTCTTATTTTAAACCATTTTGATTTATATCAATTTCATGTCAAAACTCAATTTACAGATTTAAAGCACTTTAATCAAGCTAAAGTTCATTGTTAAATTTTATGATCCAGATCTTCAAAATAATTCAATTTTTCGAATTAAAGTCATATATCAATTATAACTTTACATTTCCAATTTAATTCTTTTAAACAATTTCTTTTAACCGATTCTAATTTCAACTTCAAAGTTTGAATTAGAAAATAATTAAATTCACACAAATCTACAATTTATTTCCTTTAAAACAATAGCATTTAATCAAAAACCAAATTCAAGATTTTGAAATCATTTAATTTAATCAATCCGATGTCCGTATATAATTTTCTACGCTATGGCCAAGTGATCGGTTATTTTAATTTTAATCATAGAGATGGATATATATCATTTCAATCCAAATCAAAATGTCATACGTGTATATTATTTCAACATATTTCTTAATTTATTCGAAATAATTTAAATAACATTTATATGCTTGCAATTAATATACAAGGTGATAAAAGGGATATATATATATAAATAAATAGACATCCAATCATCCAAATGTCAACAAATAAACATCCACCATAATCAACATCCAAATCAATCAATAAATCACAACAATTAACTAGCTATCAATATCACGTATTTGACTAGCAATTAAATTCAATATTAATTTAAATGGCAATTTAATTCAATAAAAATTCAAATTAAATTTAAATGACAATTTAAATCACTAAGCAACAATCTATAAGATTTTTTTCACTTCATAAATTTAATTCATCAAACATAAGAAGATTTGGTATTGCGTGAGTGGGTTAAATCACTCACCTTTGATTCATAGCCAATTTAAAATCCAATAAAAGCCTAAAAATTCAATAGTCTCCAAATTCAACCAAACCAGTCTCATGTCGTCTGGAATTTTGATACAATCCCAATGGATGAAACCGCCTGCAAATCCGAGTTCCTTTGCAAAAGTTATAAGACTTAGACGTTTGAAATTTTAAATTTAATTTAAAAATAAAATAAAGGGTAAAATTGTAATATCATTTACCTTCTCTAACCTAGCAATAACCCAATCGAGTCAGCATCGTTCATCCACCACTAATTCTTGATGAACGTGAGCGCCTAGAGGCTGCTAACCCATGATCTGACACCACCATCACCTCCGCAATGGTCCGCTGCCCCTTTAGGCTCCACCTCAACGACCGCGCTGCCGCCCTCAGGCCTTAGGCCGAACCCCAAACGCATGGCTTTTATTGCGAATTTTGATGATCTCAAGTACTTATAACCAGTTCAAAACCATTGGATCGACTCAGTTAGTCACCTTCCACGCGCCAGTATCCTCCGATCATCGATTGGTCGATGATCCACTGTTGAACGTGAAACCCTAAAAATGGACGGTTGAGAAAGATCACCAATTTCTAGACAAACGGGACGACCAATAGAAAGAAGAATTGCATGTGCAGATAATGTTCATCAAGAACTTCGTGACAATATATTATATGATAGTATTTGAGCGGTTTGAATTTTTTGATTTGATTTGGAACTGGGAATTATGGTTTTGAAATGTCTGCATTGAGAAGGAATAGATAATTGAACAGGTAGATAGAAATTGTATGTACACAAAATGAAATAAGAAGCTGCTAGGGTTTTATAACAGCCTATATTTAGGTAAAGCTGAAACAACAATGGATGGAACAGACCGAATGGGCCGAAGCGATAACAAATATCCGAAAAGCCCGTTTCGTTTCCGAAATGAAAATAATTCATTGAATATATCGAAATATAGGTTTTCTATATTTTTAAACTCAATGGAAATAGTTCAAACTCTAATTCCATCATATATAGAAGTTTACTTTTAAAATAAATTTATATTTGTTTAAATTCCATTAATTGATTTCTACACGTTTTGAGCTTGCATGATCAAATGATAAGTCCGATTGCTATAAAACTTGAAATCCTATAATAATTTACAATTACGGATCCAATGAAATTGGTTTCACCGGAATCCAAGATAGTGGCCAAAAAGGCTAATTTTCACGTTAATTAAATAATTATTATTTTAAATCAATTTAATCACTTTTAAATTCAAATTTATAACTTAACAGTTTCCGTCATCCTTGATTACACAGAAATTAATAATCTTTTAAAATTAAATATTCCATGTTAATTTCAAGATCCAAACATTACACTAATTTTAACGTTCAATTACAACTATAATAAATTCATTCATTATAATTTAAATTCCA
Organism: Allium cepa; assembly: GCA_030765085.1. Classification (NCBI taxonomy): domain Eukaryota; kingdom Viridiplantae; phylum Streptophyta; class Magnoliopsida; order Asparagales; family Amaryllidaceae; genus Allium; species Allium cepa. The sequence continues at coordinate 909,857,530 of CM060937.1, forward strand.
AACAAATCTTCTAATTTGATTAAAGTTCTAATTATTAAATCATCAAATACTTTATGAATAAATTAGACCTATGTTTCCATTTATTACATTCATTATTTTACAGTTAACATCTTTAACCATATTAATTGCAATATCTCAATTACATTAATTTTATTAATTTCCAAATAAATTTCAAACTGATTTAATTAATGTGATGATAATAAATCAATTGTTACAACTTAGTAATTCACATCTATTAATTCATTGTTTACAAACAAGGGTTATAAATCTACTTACCAAAACTGATTTCATATTCTATATTAACCAATTTCAATTAAATTACATACAGTTTCACCATTAAATACAACATTTAATTTGTCTCCTTATTTACAATTATTTCAATTGATTGAGATTACATTAAAATAGTTGTTAATAACATTTAAACAATAATATTAAAATATATTCTAATTAATTTTTCCATTTAAGTCATAAATCTTAATTTCTCACAATATTAAATTCCAAAATCTTATTAAATTTAGTATTTTTAATTATAAAAAATACGGGTCTTATAATCTCCCCCACTCAAAACATTTCATCCTCGAAAAGAAACAAGAAGGCATTAAGAGGTTTGATATAATTTTATTCAAATATTCAGTTTATAAACACTTTAACTTACATAATTAAGTTTAATAAAAATCAAAAATTAACTCAATCTTTACAAAAAAATTCTAAGTCATAAATTTACGAAAAATTTCAGCAGAGTCGCCTTTGCGCGGGTAGGTCCAGAAAAATAATAATATCAATAACTACAACATATATATATATATATCATATTTTAATTATAAAACATCCCAAAACATGGGAAAAACAATAAATACCGTTCCAAAACAGTAATCTGAAAACGTACCTATTTGTTGGGCAAACAAAACTGTATTTATGAAACTAAAAGCAACCGCTATTGCTTCTATAGACCTATATTGTACTTACATAATCCAAAAGAGTTGAAATTATGCAAAAGAGTTCAATATTACTTGTTTCAATTTTATACAAGGAATATACAATATATAATAATCATATGTAAACAAAAACAGTACAACCATTATATGTAATAAAAGAATCAATCATGTATCCATAGCAACCAAAACTAATGGTTTGTTCAGGTTCAACAACTTTTCATCTTACAAGGGTGATAAATAGACTACCAAGTATACCGTACGCTCAACAGCACTAGATAATTACTTAATAGATTATTCATACAACCTCAAATAATTTAAAGTATCATCTCCCAAACTTCCCATAAGTCAAACAACAAGGAGTTAAATATTATTTAAATTTGCATGATGTACATAAATATTTTATACATGATATCAATTCTAATCGCTTGCTTGAATACACATATTTCACTTTCTAACTAGTATTGTTAACCCAACCAGCCTATTGCAGACTTCGATCCGATTTCTTGATTAGAAATTTTCATTTTCCTTACATAGCTGTAACCTATGATATAAAACTTCAAAAATCATATCAAAATTTCGTATCAAATGCTCGCCGTCAAGAATCGAGCAAAAAATCCTAGTTCGGACTGGTGTGAATTTCCACAAATCGTGTATCCAAATCTGATTCAGAACTGTTACACGAGTAAAATGATTTACGCATAATTTAGGCAACAACCCGCATATTTTACGATTATATATTTAAATATTTTATCTAAATATAGCATCTTTAGTCGGATCAAAGTTCGAAATGCTACTTTTTGAAAACAATCGAATAAGGACTCGAGACTACTTCCATTGAGTCCAAAACGACGTTTGCTACCTTTTTGAGTATAAACATCGATATGTTTGGAGTTGAGTAGAACTTTTCTATTGGGCTTTGTGTTTGGTTTCAGCCCACTAACCCAACAAAATACCCTAACCCCCCTCCACTCCTCTTCATTCATTCATAACATTTTCCTAACAATCTCAAGCTAAAGGAAAATTGGAGAAACAATAGGAAATTAAAATCCCTAAACCCTAGATTGCTAGGAAATTTAAGATTCAAGCTTCAAAATCAAAGAGAAACTTAGTTAATCATCCTCTTCTTCTTCCCCACCTTAATCTCTCTCCAATTTTTAGAAATGCCTAAAACCTAAATTAGGAAATATTTGCATTTGATCATAGATTGAGGGTACTTGAAGTTAAGTGGAGGAGAGGTTGATCTTGCCTTGTTTAAAAGCTTCTCATTCATTGTTTTTGAGTTTAAAGGTGAGTTCTTGAACTCGCATCTGTGTCTACACCTTTGATAGCTGTTAGGTATGAATTCCTATCATCTATTTCATGTCCATTTGCTTTTGAATTGAATTAGTTTGGTGAATTTGCCATTTTTTGATATTTTGAAGTCAAAATCTATGAAAATCCTTATATGGATGTTTTGACATGTTATTTGTAGTGTGTTGAAGAGCTTATAGGACTGGGTTGTCGCTTGGCATAAATCCTTAACCTCCGTTGCTCGTCCGATCGCTTCTGAACCGAATTTCCCATCATTGGCGTAGGCTAATTTCTGCTTTGTGCTTCAGCTCAGACGTTTGGTGAATTTCTCAAACATCTGGAGCTACGGAATAAAAATTCCAGTCTTTCAGCTCAGACATTTGTGCTTACTTCCCAGACGTCTGGGCGATCTGTAATGAAAATTTCAGACCTTCAGCTCAGACGTCTGGGGAAACCACCAGACATCCGACACTATTAAATTTAGCCAATCTGCCTGTTTTATGTGGCTTTCCATTTTATATCTATTTTTGCTTGATTCGATTGGTTGTTGTCATTTATTATCGATTTTGATGACTTCTTTTTTGTATTTTTGAGAATATCCATTTGATGGATTTGTTAACGATTTCTATGGTTTTGATTCACATCATCAAATGCGAATTTTTGATGATCGATTATTTTTACAATCGTTTTCTGTGATTTGTCACTTCTAAAATATAAAGGTTTCTATACTAGCAGTAAATATTCCAACTCTTTCACAAAAATGATTTCAACGTTATTTTTAATACAAAGCTCGTTTTTTAAACCATTTTCCAATCTATCAGTATATTCAAACCTTTACCTCATTCCTATGAGAAATCTAATCAAATGACTTAGCAAAACAAGTGGTATGAAATGCTTACATTTTCTTTGTCAGTTAATTCTTGGGCTTGTTCGATTGAAATCTTGTGACAATTTTAGAGTGGAAATCTACAATTTGTTCGTAAATATTTAAGTTAAGCTAGTGGTTATGAGACATTAAGCTAAACTCATTTATTTACTAGCTTAGTTTAAATTTACACTTCTTATTGATTAATGGTGATCATTTTGGGTTTTAGAATAGCGATGTACGATGTCTCATAGTCTGCAAAAGGGGACTATACCCTATTTGGAGGAGTTTCGGCTCATAGTCCGCAAAGGGGGACTATACCCAGTTTGGAGGAGTTTCGGCTCATGGAGCTAAAACTCATAGTCCGCAAATGGGGACTATACCCTATTTGGAGGAGCTTCTGCTCATAGTCCGCAAAGGGGGACTATACCCTGTTTGGAGGAGCTCCGGCTCATTTTATGGGATAGCGACCCATTTGTGATACACGTGTTGGCAAGTTTTCATGCTTCCGTTTGTGATAGGCCGTTTTCCCCTTCTTTTATGCTTTCTGAATTTTCTATTATGGATTTCTAGAATTTTTGTGGTTTGTATTGATAAGCTTTATCAATATTTGGGGTTTGGTGAATAACCTAAAGAATATGACATTTTTTTGGGTGTTTTGAGTAGATTTGAGATATCGTATGATTTTCATTGTTATTGTAACGACCCGAAATTTTCGAACCGAAAATTCCAGATAGTTATGAAAAGAAGAAAGAGATAGAAGAAGAAGAAGAAGAAGAAGAACAGAAACACCAAAACATCTCACACTTGCAGCGGATAAAATATAATAAAATAATAATAACAGTCTACAAGAGAATATTATAACTGTCAGTTACATTCTAATACATCAGAGTTTCACATTATATACAGTCACTGAATATTTACAATTATTATATCTCAGACAATTATAATATAAATACAGCGGAAATACTCTATACGTTCTTGCCACCCAGCGTGTCTCCTGAGCTCCAGAACGTCCTAACCTGGAAATCTGTAATACTCGGTCTGACCCGAGCGTTACATCAAAGTAACACCCGAGTCAGGCTGGAAACCAGCGTGAGTAAACCCAACTAACTTGAAATACCACAGCATACAACTTAAATAAAACCCGGGTAACTCATTTCAATTCACAAAGCCACAATTTATTATACGCATCACTTAATCCACACATAAGTTTTCTGAGTGTCAAAATTTAGATCAAATAGTCCGATTCACTTAAATCGTTTCATCCCAACTACATAACAATTTATAAGAATTCGAAGTGGTTTCCAGTATTTCCTAATACCCGAACCCGATTTCTTCGAACCCGATGTCATCTAACCCATGTTATTCAAATGGGAAACAATTCAAACTTTTAAAAATACAGGATGCCTCTTTGCACAGCAATGCATCTCGATAAATGCCACATTATCACTTCTCAATCCAACACCTCATATTACAGAAACATTCCAAATCAGTAATATCAACCAATCACTCATAAGCAAAATTCATTTGTCACATGTTTCTAATAAATTAAATTAATTATTCTAAGTCATTTTAATCATGCTTACTTAACAATAAATAGTTACAATCCATTGATTTACCAATCACTAATTATTCGTCTAACATTTATCACTTAGTGTAATTGTTTAAAGGCTGGTTAATTATCTCTAATTAATCCCTTGATAAGTTAACCCTCAATTACGTCTACTGAGTAATTTTCCCTCTTGTCAATTTTACCAAGTAATTTAAATCCAAATTGCTTCCTGTTATTAACCATCCATTAATTTATTACATCCAATAATTATCACTAGCCACTTCACCAAATAATTATACTTTTATAAATTACATGAGTAATTGTACCTACCAAATTTCACAATTTATTATCTTTAATTAATCACATCAATAAATCATTTAATAACTCTTAACCTTTGATCTTTCATTAGCTATATTCATAATCCAATCCTTTAATTACTTTTCTAAGTACTTAACTTAAATTACAAATTAATTAGTTAATTGATTCTTAATTACAAATTATTTAATTTCTAGTTACTTAATTTCTAATTTTTAACTAATCTATCTTTAATTACTTGATTAACCAATTCCTAATCATCGATTAACAATCCAACTTATGTTAATTTACAATTCTTAATTTCCATTTAATTTGAGCCTAAATTAATAATCATAATCAATCAACTTGTTCATTTAACCCTTTATTTACCTAACAATTTATTGAATTTCAAATCATTAAATTTTAATTTACTTTTAGATAAAAAGAAAACATTTTATAACTGATTTACTGATCATTTCTCAAACACATTTAAAATGTTTTTTTTTCAAATTCATTTTTAAACTTAATACTGTTTTCTTTCGAACAAACAGATAGATAACAGCAACCCATAAATTAAAGCTTTCACAAATTCGTATTAACAATCAGTTATACAGATCGAAGGTACTCACCATAGATTTCTGATTACCACCCACTACGCTGCTTTGTGCCATCGTGATCTAACGCACGCGCATGCAACCCCGAACAAGACGTCTACCTTGTCCCCAGCCCTCGCCCACGCATCCACTTCAGGCCATCGCCACGACACTCCTTGTCCCTGCAACCCTAGCTCCGCCGCCTTGTTTCGCGCAGCACGAGAAATCCCAGATAGAAATCGCGAGCAACCCTTCCATGACTTCATGTCACCGCTCCTAGCTCGAGAATCCTTGGCTCGCGCGCGATCGCGCTTCTTCCCCTCTCGAGATCGAGTCGCCCCCCCCCTTTTTATATATATATATAAACGAATTCGATTTGGAAATGGGGAAAGAGGGGGTTCGGTTTTCCCTTCTTTTTTTTTGAATTGAATTCGTTCAAGAAGAGGGGAAAGACGAAGATGTATCTTCAGAATGGCTTCTGGTGTACGCTTTGTATTGTAAAAAAATATCTCTGACAAGTGTACCTTTGATTTTATTTTATTATAAAATTTACAAACGTCTCGTTAAGCATAACGCGAAATTCCAAACCCCGAATCAGACATGCCGATAGGCGTTTATAAGGTTTTACCCGCGTTTCGAACACAATGGAATGTGTTTCGGAGGCTAATTTGAACGAATGTGCGAGTTACGTAATTAAACGATCGATATTAAATTAAATCGATCCAAATAAATCTAAGCGTTTTGAGCTGCCAGGGTCAAATGAAAACTCTGATTGCTCCGAAAATTAAAATCCGATAATAACTAACTATTACGGATCCAATGGAACTGGTTTCGTCGAATTCCGAGACTGTGCCTCGGAAGGCTATTTTTAAATATCGATTTAAACGATAAATTATTAAAATTGAACAAATCACCTTTAATTTAAATTTCGACAATTCTATTATCTTCAGTATCATCATTATAAATTTTATAAGCCTTCAAATTATTTAAGCAGGCTTAGAAATTTTTGATTCAACAACTTACCCGATTTTCAATTATTAAATTCAATATTTAAACTACATAATTCAATGATTTAATTATCACGAAAATATTGACATCTTGAATTCAAGTTAAAATTAACTTTTAAATATTTAAAATCAATTAACAATTCCAATTTAAATTGTTGGAAATTCCGGGTCATCACATTCCTCCCCCTTAAAAGAATTTATCCTCGAAATTACTAGTTAGGAAGAATGGTTCAAAATCCGTTTACCTTTTCCCAAAAACTCACAGTTTTATCAACATCCTACCAACTGTCTTTTATAAAAGACTTCTTACCCTTCTTAGTAACTTCCCAAACTTTTCCACGGTTTTCAAACAATCCCTTTTTCATAATCATTCAAATTTCAATTTAAACCAAATTTGGAATTATCAAAATTTCTCAAAATTTTTCTAACTCTCTAAATTTCCGAAATTTTTTGCCAGCGTCTCCTTTGCGCAGCTAGCTCGGTACAACTACAAAAGGCCTCTACGGGCTCCTAAATTCCAAAAAGAAAACAGAAAGCCAAGTGGCTAGATCAAAAACCCAATCCAATCTTATACAGAAATTAAATACATACCTTTTTGTCGGGCAATTCAAATTTATCTTCTGATATCAAATCCAATTTCCTTTTTCCTTATAATCCCTGCATAACTTACTTAACAATAATGTCCAATCGTAACATTTCCAATCATTTTATACATTTCCTCACATATGTTTCATACCTACTTTGATTCAGTTTAGCTTTCTCATTTCATATGAATTCCACTTATCTTCACTTCTGAGTATTAAATTTTACCTTTCATTTATAACTGATTCATATTAGTTTCATCTTCTAATTTACATTAGTTTTTAATTTGAAATCGTTTTGTCGTAAACCAAATTTTTCTCAAAAATTTCAAAAATTTTCTAACTCCCAAAATTTTCGGAAAATTTTGGCAGAGTCTCCTTTGTACGAAGGAGCTTTTGCAAGTTGACAAGAGATATAAATATATATACATCAACCCACCCGGTTGGAAAAAGTAAAAACAGTTCATATTTCCTATTTTTATTACGTGGGCGTACCTTATTTAGCATTTTAAGCATGCAACTTATTAATTTAAGCAATTAGCGCAATCCAAACCAGCCAAACGGCCTTCAGGTACCTGTACTTACTCAATTTAAATATGTAAGTGCCATATATAGAGAATTTATTAACATTCTACTTACTTTCAACTGTAGTACTTCAATTCTAAAAGAAAGCATTCAAAATAACTTTCACAAGCAATTTATATGTTTTCCAACCTAATTCAATTGCTTTCAACCAACTCATAAGCCATTTCATTCAATTTTATTGGGTTACAACTCAATTGCTTATATTCAATTTGTTTTTAATCCAAACAAGCTCATATTCAATTTAATTGATTCTAAAATCAATTTATTAAATCTCAATCAACTCACAGAAATTCAATTACTTTGACTTACGCCAAACAACAATCATTTTTACACAAATTGATGATATCCACTTGAATAGATAATTACATAAATTTTACAACCATTTTAAATTAATTTTCGACTCAATTTGTTTAATTCAATTCCACTTAATTTATTCACAACCATTTATCATCTAATTCACCAGCTTAATTCATTTTATTTTATAACTACTTTAAATTAATTTTCCACTCATTTTATATTTAATTCCACTTCATTCTAATTTATTCACCAACCATTTATCATTTAGCTCGACACATTCCATTCTTGGATACTTCTAGCCATTCCCAAATTAATTCAATCCAAGCTTTTATTTAATGGGCTTTCATTCTTATTCGAAGCCAAGCTTCCATAAATTTTAAACTTAAGTTAATTTACTTTAATTTATTCTAACATCAAGCTTAAGTTTAATTCTGTTTGATTCTCATTTAATCAACTTCCATTAAATTCAGTTAGCCCATCAGTTTTAAATTTTAATTTGAGATTCACCTTCTCAATTTATCAAAATAATATCTAAGCATATACTTAACTCGTTTATACTTCAAATTAATAGGCCACCGAACATAAGTTCAGTCTGATAATCCGATTCCAATCACAACTTTAATTTAGTTTTTATTCAATCAGACTTCATCCAATTATTATTTAATTCAATTAACCCATTTTAAAATTTTCGTTTACTTACTTAATTCATTTTCGAATTTATTTTATTAATACAAGGCCATTCTTAATTTATTTCTATTCACTTGGATTTCGTTTTGCAACTCAAACCATTTCTTTTATAATCACTTCTCTTATGTCCAATTTACTTGCAACTTCCATTAAATATTTTCCATATTACACTTGAATTTTATTTGTAATTTAAAACATCACTATTTCGATCCAACTCCATTTTATTCTATTTTTACAACATCTCCTCTTATTTAATTCATTATCGAATCCAAGTCAAATTCTATTTACAATTCGAATTCAATTCCAAACTCCATTATTAATTCACAATCCATTTTATTTACCCAAGTTAAATTTTATTAATATACTCAACCAAATAATTATTTAGCCAATTAGTTTACTTTCGACTTCTAAATCAATGTTCGATTTTAATTACAAGTTCACTTCATTAAAATTCCAGTTTGGATTTCCTTTTTATTTTCCCAAAATTCCAACACCTTTATTTAAAAAATTTTAGAAATGCTTTTAAATTCACATCATACTATTATAATAACTCTTTATAAAAATACTTTTTATAACTCGATGTCTCAACCAGTCCATTCTTGTTCTCATAGAAATTCAGTCATACGTTGATCAGGCGTAGGACTGAGAATCTATAAGTACTTGGTAAACCCATTTTCAACATTCAGTGGAAATGCTTGGAAAATAATTTTATTGAAAATATAGAAAACAGTTTTTGAAAATAGAGGAAATATCTTTGGTGAGAATGCTCTGGAAATCATCACCCCAATCCATGGTCGCAGTTAACCCGATGGTTACGTTGCCATCCCAACAAAATCCATAGATAACTGTAGGCATCCGCGCCCCTCGATTACACCATGGAGCCCACGACAGATCGCAGCTACAACTGGGGTTACGTAGCTATCACAGCAAAAACCCATATAACTGTAGGCATCAGCGCCATCGAATTTCGCTGCCAAAAATGAAACTTCTCCACTCCACTTGACCATAGATCATAGTCTACCGATGTTGCGTTGCCTTTCCGGCAAAATCAAGTGTAGACTGTTGGCACTCATCCTCCACACGAATTTCGCTATGGGTCCCACAGTAGATCGCAGCGACATCGAGTTACACTGTCGTCACAGCATAACCCAAATGCCTCTATAGGCATCAGCGCCCTCGACTTTCGCTACCCAATAATCCTCAGGAACTAGTTTTTTCCGGACTCCTCACAGGATCAACTTTAGAAATCCCCCCTTGGGGCTCAAGGCAGCACCACCCGGTGGCACTCCTGAGAAGTTCATTTCAAGGGAGCGCCTTTTTTCCCCAGAGCCATCTTCAAAACATTTTATACTATACACATATAGTATCTTCAAATCATACACCTAGTATGATATCATACAAAGCTCCTTTACACAAAATCGATTATCCCAAAATCGATAATTCTCAAATTAGGCTTTCCAAATTCCAATATTGATTTTACCCAAAAATCAAAAGCCTTTCCAAATCCAAAGGTTCTCAAAACCCTTTTTAAAATCCTTATAAGATCCTTTATATATATATATATATATATATTCAGATATATATAATTTTTAAAACTTTGGATCATTTCAAACTTGTATAAAACCCTTTTATACTTCAAACACTTTCAAAAAAAATATTTTCTTCTGGCTATAGATTTATCAAAGGGAGTTTTATCTCATATAACAAAGATATATAGCTTCATTTATTCAAAATCAAATATTCAAATTTGACTTTTCTTTCCAATATCAATTTCATTCAAATCCGTACGATGTACACATATCATCAGTATGCTATATCAACCTGATCGCACATTCGATCACACAATTTCACTTTCGAACTAGTATCGTTCACCCGACTTTCTAGTGCGGACATAGATCTGGTTTCTTTCTCAGAAACCGTCATTCTCCTTGCATAGTCATAACTATGATAGAGAATATCCAGAACCAATCAACAATCCATATCCAGGTTCTCTGTAGAAGATAGAGTGAAAAATCCCAACTTGGATCAATATAACTATCTCGAAATTCTGTGCTCGACTCTGGATCAAATCACTATGCGAATAGAATAATATACGTACATCCTACGTATTTATTTCCATTGATTATTAGCCAAATCAATCTCATTTCTATTCTCATTCACGTAAATTTTCACACACTTATTCTCATTTTCCCTTAATCCCTATTTGGATTATCACTTCAATTCTTATCTCAGTTGTGTATTAAATCAATAACAGTTTGAACACCGATCAGTTTATTGTTAGAAAAATAGCTTGAAAATTTTAAAAATAAATAAGTAGTTGAAAAATAATTATTAGTTTGCAAAATAGCTATAAAATAGTTAACTAATTGTAAAATAGTTGGAAAATAGTTAAATGATTTTAGAACTTTTAGATAATTGCAAAATTGTTGTAAAGTAGTAATTAATTTGTAATACAGTTGAAAAATAGTAATTAGTTTAGAAAATAATTGAAAGATTGTTAAATAGCTCCAAAAATAATTGTAAAACAAGTATAAAATAATTTGGCTTTAAAAAAGAAAAGTTGTATATATTAAATAGCCTAGAAAAAATAAGTTTATATTAAAACAATTTATATTGAAAATAGTTAAGAGCCAAATTGTTCACTTCCCCAACTAATTTTCATTTAATTGACTCAATTCTAACTTGAATAACTTCAATTTCTATTAAAATTTATTTAAACCCAGTTCAAGTTGAATTAATCTTGATTCTCTTCCCAATTTAAATCAACTTCCATTTAATTTTAATCAACTTATATTATAATTTCAAATTATTCCAATCAATGTGAATTATTATCAGTTGAACCCATTTCAAATTCAAATCATTTCAATATAATCCAATTTAATTTTTCCCATTTAAATTCTTAAACTTATTCGATTATGAACTAATTCAATCTAAATCTTGAATTTAAACTATCTCGAATTATATAAATTCGAGTTAAATTCTCAAAGGTTGGTTTAACTTTTTAAACCAAATTAACTTATATTCAAAGTTTTTAATCAATTTAATTTCTGAGTTCAATTTTCAAAATTCCATTTTAAATTATCTTAACTTATGTATTTCATGGTTCGATACAATTTTATTTTAAAATTTTAATTTATTATTCAATTTTTATCTTTCAATTTTGAAGCCAGTTCTTAAACAAGTTTATTTTGCAATTCAATTGTTCAAATTTATTTTATTTATACAATACCATTCTCAATTTAAAGATTTTTTTTATCATTCAATTTATTTTAAGACGTCCATCCATTTTTAATTTTTAAATCTCAAACCCGTTATGAGATCACGCAAATTCCCAATTCCAATCAACCATTTAACTTTCCAAGTTAAATTCCAATTTACTTAATCCAATCAACCTTACTAAATTTGAATTCCCGCTTCAAACTTCAAAATTCTTACCCTCTTATAAGTTCAAAACTTATATCACTTTGGGTTTTTACATCACTTCAGAGAAAAATCAAAACTCAACCACTTAGAGTTTATTTCAAATTATCTTTGATACCATGTATATCCATACATACATACATATTTATTTCTTGGCCCTTCCAGCCATGTTTTAAAATTTTAAACTACCCTTGGTTTTAAGTCCAAATCAAACTTCAAACAACCCATTGTTTTCAACAAGTCCCAGTTATCCAAATAATACTTATTTATTATTTTTCATTACTTTGAAACAAAATTTTCGAATCCTGGGACCAGATTTAGAATTTCATTTTCAATCCATTAAATTTTAATTTGGTTGTATTATATTACTCCTTAATTCTAATTTCAATATTTTAACAACTCATCGTCTTAATATTTATTAGAATGAAATATTCCTTTATATACAAAAATATACTTTTATATAAAATCATTTAAAATATTTATATAAGAAAATAACAAGTACGCGCTCATATATATATATATATATATATATATATATATATATATATATATTCCCAACTCATTTTAGAGTACTACAGACTCTATTTAATGAGTAATCCCCACCAGAGCCAAGGTTCTCGCTTAACCTTTCAGCTCTGATACCAAATGTAACAACCCGAAATTTTCAAACCGAAAATTCCAGATAGATATGAAAAGAAGAAAGAGATAGAAGAAGAAGAAGAACAGAAACACCAAAACATCTCACATTCACAGCAGATAAAATATAATAAAAATAATAATAACAATCTACAAGAGAATATTATAACTGTCAGTTACATTCTAATATATCAGAGTTTCACATTATATACAGTCACTGAATATTTACAATTATTATATCTCAGACAATAATAATATAAATACAGCGGAAATACTCTATACGCTCCTGCCACCCAGCTTGTCTCCTGAGCTCCAGAACATCCAAACCTGGAAATCTGTAATACTCGGTCTGACCCGAGCATTACATCAAAGTAACACCCGGGTCAGGCTGGAAACCAGCGTGAGTAAACCCAACTAACATGAAATACCACAACATACAACTTAAATAAAACCCGGGTACTCATTTCAATTCACAAAGCCACAATTTATTATAGACATCACTTAATCCACACATAAGTTTTCTGAGTGTCAAAATTTAGATCAAATAGTCCGATTCACTTAAATCGTTTTATCCCAACTACATAACAATTTATAAGAATTCGAAGTGGTTTCGGGTATTTCCTAATACCCGACCCCGATCTCTTCGAACCCGATGTCATCTATCCCACGTTATTCAAATGGGAAACAATTCAAACTTTTAAAAATACAGGATGCCTCTTTGCACAGCATTGCATCTCGATAAATGACCACATTATCACTTCTCAATCCAACACCTCATATTACAGAAACATTCCAAATCAGTAATATCAACCAATCATTCATAAGCAAGATTCATTTGTCACCCGTTTCTAATAAATTAAATTAATTATTCTAAGTCATTTTAATCATGCTTACTTAACAATAACTAGTTACAATCCATTGATTTACCATTCACTAATTATTCGTCTAACATTTATCACTTAGTGTAATTGTTTAAAGGATAGTTAATTATCTCTAATTAATCCCTTGATAAGTTAACCCTCAATTACGTCTACTGAGTAATTTTCCCTCTTGTCAATTTTACCAAGTAATTTAAATCCAAATTGCTTCCTGTTATTAACCATCCATTAATTTATTACATCCAATAATTATCACTAGCCACTTCACCAAATAATTATACTTTTATAAATTACATAAGTAGTTATATCTACCAAATTTCACAATTTATTATCTTTAATTAATCACATCAATAAATCATTTAATAACTCTTAACCTTTGATCTTTCATTAGCTATATTCATAATCCAATCCTTCAATTACTTTTCTAGTACTTAACTTAAATTACAAATTAATTAGTTAATTGATTCTTAATTACAAATGATTTAATTTCTAGTTACATACTTAATTTCTAAATTTTAACTAATCTATCTTTAATTACTTGATTAACCAATTCCTAATCATCGATTAACAATCCAACTTATTTTAATTAACAATTCTTAATTTCCATTAAATTTGACCCTAAATTAATAATCATAATCAATCAACTTGTTCATTTAACCCTTTATTTACCTAACAATTTATTGAATTTCAAATCATTAAATTTTAATTTACTTTTAGATAAAAAGAAAACATTTTATAACTGATTTACTGACCAATTTCCAAACACATTTAAAACGTCTTTTTTTTCAAATTCATTTTTAAACTTAATATTGTTTTCTTTCGAACAAACAGATAGATAACAGCAACCCATAAATTAAAGCTTTCACAAATTCATATTAACAATCAGTTATACAGATCGAAGGTACTCACCATAGATTTCTGATTACCACCCACTACGCTGCTATGTTCCATCGCGATCCAACACTCGCGCACGCAACCCCAAACAAGACGTCTACCTTGTCCCCAGCCCTCGCCCACGCATCCACTTCAGGCCATCGCCACGACACCCCTTGTCCCTATAACCCTAGCTCCGCCGCCTTGTTTCGCACAGCACGAGAAATCCCAGATAGAAATCGCGAGCAACCCTTCCACGACTTCATGCCGCCGCTCCTCGCTCGAGAAGCCTTAGCTCACGCGTGACCGTGCTTCTTTCCCTCTCGAGATCGAGTCGCCCCCCCTTTTTTTATATATATAAACGAATTCGATTTGGAAATGGGGAAAGAGGGGGCTCGGTTTTCCCTTTTTTTTACGAATTGAATTCATTCAGGAAGAGGGGAAAGACGAAGATGTATCTTCAGAATGGCTTCTGGCGTACGCTTTGTATTGTAAAAAAAATATCTCTGACAAGTGTACCTATAATTTTATTTTATTATAAAATTTACAAACGTCTCGTTAAGCATAACGCGAAATTCCAAACCCCGAATCAGACATGCCGATAGGCGTTTATAAGGTTTTACCCACGTTCCGAACACAATGGAACGTGTTTCGGAGGCTAATTTGAACATATGTGCGAGTTACGGAATTAAACGATTGATATTAAATTAAATCAATCCAAATAAATCTAAGCGTTTCGAACTGCCAGGGTCAAACGTCAACTCTGATTGCTTCGAAAATTGAAATCCGATAATAACAAACTATTACGGATCCAATGGAACTGGTTTCGTCAAATTCCGAGACTGTGCCTCGGAAGGCTATTTTTAAATATCGATTTAAACGATAAATTATTAAAATTGAACAAATCACCTTTAATTTAAATTTCAACAATTCTATTATCTTCATTATCATCATTATAAATTTTTTAAGCCTTCAAATTATTTAAACAGACTTAGAAATTTTTGATTCAACAATTTACCCGATTTTCAATTATTAAATTCAATATTTAAACTACATAATTCAATGATTTAATTATCAAGAAAATATTGACATCTTGAATTCAATTTAAAATTAACTTTTGAATATTTAAAATCAATTAACAATTCCAATTTAAATTGTTGGAAATTCCGGGTCGTCACGGTTATCATATATATACATTTGTCATATCTCTTGTTCTATCTCATCTTATATGATATTTATAGCTAGACTGATCCGTTTATTATTTTTCTTTTTAAATAATACTCGGGTCGGACCGAGGTGTTTCAGGTGCTTTCACTTGAATTCTTAGTAGGGACTGGCTTTTGACTTTTGGCTAACTACTTTAGATTAGTAGTTTTTGCTTTTATACATTCGAGATAGAGACTCCTTGATGTATACATATTCTTTTGTGATGTAGTGGATCTTGTATGACCACTACTTTGATGTACACTTCTATGTAATATATTCATATCTGTTTCCGCCTTAGTGACATGAATATCTATGACTGATTTTGTGTTATTTTTATTTTATATTTGTTTCCGAAGACCATATAGCCACTGTGTAGTAGCTTTGCGTTTGTATTTGATTTGTCAGATTTCCTCTTGAAATGAAATGCGTGCCATACTATCTGACATATCGGTACTCGCACAAAGCGATTACATAGATGGTCGCTCCTCAACAGCCTTATTTTTTGTGCTAGTCGACGGCATTACCTCGTAGTGTCCTTAGCTAGTGTGAGTATAGAGGTAGGGGCATCACAATTTACATATTTTATTCTATTGGTTTCTTTTCACATCATTATTTACTTTTCATAAATTTTTATCCCTCGCTCATTCATACAAGATCATCTTTTATTAATTTACATTTATTTACTTACATGGATTATTTTCCATTCAATATTTACAGTCAGCAATGAATAAATTCTTAATGTATTACATATGTTTCTTGCAGTTTAATTCACATTTATTATTATATATACTTGACTATTATTTACTATTAATATTCATTTGTGAATCAATTCATGCTTAAGTTATTCTATTTTTTTAATTCACATTATACCTTTTATTTATTTTCATTCATTCATACAATGTCTTTTTTCCATTCATGTACAGTATTACTGAATATTAAATCTATTTTTGAATCATTTCAACATTTTTTGAAGTTATAATCATTTACTTTATATAGTATTCACTTTTACTATTCAATTGAATTATTAAGCATTTCAAAATATTAACTTAACTTTATAATATTCTTCTAACATCTTAATTCTTCATTTATAAATGTATGTTCATTTTGAAGCATTTTTGTTATCAAGCTTTTACTTGTAGAATAATCTAATGCATATTCATATTTAACATTACAACCTTTTTAAACATTTCTAGTAAATTTTATTTATATGATTTTGGAATGTAATTGAGTTTTATACAAATTTATCTTTAGTTAACAAAAAATGTTCAATAGTTTACATCTTCTTAATTTTCATTATCGTTTAATTTACAAGTTAAAACCTCTAATTTCTTTATAGTTTCATAAACAATTACCTTTTAATTTTGTTATTTCTCATTTTAGAAGATTCCAACTATTAAAATTTCACTTTATTTTTATTTTACAACTGAAACTCATTAATTATCGGGAACTTAAGAACTCAAATACCAGGTTCATCCTAAATCATTTTGAAATAACATATACTCATATCATCTGTATATCAATCAAACTTAAGAAAATAAAATTAAAATTTGTTTATCAAAACAAATGTGTAGCAAAGCTACTACAGTGGCCTTTTCACTTCGAGACGTGAAAATAAAGATCGATGACGTTGTGTAGTCATCACCGAAATTATTTTCCAACGACATAAGAGGGGGGTACAAAACTTATTTCCTTTTAAAATTCTTTTAAAAACATTCCTTTCAAGTACCCTTTGAAAATATTTTTATTTAAAACTTTCAAATAATACTAATATCATCTTTCCAAAATCTTTAGAAAACCAATTTCAACACCGGGACTTAAGTTCCAAATTTCCAATTTAAATTCATTTTATTATAGCATACAATAGTCATTAGTCATAAGAACCTTGACTAACCAACAATAAATGATAATAAACAAACATTATCATTTCCTAACAAACAACAAACCAAAAATAACAAAATCAATTTATGAAAAATTATATATACATATATATTTTTCTATATATAAAAATATAACACTAGGTAAAATTATTTCATTTACCTATTTAAAAAACAATATTGTGTCCATCTACCACGTCAAGTGTTTAGAAACCCTTATCAATGCCATAGCATCCTTTGTACCAATCGAAATTCATTAACAATCAACGGAACAAATTAACACAATGCAAAACAATTTTATATGACACTAACAAATACGCTCTCTCATATATACTCTCTAACTCATTCTAGGTTACTAATAATCTATCTCCAACGAGTTTAATCCCAAACAGGCTAAGGTATCTCTAAACCTGGATTTCATACCAACTGTGACGACCCACCTTTTTGAACGGTTTAAATCGACAATAAATCGCACATGTCTAACTCAATCCATTCGAGAAGAGTATTATCAGTTGGATTTAATAAGAAAATAAGAGAAAGGAAGGAAAGTACAAAAAATAGAATCTCGTAGAGAAATGACAAAATATTATAATCAAATAAACAGTTCATGAAGCTATTTTACAATATACATTCAATTACACAATTTTTACAACAAAATCATATTACCATCATCAACATACTAAAATAATGTAGCGGAACAATAATAGTAAATACGATCTAGCAAACTCCATCTTCATCTTCAAGGAATAGTGTCTTCAACATTGAAATACTCAAATTGACCCGAGCATAATGAAAAGACAAAACACTCGAGTCAGAATTAAAAGTTCTTATGTAAGTTAAATCAACAACAAGTAAATATGAGTGTAATAGCGTCAAAGATGTTTACCAGATTTTACATCTCCAATCAAGTGTACAACATGAGTGCAATAACTTAAGAGATGTTACCGGATTTTCTATCTCCAAAGGAATCGTTAAACTATCTATATGTTGTAAGATGCGTTATATGTAGTGTCTAATCAATGAAATAAATATTTTTCTTTATGTTAACGCTTTACATGAATCCCCCTTAACACATTTTTAAGTAGGTAGTTTATACAAGTCGTGTAACACAAGCAGTAATGTCGGTAGCCAGTGAGTCCTCTATAGGTACCATACTAAAACAAAGTCATAGTGGTCGAGTATAAGGATAAAAGTATGACAAGGCATGTGAGACAATGCTCAAGGTAGGATTCTACCAGTTTACCCTTTTTGGCTGGGGTAACGCATCGTAGCTATGATCGCCCACCGAGTCCACCACCTCCAAAATCGAATCAAGGTGCACCGATCAAGTCCAAAATCAATATAATAATACGAAGGGGTGATGGTCCCTGAAGGTTGAGAACCCTTTGGCCAGAGATAGGCTATTTTTTCAGTCATTTCAAATTGACACAAGTGTTGGGGTCATCCATCATCGTTCTCTTCCTTCAAATCCAGCAAACGTTCATCAAATCCGACCACTTCATTTTGGATCATCCACCACGTACACAGGTGTTAAAGTGGTTTCAATATTGACAGAGAGTGTTCCAATAAGAGGCCTCGGTCTCTTTAACAACCAAACTTCATTTTTCATGCCGGTTGGTTATTTTACATTTCAAAAACGATTCACATTTGATATCAAAATATCAAATTTGCTACAAAATATCACTTCATTTCAAATTCATCATATTTACACAAATATCATTTTCACTTGAAAATATCATTTCAAATTCCAACTTAGGTTATAACCACATTCAACCATATTCACATTTAAATCAACGATTTAGATATAACATCTCAACTTTGCACGGTTTGAAATTTTAGAAAATAGTTTGACTAGTTTAAATAGTTTAAAATAGTTTAATTAATTTGATATAAAATTGGTTTGAGTATTGAAGTGGTTTATTTGTAAAATAGTTTAAAAAATCTGAATAAATTTGAAAATTGAAAGGGTAGATTTAAACTGTTTATATTAAAATAATTTATTTTGAAAATAATATCAAATTGAACCATTTCTTTCCATTTCAACAAATCTGGACCCATGTCCAATTTCAATTTCCAATATTTCAATTCAATTGACTCAGATTCAATTTAGTTTCAAATCAATTTGATTTCAATTTGAATTAACTTCAATTTTCGAACATTCACTTTAACTTCAAATTCGATTCAACAATTAAATTCAGTGATTTAAATTCAATCCAATTCTTATTTTGAACCATTTCGATTTATATCAATTTCATGTCAAATTTCAATTTACCAACTTAAACCACTTTAATCGAATTAAACTGCATTATTAAATTTTAAGATCCAAATCTTCAAAATAACAATTTTTCGAATTAAAGTCATATATCGATTATAACTTTACATTTTAAATCTAATTCTTTTAAACAATTTCTTTTAACTAATTCTAATTCCAACTTCAAAGTTTGAATCAAAAAATAATTAAATTCACATACATCCAAAATTTATTTCCTATAAAATAATAACATTTAATCAAAAACCAAATTCAAGATTTTAAAATCATTAAATTTAACCAATCCGGTGTCCATATATAATTTTCTACCCTATGGCCAAGTGATCGTTTATGTCAATTTTTATTATAGGCATGGATATATAACATTTCAATCCAAATCAAATTGTCGTAGGTATATATCATTTCAACCTATTTCTTAATTTATTCGAAATAATTAAATAACATTATATGCTTGCAATTAATATAAAGGGTGATAACAAGGATATATATAAACAAATAAACATCCAATCATCCAATTGTTAATAAATAGACATCCATCACAATCAACATCCAAATCAGCCTATAAATCATAAAAACTAACTAGTTATCAATATCATATATTTAACTAGCAATTAAATTCAGTATTAATTTAAATGAAATTTAATTTAATATAAATTTAAATGACAATTTAAATCACTAAACAACAATCCATAGGATTCTCATTACTTCATAAATTTAAATCAACTATCTTAAGAATATTAGTATTGCATGAGTGGGTTAAATCATTCACCTTTGATTTATAGTCAATTTAAAATCCAACAAAATCCCATAATTCAACAGTCTCCAAATTCAACCAAACTAGTTCTATGTCGTCCAGAATTTCAATACGATCCCAATGGAAGAAACCGCATGCAAATCCGAGTTCGTATGCAAAAGATAAGAGTTAAAAGTTTGAAAATTTGAACTTAATTTAAAAATAAAATAAAGTGTAAAATTGTAATATTAGTTACCTTCTTTAACCCTAGTAGTAGCCCAATCGAGTGAACATCGTTCAGCCGCCACCGCTTCTTGATGAACGCGCACGCCTGAAGGCCGCTAATCCAAGATCTGACACCAACATCTCCTCCGCCATGGTCCATTGCCCCTTTGGGCTCCACCTCGACAACTGTGTCGCCGCCTTAGGGCCTCCGGCCGAACCCAAAATGCGTGACTTTTATCGCGATTTATGGCGATCTCAAACCCTTACAACCATTTCCAAACCGCTAGATCGACTTTGCTAGTCACCTCTACGCGCCAGTCTCCTTCGATCATCGATTGGTCGACGATCCACCGTTGAACGAGAAACCCTAGCAACAGATAGCTAAGAAAGATCGGCAATTTCTGGACAAGCGGGACCTCCAATCGAAAAGGGAATTGGAAATTTAGATTACGTTCATCGAGAGATTCGTGGTGATATGTTATATGATAAAGTTTGAATAGTTTGAATTTTCGATTTGATTTGGAATTGGGCATTAAGGTTTTGAAATGTTTGCCATTGAGAAGGAACAGATAATTGAACAAATAGATAGGAATTATACGTATAGAAAATGAAAATAAGAAGCTGCTATGATTTATAACAGCTTGTATATGACAAAGCTGAAATAATAGTGGATGGAACAAATCGAATGGGTCAAAACGATAACAAAGACCCGTAAAGCCCGTTTCGTTCCCGAAACGAAAATAAGTCATCCAATATATCTAAATATAGGTTTTTAACATTTTTAAACTCAACGGAACTAGTTTCAAACTCCAATTCCATCGTATATAAAAGTTAGCTTTTAAAATTAATTTATATTCATTTAAATTTCATTAATTGATTTCTATGCATTTCGAGCTCGCACGATCAAATGATAAGTCTAATTGCTACGAAACTTGAAATCTTATAATAATTCACCATTATGGATCCGATAAAACTAATTTCGTCGAAATCTGAGATAGTGGCCAAAAAGGCTAATTTTCATGTTAATTAAATAAATTAATATTTAAAATCAATTTAATCCCATTTAAATTCAAATTTAACCATTTCCGCCATTCCTGATTACATAGAAATTAATAATCTTTTAAAGCTAAATATTATATGTTAATTTCAAGATTTAAACATTAATTAACTTCAGCATTCAATTACAACCATAATAAATTCATTCATTATAATTTAAACTCCAAACAAATTCTTTTAATTTGATTTCAATTCTTATTTTTAAATCATCAATTACCTTATGAATAAATTAGACATAAGTTTCCATTTATTACATTCATTATCTACAGTTGACAACTTTTTCTATATTAATTGCAATATCTCAATTATATTAATTTTATTGATTTCCAAATAAATTGCAAACTGATTTAATTAATAAGATGATAATAAATTAATTGTTACAACTTAGTAATTCATGTCCATTAATTCATTGTTTACAACTAAAGGTTATAAATCTACTTACCAAAACTGATTTCATATTCTATATTAACCAATTTCAATTAAATTACATACAATTTCACCATTAAATACAACATTTAATTTGTCTCCTTATTTATAATTATAACCAAATTAGTATTGCAATTATTTCAATTGATCAAGATTACATTATAATAGTTGTCAATAACATTCAAAACAATAATATTAAATTATATTCTAATTATTTTTTCCATTTAATCATAAATCTTAATTTCTCACAATATTAAATTTCAAAATCTTATTAAATATAATATTTTAAATTATCAAAAATACGGGTTGTTACAAATTAGCACCAAATTATATCACTAATTTGACACAGAAATTAATTAACCTAAGCTTAGCCATAATTATATTTTAATTATCGGATTTACACACTTATAACCGTAATTAGCATATCACAATCAATTAACATATAATTGCAAACACACAAGAGAGTAGTATCATCAAATACAACTATAAATTAAACTAATTTAACATATCAGGGTAAATTAGAGTTAGCAAAAAAAAAACCTCTCTTTTCACTGAAATTGATGTGTTGGAGGCCGAAGAGGAGAATTGCCACGGCAAAACCGAGCCGTCAGAAGCCGTCGAAAATAGCCGTCGACGGCTGTCACTATCATCCGTCGCGATAAACAGTAGTTCTAGTAGTGTGGATGACTTGGATGAACAAACAATTGATCCCTATCGGGACTAGGATCATGAGGCAAACCAGTGAAACTTCTTACTTGATATGCAATTACGGTCTTTTTGCCTTCAAACATTATGGGATAGGCGCGTGTATCTACTACGTGGACATGAATTATTTTAGACTTGAAGATATGTGATATTAGTTTAAGTTGTTATATTGGGTAATACAATGAATATTGTTTGTTATTTGAATGCTTCGTCGATTTTATCACTATTTTGTTGTTGTTGTTTTATAACGTTGTTGGTGAAATCCTTTTGCTTAATTGAGATATCCATGTTTCATTGCCTGTTTAGCATTGTTTAGTATTTGATGTCTGATTTAATTGTTAGAAATGCAGTAGAAATGCAGCAAATTTACTTCAGGAACGGCATTCGGTAAGGAGTGGGAAAAATTCAAATTTTGAATTTTATAAGAAGGGTTGGGATGATGGTGACATGGCATCGGAAAAGAATGTCTCAAAGGCGTTGGAATAACGGGGCCGAAAAGATTTCGATATCCCTCTACTATAGGCGTCAACAAACGACGTTGGAAATAAAAAGGCGTCGACAAGCACCTCACAAAAGGCTTCGTAAAGATGGGAATTTTTTCTTCCCACATAGGTTTTTTTAGTTCTTCATGGACGTCGGAGCAGCATTAGAAAATTGATTTTTGATGCGACGCCTATGATTTTTTTGGCGTCGATAGGGGGGATTTATATTGCAGTGCTAATGTATTAGTAAAAACTGTAAAAAGAACAAGTCCATAACAATAATAAATCCTTACGATTCAAATCGTTGTCGATCGAGGGAGTTTCTTTGCTTTTGTCGTTTCTAACTTTGATATAGGTTTTGCAAATGAGAAACCATCGATTTTGAGGATTAGGAAAGAAAAGAGAATA
This sequence comes from Allium cepa, assembly GCA_030765085.1. Lineage (NCBI taxonomy): Eukaryota > Viridiplantae > Streptophyta > Magnoliopsida > Asparagales > Amaryllidaceae > Allium > Allium cepa. The sequence continues at coordinate 909,881,410 of CM060937.1, forward strand.
GATCGATTGACTTCAGATTAGAGAGAGGAAAAACAATGACAAGTAAATGAACGGACTACAACATTGTTAAGATCTGAATAAATGATGAAACTAATTACGGACTCTATGGTTGTTTGTCTATTATTTAAAAAATATAATCAATTTGTTAATTTTTGATGAACAAAATATATTACCAAAACACTACCATTTTTCTTAAATCGGTTTGGCAAACCAAACCAAAAACTTTGGTACCGATAGTTACATTGCCATTTTGATCGTTATTGGTTGCTAATCGGTTTTAGTTGGTGATGATATATAAATAAGGCAACCATAATCATAACTATGCAAAATGGAACCGTCTTAAACCCAAAAAAATAAAATAACAAAAAATTAGAATTTATCATAAATTGCTCGAAAATTTTGTACTTTATGTTCGCTTCAGGAGTGTCTCAAATCAATTTTCTCTCCATCATTTTGATATTAATTAATGATAAAATTAAAACGTTTATATACTAACAATGTTTTTTTCTTTTAAGGAATTCAAATACTGTTCAAAATCAAATGTTTTTTTAAAAGAAAAAAAAAGAATATTTTCTCTCAAAAGAGTTCAATTTTATTATAAACACTCATTTTTTAATTAAATATTGCGAAATAATCGATTCTTTAAAAGAACAATTTTTGTTGAGATGTTTATGTTTTGAATGAGTATCAAATTTTTTCACAAACAAATTTTTTCAAAATATTTTAAAGTTTCAAAAAAAGCGAAAAGCAAAAAATAAAGTTCAAAAGACTTCAAAAGTTCATGTTTGCTAAAATAACTATGCTAACAGAGTTATTAAGCAACCAGCTAAGCAGCAGCATCATTTGAATAGAAGTTACTCTATTTAGACATGTATTCATAAGTGGTACACCTGTTAATTAACTGGGCTCTAGGTTGTGGCCCAACTGACCTGGGCCTAGAGTCGGCCTTATGAAATTCCTTTGACTTTGAAAATTTGCACCATACTCAACAAAGTATCAAACACATAAATCTGTTTGTTATTATCAAACCATGCCATCAATTGCCATACTTCACATTGTTCACAAGCATAACATCTTAACACCTACCCCAATTAATTACATCGCAAAGTAACCAAATCACGTTGGTGAACAATGGATATATTAAGTATCATGGGTATAGTTGATACGACAAAACTTGAACGATCAATACATGCATAATAAGATGCAATTAAAGATTGGTGTGAGCGATCAGCATTTTTAAGTATTAAGTTATGCCAATGGGATGATTTAGACAAAGATAAACAAACATATAGAGCAATATTTGATAGAGAGACCTTTATATTAAAGTTTCATTGCAACTTATCTTAAATTCGACCCAATCTACCATGAAAAAAGTTTATATAAATTTTATTCAATAAAAAACTTAATTTATCTTTTAATAATTCGGGAGGGTTGTATCAAAGTTTCTGATGCATAAGTCTTTATCAAAGTTTAAGTTAAACATATACTGCATGCAAAATATGGAAGCAAATCATCTGAATCCATAACTCTCAATCTTTGTATGCTCCATTGATAAATACTTGCAACATAATTATGTAATCAACGTAAATATTCAAAAATGAACGTTTTTTTTTTTAATTTCAAGTATTCCAATAGGTTAGATACATCGCAATAGTTAAATTTCTGTGTATATTTTGAAATCTCAAACAAACTTATTACAAGATTAAATCATATTTGCATTCATGTATACGACATCCACTTGGTTGTTAAATCTAGAACATCTCCTTTGGGGTTGCATGTTACAAATTTGTAAAATTGAAATTTCAAATCTATCAATTTTTTCAATAATAGTAGAATCTATAATCTTTTTAACACTTATATTTAGGTAGTTTAACTAACAATTCAAGGTTTAATTTTATTATCAATAAAGTTTGCAATCATAGTTGAATAACTTTCATTATGATACACATACGTATATTGTGCTATTTGTGCACATATATTTAATAACATACACACATACTTATTATGCACACTACTAATATGCATGCATGTGTAGTAATAGATCTCACTAAGTATGCATAAATGTATATATCACCTACACAATGTTATAATAGAATATATGTTGCATCCCATTATAGATTATTGAGTTATTTGACACTCATAATTATTGATCGACTAAAGTTACACAAATTGAATATTGACTCGTATACTAAAAGGAAAAAAATAATCCAGAACATATTGAATATGATTCAATATATTGTTGAAAAAGCATCTTGACGACGCAGACATGGCGCTGGAAAAAGGATGTCTCAAAGGCGTTGGAATAATGGGTCGAAAAGATGTCGAAAATCCCTTACTATAGGCATCAAGATGCCATTGAAAAATCATGGTGTCGAAATGGGGTTGAGAATAAAATGACGTTACAACGGCGTCGACGGACACCTCACTAAAGACGTTGTAAAGGCGTAAGTTTTTTTTTCCACACTAGTTTTTGTAGTCGTTTATAGATGTTGGAACAATGCTAGAAATTTGATTTCTAAAGTCATGCCAATACCTTTTTGGCATTGGTAGTGGGGATTTATATTGCATTACTTATGTATCAGCAAAAACTATAAAAAGAACATGTATGTACATAGCAATAATAAATCCCTACATGCCAAATCAATGTTGATTGAGGAAGTTTCTTTACTTTTACCGTTCCTACCTTTGATCTAGGTTTTGCAAATGAGAAACCATCAATTTCGAGGATTAGGAAAGAAAATAGAATTGATCGATTAACTTCGGATTAGAGAGAGGAAAAATAATGACAAATGAACAGACCGCAAGATTGTTAAGATCTATAAATGATGAAACTAGTTATGAACCTTATGGGCCTTGGCCTATAATTTTAAAAATATGATCGGTAGAGCAATTTTTGGCAAACAGAATATATTGCCAAAATACTACCATCTTTCTTAAATCAGTTTTGCAAACCAAACCAAAAACTTTGCTAATGATAGTTCCACTACCATTTCTGATGTATATTGATTGGTAACCGATTTTAGTTGGTAATGAGTTATAATAGGGCAACCATAAACATAACTATGCGAAATGAAAACGTCCCATACCATAAAAAGGAAGAATAAAAAATTAGCATTTATCATAAATTGCTCGAAAATTTATGTACTTAGCGTTCACGAGTATCTCAAATCAATTTTTCTCAGTCATTTTGATATTTAATTAATGATGAAATTAAAAAATTTATAATTTAACAATGTTTGTTTCGTTTAAGGAATTCAAATATCGTTCAAAATTAAATGTTTATCTAAAACAAAAAAGAGAATATCTTCTCTCAAAAGAGTTCGATTTTATTCTAAACACATTTTTTTCTAATTAAATATTGTGAAATAATCTCTTCTTTAAAAACAAAACCCACTTTTTTGTTAAGGTGGATAATTTTTGAAAAAAGCATCAAATTTTTGCAAAAAGCATCAAATTTTTTCACAAATACACATTTCCAAAATATTTTTAAAGTTTCGAAAAAAATGAAAAGAAAAAAGAAATTCGGAAAGACTTGAAAAGGTCTAGTTTATTTGTTAGAATTCATGAGCATCTAACAAATTAACCATCATACTAAGTAAAAAGAAAATTATCCAGTCAAAAGAAAGAGAGAAGAGCTGACTATTATCAAATATCTTTCTTTCACTCTACCTGATATTGGTACTGATTCATATCTTCCCGGATTTTCCGGTAAATTCGGTTTTGACTCGACTTAAACAAAATTTTAAAATTCAAAAATCTACTTCCCGTACGCTTAGGATCCTCAACAGAATTTCTTTCTTATAAATAGAGATGGTTCATCACATTCACCCAGCATAAAAAAATTTCTTAGCAGCAAAAACAATGGGCAAAAGAGATTAGGGGAGAAGGAGAAGGAGAATCACCAAGATCTTCCTTTTCCTTCTCCACTAGTCTATTTCTATTATTACCTTCCTTTTTATTTATCACGTATGGCTCTCCCTATTCTTCTTTTCTAGATAAGTTCCCTTAGTCATCTATGCACAAGTTCAGGTATTGTATGATTCGTTTTCTGTGTGATATTATACCGGCTATAAAAATTGCATTTTATGTATTGATGGAGATGAAACCTTGTGTGTTCCCAAACTTCTGAACAAGTAGTGTAGAAAGAGCATTGTCTTTAATGGTGGCTTTAATTGGTTTTAATATATTTTGATTGAGGTGCTTTTGCTCCAAGCCTCCTGTAAATATGATATTACATCATTTTCTATTACTGTAATTTTTTTCCATTTGTTATATATTTGGCAGGCTGAGGAACCATCATTGATAGTGGAGAAGATGCATCGTTGATGATAAGAAGGAAGAAGACGACATTGGCATTTGGTAGCTGTGTTTGCTTTAATAGTTACGACTTGTGTTAAAAAGGAGGAAGCTTCCTTCATGTACAAAAATATAGTTTAATTGTACGTATAACGTATTAAAGAGTGTACAGAACGTTTGTAAGTAGGTACATAATGTTTATATTCTCGGCCATATCGGCGACATTTTGTTCTAATTCTTTGTTGCTTCAACTATTGATTTCTTCTAAATCTGCTGCATGCGTTGGTTTGAATATGTGTGCATCTGTATGTATCAGTACTTACGACTATAAATAATGCCCAACAATCACAATAACATGCTTTGTACTTAATACTTTTGTATTTAGACTTGGTTAATGTTTAGGCATATACGCCACCCTTAAAACATAAATGAGAAAAATGAAGTAAAAGGAACTATATAAGATGGGACCGAACCTGTTATATTGTTGCTTGAAATTCTTAGCTTTAATAATGAACCACACGTATTGCTTTAAGTATAAGTGATTTCATCCTATTATGTGATTTTTTGAAATACGTAGAAGCATTTAGATATATTTCCTTAGATGATGCCAGTCAAGTGATTCACAGAAGCATCAAGGTAAGTTAAGTTGGTACAGAGGTTTGGAAATTGTATTGAGCCGGACAAGTTTTTGTAAGAGAATATCTGAACTTTGTAGAATTTGAAAATTTGTCAAGAAAAGGTCATGCAAATTATAAACCGATACATTGTTATGTGGAAGATTGAGTTGATATAAAGTGTTTGGGAGATGAAGCGGAGAAGACTGAGTTGATAGTAAGGTACCATTTTTACAGTCTTGCATTTCTGATAAAATCGAGCAACATGAAGCAGTCAACTCCAAATTTTGATGAACACGTAACAAGAACAATCTATTCAATTTGAAAATGGGTATCAAAGTTTTTTTTCCCTCATAAAACATATAGAGGAATAGCTTGATACAGACATCCATATCAAAGTTCTAATGCAACCAACCTTGAATCCCACTAAATGTATAAAATAACATTTATTTTGATTTTATTCAACAAAGAACTTCATTTGTCTATTAATACACATGGTATAATCCAGAAGGGTTGTATTGAAGTTTTGATGGAGAAGTCTCTAATTATTAAAGTTTAAGTCAAATCATGTAATCAGCGTAGATATTGAAGCAAATCACGTAGATATGTAACTCTCAGCCTCATCGATAAATACTTCCAACATAATCATGTAATCAGCGTAAAGATCCTTAACTTTTTTTTAATTACAAGTGTTCCAATTAGTTAGACACACCGCAACGGTAATCTTTATACTTGCATTCATATATATGGTATCCACTGGTGAGTTAAAAATAAAGCATCTCCACTGGGGCTCCATATTACAGATTTGTAGTACTGAAAATTTTAATCCATCAGTTTTTTTATAGGAGAAGTAGCATCTATATAACCTGTTTAACACTCATGGTTATGCAGTTTAAATAACACTTTAATGTTTAAGTTTACAATCGATAAAGTTTGCTATCGTAGTTGAATAACTTTCATTATGATACACACACATGTGCGTGCATGTGCATCCGCACGTGCTACTAATATACATACATATGCAGTCACTACAACAAATATATGTTTTTAAAACGTTTATTTTACAACGTTTGTACATAAAACGCTATAAAAGAACACATTTTAAACGTTTTTTGAAGAAATGTTGTAAAAAATTTCCTTTTACAACGCTTTTGTAGAAAATGTTGTCAAAGATTACTTCTTACAACGTTTCTTGGAAAAACGTTGCAATAAACAATTATTTTCACTACAAGAGAAACGGCTCTTTTCAACAGCGGGCGGCCGTTGGACGCCGTTGGAAATGCCGTTGGTATACATTTCAACAGTTTCCAACGGCCTCCAACGGCATCAAGGGGGTTATACCAACGGTAATTTTAACAACGTGGCAAAACCTGTTGATCAAACTACCGTTGGAAGCCGTTGGAAATCTGGGTCGATTAGGCCGTTGGTCGCCGTTGGAAATCTGAGTATATTTTTTTTATAGAACCTGCAGTGCTTGCTTCCAGCCACACACAACCACAATTGTATCAAAACAGCTCCATTTCGAGCATATATATAACAACTATATCCAAACATATATATATATATATATATATATATATATAACCAAATTATGCATATATTTCAACATAAACCAATATCCAAACATAACAAACATCAAAAAATCCAAACCAACGTCAACAAATCCAAACAAACATCCACAACCAAACCATCAGAATGTATCAAATCCAAATATATACAGAAACCATCAGAATGTATCAAATTCTCACCAACTCCAAAATATATACATGCCAATAACAAAACATATCTAAATCACTCCGCACCAGAACCACCAGATGAAGGAGACTGTCTATACTGTGCGATGAACTCCGTCATACGCCGGTTCAGCTCCTCCGTCCTTGCTTCATGCAGCAAATTGCGTTCCTGCATTTTGGCAAGCTCGGCTCGTAGCTGCACAATCTCTTACTTATCTTGAGCCTTTTGATATTCTCTTTGGGCTGTCTGAACCTGTAAACAAATTTAAATTATCAACTACACTAAAAAATCAGTATTAAAATAATTGCAAATTAACTAAACTATGTATATTCACTAACAAATTCATAAAACAAACTAAATCATGATAGTTCAAAATATGAATGGATACACTAGTATAAGGATATTTACTAACTTAAACCCGAATTCAAGCCAATTAAAGAATTGATTAACACACACTAATAATTAACGCACACATATGATTAACACGCTAATTAATCAGAATATTTATTTTAAAATTTAACTTAAAATTACCGTTTGGCTTCCATATCCGTAGCGTCTATCGTGGGTCACTGGATCCATGACAGACTCAAAAATGGCGTCCTCCTCATCGGGGGTCAAGTGAGCTCGTCCCGTCTCCTCAAGTAAGGCTGTCCGCGCTTCCTGTAACTTTTGCTGCCGTGCAAAATATAATTGAATTTAGTTAACGTTATTTCAATTAACTTGTAAATTTTAGTTACTTATGTTATACTTACGTAGGCAGCACGCGCTTTGTCATCGTGGTCCCAAGAGTAAGAAACTGCGCCGGAATCATCGATCTGAGGCAGGACATGTGTATGGGTAAACACATCCCAATAACTAACAGCCTCATGCGTTGTCTCTCCTGAAATATGCACATATAAATATACATTATTTATTTTTAACAAATTAAAACTTAAAATAATTAACTATTTATCTTATTTAATAAAAATCTTTCCAGTGATGCTGGAAAGACTTGGAACCACTGCGATGTGTAACGGGATTCCTGCTCCTGTTTACAGAATTCCTCTCGGACTGCCTCAGCAAATTTAAATTGAAAACAAAAATTATTTTGACAGTTTTAATTATTTATATATTGTTTGCCTCAAACAATTTAAATTAAATATATGATAGATTTACCACAAAATCCTCGTTGCTCCACCAAGTGACGAACTCATCAAAGACAGCTTCACTCATCCAATGAGGCCTCCTTCCTGATGTTTTGATGTTGTTTATTGTTTCGCGATAGTTTTTTGCAATTTTGCTGCTCCAATGGCGCCGGACAACAGAAACATCAGAATCGGCCAAGTCCACTTTCCTCTGCACGTTTGAAAAAAATATGAGTTATACAGTTGCTATAAATAGTGCAAACATGAATTGACATAATGTACATGACTACATAATGCAATAATTGATATACCACACATACCAAAAAGTCCTGTCAGATAGCCTCCCGCACCCCCTCTGGTATCGCAGTCCTCCTCGGCCAACACGAGGTCATACGAGCCATATACGCCCGTCGCGAGATCGTGAGCACTATGTTGGAAGGCTCCGACGAAAACCCACCACTGTGTGAAACAGGGAAAAAAACATTTAATATTCCATTACTACTATATATATTTGATAAAAGATTGTAAGGAATAAAATTTAATTTTGAAACTCTATACTTACCTGCCATCGGCTTTGGGTTTCAGCCATATCATAAGCCGAACACCCGGCTATGAAGGACCAGCATCATCACCTCTCTGTGAGCTGAAAATCCGGAGTGTGAACGTCTGCGTCCCGACATACCTATATGAAATCATAGTATAAAGAAAAGCAAGAGTAACGTTGATTTATTTAATATGCAAATGGTGTCAGAATAATGAACATGGCATAACATACATTATGGCGTAACATAAAAGAGACTATGTGATACATATCATATAAAATTACTTTGAAAACAGAAAATTGAAAAAAAAAATTACCTTCTCAAAATATTAATTAGTGATCAATCCTCATCGCTTTCGGATTCAGGCTCTTCTTCGCACTCTATATTTTGTTCCTCTATACTCTCAAATGCTTCAATTAATGCTTTGATTCATCGTTTAGAGGTCCAAAATCTATTTGATCGTCGGTTACTATTATTCCTCTATTTTCCTCGATATCTGCTTGGTAAGCTTGTTGTTCGGGAATATTTCGTCCATCAAATGTAAACTTTGGTTTGGTTTTAAAAACAGTTAACAAATCTATTTTATCTCTTCTTAAAGATGGGTAAGGAGCGTAATAAACTTGAAGAGCCTGTTTGGCAAGTACAAAAGAATCGTACTTATAATACCTCGAAGTATGTTTTATTTCTATAAGATTATATTTTGGATCCACGTTTATTCCAGAACCTGAAACGTTGCTGAACCAGTTGCATTTAAACATAAATATTTCTTCTGTAGGTCGGGTGAAATATGTCAACTGCAAAATCTGGGTCAGCATGCCATAAAAGTCATTTATGTGATCATTTGGATCATCACTATCTTTGACAAATACACTAGTATTGTTAGTTGATTTTTCGGCACCGTATTCTTTGGTATTAAATTTATATCCGTTGACAAAGAATATTGGATATGTCTTGACTATCCTTTTTGGTCCCATAGCTAAATGTTTCAATCCTTCATCTACAACACAATTTGTTGTATCAAAAACGTAGTTAGAAAACCAAGCAGCAAATTCTTTACCGATATCGTCGTTTGGATGTTGTGATTCGTAAATACTGCAATTATAGAACAAATGTTGTATTATGATTAAAATACATGTGTGCATATTTGTGTATACATATGTGTAGATGATATGCATGTGTAGACGTATGTGTATACATATTTGTGTATACATATCTTTCCAATAAAGCAATTCCCAAAATATGCTCTGTTTGCACCAGTTATGAATTGATGATTTACCTTGAACTTCAATTTGTTCTCCGGTTTCATGTATCTTTGGATAATCATTTACAAGTTCATAAATTTCTTCGCTTGATCAATCCGTAAGTGGTCTCAAAGTTTCATGTCTATTAGCTGTAAAAAAAAATTATCTCTTCTAAAATGATGATTAATATGAAGAAAACATCGATGGCAGTCAAACCACGAAACTTTCTTTCCATGAGATAAAAAAATTGCTCGTGTTTCTTACATGCAATAGGACAAGCTAGACGACCAGCCGTACTCCAACCTGAAAGCATTGCATATGCAAGAAAATCGCTGATTGTCCACAATAAAGAAGCATACATGCGAAAGTTCTTTTTTTGGAAAATATCATATGTCTCTACTCCCTCGTACCATAATTTTTTTAATTCATCAATCAATGGTTGTAAATAAACATCGATTCCTTGTGTCGGATCATCGGGACCAGGGACGACAACTGTAAGAAACATATATGGAGTTTTCATACACACCCAAGGAGGTAAATTATAAGGTGTGACAATTATAGGCCAGGACGAATAGTTCGAACCAAATTGAGAGAATGAGAAAATCCATCCGTACATAAACCAAGTCTAACATTACGAATTTCGGACGCAAAATTAGGATATTTCTGGTCAAAATGCTTCCATGCTTCCCCATTAGCTGGATGTGCTAACGTACCTTCTTCCTGTTCTCACACCATGCCATCTCGTATGTTGCGCAGTTATAGAAGATGCATATAACCTTTGAAGTTTAGGAGTAATTGGTAAATAATGCATACGCTTATACGGGACTTTCTTTCCCTTTTTCTTTCTTGATTTGTATCTTTCCTAATTACATATTTTATAATTTCTAAGGTTGATATCTTCTTTCCAAAACAACATGCAACCCTTTAGATATGTATATATTTTTTGATACGGTAAACCGAAAGCCGACATCAGTTTTTTTACTTCGTAATGATTTTCGCACATTAGATTATTAGGAGGCATATGTCATTTCGCAGCTTGTACAACAGCCATAAATCCAGATTCTATAAGGTTGTATTTGGATTTCATCGCAATGTATTCAGCAATTACTGATAATTGGGTTCCGCTTGTGCAGCCTTCCCAAAGGGTTTTTTCGCGGCATCTAACAAATCATTTTTTTTTGCCCCAATATTTGGTTCAGCATTGCCATCGTCATCAGTTAATTGAGGAACATGAAACATTGAACGTGCAGCATCTTCAACCATATGTTCTACAAGATTTAGCGTACCAATTTCATTACTCACCACCCCCTCATCTTATACAGGATTAGATGCTAACTGTTCCCCATGACGATCCCAAATCAAATAGTTCGACGAAACCGTACTGACGCAAATGAACTCTAACCATTTGTGGTATCAAATGCTTTAACAGTTTGCATTTACTACATGGACAACGGATTTCTCTGTAGTTTCCGTTATTAAAATACGCTAACACCATTATTAAAATGTTCACTTGTTGAGCCTTCAGTATCGACCCTTCGTTTTTTGTACATCCAGCTCCGATCAGTAAAATAATTGTCCATTTACCTATGTATATAATTAAAAAGTACAATATAAATTTGTATTGACATTTTTTATTAAAACAATTTTATAAACATTCTTCTTGTTTTTGTTATATCTGTTAAAATAATACTTAAAGCTTATTTTGAAATGAACGTTATATTCTATTTAAACAATTTTATTAGCGAATTTGATATTAATTGATCATTGGCACTTTGTTGATGGGTCATCCTACCTCCCATTACAAATACAATAAGTAATTAAATCGCATAAATCATTTCAATTTAAACGATTCAACAAAATTTCGAAAGCACTTCGCTTTAGTTCCCTGAACAGTACACAATTGCGTGTACACAGGGAACATAAAGGGAAGCGCTGCCGAAATTTTGCGAACCGTTTAAACTGAAATGATTTACGAGATTTAATTACGTTATTGCTTTTGTAACTTGTCCAATACAGGGACAAATCCAACAAATACCGTATACGATGAATATAGATGTCCATTCTGTTAAAAAAACGAATATCCACACAACGATCATATACAATACTTATCAGACGGGCAAAAAACACTCTAAGGGTTTAAATTTTAAAATTAGCGATATAAAAGTTTAAATTTTTTCATAAAATTTAAACTTTTATATCAATAAACAATTTGTTGAATCAACGCATATATAATGATTTTTTCCAAAAACAAAAAAAATCCAGTGTGTGTGCGAAACGTATAAAATAAACAAATATTGTTATACATATAATCGCATCACAAATCACATCCAGTCATGCACAAAATGTATCACGTATATATCGTATCATAACATGTCAAAAGTGAACAATTTATATGTCAATATCATCACATTCTATGTACGCTTTTACGCAATTCAGTCACCAATATAATAACAAGTGAGGTTCATGCTTAGGTTAGTAACAATTATTAAGTTTGAAACTAATTAATAATAAACCTAATTTAACAAATCACAGTTAAACATGCAATAATTAGTTTAATAACAATTAAGGTCCAATACACTACACTACACAAACAATAGCACAATGCATACACAACAATTACCAATGTAACCTAAAATTAAAAATTTAACAAAATTAGGGTTTTAGCAAATAATACCTGATTTTGGAGGTTGTGAAGCTTGTAAACAAAGATGGGGATAGTAGAACGTGTAGAATGGGATAAAATGGGGTTGGAAATTTTTTAGGGTGGGAAAATTTGGGTTTTTGGATTTGATTTCGGGTGAAGGGTGAATGAGGAGGAAGAAGATTGATCTACAGGTAAGTCGCGGTTTTCCAACGGCGTGCAACGACCGCCAACGGTACTTTTCCAACGGCTTCCAACAGCATGTGTTTTTTGTTATTAAAAAATTTCGGGAAAAAGCTAGCCGTTGCTCGCCGTTAGAAACCGTCGGTCAATGGTCGTTGGAGGCCGTTGCCCCCTCATTGCTATAAACAGTATTTCTTGTAGTGTTTACGACGATTTTTGAAAAAGTTGCAAAAATACCCTTTTTACAACAGTTTTAAAATGTTGAAAAACGTTGTTTTTTACAACTATGTGTTAATTAACTACAACATTTTGAAAAAGTAGTTCTACTCGTGTTGTGCCAAAATTTCTAAATTTATTTAGTATTGCTTGGAATATTATAATAATTAATGATTCATAATTAATAACAAATATTTAATACTTAATTAAATAATTTATAAATGGTAGTTTATAATTCATAATTTATAAATGAAAGTTTTGATAGGTAACTATTCATAGTTTATAACCAATGATTATTAATAAGTAATTTATAATTACTAATCATTATCTATAATGAATAATTATTTTTTATATTTAATAATATATTATAATTAATCGTTAATAATTAGTAAACTATAGTTAATCTTTATTAGTTACATTTAAAAATTAATAAATATGATTAATAATTAATATTAAATCGTTACTATCGAATAATTAATAGTTAACATCCATTAATAATTAAGAAGTAATAATTAATAATTAAAAATATGCACATAATAATTAGTAATTAATAATTAATATTCATTTATAATTAACAAGTAATAAGTGACAATTTGATAACAAATAATTAATAAATAAGAAGAAATATTTAATAATTACTATGAAATAATTTATATCAAATAATTAATAATTAAGAGTAGTATTTAGAAAGTAATAATTAACAAGTAACTAATATTAATAATTAACAAGTAACATTTGTTATTTTGTATTTGATATTTAATAATTATAATTAATATTTAAATTTCATATTTCAAACATTTTTAAAATTTTCTATAGTAGATTTAAATTCTTTTAGAAGTTGTTTTACTCGTATGTTTACATTAAATTTTCTTAACATATTTAGTATTGCTTTAAAGGTTATAATGATTAATAATTTATAACCAAATCGACCGTTAGGAAGTTTTGCTTATTGTCACTGGCCGAAATCAATTTTTCTAAAACAAAAAAAACGTGGATCTTGTTTCATCGCGGTTTTCCTAAAAACGTGGATCTTGTCTCATCGCGGTTTTCCTAAACTTCCTCTTTTTATTTCGCGCATCAAAGGTTTCAAATTCAAATCTATTATGATTTTCAAATTCTAAAATTTCAATTTCAAATCGACAATTTTGAATGTTTTGATTAATATTTAAATTTTAAATTCATATTTTCAGATTCAAATCTCAATTTATTTTTTTTAACATATTATCACTTAATGTTTAAGTAATATTAACAAAAATTTTAAATGTATATTTCTTATCAAAGTTATACAATCGAACGGTCAGTTTCTCCACCGTTGTACGGTTATACTAGTTAATAACAAATTTTAGCTGGCTGACTGTACTGTGGAGATCAAGAGAGCAGCATCCCTTGCAATCTTTCAATTGAAAATTTGAGCGGGCTGACCAAAATATTTCATTGTTCGCTTTTTCTTTCAATTGAAAATTTTCCTCTCTTCTTTCTTCCTATGCTCCAAATCCCAAATCAGTCTTCTTCCAGTTCACTTCAAATCTACTCCATCTCCAAAAAAATATTCTACCAGTTAAATAAGATTTCTTCACAAATACTCAAGCTGCATCGATTCGTAGATCACTATCTGATCTGTCGTGCTCTCGATTTTTAGACAGCTGGGACTTCACCGTCGATCCTTGTACTTTTCAAGGGGTTTTCTACACTGAAAATAGAGTTATCGCCCTCTCCCTCAGTGATCCCCATGCTGGATCGCCTGGCCTAAGTGGTCATCTCGATCCGTCTATTTCGTGGCTTTCCATACTCAATGAGCTGTCACTCGTTCCAAGTAGGGATTTCGGATCAATACTCGAATTCGTCAGTCAGTGCTCCATGCTGAAGAGAATCCTTTGGAAGTGCTTCCTAGGCATATAGCTGAAAAGGGAGCGCAAGTAATTTCTACTGTGATTGTAAGCACACCCTCACAAAACAAAAAAATGAACTGAAATGGAAAAAACAAAATGGGAAGTTAAAAAGCAATGGAGCGACTGGTGAAACAAGATGTCAGATATAGATTTGTCATAGATATTGGGAATACTTTGATTACTTAGTCAGGAAAGATTATTATCAGGTGACTAAATAAATTATAATGAAATTAAATGTTTTGATGGAACTTAAAACTCTTTTGATTCAAGAAAAGTCTCATCAAAAGATTTACTGAACATCATAAACAACATTCATTATTAGTTTTGATTTTGTATAGATATTCTCTCATAGAACAATTTTCCTTTCTGATACTTTGCAGCTGTCTTTTGTGATACATAACCTTTACTGCTGATTGTGTATTGAAAACTTTTTCAATAGTTGACCAAATTTCACAAGCTGATTTACACCCAATGACATGTGATAGGAGATTGGTGTTTATAGATGATAACAGCCATGAACATATCAGTCTATCTTGTCTATGATGTTTGATGTATTTTTCATTGTTAACAATTTTGTTTTCTGAATCAGTGATGAATATTGGTGGTGTTGGTATGGTGCCGAGAAGAAAGCCTTCAAGGCCATAACCTTGCATAGCAGTTTCAATCTGAAGCTTCCACAGCAGATAGTTATTCTCATCAAGATGAACTGTAATCAATTGACTCTGTGGGCTCGTGACAGATCTGATCAGTTTTGTTGTTGCATCAGATTGTTGTTCACAAGTGGGATTATTAGATGTCGCTGAGTGATCATCAGTCATGATGAAACAGTTGCTGTTTGAGAAAACAGAGAGCTACAGAAGAGGTTCTTGAACAAGAAAATCTTCAAGATAATGATGAAAAACAGGTATGATGCAGCTAGATCCAAATTATGATTATTATCTGATGGATCTTGGCGTGGCACTGATCTTGTTTTTGAATTTTGCTATGATGATTTTTAGACTTCTTGAATCTGATTTCTTGTTGCTTTCTTGATCGAGTTGTCTTTGAGGATGATCTGAATGCAGCCAGTTCAAAGCTTGGCAAGGCACTAGATTGGAGAAGATTAACTTGCCTTACCCAAATGATGATTGTGAAATCTGATGGGTAAGGATTATTCGCCAAATGATGATATATCTCTGACGGCGAGATCTTGGTATTGATGATATTGTGCTGTTAAGCTTTTGGCTCTGATACCATGTAAAGTTTCAGCAGATAAATTGAATAAGAATTGAAGAAGAATTGAAGAAAAATGAAAACTGTATTATATTGATTTTGATCTCTCAGAAAATTACAAATACAGAGTGTATTGATTCAGAACAGAGAGGTGAAAAATGAAAACACACATAATTCTCTGTACAAATGACAAACGATATATATAAGTTGATATGGGCTATAGCCCAACAGGCCTTGATACAATGCAGAAATAAAGGGTTGCAAACAGATGGCCAGGATGCGATCAGAAGAGATGAACGGATGAGATGTCTTCACAAGAAAACAAAAGGAAGACTTCAGCAGCCACGAGATTGTTATTTCATTTATCTCACTTGCAGAAGATACGATGTTGTTTGAACAATTCCAGTATTAATGTCCATACGTCACCTTATTGATGGTGTGATAGTTTAGATGAATTCACTCCATGTCAAGGTTTTAAATCTCCTTCATCTTCCCCGAAGACAAAAATTTAAGATTTTCTCCAAAATCCAAGGCTTGACAACTTTGTTCTTATCATAGTTTTAAATCTACTTCATTTCAACCAAGATATCAGTCTGATATTTTCTTCAAAATCTATGATTTGAAACCTGACTCCTTATAGAATTTCTTAATGAAGTCATATTTTAGATCGATTTAAGCAGCACCCTTAAGCATTAATATATTATATCCACATTCTCTTCTGATACTTGGAGTTTGGTCATAGTCAAAACTCTAACAATATTTGGACACAACTATTTTGTCCTTCTCTAAAATCCTTGGTTCAATAATAGCATTCAATATTCACCGACATGCCCATTGGAGATATCTCGAGTTTGGTCATAGTCAAAACTCTAACATTATCTATACACAACTATTTAGTCCTTCTCCAAAGTCCTTGGTTAAATAATAACATCTATTACAAATCGATATGCCCGGTGGAGACTTTTTGCTTTGAGTTAACCACATTTGACCGTGATACTAACATCTTATAATAGAGAAGACAAATTCTCTAATGCTTCAACTCTGACTCTACCATAGTCAATCGATGGTTGTCATGCTATGATTTAACTAACAAAGTGGAGTTTCCACATCGAAGTTCCATAGAACTCTCAAGTTAAAAAAAACTACATAATGTTGGTGATTAATCTATATTGGATCTAAATACATATAACCATATTGATTCAATTGAGAAACATGTATATGAAATTAACAGCGGAAGGCATACCTGAATCCATCGATTCTTAATTGATGTGAAGATTAATTTGGATTAGATCTTCCAAATTGACACAAGCTTAGATCCGTAAATTCTCTTTAGAATAGGGTAGATAAAATATGATAAGACTTATGTAATTTGGGGACCATAACCCTATATATATAGTGTGTGTGACATTTTTCAGTTCGGCCCTTCAACAAACTAAAATTGTCACTCCGGTATCCACACGTTATAATTTTACATGAGGAATATACCTATTAATTCTTAATATGTTTATTCCAAAATTAGATCGTGTAATTAGACTTAATTACAAGATAGCTCACACATTCAAATGTTAAAATATGTGGCTCCAATATGTTGAATTATTCCAACAATCTCCCCTCGGGCTACATATGTAAATTTATAGAATGTATTCAACTTTATGAGCTCTTAAATAGTTATCTTGATATATGGTATATTCAAAACAATCTTGTCCATTGATTGTGTTAACATCGAACCAAAGTGGCTTTCATTACTATTTTTGTAACTAAACCCATCAATGATTACAGATATCAATACAATCAAACGACATAGATCAATCATGATGTGTTGCATGGAAATTATATAAAATGTGATTTTTACATGTCTATTTCCAACCAGTCCTACTTTACTTTAATGAGATCAAAATTCCAAATGATATATATAAACAATTGAAGTGCAAATGAAAACTTTATTTCTAATCAGAAAAACCAGAACATGTTCATAATCAAAATATAGAGCAGTGTTACGAAATAAGTGGCTAAGTACAAACTCCCCATAAACCAAAATATCCTTATACAAAAGATACACTGATTTTAGCAACATGCTCATGTAAGATCTTGGGTAGTACTGCTTTCGTAAGCAGATCCGCTAGCATGGAATTTATCCCAATATGCTCTATGGATATTAACCCATTCCGCACTCTCTCCTTTACAACTAGAAACTTGATGTCAATGTAATTTGACCTGCTTGAGCTTCTATAGTTAATAAAATAAAATATTATAGATCTATTGTCTCAATATAAATTTAATGGTCTTTCGATATTATAAATAATGCGCAGCCCAATGAAAAAATTCCACATCCATTTGGCATGGTTAGATGCCACATAACAAGCCACAAACTCTGCTTCCATGGTGAAAGAAGCTCTAAGCGTTTGTTTAACGCTTTTCCATGATATGGGCCCTCCACGTAACAGAAATATGTATCATGAAGTGGATTTTCTACTATCCGGGCATCCAACAAAATCGGAATCAGAATACCCAATGATCTCCAACTGATTTGATTTTCTATATGTAAGCATATAGTCCTTTGTTCTTTAAAGATACCTCATAACCCTTTTTGCTAATGATCCATTCCAGGCTTACTAAGATACTTTCCCAACACTCGTATAATGTACACAATATCCGAACGCATACACACTTGAGCATACATCATACTCCCTATAGCAGATTCATAAGGGATCTTCTGCATTTTTTTTAACTTCAAGGATGTTATTAGGGCATTGTTTGAGACAAAATTTGTCTCCATTAGTGATAGAGGTATCACCCATTTTACAATCTTGCATGCCAAACCTTTTAATAACCATTTTTATATAGTTCTTTTGTGACAATCCAAGAATATACAATGACTGATCATGATATATTTGGATTTCTAATACAAAAGAAGCATTCCCAAGACCTTTCATTTCAAAATATCTGAAAGAAATCTCCTGGTTTCGTGCAAAAATGTAAATTATTACAAGCAAACAATATATCATCAACATATAAAATCAAAAATATGAATTTTCTCCCACTGAACTTATGACACACACGGTTATCAATTATGTTATCCTGGAAACCAAGTGAGGCAACTACTTTATGAAACTTGTGGTACCATTGACGAGAAGCTTGTTTGAGCCCATAAATGGATTTATTTAGTTTGCAAACCGTATTCTTTGCAAACCATATTCAAAAAATCCTGGTCAAAGACTCAAAGGAAAGAGGAAAGAGCTGACCGTCATCAAATCTCTCTCTCTCTCTTTGACTCCTTTCGCGATATTGGTGCTAATTCAAATCTCCACAGGTTTGCTGGTAAATTCGGTTTCAAATTGGTTGAGCTGACTTAAACAGAATTTTTAAAATTCAAAGCGAGATATTTGCATCCCGCACGCGTACGGTTCTCAGCAAAACTTCACTTTTACAAATACCGACATTTATAAACAGAGATGGCTCACAAGATTCAACATAAAATATCTCTAATCGGTAAAAATAATGGACAAAGAAAGGTGAAGAAAGAGATTGGTTGGGAAGGAGAAGGAAGCGTATGAATCATCCTTCTCCTTCTCCACCAGTCTATTTCTATTCTTACCTTGTTATTATTGTATATGTCTCTCCCTGTTATTCCTTTCCAGCCATTCATGCACAATTTCAGGTACTATATAATTTATTTTCTCTGTGGCAATATGTGATATTTTTACTTACATGTATATAACTGTTCCATTTTTATTTTTCTGTTTTTTGAAAGAAGTTCTATTATGCCGGCCATGAAAAGTGCTTTTTATTTATTGATGTAGGTGAAACCTTTTGTGTTGCCAAACATTTGGAAGCGTCAGATCAAAATCATTGGTTTTAGTGGTGGCTTTTAATTGGTTTTGCTTTTGCTCAAAAGCCTTCTGTAAATATGACATTACAACTATTTATCTTTTTTAGAACCTTTCATATATTTGGCAGATTGAGGAAGGATTCATCCATGGTGAACAAGATGCATTGCTGACGATAATAAGGAAGAAGACTACATTGGCAGTTGGCAGTTGGCAGCTGTGTTTGTTTTGGCAGGTACAACTTGTGTTAAAAAGGTGGAAGCTTCCTTCATGTTTGAGAATATAACTTACCATTTGTAATTGCATGCATAATGTACTAAAGAGTGCACAAAGTGTACATAATGTTGGTAAGTAGGTACATAATGTTTATATTCTCTGTCATATCAGCAATGTTTTGATCTACTTCATTCTTACATGAACGATTGATTTCTGGTAAATCTTCTGGTATGTAATTGCTTGAAATATACACCTAGTCTGTCTTCCATGAGTATGATAAGTTTAAACTTTTTTAATTTAAGCATTTAGATACATTTTCGGGGATGGTGCCAGTTAAGTGATTCATATATACAGTTGGAGATTGTATTGAGTTAGACAAGTTATTGTAAGACCATTTGAATAATTTTGGAAGTTACTCTTTTAGACATGTATTCTTAAGTAAAACGCCCTTAATTAATTGGGTTCTATGTTGTGGCCCAACTGACCTGGGCCTAGAGTTGGCCCTATGAACGTTCCTTTGACTTTGAAAATTTGCACAAAACTCATCCAAGTATCAAATACAAGTAAGACATCTTACCACCTAGCCCAATTAACTACGTCACAAAGTAACCAGACCACGTTGGTAAATAATGGATGTATGAAGTATCACATGTGTAGTTGATACCACATAATGCACAATAAGCTACAATAAAGGTTTGGTTTGGTTGATCAGCATTTTAAAGTATTAAGTTGGGCCTTTCTTATGATTTAGACAAAGATAGATAAGGACATCTCTATGAAAGTTTTATTGCAACTTATCTTAAATTCCACAAGTGTACTATTAAAAAAATTATTGTAATTTTATTCAACAAAAATATTAATTTGCCTTTTAATACAAATGACGTAATTCAGGAGGGATTCTATCGAAGTTTCAATGCAGAAGTCATTATCAAAATTTAAGTTACCATATACTACATGCAAAATATGAGAGCAAATCACTTGAATCGACAACTCTCAATTTTTGTATGCTTCATTTCGATAAATACTTACAACATAATCATGTAATCAGTGCAAAGATAAAAACATTTTGTAAATTTCACTTGTTTCGATTAGTTAGATACATCACAATAGTAAAATTTGAGTGTATATTTTAAAATCTCAAACAAACTTATTTTAAGCTTAATTCATACTTGCATTCATATATATAACATCCATTTAGGAGTTAAATCTAGAGCATCTCCTTTGGGCCTACATGTTACAAATTTATAATATTGAAGTTTCTGATCCATCAATTCTTTCAACAAGAGTAGAATCTATAATCTTTTTATAACACTTGTAGTTGGGTAGTTTAAATAACACTTTAATGTTTAAGTTTATTATCATTAAAGTTTGTGATCAAAGTTAGGTAGTTTGAATAATACTTTAATGTTTAAGATTATTGTCAACGAAGTTTGTGGTTGAATAACTTTCATTATGATCCATACATATGTACACACACATTATAATATGTAGGTATATTTAATAACACACATGTATTGTGCACGCTACCAATATGCATACATGTGTAGTAATAGATCTCACAACTACGCATAAACGTATATGTCACCTAGACATTGTTATAACAAAATATATGTGCATCCCATTATAGATTATTGAGTATTTTGATATTCATAATTATTGATAGACTAAAGTAAATTGAAGCAAAAATTAAATATTGACTCAAACCCCAAAAGAAAAAAAAACAATCCAAAACATAATGAATATGATTTAATATGAAACCAAAATTATTCATAATATTTAATAACATGGAAATGTAATCAAAATCACCGTTTAATATTCATATTCTAAAATATCCGACAACTCAACCGTTTGACACTACTTACCTAGACAACCTACTAAATGTGTAAACTTAATTAATTTGTAGTAACGTGACTACTTTAGACCGTAGAAGGATTTCAAGCTCAGATTCTATTGTTGGATATGTGCCAACATGCAACGTCTAAAATGGATAAAATTTTCAATAAATATATTGTATTTTGAATCTTATTGGGCCTGTGAAATCTAAATTATTTAGATCTGATCTAAATTAAATTTAAATAAAATCAATATTTTATTTCAGTTGAAGAAATGTTTTATTTTAACATTATATTTAAATTATATAATATAACATGCGTATCATATACACATGTGTGTACGTACAGATGCAACATATGTAGTATATATTGTAACACTCCTGTAATGACCTGTCTTTTCAACCATCGAAAGTCGACACTGAGTACATCCACGATATTCAAATGCCCAACCTCCAATTGTTGGAGTGGTAGATTGTTATGGTAAAATAAAAAGAAAAGAATAGAGAACGAAGAACAGAGAAATCAGAATCTTACAGTGGAATCGAAAACATATTATATAGAAAAGACAATTAAACTAACACTCTAAAATACATGGTACATCAGAGTTAAAAACAAACCTTATCAATTGCACAGTTATAAAATTCCGACCTTACAAATTGCTGATAGGTATAACATATGATACGACGGAAAAATAAAACACTACGATAGGTGAACATAGTGTGGATATGAAAATACCCTAATGAGAGCAACCTCACATAACTTGGCTTCCACTCGCTCTTTTGGTTTAGTCATTTTCGGCAAAAGATAACAAAGCTCAAATGAGAAACACATCATCTTAGAGCGATCAAATTAAAGAAGAAAGAAGAATCAAAGTCGATGATCGATAAATCCACTATCGAGAATAACTAGATGGTTGTTTTCACCTGCTCTTGATTTTCACATCACAATACTTTTAATGACACTTTAAAATCACTCTTCAAAATATTCATTTAAAAGGGGAAATTATATTTTCTAAGTGTATTAAAACCATGGTCAAAACAAATGTCAAAACATTGTTTATTATAAACCCAAACAATTTACACTTAGGTTTATTTGGAACAATTCTTTTTAAAAGATTTTTTTGGTTTATAAACTACTATTCACAAATTTTAAAATAATATTTACTATCCCAAAAGATAATAAATCAACTAAATTACTGTTATAAATTTCAAATCAAAGGTTGATCATCCTGATTATAACTTTTAAAACCACATTAATTTTCCCAAACTAAATAAATCAAATATGTAATCTCTTTTAATAAATCAATCAATTATCTTTATTTAAATAGTTAATTATTTCTAAAACACTTCTACTTTGTATGTGAATTAACTTTAAAACTCTAATTCAGTTAATTCACTTTGAAACACTTTCATTAAATTAACCTTAATCACTTTTTTCAATTAATTAATTAACTTAAATACCTTTGTTAAATTAATTAATCAACTTTAAATATCATTAGTTAAAATGATTAATAACATTCAAGTATCTTAATTACAATGGTACATTAGATTTAAAACATTGTTAATTAAATTGATTTACTACATTTAAAACTCATTAATGAAAATGATCGATTAAACTCAAACCTTATTAATTAAAATGATTTGTTGATTTCAAATATCATCAACTAAAATGATTAATTAAATTTAAACATCTTTAGTTAAAATGATTTATTAACTTAAAACATCATTACTTAAAATAATTTATTAAATTCAGATAATCATTAATTAAAATGATTAATTTAATTAATTGAATTTTAACCATCTAATTTTGTGAATATGATAGCTCAAATTCAACATACATAAAAGAGTTTAGTAGATGATATTCAATAATTGATGGTATAGCGAAAATTGCTATAATGATACTTAAACAGTTTAAATAAAATATCGTAATTAATTTCAACTAAACATCAATACAAACAGCATAACAAAACAAATAATTATTATTGGCAAGAAACCTCTTAGGGTCTCTCTACAAATATTCCCTACAAAACAATGGTTACGAATAATATATATATATATGTGTGTGTGTGTGTGTGTGTGTGTGTGTGTGTGTGTGTGTAATCATATGGGTTTACATCAATTAAGTTAATATGTCATCCATTTTCCAAAACAGGATTTTCTACCAAACAAAGAATCACATAACAATAATATATAAACTATCAAACAACCATTCAACAATAATTTATAGCATAATGGATATTATATAGCTAATTTAAAGGTGAGTAAACTCATAAAAATTCTCATTATGGCCAAAGCGTTCCGGTTTGAACTAAAATTGGACGAGTGTTTGATTTTAGCATAAAATTATACAAGCTCCAAACTCCTCTAATCTAATTCCTAAACGTAGACAATGATTCCGTGAGTGCAACGTAATTGACCATGTTCGATTTGGACCTCGTAGGAGAAAGTTATGCATTTTATAAGTTTTGGACTAATTAAACATAATTAAACACTAATTACAATTTTAATTACCAACATTATAGTAAACCTTCTTCTTCCCAGTATCATTCATGCTTACACATGAATAGTGCACAGTGATCACTCATACTTGGCCCCTTCTCTCCTCCTTTGTCGAAGCAATACTCGAGGAAAACCATCACCGAAAATTCCTACATGGCCCTCTTCACTTACTCGTCACACCCATTTCTTATTATTAATTTGAAATTTACGTAAGGACATTTTCAGTAATTTTTCCATATTATTGGAAATAATGTTAGGATTCTTGATAATAGAATTCTAGAAATCTAAATCTAAGAATAATGAAAATTAATAAATCCTCGTCTAAAGATAATAAGTGATGAGAAATCCACAGTTGGGAATGATTAAAGACTGGTAATTCTTGTATGACTATAGAAGTTTTGAAATCCAACTTTGGTAATGATGAGAGAAGACCAGAAAGTTGTCTTCGGTTACATTAATAGAAGACCGGAATGGAGGGCTAAAAATCCAAAACTTACATTAATAATAGAAGTTTAGAAATCCTCTTCTGGAAATAACTGATGGAAGACCAAATCTTCTAGTAATAATAAAAGCTCAGAAATCATCATCTAGAAATAAGTCATAGAAGATCAGGAATCCTCATATGGGGACGAATAATAGGAGTCCAACAACCTTTATCTAGAAATAATAGAAAACCTGAAACCCAGATTCAGGTATTAATAAGTGTAGTTCAAAAGTTAATAGTAAAAGACCCAAGACCCATATTAGGGTTTTAGTAAAGGGGATCGAGAAATTATCATCTATAAGTTAGTAGAAGACCAGAGATCCATAATAACAGAAGACTCAAAACCCATATTCGGGCATTAATGAGTGAAGTCTATAGAAGACCTGAAATCCAGATTCAGGTATTGATTAGTGACGTTCAAAAATCATCTTATGGATATAGTGGAAGATTATGAATTCATAATAGAAGACCCGAACCCCAGATTCGGGTATTGATAAGTGAAGTCTAGAGGCCATCTTCTAGAAATTAATCGAATGCCATAAATTGATAATGCATGTAATCTGGGAATTACTGTCCAGAAATAATAGAAGGTAAGAAATTAGTTCCTAGCAATAAGAAGGAAAGTTTAGAAATCATTATTCGAATAATGAAAGTTCAGAAATTCTCATCTGAGCATTTTGTTCTGCACCATTTTTGGACTTTGATTGTTCAAATCTTTTGCTTTGTGTTACATCTCCAGTTCCAAGTACCTAACTTTTCCGATATGCTCCATCCTTTAGGCTTCGTTTTATTGTTGATGCTTTGTTTGCCACTCCTCGGGCTTGGATGTCTTAGTCCGATGTCGTCCGGTGCACTTGGTTAGCTTATCCATAAGCAAGACCCAAGGACTTACCCGACCTCTGTCTAGGAAGTGCGCTAGCTAGGCCTCATAGGTAAGACTAAAGGCTTTTCCGGTGCCTTGACCTAGCCATGGCGTGACGGGATCAAGGGCTTACTACGTCCTCCCTCAAGTAGGTGCTCCAGCCAGGCCTTATAGACATGACTGAACGCTGGTCGGTGCCTTGACATGGCCACGTAGGCACAGTCAAAGGCTTGCAGATGCTTTAGCCTAGCCATTTATGATGTGGCTAAAGGTTTGCTCTGATCTCCTTCCAGGAGGCGCGTTGAGCTGGCCATCTTGGCGCGGATAAAGGCTTATGACCGTTTATAGTAATTTCTACTTGCGAGCATGTAGATTTTTTTGGAAAAGAGGCGCTTTATTCATCCAATGTTGGAACATACGGTTGCAAATGTTCCTCGTTCCATTCCTAGGAACCATGTTGACATTTGATCGATATAATTTCTAATCTCCTAGAGGAATTACTTTGCACACAATTAGAGGACCTTCCCAGTTTGGTTTCTAGCGGTTTGTCTACAGGATTTCTAGTTGTTACATCACTCTTCGGGGCACTAAATCTACTTCTTGAAATGATCTTGTCTTTACTTTCGAGTTGTAGTATTTTGATATTCTTCTTTGATACTAGGCAGTTCAAATAGCTGCTTCATCTCTTAGTTCATGTATGAAATCCAATGACTCTTTTTTCAACTCTTGGTTTGGATCGAATGCACTTCGATGTAAAGGTATTTCAATTTCGACCAATAGCATTGCTTCACACCTATATGTTAGAGAGTATGAGGTATGACCTGTTGTAGTTTTGGTAGATGTGTGGTATGCCCAGAGTACAAGTGGTAATTCTTCCATCCAATTTCTTTGGCCTTATTGAGTCTTTCTTTTAAGCTGGTCTTAATAGTCTTGTTGGCTGCTTCGACAGCACCATTAGCCTTTGGATGTGCTACGGAAATTTTTTTTGATGATTCCATTCTTACGGTAGAATTGAGAAAACTCTTCACTTTCAAATTATGTTCCAATGTCGGATATAATCTTGTATGGGATCCCGAATCCAGTGATGATGTTCTTAATAACAAATCTAAGTACTTTCTCAAAAGTGATTTTAGGAAGCGGTTCTACTTCTACCCACTAAGTAAAGTAATCAATGGCAACTATGGAATACTTTGCCCTTCCTTTAGGAATTGACAATGGTCCAATCAAATCAATTCCCCACACATCAAATGGCCATGTACTAAAAGATCGGGGTTAACTGGTTAGGTGGTAAATGAAGAATCTTTGAGTATTTTTGGAACCCTTCGCAATTTTTTTATGTGCTCTGTAGTTTGACTATTTATTTGAGGTCAATAGAAACTTGCCTTATCTTAGCCAACTTTATCCCATTGGAATGGTCTCCACAAAATCTCGCATGTGCTTCCTTTAGTAATTTCAACTCATCTTCAGAATCCACACATCTTAAGAAAGGAAGAGCATATCCTTTCTAATAAAGAATTCCATCCATCATGGTGAAGGTGAGAGCTTGACATCTGATTCTCCTAGCTTTCGTTTTGTCAAATGATAATATTCCATTGGTAAGATATTCTATAATGGTGTCATCCAAGTGTTCCTATAGAAATTATCTATTTTTGGATGAAGGGAATCTTCATATGGAATTTCTTCATCAATTTCTCTTGCGTCATAGCTTGTGGTCTAGTTAATACAATAGTTCTTTCCCGGGTTCGAGCATTTTCTCTTTTATACCGAGGCTTGCTTAATACCCTACTGGTATGATACAGGTTTCTAAACCTCCTCTTGAACTAGCTAATTTTACTAATGAATGTGCTTGAGAATTATCTCCTTTTAGGACTTGGTGTATAGAAAAATCTTCAAATAGGGCAAGCATTTTTAGCACCTTCTTAACACATAGGGATAGTCTAATATCTTTAGTTTGATATATCTGCTTTATCTGATTTACCATTAGTCGAGAGTCACTAAAGATTTAAATTCATGGGAACTTGAGTTGTAAGGGTAGAATTAGTCCTACCACCATCAATTCATATTTGGCTACGTTGTTCATTGTAGGAAATCCTAGCTTCATTGCATAGTGTAGGCATTGTCCATCTGGTGTGATCATGACATACCCTGCTCCGGTTCCCTGCTCATTTGATGCCCTATCCACAAATAGTTTCCATATGGGATTTTGATTTTTTTCTTTCTATGACTACTCTTTAATAAAGCCTGTACATTTAGTGACAAAGTTTGTTAATGCTTGCCCTTAGATTGCTGCTCGTGGCTAAAATTCTATGTCATATTGGCTAAGTTCAATTCCCTATTTAACTAGCCTACATAAAGTCTCAGGTTTATCAAAAACCTGCTCGAGTGGATAGTTAGTCAATACTTTGATCGGATGTGCTTTGAAGTATGCTCTGAGTTTCTATGCTGTAAGCATCAAACAATAATCCAACTTTTCAATGACTGGCTATCGAACTTCAGCATCTATAAATCGTCTGCTCACATAATAAACAGGAAGCTGATTTTTATTTTCTTCTCCGGTTAGAACCGAACTAACCACATGTTTTTGAATTGCCATATATATGTATTAGCTTTCTTCATTCTTGGGGCTGGATAATATTTGTGGTTTTTTCAAATGAATTTTTAATTCTTAGAAGGCTTTCTTGCAATCTTCTCCCCACTTAAAGTTCTTTATTTTCTAGATTACACTGAAGAATGAAATGCATTTATCGGTTTCATTGGAGATGAATCCGCTCAAAGCTGCACTTCTACCATTCAAACTCATTACATTTTTTCCTGTTTTGGGCTCGGCTGTGTCTTTAATCCCTTATGCACTAACAATATAACCTAAGAACTTTTCGAAATGAACCCCGAAAGAACATTTCTGAGGATTTAGTTTCATTTATACCTTGTAATACTTCAAACATTTTTTCAAGATCTTTAAGGTGACTCTAAGCTTCATAGGACTTTGTTAGCATATCGTCTACGTAAACGTCCATGTTTCGACAAATATGTTCCTCGAACATTCTATTTACTAATCTTCGATAAGTAGCTCTTGCATTCTTTAGTCGAAAAGGCATTATTTTATAACAAAAAGTTCCCCAATCGATTATGAAGCTTGTATATTCCTCATCTAGCTTAAATATGGGAATTTGATTATACCCTGAATAAGCATCCATGAGAAATAACAGCTTATGTCTGCTAGTCGCATCAACTAAATGGCCTATTCTGAGTTGTAAGTAATAGTCTTTCGAGCATGCTTTGTTCATATCAGTGTAATCGATGCAGGTTCTCCACTTGCCATTCAACTTAATTACCAACATATGGTTTGCTAGCCATTTTGAAGAAGAAAAAACTTCCTGAATGAATTCGTTTTCAAGTAGCCTTTTAACCTCTTCTTTCAAAGCGTCAGATCGAACTTTGTCAAACTGCATTTTCCTTTTCTGGATAGGAGTCATATTTGGGTTAATATTTAGTGCACTGTACATAACTAATGGGTCAATCCCGACCATATCTGAATGGGTCCATGCAAATATGTCCTTGCTAGCTATAAGGAGTTGAATCAAGTCTGCTTTCAAGTTGTTCTCTAACTCTTTTCCATCATCTAAAGCCTAAAAAATAGTAGAAGAATCAGAGTAAGAAGAATGCTTCATTTTGGATTGATCGAGAGTTGCAAAATACATTTACGGGAGCTAAATTGCTCTCCCCAAATAGTACCCCAACCCCTTTTAGTTAAGAACTTTACCATCGGGTATTTTGGCGGGACAAAAGCATCCACCTCATCCCGTGCAGGACGACCAAAGAATGCATTTTACTATGAAGGCTAATTGATGATCACAAAGAGAGTTTCAAAAGTTTCGTAGTCTGGTGGTAGACCCATTTGTACTAGTATCTTTACTTGTCCTAAAGGTGTTGACCTCTTACTATTGAACCCAAAGATATGTTTAGGACTAGGCTAAAGTTTATCCTTAGGAATGCCCATTTGATCGAAAGTGTGCTTGAAGATGACGTTATCCGCGCTTTTGGTATCTACTAGAATCTTATATACTATGGAAATTCCGATTTGAGATTTGATCATAAGGTGGTCATTATGGGGATGATGGATTCCTTTCTTTAGCTCTTGTGGAGTGACGACAAGACTTAGCATTTGCATATTAAGTCATGGGTCTTTGAGCAGGGGCTCTTCCTGTGCAGAGAACGCTCCTTCCCTAGCTTCCTTGATATATTTGTTCCTAGCTCCCTTACTATTTCCCGCTGGACGCGGTCCCTCCACGAATCATATCAATCATGTTCAAAGGTGGACTTGATTCAACAGATCTTCATCCTATTGAACATTCACATCATTACTAGAGAATTTTTAGGGTACATTATCAGTTCGTGGTGCTTTCTGTTTATTTTGGACAAACTCTTTCAGATGTCCTTTATGAATCAATTTCTGAATAATCCTGGCTAGCACTCAGCATTCGTCTGTCCTATGGCCATTCGTCGTACGATAAGAGCATTAATGACCTCTTTTTCTCTGCTCGGTAAGTTCTTGGCCTTGAATGAAATTGGAAAATTAACCTTTTCTTTAGTTGTGGCATTGATATAAGACAATGGCTTGTTCAAAGCAGTTAAATTGGTGTTGGAGTCTTCCCGCCAAGACCTTTTGTGTCCTCGATTGAATCCAAATCTTTCAATCTCCTTCTTAGGGATAGGTTTCCTTTTAGCATAGTATAATTCATCCATTCAAATGAATTTATGAGCTTTAAAGTGAAAGTCTTTTAAATTTTGATATCCATGGATAAAGTGCTCTTTCCAAAACGATGTGCTTTCTCTCAATCCGGAATGCATTACAATTAGCTTATCTTAATCGTTCATGTCTTTCGCCTTCAATGCCTCTATATTGAACCGCCTAAGATAATCACCCAATGATTGTCCTTTTCTTTGTTTGATGTTTGCCAAAACGGTGTAGTCAATTATTAGATATTTGCATATACAGAACCGAGCAAAGAATTCATAGGAGAAATTTTCCTTGAGTGGATTGTTTTATTCCAATATTTGTGATTCCATTTTGCAGTAGCCATAGAAGTATTACTGGGAATAATCGGCATCGCACTACCCTCGAGGCATTATAAAGGTCTATTTGGCTCTCAAAAGGCCATTAGGTTGTCGTTATAATCAAAAGTGCCATGATATTTCATAGTTGGAACCTTAACATGTGATGGAATTGTTGTTGCCATGATTTCGTCAATGAACAGAGCTACACGATCATTATAATTTACTTGCTCATCTAAAGTTTTTTCCTTTAGCATTCAGCATGTCTTTAACAGCTTTTCTGCCACATCTTTCAAATATGCTTCAGTATAATGATAACTTTTTTGATTTGGATTATATTCCTTGGAGATTGAGCTTCTAGATTACACCAAAGATTTATCTTGCATTATGCCCTGGTGATCAGCTTTAGCTGCATAATGTTCCTTCTTCTTTAATGATGTTAAGTTAATCTTGCTCTTGCCTTCGTATATGTAAACCTTTAGGTTACTGCATGGGGAAGCCACTTCGTCCCATATTATTGGCTTAATGGTTATAGATTAATTTTGAGCAAGGGATGCTTCCAAGAGTTCTATCATTTCCAATAGCCATTGCTCCAAATGTTTTATCCTAGCCACATTGTCATCAGGTTACACTGGAGTTGATGGTTGTCATGGTACAAGCGCCTTCTAAGTTGAAGGTAGGCATAATATTTTCCTTCAGAACTATTGTGTGCATGGCTTCTTTGTCTAGTTGGCTGAGTCTTTTTGATTTCATTTTCTTACAGCAAATCAAAATTTACATAAGTAGTCTATAAGGAAAGAACAAGGGTGGAGCTTCAAGCCCTCCTTCTAACACCAAAAAATGTAAACAAGAGATCTTCCCAACACCTCTAAGTAAGGTTAGAGGAGTGATGACCCACTCGAAACCCCTTTCGAATTAGTTGGAGAAATCTAAGGTCACAACCTAGTGGGAACAAAAGGTATTAAACGAGTCGAAAGAATCTTATTCCTTTGAAAGGAACCCTTTCAAAAGGTATAGATGTGCATGTTCCATAGATGAAACCTCATATAAGCAGCGCCAAATATGTTAACGATATAATTGACAACATCTAAAGGTGCATAGGATTGAAGATGGATTAGAAAACGATCCATTTCGAAGGACTTCGAAGGGGTTTGTATTGTCAGAATCGAGATTTAATGTTGAAGTCCTATTTACTGTCCCTTTCGAAGGGATCAAAAAGAGGTCAAGAACCCATTCGAATTGACCCCTTCAAAGGTGTCAATATAGCATCTATGGCGGCGATCTCCTTCAAAGGCCAAGACATATTCGAGAGCATTCAAATGCCTTTCTGAGGAGTCCTCTAAAGGGTTTGATTCAATGGTTATAAAGAGAACCTCTTCAAAGGTCTAGTACCCTTCAAAGGATTCGAAACTCGATATACATATATTTGAGTAGAGAGTGGATTCAATGTGACATGGAGCCTTATTTTTGTAACATTCTTGGAAATTTACCAAGTTTAATTTGGCAATTAAATTAATTTCTGAAAATAAATTGTGAATTAATTAGAGATTTCTAGAATAAATAAATAAATTTTTGATTATAAATAGAAATTTGATTTAGAATATAAGAATAAGCATATTATAAACAAATATGGAATTTCAAAACAAAATGTGTTAAAAATAAAATAGAAACTAAAAGCTTGAGATTAATAAAAAGATAATAATAGTTATTTTCTAAATTTTTAATTATATTAATATTTGGAAGTTGTAATAAAAAGAAAAAAAATTAGTGTACTCATTTCAAAAAGTTATTTTTAAGTAAATTTTCATATATGAATAAAAGTGATTAATTGTTAATATAAAATCAAAGTATTTAAATCCTTCTTTTCTTTTAAAAGTTGTACAAAAATAAATAATAAAAAATGTATGAATGTAAGTTGTATAAATATATAAGTGTATAAATATGTTGAACTAAATTAAAAATTTAATGTGAAAATGATATAAAGTTATATTTAAGTTAATTAAAAAAACAATGGAGATAAGATTTTATTTGTGTAAATATCAATATAAAAGAAAACAAAACACATACATAAATAAAAGGAAAATGTATTTATTCAAATGGGAAGCATAATATAAAGTTATATTTGAGTGTTATTAGCATGAAAATGTAAAATGCAAACTTATGTACATGAAAGACTTAAGTGAATGTGGTATAAAATTTATTTAAAAATTCTTTTATCTTTGAAAATTACAAATAATAAATATATAAAGGAGATAGAGTAAAGAAGTGAACATTTCATTGGAATCTTATGATCATCTTTGTACAAATGGCATCCAATGTAATAAATTGAATAAAATAATAGAATTTAAAAATTTTAGAAACTTTTGAGCTCCCCCTTATGCAATAATTTAACTTCTCACCAAATCTGAAAATATAGTAAAAAGATTTGAGTATCACAAATCCAAACTACCATCATCTTCCCTCCTCAGATCTGAAACAAAACAAAGCTGGAGATCAAAGAAAAAATCAAACTCAAAAGCTTCAGTTCAAAATTTTCAAGATAAGAAATATCAAAACCGGGCAATCAAATCAAGTAGCAAGAATAAGTTCAAAAAAAACTGTAATCTGGAAATCAAAGTCTGGATTCATGTTTCAAATCTGTAAACAAATAAAAACCAGATCAACTTCAACGAGCTGAATCAAAACCAATATCAAACAGGCAAGATCAGATCAAAGCTCTCAAACCTGATCAATGCAACCAGATATTCAACCTAGAAAACAAATACAACTAAGAAATCTTCAACCTGATTCATCAACAATTCAAAGATACAAGCAAATTCTTCTCAGCAACTCAAGATCAATTTTTCTAGACTCTACTTCATACTTCCAGGCCTTTGTTTCAAAACCCATCAGCATGAGCAAAACTTTTAAACTTAA
This sequence comes from Allium cepa, assembly GCA_030765085.1. Taxonomy (NCBI): domain Eukaryota; kingdom Viridiplantae; phylum Streptophyta; class Magnoliopsida; order Asparagales; family Amaryllidaceae; genus Allium; species Allium cepa. The sequence continues at coordinate 909,914,789 of CM060937.1, forward strand.
AAGCTAGAATCTGGTTACAGTTTGATGATGCTTGAAAAAAAAATTGTTGTGATATGTTTGCATGTGAAATTGTGAGTAACTTCACTTTTAAAACTTAAAGTAAAATTATGGTTGCATGTTTTGTTTATTTGAGTCCTTTCTGTTCATGATTTCCAGGTTCTTGTTTTAATTTAAATTCAAAAAACTCTTGAGTTAATCTCTGTTTAAACTTAAGTTATAAACAAAACTTGTTTGTTTCATCTCAAAATTTAGATTAAAATTATACTTAAGTTAAAAATATTGAAGTCTTTTTGGAAATTATCAGGGAATCAAAATGACTGAGCAAAAATAAAAATAAGTCAAAACCCAAACTTTGTAATTCATAAATTCAGGATTATAATTTGAATTCATAAACTTAAACATGATTTTTAACACTAAAATCATAGTTTTTAATTTGGGATTGAGTGAGCATTTCTGGTTTAACCAGAAATGGGTTTTGGGAAGTTTTTTGGTCATCTCTGTGATCTGGGGTGTCGTGGTTCTTTCTAAGGTAGTAGAGTAATCGAAGATGATAGGAAAATTGTCGAGAAGATAATTAATTCATTGAGGAATTTGCAGAAGTTGATTCTTTTTTGAAACCCTGGTTTCAACTAGGTCTAGTATTTTGATTCGTTCATCTTCCCTTGTTGGTCGAGTGCAACGTGACTTTGGGAAATGGAAGTATGGAGAGTGGAAAAGTCTTGGCCGGAGTTGCAGAATTTCTGATGGTCGGAATTGTGAAAACGAGGTGGTTTCCAGGTTTGGATGTGTGGATCCTGTTTCTGTTCCAGATTTGGGGGATTTGAACTCGAATTCAATTTCGAGCTTTGGAAGGATGTTTCTGTTGATCTTGTTTGGATGTGGAGTTGGTCGCCGATAAGGGAAGACCATCGAAGATGGTCAGAGGTTATTAAAGTCACCGTGCATGCGCACGGTGCACTTTATTCTCTGGTGAAGTTTTGGTTAGCAGAGGGAAGGGTCTCAGGTTTTCTCTCGAGAAGTTTGAGCATTTGCTCGAAGTTTTTTGTTTGTGGACTCGAAGCAATATAGGGTGGCTCGGGTTAAAATATTTGATACAGGTTTTTAAAAGAAACCTGTAGCGTTTTGTTTTAATTTTTTAAACTGAAGATTTAAAATGAAAAGTAAATTTTTTAAACAAGTTTAAATCTAAGTTTAAATCCGATTCAAATTTAAATCTTAGTTTTAAAAAACAAAATAGAGTCTTTGAAATTTAAATTGTTTTAACTACTTTAAGATGGTTAAATGGTTTGAATTTAAAATGATGATTTAAAATAAAGTTTAAAATCTAAGTTTAATCTGGATTCAGATTTAAATATGTATTCCAGTTTTAAAATGAAAAAAGTTTTTAAATTTAATAATAATTTAAACAACTTTGAATGTTATTGTGTATTTTTAAATTGATTTGAATTAAAAATGAGCTTGGTTTTAAATTCTTATAAATTTCTTTTATAAAATGAATATTTCTTTAACTTGTGAGATAAAAAGGTTTTTGAATTGTTTTTAAAACTTTGTTTAAGTTAAATTTGTATACATTTTAAATCTTAAATTTAAAATGAAATTTAAAGTAAATTTGAAAGCAAATTGTTTTTAAGTGCTTTGATTAAGTAAGAAATGTTTTATCTTAAAGATAAATAGAATTTAATGATTTGGATTCACTAAATTATTAAGTTAATTAATCAAGTAATCAATGAATGATTAAATAAAAATAATAGTCACTTAGTGAAAGTAATTAAGAGTAGATAATTAAAGATTAAAGATTGATTAATCAAATATTAAGGATTAATTACTTTAAAGCATAATAAATTAATGTGGTTAATTAATTAGGGTAATTAAATTAAGAATAATCAATTAAGGATAATTAATTATAATTAAGATTTAATTAATAATTAAGGATTTATTAATTATAGTAATTAATTAAAGGATAATTAATAAAAGTAATTAAGGTTTAATTAACTACGGTTAAGGTTAATTAATTAAGGTAGTTAATTAAAGAAATGATTAATTAATTAATGGAGGCGGTTAAGACTTAATCAATTGTAGTTGATGATAATTAATCATTGATTAAAGATTACCAATGAAAGTAATTATGTGAGTAATAAATTTAAAACCACACGATTTATTCACCTTAATCGAAGATGTTTGATTGTTATTGAATGTTGTGTGATGGATTAATATGTGATGTGATGCTATGTGATGCTTTGTGCTGAGCTGCTATATTTGTGATGAATATACTGTTGTATGAATATAAAAACACGTTGACCCGTAAAATGGCATTTGAATTTCAATGCGACAGGGAGTCGGATTCCAGTTGGTTATCCGAAACCCACATCGAATCGTAATAGTGAATCTTTGTGATTGATAAATATACTTTATATATGAATCTGTGAATGAAGATAAACGTTGTAGGTTATACCGCTTATCGATATTGATATATCTATGATGATTGATGTTATGCACTATTGTGTAAAACCCCCTGGACCACAATTATACACACACAAATATGGGTTGCACGTGGAAATGGGTTAAGTCACAGATTTTGAAATAGTTTTAAAGATTGAATTTTTGAATCCAAAATAGTTTTGGAATTAGAATTGGAAGCTTTTGAAAATGAATTTCGAAAATAAAATTATTTTGAATAACTTGATTGAGTTTTGAAATTTAAATAACTTGGTTTAAATTTGAATTCAATATTTGAAATCGAATTCTATGATTTGAAAACTATGGTTTAAAAAGGGTATTCAACTTATAAATGTGTTTATATGGGTTTTTAAACCATTTTAAAAGCGTTGTTTTGGGATTTTGAATTTAACCCAAAGATTTTAACTTGTATAAATGAAATCATTTTTTCCCAAAACGAAACCTATCCGTTTTCAAATAATAAAAGCTTTCACATAAGAAATGAACTTCCAATTTGTGAAATAAATCTTTTTGTATAAAGATTTGAAATGGTAGTTTATTTAAACCATTTGAAGAAAGGCTTTGGGTTGCGACTTAACTGAAATCCCATGTCCATATGTTTTTAAATATTGCGCCCACTATTCGGTTTAGGCGGGAGAGGACCTTGTATCATATAACCCATTCCGAATAGTGATACACGTTATGGATTGCATTTGAAGACCGATGCTGAAGACTGGGTGTCTTCGAGAACGATAGGATAACCTGTCGATTGACTCTGCACTGAGTAGCTCCGGTATAGAGTTCTCCCTAAGTGACGGGAAGTTTGATTGGGATTATGGATACCCGGATTTCAAGGGATGCTTCGGAAGTGCCTTCGGTTCTGTTCAAACCCGGGACAGACTTGTATGGTTGTATGTATGACACTACACTTTGAGATATTAAATTGATCTCTATCAAATACATTTCTGCTTGGTGGCGGAGAATTTATTCTCTTAGCTTAACACCTTTCTCCGAGACGCACGAGCTCAGAGGTTATGTAGTTGATAGTTATCAGTGATATACTCCCAAATTTGGTAGTGTGGCATGCTGAGTGCTGCTGTGTATTATTTGTTGATAAAAGCATGGCTTTTGTATAAAGCGTAGCTTTATGGACGAGACTGCATCAGGATCTCACACCCCGGAAATTGTCAAAACAGAAAAGATGCGGCAAGGTTACGAGGGTCGCTCCCTTTAAGGTTTGTCATTCCCTTCTGGAAAAGGGTGGTATCATGGTATGGAGCCCAAATACTTACTCATGTTGATACTGCAGATCTATTACTTTGTGATTGCTTTGTGGTTGTTGGTATCGAGCGCTCGGATAAAGGTCCCAAAGGACCAGGGGATGGCACGCTCGAGTAGTAGTTACCTAGTTACAGAAGTAAACCGACCTTGTGTTGGCAGAGATCTGGTTAGGTTCTCGGGACGTCCTGCCAGAGGCATGCCCGTGTGGTAGTAGGAAGTTCCTTAGCCTGACCATTTGTTGGAAATCCAATCTTCAATACGCACCTTGTACGGTTTCAGTTGTAGAACCTGCCATTTACTTATGGTGGCGCCCCACTGTTTAGATGGTAGCCATAGTAGGCATACAATACTGGTTGTATGTTGGCTAGGATTAATATTATACTTTCAAATGGTTTTCCTACACTATGCACTAGTAATAATATCAAAGAAACTTTCTCGTATCAAGGAGAAATCTCCTCCAATTCTGCGTTTGCATTGTGCTTGTGGCGGGAGGCCTTATGGCAGTTTCATTTTCCAAAAAGCATTGCGGATTTATTTTAAATTTTCCTGTGTTCTATTTTAAGGACCAACTGCTTTTGTTTGCACATACCAGTCCGACGACTGACCTGGAGTTTATTGTTCCTTTCCTAAACTCTGGGTGTCCACAATTTTCCCACACGGGCAGTCTAGAGTTGGGTTTTTCAGATGGTCAGGTTTAGTAGATTATCTGGAGCTAGTTCAGTCTTTTGATCTAAACTGCACTTTCTTGTCTTTGTGCTTCGTTATTGGGAGTTCGAGCTAATTCTGGACTGGTGCTTTGGAGATGGAGTTACAATTATGGAGTTCTCCCTTGAAGACCATATTGGAGATTTTGTTCCGCTGTTAGTGTTACCTTTTCTTTCCGCTGCTATTGTCTTGTATCATATCTCTGATGTATATTGATATTCATTGTACCATTCTATTGTATCATATATTGTATCAGATAATGTATGTTGATATATTCTTTTTCTTCCGCTATGTTGTACTTTATGTGTTATAAGCTCCGGCGAACCAGATTTGACGTTTGGATCTGCGGCATTTGAATACGAGTGTCGTATTTGGTGTCGATTTTCGAAGGTCGAGTCAGGGTCGTTTCATTTGGTATCAGAGCTGAAGGTTAAAACTTTAGCTCAGGAGTATAACACATTAATTAGCTCATTAGAGATAGGGTGAAGTATACCCTAGAATGAGTATATCCCTAAAATATTCGTTTGAATGCCTCGGTAAATTCTCTTAATGTTCACTGATAGTGAGTATGAGTGAAAGAAGAGAAAGAGATAAGGGACAAGGGAGTGCCCCTACATATGGTCAATACCCTGCAACAGTGGAAACAACATTCTCTATCAATCTCCTTTGATTCGATTTCAAATTCTTTTGATTGCTTCGTGACAGCTACAAGAAGAAGCTTCGGTGTGATGGTGGCCTTACGAATCGTTGTAGAAAATTCTTATTTCGTATCTTCATCGGTTTCTTATCAGTTTTTCCATCTAAACTTTAATGAATTTGAAATTTGAAATTGAAATTTTAAATAAATTGGAAATTTTAAATTGAAATAAAATGGTTAACGAATACAAAGCTAAATATGAATTGAATCGATAAAACGATTTTGTTTAAAACCAATAAATTCTATTGTAATTTCTTGTGTAGTCTGAAGTCCAAGGAAGGATAAGTTGGTATATACCTTGGGGCGTTCCGACCTAAGTTTGGAATCCATACCTAGTGTTTGAGAATTATGGAAGACTAAATCCATTTATCTATCTTTTGGGTCTCGATATATTCTACGAACGGTTAGTTATCCCTACGAACTGACCAGCGCCCCTACATATTTCATAGATCAGATGACCCGATTATCTTGTGAAATAATGGTATGAGTTTGTTCTCATATTTGTTGATATTCTGATTTGGTAAACCGAATGCAGAATAAATATTTCGATCTGATCTGATCAATCGTTTCTTTATCTATCATCTAATCTTTCTTGTCTCCCTAGCAAATTTCGAGGACGAAATTTTTTAAGGGGGGAATCTGTAACATTCCTGGAAATTTACCAAGTTTAAATTGGCAATTAAATTAAATTTTGAAAATAAGTTGTGAATTAATTAGAGATTTCTAGAGTAAATAAATAATTTTTTGAATATAAATAGAAATTTGATTTAGAATATAAGAATAAGCATTTTATAAACAAATATGGAATTTCAAAATAAAATGTATTAAAAATAAAATAGAAACTAAAATCTTGAGATTAATAAAAAGATAATGATAGTTGTTTTCTAACTTTTTAATTATATTAATATTTGGAAGTTGTAATAAAAAGAAAAAAATTAGTGTACTCGCTTTCAAAATGTTATTTTTAAGTAAATTTTCGTACATGAATAAAAGTGATTAATTATTAATATAAAATCAAAGTATTTAAATCCTTCTTTTCTTTTAAAAGTTGTACAAAAATAAATAATAATAAAATGTATGAATGTAAATTGTATAAATATATAAGTGTATAAATATGTTGAACTAAATTAAAGATTTAATGTGAAAATAATATAAAATATATTTAAGTTAATTAAAAAAAACAATGGAGACAAGATTTTATTTGTGTAAATATAAATATAAAAGAAAACACAACACATACGTAAAAAAAATGTATTTATTTAAATGGGAAGCATAATATAAAGTTATATTTGAGTGTTATTAACATGAAAATGTAAAATGCAAACTTATATACATGAAAGACTTAAGTGAATGTGGTATAAAATTTATTTAAAAATCCTTTTATCCTTGAAAATTGCAAATGATAAATATATAAAGGAGATAGAGTAAAGAAGGGAACATTTCATTGGAATCTCATGATCATCTTTGTACAAATGGCATCCAATGTAATAAATTGAATAAAATAGTAGAATTTAAAACTTTTAGAAATTTTTTGAGCTCCCCCATATGCAATAATTTAACTTCTCATCAAATCTGAAAATACAGTAAAAAGATTTGAGTATCACAAATCCAAACTACCATCGTCTTCCCTCCTCAGATCTGAAACAAATCAAACCTGAAGATCAAAGACAAAATCAAACTCAAAAGCTTCAGTTCAAAATTTTCAAGATAAGAAAAATCAAAACCTGGAAATCAAATCAAGCAGCAAGAATAAGTTCAAAACAAAACTGTAATCTGGAAACCAAAGTCTGGATTCAAGTTTCAAAACTGGAAACAAATAAAAATCAGATCAACTTCAACAAGCTGAATCAAAACCAATATCAAACAGGCAAGATCAGATCAAAGCTCTCAAACCTGATCAATGCAACTAGATATTCAACCTGGAAAACAAATACAACTAAGAAACCTTCAACCTAATTCATTAATAATTCAAAGATACAAGCAAATTCTTCTCAGCAACTCAAGATCAATTTTTCCAGACTCTACTTCATACTTCCAGGCCTTTGTCTCAAAACCCATCAGTGTGAGCAAAACTTTTAAACTTAAAAGCTAGAATCTGTTTACAGTTTGATGATGCTTGAAAAAATTTTGTTGTGATATGTTTGCATGTGGAATTGTGAGTAACTTCACTTTTAAAACTTAAAGTAAAATTATGGTTGCATGTTTTGTTTATCTGAGTCCTTTCTGTTCATGATTTCCAGGTTCTTGTTTTAATTTAAATTCAAAAAAATCTTGAGTTAATCTCTGTTTAAACTTAAGTTATAAACAAAACTTGTTTATTTCGTCTCAAAATTTAGATTAAAATTATACTTAAGTTAAAAATATTGAAGTGTCTATGGAAATTATCTGGGAATCAAAATGACTGAGAAAAAAATAAAAATAAGTCAAAACCCAAACTTTGTAATTCATAAATTCAGGATTATAATTTGAATTCATAAACTTAAACATGATTTTTAACGCTAAAACCATAGTTTTTAATTTGGGATTGAGTGAGCATTTCTGGTTTAACCAGAAATGGGTTTTGGGAAGTTTTCTGGTCATCTCCGTGATCTGGGGTGTCGTGATTCTTCTTGAAGGTAGTAGAATGATCGAAGATGATAGGAAAATTATCAGGAAGATGATTAATTCATTGAGGAATTTGCAGCAGTTGATTCTTGTTTGGAACCCTAGTTTCAACTAGGTCTAGTATTTTGATTCGTTCATCTTCCCTTGTTGGTCGTGTGCAACGTGACTTTGGGATATGGAAGTATGGTGAGTGGCGAAGTCTTGGCCAGAGTTGCAGAATTTATGATGGTCGGAATTGTGAAAATGAGGTGGTTTCCAGGTTTGGATGTGTGGTTCCTGTTTCTATTCCAGATTTGGAGGTTCTAAACTCGAATTCAATTTCAAGCTTTAGAAGGATGATTCTGTTGATTGTGTTTGGATATGGAGTTGGTCGCCGATAAGGGAAGACCATCGGAGATGGTCGGAGGTGATTAAAGTCACCGTGCATGTGCACGGTGCACTTTATTCTCTGGTGAAGTTTTGGTTAGCAGAGGGAAGGGTCTCGGGTTTTCTCTCGGGAAGTTTGAGCATTTGCTCGAAGTTTTAAGTTTGTGGAATCGAAGCAACATAGGGTGGCTCGGGTTAAGATATTTGATACATGTTTTTAAAAGAAACATGTAGTGTTTTGTTTTAAATTTTTAAACCGAAGATTTAAAATGAAAAGTAAAGTTTTTAAACAAGTTTAAATCTAAGTGTAAATCTGATTCAAGTTTAATTCTTATTTAAGTTTAAATTTAGTTTTAAAAACAAAATAGAGTCTTTGAAATTTAAATTGTTTTAACTACTTTAAGATGGTTAAATGGTTTAAATTTGAAATGATGATTTAAAATAAAGCTTAAAATCTAAGTTTAATCTGCATTCAGATTTAAATATGTATTCCAGGTCCATTTGTCTGAGGTTGGAAGTGTATTTGTTGAGACTGTAGACTAAATACCGTCTCGAATAAGATTTGTAGTTTGGAGTAAGGATTTCTCTGATATCTGAAGGAAATCTTTTTAAAGATTCGAAGTTTACCTTTGAAGTGTAAGTTTGGATCTGTCGGAAGTGCAGAAGTATGTGATGGTATTTTGATAACTGCATGATGAGATACAGTATCTATGGATATTTTTCGAATATGTTTTCTCTTGAAGTAGTTTTAGAAGTGGTTGAGGACCAGTCTTTACCTGCCACAGGAAAGATTCGTCCGTGTAAAGTTATCTGGACCTTTAGCATGGAGATTGTCTATTTGGAATATGAGACTAAGGTCTATAAGTTGCTTCGTTTTGGCATGGTCTCATCTGTCATTCTTTTAAGAGAGCGAGTTTTTGATGCTTGGTTTGGAGCTCGTAATTTCTTGAGTAGTTGTCTGCCATCTTGAAGGTCTTTTGTGTGGTTTGTTGATGGTTTTCGTTTTTGAGGAGCCTTTGGATTAGAAGTCTTTGGTTAGCTGTGGTAGCAGTGCAACTCGAAGTGTTCGGTGTGCTGATGAGAAGGTTTTTTAGCTTTGCAGTATCATCGAGGTAGAGTTTGGAAGCAGCAATAGCGTGGTTGTTTCTCCGATAGTTTAGGAATATTTGTGGTTCTTTTCAGCAGTCCGGGCAGTTGGTGAATGTTTTTGAAGGGTTAACCTTGTTTGGAAAAGTTTAAAGCTGTTCTAATTGGTAAAGAGAGAACAGTTTTCTTTGGAATCCGAATTAGGTAGGAATCCAAAGTGACTTGCGATTAGTTTGGGAATTTTTCTTGAGCATTCTTTTGTTTGAGGCTGAGGATTCTCATGTGGAAGTAGGAGCTTCTGGAGTAATCAGACATTGACTGCATCTGGAGTTGAGTTTCATATTGTTTTGATTCCAGAAGCGATTTTGGTGGTTAGCCTGGTAGGAGAATTGGTGTAGCAGCTCAGGAATTTTTGGAGTTTGGATTTGGTCAGATCTTGTTTTTTAATTGGATTTTTCTTTGAGGTTGTGTGACCGAGTCAGATGAGTCACTTAGATTTTATGGATTTGATGAGTAAAGTTTCTCGGATATATTGGATAAGTTTGTACTCGTGTTCATCAACAGTATTCTCATCTATTCCAGAATCAGAGTTGTGCAGCGGAAGCGAGGTAGCAGCTGTGTAAGAAAGGAAGCAAGTTCTGTTTGCTATTGCTTTGGAGTAGAGCATGTGTTCAGGATTTTGATGGATTTTGGAAGACTTTTCTGTTGGATAGGACCCAGAAACTGGTTTGCTTTGGTCTAGTTGTTACTGGAAGCATCAACATAGTTTGAGCTGATCAGGAAAAAGATTGGCAGACCAGGATTGTCTGTTAAATTATGCAGATATGAGACAAGGAGTTTGGAATTTGAATTTGGAGACTTCATTGTTGTTTAGATTTCTCTGGTTAAGAGAACAATAATTGGATGGTTAGTGCTGAGGCATTTGAGATTTCTTATCTGTGTTTTTGATAGGATAAGATTGAATTGCCAGTTTGGGTAGCTGGAATTCATTGTATTTCACGTATCTTTGAGGAAATAAGTGTATGATTCAGTATTTGTTATTGAATCTGTAGTTCAATTGGATTTGGAAGTTGAGCTAGAATTGAGTATAGTCTGATGTTCTATTCAGATTGATGGATCTAGAGATGAGTTGAGCTCTGGATTTTGGTGGTGTAGTTTGTTAGCTTCTGTAGAGCGAATCTCCCGGTGATTTATACTTGGGAAACTCGAGATAGTGTTAGTAAGATTTATTCAGATTTATGTCAGAATAATTAGTTAGGTTTGTTTGTTTGATTGATTGCTTTGGTTGTTAGTAACTGGATGTTAGGAATGCTTTGCTGTTTTAAATTAAAATCTCTGCTGGGCTATTAAATTACCTTTGCTTTTAAATTTCGGGGACGAAATTCTTTTAAGGGGGGAGGATTGTAACGACCCGAAATTTTGGGCAATAACAATTTAATAATGCGTATTAATAATTTAAATTGGTTTGATAATTTTTCTTTATAATTTTAATTTAAAATTGGTAAATTTAATTTTCTAAAGGTTAATAAATATTTAATCTGATAATTTTGATCAATATTTTTCTAATAATTTAAAATTTGATAAGAATTATTTTTCAAAGCTAATGAGATTCTATTCTATTTATAATATATATATTTATATATATTGTGAATAGAAATATCTTTTGTTTAAATAAAGATTGAATTTTCAAATTGTAATATATATGTATATATATGTTATAATTTGGCATTTGTTTGAAATTTTAATTTAATTTGTTAATAATTTATATACGAATGACTATTGTAATTTAAAGCTTTGTTTTAATTTATATTTTCAAAGGTTAATTTAGATTTGTCAAATTGTTTTCAATTATAAGACAGTTGTTTGTTTTTAAAATATAAGATTTGTTATTTAGTTTAAATAAGATGATTTTTTATTATAATGATAGTTTAAATAAAGTTTTATTTTGTTTTCTTTTTAAATGCTCAAATTAAAATGGTTATAAGTGTATAAAAATAAATGTTTAGATTTTAAATTTTATATGTATAAGATATATTTGTGTTATAATTAATTTTAGAATATTTTCTTTAAAAAAATAAACTCATATATTCATACATAAGTATTTGTTAATTAAGTAAATAAGTAAGTTTATATTATCATTTAAATTAAATAAAATTATATTTAAAATGCTAAAATACATGTGTAAACATGTTAAGGCCTCTCTAAACATATGTAAGGAAAATTAAGCTATATAGTGACAAATGTAGGAAAATTTAATATTATTGTGACAAATGTAAGATTTTATAACATGTGGCTTTCAATTTTTTTCAATTTCTTTGAAATGTAAACATAAGGGAAAATTGTATTCCTCTTTCATTTTCCAAAAAAAACTTTCTTTCTTCATTTCTCAAATTCTTTTTCTTCCTTGTTTCAAAACAGAAATTACATTTTAAAAATCTGAAATCAAAACCAAAAGCAAATTTAAAATCTGTATTCAATTAAACTTCAACCTGCAAATTGAAGTCTGCAACATTTGATCACCTGCATTTCAAAGAATCAAGTTCAAGATCAACCTGAGAATTAAAATCTGTAACTTCATATCATATTCAACCTGCAATTTTCAACAGCAAGTAACTTGCAGTTCAACATCAAATTGGAAGCCTGGAATTCATAAGATCTGCTCTGCTTATATTTCAGGTGAGTAAATTATTTAAAAACAGATTGTTTTGGATTTTAACCACCATGCATGTGATGCTCTGTGATTTAAGTTTGGTGATTGCATGAGAATCTTCAGAACTTATATTGTTGAATATATAGATATGTTTATATATGTGTAGATAGCCCGTGTGTGTATAAATCCTTCTGCTTCCTGTTCTTTCAAAACAGGCTCAATTTTTTTTAAAATTTAAAACTTCCACTAACACCGTTGTTTGATTATGAAGATTAAATGAAATTTGTATGTAAGTGTTAGATAGAAATTTTAAAAATAGTTTCTGTAATCTTAAATTTACATATGATTTTTAAAAATGGCAAAAACACAGTGAACTAAAACTTTTGTTAAAGATCAACTGATTTAAATCCTAAATTGAACTACATGCATCAAATCGTGATGAAAAATCATGAATTTAAACATGCATTTCATAAATTTTAGTTCGGTAATTTATGAGAATTTTGGGTTTGTGTGTTTTTGGAGTTTTCAGTGATTGCCGAAAATCAACATGATAATTGTAGCTAGGATTTAGATCGAAGCTTGCTTGTATGTTATGGATTAAGGGAAAAATGCTATTGGATTTTTCAAATTGTTGAATTGTTCGAATTTAAGAAAATTAGGGTTTAGTCTGTTCTTTGTTTCGGCTTGGCTGTAGAGGGAATTGAGATTGGGATTCATGACCGGAATGATCCGCGAGTTGGGAAATGGGGGCGTGAAGGTTGCGGCGACGTTCTGGAGTGGTCGGCATGGATCATCGGCGCTGTGGTGGTCGGCAAAGGGGAAGTTTGGGGGATGTTGTTTCTGCAGTATTTGGTTCGTATGCCCAAATTTTGATTCGCTTGCTTACTCTCGAATCTGGGATTATTGTTGGGTTCGCACACGATCGTGTGATGGTAGTGGAGGGTCGCGTTGATCGTCGGCGGCCGGAGTTGCTTGGGCACGTGCACGAAAATGGGTGTGTGCACTGGTTTTGTAGTTCTGGGAAGACGAGATGAAGACTCGGGTGGGTTCTCGCGTTATATTGGGTGATGACTCAAAGATGTTGGGGCGTGGGTTTGCTTCTGGGAAGACTCGTGATGTTACCGTGTTTACTCGAGTTTCTGGATTGTGTACTTTGGTAAGTGCTGTGTATAGTAGTTACATTGTTAACTCGAGTTTGTTTTGGTTTAGCTGTGTAATGATAAAATGCAGATTATACTCATTGTTTAAAATAAATAAAATCAAGTTTGAGTTATAAAACAAGTTTATAAAGGGAGTGAAAAATAAAGTTAAACTTGTTGTTTTAAAGTGAATGTAAATCAAACATTTAAAAGTGAAATTTGAATTTACATTTCAAATTTAAATATGTTTTAAGATGTTTGTTTTTTTGAAAATAATTATCTTAATTAAGTTTTAAAATTCAAATTTAAAGAGTGTTTTGAATTTAATTATTAAATCAAAGTTTTAAGTTAAAGTTTTGAAGTAATGTTTTAATAACAAAATTTTCAATTTATATTGAAATAAGTTTAAAATTTGATAATTTTAAAGTGTTTTAAATTTGGAAATGATTTATAAATGCTTTATCTTCAAGTAAGGCTATTATTATGATTTTGTAAACCAAGTTTAATAATTTGTCTTTAAGTTAATAAGATTTAAATTATTCAAATAATTTATTTATGAAAACAAATAAGGTTAAATTATTTGGATAATTAACTTAAGAATACTTAATTTAATATGATTTGTTAATAAGTAAGATTTAATTAAGATTAATGATTTTCTTAATTAATTTAAGATTTAAAAATATAAGAAGTTAGTTAATTAATTATTTAATTCATTTTAAATAATTAGTTAATTGTTTATTTAATCATTTAATTATGGATTTATTAAGTGTGATTACTTAATGAAGTAATCAATGGTTAATTTTTGAATGTAATTAGGATGGTAATTACTTATGGAAGTAATTAATGAAAATTACTCATGGGAGTAATTAATTGAAGTGATTAATGGAATCACTTAATGTTATAAATTAAAGAATTGACTAATATAATTGTTTTAAAGTTAATTAATTATGAAGTAATTAATTAATTAAAGAATTAAGGATTGGTTAATGATGGAATTAATTACTTGTTAAGTAATTAATTAAGAAAGTAATCAAGATTTATTAATGAAGTAATTAGAAATAATTACTTATGTAAGTAATTAAGAGTTAATTACTTAATTGTTTTAGATAATTAATTAAAGTGATTAATTAATTAATGAATGAGATTAATTTAATATTAGTTACTAAGTGTAATTAATTAAAATATAATTAATTATTGAAGTAATTAATTAAGGATTTATTTATTAATTTAATTGAATAACTTAGTACTTAATGAAGTAATTAAAGATTAATTAATTAGATTAATTAATCAAAGGGTTAATATAATTAATTAAAAAGTTAATTAATTAAGATAAGTAATTACAAATTGTTAATTACCGATTATGATTAATGAGTTGATTAATTACAAGTTAATTATTTAATTAGAGGAATTATTAATTAATAAGGTTCATTAGTTAATAAATGATATTAATCAAGGTTGATTAATATAAGTGATTAATGTAAGTGTAATTAATTAATTGTAATTAATTAAGGTTTAATATAATTAATTAATGGAAGTAAATGAAGGATCATTAATTATCATAATTAATGATAGTTACAGAATAGGGTTAAGGTTGATTACTTGAATGTAATTATAATTAATCAAAGAAGATTAATTTGGGAAGATCATTAGAGATGATTAATTTATTTGGAGTAATAATTAATAAAGAAGGATTATGGTAATCTAATTGATTAAGAGATAATCAATTCTGCTTTTGAATGATTGATTGATATTTGGTGGTTTGTATTGGATGATCAATTTATATTGGATGATTGATATTGGATGATTGGTTGATACTAGGTGATTTGAATATCTCTGATATATGTGATATGCCGCTTTGTGAAATGAATATTTGTTATGAATTATCTATTGTGATAATTTATATATCATCCTGAATATGAGTTTAAACTGTTTAAAACCCTTAAGAAGAACTTGGACATTAAAATGGCGTTTTGGTTTCGGTGAGACCAGGATCGGGTTTCCATATTTGGACAATCCGAAAACCACATCGATTCCAATTAACATTAGGTCGTGTATCCAAGTGGAGTTAGTGAAGACTCTAGGTGTAAGAACTATACGTCAGTTGACTCTATGGGTAATTCCGTAATGAGTTAACGGAATAGTACTTATAGGTTCGAGATGGTGATTTAGAGTGCAAGGGCTATGGTCGTTGACCCTGAGGGTGATTCCAAAATGAGTGCAACGAGATAGTGCCTTCGGTTTCGTTCGAACCCGGAACGAACCTGTATGGATTGAATGCTTTCAGAACATCGTCGGGTAGACGACGAGCATTCTAAAGATAGATGTGTTCTATAAAGGTAATCGTAGCCTCAAGCCTCATCAACCGGGAATGGCTAAAACAGGGGAGGTGTAGCAAGGCTTCGTGGGTAGCTTCCACTGGAGAGCGAGATTTACCCCTGTCTAGAGGTCCCTTTCTATTTCGGCTCAGTACGGGGTGGGTCGTGCCAACTACGGGGTGGTCTTGTTCGGAACTGTCCAGTAAGGGATGGTTCCAGCCTTGTGTTGTAGGGGAGCGTGCGTACTCCTCGGTACGTTGATCTTGGCCACGTACTGTGACGGGCAGTACCCCAGTGGCCCTGCCATTGATGGATACCCATTCTTCATACGAGATCCTACGGTTTTGATTGTATTACCCACTTTTGTGGCTAGTAGCTGGAATTTAATCATGTGACAATTTCGGCTATTTCTTATTTACTTAAAAACCCTAGACACTATTATAATATCACTGGATTTCCTATCAAATGTTTTGGTTAGCGTAAGGTAAAAACTTTTCCATGTTTATGTGTGGGAAGTCTTACGTGATACCTTTTCTTTTCAAAGGTTTTTCTAAAAGTTAAGCAATTTTAAACCGTTTACTCACACCAGACCCCTGTCTGACCCGAGTATTTATTTTCTATTTTATTAAACTCTTGGGTACTCATATTATGTATGAGTAGTCAAGTGATTCAGGTTTGCTTGACGAATTCTGGGGGAGATATGGAGCAGGAGGCTTCCACGTATAGATATATTATGTTCCGCTGTGTTTGTTTGGTATCTGTATCTATTGTACTTGAGTTGTATAGTTAGACAGATGTTTATAACTGTCTAATATCTGTTGTATAAGTTGTATACTCTGATGTAATATGATACTATGTAATATTTTATGTGATATATTATATTTCATTCGTTCCGCTGTGAGTTCTCTGATGTTGTTGTTTCTTTCTTTCTCTTTCTTTTCTTCTTATATCCCTTTCTTTCTTCATTGATGATGCGATTTCCCGAGATGATAAGTCGGGTCATCACAAAATGATTAATTAATGAAGGTGGTTAATACTTAATCAATTGTAGTTAATGATAATTAATCATTGATTGAAGATTACTAATAAAAGTAATTATGTGAGTAATAAATTTAAAACCACACGATTTATTCACCTTAATCGAAGATGTTTGATTATTATTGAATGTTGTATGATGGATTGATATGTGATGCTATGTGATGCTTTGTGCTGAGCTGCTATATTTGTGATGAATATACTGTTGTATGAATATGAAAACCCCTTGACCCGTAAAACGACATTTGAATTTCGATGCGACAGGAAGTCGGATTCCAGTTGGTTATCCGAAACCCACATCGAATAGTAATAGTGAATCTTTGTGATTGATAAATTTACTTTATCTATGAATCTATGAATGAAGATAAGCGTTATGGGTTATACCGCTTATCGATGTTGATATATCTGTGATGATTGATGTTATACACTATTGTGTAAAACCCCTTGGACCACAATTATACACACACAAATATGGGTTGCACGTGGAAATGGGTTAAGTCACAAATTTTGAAATAGTTTCAAATATTGAAGAATCTAAAATAGTTTTTGAATTAGAATTGAAAGCTTTTGAAAATGAATTTCAAAAATAAAAATTATTTTGAATAACTTGATTGAGTTTTGAATTTTAAATAGCTTGGTTTAAATTTGAATTCAATTTTTGAAATCGAATTCTATGATTTGTAAACTATGGTTTGAAAAGGGTATTCAACTTACAAATGTGTTTATATGGGTTTTTAAACCATTTTAAAAGTGTTGTTTTGGGATTTTGAATTTAACCCAAAGATTTTAACTTGTATAAATGAAATCAGTTTTTCCCAAAACGAAACCTATGTGTTTTCAAATAATAAAAGCTTTCACATAAGAAATGAACTTCCAATTTGTGTTAAAAGGATTTCAAGTCTAAAATGAAAATAGTTTTCCAAGTTATGAATAATCTTTGGAAATGGATTTGAAAGCTATAAGTTAAATCTTTAATTTTAGAGATTTAATTGAGTTAATCCAAATTGAAATGGAAATTGTTTTGGAATCTATGAATTGATCTTTGTTAAACTAGGTGAACTTTGTGAAATAAATCTTTTTGTTTAAAGATTTGAAATGGTAATTTGTTTAAACCATTTGAAGAAAGGTTTTGGGTTGTGACTTAACTGAAATCCCATATCCATATATTTTTAAATATTTCGCCCGCTATTCGGTTTAGCCGGGAGAGGACCTTGTGTCATATAACCCATTCCGAATAGTGATATGACGTTATGGATTGCATTTGAAGACTGGTGCTGAAGATCGGGTGTCTTCGAGAATGATAGGATAACCTGCTGATTGACTCTGCACTGAGTTGCTCCGGTATAGAGTTCTCCCTAAGTGATGGGAAGTCCGATCGGGATTGTGGATACCCGGATTGCAAGGCCTTCTTCGGAAGTGCCTTTGGTTCTGTTCGAACCCGGGACAGACTTGTATGGTTGTATGTCTGACACTACACTTTGAGATATTAAACTGGTCTCTATCAAATACATTTCTGCTTGGTGGCGGAGAATTTATTATCTTAGCTTAACACCCTTCTCTGAGACGTACGAGCTCAGAGGTTATGTAGTTGATAGTTATCAGTGATATACTCCATAATTTGGTAGTGTGGCATGCTGAGTGCTGCTGTGTATCATTTGTTGATCAAAGCATGGATTTTGTATAATGCATAGCTTTGTGGACGAGACTACATCAGGACCTCACATCCCGGAAATGGTTGAAACAGGAAAGATGCGGCAAGGTTATGAGGGTCGCTCCCTTTAGGATTTGTCATTCCCTTCTGGAAAAGGGTGGTATCATGGTATGAAGCCCAGATACTTACTCATGTGGATACTACAGATCTATTACTTTGTGATTTCTTTGTGGTTGTTGGTGTCGAGCGCTCGGATAAAGGTCCCAAAGGACCGGGGGATGGCACGCTCGAGTAGTAGTTACCTTGTTACAGTGGTAACCCGACCTTGTGTTGGCAGAGATCCGGTTAGGTTCTCGGGACGTCCCACCAGAGGCGTACCCATGTGGCAGTAGGAAGTTCCTTAGCCTGACCATTTGTTGAAAATCGAATCTTCAATACGCACCTTGTGCTGTTTTAGTTGTCGAACCTGCCATTTACTTATGGTGGCGTCCCATTGTTTAGATGGTAGCTATAGTAGGCATATGATACTGGTCGTATGTTGACTAGGATTAATATTATACTTTCGAATGGTGTTCCTACACTATGCGCTTGCAATAATATCAAAGAAATTTTCTCGTATCAAGAATATTTGACTATCATAAGGAGAAATCTCCTCCAATTCTGCGTTCGCATTGTGTGTGTCGCGGGAGGCCTTATGATAGTTTCATTTTCCAAAAAGCATTGCAGATTTATTTTAAATTCTCTTATTGTCTGTTTTAAAGACCAACTGCTTTTGTTTGCTCATACCATTCCTACGACTGACCTGGAGTTTATTGTTCCTTTCCTAAACTCTGGCTGCCCACAATTTTCCCCCACGGGCAGTCTAGAGTTGGGTTTTTTAGATACTCAGGTTTAGTAGATTATCTGGAGCTAGTTCAGTCTTTGGATCTGAACTGCACTTTCTTATCTTTGTGCATCGTTATTGGGAGTTCGAGCTATTTCTGGATTGGTGCTTTGGAGATGGAGTTACAGCTCTGGAGTTCTCTCTTGAAGACCATATTGGAGATATTGTTCCGCTGTTAGTGTTCCATTTTCTTTCCGCTGCAATTGTCTTGTATCATATCTCTGATGTATATTGATACTCATTGTACCATTCTGTTGTATCAGATATTGTATCAGATGATGTATATTGATATATTCTTTTTCTTCCGCTGTGTTGTACTTAATGTGTTATAAGCTCCGGCGAACCAGATTCAACGTTTAGATCTACGGCATTTGAATACGAGTGTCGTATTCGGTGCCCATTTTCGAAGGTCAAGTCAGGGTCGTTTCAATTTTGGATAAATGTTATAAGTCCAATGGACTTGATAACGTTAAATTATCTTCATCATGTTACTTTAGTGCCGCAAGGGCTTTGGATGTAACGATAATATGCTTTAAAGTCAAGATGTCCAAATAGATTCTACAGCGTAGCATATGCTAATAAAGGGTTAGGAAGATAAGTGTGTATCATGTGCAATTGGTCATTAGACAAGCTAATGACCGAGATGCTCATTCTCATGTTTGAACTTAGTATCAAGTTCATACATCGTATCTTTTTGTTTCTCAAAAATGGATTTCAAGTAATAGAATGTGTCCCTAATTTGATTTAGGGTTACAAGAATTCGATTTGACGGAGAAATGTCGGAATGAGAAATCCGCCCCAAACTTAGACCCCGAGGGTCGTATTTATAGATGTAGGTCAAAACCATTTGCGTTATCCTTCCGAAGCTTTCGAAAGGTCTCTTCACCAAACTTTCGCATCCATCCTGTCACCCTCGACCTTTCGCTTTTATGGTTTCAAAGTTGTAGGTACGTATTCGGTCTTCTGGCATGCTTAAATTAGCCTTTTCGTCTCTATCGAAAGTATGCTATTGATGGATATTAATCAGATATTCATAAATACTACTTTTCGAATTATTCTGGAAACTTTCGACACCATCGAAAGGTATGCTTCTTTTTGTAGCGAACAAATCATTGTTCTTCATTGCGTTGTTTGAGTTAAGAAGAAGCATTTTTGAACCCTTTATCACCTTTGAAACCTAGAAGCAAAGTTAGGGTGGGTTACTTGAATGTTGTGGAAGGGTGTTTGGATTGGCTCGAAAGGTTGTAATGGTGGTGGGAGGACTATTTAATGTAGATGGAGTTCATTAGTGGACAAATGAAGGTTGTGGAAGATTGTTTGCGAAAGTAATTTCTTTAGATATCGTGGAAACCCAACTTTTAATACTTGCGGAAAGGTATTTTTGATTGATTTTTCTTCTGCGAGAAGCAAATAGTGGCGGAACAAATCGTTTTGAAAGGTTCGACCTAAGCAAAAATGGTAGTGTTGGTGGAAGCCATGGCTTTCATTTCTTGTGGAAGTGCCCAATGCTTGCGGCACCCATCTGATTCTTTCGGAAGCTAGTTTTTAAAGCATTCGAAAACCTCTTATTTAAGTCATGACAGAACCCCTTTTCAACAGTTGAAAACCCTTATGGAGAACATTTTTGAGGCCTTTGGATGCCTCCCCTTGATACTTTCGGAAGCTTTCTTTTTATGATTCTAGAAGCCATTTCTTCCATGTCTTCACTCTTGAGTTGATTTTGCAGTTAACATAAAGATCTTCAACAATACGTGACATGCACTCAGTAATGCCCTAGATTATCTCCCAGATAATCATATAGTAGACATACCTAGGATCTATCTTACTCAATATATATAACACATAACAATCATCCAAATTAATCGTGTACGAAATATAAATATGGAATACCCTCTATAGCCAAATTCATCTTTTAGATAACCTTGTAAAAATAGGTATAGGGTCCAACTCCATGTTCTCAGCATCTCTAGATATCCTCATTAGTTGTATAATCGATTTGTACAGGGGTTACACTACTGCATATTCTCTTAGTCTCATAAATAAGGTAAGAGATCGATAAACAAATAATCATCATCTAGACTTTCAACCTCATAGTAATCGACTTGGCTCTTAGCGAGTGAAATTATCATATGGTCTTTTAGACCTATATTAATCCACTCGACTCTCGGTCAATAATAACTAAACACGGTAATCCTAAATGAAATGATCTCAAATAGGTGAATAAGCAGTTGTCTATAGCATCTCATGTAATCTCATCAATAACAACTACACGGGAACTAACAGCTCTTAGCCTGCTCCAGGATCCTTGCTCACACGCTCTCAGCACTACCACTACCATCTTAGTTACCTCGATAACCATTGTGACCTAATATCCATCAAGTGCAAGGCTATGTGTTGCATTGGTCCCAGCCTTATAGGTGTCCCTAATGGTAACATGCTGCTAGCTTATGTGACACAGGGGCGGTGGCAATTAGTTATGGCGTAAGATGTGCCATGGATTCGGGGAGAGACTCCACAGTCAAGCCATTAGGATGGATACTATCCTATCTGGTTTACTCCTCGACGTAAAATAGGAATACACACAATAAATAGACACTCTTATGGCTCTCAACCTTTACACTTTTAGTATGCATCACCATTAATATAATACCCTGTCTACTTGAGCCTGTTAGAGTGATGTCTATGCATAAAAATTAATCGAACAAATATCAACTCAGGCATCCCATACCTCTTGGTGTTTCTCATTTGTTCACTCAATGCTTGTAAATTGCACTCATCATTACACAATTATTCTATATAATAAATCCAAAGAATGACTGAAGAAATATTATCAAAAGCCCCATACCGGATGGTAGTGTAACTCCATATATTCTAGACATAGAAAATAAATCAATCAAAACATACAATTTTATTTTCTATTGATTCGGGTGGGGTTTAAAAATACATTTTTCCAAAATCTTCAAAACAATTTCAAGTATAAATTCTCAATTTCAAGAAAAATCAATTTATAAAAATTTTAATCTTTCCCAAAAATCCATTTTCTATTTCAAAACAAATAGTCACAAATCTATTATTCCATTACAAGGAAATCTGCAAATTACAATTCAATTCCAAATCACTTGAAAACTCTTCCTAAAAATAATCCTTGCATTTTTAAAATTATTCTTTAAAATTTGAAAATAATGTTAATATTAAATAAGTTTTATAATTCAAGATTTCCTTTAAACAATGAATTTAATTAATTCAACTTTTCTAATGTGGATTTTCAATTAAGAATATTCCTAAAAGCCATATAATAAAATTCTATAAATAAAATTTCATTCAATAAATAAATTGCATTCCACTAACTATAACCTCAAAATATTGTTTTTTATAAACTTCCAATCTAAATCCAAAACAAAATTAACGTATCGCTTTTAAAAAATATCATTTCATAAATATCTTTTGAATATTTTTATAACAAATGACAAATGATTAAAATACAAACACTTAAAAATTCTTCTATTTAATAAGTCCCAAAATTTATCATTTGCGAATGATTTTTATCCGTGGAATATTTAAAAACAAATTTACTCAAAAAATTCTATCGTGAATAATATTGTCAATTATAATAAAACTCATTCCCAAAAATCCATTAGTTACTCCCAAAATATTTCATTCTCAAATACTCCATTTTAATTAGTTATTCCTTTCCGATCAATTACTAATATGATCTAATCATAACAACAACCGATAAAGAATATGTGATCTCATCACAATAACAATTGATCAAAATTATACAATTCAAATTCATCTAATTCAATCTGTATCAACAAATGCACATCACTAAATAGTTAACAAAAGATAGAAAATAGGGACCAAATCATATTGATGAGTTATCAAATATAACTCGCTAAAAAATGTTAATTTACCCAATCTACCATTCAATGCAAATTCTCAATTCAAACATTGTGACAAGCCGAAATTTTTAAGCATTTAAAATTTGAATATTTAAATTAATTTTAAATATTTAAAGGTTAATTTTAACTTGAATTACGAATATCACAATTTATTTGATAATTAAATTATTGAATTAAATAATTTGAAGTCGAGTAAAATGTTGAACCTGGAGTTTTAAGCCTGTTAAAAATAATTTGAAGGCCTGTAAAATTTATATTGATAGTACTGAGGATAATAGAAATTGTAGAATTGAAATTAATAGTGATTTGTTCAGTTTTAAAATTTTATAGTTTAAAATAAATTTAAAAATAGCCCTCCGAGGCACAGTCCCGGAATTCGACGAAACTAGTTCCATTGGGTCTGTAATATTGAATTATTATTGGATTTCAAATTTTGTATTGATTGGAGTTGTTGTGTGAGCGTACGATAAGTAAACGCGTTGAAAATTAAATAAAACTTTAATTGATCACATCAATGTCATCGGTGCCTTCTTAAACACACTTCCCTTTTTATATTCAGCCGACTTCCTTTCATATCCATGTTTCTTTTTTTACAACATCACGCAATCCCTTTCCTTTAACGATAGAACCGAATCCCTCTTTCAAAACAAAAATCAAAGTTAAAAAAAAGAAGCTTTAAGGGGAAGCTTTCAGCCGCATTTATAAAAAAAAAGAAAACAAAACACAATAAAGGCCGATCTCATCTTCCTCGTTTTCATTTTCGACCGATAGTAAATCCATAAATAAAAAAATCAATCGAACGAAACGAAAAGAGGTGAAATGAAATTAAAGCTCGCAGGGGAGGGCTCGAAATCAAAGCCGAGATTTTATTCATCGAGGCTGATCGAGTTACATTGAATCGAGTTGAGTTTGCGGCAGTTTGTAGCATCGAAGGAAAGCATAGAGACGGTGACTGTGGTGCCGATCTACGAAGTGTTGCTCGCGAGTTCGTCATGGTGGCCACGGAGGCAAGTAGAGGTGCGATTCGAAGGCAGCGGTGATAGGTTTCGGAGGAGCGGCTGGAGGTGGTTCTCGATGATGGCGGGTCTCTGGTGGGAATTCGTGTAACGACCCGCCTTTTTGGACAGTATAAACCGACGATCAAATACACATGCCGATTCCAAACCATTCAAAAGGGAAGATGGTTATTGGGGTAAATAAGGAAAGAAAAGAAAGGGAAATAAAGGAAATGAAACAACACAGAATCTCGCAGCGGAACGATAAAATATAATAGTCAAATAAACAGTTCATGAAGCTGTTTACTATACTTTGACAATTATTTATACAACATTTATCAGAGTTATACATATACAACAGAACAATTAAAACATTGCAGCAGATAGCATGATGCAAGGGAATAATAGTAATAGTATACCAAATCTTCGTCTTCATCCTCCAGAATAGATCTTCAAAAATCTGAAAACTCAGGACTGACCCGAGCGTAATGAAAAGACAAAACACTCGAGTCAGGACTAAAATATCCTTATGAAAGTTAAATCAATCGTAAATAAACATGAGTGTAACGCGTCAGAGATGTTTACGGGGTTTGACATCTCATATCCAGTGTCAACGTGCGTGCAATAACTCAAGAGATGTTACGGGATTTTCCATCTCTTAAGGATCCGTTAAACTATCTACTATGTAGTAATGTACGCTAAGTAGATAATGCCTATCAGTAATATAAAGTATCAAAATAGCGTTAAGGCGTTACCATAATCCCCCTTAACACATTTTTATAATGCCATAATCCATAAAGCACCGTAAGCCCCACCGTAAATTGGTGGTTATCAGAGGGTACCCCATAGGTATAACACAAAACATAACGTAGTGGTCGCGAATAGGATAATCAGTATGACAAGGTATATGAGGCGATACCAACTAGGATACTAGTAGTTGTGTGATCCGGACTGATGTTGAGCATAGCCAGCAGCTACCCCAACACTGCGAAACAACACTCCCAAATCAAGGGGTGCACCCAAATCGAATCACAAATGTAATAGAAATGGTAGCGAAGAAGCGTGTCCGCTAGAGGTGGCGAACCTCAATGTCCCGGCGCGGCTCCTGTTTTAGTCATGTCAGAGGTCATCCAATATCGTTCTCTTTCTTCAGTCAACGCGTTCACCAAACCACCCACTTCATTCTGGATCAACACTCCGCGTATAATAGTTATTAAAGTGGTTTTCGGTATCGACAGAGAGTATGTCCATATCCGATCCCGGTCTCTTTAATAACTATGTATTATTTCACCATTGGCTCTTTTACATTTCAAATCGATTCATAATTGATATCAAAATATCATATTCGCTTCAGAAATCAAATCCATTTCAAATACCATCGTATCTTTTCAAATGTAAGATTTCGTTTCAAAAATCATTTTTCGCATCTATATCTCATTTCGATTTCAAAATCATTTCGAATTTCAATTTAGGTTGCAACTTCATTTAACCCAATTCGTATTTAAATTCAAGATTTAAATATAAACATTTCACCTTATTGACCAGCTTAGAATTTTAGAAAATAGTTTTAAGTAGTTTAAAGGTAGTTTTAAATAATTAAAATAGTTAAAATACTTAAATCTTAAAATGGATTTGAAATAGATAAATTAGTCTAAAATAATTTAAATTGGGTTAAGTAGATTTAAAATAGATTAAAATAGGTTAAGTATTCAAAAATGGTTTACATAACAGAGTAATTTGGAAAACAAAATAAAACAGCTTCAAAACCAATCCATTTCAATTTATAACTTCCCAATTCAAATCAATTTCAATTTCCATTTTACCGATTTAATTTCGATTTCAATTCAAATCAATGTCAACTTTGACTTCAATTTATTCAATTTTATATTCACTTTCTATTAATTCAATTTCAATTTATATCGATTTAGAGCTTGGTTTTTCAAAATATCCATTTATAACACTTAACAAAATTATCCATCAATTTTCGAGTTTAAATCCAAATTTCAAATATGATTCAATTCCAAGCTCGACTTCAAAATATCATTTTTATATCACTTTTACTTGGTAATATTCAAAGCTCGAATTAAGGTTAAATCTTTAAACAAATCAATTTTCGAAATTCAATCAAATCCCAATTTTTAAATTTCAAAGTCTCGTATATTATTTAACAATTTCTTTTAACCAAAATTTATTTCAACATTCCAAACTCAATTTTTCGATAAATTCAATTTCTATAAATTTATTTCTATTTATAACTTTTAAATCCAAAACATTTAAATAAATTTCAAATCGACGATTTTTAAAATTATTAATTTTAGCCAATTCGGCGTCCGTATATAATTTTCTATCCTATGCCCAAGTAATTATTTATTTCAATTAAATGTCAGGGATGAGTATATATTACTTAAACCAATCACAGTGTCATATGTATGCATAACAGTATATATAAGCAAATAAACATCCAAACATTTAAATATCAACCAATAACATCCATCAAAATACATCATCCAATAGACAATACAATTCATGGCAGTTTCTTAGTTATCAATGTCAGGTAATTTAATCGCAATTCAATTTTAATTTCAGTTTAACTGTCAATTTAATTTTTCAACGGTTAATTCAAATGACAAGCTATATGACAATTAAATTTTTATCAAACAACGACAAATAAAATCATAACACTTCATAATGTCAAATTTAACTAGCATAAAGATATTTTGTACGTTGTGAGCGTTATAAACACTCACCTTGATTTCAATGTAGTTCCAGCGTTTTATTTCCAATAAAATTAAACGAGCGTTTAATTTTACCCGAAATTTTCTCTAGCTTCAAACGACTCCAATCCAGCTCCATGGCGTAGTATTCGACAATACGATTTCAACGCAAAAAGTTTCATCCGATTTGGACCTCGTATGAAAGAGATACGAAATTTTGAAGTTACACGAATTATAAATATAATAATTTTACAATTCTTCTATTAATTTCAAACCCCATCAATTCCTGGTCGTTGGATCTGCCCTGCACGCATCAAGGCCGATGCCCCCTTTATTCCATCACGCGTTGCTCCAGGTCTTCACGCACGAAGACAACCCATGAGCCATCACCTAGGGTTCCAAACGCACCACCCTACGTTCGTCGATATTCCATCACTTCACCACCATCAGAACGGCCATCGCCAGAGCCATCCACGGCCAGAGCCTCTTGGAGCTCGGTCAACTCCACCACCACAGAAACGCGTGCGAACCTCGGTCATTCCAACGAGGATTGCCGACGATCCGTGGCTCTGATTCAGATCATAGCCGTTGGATGTTGAGTACTCGATGTGCTCTACCATGTTGCAGTTGAAAACTTTTCGAAATAATCGATGGATTTGGAGAAATTTGAGGGAGAAGAGAATTGAATTTCGGCCCTTGGAATTATAAGCGGCGGCGGCGGTAACAAACCCTAGCCTTCTTTTTTTTTATTTGTGAATAAAGGGCTATTTATAGGAAACGACGAATACTATTTATCCGGCTTTTCCAAACTCCGAATTTCGTGCGGTAACTGACGTTCCTAGGGTTTATCCCGCGTTCCGGACCCAATGGAATAGGTTTCGAAAGCTAATTCGATCATCTGTGTGAGTTACGACAATAAACGATCAAATTTAAATTAAATCGATTAAACGAGTTTCTATGCATTTTGGCTCGCCCCGGACAAACGATAAATCCGATTGACATGAAATTTGAAATCTTACAATAATATCACATTACGGATCCGATGAAACTGGTTTCGTCGAAATCCAAGACAGTTTGAAAAATGGCTATTTTAACTCGGCAGTAATATTAAAACAATTTCAACGCGTTTCGAGCTGCCACGGTCAAACGACAACTCCGATTGCTACAAAAATTGAAATCCGATAATATCTAACTATTACGGATCCAATGGAACTAGTTTCGTCCAATTCTGAGACTGTTCGAAATTGGGCTATTTTCCAGTCGACAATTAGATATTAAAATATTCAATTTTTACAAATTTACTTTTAATTCGATTTTAAAAGTTCTACAACATCATTCTAACTTTAATATGATAAAATAAAATTTTCAAAATTAATTTTAATCATATTAAACCCGTTATTCAATTATCCAATAATTTTCAATTTTAAAATCTTATTAAC
Source organism: Allium cepa (assembly GCA_030765085.1). NCBI lineage: Eukaryota > Viridiplantae > Streptophyta > Magnoliopsida > Asparagales > Amaryllidaceae > Allium > Allium cepa. The sequence goes on from CM060937.1 coordinate 909,942,684, forward strand.
TCTATTATAATCCCAATATAACCTATATTCACTTTGGAAACCAATCTGAATCATATTAAATCAAATTTCAATTATTCACCATATTTTCATATATTAAATTTCAATATCAAATTGATCATATCAAATTCGGAATTTAATTATTCAAACATCTGTAATATTAAATTTAAACAATTTGATTATTCTTAAATCACTATCTTTTGAGATATTCAAAACGAACTTAAAAATTTAACTTTTGAAACGTATTAAAATTATAGAACAACTATTTCCATTATACGGTTATTCAATTCCCATTATTAAATTATTCAATAATTTCCAAATATTAAATTTAAACAATTTAATTGTTCAATATTTGACGGATTTCAATATTGGAATTTTTTTTCAAATAAAAATTTCATTATCAGTCGATTTACTATATTACATTAATGAATTCCACGTTATTATTTAACTACAGCTAGAGATAATGCATTCAACTAATATATAAACTTTCATTTCAATTGCAATTGGTTCACAAATTCAATTCGACTAACTACATGAATAGGTAACTTAAATAATTATCACCGTTTAACACTTTTAATTACTTATAAGTTTATTATTTACAAACAAGTGTCACAATTATCTATACAATACAAATTTATTCCGTTACTATTGACTACATATTCTTTCGATTGATTTGGGATTTCATTCAATTCATAAATAATTAACTTAGATAAAATTTGTTGCATTTCATTCTAGTTATTATTATTCCAAACGAATTACAAATTTTTTTCTAACACTAAATCGCGAAATCTTCTTAAATTAACTATTTTAATTATCGAAAATTTACGGGTCGTTACACTCTTCCACACTCAAAACTTTTCGTCCCCGAAAAGGAAAGAGAAGGGAAAAGGAACTAAGTATAGAATTCAACATTAGATATATTTTATTTGAAAGTTACCAACTCCTAAAACAATGAAATTCCATTTATAAAGTCGTAACTACGCTTCCACTAAGTTACTCCAAACGGCTTTCTAACTTTAAAAGTTGGTTATCAAAACAAGTTATAAAAAAATTCAAAACTTGAAAAAAAAATTAACACTCGGATTTACGAAAAAATTCGGCAGAGTCTCCTTTACGCGGCTCGATCGGTACAGCTACAAAATGCCTCTACGGGCCCCAAACCAACAAAAGAAAATCAAAAGCCAAGTGGCTCATCGAAAATCACCAAATCCAATGATAAAATAAACATGTACCTTATATTTTTATTAGCGAGCATATACGACTAATATAACACGAAAGCGAGCTCCAAATGCGAAGCAAGCGCAATTCGCACCTATTAAATACTCAACAAACCATGAGAAACATGCATATATTAAAATAATATCAATATACATCATATAGAAACATAATAACTACGTGTGCCAACATAGCAATTGCAACAAACAACAAATGCATCCACCAAATCAATTATCATCCAACTATCATCCAACAAATCCATTATCAATCAATATAAATTCACTTCTCATTAATATTTATTCACTTGGTTTTCAATTTTAATCACAGTTGATTCATTAACGTTGGATTTTACTAACATTCATTCACAATTCAATTAGTTAGCATTCACTAATTTATATTTACATTAGTTCACTTCCAATTTGAATCAAATTAAATTCTATTTAAATTCATTCAACTTCCAATTTGATTTCAATGATTTATAGCTTTCAATTTCATTAACACTTAATGAATTATATACAATCAACTAACAATCATATAACAACCAAATCATACCCAACATAACCAAATTATTAATTTTACATTCAATTTGGTTTATCTCTTTTATAGATATATCATGTTATATAATTTTAAAAGAATCATTTTATATTTGGCAACTTAAATTTCCAATATTAACTTTAATTAAGTCCGTAAGCCGTACATATATCATCCGTGAGCAATATCAATCTAATCGCTTATTCGATCACACAATTTCGCTTCCAAACTAGTATCGTTCACACGACTCTCTAGTGCGGACTCAGATTGGGTTCCTTGATTGGAAACTGTTACTCTCCTTGCACAACCATATACTATGATAGAGAATTCCAGAATCAAATTAAAAATCCATATCTAGGGTTCGCCGTCGAAAATTGAGTGAAGAATCCTAACTTGGATCGATATAAATCATCTCGAAATTTTGTGCTCGAATTTGGATCAAATCATTATGCGAATAAAATAATACTCGTACAACTTATGTATCACATTTCAATAGATTTCTATACAATTTATCTATATTAAATTATTTTATTGAATTTCATTTTATTTACAATTAATTATTCACAATCCATTATTCAGTTAATATATCCGTTTCTTTACATAGCATATTCTTCAACATTATCTTTTCTTAAACATCATATCATGGAATTTGCCTACTCAAGTTCATTTTAAACATTCTATATAATTTAATTAAATTCAATTTCATTTTCCAATTGATTCTTAGCTATACCAAACTCTTTTGTTTACATTTACTTCAATTTCATAATTTTAGTTAATAACAAATTTATTTATGGAGCATCTTATTAACCAGCACTTTAGTTTATTACTCATCCTATAAAAGTCTAACCTCTTATAAATGACTTTTCTTAGTTTACAGTTATCTTAAAGGTTACAAATTCAGAAGAAAAAAATTACAACACCTTTGCAATTTATATTTATTTTCTATAACCAATTTACAAAGATATATTATGATTCATTTATCTTCTTTCTTAAGTTCACTTACTTGTTCCATTTATCCATTCATCATTTCATGTTATATGTAAGTATATATAAAAAAAAAAATTCACAACCAAATTTTCCATTTGTATACATTTAATTCCCTTTAAGTTTTGCTTACTTGTATATTTTCATTACTTCAGGTTCTGTTTATCTATACAATATCTCATTACATATCCAAAACATCATTTCAACTTCTTAATATTTGGTAAGTCATATTATATGTTATTAGAATGCAAATTCGGTATTATACAAATTTATAGAATTTCATTTTTCTTGATTAGAATGTACACAAATTTAATTTGTTTAAATCCTCTTCTCCTTTCAACTTTAATGTTTTCCCAAAACAATAAGCTTAGATATCTTAATCCTCTTATTTTATAAATTCTGGTTATTCACATTTCATTCAAATAATTTGAAAATTTCTAATTAACATAACTTAGAATTTTAAATGCCCGGTTCTTTCCAAATCGTTTGAAATACACATATATACTTATATCCTTTTAAATATATCAAATCATACCATTGGAGTTTAAACCAAAACCCATTTACCCAAAATAATTTCGAAGAAAAGCAAAGCTTCTTAGAATCCTCCCCCACTTTGAGACTCGAAAATGAACGTCGATGATGCTGCGCAGTCATCACCGAAATTATTTTCCAGCGACATAAGAGAGGAGTGCTGAATTCATTCCTTCTTAAAATCCTTTCAAAATATTCCTCATAAATATTTTCCAACTAATATTACAATATATTTTCTTCAAAGCTTTGAAAACCATTTTTCAAAATCTCCGGGTCTTAAATTCAATATTTTCCAATTTAAATCTATTTTAATTCATATGTCACCTTTATAAACTATTCTTATAGGATTTTACATTCTTGAAATATTCCACAAGTTGTTTTATCATTGTTTATTTTGTAATAAACCTTATTTATTAAATTACAATACCCAATTAATGATAACAACCAATATTATCATTCCTAAATACCAGGTAAGCTAGATAAGTCACAATAATTTCTGAAAATAAATCCTTCATATATAAAATATAATTAGAGTAAAATTATTTCAATTACCTAATTTCAAAACAATACTATGTCGAATTGTTCTATTCGAGTGTTTAGAGATCCCTATCAATGACGTTAATTACTCGTATTGACCAGAATCCATAAGCCACTCAACAAATCAACCGACACAATATAAAACATTTTACATCACTAACAAATACGCTCTCTCATATATATATATATATATATATATATATATATATATATATATATATATATTCACTCAGCGACTCATCATAGGGTATTACTACCCTATTTATAAAGAGTCAGACCCCACAAAGCTAAGATTATCGCTAAACCAAAGCGCTGATACCAACTATAACGACCCACCTTCTTGGACAATTTAAACCGACGATCAAATACACATGCCGATTCCAAACCATTCAAAAGGGCAGATGGTTATTGGGGTAAATAAGGAAAGAAAAGAAAGGAAAATAAAGGAAATGAAACAACACAGAATCTCGCAGCGGAACGATAAAATATAATAGTCAAATAAACAGTTCATGAAGCTGTTTACTATACTTTGACAATTATTTATACAACATTTATCAGAGTTATACATATACAACAGAACAATTAAAACATTGCAGCAGATAGCATGATGCAAGGGGAATAATAGTAATAGTATACCAAATCTTCGCCTTCATCCTCCAGAATAGATCTTCAAAAATCTGAAAACTCAGGACTGACCCGAGCGCAATGAAAAGATAAAACACTCGAGTCAGGATTAAAATATCCTTATGAAAGTTAAATCAATCGTAAATAAATATGAGTGTAACGGCGTCAGAGATGTTTACGGGGTTTGACATCTCATATCCAGTGTCAACGTGCGTGCAATAACTCAAGAGATGTTACGGGATTTTCCATCTCTTAAGGATCCGTTAAACTATCTACTATGTAGTAATGTACGCTAAGTAGATAATGCCTATTAGTAATATAAAGTATCAAAATAGCGTTAAGGTGTTACCATAATCCCCCTTAACACATTTTTATAATGCCATAGTCCATACAGCACTATAATCCCCACCGTAAACTGGTGGTTATCAAAGGGTACCCCATAGGTATAACACAAAACATAACGTAGTGGTCGCGAATAGGATAATCAGTATGACAAGGTACATGAGGCGATACCAACTAGGATACTAGTAGTTGCGTGATCCGGACTGATGTTGAGCATAGCCAGCAGCTACCCCCAACACCGCGAAACAACACTCTCAAATCAAGGGGTGCACTCAAATCGAATCACAAATGTAATAGAAATGGTAGCGAAGAAGCGTGTCCGCTAGAGGTGGCGAACCTCAATGGCCCGGCGCGGCTCCTGTTTTAGTCATGTCAGGGGTCATCCAATATCGTTCTCTTTCTTCAGTCAACGCGTTCACCAAACCATCCACTTCATTCTGGATCAACACTCCGCGTATAATAGTTATTAAAGTGGTTTTCAGTATCGACAGAGAGTATGTCCATATCCGATCCCGGTCTCTTTAATAACTACCTATATTTCACCGTTGGCTCTTTTACATTTCAAATCGATTCATAGTTGATATCAAAATATCATATTCGCTTCAGAAATCAAATCCATTTCAACTACCATCGTATCTTTTCAGATGTAAGATTTCGTTTCAAAAATCATTTTTCGCATCTATATCTCATTTCGATTTCAAAATCATTTCGAATTTCAATTTAGGTTGCAACTTCATTTAACCCAATTCGTATTTAAATTCAAGATTTAAATATAAACATTTCACCTTATTGACCAGCTTAGAATTTTAGAAAATAGTTTTAAGTAGTTTAAAGGTAGTTTTAAATAATTAAAATAGTTAAAATACTTAAATCTTAAAATGGATTTGAAATAGATAAATTAGTCTAAAATAATTTAAATTGGGTTAAGTAAATTTAAAATAGATTGAAATAGTTTAAGTATTCAAAAATGGTTTACATAACAGAGTAATTTGGAAAACAAAATAAAACAGCTTCAAAACCAATCCATTTCAATTTATAACTTCCCAATTCAAATCAATTTCAATTTCCATTTTACCGATTTAATTTCGATTTCAATTCAAATCAATGTCAACTTTGACTTCAATTTATTCAATTTTATATTCACTTTCTATTAATTCAATTTCAATTTATATCGATTTAGAGCTTGGTTTTTCAAAATATCCATTTATAACACTTAACAAAATTATCCATCAATTTTCGAGTTTAAATCCAAATTTCAAATATGATTCAATTCCAAGCTCGACTTCAAAATATCATTTTTATATCACTTTTACTTGGTAATATTCAAAGCTCGAATTAAGGTTAAATCTTTAAACAAATCAATTTCGAAATTCAATCAAATCCCAATTTTTAAATTTCAAAGTCTCGACTTATATTATTTAACAATTTCTTTTAACCAAAATTTATTTCAACATTCCAAACTCAATTTTTCGATAAATTCGATTTCTATAAATTTATTTCTATTTATAACTTTTAAATCCAAAACATTTAAATAAATTTCAAATCGACGATTTTTAAAATTATTAATTTAGCCAATTCGGTGTCCGTATATAATTTTCTATCCTATGGCCAAGTAATTATTTATTTCAATTAAATGTCAGGGACGAGTATATATCACTTAAACCAATCACAGTGTCATATGTATGCATAACAGTATATATAAGAAAATAAACATCCAAACATTTAAATATCAACCAATAACATCCATCAAAATACATCATCCAATAGACAATACAATTCATGGCAGTTTCATAGTTATCAATGTCAGGTAATTTAATCGCCATTCAATTTTAATTTCAATTTAACTGTCAATTTAATTTTTCAACGGTTAATTCAAATGACAAGCTATATGACAATTAAACTTTTATCAAACAACGACAAATAAAATCATAACACTTCATAATGCCAAATTTAACTAGCATAAAGATATTTAGTACGTTGTGAGCGTTATAAACACTCACCTTGATTTCAATGTAGTCCCAGCGTTTTATTTCGAATAAAATTAAACGAGCGTTTAGTTTTACCCGAAATTTTCTCTAGCTCCAAACGACTCCAATCCAGCTCCATGGCGTAGTATTCGACAATACGATTTCAACGCAAAAAGTTTCGTCCGATTTGGACCTCGTATGAAAGAGATACGAAATTTTGAAGTTACACGAATTATAAATCTAATAATTTTACAATTCTTTTATTAATTTCAAACCCCATTAATTCCTGGCCGTTGGATCTGCCCTGCACGCATCAAGGCCGATGCCCCCTTTCTTCCATCACGCGTTGCTCCAGGTCTTCACGCACGAAGACAACCCATGAGCCATCACCTAGGGTTCCAAACGCACCACCCTACGTTTGCCGATATTCCATCACTTCACCACCATCAGAACGGCCATCGCCAGAGCCACCCACGGCCAGAGCCGCTTGGAGCTCGGTCAACTCCACCACCACAGAAACGTGTGCGAATGTCGGTCATTCCAACGAGGATTGCCGACGATCCGTGGCTCCGATTCAGATCATAGCCGTTGGATATGGAGTACTCGATGTGCTCTACCATGTTGCAGTTGAAAACTTTTCGAAATAATCGATGGATTTGGAGAAATTTGAGGGAGAAGAGAATTGAATTTCGGCCCTTGGAATTATAAGCGGCGGTGGCTGTAACAAACCCTAGCCTTTTTTTTATTTGTGAATAAAAGGGCTATTTATAGGAAACGACGAATACTATTTATCCGGCTTTTCCAAACTTCGAATTCCGCACGGTAACTGACGTTTCTAGGGTTTATCCCGCGTTCCGGACCCAATGGAACAGGTTTCGAAAGCTAATTCGATCATCTGTGCGATTTACGGCAATAAACAATCAAATTTAAATTAAATCGATTAAACGAATTTCTATGCATTTTGGCTCGTCCCAGACAAACGATAAATCCGATTGACATGAAATTTGAAATCTTACAATAATATCATATTACGGATCCGATGAAACTGGTTTTGTCGAAATCTAAGACAGTTTGAAAAATGGCTATTTTAACTCGGCAAATTAATATTAAAATAATTTCAACGCGTTTCGAGCTGCCACGGTCAAACGACAACTACGATTGCTACGAAAGTTGAAATCCGATAATAACTAACTATTACGGATCGAATGGAACTTGTTTCGTCCAATTCTGAGACTGTTCGAAATTGGGCTATTTTCTAATCGACAATTAAATATTAAAATATCCAATTTTCACAAATTTACTTTTAATTCGATTTTAAAAGTTCTACAACATCATTCTAACTTTAATATGATAAAATAAAATTTTATAAATTATTTTTAATCATATTAAACCCGTTATTCAATTATCCAATAATTTCCAATTTTAAAATCTTATTAACTCTATTATAATCCCAATATAACCTATATTCACTTTGGAAACCAATCTGAATCATATTAAATCAAATTTCAATTATTCACCCTATTTTCATATATTAAATTTCAATATCAAATTGATCATATCAAATTCGGAATTTAATTATTCAAACATCTGTAATATTAAATTTAAACAATTTGATTATTCTTAAATCACTATCTTTTGAGATATTCAAAACGAACTTAAAAATTTAACTTTTGAAACGAATTAAAATTATAGAACAATTATTTCCATTATACGGTTATTCAATTCCCATTATTAAATTATTCAATAATTTCCAAATATCAAATTTAAACAATTTAATTGTTCAATATTTGACGGATTTCAATATTGGAATTTTTTCAAATAGAAATTTCATTATCAGTCGATTTACTATATTACATCAATGAATTGCACGTTATTATTTAACTACAGTTAGAGATAATGCACTCAACTAATATATAAACTTTCATTTCAATTGCAATTGGTTCACAAATTCAATTCGGCTAACTACATGAATAGGTAACTTAAATAATTATCACCGTTTAACTTTTAATTACTTATAAGTTTATTATTTACAAACAAGTGTCACAATTATCCATATAATACAAATTTATTCCGTTACTGTTGACTACATATTCTTTCGATTGATTTGGGATTTCATTCAATTCATAAATAATTAACTTAGATAAAATTTGTTGCATTTCATTCTAGTTATTATTATTATTCCAAACGAATTACAAATTTTTTTCTAACACTAAATCGCGAAATCTTCTTAAATTAGCTATTTTAATTATCGAAAATTTACGGGTCGTTACAATTCGCGAGATCATGGGTCACGTTGTCATGATGTGGTGGTTGAAGTTGAAGCAAGGGTTTGGGAAGAGCGGTTTCGTGGTTCGAGTCGGTGAAGGTATTCTGTTGTTTGTTTAGTTTAATTTCTTTGATGTGTTGTTAATTTTATTATAAAAAACATTTAGGGTACTTAAAATTTTGAATGCTGAAATAGAAAGTTTATTTATAAGGTTTGAAAAAAAAAATGTATGTAAAAGGGAAATTACTGCTATTACTTACAGTAATCGGAGAAGGTTAGCCTATATTGATAAAGTTTGAAAAAAATAGGAATTTTGAAAAATTGTTATAGAATAATGTTTTATAGTGATTTATCTTATTTATTAACCAAAATAACTTTTTTATTTACTAGAAATAACTTGTTAAAGGGAAATTAACTTAAATAAAATTCTTAGCAAATTGAGTCAATAAATGATAATAAATTATTCGATTTAGTTGAAATGTTAATAAATTTATCGAAGGAAGATTTGTTAAAAATGAGAACTTTTAAAATAAAAATCACTAGTTAGTTAAATTTACCAAACGGAAATTTAAATTGCTCAATTGACTCGAATATTAATAAAACATCTAACGTTTTTACAAGGTCTGAAATCGTGGAATCAAATCGAGAATGAAGTGGATTGCAAAATAAAAGGTGAGTTAATCTCACTCAGCTGAATTTCAATTTAAATTTAAATGATTAAATTTAAATAATTGTTTGAATGGTTGAATTGGTTGATGTGCTATTGTATGGTATATTTTGGAATTGGTATTTTATATTGTGCTAACGTTGTGGATGCAGGGAAAACGGGTTGGAGGGGTCCAACTGGACCCCTCAACTTTTATTTAAATTATTTAATATCTTATGTTGTGATTATTTGATATTCTATAATGAATTATGTGGAAATATTGAATGTTATGGCTTGATTGATATAATTGGGTATAATGAATTACCAAAAATATATAAATTGGATTTTGGAAAGAAAATAAAAAGAAGTGAATTTGTAAGTAAAATAATTATTGAATAAATTTAAGAATGAATTGGAAAAGAAATAAAGTGACTTTAAAATTCTAATAAATAAATCTTGAGTATGGAAAGGAAAATTTGAATAAATAGAATGTTAATGAATTTTGAAATTCAGTTTTATTATTTAAGAAAATAAAAACAAAACATTTATTAAAAATTTAAGATCTAAATTTTGAAAAAAATAAAGAAGAAATTGGGAAAATCTGAAATTTGTATATTTCAGTTAAGAGATTTAAAATCAAACAAAAAATAATAACTATAATAATAATGTCCATAATTAATGAATTTTGAAATAAACTGAGTAAGTAAAGAAATTTAACTCAAATGAAATAAATTGGAAATCAATCTGGGAAATTGATTTAAGTGATTGAGATTGAAAACTCTCCCTGAATAGCCAAGTACGTTTTCAAAGTAAAATTTTAAAATATAAGTTAAAAGTTTTAAAGTTGTTTTAAAAAACAAGTTTTGGAAAATTTATTATTTCTAATATTTAAATTCTAAAGTAAGTATTTCCTTTTAATCTATTATGATAGTAATTATTTAAAGAGTGACTTAGTATCTTGTTTTTTTAAGTGAAAATCTAGTTTTATATTTTTTTAAGTAACTTTATTTTTAAATATTCATATAGTATGTATTTTTAACAAATTATTGAAGTAGTTTTAAATTAAATGTTTTAAAATATATTTCAAAGTAAAGCGTTTAAATTATTTTAAAAATCAAAAGTTTTGTACTTGGTAATTCCAGTGGAAATAGAAAATATTTGGAATTTATTATGAGAAAGGAAGATAGTTTGAAAACTGTTTTTTTAAAGGGGTTTGAAAAGTGAAAATATATCTTGTGAAGATATTTTCGGGGTTAATAAATAATTTGGAAAATTATTTATTGTTGGATGGTTGTTTATGAATATTAATTGATAGTTAAACCCCCGACTATCAATATTGGACAAATGCGTTGACCGTTTCGAAGAGACCGGGATCGAGATTTATTTCTCGAAAACCACTTCGATCCGGTTTGTACGTTTCGTGGAAAATGATTTTGGATTCGAAGATGGAGCAATGAAATGCAAGGGTTAGTCGTTACTAATCCTGAGAATATTTCCGAAATGGATGTAGTAGTAATAGTGCATTCGGTTCCGTTCGAACCTGGGACGGACTTGTATGGATGAATACTTTCGGGACATCGTCAGGTGGACAATGGGCATTCTAAGGGATATGTTCTAAAAAGGTATCGCTTAGCCTCAAACCTCATCAAATGGGAATGACTGAAAATCAAGGGTTATACAGCAACGCTAGGTGGGTAGCACCCAAGTGGGGTGAGGTCATCCCTGTCTTGATGTCCCTTTTATTTCGGCTTAGTGGTGCGGTTGCTGATACCAACCGTGAGGTGATCTTACTCGGGATTATCCAGTAAGGGGTAGTCCCGGTCTTGTGTTGCAGGAGAGCGGGCGTACTCCTCGATACTGTGATCTAGGCCACGTACTGTGACAGGTGGTACCCCAGTGCTTAGTCTTAGTTGGAAATCCATTCTCCCTACGAGCCTTGTACGAGTTTTGTTTGTATTACCCACTCTACGGCTAGTAGCTGGAATTTAATCATGTAACAATTTCGGCTATTTTATAAGTATTTGTATGTAGACCCTATTATAATATCAGAGGATTTCTATAAAAAAAGTGTTTTAGCTATCGTAAGGTAAAAACCCGACATGTTTATTTGTGGCGTGGTCTTACGAGATGCTTTTGTTTTCAAAAGATTTTTAAAACTTTAATAATTAATTGAGTGTGATTTTCTCCCGCTGGTAATCTAGACTGACTCGGGTGTTATTTAACTGTAATGCTCGGGTCGGACCGAGTATTATATGATACATGATATGATGCTGTGGAGCTCAGGAGACGAGTTGGATGACGATGCGTACTTTCATACTTGTTTTATATATATATTCTGCTGTGTTGAGTAGTTGTGTATCCAGTTGTATGTTAGTGATGTTGAACTGTGATTGATGTCTCTGATGATGTAATATATAAACAGATATATTTGATTTTGAGTAAAGATCATTTATTATCTATTATATTTTATTCCGCTACGATGGTTAGATTCTGTTGTTGTTTTCTATTTTCTTCTTCTACCTCTTCTTCTTTAACCAAATGGTTCGTACTGTAGAACTTGAGTTGATTTAGGTAGAATAGTGTTGACTCAAGGGGTACGGATTTACGGGTCGTTACACTTGGTATCAGAGCTTAGATTGGTGATAACCTTGGCTCTGGTGGGAATTACTCATAGAATAGAGTCCATAGTACTCTAAAATGAGTTTGAGAGTATTAATATATATGAGCGCGTATTTGTCAGTAAATATAAAATTGTTTTTATATTGTGTTGATCTATCGGTTGAGCGTTTATGGATTCTGGTCAATATATGGGACGCCATGTCATCGATAGGGATTTCTAAACTCTTGAAAAAGATAAACTGACACAGTATTGTTTTAAATAGGGTAAATGAAATAATTTCACCCAAAATTATTTTGTATATAAAGGAAATTATTTTTGTAATTGTTATATTTATAAATGGACGCTTGGTTGTTAGGAGTGATAATATTACATTATTATCATTGTATGAAAATTGAATAAGGAATTGAAATAATTGTTGAATATGCGTTTATACGATTTTTGTTTGATGATAATAAACATATATACATTCATTTAAATGTATTTGTTAATATACTACTTTATTTTCACAGATTAAATAAATATTTGTTGAATAAATTAAATAACACAGAATTTGAATTTAAACGAATATTTTATTCAAACAAATATTTATTACAATTTTGAATAGTACAATTTCAAGCTCTCACTATAACTATACAACTTTGATTACATCACATTTTTTTCACATTTACATCCGCACCTCACTACATATCACTCACACTCGTATTTTATCTTCAACTGCATTCCAGTTTAAATCCAGCATCTGGGCAATCTGCAAAAATATAAACTAAAGTAGTAAAATTGAAAAAGAAATATTTTTGCAATTCAAAAATAAAAGATAATTTTTGAAAATATGATTTGCCTCAGTTATTTGGGTTGTTCGTCATAATTTAAATTTGAATTCATCATACACGAACAACTTGTGACATACACAGTGTATTACTGTATACGCCACAAGGCCGTGCACACCGATATATACACTTGATAATGCTACATGGACAGGTGAGCACAGGTCAAACCCAAATGAAATGGTCGAGATACATAATTCATAGGGTCAGCCAAAATTCAAATGTACAAATACACACAACACAGTGGTGCTGCATATAATGTACAGTGAAGCCAAAGTAGTACATAAACAACATAGCAGTATGGAAGAATGCAAACCAGAGAACATCTACAAAGTAATGAAGGAAAACAAACCAAGCATACAAGCTCAAAAATTTCAACCACTGCAAAAAAAGTGTACAAACTCAAGTGAATACAAAAATAACAGCACCAAGTGAATATGCATGATGAACACATATGGAATGCAACTTGATCATTAGTATATTTCAAGTTCATTTCAAGTTCATTAGTATATGACAACAACCAGAGGCAACACCACACAATCAAACTACAACAAGATCACGGCGACAATATGCAGTGTACCAATGAAACATACAGCAGTCATGTATGCAACAGGTTCAAGGCCAGAATGACTATAAGATAATGCAATCTGAACAACAGATCAGCCATGACCAAAGCAAAGACCAAAGTGCATGAACACAGTGAAGACCACAAAGGCAGTGCATCATTGTGCAAAGAACTCGAGCTAGCATATATAACAAGCTCCAGATTGTACACAAGTGGTGCACGCATCAATCCAATACAATCTACATAAAGTCAATGCAACACTGAAGCATAAATGACAACCGGGCTACAAAAATAAACCAAATAAGGCACAAGATTTCAAGTTCACATATGTGACTACAATTCAATGCAAAATAGTTCAATCTAACAGTAACGATGTAGTTTTCAACAAAAACAAATGTATACAGTGGAGTGAATATAAATCACCTCATATACAAAGTATACAGCAGTTCGATATGCTATGCTACATGAACCAGTTCATATATCCAACCAGATTTCAAAATCACGTCAGGTAACAATGAACAACAGAGTCAAGGCAGAAAATCAACAAATGGTGATGACAGAAGTTAATACAGAGTCATGGAGTTGCATACACAATATCCAGTGCCAAAGTCAACCAAAAATCATCACAGTCAATGATGAATAAGTCAATCTTCATCACAAAGTCAAAAATCGAAGCCGTGGCCAACAAAGGATACCGAAGTCAAAGAAAATTGATGCCGTGAAAATCAAGTAAGCAAGCATCACAGAATATATCGAAGTGACAAAGTCAGAGAGATCATAAACATTCAAGCAACATCGAACGACCAGAGATAAAATAATTGACAAATTCAAATCATCAGAACGAACGAGAATATAGGAATTCGATTCCTATTTAAACACAATCATCATCGGCAATTTAAAATCCATCGAGTTCAAGCATCAACCCAGTAAAGCAAAAAGATAAAATTACATACCGAAGCAAGGAGTCGAACTCGATCGAACAACGAAGCAGCCAAGAGCGAACGAACGAGAACAAAGCACACGAAAAAGGCGCAGCTTCAATACCCTAAATTTGGATCAAGAACCGAAGCCCTAATTTGGAGTAGAAGAGCCGAAGCCCTAATTTCAGAAACAGGACGAAGCCGCCATTATTCTCACAAGCAAAGGAACGGGCCAAGCAAAAGAAGAAGGGAACGGGTCATAGAATTAAAAAAAAAGGGGTCGGCCTTATTATAAAAGGCTTTAGTTTAATTTCAATTAGGTTTATTTGTTTTTAAGTTGTTTTAAACTGTTTTAAGTTTTTGTTTTTACTTTACGAAACAAAACTTTGTAAATCACCACCTAGGGATTAGGTCGTGTCGGATTGTCTAGTTAGAATTAGTTCAGTGAGCAGGGTGTGCGAGTTTGCAAAGCTCTATAGGCGAGAGCAGAGTTTGCAAGTAAGCAAAGTTCTATTGTAGGCGGGAGCAGAGTTTGCGAGTAAACGAAACTCTATAGGCGGGAGCAGGGTGTGCGAGTCTAGTAGAGTGTTTGTGAGCGGGAGCAAATGTTTGCAGTCTAGTAGAGTGTTTGTGAGCGGGAGCAAATGTCTGCGAGTCTAGTAGAGTGTTTGTAAGCGTGATACTGTTTAATTCTAATAGAAATCTGGGAATGCAGTAGTAGGCAGGGGTTGCCGAAGCTGGGTAAATTTTGTGTGTGATTTACTTTTCAGCATATTTATTTCTGCGTTTTGTTTCTATGTTTATATCGAGAAAATTTGCTATAACCCTATTCACCCCCCCCTCTAGGGTTAATCTAGATCCTACAAGTGGTATCAGAGCCTGGTATTTTTTTAACTCTAGAGTCATGAATTCATCAAATAATGCTTTTACTGAGGGGCAATCTATTGTTAGGCCACCTATGTTTAACGGGAACGATTATGCTTATTGGAAAGTTAGGATGGGTATCTATCTTAGTTCTGTTGATTATGATGTTTTGGATATTATTGAAACTGGCTATAAACCTCCCACTATAATCGTTGGTGATACTGAGATTCCTAAACCTAAGGATAGGTGGGATGCTAATGATAAGAGATTGAAAACGACAAATGCTAAAGCCATGAATGCTTTGATATGTGCTCTTGATAAAAATGAATTTAATAGAATTTCTCATTGTACAACAGCACAGGAAATTTGGCACACTTTGGAGGTGACACACGAAGGAACTTCTCAAGTCAAGGAGTCTCATCTAGCCCTATTCAGCAATGAATACGAAAACTTTGTGATGGACAAAGGCGAGAGCATAAAGGACATGTTTGGACGCTTTTCAACTTTGGTGTACAACGCTAGAGCGCTTGGGAAGGTATTCACTGAGGTAGAGCTTGTGAGGAAGATACTACGAGTCCTACCGATGAACTTTGAGGCAAAAGTCACGGCAATACAAGAATCGAAAGATCTGAGTAAGCTAAGCATGGAGGAGTTGATTGGCAACTTGATGACATATGAGCTTGAGCTAAAAGCAAAGGAAGAACGCAACAACTCCGAACCAAAGAAGAAGACGATTGCCTTAAAGAGCAAACAAGAGAGCGATGAAGATGAAGAAGATCCAATTGAAGAGCTTGCCATGGCTGTCAATAATCTTAGAAGATGGTCTAGATTCAAGCCACGCAAGAAGAAAACAAAAGGCAATAGGTCAAAAGATTCTGAAAATTCCGATAATGAACTGACATGTTATAACTGCAACAAGCCTGGCCACATCAAACCAGAATGTCCACTTCTCAAATATAACAAAGGAAAGAAAAAGAAAAAGAAGGCTTTGCAGCGACTTGGGATGATGAAGAAGGAGAGGAAGTTTCGGATAGCAGCTCAGAGGAGGCTAACTTGTGTTGTATGGCAAAATCAGAATCAGAAGCAACCTCCGAGGAATCTAGTGAGGCAGGTGAGTATTCCTATAGAGATCTTGTTTTTATGTGCTCAGATCTTACTAAAACAATTAATAGTCTTGAATCAAAAATTGAAAAACTGAAATCTGAAAGGAGGAAGCTCGCCCATGAAAATTCTAGGTTAGAAACTGAACTTGAAAATATTCAAAACCTAGAATGTAACCAATGTAAAATTTTAGATTCACAATTGATAAGACTTAAGAATAACTCTGAGAATCTTGAAAAAGAAAACATGAATCTTAAGGAAAACTTTGACACTAGGAAAAGGGATTTTATAAATCGATGCACCTCACTTGTCACTGAAAACTCAACATTGAAAATCAAAGTCCAAAATCTTGAGAAATCTTTGAATAACTTTTCAAGAGGCGAAAAATCTTTCAACATGCTATTGGGAAATCAAATTTTTGCTAACAATAGAAAAGGACTAGGTTTTGGGAAATTACAAGATGATGATAATGCAAAAGGTAAAAGTGTCTTTGCTCGATCTGAAATAATTGGACATCATGTTGAAAATTATAGTCATAAGAAAAAGAACACGAAATTTAATCAAGTCAATTTAATGTGCACGATTTGTAGAAAATTTGGACATAATCAAAATAATTGTTGGTATAGACCCAAACACGTGAAAACTATACCAATTTGGGTCCCAAAAGGCACAAATATAAAATCTTTGAAAGTCAAACAAATTTGGGTGCCAAAAGGAACATATATAAATAGTTTTGGGTCTCCACAAACATATGTTTCATATTCTGCCACTAACAATCATGGACCTATAAAAACAAATAGGTCACATAAATCTTTCATCGTGTAGGTGTGGTGGCAGGCTAAGGAACAACAACAGTGTTCTCTGGATTTTGGCTGTTCCAGAAACACAACGGGCGACAAAGCAAAGTTCCTTAGCCTAGTACAAAGGTGACAAAATCACAATGGACAACGACGAAAAATTATCGTAAAGGTAAAACAGGTAAATATGTTTTGAACGATATATTAAATGTGATAATCTGCACCATAATCTGAATTAAATCAGCCAATATTGAGATGAACAAAAGATGATGATTTTGAATTTTTTTTCCAAAATATTGACCAATCATCTTTAAATATAATTACTTGGAGTAATTATGATGGTTGACTGATTTGGACTTACTTGATATGATCCTACATGACTTGTTCTTATTTATGACCTTGATTTGTGCTTAAATGATGACCAATCAGATTTTCAACTTTGAACTAATCCATATAAATTTGTTTGGTCAAATGATGGTTACTCATGCTACACGTAGATATATTTGTTTTGACATTTTGGTTACTGCTTGTAAATTTGCACGATTTCAAATTTCATGTGTAAAGCTGTTAAAAGGGATTTTAAGAAATTGTTGAAACTTCAAGAAATTGTTCTTGATTGACTGTTGATTACTCATGAAAATAACTGTTTTTGAAACTGACACTATGATATTTGGCTGATTGTTAACACGGTCTTAATTCAAATCCAAGAAAATTTCATTTAAAAAATTATTGAAAACAATCATGAGATAATTTGTTGAAATTTCACAATCTGATCTTTGGTCAATCAAATTCAACGAGTGAATATTGAGTGAAATTTAAATTCAGATGCAGATTACACTGGTAATATAGTTAATAGAAAAATTACTAGTGGAACGTGATTAATTTTTGAAACATTCATTTGCTGCATCGTTTTTCAAAGAAAATACCTGCATATTTTTCACTTGAAATAATTTTCAAATAGCAGAAAATTTTCTTATAAAACCCTCTCGAGAAAATCATGTTTGACCATATTTACAGATTAGTCATTTTTGAAAAATTGATTTTATAATTTTTGAATTTGATTTTAAATGACAAATTTTGACTAATCTAACTCCCTAACGATTATCGAAAGGATCAATAGTGATTGAAAAAGTGATGAGTGTCGATATTTGTCATACATTACTCAAGACAATATATTTAGAAAAATTTCTTTAGAATTTCATAACAAGAATTATAAAAACTTTTTGTTGGGTAAAAATTCCATGATCATTTCTATTTCTACCATCTTTCTATCGACCATCACTCATCAAAATTACACATAGTATGTAAATTTGTGGTAGTTTACAAAGGAAATCATTTGTTCTTCAATATCTTTAAATCTGTGAAGGAAATTAATTGTGCTTCAATTTATTATATTTAGCAATAAAAATAAATATCCAAAGTATTCACCCTCATTTAAAAGTCCTCACGGTTATGCATGGGTGAATTACTTGGATTTTTGATTATGTGCTTCCATGCTCATTTAAAAGTCCTCACGGTTATGCATGTATGGAACGCATATCAAATTTAATTGATTTAATAGACAAGTTGATTCTAATCCCATTTAAAAGTCCTCACGGTCATGCGTGGTTAGAAGATACTTGATTTCATTTTTAAATTAAATTGGAATACTGCTAATCTCATTTAAATGTCCTAACGGTTATGCATGGTTAGTAGATATTCAAATTTCCTGAAATAAATATACCACAAATAGACATAACTATATGGATTTTTGATGATTTTATCCCCATCACTTCTGAAAGTGGAATATGCGCCTGACAAGGGTAATTATGATTTTTGTTTGAGTTTTATTGAAATTTGATATTTATATTCAATTGAGTTAAATGTTTGGTTCATGTCTGTCACTTCATCTCTATTTTTATAACACTGTTTTTCTTTTGCTGATAACAAAAGTGGGAGAGAAAAGTTAAGATTTTGTCAAATAGAATCAAGCAAAGGTCAAATAATTTTCCATTTGCATATAGGCTCATTTATATATTTCTATTTGTATGCATATATGTAGGGGAAGTATTGAGTAGAGAGGGAGCATTCAAATAGGGGGAGCAAATTGAACGATCAAATACATTTAATACATTCAAAATCTTAAATATATGTTTGTTATCATCAAAAGGGGGAGATTGTTGAATATGCGTTTATATGATTTTTGTTTGATGATAATAAACATATATACATTCGTTTAAATGTATTTGTTAATATACTACTTTATTTTCACAGATTAAATAAATATTTGTTGAATAAATTAAATAACACAGAATTTGAATTCAAACGAATATTTTATTCAAACAAATATTTATTACAATTTTGAATAGTACAATTTCAAGCTCTCACTATAACTATACAACTTTGATTACATCACATTTTTTTCACATTTACATCAGCACCTCACTACATATCACTCACACTCGTATTTTATCTTCAACTGCATTCCAGTTTGAATCCATCATCTGGGCAATCTGCAAAAATATAAACTAACGCAGTAAAATTGAAAAAGAAATATTTTTGCAATTCAAAAATAAACGATAATTTTTGAAAATATGATTTGCCTCAGTTATTTGGGTTGTTCGTCATAATTTAAATTTGAATTCATCGTACACGAACAACTTGTGACATACACAGTGTATTACTGTATATGCCACAAGGCCGTGCACACCGATATATACACTTGATAATGCTACAGGGACAGGTGAGCACAGGTCAAACCCAAATGAAATGGTCGAGATACATAATTCATAGGGTCAGCCAAAATTCAAATGTACAAATACACACAACACAGTGGTGCTGCATATAATGTACAGTGAAGCCAAAGTAGTACACAAACAACATAGCAGTATGGAAGAATGCAAACCAGAGACATCTACAAAGTAATGAAGGAAAACAAACCAAGTATACAAGCTCAAAAATTTCAACCACTGCAACAAAAGTGTACAAACTCAAGTGAACACAAAAATAACAGCACCAAGTGAATATGCATGATGAACACATATGGAATGCAACTTGATCATTAGTATATTTCAAGTTCATTTCAAGTTCATTAGTATATGACAGCAACCAGAGGCAACACCACACAATCAAACTACAACAAGATCACGACTACAATATGCAGTGCACCAATGAAACATACAGCAGTCATGTATGCAACGGTTCAAGGCCAGAATGACTATAAGATAATGCAATCTGAACAACAGATCAGCCATGACCAAAGCAAAGACCAAAGTGCATGAACACAGTGAAGACCACAAAGGCAGTGCATCAGTGTGCAAAGAACTCGAGCTAGCATATATATAACAAGCTCCGGATTTTACACAAGTGGTGCACGCATCAATCCAATACAAACTACATAAAGTCAATGCAACACTGAAGCATAAATGACAACCAGGCTACAAAAATAAACCAAATAAGGCACAAGATTTAAAGTTCACATATGTGACTACAATTCAATGCAAAATAGTTCAATCTAACAGTAACGATGTAGTTTTCAACAAAAATAAATGTGTACAGTGGAGTGAATACAAATCACCTCATATACAAAGTATACAGCAGTTCGATATGCTATGCTACATGTACCAGTTCATATATGCAACCAGATTTCAAAATCACATCAGGTAGCAATGAACAACAGAGTCAAGGCAGAAAATCAACAAATGGTGATGACCGAAGTTAATACAGAGTCATGGAGTTGCATACACAATATCCAGTGCCAAAGTCAACCAAAAATCATCACAGTCAATGATGAATAAGTCAATCTTCATCACAAAGTCAAAAATCGAAGCCGTGGCCAACAAAGGATACCGAAGTCAAAGAAAATTGATGCCGTGAAAATCAAGTAAGCAAGCATCACAGAATATATACGAAGTGACAAAGTCAGAGAGATCATAAACATTCAAGCAACATCGAACGGCCAGAGATAAAATAATTGACAAATTCAAATCATCAGAACGAACGAGAATATAGGAATTCGATTCCTATTTAAACACAATCATCATCGGCAATTTAAAATCCATCGAGTTTAAGCATCAACCCAGTAAAGCAAAAAGATAAAATTGCATACCGAAGCAAGGAGTCGAACTCGATCGAACAACGAAGCAGCCAAGAGCGAATGAACGAGAACAAAGCACACGAAAAAGGCGCAGTTTCAATACCCTAAATTTGGATCAAGAGCCGAAGCCCTAATTTGTAGTAGAAGAGCCGAAGCCCTAACTTCAGAAACAGGACGAAGCCGCCATTATTCTCACAAGCAAAGGAATGGGCCAAGCAAAAGAAGAAGGGAACGGGTCATAGAATTAAAAAAAAAAAAGGGGTCGGCCTTATTATAAAAGGCTTTAGTTTAATTTCAATTAGGTTTATTTGTTTTTAAGTTGTTTTAAACTGTTTTAAGTTTTTCTTTTTACTTTACGAAACAAAACTTTGTAAATCACCACCTAGGGATTAGGTCGTGTCAGATTGTCTAGTTAGAATTAGTTCAGTGAGCAGGGTGTGCGAGTTTGCAAAGCTCTATAGGCGGGAGTAGAGTTTGCAAGTAAGCAAAGTTCTATTGTAGGCGGGAGCAAAGTTTGCGAGTAAACGAAACTCTATAGGCGGGAGCAGGGTGTGCGAGTCTAGTAGAGTGTTTGTGGGCGGGAGCAAATGTTTGCGAGTCTAATAGAGTGTTTGTGAGCGGGAGCAAATGTCTGCGAGTCTAGTAGAGTGTTTGTAAGCGTGATACTGTTTAATTCTAATAGAAATCTGGGAATGCAGCAGTAGGCAGGGGTTGCCGAAGCTGGGTAAATTTTATGTGTGATTTACTTTTCAGCATATTTATTTCTGCGTTTTGTTTCTGTGTTTCTATCGAGAAAATTTGCTATAACCCTATTCACCCCCCCCCTCTAGGGTTAATCTAGATCCTACAATAATAACTAAAGATTAAGAATAAATGAATAAATAAATGGATTTTGTAAATGTGATTTATAATTGAATAGGGAATTGAAATCATAATTAAAAACTAGAAACAAATTCATATATAAATGAAATTTGTAAATATAAGTTATAAATGTAAATTATAATGTGTGTGACGGCCGCCCATAACTCCTGCACTAAACAAGGAAATAGTGCGCTGAAAAGTGTGCCAGGCCGCCATGGACGATCATCAGGGTTAAAGTAAAACAATAAACTCTATCGTATTACTCACAGCGCAGGGATAAAATACAATAGAGAAATATATATATAGTGAAGCTTCACTAAATAGAATCTCATCAATACACTACAAAACAATTTGATACAAACATCTGAATAGTCAATACATCAAGCCTCACTACATAACACTCATAGAATCATACAAGCAGCGGAACATCCAGTACATATAGTAAGAAAAACAATATGCAAAAGCCTCCAGCTCGTCTTCGTCATCAACAGCGTTGGTCACTAAGAACAGCACCTGTCACCTGCTACCTAGTCTGCCCATCCCAAAATGGATGAACAACCCAAGGTAATAAGAGTTGAACATAAAACCTTGAGTCAGACAACAGTCATAGTGAGCGGTAAATTAACTAACAACATACCAAAAGAGCATAAAGGAAAAAGGAATAGTAATCCAACCCTCCCACTCCACCTCTTTCTACAGTGATAGCCCGCAGACCCACTAAGCAGAAATAAACATAGCAAAGCAGACATTTAAAGTAAAACAATTATCACTCGAGTCAAGGTCGATGTTTTCCAAGCACAAACCCCCAAGGCCTAAACCAAGATCAGATAAGCACCCACAAAACATCGCTCTTGAGACCGAGTGACGATACAACCAAAGCATCCAAACATCCATGACTCTGGCTATCACTGTTATCATTGCCTCAATATCATCGTTAATTGAATGACCGGCTCATTCTTTCATCCGTCCGTCAAGGGCTAATGGTAACCCCGGTTCTAGACATAACTCCGCACGTCATCGTGACCCGTGCCTAGGACTATCGAATCTGCCCAGAGTACTAGACCTTCAACTATTGGTCTTGGGACTATCGAATCTGCCCAGCGTACTCTTGCTTTGAGCATGCTAGAACCTTCAACAACGATGAAATCTCAGCCTCATAGTCATCCTCCTTGACGACTATTCTCATACTAGCTCAAGCGCCTCTTGAGCCAACCATTATCAACGAACTCGAACCATATCACCGAGTTATCAACATGCTTGGGATGATCCCATCTGGACTAAACCAAGGCTATCTCACATCATGCTTTGCTTCATCGCATCATAGCAAAGTCCCATCTCAACATCATGCTTTGCCTCATCGCATCATAGCAAATTCCCATCTCAACATCATCATCAAATCTATCCATATGAGCTTTATCATCCGCTTCATATGCCACGAGAAGCTTTCCTTATTCAAGAGACTTTCCACTTAGTTTTTGAATCATCTTCGAACAACTTGTCCAAATCAAATCATCAATCAACTAATTTATAACAATCAACCAGATCAATCATTAATCCAAGTAATCAATCATTCAAACAAGATCTAAATAAACAGTTATAACAATAATTGCAATTTCGTAAATAAAGAGTCCAAATCTAACAAACATGAATTCTAAGTAATATCTTGATGAATGAACTAACATAGGTTAACATGTAGTAAAGTGGATATCAAAACTTTATGAACGATGGATCTACATGCAGACTTAAGGAAAATGCATGAAATCACTATCTTTAACACACAAACAAGCCACCGATCCAATATACTCCTTTGAGTCCGTGTGAGAGATAACCACCACTCACCGAATCACCTAAACGCTTCAAAAGCAACTAACTGCAGATCTGGACAGCGAAGGATCTAGCTTGATCCGTCAAAATTCCGCTTCAAACGATGAAGTCTCTCTTTGAAGAATGTAGATCTTCAATATTGGCTCTTGGATCTTCGATTTGATCTTCAATCTTGGATGGAAGGAAGCACTAGATTAAAGAAGAGAAGTGAAGTGTAGTACTCGAGCTCTCAAAATGGCAGCACTTCGTCGCTTCAAAATCCGGATCCCAAAAAGTGAAGGAAGCACGTGTATTTATAGGCTGGTAATCCTTAAGTCGTCCGCCCCTTAAAAATCCCCGACCTACGACTTAATGGACCTCCCTACTTACGACTCAAGCCTATGCACGACTTAACACATGTGCGCGACTTAACACACACGATCTAACACTTAGGCACGACCTAAGACTCAACAGGATGCGACTTAGCGACCTAACACACTGCCGCATTTCTACCTAAGTCCTAAGTCGTTTGGACGACTCAACGACTCAACGACTTAACGACTCAACGAATTAACGATCAACGACTTAACGACTTACGACCTAAACTAAACCCAGCCGCTAACTCTCTTAAGTCGCTGATTCCCTTAAGTCGCCAACTCCCTTAAGTCGCCGATTCTCTTAAGTCGCCAGCTCTTAGACCGCTAACCTCCTTAGGTCGCCAACCTCCTTAAGTCGCTTCATGACCTAATTCAACACACGACCTAAGTCTCAACACGAGAATTCCTTAAGTCGCCAACTTCTATAGGTCGGCAAACACCTTAAGCCGTTAATCCTTAAGTCGGCAACCACTACCACTAACTTCTCTAAGTCGTTCACATGACTTGGGTTGCTCGGCCGACCTAAACTAACATACGACTTAGACTCAGAATGACTTAACAACACTAACGACCTAATAACAACAATTCTACGATCCTTCGATCCGTAAAAATATGGGTCGTTACATTCTCTCCCCCTTAGGAATTTCGTCCCCGAAATTCCAAACAAACAAGAGCAACCAAAACTATTCTGCATGCCTACCATCCATAGCAATCAACAAACTATGCATCCAATTACTAGCCTAGCATGCAGAATTCTAAGACTAGAACAAGTTACAATGTCATGCGATGTCACGACACCTCACGGTCATACCTTGAAGAGTTCAGGATGAGCTGCCTTCATCCTCTCTTCCTCCTCTCGTGTACAGTCGTTAACATCATCACTCCATTGTACCTTGAGCAACTTGACTACCTTCCTCCTAAGCTGTTTCGTGTCAGTTTCCACAACACGAAGCGGTTTACGAGGTCTCTCAACGATTGGATCAATCTCAAAGTCCTCACAACTATCAGCAGAAACCACCGTATTCGAGTTGTGCACATACTTCCGTAGATACGGTACATGAAAAACATTGTGCACACCCGACATCTTTTCTGGTAATTCCAATTTATAGGCAAGCTTTCCAATTCGCTCGATGATCGGGAATGGTCCAACAAATCTCGGAGTCAATTTCCCTTTCTTCCCGAATCGAATAACATTCCTTAGGGGAGAAATCTTCACAAAAACCATATCACCTACGTAGAATTCCAAATCCTTACGACGCTTATCGGCATAGCTTTTCTGACGGTCTTGGGCTGCCTTCATTCGTCGCCGAATGATCTCTATGCAATCAGAAGTCTGTCGAATCATTTCTGGTCCAAGTATCAACTTTTCTCCTGTTTCCAACCAACATGTCGGAGAGTTACATGGTCTTCCATACAATGCTTCATACGGTGCCATACCAATGCTTGACTGGCAACTGTTATTATATGAGAATTCCACCAAATGAAGATAATCTTCCCATGATCCTCCGAAGTCCAAAACACATGCTCTGAGGAGATCTTCCAAAACTCGGTTGACTCTCTCGGTCTGACCATCTGTTTGAGGGTGATAAGCTGTACTCAAACACAACTCGGTTCCCAAAACTTCCTGGAAGCTCTTCCAAAATCCACTAGTGAACAATGGGTCTCGATCGCTAACTATGCTTTTCGGAATACCATGGAATCGAACTATCCACTTAACATATAGCTCAGCCAATTTCGATGCAGTCCTGGTTGATCGAACAGGAATGAATCTTGCACTCTTAGTCAAACGATCTACGATGACCCAAATCCCTTCATTTCCTGCTCTGGCTCTAGGTAACCCATCGATAAAATCCATCGATATTTGCTCCCACTTCCATGTAGGAACTTCTAATCGCTGAATTAATCCACTTGGCTTCTTCTGTTCGGCTTTTACCAACTGGTAGTTCATGCATTTGGAAATAAAATTTCCAACATCATTCTTTATACCTTCCCAATAATAGGTTCTCTTCATATCCCGGTACATCTTATTTCCACCTAGATGAATTGTTAACTTCGAGTGATGACTCTCCTTTAGAACTTCATTCCTCAATTCATCTATATCGGGAACAATCGGCCGTCCTTGTTTCCGAAGCCAACCCTCTCGATCGATTTCGAATCCTTTATCCTTTTCCGGGTCCAATCCAGATTCCAAATCACGGATAATCTTGACAAGCTTATCGTCTCGCTTTTGGATCTTACCAATTCTTTCCACCAGAGTAGGTCTTATTGATAAGTTTTCCAACATCTCAGGTTCCAATTCACATCTAGGCCTGAAGTCAAATCCAGCCAAATACTCAAGGCTCTTCCATTCTGAAAACATGGCTCCCAATTCTGCATGTCTTCGACTTAACACATCTGCCACTGCGTTACCTTTTCCCGGAGTATAGGCTATACCAAAATCATATGATGCTAAAAACTCTAGCCATCGTTGCTGTCGAAGATTCAAATCTTTCTGGGAGAAAAGATACTTCAACGACTTATGATCTGTAAACAACTCAAATCGGACTCCCAATAGGTAATGTCTCCACATCTTCAAAGCAAATACAACCGCCGCTAACTCCAAATCATGAGTCAGATAATTATTTTCATGCGGCTTCAGCTGTCGACTTGCATATGCAACAACTTTATCCTTCTGCATTAGCACTGCTCCAAGTCCAGTACCACATGCATCGGTGTAAACCACCATCTCATCATTTCCACTTGGAATAGTCAAAACAGGAGCACTTGTTAGTCGCTCTTTCAGGATTCCGAAAGCTTGCTCACACTTATCATCCCATCCGAATACTTGGTTCTTTTTCATCAATCCTGTTAATGGTGCAGCTATGTTGGAAAAGTCTTTGATAAACCAACGATAGTATCCTGCTAATCCAAGAAAACTTCTCACATCAAATGCATTCTTAGGTCTAACACAATCCTGGACTGCTGCCACCTTGGCGGGATCAACCGCTATTCCATTTCCAGAGATAATATGACCTAAGAACCTCACTTCACTCTTCTAGAAGTGACACTTCGAAAACTTAGCCTTCAGCTGATGTTTTCGCAGGGTCTCCAAAACAATACGCAAGTGCGTCTTGTGCTCTTCTTCAATTCTGGAATAAATCAAAATATCATCCACGAACACAAGTACAAACTTGTTCAACTGATCCCTGAACACGCTATTCATAAGATCCACAAAATATGCTGGTGCATTGGTCAATCCAAACGGCATTACCAACCACTCATAGAAACCCGATGGTGTTCTAAAAGCAGTGTTCGGCACACTATCCTTTGCCACTCTTAATTGGTGAAATCTCGTTGCCAAATCCATCTGAGAAAACACCTTGGCTTCATGAAGCTGATCAAACAAGCCATCTATTCTCAGCAATGGATACTTGTTCTTCTTAGTCATTTTATTCAGCTCACGATAATCCACACACAATCTTAATGATCCATCCTCTTTGGTTGCAAACACAACTGGTGCACCCCATTCGGACACACTACGCCGAATGAATCCTTTCTGTAAAAGATCATCAACTTGCACCTTCAACTCTTGCTGTTCCCTAGGCGCCACCCGCCTAAGAGGCATTACAACAGGTCTGTCTTCCTCAACTAGATCGATGCGAAACTCGATCTCTCTATGCGGCGGTAACCCTTTGACCTCATCAAAGACATCCTCAAATCCATTCACAATTGGCACGATGACAGTCCATCCCGTGGAACAGCCAGCGAATACATGAAGCTCATGAAGACGCCTTCCTCATGCTTACATCGTATCACAACCTTTCGCCCTTCCACATTCTCGACTGTCACCTCCAGCCTTTCACAATCAACCTTTGCCACATACTTCCTAAGCCAGTCCATACCCAAAATAATTCCAAACCCCGTAAAGTTTAGAACAAAACAATCACAAACAAAAGAGCAATCATGACTCGATACAACCAGACCACGGCATACCATACACAAACAAGACGAACCCCCAACTGGATTAGTCACAACCAATGGTCTATCCATGATATCCGGTTCCAAACCCAACCGGCCTACAAGTTCGCTACAAACAAAGGAGTGCGACGCTCCAGTATCGAATAACACTCTAACTGGAATACCACAAATGGAAAGGGTACCTTGTACCACCACATTCTTTCCTTTCTCTTCTGCAGTAGGAGCTTTTGAAGATGATGGCACTTCTCCCAAAGCATAGGCTTGCACAATCTGTTTGTCCTTCCTTGGTTCTGGACAATTCTTCCTGATATGCCCCAGTTTGTCACAGTTGTAACACTTCAACGGTACCTTTGGATTCTTACAATCTCTGGAGAAATGGCCCTTCTGCTGGCAACTGTAGCAGGTCACTTCACCCTTCGGCTTCTTCTGGCCATCCTTACCCTTCTGTTGCTGCTGCTTCCTCTTCTTGTTCCCACCTTGTTGTGGTTTAAAATCTTCCTTGGTCACAGCAACAACAGATCCTTCCTTAGGAAATAGATTCTCATGCCTGAGAGCCTTCTCCACAAGCTTCTCAAACGGATCGTCCAAATGATCCACCAACTGCCTCCCAAGGTAAGTGTCCAAGCCTGTCACAAACTTCTCATTCTTCTGATAAGGAGATTCAATATATGACCGAGCATACTTGGACAAAGCTTCAAACTCAGAAACATACTCAAGAACTGGTCTTCCACCTTGCTTGAGCTCCACAAACTTCTTAAACAGAACAGATTTCTGAGCTGTAGAAATGAACTTAGCCTCAAATCTAGCTTGGAATTGCTCCCAAGCAATTTCTTCCTCTGGAGTATCAATGGTGATAGAGTTCCACCAATCAGAAGCTCTTCCCTGAAGCTGTCTTGATGCAAGCTTCCTTTTGGTTACATCCTCGATTCCCAAATCACCAAAGATCCTTCTACAAGCATTTATCCATCTCTGGACTTCTATGGTTGATTCTGTTCCCAAGAAAACCTTCCCTCCAAGAGCAGATAGTCTTTACACAACTTAGCAAAATCCATCTGTTTTGGAGTTTGAACTTGAACTCCAACATCTACCGTTGGCCTTGGAGCTGGCATCCTTCTCATGATCGAAGTCATCATGGCCTCAAACATAGCAGCATAATCAGCAGCACCCTCAGAATCACGGCCTTCCCTAGCAGCTGGTCTCCCTCTTCGACTCATTTTTAATATCTATAAAAGAATGATTAGTACACCTTGAGAAACAACTGCATAAGAGGTTCAAATCCTTCTAAGCTACTATATTATATATAGTAATCATCCATCAAAATACAATTACGTCTCTCATACGTAGTTACGTCAGCGAGCATTAGCTAAAATCGATTAACCAAAGCTCTGATACCAAATGTGACGACCGCCCATAACTCCTGCACTAAACAAGGAAATAGTGCACTGAAAAGTGTGCCAGGCCGCCATGGACGATCATCAGGGTTAAAGTAAAACAATAAACTCTATCATATTACTCACAGCGCAGGGATAAAATACAATAGAGAAATATATATATATATAGTGAAGCTTCACTAAATAGAATCTCATCAATACACTACAAAACAATTTGATACAAACATCTGAATAGTCAATACATCAAGCCTCACTACATAACACTTAGAGAATCATACAAGCAGCGGAACATCCAGTACATATAGTAAGAAAAATAATATGCAAAAGCCTCCAGCTCGTCTTCGTCATCAACAGCGTTGGTCACTAAGAACAGCACCTGTCACCTGCTACCTAGTCTGCCCATCCCAAAATGGATGAACAACCCAAGGTAATAAGAGTTGAACATAAAACCTTGAGTCAGACAACAGTCTTAGTGAGCGGTAAATTAACTAACAACATACCAAAAGAGCATAAAGGAAAAAGGAATAGGAATCCAACCCTCCCACTCCACCTCTTTCTACAGTGATAGCCCCCAGACCCACTAAGCAGAAATAAACATAGCAAAGCAGACATTTAAAGTAAAACAATTATCACTCGAGTCAAGGTCGATGTTTTCCAAGCACAAACCCCCAAGGCCTAAACCAAGATCAGATAAGCACCCACAAAACATCGCTCTTGAGACCGAGTGACGATACAACCAAAGCATCCAAACATCCATGACTCTGGCTATCACTGTTATCATTGCCTCGATATCACCGTTAATTGAACAACCGACTCATTCTTTCATCCGTCCGTCAAGGGCTAATGGTAACCCCGGTTCTAGACATAACTCCGCACGTCATCGTGACCCGTACCTAGGACTATCGAATCTGCCCAGAGTACTAGACCTTCAACTATTGGTCTTGGGACTATCGAATCTGCCCAGCGTACTCTTGCTTTGAGCATGCTAGAACCTTCAACAAAGATGAAATCTCAGCCTCCTAGTCATCCTCCTTGACGACTATTCTCATACTAGCTCAAGCGCCTCTTGAGCCAACCATTATCAATGAACTCGAACCATATCACCGAGTTATCAACATGCTTGGGATGATCCCGTCTGGATTAAACCAAGGCTATCTCACATCATGCTTTGCTTCATCGCATCATAGCAAAGTCCCATCTCAACATCATGCTTTGCCTCATCGCATCATAGCAAAGTCCCATCTCAACATCATCATTAAATCTATCCATATGAGCTTTATCATCCGCTTCATATGCCACGAGCAGCTTTCCTTATTCAAGAGCCTTTCCACTTAGCTTTTGAGTCATCTTCGATCAACTTGTCCAAATCAAATCATCAATCAACTAATTTATAACAATCAATCGGATCAATCATTAATCCAAGTAATCAATCATTCAAACAAGATCTAAATAAACAGTTATAACAATAATGGCAATTTCGTAAATAAAGAGTCCAAATCTAACAAGCATGAATTCTAAGTAATATATCTTGATGAATGAACTAACATAGGTTAACATGTAGTAAAGTGGATATCAAAACTTTATGAACGATGGATCTACATGCAGACTTAAGGAAAATGCATGAAATCACTATCTTTAACACACAAACAAGCCACCGATCCAATATACTCCTTTGGGTCCGTGTGAGAGATAACCACCACACCGAATCACCTAAACGCTTCAAAAGCAACTAACTGCAGATTTGGACAACGAAGGATCTAGCTTGAGCCGTCAAAATTCCGCTTCAAACGATGAAGTCTCTCTTTGAAGAATGTAGATCTTCAATCTTGGCTCTTGGATCTTCGATTTGATCTTCAATCTTGGATGGAAGGAAGCACTAGATTAAAGAAGAGAAGAGAAGTGAAGAAGTGTAGTACTCGAGCTCTAAAAATGGCAGCACTTCATCACTTCAAAATCTAGATCCCAAAAAGTGAAGGAAGCACGTGTATTTATAGGCTGGAAATCCTTAAGTCGTCCGCCCCCTTATGTCGTCCACGACTTAAAAATCCCCGACCTACGACTTAATGGACCTCCCTACTTACGACTCAAGCCTATGAGCGACTTAACACATGCGCGCGACTTAACACACACGATCTAACACTTAGGCACGACCTAAGACTCAACAGGATACGACTTAGCGACCTAACACACTGCTGCATTTCTACCTAAGTCCTAAGTCGTTTGGACGACTCGACGACTTGACGACTCGACGACTCGACGACTCGACGACTCGACGACTCAACGACTGAACGACTTACGACCTAAACTAAACCCAGCCGCTAACTCTCTTAAGTCGCCGATTCCCTTAAGTCGCCAACTCCCTTAAGTCGCCGATTCTCTTAAGTCGTCAGCTCTTAGACCGCTAACCTCCTTAGGTCGCCAACCTCCTTAAGTCGCTCCACGACCTAATCCAACACACGACCTAAGTCTCAACACGAGAATTCCTTAAGTCGCCAACTTCTATAGGTCGGCAAACACCTTAAGCCGTTAACCCTTAAGTCGGCAACAACTACCACTAACTTCTCTAAGTCGTTCACATGACTTGGGTTGCTCGGCCGACCTAAACTAACATACGACTTAGACTCAGAATGACTTAACAACACTAACGACCTAATAACAACAATTCTACGATCCTTCGATCCGTAAAAATACGGGTCGTTACAATGTGGTTAATAACTAAAATAAAATAAAATTCCAAGGTACTGTTTGAATATAAATTTGAAGAGTTTGGAATTTGAAAATTTGGGAATTTAAGTTCCTTTGAATTTGGAAATGATTCCCAAAGGTTGGGAAAAATAATATATCTGAGAGAAATATTTTTGAATCGGATTTGAAATCTAGAGAGATTTGGAATTTAAAAAAATTTAAAGGGTTTTAAAAGAGATAAAAGCATTGAACTCTTATGGTCGCTGAAAAATAACTTCAGTGATGACTGCAGCATCATCGATGTTCATTTTCGAGTTTCCAAAAGGGGATTGCTACCTGGATGTTTTGGATTACATGTTAGTTTGTGAAATTGGGTTTAATTCTGAAAATGCAAGGAATTTTGGATATAGGTGATTTCAAAGGGAATTTTGAAATGTTGAAAGATTGTTTAAACTTTGAAACTTTAACTAACAATGTTTATGGCATATAAAAAGTTTGATAATTTGTAAATTTGGAATTTGTTGAAATAAATTCAACTGTGTAAGTAAGTAAAGTGAAAACTGAATACTGGAATCTAAAAATCTAAAAGGAAATTTAAATTTAATGTTGAACTTAAGTTTGAAATTTTTTTTTAGTTAAGTTGGATTAAATAAACAAGTTTTAAGATTAAAATTTATAATTAACTAATTAGTAATTTAACTTAAGTGAATGAAAGAGAAGAAAATATATTTGAATTTAACTTGAGATAAGTTAAATAAAATTGAAATTGAATTAAATTTGATATAAAGTTGAAAGGTAAAATGATCATAATTGTGAAATGAAAATTTATACCTTAAGGTAGTAGGTGTTATGTATATAATATGAAATTGCAGTTATAAGATGAAATGACTCAAATGAGTAATGAGCAATATAAGCTTTTAAATAAATAAATGGAATATGACTTGAAATATTATTCAAATGAGCTTGGGTTATGGAATTAGAAATGAATATGTGTATACATTATAAACTTGGATTATGAATAAATTAAAATGGGATTGGTTGTAAATAGATGAAAGTATGGATATAAATAAACTTGTGACTTATAGAACTTAGAAATGGAATTGTAATGAATTAAATATAAAGTGGAGTTGGTTGGAATTGGATTACAATAGAAATGATTTAAGTTGCAAATAAAATCCAATATGAATATAACAAGTTAATCGGTGCTTGGATATTATTTTGATAAATTGAGAATGTGAATTAAAATTCAAATGGATTGAATTAATGATATACAAGCATGGAATGTTGTTAAGCTTAAATAAAATTTGGCGAGTATGAAATAGATTGATTTTAAAATCGATTAAATTTGACATGTGTTTGTTTCGCTTGGAAATGGTTAGTGATATACAAAACATAAATTGTGCCGAGTTAATTAAAATGGGTTCGTATGGAACCTATGTACTATGAAATAAAATACCATGTAAGATAAAATAGAAAATTAAAAATGAATTGAGTTGGGGAACAATTTAAAATTTTCTATAAACTTAAGAAATAGAAAATTCTATGAACTGGTAAATGTAAATAAAATTTATTTTGAAATCAACTGAGTTGAATATGAGCTTCTTTGAATTAAATATGAATTGAAGTTGTATGGAATTGGATCAAAATAAAAACGATTTGAGATGAAAACAAATCCAATTCAAGCAGGAATTGAATGACCTTATTATTAATAAATTCAAAAATGAATTGTTAATGTGAATTAAAGTTTAAAAATGTATAAAAGAATAAACAATCTAATAAATTAATAAAATGGTTGGGATTTGACCCAAGGAAAATCAAATCAAAGATTTGAAGGGAAGTTGGTTGAATAAAATAAACTTTAAGTTATTGGGTGGAATAGATTGAAGAAAATAAATAACTTAAGTAAATTGTGAGATGGTTATTTAATATATTGGTTGTCGAGTATAATAGAAATGATTTGGAATCAAACTTTTTGGACATGAAAGAAATGCAATGGAAGTTTATGAATAAATTTAGAATGGGATAAGATTAAGTGTAAATTGAGTTGGAATCAATTTAAATTGGTTATAAAGCTTATGTCATTATTTATTCACATTAATATTGTCGAATTGAATTAGTAAATTGGTCGTTCGACGTAAACGGAAGTAAACAAAATTATATGAATCGATAACAGTTTAATAAATTGATTTTGGCATCAATTGAAATGAATATGAGTTTGTTTCGTTTAAAAACGAATTGAATGAAATGGTATGTAATTTGGATGCAAATAATTTAAAACTAGCGTTGGAACATTGCATATGTACTTATGAATGTATATCACATGCATTACTTATGAAATCTATGTGTTAGCTATTTGAATATAAGTGAAATGTTATTAAATTGCATATATTCAGTACTTACATGTTTAAATTGAATAAGTACAGGTACCTGGAAGCCGTGTGGCTGGATTTGGTCGCGCTAAATGCTAAATTAAGTAGCTGTTTGCTTAAAAATGATAAATAGGGTACGCCTACGCAATAAAAATAGGAAATATGAACTATTTTTGGTTTTTCCGACCTGTCGGTCGATGTATATGTATTGATATCTTTTGTCAAATTGCAAAAGCTCCTCCGTATAAAGGAGACTCTGGCAAAAAAATTCAGAAATTTTGGGAGTTAGAAATTTTTTTGAAATTTTTGAAAAAAATTTTAGTTAACGATAAAACGATTTCAAACTGGAAATTGAAATAAATTAGTGAATGAAACTACTTTAAACTAATAATATGAATCAATATAAATGGAAGACAAAATTAAGTGTTTAGAGTTGAAAATAAATTAAATTCATATGGAATGGGAGAACCAATTTGAATAGAAATAGATATAAACTAAAAGTGGTAAAGTGAAAATAAATAAAGGAACATATAAATTGCTTACACTAAACTTAAGTGAGGAATGATGCATTCTCAATTGAAACTGATATTACAAATATATTTCTAAGTTTATATTTGAAGGAATAAATATTGTCATTGGTAAGGAAGTCAATAAAATGTTTGAATGTTGTGATTGGATATTATTTCTATGTAGGATATACAGGTATTATAATGGAAAGGAAAAGTTGGTTTTGATTTCAAAAGATAAATTTGAATTACTCGACAAAAAGGTATGTGTTTAAATTTCTGTATGAAATTGATTGGGTTTTTAATCGAGCCACTTGGCCTTTTGTTTTCCTTTGGAATTTGGGAGCCTATAGAGGCCTTTTGTAATTGTACCGAGCTAGCCGTGCAAAGGAGACGCTGGCGAAATTTTTTGAAAATTTAGAGAGTTAGAAAAATTTTGAGAAAATTTTGATAATTCAAAGGTTGGTTTTAAATTGAAATTTAATGATTAAGAAAAAGGGTAGTGCTTGAAACAATAGAAGGTTTTGGGAGGTTGGTTAAGGTGATAATGGGTCTTTAATAAAAGATAGTTGGTAGGATGCTGAATTGTGAGTTATGGGAAATGGTAAACGGGTTTTGAACTATTCTTCCTAACTAGTAATTTCGGGGACGAAATTCTTTTAAGACGGGAGGAATGTGACGACCCAAAATTTTTAAGCATTTAAAAATTTGAATATTTAAATTAATTTTAAATATTTAAAGGTTAATTTTAACTTGAATTACGAATATCACAATTTATTTGATAATTAAATTATTGAATTAGATAATTTGAAGTCGAGTAAAATGTTGAACCTGGAGTTTTAAACCTGTTAAAAATAATTTGAAGGCTTGTAAAATTTATATTGATAGTACCGAGGATAATAGAAATTGTAGAATTGAAATTAATAGTGATTTGTTCAGTTTTAAAATTTTATAGTTTAAATTAAATTTAAAAATAGCCTTCCAATGCGCAGTCTCGGAATTCGACGAAACCAGTTCCATTGGGTATGTAATATTGAATTATTATCGGATTTCAAATTTCGTATTGATTGGAGTTGTTGTGTGAGCGTACGATAAGTAAACACGTTGAAAATTAAATAAAACTTTAATTGATCAAATCAATATCATCGGTGCCTTCTTAAACACGCTTCCTTTTTTATATTCAGTCGACTTCCTTTCATATCCATGTTTCTTTTTTTTACAACATCACACAACCCCTTTCCTTTAACGATAGAACCGAATCCCACTTTCAGAACAAAAATCAAAGTTAGAAAAAAAAAGCTTCAAGGGGAAGCTTTCAGCCGCATTTATATAAAAAACAAAACACAATAAAGGCCGATCTCATCTTCCTCGTTTTCATTGTCGACCGAGAGTAAATCCATAAATAAAAAAAATCAATCGAACGAAACAAAAAGGGGCGAAATGAAATTAAAGCTCGCAAGGGAGGGCTCGAAATCAAAGCCGAGATTCTATTCATCGAGGCTGATCGAGTTACGTTGAATCGAGTTGAGTTGGCGGTAGTTTGTAGCATCGAAGGAAAGCATGGAGACGGTGACTGTGGTGGCGGTCTACGAAGTGTTGCTCGCGAGTTCGTCATGGTGGCCACAGAGGCAAGTAGAGAAGCGATTCGAAGGCAGCAGTAATGTGTTTCGGAGGAGCGGCTGAAGGTGGTTCTCGATGATGGCGGGTCTCTGGTGGGAATTCGCGAGGTCATGGGTCACGTTGTCATGATGTGGTGGTTGAAGTCGAAACTAGGGTTTGGAAAGAGCGGTTTCGTGGTTCGAGTTCGTGAAGGTATTCTGCTGTTTGTTTAGTTTAATTTCTGTGATGTGTTGTTAATTTTATAAAAAAACATTTAGGGTACTTAAAATTTTGAATGCTGAAACAGAAAATTTATTTATAAGGTTTGGAGAAAAAAATAAAATAATAAAATATGTATGTAAAAGGAAATTACTGCTATTACTTACAGTAATCGGAGAAGTTTGCATATATTGATAAAGTTTGAAAAAAATAGGAATTTTGAAAAATTGTTATAGAATAATGTTTTATAGTGATTTAACTTGTTTATTAACCGAATTAACTTTTTTGTTTACTAGAAATAACTTGTTAAAGGGAAATTAGTTTAAATAAAATTCTTCGCAAATGGAGTCAATAAATGATAATAAATTGTTCGATTTAGTTGAAATGTTAATAAATTTATTTAAGGAAAATTTGTTAAAAAGGAGAACTTTTAAAATAAAAATCACTTGTTAGTTAAATTTACCAAATGGAAATTTAAATTGCTCAATTGACTCGAATATTAATAAAACATCTAATGTTTTTACAAGGTCTGAAATCGTGGAATCAAATCGAGAACGAAGTGGATTGCAAAATAATAGGTGAGTTAATCTCACTCAGCTGAATTTCAATTTAAATTTAAATGATTAAATTAAATAATTGTTTGAATGGTTGAATTGATTGATGTGCTATAGCATGGTATATTTTGGAATTGGTATTTTATATTGTGCTAACGTCTGTGGATGCAGGGAAAACAGGTTGGAGGGATCCAACTGGACCCCTCAATTTTTATTTAAATTATTTAATATCCTCTGTTGTGATTATTTGATTTTCTATAATGAATTATGTGGAAATATTGAATGCTATGGCTTGATTGAAATAATTGGGTATGATGAATTACCAAAAATATATAAATTGGATTTTGGAAAGAAAATAAAAAGAAGTGAATTTGTAAGTAAAATAATTATAGAATAAATTTAAGAATGAATTGGAAAAGAAATAAAGTGACTTTAAATTCTAATAAATAAATCTTGAGTATGGAAAGGAAAATTTGAATAAACAGAAAGTTAATGAATTTTGAAATTCAGTGTTATTATTTAAGAAAAAAAACAAAACATTTATTCAAAATTTAAGATTTAAATTTTGAAAAAAATAAAGAAGAAATTGGGAAAATCTGAAATTTGTGTATTTCAGTTAAGAGATTTAAAATCAAACGGAAAATAATAATAATAATAATAAAGTCCATAATTAATGAGTTTTGAAATGAACTAAGTAAGTAATGAAATTTAACTCAAATGAAATAAATTGGAAATCAATTTGGGAAATTGATTTAAGTGATTGAGATTGGAAATTCTCCCTGAATAACCAAGTACGTTTTCAAAGTAAAATTTTAAAATATAAGTTAAAAGTTTTAAAGTTGTTTTAAAAAGCAAGTTTTGGAAAATTTATTATTTCTAATATTTAAATTCTAAAGTAAATGTTTCCTTTTAATCTACTATGATAGTAATTATTTAAAGAGTGACTTAGTATCTTGTTTTTCTAAGTGAAAATCTAGTTTTATATTTTACTAAGTAACTTTATTTTTAAATATTCATACAGTATGTATTTTTTAAAAATTATTGAAGTAGTTTTAAATTAAATGTTTTAAAATATATATCAAAGTAAAGCATTTAAATTATTTTAAAATTTTAAAGTTTTGTACTTGGTAATTCCAGTGGAAATAGAAAATACTTGGAATTTATTCTCAGAAAGGAAGATAGTTTGAAAACTGTTTTTTTAAAGGGGGTTGAAAAGTGAAACTATATCTTGTGAAGATTTTTTTGGCGTTAATAAATAATTTGGAAAATTATTTATTGTTGGATGGTTGTTTGTGAATATTAATTGATAGTTAAATCACCGACTATCAATATTGGACAAATGCGTTGACCGTTTCGAACAGACCGGGATCGAGATTTATTTCTCGAAAACCACTTCGATCTGGTTTGTACGTTTCGTGGAAACGATTTTGGATTCAAAGATGGAGCAGTGAAGTGCAAGGACTAGTCGCTACTAATCCTGAGGATATTTCCGGAATGGATGTAGTAGGAATAGTGCCTTCGGTTCCTTTCGAACCTGGGACGGACTTATATGGATGAATGCTTCCGGGACATAGTCAGGTGGACAATGGGCATTCTAAGGGATATGTTCTAAAAAGGTATCGCTTAGCCTCAAGCCTCATCAAATGGGAATGACTGAAAATCAAGGGTTATGCAGCAAGGCTAGGTGGGTAGCACCCAAGTAGGGTGAGGTCATCCCTGTCTAGATGACACTTTTATTTCGGCTTAGTGGTGCGGTTGCTGATCCCAACCGCGGGGTGATCTCACTCAGGATTATCCAGTAAGGGGTATTCCCGGTCTTGTGTTGCAGGGGAGCGGGCGTACTCCTCGGTACTGTGATCTAGGCCACGTACTGTGACAGGTGGTACCCTAGTGCCTAGTCATTAGTTGGGAATCCATTCTCCATACGAGCCTTGTACGAGTTTTGTTTGTATTACCCACTCTATGGTTAGTAGCTGGAATTTAATCATGTAAAAATTTTGGCTATTTTATAAGTATTTGTAAATAGACCCTATTCTAATATCAAAGGATTTCTATAAAAAAAAAGTGTTTTAGCTATCGTAGGGTAAAAACCCGTCATGTTTATTTATGGCGTGGTCTTACAAGATGCTTTTGTTTTCAAAAGATTTTTAAAACTTTAATAATCAATTGAGTGTGATCTTCTCACGCTGGTAATCCCGACTGACTCGGATGTTATTTAACTGTAATGCTAGGGTTAGACCGAGTATTATATGATACAGGATATGATGCTGTGGAGCCCAGGAGACGAGCTGGATGACGATACGTACTTTCGTACTTGTTATATATATATATATATATATATATATATATATATATATATTCCGCTGTGTTGAGTAGCTGTGTATCCAGTTGTATGTTAGTGATGTTGAACTGTGATTGATGTACTCTGATGATGTAATATATAAACAGATATATTTGATTTTGAGTAAAGATCATTTATTATCTATTATATTTTATTCCGCTGCGATGGTTAGATTCTGTTGTTGTTTTCTATTTTCTTCTTCTACCTCTTCTTCTTTAACCCAAATGGTTCGTATTTCTGTACAACTTGAGTTGATTTAGGTAGAATAGTGTTGATTCAAGGGGTACGGATTGCGGGTTGTTACACACATTATCAATCAACCAATAATAATCATATTATTACATTTAAGTAAAAAGATATTTTGCTTAGTATTCGCAATGCAACGGGTCGCAATTCCATCCTCC
Organism: Allium cepa; assembly: GCA_030765085.1. Taxonomy (NCBI): domain Eukaryota; kingdom Viridiplantae; phylum Streptophyta; class Magnoliopsida; order Asparagales; family Amaryllidaceae; genus Allium; species Allium cepa. The sequence continues at coordinate 909,983,156 of CM060937.1, forward strand.
ATTGACGTCAACGTCGATTGCCAACATGCTAGTACATGATATTGCACGAACTCTTTTTTTTTTAAGTTGGATGCTGCAATTTTGTGAATTAGGATTTAAAGGCATGATTTAAATAAGGGTTCGGATCTTTGTTATGAAATAAGGAAGCTAGAAGAGATTTCTAGAAGTAGGGAGAAAGGAGTTTTTCAAATAAATAATGATTTTTTTTTGAAATAATAATCATAAAAAGTCAAATTCGAATATTTCTATTTTAATTAGATTTATTTATTTACCCAACACAGAAAGTAGGGTTGTTACATACATGGTTTAACATATCTATGTATAAGTGTTGCGATTTATACAGCAATATATACATTTGTCCCTCCATATACATATATGCATATATATACATTTAGTTTAATATGATATAAAATTATATTTATAAAACATATATAAGACTTTGTATAATAATAACATTTATGGATTCAAATATAAATAATTACATATTCAAATTCGAACTCAAAATTCAAATTCAATTTTGAACTCAAAATTCAAATTCAAATTTGAATTCAAAATTCAAATTTGAATTCAAAATTCAAATTTGAATTCAAAATTCAAATTCAAATTCAAAATATTAAATATAGAATTTAAAATATCTTATAATTTCTAATTTAAAAACTACTTTATAGTATATTATATCGGATAAATACACACACACATAGACACACACATTCATACATTTATATACACATGCATATGAAAATAAATAAATATATATACACACATACTTTATTAAATGAAATTAGCTATAATGTAAATAAATATCTATATACTTGTGTCTATAAATCAAAATTAATATTTAAAACAAATTTAATTCAATATAGACTTAAAAATATGTTTATTTATTTATGCATATATATACATGCATGGCTTTACAAAATCAAAATTTGCTTTTGGTTTTAAATTTTTACCAAAGTATTCTTTATATATAAATAAATTCCATACATAATTTGTCTAAAAAAAATATATAAATTTTTATTTTTGAAAAACTAATTATCCCACATTCAAAATTTATACTTATTAAACTTATCATATATTATAAAATACATATACACATGTGTGTGTGTGTCTCTATTGAATTTAGTAATATATTGTACTCTGAAATGTATGTATGTATAATACGGTTTTATTAATAAATTTATGTGACCTTCTTTAATTTTGAATAATATTATGTTTCTAATACTAACAAATTTTTTATATATAATGTATATATTTATATATACATTGTAAACCATTTTATTTTAAAATCCTTTTTAAAATTATTATTCAATTCGAAGAATTATTTTTTTATTTTTTCTTATAGCTATGAGCTATATATGTGTGTGAATTTGTGTGTGTGTGTATGCATGTATACATTAAATTAATACAAGTATATATATTCATCCAATGTTGACAGCATAGACATATCTGGATATTTGCCAATATACATATAATTTAATGGTACAAGGATGACATAATAAACAAGTACATGCACATTCAAATGTAAATACTATTATTATCGTGGTTTATTTTTAACATGTAAAAATGTTAAATCGGTTAACTCCTTGAATCTATATCCAAAATTTCCAGGGAGAGATACGAGTCTAAAAGCACCATCCATCGACTATTGTTTTAATTTAATTTATGTTTCAAAATACTTAAAAATTGAAGAGGGCAAGTGGGATAGCCATTCGGTAATAGGGATGATGAAGGCAAAAACAAAAGCTCAAAAGTATAGAGTTAGAAGTGTTTAAAAATGAAAGAAAGGTAGGAGTTAATAATGGATCCGGAACCAAAATATCTCTTCCAATTCAAATCCCGATCAAAACAAGTCGACCCCTCCTTCTTTTCTACAATAGTAGGCTGCAAATGCCCTTTTATGGGCTCCAGAATGCTCCATGCCCAATCAAATAAATAAGCATTTAAATGTTATTTAAATGCATATCAATATCGTGTACCGATACTTATATATACAACTTTTATACACACAATATTTTTAACACTGATTAATACAAATAAGAAGAAAATTTAATAATTATATTTCATGAATATCAATTAAATTAATTATTTTATAATAATTATAATTTAACTAAATCAGGTGATAATAAGAGTATTCAACATTTCGGTTGTGTGATTCTTAAATGTAAACTCGGTCAACAATAAATATCGAACAATTCGAATATTAACAAGCACATGCAAGCTAGTGGTGTGACATTATGGCTAAATTTATTGCTTACATAGCTTTGTAAAATCCAATTTTATTTATTTTAAGTGTTACACGATGATGACAATTATTTACACCAATCCTTTTCATCAAAGCTGTATCACATTAGGACATATGGAATTTGATAATGGTTAAAATTAAAATATCATCCACATTCAACATTATTGCCCAAACACAAAGTCTTTGATTTAACAATAACAGCTATTATTCAAGTCGAGAGTATTACGTAATATTGTCACATCGATATTTTCTATTTGACTTTGCTTGTACCTACTAAAGACTATCGATTGAGTCATTCCATAATTATATTTAATAACACAAACTACATAATCCCATGGTGCTCCAATAGTCATGAGTAATACACTACCCAACATTTAGATGACGTTATGTACTCTAGTCTCAGTATCAATATTCAGTCTCAATACATCTTGACTAGAAATATTTAAAACGATATGTTTACTTTCATTATAATAAATTATTCATGACTACAAAATATTATAACTATTACATATCATTTATTGATTTTCGATTAAATATACCTAAATTAATTAATTATATCACTAATATATAATATGAATAAATACTTTTTATTTCAAACAAGATTGGTTATCGAGTTCATATTAGGACATACGGAATTTGGTAATGTTTAAATTCCAATATCGTCCACATTCAACATTATTGTCCAAACACAAATTATATGGTTTAATAATAACAGTTGTTATTAACCAAACTGCTATGGCAAGAGGCTTTGACTTTGAGTTGACTTTAGTCGACCATGATACTAACCTCATATAATCGACAAGACGAATTCTCTATCAAAGCGTTTCACTTTTGATGCTTCCATTTAAAACAATTATATTCGTTCAATGGACATTGTTTCATGGTTAAACGATAATCAAAGAAATGTTTCCATAATAAAGCTCGATGGTTTTTTCAAGCCGAAAGTAGTGTGTAATATTGTCACATCGATATTTTCTGTTTGACCTTGCTTATATTAACCGAACGAAAGCTACCAATTGAGTCATTCAATAAATATCTAATAATAATCAATAACCCTAATATTGCCCCAACAGCCATGAGTAATACACTGCCCAACATTTGGACGACGTTGTGCAATCTAGTCTCAGCATTAATATTCAGTCTCGATACATCTTGACTAAGAATATTAAAAACATTATGTTTACTTTCATTGTGATAAATTATTCATGATTGTAAAATATTGTAACTGCTATCAAAAAAAATATCATTTATGAATTTTCGATCAAAATATACATAAATTAATTACTTAATTATTTATACCACTAATATATAATATGAATAAAAAAACTTTTTATTTCGAACAAGATTGATTATCAAGTTGGATATATGTAATAAATTACATGATTGCCTTCATAGGGCATAACCCTTACTTTATTAGAAACATACTTTATTTCGAAGGGGATTGGTTTCAAAGTTTGGATATGATACAAATACATAATTTCCTCAAGGGAATACGCCCTTAACTTCCAATATTTTATTTTCATTTCTTAATGGGAAGACCTTTAGAGAGAACCAACATCTTGGGAATCCTATTACATGTACCATAAGGTCGACTTTAGAAAGGATGCATTGGCCACTAGTTGATAGATTGTCGACGCTGCGAAGGAGTTTGTAGCAAGCAAAGTTGTAAAATTGCTAGTGGATGTTAGACAGCTATTATGGACTAAGGATTAATTATTCGGGCGGGGATTAATCGAAATTAATTAAACTTAGGAACTTTAGATAATCATGTATTTTAAATAAAAAAAATTTGTGTCTTTTAGTGTTGATTGATATAAATTGAAATTTTGGAATTTTAGATGTGCTTAAGAGTAGTCAATGAGGCAAGATCTACAAAAACTAGCACATTAATGCTTATATATGGCACTGAACCTTAAATGATACATAACCAGTGCCCATATACATATTTTGATTCTTACATGAGACGATAAATCATGTTTAGGCAGGTTTAGAAAAATCGCATGCGGTAAGACTCGCCTAGCACCTAGGCGGGTCCTAGGCAAAGGCCTAGAAGGATTTTTATGATAGTGGTAGAAAATCATTTAAAAAAATAATTTTTAACAGTATATGCGTATATTTGTAATTCTAACAAGTAAGAAAAATCAAAAATATATAAAATATTAAAATCAGATTGACAAGCTAAAAAGTAAAAGAAAAAAAGTGGACATCACATATTTGGTCAAGGAAGAAGTCTTTCGTGCCCTTAGCACTATTATGACCAAATGATCGGATCATAGAACTAACAATGGGATATTCCTGCAATGCCCTAAAAATTATAACATTGCTTTACAAAATAAGTGTTAAATTATTGTTTGACGTTCTAAATAATCAAATGAATGTAGTAGTATAGAGGCATAGACAACACTAACGTTCCAGATTAATTGTCGTAGTAAATCATCCAAAGCAGAAGTTGGTAGCAATGGAGGCTAGGATTGAAATACTTTAGTCAAACTATGAGAGGCTTAACTGACTGATTGAGATGCCATGGCACTGCTTAGCAACAGTCATTTCAAATGGCTATTAGCCGTCGTTGGCTGTCGAAAAAGCCGTCGCTATGGCATACACACTTTCCTTTTGTTGGCGACGGTGTCGACGACTATTTGGTAACGGCTACTCATGGTACTTTTCGATGGTTTTGTAATGGTTTTCGGTGTCCACGTGCCTCCAAGGAGCCATTGAAAACCGTTGCTAGCCATCAGAAATTTGGGCCATTTTTTTGTTCCTATAACCATTCGATTACTGTACTTAATTTCATATATATCCAATATCCGAACTCAACCAACGAATAATCAACTTATATCCAATATCTAAACTCAACCAACACATAATCAACTTATATCCAATATCCAACTCAATCCCTACAAATTCAATACTTAAAATAAAAAACAAACAATACACTAAATAATTGACATCCAACATTTAATATACACAATCAACATCCAACATGTCAAAACAAACCAGCATATTATCCAACATAGTGTAAAAATGTATCAACCATATCCAGATACATTAATTTCAAAATTTCCATACATAAACGTAAACTAACATACCCATCAAGACTCATCATCGGCTCTGGAGAAACTTGATGAAGAAAATAACCCATGCTGCTGCACCTCAGCCGAGCGCTAGTTCAAATGCGCCATCTTTGCAGCACGATAGTGGTCTTTCTCTTGCAGATCCAAGATTATATATCTAAGCTCCACGATCTCTTCTTTGTCCTGAGTTTTTTGATATGCTTTCTACGAGAACCTAGCTTGCAAATAATCAAGAGATATGTCAAAAAATCATAAATGTATTGTAGTGGCTAGTGTAAATTAACAAGGAACAAATAAGTAAATCATAATCATTTGTTATAACAGTAATGATATATTTTTTCTATGACAACTTTTTCTGATTATTGGTTTAAACTTATAAATTAGTAAATTTTTAGAAATTACCGGTTGATCCCCAAAGCCATAACGCCTATTTCACGATGTGGGTTCCATGATGGACTCAAAAATCGCGTCATCCTCATCAGTGGTCATCGAATCCTGTCTCGATCCCTCCAACATCTGTGCTCGTGCTTCAGCAAATTTTTCCTACAATGGAAAATGAAATATAATTGAAATTCACACAATTTTATTTTAATTATTCTTTGTAACTAATTAAATAAATTGATCAATAATAACTTCTAATTTAAAATATGCTTACATGGGATTCGCTTGCTTTATCGTCACTCCATGTATACGATATTGAGCCGTCTTCGTTTGTTTGCTTGGTGGCATGAGTATGAGCATTTACGTCCATATAGGAGATGAGACCTCCACGCTCTCTTTTCTGAAATAATTAATACGTATTACTTTGTTTATACAAAATTAAATAAGTGAATAACTGTATATAGTCACAATTATTAATTTTTCCAGTGCCTTACAATGATGTTGGAATGATTTGGAACCAGCACAATGTATAACTGGGTTCTTGTTCCTATTTGTGGAATTTCTCTCTTACTCTGCCTGCAAATTTAAATTAACATTATATATTTCATCTTTAAATTATGTATTATATATAGGAACAAATTAAAATGAAATATGATAAACTTACCTTGAACTCGTCACTATTCCACCAAGCAACCCAAGCATCCTACATGTTAGTGCCCATCCAATCAGGCTTCTTCCTCGATTTTCTTTATGCCAGACATTGTGTATCCGTAATTCTTAGACATCTTAAAAGTCTAGTGGCACTGGCAAAGGTCAAGGTCTTCATCCTGCAAGTCTACCTGTCCATATACATTGAAATAATATAAGTTATACATTTATACTTGGCCAGGAAATTGTAAAGTGGTAATATATAATGATATATAAATTTACATTTACAAGGAAGTTCTACCAGATACTCGGCCTGATGGGGTCTGGGATCTTACCCCACCTAGGCCAATAATTAGTCATCCTGCTCATACACACCTACCTGGAAATACTAACACAATCTGCAACGACTCCAGCTCGAATCCCTTGTGTTAAGTATCATACAACCTTTAATAAATAATGACTAATATATCATATAGAAAATATTTTCCTCTACAGTCTCAAATGCTTCTACTAATACATTTGATTTATCGTTTAGAGGTCCAAAATCAATTTGATCGACGGTTATTATTATTTCGCTGTTTTCATTGATATCTGCTTGATAAGTTTGTTTGTCTGAATTATTCTTTCTATCAAACGTAAATCTTGCCTTCGTGAATACCGCCGACCAATCTGTTTTATCTCTTTTTAAAGATTGATAAGGAGCATAATAAACTTGTAAGGTTTATTTGGCTAGTATAAAAGGATTGTACTTATGATAACGCGATGTATGCTTATTTCAATAAGATTGTATTTTGGGTGCACGATAATTCCAGAATTTGGAACATTGAAGAAACAATTGCATCAAAATAGAAATGTTCCGCCATGGGTCTTGTAAAATACATCAATTGCAAAACTTGGTTAACACGTCACAAAAATCATTTATATGATTATTTGGATCATCACTACCTTTAATAAATACATCTGTATTGTTAGTTAACTTTTCAGCACCATATTCTTTAGTGGTGAATTTATATCCATTTATGACGAATATTGGATATGGCTCGACTTTTCTTTTAGGACCCATTGCAAGATGTTTCAGTCCTTCATCGCCACACAATTTCTCAGATGAAAAACGTTGTTCAAAAATCAATTAGCGAATTCTTTACTGATATCACCGCTTGAATGTTTTGATTCGTAAACACTCCAAATATAAATAATATATTGCATTATAATAAATGTACATGCATATTATTTATATAAATATCCAGAATTATAATTAAATAATACCTAACGAACGATGCAACTTTCGCACAATTAAGAAGAATATATTTATGTGCTACATAGTAATCTCTATCGTCTAACCATACTTCCACACATTTTCCAACAGTTCGGCCATGTTGTCTAAAAATAAATAACAACGCTTGAGAAGATACTTGTTCAACGCCTTCATCATTGCGCGTAGCACTTCCAAATGATAATTCACATAGTTACTGAAATAATGAGATAAAAAGAATGAAGCTTCTTCTTTGATATATGATTTGCAAATCTAACTTTCAACTCGTGCTTTTTGTCTAACTTTTTGCTTTAGATGATTTAAGTACTTACTAAAAATTATTTCAAATTAAAATTTCCTTATGTGTGTAACTAAACTAATATTTAACATACCCAATATAAATAATACCTCTGAAATGGATACATCCTTTCATGTTGTACAGGACATCGAAGATGTGCTTCAAATGGAAGACAAATAGGTAAATGCTCCATTACATTAAAGAAACATAAAGGAAATATTTTCTCCAGTTTGCAGAGCAGTATAGAAGTTTCTTCCTCAAGTTTATGTAGGACTAACTTTTAACGTAGTCAAATAAAGCTCCTTATAAAACAAACTAAGTTCCATTAAAACATCCAAACTTTTATGGGTAATAATTGTTTGAAAGCGACTGGTAACGAATTTTCCATCATTATGTGATAATCATGGCTTTTCATTCCACTCAGTTTACCATTCTTATAGTCAACGCATCTATGAAGATTAAAAGAAATCTCATTTAGAAATCTTAATCCTTCCACCCATTTAACATAACTTTAAGTTGGTTACTGTTTAGCTCATAGCATGCTTTGGATTTTTTAATGTCATTTGGCTTGATATGAAGCTAAGGACGATTTCATACTGCTTGGATATCATGTCTTGATTTCAATTCATCCTTAGTCTTCCTCTTAACATTCAACACTGTATTAAATACGTTAACAATGCATCACATCAATATTATGACGAATTGGGATATTTTTCCAATAAAGCAATTCCTATAATATACTTTGTTTGCACCAATTATGAGCCGTGGATTTTCCTTGAATTTCAATTTGCTCTTCGATTTCACGTGTCTTTGGATAATCCTTTATAAATTCACATATATCTTTGCTTGACCAAATTGTCGGTGGTCGCAAAGTCTCTTGTTTATTAGCTGTAAAGTTTTTCTATCTTTTCCAAAAGGATGATTAATATGAAGCGAACACCGGTGAAAATAAAATTATGATATTTCTTCCCATGTGTTAAAGAAAATGACTGTGTTTCTTCCATGCAATAATGAAGAGCTAAATGACCGACCATATTCCAACCGAAAAGCATTGCATACGCAGAAAAATCGCTAATAGTCCACGACAAAGAAGCGAACATATGAATTTTTTCTCAAACTGTCGCATATTTCAATTCCTTCATATCATAATGTTTTCAACTCTTTAATCAACGGTTTTAAATAAACATCGATTCTTTGTATTAGATCATCAAGGCCGGGGACGACAATTGTGAGAAATATATATGGAGTTTTCAAAGACATCCACGGAGGTAAATTGTAAGGTGTAACGATTTCATTATCCACCTCCTTCTCTATATGTACAGGATTAAATGCTACATGTTCTCCATGACGATCCTACTCAAGATAATTCGATACGATACCGTATTGGCATGAACGGACTTTAGACATATTTGGTATCAAATGCTTCAACAATTTGTGCCTTCTACATGGAGAGCGAATGCTTCTATCATTTCCAATATTACTTAAAGAAAATTCAATAAATACGTTTACACCATTATAAATACGTTCCCTTATTGTGCCTCTCATTTCCCTTTGAGGATGATACATCTGGGTCCGATCAACAAAATAATCGACCATTTTCCTATTTAAAAAAATATGGTAGAGAATAAAAAAAAGTATTAATTATTTTATAGGTTGACATTTAATTTTTCAAATCATTTATTAATTCATATTCATTTATGCATTTTATGGATTGACACAAATTGTGAATAAAATATTAAATTTTTAGTTTGTTGTTTTCTACTTTGATGGTTGGTTATCCTACTTCCCATTACAAACTCAGCAGCAATTACCTTTTATTATTCATTTATTTTAAACGACTTAACAAAATTTCGACAGCACTTCCCCTTTGTTTTCTATATCGTACACAAATGCATGTACACATAGAAGAAAAAGGAAGTGCTGTCGAAATTTTGTAAACCATTTAAAATGAAACGATTTACAAAATTTAGCTACTTTATTGTATTTGTAGCTTATCCAATACGCTGAAAAATCCAACAAATATTATTTCAATGAATATAGATGCCCGTTATATGAAAAAAACGAATATCCATATAACGATCATATACAATACTTGTCAAACGGTACCAAAAACTCTCTAAGAGATATTAGTTATATACATCACATATATTCACATATATAATTCATTATGCATTGTAATGTTTTAATAATTATATAATCCAATTTTTTTATATTTATTACAAAATCTTATATGTTTTCAATCATAACAAATTATGGATATAATATTATATTTCAAAAAAAATAAACTTCATTATACACTCATTTATTTATTAATTTTATCGAATTCGACATCCAAGTAAGCTAGATTTGTTATATAAAACTATCAATCGATAATTAATCTTCAAAGTAATATTTGAATTGACATTGATATTTTAGCACATTAATTATGTGACGACCCACCTTTTTGAACGATTTAAATCAACAATAAAACACACATGTCTAACTCAATCCACTCAAAAGGGAGGATTGTCAATGAGATTTAATAAGAAAATAAGAGAAAAGAAGGAAAACAAAAAACACATAATCTCATGGCGGAATGACAAAATACAACAATCAAATAAACAGTTCATGAAGCTATTTTACAATATAAATTCAATTACACAATTTTTACAACAAAATTAGAGTACCTCATCAACACACCAAAATAATGCGACGAAATAATATAGTAAATACGGTCTAGCAAATTCCAACTTCATCTTCAAGGAATATTGTCTTTAACACTAAAATACTCAGGCTGACCCGAGTATAATGAAAAGTTAAAACATTCAAGTTAGAACTAATAGTTCTTATGTAAGTTAAATCAATAACAAGTAAATAAGTGTAATAGCTACATAGATGTTTATGAGATTTTACATCTCCTATCAAGTGTATAAAGTAATTGCAACAGTTTAAGAGATGTTTCAGGATTTTCCATTTTTTAAGGATCCGTTAAAAAATCTGTATGTAGTAAGATACGCTATATATGTAGTGTCTAATCAATAAAATAAATATTTTTCTTGGCAATAAGACTCTACACTAATCTTCCTTGACACATTTTTAAGCAAGTAGTCTATGCAGGTCCTGTAATACAACCAGCAACGTCGATAGCCAGTGAGTCCCTTATAGGTACCATACTAAAACAAAGTAGTAGTGGGCGCGCATAAGGGTAAAAGTATGACAAGGCACGTGAGGCAATGCCTAAGGTTGGATTCTACCGGTTTACCCTTTCTGGGTGGTGGTAATGCATCCTAGCTATGACCATCCACCTTGAATCAAGGTGCATTGATCAGGACCGAAATCAATATAATAATACGAAGGGGTGATGGCCCCTAAAGGTTGCGAACCCCTTGACCAGATATAGGCTTATGTTTTAGTCATTTCAAATTGACACAAGTATCGAGGTCATCCATCATCGTTCTCCCTCTTCAAATCCATCAATCGTTTACCAAATCCAACCACTTCATTCTGGATCATCCACCACGTATATAGTTGTTAAATTGGTTCTAGTATTGACAGAGAGTATGCCAAGTAGAGGCCCTGGTCTATTTAATAACCAAATGTCATTTTTCACACCGGTTGGTTCTTTTACATTTCAAAAACGGTTCACATTTAATATCAAAATATCATATTCACTGCAAAATATCACTTCATTTCAAAGTCATCATATTTACTCAAAATATATCATTTTCACTTGAAAATATCACTTCAAATTCCAACTTAGGCTGCAACCTCATCTAACCACTTTCATATTTAAATCAACGATTTAAATATAACATCTCAACTTTGCACAGTTTGAAATTTTAGAAAATAGTTAGAGTTGTTTAAATTGCTTAAAATAGTTTAAATAGTTCGATATAAGAATAATTTAGTATTGAAATGGTTTATATAGTAAAATAGTTTGGAAAATCTAAATAAGTTTGAATATTGAAAGGGTTGACTTAAACAGTTTATATTATAATAATTTATTTTGAAAATAATATCAAATCAAACCGTATTTTTTTATTTCAAAAACTCTGGACCCATGTCCAATTTCAAATCAACAGACTCAATTTTCAATATTTCAATTCAATTGACTCAAATTCAATTTAGTTTCAAATCAACTTGATTTCAATTTCAATTCGAATTAACTTCAATTTCGAACATTCACTTTAACTTCAATTTTGATTCAATAGTTAAATTTAATTATTTAAATTCAATCCAATTCTTATTTTAAACCATTTTGATTTATATCAATTTCATGTCAAATTTCAATTTACAACTTTAAAGCACTTTAATCAAATTAAACTTAATTGTTAAATTTTATGATCCAAATCTTCAAAATAATTCAATTTTTTGAATTAAAGTCATATATCAATTATAACTTTACATTTCCAATTTAATTCTTTTAAACAATTTCTTTTAACCGATTCTATTTTCAATATCAAAGTTTGACTTAGAAAATAATTAAATTCACACAAATCCAAAATTTATTTCCTTTAAAACAATAGCATTTAATCCAAACCAAATTCAAGATTTTAAAATCATTTAATTTAACCAATCCGATGTCTGTATATAATTTTCTACGCTATGGCCAAGTGATCGGTTATTTCATTTTTAATTATAGGGACGGATATATATCATTTCAATCCATATCAAAACGTCATAGGTGTATATCATTTCAACATATTTCTTAATTTATTCGAAATAATTTAAATAACAGTTTATATGCTTGCAATTAATATACAGGGTGATAACAGACATATATATAAATAAATAGACATCCAATCATCCAAATGTCAACAAATAGACATCCGTCATAATAAACATTCAAATCAACAAATAAATCACAACAATTAACTAGCTATAAATATCAGGTATTTGACTAGCAATTAAATTCAATATTAATTTAAATGGAAATTTAATTCAATAAAAATTGAAATTAAATTTAAATGACAATTTAAATCACTAAGCAACAATCTATAAGATTTTTTCACTTCATAAATTTAATTCAACTAACATAAGAAGATTTAGTATTGCGTGAGTGGGTTAAATCACTCACTTTTGATTTATAGCCGATTTAAAATCCAATAAAAAGCCCAAAAATTCAACGATCTCCAAATTCAACCAAATCTATCTCATGACATATGGAATTTTGATACGATCCCAATGGATGAAACCATGCACAAGTCCAAGTTCCTTTGCAAAAGTTATAAGAGTTAGACATTTGAAATTTTGAATTTAGTTTAAAAATAAAATAAAGGATAATATCGTAATATCACTTACCTTCTCTAACCCTAGCAATAACCCAATCGAGTCAGCATCGTTCATCCACCACCGCTTCTTGATGAACGTGAATGACTAGAGGCCGCTAACCCAAGATCTGACACCACCGTTACCTCCGTAATGGTCCGTTTCCCCTCTAGGCTCCACCTCAACGACCGCGGTGCCGCCCTTAGGCCGAACCCCAAACGCATGGATTTTATCATGATTTTTGATGATCCATTCACTTACAACCAGTTCAAAACCATTAGATCGACTCAGTTAGTCACCTTCCACACGCCAGTATCCTTCGATCATCGATTGGTTGACGATCCACCATTAAAAGTGAAACCCTAAAAATGGACGGTTGAGAAAGATTACCAATTTCTAGACAAAAGGGACCACCAATCGAAAAGAGAATTGCATATAAAGATAATATTCGTCAAGAACTTTGTAACAATGTATTATATGATAGTGTTTGAGCAGTTTGAATTTTTGATTTAATTTGGAATTGGGAATTATGATTTTGAAATGTCTACCATTGAGAAGGAATAGATAATTGAACAGGTAGATAGAAATTGTACGTACAAAAAATGAAATAAGAAGCTGCCAGGGTTTATAACAGCCTATGTTTAGATAAAGCTGAAATAACAATGGATGGAACAGACCGAATGGGTCGAAGTGATAACAATGGATGAAACAGACCGAATGGGTCGAAGCGATAACTAGTTTCAAACTCTGATTCCATCATATATAGAAGTTAGCTTTTAAAATAAATTTATGTTTGTTTAAATTCCATTAATTGATTTCTACACTTTTTGAGCATGCATGATCAAATGATAAGTCCGATTGCCACAAAACTTGAATCCTATAATAATTTCAATTACGGATCCAATGAAACTGGTTTCGTCGAAATCCGAAATAGTGGCCAAAAAGGCTAATTTTCACGTTAATTAAATAAATTATTATTTTTAATCAATTTAATCACTTTTAAATTCAAATTTAAAAGTTAACAGTTTCCATTATTCTTGATTACATAGAAATTAATAATCTTTTAAAATTAAATATTCCATGTTAATTTCAAGATTCAAACTTTACATTAATTTCAACGTTCAATTACAACCATAATAAATTCATTCATTATGATTTAAATTCCAAACAAATCTTCTAATTTGATTTAAATTCTTATTATTAAATCATCAAATACCTTATGAATAAATTAGACATATATTTCTATTTATTACATTCATTATTTTACATTTAACATCTTTTACCATATTAATTGCAATATCTCGGTTATATTAATTTCATTAATTTCCAAATAAATGTCAAACTGATTTAATTAATGTGATGATGATAAATCAATTATTACAACTTAGTAATTCACATCTATTATTATAAATCTACTTACCATAACTAATTTTTATAAATCTACTTACCATAACTAATTTCATATTCTATATTAACTAATTTAAATTAAATTACATACAATTTCACCATTAAATACAACATTTAATTTATTTCTTTATTTACAATTATTTCAATTGATTGAGATTACATTAAAATAGTTGTTAATAACATTTAAACAATAATATTAAATTATATTCTAATTACTTTTTCCATTTAAGTCATAAATCTTCATTTCTCACAATATTAAATTCCAAAATCTTATTAAATTTAATATTTTTAATTATCAAAAATACGGGTCTTACAATCTCTCCCACTCAAAACATTTCGTCCTCGAAAAGAAACAAGAAGGCATTAAAAGGTTTGATATAATTTTATTCAAAATATTCAGTTTATAAACACTTTAAACTTACATAATTAAGTTTAATAAAAATAAAAAATTAACTCAATCTTTACAAAAGTAATTCTAAGTCGTAAATTTACGAAAAATTTCGGCAGAGTCACCTTTGCGCGGGTAGGTCCAGAAAAATAATAATGTCAATAACTACAACATATATATATATATATATATATATCATATTTCAATTATAAAACATCCCAAACCATGGGAAAAACAATGATATACCATTCCAAAATCATAATCTGAAAACGTACCTATTTGTCGGGCAAACAGAACTGTATTTATGAAACCAAAAGCAACTTCTATTGCTTCCATAGACCTGTATTGTACTTACATAATCCAAAAGAGTTGAAATTATGCAAAAGAGTACGATATTAGTTGTTTCAATTTTATACAAGCAATATACAATATATAATAATCATATATAAACAAAAACAGTACAACCATTATATGTAATAAAAGAATCAATCATACATCCATAGCAACCAAAATTAATGGTTTGCTCAGGTTCAACAACTTTTCATCTTACAAGGGTGATAAATAGACTACCAAGTGTACCGTACGCTCAACAGTACTAGATAATTACTTAATAGATTATTCATACAACCTCAAATAATTTAAATTATCATCTCCCAAACTTCCCATAAGTCAAACAACAAAGAGTTAAATATTATTTAAATTTGCATGATGTACATAAATCTTCTATACATGATATCAATTCTAATCGCTTGCTTGAATACACATATTTCACTTTCGAACTAGTATTGTTAACCCAACCAGCCTAGTGCAGGCTTTGATCCTATTTCTTGATTAAAAATTTCCGTTTTCCTTACATAGCTATAAACTATGATATAAAACGTCAAAAATCAAATCAAAATTTCGTATCAAATGCTCGCCATCAAGAATCGAGCAAAAAAATCCTAGTTTGGACTGGTGTGAATTTCCAAAAATCATGTATTCAAATCTGAATCAGAACTGTTACACGAGTAAAATGACTTACGCATAATTTAGGTAACAACCTGCATATTTTACGATTATATATTTAAATATTTTATCTAAATATAGCATCTTTAGTCGGATTAAAGTTTGAAATGCTAATTTTTGTAAACAGTCGAATTAGGACTCAAGACTATTTCAATTGAGTCCAAAACAACGTTTGCTACCTTTTTGAGTACAAACATTGATATATTTGAAGTGTTTGAAGTTGAGTTGAACTTTTCTATTGGGCTTTGGGTTTGGGTTTTAGCCTACTAACCCAACAAAATACCCTAACTCCCCCTCCACTCCTCTTCATTCATTCATAACATTTTCCTAACACTCTCAAGCTAAAAGAAAATTGGGGAAAGAATAGGAAATTAAAATTCTCAAACCCTAGATTGCTAGGAAATTCAAGATTCAAGCTTCAAAATCACAGAGAAGCTTAGTTAAGCATTCTCTTCTTCTTCCCCACCTCAATCTCTCTCTAATTTTCAGAAATTCCTAAAACCTATTTGCGTTTGATCGTAGATTGAGGGTACTTGAAGTTAAGTGGACGAGAGGTTGATCTTGCCTTATTTTAAAGCTTCTCATTCATTTTTTAGTTTAAAGGTGAGTTCTTGAGCTCGAATCTATGTCTATACCTTTGATAGTGGTTAGGTATGAATTCCTAACATCTATTTCATGTCCATTTGCTTTTGAATTGAATTGGTTTGGTGAATTTTCCAATTTTTGGTATTTTGAAGTCAAAATCTACGAAAATCCTTATATGGATGTTTGGACATGTTGTTTGGAGTGTATTGAAGAGCTTATAGGACTGGGTTTTCGCTTGGCATAAATCCTTAGCCTCCCTTGCTCGTCCGATCGCTTCCGAACCGAATTTCCCATCAATGGCCTAGGCTAATTTCTGCTCTGTGCTTCAGCTCAGACGTCTGGTGAATTTCTCAGACGTCTGGAGCTACGGAATAAAAATTCCAGTCTTTCAGCTCAGACGTATGTGCTTACTTCCCAGATGTCTAGGCGATCTGTAATGAAAATTCCAGACCTTTAGCTAAGATGTCTGAGGAAACCACCAGACATCCGACACTGTTAAATTCAGCCAATCTGCCTGTTTTATGTGGCTTTCCATTTTATATCGATTTTTGCTTGATTCAGTTAGTCGTTGTCATTTATTATCGATTTTGATGACTTCTTTTCAGGACTTTTAAGAATATCCATTTGATGGATTTGTTATCGATTTCTCTAGTTTTGATTCACATCATTGAATGCAAATTTTTTATGGTCGATTGTTTTTACAATTGTTTTCTGTGATTTGTCACTTCTAAAACATAAAGGTTTCTGTACTAGTAGTAAATATTCAAACACTTTCAAAAAATGATTTCAACGTTATTTTTAATACAAAGCTCGTTTTTTAAACCGTTTTCCAATCTATTAGTATATACAGACCTTTACCTCATTCGTATGAGAAATCTAATTAAATGACTTAGCAAAACAAGTGGTATGAAATGCTTGCATTTTCTTTGTCGGTTAATTCTTGGGCTTGTTTGATTGAAATCTTGTGATAATTTTCGAGTATAAATCTACAATTTGTTCGTAAATATTTAAGTTAAGCTAGTGGTTATGGGATATAAAGCTAAACTCATTTATTTACTAGCTTAGTGTAATTTACACTTCTTATTGATCAATGGTGATCATTTTGGGTTTTAGACTAGCGATGTACGATGTCTCATAGTCCGCAAAGTGGGACTATACCCTGTTTGGAGGAGTTTCGGCTCATAGTCCGCAAAGGGGGACTATGACCTGTTTGGAGGAGTTTCGGCTC
This sequence comes from Allium cepa, assembly GCA_030765085.1. Taxonomy (NCBI): domain Eukaryota; kingdom Viridiplantae; phylum Streptophyta; class Magnoliopsida; order Asparagales; family Amaryllidaceae; genus Allium; species Allium cepa. Next base: position 910,000,911 of record CM060937.1, read on the forward strand.
ATGGAGCTACAACTCATAGTCCACAAAGGGGAACTATACCCTGTTTGGAGGAGCTTCTGCTCATAGTCCGCAAGAGGGGGCTATACCCTGTTTGGAGGAGCTCCGCCTCATTTTATGGGATAGCGACTCATTTATGATACACGTGTTGGCGAGTTTTCATGCTTCCGTTTGTGATAGGCCCTTTTCCCCTTCTTTTATGCTTTTTGGATTTTCTATTATGGATTTCTGGAATTTTTGTAGTTTGTATTGATAAACTTTACCAATATTTGGGGTTTAGTGAATAAGCTAAAGAATATGACACTCTTCTGGGTGTTTTGAGTAGATTTGAGATACTGTATGATTTTCATTGTTATTATATATATACATTTGTCATATCTCTTTTTCTATCTCATCTTATATGATATTTATAGCTAGACCGGTCCGTTTATTATTTTTCTTCCTAAATAATGCTCGGGTCAGACCGAGGTGTTTCAGGTGCTTCCACTTGAATTCTTAGCAGAGACAGGCTTCTGACTTTTGGCTAACTACTTTAGATTAGTAGTTTTTTCTTTTATACATTCGAGATAAAGACTCCTTGATGCATACATATTCTTTTGTGATGTAATGGATCTTGTATGACCACTACTTTGATGTATACTTCTATGTGATATATTCATATCTGTTTCCGCCTTAGTGATATGAATATCTATGACTGATTTTGTGTTATTTTTATTTTATATTTGTTTTCGAAGACCATATATCCACTATGTAGTATCTTTGAGTTTGTATCTGATCTGTCAGATTTTCTCTTGAAATGAAACGCGTGCCATACTATCTGACATATCGGTACTCGCACAAAGCGATAACATAGATGGTTGCTCCTCAACAGCCTTATTCTTCGTGCTAGTCGACGACATTACCTTATAGTGTCTTTGGCTAGTGTGAGTATAGAAATGGGGCATCACAGTTTAAATATTTTATTCTATTGGTTTCTTTTCACATCATTATTTACTTTTCACAAATTTTTATCTCTCATTCATTCATACAAGATCATCTTTTATTAATTTACATTTATTACTTACATGGATTATTTTCCATTCAATATTTACAATCAGCAATGAATAAATTCTTAATGTATTACATACGTTTCTTGCAGTTTAATTCACATTTATTATTATATATACTTGACTTTTATTTACTATTAATATTCATTTGTGAATCAATTCATACTTAAGTTATTCTACTTTTTAATTCACATTATACCTTTTATTTATTTTCGTTCATTCATACAATGTCTTTTTTCCATTCATGTACAGTATTACTAAATATTAAATCTATTTTCGAATCATTTCAACATTTTCTGAAGTTATAATCATTTACTTTATATAATATTCACTTTTACTATTCAATTTAATTATTAAGCATTTCAAAATATTAACTTAAGTTTATAATATTCTTCTAACCTCTTAATTCTTTATTTATAAATGTATGTTCATTTTGAAGCATTTTTGTTATTAAGCTTTTACTTGTATAATAATCTAATACATATTCATATTTAACATTAAAACCATTTTAAACATATATGGTAAGTTTATGTATACGATTTTAGAATGTAATTGAGTTTTATGCAAATTTATCTTATTCATTTTGGTTAACAAAAAATGTTCAATAGTTTACATATTCTTAATTTTCATTGTTTTAATTTAGATGTTAAAATCCCTAATTTCTTTATAGTTTCATAAACAATTACCTTTTAATTTTCTTATTTCTCATTTTACAAGATTCCAACTATTAAATTTCACTTTATTTTGTTTTTTACAATAGAAAATTATTAATTATCGAAAACTTAAGAATTCAAATACCAGGTTCATCTGAAATCATTTTGAAATAACATATACTCATATCATCTGTATATCAAATCATACTAAAGAAAATAAAATTAAAATTTTTTTATCAAAACAAATGTGTAGCAAAGCTACTACAGTGGCATTTCCACTTTGAGACTCGAAAACGAAGGACGATGATGCTGCGTAGTCATCAATGAAATTATTTTCCAACGACATAAGAGGGGAGTATAAAACTTATTTCCTTATAAAATTCTTTTAAAAACATTCCTTTCAAGTGCCCTTTGAAAATATTTTTATTTAAAACTTCGAAATAATACTAATATCATCTTTCCAAAATCTTTTGAAAACCAATTTCAACACCGGGACTTAAGTTCCAAATTTCCAATTTAAATTCATTTTATTATAACATACAACAGTCATTAGCATTAAGAACCTTGAGTAACCAACAATAAATGATAATTAACAAACATTATCATTTCCTAACAAAGAACAAAGCAAAAATAATAAAATCAATTTATGAAAAATTATATATACATATATATTTTTCTATATATAAAAATATAATACTAGGTAAAATTATTTCATTTACCTATTTCAAAAACAATATTGTGTCCATTTACCATGTTCAAGTGTTTAGAAACCCTTATCGATGCCATAGCATCCTTTGTACCAATCGAAATTCATAAATAATCAATAGAACAAATTAACACAATACAAAACATTTTTATACGACATTAACAAATACGCTCTCTCATATATACTCTCTAACTCATTTTAGGGTACTAATAATCTATCTCTAATGAGTTTAATCTCAAACAGGCTAAGGTATCTCTAAACCTGGATTGCATACCAACTATGATGACCTACCTTTTTGTACGGTTTAAATCGACAATAAATCACACATGTCATTCAAGAAGAGTATTATCAATTGGATTTAATAAGAAAATAAGAGAAAGGAAGGAAAATAAAAAAACCATAGAATCTCGTAGCGGAATGACAAAATATTATAATCAAATAAACAGTTCATGAAGCTATTTTACAATATACATTCAGTTACACAATTTTTACAACAAAATTAGATTACCATCATCAATATACCAAAATAATGTAGCAAAATAATAATAGTAAATACGATCTAGCAAACTCTATCTTCATCTTCAAGGAATAGTGTCTTCAACACTGAAATACTCAAGCTGACCCGAGCATAATGAAAAGACAAAACACTGGAGTCAGAACTAAAAGTTATCATGTAAGTTAAATCAACAAGTAAATATGAGTGTAATAACGTCAGAGATGTTTACCAGATTTTACATCTCCAATCAAGTGTACAACGTGAGTGCAATAACTTAAGAGATGTTACCGGATTTTCTATCTCTAAAGGAATCGTTAAACTATCTATATGTAGTAAGATACGTTATATGTAGTGTCTAATCAATAATATAAATATATTTTTTAACGTTAAGGCTTTGCATGAATCCCTCTTAACACATTTTTAAGTAGGCAGTTTATGCAGGTCCTATAACACAACCAGTAACGTCGGTAGCCACTGAGTCCCCTATAGGTACCATATTAAAACAAAGTCATAGTGGGCGAGTATAAGGATAAAATTATGACAAGGCATGTGAGACAATGCTCAACGTAGGATTCTACCAGTTTACTCTTTTTGGCTGGGGTAACGCATCGTAGCTATGACCGTCCACCACCCCCAAAATCGAATCAAGGTGCACCGATCAAGTCCAAAATCAATATAATAATATGAAGGGGTGATGGCCCCTGAAGGTTGGAAACCCCTTGGCCAGACATAAACTCTTTTTTTAGTCATTTCAAATTGACACAAGTGTTGGGGTATCCATTATCGTTCTCTTCCTTCAAATCCAGAAAACATTCATCAAAGCCGACCACTTCATTCTGGATCATCCTCCGCGTACACAGGTGTTAAGTGGTTCCAATATTGAAAGAGAGTATTCCAATAAGAGGCCTTGGTCTCTTTAACAACCAAACTTCATTTTTCATACCGGTTGGTTCTTTTACATTTCAAAAATAGTTCACATTTGATATCAAAATATTATATTTTCTACAAAATATCACTTCATTTCAAAGTCATCATATTTACTCAAATATCGTTTCCATTTGAAAATATCATTTCAAATTCCAACTTAGGTTGTAACCTCATTCAACCGTATTCACATTTAAATCAAAGATTTAGATATAACATCTCAACTTTGCACAATTTGAAATTTTAGAAAATAGTTTGACCTGTTTAAATAGTTTAAAATAGTTCAATTAGTTTGATATAAAAATGGTTTGAGTATTGAAATGGTTTATACGGTAAAATAGTTTTTTAAAAAAAACCTGAATAAATTTGAAAATTGAAAGGGTAGATTTAAACAGTTTATATTAAAATAATTTATTTTGAAAACAATATCAAATTAAACCGTTTCTTTCCATTTCAACAAATCTGGACCCAAGTCCAATTCCAATTTCCAATAATTCAATTCAATTGACTCAGTTTCAATTTAGTTTCAAATCAATTTGATTTCAATTTCAATTTGAATTAACTTCAATTGTCGAACATTCACTTTAACTTCAAATTCGATTCAACAATTAAATTCAGTGATTTAGATTCAATCCAATTCTTATTTTAAACCATTTCTATTTATATCAATTTCATGTCAAATTTCAATTTACCAATTTAAAGCACTTTAATCAAATTAAACTTCATTATTAAATTTTAATATCGAAATCTTCAAAATAACAATTTTTCGAACTAAAGTTATATATCGATTATAACTTTACATTTTAAATCTAATTCTTTTAAACAATTTCTTTTAACTAATTCTAATTCCAACTACAAAATTTGAATAAAAAAATAATTAAATTCATATAAATCCAAAATTTATTTCCTATAAAATAATAACATTTAATCAAAAGCCAAATTCAAGATTTTAAAATCATTAAATTTAACCAATCCGGTATCCATATGTAATTTTCTACTCTATGGCCAAGTGATCGGTTATGTCAATTTTTATTATAGGCATGGATATATCATTTCAATCCAAATCAAAATGTCATGAGTATATATCATTTCAACCTATTTCTTAATTTATTCGAAATAACTAAAATAATAATTTATATGCTTGCAATTAATATATAGGGTGATAACAGGGATACATATAAATAAATAAACATCCAATCATCCAATTGTTAACAAATAGACATCCATCACAATCAACATCCAAATCAGCCTATAAATCACAACAATAACTAGTTATCAATATCATGTATTTAACTAGCAATTAAATTCAGTATTAATTTACATGAAATTTAATTTAATATAAATTAAAATTAAATTTAAATGACAATTTAAATCGCTAAGCAACAATCCATAGGATTCTAATTACTTCATAAATTTAAATCAACTATCATAAGAAGATTAGTATTGCATGAGTGGGTTAAACCATTCATCTTTGATTTATAGCCGATTTAAAATCCAACAAAAGCCCAAAATTTAGCAGTCTCCAAATTCAACCAAATTAGTTCTATGTCGTCCAGAATTTCAATACGATCCCAACGGAAGAAACCGTGTGCAAATCCAAGTTCGTATGCAAAAGAAAAGAGTTAAAGTTTGAAAATTTGAACTTGAATTTAAAAATAAAATAAAGGGTAAAATTGTAATATCAGTTACCTTCTCTAACCCTAGTAGTAACCCAATCGAGTCAACATCATTCAACGACCACCGCTTCTTGATTGAATGCACACGCCTGAAGGCCGCTAACCCAAGATCTGACACCGCCATCTCCTCCTCCATGGTCTGCTGCCCCTTTGGGCTCCACCTCGACAACTGTGCCGTCGCCCTAGAGCCTCCGACCGAACTCAAATCGCGTGAATTTTATCATGGTTTCTGGCGATCTCAAGCCCTTACAACCATTTCCAAACCGCTAGATCGACTTTTCTAGTCACCTCCACGCGCCAGTCTCCTTCGATCGTCGATTGGTCGACGATCCACTGTTGAACGAGAAACCCTAGCAATAGATAGCTAAGAAAAATCGTCAATTTCTGGACAAACGGGACCTCCAATCGAAAAGGGAATTGCAAATTTAGATTACATTTGTCGAGTGGTTCGTGGTGATATATTATATGATAGTGTTTGAACAGTTTGAATTTTCGATTTGATTTGGAATTGGGCATTAAGGTTTTGAAATGTTTGCCATTGAGAAGGAATGGATAATTGAACAAATAGATAGGAATTGTACGTATAGAAAATGAAAATAAGAAGCTGCTAGGATTTATAACAGCTAGTATATAGACAAAGCTGAAATAATAATGGATGGAGCAGATCGAATGGGTCGAAGCGATAACAAAGACCTGAAAAGATCGTTTCGTTCCCGAAACGTAAATAAGTCATGCAATATATCTAAATATAGGTTTTTGATAATTTTAAACTCAATGGAACTAGTTTCAAAATCTAATTCCATCGTATATAACAGTTTGCTTTTAAAATTAATTTATATTCATTTTAATTTCGTTAATTGATTTCTACGCATTTCGAGCTCGCACGATCAAACGATAAGTCTGATTGCTGCGAAACTTGAAATCTTACAATAATTCACCATTATGGATCCGATAAAACTGGTTTCGTCGAAATTTGAGACAGTGGCCAAAAATGCTAATTTTCACGTTAATTAAATAAATTATTATTTAAAATATTTTAATCCTATTTAAATCCAAATTTAAAAGTTGACAGTTTCCGCGATTACATAGAAATTAATAATCTTTTAAAATTAAATATTCTATGTTAATTTCAAGATTTAAACATTATATTAACTTCAGCATTCAATTACAACCATAATAAATTCATTCATTATAATTTAAACTCCAAACAAATTCTTTTAATTTGATTTCAATTTTTATTTTTAAATCATCAATTACCTTATGAATAAATTAGACATAAGTTTCCATTTAGTACATTCATTATCTACAGTTAACAACTTTTGTCATATTAATTGCAATATCTCAATTATATTAATTTTATTGATTTCTAAATAAATTTCAAACTGATTTAATTAATAAGATGATAATAAATTAATTGTTACATCTTAGTAATTCATGTCCATTAATTCCTTGTTTATAGCTAAATATTATAAATCAACTTACCAAAACTGATTTCATACTCTATATTAACCTATTTCAATTAAATTACATACAATTTGACAATTAAATACAACATTTAATTTATCTCCTTATTTATATTTATAACCAAATTAGTTTTGCAATTATTTCAATTGATCAAGATTAAATTATAATAGTTGTCAATAACATTCAAAACAATAATATTAAATTATATTCTAATTATTTTTTCCATTTAATCATAAATCTTAATTTCTCACAATATTAAATTCCAAAATCTTATTAAATATAATATTTTAAATTATCAAAAATGTGGGTCGTTACAAATTAGCATCAAATTATATCACTAATTCGACACATAAACTAATTAACCTAAGCTTTGCCATAATTATATTTTAATTATCGGATTTACACACTTATAACCGTAATTAGCATATCACAATCAATTAACATACAATCGCAAACGCACAAGAGAGTAGTATCATCAGATACAACTATAAATTAGTACTAATTTAACATATTAGGGTAAATTGGAGTTAGCAAAAAAAAACCTCTCTCTTCGCTGAAATTTATGTATTGGAGGCCGGAGAGGAGAATTGCCACGACAAATCGAAGCCGTCAGAAACCGTCGAAAATAGCCGTCGACGGCCGTCGCTATCATCCATCGTGATAAACAGTAGTTCTTGTAGTGTGGATGACTTGGATGAATAAACACGTGATCCCTATCAGGACTATGATCATGAGGCAAACCAGTGAAGTTTCTTACTTGATATGCGATTATGGTCTTTTTGCCTTCAAACATTATGGGATAGGTGTGTGTGTCTACTACATGGACAAGAATTTTTTTTTTTAGACTTGAAGATATGTGATATTAGTTTAAGTTGTTATATTGGGTAATACAATGAATATTGTTTGTTATTTGAATGCTTTGTCGATTTTATCACTATTTTGTTGTTGTTATTTTATAACATTGTTGGTGAAATCCTTTTGCTTAATTGAGATATCCATGTTTCATTGCCTGTTTAGCAATGTTTAATATTTGATGTTTGATTTAATTTTTAGAAATGTAGTAGAAATGCTGCAAATTTACTTCAGGAACGACATCGGTAAGTAGTGGGAAAATTTTAAATTTTGAATTTATAAGAAGGGTTGGGATGATGGTGACATGGCATCGGAAAAGAATGTCTTAAAGGCATTGGAATAATGGGGTCGAAAAGATTTCGATACCCCCCTACTATAGGCGTCAACAAATGACGTTGGAAATAAAAAGGCGTCGAAAAGCACCTCACAAAAGGCGTCGTAAAGGTGATAATTTTTTCTTCCCACACAGAATTTTTTAGTCCTTCATGGACGTCGGAGCAGCATTAGAAATTTGATTTTTGATGCTACGCCTATGTTTTTTTTGGCGTCGATAGTGGGGATTTATATTGTAGTGCTAATGTATTAGTAAAAAACTGTATAAAGAACACGTATGTATGTCCATAACAGTAATAAATCCTTACAATTCAAATTGATGTCGATCGAGGGAGTTTCTTTGCTTTTGTCGTTTCTAACTTTGATATAAGTTTTGCAAGTGAGAAACCATCGATTTTGAGGTTTAGGAAAGAAAAGAGAATAGATCGATTGACTTCATATTAGAGAGAGGAAAAACAATGACAAGTAAATGAACGGACTACAAAATTGTTAAGATTTGAATAAATGATGAAGCTAGTTACGGACCCTATGGTTGTTTGTCTATTATTTAAAAAAATATAATCAACTTGGTAATTTTTGATGAACAAAATATATTTACCAATACACTACCATTTTTCTTAAATCGGTTTGGCAAACCAAACCAAAAACTTTGGTACCGATAGTTGCATTGTCATTTTGATCGTTATTGGTTGCTAATCGATTTTAGCTGGTGATGACATATAAATAGGGCAACCATAATCATAACTATGCAAAATGAAACCGTCTTAAACCAAAAAAAATAAAATAATAAAGAATTAGAATTTGTCATAAATTGTTCAAAAATTTTGTACTTTATGTTCGCTTCAGGAGTGTCTCAAATCAATTTTCTCTCCATCATTTTGATATTAATTAATGGTAAATTAAAACGTTTATATCCTAATAATGTTCAAGTTCGCTGGAATTCGTAAATATCAAAGAAATTAACCATCATACCAGATAAAAGAAAACAATCATGTTTATTTCGAAAGCAAAATTATTTTATCAACAAACTAAACATTATCCGAAAATTCAAAAAATCCCGGTCAAAGACTCAAAGGAAAGAGGAAAGAGCTGACTGTGATCAAATCTCTCTCTTTGACCCCTTCCGCGATATTGGTGCTAATTCAAATCTCCACAGGTTTGCTGGTAAATTCGGTTTCAAATTTGTTGAGCTGACTTAAACAGAATTTTTAAAATTCAAAGCAAGATATTTGCATCCCGCACGCGTACGGTTCTCAGCAAAACTTCACTCTTATAAATACCGACATTTATAAACAGAGATGGCTCACAAGATTCAGCATAAAATATCTCTAATCGGTAAAAATAATGGACAAAGAAAGGTGAAGAAAGAGATTGGTCGGGAAGGAGAAGGAAGGATATGAATCATCCTTCTCCTTCCCCACCAGTCTATTTCTATTCTTACCTTGTTATTACTGTATATGTCTCTCCCTGTTATTCCTTTCCAGCCATTCATGCACAATTCCAGCTACTGTATAATTCATTTTCTATGTAGCAATATGTGATATTTTTACTCACATGTATATATAACTGTTTCATTTTTTTTTTGAAGGAAGTTCTATTATGCAGGCTATGAAATTGCTTTTTTATTATTGATGTAGATGAAACCGTTTGTGTTCCCAAACGTTTGGAAAAGAAGAGTCATATCAAAAGCATTGGTTTTAATGGTGGCTGTTAATTGGTTTTGCTTTTGTTCAAAAGCCTTCTGTAAATATGACGTTATAAGTGTTTCTCTTTTTTTGAACCTTTCGTATATTTGGCTGATTGAGGAAGGATTCATTGATAGTGAACAAGATGCATTGTTGACGGTAAGAAGGAAGAAGACTGCATTGGCAATTGACAATTGGCAGCCGTGTTTTTTTTTACAGTTACAACTTGTGTTAAAAAGGAGGAAGCTTCCTTCATGTTTGAGAATATAACTTAACATTCATTTGTAATTGCATGCATAATGGCATTAAAGAGTGAATATAACTTTTGTAAGTACGTACATAATGTTTATATTCTCTGTTATATCAGCAATGGTTATTGATTTCTGGTAATCTTCTGTCATGTAATTGTGTGAAATATACACCTATTCTTTCTAACATGAGTATGATAAGTTTAAACTTTGTTAATTTAAGCATTTAGATACATTTTCAAGCGGTTTGATACGTTCTCAGGGATGCCAGATAATTAACTGCATTGAGCCAGACAAGTTACTGTAAGAAAATATCTAAACTTTGGTGGACTTTGAAAATTTGTAAAGAAAAGCTCAGGCAAATAAGCTGATACAATTGTTATGTGTCAGCATAAGCATATGTTATTTTAGGAGTCCACTATGCGCATGACCAACTTTACTTCGCTATGTGGAACTTAGGCAATGAGCTAAAACAACTATGCTAACAGAGTTATTAAGCAACCAGCTAAGCAGCAGCATCATTTGAGTAGAAGTTACTCTATGTAGACATGTATTCATAAGTGGTACACCTGTTAATTAATTGGGATCTAGGTTGTGGCCCAACTGACCTGAGCCTAGAGTCGGCCCTATGAAATTCCTTTGACTTTGAAAATTTGCACCATACTCAACAAAGTATCAAATACAGAATTTTGTTTGTTATTATCAAACCATGCCATCAATTGCCATACATCACATTGCTCACAAGCATAACATCTTAACACCTACCCCAATTAATTACATCGCAAAGTAACCAAATCACGTTGGTGAACAATGGATATATTAGTATCATGGGTATAGTTGATACGACATAACTTAAACGATCAATACATGCATAAAAAGATGCAATTAAAGTTTGGTGTGAGTGATCAGCATTTTTAAGCATTAATTTGGGCCAGTGGGATGATTTAGACAAAGATAAACAAACATATAGAGCAATATTTGATAGAGAGACATTTATATTAAAGTTTCATTGCAACTTATCTTAAATTCCACCCAATCAACCATGAAAAAAGTTTATATAAATTTTATTCAATAAAAAACTTAATTTATCTTTTTAATAATACGGGAGAATTGCATCAAAGTTTCTGATGCAGAAGTCTTTATCAAAGTTTAAGTTAAACATAAACTGCATGCGTGCAAAATATGGAAGCAAATCATCTGAATCCATAACTCTCAATCTTTGTATGCTCCATTGATAAATACTTGCAACATAATTATGTAATCAACGTAAATATTCAGAAATGAACGTTTTTTTTAATTTCAAGTATTCCAGTTGGTTAGATACATCGCAAAAGTTAAATTTCTGTGTATATTTTAAAATCTCAAACAAACTTATTACAAGATTAAATCATATTTGCATTCATGTATACGACATCCACTTGGTTGTTAAATCTAGAACATCTCCTTTGAGGTTGCATGTTACAAATTTGTAAAATTGAAATTTCAAATCTATCAATTTTTTCAATAATAGTAGAATCTATAATCTTTTTAACACTTGTATTTAGGTAGTTTAACGAACAATTCAAGGTTTAATTTTATTATCAATAAAGTTTGCAATCATAGTTTAATAACTTTCATTATGATACACATACGTATATTGTGCTATTTGTGCATATATATTTAATAACATACACACATACTTATTGTGCACACTACTAATATGCATGCATGTGTAGTAATAAATCTCACTAAGTATGCATGAATGTATATATCACCTACACAATGTTATTATAGAATATATGTTGCATCCCATTATAGATTATTGAGTTATTTGACACTCATAATTATTGATCGACTAAAGTTACACAAATTGAATATTGACTCGTATACTAAAAGGAAAAAAATAATCTAAAACATATTGAATATGATTCAATATATTGTTGAAAAAGCATCTTGATGACGCGGACATGGCGCTGGAAAAAGGAAGTCTCAAAGGCGTTGGAATAATGGGTTGAAAAGATGTCGAAAATCCCTTACTATAGGCATCAAGATGCCATTGAAAAATCATGGTGTCGAAATGGGGTTGAGAATAAAATGGCGTTACAACGGCGTCGATGGACACCTCACTAAAGACGTCGTAAAGGCGTAAGTTTTTTTTTTCTACACTAGTTTTTGTAGTCGTTTATAGATGTTGGAACAATGCTAGAAATTTGATTTCAGAAGCCATGCCAATACCTTTTTGGCATTGGTAGTGGGGATTTATATTGCATTACTTATGTGTTAACGCTAAAATTTGAACGCTAACACCCCGGTGTATGAAGTGAGATTGTGAAAGCACCACCCGATAGCTCGGGAACAGATTATAAGCAGATAGTAGTAAAAACAAACAGTAGACAACAGCAATTTTATAGTGGTTCGGCTTAAGAGATAGCCTACGTCCACTTTGAATATCTTTATTGATGATTTGATTACAAGTCAATGCAGTTACACTTTGATTACAACACACTTTGAGTTTCAAGTGACTTAGAACAAGTAGCCTAAACTTCAACGTCGATCCAAATCTTTGAACACATGTTTGACATGTTTGATTTCTTCGTGAAGTTCCTTGAAGGTGTTGAAGTAGTTCAGAATGCAGCAGAGTAACGGCGCTTGAAATGAATGAGCAAAAAGGTCCCCTGCTAGTTGGAACTAGGGTCGTATTTATAGGCATTTTTCGGAGTTAGGTCGTAGGTCGTGACCGACCTAAGCTAGGTCGTAGGTCGTGACTGACCTAAGATACACTGTCCTCTCTTTCACAAGAACACGCATGCTGATTTACACAAGTTCTAGGTCGTGAGCGACCTTACTAGTAGCGGCATAGAAAAGGCGGTCTTCTAATGCAATGTCCTTAGGTCGTGAGCGACCTATCTTAGGTCGTGAGAGTTCTATAGGTCGCAGCTTCCTTTAGGTCGCAGAGTTCTGTAGGTCGCAGCTTCCCTTAGGTCGCAGCTACTTTTAGGTTACTTGATAAGTTAAGTCGCTAGGCCGCTCCACCTCTTAGGTCGCTAAGGACTAAAGGTACTAGGTCGCATAAAGACTTTAGATCGCTAGGTCGCATTAAGACTTTAGGTCGCTAGGTCGCATTATCCTTTAGGTCGCTAGGTCGGTTAGGTCGTTGGTCTAGTTAGGTCGTTGGTCTCCATAGGTCGTAGGTTGTGACAATGCTTAAGTCTTTAGGTCGCAGAGCTGCTTTGTGGAGTTAGGTCGTTGAGACTATTATGCCGTTAGGTCGTTGAGACTATTAGGTCGTCAGGTACTCTTAGGTCGTTGGGCTGCTGAGTTATAGGTCGCGAAGTGTTAAGTAACTAGGTCGCAAAGTAATGATAGGTCGCTAGGTCGCATTACATTTTAGGTCGCTTCAAAGTGGGAGTTAACACTTGCCCCTCGAAGTACCGGCCTATGGCATAGGTCGTGTACTTCGATCTATCTCTGCTAGGTCGTGAGCGACTTAAAACATATGCTTACTCGCGTACCTATCTAAATTCTCCTTTTTGCCCCATATAGACTGTTTGGTCGTTTCTTCCTCTCTACCTTACTGTTCCGATTTTTCACTCTCATTGACGAATTTTTCAAACTTCCAAAGGCGAATTCAACCCAGCTAATCAACGATTCACCTTTTCCAACATATTACGTAAGTGAATTCGATCTCCATCCCACCATAATCACTGTTGAATTACGAATCCCCATTTTCTGACCTTGACCCAATTCCTTGCATCGTGCTATATTTTGAATCGTTGCAATCGATTTTCGATCGCCGCTTGAGTAGGCACGAAAATTTATTGAATGTACGATGGATTGGAGATTCTTTGAATCGCTTTTCAAGTGATTCAGTGATGTGTGGAGATGATGGACTTCATGAAGAGGATGATGGATTTCTGTGTAGTTGATAGCGGGTTATCGGGTCTGGTGAAGCATTGCGTGGAGAGGAAGTTAGTGACCTAGCGGATTTGAGCGACTTAAGATAATTCGCGATCTAATGACCCTTGCGACCTAAGGAATAGTTTCGACCTACACTAGGTCGCTGAACGACCTTATATTCATGCGACCTAAGACTTTGCATGAGTTAAGAGTTACTCGAGCTAAGAACTGCACGACCTAACTTCCTTGCGACATAGGCTTTAGGTCGCGGCCGAGCTAACACTAGGACGAATTTGTAAAGCCTTATCCTTTACTTTGCACAGCGCGACCTAAGAAGGCTCCGACCTATGCTAGGTCGCTGGACGACCTAGGACTTGTGAAATCCTGAGACAACTTTGATTGAACTGTTTGAACTTTGAACTATATGGACTTGAATTTTGTCGTATTTCTTTGCAGATTATCTCTAATGCTAACAACCTGTTTAAACATAACATTTGCAGAAAAATGGGACGAATATACTGTCATTGACCGCCCACATCGAATGACAGATTAGTCGATAAAGAATAATCAACTTAAATGAACTGTGTGAGTGAAATGCTGTGAATCAACCGACTCAAATGAAGTGTTAAAGCAAAGCTAAAATTTTGTTTGAATTAACACTGCGCTTAAGTTTTAAATTAACAAGTCCTGAAATCTCACAATCGATCAGTTGTCAATTAGTTTAATTTCAGTTATTTCGCTTGTTATTTTTATTAGTTTCGCACAACACTTCACACTTTTAGGAAACATGCACCTTCACACCTGAACATCCAGTTACTCATGTAGAATGACGTCTCAACAAGAAGAGATGATAGAACACGTCGAAGGGGCTTTCCCGGTTGCTATTCCACTAGAGAACCCTCCGGAAAGAACTCCTACCCTTCTGAAACAGCGGGTGCTTAATCAATTATGCATTCAATTTGGCATTGCCGAGGCAGAAGTTTTACTCCCTGGACCAAATGATTTCGCTGATAGACCACCTTCCGGTTTTGTTGCCATTAATCGCCAAATGTGCTTAAGTGGAGCAATTCCTCCCTTTAATGAATTTCTTCAACAAATCCTTTTTCGACTGACGATCTCTCCTTTCCAACTGCATCCCAATGGCTATGCCATTTTGATGGGATTGTGCGTTCTGTTCAGGAGAACTCTTGACCGTCTTCCGAGTTTTGAGGAAATCTGTTACCTGTGCACTTTTGCGAAGAACAAGGACCACCCTTCGATTGTACTTGTAAGAGGTGCGAGGAACCGTAAACTAATTTTGGATTTGCCGGAGAGTGCACATGGTTTTTTGAATCAATTCTTCTATATCCGTTGCCCCGCAGGATTTTACGCAGACTGGAGAATAGGAAGTGAGATCTTTTTTCCCTTCTTTCTTCAATTCCATTCTAAGTTTTTCATGGTTCGTATTTCTAGATGCTGATTCCATTCCTTAGAGCACTTCCTCCTCCTTCTAGAGATTCCAGTCATAAACCAGTCTTTGAAAGGCTAAGCATTGTGGCTGCTGAAGAGAGGAGCGCAAATTTTTTATTGACAGATGAACTCCTTCATCGATTTGAGCTTTTACATTCTTCTCGTTCTACTCAACTTCATGAAGTTCCAACTGAAGTTCCCGATTCTCCGATGAAAATTCCTGATGCCCCGGTCCCTACTAAAGAGCACATGCAGGGAGGAACCTCTATAGAAACTTCACTAGTAAAGTGTTCAATTCCGAAAGATGTTGCGGGGCCGTCTGACAAGTCTGTACTTGCCCCAGTTATCGAAGAGGAAGAACCTCCACGATCTTCCGAAAAATCTACTAACGAAGGAGTCAAGAAAGCAAGTCCCAAAAAACATGATGGTGATGATGTTTTCGAGGGGTTGAGTGATTTAATTGTGACTTCTCAAGAACTTTTCAAAGATGATGTTTCCAAAGCTATCTCTTCTGTAATCGAGGCGACATCTTCTTTACAACAAATGTCAACTCCTCCTACTCAAGTTATCACTACCTCTATTCCACAGAGTGGTTTGTAACTCGATGCGTGTAGTTTACACGTTACACGACACTTCGGATTTTTCATCACTTCTACGCACTTATCTTCTTGTACTTTAAAGATTTCTAAAGCTTATTATTTTTATTCCAGATTCTCCTATGGGGCGCAGCGGCTCGTACTATGATGATTTCCAGCGCTACGGGAGGCATAGCCAGTATGATTATAGGCGTTACCTCCCTTCTTACAGAGAATCCGATGAAGAGAGGGCCATCAGGAAAGCAGACGAGAGACGAGCATATGAAGAACGTCACCGAAGAGAACAAGAAAGACATGACCCTCCCCACAGAGATGATGATACCCAAAAAAGAAAGACCCACGATGAGAGAGGTAAAGGACACATGGAAGATTCTTCTAGCAAGCGGGCTAAACTTACTGAAGAAACACTGCCGACAGTTTCTCAAAACGTTCCTGCTCAATCTCCTGCCCCCGTTCGTTCCGACATTCAAACAATCATCAGCCGGCCCGCATACCAAGTTGGGCAAGGTCCTCCCACTCTTCAAAGTCGATTTCCTCAGTGGTGCCTGAGAGGGGTTCGATTTGATCTCGACTTGGTTCCTCTCGACAAATCGGCTATGCTGCGAAATCTTGATTCTGTCAGGACCGATATTGAAAGAATGTCGAACTGGCAAAAACTTGTCGATGAGCTTCAGAGGGTTAACCGAGCCAATCTCGAGGCCATGCCCACAATGGAGAACGATAAGGCTGAGTGGCAGAAGACTCTCGAACAGCATGACGCCGAAATGAGAAGTATTGCTTCCTATAATGAAAAGCTGGAAGCGGAAGTAGAAAAACTTAAGGAAGAATTAGCTACTTCATCTACTTTCCATTCTCAAAAGGAGAGCATGCTTCAGCAACAAGTACAAGATGCGCATGCCAGTCAAAGGGCAGTCGAAGATAAGCTTACACACCGGGAGAAGGTCATAGAAGAATATCGCGCTGAAACTTTACAGCTGCGAGAACAGGCCGGCTCTCAAAGCTTGGAGATAGAGATGCTAAAAGCTCGACTTGCTATGGCCGAAAAGGAGCGTGACGAGGCTGTTGCTGGTAAACTCGCGGCCGAAGAGGCCCATCAAGCAACCAAAGCTGACATTAGCTCCACATTATTTGATTTCTATCTGCATAGCATTTTGGGGCGTGGCAGCCTTGCCTTTCTAGGCCCTAAATACGAAATTACATTAGCTGAAGTCTGGGAGGCAGCACTTGATATGCTAGGTGGTAAAGGTGCTGGCTACGCTGAGACAGCTCTTGAAGAGCATTATCTCGATGATGATGCCCGCGTCGCTCTTGCCAAGGGAAAAGAGCAACTCGCCAAGGTACGGGCCGGAATGGCGGAAGGGGAACGTTCTGAGAAAGAAATACCACCTACCACTTCTGAACGTCCTTTAGTTTCTTCCGAAGTGGACATTGCAGGCTCTAGTGCTCATTCGCTGCCTCCTATAAGAACTGGGGTAATCACCCCTACTGATGATGAGGCTTTGGAGGATATCGGGGCTCGGAATCATGAGATTGAGCTAACGAAGCAAACATCTTCAGGTAATTTTGATATTGGTCCGATTCAGGTGGATCGCTTGCTTACTCCTCAAAAGTTTGATGAGCTTCTCGATTACTTCTTGAATCTCGACGAACCCATGTCTCCCTTCTTTCGGGGAGATACTAATATTTTTAACTTCTCTTCTTCTGCAGTTGAAACACCAAGTGCTGTGCAGACTTCACTTCCTCCGGTTATCCCTTCTCCGTCTCTTCAGGTGACTCCTCCTTCTGCTTCACAACCCGGTCACAAGAGGAACAGATTGAGGCTCTTCACGGCTTGGATGACCCTATCGCTTCGCAAGAGCAGAAGGACGAGGGACTTGAAGGAGGCGAGATCTCTCCGGAGCGGACTCCCTCTGATGACGTAGTTTTGTCCGCTCTTGTTACTCCAGGGAGTGAGTCTTCTTCAAAGAGAAGAAAGAAGCACGGAACATCGAAGAGGAGGGGGAAGAAAATCATCACTACTGAAGAGGAACCGAAAATTGCACCGGTTGCACCTCCCTCTCCTTCTTCCCTTATACCTATAGATAGACCTGAAAAACTAATCATTCGGCCAGGCAAAGGGTCCAAAGGTGGCAAGAAGAAGTGAAGAGTCGGACTTCGGGCTTTTTGACTCCTTTTTTGTGTAATGGTCGGACGTTGTGCAGGCACCGGCCCCTGCTTTTTTTTATTTATTTTGAAACCTGTATCTGCAATTGAATAAAATGATCCTTTATTTGTACAGGCTCTTGTTTGAATTTGAGAATGCATTTATTATTCATTTTTGCACAAGTTTATTTATATGATATTGCGGTGAGCTTGTGGTATGTTGTTTGAGCGTACTTTACCGATGTAGCTATACCATTTTGTATGTAACTATATCATGTTGCCCCCATACCATAAGTTTGCTGCAATATTTTATACTTTGAGGGGACTCGCACTCTTATTTTCTGAAGAATAATTACTTCATTCTTGAAGAAATTTTTCGTAGAGTACAACTCCCTTCATATAAGTTTTTACGCTTTGTCCTTCGAAGAAATCACTTTTTTTTCTTTTGCTTAAGTACGCATTTTGCCAAGTGAATTCTTCTATGTGGTAAAGCAGGCCTCTGAAGAGTACTTTAACTTTCTTCCTCTCTTTTTTTGAGGAAGGTTATTTTCTAGAATAGGTAAATCACTCTTCCTTTGAAAGTTAAAGTATACCCTTGATGAGGATATATATATATTTTTTTTTTTTGAAATAGAAATTTGTACTTCTGAGGAGGGATTTTTCACGTTTCAACACTTGGAAGTTTTATTTCAATCTTGGTGAAACGTGTACCTCCAAAGAATTGTGCCTTCGAAGAAAGCCTTTTCACGTTTCAACACTTGGAAGTTTTATTTCAATCTCGGTGAAACGTGGGCTTCCGAAGAAGTCTTTCTTTTTGATTGTGTCCCCGGGAGGGGGTTGTACCTCTGAGGAGGGATTTTCCACATTTCAACACTTGGAAGTTTTATTTCAATCTTGGCGAAACGTGTACCTCCAAAGAGTTGTGCCTTTGAAAAAAAGCCTTTTCACGTTTCAACACTTGGAAGTTTTATTTCAATCTTGGTGAAACGTGGGCTTCCAGAAAGGTCTTTATTTTGTTTTGCATTTCAACTTTGGTGAAGTGAAATTCCGAAGAGCGGTCGTAACACTTCAACTCCTGGTGAAATGGGCCTCCGAAGAGGGCTTTTATTTTGTTTACATTTCAACTCTGGTGAAGTGAAATTCCGAAGAGCGGTTGTTACACTTCAACTCCTGGTGAAATGGGCCTCCGAAGAGGGCTTTTATTTTGTTTTACATTTCAACTCTGGTGAAGTGAAATTCCGAAGAGCGGTTGTTACACTTCAACTCCTGGTGAAATGAGCCTCCGAAGAGGGCTTTTATTTTGTTTACATTTCAACTCTGGTGAAGTGAAATTCCGAAGAGCGGTTGTTACACTTCAACTCCTGGTGAAATGTGCCTCAGAGAGGGTTTTCATCGCCTGGAAGTTGCTCTCTCATGGTTGGAGGGTCATGACTCCTCCAATCTTTTTTGTTGAGTAGAGAACTTTCTTTTTTGTGGCGTATGACCCATTAGAGGTCTTTATTCTCCGAATAGTTGTGCCTCCGAAGAGGATTTGTGCTGCCGATGATGGCTTTGGTTGTTCCCTTGTCCACTTGCTTATGCCTTTTCAGTGATCCCCCTTTTTTTTTTTACAAGTAACTTGTTTAATCTAAGGAAATGTACTTCATTGTCAGGCAAGTTCGTGAGAACGAGCATCAGCTTCTTAATTGGATGTTTGTCTGTTCAAACGATTTCAATTTATTAGCAAAGGCTCGTTTCTGTCGAAATCATAGGCCGTTCAATTGAAGTACTTCCTATCTAGGATTTGAATTTGGAGCTTTTGTGACTTGAAATTTGGCGAGAATCACTGGGTCTTATTATGTGCAAGTTTCACTTCCATTGTCTGCAAAAATTTGAATTGACATTTCAGCAATACATTCTATGTACTTTTTATATCGAAAATAAAGCAAACATGTAATAATAATAAGGAACACAAGATTTATAGTGGTTCGGCCAGGAAACTGGGCCTACATCCACTTTATATTTTTTCATTATTTACTTGCATCAGTTTTACAATTGCCTTCAATTACAAGAATCATACATTCATAATTCTTTTTACAATATTTCGACAAAATTTTCAAGTAAAGTATGGACGCAAATGATTACTGTTCCATGCCCTTGGAATTTGATCTCCTTCAACAGTAGTGAGTTTGAATATGCCGTCAAGAAGCTTCTGACCTATGACATATGGTCCTTCCCAATTTGGCCCAAACACACCTGTCGCTGTCATAATTCTTTTCAGGACTAGGTCTCCAATCTCAAATCTGCGTTGGCGAACTTTGGAATTGAAATGTCTGGCTATCCTTTGCTGATGAGCTGCAATTCTGAGATTAGCCTCATCTCTTTTTTCATCAAGGAGATCTAGCGCTTCAAGCTGTAGCTTTTCGTTTTCTGCTTGATTGAAATGGATTCTTCTGTGTGAAGGAACCTCTATTTCTACCGGAATCATTGCCTCTGACCCGTATGCTAATGAAAACGGGGTGTGCCCAGTCGCAGTTTTGTGAGTGGTTCTGTATGCCCATAGTGCCAGTGGTAGCTTATCAACCCAACCACCTTTTGCTCTTTCAAGTTGCTTCTTGATGGTTGACTTAATAATTTT
Source organism: Allium cepa (assembly GCA_030765085.1). Taxonomy (NCBI): domain Eukaryota; kingdom Viridiplantae; phylum Streptophyta; class Magnoliopsida; order Asparagales; family Amaryllidaceae; genus Allium; species Allium cepa. The sequence continues at coordinate 910,021,671 of CM060937.1, forward strand.
GTTCACGACTTCCACTTGCCCGTTTGCCTGCGGATGAGCCACTGCTGAAAAGCTCTTCCGGATTTTGAATTGCTTGCAAAAATCTTGGAATACTTCACTTTCAAACTGTGTACCGTTGTCTGTAATTATTTTTTGAGGCACACCGTATCTGCAAATGATGTTTTTAGTCACAAAACTTATCATTTTCTTTGAGGTGATAGTAGCCAGTGGTTCAGCTTCTGCCCACTTAGTAAAATAATCTACAGCAACAATGGCATATTTAATTCCAGATTTGACAGTTGGTAACGGTCCTACAAGGTCTATTCCCCATATTGCAAACGGCCATGGACTGACCATCTGTGTGAGTTCAGTGGAATGAGCTCTAGGAATTTTGGCGAATCTTTGACATCTGTCACATTTTCGGGAATACTCTGCTGCATCTCGATTAATTTCTGGCCAAAAATATCTGTATCGGAGAATTTTCTTTGCTAATGTTTGGCCACCTGAATGATCACCACATTCTCCTCCGTGTACCTCCGCTAGGATTGCTTTGGACTCTTCCCTGGATACACATCGAAGTAATGGCATTGAGAATCCCCGTCTGTACAATCGGCCATCCTGGATTATATATCGAGAGGCTTTTCTCAGTAGCTTTTGTCGTTCTTTTGAGTTCCCTGGTAAAGATCCATTGAGCAGATATTCTGTTATCGGAGTCATCCATGATTCTTGCTCTTGAGACATGCTCATGATCCAATCAATATCCATCTTATCAATGCTAGGAGTCGACAGGACCTCCACTGGAGTTAATCCCAGAAATTGGGCTTCGCCTGTGCTAGAATACTTTGCAAGAGAATCTGCTTTCATGTTTTCTTCTCGAGGAATGTGACTTATCATGTAATGATCGAAATCACCCAGGAGCTCCCAAGCCTTTGACAAGTAGGCGGGCAGATTCCCCCTTTTTGCTTGGAATTCCTTTTTTACTTGGCATACAATAAGCTGAGAATCGCTGAATATCTGTAACGCTCGGATGTTTAATTCTTTAGCAATCCTTAAGCCAGCGATAAGGGCTTCGTATTCTGCTTCATTGTTTGTTGAAGGAAATTCCAATCTTAGTGCATAGCATAATGATCGGCCTTCAGGGGTCTCAAGTACAAATCCGGCTCCAGAACAGTAGTCGTTTCTCGCACCATCGACATATAACTTCCATTGGATTGGGGAATCGTCGACTGTTTCCTCCTCACTGTTACCCTTATCTGTGAATTCTGCGATGAAATCTGCTAAAGCTTGTCCATTGATTGCTTTTCGGGGATGATAAGTGATGTCATACTGACTGAGTTCAATATTCCACTTTAGAAGACGACCCGAAGTCTCAGGGCGAAACAGGACTTGCTTCAAAGGTTGATCAGTGAGGACTCTGATAGGATGAGCTTGAAAATATTGCCTCAACTTCCTAGATGCAATTAGTAGGCAATAGGCGAGTTTTTCCAACTTAGAGTAATTCATCTCTGCCCCAGTGAGTCTTTTGCTGATATAGTAAACTGGATGTTGAATCCTTTTGTCTTCTCGTATCAGCGCTGCACTTAAAGCATGAGATGATACTGCCAAGTGTATAAGAAGATCCTCGCCATCGCCAGGCCTAGAAAGTATTGGAGGCGTTTCCATATGGCGAATCAATTCATCAAAGGCTTTTTGGCATTCGGGAGTCCAATCGAAGTCTTTCTTTCCTTTCTTTAGGGCGTCAAAGAATGGGATGCATTTATCTGTGGCTTTGGAAATGAACCGACTCAAGGCGGCGACTTTTCCATTGAGACTTTGCAATTCCTTCTTTGTTCTAGGAGCTTTGACTTCTTTCAATGCAGTAATTTGAGCTGGACTGGCCTCAATGCCCCTAGCACTCACGATGAAGCCTAAAAACTTGCCGGATTCCACTCCAAATGAACATTTTAAAGGATTGAGCTTCATTCTGTATTTCCGAAGGACTGCGAACATGTCTGCTAAGTGTTCTATGTGATCCACTGCTTTCTTAGACTTTACTAACATGTCATCGACGTAGACTTCCATAGTCTTGCCCAGTTGCGGTTTGAACATAGCATTAACGAGTCTTTGGTATGTTGCCCATGCATTCTTCAACCCGAAGGGCATTACTCTGTAGCAGTAAAGACCAGTGTCGGTGATAAAGCTCGTATCCTCCTGATCCGGCTCATGCATCATGATCTGGTTATATCCGGAGTAAGCATCCATAAAAGATAACAATTCGTGTCCCGCTGTTCCGTCTACCAATTGGTCGATTCTGGGTAATGGGAAGCAGTCTTTGGGGCAGGCCTTGTTTAGATCTGAAAAATCGATGCATACTCTCCATTTTCCGTTGGCTTTCTTAACCAGCACTGGATTTGAAACCCAATTCGGATAGGTAGATTCCTTGATAAAATTATTCTCCATTAGTCGATCAACTTCTTCTTTTAATGCTGCCGACCTTTCTGGACCTTGAGTTCTTCTCTATTGTTTCACAGGTGTAAATTTTGGATCAATATTTAGAGCATGCACTGCAACTTCTGGGGATATTCCGCACATATCGGCATGAGTCCAAGCAAAAACATCCAGATTTGCCTTTAAAAAAGATATTAAGATATTCTGAATTGACACATTAAGTTGTGAACCCACATTCAACACCTTGTTTGGGTCCTTTGGGTCAACAGGTATTGGTATTGTCGTTTCCATTGGTACCACTCTATTTTCCCCTGCACTGACTTTTCTAGGGTCCATCTCTTTCCTTGCTCCGCTGTGCTCGCCAGTGTAGGGTCCGCCCTGTAATTGCTACAAGGCTGGTTCTTCGATGCGGACTGGGGCTGCCGCATTCTTTCTCATTTCTCTTTTTCTGGTTTCTCGTAGCTCTGTCAGATAACACTCTCGCCCAGCATTTTGATCCCCTTTTATAACTCCTACTCCATTGTCTGTAGGGAATTTAATAGTGAGGCACCACGGGGCAAGAACAGCTTTAAACGCTGCCAGAGTTGGACGACCAAGGAAAGCATTGTAAGCAGAAAATTCGTCGACAATCACAAAAGTTTGCTTGCGGACCACTTTTCTCTCTCATTCTCCAAGTTCCACAAACAAATCAATGGTTCCTACCGGCTGCTTTGGCTCCCCAGTGAAGCCAGCAATTTTCTGCGATGAGGCTTGCACATCAGCCATAGGGATCTTCATTTGGTCGAATGTTCTCTTGAAGAGGATATTGCAGGATGCGCCACAATCAATGAGAACTCTTCTGACGATGGCTGGCCCGATACCAGCCGAGATGACTAATGGATCCAAGGTAGGAGCTTCAATACCTGCGGAATCCCTAGCTTTGAACACGATATCATCATCGAAAATTCTTTGCTGCTTCAAGGGCGTAGCACCTTCCAAAACGAATACATCTTCCTCGGTCGGTACATACTTTAAAGCTCGGGTATATCTTTCCATTTCACCCCAGCTCCTGCCTGCTGGGTGAGGTCCTTCCGTAATGACATTGATAATGGGCCTTCCAGATTCATGCCCTGCAGCCTTCTCAATCGTCCTAGGCCGATGAGTAGGAGCCTGTTGCCCCTGACTAGATGAAGCAGGATTGTTGCTATTCTTTTTCACAAATTGCTGCAGTTTGTTTTCCCTTAGCAACTCTTCAATCAGATTTTTCAACTGGCGGCATTCGTCGGTTTCGTGACCGGGTTGATTATGGAAGCGGCAGAACTTCCCACTCTGTATAGCCTTTTTCCCGGTCCTTAGAGGAGGGGGTTTAGGAAAGTCAACAGAATCTTTAGTAGCAAGGTAGATACGCTCCGGCGTATCTGATAAAGGAGTATATTCTGATGGCTTGAAGGATCGGGGCTTCTTCAGATTACTCTGCTTCTTTCCATTGTTATTTTCCCTTTTTTGCCCTACAGATTCATTCTTGCGTGGAATAACAGTGTTATCTTCATCTTTTTGCAACACTGCCTTTACCGGTACGGGACGGCTTTCTAAGCGTATGAATTCATCTGCTTTTTTATAGAACTTTTCAAGGGAATTTGGTTCCTTCATGTTTAGCCATTTCCCAAACTCGCTCGACTTGTCAATACCCTTCATCAGATAAGTCAATATCATTCGCGGTTCTGCATTGTCCACCTCAGCTAGCGCTATATTAAAGCGGTTTAAGAAAGATCTGATAGTCTCCCCTGGATTCTGCTCCAAACTTGACAGTGACATGATATCCTTGGCTTTTGAGGCGTATAGTCTGAACTGTTTCTTGAACTTTCGGGTTAAGTCAGAAAATTGATCGATAGATCGGACTGGAAGTTTGGTGAACCAAAGCAGAGCCACACCTTCGAGATACACAGGAAAATATCGGCACTTTATTTCATCAGAGGCTCTGGCACCTGTCATGTGCCAATCATACTTGTATAAGAATTCGTTCCGATCACTCGTCCCCCTGTAAGCTGGAATGGTTGGTGGGACAAACTTCCTTGGGAATTCAGCCTTTAAGATTTTCTCAGTAAAAGGAGTTTTACTTGGGGCGAAACCCCATTCTTTCTCGTCTTCAACCCTCTGCATACTCTCTTTCATAATTTGTCGGACCATTCCAGAAAGATACTCCTCATCATGTCGAGTTCTAGATCCACCAACCTCTGGAAGTGTTTGTTCAAAGGGGCTAGCAGCCCTTTCAGGAGCATTTCTTTCTTCAGCATCACGAATGTTGCCAGCAAAATTCCTTTCATTATCTGCTGGTTGACGGTTTGCCCCAAGCAAATCGTTCAACCTATTCAGAATTAGGGCATTCTGGGCATTCTGAGCCTCGAATTGTACATTTTGGGCATTTATCTGTTGGTTCAGCCCTAAGATTGCAGCATCCAGCTCTGCCTTTGTAACTCTGACAGCTGGAGTGACTTGATTCGATATAGGGGAAGCGGAGGTTCCCTCTTGAATATTCCCAGATCTGACAGATCAACTTTTCCTTCTAGGAGCCATAATCTCGGATAGACTTCTGGTTTTCAAGAAAATTCTCTCTACAAATGAAGCAATGATGATAACTCGCCTGATTTCAATTCTCAGTGAAAGCACCAAAAATGTTAACGCTAAAATTTGAACGCTAACACCCCGGTGTATGAAGTGAGATTGTGAAAGCGCCACCCGATAGCTCGGGAACAGATTATAAGCAGATAGTAGTAAAAACAAACAGTAGACAACAGCAATTTTATAGTGGTTCGGCTTAAGAGATAGCCTACGTCCACTTTGAATATCTTTATTGATGATTTGATTACAAGTCAATGCAGTTACGCTTTGATTACAACACACTTTGAGTTTCAAGTGAGTTAGAACAAGTAGCCTAAACTTCAACGTCGATCCAAATCTTTGAACACATGTTTGACATGTTTGATTTCTTCGTGAAGTTCCTTGAAGGTGTTGAAGTAGTTCAGAATGCAGCAGAGTAACGACGCTTGAAATGAATGAGCAAAAAGGTCCCCTGCTAGTTGGAACTAGGGTCGTATTTATAGGCATTTTTCGGAGTTAGGTCGTAGGTCGTGACCGACCTAAGCTAGGTCGTAGGTCGTGACTGACCTAAGATACACTGTCCTCTCTTTCACAAGAACACGCATGCTGATTTACACAAGTTCTAGGTCGTGAGCGACCTTACTAGTAGCGGCATAGAAAAGGCGGTCTTCTAATGCAATGTCCTTAGATCATGAGCGACCTATCTTAGGTCGTGAGAGTTCTATAGGTCGCAGCTTCCTTTAGGTCGCAGAGTTCTGTAGGTCGCAGCTTCTCTTAGGTCGCAGCTACTTTTAGGTTACTTGATAAGTTAAGTCGCTAGGCCGCTCCACCTCTTAGGTCGCTAAGGACTAAAGGTACTAGGTTGCATAAAGACTTTAGATCGCTAGGTCGCATTAAGACTTTAGGTCGCTATGTCGCATTATCCTTTAGGTCGCTAGGTCGGTTAGGTCGTTGGTCTAGTTAGGTCGTTGGTCTCCATAGGTCGTAGGTTGTGACAATGCTTAAGTCTTTAGGTCGCAGAGCTGCTTTGTGGAGTTAGGTCGTTGAGACTATTATGCCGTTAGGTCGTTGAGACTATTATGCCGTTAGGTCGTTGAGACTATTAGGTCGTCAGGTACTCTTAGGTCGTTGGGCTGCTGAGTTATAGGTCGCGAAGTGTTAAGTAACTATGTCGCAAAGTAATGATAGGTCGCTAGGTCGCATTACATTTTAGGTCGCTTCAAAGTGGGAGTTAACATTATGTATCAGCAAAAACTATAAAAAGAACATGTATGTACAGAACAATAATAAATCCCTATATGCCAAATCAATGTTGATTGAGGAAGTTTCTTTACTTTTGTCGTTCCTACCTTTGATCTAGGTTTTGCAAATGAGAAACCATCAATTTCGAGAATTAGGAAAGAAAATAGAATAGATCGATTAACTTCGGATTAGAGAGAGGAAAAATAATAACAAATGAACAGACCGCAAGATTGTTAAGATCTATAAATGATGAAACTAGTTATGAACCTTATGGGCCTTGGCCTATAATTTTAAAAATATGATCGGTAGCTGTGTTTGCTTTAATAGTTACAACTTGTGTTAAAAAGGAGGAAGCTTCCTTTATGTACAAAAATATAGTTTAATTGTACGTATAACGTATTAAAGAGTGTACAGAACGTTTGTAAGTAGGTACATAATGTTTATATTCTCGGCCATATCGGCAACATTTTGTTCTGATTCTTTGTTGCTTCAACTATTGATTTCTTCTAAATCTGCTGCATGCGTTGGTTTGAATATGTGCATCTATATGTATCAGTACTTACAACATTAAATAATGCCCAACAATTACAATAACATACTTTGTACTTAATGCTTTGTATTTAGACTTGGTTAATGTTTAGGCTTATACGCCACCCTTAGACATAAATGAGAAAAACGAAGTAAAAGGAACCATATAAGATGGGACCGAACCTGGTATATTGTTGCTTGAAATTCTTAGCTTTAATAATGAACCACAGGTATTGCTTTAAATATGAGTGATTTCATCCCATTATGTGATTTTTTGAAATACGTAGAAGCATTTAGATATATTTCCTTAGATGATGCCAGTCAAGTGATTCATAGAAGCATCAAGGTAAGTTAAGTTGGTACAGAGGTTTGGAAATTGAATTGAGCCGGACGTAGAATTTGAAAATTTGTCAAGAAAAGGTCATGCAAATGATAAGCCGATACATTGTTATGCGGAAGATTGAGTTGATATAAAGTGTTTGGGAGATGAAGCGGAGAAGACTGAGTTGATAATAAGGTACCATTTTTACAGTCTTGCATTTCTGATAAAATCGAGCAACATAAAGCAGTCAACTCCAAATTTTGATGAACACATAACAAGAACAATCTATTCAATTTGAAAGTGGGTATCAAAGTTTTTTTTTTCCCTCATAAAACATTATAGAGGAATAGCTTGATACAGACATCCATATCAAAGTTCTAATGCAACCAACCTTGAATCCCACTAAATGTATAAAATAACATTTATTTTGATTTTATTCAACAAAGAACTTCATTTGTCTATTAATACACATGGTATAATCCAGAAGGGTTGTATTGAAGTTTTGATGGAGAAGTCTTTAATTATTAAAGTTTAAGTCAAACATATACTGCATACAAGATATTGAAGCAAATCACGTAGATATGTAACTCTCGGCCTCATCGATAAATACTTCCAACATAATCATGTAATCAGCGTAAAGATCCTTAACTTTTTTTTAATTACAAGTGTTCCAATTAGTTAGACACACCGCAACAGTAATCTTTATACTTGCATTCATATATATGGTATCCACTGGTGAGTTAAAAATAAAGCATCTCCACTGGGGCTCCATATTACAGATTTGTAGTACTGAAAATTTTAATCCATCAATTTTTTTATAGGAGAAGTAGCATCTATATAATCTGTTTAACACTCATGGTTATGCAGTTTAAATGACACTTTAATGTTTAAGTTTACAATCGATAAAGTTTGCTATCGTAGTTGAATAACTTTCATTATGATACACACATATGTGCGTGCATGTGCGTCCTCACGTGCTACTAACATACATACATATGCAGTCACTACAACAAATATATGTTTTTAAAACGTTTATTTTACAACGTTTGTACATAAAACGCTGTAAAAGAACACATTTTAAACGTTTTTTGAAGAAATGTTGTAAAAAAATTCCTTTTACAACGCTTTTGTAGAAAATGTTGTCAAAGATTACTTCTTACAACGTTTCTTGAAAAAACGTTGCAATAAACAATTATTTTCACTACAAGAGAAACGGCTCTTTCCAACGGCGGGCTGCCGTTGGAGGCCGTTGAAAATGCCGTTGGTATACATTTCAACAGTTTCCAACGGCCTCCAACGGCATCAAGTGGGTTATACCAACGGTAATTTTAACAACGTGGCAAATCCTGCTAATCAAACTACCGTTGGAAGCCGTTGGAAATCTGGGTCGATAGGCTGTTGGTCGCCGTTGGAAATCTGGGTATATTTTTTTTATAGAACCTGCAGTGCTTACTTCCAGCCACACACAACCACAATTATATCAAAACAGCTCCATTTCGAGAATATATATAACAACTATATCAAAACATATCCAAACATATATATATATAACCAAATTATGCATATATTTCAATATAAACCAATATCCAAACATAACAAACATCAAAAAATCCAAACCAACGTCAACAAATCCAAACAAACATCCACAACCAAACCATCAGAATGTATCAAATCCAAATATACACAGAAACCATTAGAATGTATCAAATTCTCACCAACTCCAAAATATACATGCCAATAACAAAACATATCTAAATCACTCCGCACCAGAACCACCAGATGAAGGAGACTGTCTATACTGTGCGATGAACTCCGTCATACGCCGGTTCAGCTCCTCCGTCCTTGCTTCATGCAGTAAATTGCGTTCCCGCATTTCGGCAAGCTCGGCTCGTAGCTGCGCAATCTCTTCCTTATCTTGAGCCTTTTGATATTCTCATTGGGTTGTCTGAACCTGTAAACAAATTTAAATTATCAACTACACTAAAAAATCAGTATTAAAATAATTGCAAATTAACTAGACTATGTATATTCACTAACAAATTCATAAAACAAACTAAATCATGATAGTTCAAAATATGAATGGATACACTAGTATAAGGATATTTACTAACTTAAACCCGAATTCAAAGCAATAAAAGAATTGATTAACACACACTAATAATTGACACACACATATGATTAACACGCTAATTAATCAGAATATTTATTTTAAAATTTAACTTAAAATTACCGTTTGGCTTCCATATCCGTAGCGTCTGTCGCGGGTCACTAGATCCATGACAGACTCAAAAATGGCGTCCTCCTCATCGGGGGTCAAGTGAGCTCGTCCCGTCTCCTCAAGTAAGGCTGTCCGCGCTTCCTGTAACTTTTGCTGCCATGCAAAATATAATTGAATTTAGTTAACGTTATTTCAATTAACTTGTAAATTTTAGTTACTTATGTTATACTTACATAGGCAGCACGCGCTTTGTCATCGTGGTCCCAAGAGTAAGAAACTGCGCCGGAATCATCGATCTGAGGCAAGGCATGTGTATGGGTAAACACATCTCAATAACTAACAGCCTCATGCGTTGTCTCTCCTGAAATATGCACATATAAATATACATTATTTATTTTTAACAAATTAAAACTTAAAATAGTTAACTATTTATCTTATTTAATAAAAATCTTTCCGGTGATGATGGAAAGACTTGGAACCATTGCGATGTGTAACGGGGTTTCTGCTCCTGTTTACAGAATTCCTCTCGGACTGCCTCAGCAAATTTAAATTGAAAACAAAAATTATTTTGACAATTTTAATTATTTATATATTATTTGCCTCAAACAATTTAAATTAAATATATGATAGATTTACCACAAAATTCTCGTTGCTCCACCAAGTGACGAACTCATCAAAGACAGCTTCACTCATCCAATGAGGCCTCTTTCCTGATGTTTTGATGTTGTTTATTGTTTCGCGATAGTTTTTTGCAATTTTGCTGCTCCAATGGCGCCGGACAACAGAAACATCAGAATCATTCAAGTCCATTTTCCTCTGCACGTTTGAAAAAATATATGAGTTATACAGTTGCTATAAATAGTGCAAACATGAATTGACATAATGTACATGACTACATAATGCAATAATTGATATACCACACATACCAAAAAGTCCTGCCAGATAGCCTCCCGCACCCCCTCTGGTATCGCAGCCCTCCTCGGCCAACACGAGGTCATACGAGTCATATATGCCCGTCGCGAGATCGTGAGCACTATGTTGGAAAGCTCCAACGAAAACCCACCGCTGTGTAAAACAGGAAAAAAAACATTTAATATTCCATTACTACTATATATATTTGATAAAAGATTGTAAGGAATAAAATTTAATTTTGAAACTCTATACTTACCTGCCATCGGCTTTGGGTTTCGGCCATACCATAAGCCGAACACCCGGCTATGAAGGACCAGCATCATCACCTCTCTGTGAGCTGAAAATCCGGAGTGTGAACGTCTGCGTCCCGACATACCTATATGAAATCATAGTATAAAGAAAAGCAAGAGTAACGTTGATTTATTTAATATGCAAATGGTGTCAGAATAATGAACATGGCGTAACATACATTATGGCGTAACATAAAAGAGACTATGTGATACATACCATATAAAATTACTTTGAAAACAGAAAATTGAAAAAAAAAGTACCTTCTCAAAATATTGATTAGTGATCAATCCTCATCGCTTTCGGATTCAGACTCTTCTTCGCACTCTATATTTTGTTCCTCTATACTCTCAAATGCTTCAATTAATGCGTTTGATTCATCGTTTAGAGGTCCAAAATCTATTTGATCGTCGGTTACTATTATTCCTCTATTTTCCTCGATATCTGCTTGGTAAGCTTGTTGTTCGGGAATATTCCGTCCATCAAATGTAAACTTTGGTTTAGTTTTAAAAACAGTTAACCAATCTATTTTATCTCTTCTTAAAGATGGGTAAAGAGCGTAATAAACTTGAAGAGCCTGTTTGGCAAGTACAAAACGATCGTACTTATAATACCTCGAAGTATGTTTTATTTCTATAAGATTATATTTTGGATCCACGTTTATTGCAGAACCTGGAACGTTGCTGAACCAGTTGCATTTAAACAAAAATATTTCTTCTGTGGGTCGGGTGAAATATGTCAACTGCAAAATCTGGGTCAGCATGCCATAAAAGTCATTTATGTGATCATTTGGATCATCACTATCTTTGACAAATACACTAGTATTGTTAGTTGATTTTTCGGCACCTTATTATTTGGTATTAAATTAATATCCGTTGACAAAGAATATTGGATATGTCTTGACTATCCTTTTTGGTCCCATAGCTAAATGTTTCAATCCTTCATCTACAACACAATTTGTTGTATCAAAAACGTAGTTAGAAAACCAAGCAGCAAATTCTTTACCGATATCGTCGTTTGGATGTTGTGATTCGTAAATACTGCAATTATAGAACAAATGTTGTATTATGATTAAAATACATGTGTGCATATTTGTGTATACATATGTGTAGATGATATGCATGTGTAGACGTATGTGTATACATATTTGTGTATACATATATTTTCAATAAAGTAATTCCCAAAATATGCTCTGTTTGCACCAGTTATGAATCGATGATTTACCTTAAATTTCAATTTGTTCTCCGGTTTCATGTATCTTTGGATAATCATTTACAAGTTCATAAATTTCTTCGCTTGATCAATCCGTAGGTGGTCTCAAAGTTTCATGTCTATTAGCTGTAAAAAAAAATTATCTCTTCTAAAAGGATGATTAATATGAAGAAAACATCGATGGCAGTCAAACCACGAAACTTTCTTTCCATGAGGTAAAAAAATTGCTCGTGTTTCTTACATGCAATAGGACAAGCTAGACGACCAGCCGTACTCCAACCTGAAAGCATTGCATATGCAAGAAAATCGCTGATTGTCCACAATAAAGAAGCATACATGCGAAAGTTCTTTTTTTGGAAAATATCATATGTCTCTACTCCCTCGTACCATAATTTTTTTAATTCATCAATCAATGGTTGTAAATAAACATCGATTCCTTGTGTCGGATCATCGGGACCAGGGACGACAACTGTAAGAAACATATATGGATTTTTCATACACATCCAAGGAGGTAAATTATAAGGTGTGACAATTATAGGCCAGGACGAATAGTTCGAACCAAATTGAGAGAATGAGAAAATCCATCCGTATATAAACCAAGTCTAACATTACGAATTTCGGACGCAAAATCAAGATATTTCTGGTCAAAATGCTTTCATGCTTCCCCATTAGCTGGATGTGCTAACGTACCTTCTTCCTGTGTTCTCACACCATGCCATCTCGTATGTTGCGCAGTTATAGAAGATGCATATAACCTTTGAAGTCTAGGAGTAATTGGTAAATAATGCATACGCTTATACGGGACTTCCTTTTCCTTTTTCTTTCTTGATTTGTATCTTTTCTAATTACATATTTTATAATTTCTAAGGTTGATATCTTCTTTCCAAAACAACATGCAACCCTTTAGATATGTATATATTTTTTGATATGGTAAACCGAAAGCCGACATCAGTTTTTTTTACATTGTAATGATTTTCGCACATTAGATTATTAGGAGGCATATGTCATTTCGCAGCTTGTACAACAACCGTAAATCCAGATTCTGTAAGGTTGTATTTGGATTTCATCGCAGTGTATTCAGCAGTTACTGATAATTGGGTTCCGCTTGTGCAGCCTTCCCAAAGGGGTTTTTTCGCGGCATCTAACAAATCATATTTTTTTTCCCCCAATATTTGGTTCAGCATTGTCATCGTCATCAGTTAATTGAGGAACATGAAACATTGAACGTGCAGCATCTTCAACCATATGTTCTACAAGATTTAGCGTACCAATTTCATTATTCACCACCTCCTCATCTTGTACAGGATTAGATGCTAACTGTTCCCCATGACGATCCCAAATCAAATAATTCGACGAAATCGTACTGACGCAAATGAACTCTAACCATTTGTGGTATCAAATGCTTTAACAGTTTGCATTTACTACATGGACAACGGATTTCTCTGTAGTTTCCGTTATTAAAATACGCTAACACCATTATTAAAATGTTCACTTGTTGAGCCTTCAGTATCGACCCTTCGTTTTTTGTACATCCAGCTCCGATCAGTAAAATAATTGTCCATTTACCTATGTATATAATTAAAAAGTACAATATAAATTTGTATTGACATTTTTTATTAAAACAATTTTATAAACATTCTTCTTGTTTTTGTTATATCTGTTAAAATAATACTTAAAGCTTATTTTGAAATGAACGTTATATTCTATTTAAACAATTTTATTAGCGAATTTGATATTAATTGATCATTGGCACTTTGTTGATGGGTCATCCTACCTCCCATTACAAATACAATAACGTAATTAAATCGCATAAATCATTTCAATTTAAACGATTCAACAAAATTTCGATAGCACTTCGCTTTAGTTCCTTGAACAATACACAATTGCGTATACACAGGGAACATAAAGGGAAGCGCTGCCGAAATTTTGCGAAACGTTTAAACTGAAATGATTTACGAGATTTAATTACGTTATTGCTTTTGTAACTTGTCCAATACAGGGACAAATCCAACAAATACCGTATACGATGAATATAGATGTCCATTCTGTTAAAAAAACGAATATCCACACAACGATCATATACAATACTTATCAGACGGGGCCAAAAACACTCTAAAGGTTTAAATTTTAAAATTAGCGATATAAAAGTTTAAATTTTATTTTCATAAAATTTAAACTTTTATATCAATAAACAATTTGTTGAATCAACGCATATATAATGATTTTTTCCCCAAAAAAAAAAAAAAATCCAGTGTGTGTGCGCAACGTATAAAATAAGCAAATATTGTTATACATATAATCGCATCACAAATCACATCCAGTCATGCACAAAATGTATCACGTATATATCGTATCATAACATGTCAAAAGTGAACAATTTATATGTCAATATCATCACATTCTATGTACGCTTTTACGCAATTCAGTCACCAATATAATAACAAGTGAGATTCATGCTTAGGTTAGTAACAATTATTAAGTTTGAAACTAATTAATAATAAACCTAATTTAACAAATCACAGTTAAACATGCAATAATTAGTTTAATAACAATTAAGGTCCAATACACTACACTACACAAACAATAGCACAATACATACACAACAATTACCAATGTAACCTAAAATTAAAAATTTAACAAAATTAGGGTTTTAGCAAATAATACCTGATTTTGGAGGTTGTGAAGCTTGTAAACAAAGATGGGGATGCTAGAACGTGTAGAATGAGATAAAATGGAGTTGGAAATTTTTTAGGGTGGGAAAATTTGGGTTTTTGGATTTGATTTCGGGTGAAGGGTGAATGAGGAGGAAGAAGATTGATCTGCAGGTAAGTCGCGGTTTTCCAACGGCGTGCAACGACCGCCAACGGTACTTTTCCAACGGCTTCCAACGGCATGTGTTTTTTGTTATTAAAAAATTTCGGGAAAAAGCTAGCCGTTGCTCTTCGAATCACTCTTGAATGAAGTAGATCTCTTGATGAAGAATCTTCGATGGTTGAAGTGTTGGAAGAATGGAGAAAACTGCTGAGTGTCGGCGTCTTCGAATCCGGGAAAAGTCCCCCTCTAGTTGGAATAAGCGGAGTATTTATAGGAGAGCTCGGAGTTAGGTCGGCTGGGTTTAGGCCGTGAGCGACCTAAGATAGGTCGTAGGTTGTGGGTTGGTGAGTTACAACCTGAAGAGGTTGACTATAGGTCGTGGGCGCCTTATGGAGTGGCAGAGGAAGGAGTAACGACTTAAGGGATAACGGCAGTAGGAGTTATGGCGTGGAGCGACCTAAGAGAAAAGGCGGGGTCTGCTTTAGGTCGTGAGCGACTTATCTTTGTAGAGTTGATAGGTCGTGAGCGACCTATGGGTTAAGGAGAGGAGTTAGGTCGCGAGCGACCTAACTTTGATGAGGCGAGATTGGTTAGGTCGTTTAAGTATTAAGTCGTTAGGTCGGTAGAAGTTGCCTTAAGTCGTCAACTCTTTAGGTCGTAAACTCCTTAAGTCGTCCCACTTTTAGGTCGATGCACCCTTAGGTCGCGACTTCCTGTGAGTTGTTAACTCGTTTAGTTTTAGGTCGTTGGACCACTTTATGCCTTAAGTCGCTGAGTCGCTTAGGTCGGTCATGCTTTAGGTCGCAAGGTCTTCGTTGTAGCTTAAGTCGCATGCATGTTAGCTTGTAAAGTCTTTAGGTCGGAACCATCTTAGGTCGGAGTCTGCAGTTAAGTCGTGAGCTTACTGTAGCTCCTGGAGAAGTTAAGTCGCGATATCTCTTAGGTCGCTGCAACCTTGAGTCGCGACTTCCTGTGAGTCGTTAACTCGTTGGAAGCTTTAGCTCGTTGGAGACTCCATGCTCTAAGTCATTTAACAGAACTTGCTTTGTTGAGATGTTGAGTTGACCAATCTTTGAGACGAGCTATCTTGCTTTTCTCGGTCGATCTTTTGATATCACGGCCTTGCTAAAAAGGCGGGATAACACACCCGACCCATTTGTTCCCTTTATTTGTATTTTTTTTTGCATTTTTAAACTCGGTTAAACATGCATTGATATCGTATATTAGTACGTGCATGCATAACACTTATAGGCATACCCAAATTAAATCAGGCGATATTTCGAAGGCTATGCTGATTCAGTGGTGCAGCTTATAGCTGTGAATTTAGTTAGTGACTAATATTGAACAATTCCAGTATTAATGTCTATACGTCACCTTATTGATGGTGTGATAGTTTAGATGAATTCACTCCATGTCAAGGTTTTAAATCTCCTTCATCTTCCCCAAGAAAAAAATTTAAGATTTTCTCCAAAATCCAAGACTTGACAACTTTGTTCTTATCATAGTTTTAAATCTACTTCATTTCAACCAAGATACCACTCTGATATTTTCTTCAAAATCTATGATTTGAAACCTGACTCCTTATAGAATTTCTTAATGAAATCATATTTTAGATCGATTTAAGCAGCACCCTTAAGCATTAATATATTATATGCACATTCTCTTCTGATACTTGGAGTTTGGTCATAGTCAAAACTCTAACAATATTTGGACACAACTATTTTGTCCTTCTCCAAAATCCTTGGTTCAATAATAGCATTCAATGTTCACCGACATGCCCATTGGAGATATCTCGAGTTTGGTCATAGTCAAAACTCCAACATTATCTATACACAACTATTTAGTCCTTCTCCAAAGTTCTTGGTTAAATAATAACATTTATTACAAATCGATATGCCCGGTGGAGACTTTTTGCTTTGAGTTAACCACATTTGACCGTGATACTAACATCTTATAACAGAGAAGACAAATTCTCTGATGCTTCAACTCTGACTCTACCATAGTCAATCGATGGTTGTCATGCTATGATTTAACTAACAAAGTGGAGTTTCCACATCGAAGTTCCATAGTACTCTCAAGTTAAAAAAAACTACATAATGTTGGTAATTAATCTATATTGGATCTAAATACATATAACCATATTGATTCAATTGAGAAACATGTATATGAAATTAACAGCGGAAGGCATACCTGAATCCATCGATTCTTAATTGATGTGAAGATTAATTTGGATTAGATCTTCCAAATTGACACAAGCTTAGATCCGTAAATTCTCTTTAGAAGAGGGTAGAGAAAATATGATAAGACTTATGTAATTTGGGGACCATAACCCTATATATATAGTTTGTGTGACATTTTTCAGTTCGGCCCTTCGACAAACTAAAATTGTCACTCTGGTATCCACACGTTATAATTTTACATGAGGAATATACCCCTTAATTCTTAATATGTTTATTCCAAAATGAGATCGTGTAATTAGACTTAATTACAAGATAGCTCACACATTCAAATGTTAAAATATGTGGCTCCAATATGTTGAATTATTCCAACAATCTCCCTCCGGGCTACATATGTAAATTTATAGAATGTATTCAACTTTATGAGCTCTTAAATAGTTATCTTGATATATGGTATATTCAAAACAATCTCGTCCATTGATTGTGTTAACATCGAACCAAAGTGGCTTTCATTACTATTTTTGTAACTAAACCCATCAATGATTATAGATATCAATACAATCAAACGACATAGATCAATCATGATGTGTTGCATGGAAATTATATAAAATGTGATTTTTACTTGTCTATTTCCAACTGGTCCTACTTTACTTTAATGAGATCAAAATTCCAAATGATATATATAAACAATTGAAGTGCAAATGAAAACTTTATTTCTAATCAGAAAAAACAGAACATGTTCATTATCAAAATATAGAGCAGTGTTACGAAATAAGTGGCTAAGTACAAACTCCCCCTAAACCAAAATATCCTTATATAAAAGATATACTGATTTTAGCAACATGCTCATGTAAGATCTTGGGTAGTACTGCTTTCGTAAGCAGATCCGCTAGCATGGAATTTATCCCAATATGCTCTATGGATATTAACTCATTCCGCACTCTCTCCTTTACAACTAGAAACTTGATGTCAATGTAATTTGACATGCTTGAGCTTCTATTGTTAATAAAATAAAATACTATAGATCTATTGTCTCAATATAAATTTAATGGTCTTTCGATATTATAAATAATGCGCAGCCCAATGACAAAATTCCACAGCCATTTCGCATGGTTAGATGCCACATAACAAGCCACAAACTCTGCTTCCATGGTGAAAGAAGCTCTGAGCGTTTGTTTAACGCTTTTCTATGATATGGCCCCTCCACGTAATAGAAATATGTATCATGAAGTGGATTTTCTACTATCCGGACATCCAACAAAATCGGAATCAGAATACCCAATGATCTCCAACTGATTTGATTTTCTATATGTAAGCATATAGTCCTTTGTTCTTTAAAGATACCTCATAACCCTTTTTGCTAACGATCCATTCCAGACTTACTAAGACACTTTTCCAACACTCGTATAATGTATGCAATATCCGAACGCGTACACACTTGAGCATACATCATACTCCCTATAGCAGATTCATAAGGGATCTTCTGCATTTTTTTTAAGTTCAAGGATGTTATTAGGGCATTGTTTGAGACAAAATTTGTCTCCATTAGCGATAGAGGTATCACCCATTTTACAATCTTGCATGCCAAACCTTTTAATAACCATTTTTATATAGTTCTTTTATGACAATCCAAGAATATACAATGAATGATCATGATATATTTGGATTTCTAATACAAAAGAAGCATTTCCTAGACCTTTCATTTCAAAATATCTGAAAGAAATCTCCTGGTTTCGTGTAAAAATGTAAATTATTACAAGCAAGCAATATATCATCAACGTATAAAATCAAAATATGAATTTTCTCCCACTGAACTTATGACACACACAGTTATCAATTATGTTATCCTGGAAACCAAGTGAGGCAACTACTTTATGAAACTTGTGGTACCATTGACGAGAAGCTTGTTTGAGCCCATAAATGGATTTATTTAGTTTGCAAACCATATTCAAAAAATCCAAGGAAAGAGGAAAGAGGAAAGAGCTGACTGTGATCAAATCTCTCTCTTTGACTCCTTCCGCGATATTGGTGCTAATTCAAATCTCCACAGGTTTGCTGGTAGATTCGGTTTCAAATTGGTTGAGCTGACTTAAACAGAATTTTTGAAATTCAAAGCGAGACATTTGCATCCCGCACGCATACGGTTCTGAGCAAAACTTCACTCTTATAAATACCGATATTTATAAACAGAGATGGCTCACAAGATTCAGCATAAAATATCTCTAATCGGTAAAAACAATGGACAAAGAAAGGTGAAGAAAGAGATTGGTCGGGAAGGAGAAGGAAGCGTATGAATCATCCTTCTCCTTCCCCACCAGTCTATTTCTATTCTTACCTTGTTATTACTGTATATGTCTCTCCCTGTTATTCCTTTCCAGCCATTCATGCACAATTTCATGTACTGTATAATTCATTTTCTATGTAGCAATATGTGATATTTTTACTTACATGTATATAACTGTTCCATTTTTTTTCTGTTTTTTGAAAGAAGTTCTATTATGCCGGCCATGAAAAGTGCTTTTTATTTATTGATGTAGATGAAACCTTTTGTGTTGCCAAACATTTGGAAGCGTCAGATCAAAAGCATTGGTTTTAGTGGTGGCTTTTAATTGGTTTTGCTTTTGCTCAAAAGCCTTCTGTAAATATGACATTACAACTATTTCTCTTTTTTAGAACCTTTCATATATTTGGCAGATTGAGGAAGGATTCATCCATGGTGAACAAGATGCATTGCTGACGATAATAAGGAAGAAGACTACATTGGCAGTTGGCAATTGGCAGCTGTGTTTGTTTTGGCAGGTACAACTTGTGTTAAAAAGGTGGAAGCTTCCTTCATGTTTGAGAATATAACTTACCATTTGTAATTGCATGCATAATATACTAAAGAGTGCACAGAGTGTACATAATGCTGGTAAGTAGGTACATAATGTTTATATTCTCTGTCATATCAGCAATGTTTTGATCTACTTCATTCTTACATGAACGATTGATTTCTGGTAAATCTTCTGGTATGTAATTGCTTGAAATATACACCTAGTCTGTCTTCCATGAGTATGATAAGTTTAAACTTTTTTAATTTAAGCATTTAGATACATTTTCAGGGATGGTGCCAGTTAAGTGATTCATATATACAGTTGGAGATTGTATTGAGTTAGACAAGTTATTGTAAGAGCATTTGAATAATTTTGGAAGTTACTCTATTTAGACATGTATTCTTAAGTAAGACGCCCTTAATTAATTGGGTTCTATGTTGTGGCCCAATTGACCTGGGCCTAGACTTGGCCCTATGAACGTTCCTTTGACTTTGAAAATTTGCACAAAACTCATCCAAGTATCAAATACAAGTAAGACATCTTACCACCTATGCCCAATTAACTACGTCACAAAGTAACCAGACCACGTTGGTAAATAATGGATGTATGAAGTATCACATGTGTAGTTGATACCACATAACTTGAATGATCAATACATGCACAGTAAGCTACAATAAAGGTTTGGTTTGGTTGATCAGCATTTTAAAGTATTAAGTTGGGCCTTTCTTATGATTTAGACAAAGATAGATAAGGACATCTCTATGAAAGTTTTATTGCAACTTATCTTAAATTCCACAAGTGTACTATTAAAAAAATTATTGTAATTTTATTCAACAAACATATTAGTTTGCCTTTTAATACAAATGACGTAATTCAGGAGGGATTCTATCGAAGTTTCAATGCAGAAGTCTTTATCAAAATTTAAGTTACCATATACTACATGCAAAATATGAGAGCAAATCACTTGAATCGACAACTCTCAATTTTTGTATGCTTCATTTCGATAAACACTTACAACATAATCATGTAATCAGTGCAAAGATAAAAACATTTTTTAAATTTCACTTGTTTCGATTAGTTAGATACATCACAATAGTAAAATTTGAGTGTATATTTTAAAATCTCAAACAAACTTATTTTAAGCTTAATTCATACTTGCATTCATATATACAACATCCATTTAGGAGTTAAATCTAGAGCATCTCCTTTGGGCCTACATGCTACGAATTTATAATATTGAAGTTTCTGATCCATCAATTCTTTCAATAAGAGTAGAATCTATAATCTTTTTATAACACTTGTAGTTGGGTAGTTTAAATAACACTTTAATGTTTAAGTTTATTATCATTAAAGTTTGTGATCAAAGTTAGGTAGTTTGAATAATACTTTAATGTTTAAGATTATTGTCAACGAAGTTTGTGGTTGAATAACTTTCATTATGATCCATACATATGTACACACACATTATAATATGTAGGTATATTTAATAACACACATGTATTGTGCACACTACCAAGATGCATACATGTGTAGTAATAGATCTCACAACTACACATAAACGTATATGTCACCTAGACATTGTTATAACAAAATATATGTGCATCCCGTTATAAATTATTGAGTATTTTGATATTCATAATTATTGATAGACTAAAGTAAATTGAAGCAGAAATTAAATATTGACTCAAACCCCAAAAGAAAAAAAAAACAATCCAAAACATAATGAATATGATTTAATATGAAACCAAAATTATTCATAATATTTAATAACATGGAAATGTAATCAAAATCACCGTTTAATATTCATATTCTAAAATATCCGACAACTCAACTGTTTGACACTACTTTCCTAGACAACCTACTAAATGTGTAAACTTAATTAATTTGCAGTAACGTGACTACTTTAGACCGTAGAAGGATTTCAAGCTTAGATTCTATTGTTGGATATGGGCCAATATGCAACGTCTAAAATGGATAAAATTTTCAATAAATATATTGTATTTTGAATCTTATTGGGCCTGTGAAATCTAAATTATTTAGATCTGATCTAAATTAAATTTAAATAAAATCAATATTTTATTTCAGTTGAAGAAATGTTTTATTTTAACATTATATTTAAATTATATAATATAACATGCGTATCATATACACATGTGTGTACGTACAGATGCAACATGTAGTATATATTGTAACACTCCTGTAACGACTCGTCTTTTCAACCATCGAAAGTCGACACTGAGTACATCCACGATATTCAAATGCCCAACCTCCAATTGTTGGAGTGGTAGATTGTTATGGTAAAATAAAAAGAAAAGAATAGAGAACGAAGAACAGAGAAATCAGAATCTTACAGTGGAATCGAAAACATATTATATAGAAAAGACAATTAAACTAACACTCTAAAATACATGGTACATCAGAGTTAAAAACAAACCTTATCAATTGCACAGTTATCAAATTCCGACCTTACAAATTGCTGATAGGTATAACATATGATACGGCGGAAAAATAAAACACTACGATAGGTGAACGTAGTGTGGATGTGAAAATACCCTAATGAGAGAAACCTCACATAACTTGGCTTCCACTCGCTCTTTTGGTTTAGTCATTTTCGGCAAAAGATAACAAAGCTCAAATGAGAAACACATCATCTTAGAGCGATCAAATATAAAGAAGAAAGAAGAATCAAAGTCGATAATCGATAAATCCACTATCGAGAATAACTAGATGGTTGTTTTCACCTGCTCTTGATTTTCACATCACAATACTTTTAAAGACACTTTAAAATCACTCTTCAAAATATTCATTTAAAAGGGGAAATTATATTTTCTAAGTGTATTAAAACCTTGGTCAAAACAAATGTCAAAACATTGTTTATTATAAACCCAAACAATTTACACTTAGCTTTATTTGGAACAATTCTTTTTAAAAGATTTTTTTGGTTTATAAACTACTATTCACAAATTTTAAAATAATATTTATTATCCCAAAAGATAATAAATCAACTAAATTACTGTTATAAATTTCGAATCGAAGGTTGATTATCCTGATTATAACTTTTAAAACCACATTAATTTTTCCCAAACTAAATAAATCAAATATGTAATCTCTTTTAATAAATCAATCAATTATCGTTATTTAAATAGTTAATTATTTCTAAAACACTTCTACTTTGCATGTAAATTAACTTTAAAACTCTAATTCAGTTATTTCACTTTGAAACACTTTCATTAAATTAACCTTAATCACTTTTTTTAATTAATTAATTAACATAAATACCTATGTTAAATTAATTAATCAACTTTAAATATCATTAGTTAAAATGATTAATAACATTCAAGTATCTTAATTAGAATGGTACATTAGATTTAAAACATTGTTAATTAAATTGATTTACTACATGTAAAACTCATTAATGAAAATGATCGATTAAACTCAAACCTTATTAATTAAAATGATTTGTTGATTTCAATTTTTATCAACTAAAATGATTAATTAAATTTAAACATCTTTAGTTAAAATGATTTATTAACTTAAAACATCATTACTTAAAATAATTTATTAAATTCAAATAATCATTAATTAAAATGATTAATTTAATTAATTGAATTTTAAACATCTAATTTTGTGAATATGATAGCTCAAATTCAACATACATAAAAGAGTTTAGTAGATGATATTCAATAATTGATGGTATAGCGAAAATTGCTATAACAATACTTAAACAGTTTAAATAGAATATCGTAATTAATTTCAACTAAACATCAATACAAACAGCATAACAAAACAAATAATTATTATTGGCAAGAAACCTCTTAGGGTCTCTCTACAAATATTCCCTACAAAACAATGGTTACAAATAATATATATATATATATATAATCATATGGGTTCACATCAATTAAGTTAATATGTCATCCATTTTCCAAAACAGGATTTTCTACCAAACAAAGAATCACATAACAATAATATATAAATTATCAAACAACCATTCAACAATAAATTTATAGCATAATGGATATTATATAGCTAATTTAAAGGTGAGTAAACTCATAGAAATTCCCATTATGGCTAAAGCGTTACGGTTTGAACTAACATTGGACGAGTGTTTGATTTTAGCATAAAATTATACAAGCTCCAAACTCCTCTAATCTAATTCCTAAACGTAGACAATGATTCCGTGAGTGCAACGTAATTGACCATGTTCGACTTGGATCTCGTAGGAGAAAGTTATGCATTTTATAAGTTTTGGACTAATTAAACATAATTAAACACTAATTACAATTTTAATTACCAACATTATAGTAAACCTTCTTCTTCCCAGTATCATTCATGCTTGCACATGAATAGTGCACAGTGATACACTCATACTTGGCCTCTTCTCTCCTCCTTTGTCGAAGCAATACTCGAGGAAAACCATCACCGAAAATTCCTACATGGCCCTCTTCACTTACTCGTCACACCCATTTCTTATTATTAATTTGAAATTTATGTAAGGATATGTTCAGTAATTTTTCCATATTATTGGAAATAATGTTAGCATTCTTGATAATAGAATTCCAGAAATCTAAATCTAAGAATAATGAAAATTAATAAATCCTCGTCTAAAGATAACAAGTGATGAGAAATCCACAGTTGGGAATGATTAAAGACTGGCAATTCTTGTATGACTACAGAAGTTTTGAAATCCAACTTTGGTAATGATGAGAGAAGACCAGAAAGTTGTCTTCGGTTACATTAATAGAAGACCGGAATGGAGGGCTAAGAATCCCAAACTTACATTAATAATAGAAGTTTAGAAATCCTCTTCTGGAAATAACTAATGGAAGACCAAATCTTCTAGTAATAATAAAAGCTCAGAAATCATCATCTAGAAATAAGTCATAGAAGATCAGGAATCCTCATTTGGGGACGAATAATAGGAGTCCAACAACCCTTATCTAGAAATAATAGAAAACCTGAAACCCAGATTCAGGTATTAATAAGTGTAGTTCAGAAGTTAATAGTAAAAGACCTAAGACCCATATTTGGGTTTTAGCAAAGGAGATCGAGAAATTATCATCTATAAGTTAGTAGAAGACCAGAGATCCATAATAACAGAAGACTCAAAACCCATATTCGGGCATTAATGAGTGAAGTCTATAGAAGACCTGAAATCCAGATTCAGGTATTGATTAGTGACGTTCAAAAATCATCTTCTGGATATAGTGGAAGATTATGAATTCATAATAGAAGACCCGAACCCCAGATTCGGGTATTGATAAGTGAAGTCTATAAGCCATCTTCTAGAAATTAATCGAATGCCATAAATTGATAATGCATGTAATCTGGGAATTACTGTCCAGAAATAATAGAAGGTAAGAAATTAGTTCCTGGCAATAAGAAGGAAAGTTTAGAAATCATTATTCGAATAATGAAAGTTCAGAAATTCTCATCTGAGCATTTTGTTCTGCACCATTTTTGGACTTTGATTGTTCAAATCTTTTGCTTTGTGTTACATCTCCAGTTCCAAGTACCTGACTTTTCCGATATGCTCCATCCTTTAGGCTTCGTTTTATTTCTGATGCTTTGTTTGCCACTCCTCGGGCTTGGATGTCTTAGTCCGATGTCGTCCGGTGCACTTGGTTAGCTTATCCATAAGCAAGACCCAAGGACTTACCCGACCTATGTCTAGGAAGTGCGCTAGCTAGGCCTCATAGGTAAGACTAAACGCTTTTCCGGTGCCTTGACCTAGCCATGGCATAACGGGATCAAGGGCTTACTACGTCCTCCCTCAAGTAGGTGCTCTAGCCAGGCCTTATAGACATGACTGAACGCTAGTCGGTGCCTTGACATGGCCACGTAGGCACGGTCAAAGGCTTGCAGATGCTTTAGCCTAGCCATTTATAATGTGGCTAAAGGTTTTCTCTGATCTCCTTCCAGGAGGCGCGTTGAGCTGGCCATCTTGGCGCGGACAAAGGCTTATGATCGTTTATACTAATTTCTACTTGCGAGCATGTAGTTTTTTTTGGAAAAGAGGCGTTTTATTCATCCAATGTTGGAAAATACGGTTGCAAATGTTCCTCGTTCCATTCCAAGGAACCATGTTGACATTTGATCGATATAATTTGTAATCTCCTAGAGGAATTACTTTGCACACAATTAGAGGAACTTCCTAGTTTGGTTTCGAGCGGTCTGTCTACAGGATTCCTAGTTGTTACATCACTCTTCGGAGCACTAAATCTACTTCTTGAAATGATCTTGTCTTTACTTTCGAGTTGTTGTATTTTGATATTCTTCTTTGATACTAGGCAGTTCAAATAGCTGCTTCATCTCTTAATTCATGTATGAAATCCAATGACTCTTTTTTCAACTCTTGGTTTGGATCGAATGCACTTCGATGTAAAGGTATTTCAATTTCGACCAGTAGCATT
Source organism: Allium cepa (assembly GCA_030765085.1). Taxonomy (NCBI): domain Eukaryota; kingdom Viridiplantae; phylum Streptophyta; class Magnoliopsida; order Asparagales; family Amaryllidaceae; genus Allium; species Allium cepa. Next base: position 910,047,593 of record CM060937.1, read on the forward strand.
GCTTCACACCTATATGTTAGAGAGTATGAGGTATGACCTATTGTAGTTTTGGTAGATGTACGATATGCCCAGAGTACAAGTGGTAATTCTTCCATCCAATTTCTTTGGCCTTATTGAGTCTTTCTTTTAAGATGGTCTTAATAGTCTTGTTGGCTGCTTCGACAGCACCATTAGCCTTTGGATGTGCTACGGAAGAATTTTTTTTGATGATTCCATTCTTATGGTAGAATTGATAAAACTCTTCACTTTCAAATTATGTTCCAATGTCGGATATAATCTTGTATGGGATCCCGAATCCAGTGATGATGTTCTTAATAACAAATCTAAGTACTTTCTCAAAAGTGATTTTAGGAAGCGGTTCTACTTCTATCCACTAAGTAAAGTAATCAATGGCAACTATGGAATACTTTGCCCTTCCTTTAGGAATTGGCAATGGTCCAATCAAATCAATTCCCCACACATCAAATGGCCATGTACTAAAAGATCGGGGTTAATTGGTTTGGTGGTAAATGAAGAATCTTTGAGTATCTTTGGAACCCTTCGCATTTTTTTATGTGCTCTATAGTTTGACTATTTATTTGAGGTCAATAGAAACTTGTCTTATCTTAGCCAACTTTATCCCATTGGAATGGTCTCCACAAAATCTCGCATATGCTTCCTTTAGTAATTTCAACTCATCTTCCGAATCCACACATCTTAAGAAAGGAAGAGCATATCCTTTCTAATAAAGAATTCCATCCATCATGGTGAAGGTGAGAGCTTGACATCTGATTCTCCTAGCTTTCGTTTTGTCAAATGATAATATTCCATTGGTAAGATATTCTATAATGGTGTCATCCAAGTGTTCCTATAGAAATTATCTATTTTTGGATGAAGGGAATCTTCATATGGAATTTCTTCATCAATTTCTCTTGCGTCATAGCTTGTGGTCTAGTTAATACCAATAGTTCTTTTCCAGGTTCGAGCATTTTCTCTTTTATACTGAGGCTTGCTTAATACCCTACCGGTATGATACGGGTTTCTAAACCTCCTCTTGAACTAGCTAATTTTACTAATGAATGTGCTTGAGAATTATCTCCTTTTAGGACTCGGTGTATAGAAAAATCTTCAAATAGGGCAAGCATTTTTAGCACCTTCTTAACACATAGGGATAGTCTAATATCTTTAGTTTGATATATCTGCTTTATCTGATTTACCATTAGTCGAGAGTCACTAAAGATTTAAATTCATGGGAACTTGAGTTGTAAGGGTAGAATTAGTCCTACCACCATCAATTCATATTTGGCTACGTTGTTCATTGTAGGAAATCCTAGCTTCATTGCATAGTGTAGGCATTGTCCATCTAGTGTGATCATGACATACCCTGCTCCGGTTCCCTGCTCATTTGATGCCCTATCCACAAATAGTTTCCATATGGGCTTTTGATTTTTTTTCTTTCTCTGACTACTCTTTAATAAAGCCTGTACATTCAGTGACAAAGTTCGTTAATGCTTTCCCTTAGATTGCTGCTCGTGGATAAAATTCTATGTCATATTGGTTAAGTTCAATTCCCTATTTAACTAGCCTACATAAAGTCTTAGGTTTATCGAAAACATGCTCGAGTGGATAGTTAGTCAATACTTTGATCGGATGTGCTTTGAAGTATGCTCTGAGTTTCTATGCTGTAAGCATCAAACAATAATCCAACTTTTCAATGACTGGCTACCGAACTTCAGCATCTATAAATCGTCTGCTCATATAATAAACAGGAAGCTGATTTCTATTTTCTTCTTCGGTCAGAACCGAACTAACCACATGTTTTTGAATTGCCATATATATGTATTAGCTTTCTTCATTCTTGGGGCTAGATAATATTGGTGGTTTTTTCAAATGATTTTTTAATTCTTAGAAGGCTTTCTTGCAATCTTCTCCCCACTTAAAGTTCTTTATTTTCTAGATTACACTGAAGAATGGAATGCATTTATCGGTTTCCTTGGAGATGAACCCGCTCAAAGCTGCACTTCTACCTCAAACTCATTACATTTTTTCCTGTTTTAGGCTCGGCTGTGTCTTTAATAGCTTGGATTTGGTCAGGACCGGCTTTAATCCCTTATGCACTAACAATATAACCTAAGACTTTTCGAAATGAACCCCGAAAGAACATTTCTGAGGATTTAGTTTCATTTATACCTTGTAATACTTCAAACATTTTTTCAAGATCTTTAAGGTGACTCTAAGCTTCATAGGACTTTGTTAGCATATCGTCTACGTAAACCTCCATGTTTCGACAAATATGTTCCTCGAACATTCTATTTACTAATCTTCGATAAGTAGCTCTTGCATTCTTTAGTCGAAAAGGCATTATTTTATAACAAAAAGTTCCCCAATCGATAATGAAGCTTGTATATTCCTCATCTAGCTTAAACATGGGAATTTGATTATACCCTGAATAAGCATCCATGAGAAATAACAGCTTATGTCCGCTAGTCGCATCAACTAAATGGCCTATTCTGAGTTGTAAGTAATAGTCTTTCGGGAATGCTTTGTTCATATCAGTATAATCGATGCAGGTTCTCCACTTGCCATTCAACTTAATTACCAACATATGGTTTGCTAGCCATTTTGAAGAAGAAAAAACTTCCTGAATGAATTCGTTTTCAAGTAGCCTTTTAATCTCTTCTTTCAAAGCGTCAGATCGAACTTTGTCAAACTGCATTTTCCTTTTCTGGATAGGAGTCATATTTGGGTTAATATTTAGTGCATTGTACATAACTAATGGGTCAATCCTGACCATATCTGAATGGGTCCATGCAAATATGTCCTTGCTAGCTATAAGGAGTTGAATCAAGTCTGCTTTCAAGTTGTTCTCTAACTCTTTTCCATCATCTAAAGCCTAAAAAATAGTAGAAGAATCAGAGTAAGAAGAATGCTTCATTTTGGATTGATCGAGAGTTGCAAAATACATTCACGGGAGCTAAATTGCTCTCCCCAAATAGTACCCCAACCCCTTTTAGTTAAGAACTTTACCATCGGGTATTTCGGCGGGACAAAAGCATCCACCTCATCCCGTGCAGGATGACCAAAGAATGCATTTCACTATGAAGGCTAATTGATGATCACAAAGAGAGTTTCAAAAGTTTCGTAGTATGGTGGTAGACCCATTTGTACTAGTAGCTTTACTTGTCCTAAAGGTGTTGACCTCTTACTATTGAACCCAAAGATATGTTTAGGACTAGGCTAAAGTTTACCCTTAGGAATGCCCATTTGATCGAAATGTGCTTGAAGATGACGTTATCCGCGCTTTTGGTATCTACTAGAATCTTATATACTATGGAAATTCTGATTTGAGCTTTGATCATAAGGTGGTCATTATGGGGATGATGGATTCCTTTCTTTAGCTCTTGTGGAGTGACGACAAGACTTAGCATTTGTATATTAAGTCATGGTTCTTTGAGCAGGGGCTCTTCCTGTGCAGAGAACACTCCTTCCCCAGCTTCCTTGATATATTTGTTCCTAGCTCCCTTACTATTTCCCGCTGGACGCGGTCCCTCCACGAATCGTATCAATCATGTTCAAAGGTGGACTTGATTCCTATTGAACATTCACATCATTACTAGAGAATTTTTAGGGTACAATATCAGTTTGTGGCGCTTTCTGTTTATTTTGGACAAACTCTTTCAGATGTCCTTTATGAATCAGCTTCTGAATAATCCTGGCTAGCACTCAGCATTCGTCTGTCCTATGGCCATTCGCCGTATGATAAGAGCATTAATGACCTCTTTTTCTCTGCTCGGGTAAGTTCTTGGCCTTGAATGAAATTGGAAAATTAACCTTTTCTTTAGTTGTGGCATTGATATAAGACAATGGCTTGTTCAAAGCAGTTAAATTGGTGTTGGAGTCTTCCCGCCTAGACCTTTTGTGTCCTCGATCGAATCCAAATCTTTCAATCTCCTTCTTAGGGATAGGTTTCCTTTTAGCATAGTATAATTCATCCATTCAAATGAATTTATAAGCTTGAAAGTGAAAGTCTTGTAAATTTTGATATCCATGGATAAAGTGCTCTTTCCAAAACGATGTGCTTTCTCTCACTCCTGAATGCATTAGAATTAGCTTATCTCAATCATTCATGTCTTTCGCCTTCAATGCCTCTATATTGAACCGCTTAAGATAATCACCCAATGATTGTCCTTTTCTTTGTTTGATGTTTGCCAAAACGGTGCAGTCAATTATTAGATATTTGCATATACAGAACCGAACAAAGAATTCATAGGAGAATTTTCCTTGAGTGGATTATTTTATCCCAATATTTGTGATTCCATTTTGCAGTAGCCCATAGAAGTATTACTGGGAATAATCGGCATCGCACTACCCTCGAGGCATTATATAGGTCTATTTGGCTCTCAAAAGGCCATTAGGTTGTCGTTATAATCAAAAGTGCCATGATATTTCATAGTTGGAACCTTAACATGTGATGGAATTGTTGTTGCCATGATTTCGTCAATGAACAGAGCTACACGATCATTATCATTTACTTGCTCATCTAAAGTTTTTTCCTTTAGCATTCAGCATGTCTTTAACAGCTTTTTTGCCACATCTTTCAAATATGCTTCAGTATAATGATAACTTTTTTGACTTGGATTATATTCCTTGGAGATTGAGCTTCTAGATTACACCAAAGATTTATCTTGCATTATGCCCTGCTGATCAGCTTTAGCTGCATAATGTTCCTTCTTCTTTGATGATGTTAAGTTAATCTTGCTCTTGCCTTCGTACATGTAAACCTTTAGTTTACTGCATGGGGAAACCACTTCGTCCCATATTATTGGCTTAATGGTTATAGATTAATTTTGAGCAAGGGATGCTTCCAAGAGTTCTTGCATTTCCAATAGCCATTGCTCCAAATGTTTTATCCCAGCCGCATTGTCATCAGGTTACACTGGAGTTGATGGTTGTCATGGCACAAGCGCCTTCTAAGTTGAAGGTAGGCATAATATTTTCCTCCAGAACTATTGTGTGCATGGTTTCTTTGTCTAGTTGGCTGAGTCTTTTTGATTTCATTTTCCTACAGCAAATCAAAATTTCCATAATTAGTCTATAAGGAAAGAACAAGGGTGGAGCTTCAAGCCCTCCTTCTAACACCAAAAAATGTAAACAAGAGATCTTCCCAACACCCCGAAGTAAGGTTAGAGGAGTGAATGACCCACTCGAAACCCCTTTCGAATTAGTTGGAGAAATCTAAGGTCATAACCTAGTGGGAACAAAAGGTATTAAACAAGTCAAAAGAATCTTATTCCTTTGAAAGGAACCCTTTCAAAAGGTATAGATGTGCATGTTCCATATATGAAACCTCATATAAGCAGCGCCAAATATGTTAACGATATAATTGACAACATCTAAAGGTGCATAGGTTTGAAGATGAATTAGAAAATGATCCATTTCGAAGGACTTCGAAGGGGTTTGTATTGTCAGAATCGAGATTTAATGTTGAAGTCCTATTTACTGTCCCTTTCGAAGGGATCAAAAAGAGGTCAAGAACCCATTCGAATTGACCCCTTCAAAGGTGTCAATATAGCATCTATGGCGGTGATCTCCTTCAAAGGCCAAGACATATTCGAGAGCATTCAAATGCCTTTCTGAGGACTCCTCCAAAGGGTTTGATTCAATGGTTATAAAGAGAACCTCTTCAAAGGTCTAGTACCCTTCAAAGGATTCGAAACTCGATATACATATATTTAAGTAGAGAGTGGATTCAATGTGACATGGAGCCTTATTTTTGTAACATTCCTGGAAATTTACCAAGTTTAATTTGGAAATTAAATTAATTTCTGAAAATAAATTGTGAATCAATTAGAGATTTCTAGAATAAATAAACAAATTTTTGATTATAAATAGAAATTTGATTTAGAATATAAGAATAAGCATTTTATAAACAAATATGGAATTTCAAAATAAAGTGTATTAAAAATAAAATAGAAACTAAAAGCTTGAGATTAATAAAAAGATAATGATAGTTATTTTCTAAATTTTTAATTATATTAATATTTGGAAGTTGTAATAAAAAGAAAAAAAATTAGTGTACTCATTTCAAAAAGTTATTTTTAAGTAAATTTTCATATATGAATAAAAGTGATTAATTGTTAATATAAAATCAAAGTATTTAAATCCTTCTTTCCTTTTAAAAGATGTACAAAAATAAACAATAAAAAATGTATGAATGTAAATTGTATAGATATATAAGTGTATAAATATGTTGAACTAAATTAAAGATTTAATGTGAAAATGATATAAAGTTATATTTAAGTTAATTAAAAAAACAATGGAGATAAGATTTTATTTGTGTAAATATAAATATAAAAGAAAACACAACACATAAATGAAAGGAAAATGTATTTATTCAAATGGGAAGCATAATATAAAGTTATATTTGAGTGTTATTAGCATGAAAATGTAAAATGCAAACTTATGTACATGAAAGACTTAAGTGAATGTGGTGTAAAATTTATTTAAAAATTCTTTTATCTTTGAAAATTACAAATGATAAATATATAAAGGAGATAGAGTAAAGAAGTGAACATTTCATTGGAATCTCATGATCATCTTTGTACAAATGGCATCCAATGTAATAAATTGAATAACATAATAGAATTTAAATTTTTTAGAAACTTTTGAGCTCCCCCTTATGCAATAATTTAACTTCTCACCAAACCTGAAAATATAGTAAAAATATTTGAGTATCACAAATCCAAACTACCATCATCTTCCCTCCTCAGATCTGGAATAAATCAAAGCTGGAGATCAAAGAAAAAATCAAACTCAAAAGCTTCAGTTCAAAATTTTCAAGATAAGAAATATCAAAACCTGGCAATCAAATCAAGCAGCAAAAATAAGTTCAAAAAAAAGCTGTAATCTGGAAATCAAAGTCTGGATTCATGTTTCAAATCTGTAAACAAATAAAAACCAGATCAACTTCAACGAGCTGAATCAAAACCAATATCAAACAGGCAAGATCAGATCAAAGCTCTCAAACCTGATCAATGCAACCAGATATTCAACCTGGAAAACAAATACAACTAAGAAATCTTCAACCTGATTCATCAACAATTCAAAGATACAAGCAAATTCTTCTCAGCAACTCAAGATCAATTTTTCTAGACTCTACTTCATACTTCCAGGCCTCTGTTTCAAAACCCATCAGCGTGAGCAAAACTTTTAAACTTAAAAGCTAGAATCTGTTTGCAGTTTGATGATGTTTGAAAAAAAAATTGATGTGATATGTTTGCATGTGAATTGTGAGTAACTTCACTTTTAAAACTTAAAGTAAAATTATGGTTGCATGTTTTGTTTATTTGAGTCCTTTATGTTCATGATTTCCAGGTTCTTGTTTTAATTTAAATTCGAAAAACTCTTGAGTTAGTCCCTGTTTAAACTTAAGTTATAAACAAAACTTGTTTGTTTCATCTCAAAATTTAGATTAAAATTATACTTAAGTTAAAAATTTTGAAGTGTCTCTGGAAATTATCCGGGAATCAAAATGACTGAGCAAAAATAAAAATATGTCAAAACCCAAACTTTGTAATTCATAAATTCAGGATTATAATTTGAATTCATAAACTTAAACATGATTTTTAACACAAAAATCATAGTTTTTAATTTGGGATTGAGTGAGCATTTCTGGTTTAACCAGAAATGGGTTTTGGGAAGTTTTTTGGTCATCTCTGTGATCTGGGGTGTCGTGGTTTTTTCTGAAGGTAGTAGAGTAATCGAAGATGATAGGAAAATTGTCGAGAAGATAATTAATTCATTGAGGAATTTGCAGCAGTTGATTCTTTTTTGGAACCCTAGTTTCAACTAGGTCTAGTATTTTGATTCGTTCATCTTCCCTTGTTGGTCGAGTGCAACGTGACTTTGGGAAATAGAAGTATGGAGAGTGGAGAAGTCTTGGCCGGAGTTGCAGAATTTCTGATGGTCGGAATTGTGAAAACGAGGTGGTTTCCAGGTTTGGATGTGTGGTTCCTGTTTCTGTTCCAGATTTGGGGGTTTTGAACTCGAATTCAATTTCGAGCTTTGGAAGGTTGTTTCTGTTGATCGTGTTTAGATGTGGAGTTGGTCGCCGATAAGGGAAGACCATCGAAGATGGTCAGAGGTTATTAAAGTCACCGTGCATGTGCACGGTGCACTTTATTCTCTGGTGAAGTTTTGGTTAGCAGAGGGAAGGGTCTCGGGTTTTCTCTCGAGAAGTTTGAGCATTTTCTCGAAGTTTTTAGTTTGTGGACTCGAAGCAACATAAGGTGGCTCGAGTTAAAATATTTGATACAGGTTTTTAAAAGAAACCTGTAGTGTTTTGTTTTAAATTTTCAAAATTGAAGATTTAAAATGAAAAGTAAATTTTTTAAACAAGTTTAAATCTAAGTTTAAATCTGATTCAAATTTAAATCTTAGTTTTAAAAAACAAAATAGAGTCTTTGAAATTTAAATTGTTTTAACTACTTTAAGATGGTTAAATGGTTTGAATTTAAAATGATGATTTAAAATAAAGTTTAAAATCTAAGTTTAATCTGGATTCAGATTTAAATATGTATTCCAGTTTTAAAATGAATTTTTGTTTTAAATTTAATAACAATTTAAACAACTTTGAATGTTATTGTGTATTTTTAAATTGATTTGAATTAAAAATGAGCTTGGTTTTAAATTCTTATAAACTTCATTTATAAAATGAATATTTCTTTAACTTGTGAGATAAAAAGGTTTTTGAATTGTTTTTAAAACTTTGTTTAATTTAAATTTGTATACATTTTAAATCTTAAATTTAAAATGAAATTTGAAGTAAATTTGAAAGCAAATTGTTTTTAATTGCTTTGATTAAGTAAGAAATGTTTTATCTTAAAGATAAATAGAATTTAATGATTTGGATTCATTAAATTATTAAGTTAATTAATCAAGTAATCAATGAATGGTTAAATAAAAATAATAATCACTTAGTGAAAGTAATTAAGAGTAGATAATTAAAGATTAAAGATTGATTAATCAAATATTAAGGATTAATTACTTTAAAGCATAATAAATTAACGTGGTTAATTAATTAGGGTAATTGAATTAAGAATAATCAATTAAGGATAATTAATTATAATTAAGATTTAATTAATAATTAAGGATTTATTAATTAAAGTAATTAATTAAAGGATAATTAATAAAAGTAATTAAGGTTTAATTAACTACGGTTAACGTTAATTAATTAAGATAATTAATTAAAGAAATGATTAATTAATGGAGGCGGTTAAGACTTAATCAATTGTAGTTAATGATAATTAATCATTGATTAAAGATTACTAATGAAAGTAATTATGTGAGTAATAAATTTAAAACCACACGATTTATTCACCTTAATCGAAGATGTTTGATTGTTATTGAATGCTGTGTGATGGATTGATATGTAATGTGATGCTATGTGATGCTTTGTGCTGAGCTGCTATATTTGTGATGAATATACTGTTGTATGAATATAAAAACACCTTGACCCGTAAAATGACATTTGAATTTCGATGCGACAGGGAGTCAGATTCCAGTTGGTTATCCGAAACCCACATCGAATCGTAATAGTGAATCTTTGTGATTGATAAATATACTTTATCTATGAATCTGTGAATGAAGATAAGCATTGTAGGTTATACCGCTTATCGATATTGATATATCTATAATGATTGATGTTATGCACTATTGTGTAAAGCCCTATGGACCACAATTATACACACACAAATATGGGTTGCACGTGGAAATGGGTTAAGTCACAGATTTTGAAATAGTTTTAAAGATTGAATTTTTGAATCCAAAATAGTTTTGGAATTGGAATTGGAAGCTTTTGAAAATGAATTTTGAAAATAAAAATTATTTTGAATAACTTGATTGAGTTTTGAAATTTATATAGCTTGGTTTAAATTTGAATTCGAATTCTATGATTTGGAAACTATGGTTTAAAAAGGGTATTCAACTTATAAATGTGTTTATATGGGTTTTTAAACCATTTTAAAAGCGTTGTTTTGGGATTTTGAATTTAACCCAAAGATTTTAACTTGTATAAATGAAATCATTTTTTCCCAAAACGAAACCTATCCGTTTTCAAATAATAAAAGCTTTCACATAAGAAATGAACTTCCAATTTGTGCTAAAAGGATTTCAAGTCTAAAATGAAAATAGTTTTCCAAGTTATGATTAATCTTTGGAAATGGGTTAGAAATCTATAAGTTAAATCTTTAATTTTAAAGATTTAATTGAGTTAATCCAAATCGAAATGAAAATTGTTTTGGAATCTATGAATTGATCTTTGTGAAACTAGGTGAACTTTGTGAAATAAATCTTTTTGTATAAAGATTTGAAATGGTAGTTTATTTAAACCATTTGAAGAAAGGCTTTGGGTTGTGACTTAACTGAAATCCCATATCCATATGTTTTTAAATATTGCGCCCACTATTCGGTTTAGCCGGGAGAGGACCTTGTGTCATATAACCCATTCCGAATAGTGATACGACGTTATGGATTTCATTTGAAGACCGGTGCTGAAGACCGGGTGTCTTCGAGAACGATAGGATAATCTGTCGATTGACTCTGCACTGAGTAGCTCCGGTATAGAGTTCTCCCTAAGTGATGGGAAGTTTGATCGGGATTATGGATATCCGGATTGCAAGGGCTGCTTCGGAAGTGCCTTCGGTTCTGTTCAAACCCAGGACAGTCTTGTATGGTTGTATGTCTGACACTACTCTTTGAGATATTAAACTGATCTCTATCAAATACATTTCTGCTTGGTGGCGGAGAATTTATTCTCTTAGCTTAACACCTTTCTCCGAGACGCACGAGCTCAGAGGTTATGTAGTTGATAGTTATCAGTGATATACTCCCAAATTTGGTAGTGTGGCATGCTGAGTGCTGCTGTGTATCATTTGTTGATCAAAGCATGGCTTTTGTATAAAGCGTAGCTTTATGGATGAGACTGCATCAGGACCTCACACCCCGGAAATTGTCAAAACAGGAAAGATGCGGCAAGGTTATGAGGGTCGCTTCCTTTAGGGTTTGTCATTCCCTTCTGGAAAAGGGTGGTATCATGGTATGGAGCCCAGATACTTACTCATGTTGATACTGCAGATCTATTACTTTGTGATTGCTTTGTGGTTGTTGGTATCGAGCGCTCGGATAAAGGTCCCAAAGGACTGGGGGATGGCACGCTCGAGTAGTAGTTACCTAGTTACAGAAGTAATCCGACCTTGTGTTGGCAGAGATCCGGTTAGGTTCTCGGGACGTCCTGCCATAGGCATGCCCGTGTGGTAGTAGGAAGTTCCTTAGCCTGACCATTTGTTGAAAATCCAATCTTCAATACGCACCTTGTACGGTTTTAGTTGTAGAACCTGCCATTTACTTATGGTGGCGCCCCACTGTTTAGATGGTAGCCATAGTAGGCATACGATACTGGTCGTATGTTGGCTAGGATTAATATTATACTTTCCAATGGTTTTCTTACACTATGCACTAGTAATAATATCAAAGAAATTTTCTCGTATCTAGGAGAAATCTCCTCCAATTCTGCGTTTGCATTGTGTTTGTGGCGGGAGGCCTTATGGCAGTTTCATTTTCCAAAAAGCATTGCAGATTTATTTTAAATTCTCTTGTTTTCTATTTTAAGGACCAACTGCTTTTGTTTGCACATACCAGTCCCACGACTGACCTGGAGTTTATTGTTCCTTTCCTAAACTCTGGGTGCCCACAATTTTCCCACACGGGCAGTCTAGAGTTTGGTTTTTAAGATGGTCAGGTTTAGTAGATTATCTGGAGCTAGTTCAGTCTTTTGATCTAAACTGTATTTGCTTGTCTTTGTGCTTCGTTATTGGGAGTTCGAGCTATTTCTGGACTGGTGCTTTGGAGATGGAGTTACAGTTATGGAGTTCTCTCTTGAAGACCATATTGGAGATTTTGTTCCGCTGTTAGTGTTACCTTTTCTTTCCGCTGCTATTGTCTTGTATCATATCTCTGATGTATATTGATATTCATTGTACCATTCTATTGTATCAGATAATGTATGTTGATATATTCTTTTTCTTCCGCTATGTTGTACTTAATGTGTTATAAGCTCCGGCGAACCAGATTTGACGTTTGGATCTGCGGCATTTGAATACGAGTGTCGTATTTGGTGCCGATTTTCGAAGGTCGAGTCAGGGTCGTTTCATTTGGTATCAGAGCTGAAGGTTAAAACTTTAGCTCAGGAGTATAACACATTAATTAGCTCATTAGAGATAGGGTGAAGTATACCCTAGAATGAGTATATCCCTAAGATATCCGTTTGAATGCCTCGGTAAATTCTCTTAATGTTCACTGATAGTGAGTATGAGTGAAAGAAGAGAACGAGATAGGGGACAAGGGAGTGCCCCTACATATGGTCAATACCCTACAACAGTGGAAACAACATTCTCTATCAATCTCCTTTGATTCGATTTCAAATTCTTTTGATTGCTTCGTGACAGCTACAAGAAGAAGCTTCGGTGTGATGGTGGCCTTACGAATCCTTGTAGAAAATTCTTACTTCGTATCTTCATCGGTTTCTTATCAGTTTTTCCATCTAAACTTTAATGAATTTGAAATTTGAAATTGAAATTTTAAATAAATTGGAAATTTTAAATTGAAATAAAATGGTTAACGAATACGAAGCTAAATATGAATTGAATCGATAAAACGATTTCGTTTAAAACCAATAATTTCTATTGTAATTTCTTGTGTAGTCTGAAGTCCGAGGAAGGACAAGTTGGTATATACTTTAGGGCATTCCGACCTAAGTTTGGAATCCATACCTAGTGTTTGAGAACTATGGAAGATTAAATCCATTTATCTATCGTTTGGGTCTCGATATATTCTATGAACAGTTAGTTATCCCTACGAACTGACCAGCGCCCCTACATATTTCGTAGATCGGATGACCCGATTATCTTGTGAAATAATGGTATGAGTTTGTTCTCATATTTGTTGATATTCTGATTTGGTAAATCGAATGCAGAATAAATATTTCGATCTGATCTGACCAATCATTTCTTTATCTATCATCTAATCTTTCTCGTCTCCCTAGCAAATTTCGAGGACGAATTTTTTTAATGGGGAGAATCTGTAACAATCCTGGAAATTTACCAAGTTTAATTTGGCAATTAAATTAAATTTTGAAAATAGATTGTGAATTAATTAGAGATTTCTAGAGTAAATAAATAATTTTTTGAATATAAATAGAAATTTGATTTAGAATATAAGAATAAGCATTTTATAAACAAATATGGAATTTCAAAATAAAATGTATTAAAAATAAAATAGAAACTAAAATCTTGAGATTAATAAAAAGATAATGATAGTTGTTTTCTAAAATTTTAATTATATTAATATTTGGAAGTCGTAATAAAAAGAAAAAAATTAGTGTACTCGCTTTCAAAATGTTATTTTTAAGTAAATTTTCATACATGAATAAAAGTGATTAATTATTAATATAAAATCAAAATATTTAAATCCTTCTTTTCTTTTAAAAGTTGTACAAAAATAAATAATAAAAAAAATGTATGAATGTAAATTGTATAATTATATAAGTGTATAAATATGTTGAACTAAATTAAAGATTTAATGTGAAAATAATATAAAATATATTTAAGTTAATTAAAAAAAACAATGTAGTTAAGATTTTATTTATGTAAATATAAATATAAAAGAAAACACAACACATACATAAATAAAAAGAAAATGTATTTATTTAAATGGGAAGCATAATATAAAGTTATATTTGAGTGTTATTAACATGAAAATGTAAATTGCAAACTTATGAACGTGAAAGACTTGAGTGAATGTGGTATAAAATTTATTTAAAAATCCTTTTATCTTTGAAAATTGCAAATGATAAATATATAAAGGAGATAGAGTAAAGAAGGGAACATTTCATTGGAATCTCATGATCATCTTTGTACAAATGACATCCAATGTAATAAATTGAATAAAATAGTAGAATTTAAAACTTTTAGAAATTTTTTGAGCTCCCCCATATGCAATAATTTAACTTCTCATCAAATCTGAAAATACAGTAAAAAGATTTGAGTATCACAAATCCAAACTACCATCATCTTCCCTCCTCAGATCTGAAACAAATCAAACCTGAAGATCAAAGACAAAATCAAACTCAAAAGCTTCAGTTTAAAATTTTCAAGATAAGAAAAATCAAAACCTGGCAACCAAATCAAGCAGCAAGAATAAGTTCAAAACAAAACTGTAATCTGGAAACCAAAGTCTGGATTCAAGTTTCAAAACTGGAAACAAATAAAAATCAGATCAACTTCAACAAGCTGAATCAAAACCAATATCAAACAGGCAAGATCAGATAAAAGCTCTCAAACCTGATCAATGCAACCAGATATTCAACCTGGAAAACAAATACAACTAAGAAACCTTCAACCTGATTCATTAACAATTCAAAGATACAAGCAAATTCTTCTCAGCAACTCAAGATCAATTTTTCCAGACTCTACTTCATACTTCCAGGCCTTTGTCTCAAAACCCATCAGTGTGAGCAAAACTTTTAAACTTAAAAGCTAGAATCTGTTTACAGTTTGATGATGCTTGAAAAAAATTTGTTGTGATATGTTTGCATGTGGAATTGTGAGTAACTTCACTTTTAAAGCTTAAAGTAAAATTATGGTTGCATGTTTTGTTTATCTGAGTCCTTTCTGTTCATGATTTCCAAGTTCTTGTTTTAATTTAAATTCAAAAAAATCTTGAGTTAATCTCTGTTTAAACTTAAGTTATAAACAAAACTTGTTTATTTCGTCTCAAAATTTAGATTAAAATTATACTTAAGTTAAAAATATTGAAGTGTCTCTGGAAATTATCTGGGAATCAAAATGACTGAGAAAAAATAAAAATAAGTCAAAACCCAAACTTTGTAATTCATAAATTCAGGATTATAATTTGAATTCATAAACTTAAACATGATTTTTAACACAAAAATCATAGTTTTTAATTTGGGATCGAGTGAGCATTTCTGGTTTAACCAGAAATGGGTTTTGGGAAGTTTTTTGGTCATCTCTGTGATCTGGGGTGTCGTGATTCTTTCTGAAGGTAGTAGAATGATCGAAGATGATAGGAAAATTATCAGGAAGATGATAAATTCATTGAGGAATTTGCAGCAGTTGATTCTTGTTTGGAACCCTAGTTTCAACTAGGTCTAGTATTTTGATTCGTTCATCTTCCCTTGTTGGTCGTGTGCAACGTGACTTTGGGATAAGGATGTATAGTGAGTGGCGAAGTCTTGGCCAGAGTTGTAGAATTTCTGATGGTCGAAATTGTGAAAAAGAGGTGGTTTCCAGGTTGGGATGTGTGGTTCCTGTTTCTGTTCCAAATTTGGAGGTTCTGAACTCGAATTCAATTTCGAGCTTTGGAAGGATGATTCTGTTGATTGTGTTTGGATGTGGAGTTGGTCGCCGATAAGGGAAGACCATCGGAGATGGTTGGAGGTGATTAAAATCACCGTGAATGTGCACGGTGCACTTTATTCTCTGGTGAAGTTTTGGTTAGCAGAGGGAAGGGTCTCGGGTTTTCTCTCGAGAAGTTTGAGCATTTGCTCGAAGTTTTTAGTTTGTGGAATCGAAGCAACATAGGGTGGCTCGGGTTAAAATATTTGATACAGATTTTTAAAAGAAACCTGTAGTGTTTTGTTTTAAATTTTTAAGCCGAAGATTTAAAATGAAAAGTATAGTTTTTAAACAAGTTTAAATCTAAGTTTAAATCTGATTCAAGTTTAAATCTGATTCAAGTTTAAATTTAGTTTTAAAAAACAAAATAGAGTCTTTGAAATTTAAATTGTTTTAACTACTTTAAGATGGTTAAATGGTTTAAATTTAAAATGATGATTTAAAATAAAGCTTAAAATCTAAGTTTAATCTGCATTCAGATTTAAATATGTATTCCAGGTCCATTTGTCTGAGGTTGGAAGTGTATTTGTTGAGACTGTAGACTTAATACCGTCTCGAATAAGATTTGTAGTTTGGAGTAAGGATTTCTCTGATATCTGAAGGAAATCTTTTCAAAGATTCGAAGTTTATCTTTGAAGTGTAAGTTTGGATCTGTCGGAAGTGCAGAAGTATGTGATGGTATTTTGATAACTGCGTGATGAGATACAGTATCTATGGATATTTTTCGAATATGTTTTCTCTTGAAGCAGTTTTAGAAGTGGTTGAGGACCAGTCTTTACCTGCCACAGGAAAGATTTGTCTGTGTAGAGTTATCTGGATCTTTAGCATGGAGATTGTCTATTTGGAATATGAGACTAAGGTCTATAAGTTGCTTCATTTTGGCATGGTCTCATCTGTCATTCTTTTAAGAGAGCAAGTTGTTGATGCTTGGTTTGGAGCCCGAAATTTCTTGAGTAGTTGTCTGCCATCTCGAAGGTCTTTTGTGTGGTTTGTTGATGGTTTTCGTTTTTGAGGAGCCTTTGGATTAGAAGTCTTTGGTTAGCTGTGGTAGCAGTGCAACTCGAAGTGTTCGGTGTGCTGATGAGAAGGTCTTTTAGTTTTGCAGTATCATCGAGGTAGAGTTTGGAAGCAGCAGTAGTGTGGTTGTTTCTCCGATAGTTTAGGAATTTTTGTGGTTCTTTTCAGCAGTCCGGGAAGTTGGTGAATGTTTTTGAAGGGTTAACCTTGTTTGGAAAAGTTTAAAGCTGTTCTACTTGGTAAAGAGAGAACAGTTTTCTTTGGAATCCGAATTAGGTAGGATCGCCAAAGTGACTTGCGATTAGTTTGGGAATTTTTCTTGAGCATTCTTTTGTTTGAGGCTGAGGATTCTCATGTGGAAGTAGGAGCTGCTGGAGTAATCAGAAGTTGACTGCATCTAGAGTTGAGTTTCATATTGTTTTGATTCCAGAAGCGATTTTGGTGGTTAGCCTGGTAGGAGAATTGGTGTAGCAGCTCAGGAATTTTTGGAGTTTGGATTTGGTCAGATCTAGTTTTTGAATTGGATTTTGCTTTGAGGTTGTGTGACCGAGTCAGATGGGTCACTCGGATTTTATGGATTTGATGAATAAAGTTTCTCTGATATATTGGATAAGTTTGTACTCGTGTTCATTAACAGTATTCTCATCTATTCCAGAATCAGAGTTGTGCAGCGGAAGCGATGTAGCAGCTGTGCAAGGAAGGAAGCAAGTTCTGTTGCTATTGCTTTGGAGTAGAGCATGTGTTCAGGATTTCGATGGATTTTGGAAGAATTTCTGTTGGATAGGACCCAGAAATTGGTTTGCTTTGGTCTAGTTGTTCCTGGAAGCATCAACATAGGTTGAGCTGATCAGGAAAAAGATTGGCAGACCAGGATTGTCTGTTAAGTTATGCAGATATGAGACAAGGAGTTTGGAATTCGAATTTGGAGACTTCATTGTTGTTTAGATTTCTCTGGTTAAGAGAACAGTAATTGGATGGTTAGTGCTGAGGCATTTGAGATTTATTATCTGAGTTTTTGATAGGATAAGATTGAATTGCCAGTTTGGGTAGCTGGAATTCATTGTATTTCACGTATCTTTGAGGGAATACGTGTATATCATTATTTGTTATTGAATCTGTAGTTCAGTTGGATTTGGAAGTTGAGCTAGACTTGAGTATAGTCTGATGTTCTATTCATATTGATGGATCTAGAGATGAGTTGAGCTCTGGATTTTGGTGGTGTAGTTTGTTAGCTTCTGTAGAGCGAGTCTCCCGGTGATTTATACTTGGGAAACTCGAGATAGTGTTAGTAAGATTTATTCTGATTTATGTCAGAATAATTAGTTAGGTTTGTTTGTTTGATTGATTGCTTTGGTTGTTAGTAACTGGATGTTATGAATGCTTTGCTGTTTTAAATTAAAATCTCTGTTGGGTTATTAAATTACCTTTTCTTTTAAATTTCGGGGACAATTTTTTTTAAGGGGGAGGATTGTAACGACCCGGAATTTTGGGCAATAACAATTTAATAATGCGTATTAATAATTTAAATTGGTTTGATAATTTTTCTTTATAATTTTAATTTAAAATTGGTAAATTTAATTTTCTAAAGGTTAATAAATATTTAATCTGATAATTTTGATCAATATCTTTCTAACAATTTAAAATTTGATAAGAATTATTTTTCAAAGCTAATGAGATTTTATTCTATTTATAATATATATATTTGATATATTTGTGAATAGAAATATCTTTTGTTTAAATAAAGATTGAATTTTCAAATTGTAATATATATGTATGTATATGTTATAATTTGGAATTTGTTTGAAATTTTAATTTAATTTGTTAATAATTTATATATGAATGAGTATTGTAATTTAAAGCTTTGTTTTAATTTATATTTTCAAAGGTTAATTTAGATTTGTCAAATTGTTTTCAATTATAAGATAATTGTTTGTTTTTAAAATATAAGATTTGTTATTTAGTTTAAATAAGATGATTTTTTATTTTAATGATAGTTTAAATAAAGTTTTATTTTGTTTTCTTTTTAAAATGCTCAAATTAAAATGGTTATAAGTATATAAAAATAAATGTTTAGATTTTAAATTTTATATGTATAAGATATATTTGTGTTATAATTAATTTTAGAATATTTTCTTTAAAAAAATAAACTCATATATTCATACATAAGTATTTGTTAATTAAGTAAATAAGTAAGTTTATATTATCATTTAAATTAAATAAAATTATATTGAAAATGCTAAAATACATGTTTAAACATGTTAAGGCCTCTCTAAACATATGTAAGGAAAATTAAGCTATATAGTGACAAATGTAGGAAAATTTAATATTATTGTGACAAATGTAAGATTTTATAACATGTGGCTTTTAATTTTTTTCAATTTCGTTGAAATGTAAACATAAGAGAAAACTGTATTCCTCTTTCATTTTCCAAAAAAAAAAACTTTCTTTTTCATTTCTCAAATTCTTTTTCTTCCTAGTTTCAAAACAGAAATTACATTTTGAAAATCTGAAATCAAAACCAAAAGCAAATTTAAAATCTGTATTCAATTAAACTTCAACCTGCAAATTGAAGTCTGCAACATTTGATCACCTGCATTTCAAAGAATCAAGTTCAAGATCAACCCGAGAATTAAAATCTGTAACTTAATATCAAATTCAACCTGCAATTTTCAATAGCAAGTAACTTGCAGTTCAACATCAAATTGGAAGCCTGGAAATTCATAAAAACTGCTCTGCTTATATTTCAGGTGAGTAAATTATTTAAAAACAGATTGTTTTGGATTTTAACCACCATGCATGTGATGCTCTGTGATTTAAGTTTGGTGATTGCATGAGAATCTTCAGAATTTATATTGTTGAATATATAGATATGTTTATATATGTTTAGATAGCCTGTGTATGTATAAATCCTTCTGCTTCCTGTTCTTTCAAAACAGGCTCATTTCTTTTTTTAAATTTAAAACTTCCACTAACACCCTTATTTGATTATGAAGATTAAATGAAATTTGTATGTAAGTGTTAGATAGAAATTTTAAAACTAGTTTCTGTAATCTTAAATTTACATATGATTTTTAAAAATGGCAAAAACACAGTGAACTAAAACTTTTGTTAAAGATCAACTGATTTAAATCCTAAATTGAACTACATGCATCAAATCGTAATGAAAAATCATGAATTCAAACATGCATTTCATAAATTTTAGTTCGGTAATTTATGAGAATTTTGGGTTTGTGTGTTTTTGGAGTTTTCAGTGATTGCCGAAAATCAACATGATAATTGTAGCTAGGATTTAGATCGAAGCTTGCTTGTATGTTATGGATTAAGGGAAAAATGCTATTGGATTTTTCAAATTGTTGAATTATTCGAATTTGGGAAAATTAGGGTTTAGTCTGTTCTTTGTTTCGGCTTGGCTGTAGAGGGAATTGAGATTGGGATTCATGACCGGATTGATCCGCGAGTTGGGAAATGGTGGCGTGAAGGTTGCGGCGACGTTCTGGAGTGGTCGGCATGGATCATCGGCGCTGTGGTGGTCGGCAAAGGGGAAGTTTAGGGGATGTTGTTTCTGCAGTATTTGGTTCGTATGCCCAAATTTTGATTCGCTTGCTTACTCTCGAATCTGGGTTTATTGTTGGGTTCGCACATGATCGTGTGATGGTAGTGGAGGGTCGCGTTGATCGTCGATGGCCGGAGTTGCTTGGGCACGTGCACGAAAATGGGTGTGTGCACTGGTTTTGTAGTTCTGGGAAGACGAGATGAAGACTCTGGTGGGTTCTCGCGTTATGTTGGGTGACAACTCAAAGATGTTGGGGCGTGGGTTTGCTTCGGGGAAGACTCGTGATGTTACCGTGTTTACTCGAGTTTCTGGGTTGTGTACTTTGGTAGGTGCTGTGTATAGTAGTTACATTGTTAACTCGAGTTTGTTTTGGTTTAGCTGTGTAATGATAAAATGCAGATTATACTCATTGTTTAAAATAAATAAAATCAAGTTTAAGTTATAAAACAAGTTTATAAAGGGAGTGAAAAATAAAGTTAAACTTGTTGTTTTAAAGTGAAAGTAAATCAAACATTTAAAAGTGAAATTTGAATTTACATTTCAAATTTAAAAATGTTTTAAGATGTTTGTTTTTTTGAAAATAATTATCTTAATTAAGTTTTAAAATTCAAATTTAAAGAGTGTTTTGAATTTAATTATTAAATCAAAGTTTTAAGTTAAAGTTTTGAAGTAATGTTTTAATAACAAAATTTTCAATTTATATTGAAATAAGTTTAAAATTTGATAATTTTAAAGTGTTTTAAATTTGGAAATGATTTATAAATGCTTTATCATCAAGTAAGGCTATTATTATGATTTTGTAAACCAAATTTAATAATTTGTCTTTAAGTTAATAAGATTTAAATTATTCAAATAATTTATTTATGAAAATAAATAAGGTTAAATTATTTGGATAATTAACTTAAGAATACTTAATTTAATATGATTTGTTAGTAAGTAAGATTTAATTAAGATTAATGATTTTCTTAATTAATTTAAGATTTAAAAATATAAGAAGTTAGTTAATTAATTATTTAATTTATTTTAAATAATTAGTTAATTGTTTATTTAATTACTTAATTATGGATTAATTAAGTGTGATTACTTAATGAAGTAATCAATGGTTAATTTTTTAATGTAATTAGGATGGTAATTACTTATGGAAGTAATCAATGAAAATTACTCATTGGAGTAATTAATTGAAGTGACTAAAGGAATCACTTAGTGTTATAAATTAAAGAATTGATTAATATAATTGTTTTAAAGTTAATTAATTATGAAGTAATTAATTAATTAAAGAATTAAGGATTGGTTAATGATGGAATTAATTACTTGTTAAGAAAGTAATCAAGAAAGTAATCAAGATTTATTAATGAAGTAATTAGAAATAATTACTTATGTAAGTAATTAAGAGTTAATTACTTAATTGTTTTAGATAATTAATTAAAGTGATTAATTAATTAATGAATGAGATTAATTTAATATTAGTTACTAAGTATAATTAATTAAAATGTAATTAATTATTGAAGTAATTAATTAAGGATTTATTTATTAATTTAATTGAATAACTTAGTACTTAATGAAGTAATTAAAGATTATTTAATTAGATTAATTAATCAAAGGGTTAATATAATTAATTAAAAAGTTAATTAATTAAGATAAGTAATTACAAATTGTTAATTACCGATTACGATTAATGAGTTGATTAATTACAAGTTAGTTATTTAATTAGAGGAATTATTAATTAATAAGGTTCATTAGTTAATAAATGATATTAATCAAGGTTGATTAATATAAGTGATTAATGTAAGTGTAATTAATTAATTGTAATTAATTAATTGTAATTAATTAAGGTTTAATATAATTAATTATAATTAATTAATGGAAGTAAATGAAGGATCATTAATTATCATAATTAATGATAGTTACTGAATAGGGTTAAGGTTGATTACTTGAATGTAATTATAATTAATCAAAGAAGATTAATTTGGGAAGATCATTAGAGATGATTAATTTATTTGGAATAATAATTAATAAAGAAGGATTATGGTAATCTAATTGATTAAGAGATAATCAATTCTGCTTTTGAATGATTGATTGATATTTGGTGGTTGGTATTGGATGATCAATTTATATTGGATGATTGATATTGGATGATTGGTTGATACTGGGTGATTTGAATATCTCTGATATATGTGATATGCTGCTTTGTGAGATGAATATTTGTTATGAATTATCTATTGTGATAATGTGATTCATCTATCTATTTATATATCATCCTGAATATGAGTTTAAACTGTTTAAAACCCTTAAGAACAACTTGGACATTAAAATGGCGTTTTGGTTTCGGTGAGACCGGGATCGGGTTTCCATATTTGGACAATCCGAAAACCACATCGATTCCAATTAAACGTTAGGTGTTGTATCCAAGTGGAGTTAGTGAAGACTCGAGGTGTAAGAACTATACGTCAGTTGACTCTATGGGTGATTCCGTAATGAGTTGACGGAATAGTACTTATAGGTTCGAGATGGCGATTTAGAGTGCAATGGCCATGGTCGATGACCCTGAGGGTGATTCCAAAATGAGTGCAACGAGATAGTGCCTTCGGTTTCGTTCGAACCCGGAACGAACCTGTATGGATTGAATGCTTTCAGAACATCGTCAGGTAGACATTGAGCATTCTAAAGATAGATGTGTTCTATAAAGGTAATCGTAGCCTCAAGCCTCATCAACCGGGAATGGCTAAAACATGGGAGGTGTAGCAAGGCTTCGTGGGTAGCTTCCACTGGAGAACGAGATTTACCCGTCTAGAGGTCCCTTTCTATTTCGGCTCAGTGTGTGGTTGGTCGCGCCAACTACGGGTGGTCTTGTTCAGAACTGTCCAGTAAGGGATGGTTCCGGCCTTGTGTTGCAGGGAAGCGTGCGTACTCCTCGGTACGTTGATCTAGGCCACGTACTGTGATGGGTAGTACTCCAGTAGCCCTGCCATTGATGGAAACCCATTCTTCATACGAGATCCTACGGTTTTGATTGTAATACCCACTTTTGTGGCTAGTAGCTGGAATTTAATCATGTGACAATTTCAGCTATTTCTTATTTACTTAAAAACCCTAGACACTATTATAATATCACTGGATTTCCTATCAAATGTTTTGGTTAGGATAAGGTAAAAACTTTTCCATGTTTATGTGTGGGAAGTCTTACGTGATACCTTTTCTTTTCAAAGGTTTTTCTAAAAGTTAAGCAATTTTAAACCGTTTACTCACACCAGACCCCTGTCTGACCCGAGTGTTTATTTTCTATTTTATTAAACTCTTGGGTTCTCATATTATGTATGAGTAGTCAAGTGATTCAGGTTTGCTTGACAAATTCTGGAGGAGATATGGAGCAGGAGGCTTCCACGTATAGATATATTATGTTCCGCTGTGTTTGTTTGGTATCTGTATCTGTTGTACTTGAGTTGTATAGTTAGACCGATGTTTATAACTGTCTAATATCTGTTGTATAAGTTGTATACTCTGATGTAATATGATACTATGTAATATTTTATGTGATATATTATATTTCATTCGTTCCGCTGTGAGTTCTCTGATGTTGTTGTTTCTTTCTTTCTCTTTCTTTTCTTCTTATATCCCTTTCTTTCTTCATTGATGATGCGATTTCCTGGAGATAGGAAGTCGGGTCATCACAAAATGATTAATCAATGAAGGTGGTTAATACTTAATCAATTGTAGTTAATGATAATTAATCATTGATTGAAGATTATTAATGAAAGTAATTATGTGAGTAATAAATTTAAAACCACACGATTTATTCACCTTAATCGAAGATGTTTGATTGTTATTGAATGCTACATGATGGATTGATATGTGATGTGATGCTATGTGATGCTTTGTGCTGAGCTGCTATATTTGTGATGAATATACTGTTGTATGAATATGAAAACCCCTTGACCCGTAAAACGACATTTGAATTTCGATGCGACAGGAAGTCGGAATCCAGTTGGTTATCCGAAACCCACATCGAATAGTAGTAGTGAATCTTTGTGATTGATAAATTTACTTTATCTATGAATCTATGAATGAAAATAAGCGTTACGTGTTATACCGTTTATCGATGTTGATATATCTGTGATGATTGATGTTGTACACTATTGTGTAAAACCCCTTGGACCACAATTATACACACACAAATATGGGTTGCACGTGGAAATGGGTTAAGTCACAGATTTTGAAATAGTTTTAAAGATTGAATTTTTGAATCTAAAATAGTTTTTGAATTAGAATTGAAAGATTTTGAAAATGAATTTCAAAAATAAAAATTATTTTGAATAACTTGATTGAGTATTGAAATTTAAATAGCTTGGTTTAAATCTGAATTCAATATTTGAAATCGAATTCTATGATTTGGAAACTATGGTTTAAAAAGGGTATTCAACTTACAAATGTGTTTATATGGGTTTTTAAACCATTTTAAAAGTGTAGTTTTGGGGTTTTGAATTTAACCCAAAGATTTTAACTTGTATAAATGAAATCAGTTTTTCCCAAAACGAAGCCTATGTGTTTTCAAATAATAAAAGCTTTCACATAAGAAATGAACTTCCAATTTGTGTTAAAAGGATTTCAAGTCTAAAATGAAAATAGTTTTCCAAGTTATGAATAATCTTTGGAAATGGGTTTGAAAGCTATAAGTTAAATCTTTAATTTTAGAGATTTAATTGAGTTAATCCAAATTGAAATGGATATTGTTTTGGAATCTATGAATTGATCTTTGTGAAACTAGGTGAACTTTGTGAAATAAATCTTTTTGTTTAAAGATTTGAAATGGTAATTTGTTTAAACCATTTGAAGAAAGGTTTTGGGTTGTGACTTAACTGAAATCCCATATCCATATATTTTTAAATATTGCGCCCACTATTCGGTTTAGCCGGGAGAGGACCTTGTGTCATATAACCCATTCTGAATAGTGATACGACGTTATGGATTGCATTTGAAGACTGGTGCTGAAGACCGAGTGTCTTTGAGAATGATAGGATAACTTGCTGATTGACTCTGCACTGAGTTGCTCCGGTATAGAGTTCTCCCTAAGTGATGGGAAGTCCGATCGGGATTGTGGATACCCGGATTGCAAGGGCTTCTTCGGAAGTGCCTTTGGTTCTGTTCGAACCCGGGACAGACTTGTATGGTTGTATGTCTGACACTATACTTTGAGATATTAAACTGGTCTCTATCAAATACATTTCTGCTTGGTGGCGGAGAATTATTCTCTTAGCTTAACTCCCTTCTCTGAGACGTACGAGCTCGGAGGTTATGTAGTTGATAGTTATCAGTGATATACTCCCTAATTTGGTAGTGTGACATGCTGAGTGCTGCTGTGTATCATTTGTTGATCAAAGCATGGATTTTGTATAATGCGTAACTTTGTAGACGAGACTACATCAGGACCTCACATCCCGAAAATGGTCGAAACAGGAAAGATGCGGTAAGGTTATGAGGGTCGCTCCCTTTAGGGTTTGTCATTCCCTTCTGGAAAAGGGTGGTATCATGGTATGGAGCCCAGATACTTACTCATGTGGATACTACAAATCTATTACTTTGTGATTGCTTTGTGGTTGTTGGTGTCGATCGCTCGGATAAAGGTCCCAAAGGACCGGGGGATGGCACGCTCGAGTAGTAGTTACCTAGTTACAGAGGTAACCCGACCTTGTGTTGGCAGAGATCCGGTTAGGTTCTCGGGACGTCCCTCCAGAGGCGTACCCATGTGGCAGTAGGAAGTTCCTTAGCCTGATCATTTATTGAAAATTGAATCTTCAATACGCACCTTGTACTGTTTTAGTTGTAGAACCTGCCATTTACTTATGGTGGCGTCCCACTATTTAGATGGTAGCTATAATAGGCATACGATACTGGTCGTATGTTGACTAGGATTAATATTATACTTTCGAATGGTGTTCCTACGCTATGCACTTGCAATAATATCAAAGAAATTTTCTCGTATCAAGAATACTTGACTATCGTAAGGAGAAATCTCCTCCAATTCTGCATTTGCATTGCGTGTGTCGCGGGAGGCCTTATGGTAGTTTCATTTTCCAAAAAGCATTGCAGATATATTTTAAATTCTCTTGTTGTCTGTTTTAAAGACCAACTGCTTTTGTTTGCTCATACCAGTCCCACGACTGACCTGGAGTTTATTGTTCCTTTCCTAAACTCTGGCTGCCCACAATTTTCCCACACGGGCAGTCTAGAGTTGGGTTTTTTAGATAGTCAGGTTTAGTAGATTATCTGGAGCTAGTTCAGTCTTTGGATCTGAACTGCACTTGCTTATCTTTGTGCATCGTTATTGGGAGTTCGAGCTATTTCTGGATTGGTGCTTTGGAGATGGAGTTACAGCTCTGGAGTTCCCTCTTGAAGACCATATTGGAGATATTGTTCCGCTGTTAGTGTTCCCTTTTCTTTCCGCTGCTATTGTCTTGTATCATATCTCTGATGTATATTGATACTCATTGTACCATTCTGTTGTATCAGATATTGTATCAGATGATGTATATTGATATATTATTTTTCTTCCGCTGTGTTGTACTTAATGTGTTATAAGCTCCAGTGAACCAGATTCGACGTTTAGATCTATGGCATTTGAATACGAGTGTCGTATTCGGTGCCCATTTTCGAAGGTCAAGTCATGGTCGTTTCAATTTTGGATAAATGTTATAAGTCCAATGGACTTGATAACGTTAAATTATCTTCATCATGTTACTTTAGTGCTGCAAGGGCTTTGGATGTAACGATAATATGCTTTAAAGTCAAGATATCCAAATAGATTCTACAGCGTAGCATATGCTAATAAAGGGTTAGGAAGATAAGTGTGTATCATGTGCAATTGGTCATTAGACAAGCTAATGACCGAGATGCTCATTCTCATGTTTGAACTTAGTATCAAGTTCATACATCGTATCTTTTTTTTTCTCAAAAATGGATTTCAAGTAATAGAATGTGTCCCTAATTTGATTTAGGGTTACAAGAATTCGATTTGATGGAGAAATGTCGGAATGAGAAATCCGACCCAAACTCAGACCCCGAGGGTCGTATTTATAGATGTAGGTCAAAACCATTAGCGTTATCCTTCCGAAGCTTTCGAAATGTCTCTTCACCGAACTTTCGCATCCATCCTGTCACCCTCGACCTTTCGCTTTTATGGTTTCAAAGTTGTAGGTACGTATTCGGTCTTCTGGCATGCTTAAATTAGTCTTTTCGTCTGTATCGAAAGTATGCTATTGATGGATATTAATCTGATATTCATAAATACTACTTTTCGAATTCTTCTGGAAACTTTCGACACCATCGAAAGGTATGCTTCTTTTTGTTGCAAACAAATCATTGTTCTTCATTGCGCTGTTTGAGTTAAGAAGAAGCATTTTTGAACCCTTTATCACCTTTGAAACCTAGAAGCAAAGTTAGGGTGGGTTACTTGAATGTTGTGGAAGGGTGTTTGGATTGGCTCGAAAGGTTGTAATGGTGGTGGGAGGACTATTTAATGTAGATGGAGTTCATTAGTGGACAAATGAAGGTTGTGGAAGATTGTTTTCGAAAGTAATTTCTTTAGCTATCGTGGAAGCCTAACTTTTAATACTTGTGAAAAGGTATTTTTGATTGACTTTTCTTCTGCGAGAAGCAAATAGTGGCGGAACAAATCGTTTTGAAAGGTTCGACCTACGCAAAAATGGTAGTGTTGGTGGAAGCCATGGCTTTCATTTCTTGTGGAAGTGCCCAATGCTTGCGGCACCCATCTGATTCTTTCGGAAGCTAGTTTTTAAACTATTCGAAAACCTCTTATTTAAGTCATGACAGAACCCCTTTTCAACACTTGAAAACCCTTATGGAGAACATTTTTTGAGGCCTTTGGATGCTTCCCCTTGATACTTTCGGAAGCTTTCTTTTTATGATTCTAGAAGCCATTTCTTCCATATATTCACTCTTGAGTTGATTTTGCAGTTAACATAAAGGTCTTCAACAATACGTGACATGCACTCAGTAATGCCCTAGATTATCTCCCAGATAATCGTATAGTAGACATACCTAGGATCTATGTTACTCAATATATATAACACATAACAATCATCCAAATTAATCGTGTACGAAATATAAATATGGAATACCCACTATAGCCAAATTCATCTTTTAGATAACCTTGTAAAAATAGGTATAGGGTCCAACTCCATGTTCTCAGCATATCTAGATATCCTCATTAGTTGTATAATCGATTTGTACAGGGGTTACACTACTGCATATTCTCTCAGTCTCATAAATAAGGTAAGAGATCGATAAACAAATAATCATCATTTAGACTTTCAACCTCATAGTAATCGACTTGGCTCTTAGCGAGTGAAATTATCATATGGTCTTTTAGACCTATATTAATCCACTCGACTATCGGTCAATAATAACTAAACACAGTAATCCTAAATGAAATGATCTCAAATAGGTGAATAAGCAGTTGTCTATAGCATCTCATGTAATCTCATCAATAATAACTAGACGGGAGACTAACAGCTCTTAGCCTACTCCAGGATCCTTGCTACACGCTCTCAGCACTACCACTACCATCTTAGTTACCTCGATAACCATTATGACCTAATATCCATCAAGTGCAAGGCTATGTTTTGCATTGGTCCCAGCCTTATAGGTGTCCCTAATGGTAACATGCTGCTAGCTTATGTGACACAGGGGCAGTGTTAATTAGTTATGGCGTAAGATATGCCATGGATTCGGGGAGAGACCCCACAGTCAAGCCATTAGGATGGATACTATCCTATCTGGTTTACTCCTCGACGTAAAATAGGAATACACACAATAAATAGACACTCTTATGGCTCTCAACCTTTACACTTTTAGTATGCATCACCATTAATATAATACCCTGTCTACTTGAGCCTGTTAGAGTGATGTCTATGCATAAAAATTAATCGAACAAATATCAGCTCAGGCATCCCATACCTCTTGGTGTTTCTCATTTGTTCACTCAATGCTTGTAAATTGCACTCATCATTACACAATTATTCTATATAATAAATCCAAAGAATGACTGAAGAAATATTATCAAAAGTCTCATACCGGATGGTAGTGTAACTCCATATATTCTAGACATAGAAAATAAATCAATCAAAACATACAATTTTATTTTCTATTGATTCGGGTGGGGTTTAAAAATACATTTTTCCAAAATCTTCAAAACAATTTCAAGTATAAATTCTCAATTTCAAGAAAAATCAATTTATAAAATTTTTAATCTTTCCTCAAAATCCATTTTCTATTTCAAAACAAATAGTCACAGATCTATTATTCCATTACAAGGAAATCTGCAAATTACAATTCAATTCCAAATCACTTGAAAACTCTTCCCAAAAATAATCCTTGCATTTTTAAAATTATTCTTTAAAATTTGAAAATAATGTTAATATTAAATAAGTTTTATAATTCAAGATTTCCTTTAAACAATGAATTTAATTAATTCAACTTTTCTAATGTGGATTTTCAATTAAGAATATTCCTAAAAGCCATATAATAAAATTCTATAAATAAAATTTCATTCAATAAATAAATTGCATTCCACTAACTATAACCTCAAAATATTGTTTTTTATAAACTTCCAATCTAAATCCAAAACAAAATTAACGTATCGCTTTTAAAAAATATATAGATTAAAATATCATTTCATAAATATCTTTTGAATATTTTTATAACCAATGAAAAATGATTAAAATACAAACACTTAAAAATTCTTTTGTTTAATAAGTCCCAAAATATATCATTTGCGAATGATTTTTATCCGTGGAATATTTAAAAACAAATTTACTCAAAAAATTCTATCGTGAATAATATTTTTAATTATAATAAAACTCATTCCCAAAAAATCCATTAGTTATTCCCAAAATATTTCATTCTCAAATCCTCCATTTTAATTAGTTATTCCTTTCCGATCAATTACTAATATGGTCTAATCATAACAACAACCGATAAAGAATATGTGATCTCATCACAATAACAATTGATCAAAATTATACAATTCAAATTCATCTAATTCAATCTGTATCAACAAATGCACATCACTAAATAGTTAACAAAAGATAGAAAATAGGGACCAGATCATATTGGTGAGTTATCAAATATAACTCGCTAAAAAAATGTTAATTTACCCAATCTACCATTCAATGCAAATTCTCAATTCAAACATTATGACAAGCCGAAATTTTTAAGCATTTAAAATTTGAATATTTAAATTAATTTTAAATATTTAAATGTTAATTTTAACTTGAATTACGAATATCACAATTTATTTGATAATTAAATTATTGAATTAAATAATTTGAAGTCGAGTAAAATGTTGAACCTGGAGTTTTAAGCCCGTTAAAAATTATTTGAAGGCTTGTAAAATTTATATTGATAGTACTGAGGATAATAGAAATTGTAGAATTGAAATTAATAGTGATTTGTTCAGTTTTAAAATTTTATAGTTTAAAATAAATTTAAAAATAGCCCTCCGAGGTGCAGTCTCGGAATTCAACGAAACCAGTTCCATTGGGTCCGTAATATTGAATTATTATCGGATTTCAAATTTTGTATTGATCAAAGTTAAAAAAAGAAGCTTCAAGGGGAAGCTTTCAGCCGCATTTATAAAAAAAAAGAAAACTAAACACAATAAAGGCCGATCTCATCTTCCTCGTTTTCATTTTCGACCGATAGTAAATCCATAAATAAAAAAATCAATCGAACGAAACAAAAAGAGGCGAAATGAAATTAAAGCTCGTAGGGGAGGGCTCGAAATCAAAGCCGAGATTTTATTCATCGAGGCTGATCGAGTTACATTGAATCGAGTTGAGTTTGCGGCAGTTTGTAGCATCGAAGGAAAGCATAGAGATGGTGACTGTGGTGCCGATCTACGAAGTGTTGCTCGCGAGTTCGTCATGGTGGCCACGGAGGCAAGTAGAGGTGCGATTTGAAGGCAGCGGTGATGGGTTTCGGAGGAGCGGCTGGAGGTGGTTCTCGATGATGGCGGGTCTCTGGTGGGAATTCGCGAGGTCTTGGGTCACGTTGTCGTGATGTGGTGGTTGAAGTTGAAGCTAGGGTTTGGGAAGAGTGGTTTCGTGGTTCGAGTTGGTGAAGGTATTCTGCTGTTTGTTTAGTTTAATTTATGTGATGTGTTGTTAATTTTATTATAAAAAACATTTAGGGTACTTAAAATTTTGAATGCTGAAACATAAAATTTATTTATAAGGTTTGAAAAATAATAATAAAATAAAATAATAAAATATGTATGTAAAAGGGAAATTACTGCTATTACTTACAGTAATCGGAGAAGGTTAGCTTATATTGATAAAGTTTGAAAAAAATAGGAATTTTGAAAAAATGTTATAGAATAATGTTTTATGGTGATTTATCTTGTTTATTAACCAAATTAACTTTTTTATTTACTAGAAATAACTTGTTAAAGGGAAATTAACTTAAATAAAATTCTTAGCAAATTGAGTCAATAAATGATAATAAATTGTTCGATTTAGTTGAAATGTTAATAAATTTATTTAAGGAAAATTTGTTAAAAATGAGGACTTTTAAAATAAAAATCACTAGTTAGTTAAATTTACCAAACGGAAATTTAAATTGCTCAATTGACTCGAATATTAATAAAACATCTAATGTTTTTACAAGGTCTGAAATCGTGGAATCAAATCGAGAACGAAGTGGATTGCAAAATAAAAGGTGAGTTAATCTCACTCAGCTGAATTTCAATTTAAATTTAAATGATTAAATTTAAATAATTGTTTGAATGGTTGAATTAATTGATGTCCTATAGTATGGTATACTTTGGAATTAGTATTTTATATCGTGTTAACGTCTGTGGATGCAGGGAAAACGGGTTGGAGGGATCCAACTAGACCCCTCAACTTTTATTTAAATTATTTAATATCTTCTGTTGTGATTATTTGATATTCTATAATGAATTATATGGAAATATTGAATGCTATGGCTTGATTGATAAAATTGGGTATAATGAATTACCAAAAATATATAAATTGGATTTTGGAAAGAAAATAAAAAGAAGTGAATTTGTAAGTAAAATAATTATTGAATAAATTTAAGAATGAATTGGAAAAGAAATAAAGTGACTTTAAAATTCTAATAAATAAATCTTGAGTATGGAAAGGAAAATTTGAATAAATAGAATGTTAATGAATTTTGAAGTTCAGCGTTATTATTTAAGAAAATAAAAACAAAACATTTATTAAAAATTTAAGATTTAAATTTTGAAAAAAATAAAGAAGAAATTGGAAAAATCTGAAATTTGTATATTTCAGTTAAGAGATTTAAAATCAAACGGAAAATAATAACAACAATAATAATGTCCATAATTAATGAATTTTGAAATAAACTGAGTAAGTAAAGAAATTTAACTCAAATGAAATAACTTGGAAATCAATTTGGGAAATTGATTTAAGTGATTGAGATTGAAAATTCTCCCTGAATAACCAAGTACGTTTTCTAAGTAAAATTTTAAAATATAAGTTAAAAGTTTTAAAGTTGTTTTAAAAAGCAAGTTTTGGAAAATTTATTATTTCTAATATTTAAATTCTAAAGTAAGTATTTCCTTTTAATCTATTATGATAGTAATTATTTAAAGAGTGACTTAGTATCTTGTTTTTTTAAGTGAAAATCTAGTTTTATATTTTTCTAAGTAACTTTATTTTTAAATATTCATATAGTATGTATTTTTAACAAATTATTGAAGTAGTTTTAAATTAAATGTTTTAAAATATATTTCATAATAAAGCGTTTAAATTATTTTAAAAATCTAAAGTTTTGTACTTGGTAATTCCAGTGGAAATAGAAAATACTTGGAATTTATTATGAGAAAGGAAGATAGTTTGAAAACTGTTTTTTTAAAGGGGTTTGAGAAGTGAAAATATATCTTGTGAAGATATTTTCGGGGTTAATAAATAATTTGGAAAATTATTTATTGTTGGATGGTTGTTTGTGAATATTAATTGATAGTCAAACCCCCGACTATCAATATTGGACAAATGCGTTGACCGTTTCGAAGAGACCGGGATCGAGATTTATTTCTCGAAAACCACTTCGATCCGGTTTGCACGTTTCGTGGAAAACGATTTTGGATTCGAAGATGGAGCAGTGAAATGCAAGGGCTAGTCGCTACTAATCCTGAGGATATTTCCGAAATGGATGTAGTAGGAATAGTGCCTTCGGTTCCGTTCGAACCTGGGACGGACTTGTATGGATGAATACTTTCGGGACATCGTCAGGTGGACAATGGGCATTCTAAGGGATATGTTCTAAAAAGGTATCGCTTAGCCTCAAGCCTCATCAAATGGGAATGACTGAAAATCAGGGGTTATGCAGCAAGGCTAGGTGGGTAGCACCCAAGCAGGGTGAGGTCATCTCTGTCTAGATGTCCCTTTTATTTCGGCTTAGTGGTGCGGTTGCTGATACCAACCGTGAGGTGATCTCACTCGGGATTATCCAGTACGGGGTAGTCCCGGTCTTGTGTCGCAGGGGAGCGGGCGTACTCCTCGGTACTGTGATCTAGGCCACGTACTGTGACAGGTGGTACCCCAGTGCCTAGTCATTAGTTGGAAATCCATTCTCCCTACGAGCCTTGTACGAGTTTTGTTTGTATTACCCACTCTATGGCTACTAGCTGGAATTTAATCATGTAACAATTTCGGCTATTTTATAAGTATTTGTATGTAGACCCTATTATAATATCAGAGGATTTCTATAAAAAAAGTGTTTTAGCTATCGTAAGGTAAAAACCCGACATGTTTATTTATGGCGTGGTCTTACGAGATACTTTTGTTTTCAAAAGATTTTTAAAACTTTAATAATCAATTGAGTGTGATTTTCTCCCGCTGGTAATCTAGACTGACTCGGGTGTTATTTAACTGTAATGCTCGGGTCAGACCGAGTATTATATGATACAGGATATGATGCTGTGGAGCTCAGGAGACGAGCTGGATGACGATACGTACTTTCATACTTGTTTTATATATATCCCGCTGTGTTGAGTAGTTGTGTATCCAGTTGTATGTTAGTGATGTTGAACTGTGATTGATGTACTCTGATGATGTAATATATAAACAGATATATTTGATTTTGAGTAAAGATCATTTATTATCTATTATATTTTATTCCGCTGCGATGGTTAGATTCTGTTGTTGTTTTCTATTTTCTTCTTCTACCTCTTCTTATTTAACCAAATGGTTCGTACTGTAGAACTTGAGTTGATTTAGGTAGAATAGTGTTGACTCAAGGGGTACAGATTTGCGGGTCGTTACACTAAGTATCAGAGCTTAGATTGGTGATAACCTTGGCTCTGGTGGGAATTACTCATAGACTAGAGTCCATAGTAGTCTAGAATGAGTTTGAGAGTATTAATAGATATGAGCGCGTATTTGTCAGTGAATATAAAATTGTTTTTATATTGTGTTGATCTATCGGTTGAGCGTTTATGGATTCTGGTCGATAGACGCCATGTCATCGATAGGGATTTCTAAACTCTTGAAAAAGATAAACCGACACAGTATTGTTTTAAATAGGGTAAATGAAATAATTTTACCCAAAATTATTTTGTATATAAAGGAAATTATTTTTGTAATTGTTATATTTATAAATGGACGCTTGGTTGTTAGGAGTGATAATATTACATTATTATCATTGTATGAAAATTGAATATGGAATTGAAATAATAACTAAAGATTAAGAATAAACGAATAAATAAATGGATTTTGTAAATGTGATTTATAATTGAATAGGGAATTAAAATCATAATTAAAAACTAGAAACAAATTCATATATAAATGAAATTTGTAAATATAAGTTATAAATGTAAATTATAATGTGGTTAATAATTAAAATAAAATAAAATTCCAAGGTGCTGTTTGAATATAAATTTGAAGAGTTTGGAATTTGAAAATTTGGGAATTTAAGTTACTTTGAATTTGGAAATGATTCCCAAAGGTTGGGAAAAATAATATATCTGAGAGAAATATTTTTGAATCGGATTTGAAATCTAGAGAGATTTGAAATTTAAAAAATTTTAAAGGGTTTTAAAAGAGATAAAAGCATTGAACTCTTATGGTCGCTGGAAAATAACTTCAGTGATGACTGCAGCATCATCGATGTTCATTTTCGAGTTTCCAAAAGGGGGATTGCTACCTGGATGTTTGGATTAATGTTAGTTTGTGAAATTGGGTTTGATTCTGAAAATGCAAGGAATTTTGGATATAAGTGATTTCAAAGGGAATTTTGAAATGTTGAAAGATTGTTTAAACTTTGGAATTTTAACTAACAATGTTTGTGGCATATAAAAAGTTTGATAATTTGTAAATTTGGAATTTGTTGAAATAAATTCAACTGTGTAAGTAAGTAAAGTGAAAACTGAATACTGGAATCTAAAAATCTAAAAGGAAATTGAAATTTAATGTTGAACTTAAGTTTGAAAAAAGAATTTAGTTAAGTTGGATTAAATAAACAAGTTTTAAGATTAAAATTTATAAGTAACTGATTAGTAATTTAACTTAAGTGAATGAAACAGAAGAAAATATATTTGAATTTAACTTGAGATAAGTTAAATAAAATTGAAATTGAATTAAATTTGATATAAAGTTGAAAGGTAAAATGATCATAATTGTGAAATGAAAATTTATACCTTAAGCTAGTAGGTGTTATGTATATAATCTGAAATTGCAGTTATGAGATGAAATGACTCAAATGAGTAATGAGCAATATAAGCTTTTAAATAAATAAATGGAATATGAATTGAAATATTATTCAAATGAGCTTGGGTTATGGAATTAGAAATGAATATGTGTATACATTCTAAACTTGGATTATGAATAAATTAAAATGGGATTGGTTGTAAATAGATGAAAGTATGGATATAAATAAACTTGTGACTTATAGAACTTAGAAATGGAATTGTAATGAATTAAATATAAAGTGGAGTTGGTTGGAATTGGATTACAATAGAAATGATTTAAGTTGCAAATAAAATCCAATATGAATATAACAAGTTAATCGGTGCTTGGATATTATTTTGATAAATTGAGAATGTGAATTAAAATTCAAATGGATTGAATTAATGATATACAAGCATGGAATGTTGTTAAGCTTAAATAAAATTTGGCGAGTATGAAATAGATTAATTTTAAAATCGATTAAATTTGACATGTGTTTGTTTCGATTGGAAATGGTTAGTGATATACAAAACATTAATTGTGCCGAGTTAATTAAAATGGGTTCGTATGGAACCTATGTACTATAAAATAAAATACCATGTAAGATAAAATAGAAAATTAAAAATGAATTGAGTTGGAGAACAATTTAAAATTTTCTATAAACTTAAGAAATAGAAAATTCAATGAACTGGTAAATGTAAATAAAATTTATTTTGAAATCAATTGAGTTGAATATGAGCTTCTTTGAATTGAAGTTGTATGGAATTGGATCGAAATAAAAATGATTTGAGATGAAAACAAATCCAATTCAAGCAGGAATTGAATGACCTTATTATTAATAAATTCAAAAATGAATTGTTAATATGAATTAAAGTTTAAAAATGTATAAAAGAATAAACTAATCTAATAAATTAATAAAATGGTTAGGATTTGACCCAAGGAAAATCAAATCAAAGATTTGAAGGGAAGTTGGTTGAATAAAATAAACTTTAAGTTATTGGGTGGAATAGTTTGAAGAAAATAAATAACTTAAGTAAAGTATGAGATGGTTATTTAATATATTGGTTGTCGAGTATAATAGAAATGATTTGGAATCAAACTTTTTGGACATGAAAGAAATGCAATGGAAGTTTGTGAATAAATTTAGAATGGGACGGGATTAAGTGTAAATTGAGTTGGAATCAATTTAAATTGGTTATAAAGCTTATGTAAATTCGAAGAATTATTTTTTTATTTTTTCTTATAGCTATGAGCTATATAAGTGTGTGTGTTTGTGTGTGTGTTTGTGTGTGTGTGTATGCATGTATACATTAAATTAATACAAGTATATATATTCATCCAATGTTGACAGCATAGACATATCTGGATATTTGCCAATATACATATAATTTAATGGTACAAGGATGACATAATAAACAAGTACATACACATTCAAATGTAAATACTATTATTATCGTGGTTTATTTTTAACATGTAAAAATGTTAAATCGGTTAACTCCTTGAATCTATATCCAAAATTTCCAGGGAGAGATACGAGTCTAAAAGCACCATCCATCGACTATTGTTTTAATTTAATTTATGTTTCAAAATACTTAAAAATTGAAGAGGGCAAGTGGGATAGCCATTCGGACATAGGGACGATGAAGGCAAAAACAAAAGCTCAAAAGTATAGAGTTAGAAGTGTTTAAAAATGAAAGAAAGGTAGGAGTTAATAATGGATCCGGAACCACAAATATCTCTTCCAATTCAAATCCCGATCAAAACAAGTCGACCCCTCCTTCCTTTCTACAATAGTAGGCTGCAAATGCCCTTTTATGGGCTCCAGAATGCTCCATGCCCAATCAAATAAATAAGCATTTAAATGTTATTTAAATGCATATCAATATCGTGTACCGATACTTATATATACAACTTTTATATACACAATATTTTTAACACTGATTAATACAAATAGGAAGAAAATTTAATAATTATATTTCATGAATATCAATTAAATTAATTATTTTATAATAATTATAATTTAACTAAATCAGGTGATAATAAGAGTATTCAACATTTCGGTTGTGTGATTCTTAAATGTAAACTCGATCAGCAATAAATATCGAACAATTCGAATATTAACAAGCACATGCAAGCTAGTGGTGTGACATTATGGCTAAATTTATTGCTTACATAGCTTTGTAAAATCCAATTTTATTTATTTTAAGTGTTACACTATGATGACAATTATTTACACCAATCCTTTTCATCAAAGCTGTATCACATTAGGACATATGGAATTTGATAATGGTTAAAATTAAAATATCATCCACATTCAACATTATTGCCCAAACACAAAGTCTTTGGTTTAACAATAACAGCTATTATTCAAGTCGAGAGTATTACGTAATATTGTCACATCGATATTTTCTATTTGACTTTGCTTGTACCTACTAAAGACTATCGATTGAGTCATTCCATAATTATATTTAATAACACAAACTACATAATCCCATGGTGCTCCAATAGTCATGAGTAATACACTACCCAACATTTGGATGACGTTATGTACTCTAGTCTCAGTATCAATATTCAGTCTCAATACATCTTGACTAGAAATATTTAAAACGATATGTTTACTTTCATTATAATAAATTATTCATGACTACAAAATATTATAACTATTACATATCATTTATTGATTTTCGATTAAATATACCTAAATTAATTAATTATATCACTAATATGTAATATGAATAAATACTTTTTATTTCAAACAAGATTGGTTATCGAGTTCATATTAGGACATACGGAATTTGGTAATGTTTAAATTCCAATATCGTCCACATTCAACATTATTGTCCAAACACAAATTATATGGTTTAATAATAACAGTTGTTATTAACCAAACTGCTATGGCAAGAGGCTTTGACTTTGAGTTGACTTTAGTCGACCATGATACTAACCTCATATAATCGACAAGACGAATTCTCTATCAAAGCGTTTCACTTTTGATGCTTCCATTTAAAACAATTATATTCGTTCAATGGACATTGTTTCATGGTTAAACGATAATCAAAGAAATGTTTCCATAATAAAGCTCGATGGTTTTTTCAAGCCGAAAGTAGTGTGTAATATTGTCACATCGATATTTTCTATTTGACCTTGCTTATATTAACCGAACGAAAGCTACCGATTGAGTCATTCAGTAAATATCTAATAACAATCAATAACCCCAATATTGCCCCAACAGCCATGAGTAATACACTGCCCAACATTTGGACGACGTTGTTTAATCTAGTCTCAGCATTAATATTCAGTCTCGATACATCTTGACTAAGAATATTAAAAACATTATGTTTACTTTCATTGTGATAAATTATTCATGATTGTAAAATATTGTAACTGCTATCAAAAAAAAAATCATTTATGAATTTTCGATCAAAATATACATAAATTAATTACTTAATTATTTATACCACTAATATATAATATGAATAAAAAAACTTTTTATTTCGAACAAGATTGATTATCAAGTTGGATATATGTAATAAATTACATGATTGCCTTCATAGGGCATAACCCTTACTTTATTAGAAACATACTTTATTTCGAAGGGGATTGGTTTCAAAGTTTGGATATGATACAAATACATAATTTCCTCAAGGGAATACGCCCTTAACTTCCAATATTTTATTTTCATTTCTTAATGGGAAGACCTTTAGAGAGAACCAACATCTTGGGAATCCTATTACATGTACCATAAGGTCGACTTTAGAAAGGATGCATTGGCCACTAGTTGATAGATTGCCGACGCTGCGAAGGAGTTTGTAGCAAGCAAAGTTGTAAAATTGCTAGTGGATTTTAGACAGCTATTATGGACTAAGGATTAATTATTCGGGCGGGGATTAATCGAAATTAATTAAACTTAGGAACTTTAGATAATCATGTATTTTAAATAAAAAAATTTGTGTCTTTTAGTGTTGATTGATATAAATTGAAATTTTGGAATTTTAGATGTGCTTAAGAGTAGTCAATGAGGCAAGATCTACAAAAACTAGCACATTAATGCTTATATATGGCACCGAACCTTAAATGATACATAACCAGTGCCCATATACATATTTTGATTCTTACATGAGACGATAAATCATGTTTAGGCAGGTTTAGAAAAATCGCATGCGGTAAGACTCGCCTAGCACCTAGGCGGGTCCTAGGCAAAGGCCTAGAAGGATTTTTATGATAGTGGTAGAAAATCATTTAAAAAAATAATTTTTAACAGTATATGCGTATATTTGTAATTCTAACAAGTAAGAAAAATCAAAAATATATAAAATATTAAAATCAGATTGACAAGCTAAAAAGTAAAAGAAAAAAAGTGGACATCACATATTTGGTCAAGGAAGAAGTCTTTCGTGCCCTTAGCACTATTATGACCAAATGATCGGATCATAGAACTAACAATGGGATATTCCTGCAATGCCCTAAAAATTATAACATTGCTTTACAAAATAAGTGTTAAATTATTGTTTGACGTTCTAAATAATCAAATGAATGTAGTAGTATAGAGGCATAGACAACACTAACGTTCCAGATTAATTGTCGTAGTAAATCATCTAAAGCAGAAGTTGGTAGCAATGGAGGCTAGGATTGAAATACTTTAGTCAAACTATGAGAGGCTTAACTGACTGATTGAGATGCCATGGCACTGCTTAGCAACAGTCATTTCAAATGGCTATTAGCCGTCGTTGGCTGTCGAAAAAGCCGTCGCTATGGCATACACACTTTCCTTTTGTTGGCGACGGTGTCGACGACTATTTGGTAACGGCTACTCATGGTACTTTTCGATGGTTTTGTAATGGTTTTCGGTGTCCACGTGCCTCCAAGGAGCCATTGAAAACCGTTGCTAGCCATCAGAAATTTGGGCCATTTTTTTGTTCCTATAACCATTCGATTACTGTACTTAATTTCATATATATCCAATATCCGAACTCAACCAACGAATAATCAACTTATATACAATATCTAAACTCAACCAACACATAATCAACTTATATCCAATATCCAACTCAATCCCTACAAATTCAATACTTAAAATAAAAAACAAACAATACACTAAATAATTGACATCCAACATTTAATATATACAATCAACATCCAACATGTCAAAACAAACCAGCATATTATCCAACATAGTGTAAAAATGTATCAACCATATCCAGATACATTAATTTCAAAATTTCCATACATAAACGTAAACTAACATACCCATCAAGACTCATCATCAGCTCTGGAGAAACTTGATGAAGAAAATAACCCATGCTGCTGCACCTCAGCCGAGCGCTAGTTCAAATGCGCCATCTTTGCAGCACGATAGTGGTCTTTCTCTTGCAGATCCAAGATTATATATCTAAGCTCCACGATCTCTTCTTTGTCCTGAGTTTTTTGATATGCTTTCTACGAGAACCTAGATTGCAAATAATCAAGAGATATGTCAAAAAATCATAAATGTATTGTAGTGGCTAGTGTAAATTAACAAGGAACAAATAAGTAAATCATAATCATTTGTTATAACAGTAATGATATATTTTTTCTATGACAACTTTTTCTGATTATTGGTTTAAACTTATAAATTAGTAAATTTTTAGAAATTACCGGTTGATCCCCAAAGCCATAACGCCTATTTCACGATGTGGGTTCCATGATGGACTCAAAAATCGCGTCATCCTCATCAGTGGTCATCGAATCCTGTCTCGATCCCTCCAACATCTGTGCTCGTGCTTCAGCAAATTTTTCCTACAATGGAAAATGAAATATAATTGAAATTCACACAATTTTATTTTTATTATTCTTTGTAACTAATTAAATAAATTGATCAATAATAACTTCTAATTTAAAATATGCTTACATGGGATTCACTTGCTTTATCGTCACTCCATGTATACGATATTGAGCCGTCTTCGTTTGTTTGCTTGGTGGCATGAGTATGAGCATTTACGTCCATATAGGAGATGAGACCTCCACGCTCTCTTTTCTGAAATAATTAATACGTATTACTTTGTTTATACAAAATTAAATAAGTGAATAACTGTATATAGTCACAATTATTAATTTTTCCAGTGCCTTACAATGATGTTGGAATGATTTGGAACCAGCACAATGTATAACTGGGTTCTTGTTCCTATTTGTGGAATTTCTCTCTTACTCTGCCTGCAAATTTAAATTAACATTATATATTTCATCTTTAAATTATGTATTATATATAGGAACAAATTAAAATGAAATATGATAAACTTACCTTGAACTCGTCACTATTCCACCAAGCAACCCAAGCATCCTACATGTTAGTGCCC
Organism: Allium cepa; assembly: GCA_030765085.1. Classification (NCBI taxonomy): domain Eukaryota; kingdom Viridiplantae; phylum Streptophyta; class Magnoliopsida; order Asparagales; family Amaryllidaceae; genus Allium; species Allium cepa. Next base: position 910,089,666 of record CM060937.1, read on the forward strand.
ATCCAATCAGGCTTCTTCCTCGATTTTCTTTATGCCAGACATTGTGTATCCGTAATTCTTAGACATCTTTAAAGTCTAGTGGCACTGGCAAAGGTCAAGGTCTTCATCCTGCAAGTCTACCTGTCCATTACATTGAAATAATATAAGTTATACATTTATACTTGGCCAGGAAATTGTAAAGTGGTAATATATAATGATATATAAATTTACATTTACAAGGAAGTTCTACCAGATACTCGGCCTGATGGGGTCTGGGATCTTACCCCACCTAGGCCAATAATTAGTCATCCTGCTCATACACACCTACCTGGAAATACTAACACAATCTGCAACGACTCCAGCTCGAATCCCTTGTGTTAAGTATCATACAACCTTTAATAAATAATGACTAATATATCATATAGAAAATATTTTCCTCTACAGTCTCAAATGCTTCTACTAATACATTTGATTTATCGTTTAGAGGTCCAAAATCAATTTGATCGACGGTTATTATTATTTCGCTGTTTTCATTGATATCTGCTTGATAAGTTTGTTTGTCTGAATTATTCTTTCTATCAAACGTAAATCTTGCCTTCGTGAATACCGCCGACCAATCTGTTTTATCTCTTTTTAAAGATTGATAAGGAGCATAATAAACTTGTAAGGTTTATTTGGCTAGTATAAAAGGATTGTACTTATGATAACGCGATGTATGCTTATTTCAATAAGATTGTATTTTGGGTGCACGATAATTCCAGAATTTGGAACATTGAAGAAACAATTGCATCAAAATAGAAATGTTCCGCCATGGGTCTTGTAAAATACATCAATTGCAAAACTTGGTTAACACGTCACAAAAATCATTTATATGATTATTTGGATCATCACTACCTTTAATAAATACATCTGTATTGTTAGTTAACTTTTCAGCACCATATTCTTTAGTGGTGAATTTATATCCATTTATGACGAATATTGGATATGGCTCGACTTTTCTTTTAGGACCCATTGCAAGATGTTTCAGTCCTTCATCGCCACACAATTTCTCAGATGAAAAACGTTGTTCAAAAATCAATTAGCGAATTCTTTACTGATATCACCGCTTGAATGTTTTGATTCGTAAACACTCCAAATATAAATAATGTATTGCATTATAATAAATGTACATGTATATTATTTATATAAATATCCAGAATTATAATTAAATAATACCTAACGAACGATGCAACTTTCGCACAATTAAGAAGAATATATTTATGTGCTACATAGTAATCTCTATCGTCTAACCATACTTCCACACATTTTCCAACAGTTCGGCCATGTTGTCTAAAAATAAATAACAGCGCTTGAGAAGATACTCGTTCAACGCCTTCATCATTGCGCGTAGCACTTCCAAATGATAATTCACATAGTTACTGAAATAATGAGATAAAAAGAATGAAGCTTCTTCTTTGATATATGATTTGCAAATCTAACTTTCAACTCGTGCTTTTTGTCTAACTTTTTGCTTTAGATGATTTAAGTACTTACTAAAAATTATTTCAAATTAAAATTTCCTTATGTGTGTAACTAAACTAATATTTAACATACCCAATATAAATAATACCTCTGAAATGGATACATCCTTTCATGTTGTACAGGACATCGAAGATGTGCTTCAAATGGAAGACAAATAGGTAAATGCTCCATTACATTAAAGAAACATAAAGGAAATATTTTCTCCAGTTTGCAGAGCAGTATAGAAGTTTCTTCCTCAAGTTTATGTAGGACTAACTTTTAACGTAGTCAAATAAAGCTCCTTATAAAACAAACTAAGTTCCATTAAAACATCCAAACTTTTATGGGTAATAATTGTTTGAAAGCGACTGGTAACGAATTTTCCATCATAATGTGATAATCATGGCTTTTCATTCCACTCAGTTTACCATTCTTATAGTCAACGCATCTATGAAGATTAAAAGAAATCTCATTTAGAAATCTTAATCCTTCCACCCATTTAACATAACTTTAAGTTGGTTACTGTTTAGCTCATAGCATGCTTTGGATTTTTTAATGTCATTTGGCTTGATATGAAGCTAAGGACGATTTCATACTGCTTGGATATCATGTCTTGATTTCAATTCGTCCTTAGTCTTCCTCTTAACATTCAACACTGTATTAAATACGTTAACAATGCATCACATCAATATTATGACGAATTGGGATTTTTTCCAATAAAGCAATTCCTATAATATACTTTGTTTGCACCAATTATGAGCCGTGGATTTTCCTTGAATTTCAATTTGCTCTTCGATTTCACGTGTCTTTGGATAATCCTTTATAAATTCACATATATCTTTGCTTGACCAAATTGTCGGTGGTCGCAAAGTCTCTTGTTTATTAGCTGTAAAGTTTTTCTATCTTTTCCAAAAGGATGATTAATATGAAGCGAACACCGGTGAAAATAAAATTATGATATTTCTTCCCATGTGTTAAAGAAAATGACTGTGTTTCTTCCATGCAATAATGAAGAGCTAAATGACCGACCATATTCCAACCGAAAAGCATTGCATACGCAGAAAAATCGCTAATAGTCCACGACAAAGAAGCGAACATATGAATTTTTTCTCAAACTGTCGCATATTTCAATTCCTTCATATCATAATGTTTTCAACTCTTTAATCAACGGTTTTAAATAAACATCGATTCTTTGTATTAGATCATCAAGGCCGGGGACGACAATTGTGAGAAATATATATGGAGTTTTCAAAGACATCCACGGAGGTAAATTGTAAGGTGTAACGATTTCATTATCCACCTCCTTCTCTGTATGTACAGGATTAAATGCTACATGTTCTCCATGACGATCCTACTCAAGATAATTCGATACGATACCGTATTGGCATGAACGGACTTTAGACATATTTGGTATCAAATGCTTCAACAATTTGTGCCTTCTACATGGAGAGCGAATGCTTCTATCATTTCCAATATTACTTAAAGAAAATTCAATAAATACGTTTACACCATTATAAATACGTTCCCTTATTGTGCCTCTCATTTCCCTTTGAGGATGATACATCTGGGTCCGATCAACAAAATAATCGACCATTTTCCTATTTAAAAAAATATGGTAGAGAATAAAAAAAAGTATTAATTATTTTATAGGTTGACATTTAATTTTTCAAATCATTTATTAATTCATATTCATTTATGCATTTTATGGATTGACACAAATTGTGAATAAAATATTAAATTTTTAGTTTGTTGTTTTCTACTTTGATGGTTGGTTATCCTACTTCCCATTACAAACTCAGCAGCAATTACCTTTTATTATTCATTTATTTTAAATGACTTAACAAAATTTCGACAGCACTTCCCCTTTGTTTTCTATATCGTACACAAATGCATGTACACATAGAAGAAAAAGGAAGTGCTGTCGAAATTTTGTAAACCATTTAAAATGAAACGATTTACAAAATTTAGCTACTTTATTGTATTTGTAGCTTATCCAATACGCTGAAAAATCCAACAAATATTATTTCAATGAATATAGATGTCCGTTATATGAAAAAAACGAATATCCATATAACGATCATATACAATACTTGTCAAACGGTACCAAAAACTCTCTAAGAGATATTAGTTATATACATCACATATATTCACATATATAATTCATTATGCATTGTAATGTTTTAATAATTATATAATCCAATTTTTTTATATTTATTACAAAATCTTATATGTTTTCAATCATAACAAATTATGGATATAATATTATATTTCAAAAAAAATAAACTTCATTATACACTCATTTATTTATTAATTTTATCGAATTCGACATCCAAGTAAGCTAGATTTGTTATATAAAACTATCAATCGATAATTAATCTTCAAAGTAATATTTGAATTGACATTGATATTTTAGCACATTAATTATGTGACGACCCACCTTTTTGAACGATTTAAATCAACAATAAAACACACATGTCTAACTCAATCCACTCAAAAGGGAGGATTGTCAATGAGATTTAATAAGAAAATAAGAGAAAAGAAGGAAAACAAAAAACACATAATCTCATGGCGGAATGACAAAATACAACAATCAAATAAACAGTTCATGAAGCTATTTTACAATATAAATTCAATTACACAATTTTTACAACAAAATTAGAGTACCTCATCAACACACCAAAATAATGCGACGAAATAATATAGTAAATACGGTCTAGCAAATTCCAACTTCATCTTCAAGGAATATTGTCTTTAACACTAAAATACTCAGGCTGACCCGAGTATAATGAAAAGTTAAAACATTCAAGTTAGAACTAATAGTTCTTATGTAAGTTAAATCAATAACAAGTAAATAAGTGTAATAGCTACATAGATGTTTATGAGATTTTACATCTCCTATCAAGTGTATAAAGTAATTGCAACAGTTTAAGAGATGTTTCAGGATTTTCCATTTTTTAAGGATCCGTTAAAAAATCTGTATGTAGTAAGATACGCTATATATGTAGTGTCTAATCAATAAAATAAATATTTTTCTTGGCAATAAGACTCTACACTAATCTTCCTTGACACATTTTTAAGCAAGTAGTCTATGCAGGTCCTGTAATACAACCAGCAACGTCGATAGCCAGTGAGTCCCTTATAGGTACCATACTAAAACAAAGTAGTAGTGGGCGCGCATAAGGGTAAAAGTATGACAAGGCACGTGAGGCAATGCCTAAGGTTGGATTCTACCGGTTTACCCTTTCTGGGTGGTGGTAATGCATCCTAGCTATGACCATCCACCTTGAATCAAGGTGCATTGATCAGGACCGAAATCAATATAATAATACGAAGGGGTGATGGCCCCTAAAGGTTGCGAACCCCTTGACCAGATATAGGCTTATGTTTTAGTCATTTCAAATTGACACAAGTATCGAGGTCATCCATCATCGTTCTCCCTCTTCAAATCCATCAATCGTTTACCAAATCCAACCACTTCATTCTGGATCATCCACCACGTATATAGTTGTTAAATTGGTTCTAGTATTGACAGAGAGTATGCCAAGTAGAGGCCCTGGTCTATTTAATAACCAAATGTCATTTTTCACACCGGTTGGTTCTTTTACATTTCAAAAACGGTTCACATTTAATATCAAAATATCATATTCACTGCAAAATATCACTTCATTTCAAAGTCATCATATTTACTCAAAATATATCATTTTCACTTGAAAATATCACTTCAAATTCCAACTTAGGCTGCAACCTCATCTAACCACTTTCACATTTAAATCAACGATTTAAATATAACATCTCAACTTTGCACAGTTTGAAATTTTAGAAAATAGTTAGAGTTGTTTAAATTGCTTAAAATAGTTTAAATAGTTCGATATAAGAATAATTTAGTATTGAAATGGTTTATATAGTAAAATAGTTTGGAAAATCTAAATAAGTTTGAATATTGAAAGGGTTGACTTAAACAGTTTATATTATAATAATTTATTTTGAAAATAATATCAAATCAAACCGTATTTTTTTATTTCAAAAACTCTGGACCCATGTCCAATTTCAAATCAACAGACTCAATTTTCAATATTTCAATTCAATTGACTCAAATTCAATTTAGTTTCAAATCAACTTGATTTCAATTTCAATTCGAATTAACTTCAATTTCGAACATTCACTTTAACTTCAATTTTGATTCAATAGTTAAATTTAATTATTTAAATTCAATCCAATTCTTATTTTAAACCATTTTGATTTATATCAATTTCATGTCAAATTTCAATTTACAACTTTAAAGCACTTTAATCAAATTAAACTTAATTGTTAAATTTTATGATCCAAATCTTCAAAATAATTCAATTTTTTGAATTAAAGTCATATATCAATTATAACTTTACATTTCCAATTTAATTCTTTTAAACAATTTCTTTTAACCGATTCTATTTTCAATATCAAAGTTTGACTTAGAAAATAATTAAATTCACACAAATCCAAAATTTATTTCCTTTAAAACAATAGCATTTAATCCAAACCAAATTCAAGATTTTAAAATCATTTAATTTAACCAATCCGATGTCTGTATATAATTTTCTACGCTATGGCCAAGTGATCGGTTATTTCATTTTTAATTATAGGGACGGATATATATCATTTCAATCCATATCAAAACGTCATAGGTGTATATCATTTCAACATATTTCTTAATTTATTCGAAATAATTTAAATAACAGTTTATATGCTTGCAATTAATATACAGGGTGATAACAGACATATATATAAATAAATAGACATCCAATCATCCAAATGTCAACAAATAGACATCCGTCATAATAAACATTCAAATCAACAAATAAATCACAACAATTAACTAGCTATAAATATCAGGTATTTGACTAGCAATTAAATTCAATATTAATTTAAATGGAAATTTAATTCAATAAAAATTGAAATTAAATTTAAATGACAATTTAAATCACTAAGCAACAATCTATAAGATTTTTTCACTTCATAAATTTAATTCAACTAACATAAGAAGATTTAGTATTGCGTGAGTGGGTTAAATCACTCACTTTTGATTTATAGCCGATTTAAAATCCAATAAAAAGCCCAAAAATTCAACGATCTCCAAATTCAACCAAATCTATCTCATGACATATGGAATTTTGATACGATCCCAATGGATGAAACCATGCACAAGTCCAAGTTCCTTTGCAAAAGTTATAAGAGTTAGACATTTGAAATTTTGAATTTAGTTTAAAAATAAAATAAAGGATAATATCGTAATATCACTTACCTTCTCTAACCCTAGCAATAACCCAATCGAGTCAGCATCGTTCATCCACCACCGCTTCTTGATGAACGTGAATGACTAGAGGCCGCTAACCCAAGATCTGACACCACCGTTACCTCCGTAATGGTCCGTTTCCCCTCTAGGCTCCACCTCAACGACCGCGGTGCCGCCCTTAGGCCGAACCCCAAACGCATGGATTTTATCATGATTTTTGATGATCCATTCACTTACAACCAGTTCAAAACCATTAGATCGACTCAGTTAGTCACCTTCCACACGCCAGTATCCTTCGATCATCGATTGGTTGACGATCCACCATTAAAAGTGAAACCCTAAAAATGGACGGTTGAGAAAGATTACCAATTTCTAGACAAAAGGGACCACCAATCGAAAAGAGAATTGCATATAAAGATAATATTCGTCAAGAACTTTGTAACAATGTATTATATGATAGTGTTTGAGCAGTTTGAATTTTTGATTTAATTTGGAATTGGGAATTATGATTTTGAAATGTCTACCATTGAGAAGGAATAGATAATTGAACAGGTAGATAGAAATTGTACGTACAAAAAATGAAATAAGAAGCTGCCAGGGTTTATAACAGCCTATGTTTAGATAAAGCTGAAATAACAATGGATGGAACAGACCGAATGGGTCGAAGCGATAACAATGGATGAAACAGACCGAATGGGTCGAAGCGATAACTAGTTTCAAACTCTAATTCCATCATATATAGAAGTTAGCTTTTAAAATAAATTTATGTTTGTTTAAATTCCATTAATTGATTTCTACACTTTTTGAGCATGCATGATCAAATGATAAGTCCGATTGCTACAAAACTTGAATCCTATAATAATTTCAATTACGGATCCAATGAAACTGGTTTCGTCGAAATCCGAAATAGTGGCCAAAAAGGCTAATTTTCACGTTAATTAAATAAATTATTATCTTTAATCAATTTAATCACTTTTAAATTCAAATTTAAAAGTTAACAGTTTCCATTATTCTTGATTACATAGAAATTAATAATCTTTTAAAATTAAATATTCCATGTTAATTTCAAGATTCAAACTTTACATTAATTTCAACGTTCAATTACAACCATAATAAATTCATTCATTATGATTTAAATTCCAAACAAATCTTCTAATTTGATTTAAATTCTTATTATTAAATCATCAAATACCTTATGAATAAATTAGACATATATTTCTATTTATTACATTCATTATTTTACATTTAACATCTTTTACCATATTAATTGCAATATCTCGGTTATATTAATTTCATTAATTTCCAAATAAATGTCAAACTGATTTAATTAATGTGATGATGATAAATCAATTGTTACAACTTAGTAATTCACATCTATTATTATAAATCTACTTACCATAACTAATTTTTATAAATCTACTTACCATAACTAATTTCATATTCTATATTAACTAATTTAAATTAAATTACATACAATTTCACCATTAAATACAACATTTAATTTATTTCTTTATTTACAATTATTTCAATTGATTGAGATTACATTAAAATAGTTGTTAATAACATTTAAACAATAATATTAAATTATATTCTAATTACTTTTTCCATTTAAGTCATAAATCTTCATTTCTCACAATATTAAATTCCAAAATCTTATTAAATTTAATATTTTTAATTATCAAAAATACGGGTCTTACAATCTCTCCCACTCAAAACATTTCGTCCTCGAAAAGAAACAAGAAGGCATTAAAAGGTTTGATATAATTTTATTCAAAATATTCAGTTTATAAACACTTTAAACTTACATAATTAAGTTTAATAAAAATAAAAAATTAACTCAATCTTTACAAAAGTAATTCTAAGTCGTAAATTTACGAAAAATTTCGGCAGAGTCACCTTTGCGCGGGTAGGTCCAGAAAAATAATAATGTCAATAACTACAACATATATATATATATATATATCATATTTCAATTATAAAACATCCCAAACCATGGGAAAAACAATGATATACCATTCCAAAATCATAATCTGAAAACGTACCTATTTGTCGGGCAAACAGAACTGTATTTATGAAACCAAAAGCAACTTCTATTGCTTCCATAGACCTGTATTGTACTTACATAATCCAAAAGAGTTGAAATTATGCAAAAGAGTACGATATTAGTTGTTTCAATTTTATACAAGCAATATACAATATATAATAATCATATATAAACAAAAACAGTACAACCATTATATGTAATAAAAGAATCAATCATACATCCATAGCAACCAAAATTAATGGTTTGCTCAGGTTCAACAACTTTTCATCTTACAAGGGTGATAAATAGACTACCAAGTGTACCGTACGCTCAACAGTACTAGATAATTACTTAATAGATTATTCATACAACCTCAAATAATTTAAATTATCATCTCCCAAACTTCCCATAAGTCAAACAACAAAGAGTTAAATATTATTTAAATTTGCATGATGTACATAAATCTTCTATACATGATATCAATTCTAATCGCTTGCTTGAATACACATATTTCACTTTCGAACTAGTATTGTTAACCCAACCAGCCTAGTGCAGGCTTTGATCCTATTTCTTGATTAAAAATTTCCGTTTTCCTTACATAGCTATAAACTATGATATAAAACGTCAAAAATCAAATCAAAATTTCGTATCAAATGCTCGCCATCAAGAATCGAGCAAAAAAATCCTAGTTTGGACTGGTGTGAATTTCCAAAAATCATGTATTCAAATCTGAATCAGAACTGTTACACGAGTAAAATGACTTACGCATAATTTAGGTAACAACCTGCATATTTTACGATTATATATTTAAATATTTTATCTAAATATAGCATCTTTAGTCGGATTAAAGTTTGAAATGCTAATTTTTGTAAACAGTCGAATTAGGACTCAAGACTATTTCAATTGAGTCCAAAACAACGTTTGCTACCTTTTTGAGTACAAACATTGATATATTTGAAGTGTTTGAAGTTGAGTTGAACTTTTCTATTGGGCTTTGGGTTTGGGTTTTAGCCTACTAACCCAACAAAATACCCTAACTCCCCCTCCACTCCTCTTCATTCATTCATAACATTTTCCTAACACTCTCAAGCTAAAAGAAAATTGGGGAAAGAATAGGAAATTAAAATTCTCAAACCCTAGATTGCTAGGAAATTCAAGATTCAAGCTTCAAAATCACAGAGAAGCTTAGTTAAGCATTCTCTTCTTCTTCCCCACCTCAATCTCTCTCTAATTTTCAGAAATTCCTAAAACCTATTTGCGTTTGATCGTAGATTGAGGGTACTTGAAGTTAAGTGGACGAGAGGTTGATCTTGCCTTATTTTAAAGCTTCTCATTCATTTTTTAGTTTAAAGGTGAGTTCTTGAGCTCGAATCTATGTCTATACCTTTGATAGTGGTTAGGTATGAATTCCTAACATCTATTTCATGTCCATTTGCTTTTGAATTGAATTGGTTTGGTGAATTTTCCAATTTTTGGTATTTTGAAGTCAAAATCTACGAAAATCCTTATATGGATGTTTGGACATGTTGTTTGGAGTGTATTGAAGAGCTTATAGGACTGGGTTTTCGCTTGGCATAAATCCTTAGCCTCCCTTGCTCGTCCGATCGCTTCCGAACCGAATTTCCCATCAATGGCCTAGGCTAATTTCTGCTCTGTGCTTCAGCTCAGACGTCTGGTGAATTTCTCAGACGTCTGGAGCTACGGAATAAAAATTCCAGTCTTTCAGCTCAGACGTATGTGCTTACTTCCCAGATGTCTAGGCGATCTGTAATGAAAATTCCAGACCTTTAGCTAAGATGTCTGAGGAAACCACCAGACATCCGACACTGTTAAATTCAGCCAATCTGCCTGTTTTATGTGGCTTTCCATTTTATATCGATTTTTGCTTGATTCAGTTAGTCGTTGTCATTTATTATCGATTTTGATGACTTCTTTTCAGGACTTTTAAGAATATCCATTTGATGGATTTGTTATCGATTTCTCTAGTTTTGATTCACATCATTGAATGCGAATTTTTTATGGTCGATTGTTTTTACAATTGTTTTCTGTGATTTGTCACTTCTAAAACATAAAGGTTTCTGTACTAGTAGTAAATATTCAAACACTTTCAAAAAATGATTTCAACGTTATTTTTAATACAAAGCTCGTTTTTTAAACCGTTTTCCAATCTATTAGTATATACAGACCTTTACCTCATTCGTATGAGAAATCTAATTAAATGACTTAGCAAAACAAGTGGTATGAAATGCTTGCATTTTCTTTGTCGGTTAATTCTTGGGCTTGTTTGATTGAAATCTTGTGATAATTTTCGAGTATAAATCTACAATTTGTTCGTAAATATTTAAGTTAAGCTAGTGGTTATGGGATATAAAGCTAAACTCATTTATTTACTAGCTTAGTGTAATTTACACTTCTTATTGATCAATGGTGATCATTTTGGGTTTTAGACTAGCGATGTACGATGTCTCATAGTCCGCAAAGTGGGACTATACCCTGTTTGGAGGAGTTTCGGCTCATAGTCCGCAAAGGGGGACTATGACCTGTTTGGAGGAGTTTCGGCTCATGGAGCTACAACTCATAGTCCACAAAAAGGAACTATACCCTGTTTGGAGGAGCTTCTGCTCATAGTCCGCAAGAGGGGGCTATACCCTGTTTGGAGGAGCTCCGCCTTATTTTATGGGATAGCGACTCATCTATGATACACGTGTTGGCGAGTTTTCATGCTTCCGTTTGTGATAGGCCCTTTTCCCCTTCTTTTATGCTTTTTGGATTTTCTATTATGGATTTCTGGAATTTTTGTAGTTTGTATTGATAAACTTTACCAATATTTGGGGTTTAGTGAATAAGCTAAAGAATATGACACTCTTCTGGGTGTTTTGAGTAGATTTGAGATACTGTATGATTTTCATTGTTATTATATATATACATTTTTCATATCTCTTTTTCTATCTCATCTAAAGAATATGACACTCTTCAGGTGCTTCCACTTGAATTCTTAGCAGAGACAGGCTTCTGACTTTTGGCTAACTACTTTAGATTAGTAGTTTTTTCTTTTATACATTCGAGATAAAGACTCCTTGATGCATACATATTCTTTTGTGATGTAATGGATCTTGTATGACCACTACTTTGATGTATACTTCTATGTGATATATTCATATCTGTTTCCGCCTTAGTGATATGAATATCTATGACTGATTTTGTGTTATTTTTATTTTATATTTGTTTTCGAAGACCATATATCCACTATGTAGTATCTTTGAGTTTGTATCTGATCTGTCAGATTTTCTCTTGAAATGAAACGCGTGCCATACTATCTGACATATCGGTACTCGCACAAAGCGATAACATAGATGGTTGCTCCTCAACAGCCTTATTCTTCGTGCTAGTCGACGACATTACCTTATAGTGTCTTTGGCTAGTGTGAGTATAGAAATGGGGCATCACAGTTTAAATATTTTATTCTATTGGTTTCTTTTCACATCATTATTTACTTTTCACAAATTTTTATCTCTCATTCATTCATACAAGATCATCTTTTATTAATTTACATTTATTACTTACATGGATTATTTTCCATTCAATATTTACAATCAGCAATGAATAAATTCTTAATGTATTACATACGTTTCTTGCAGTTTAATTCACATTTATTATTATATATACTTGACTTTTATTTACTATTAATATTCATTTGTGAATCAATTCATACTTAAGTTATTCTACTTTTTAATTCACATTATACCTTTTATTTATTTTCGTTCATTCATACAATGTCTTTTTTCCATTCATGTACAGTATTACTAAATATTAAATCTATTTTCGAATCATTTCAACATTTTCTGAAGTTATAATCATTTACTTTATATAATATTCACTTTTACTATTCAATTTAATTATTAAGCATTTCAAAATATTAACTTAAGTTTATAATATTCTTCTAACCTCTTAATTCTTTATTTATAAATGTATGTTCATTTTGAAGCATTTTTGTTATTAAGCTTTTACTTGTATAATAATCTAATACATATTCATATTTAACATTAAAACCTTTTTAAACATATATGGTAAGTTTATGTATACGATTTTAGAATGTAATTGAGTTTTATGCAAATTTATCTTATTCATTTTGGTTAACAAAAAATGTTCAATAGTTTACATATTCTTAATTTTCATTGTTTTAATTTAGATGTTAAAATCCCTAATTTCTTTATAGTTTCATAAACAATTACCTTTTAATTTTCTTATTTCTCATTTTACAAGATTCCAACTATTAAATTTCACTTTATTTTGTTTTTTACAATAGAAAATTATTAATTATCGAAAACCTAAGAATTCAAATACCAGGTTCATCTGAAATCATTTTGAAATAACATATACTCATATCATCTGTATATCAAATCATACTAAAGAAAATAAAATTAAAATTTTTTTATCAAAACAAATGTGTAGCAAAGCTACTACAGTGGCATTTCCACTTTGAGACTCGAAAACGAAGGACGATGATGCTGCGTAGTCATCAATGAAATTATTTTCCAACGACATAAGAGGGGAGTATAAAACTTATTTCCTTATAAAATTCTTTTAAAAACATTCCTTTCAAGTGCCCTTTGAAAATATTTTTATTTAAAACTTCGAAATAATACTAATATCATCTTTCCAAAATCTTTTGAAAACCAATTTCAACACCGGGACTTAAGTTCCAAATTTCCAATTTAAATTCATTTTATTATAACATACAACAATCATTAGTCGTAAGAACCTTGACTAACCAACAATAAATGATAATTAACAAACATTATCATTTCCTAACAAAGAACAAAACAAAAATAATAAAATCAATTTATGAAAAATTATACATACATATATATTTTTCTATATATAAAAATATAATACTAGGTAAAATTATTTCATTTACCTATTTCAAAAACAATATTGTGTCCATCTACCATGTTCAAGTGTTTAGAAACCCTTATCGATGCCATAGCATCCTTTGTACCAATCGAAATTCATAAATAATCAATAGAACAAATTAACACAATACAAAACATTTTTATATGACACTAACAAATACGCTCTCTCATATATACTCTCTAACTCATTCTAGGGTACTAATAATCTATCTCTAACGAGTTTAATCCCAAACAGGCTAAGGTATCTCTAAACCTGGATTTCATACCAACTATGATGACCTACCTTTTTGTACGGTTTAAATCGACAATAAATCAAACATGTCATTCAAGAAGAGTATTATCAATTGGATTTAATAAGAAAATAAGAGAAAGGAAGGAAAATAAAAAACCCATAGAATCTCGTAGCGGAATGACAAAATATTATAATCAAATAAACAGTTCATGAAGCTATTTTACAATATACATTAAATTACACAATTTTTACAACAAAATTAGATTACCATCATCAATATACCAAAATAATGTAGCAAAATAATAATAGTAAATACGATCTAGCAAACTCCATCTTCATCTTCAAGGAATAGTGTCTTCAACACTGAAATACTCAAGCTGACCCGAGCATAATGAAAAGACAAAACGCTCGAGTCAGAACTAAAAGTTATTATGTAAGTTAAATCAACAAGTAAATATGAGTGTAATAACGTCAGAGATGTTTACCAGATTTTACATCTCCAATCAAGTGTACAACGTGAGTGCAATAACTTAAGAGATGTTACCGGATTTTCTATCTCTAAAGGAATCGTTAAACTATCTATATGTAGTAAGATACGTTATATGTAGTGTCTAATCAATAATATAAATATATTTTTTAACGTTAAGGCTTTACATGAATCCCTCTTAACACATTTTTAAGTAGGCAGTTTATGCAGGTCCTATAACACAACCAGTAACGTCGGTAGTCAGTGAGTCCCCTATAGGTACCATATTAAAACAAAGTCGTAGTGGGTGAGTATAAGGATAAAAGTATGACAAGCCATGTGAGACAATGCTCAAGGTAGGATCCTACCAGTTTCCCTTTTTGGCTGGGGTAACGCATCGTAGCTATGACCGTCCACCACCCCCAAAATCGAATCAAGGTGCACCGATCAAGTCCAAAATCAATATAATAATACGAAGGGGTGATGGCCCCTGAAGGTTGGAAACCCCTTGGCCAGACATAGGCTCTTTTTTAATCATTTCAAATTGACACAAGTGTTAGGGTCATCCATTATCGTTCTCTTCCTTCAAATCCAGAAAACATTCATCAAAGCCGACCACTTCATTCTGGATCATCTGCCGCGTACACAGGTGTTAAGTGGTTCCAATATTGAAAGAGAGTATTCCAATAAGAGGCCTTAGTCTCTTTAACAACCAAACTTCATTTTTCATACCGGTTGGTTCTTTTACATTTCAAAAATAGTTCACATTTGATATCAAAATATCATATTTGCTACAAAATATCACTTCATTTCAAAGTCATCATATTTACTCAAATATCGTTTCCATTTGAAAATATCATTTCAAATTCCAACTTAGGTTATAACCTCATTCAACCGTATTCACATTTAAATCAAAGATTTAGATATAACATCTCAACTTTGCACGATTTGAAATTTTAGAAAATAGTTTGACTAGTTTAAATAGTTTAAAATAGTTCAATTAGTTTGATATAAAAATGGTTTGAGTATTGAAATGGTTTATACGGTAAAATAGTTTTTAAAAAAAAACCTAAATAAATTTGAAAATTGAAAGGTAGATTTAAACAGTTTATATTAAAATAATTTATTTTGAAAACAATATCAAATTAAACCGTTTCTTTCCATTTCAACAAATCTGGACCCATGTCCAATTTCAATTTCCAATATTTCAATTCAATTGACTCAGTTTCAATTTAGTTTCAAATCAATTTGATTTCAATTTCAATTTGAATTAACTTCAATTGTCGAACATTCACTTTAACTTCAAATTCGATTCAACAATTAAATTCAGTGATTTAAATTCAATCCAATTCTTATTTTAAACCAATTCTATTTATATCAATTTCACGTCAAATTTCAATTTACCAATTTAATGCACTTTAATCAAATTAAACTTCATTATTAAATTTTAATATCCAAATCTTCAAAATAACAATTTTTCGAACTAAAGTTATATATCGATTATAACTTTACATTTTAAATCTAATTCTTTTAAACAATTTCTTTTAACTAATTCTAATTCCAACTTCAAAACTTGAATCAAAAAAATAATTAAATTCATATAAATCCAAAATTTGTTTCTTATAAAATAATAACATTTAATCAAAAACCAAATTCAAGTTTTTAAAATCATTAAATTTAACCAATCCGGTATCCATATATAATTTTCTACTCTATGGCCAAGTGATCGGTTATGTCAATTTTTATTATAGGCATGGATATATATCATTTCAATCCAAATCACCATAGCTATATATCATTTCAACCTATTTCTTAATTTATTCGAAATAACTTAAATAACAATTTATATGCTTGCAATTAATTTATAGGGTGATAACAGGGATATATATAAATAAATAAACATCCAATCATCCAATTGTTAACAAATAGACATCCATCACAATCAACATCCAAATCAGCCTATAAACCACAACAAATAACTAGTAATCAATATCATGTATTTGACTAGCAATTAAATTCAGTATTAATTTAAATGAAATTTAATTTAATATAAATTCAAATTAAATTTAAATGACAATTTAAATCGCTAAACAACAATCCATAGGATTCTAATTACTTCATAAATTTAAATCAACTATCATAAGAAGATTAGTATTGCATGAGTGGGTTAAACCATTCACCTTTGATTTATAGTCGATTTAAAATCCAACAAAATCCCAAAATTTAGCAGTCTCCAAATCCAACCAATCTAGTTCTATGTCGTCCAGAATTTCAATACGATCCCAACGGAAGAAACCGTGTGCAAATCCGAGTTCGTATGCAAAAGAAAAGAGTTAAAGTTTGAAAATTTGAACTTGAATTTAAAAATAAAATAAACGGTAAAATTGTAATATCAGTTACCTTCTCTAACCCTAGTAGTAACCCAATCGAGTCAACATCGTTCAGCGGCCACCGCTTCTTGATGAATGCACACGCCTGAAGGCCGCTAACCCAAGATCTGACACCACCATCTCCTCCGCCATGGTCCGCTGCCCCTTGGCCTCCGACCGAACCCAAAACGCGTGACTTTTATCGTGGTTTCTGGCGATCTCAAGCCCTTACAACCATTTCCAAACCGTTAGATCGACTTTTCTAGTCACCTCCACGTGCCAGTCTCCTTCGATCGTCGATTGGTCGACGATCCACCGTTGAACGAGAAACCCTAGCAACAGATAGCTAAGAAAGATCGTCAATTTCCGGACAAACGGGACCTCCAATGGAAAAAGGAATTGAAAATTTGGATTACATTTGTCGAGTGATTCGTGGTGATATATTATATGATAGTGTTTGAACAGTTTGAATTTTCGATTTGATTTGGAATTGGGCATTAAGGTTTTGAAATGTTTGCCATTGAGAAGGAATAGATAATTGAACAAATAGATAGGAATTGTACGTATAGAAAATGAAAATAAGAAGCTGCTAGGATTTATAACAGCTAGTATATAGACAAAGCTGAAATAATAATGGATGGAACAGATCGAATGGATCGAAGCGATAACAAAGACCTGAAAAGATCGTTTCGTTCCTGAAACGTAAATAAGTCATGCAATATATCTAAATATAGGTTTTTGATATTTTTAAACTCAATGGAACTAGTTTCAAAATCTAATTCCATCATATATAAAAGTTTGCTTTTAAAATTAATTTATATTTATTTAAATTTCGTTAATTGATTTCTACGCATTTCGAGCTCGCATGATCAAACGATAAGTCTGATTGCTGCGAAACTTGAAATCTTACAATAATTCACCATTATGGATCCGATAAAACTGGTTTTGTCGAAAATTGAGACAGTGGCCGAAAATGCTAATTTTCACATTAATTAAATAAATTATTATTTAAAATATTTTAATCCTATGTAAATCCAAATTTAAAAGTTGACAGTTTCCGCGATTACATAGAAATTAATAATATTTTAAAATTAAATATTCTATGTTAATTTCAAGATTTAAACATTATATTAACTTCAGCATTCAATTACAACCATAATAAATTCTTTCATTATAATTTAAACTCCAAACAAATTCTTTTAATTTGATTTCAATTTTTATTTTTAAATCATCAATTACCTTATGAATAAATTAGACATAAGTTTCCATTTATTACATTCATTATCTACAATTAACAACTTCTGTCATATTAATTGCAATATCTCAATTATATTAATTTTATTGATTTCCAAATAAATTTCAAACTGATTTAATCAATAAGATGATAATAAATTAATTGTTACATCTTAGTAATTCATGTCCATTAATTCCTTGTTTACAGCTAAATGTTATAAATCTACTTACCAAAACTGATTTCATACTCTATATTAACCTATTTCAATTAAATTACATACAATTTGACAATTAAATACAACATTTAATTTGTCTCCTTATTTATATTTATAACCAAATTAGTTTTGCAATTATTTCAATTGATCAAGATTACATTATAATAGTTGTCAATAACATTCAAAACAATAATATTAAATTATATTCTAATTATTTTTTCCATTTAATCATAAATCTTAATTTCTCACAATATTAAATTCCAAAATCTTATTAAATATAATATTTTAAATTATCAAAAATGCGGGTCGTTACAAATTAGCATCAAATTATATCACTAATTCGACACATAAACTAATTAACCTAAGCTTTGCCATAATTATATTTTAATTATCGGATTTACACACTTATAACCGTAATTAGCATATCACAATCAATTAACATACAATCACAAACGCACAAGAGAGTAGTATCATCAGATACAACTATAAATTAATACTAATTTAACATATTTGGGTAAATTGGAGTTAGCAAAAAAAAACCCTCTCTCTTCGCTGAAATTTATGTATTGGAGGCCGAAGAGGAGAATTGCCACGGCAAATCGGAGCCGTCAGAAACCGTCGAAAATAGCCGTCGATGGCCGTCGCTATCATCCATCGTGATAAACAGTAGTTCTTGTAGCGTGGATGACTTGGATGAATAAACACGTGATCCCTATCAGGACTATGATCATGAGGCATACCAGTGAAGTTTCTTACTTGATATGCAATTATGGTCTTTTTGCCTTCAAACATTATGGGATAGGTGTGTGTATCTACTACATGGACAAGATTTTTTTTTAGACTTGAAGATATGTGATATAAACACATGATAAATGTTTATTGAAAAGAAATTGTTGATAAAAGATTTTATAAATGTTCCGATTATAAAATGTTATAAAGGTATCTATAAAAATGTGTTTTATAAATGAAAAGAGAATTTCAAGGGCCAAGACTTGAGTGGTTTTTAAATGGATTTCCAAAGATATTGAGTAAATAAGCAATATTTTGTTTTGAATCCCAAAGAAATGGACCAAGACCCTAGTGGTTTTTAAATGGATTTCCAAACATTTACAAAAGTAATTTGTTTTAAATCCCAAAAAAATTATGATTTGATATGAATGATTTATATTATTATTTAAAAAGGATTTTGAATTAAAATGGGAATTTAGTTCAAAGAGATTATTTTCCAAAAGGATTGTATTTTGAAAATAATAAAGTTAATCAGATTATAGGAATATGATTGAAAGGATATAAACCTAAGTGGGTAGATTTTGAAGCTACTTTTGCATGCTACATGTTATGTAGTTTGGGAATTGCGTATCTGTTTGTGCACCGTAGGCTTCTTGAGTCTAATTTTTGGTAGGAAAAATACGTTGACTTGATCCTTTATCTAATTAGATACCCAATTAGATAGAGATACATTGGCATTCATAAGTGGTGGTGATGCAGGTCTAATAATTAGGAAGCATTTTCTTGTTCGGTGTTTGTTATTTATCATGTGTTGATATATCTTTCATGCTTGCCATTTTATAAAATCCAAGGAAAGAGGAAAGAGGAAAGAGCTGACTGTGATCAAATCTCTCTCTTTGACTCCTTCCGCGATATTGGTGCTAATTCAAATCTCCACAGGTTTGCTGGTAGATTCGGTTTCAAATTGGTTGAGCTGACTTAAACAGAATTTTTGAAATTCAAAGCGAGACATTTGCATCCCGCACGCGTACGGTTCTGAGCAACACTTCACTCTTATAAATACCGACATTTATAAACAGAGATGGCTCACAAGATTAAGCATAAAATATCTCTAATCGGTAAAAACAATGGACAAAGAAAGGTGAAGAAAGAGATTGGTCGGGAAGGAGAAGGAAGCGTATGAATCATCCTTCTCCTTCCCCACCAGTCTATTTCTATTCTTACCTTGTTATTACTGTATATGTCTCTCCCTGTTATTCCTTTCCAGCCATTCATGCACAATTTCATGTACTGTATAATTCATTTTCTATGTAGCAATATGTGATATTTTTACTTACAGGTATATAACTGTTCCATTTTTTTTTCTGTTATTTTGAAGTAAGTTCTATTACGCCGGCCATGAAAAGTGCTTTTTATTTATTGATGTAGATGAAACCTTTTGTTATATCATAACGTTGGTAAATAGGTACATAATGTTTATATTCTCTGTCATATCAGCAATGTTTTGATCTACTTCATTCTTACATGAATGATTGATTTCTGGTAAATCTTCTGTTATGTAATTGCTTGAAATATACACCTAGCCTGTCCAACATGAGTATGATAAGTTTAAACTTTTTTAATTTAAGCATTTAGATACATTTTCAGGGATGGTGCCAGTTAAGTGATTCATATATACAGTTGGAGATTGTATTGAGTTAGACAAGTTATTGTAAGAGCATTTGAATAATTTTGGAAGTTACTCTATTTAGACATGTATTCTTAAGTAAGACGCCCTTAATTAATTGGGTTCTATGTTGTGGCCCAATTGACCTGGGCCTAGACTTGGCCCTATGAACGTTCCTTTGACTTTGAAAATTTGCACAAAACTCATCCAAGTATCAAATACAAGTAAGACATCTTACCACCTAGCCCAATTAACTACGTCACAAAGTAACCAGACCACGTTGGTAAATAATGGATGTATGAAGTATCACATGTGTAGTTGATACCACATAATGCACCATAAGCTACAATAAAGGTTTGGTTTGGTTGATCAGCATTTTTGAAGCATTAAGTTGGGCCTTTCTTATGATTTAGACAAAGATGGATAAGGACATCTGTGTGAAAGTTTTATTGCAACTTATCTTAAATTCCACAAGTGTACTATTAAAAAATTATTGTAATTTTATTCAACAAAAATATTAATTTGCCTTTAATACAAATGACGTAATTCAGGAGGGATTTTATCGAAGTTTCAATGCAGAAGTCTTTATCAAAATTTAAGTTACCATATACTACATGCAAAATATGAGAGCAAATCACTTGAATCGACAACTCTCAATTTTTGTATGCTTCATTTCGATAAATACTTACAACATAATCATGTAATCAGTGCAAAGATAAAAAAAAATTTCAAATTTCACTTGTTTCGATTAGTTAGATACATCACAATAGTAAAATTTGAGTGTATATTTTAAAATCTCAAACAAACTTATTTTAAGCTTAATTCATACTTGCATTCATATATACAACATCCGTTTAGGAGTTAAATCTAGAGCATCTCCTTTGGGACTACATGCTACGAATTTATAATATTGAAGTTTCTGATCCATCAATTCTTTCAATAAGAGTAGAATCTATAATCTTTTTATAACACTTGTAGTTGGGTAGTTTAAATAACACTTTAATGTTTAAGTTTATTATCATTAAAGTTTGTGATCAAAGTTAGGTAGTTTGAATAATACTTTAATGTTTAAGATTATTGTCAACGAAGTTTGTGGTTGAATAACTTTCATTATGATCCATACATATGTACACACACATTATAATATGTAGGTATATTTAATAACACACATGTATTGTGCACACTACCAAGATGCATACATGTGTAGTAATAGATCTCACAACTACGCATAAACGTATATGTCACCCAGGCATTGTTATACAAAATATATGTGCATCCCGTTATAGATTATTGAGTATTTTGATATTCATAATTATTGATAGACTAAAGTAAATTGAAGCAGAAATTAAATATTGACTCAAACCCCAAAAGAAAAAAAAACTCCAAAACATAATGAATATGATTTAATATGAAACCAAAATTACTCATAATATTTAATAACATGGAAATGTAATCAAAATCACCGTTTAATATTCATATTCTAAAATATCCGACAACTCAACCGTTTGACACTACTTTCCTAGACAACCTACTAAATGTGTAAACTTAATTAATTTGCAGTAACGTGACTACTTTAGACCGTAGAAGGATTTCAAGCTCAGATTCTATTGTTGGATATGGGCCAATATGCAACGTCTAAAATGGATAAAATTTTCAATAAATATATTGTATTTTGAATCTTATTGGGCCTGTGAAATCTAAATTATTTAGATCTGATCTAAATTAAATTTAAATAAAATCAATATTTTATTTCAGTTGAAGAAATGTTTTATTTTAACATTATATTTAAATTATATAATATAACATGCGTATCATATACACATGTGTGTACGTACAGATGCAACATATGTAGTATATATTGTAACACTCCTGTAACGACTCTTCTTTTCAACCATCGAAAGTCGACACTGAGTACATCCACGATATTCAAATGCCCAACCTCCAATTGTTGGAGTGGTAGATTGTTATGGTAAAATAAAAAGAAAAGAATAGAGAACGAAGAACAGAGAAATCAGAATCTTACAGTGGAATCGAAAACATATTATATAGAAAAGACAATTAAACTAACACTCTAAAATACATGGTACATCAGAGTTAAAAACAAACCTTATCAATTGCACAGTTATAAAATTCCGACCTTACAAATTGTTGATAGGTATAACATATGATACGGCGGAAAAATAAAACACTACGATAGGTGAACGTAGTGTGGATGTGAAAATACCCTAATGAGAGCAACCTCACATAACTTGGCTTCCACTCGCTCTTTTGGTTTAGCCATTTTCGGCAAAAGATAACAAAGCTCAAATGAGAAACACATCATCTTAGAGTGATCAAATATAAAGAAGAAAGAAGAATCAAAGCCGATAATCGATAAATCCACTATCGAGAATAACTAGATGGTTGTTTTCACCTGCTCTTGATTTTCACATCACAATACTTTTAAAGACACTTTAAAATCACTCTTCAAAATATTCATTTAAAAGGGGAAATTATATTTTCTAAGTGTATTAAAACCTTGGTCAAAACAAATGTCAAAACATTGTTTATTATAAACCCAAACAATTTACACTTAGCTTTATTTGAAACAATTCTTTTTAAAAGATTTTTTTGGTTTATAAACTACTATTCACAAATTTTAAAATAATATTTACTATCCCAAAAGATAATAAATCAACTAAATTACTGTTATAAATTTCAAATCAAAGGTTGATCATCCTGATTATAACTTTTAAAAGCACATTAATTTTTCCCAAACTAAATAAATCAAATATGTAATCTCTTTTAATAAATCAATCAATTATCTTTATTTAAATAGTTAATTATTTCTAAAACACTTCTACTTTGCATGTAAATTAACTTTAAAACTCTAATTCAGTTATTTCACTTTGAAACACTTTCATTAAATTAACCTTAATCACTTTTTTTAATTAATTAATTAACTTAAATACCTTTGTTAAATTAATTAATCAACTTTAAATATCATTAGTTAAAATGATTAATAACATTCAAGTATCGTAATTAGAATGGTACATTAGATTTAAAACATTGTTAATTAAATTGATTTACTACATGTAAAACTCATTAATGAAAATGATCGATTAAACTCAAACCTTATTAATTAAAATGATTTGTTGATTTCAAATATCATCAACTAAAATGATTAATTAAATTTAAACATCTTTAGTTAAAATGATTTATTAACTTAAAACATCATTACTTAAAATAATTTATTAAATTCAAATAATCATTAATTAAAATGATTAATTTAATTAATTGAATTTTAAACGTCTAATTTTGTGAATATGATAGCTCAAATTCAACATACATAAAAGAGTTTAGTAGATGATATTCAATAATTGATGGTATAGCGAAAATTGCTATAACGATACTTAAACAGTTTAAATAGAATATCGTAATTAATTTCAACTAAACATCAATACAAACAGCATAACAAAACAAATAATTATTATTGGCAAGAAACCTCTTAGGGTCTCTCTACAAATATTCCCTACAAAACGATGGTTACGAATAATATATATATATATATATATATATATATATATATATATTTATAATCATATGGGTTCACATCAATTAGGTTAATATGTCATCCATTTTCCAAAATAGAATTTTCTACCAAACAAAGAATCACATAACAATAATATATAAATTATTAAACAACCATTCAACAATAAATTTATAGCATAATGGATATTATATAGCTAATTTAAAGGTGAGTAAACTCATAGAAATTCCCATTATGGCCAAAGCGTTCCGGTTTGAACTAAAATTGGACGAGTGTTTGATTTTAGCATAAAATTATACAAGCTCCAAACTCCTCTAATCTAATTCCTAAACGTAGACAATGATTCCGTGAGTGCAACGTAATTGACCATGTTCGATTTGGACCTCGTAGGAGAAAGTTATGCATTTTATAAGTTTTGGACTAATTAAACATAATTAAACAGTAATTACAATTTTAATTACCAACATTATAGTAAACCTTCTTCTTCCCAGTATCACTCATGCTTGCACATGAATAGTGCACAGTGATACACTCATACTTGGCCTCTTCTCTCCTCCTTTGTCGAAGCAATACTCGAGGAAAACCATCACCGAAAATTCCTACATGGCCCTCTTCACTTACTCGTCACACACATTTCTTATTATTAATTTGAAATTTATGTAAGGATATGTTCAGTAATTTTTCCATATTATTGGAAATAATGTTAGGATTCTTGATAATAGAATTCCATAAATCTAAATCTAAGAATAATGAAAATTAATAAATCCTCGTCTAAAGATAACAAGTGATGAGAAATCCACAGTTGGGAATGATTAAAGACTGATAATTCTTGTATGACTACAGAAGTTTTGAAATCCAACTTTGGTAATGATGAGAGAAGACCAGAAAGTTGTCTTCGGTTACATTAATAGAAGACCGGAATGGAGGGCTAAGAATCCAAAACTTACATTAATAATAGAAGTTTAGAAATCCTCTTCTGGAAATAACTGATGGAAGACCAAATCTTCTAGTAATAATAAAAGCTCAGAAATCATCATCTAGAAATAAGTCATAGAAGATCAGGAATCCTCATTTGGGGACGAAAAATAGGAGTCCAACAACCCTTATCTAGAAATAATAGAAAACCTGAAACCCAGATTCAGGTATTAATAAGTGTAGTTCAGAAGTTAATAGTAAAAGACCCAAGACCTATATTTGGGTTTTAGTAAAGGAGATCGAGAAATTACAATCTATAAGTTAGTAGAAGACCAGAGATCCATAATAACAGAAGACTCAAAACCCATATTCGGGGCATTAATGAGTGAAGTCTATAGAAGACCTGAAATCCAGATTCAGGTATTGATTAGTGACGTTCAAAAATCATCTTCTGGATATAGTGGAAGATTATGAATTCATAATAGAAGACCCGAACCCCAGATTCGGGTATTGATAAGTGAAGTCTAGAAGCCATCTTCTAGAAATTAATCGAATGCCATAAATTGATAATGCATGTAATCTGGGAATTACTGTCCAGAAATAGTAGAAGGTGAGAAATTAGTTCCTGGAAATAAGAAGGAAAGTTTAGAAATCATTATTCGAATAATGAAAGTTCAGAAATTCTCATCTGAGCATTTTGTTCTGCACCATTTTTGGACTTTGATTGTTCAAATCTTTTGCTTTGTGTTACATCTCCAGTTCCAAGTACCTGACTTTTCTGATATGCTCCATCCTTTAGGCTTCGTTTTATTGTTGATGCTTTGTTTGCCACTCCTCGGGCTTGGATGTCTTAGTCCGATGTCGTCCGTTGCACTTGGTTAGCTTATCCATAAGCAAGACCCAAGGACTTACCCAACCTATGTCTAGGAAGTGCGCTAGCTAGGCCTCATAGGTAAGACTAAAGGCTTTTCCGGTGCCTTGACCTAGCCATGGCATGACGGGATCAAGGGCTTACTACGTCCTCCCTCAAGTAGGTGCTCTAGCCAGGCCTTATAGACATGACTGAACGCTAGTCGGTGCCTTGACATGGCCACGTAGGCACAGTCAAAGGCTTGCAGATGCTTTAGCCTAGCCATTTATGATGTGGCTAAAGGTTTGCTCTGATCTCCTTCCAGGAGGCGCGTTGAGCTGGCCATCTTGGCGCGGACATAGGCTTATGACCATTTATAGTAATTTCTACTTGCGAGCATGTAGTTTTTTTTGGAAAAGAGGTGTTTTATTCATCCAATGTTGGAAAATACGGTTACAAATGTTCCTCGTTCCATTCCTAGGAACCATGTTGACATTTGATCGATATAATTTGTAATCTCCTAGAGGAATTACTTTGCACACAATTAGAGGACCTTCCCAGTTTGGTTTCTAGCGGTCTGTCTACAGGATTCCTAGTTGTTACATCACTCTTCGGAGCACTAAATCTACTTCTTGAAATGATCTTGTCTTTACTTTCTAGTTGTAGTATTTTGATATTCTTCTTTGAAACTAGGCAGTTCAAATAGCTGCTTCATCTCTTAGTTCATGTATGAAATCCAATGACTCTTTTTTCAACTCTTGGTTTGGATCGAATGCACTTCGATGTAAAGGTATTTCAATTTCGACCAGTAGCATTGCTTCACACCTATATGTTAGAGAGTATGAGGTATGACCTGTTGTAGTTTTAGTAGATGTACGATATGCCCAGAGTACAAGTGATAATTCTTCCATCCAATTTCTTTGGCCTTATTGAGTCTTTCTTTTAAGATGGTCTTAATAGTCTTGTTGGCTGCTTCGACAACACCATTAGCCTTTGGATGTGCTACGGAAGAATTTTTTTTGATGATTCCATTCTTCTGGTAGAATTTATAAAACTCTTCACTTTCAAATTATGTTCCAATGTCGGATATAATCTTGTATGGG
This sequence comes from Allium cepa, assembly GCA_030765085.1. Classification (NCBI taxonomy): domain Eukaryota; kingdom Viridiplantae; phylum Streptophyta; class Magnoliopsida; order Asparagales; family Amaryllidaceae; genus Allium; species Allium cepa. Next base: position 910,116,657 of record CM060937.1, read on the forward strand.
ATCCCGAATCCAGTGATGATGTTCTTAATAACAAATCTAAGTACTTTCTCAAAAGTGATTTTAGGAAGCGGTTCTACTTCTATCCACTAAGTAAAGTAATCAATGGCAACTATGGAATACTTTGCCCTTCCTTTAGGAATTGGCAATGGTCCAATCAAATCAATTCCCCACACATCAAATGGCCATGTACTAAAAGATCGGGGTTAATTGGTTTGGTGGTAAATGAAGAATCTTTGAGTATCTTTGGAACCCTTCGCATTTTTTTATGTGCTCTATAGTTTGACTATTTATTTGAGGTCAATAGAAACTTGTCTTATCTTAGCCAACTTTATCCCATTGGAATGGTCTCCACAAAATCTCGCATGTGCTTCCTTTAGTAATTTCAACTCATCTTCAGAATCCACACATCTTAAGAAAGGAAGAGCATATCCTTTCTAATAAAGAATTCCATCCATCATGGTGAAGGTGAGACCTTGACATCTGATTCTCCTAGCTTTCGTTTTGTCAAATGATAATATTCCATTGGTAAGATATTCTATAATGATGTCATCCAAGTGTTCCTATAGAAATTATCTATTTTTGGATGAAGGGAATCTTCATATGGAATTTCTTCATCAATTTCTCTTGCGTCATAGCTTGTGGTCTAGTTAATACCAATAGTTCTTTTCCGGGTTCGAGCATTTTCTCTTTTATACCGAGGCTTGCTTAATACCCTACTGGTATGATACGGGTTTCTAAACCTCCTCTTAAACTAGCTAATTTTACTAATGAATGTGCTTGAGAATTATCTCCTTTTAGGACTTGGTGTATAGAAAAATCTTCAAATAGGGCAAGCATTTTTAGCACCTTCTTAACACATAGGGATAGTCTAATATCTTTAGTTTGATATATCTGCTTTATCTGATTTACCATTAGTCGAGAGTCACTAAAGATTTAAATTCATGGGAACTTGAGTTGTATGGGTAGAATTAGTCCTACCACCATCAATTCATATTTGGCTACGTTGTTCATTGTAGGAAATCCTAGCTTCATTGCATAGTGTAGGCATTGTCCATCTAGTGTGATCATGACATACCCTTCTCCGGTTCCCTGCCCATTTGATGCCCTATCCACAAATAGTTTCCATATGGGCTTTTGATTTTTTTTCTTTCTCTGATTACTCTTTAATAAAGCCTGTACATTCAGTGACAAAGTTCGTTAATGCTTTCTCTTAGATTGCTGCTCGTGGATAAAATTCTATGTCATATTGGTTAATTTCAATTCCCTATTTAACTAGCCTACATAAAGTCCCAGGTTTATCGAAAACATGCTCGAGTGGATAGTTAGTCAATATTTTGATCGGATGTGCTTTGAACTATGCTCTGAGTTTCTATGCTGTAAGCATCAAACAATGATCCAACTTTTCAATGACTGGCTATCGAACTTCAGCATCTATAAATCGTCTGCTCACATAATAAACAGGAAGCTGATTTTTATTTTCTTCTCCGGTCAGAACTGAACTAACCACATGTTTTTGAATTGCCATATATATGTATTAGCTTTCTTCATTCTTGGGGCTGGATAATATTGGTGGTTTTTTCAAATGATTTTTTAATTCTTAGAAGGCTTTCTTGCAATCTTCTCCCCACTTAAAGTTCTTTATTTTCTAGATTATACCGAAGAATGGAATGCATTTATCGGTTTCCTTGGAGATGAATCCGCTCAAAGCTGCACTTCTACCTCAAACTCATTACATTTTTTCCTGTTTTGGGCTCGGCTGTGTCTTTAATAGCTTGGATTTGGTCAGGACTAGCTTTAATCCCTTATGCACTAATAATATAGCCTAAGAACTTTTCGAAATGAACCCGGAAAGAACATTTCTGAGGATTTAGTTTCATTTATACCTTGTAATACTTCAAACATTTTTTCAAGATCTTTAAGGTGACTCTAAGCTTCATAGGACTTTGTTAGCATATCGTCTACGTAAACCTCCATGTTTCGACAAATATGTTCCTCGAACATTCTATTTACTAATCTTCGATAAGTAGCTCTTGCATTCTTTAGTCGAAAAGGCATTAGTTTATAACAAAAAGTTCCCCAATCGATAATGAAGCTTGTATATTCCTCATCTAGCTTAAACATGGGAATTTGATTATACCCTGAATAAGCATCCATGAGAAATAACAGCTTATGTCCGCTAGTCGCATCAACTAAATGGCCTATTCTGAGTTGTAAGTAATAGTCTTTCGGGCATGCTTTGTTCATATCAGTGTAATCGATGCAGGTTCTCCACTTGCCATTCAACTTAATTACCAACATATGGTTTGCTAGCCATTTTGAAGAAGAAAAAACTTCCTGAATGAATTCGTTTTCAAGTAGCCTTTTAATCTCTTCTTTCAAAGCGTCAGATCGAACTTTGTCAAACTGCATTTTCCTTTTCTGGATAGGAGTCATATTTGGGTTAATATTTAGTGCATTGTACATAACTAATGGGTCAATCCCGACCATATCTGAATGGGTCCATGCAAATATGTCCTTGCTAGCTATAAGGAGTTGAATCAAGTCTTCTTTCAAGTTGTTCTCTAACTCTTTTCCATCATCTAAAGCCTAAAAAATAGTAGAAGAATCAGAGTAAGAAGAATGCTTCATTTTGGATTGATCGAGAGTTGCAAAATACATTCACGGGAGCTAAATTGCTCTCCCCAAATAGTACCCCAACCCCTTTTAGTTAAGAACTTTACCATCGGGTATTTTGGCGGGACAAAAGCATCCACCTCATCCCGTGCAGGACGACCAAAGAATGCATTTTACTATGAAGGCTAATTGATTATCACAAAGAGAGTTTCAAAAGTTTCGTAGTATGGTGGTAGACCCATTTGTACTAGTAGCTTTACTTGTCCTAAAGGTGTTGACCTCTTACTATTGAACCCAAAGATATGTTTAGGACTAGGCTAAAGTTTATCCTTAGGAATGCCCATTTGATCGAAAGTGTGCTTGAAGATGACGTTATCCGCGCTTTTGGTATCTACTAGAATCTTATATACTATGGAAATTCCGATTTGAGCTTTGATCATAAGGTGGTCATTATAGGGATGATGGATTCCTTTCTTTAGCTCTTGTGGAGTGACGACAAGACTTAGCATTTGCATATTAAGTCGTGGTTCTTTGAGCAGGGGCTCTTCCTGTGCAGAGAACACTCCTTCCCTAGCTTCCTTGATATATTTGTTCCTAGCTCCCTTACTATTTCCCGCTGGATGCGGTCCCTCCACGAATCATATCAATCATGTTCAAAGGTGGACTTGATTCAACAGATCTTCTTCTATTGAACATTCACATCATTACTAGAGAATTTTTAGGGTACAATACCAGTTCATGGCGCTTTCTGTTTATTTTGGACAAACTCTTTCAGATGTCCTTTATGAATCAGCTTATGAATAATCCTGGCTAGCACTCAGCATTCGTCTGTCCTATGGCCATTCGCCTTATCATAAGAGCATTAATGACCTCTTTTTCTCTGCTCGGGTAAGTTCTTGGCCTTGAATGAAATTGAAAAAATAAACTTTACTTTAGTTGTGGCATTGATATAAGACAATGGCTTGTTCAAAGCAGTTAAATTGGTGTTGGAGTCTTCCCGCCTAGACCTTTTGTGTCCTCGATCGAATCCAAATCTTTTAATCTCCTTCTTAGGGATAGGTTTCCTTTTAGCATAGTATAATTCATCCATTCAAATGAATTTATAAGCTTGAAAGTGAAAGTCTTGTAAATTTTGATATCCATGGATAAAGTGCTCCTTCCAAAACGATGTGCTTTCTCTCAATCCTGAATGCATTGCAATTAGCTTATCTCAATCATTCATGTCTTTCGCCTTCAATGCCTCTATATTGAACCGCTTAAGATAATCACCCAATGATTGTCCTTTTTTTTGTTTGATGTTTGCCAAAATGGTGCAGTCAATTATTAGATATTTGCATATACAGAACCGAGCAAAGAATTCATAGGAGAATTTTCCTTGAGTGGATTGTTTTATCCCAATATTTGTGATTCCATTTTGCAGTAGCCCATAGAAGTATTACTGGGAATAATCGGCATCGCATTACCCTCGAGGCATTATATAGGTCTATTTGGCTCTCAAAAGGCCATTAGGTTGTCGTTATAATCAAAAGTGCCATGATATTTCATAGTTGGAACCTTAACATGTGATGGAATTGTTGTTGCCATGATTTCATCAATGAACAGAGCTACACGATCATTATCATTTACTTGCTCATCTAAAGATTTTTCCTTTAGCATTCAGCATGTCTTTAACAGCTTTTCTGCCACATCTTTCAAATATGCTTCAGTATAATGATAACTTTTTTGACTTGGATTATATTCCTTGGAGATTGAGCTTCTAGATTACACCAAAGATTTATCTTGCATTATGCCCTGGTGATCAGCTTTAGCTGCATAATGTTCTTTCTTCTTTGATGATGTTAAGTTAATCATTCTCTTGCCTTCGTACATGTAAACCTTTAGGTTACTGCATGGGGAAACCACTTCGTCCCATATTATTGGCTTAATGGTTATAGATTAATTTTGAGCAAGGGATGCTTCCAAGAGTTCTTGCATTTCCAATAGCCATTGCTCCAAATGTTTTATCCCAGCCGCATTGTCATCAGGTTACACTGGAGTTGATGGTTGTCATGGCACAAGCGCCTTCTAAGTTGAAGGTAGGCATAATATTTTCCTCCAGAACTATTGTGTGCATGGCTTCTTTGTCTAGTTGGCTGAGTCTTTTTGATTTCATTTTCCTACAGCAAATCAAAATTTCCATAATTAGACTATAAGGAAAGAACAAGGGTGGAGCTTCAAGCCCTTCTTCTAACACCAAAAAATGGAAACAAGAGATCTTCCCAACACCCCGAAGTAAGGTTAGAGGAGTGAATGACCCACTCGAAACCCCTTTCGAATTAGTTGGAGAAATCTAAGGTCACAACCTAGTGGGAACAAAAGGTATTAAACGAGTCGAAAGAATCTTATTCCTTTGAAAGGAACCCTTTCAAAAGGTATAGATGTGCATGTTCCATAGATGAAACCTCATATAAGCAGCGCCAAATATGTTAACGATATAATTGACAACATCTAAAGGTGCATAGGTTTGAAGATGAATTAGAAAACGATCCATTTCGAAGGACTTCGAAGGGGTTTGTATTGTCAGAATCGAGATTTAATGTTGAAGTCCTATTTACTGTCCCTTTCGAAGGGATCAAAAAGAGGTCAAGAACCCATTCGAATTGACCCCTTCAAAGGTGTCAATATAGCATCTATGGCGGTGATCTCCTTCAAAGGCCAAGACATATTCGAGCGCATTCAAATGCCTTTCTGAGGAGTCCTCCAAAGGGTTTGATTCAATGGTTATAAAGAGAACCTCTTCAAAGGTCTAGTACCCTTCAAAGGATTCAAAACTCGATATCCATATATTTGAGTAGAGAGTGGATTCAATGTGACATGGAGCCTTATTTTTGTAACATTCCTGGAAATTTACCAAGTTTAATTTGGCAATTAAATTAATTTCTGAAAATAAATTGTGAATTAATTAGAGATTTCTAGAATAAATAAATAAATTTTTGATTATAAATAGAAATTTGATTTAGAATATAAGAATAAGCATTTTATAAACAAATATGGAATTTCAAAATAAAATGTATTAAAAATAAAATAGAAACTAAAAGCTTGAGATTAATAAAAAGATAATGATAGTTATTTTCTAAATTTTTAATTATATTAATATTTGGAAGTTGTAATGAAAAGAAAAAAAATTAGTGTACTCATTTCAAAAAGTTATTTTTAATTAAATTTTCATATATGAATAAAAGTGATTAATTGTCAATATAAAATCAAAGTATTTAAATCCTTCTTTTCTTTTAAAAGATGTACAAAAATAAACAATAAAAAATGTATGAATGTAAATTGTATAGATATATAAGTGTATAAATATGTTGAACTAAATTAAATATTTAATGTGAAAATGATATAAAGTTATATTTAAGTTAATTAAAAAAACAATGGAGATAAGATTTTATTTGTGTAAATATAAATATAAAAAAAACACAACACATACATAAATAAAAGGAAAATGTATTTATTCAAACGGGAAGCATAATATAAAGTTATATTTGAGTGTTATTTGCATGAAAATGTAAAATGCAAACTTATGTACAGAAAGACTTAAGTGAATGTGGTATAAAATTTATTTAAAAATTCTTTTATCTTTGAAAATTACAAATGATAAATATATAAAGGAGATAGAGTAAAGAAGTGAACATTTCATTGGAATCTCATGATCATCTTTGTACAAATGGCATCCAATGTAATAAATTGAATAAAATAATTGAATTTAAAAATTTTGGAAACTTTTGAGCTTCCCCTTATGCAATAATTTAACTTCTCACCAAATCTGAAAATATAGTAAAAAGATTTGAGTATCACAAATCCAAACTACCATCATCTTCCCTCTTCAGATCTGGAACAAATCAAAGCTGAAGATCAAAGAAAAAATCAAACTCAAAAGCTTCAGTTCAAAATTTTCAAGATAAGAAATATCAAAACCTGGCAATCAAATCAAGCAGCAAAAATAAGTTCAAAAAAAACCTGTAATCTGGAAATCAAAGTCTGGATTCATGTTTCAAATCTGTAAACAAATAAAAACCAGATCAACTTCAACGAGCTGAATCAAAACCAATATCAAACAGGCAAGATCAGATCAAAGCTCTCAAACCTGATCAATGCAACCAGATATTCAACCTGGAAAACAAATACAACTAAGAAATCTTCAACCTGATTCATCAACAATTCAAAGATACAAGCAAATTCTTCTCAGCAACTCAAGATCAATTTGTCTAGACTCTACTTCATACTTCCAGGCCTCTGTTTCAAAACCCATCAGCGTGAGCAAAACTTTTAAACTTAAAAGCTAGAATCTATTTGCAGTTTGATGATGCTTGAAAAAAAAATTGTTGTGATATGTTTGCATGTGAAATTGTGAGTAACTTCACTTTTAAAACTTAAAGTAAAATTATGGTTGCATGTTTTGTTTATTTGAGTCCTTTCTGTTCATGATTTCCAAGTTCTTGTTTTAATTTAAATTCGAAAAACTCTTGAGTTAGTCTCTGTTTAAACTTAATTTATAAACAAAACTTGTTTGTTTCATCTCAAAATTTAGATTAAAATTATACTTAAGTTAAAAATATTGAAGTGTCTCTGGAAATTATCCGGGAATCAAAATGACCGAGCAAAAATAAAAATAAGTCAAAACCCAAACTTTGTAATTCATAAATTCAGGATTATAATTTGAATTCATAAACTTAAACATGATTTTTAGCACTAAAATCATAGTTTTTAATTTGGGATTGAGTGAGCATTTCTGGTTTAACCAGAAATGGGTTTTGGGAAGTTTTTTGGTCATCTCTGTGATCTGGGGTGTCGTGGTTCTTTCTGAAGGTAGTAGAGTAATCGAAGATGATAGGAAAATTGTCGAGAAGATAATTAATTCATTGAGGAATTTGCAGCAGTTGATTCTTAATTGGAACCCTAGTTTCAACTAGGTCTAGTATTTTGATTCGTTCATCTTCCCTTGTTGGTCGAGTGCAACGTGACTTTGGGAAATGGAAGTATGGAGAGTGGCGAAGTCTTGGCCGGAGTTGCAGAATTTTTGATGGTCGGAATTGTGAAAACGAGGTGGTTTCCAGGTTTGGATGTGTGGTTCCTGTTTCTGTTCCAGATTTGGGGTTTTTGAACTCGAATTCAATTTCGAGCTTTGGAAGGATGTTTCTGTTAATCGTGTTTGGATGTGGAGTTGGTCGCCGATAAGGGAAGACCATCGAAGATGGTCAGAGGTTATTAAAGTCACCGTGCATGTGCACGGTGCACTTTATTCTCTGGTGAAGTTTTGGTTAGCAGAGGGAAGGGTCTCGGGTTTTCACTCGAGAAGTTTGAGCATTTTCTCGAAGTTTTTAGTTTGTGGACTCGAAGCAACATAGGGTGGCTCGGGTTAAAATATTTGATATAGGTTTTTAAAAGAAACCTGTAGTGTTTTGTTTTAAATTTTTAAACTGAAGATTTAAAATGAAATGTAATTTTTTAAAACAAGTTTAAATCTAAGTTTAAATCTGATTCAAATTTAAATCTTAGTTTTAAAAAACAAAATAGAGTCTTTGAAATTTAAACTGTTTTAACTACTTTAAGATGGTTAAATGGTTTGAATTTAAAATGATGATTTAAAATAAAGTTTAAAATCTAAGTTTAATCTGGATTCAGATTTAAATATGTATTCCAGTTTTAAAATGAAAAAAGTTTTTAAATTTAATAACAATTTAAACAACTTTGAATGTTATTGTGTATTTTTAAATTGATTTGAATTAAAAATGAGCTTGGTTTTAAATTCTTATAAACTTCATTTATAAAATGAATATTTCTTTAACTTGTGAGATAAAAAGGTTTATGAATTCTTTTTAAAACTTTGTTTAAGTTAAATTTGTATACATTTTAAATCTTAAATTAAAAATGAAATTTAAAGTAAATTTGAAAGCAAATTGTTTTTAAATGCTTTGATTAAGTAAGAAATGTTTTATCTTAAAGATAAATAGAATTTAATGATTTGGATTCATTAAATTATTAAGTTAATTAATCAAGTAATCAATGAATGATTAAATAAAAATAATAATCACTTAGTGAAAGTAATTAAGAGTAGATAATTAAGATTAAAGATTGATTAATCAAATATTAAGGATTAATTACTTTAAAGCATAATAAATTAACGTGGTTAATTAATTAGGGTAATTGAATTAAGAATAATCAATTAAGGATAATTAATTATAAATAAGATTTAATTAATAATTAAGGATTTATTAATTAAAGTAATTAATTAAAGGATAATTAATAAAAGTAATTAAGGTTTAATTAACTACGGTTAAGGTTAATTAATTACGATAATTAATTAAAGAAATGATTAATTAATGGAGGCATTTAAGACTTAATCAATAGTAGTTAATGATAATTAATCATTGATTAAAGATTACTAATGAAAGTAATTATGTGAGTAATAAATTTAAAACCACATGATTTATTCACCTTAATCGAAGATGTTTGATTGTTATTGAATGCTGTGTGATGGATTGATATGTGATGTGATGCTTTGTGATGCTTTGTGCTAAGCTGCTATATTTGTGATGAATATACTGTTGTATGAATATAAAAACACCTTGACCCGTAAAATGACATTTGAATTTCGATACGACATGGAGTCAGATTCCAGTTGGTTATCCGAAACCCACATCGAATCGTAATAGTGAATCTTTGTGATTGATAAATATACTTTATTTATGAATCTGTGAATGAAGATAAGTGTTGTAGGTTATACCGCTTATCGATATTGATATATCTATGATGATTGATGTTATGCACTATTGTGTAAAGCACCCTGGACCACAATTATACACACACAAATATGGGTTGCATGTGGAAATGGGTTAAGTCACAGATTTTGAAATAGTTTTAAAGATTGAACTTTTGAATCCAAAATAGTTTTGGAATTAGAATTGGAAGCTTTTGAAAATGAATTTCGAAAATAAAAATTATTTTGAATAACTTGATTGAGTTTTGAAATTTAAATAGCTTGGTTTAAATTCGAATTCGAATTCTATGATTTGGAAACTATGGTTTAAAAAGGGTATTCAACTTATAAATGTGTTTATATGGGTTTTTAAACATTTTAAAAGCGTTTTTTTGGGATTTTGAATTTAACCCAAAGATTTTAACTTGTATAAATGAAATCATTTTTTCCCAAAACGTAACCTATCCGTTTTCAAATAATAAAAGCTTTCACATAAGAAATGAACTTCCAATTTGTGCTAAAAGGATTTCAAGTCTAAAATGAAAATAGTTTTCCAAGTTATGATTAATCTTTGGAAATGGGTTCGAAATCTATAAGTTAAATCTTTAATTTTAAAGATTTAATTGAGTTAATCCAAATCGAAATGAAAATTGTTTTGGAATCTATGAATTGATCTTTGTGAAACTAGGTGAACTTTGTGAAATAAATATTTTTGTATAAAGATTTGAAATGGTAGTTTATTTAAACCATTTGAAGAAAGGCTTTGGGTTGTGACTTAACTAAAATCCCATATCCATATGTTTTTATATATTGCGCCCACTATTCGCTTTAGCCGGGAGAGGACCTTGTGTCATATAACCCATTTCGAATAGTGATACGACGTTATGGATTTCATTTGAAGACTGGTGCTGAAGACAGGGTGTCTTCGAGAACAATAGGATAACCTGTCGATTGACTCTGCACTGAGTAGCTCCGGTATAGAGTTCTCCCTAAGTGACGGGAAGTTTGATCGGGATTATGGATATCCGGATTGCAAGGGCTGCTTCGGAAGTGCCTTCGGTTCTGTTCAAACCCGGGACAGACTTGTATGGTTGTATGTTTGACACTACTCTTTGAGATATTAAACTGATCTCTATCAAATACATTTCTGCTTGGTGGCGGAGAATTTATTCTCTTAGCTTAACACCTTTCTCCGAGACGCACGAGCTCAGAGGTTATGTAGTTGATAGTTATCAGTGATATACTCCCAAATTTGGTAGTATGGCATGCTGAGTGCTGCTGTGTATCATTTGTTGATCAAAGCATGACTTTTGTATAAAGCGTAGCTTTATGGATGAGACTGCATCAGGACCTCACACCCCGGAAATTGTCAAAACAGGAAAGATGCGGCAAGCTTATGAGGGTCGCTCCCTTTAGGGTTTGTCCTTCCCTTATGGAAAAGGGTGGTATCATGGTATGGAGCCCAGATACTTACTCATGTTGATACTGCAGATCTATTACTTTGTGATTGCTTTGTGGTTGTTGGTATCGAGCGCTCGGATAAAGGTCCCAAAGGACCGGGGGATGGCACGCTCGAGTAGTAGTTACCTAGTTACAGAAGTAACCCGACCTTGTGTTGGCAGAGATCCGGTTAGGTTCTCAGGACGTCCTGCCAGAGGCATGCCCATGTGGTAGTAGGAAGTTCCTTAGCCTGACCATTTGTTGGAAATCCAATCTTCAATACGCACCTTGTACGGTTTCAGTTGTAGAACCTGTCATTTACTTATGGTGGCGCCCCACTGTTTAGATGGTAGCCATAGCAGGCATACGATACTGGTCGTATGTTGGCTAGGATTAATATTATACTTTCAAATGGTTTTCCTACACTATGCACTAGTAATAATATCAATGAAATTTTCTCGTATCAAGGAGAAATCTCCTCCAATTCTGCGTTTGCATTGTGTTTGTGGCGGGAGGCCTTATGGCAGTTTCATTTTTCAAAAAGCATTGCAAATTTATTTTAAATTCTCTTGTTTTCTATTTTAAGGACCAACTGCTTTTGTTTGCACATACCAGTCCCACGACTGACCTGGAGTTTGTTGTTCCTTTCCTAAACTCTGGGTTCCCACAATTTTCCCACACGGGCAGTCTAGAGTTGGGTTTTTCAGATGGTCAGGTTTAGTAGATTATCTGGAGCTAGTTCAGTCATTTGATCTAAACTGCACTTGCTTGTCTTTGTGCTTCGTTATTGGGAGTTCGAGCTATTTATGGACTGGTGCTTTGGAGATGGAGTTACAGTTATGGAGTTCTCTCTTGAAGACCATATTGGAGGTTTTGTTCCGCTGTTAGTGTTACCTTTTCTTTCCGCTGCTATTGTCTTGTATCATATCTCTGATGTATATTGATATTCATTGTACCATTCTAGTGTATCAGATAATGTATGTTGATATATTCTTTTTCTTCCGCTATGTTGTACTTAATGTGTTATGAGCTCCGGCGAACCAGATTTGACGTTTGGATCTGCGGCATTTGAATACGAGTGTCGTATTTGGTGCCGATTTTTGAAGGTCGAGTCAGGGTCGTTTCATTTGGTATCAGAGCTGAAGGTTAAAACTTTAGCTCAGGAGTATAACACATTAATTAGCTCATTAGAGATAGGGTGAAGTATACCCTAGAATGAGTATATCCCTAAGATATCCGTTTGAATGCCTCGGTAAATTCTCTTAATGTTCACTGATAGTGAGTATGAGTGAAAGAAGAGAACGAGATAGGGGACAAGGGAGTGCCCCTACATATGGTCAATGCCCTGCAACAGTGGAAACAACATTCTCTATCAATCTCCTTTGATTCGATTTCAAATTCTTTTGATTGCTTCGTGACAGCTACAAGAAGAAGCTTCGGTGTGATGGTGGCCTTACGAATCGTTGTAGAAAATTCTTACTTCGTATCTTCATTGGTTTCATATCAGTTTTTCCATCTAAACTTTAATGAATTTGAAATTTGAAATTGAAATTTTAAATAAATTGGAAATTTTAAATTGAAATAAAATGGTTAACGAATATGAAGCTAAATATGAATTGAATCGATAAAACGATTTCGTTTAAAACCAATAAATTCTATTGTAATTTCTTGTGTAGTCTGAAGTCCGAGGAAGGACAAGTTGGTATATACTTTAGGGCATTCCGACCTAAATTTGGAATCCATACCTAGTGTTTGAGAAATATGGAAGATTAAATCCATTTATCTATCGTTTGGGTCTCGATATATTCTACGAACGGTTAGTTATCCCTACGAACTGACCAGCGCCCCTACATATTTCGTAGATCGGATGACCCGATTATCTTGTGAAATAATGGTATGAGTTTGTTCTCATATTTGTTGATATTCTGATTTGGTAAACCGAATGTAGAATAAATATTTCGATCTGATCTGATCAATCGTTTCTTTATCTATCATCTAATCCTTCTCGTCTCCCTAGCAAATTTCGAGGACGAATTTTTTTTAAGAGGGGGAATCTGTAACATTCCTGCAAATTTACCAAGTTTAATTTGGCAATTAAATTAAATTTTGAAAATAAATTGTGAATTAATTAGAGATTTCTAGAGTAAATAAATAATTTTTTGAATAGAAATAGAAATTTGATTTAGAATATAAGAATAAGCATTTTATAAACAAATATGGAATTTCAAAATAAAATGTATTAATAATAAAATAGAAACTAAAATCTTGAGATTAATAAAAAGATAATGATAGTTGTTTTCTAAATTTTTAATTATATTAATATTTGGAAGTCGTAATAAAAAGAAAAAAATTAGTGACTCGCTTTCAAAATGTTATTTTTAAGTAAATTTTCATACATGAATAAAAGTGATTAATTATTAATATAAAATCAAAGTATTTAAATCCTTCTTTTCTTTTAAAAGTTGTACAAAAATAAATAATAAAAAAATGTATGAATGTAAATTGTATAATTATATAAGTGTATAAATATGTTGAACTAAATTAAAGATTTAATGTGAAAATATTATAAAATATATATAAGTTAATTAAAAAAAACAATGGAGATAAGATTTTATTTATGTAAATATAAATATATAAGAAAACACAACACATACATAAATAAAAAGAAAATGTATTTATTTAAGTGGGAAGCATAATATAAAGTTATATTTGAGTGTTATTAACATGAAAAATGTAAATTGCAAACTTATGAACATGAAAGACTTGAGTGAATGGGGTATAAAATTTATTTAAAAATCCTTTTATCTTTGAAAATTGCAAATGATAAATATATAAAGGAGATAGAGTAAAGAAGGGAACATTTCATTGGAATCTCATGATCATCTTTGTACAAATGGCATCCAATGTAATAAATTGAATAAAATAGTAGAATTTAAAACTTTCAAAAATTTTTTGAGCTCCCCCATATGCAATAATTTAACTTCTCATCAAATCTGAAAATACAGTAAAAAGATTTGAGTATCACAAATCCAAACTACCATCATCTTCCCTCCTCGGATCTGAAACAAATCAAACCTGATGATCAAAGACAAAATCAAACTCAAAAGCTTCAGTTCAAAATTTTCAAGATAAGAAAAATCAAAACCTGGCAATCAAATCAAGCAGCAAGAATAAGTTCAAAACAAAACTATAATCTGGAAACCAAAGTCTGGATTCAAGTTTCAAAACTGGAAACAAATAAAAATCAGATCAACTTCAACAAGCTGAATCAAAACCAATATCAAACAGGCAAGATCAGATAAAAGCTCTCAAACCTGATCAATGCAACCAGATATTCAACCTGGAAAACAAATACAACTAAGAAACCTTCAACCTGATTCATTAACAATTCAAAGATACAAGCAAATTCTTCTCAGCAACTCAAGATCAATTTTTCCAGACTCTACTTCATACTTCCAGGCCTTTGTCTCAAAACCCATCAGTGTGAGCAAAACTTTTAAACTTAAAAGCTAGAATCTCTTTACAGTTTGATGATGCTTGAAAAAAAATTGTTGTGATATGTTTGCATGTGGAAGTGTGAGTAACTTAACTTTTAAAGCTTAAAGTAAAATTATGGTTGCATGTTTTGTTTATCTGAGTCCTTTCTGTTCATGATTTCCAGGTTCTTGTTTTAATTTAAATTCAAAAAAATCTTGAGTTAATCTCTATTTAAACTTAAGTTATAAACAAAACTTGTTTATCGTCTCAAAATTTAGATTAAAATTATACTTAAGTTAAAAATATTGAAGTGTCTCTGGAAATTATCTGGGAATCAAAATGACTGAGAAAAAATAAAAATAAGTCAAAACCCAAACTTTGTAATTCATAAATTCAGGATTATAATTTGAATTCATAAACTTAAACATGATTTTTAACGCTAAAACCATAGTTTTTAATTCGGGATCGAGTGAGCATTTCTGGTTTAACCAGAAATGGGTTTTGGGAAGTTTTCTGGTCATCTCCGTGATCTGGGGTGTCGTGATTCTTTCTGAAGGTAGTAGAATGATCGAAGATGATAGGAAAATTATCAGGAAGATGATTAATTCATTGAGGAATTTGCAGCAGTTGATTCTTGTTTGGAACCCTAGTTTTAACTAGGTCTAGTATTTTGATTCGTTCATCTTCCCTTGTTGGTCATGTGCAACGTGACTTTGGGATATGGAAGTATGGTGAGTGGCGAAGTCTTGGCCAGAGTTGCAGAATTTCTGATGATCGGAATTGTGAAAAAGAGGTGGTTTCCAGGTTTGGATGTGTGGTTCCTGTTTCTGTTCCAGATTTGGAGGTTCTGAACTCGAATTCAATTTCGAGCTTTGGAAGGATGATTCTGTTGATTGTGTTTGGATGTGGAGTTGGTCGCCGATAAGGGAAGACCATCGGAGATGGTCGGAGGTGATTAAAGTCACCGTGCATGTGCACGGTGCACTTTATTCTCTGGTGAAGTTTTGGTTAGCAGAGGGAAGGGTCTCGGGTTTTCTCTCGAGAAGTTTGAGCATTTGCTCGAAGTTTTTAGTTTGTGGAATCGAAGCAACATAGGGTGGCTCGGTTAAAATATTTGATACAAATTTTTAAAAGAAACCTGTAGTGTTTTGTTTTAAATTTTTAAGCCGAAGATTTAAAATGAAAAGTATAGTTTCTAAACAAGTTTAAATCTAAGTTTAAATCTGATTCAAGTTTAAATCTGATTCAAGTTTAAATTTAGTTTTAAAAAACAAAATTGAGTCTTTGAAATTTAAATTGTTTTAACTACTTTAAGATGGTTAAATGGTTTAAATTTAAAATGATGATTTAAAATAAAGCTTAAAATCTAAGTTTAATCTGCATTCAGATTTAAATATGTATTCCAGGTCCATTTGTCTGAGGTTGGAAGTGTATTTGTTGAGACTGTAGACTTAATACCGTCTCGAATAAGATTTGTAGTTTGGAGTAAGGATTTCTCTGATATCTGAAGGAAATCTTTTCAAAGATTCGAAGTTTATCTTTGAAGTGTAAGTTTGGATCTGTCGGAAGTGCAGAAGTATGTGATGGTATTTTGATAACTGCGTAATGAGATACAGTATCTATGGATATTTTTCGAATATGTTTTCTCTTGAAGCAGTTTTAGAAGTGGTTGAGGACCAGTCTTTACCTGCCATAGGAAAGATTCGTCTGTGTAGAGTTATCTGGATCTTTAGCATGGAGATTGTCTATTTGGAATATGAGACTAAGGTCTATAAGTTGCTTCATTTTGGCATGGTCTCATCTGTCATTCTTTTAAGAGAGCGAGTTGTTGATGCTTGGGTTGGAGCCCGAAATTTCTTGAGTAGTTGTCTGCCATCTCGAAGGTCTTTTGTGTGGTTTGTTGATGGTTTTCGTTTTTGAGGAGCCTTTGGATTAGAAGTCTTTGGTTAGCTGTGGTAGCAGTGCAACTCGAAGTGTTCGGTGTGCTGATGAGAAGGTCTTTTAGCTTTGCAGTATCATCGAGGTAGAGTTTGGAAGCAGCAGTAGTGTGGTTGTTTCTCCGATAGTTTAGGAATTTTTGTGGTTCTTTTCAGCAGTCCGGGCAGTTGGTGAATGTTTTTGAAGGGTTAACCTTGTTTGGAAGAGTTTAAAGCTGTTCTAATTGGTAAAGGGAGAACAGTTTTCTTTGGAATCCGAATTAGGTAGGATCGCCAAAGTGACTTGCGATTAGTTTGGGAATTTTTCTTGAGCATTCTTTTGTTTGAGGCTGAGGATTCTCATGTGGAAGTAGGAGCTGCTGGAGTAATCAGAAGTTGACTGCATCTGGAGTTGAGTTTCATATTGTTTTGATTCTAGAAGCGATTTTGGTGGTTAGCCTGGTAGGAGAATTGGTGTAGCAGCTCAGGAATTTTTGGAGTTTGGATTTGGTCAGATCTAGTTTTTGAATTGGATTTTGCTTTGAGGTTGTGTGACCGAGTCAGATGAGTCACTCAGATTTTATGGATCTGATGAATAAAGTTTCTCTGATATATTGGATAAGTTTGTACTCGTGTTCATCAACAGTATTATCATCTATTCCAGAATCAGAGTTGTGCAGCGGAAGCGAGGTAGCAGCTGTGCAAGGAAGGAAGCAAGTTCGGTTTGCTATTGCTTTGGAGTAGAGCATGTGTTCAGGATTTTGATGGATTTTGGAAGACTTTTCTGTTGGATAGGACCCAGAAACTGGTTTGCTTTGGTCTAGTTGTTCCTGGAAGCATCAACATAGGTTGAGCTGATCAGGAAAAAGATTGGCAGACCAGGATTGTCTGTTAAGTTATGCAGATATGAGACAAGGAGTTTGGAATTCGAATTTGGAGACTTCATTGTTGTTTAGATTTCTCTGGTTAAGAGAACAGTAATTGGATGGTTAGTGCTGAGGCATTTGAGATTTCTTATCTAAGTTTTTGATAGGATAAGATTGAATTGCCAGTTTGGGTAGCTAGAATTCATTGTATTTCACGTATCTTTGAGGGAATACGTGTATGATTCATTATTTGTTATTGAATCTGTAGTTCAGTTGGATTTGGAAGTTGAGCTAGACTTGAGTATAGTCTGATGTTCTATTCAGATTGATGGATCTAGAGATGAGTTGAGCTCTGGATTTTGGTGGTGTAGTTTGTTAGCTTCTGTAGAGCGAGTCTCCCGGTGATTTATACTTAGGAAACTCGAGATAGTGTTAGTAAGATTTATGTCAGAATAATTAGTAAGGTTTGTTTGTTTGATTGATTGCTTTGGTTGTTAGTAACTGGATGTTATGAATGCTTTGCTGTTTTAAATTAAAACCTCTGCTGGGTTATTAAATTACCTTTGCTTTTAAATTTCGGGGACGAAATTTTTTTAAGGGGGAGGATTGTAACGACCCAGAATTTTGGGCAATAACAATTTAATAATGCGTATTAATAATTCAAATTGGTTTGATAATTTTTCTTTATAATTTTAATTTAAAATTGGTAAATTTAATTTTCTAAAGGTTAATAAATATTTAATCTGATAATTTTGATCAATATCTTTCTAACAATTTAAAATTTGATAAGAATTGTTTTTCAAAGCTAATGAGATTTTATTCTATTTATAATATATATATTTGATATATATTGTGAATAGAAATATCTTTTGTTTAAATAAAGATTGAATTTTCAAATTGTAATATATATGTATGTATATGTTATAATTTGGAATTTGTTTGAAATTTTAATTTAATTTGTTAATAATTTATATATGAATGAGTATTGTAATTTAAAGCTTTGTTTTAATTTATATTTTCAAAGGTTAATTTAGATTTGTCAAATTGTTTTCAGTTATAAGATAATTGTTTGTTTTTAAAATATAAGATTTGTTATTTAGTTTAAATAAGGTGATTTTTTATTTTAATGATAGTTTAAATAAAGTTTTGTTTTATTTTCTTTTTAAATGCTCAAATTAAAATGGTTATAAGTGTATAAAAATAAATGTTTAGATTTTAAATTTATATGTATAAGATATATTTGTGTTATAATTAATTTTAGAATATTTTCTTTAAAAAAATAAACTCATATATTCATACATAAGTATTTGTTAATTAAGTAAATAAGTAAGTTTATATTATCATTTAAATTAAATAAATTATATTTAAAATGCTAAAATACATGTGTAAACATGTTAAGGCCTCTCTAAACATATGTAAGGAAAATTAAGCTATATAGTGACAAATGTAGGAAAATTTAATATTATTGTGACAAATGTAAGATTTTATAACTTGTGGCTTTCAATTTTTTTCAATTTCGTTGAAATGTAAACATAAGAGAAAATTGTATTCCTCTTTCATTTTCCAAAAAAAAACTTTATTTTTCATTTCTCAAATTCTTTTTCTTCCTTGTTTCAAAACAGAAATTACATTTTGAAAATCTGAAATCAAAACCAAAAGCAAATTTAAAATCTGTATTCAATTAAACTTCAACCTGCAAATTGAAGTCTGCAACATTTGATCACCTGCATTTCAAAGAATCAAGTTCAAGATCAACCTGAGAATTAAAATCTGTAACTTCATATCAAATTCAACCTGCAATTTTCAACAACAAGTAACTTGCAGTTCAACATCAAATTGGAAGCCTGGAAATTCATAAAAACTGCTCTGCTTATATTTCAGGTGAGTAAATTATTTAAAAACAGATTGTTTTGGATTTTAACCACCATGCATGTGATGCTCTGTGATTTAAGTTTGGTGATTGCATGAGAATCTTCAGAATTTATATTGTTGAATATATAGATATGTTTATATATGTGTAGATAGCCTGTGTATGTATAAATCCTTCTGCTTCCTGTTCTTTCAAAACAGGCTCAATTTTTTTTTAAAATTTAAAACTTCCACTAACACCCTTGTTTGATTATGAAGATTAAATGAAATTTGTATGTAAGTGTTAGATAGAAATTTTAAAACTAGTTTCTGTAATCTTAAATTTACATATGATTTTTAAAAATGGCAAAAACACAGTGAACTAAAACTTTTGTTAAAGATCAACTGATTTAAATCCTAAATTGAACTACATGCATCAAATTGTGATGAAAAATCATGAATTTAAACATGCATTTCATAAATTTTAGTTCGGTAATTTATGAGAATTTTGGGTTTGTGTGTTTTTGGAGTTTTCAGTGATTGCCGAAAATCCACATGATAATTGTAGCTAGGATTTAGATCGAAGCTTGCTTGTATGTTATGGATTAAGGGAAAAATGCTATTGGATTTTTCAAATTGTTGAATTGTTCGAATTTGGGAAAATTAGGGTTTAGTCTGTTCTTTGTTTCAGCTTGGCTGTTGAGGGAATTGAGATTGGGATTCATGACCGGATTGATCCGCGAGTTGGGAAATGGTGGCGTGAAGGTTGCGGCGACGTTCTGGAGTGGTCGGCATGGATCATCGGCGCTGTGGTGGTCGGCAAAGGGGAAGTTTGGGGGATGTTGTTTCTGCAGTATTTGGTTCGTGTGCCCAAATTTTGATTCGCTTGCTTACTCTCGAATCTGGGTTTATTGTTGGGTTCGCACATAATCGTGTGATGGTAGTGGAGGGTCGCGTTGATCGTCGATGGTCGGAGTTTCTTGGGCACGTGCACGAAAATGGGTGTGTGCACTGGTTTTGTAGTTCTGGGAAGACGAGATGAAGACTCGGGTGGGTTCTCGCGTTATGTTGGGTGACAACTCAAAGATGTTGGGGCGTGGGTTTGCTTCGGGGAAGACTCGTGATGTTACCGTGTTTACTCGAGTTTCTGGGTTGTGTACTTTGGTAAGTGTTGTGTATAGTAGTTACATTGTTAACTCGAGTTTGTTTTGGTTTAGCTGTGTAATGATAAAATGCAGATTACACTCATTGTTTAAAATAAATAAAATCAAGTTTAAGTTATAAAACAAGTTTATAAAGGGAGTGAAAAATAAAGTTATACTTGTTGTTTTAAAGTGAAAGTAAATCAAACATTTAAAAGTGAAATTTGAATTTACATTTCAAATTTAAAAATGTTTTAAGATGTTTGTTTTTTTGAAAATAATTATCTTAATTAAGTTTTAAAATTCAAATTTAAAGAGTGTTTTGAATTTAATTATTAAATTAAAGTTTTAAGTTAAAGTTTTGAAGTAATGTTTTAATAACAAAATTTTCAATTTATATTGAAATAAGTTTAAAATTTGATAATTTTAAAGTGTTTTAAATTTGGAAATGATTTATAAATGCTTTATCTTCAAGTAAGGCTATTATTATGATTTTGTAAACCAAATTTAATAATTTGTCTTTAAGTTAACAAGATTTAAATTATTCAAATAATTTATTTATGAAAATAAATAAGGTTAAATTATTTGGATAATTAACTTAAGAATACTTAATTTAATATGATTTGTTAATAAGTAAGATTTAATTAAGATTAATGATTTTCTTAATTAATTTAAGATTTAAAAATATAAGAAGTTAGTTAATTAATTATTTAATTTATTTTAAATAATTAGTTAATTGTTTATTTAATCACTTAATTATGGATTAATTAAGTGTGATTACTTAATGAAGTAATCAATGGTTAATTTTTGAATGTAATTAGGATGGTAATTACTTATGGAAGTAATTAATGAAAATTACTCATGGGAGTAATTAATTGAAGTGATTAATGGAATCACTTAGTGTTATAAATTAAAGAATTGATTAATATAATTGTTTTAAAGTTAATTAATTATGAAGTAATTAATTAATTAAAGAATTAAGGATTGGTTAATGATGGAATTAATTACTTGTTAAGTAATTAATTAAGAAAGTAATCAAGATTTATTAATGAAGCAATTAGAAATAATTACTTATGTAAGTAATTAAGAGTTAATTACTTAATTGTTTTAGATAATTAATTAAAGTGATTAATTAATTAATGAATGAGATTAATTTAATATTAGTTACTAAGTGTAATTAATTAAAATGTAATTAATTATTGAAGTAATTAATTAAGGATTTATTTATTAATTTAATTGAATAACTTAGTACTTGATGAAGTAATTAAAGATTAATTAATTAGATTAATTAATCAAAGGGTTAGTATAATTAATTAAAAAGTTAATTAATTAAGATAAGTAATTACAAATTGTTAATTACCGATTACGATTAATGAGTTGATTAATTACAAGTTAGTTATTTAATTAGAGGAATTATTAATTAATAAGGTTCATTAGTTAATAAATGATATTAATCAAGGTTGATTAATATAAGTGATTAATGTAAGTGTAATTAATTAAGGTTTAATATAATTAATTATAATTAATTAATGGAAGTAAATGAAGGATCATTAATTATCATAATTAATGATAGTTACTTAATAGGGTTAAGGTTGATTACTTGAATGTAATTATAATTAATCAAAAAAGATTAATTTGGGAAGATCATTAGAGATGATTAATTTATTTGGAATAATAATTAATAAAGAAGGATTATGGTAATCTAATTGATTAAGAGGTAATCAATTCTGCTTTTGAATGATTGATTGATATTTGGTGGTTGGTATTGGATGGTCAATTTAAATTGGATGATTGATATTGGATGATTGGTTGATACTAGGTGATTTGAATATCTCTGATATATGTGATATGCTGCTTTGTGAGATGAATATTTGTTATGAATTATCTATTGTGATAATGTGATTCATCTATCTGTTTATATATCATCCTGAATATGAGTTTAAACTGTTTAAAACCCTTAAGAACAACTTGGACATTAAAATGGCGTTTTGGTTTCGGTGAGACCGGGATCGAGTTTCCATATTTGGACAATCCGAAAACCACATCGATTCCAATTAAACGTTAGGTCGTGTATCCAAGTGGAGTTAGTGAAGACTCGAGGTGTAAGAACTATACGTCAATTGACTCTATGGGTGATTCCGTAATGAGTTGACGGAACAGTAGTTATAGGTTAGAGATGGTGATTTAGAGTGCAAGGGCTATGGTCGTTGACCCTGAGGGTGATTCCAAAATGAGTGCAACGAGATAGTGCCTTCGGTTTCGTTCGAACCCGGAACGAACCTTTATGGATTGAATGCTTTCAGAACATCGTCAGGTAGACGATGAGCATTCTAAAGATAGATGTGTTCTATAAAGGTAATCGTAACCTCAAGCCTCATCAACCGGGAATGGCTAAAACAGGGGAGGTGCAGCAAGGCTTCATGGGTAGCTTCCACTGGAGAGCGAGATTTACCCGTCTAGAGGTCCCTTTCTATTTCGGCTCAGTGTGTGCTTGGTCGCGCCAACTACGGGGTGGTCTTGTTCGGAACTGTCCAGTAAGGGATGGTTCCAGCCTTGTGTTGCAGGGAAGCATGCATACTCCTCGGTACGTTGATCTAGGCCACGTACTGTGACGGGCAGTACCCCAGTAGCCCTGCCATTGATGGAAACCCATTCTTCATACGAGATCCTACGGTTTTGATTGTATTACCCACTTTTGTGGCTAGTAGCTAGAATTTAATCATGTGACAATTTCAGCTATTTCTTATTTACTTAAAAACCCTAGACACTATTATAATATCACTGGATTTCCTATCAAATGTTTTGGTTAGCGTAAGGTAAAAGCTTTTCCATGTTTATGTGTGGGAAGTCTTACGTGATACCTTTTCTTTTCAAAGGTTTTTCTAAAAGTTAAGCAATTTTAAACCGTTTACTCACACCAGACCCCTGTCTGACCCGAGTGTTTATTTTCTATTTTATTAAACTCTTGGGTACTCATATTATGTATGAGTAGTCAAGTGATTCAGGTTTGCTTGATGAATTTTGGAGGAGATATGGAGCAGGAGGCTTCCACGTATAGATATATTATGTTCCGCTGTGTTTGTTTGGTATCTGTATCTGTTGTACTTGAGTTGTATAGTTAGACCGATGTTTATAACTGTCTAATATCTGTTGTATAAGTTGTATACTCTGATGTAATATGATACTATTTAATATTTTGTGTGATATATTATATTTCATTCGTTCCGCTGTGAGTTCTTTGATGTTGTTGTTTCTTTCTTTCTCTTTCTTTTCTTCTTATATCCCTTTCTTTCTTCATTGATGATGCGATTTCCTGGAGATAGGAAGTCGGGTCATCACAAAATGATTAATTAATGAAGGTGGTTAATACTTAATCAATTGTAGTTAATGATAATTAATCATTGATTGAAGATTATTAATGAAAGTAATTATGTGAGCAATAAATTTAAAACCACACGATTTATTCACCTTAATCGAAGATGTTTGATTGTTGTTGAATGCTGCATGATGGATTGATATGTGATGTGATGCTATGTGATGCTTTGTGCTGAGCTGCTATATTTGTGATGAATATACTGTTGTATGAATATGAAAACCCCTTGACCCATAAAACGACGTTTGAATTTCGATGCGACGGGAAGTCGGATTCCAGTTGGTTATCCGAAACCCACATCGAATAGTAGTAGTGAATCTTTGTGATTGATAAATTTACTTTATCTATGAATCTATGAATGAAGATAAGCGTTATGTGTTATACCGCTTATCGATGTTGATATATCTGTGATGATTGATGTTGTTATCCCATTTTTGGTCAAAACTGGAATATCAGTGTTGGGTGCATTTCCACCACGACCGAACCAAGAAGAAGCAGCCAGCAAGCGTATATAAGTCTAGGATTTCACTCGTTATTCAAGTATAAAAGTCCATTCAGTATCAAAGGTTTAAAGTTTCATTCGGCAATGTAGAGCGAAATCTCATTCGGCATTCAAGATGCCTTGGTTCATCCGGCATTCCCAATACAAGAGCTCATTCGGCACTCCCAAATATAGAAGTTCATTCGGCATCTCACTGCCGAACTAAGTACACTTCCATGTACTGCCGAACCAACTCCTGCCGAACCAGGTGACAACCGGACCGGCTCTCCAAGCATCCATCACCGGACCAACCTCTAGCGGTCCAACATCTCCCTGCAAAGCCGAACCAACTCTTCACCCAAGCCATGCCGAACCAACTCACTCCAACCACTACCAAACCAAGTGGATACCGAACCAACATCGCCAGACCAGATTGCTTCTGCCCAAGCCCATCAGCAGCTATATACATCCAAGACCCCTGCCCCCAACCTCACTCTATAAATAGAGGGGCAGGGGTACAACAATGGCAGACAAGTTTGAGAGCTCAAGCACGGATAGAACTTTCAAACATCATTCTTATATTTGTGTACAAAGCTTTGTACTTGTAATCTGAAGAGAAAAGGGATAATAACATATAAAGTGGATGTAGGCACGTTCTGGCCGAACCACTATAAATCTGTGTGTCTTTTACAGTTTAGTCCCTGCTTTTTACATATTTGCATAAATCACCTAAATCGCTAAGAACAACATATAATCAACTAAATCGTACGACTTTGAGGTGTTTGCTCATTTTTTGCGCAAACATTTTTGGTGCTTTCACTGAGAGATGAACTCAGGACTTCTACCGCTTGGAAGTTGAATTTGAAAGTTTAGAGATTCAGATTTGGAAGAGTCATGACGAGACAATCAAGTAGAAGGCCAAGGCCAAAGCAGAGTCAACAAGAAGGGAGTCAAGAGGCTTCCTCAGGAGAAAATCAAGCTTCAGCCTTCATCACCAGGGATGAGATGGAGGCTATGATGAGAAGACAAGAAGAGATGATCCAGAACTTGCTTCAGCAAATTGGGCAACTTGGAGCACAAAACCAAGGAGCAACTGGAGTTCAGAACGGAGCAGGACCATCTGGCGTAGCACCAGAGCTAGGGGGCACTCATGCAGAGCATGTTGATCCGACCCCGGGAATAGAGATGGGGGAATCCGAGCCACCTGGTAGCAATAGAGGAATGAATGTTCAGCCAGGGAGGCATACACATGAAAACTCCCGCGGACTCGGGGTGCAGGTCGAAGGCAGTGAGCGAGGACTACAGCTTGGAGACAATGACAGATTAGCAGAGATGGTTAGAAGAGCTATGAGAGGCGGTTTAGTAAACAGAGACTTGGAAGATGTAAACAGGAGTCCTTTTTCCCCTGCGATTAGGATGGCTAGGAACCCACCAGAGTTCAAGTTACCGTCAGTAGAGATGTACGATGGGAGGACAGACCCTGCGGTCCATCTTACAAAGTATATGAGGCACATGGAAGTGCTGGGGGCATCACAGGAGGTCATGGCCCGGTGCTTTCCATTGTATTTAACGGACATTGCAGCGTTATGGTTTAGGCAGCTGGAGAGCGGCTCCATAGGAACATGGAAAGATTTAACTGAGAGATTCATGAGGCAATTCAGGGTTCATATTGCGAGACCCAAGAATGTGATGACTTTGGCAACCTTGAAGCAGAAAAATGGAGAGACTTTGAGGAGTTTTCTAACGCGATTTAATGCGGCAGCAGCATCAGTGGATCGACCAGATCCATCCATGGTCATGATGGCGGCTGTATCTAGAATAGCTGATAGTACAGAGTTCAAGAATTCGTTAACTAAGGATCCGCCTATGAATCTGGGGGAGTTCTATCATGAGGCTGAAAAGTTTCTGCGTTTGAAAGATGCTAGTGCAGAAAGAGAGGAAGAAGTTGACGTTTACGCAATTAGGAGCGGAAACCCACCTGGAAAGGGTGCAGAGACTGGAAAAGGAAAGAGAAAGGCTGAGGATAACGATGACAGGTCAAAGAGGCCACGGAGAGAGTCGCGATTCACCACTCACACTGAGCTGAATGAGAGTCTGGAACGAATTTACCAGGATACCAAGGAGCAGGTTCCGTATCGTAGACCAATGCGAAGGGATCCAACTTCTGACGAAAGAAAATCAGATAAGTTTTGTGAATTCCATGAATTAAACGGTCATAACACTAATGATTGTAGACATTTGAAGGACGAGGTGGAAGGGCATATCAGGAACGGTATGCTCCTTCAGTATGTGAGGAAGCGAACTCCAGCGGTGGAGCCAGAGCGACCACCGTCTACATCGACTAGAGGTGACCCTGGATCGGGGCACCGTTTGATTATCCATTGATTGCTTGATTAAAATAACGATGAACAAGTTGTAAACCTCTCACTAACGCGGTTAAATCATTTACACATGTGAGCGATCGCGCACGATCCATAGGCATGCTCTGAATGACTACCAACCGCGTTATAGTAAGAGTTTGCGCTTTGACATCTTCGTTCTGCTTTTTGCTTTGATTTTGATTTGAACATTTAAATTCTTCCTGTTTGGACATTTCTGCCGTAAGGTTCATATGATTATTGCTTTAACATTCACAATTCCATGGAAAAATTACTTGTATGCCCGTGGATCGCGAACGGTCCGCGAGCACCTCTTGCATGGCAGTGAACTGCCGAAGTCTTTGATTCGGAAACTCCCCCAAACAATAACTCCGACACTGATAATATTAAGTCCCCCCCCAGGCACACACAATTCGCCTCGAACGGCACCCGACTACGAACAGTCGCAAACTCGCCTCGAACGGCACCCGACTACGAACAGTCGCTAACTCGCCTCGAACGGCACCCGACCTCGAACGGTCACAACTCATCTCGCCACAAATGGATCGATCACGAAAGATCGCCATTTGAGGTCCACCCCCTGACCGCCAACAGTCGCACCTTACCACGAATGGCTCGATCTCGAACGATAGTCATCCGAAGTAAGGCGCTTGACCGCGAACGGTCCCATTTCATCTTTTGTCGCGAACGGCACCGGCCGTGAACGGTCACATTTCACCCCAAGTGGCTTGATCGCGAACGGTCGCCATTTGAGGTCTGACCTCTGACCGGGCTCGGTCGCACTTTACCTCGAATGGCTCGATCCCGAACGGTCGTCATTTGAAGTAAAGCGCTTGACCGTGAACGATCACATTCCACCGCAAATGACTCGATCTCGAACAATCGTCGTATGGATTTAGACGCTTGACCGCGAACGGTCGCACTTCACCTCAAATGACTCGATCGCGAACGGTCGTCATTTGAAGTTAGGCGCTTGACCATGAACGGCCGCGCTTCATCCCAAATATCTCGATCCCGAACGGTCGTCATTTGGGGCCATATAAAACTATCAAGCTCTTTACAGGTTGTTGACAGGATACGAACATCCAGCACATGGCATTACAAAACACGCCTTCCTACCGCAAGGCATGTTTTGGGGGGCAAAGTGTTATCCCATTTTTGGTCAAAACTGAAATATCAGTGTTGGGTGCATTTCCACCACGACCGAACCAAGAAGAAGCAGCCAGCAAGTGTATATAAGTCTAGGATTTCACTCATTATTCAAGTATAAAAGTCCATTCAGTATCAAAGGTTTAAAGT
The DNA here is from genome assembly GCA_030765085.1 of Allium cepa. Lineage (NCBI taxonomy): Eukaryota > Viridiplantae > Streptophyta > Magnoliopsida > Asparagales > Amaryllidaceae > Allium > Allium cepa. The sequence continues at coordinate 910,144,226 of CM060937.1, forward strand.
TTCATTCGGCAATGTAGAGCAAAATCTCATTCGGCATTCAAGATGCCTTGGTTCATCCGGCATTCCCAATACAAGAGCTCATTCGGCACTCCCAAATATAGAAGTTCATTCGGCATCTCACTGTCGAACTAAGTACACTTCAATGTACTACCGAACCAACTCCTGCCGAACCAGGTGACAACCGGACCGGCTCTCCAAGCATCCATCACCGGACCAACCTCTACCGGTCCAACATCTCCCTGCAAAGCCGAACCAACTCTTCACCCAAGCCATGCCGAACCAACTCACTCCAACCACTACCGGACCAAGTGGATACCGAACCAACATCGCCAGACCAGATTGCTTCTGCCCAAGCCCACCAGCAGCTATATACATCCAAGACCCCTGCCCCCAACCTCACTCTATAAATAGAGGGGCAGGGGTACAACAATGGCAGACAAGTTTGAGAGCTCAAGCACGGATAGAACTTTCAAACATCATTCTTATACTTGTATACAAAGCTTTGTACTTGTAATCTGAAGAGAAAAAGGAGAATAACATATAAAGTGGATGTAGGCACGTTCTGGCCGAACCACTATAAATCTATGTGTCTTTTACAGTTTAGTCCCTGCTTTTTAGATATTTGCATAAATCACCCAAATCGCTAAGAACAACATATAATCAACTAAATCGTACGACTCTGAGGTGTTTGCCCATTTTTTGCGCAAACAGATGTTGTACACTATTGTGTAAAACCCCTTGGACCACAATTATACACACACAAATATGGGTTGCACGTGGAAATGGGTTAAGTCACAGATTTTGAAATAGTTTTAAAGATTGAATTTTTGAATCTAAAATAGTTTTTTAATTAGAATTGAAAGATTTTGAAAATGAATTTCAAAACTAAAAATTATTTTGAATAACTTGATTGAGTTTTGAAATTTAAATAGCTTGGTTTAAATTTGAATTCAATATTTGAAATCGAATTCTATGATTTGGAAACTATGGTTTAAAAAGGGTATTCAACTTACAAATGTGTTTATATGGGTTTTTAAACCATTTTAAAAGTGTTGTTTTGGGATTTTGAATTTAACCCAAAGATTTTAACTTGTATAAATGAAATCAGTTTTTTCCAAAACGAAACCTATGTGTTTTCAAATAATAAAAGCTTTCACATAAGAAATGAACTTCCAATTTGTGTTAAAAGGATTTCAAGTCTAAAATGAAAATAGTTTTCCAAGTTATGAATAATCTTTGGAAATGGGTTTGAAAGCTATTAGTTAAATCTTTAATTTTAGAGATTTAATTGAGTTAATCCAAATTGAAATGGATATTGTTTTGGAATCTATGAATTGATCTTTGTGAAACTAGGTGAACTTTGTGAAATAAATCTTTTTGTTTAAAGATTTGAAATGGTGATTTGTTTAAACCATTTGAAGAAAGGTTTTGGGTTGTGACTTAACTGAAATCCCATATCCATATATTTTTAAATATTGCGCCCACTATTCGTTTTAGCCGGAAGAGGACCTTGTGTCATATAACCCATTCCGAATAGTGATACGACGTTATGGATTGCATTTGAAGACTGGTGCTGAAGACCGAGTGTCTTTGAGAATGATAGGATAACTTGCTGATTGACTCTACACTGAGTTGCTCCGGTATAGAGTTCTCCCTAAGTGATGGGAAGTCCGATCGGGATTGTGGATACCCGGATTGCAAGGGCTTCTTCGGAAGTGCCTTTGTTCTGTTCGAACCCGGGACAGACTTGTATGGTTGTATGTCTGACACTACACTTTGAGATATTAAACTGGTCTCTATCAAATACATTTCTTCTTGGTGGCGGAGAATTTATTCTCTTAGCTTAACACCCTTCTCTGAGACGTACGAGCTCAGAGGTTATGTAGTTGATAGTTATCAGTGATTTACTCCCTAATTTGGTAGTGTGGCATGCTGAGTGCTGCTGTGTATCATTTGTTGATCAAAGCATGGATTTTGTATAATGCGTAGCTTTGTGGACGAGACTACATCAGGACCTCACATCCCGGAAATGGTCGAAACAGGAAAGATGCGGCAAGGTTATGAGGGTCGCTCCCTTTAGGGTTTGTCATTCCCTTCTGGAAAAGGGTGGTATCATGGTATGGAGCCCAGATACTTACTCATGTGGATACTACAGATCTATTACTTTGTGATTGCTTTGTGGTTGTTGGTGTCGAGCGCTCGGATAAAGGTCCCAAAGGACCGAGGGATGGCACGCTCGAGTAGTAGTTACCTTGTTACAGAGGTAACCCGACCTTGTGTTGGCAGAGATCCGGTTAGGTTCTCGGGACGTCCCGCCAGAGGCATACCCATGTGGCAGTAGAAAGTTCCTTAGCCTGACCATTTATTGAAAATCGAATATTCAATACGCACCTTGTACTGTTTTAGTTGTAGAACCTGCCATTTACTTATGGTGGCGTCCCACTATTTAGATGGTAGCTATAGTAGGCATACGATACTGGTCGTATGTTGACTAGGATTAATATTATACTTTCGAATGGTGTTCCTACGCTATGCACTTGCAATAATATCAAAGAAATTTTCTCGTATCAAGAATATTTGACTATAATAAGGAGAAATCTCCTCCAATTCTGCATTTGCATTATGTGTGTCGCGGGAGGCCTTATGCTAGTTTCATTTTCCAAAAAGCATTGCAGATTTATTTTAAATTCTCTTGTTGTCTGTTTTAAAGACCAACTACTTTTGTTTGCTCATACCAGTCCCACGACTGACCTGGAGTTTATTGTTCCTTTCCTAAACTCTGGCTGCCCACAATTTTCCCACACGGGCAGTCTAGAGTTGGGTTTTTTAGATAGTCAGGTTTAGTAGATTATCTGGAGCTAGTTCAGTCTTTGGATCTGAACTGCACTTGCTTATCTTTGTGCATCGTTATTGGGAGTTCGAGCTATTTTTGGATTGGTGCTTTGGAGATGGAGTTACAGCTCTGGAGTTCCCTCTTGAAGACCATATTGGAGATATTGTTCCGCTGTTAGTGTTCCCTTTTCTTTCCGCTGCTATTGTCTTGTATCATATCTCTGATGTATATTGATACTCATTGTACCATTCTGTTGTATCAGATATTGTATCAAATGATGTATATTGATATATTCTTTTTCTTCCGCTGTGTTGTACTTAATGTGTTATAAGCTCCAGTGAACCAGATTCGACGTTTAGATCTATGGCATTTGAATACGAGTGTCGTATTCGGTGCCCATTTTCGAAGGTCAAGTCAGGGTCGTTTCAATTTTGGATAAATGTTATAAGTCCAATGGACTTGATAACGTTAAATTATCTTCATCATGTTACTTTAGTGCCGCAAGGGCTTTGGATGCAACGATAATATGCTTTAAAGTCAAGATATCCAAATAGATTCTACAGCGTAGCATATGCTAATAAAGGGTTAGGAAGATAAGTGTGTATCATGTGCAATTGGTCATTAGACAAGCTAATGACCGAGATGCTCATTCTCATGTTTGAACTTAGTATCATGTTCATACATCGTATCTTTTTGTTTCTCAAAAATGGATTTCAAGTAATAGAATGTATCCCTAATTTGATTTAGGGTTACAAGGATTCGATTTGATGGAGAAATGTCGGAATGAGAAATCCACCCCAAACTCAGACCCCGAGGGTCGTATTTATAGATGTAGGTCAAAACCATTGGCGTTATCCTTCCGAAGCTTTCGAAATGTCTCTTCACCGAACTTTCGCATCCATCCTGTCACCCTCGACCTTTCGTTTTTATGGTTTCAAAGTTGTAGGTACGTATTCGGTCTTCTGGCATGCTTAAATTAGTCTTTTCGTCTCTATCGAAATATGCTATTGATGGATATTAATTTGATATTCATAAATACTACTTTTCGAATTCTTCTGGAAACTTTCGACGCCATCGAAAGGTATGCTTCTTTTTGTAGCGAACAAATCATTGTTCTTCATTACGCTGTTTGAGTTAAGAAGAAGCATTTTTGAACCCTTTATCACCTTTGAAACCTAGTAGCAAAGTTAGGGTGGGTTACTTGAATGTTGTGGAAGGGTGTTTGGATTGGCTCGAAAGGTTGTAATGGTGGTGGGAGGACTATTTAATGTAGATGGAGTTCATTAGTGGACAAATGAAGGTTGTGGAAGATTGTTTTCGAAAGTAATTTCTTTAGCTATCGTGGAAGCCCAACTTTTAATACTTGCGAAAAGGTATTTTTGATTGACTTTTCTTCTGCGAGAAGCAAATAGTGGCGGAACAAATCGTTTTGAAAGGTTCGACCTACGCAAAAATGGTAGTGTTGGTGGAAGCCATGGCTTTCATTTCTTGTGGAAGTGCCCAATGCTTGTGGCACCCATGTGATTCTTTCGAAAGCTAGTTTTTAAAGCATTCGAAAACCTCTTATTTAAGTCATGACAGAACCCCTTTTCAACACTTGAAAACCCTTATGGAGAACATTTTTTGAGGCCTTTGGATGCCTCCCCTTGATACTTTCGGAAGCTTTCTTTTTATGATTCTAGAAGCCATTTCTTCCATGTCTTCACTCTTGAGTTGATTTTGCAGTTAACATAAAGGTCTTCAACAATACGTGACATGCACTCAGTAATGCCCTAGATTATCTCCCAGATAATCGTATAGTAGACATACCTAGGATCTATCTTACTCAATATATATAACACATAACAATCATCCAAATTAATCGTGTACAAAATATAAATATGGAATACCCTCTATAGCCAAATTCATCTTTTAGATAACCTTGTAAAAGTAGGTATAGGGTCCAACTCCATGTTCTCAGCATCTCTAGATATCCTCATTAGTTGTATAATCGATTTGTACAGGGGTTACACTACTGCATATTCTCTCAATCTCATAAATAAGGTAAGAGATCGATAAACAAATAATCATCATTTAGACTTTCAACCTCATAGTAATCGACTTGGCTCTTAGCGAGTGAAATTATCATATGGTCTTTTAGACCTATATTAATCCACTCGACTCTCGGTCAATAATAACTAAACATAGTAATCCTAAATGAAATGATCTCAAATAGGTGAATATGCAGTTGTCTATAGCATCTCATGTAATCTCATCAATAATAACTAGACGGGAGACTAACAGCTCTTAGCCTACTCCAGGATCCTTGCTCACACGCTCTCAGCACTACCACTACCATCTTAGTTACGTCGATAACCATTGTGACCTAATATCCATCAAGTGCAAGGCTATGTTTTGCATTGGTCCCAGCCTTATAGGTGTCCCTAATGGAAACATGCTGCTAGCTTATGTGATACAGGGGCAGTGGCAATTAGTTATGGCGTAAGATGTGCCATGGATTCGGGGAGAGACCCCACAGTCAAGCCATTAGGATGGATACTATCCTATCTGGTTTACTCCTCGACGTAAAATAGGAATACACACAATAAATAGACACTCTTATGGCTCTCAACCTTTACACTTTTAGTATGCATCACCATTAATATAATACCCTGTCTACTTGAGCCTGTTAGAGTGATGTCTATGCATAAAAATTAATCAAACAAATATCAGCTCAGGCATCCCATACCTCTTGGTGTTTCTCATTTGTTCACTCAATGCTTGTAAATTGCACTCATCATTACACAATTATTCTATATAATAAATTCAAAGAATGACTGAAGAAATATTATCAAAAGTCTCATACCGGATGGTAGTGTAACTCCATATATTCTAGACATAGAAAATAAATCAATCAAAACATACAATTTTATTTTCTATTGATTCGGGTGGGGTTTAAAAATACATTTTTCCAAAATCTTCAAAACAATTTCAAGTATAAATTCTCAATTTCAAGAAAAATCAATTTATAAAATTTTTAATCTTTCCTCAAAATCCATTTTCTATTTCAAAACAAATAGTCACAAATCTATTATTCCATTACAAGGAAATCGGCAAATTACAATTCAATTCCAAATCACTTGAAAACTCTTCCTAAAAATAATCCTTGCATTTTTAAAATTATTCTTTAAAATTTGAAAATAATGTTAATGTTAAATAAGTTTTATAATTCAAGATTTCCTTTAAACAATGAATTTAATTAATTCAACTTTTCTAATGTGGAGTTTCAATTAAGAATATTCCTAAAAGCCATATAATAAAATTCTATAAATAAAATTTCATTCAATAAATAAATTGCATTCCACTAACTATAACATCAAAATATTGTTTTTTATAAACTTCCAATCTAAATCCAAAACAAAATTAACGTATCGCTTTTAAAAAATATATAGATTAAAATATCATTTCATATAACCAATGACAAATGATTAAAATACAAACACTTAAAAATTCTTCTGTTTAATATGTCCCAAAATTTATCATTTGCGAATGATTTTTATCCGTGGAATATTTAAAAACAAATTTACTCAAAAAATTCTATCGTGAATAATATTTTTAATTATAATAAAACTCATTCCCAAAAAATCCATTAGTTATTCCCAAAATATTTCATTCTCAAATCCCCCATTTTAATTAGTTATTCCTTTCCGATCAATTACTAATATGATCTAATCATAACAACAACCGATAAAGAATATGTGATCTCATCACAATAACAATTGATCAAAATTATACAATTCAAATTCATATAATTCAATCTGTATCAACAAATGCACATCACTAAATAGTTAACAAAAGATAGAAAATAGGGACCAGATCATATTGATGAGTTATCAAATATAACTCGCTAAAAAAATGTTAATTTACCCAATCTACCATTCAATGCAAATTCTCAATTCAAACATTGTGACAAGCCGAAACTTTTAAGCATTTAAAATTTGAATATTTAAATTAATTTTAAATATTTAAAGGTTAATTTTAACTTGAATTACGAGTATTACAATTTATTTGATAATTAAATTATTGAATTAAATAATTTGAAGTCGAGTAAAATGTTGAACCTGGAGTTTTAAGCCTGTTAAAAATAATTTGAAGGCTTGTAAAATTTATATTGATAGTACTGAGGATAATAGAAATTGTAGAATTGAAATTAATAGTGATTTGTTCAGTTTTAAAATTTTATAGTTTAAAATAAATTTAAAAATAGCCCTCCGAGGCGCAGTCTCGGAATTCAACGAAACCTGTTCCATTGGGTCCGTAATATTGAATTATTATCGGATTTCGAATTTCGTATTGATTGGAGTTGTTATGTGAGCGTACGATAAGTAAATGCGTTGAAAATTAAATAAAACTTTAATTGATCAAATCAATGTCATCGGTGCCTTCTTAAACACGCTTTCCTTTTTATATTCAGCCGACTTCCTTTCATATCCATGTTTCTTTTTTTTACAACATCACGCAACCCCTTTCCTTTAACGATAGAACTGAATCCCTCTTTCAAAACAAAAATCAAAGTTAAAAAAAGAAGCTTCAAGGGGAAGCTTTCAGCCGCATTTATAAAAAAAAGAAAACTAAACACAATAAAGGCCGATCTCATCTTCCTCCTTTTCATTTTCGACCGATAGTAAATCCATAAATAAAAAAATCAATCGAACGAAACAAAAAGAGGCGAAATGAAATTAAAGCTCGTAGGGGAGGGCTCGAAATCAAAGCCGAGATTCTATTCATCGAGGCTGATCGATTACATTGAATCGAGTTGAGTTTGCGGCAGTTTGTAGCATCGAAGGAAAGCATAGAGACGGTGACTGTGGTGCCGATCTACGAAGTGTTGCTCGCGAGTTCGTCATGGTGGCCACGGAGGCAAGTAGAGGTGCGATTTGACGGCAGCGGTGATGGGTTTCGGAGGAGCGGCTGGAGGTGGTTCTCGATGATGGCGGGTCTCTGGTGGGAATTCGCGAGGTCATGGGTCACGTTGTCGTGATGTGGTGGTTGAAGTTGAAGCTACGGTTTGGGAAGAGCGGTTTCATGGTTCGAGTTGGTGAAGGTATTCTGCTGTTTGTTTAGTTTAATTTCTGTGATGTGTTGTTAATTTTATTATAAAAAACATTTAGGGTACTTAAAATTTTGAATGCTGAAACATAAAATTTATTTATAAGGTTTGAAAAATAATAATAAAATAAAATAATAAAATATGTATGTAAAAGGGAAATTACTGCTATTACTTACAGTAATCGGAGAAGGTTAGCTTATATTGATAAAGTTTGAAAAAAATAGGAATTTTGAAAAAATGTTATAGAATAATGTTTTATGGTGATTTATCTTGTTTATTAACCAAATTAACTTTTTTATTTACTAGAAATAACTTGTTAAAGGGAAATTAACTTAAATAAAATTCTTAGCAAATTGAGTCAATAAATGATAATAAATTGTTCGATTTAGTTGAAATGTTAATAAATTTATTTAAGGAAAATTTGTTAAAAATGAGGACTTTTAAAATAAAAATCACTAGTTAGTTAAATTTACCAAACGGAAATTTAAATTGCTCAATTGACTCGAATATTAATAAAACATCTAATGTTTTTACAAGGTCTGAAATCGTGGAATCAAATCGAGAACGAAGTGGATTGCAAAATAAAAGGTGAGTTAATCTCACTCAGCTGAATTTCAATTTAAATTTAAATGATTAAATTTAAATAATTGTTTGAATGGTTGAATTAATTGATGTCCTATAGTATGGTATACTTTGGAATTAGTATTTTATATCGTGTTAACGTCTGTGGATGCAGGGAAAACGGGTTGGAGGGATCCAACTGGACCCCTCAACTTTTATTTAAATTATTTAATATCTTCTGTTGTGATTATTTGATATTCTATAATGAATTATGTGGAAATATTGAATGCTATAGCTTGATTGATAAAATTGGGTATAATGAATTACCAAAAATATATAAATTGGATTTTGGAAAGAAAATAAAAAGAAGTGAATTTGTAAGTAAAATAATTATTGAATAAATTTAAGATTGAATTGGAAAAGAAATAAAGTGACTTTAAAATTCTAATAAATAAATCTTGAGTATGGAAAGGAAAATTTGAATAAATAGAATGTTAATGAATTTTGAAGTTCAGTGTTATTATTTAAGAAAATAAAAACGAAACATTTATTAAAAATTTAAGATTTAAATTTTGAAAAAAATAAAGAAGAAATTGGGAAAATCCGAAATTTGTATATTTCAGTTAAGAGATTTAAAATCAAACGGAAAATAATAACAACAACAATAATGTCCATAATTAATGAATTTTGAAATAAACTGAGTAAGCAAAGAAATTTAACTCAAATGAAATAAATTGGAAATCAATTTGGGAAATTGATTTAAGTGATTGAGATTGAAAATTCTCCCTGAATAACCAAGTACGTTTTCAAAGTAAAATTTTGAAATATGAGTTAAAAGTTTTAAAGTTGTTTTAAAAAGCAAGTTTTGGAAAATTTATTATTTCTAATATTTAAATTCTAAAGTAAGTATTTCCTTTTAATCTATTATGATAGTAATTATTTAAAGAGTGACTTAGTATCTTGTTTTTTTAAGTGAAAATCTAGTTTTATATTTTTCTAAGTAACTTTATTTTTAAATATTCATATAGTATGTATTTTTAACAAATTATTGAAGTAGTTTTAAATTAAATGTTTTAAAATATATTTCAAAGTAAAGCGTTTAAATTATTTTAAAAATCTAAAGTTTTGTACTTGGTAATTCCAGTGGAAATAGAAAATACTTGGAATTTATTATGAGAAAGGAAGATAGTTTGAAAACTGTTTTTTTAAAGGGGTTTGAAAAGTGAAAATATATCTTCTGAAGATATTTTCGGGGTTAATAAATAATTTGGAAAATTATTTATTGTTGGATGGTTGTTTGTGAATATTAATTGATAGTTAAACCCCCGACTATCAATATTGGACAAATGCGTTGACCGTTTCGAAGAGACAGGGATCGAGATTTATTTCTCGAAAACCACTTCGATCCGGTTTGTACGTTTCGTGGAAAACGATTTTGGATTCGAAGATGGAGCAGTGAAATGCAAGGGCTAGTCGCTACTAATCCTGAGGATATTTCCGAAATGGATGTAGTAGTAATAGTGCCTTCGGTTCCGTTCGAACCTGGGACGGACTTGTATGGATGAATACTTTCGGGACATCGTCAGGTGGACAATGGGCATTCTAAGAGATATGTTCTAAAAAGGTATCGCTTAGCCTCAAGCCTCATCAAATGGGAATGACTGAAAATCAGGGGTTATGCAGCAAGGCTAGGTGGGTAGCACCCAAGCAGGGTGAGGTCATCCCTGTCTAGATGTCCCTTTTATTTCGGCTTAGTGGTGCGGTTGCTGATACCAACCGTGAGGTGATCTCACTCGGGATTATCCAATAAGGGGTAGTCCCGGTCTTGTGTCACAGGGGAGCGGGCGTACTCCTCGGTACTGTGATCTAGGCCACGTACTGTGACAGGTGGTACCCCAGTGCCTAGTCATTAGTTGGAAATCCATTCTCCCTACGAGCCTTGTACGTGTTTTGTTTGTATTACCCACTCTATGGCTAGTAGCTGGAATTTAATCATGTAACAATTTCGGCTATTTTATAAGTATTTGTATGTAGACCCTATTATAATATCAGAGGATTTCTATAAAACAAAGTGTTTTAGCTATCGTAAGGTAAAAACCCGACATGTTTATTTGTGGCGTGGTCTTACGAGATGCTTTTGTTTTCAAAAGATTTTTAAACTTTAATAATCAATTGAGTGTGATTTTCTCCCGCTAGTAATCTAGACTGACTCGGGTGTTATTTAACTGTAGTGCTCGGGTCAGACCGAGTATTATGTGATACAGGATATGATGCAGTGGAGCTCAGGAGCCGAGCTGGATGACGATACGTACTTTCATACTTGTTTTATATATATATTCCGCTGTGTTGAGTAGTTGTGTATCCAGTTGTATGTTAGTGATGTTGAACTGTGATTGATGTACTCTGATGATGTAATATATAAACAGATATATTTGATTTTGAGTAAAGATCATTTATTATATATTATATTTTATTCCGCTGCAATGGTAAGATTCTGTTATTGTTTTCTATTTTCTTCTTCTACCTCTTCTTATTTAACCAAATGGTTCGTACTGTAGAACTTGAGTTGATTTAGGTAGAATAGTGTTGACTCAAGGGGTACGGATTTGCGGGTCGTTACACTAGGTATCAGAGCTTAGATTGGTGATAACCTTGGCTCTGGTGGGAATTACTCATAGAATAGAGTCCATAGTACTCTAGAATGAGTTTGAGAGTATTAATAGATATGAGCACGTATTTGTCAGTGAATATAAAATTGTTTTTATATTGTGTTGATCTATCGGTTGAGCGTTTATGGATTCTGGTCGATATATGGGACGTCATGTCATCGATAGGGATTTCTAAACTCTTGAAAAAGATAAACCGACACAGTATTGTTTTAAATAGGGTAAATGAAATAATTTTACCCAAAATTATTTTGTATATAAAGGAAATTATTTTTGTAATTGTTATATTTATAAATGGACGCTTGGTTGTTAGGAGTGATAATATTACATTATTATCATTGTATGAAAATTGAATATGGAATTGAAATAATAACTAAAGATTAAGAATAAACGAATAAATAAATGGATTTTGTAAATGTGATTTATAATTGAATAGGGAATTAAAATCATAATTAAAAACTAGAAACAAATTCATATATAAATGAAATTTGTAAATATAAGTTATAAATGTAAATTATAATGTGGTTAATAATTAAAATAAAATAAAATTCCAAGGTGCTGTTTGAATATAAATTTGAAGAGTTTGGAATTTGAAAATTTGGGAATTTAAGTTACTTTGAATTTGGAAATGATTCCCAAAGGTTGGGAAAAATAATATATCGGAGAGAAATATTTTTGAATCGGATTTGAAATCTAGAGAGATTTGAAATTTAAAAAAATTTAAAGGGTTTTAAAAGAGATAAAAGCATTGAACTCTTATGGTCGCTGGAAAATAACTTCAGTGATGACTGCAGCATCATCGATGTTCATTTTCGAGTTTCCAAAAGGGGGATTGCTACCTGGATGTTTGGATTAATGTTAGTTTGTGAAATTGGGTTTGATTCTGAAAATGCAAGGAATTTTGGATATAAGTGATTTCAAAGGGAATTTTGAAATGTTGAAAGATTGTTTAAACTTTGGAATTTTAACTAACAATGTTTATGGCATATAAAAAGTTTGATAATTTGTAAATTTGGAATTTGTTGAAATAAATTCAACTGTGTAAGTAAGTAAAGTGAAAACTGAATACTGGAATCTAAAAATCTAAAAGGAAATTGAAATTTAACGTTGAACTTAAGTTTGAAAAAGAATTTAGTTAAGTTGGATTAAATAAACAAGTTTTAAGATTAAAATTTATAAGTAACTGATTAGTAATTTAACTTAAGTGAATGAAAGAGAAGAAAATATATTTGAATTTAACTTGAGATAAGTTAAATAAAATTGAAATTGAATTAAATTTGATATAAAGTTGAAAGGCAAAATGATCATAATTGTGAAATGAAAATTTATACCTTAAGCTAGTAGGTGTTATGTATATAATCTGAAATTGCAGTTATAAGATGAAATGACTCAAATGAGTAATGAGTAATATAAGCTTTTAAATAAATAAATGGAATATGACTTGAAATATTATTCAAATGAGCTTGGGTTATGGAATTAGAAATGAATACGTGTACACATTATAAACTTGGATTATGAATAAATTAAAATGGGATTGGTTGTAAATAGATGAAAGTATGGATATAAATAAACTTGTGACTTATAGAACTTAGAAATGGAATTGTAATGAATTAAATATAAAGTGGAGTTGGTTGGAATTGGATTACAATAGAAATGATTTAAGTTGCAAATAAAATCCAATATGAATATAACAAGTTAATCGGTGCTTGGATATTATTTTGATAAATTGAGAATGTGAATTAAAATTCAAATGGATTGAATTAATGATATACAAGCATGGAATGCTGTTAAGCTTAAATAAAATTTGGCGGGTATGAAATAGATTGATTTTAAAATCGATTAAATTTGACATGTGTTTGTTTCCAAATGGTTAGTGATATACAAAACATTAATTGTGCCGAGTTAATTAAAATGGGTTCGTATGGAACCTATGTACTATAAAATAAAATACCATGTAAGATAAAATAGAAAATTAAAAATGAATTGAGTTGGAGAACAATTTAAAATTTCTATAAACTTAAGAAATAGAAAATTCTATGAACTGGTAAATATAAATAAAATTTATTTTGAAATCAATTGAGTTGAATATGAGCTTCTTTGAATTAAATATGAATTGAAGTTGTATGGAATTGGATCAAAATAAAAACGATTTGAGATGAAAACAAATCCAATTCAAGCAGGAATTGAATGACCTTATTATTAATAAATTCAAAAATGAATTGTTAATGTGAATTAAAGTTTAAAAATGTATAAAAGAATAAACTAATCTAATAAATTAATAAAATGGTTAGGATTTGACCCAAGGAAAATCAAATCAAAGATTTGAAGGGAAGTTGGTTGAATAAAATAAACTTTAAGTTATTGGGTGGAATAGTTTGAAGAAAATAAATAACTTAAGTAAAGTATGAGATGGTTATTTAATATATTGGTTGTCGAGTATAATAGAAATGATTTGGAATCAAACTTTTTGGACATGAAAGAAATGCAATGGAAGTTTGTGAATAAATTTAGAATGGGATGGGATTAAGTGTAAATTGAGTTGGAATCAATTAAAATTGGTTATAAAGCTTATGTCATTATTTATTCACATTATTTATTCAAATCCATCAATCGTTTACCAAATCCAACCACTTCATTCTGGATCATCCACCACGTATATAGTTGTTAAACTGGTTCCAGTATTGACAGAGAGTATGCCAAGTAGAGGCCCTGGTCTATTTAATAACCAAATGTCATTTTTCACACCGGTTGGTTCTTTTACATTTCAAAAACAGTTCACATTTAATATCAAAATATCATATTCACTGCAAAATATCACTTCATTTCAAAGTCATCATATTTACTCAAAATATATAATTTTCACTTGAAAATATTACTTCAAATTCCAACTTAGGCTGCAACCTCATCTAACCACTTTCACATTTAAATCAACGATTTAAATATAACATCTCAACTTTGCACAGTTTGAAATTTTAGAAAATAGTTAGAGTTGTTTAAATTGCTTAAAATAGTTTAAATAGTTCGATAAGAATAGTTTAGTATTGAAACGGTTTATATGGTAAAATAGTTTGGAAAATCTAAATAAATTTGAATATTGAAAGGGTTGACTTAAACAGTTTATATTATAATAATTTATTTTGAAAATAATATCAAATCAAACCGTATTTTTTTATTTCAAAAACTCTGGACCCATGTCCAGTTTCAAATCAACAGACTCAATTTTCAATATTTCAATTCAATTGACTCAAATTCAATTTAGTTTCAGATCAACTTGATTTCAATTTCAATTCGAATTAACTTCAATTTCGAACATTCACTTTAACTTCAATTTCGATCCTATAGTTAAATTTAATTATTTAAATTCAATCCAATTCTTATTGTAAACCATTTTGATTTATATCAATTTCATGTCAAATTTCAATTTACAAATTTAAAGCACTTTAATCAAATTAAACTTCATTGTTAAATTTTATGATCCAAATCTTCAAAATAATTCAGTTTTTCGAATTAAAGTCATATATCAATTATAACTTTACATTTCCAATTTAATTCTTTTAAACAATTTCTTTTAACCGATTCTATTTTCAACTTCAAAGTTTGACTTAGAAAATAACTAAATTCACACAAATCCAAAATTTATTTCCTTTAAAACAATAGCATTTAATCCAAACCAAATTCAAGATTTTAAAATCATTTAATTTAACCAATCCGATGTCTGTATATAATTTTCTACGCTATGGCCAAGTGATCGGTTATTTCATTTTTAATTATAGGGATGGATATATATCATTTCAATCCATATCAAAATGTCATAGGTGTATATCATTTCAACATATTTCTTAATTTATTCAAAATAATTTAAATAACAGTTTATATGCTTGCAATTAATATACAGGGTGATAACAGACATATATATAAATAAATAGACATCCAATCATCCAAATGTCAACAAATAGACATCCATCATAATAAACATTCAAATCAACCAATAAATCACAACAATTAACTAGCTATCAATATCGGGTATTTGACTAGCAATTAAATTCAATATTGATTTAAATGGCAATTTAATTCAATAAAAATTCAAATTAAATTTAAATGATAATTTAAATCACTAAGAAACAATCTATAAGATTTTTTCACTTCATAAATTTAATTCAACTAACATAAGAAGATTTAGTATTGCGTGAGTGGGTTAAATCACTCACTTTTGATTTATAGCCGATTTAAAATCCAATAAAAGCCCAAAAATTCAACGATCTCCAAATTCAACTAAATCTGTCTCATGACATTTGGAATTTTGATACATCCCAATGGATGAAACCATGCGCAAATCCGAGTTCTTTTGCAAAAGTTATAAGGGTTAGACGTTTGAAATTTTGAATTTAGTTTAAAAATAAAATAAAGGGTAATATCGTAATATCACTTACCTTCTCTAACCCTAGCAATAACCCAATCGAGTCAGCATCGTTCATCCACCACCGCTTCTTGATGAACGTGAATGACTGGAGGCCGCTAACCCAAGATCTGACACCACCGTCACCTCCGTAATGGTCCGTTGCCCCTCTAGGCTCCACCTCAACGACTGCGGTGCCGCCCTTAGGCCGAACCCCAAACGCATGGATTTTATCACGATTTTTGATGATCCATTCACTTACAACCAGTTCAAAACCATTAGATCGACTCAGTTAGTCACCTTCCACGCGCCAGTATCCTTCGATCATCGATTGGTTGACGATCCACCATTAAACGTGAAACCCTAAAAATGGGCGGTTGAGAAAGATCACCAATTTCTAGACAAAAGGGACCACCAATCGAAAAGAGAATTGCATATAAAGATAATATTCGTCAAGAACTTTGTAAAAATGTATTATATGATAGTGTTTGAGCAGTTTGAATTTTTGATTTGATTTGGAATTGGGAATTATGATTTTGAAATGTCTACCATTGAGAAGGAATAGATAATTGAACAGGTAGATAGAAATTGTACGTAAAAAAATGAAATAAGAAGCTGTCAGGGTTTACAACAACCTATATTTAGATAAAGATGAAATAACAATGGATGGAACAGACCGAATGGGTCGGAGCGATAACAATGGATGAAACAGACCGAATGGGTCGAAGCGATAACTAGTTTCAAACTCTAATTCCAACATATATAGAAGTTAGCTTTTAAAATAAATTTATATTCGTTTAAATTCCATTAATTGATTTCTACACGTTTTAAGCATGCATGATCAAATGATAAGTCCGATTGCTACAAAACTTGAATCCTATAATAATTTACAATTACGGATCAGAGAAACTGGTTTCGTCGAAATCTGAAATAGTGGCCAAAAAGGCTAATTTTCACGTTAATTAAATAAATTATTATTTTTAATCAATTTAATCACTTTTAAATTCAAATTTAAAAGTTAACAGTTTCCATTCTTCTTGATTACATAGAAATTAATAATCTTTTAAAATTAAATATTCCATGTTAATTTCAAGATTCAAACTTTACATTAATTTAAACGTTCAATTACAACTATAATAAATTCATTCATTATGATTTAAATTCCAAACAAATCTTCTAATTTGATTTAAATTCTTATTATTAAATCATCAAATACCTTATGAATAAATTAGACATATATTTCCATTTATTACATTCATTATTTTACATTTAACATCTTTTACCATATTAATTGGAATATCTCAATTATATTAATTTCATTAATTTCTAAATAAATTTCAAACTGATTTAATTAATGTGATGATGATAAATCAATTGTTACAACTTCGTAATTCACATCTATTAATTCATTGTTTACAACTAAGGGTTATAAATCTACTTACCATAACTAATTTCATATTCTATATTAACCAATTTCAATTAAATTACATACAATTTCACCATTAAATACAACATTTAATTTATTTCTTTATTTACAATTATTTCAATTGATTGGGATTACATTAAAATAGTTGTTAATAACATTTAAACAATAATATTAAATTATATTCTAATTACTTTTTCCATTTAAGTCATAAATCTTCATTTCTCACAATATTAAATTCCAAAATCTTATTAAATTTAATATTTTTAATCATCAAAAATACGGGTCTTACAATCTCTCACACTCAAAACATTTCGTCCTCGAAAAGAAATAAGAAGGCATTAAAAGGTTTGATATAATTTTATTCAAAATATTCAGTTTATAAACACTTTAAACTTACATAATTAAGTTTAATAAAAATAAAAAATTAACTCAATCTTTACAAAAGTAATTCTAAGTCATAAATTTACGAAAAATTTCGGCAGAGTCACATTTGCGTCGGTAGGTCCAGAAAAATAATAATGTCAATAACTACAACATATATATATATATATATATATATCATATTTCAATTATAAAACATCCCAAACATGGGAAAAACAATGATATACCGTTCCAAAATCGTAATCCCAAAACGTACCTATTTGTCGGGAAAACAGAACTGTATTTATGAAACCAAAAGCAACTGCTATTGCTTCCATAGACCTATATTGTACTTACATAATCCAAAAGAGTTGAAATTATGCAAAAGAGTACGATATTAGTTGTTTCAATTTTATACAAGCAATATACAATATATAATAATCATATATAAACAAAAACAGTACAACCATTATATGTAATAAAAGAATCAATCATACATCCATAGCAACCAAAATTAATGGTTTGTTCAGGTTCAACAACTTTTCATCTTACAGGGGTGATAAATAGACAACCAAGTGTACCGTACGCTCAACAGCACTAGATAATTACTTAATAGATTATTCATACAACCTCAAATAATTTAAATTATCATCTCCCAAACTTCCCATAAGTCAAACAACAAAGAGTTAAATATTATTTAAATTTGCATGATGTACATAAATCTTCTATACATGATATCAATTCTAATCGCTTGCTTGAATACACATATTTCACTTTCGAACTAGTATTGTTAACCAACTAGCCTAGTGCAGACTTTGATCCTATTTCTTGATTAAAAATTTCTGTTTTCCTTACATAGCTATAAACTATGATATAAAACGTAAAAAATCAAATCAAAATTTCGTATCAAATGCTCGCCATCAAGAATCGAGCAAAAAATCCTAGTTTGGACTGGTGTGAATTTCCACAAATCATGTATTCAAATCTGAATCAGAACTGTTACACGAATAAAATGACTTACGCATAATTGAGGTAACAACCTGCATATTTTACGATTATATATTTAAATATTTTATCTAAATATAGAATCTTTAGTCGGATTGAAGTTTGAAATGCTAATTTTTGTAAACAGTCGAATTAGGACTCAAGACTATTTCAATTGAGTCCAAAACAACGTTTGCTACCTTTTTGAGTACAAACATTGATATATTTGAAGTGTTTGAAGTTGAGTTGAACTTTTCTATTAGGCTTTGGGTTTTAGCCCACTAACCCAACAAAATACCCTAACTCCCCCTCCACTCCTCTTCATTCATTCATAACATTTCCTAACACTCTCAAGCTAAAAGAAAATTGGGGAAAGAATAGGAAATTAAAATTCTCAAACCCTAGATTGCTAGGAAATTCAAGATTCAAGCTTCAAAATCAAAGAGAAGCTTAGTTAAGCATTCTCTTCTTCTTCCCCACCTCAATCTCTCTCTAATTTTCAGAAATTCCTAAAACCTATTTGCGTATGATCATAGATTGAGGGTACTTGAAGTTAAGTGGAGGAGAGGTTGATCTTGCCTTATTTTAAAGCTTCTTATTAGTTTTTTAGTTTAAAGGTGAGTTCTTGAGCTCGAATCTATGTCTATACCTTTGATAGTTGTTAGGTATGAATTCCTAACATCTATTTCATGTCCATTTGCTTTTGAATTGAATTGGTTTGGTGAATTTTCCAAATTTTGGTATTTTGAAGTCAAAATCTATGAAAATCCTTATATGGATGTTTGGACATGTTGTTTGGAGTGTATTGAAGAGCTTATAGGACTGGGTTTTCACTTGGCATAAATCCTTAGCCTCCCTTGCTCGTCCAATCGCTTCCGAACCGAATTTCCCATCAATGGCCTAGGCTAATTTCTGCTCTGTGCTTCAGCTCAGACGTCTGGTGAATTTCTCAGACGTCTGCAGCTACGGAATAAAAATTCCAGTCTTTCAGCTCAGACGTATGTGCTTACTTCCTAGATGTCTAGGTGATCTGTAATGAAAATTCCAGACCTTTAGCTAAGATGTCCGAGGAAACCACCAGAATCCGACACTGTTAAATTCAGCCAATTTGCCTGTTTTATGTGGCTTTCCATTTTATATCGATTTTTGCTTGATTCAATTAGTCGTTGTCATTTATTATCGATTTTGATGAATTCTTTTCAGGATTTTTAAGAATATCCATTTGATGGATTTGTTATCGATTTCTATAGTTTTGATTCACATCATTGAATGCAAATTTTTTATGGTCGATTGTTTTTACAATCGTTTTCTGTGATTTGTCACTTCTAAAATATAAAGGTTTCTGTACTAGTAGTAAATATTCAAACACTTTCAAAAAAATGATTTCAACGTTATTTTTAATACTAAGCTCGTTTTTTAAACCGTTTTCCAATCTATTAGTATATACAGACCTTTACCTCATTCGTATGAGAAATCTAATTAAATGACTTAGCAAAACAAGTGGTATGAAATGCTTGCATTTTCTTTGTCGGTTAATTCTTGGGCTTGTTCGATTGAAATCTTGTGATAATTTTCGAGTATAAATCTACAATTTGTTCGTAAATATTTAAGTTAAGCTAGTGGTTATGGGATATAAAGCTAAACTCATTTATTTACTAGCTTAGTGTAATTTACACTTCTTATTGATCAATGGTGATCATTTTGGGTTTTAGACTAGCGATGTATGATGTCTCATAGTCCGCAAAGTGGGACTATACCCTGTTTGGAGGAGTTTCGGCTCATAGTCCGCAAAGGGGGACTATAACATGTTTGGAGGAGTTTCGGCTCATGGAGCTACAACTCATAGTCCGAAAAGGGGAACTATACCCTGTTTGGAGGAGCTTCTGCTCATAGTCCGCAAGAGGGGACTATACCCTGTTTGGAGGAGCTCCGCCTCATTTTATGGGATAGTGACTCATTTGTGATACACGTGTTGGCGAGTTTTCATGCTTCCGTTTGTGATAGGCCCTTTTCCCCTTCTTTTATGCTTTCTGGATTTTCTATTATGGATTTCTGGAATTTTTGTAGTTTGTATTGATAAGCTTTACCAATATTTGGGGTTTAGTGAATAAGCTAAAGAATATGACACTCTTCTGGGTGTTTTGAGTAGATTTGAGATACTGTATGATTTTCATTGTTATTATATATATACATTTGTCATATCTCTTTTTCTATCTCACCTTATATGATATTTATAGCTAGACCGGTCCGTTTATTATTTTTCTTCCTAAGTAATGCTCGGGTCAGACCGAGGTGTTTCATGTGCTTCCACTTGAATTCTTAGCAGAGACAGGCTTCTGACTTTTGGCTAACTACTTTAGATTAGTAGTTTTTTCTTTTATACATTCGAGATAGAGACTCCTTGATGTATACATATTCTTTTGTGATGTAGTGGATCTTGTATGACCACTACTTTGATGTACACTTCTATGTGATATATTCATATCTGTTTCCGCCTTAGTGATATGAATATCTATGACTGATTTTGTGTTATTTTTATTTTATATTTGTTTTCGAAGACCATATATCCACTGTGTAGTATCTTTGAGTTTGTATCTGATCTGTCAGATTTTCTCTTGAAATGAAACGCGTGCCATACTATCTGACATATCGGTACTCGCACAAAGCGATTACATAGATGGTTGCTCCTCAATAGCCTTATTCTTCGTGCTAGTCGACGACATTACCTTATAGTGTCTTTGGATAGTGTGAGTATAGAAATGGGGCATCACAATTTAAATATTTTATTCTATTGGTTTCTTTTCACATCGTTATTTACTTTTCATAAATTTTTATCTCTCATTCATTCATACAAGATCATCTTTTATTAATTTACATTTATTACTTACATGGATTATTTTCCATTCAATATTTACAATCAGCAATGAATAAATTCTTAATGTATTACATATGTTTCTTGCAGTTTAATTCACACTTATTATTATATATACTTGACTTTTATTTACTACTAATATTCATTTGTGAATCAATTCATACTTAAGTTATTCTACTTTTTAATTCACATTGTACCTTTTAATTATTTTCATTCATTCATACAATGTCTTTTTTCCATTCATGTACAGTATTACTAAATATTAAATCTATTTTCGAATCATTTCAACATTTTCTGAAGTTATAATCATTTACTTTATATAGTATTAACTTTTACTATTCAATTTAATTATTAATCATTTCAAAATATTAACTTAAGTTTATAATACTCTTCTAACCTCTTAATTCTTTATTTATAAATGTATGTTCATTTTTAAGCATTTTTGTTATTAAGCTTTTACTTGTATAATAATCTAATACATATTCATATTTAACATTACAACCTTTTTAAACATATATGGTAAGTTTATGTATATGATTTTAGAATGTAATTGAGTTTTATACAAATTTATCTTATTCATTTTGGTTAACAAAAAATGTTCAATAGTTTACATATTCTTAGTTTTCATTGTTTTAATTTACAAGTTAAATCCCTAATTTCTTTATAGTTTCATAAACAATTACCTTTTAATTTTCTTATTTCTCATTTTACAAGATTCCAACTATTAAAATTTCACTTTATTTTGTTTTTTACAATAGAAAATTATTAATTATCGGGAACTTAAGAATTCAAATAGCAGGTTCATCTGAAATCATTTTGAAATAACATATACTCATATCATCTGTATATCAAATCATACTAAAGAAATTAAAATTAAAATTTGTTTATCAAAACAAATGTGTAGCAAAGCTACTACAGTGGCACTTCCACTTCGAGACTCGAAAATGAAGGTCGATGATGCTGCGTAGTCATCAACGAAATTATTTTCCAACGACATAAGAGGGGAGTATAAAACTTATTTCCTTATAAAATTCTTTTAAAGACATTCCTTTCAAGTACCCTTTGAAATTATTTTTATTTAAAACTTCCAAATAATACTAATATCATCTTTCCAAAATCTTTTGAAAACCAATTTCAACACCGAGACTTAAGTTCCAAATTTCCAATTTAAATTCATTTTATTATAACATACAACAATCATTAGTCGTAAGAACCTTGACTAACCAACAATAAATGATAATTAACAAACATTATCATTTCCTAACAAAGAACAAAACAAAATAATAAAATCAATTTATGAAAAATTATATATACATATATATTTTTCTATATATAAAAATATAAGACTAGGTAAAATTATTTCATTTACCTATTTCAAAAACAATATTGTGTCCATCTACCATGTTCAAATGTTTAGAAACCCTTATCGATGCCATAGCATCCTTTGTACCAACCGAAATTCATAAATAATAAATAGAACAAATTAACACAATACAAAACATTTTTATATGCCACTAACAAATAAGCTCTCTCATATATACTCTCTAACTCATTCTAGGGTACTAATAATCTATCTCTAACGAGTTTAATCCCAAACAGGCTAAGGTATCTCTAAACCTGGATTTCATACCAACTATGATGACCTACCTTTTTGTACGGTTTAAATCGACAATAAATCACACATGTCATTCAAGAAGAGTATTATCAATTGGATTTAATAAGAAAATAAGAGAAAGGAAGGAAAATAAAAAAACCATAGAATCTCGTAGCGGAATGACAAAATATTATAATCAAATAAACAGTTCATGAAGCTATTTTACAATATACATTCAATTACACAATTTTTACAACAAAATTAGATTACCATCATCAATATACAAAAATAATGTAGCAAAATAATAATAGTAAATACGATCTAGCAAACTCCATCTTCATCTTCAAGGAATAGTATCTTCAACACTGAAATACTCAAGCTGACCCGGGCATAATGAAAAGACAAAACGCTCGAGTCAGAACTAAAAGTTATTATGTAAGTTAAATCAACAAGTAAATATGAGCGTAATAACGTCAGAGATGTTTACCAGATTTTACATCTCCAATCAAGTGTACAACGTGAGTGCAATAACTTAAGAGATGTTACCGGATTTTCTATCTCTAAAGGAATCGTTAAACTATCTATATGTAGTAAGATACGTTATATGTAGTGTCTAATCAATAATATAAATATATTTTTTAACGTTAAGGCTTTACATGAATCCCTCTTAACACATTTTTAAGTAGGCAGTTTATGCAGGTTCTATAACACAACCAGTAACGTCGGTAGTCAGTGAGTCCCCTATAGGTACCATATTAAAACAAAGTCGTAGTGGGTGAGTATAAGGATAAAAGTATGACAAGCCATGTGAGACAATGCTCAAGGTAGGATTCTACCAGTTTACCCTTTTTGGCTGGGGTAACGCATCGTAGCTATGACCGTCCACCACCCCCAAAATCGAATCAAGGTGCACCGATCAAGTCCAAAATCAATATAATAATACGAAGGGGTGATGGCCCTTAAAGTTTGGAAACCCCTTGGCCAAACATAGGCTCTTTTTTAATCATTTCAAATTGACACAAGTGTTGGGGTCATCCATTATCATTCTCTTCCTTCAAATCCAGAAAACATTCATCAAAGCCGACCACTTCATTCTGGATCATCTGCCGCGTACACAGGTGTTAAGTGGTTTCAATATTGAAAGAGAGTATTCCAATAAGAGGCCTTGGTCTCTTTAACAACCAAACTTCATTTTTCATACCGGTTGGTTCTTTTACATTTCAAAAATAGTTCACATTTGATATCAAAATATCATATTTGCTACAAAATATCACTTCATTTCAAAGTCATCATATTTACTCAAATATCGTTTCCATTTGAAAATATCATTTCCATTTGAAAATATCATTTCAAATTCCAACTTAGGTTATAACCTCATTCAACCGTATTCACATTTAAATCAAAGATTTAGATATAACATCTCAACTTTGCACGATTTGAAATTTTAGAAAATAGTTTGACCAGTTTAAATAGTTTAAAATAGTTCAATTAGTTTGATATAAAAATGGTTTGAGTATTGAAATGGTTTACACAGTAAAATAGTTTTTTAAAAAAAACCTGAATAAATTTGAAAATTGAAAGGGTAGATTTAAACAATTTATATTAAAATAATTTATTTTGAAAAAAATATCAAATTAAACCGTTTCTTTCCATTTCAACAAATCTGGACCCATGTCCAATTTCAATTTCCAATATTTCAATTCAATTGACTCAGTTTCAATTTAGTTTCAAATCAATTTGATTTCAATTTCAATTTGAATTAACTTCAATTGTCGAACATTCACTTTAACTTCAAATTCGATTCAACAATTAAATTCAGTGATTTAAATTCAATCCAATTCTTATTTTAAACCATTTCTATTTATATCAATTTCATGTCAAATTTCAATTTACCAATTTAATGCACTTTAATCAAATTAAACTTCATTATTAAATTTTAATATCCAAATCTTCAAAATAACAATTTTTCGAACTAAAGTTATATATCGATAATAACTTTACATTTTAAATCTAATTCTTTTAAACAATTTCTTTTAACTAATTCTAATTCCAACTTCAAAACTTGAATCAAAAAATAATTAAATTCATATAAATCCAAAATTCGTTTCCTATAAAATAATAACATTTAATCAAAAACCAAATTCAAGTTTTTAAAATCATTAAATTTAACCAATCCGGTATCCATATATAATTTTCTACTCTATGGCCAAGTGATCGGTTTGTCAATTTTTATTATAGGCATGGATATATATCATTTCAATCCAAATCAAAATGTCATAGCTATATATCATTTCAACCTATTTCTTAATTTATTCGAAATAACTTAAATAACAATTTATATGCTTGCAATTAATATATAGGGTGATAACAGGGATATATATAAACAAAATAAACATCCAATCATCCAATTGTTAACAAATAGACATCCATCACAATCAACATCCAAATCAGCCTATAAATCACAACAAATAACTAGTAATCAATATCAGCAATTAAATTCAGTATTAATTTAAATGAAATTTAATTTAATATAAATTCAAATTAAATTTAAATGACAATTTAAATCGCTAAACAACAATCCATAGGATTCTAATTACTTCATAAATTTAAATCAACTATCATAAGAAGATTAGTATTGCATGAGTGGGTTAAACCATTCACCTTTGATTTTTAGTCGATTTAAAATCCAACAAAAGCCTAAAATTTAGCAGTCTCCAAATTCAACCAAACTAGTTCTATGTCGTCCAGAATTTCAGTACGATCCCAACGGAAGAAACCGTGTGCAAATCCGAGTTCGTATGCAAAAGAAAAGAGTTAAAGTTTGAAAATTTGAACTTGAATTTAAAAATAAAATAAACGGTAAAATTGTAATATCAGTTACCTTCTCTAACCCTAGTAGTAACCCAATCGAGTCAACATCGTTCAGCGGCCACCGCTTCTTGATGAATGCACACGCCTGAAGGCCGCTAACCCAAGATCTGACACCTCCATCTCCTCCGCCATGGTCCGCTGCCCCTTGGCCTCTGACCGAACCCAAATCGCGTGACTTTTATCGTGGTTTCCGGCGATCTCAAGCCCTTACAACCATTTACAAACCGCTAGATCGACTTTTCTAGTCACCTCCACGCGCCAGTCTCCTTCGATCGTCGATTGGTCGACGATCCACCGTTGAACGAGAAACCCTAGCAACAGATAGCTAAGAAAGATCGTCAATTTCTGGACAAACGGGACCTCCAATGGAAAAGGGAATTGCAAATTTAGATTACATTTGTCGAGTGATTCGTGGTGATATATTATATGATAGTGTTCGAACAGTTTGAATTTTCGATTTGATTTGGAATTGGACATTAAGGTTTTGAAATATTTGTCATTGAGAAGGAATAGATAATTGAACAAATAGATAGGAATTGTACGTATAGAAAATGAAAATAAGAAGCTGCTAGGATTTATAACAGCTAGTATATAGACAAAGCTGAAATAATAATGGATGGAACAGATCGAATGGGTCGAAGCGATAACAAAGACCTAAAAAGATCGTTTCGTTCCCGAAACGTAAATAAGTCATGCAATATATCTAAATATAGGTTTTTGATATTTTTAAACTCAATGGAACTAGTTTCAAAATCTAATTCCATCGTATATAAAAGTTTGCTTTTAAAATTAATTTATATTCATTTAAATTTCGTTAATTGATTTCTACGCATTTCGAGCTCGCACGATCAAACGATAAGTCTGATTGCTGCGAAACTTGAAATCTTACAATAATTCACCATTATGGATCCGATAAAACTGGTTTCGTCGAAATTTGAGACAGTGGCCAAAAATGCTAATTTTCACGTTAATTAAATAAATTATTATTTAAAATATTTTAATCCTATTTAAATCCAAATTTAAAAGTTGACAGTTTCCGCGATTACGTAGAAATTAATAATATTTTAAAATTAAATATTCTATGTTAGTTTCAAGATTTAAACATTATATTAACTTCAGCATTCAATTACAACCATAATAAATTCATTCATTATAATTTAAACTCCAAACAAATTCTTTTAATTTGATTTCAATTTTTATTTTTAAATCATCAATTACCTTATGAATAAATTAGACATAAGTTTCCATTTATTACATTCATTATCTACAGTTAACAACTTTTGTCATATTAATTTCAATATCTCAATTATATTAATTTTATTAATTTCCAAATAAATTTCAAACTGATTTAATTAATAAGGTGATAATAAATTAATTGTTACATCTTAGTAATTCATGTCCATTAATTCCTTGTTTACAGCTAAATGTTATAAATCTACTTACCAAAACTGATTTCATACTCTATATTAACCTATTTCAATTAAATTACATACAATTTGACAATTAAATACAACATTTAATTTGTCTCCTTATTTATATTTATAACCGAATTAGTTTTGCAATTATTTCAATTGATCAAGATTACATTATAATAGTTGTCACATAACATTCAAAACAATAATATTAAATTATATTCTAATTATTTTTTCCATTTAATCATAAATCTTAATTTCTCACAATATTAAATTCTAAAATCTTATTAAATATAATATTTTAAATTATCAAAAATGCGGGTCGTTACAAATTAGCATCAAATTATATCACGAATTCGACACATAAACTAATTAACCTAAGCTTTGCCATAATTATATTTTAATTATCGGATTTACAAACTTATAACCGTATTAGCATATCACAATCAATTAACATACAATTGCAAACGCACAAGAGAGTAGTATCATCAGATACAACTATAAATTAGTACTAATTTAACATATTAGGGTAAACTGGAGTTAGCAAAAAAAAACCTCTCTCTTCGCTGAAATTTATGTATTGGAGGCCGGAGAGGAGAATAGCCACGACAAATCGGAGCCTTCAGAAACCGTCGAAAATAGCCGTCGACGGCCGTCGCTATCTTCCATCGTGATAAACAGTAGTTCTTGTACTGTGGATGACTTGGATGAATAAACACGTGATCCCTATCAGGACTATGATCATGAGGCATACCAGTGAAGTTTCTTACTTGATATGCAATTATGGTCTTTTTGCCTTCAAACATTATGGGATAGATGTGTGTATCTACTACATGGACAAGAATTTTTTTTAGACTTGAAGATATGTGATATTAGTTTAAGTTGTTATATTGGGTAATACAATGAATATTGTTTGTTATTTGAATGCTTTGTCGATTTTATCACTATTTTGTTGTTGTTGTTTTATAACATTGTTGGTGAAATCCTTTTGCTTAATTGAGATATCCATGTTTCATTGCCTGTTTAGCAATGTTTAATATTTGATTTTTGATTTAATTTTTAGAAATGCAGTAGAAATGCTGCAAATTTATTTCAGGAACGACATCGGTAAGGAGTGGGAAAAATTCAAATTTTGAATTTATAAGAAGGGTTGGGATGATGGTGACATGACATCGGAAAAGAATGTCTCAAAGGCATTGGAATAATGGGGTCGAAAAGATTTCGATACCCCCCTACTATAGGCTTCAACAAACGACGTTGGAAATAAAAAGGCGTCGAAAAGCACCTCACAAAAGGCGTCGTAAAGGTGAGCATTTTTTCTTCCCACACAGATTTTTTTAGTCCTTCATGGACGTCGGAGCAGCATTAGAAATTTGATTTTTGATACTACGCCTATGATTTTTTTGGCGTCGACAGTGGGGATTTATATTGTAGTGCTAATGTATTAGTAAAAAAATGTAAAAAGAACATGTATGTATGTCCATAACAATAATAAATCCTTACGATTCAAATCGATGTCGATCGAGGGAGTTTCTTTGCTTTTGTCGTTTCTAACTTTGATATAAGTTTTGCAAATGAGAAACCATCGATTTTGAGGATTAGGAAAGAAAAGAGAATAGATCGATTGACTTCATGTTAGAGAGAGGAAAAACAATGACAAGTAAATGAACGGACTACAAGATTGTTAAGATTTGAATAAATGATGAAGCTAGTTACGAACCCTATGGTTGTTTGTCTATTATTTAAAAAATATATAACCAATTTGGTAATTTTTGATGAACAAAATATATTACCAAAACGAAAAATACCATTTCAAAATTTCTAATGGCGACAAACTCACTTTCGGATCTGGGAGGGGAGGATGCGGAGGGGGACGGCTGGACTCGGGTGATGGATCGACGAAAAAAGCAGGCCCTATCGGCTATCAGGCAAAAGGAGACGTCTCGGGTGATGGATCGTAGGGATAAGCAGGCTCTCTCGGCTTATAGGAAAAAGGAGGAAGCAGATCTCACTAATTCAGCTCCTCAATCAGAAATGGTTCAACAGAAAAATCAGATTAGGAGGAAAAATGCATCAATCGGCACAGCAGTTTTTACAAAATCAAAACCTATAAACTGGTGCGAACTGGTCAAAGGAAAAAAACAAGGAGATCTAATACAATACTTTGACCCAGAAATTGTTAATGACAAGAAAACAGCCATTATTGAAGAGGAAGAGCTAATCTCAGCAGAGAAAATGTGGTCCAATTCTATTCTCATATACTTGGTAGGTAAAAGGCCGTACTATATGTTTTTCAAAGCATATATAAAAAGAATGTGGGCTCCAAAAGGTAAATTTGAAGTGTTTGCTAGAGATAATGGTTTTTATCTAGTTCAATTTGAATTAGCAGAAGATTGTGATAAAATATTAGAAGGAGGACCATGGATGATGGATGGAAAATTCATTATCATGAAAAAATGGAACAGTTCCATCAAATATGAAAAAGATCTATTGCTATCTATTCCTATATGGGTGAGATTTCCTAACTTAAACTTTGCATATTGGAATCATATTTCACTATGTAAAATTGCTAGTACGATTGGCAAACCGATTGCAATGGATGAGCATACCAAAAACAGAAGTAGAATAACATTTGCCAGAATGCTTATTGAAGTTGATGCATCTTTCAAATTTGATAAAGAAGTACAAATAAAACTGCCTAAAGGAGATTGTGTAATGCAAAATGTTGAATATGAATTCATACCCCCGGTGTGTAGTAACTGTGTATGTTTCGGACATGTCGACAATGAATGTCCTATATCTTATACACAGCAATGGATTCCAAAGCCCACATCATGCAACAAACAGGCAAATCTTATAGACTTTGCATCAGAAGGAAACAATATCAACTCAGAAGCAACAGCACATCACAACACAGAAGACTTTACAATTGAAGAGTCCAATGTCCAAGATTATACAAATAATAAGAATAAAGATGTCTCTCCATCAGATACATCAGTCTTATATGTTGAGACAGATCAGATGTCATCAAAGAATCCTACAGTTGCAATTGTAGCCTCGCCAGTAACTGAAACAGCTAAATGTGTAGTATCTAAACCTCTTTCTCAATCCAGCATGGCTGCCACAATTGCAAAGGGACCCCTCGTTTGTACTTCTGACATGAATCAAATACAAAACAGTGCAGAAGAATCACTTACAAGCACCAAGACTCTGGATCCAACTGCTAAGACGTCATCGACAAAAGTCTCAGTCAATTTATCATCATCAGAGAATTTATCCAACAGGGAGTTACCAAATCATA
Source organism: Allium cepa (assembly GCA_030765085.1). Lineage (NCBI taxonomy): Eukaryota > Viridiplantae > Streptophyta > Magnoliopsida > Asparagales > Amaryllidaceae > Allium > Allium cepa. The sequence continues at coordinate 910,174,591 of CM060937.1, forward strand.
TTGAACATATCTCAAATAATTTTCACCCTCAAATTTCAGATCTAACATCTGTAGTGTTTAATCCTTTTCAGGTGCAATCAAACATGAAAGACTCAAATGTGGAAGCATCTTCTGTATCTCAATCATGTATCAATCCCACATACCCTGCTACCATCAACACTCTCAACAATTCACCAGAAAACCTCACATCCATCAACCCTGAATTTGAAAATGTGCTATCAGAAATGAGAAAGAAAAATCCCCAAGAAAAGAAAAAGACTAAAGTGATTCATGATAGTGTGACTCCCACTATAAAAACTAGGAGTCAAGCAAGCTCATCCAAATAATGTCAATCTTGTGCTGGAATGTGCGAGGTCTTAACAAGGCGGCACATGTTCTAGAGGTAAAAAACATTGTTTTCTCGCAAAAACCTTCTATGTTTTGCTTAATTGAAAATAAGTTGAGAAGAAATAAAATTCAGCTGTTTATGGAATCATGGGGCAATAAATGGACATGCATCAACAACATTGAATATCATCATAAATGCAGAATACTCATCATGATTAACTCGGATGTTTGGAGCAGCTATGTAATTTCTATGAGCAAACAACACATTACATGCATGCTAAACAATACTGCAGGGGCTCAATGTATTGTCACTGTCATATATGCATTAAATCTTGAATCTGAAAGGAAACCACTATGGAATCAACTGGAAAAAGAGGCAAACACATTCATCACCCCTTGGTGCATCATAGGGGATTTCAACTGTGTTAGGTTTTTGAAAGAAAAAGTGGGAGGAAATAAGTTGACAACAAGAAACATTCAGGAGTTAAACAATTTTATAAATTCAGCAGGAGTTCAAGAAATCAACATTTCAGGGGTTAAGTATTCATGGAGATCTGGACCAAACAAAAACATTGCTACAAAGATTGACAGACTATTATGCAACATTGAATGGATAAACATGTTCAAAAGTTCTCATGCAAAATATCTAGACCTATCTACCAGTGATCATGTTCCTATTATGTTTCAGTTTAACCATACACAAACATTAGAAGGACCAAAACCTTTTAAATTCAGAAATCACTGGGTTAACTGTGAGGGGTACAAAGAAACAATTGAAAAACATTTTGTTTTCCCAGAAGAAAATCAACTTTTCAACCTCATACAAATGCAGAAAAACATCAAAAGAGAAATTAAAAGATGGTGCAAAGGAAAAAATGATTTGCAGACAGAAGTATCAAAATGCAAGCAAAAGGTCAACATTGCATTACAAACATTAGATAATAATCATAATTCATCAAATGCACAAAAGCTGCATGAAGCACAAGTAGATTTGGCAAAAAAATTGGGGCTGCTAGCAATGGACAATAAACAAAAAATAAAATGCCAATGGATCAAATGGGATGACAGCTATTCGAAATTCTTCTTTGCAAAACAAACAACTAGAAGATTTGTAAACAGTTGTCAAAATATCATAAAAGAAAATGGAGAAGTAGTCAAAACCTCAAAAGAGATAGAAGATGAAGCTGTCAAATATTTTTCCAACATATACAATAGAGGAAACATGATTGATCAGTTTCCAAATATCATTCCAAAAAGGAAAATAAATGATTGGGGTAAAAATTTCCTTAATGCTACATTTGAGGAAAAAGAATTAAAAAGAGCCATTTTCAGTATACACAATGATACTGCCCCTGGATATGATGGTTTCAATGCAAAATTTTATAAAAGACATTGGAATGAATTAAAAAAATCTCTTCTGAAAGCTATGCAAACTTCCTTTGACAATGGCAGAATAGTGAGAGAAATAAATCATACTATTATCTCCTTAATCCCAAAAGTCAAAACTCCAGAAACAGTTTCAGATTATAGACCTATAGCATGTTGTTCCATGCTGTACAAGATCTTATCCAAAATGTTATGTGATAGAATGAAGTATGTTCTTGGAGAACTAATCTCTGATAATCAAACAGCATATTTACCAAACAGGCAAATCAAAGATGGGATAATCATTGCACATGAACACATCAGGAATTTCAACAAGCATGGCAGTAATAAAATGTGCATAAAAGTGGATCTTAAAAAGGCTTATGACTCAGTAAACAGACATTTCATCCTACACATGATGAGAAGCATGGAATTTCCAGAGAAATGGATAAACATTATTCAAGAAATGATAACTACTCCTAGTTACTCATTCTCCATTGAAGGGTATCACAAGGGATATTTTTCTGGAAGTAATGGATTAAGGCAAGGAGATCCCCTATCCCCCTACCTATTTACTTTATGCATGGAATATTTCACTCTGTTGATGGATGCAAAAGCTACTAAAGGAAAAGTAGAATCAGTTATCAAAAACAATTCAAACATAACACATCTCATTTATGCAGACGATCTGTTAATTTTCATAAATGCTACAGCAGTGGGAGCCAAATCAGTTAAAAATTGTTTTAAAAGACTGAAGCAGGTGACTGGATTAGAAATGAATAATCTCAAAACCCAAGTATTTTTCAACAAGTTTTGCAGCAACAAGGATCAAGTACTCAACATTCTAGATATTCAAGAAGGAGAACTACCTGTCAGGTATCTTGGACTACCCTTGTCTGTCACATACATCAAACATTCAAATTGTAAACAACTTATTGACAGAGTGTTAAATAAGATGCATGGTTGGGAGTGCAAATTCCTCACTGTCCCAGGCAGAATTGAATTAATTAAAGCTGTTGTCTACCCAATGGTCAGTTTTTGGATGCAATGTTTCATGTTACCCAGCCTAACCATTCACAAAATCAATCAGTTATGTAAACAATTCATCTGGAAAGGTAAAAACAGCAAGGTACCATGGGAAACAGTCACAAGTGTTAAAGCTGAAGGTGGGATGGGTTTGAAAAAACTGTCAGACATTAACAATACATTTTGCATCAAAAGAATATGGGAAACCCTTAACAACTCATCTTATAGTGCTAGATGGCTTAATGCAAAATATGCTAACAATGAGACTTTGTGGGAAGCTAACTTCAGTAACAATTCTTCATGCACTTGGAAGAAAATGTTATACTACAGAAAAGAAGCTCAAAAATTGATTGACAGAAGAATTGTGGATGGTAAATCCACCAGTTTATGGTTTATACCTTGGATCAATGGTTCTACATTATTGGAAAAACTGGGGCAGCAAATCTTATCATATACAAGAGGTCATAATCATAAGGTAAGTCATATCATATCTGATAATTGTTGGAGGACAGAAAACATCTCATATTTAGGAAACATAAGTGAGGAAATAAGGAAAGTTCCTATACATCATGATAAAACAGAAGACTATTGGTTTTGTAACAGCAGTAAAAATGGCAAGTTCAATTTTCATGATACATGGAATAGTATAAGAGTCAAACTCCACAATATCAATTATCATAAAATCATATGGAATACCACATCACTCCCAAAAATGAATGTATGCTTATATAGAGCAATTTTCAATTACCTTCCCACAAAAGATAAGCTACAACTACAGGGAGTAACAGAAGATAACTTATGTGTATTGTGCAAAAAGGAAATAGAAACATGTAACCATCTTTTTTTCAACTGTTCCTTCTCCAAACATGTGTGGTATTGGATCAGAACCATGATGGAGGACCCTATAACTCATGGAGACATACATATTTCTCTTTTAGATGCTGTCACATATATATCCCAAAATTTTACAGTCAACAGTATAAAGAAAGACATCATAATTGCTGCGCTTAGCACAGCCGTTTGGTACATTTGGAAAAACAGGAATGATATCATCTTTAACAATGAAAAGAAAGATAAAATCACAGTCTGTAACATCATCAAATCCAATGTTCGAGACTTTATCATCAATAGATCCAAGTTTTTCAACCACAACAACATCAATGCGGACAACATCATACAAAAATGGGAAATCATACCTCTGCGAGTTGACCTTACCGTAACCAAAAACCCTAATTCCCCCAATACTGCTTCATCCTCAAGATACATGATTGATAGAGAAGATGTAGAAACAGAGAGCTCAAAATTGTCTAGATGCACTGATAGTATTATCACTATCGTTGAAAGAGATGAAAGATTGCAAGGGAGAGAGAACGAGCCGCCATGAGTCGCGAAACTATCGCAATGTATTTAGGGTTTGTGTTTTGTCTGTAGAGTATACGGGTTGCCTGTTTTTTTTTGTGCCCAACAGTTTCTTTATGTATATAACTTGTATGTAATGTGTTGGCATTATCAATAAAGCTTTTGGATCCTTTTTTTCAAAAAAAAAAAAAAAAATATATATTACCAAAACACTACCATTTTTCTTAAATCGAACTGGCAAACCAAACCAAAAACTTGTCTTTTTGATCGTTATGGGTTGCTAATCGGTTTTAGTTGGTGATGACATATAAATAGGGCAACCATAATCATAACTATGCAAAATGAAACCGTCTTAAACCGAAAAAAATAAAATAATAAAGAATTAGAATTTGTCATAAATTGCTCGAAAATTTTGTACTTTATGTTCGCTTCAGGAGTGTCTCAAATCAATTTTCTCTCCATCATTTTGATATTAATTAATGATAAATTAAAACGTTTATATCCTAATAATGTTTTTTTCTTTTAAGGAACTCAAATATTGTTCAAAATCAAATGTTTTTCTAAAAGAAAAAAAATTTCTCCCAAAATAGTTCGATTTTATTATAAACACGCATTTTTTAATTAAATATTGCAAAATAATGTCTTCTTCGAAAAAACAATTTTTGTTGAGATGTTTAACTTTTGATTAACTATCAAATTCGTTCACACACATTTTCAAAATATCTTTATAGTTTCAGAAAATCGAAAAGAAAAAAAAAAGGTCTGAAAGACTTGAAAAGTTCAAGTTCGCTGGAATTCATAAATATCAAAGAAATTAACCATCATACCCGATAAAAGAAAACGATCATGCTTATTTCGAAAGAAAAATTATTTTATTAACAAACTAAACATTATCCGAAAATTCAAAAAATCCCGGTCAAAGACTCAAAGGAAAGAGGAAAGAGCTGACTGTGATCAATCCCTCTCTTTGACTCCTTCCGCGATATTGGTGCTAATTCAAATCCACAGGTTTGCTGGTATTTGCATCCCGCCCGCGTACGATCCTCAGCAAAACTTCACTCTTATAAATACCGAAATTTATAAACAGAGATTGTTCATAAAATTCAGCATAAAAAGTTTAAAAATAATGGACACAGAAAGGTAAAGAAAGAGATTGGTGGGGAAAGAGAAGGAAGGATATGAATCATCCTTCTTCTTCCCCACCAGTCTATTTCTATTGTTACCTTGTTATTACTGTATATGTCTCTCCCTGTTATTCCTTTCCAGCCATTCATGCACAATTCCAGGTACTGTATAATTCATTTTCTATGTAGCAATATGTGATATTTTTACTCACATGTATATATAACTGTTTCATTTTTTTTGAAGGAAGTTCTATTATGCAGGCTATGAAAATTGCTTTTTTATTATTGATGTAGATGAAACCATTTGTGTTCCCAAACGTTTGGAAAAGCAGAGTCAGATCAAAAGCATTGGTTTTAATGGTGGCTGTTAATTGGTTTTGCTTTTGTTCAAAAGCCTTCTTTAAATATGACGTTATAACTGTTTCTCTTTTTTTTTGAACCTTTCGAATATTTGGCTGATTGAGGAAGGAGTCATTGATAGTGAACAAGATGCATTGTTGACGGTAAGAAGGAAGAAGACTGCATTGGCAATTGACAATTGGCAGCTGTGTTTGTTTTCACATTTACAACTTTTGTTAAAAAGGAGGAAGCTTCCTTCATGTTTGAGAAAATAACTTAACATTCATTTGTAATTGCATGCATAATGGCATTAAAGAGTGAATACAATTTTTGTAAGTACGTACATAATGTTTATATTCTCTGTCATATCAGCAATGGTTATTGATTTCTGGTAATCTTCTGGCATGTAATTGCGTGAAATATACACCTATTCTTTCTAACATGAGTATGATAAGTTTAAACTTTGTTAATTTAAGCATTTAGATACATTTTCAAGCGGTTTGATGCGTTTTCAGGGATGCCAGATAATTAATTGCATTGAGCCAGAGAAGTTACTTTAAGAAAATATCTAAACTTTGGTAGACTTTGAAAATTTGTAAAGAAAAGCTCAGGCAAATAAGCTGATACAATTGTTATGTGTCAGCATATGCATATGTTATTTTAGGAGTCCACTATGCGTATTTAGACATGTATTCATAAGTGGTACACCTGTTAATTAATTGGGCTCTAGGTTGTGGCCCAACCGACCTAGGCCTAGAGTCGGCCCTATGAAATTCCTCTGACTTTGAAAAATTGCACCATACTCAACAAAGTATCAAATACAGAATTTTGTTTGTTATTATCAAACCATGCCATCAATTGCCATACTTCACAAGCATAACATCTTAACACCTACCCCAATTAATTACATCGCAAAGTAACCAAATCACGTTGGTGAACAATGGATATATTAAGTATCATGGGTATAGTTGATACGACATAACTTGGGCGATCAATACATGCATAATAAGATGCAATTAAAGTTTGGTGTGAGCGATAAGCATTTTTAAGTATTAAGTTATGCCAGTGGGATGATTTAGACAAAGATAAACAAACATATAGAGCAATATTTGATAGAGAGACCTTTATATTAAAGTTTCATTGCAACTTATCTTAAATTCCACCCAATCAACCATGAAAAAAGTTTATATAAATTTTATTCAATAAAAAACTTAATTTATCTTTTTAATAATACGGGAGAATTGCATCAAAGTTTCTGATGCAGAAGTCTTTATCAAAGTTTAAGTTAAACATAAACTGCATGCGTGCAAAATATGGAAGCAAATCATCTGAATCCATAACTCTCAATCTTTGTATGCTCCATTGATAAATACTTGCAACATAATTATGTAATCAACGTAAATATTCAGAAATGAACGTTTTTTTTAATTTCAAGTATTCCAGTTGGTTAGATACATCGCAAAAGTTAAATTTCTGTGTATATTTTAAAATCTCAAACAAACTTATTACAAGATTAAATCATATTTGCATTCATGTATACGACATCCACTTGGTTGTTAAATCTAGAACATCTCCTTTGAGGTTGCATGTTACAAATTTGTAAAATTGAAATTTCAAATCTATCAATTTTTTCAATAATAGTAGAATCTATAATCTTTTTAACACTTGTATTTAGGTAGTTTAACGAACAATTCAAGGTTTAATTTTATTATCAATAAAGTTTGCAATCATAGTTTAATAACTTTCATTATGATACACATACGTATATTGTGCTATTTGTGCACATATATTTAATAACATACACACATACTTATTGTGCACACTACTAATATGCATGCATGTGTAGTAATAAATCTCACTAAGTATGCATGAATGTATATATCACCTACACAATGTTATTATAGAATATATGTTGCATCCCATTATAGATTATTGAGTTATTTGACACTCATAATTATTGATCGACTAAAGTTACACAAATTGAATATTGACTCGTATACTAAAAGGAAAAAAATAATCTAAAACATATTGAATATGATTCAATATATTGTTGAAAAAGCATCTTGATGACGCGGACATGGCGCTGGAAAAAGGAAGTCTCAAAGGCGTTGGAATAATGGGTTGAAAAGATGTCGAAAATCCCTTACTATAGGCATCAAGATGCCATTGAAAAATCATGGTGTCGAAATGGGGTTGAGAATAAAATGGCGTTACAACGGCGTCGATGGACACCTCACTAAAGACGTCGTAAAGGCGTAAGTTTTTTTTTTCTACACTAGTTTTTGTAGTCGTTTATAGATGTTGGAACAATGCTAGAAATTTGATTTCAGAAGCCATGCCAATACCTTTTTGGCATTGGTAGTGGGGATTTATATTGCATTACTTATGTGTTAACGCTAAAATTTGAACGCTAACACCCCGGTGTATGAAGTGAGATTGTGAAAGCACCACCCGATAGCTCGGGAACAGATTATAAGCAGATAGTAGTAAAAACAAACAGTAGACAACAGCAATTTTATAGTGGTTCGGCTTAAGAGATAGCCTACGTCCACTTTGAATATCTTTATTGATGATTTGATTACAAGTCAATGCAGTTACACTTTGATTACAACACACTTTGAGTTTCAAGTGACTTAGAACAAGTAGCCTAAACTTCAACGTCGATCCAAATCTTTGAACACATGTTTGACATGTTTGATTTCTTCGTGAAGTTCCTTGAAGGTGTTGAAGTAGTTCAGAATGCAGCAGAGTAACGGCGCTTGAAATGAATGAGCAAAAAGGTCCCCTGCTAGTTGGAACTAGGGTCGTATTTATAGGCATTTTTCGGAGTTAGGTCGTAGGTCGTGACCGACCTAAGCTAGGTCGTAGGTCGTGACTGACCTAAGATACACTGTCCTCTCTTTCACAAGAACACGCATGCTGATTTACACAAGTTCTAGGTCGTGAGCGACCTTACTAGTAGCGGCATAGAAAAGGCGGTCTTCTAATGCAATGTCCTTAGGTCGTGAGCGACCTATCTTAGGTCATGAGAGTTCTATAGGTCGCAGCTTCCTTTAGGTCGCAGAGTTCTGTAGGTCGCAGCTTCCCTTAGGTCGCAGCTACTTTTAGGTTACTTGATAAGTTAAGTCGCTAGGCCGCTCCACCTCTTAGGTCGCTAAGGACTAAAGGTACTAGGTCGCATAAAGACTTTAGATCGCTAGGTCGCATTAAGACTTTAGGTCGCTAGGTCGCATTATCCTTTAGGTCGCTAGGTCGGTTAGGTCGTTGGTCTAGTTAGGTCGTTGGTCTCCATAGGTCGTAGGTTGTGACAATGCTTAAGTCTTTAGGTCGCAGAGCTGCTTTGTGGAGTTAGGTCGTTGAGACTATTATGCCGTTAGGTCGTTGAGACTATTAGGTCGTCAGGTACTCTTAGGTCGTTGGGCTGCTGAGTTATAGGTCGCGAAGTGTTAAGTAACTAGGTCGCAAAGTAATGATAGGTCGCTAGGTCGCATTACATTTTAGGTCGCTTCAAAGTGGGAGTTAACACTTGCCCCTCGAAGTACCGCCCTATGGCATAGGTCGTGTACTTCGATCTATCTCTGCTAGGTCGTGAGCGACCTAAAACATATGCTTACTCGCGTAACTATCTAAATTCTCCTTTTTGCCCCATATAGACTGTTTGGTCGTTTCTTCCTCTCTACCTTACTGTTCCGATTTTTCACTCTCATTGACGAATTTTTCAAACTTCCAAAGGCGAATTCAACCCAGCTAATCAACGATTCACCTTTTCCAACATATTACGTAAGTGAATTCGATCTCCATCCCACCATAATCACTGTTGAATTACGAATCCCCATTTTCTGACCTTGACCCAATTCCTTGCATCGTGCTATATTTTGAATCGTTGCAATCGATTTTCGATCGCCGCTTGAGTAGGCACGAAAATTTATTGAATGTACGATGGATTGGAGATTCTTTGAATCGCTTTTCAAGTGATTCAGTGATGTGTGGAGATGATGGACTTCATGAAGAGGATGATGGATTTCTGTGTAGTTGATAGCGGGTTATCGGGTCTGGTGAAGCATTGCGTGGAGAGGAAGTTAGTGACCTAGCGGATTTGAGCGACTTAAGATAATTTGCGATCTAATGACCCTTGCGACCTAAGGAATAGTTTCGACCTACACTAGGTCGCTGAACGACCTAATATTCATGCGACCTAAGACTTTGCATGAGTTAAGAGTTACTCGAGCTAAGAACTGCACGACCTAACTTCCTTGCGACATAGGCTTTAGGTCGCGGCCGAGCTAACACTAGGACGAATTTGTAAAGCCTTATCCTTTACTTTGCACAGCGCGACCTAAGAAGGCTCCGACCTATGCTAGGTCGCTGGACGACCTAGGACTTGTGAAATCCTGAGACAACTTTGATTGAACTGTTTGAACTTTGAACTATATGGACTTGAATTTTGTCGTATTTCTTTGCAGATTATCTCTAATGCTAACAACCTGTTTAAACATAACATTTGTAGAAAAATGGGACGAATATACTGTCATTAACCGCCCACATCGAATGACAGATTAGTCGATAAAGAATAATCAACTTAAATGAACTGTGTGAGTGAAATGCTGTGAATCAACCGACTCAAATGAAGTGTTAAAGCAAAGCTAAAATTTTGTTTGAATTAACACTGCGCTTGAGTTTTAAATTAACAAGTCCTGAAATCTCACAATCGATCAGTTGTCAATTAGTTTAATTTCAGTTATTTCGCTTGTTATTTTTATTAGTTTCGCACAACACTTCACACTTTTAGGAAACGTGCACCTTCACACCTGAACATCCAGTTACTCATGTAGAATGACGTCTCAACAAGAAGAGATGATAGAACACGTCGAAGGGGCTTTCCCGGTTGCTATTCCACTAGAGAACCCTCCGGAAAGAACTCCTACCCTTCTGAAACAGCGGGTGCTTAATCAATTATGCATTCAATTTGGCATTGCCGAGGCAGAAGTTTTACTCCCTGGACCAAATGATTTCGCTGATAGACCACCTTCCGGTTTTGTTGCCATTAATCGCCAAATGTGCTTAAGTGGAGCAATTCCTCCCTTTAATGAATTTCTTCAACAAATCCTTTTTCGACTGACGATCTCTCCTTTCCAACTGCATCCCAATGGCTATGCCATTTTGATGGGATTGTGCGTTCTGTTCAGGAGAACTCTTGACCGTCTTCCGAGTTTTGAGGAAATCTGTTACCTGTGCACTTTTGCGAAGAACAAGGACCACCCTTCGATTGTACTTGTAAGAGGTGCGAGGAACCGTAAACTAATTTTGGATTTGCCGGAGAGTGCACATGGTTTTTTGAATCAATTCTTCTATATCCGTTGCCCCGCAGGATTTTACGCAGACTGGAGAATAGGAAGTGAGATCTTTTTTCCCTTCTTTCTTCAATTCCATTCTAAGTTTTTCATGGTTCGTATTTCTAGATGCTGATTCCATTCCTTAGAGCACTTCCTCCTCCTTCTAGAGATTCCAGTCATAAACCAGTCTTTGAAAGGCTAAGCATTGTGGCTGCTGAAGAGAGGAGCGCAAATTTTTTATTGACAGATGAACTCCTTCATCGATTTGAGCTTTTACATTCTTCTCGTTCTACTCAACTTCATGAAGTTCCGACTGAAGTTCCCGATTCTCCGATGAAAATTCCTGATGCCCCGGTCCCTACTAAAGAGCACATGCAGGGAGGAACCTCTATAGAAACTTCACTAGTAAAGTGTTCAATTCCGAAAGATGTTGCGGGGCCGTCTGACAAGTCTGTACTTGCCCAGTTATCGAAGAGGAAGAACCTCCACGATCTTTCGAAAAATCTACTAACGAAGGAGTCAAGAAAGCAAGTCCCAAAAAACATGATGGTGATGATGTTTTCGAGGGGTTGAGTGATTTAATTGTGACTTCTCAAGAACTTTTCAAAGATGATGTTTCCAAAGCTATCTCTTCTGTAATCGAGGCGACATCTTCTTTACAACAAATGTCAACTCCTCCTACTCAAGTTATCACTACCTCTATTCCACAGAGTGGTTTGTAACTCGATGCGTGTAGTTTACACGTTACACGACACTTCGGATTTTTCATCACTTCTACGCACTTATCTTCTTGTACTTTAAAGATTTCTAAAGCTTATTATTTTTATTCCAGATTCTCCTATGGGGCGCAGCGGCTCGTACTATGATGATTTCCAGCGCTACGGGAGGCATAGCCAGTATGATTATAGGCGTTACCTCCCTTCTTACAGAGAATCCGATGAAGAGAGGGCCATCAGGAAAGCAGACGAGAGACGAGCATATGAAGAACGTCACCGAAGAGAACAAGAAAGACATGACCCTCCCCACAGAGATGATGATACCCAAAAAAGAAAGACCCACGATGAGAGAGGTAAAGGACACATGGAAGATTCTTCTAGCAAGCGGGCTAAACTTACTGAAGAAACACTGCCGACAGTTTCTCAAAACGTTCCTGCTCAATCTCCTGCCCCCGTTCGTTCCGACATTCAAACAATCATCAGCTGGCCCGCATACCAAGTTGGGCAAGGTCCTCCCACTCTTCAAAGTCGATTTCCTCAGTGGTGCCTGAGAGGGGTTCGATTTGATCTCGACTTGGTTCCTCTCGACAAATCGGCTATGCTGCGAAATCTTGATTCTGTCAGGACCGATATTGAAAGAATGTCGAACTGGCAAAAACTTGTCGACGAGCTTCAGAGGGTTAACCGAGCCAATCTCGAGGCCATGCCCACAATGGAGAACGATAAGGCTGAGTGGCAGAAGACTCTCGAACAGCATGACGCCGAAATGAGAAGTATTGCTTCCTATAATGAAAAGCTGGAAGCGGAAGTAGAAAAACTTAAGGAAGAATTAGCTACTTCATCTACTTTCCATTCTCAAAAGGAGAGCATGCTTCAGCAACAAGTACGAGATGCGCATGCCAGTCAAAGGGCAGTCGAAGATAAGCTTACACACCGGGAGAAGGTCATAGAAGAATATCGCGCTGAAACTTTACAGCTGCGAGAACAGGCCGGCTCTCAAAGCTTGGAGATAGAGATGCTAAAAGCTCGACTTGCTATGGCCGAAAAGGAGCGTGACGAGGCTGTTGCTGGTAAACTCGCGGCCGAAGAGGCCCATCAAGCAACCAAAGCTGACATTAGCTCCACATTATTTGATTTCTATCTGCATAGCATTTTGGGGCGTGGCAGCCTTGCCTTTCTAGGCCCTAAATACGAAATTACATTAGCTGAAGTCTGGGAGGCAGCACTTGATATGCTAGGTGGTAAAGGTGCTGGCTACGCTGAGACAGCTCTTGAAGAGCATTATCTCGATAATGATGCCCGCGTCGCTCTTGCCAAGGGAAAAGAGCAACTCGCCAAGGTACGGGCCGGAATGGCGGAAGGGGAACGTTCTGAGAAAGAAATACCACCTACCACTTCTGAACGTCCTTTAGTTTCTTCCGAAGTGGACATTGCAGGCTCTAGTGCTCATTCGCTGCCTCCTATAAGAACTGGGGTAATCACCCCTACTGATGATGAGGCTTTGGAGGATATCGGGGCTCAGAATTATGAGATTGAGCTAACGAAGCAAACATCTTCAGGTAATTTTGATATTGGTCCGATTCAGGTGGATCGCTTGCTTACTCCTCAAAAGTTTGATGAGCTTCTCGATTACTTCTTGAATCTCGACGAACCCATATCTCCCTTCTTTCGGGGAGATACTAATATTTTTAACTTCTCTTCTTCTGCAGTTGAAACACCAAGTGCTGTGCAGACTTCACTTCCTCCGGTTATCCCTTCTCCGTCTCTTCAGGTGACTCCTCCTTCTGCTTCACAACCCGGGTCACAAGAGGAACAGATTGAGGCTCTTCACGGCTTGGATGACCCTATCGCTTCGCAAGAGCAGAAGGACGAGGGACTTGAAGGAGGCGAGATCTCTCCGGAGCGGACTCCCTCTGATGACGTAGTTTTGTCCGCTCTTGTTACTCCAGGGAGTGAGTCTTCTTCGAAGAGAAGAAAGAAGCACGGAACATCGAAGAGGAGGGGGAAGAAAATCATCACTACTGAAGAGGAACCGAAAATTGCACCGGTTGCACCTCCCTCTCCTTCTTCCCTTATGCCTGTAGATAGACCTGAAAAACTAATCATTCGGCCAGGCAAAGGGTCCAAAGGTGGCAAGAAGAAGTGAAGAGTCGGACTTCGGGCTTTTTGACTCCTTTTTTGTGTAATGGTCGGACGTTGTGCAGGCACCGGCCCCTGCTTTTTTTTATTTATTTTGAAACCTGTATCTGCAATTGAATAAAATGATCCTTTATTTGTACAGGCTCTTGTTTGAATTTGAGAATGCATTTATTATTCATTTTTGCACAAGTTTATTTATATGATATTGCGGTGAGCTTGTGGTATGTTGTTTGAGCGTACTTTACCGATGTAGCTATACCATTTTGTATGTAACTATACCATGTTGCCCCCATACCATAAGTTTGCTGCAATATTTTATACTTTGAGGGGACTCGCACTCTTATTTTCTGAAGAATAATTACTTCATTCTTGAAGAAATTTTTCGTAGAGTACAACTCCCTTCATATAAGTTTTTACGCTTTGTCCTTCGAAGAAATCACTTTTTTTTCTTTTGCTTAAGTACGCATTTTGCCAAGTGAATTCTTCTATGTGGTAAAGCAGGCCTCTGAAGAGTACTTTAACTTTCTTCCTCTCTTTTTTTGAGGAAGGTTATTTTCTAGAATAGGTAAATCACTCTTCCTTTGAAAGTTAAAGTATACCCTTGATGAGGATATATATATATATATTTTTTTTTTGAAATAGAAATTTGTACTTCTGAGGAGGGATTTTTCACGTTTCAACACTTGGAAGTTTTATTTCAATCTTGGTGAAACGTGTACCTCCAAAGAATTGTGCCTTCGAAGAAAGCCTTTTCACGTTTCAACACTTGGAAGTTTTATTTCAATCTCGGTGAAACGTGGGCTTCCGAAGAAGTCTTTCTTTTTGATTGTGTCCCCGGGAGGGGGTTGTACCTCTGAGGAGGGATTTTCCACATTTCAACACTTGGAAGTTTTATTTCAATCTTGGCGAAACGTGTACCTCCAAAGAGTTGTGCCTTTGAAAAAAAGCCTTTTCACATTTCAACACTTGGAAGTTTTATTTCAATCTTGGTGAAACATGGGCTTCCAAAAAGGTCTTTATTTTGTTTTTCATTTCAACTTTGGTGAAGTGAAATTCCGAAGAGCGGTCGTAACACTTCAACTCCTGGTGAAATGGGCCTCCGAAGAGGGCTTTTATTTTGTTTACATTTCAACTCTGGTGAAGTGAAATTCCGAAGAGCGGTTGTTACACTTCAACTCCTGGTGAAATGGGCCTCCGAAGAGGGCTTTTATTTTGTTTTACATTTCAACTCTGGTGAAGTGAAATTCCAAAGAGCGGTTGTTACACTTCAACTCCTGGTGAAATGGGCCTCCGAAGAGGGCTTTTATTTTGTTTACATTTCAACTCTGGTGAAGTGAAATTCCGAAGAGCGGTTGTTACACTTCAACTCCTGGTGAAATGTGCCTCAGAGAGGGTTTTCATCGCCTGGAAGTTGCTCTCTCATGGTTGGAGGGTCATGACTCCTCCAATCTTTTTTGTTGAGTAGAGAACTTTCTTTTTTGTGGCGTATGACCCATTAGAGGTCTTTATTCTCCGAATAGTTGTGCCTCCGAAGAGGATTTGTGCTGCCGATGATGGCTTTGGTTGTTCCCTTGTCCACTTGCTTATGCCTTTTCAGTGGTCCCCCTTTTTTTTTTACAAGTAACTTGTTTAATCCAAGGAAATGTACTTCATTGTCAGGCAAGTTCGTGAGAACGAGCATCAGCTTCTTAATTGGATGTTTGTTTGTTCAAACGATTTCAATTTATTAGCAAAGGCTCGTTTCTGTCGAAATCATAGGCCGTTCAATTGAAGTACTTCCTATCTAGGATTTGAATTTGGAGCTTTTGTGACTTGAAATTTGGCGAGAATCACTGGGTCTTATTATGTGCAAGTTTCACTTCCATTGTCTGCAAAAATTTGAATTGACATTTCAGCAATACATTCTATGTACTTTTTATATCGAAAATAAAGCAAACATGTAATAATAATAAGGAACACAAGATTTATAGTGGTTCGGCCAGGAAACTGGGCCTACATCCACTTTATATTTTTTCATTATTTACTTGCATCAGTTTTACAATTGCCTTCAATTACAAGAATCATACATTCATAATTCTTTTTACAATATTTCGACAAAATTTTCAAGTAAAGTATGGACGCAAATGATTACTGTTCCATGCCCTTGGAATTTGATCTCCTTCAACAGTAGTGAGTTTGAATATGCCGTCAAGAAGCTTCTGACCTATGACATATGGTCCTTCCCAATTTGGCCCAAACACACCTGTCGCTGTCATAATTCTTTTCAGGACTAGGTCTCCAATCTCAAAGCTGCGTTGGCGAACTTTGGAATTGAAATGTCTGGCTATCCTTTGCTGATGAGCTGCAATTCTGAGATTAGCCTCATCTCTTTTTTCATCAAGGAGATCTAGCGCTTCAAGCTGTAGCTTTTCATTTTCTGCTTGATTGAAATGGATTCTTCTGTGTGAAGGAACCTCTATTTCTACCGGAATCATTGCCTCTGACCCGTATGCTAATGAAAACGGGGTGTGCCCAGTCGCAGTTTTGTGAGTGGTTCTGTATGCCCATAGTGCCAGTGGTAGCTTATCAACCCAACCACCTTTTGCTCTTTCAAGTTGCTTCTTGATGGTTGACTTAATAATTTTGTTCACGACTTCCACTTGCCCGTTTGCCTGCGGATGAGCCACTGCTGAAAAGCTCTTCCGGATTTTGAATTGCTTGCAAAAATCTTGGAATACTTCACTTTCAAACTGTGTACCGTTGTCTGTAATTATTTTTTGAGGCACACCGTATCTGCAAATGATGTTTTTAGTCACAAAACTTATCATTTTCTTTGAGGTGATAGTAGCCAGTGGTTCAGCTTCTGCCCACTTAGTAAAATAATCTACAGCAACAATGGCATATTTAATTCCAGATTTGGCAGTTGGTAACGGTCCTACAAGGTCTATTCCCCATATTGCAAACGGCCATGGACTGACCATCTGTGTGAGTTCAGTGGAATGAGCTCTAGGAATTTTGGCGAATCTTTGACATCTGTCACATTTTCGGGAATACTCTGCTGCATCTCGATTAATTTCTGGCCAAAAATATCTGTATCGGAGAATTTTCTTTGCTAATGTTTGGCCACCTGAATGATCACCACATTCTCCTCCGTGTACCTCCGCTAGGATTGCTTTGGACTCTTCCCTGGATACACATCGAAGTAATGGCATTGAGAATCCCCGTCTGTACAATCGGCCATCCTGGATTATATATCGAGAGGCTTTTCTCAGTAGCTTTTGTCGTTCTTTTGAGTTCCCTGGTAAAGATCCATTGAGCAGATATTCTGTTATCGGAGTCATCCATGATTCTTTCTCTTGAGACATGCTCATGATCCAATCAATATCCATCTTATCAATGCTAGGAGTCGACAGGACCTCCACTGGAGTTAATCCCAGAAATTGGGCTTCGCCTGTGCTAGAATACTTTGCGAGAGAATCTGCTTTCATGTTTTCTTCTCGAGGAATGTGACTTATCATGTAATGATCGAAATCACCCAGGAGCTCCCAAGCCTTTGACAAGTAGGCGGGCAGATTCCCCCTTTTTGCTTGGAATTCCTTTTTGACTTGGCATACAATAAGCTGAGAATCGCTGAATATCTGTAACGCTCGGATGTTTAATTCTTTAGCAATCCTTAAGCCAGCGATAAGGGCTTCGTATTCTGCTTCATTGTTTGTTGAAGGAAATTCCAATCTTAGTGCATATCATAATGATCGGCCTTCAGGGGTCTCAAGTACAAATCCGGCTCCAGAACAGTAGTCGTTTCTTGCACCATCGACATATAACTTCCATTGGATTGGGGAATCGTCGACTGTTTCCTCCTCACTGTTACCCTTATCTGTGAATTCTGCGATGAAATCTGCTAAAGCTTGTCCATTGATTGCTTTTCGGGGATGATAAGTGATGTCATACTGACTGAGTTCAATATTCCACTTTAGAAGACGACCCGAAGTCTCAGGGCGAAACAGGACTTGCTTCAAAGGTTGATCAGTGAGGACTCTGATAGGATGAGCTTGAAAATATTGCCTCAACTTCCTAGATGCAATTAGTAGGCAATAGGCGAGTTTTTCCAACTTAGAGTAATTCATCTCTGCCCCAGTGAGTCTTTTGCTGATATAGTAAACTGGATGTTGAATCCTTTTGTCTTCTCGTATCAGCGCTGCACTTAAAGCATGAGATGATACTGCCAAGTGTATAAGAAGATCCTCGCCATCGCCAGGCCTAGAAAGTATTGGAGGCGTTTCCATATGGCGAATCAATTCATCAAAGGCTTTTTGGCATTCGGGAGTCCAATCGAAGTCTTTCTTTCCTTTCTTTAGGGCGTCAAAGAATGGGATGCATTTATCTGTGGCTTTGGAAATGAACCGACTCAAGGCGGCGACTTTTCCATTGAGACTTTGCAATTCCTTCTTTGTTCTAGGAGCTTTGACTTCTTTCAATGCAGTAATTTGAGCTGGACTGGCCTCAATGCCCCTAGCACTCACGATGAAGCCTAAAAACTTGCCGGATTCCACTCCAAATGAACATTTTAAAGGATTGAGCTTCATTCTGTATTTCCGAAGGACTGCGAACATGTTTGCTAAGTGTTCTATGTGATCCACTGCTTTCTTAGACTTTACTAACATGTCATCGACGTAGACTTCCATAGTCTTGCCCAGTTGCGGTTTGAACATAGCATTAACGAGTCTTTGGTATGTTGCCCCTGCATTCTTCAACCCGAAGGGCATTACTCTGTAGCAGTAAAGACCAGTGTCGGTGATAAAGCTCGTATCCTCCTGATCCGGCTCATGCATCATGATCTGGTTATATCCGGAGTAAGCATCCATAAAAGATAACAATTCGTGTCCCGCTGTTCCGTCTACCAATTGGTCGATTCTGGGTAATGGGAAGCAGTCTTTGGGGCAGGCCTTGTTTAGATCTGAAAAATCGATGCATACTCTCCATTTTCCGTTGGCTTTCTTAACCAGCACTGGATTTGAAACCCAATTCGGATAGGTAGATTCCTTGATAAAATTATTCTCCATTAGTCGATCAACTTCTTCTTTTAATGCTGCCGACCTTTCTGGACCTTGAGTTCTTCTCTTTTGTTTCACAGGTGTAAATTTTGGATCAATATTTAGAGCATGCACTGCAACTTCTGGGGATATTCCGCACATATCGGCATGAGTCCAAGCAAAAACATCCAGATTTGCCTTTAAAAAAGATATTAAGATATTCTGAATTGACACATTAAGTTGTGAACCCACATTCAACACCTTGTTTGGGTCCTTTGGGTCAACAGGTATTGGTATTGTCGTTTCCACTGGTACCACTCTATTTTCCCCTGCACTGACTTTTCTAGGGTCCATCTCTTTCCTTGCTCCGCTGTGCTCGCCAGTGCAGGGTCCGCCCTGTAATTGCTACAAGGCTGCTTCTTCGATGCGGACTGGGGCTGCCGCATTCTTTCCCATTTCTCTTTTTCTGGTTTCTCGTAGCTCTGTCAGATAACACTCTCGCCCAGCATTTTGATCCCCTTTTATAACTCCTACTCCATTGTCTGTAGGGAATTTAATAGTGAGGCACCACGGGGCAAGAACAGCTTTAAACGCTGCCAGAGTTGGACGACCAAGGAAAGCATTGTAAGCAGAAAATTCGTCGACAATCACAAAAGTTTGCTTGCGGACCACTTTTCTCTCTCATTCTCCAAGTTCCACAAACAAATCAATGGTTCCTACCGGCTGCTTTGGCTCCCCAGTGAAGCCAGCAATTTTCTGCGATGAGGCTTGCACATCAGCCATAGGGATCTTCATTTGGTCGAATGTTCTCTTGAAGAGGATATTGCAGGATGCGCCACAATCAATGAGAACTCTTCTGACGATGGCTGGCCCGATACCAGCCGAGATGACTAATGGATCCAAGGTAGGAGCTTCAATACCTGCGGAATCCCTAGCTTTGAACACGATATCATCATCGAAAATTCTTTGCTGCTTCAAGGGCGTAGCACCTTCCAAAACGAATACATCTTCCTCGGTCGGTACATACTTTAAAGCTCAGGTATATCTTTCCATTTCACCCCAGCTCCTGCCTGCTGGGTGAGGTCCTTCCGTAATGACATTGATAATGGGCCTTCCAGATTCATGCCCTGCAGCCTTCTCAATCGTCCTAGGCCGATGAGTAGGAGCCTGTTGCCCCTGACTAGATGAAGCAGGATTGTTGCTATTCTTTTTCACAAATTGCTGCATTTTGTTTTCCCTTAGCAACTCTTCAATCAGATTTTTCAACTGGCGGCATTCGTCGGTTTCGTGACCGGGTTGATTATGAAAGCGGCAGAACTTCCCACTCTGTATAGCCTTTTTCCCGGTCCTTAGAGGAGGGGGTTTAGGAAAGTCAACAGAATCTTTAGTAGCAAGGTAGATACGCTCCGGCGTATCTGATAAAGGAGTATATTCTGATGGCTTGAAGGATCGGGGCTTCTTCAGATTACTCTGCTTCTTCCCATTGTTATTTTCCCTTTTTTGCCCTACAGATTCATTCTTGCGTGGAATAACAGTGTTATCTTCATCTTTTTGCAACACTGCCTTTACCGGTACGGGACGGCTTTCTAAGCGTATGAATTCATCTGCTTTTTTATAGAACTTTTCAAGGGAATTTGGTTCCTTCATGTTTAGCCATTTCCCAAACTCGCTCGACTTGTCAATACCCTTCATCAGATAAGTCAATATCATTCGCGGTTCTGCATTGTCCACCTCAGCTAGCGCTATATTAAAGCGGTTTAAGAAAGATCTGATAGTCTCCCCTGGATTCTGCTCCAAACTTGACAGTGACATGATATCCTTGGCTTTTGAGGCGTATAGTCTGAACTGTTTCTTGAACTTTCGGGTTAAGTCAGAAAATTGATCGATAGATCGGACTGGAAGTTTGGTGAACCAAAGCAGAGCCACACCTTCGAGATACACAGGAAAATATCGGCACTTTATTTCATCAGAGGCTCTGGCACCTGTCATGTGCCAATCATACTTGTATAAGAATTCGTTCCGATCACTCGTCCCCCTGTAAGCTGGAATGGTTGGTGGGACAAACTTCCTTGGGAATCCAGCCTTTAAGATTTTCTCAGTAAAAGGAGTTTTACTTGGGGCGAAACCCCATTCTTTCTCGTCTTCAACCCTCTGCATACTCTCTTTCATAATTTGTCGGACCATTCCAGAAAGATACTCCTCATCATGTCGAGTTCTAGATCCACCAACCTCTGGAAGTGTTTGTTCAAAGGGGCTAGCAGCTTTTTCAGGAGCATTTCTTTCTTCAGCATCACGAATGTTGCCAGCAAAATTCCTTTCATCATCTGCTGGTTGACGGTTTGTGTAAAGGCCCGCAAATCCGTACCCCTTTGAACTAACCAAATTCTCCACAGTTCAATCCAAAGAGGCACAAAAGTACGAGTCTTCGGGTAAAAGAAGAAAGAGGTAGAAGAAGAAGAACAAACAAACAACAGAATCTCACATCGCAGCGGAATAAAATATAATATATAGAATACAGTTTAAATACAAGAAATCTGTACTGTATACATATACATACATATCATCATCAGAGTACATCAATCAATCATACATGTCCATACACAGCGGAAATAATAGACAAATACGGGAATACGCTCTGTCATCCAGCTCGTCTCCTGAGCTCCAGTATATAACCTGAACCTGTTTAACTCGGTCTGACCCGAGCATCATATAAAACAACACCCGAGTCAGTCTGGAATACCAGCGTGAGAAAATCACACTCAATTGGATTATTAAAGTTTCAAAAATCCTTTGAAAACAAAAGCATCTCGTAAGACCACGCCACAAATAAACATGTCGGGTTTTTACCTTACGATAGCTAAAACAATTTTTATTAAAGTTCTCTGATATTATTATAGTGTCTATAGAAAGTAAAATAGAATCTAGCTGAAATGCTTGCATCTCACGTTTCAGCAATAGTTGGGCACAATCAAAACCGTACAGGCGCTTATTGGAGTTTGGATCCCATACAATGGCAGGGCTACTGGGGTACCGCCCGTCACAGTACGGGGCCTAGATCACCGTACCGAGGATTACTCCCTTCATCCCCTGCAACACAAGGCCGGAACCATTCCTTACTGAACAGTCCCGAACAAGATAAACCCCGTGGTTGGCGCGACCAACCACCCACTAAGCCGAAATAAAAAGGGACATCTAGACAGGGGAAATATCTTGTCCTGCTTGGGCATGACCCACCTAACCTTGCTGCACCTCCCCTGTTTTAGCCATTCCCGGTTGATGAGGCTTGAGGTTAAACGTTACCTTTAAAGAACGCGTTACTTAGAATGCTCATCGTCCACCTGACGATGTTCTGAAAGCATTCAATCCATACAAGTTGCCCTGGGTTTGGACAAACCGAATCACCGTCTTTAACTCTTCACGGTCTTCATTCGTAATCGTACAAACCGGATCGAAGTGGTTTTCGAGAAATAAATCTCGATCCCGGACTCTTCGAAACGATCAGCGCATTTGTCCAATATTGATAGTTGGTTATTTAACTATCAATTAATCACACACAAGCAACCATCAAATAATTACCACAATTATTTATCTCAAATATCACCCAGATATTATTTCCATTTAACCCTTTGAAATAAATTTTCAAAGTCCTTTTAAATTTTCATGAAATCATTAAGTTGATTTCTTATACTTTACTCCCATTCCGATTCATTTTTGGAAATATTCTTTGGTTTCTCATTTCCTTCTCAAAATCAATTTATACTTTGCTTATAAATTACAAACTCAATTCCTTCACTTAATAAGATTTCTCCTAAATCTTATCTCATTTGAATAAATTTTGCTTACCATTACAAGAGGGTTTTAATTTGATTTTTAAAAGCATTTGAAAACATATAGATTTATAAAATAAGAAGTAATATTAAATATTTAAAATTTATATCCAGTTATTTATAAATTTCAAAACTGGTTTTAGAAAACTTAGTGTTTATAATAAATAATAGCTAAACTTTCAAAATAACTAATTCGAAAATAATTTACATTCAAATAATAGTTTATAAAAAGATTTACATAGTATAGTAATTTAAAATATTCTTTTTAAAATAAATTTTAATTTTAGAAAATCCAAAATCCATTTATATATACTTCTTGTCCACATTCATCTTTGGAAATATCCTGCTATTTCCATTTAACAAATTTCATATTCCAGTATAAGTTCACCTAACTTATCTTCCAATATTCATTTAATATTTTCTATTTCATTTATCATCTTTCTTTATGAAATTTATCAAATTCTTCTTGGATTCTCTTTATTTACAAAAATGGTTTTATTAAAGAAAATCCATCTTTATAATTTATTTCTTTTACAAACCTACATTTCCATATTGTTCTTTTCAATAAATTTTATTCTTTTCTAAATAAAAATTTCCTTTTTATCTCATAATAAAATTCTCTTTAATTTTAATATAATTTCTTTCGTTTTTCTTAATAACATCTTCTTGTTATTTCTAATAAAATTTCACTTATGGTTTTAAAACTTAATAATTCTTCAATTATTAAGTATATATAAATAATCTTCCAAAAACTCAACTCAACTGATTGCAGTTTATGAGATACTTTAATTTCTTTCTTCATTTTCAAATTTGAAGCAGATTCACATTACAAAAATATTTTCTATTTAGTTTTGTTTGACTTTGTTAAATTAAATTTAATTTATCATTTCAAACTTCAATTTAAATGAAATTTAATTCTCAATGAATTTAATTCATCCACAAACCCATATCAATGAATCCATCTATTCATAACACAACATATATAAATAAGCAATAAATGCTTTGAGGAATCCTGTTGGATCCCTCCAACCTGTTTTCCCTGCATCCACAGATGTTAGCACAATAAAATAACAATTTCACTTCAATGTGAAATATTGCAGTATATGGGTTTAGTATTCTAACATCCGCTATTTCACGGCGTATAGGGCCTATTTAATTATTCACTAATTCAACCATCATTCAAGCAATTCAACAAATAAATTTAAATTCAACAATTTAAATTTAAATCTAACTGAGTGAGATTAACTCACCTTTGCTTTTTATTTTGCAAATCAAACCCAACCCAGTTGTTTTCTTCACGATTCCAGACCTTGAATACACATTATATGAATTATTAATATTTGACTATCAACTGACAAATATGTCGTTTAATATTTAGTTGACTTACAATTTATTCTCTAATTCAAGTAATTTAATTTATCTCACGATTTAGTTCAACAAATACGTAAATAAGTGAATTAACAAATTAATCACCTAAGTAAATTATTATTTTAAACGAACTAGCAATACTAAAAATGCCGAGGTATATATTTATTTTAATTTTCTTCTTTGTAATTTCTTTTGCCAAAATGACTTATATTTATTTAAAAAAAAACAAATCTTTATATTCTTCCAAAGTCTTATAGATATAGAAAATCATATTTTGCTTAAATATAGGTATATTTATTCTAAAGAATATAAATTTATTTTTATTTTATTTCATCTTTTTTTTTTTTATAAATTTAAATTTTTAAAACAGAAAAGATTTAATTGTACTGTAAACATATATGTATATAATTTA
The DNA here is from genome assembly GCA_030765085.1 of Allium cepa. Classification (NCBI taxonomy): domain Eukaryota; kingdom Viridiplantae; phylum Streptophyta; class Magnoliopsida; order Asparagales; family Amaryllidaceae; genus Allium; species Allium cepa. Next base: position 910,198,938 of record CM060937.1, read on the forward strand.
ATCAACCAGCAAATTAAAGTATGTGTATATATATTTCTGTTAGAATTAAATCGTAAACCAAAAGCAGATATACTCTCTACAATATATATTCCGTTTTTAAACAGTTTATGATATAAATATATTCATATATATATATATTATTATGTATATATTTCTCTTCTTCTTTTTTTTGTTTTTTTTTTTTTTTAAATTGCTTAAATTTTCACGACAGAAATTTAAGATCCCAAAATAAAATGAAAAGCAAACAAAATACCTAGTGAGATCGAAGATTATCACCGAAACAAAAATCAACTCTCTCACCTCAAACTGCAATGGTGCACGCGAGCATCCCCCCACGCGATGTCGCGACCATAACCCCACGCTCCTCATTGTCTCATGATTCCCAGCATCGGCACGTCCCAGCGCCTCGCGTGACCATCACACTCGAACGACGACCTCGAACTTCCCTCCTGCTCGATCGCGACGAGGCGGTGACTGATGCTTCTCCCCTCTTCCATGCTTCGCCACGAGTCGAGCAAACTGCACTAGCGACGCACCTCCACTTGTCGCGCAACTCCACGAAATTTCGACACGGCACAACATAAGGCGCGAACGCGAGTCGAATTGCGTGCCTCCTTGGCATGATTGAAGTTGCCGAAGATGCCCACTTCGATTTCGATTCGCTCGAATTGATTTAGGGCTTTCGATTCGGTTGAGTTTTTTTTTTTTTTTTTTTTTTTGAGAGAGACGAGATTTAGGAACTGAAAAGGGATTTTGCTCGGCCCCTTTTTATTCTGATTTCTATTCGATTTGTTTTAACAGAGGAAGCGACCATTTTGTTTTGTTGAAGCTAATTTGTTCTGAGAGAAGGGAAGGAGACGTATTGATTTTAAACCGAAAAGGAATGGCTTGCTTAAGAAGATGGTCGGCTACAGCAGATATGATGTGAAAGGAAAAGTTACGATGGCGAAAGAAAGCAGGCTGAAGTGATAAGGAGCAGTCGATGTAAAAGAATAAAGAAACAATATTATTAAATTTTCAATGCTTTTACTTATCGTATGCTCACATACTGACTCCGATAAATACGAGATTTGAAATCTGATAATAATTCAATATTACGGATGCAATGGAACTGGTTTCGTTGAATTCCGAGACTATGCCTCGAAGGGCTATTTTTAAATTCAATTTAAACGATGTAAATTTAAAATTGAACAAACGGCAGTTAAATTCAATTTTAATCCATCTATTATTCTCAGTAATATTAATATAAATTTGACAAGCCGTTACAATATTTCCAACAAGCTTACAACTCCAAATTTAAATAATTTACCCAATTGTCAACTACTATTTAATTTATTCAATTAATGATTATATTTAAATCCTGAATCACTTTTATATTAAATAAAACCAAACTGTTCATATTAAAATCAAATCAAAGTTCAAATTAGTTATTTAAATCCAATTTAAATATTATAAATTAGCCATCAAAAATCCGGGTCGTTACATTCCTCCCCCCTTAAAAGAATTTCGTCCCCGAAATTACTAGTTAGGAAGAATGGTCCCATACCCGATTCTATTACTCCAAAACCAACTATTCACATCCTACTAATTATTATTATTATTATTATTATTTTTTTTATAAAAGATGCATTACCTTCTTATTAACTTTCTAAACCTTCCTTAGTTTCAAACTATATTATGCTTAACTATTCACGTTGCAATTTAAACTCAAAATTTGACTTATCAAAATTTTCTCAAAATTTTTCTAACACCCTAAATTCCCGAAAAAAATTTGCCAGCGTTTCCTTTGCGCGGCTAGCTCGGTACAACTACAAAATGGCTCTACGGCCTCCCAAATCTCAAAAGAAAACAAAAAGGCCAAGCGGCTCAATCAAAATCCCAATCAATTTCCATATATAAACTTAAATACATACCTTTTTGTCGGGCATTACTATTTATCTTCTGAAATCAAAATCAATTCTCTTTACCTTTATATTACCTGCATAACCTTACACAGCAATATATCCAATCACAATATACAAAAGATTTTATCGACATCCTTACAAATGTACATATCTATTCATTCAAATATTATTTTAGATTATTTATGCAATATCAATTCCCAATTGAGAATGCATCATCCCTTACTCAAGTTAGTATAAACATCTTATGTGTTTCTTATATTTACTTTCATCTTACCACTTTAGTTTGTATTCATCCTTATTCAATTTATTCCTTCGTTTCCATATGAATTTAATTTACCTATAACTCTAAATATTTTCATTTATATCAAATTCATGTCTAAATTTTTTTTTTTTAAATTAGTTTCATTCACTAATTTATTTCAATTTCCAATTTGAAAACGTTTGTCGTTAACAAAAACTTCAAAAATTTTCTAACTCCCAAAATTTCTGAAAAATTTTGGCAGAGTCCCCTTTGTACGGAGGAGCTTTTGCAATTTGACAAAAGAGATAAATATATATACATCGACCCACACGGTCGGAAAAACCAAAAACAGTTCATATTTCCTAGTTTGTATTGCGTAGGCGTACCTTATTTAGCATTTTAAGCAAACGGCTTAATTTATTTTAGCATATGTGCGTCCAAAATCTCGCTATACAGTCTTCTGGTACCTGTACTTACTCAGTTTATAAACATTAGTAACATATTTATGAAAATTTATAACATTGCATTCATTTAAACAGCTACAACAATCAAAATCATAAGTAATGCAATATAAATAACTTCATAACAAATTTATATAGTTTCCAAACTAGTTCCATGTGTTTATAACTGACATAAATACCGTCTGCATTCAACTTTAAGTGAGTTACAACACATTTACTTATTCCCGATTCATAATTATGCCCACACAAACCCATTTTCCATTTAATTGATTTCAAAATCAATTTCTGCTTCTTATCGATTCTAAACCATATTTTATAAACAATGTATACAAGTATTTTGTATAAACAATTGATAAGAATTTAAATCCAATTGCTTTTACCATATTCGATTCAGAATGATTTTCACTATCACTCCTTTATTCAATTCATTCTCAAAGCAAACTAAATTGTAGTCATGGCAATTTTATCCCAAAATCAAATTTAATTACTTTATCATTCCATAGAATTTTTATTTAATCTTGTTTACGACAACAACAATTATTCTTATGCAAATTTGACAATATTTATTCAACAAACAATTTCTTTAATTTACAACTGTTTTAAAATTAATTTCAACTCTAGTTATATGAAATTTCATTTCATTCTAATTTATTTCTTAAACCTTATCTTTGCATTGATCGCATTTTCACATTGATTTTATTCAAAACCATTTTATTAAGCTCAACAACTTAAATGCTTAAAATTTAACAAACATGTCCCAAATTTATATAAGTCATGCTTCATTGAATTTTAGACTTAAGTTACTTTTCTTCAAATTATTTAATTTCCATAACTTAAGTTAATTTCATTTGCCCATAAATTCTTTTACAATGTAATTTGATTTTTTTTTTTAAATCAAATTTCTTTCATTTACTTCTTAGCTCAATTAATTATTTCATTTAAAAATTTTAAGTCCCATGTTCGATTCATTCTCGAACTTATTTAACTTATTACAAGACCATTACCACTTTATTTATACACAATTGGATTATGTTTGCACTTCTCACCATTTATATTTAATCCAATTCATTTTATAATCTAACCAAACCAAGTTGAATTTTAGATATATAACTCAAGTTCTCGTTCTACCATTCACTTAAATTCACAACCCAATTTTATTAATTTACCATTCAACCTTTATTTAACCAATTCAAAGTTTATTCACATATTCAGGATACTAATTTATCCCAAATTAGTTTATTTCCAAATTATAATTCAATACATGATTTTAGCTTCAAAATTTCTTCATGTAAATTTCTTTTGGTTCAATTTTATTTTATAATTCAGGTTTGGATTTCTATTTATCTTCCAAATTCAAACAATTCTATGGACTTATTTATTCCATCTTAATTTTATAAGTCCACTTCTTATTTATCTTCACACTTCCATTTATTTATAGTTAAACATAATCCTATTTTATTTTAACTCAGGCTTATACATTTTTACTTAGCCAATTATATTTTTTTATTTCATCGCTACTCACCTCTTTTATAAGCTCTCGAAGTCTTATTACTTCAAATTCAAATTCAATTTCACTTAGCTTACATTAAATTCATCTTCATTCAAATTTAAACATTAACTTAGCTTAAGATAATTCCAGTTCAATCAAAGTGCCCAATCCAATTAAATTCGCTATTCACTATCCAATCACAACACTTTACCAATCCATTTTATTAAATGGACTTTCACTTCCATCAAAACCACCTTTCCATAAATTTTAAATCTTAAGTTTATTCATTTATTGCACTTCTTACTTAAATTCATTGCAATTGATTTGATACTCATCTAGATCAAATCCCAAGTAATTTAATTAGCCATTCTAAATTTGTTAAGATAACATTCAAGGCCAATTTATTCCATCCATACTTGATTTGGATTTTATTTGTAACTTCAAATTACCTTTACTTTAGTCCAATTCCAAAACAATTTCAATTCATATATAATTTACTTACCATTCAATGGAATTTCTATTTACACCCCAGGTTTCATCACTAAATTCCATTCTTAATTCCAATTACAATTTAAATCAAATACAACTGAATTTAAATACAGCTGAATTTATTTTCCAGTTTTAATTCAATTTACTTTCATCTCGTAACTTAAATAAATTTCAGTCCACTTCAAGTTTTATTTCTCATTTCAATTTCATTTAAAATCTACTAACTTATTCTTCCCAAATCATTAATTAAATTTCAAGTTTAAAATTTTAATCCAAGTTAAATTTCCATCTTTAACTTCTCACTTTAAATTCTAATTTCAAAATTCAACATTTAATGTTTTCCTTGGCTATATAAATTATTTCAGGTTTTAAAATCTCATTTGGCTAAAATATTAGCATCCAAACATCCAAGTTATAATAATAATTCAGAAAAAATATTCTTTTTATATCAAAATACATTTTGGATGAAATTATTTCATTCACCCACTTTTGAAAACAATATTGTGTCGAATTGTTCTATTCAAGTGTTTAGAAACCCCTTCGGCACAGTTGTGCAGACCGTGCTGACGAAGGTTCATATACCACTCAATAAATCAATCAACACCCGTTTATATTCACTAACAAATACGCACTCATATCTATATACGCTCAAACTCATTTTAGAGTACTACTGACTCTATTTCTAATGAGTAATTCCCACCAGAGCCAAGGTTCTCGCTTAACCTTTCAGCTCTGATACCAAGTGTAAAGGCCCGCAAATCCGTACCCCTTTGAACTAACCAAATTCTCCACAGTTCAATCCAAAGAGGCACAAAAGTACGAGTCTTCGGGTAAAAGAAGAAAGAGGTAGAAGAAGAAGAACAAACAAACAACAGAATCTCACATCGCAGCGGAATAAAATATAATATATAGAATACAGTTTAAATACAAGAAATCTGTACTGTATACATATACATACATATCATCATCAGAGTACATCAATCAATCATACATGTCCATACACAGCGGAAATAATAGACAAATACGGGAATACGCTCTGTCATCCAGCTCGTCTCCTGAGCTCCAGCATATAACCTGAACCTGTTTAACTCGGTCTGACCCGAGCATCATATAAAACAACACCCGAGTTAGTCTGGAATACCAGCGTGAGAAAATCACACTCAATTGGATTATTAAAGTTTCAAAAATCCTTTGAAAACAAAAGCATCTCGTAAGACCACGCCACAAATAAACATGTCGGGTTTTTACCTTACGATAGCTAAAACAATTTTTATTAAAGTTCTCTGATATTATTATAGTGTCTATAGAAAGTAAAATAGAATCTAGCTGAAATGCTTGCATCTCACGTTTCAGCAATAGTTGGGCACAATCAAAACCATACAGGCGCTTATTGGAGTTTGGATCCCATACAATGGCAGGGCTACTGGGGTACCGCCCGTCACAGTACGGGGCCTAGATCACCGTACCGAGGATTACTCCCTTCATCCCCTGCAACACAAGGCCGGAACCATTCCTTACTGAACAGTCCCGAACAAGATAAACCCCGTGGTTGGCGCGACCAACCACCCACTAAGCCGAAATAAAAAGGGACATCTAGACAGGGGAAATATCTTGTCCTGCTTGGGCATGACCCACCTAACCTTGCTGCACCTCCCCTGTTTTAGCCATTCCCGGTTGATGAGGCTTGAGGTTAAACGTTACCTTTAAAGAACGCGTTACTTAGAATGCTCATCGTCCACCTGACGATGTTCTGAAAGCATTCAATCCATACAAGTTGCCCTGGGTTTGGACAAACCGAATCACCGTCTTTAACTCTTCACGGTCTTCATTCGTAATCGTACAAACCGGATCGAAGTGGTTTTCGAGAAATAAATCTCGATCCCGGACTCTTCGAAACGATCAGCGCATTTGTCCAATATTGATAGTTGGTTATTTAACTATCAATTAATCACACACAAGCAACCATCAAATAATTACCACAATTATTTATCTCAAATATCACCCAGATATTATTTCCATTTAACCCTTTGAAATAAATTTTCAAAGTCCTTTTAAATTTTCATGAAATCATTAAGTTGATTTCTTATACTTTACTCCCATTCCGATTCATTTTTGGAAATATTCTTTGGTTTCTCATTTCCTTCTCAAAATCAATTTATACTTTGCTTATAAATTATAAACTCAATTCCTTCACTTAATAAGATTTCTCCTAAATCTTATCTCATTTGAATAAATTTTGCTTACCATTACAAGAGGGTTTTAATTTGATTTTTAAAAGCATTTGAAAACATATAGATTTATAAAATAAGAAGTAATATTAAATATTTAAAATTTATATCCAGTTATTTATAAATTTCAAAACTGGTTTTAGAAAACTTAGTGTTTATAATAAATAATAGCTAAACTTTCAAAATAACTAATTCGAAAATAATTTACATTCAAATAATAGTTTATAAAAAGATTTACATAGTATAGTAATTTAAAATATTCTTTTTAAAATAAATTTTAATTTTAGAAAATCCAAAATCCATTTATATATACTTCTTGTCCACATTCATCTTTGGAAATATCCTGCTATTTCCATTTAACAAATTTCATATTCCAGTATAAGTTCACCTAACTTATCTTCCAATATTCATTTAATATTTTCTATTTCATTTATCATCTTTCTTTATGAAATTTATCAAATTCTTCTTGGATTCTCTTTATTTACAAAAATGGTTTTATTAAAGAAAATCCATCTTTATAATTTATTTCTTTTACAAACCTACATTTCCATATTGTTCTTTTCAATAAATTTTATTCTTTTCTAAATAAAAATTTCCTTTTTATCTCATAATAAAATTCTCTTTAATTTTAATATAATTTCTTTCGTTTTTCTTAATAACATCTTCTTGTTATTTCTAATAAAATTTCACTTATGGATTTCAAAATCAATAATTCTTCAATTATTAAGTATATATAAATAATCTTCCAAAAACTCAACTCAACTGATTGCAGTTTATGAGATACTTTAATTTCTTTCTTCATTTTCAAATTTGAAGCAGATTCACATTACAAAAATATTTTCTATTTAGTTTTGTTTGACTTTGTTAAATTAAATTAAATTTATCATTTCAAACTTCAATTTAAATGAAATTTAATTCTCAATGAATTTAATTCATCCACAAACCCATATCAATGAATCCATCTATTCATAACACAACATATATAAATAAGCAATAAATGCTTTGAGGAATCCTGTTGGATCCCTCCAACCTGTTTTCCCTGCATCCACAGATGTTAGCACAATAAAATAACAATTTCACTTCAATGTGAAATATTGCAGTATATGGGTTGAGTATTCTAACATCCGCTATTTCACGGCGTATAGGGCCTATTTAATTATTCACTAATTCAACCATCATTCAAGCAATTCAACAAATAAATTTAAATTCAACAATTTAAATTTAAATCTAACTGAGTGAGATTAACTCACCTTTGCTTTTTATTTTGCAAATCAAACCCAACCCAGTTGTTTTCTTCACGATTCCAGACCTTGAATACACATTATATGAATTATTAATATTTGACTATCAACTGACAAATATGTCGTTTAATATTTAGTTGACTTACAATTTATTCTCTAATTCAAGTAATTTAATTTATCTCACGATTTAGTTCAACAAATACGTAAATAAGTGAATTAACAAATTAATCACCTAAGTAAATTATTATTTTAAACGAACTAGCAATACTAAAAATGCCGAGGTATATATTTATTTTAATTTTCTTCTTTGTAATTTCTTTTGCCAAAATGACTTATATTTATTTAAAAAAAAACAAATCTTTATATTCTTCCAAAGTCTTATAGATATAGAAAATCATATTTTGCTTAAATATAGGTATATTTATTCTAAAGAATATAAATTTATTTTTATTTTATTTCATCTTTTTTTTTTATATATAAATTTAAATTTTTAAAACAGAAAAGATTTAATTGTACTGTAAACATATATGTATATAATTTAATCAACCAGCAAATTAAAGTATGTGTATATATATTTCTGTTAGAATTAAATCGTAAACCAAAAGCAGATATACTCTCTACAATATATATTCCGTTTTTAAACAGTTTATGATATAAATATATTCATATATATATATATTATTATGTACATATTTCTCTTCTTCTTTTTTTTTTTTTTTTTTTTTTTAAATTGCTTAAATTTTCACGACAGAAATTTAAGATCCCAAAATAAAATGAAAAGCAAACAAAATACCTAGTGAGGTCGAAGATTATCACCGAAACAAAAATCAACTCTCTCACCTCAAACTGCAATGGTGCACGCGAGCATCCCCCCACGCGATGTCGCGACCATAACCCCACGCTCCTCATTGTCTCGTGATTCCCAGCATCGGCACGTCCCAGCGCCTCGCGTGACCATCACACTCGAACGACGACCTCGAACTTCCCTCCTGCTCGATCGCGACGAGGCGGTGACTGATGCTTCTCCCCTCTTCCATGCTTCGCCACGAGTCGAGCAAACTGCACTAGCGACGCACCTCCACTTGTCGCGCAACTCCACGAAATTTCGACACGGCACAACATAAGGCGCGAACGCGAGTCGAATTGCGTGCCTCCTTGGCATGATTGAAGTTGCCGAAGATGCCCACTTCGATTTCGATTCGCTCGAATTGATTTAGGGCTTTCGATTCGGTTGAGTTTTTTTTTTTTTTTTTTTTTGAGAGAGACGAGATTTAGGAACTGAAAAGGGATTTTGCTCGGCCCCTTTTTATTCTGATTTCTATTCGATTTGTTTTAACAGAGGAAGCGACCATTTTGTTTTGTTGAAGCTAATTTGTTCTGAGAGAAGGGAAGGAGACGTATTGATTTTAAACCGAAAAGGAATGGCTTGCTTAAGAAGATGGTCGGCTACAGCAGATATGATGTGAAAGGAAAAGTTACGATGGCGAAAGAAAGCAGGCTGAAGTGATAAGGAGCAGTCGATGTAAAAGAATAAAGAAACAATATTATTAAATTTTCAATGCTTTTACTTATCGTATGCTCACATACTGACTCCGATAAATACGAGATTTGAAATCTGATAATAATTCAATATTACGGATGCAATGGAACTGGTTTCGTTGAATTCCGAGACTATGCCTCGAAGGGCTATTTTTAAATTCAATTTAAACGATGTAAATTTAAAATTGAACAAACGGCAGTTAAATTCAATTTTAATCCATCTATTATTCTCAGTAATATTAATATAAATTTGACAAGCCGTTACAATATTTCCAACAAGCTTACAACTCCAAATTTAAATAATTTACCCAATTGTCAACTACTATTTAATTTATTCAATTAATGATTATATTTAAATCCTGAATCACTTTTATATTAAATAAAACCAAACTGTTCATATTAAAATCAAATTAAAGTTCAAATTAGTTATTTAAATCCAATTTAAATATTATAAATTAGCCATCAAAAATCCGGGTCGTTACAGTTTGCCCCAAGCAAATCGTTCAACCTATTCAGAATTAGGGCATTCTGGGCATTCTGAGCCTCGAATTGTACATTTTGGGCATTTATCTGTTGGTTCAGCCCTAAGATTGCAGCATCCAGCTCTGCCTTTGTAACTCTGACAGCTGGAGTGACTTGATTCGATATAGGGGAAGCGGAGGTTCCCTCTTGAATATTCCCAGATCTGACAGATCTACTTTTCCTTCTAGGAGCCATAATCTCGGATAGACTTCTGGTTTTCAAGGAAATTCTCTCTACAAATGAAGCAATGATGATAACTCGCCTGATTTCAATTCTCAGTGAAAGCACCAAAAATGTTAACGCTAAAATTTGAACGCTAACACCCCGGTGTATGAAGTGAGATTGTGAAAGCGCCACCCGATAGCTCGGGAACAGATTATAAGCAGATAGTAGTAAAAACAAACAGTAGACAACAGCAATTTTATAGTGGTTCGGCTTAAGAGATAGCCTACGTCCACTTCGAATATCTTTATTGATGATTTGATTACAAGTCAATGCAGTTACACTTTGATTACAACACACTTTGAGTTTCAAGTGAGTTAGAACAAGTAGCCTAAACTTCAACGTCGATCCAAATCTTTGAACACATGTTTGACATGTTTGATTTCTTCGTGAAGTTCCTTGAAGGTGTTGAAGTAGTTCAGAATGCAGCAGAGTAACGACGCTTGAAATGAATGAGCAAAAAGGTCCCCTGCTAGTTGGAACTAGGGTCGTATTTATAGGCATTTTTCGGAGTTAGGTCGTAGGTCGTGACCGACCTAAGCTAGGTCGTAGGTCGTGACTGACCTAAGATACACTGTCCTCTCTTTCACAAGAACACGCATGCTGATTTACACAAGTTCTAGGTCGTGAGCGACCTTACTAGTAGCGGCATAGAAAAGGCGGTCTTCTAATGCAATGTCCTTAGGTCATGAGCGACCTATCTTAGGTCGTGAGAGTTCTATAGGTCGCAGCTTCCTTTAGGTCGCAGAGTTCTGTAGGTCGCAGCTTCTCTTAGGTCGCAGCTACTTTTAGGTTACTTGATAAGTTAAGTCGCTAGGCCGCTCCACCTCTTAGGTCGCTAAGGACTAAAGGTACTAGGTTGCATAAAGACTTTAGATCGCTAGGTCGCATTAAGACTTTAGGTCGCTAGGTCGCATTATCCTTTAGGTCGCTAGGTCGGTTAGGTCGTTGGTCTAGTTAGGTCGTTGGTCTCCATAGGTCGTAGGTTGTGACAATGCTTAAGTCTTTAGGTCGCAGAGCTGCTTTGTGGAGTTAGGTCGTTGAGACTATTATGCCGTTAGGTCGTTGAGACTATTAGGTCGTCAGGTACTCTTAGGTCGTTGGGCTGCTGAGTTATAGGTCGCGAAGTGTTAAGTAACTATGTCGCAAAGTAATGATAGGTCGCTAGGTCGCATTACATTTTAGGTCGCTTCAAAGTGGGAGTTAACATTATGTATCAGCAAAAACTATAAAAAGAACATGTATGTACAGAACAATAATAAATCCCTATATGCCAAATCAATGTTGATTGAGGAAGTTTCTTTACTTTTGTCGTTCCTACCTTTGATCTAGGTTTTGCAAATGAGAAACCATCAATTTCGAGAATTAGGAAAGAAAATAGAATAGATCGATTAACTTCGGATTAGAGAGAGGAAAAATAATAACAAATGAACAGACCGCAAGATTGTTAAGATCTATAAATGATGAAACTAGTTATGAACCTTATGGGCCTTGGCCTATAATTTTAAAAATATGATCGGTAGCTGTGTTTGCTTTAATAGTTACAACTTGTGTTAAAAAGGAGGAAGCTTCCTTTATGTACAAAAATATAGTTTAATTGTACGTATAACGTATTAAAGAGTGTACAGAACGTTTGTAAGTAGGTACATAATGTTTATATTCTCGGCCATATCGGCAACATTTTGTTCTGATTCTTTGTTGCTTCAACTATTGATTTCTTCTAAATCTGCTGCATGCGTTGGTTTGAATATGTGCATCTATATGTATCAGTACTTACAACATTAAATAATGCCCAACAATTACAATAACATACTTTGTACTTAATGCTTTGTATTTAGACTTGGTTAATGTTTAGGCTTATACGCCACCCTTAGACATAAATGAGAAAAACGAAGTAAAAGGAACCATATAAGATGGGACCGAACCTGGTATATTGTTGCTTGAAATTCTTAGCTTTAATAATGAACCACAGGTATTGCTTTAAATATGAGTGATTTCATCCCATTATGTGATTTTTTGAAATACGTAGAAGCATTTAGATATATTTCCTTAGATGATGCCAGTCAAGTGATTCATAGAAGCATCAAGGTAAGTTAAGTTGGTACAGAGGTTTGGAAATTGAATTGAGCCGGACGTAGAATTTGAAAATTTGTCAAGAAAAGGTCATGCAAATGATAAGCCGATACATTGTTATGCGGAAGATTGAGTTGATATAAAGTGTTTGGGAGATGAAGCAGAGAAGACTGAGTTGATAATAAGGTACCATTTTTACAGTCTTGCATTTCTGATAAAATCGAGCAACATAAAGCAGTCAACTCCAAATTTTGATGAACACATAACAAGAACAATCTATTCAATTTGAAAGTGGGTATCAAAGTTTTTTTTTTCCCTCATAAAACATTATAGAGGAATAGCTTGATACAGACATCCATATCAAAGTTCTAATGCAACCAACCTTGAATCCCACTAAATGTATAAAATAACATTTATTTTGATTTTATTCAACAAAGAACTTCATTTGTCTATTAATACACATGGTATAATCCAGAAGGGTTGTATTGAAGTTTTGATGGAGAAGTCTTTAATTATTAAAGTTTAAGTCAAACATATACTGCATACAAGATATTGAAGCAAATCACGTAGATATGTAACTCTCGGCCTCATCGATAAATACTTCCAACATAATCATGTAATCAGCGTAAAGATCCTTAACTTTTTTTTAATTACAAGTGTTCCAATTAGTTAGACACACCGCAACAGTAATCTTTATACTTGCATTCATATATATGGTATCCACTGGTGAGTTAAAAATAAAGCATCTCCACTGGGGCTCCATATTACAGATTTGTAGTACTGAAAATTTTAATCCATCAATTTTTTTATAGGAGAAGTAGCATCTATATAATCTGTTTAACACTCATGGTTATGCAGTTTAAATGACACTTTAATGTTTAAGTTTACAATCGATAAAGTTTGCTATCGTAGTTGAATAACTTTCATTATGATACACACATATGTGCGTGCATGTGCGTCCTCACGTGCTACTAACATACATACATATGCAGTCACTACAACAAATATATGTTTTTAAAACGTTTATTTTACAACGTTTGTACATAAAACGCTGTAAAAGAACACATTTTAAACGTTTTTTGAAGAAATGTTGTAAAAAAATTCCTTTTACAACGCTTTTGTAGAAAATGTTGTCAAAGATTACTTCTTACAACGTTTCTTGAAAAAACGTTGCAATAAACAATTATTTTCACTACAAGAGAAACGGCTCTTTCCAACGGCGGGCTGCCGTTGGAGGCCGTTGGAAATGCCGTTGGTATACATTTCAACAGTTTCCAACGGCCTCCAACGGCATCAAGTGGGTTATACCAACGGTAATTTTAACAACGTGGCAAATCCTGCTAATCAAACTACCGTTGGAAGCCGTTGGAAATCTGGGTCGATAGGCTGTTGGTCGCCGTTAAAAATCTGGGTATATTTTTTTTATAGAACCTGCAGTGCTTACTTCCAGCCACACACAACCACAATTATATCAAAACAGCTCCATTTCGAGAATATATATAACAACTATATCAAAACATATCAAAACATATATATATATAACCAAATTATGCATATATTTCAATATAAACCAATATCCAAACATAACAAACATCAAAAAATCCAAACCAACGTCAACAAATCCAAACAAACATCCACAACCAAACCATCAGAATGTATCAAATCCAAATATACACAGAAACCATTAGAATGTATCAAATTCTCACCAACTCCAAAATATACATGCCAATAACAAAACATATCTAAATCACTCCGCACCAGAACCACCAGATGAAGGAGACTGTCTATACTGTGCGATGAACTCCGTCATACGCCGGTTCAGCTCCTCCGTCCTTGCTTCATGCAGTAAATTGCGTTCCCGCATTTCGGCAAGCTCGGCTCGTAGCTGCGCAATCTCTTCCTTATCTTGAGCCTTTTGATATTCTCATTGGGTTGTCTGAACCTGTAAACAAATTTAAATTATCAACTACACTAAAAAATCAGTATTAAAATAATTGCAAATTAACTAGACTATGTATATTCACTAACAAATTCATAAAACAAACTAAATCATGATAGTTCAAAATATGAATGGATACACTAGTATAAGGATATTTACTAACTTAAACCCGAATTCAAACCAATTAAAGAATTGATTAACACACACTAATAATTGACACACACATATGATTAACACGCTAATTAATCAGAATATTTATTTTAAAATTTAACTTAAAATTACCGTTTGGCTTCCATATCCGTAGCGTCTGTCGCGGGTCACTAGATCCATGACAGACTCAAAAATGGCGTCCTCCTCATCGGGGGTCAAGTGAGCTCGTCCCGTCTCCTCAAGTAAGGCTGTCCGCGCTTCCTGTAACTTTTGCTGCCATGCAAAATATAATTGAATTTAGTTAACGTTATTTCAATTAACTTGTAAATTTTAGTTACTTATGTTATACTTACATAGGCAGCACGCGCTTTGTCATCGTGGTCCCAAGAGTAAGAAACTGCGCCGGAATCATCGATCTGAGGCAAGGCATGTGTATGGGTAAACACATCTCAATAACTAACAGCCTCATGCGTTGTCTCTCCTGAAATATGCACATATAAATATACATTATTTATTTTTAACAAATTAAAACTTAAAATAGTTAACTATTTATCTTATTTAATAAAAATCTTTCCGGTGATGATGGAAAGACTTGGAACCATTGCGATGTGTAACGGGGTTTCTGCTCCTGTTTACAGAATTCCTCTCGGACTGCCTCAGCAAATTTAAATTGAAAACAAAAATTATTTTGACAATTTTAATTATTTATATATTATTTGCCTCAAACAATTTAAATTAAATATATGATAGATTTACCACAAAATTCTCGTTGCTCCACCAAGTGACGAACTCATCAAAGACAGCTTCACTCATCCAATGAGGCCTCTTTCCTGATGTTTTGATGTTGTTTATTGTTTCGCGATAGTTTTTTGCAATTTTGCTGCTCCAATGGCGCCGGACAACAGAAACATCAGAATCATTCAAGTCCACTTTCCTCTGCACGTTTGAAAAAAAATATGAGTTATACAGTTGCTATAAATAGTGCAAACATGAATTGACATAATGTACATGACTACATAATGCAATAATTGATATACCACACATACCAAAAAGTCCTGCCAGATAGCCTCCCGCACCCCCTCTGGTATCGCAGCCCTCCTCGGCCAACACGAGGTCATACGAGTCATATATGCCCGTCGCGAGATCGTGAGCACTATGTTGGAAAGCTCCAACGAAAACCCACCGCTGTGTAAAACAGGAAAAAAAACATTTAATATTCCATTACTACTATATATATTTGATAAAAGATTGTAAGGAATAAAATTTAATTTTGAAACTCTATACTTACCTGCCATCGGCTTTGGGTTTCGGCCATACCATAAGCCGAACACCCGGCTATGAAGGACCAGCATCATCACCTCTCTGTGAGCTGAAAATCCGGAGTGTGAACGTCTGCGTCCCGACATACCTATATGAAATCATAGTATAAAGAAAAGCAAGAGTAACGTTGATTTATTTAATATGCAAATGGTGTCAGAATAATGAACATGGCGTAACATACATTATGGCGTAACATAAAAGAGACTATGTGATACATACCATATAAAATTACTTTGAAAACAGAAAATTGAAAAAAAAAGTACCTTCTCAAAATATTGATTAGTGATCAATCCTCATCGCTTTCGGATTCAGACTCTTCTTCGCACTCTATATTTTGTTCCTCTATACTCTCAAATGCTTCAATTAATGCGTTTGATTCATCGTTTAGAGGTCCAAAATCTATTTGATCGTCGGTTACTATTATTCCTCTATTTTCCTCGATATCTGCTTGGTAAGCTTGTTGTTCGGGAATATTCCGTCCATCAAATGTAAACTTTGGTTTAGTTTTAAAAACAGTTAACCAATCTATTTTATCTCTTCTTAAAGATGGGTAAAGAGCGTAATAAACTTGAAGAGCCTGTTTGGCAAGTACAAAACGATCGTACTTATAATACCTCGAAGTATGTTTTATTTCTATAAGATTATATTTTGGATCCACGTTTATTGCAGAACCTGGAACGTTGCTGAACCAGTTGCATTTAAACAAAAATATTTCTTCTGTGGGTCGGGTGAAATATGTCAACTGCAAAATCTGGGTCAGCATGCCATAAAAGTCATTTATGTGATCATTTGGATCATCACTATCTTTGACAAATACACTAGTATTGTTAGTTGATTTTTCGGCACCTTATTATTTGGTATTAAATTAATATCCGTTGACAAAGAATATTGGATATGTCTTGACTATCCTTTTTGGTCCCATAGCTAAATGTTTCAATCCTTCATCTACAACACAATTTGTTGTATCAAAAACGTAGTTAGAAAACCAAGCAGCAAATTCTTTACCGATATCGTCGTTTGGATGTTGTGATTCGTAAATACTGCAATTATAGAACAAATGTTGTATTATGATTAAAATACATGTGTGCATATTTGTGTATACATATGTGTAGATGATATGCATGTGTAGACGTATGTGTATACATATTTGTGTATACATATATTTTCAATAAAGTAATTCCCAAAATATGCTCTGTTTGCACCAGTTATGAATCGATGATTTACCTTGAATTTCAATTTGTTCTCCGGTTTCATGTATCTTTGGATAATCATTTACAAGTTCATAAATTTCTTCGCTTGATCAATCCGTAGGTGGTCTCAAAGTTTCATGTCTATTAGCTGTAAAAAAAAATTATCTCTTCTAAAAGGATGATTAATATGAAGAAAACATCGATGGCAGTCAAACCACGAAACTTTCTTTCCATGAGGTAAAAAAATTGCTCGTGTTTCTTACATGCAATAGGACAAGCTAGACGACCAGCCGTACTCCAACCTGAAAGCATTGCATATGCAAGAAAATCGCTGATTGTCCACAATAAAGAAGCATACATGCGAAAGTTCTTTTTTTGGAAAATATCATATGTCTCTACTCCCTCGTACCATAATTTTTTTAATTCATCAATCAATGGTTGTAAATAAACATCGATTCCTTGTGTCGGATCATCGGGACCAGGGACGACAACTGTAAGAAACATATATGGATTTTTCATACACATCCAAGGAGGTAAATTATAAGGTGTGACAATTATAGGCCAGGACGAATAGTTCGAACCAAATTGAGAGAATGAGAAAATCCATCCGTATATAAACCAAGTCTAACATTACGAATTTCGGACGCAAAATCAAGATATTTCTGGTCAAAATGCTTTCATGCTTCCCCATTAGCTGGATGTGCTAACGTACCTTCTTCCTGTGTTCTCACACCATGCCATCTCGTATGTTGCGCAGTTATAGAAGATGCATATAACCTTTGAAGTCTAGGAGTAATTGGTAAATAATGCATACGCTTATACGGGACTTCCTTTTCCTTTTTCTTTCTTGATTTGTATCTTTTCTAATTACATATTTTATAATTTCTAAGGTTGATATCTTCTTTCCAAAACAACATGCAACCCTTTAGATATGTATATATTTTTTGATACGGTAAACCGAAAGCCGACATCAGTTTTTTTTACATTGTAATGATTTTCGCACATTAGATTATTAGGAGGCATATGTCATTTCGCAGCTTGTACAACAACCGTAAATCCAGATTCTGTAAGGTTGTATTTGGATTTCATCGCAGTGTATTCAGCAGTTACTGATAATTGGGTTCCGCTTGTGCAGCCTTCCCAAAGGGGTTTTTTCGCGGCATCTAACAAATCATATTTTTTTTCCCCCAATATTTGGTTCAGCATTGTCATCGTCATCAGTTAATTGAGGAACATGAAACATTGAACGTGCAGCATCTTCAACCATATGTTCTACAAGATTTAGCGTACCAATTTCATTATTCACCACCTCCTCATCTTGTACAGGATTAGATGCTAACTGTTCCCCATGACGATCCCAAATCAAATAATTCGACGAAATCGTACTGACGCAAATGAACTCTAACCATTTGTGGTATCAAATGCTTTAACAGTTTGCATTTACTACATGGACAACGGATTTCTCTGTAGTTTTCGTTATTAAAATACGCTAACACCATTATTAAAATGTTCACTTGTTGAGCCTTCAGTATCGACCCTTCGTTTTTTGTACATCCAGCTCCGATCAGTAAAATAATTGTCCATTTACCTATGTATATAATTAAAAAGTACAATATAAATTTGTATTGACATTTTTTATTAAAACAATTTTATAAACATTCTTCTTGTTTTTGTTATATCTGTTAAAATAATACTTAAAGCTTATTTTGAAATGAACGTTATATTCTATTTAAACAATTTTATTAGCGAATTTGATATTAATTGATCATTGGCACTTTGTTGATGGGTCATCCTACCTCCCATTACAAATACAATAACGTAATTAAATCGCATAAATCATTTCAATTTAAACGATTCAACAAAATTTCGATAGCACTTCGCTTTAGTTCCTTGAACAATACACAATTGCGTATACACAGGGAACATAAAGGGAAGCGCTGCCGAAATTTTGCGAAACGTTTAAACTGAAATGATTTACGAGATTTAATTACGTTATTGCTTTTGTAACTTGTCCAATACAGGGACAAATCCAACAAATACCGTATACGATGAATATAGATGTCCATTCTGTTAAAAAAACGAATATCCACACAACGATCATATACAATACTTATCAGACGGGGCCAAAAACACTCTAAAGGTTTAAATTTTAAAATTAGCGATATAAAAGTTTAAATTTTATTTTCATAAAATTTAAACTTTTATATCAATAAACAATTTGTTGAATCAACGCATATATAATGATTTTTTCCCAAAAAAAAAAAAATGCAGTGTGTGTGCGCAACGTATAAAATAAGCAAATATTGTTATACATATAATCGCATCACAAATCACATCCAGTCATGCACAAAATGTATCACGTATATATCGTATCATAACATGTCAAAAGTGAACAATTTATATGTCAATATCATCACATTCTATGTACGCTTTTACGCAATTCAGTCACCAATATAATAACAAGTGAGATTCATGCTTAGGTTAGTAACAATTATTAAGTTTGAAACTAATTAATAATAAACCTAATTTAACAAATCACAGTTAAACATGCAATAATTAGTTTAATAACAATTAAGGTCCAATACACTACACTACACAAACAATAGCACAATACATACACAACAATTACCAATGTAACCTAAAATTAAAAATTTAACAAAATTAGGGTTTTAGCAAATAATACCTGATTTTGGAAGTTGTGAAGCTTGTAAACAAAGATGGGGATGCTAGAACGTGTAGAATGAGATAAAATGGAGTTGGAAATTTTTTAGGGTGGGAAAATTTGGGTTTTTGGATTTGATTTCGGGTGAAGGGTGAATGAGGAGGAAGAAGATTGATCTGCAGGTAAGTCGCGGTTTTCCAACGGCGTGCAACGACCGCCAACGGTACTTTTCCAACGGCTTCCAACGGCATGTGTTTTTTGTTATTAAAAAATTTCGGGAAAAAGCTAGCCGTTGCTCGCCGTTGGAAACCGTTGGTCAATGACCGTTGGAGGCCGTTGCCCCCCATTGCTATAAACAATATTTCTTTTTACAACAGTTTTAAAATGTTGAAAAACGTTGTTTTTTACAACTATGTGTTAATTAACTACAACATTTTGAAAAAGTAGTTATACTCGTGTTGTGCCAAAATTTCTAAATTTATTTAGTATTGCTTGAAATATTATAATAATTAATAATTCATAATTAATAACAAATATTTAATACTTAATTAAATAATTTATAAATGGTAGTTTATAATTCATAATTTATAAATGAAAGTTTTGATAGGTAACTATTCATAGTTTACAACCAATGATTATTAATAAGTAATTTATAATTACTAATCATTATCTATAATGAATAATTATTTTTTATATTTAATAATATATTATAATTAATCGTTAATAATTAGTAAATTATAGTTAATCTTTATTAGTTACATTTAAAAATTAATAAATATGATTAATAATTAATATTAAATCGTTACTATCGAATAATTAATAATTAACATCCATTAATAATTAAGAAGTAATAATTAATAATTAACAATATGCACATAATAATTAGTAATTAATAATTAATATTCATTTATAATTAACATGTAATAAGTGACAATTTGATAACAAATAATTAATAAATAAGAAGAAATATTTAATAATTACTATGAAATAATTTATATCAAATAATTAATAATTAAGAGTAGTATTTAAAAAGTAATAATTAACAAGTAACTAATATTAATAATTAACAAGTAACATTTGTTATTTTGTATTTGATATTTAATAATTATAATTAATATTTAAATTTCATATTTCAAACATTTTTGAAATTTTCTATAGTAGATTTAAATTCTTTTAGAAGTTGTTTTACTCGTATGTTTGCATTAAATTTTCTTAACATATTTAGTATTGCTTTAAAGGTTATAATGATTAATAATTTATAACCAAACCGACCGTTAGGGAGTTTTGCTTGCTGTCACTGGTCGAAATCAATTTTTCTAAAACCAAAAAAACGTGGATCTTGTCTCATCGCGGTTTCCCTAAACTTCCTCTTTTTATTTCGCGCATCAAAGGTTTCAAATTCAAATCTATTATGATTTTCAAATTCTAAAATTTCAATTTCAAATCGACAATTTTGAATGTTTTGATTAATATTTAAATTTGAAATTCATATTTTCAGATTCAAATCTCAATTTATTTTTTTTCAACATATTATCACTTAATGTTTAAGTAATATTAACAAAAATTTTAAATGTATATTTCTTATTAAAGTTATACAATCGAAACCGTTGTACGGTTATATGGTTAATAACAAATTTTAGCTGGCTGACCGTATCGTGGAGATCAAGAGAGCAGCATCCCTTGCAATCTTTCAATTGAAAATTTGAGCGGGCTGACCAAAATATTTCATTGTCCGCTTTTTCTTTCAATTGAAAATTTTCATCTCTTCTTTCTTCCTATGCTCCAAATCCCAAATCAGTCTTCTTCCAGTTCACTTCAAATCTACTCCATCTCCAAAAAAATATTCTACCAGTTAAATAAGATTTCTTCACAAATACTCGAGCTGCATCGATTCGTAGCTCACTATCTGATCTGTCATGCTCTCGGTTTTTAGACAGCTGGGACTTCACCGCCGATCCTTGTACTTTTCAAGGGGTTTTCTACACTGAAAATAGAGTTATCGCCCTCTCCCTCAGTGATCCCCGTGCTGGATCGCCTGGCCTAAGTGGTCATCTCGATCCGTCTATTTCGTGGTTTTCCATACTCAATGAGCTGTCACTCGTTCCAGGTAGGGATTTCGGATCAATACTCGAATTCGTCAGTCAGTGCTCCGTGCTGAAGAGAATCCTTTGGAAGTGCTTCCTAGGCATATAGCTGAAAAGGGAGCGCAAGTAATTTCTACTGTGATTGTAAGCACACCCTCACAAAACAAAAAACATGAACTAAAATGGAAAAAACAAAATGGGAAGTTAAAAAGCAATGGAGCGACTGGTGAAAGAAGATGGCAGATACAGATTTGTCATAGATATTGGGAATACTTTGATTACTTAGTCAGGAAAGAATATTATCAGGTGACTAAATAAATTCTAATGAAATTAAATGTTTTGTTGGAACTTAAAACTCTTTTGATTCAGGAAAAGTCTCATCAAAAGATTTACTGAACATCATAAACAACATTCATTATCAGTCAAGTGATAAAATTATAATTTCATCAAGTGCAAGTCACATTCAACAAACTATTAGAAACACAATCTTTTCCTACAACTTGCTTGAGGAATCAACCTCTGAAAGTAATAAGCAGGAAAATCTTTGACGATGTCATCTACCAAATCACCGTATACGCCTCTCTGATCCCGAACACAACTATAGCAAACTCCTTGCTTAGTTCCCTAGTTTCTTTTATGCAAATTTCAGTTACAGTCTCCACCATTTCTTTGCTTCTCTCGAATTTATTCTATGAGCTTTGGGAGTCTGTTTTTCGTTTTACCCAACAATATTCTTCTAGCTGATATTCATTTTCATCCCACTTCTGCATTGTTCTTTGTAGTTTATCAGTTGGAGTAGTTTCGTGAAAGATGGACCGATGACTGTCCTTTGTAGTTTCATAATTTGTTTTTTCACACTTTCCTGTATTGCTTACTAAAATAAGTAAATTAACGTAGAACATATTAATTAAACGTAAAGTTTCGATGCTAGAACGAAGAACTAGCCTGAAGTAAAATGTGCAGAAAAACTTGGCCTTTTAATATGGTAGTTGTATCTGATAATTCATGATTCATAGCTATTTTGTTTTTTATTATAGTAATGGTCAGAAACAATTAGCATTCATGAACCG
The DNA here is from genome assembly GCA_030765085.1 of Allium cepa. Lineage (NCBI taxonomy): Eukaryota > Viridiplantae > Streptophyta > Magnoliopsida > Asparagales > Amaryllidaceae > Allium > Allium cepa. The sequence goes on from CM060937.1 coordinate 910,221,762, forward strand.
AACTTCTTATTCAAAATAACCACAGCCTAACTGGATTATGATGTTTACAGGCTGTTGTACAATATATGGCCGAGTATGTTGCGAAAAGAGACATTAAGTCTCCATTGGTGAAGAACAGAAAAAATTGTTTCCAGTCTTGTTTTTCCTCAAGGCCTAATAAAATAAAGAGTGAAGGTTGGGATCACGTGACCTAATCAAAAAACAAAGAGGTAAAAAAATGTTATTTTCTTTTGATTAAAACATTAAAAAAAAAAACTTTAAATGTTGATGCATTTTCACTTGCAGAAGATACGATGTTGTTTGAAGCACATTTCTGTGGAGTTGAAAATTGTCATTGAGAGAGTCCTCTGTTTCGTGGTAATTAACATTTGTAATTTGTTGTTCCACAAACCTTACACGTGAGTTATTTCATCAAGCAATGTGCTGGCCCATTCTGAAATTTGTTACGTTGTACACACGGTAACACACCTTTCATTTCATTCTTTAGATTTTACATGCGTTGTAGTTGAGCATCTTTTGTAACATAGTGTATATCAACATCTTTCCAGCAACAGGTGTTTACTGGTCTTTTATTTCTTGGGGCAAATCATATTCTTTCTTGATCCCATTGCTCTTTTTTCGGTTAACTATATTTTTATTTTGCTACAGCTCTTTGAGAAAACAGATGGTTGTTTGTAAATGAGCCTGTTTGTTGTATTTCATTAGTAACAATAGTAATTGTGTTCCTGTTTTTGACTGATTTCATTCTAGCTGAATATTTGAATACATAATAATGAATCTCTTTGGCCTGCATAGAGACGCTTTGAGTTTCTACCATTAGTAGCTCATATGGATATTCAAGTGAACTAAAATATGAAGAGTATCTCTGCTTGATGAATTCTCTTTTTTCTGGTTCTGTTTCAAATTTCGTGCTTTAAAATGAAAAAATTCTTATTTACCCAAAAATCAATCTATCATAATGTTCATAGGATTAGGGTAGAATGCAATATTCAAAAGTTTCATGAATGATATTATATTAAGATCTAAAGTTGTGTGTGTATTCAAGTATATAATTATGTTAACCGTGAGAAGTACAGCTTTTCATATGTATAGTTATTTATTTATATTTTTCTATAGTGAGAATTACAAGCTGATAAATTATTCACTGTCTTTGTTATTAGTGTCATGAAAATGAAGTTAAAAGTGTGTCTTGGAGTGCTTTTGGGTCTCTGTTTGCAACATGTGGCCGCAATAAGTCTGATTAGATCTGGGAAATACAGCCTTGTAATGATTTTGAATGTGTTTCAGTACTACAGCGTCACACACAAGATGTAAATATAGTGCAATGGCATTCATTTTATGATGTTCTTGTTTCTGTTAGTTACGACAATTCTATTAAGGTGCAATAATTCTTGCTGTTTTTATGTTGTTGAAGTACAGAAGTGTATTCAGGCTTACTTAATCGTGTCTAATGGTTTTGAAACACCCTTTACTTTTGCTAATAGGTATCGGTGGAGGATGGGGATAATGATGCCTGGCACTGTGTGCAAACATTAAAAGAAGCTAACAGGTTGTTTATAGAAAACTTTACTGTAAATTTGTCTAGTTTTTTTTTGGGTGAAAGTAAGTTTATCCAATGTATGTTTTTCTATTATAATTTGCAAAATATAGAACAGTTTCTTGTAGGTCACAACCATCCTATCCTAACCCTTGCAGTTGTTTCTCTTCGAGTAAGCCCTTAGGTTCTCCTCTGTTATAATGTGTACTTCATACCCCTGTGTGTATTTGTCAATTTGTGACAACCTATAAAAAAAGTACCTCTTCCTCTTCTTTTTCCCCTTTTCAATTGCTAGAATAACATGCCGCATACACAAAATCAATATCATAATATGTTGTATTTTCCCACATCGCCAGTGGTGAAATGCCTAATTGATAACTATGACATCACACAACATTCTACCACAACGGTACAGGTGTTGTTGGACTCTAATTTTTCAAATTAGCTTATTTTTAGAGGAGATATGGTTCTGTTCTGTGAGTTCTAAATTGCATGTCTTTAAATGTGGCTAACGTGTGTAACAATGATCGAACGACTATTAAAAATCATCTGATCCGCGCCTAATGTGTAGAATGTTCGATTTTGGGCATTGCTCTCTAATTAAAGTCTTTACTGTATCATTGGTCGTCTTTTACATAATTCTGTGTTATTTTATTTTACATCTGATTTGTATGGATGCATATTCATATTGATGCTGATTTTTTGTTTTAGTGTGCAAGGGGTATGGGATCTGATTTGTACTTAAATTCTAGAGATCTGTTTATTAATCTTCATTTTTTGCTTGTCAGTGGGCATACGTCAACAGTAGGTCGGTATCATTCAATTTAAGTGGAGATAAAATGGTTTCTCGCACGTTTGTACATATGTAATATGAAATTTTATTTATACAATTAATAAACATGATATTGATAACTCTGTAGTGATGAACTTACCTTGAAAAGGTTTTGGGTAAGATAAGTCTAGTGCAGTTGCTTTTAGACTGTTTTAGAGCTTCATCCCACTGGCATTACCAAGGACGGTAGATTGATATTGACTGCATTGCACCCTATTGCTGAGGATTATTTTCAACTTTATACCTATACATGTGTGTTTGTGTTGGAAATTATGATATTTAGTCTGTGTTGTGTTGAAAGCAATGATATTTTGTTTGTATGATATTTTATCTGTGTTTGAAATGTGTTAGGTTATTTTGAATAAAGCGGTTTGAAAATATGTTTCATTTTGTTCGTGTTTTACATATTTAAGGTACCATGGTAACATTATTTTATTTGCTGTAATACTATTCTGAGATGTAGTTAGAGCTTAGAATGCATATAGAGCTTTTACAAAAAATTGCAGTAAATATTTCGCAATATTCAAAAACCACTGTAAAGAAACATACTACAACAATGATAAAAAGTTGTAAAAAAAAACTATATTACAACATTTATAAAATGTTGTGATAAGCTTTTACACAACAATTTGTTGAAGTTGTAAAAATGATTCGATATTTATATTAGTGATTTACAATATCAGGTAAAAGTTGTAAAAGACTTTATTACAACATCTCAAAAACGTTGTACAAATGTTTATTGCAACGTTTTTGTACAATGCTAGAAAAAAGTTGTAAATTACTCTGATTCTATTACAACTTGGCCTAAGATGACGTTGTAAAAATGTTGCGAAACCTCTATTACAATGTTTTTTTGATGTTGTAATAAGATATTTTTGTTGTAGTGAGTTATAGATCGCACTAGCTATGCACACATGTATATATCACCTAGACATCGTTGTAATAAAATATGTGTACATCCCTTTATAGATTATTGAGCATTTTGATGCTCATAATTATTGATAAACTACACTAAAGTGAACTACACATATTGAATATGTACTCAAATCGTAGAAGGAGAAAACCAATCACTACAGATAAGTTACCCAATGCTCAAAAATGTCAATATTGCATCATTAAAATGAGCCGTGGACGAAATTATCAACATAAAAACGTCATTAAATCGAGCATCGTTAAATTTTCCAATGTTTTAGCAATGAAAGCGTCAAGCTTTACGTACCGACGATTTTAAGACAACGTTTTTTTAACATGAGTCGACTAAGCATCATTATATCAGCTGGAATTTAGTGACAAATTACCCATGAACTAGTTACGAATTCATTTTCTTTTTTATTAACGCTTATAGAATTAGTCTCAAAACATATACATATACATGCATACATATATAAAGCACATTAAATATCTTTTATTTAATTTATGCCTTTGTTGATTAATTAATCATAATTTCATTGTATGTTTATGCATACAAATCATAAAATCCATACTGGTTTTATTTTACATCCCAAAATCATAATTTATACATAAATTCAAAATCTAATTTTGGATGCAAATCATAAAATTCATAAAAATGTTATTTAACATTCCAAAGTCATAATTTATACGTAAGTACAAAATCTAATTTATGCATACAATGCAATAATTAAAGTTATAAAAACATTAAATCTTAGTGATGATAAGTTAAATGTTATGTATATATGATTAGACTGTCCAACAAATGATATGACCTTCATTATAGTTTAAATTTATAATAAATCAATTCATGTACACACATTATATTTAATCAATATTGATTTTACCGATTACAAAACAAATTTGACATGAGTTATCATCATATATCGGGTTTAGGAATCATGAAATCAGATAAAATGCAATGTATACCAATTTTGTGATTCAACTATTTATCGTACTTTGATCTACGTTTATCTCCTAGAAATCTAATTCCACTTTTTGATCTTGTAAGAATTAAAAAACTATCACCGTCGAAAGAGAGAAGACTTTAGATTTCTAGAATGGGGCAATGGGTTGGCATGCCTTATAATGTGGGGATTATTCCCCTTTTCATTTTTCATCAAGCAAGAAAATGGAGTTTGAGGTGTTATTTATAAAAGAGTTATTTGGAGAGCTATTTATTACTAACGACTCTTAACATTCAAAGCAAAAGAAACCTCTTCACCACCATAATGCACCCTGTTAACGGTAAAAATGGTTTTAACGCTAACACCCGGTGTAGGTCGTGATGAAGTGAAAGCACCACCCGTCTGCACGGGAAACAAAGTAAAAGAAAATAGCAGAAAAGTAAAAGAGACAGAGATTTTTATAGTGGTTCGGCTTCTAACCAGCCTACATCCACTTTCATTCCTCCATTATCTTCTTTGTACATGTTTTTACAAGATTACAGCACTTTTACAGCACGATCTTTCGATTACAACACCTTTACAACACGATTTTACAATTACAATACGGTTGAAGAGAGAAGTTAGGATTTTGATGATCAATTGCTCTTCGAATCACTCTTGAATGAAGTAGATTTCTTGATGAAGAATCTTCGATGGTTGAAGTGTTGGAAGAATGGAGAAAACTGCTGAGTGTCGGCGTCTTCGAATCCGGGAAAAGTCCCCCTCTAGTTGGAATAAGCGGAGTATTTATAGAAGAGCTCGGAGTTAGGTCGGCTGGGTTTAGGCCGTGAGCGACCTAAGATAGGTCGTAGGTTGTCGGTTGGTGAGTTACAACCTGAAGAGGTTGACTATAGGTCGTGGGCGCCTTATGGAGTGGCAGAGGAAGGAGTAACGACTTAAGGGATAACGGCAGTAGGAGTTATGGCGTGGAGCGACCTAAGAGAAAAGGCGGGGTCTGCTTTAGGTCGTGAGCGACTTATCTCTGTAGAGTTGATAGGTCGTGAGCGACCTATGGGTTAAGGAGAGGAGTTAGGTCGCGAGCGACCTAACTTTGATGAGGCGAGATTGGTTAGGTCGTTTAAGTATTAAGTCGTTAGGTCGGTAGAAGTTGCCTTAAGTCGTCAACTCTTTAGGTCGTAAACTCCTTAAGTCGTCCCACTTTTAGGTCGATGCACCCTTAGGTCGCGACTTCCTGTGAGTTGTTAACTCGTTTAGTTTTAGGTCGCTGGACCACTTTATGCCTTAAGTCGCTGAGTCGCTTAGGTCGGTCATGCTTTAGGTCGCGAGGTCTTCGTTGTAGCTTAAGTCGCCTGCATGTTAGCTCGTAAAGTCTTTAGGTCGGAGCCATCTTAGGTCGGAGTCTGCAGTTAAGTCGTGAGCTTACTGTAGCTCCTGGAGAAGTTAAGTCGCGATATCTCTTAGGTCGCTGCAACCTTGAGTCGCGACTTCCTGTGAGTCGTTAACTCGTTGGAAGCTTTAGCTCGTTGGAGACTCCATGCTCTAAGTCATTTAACAGAACTTGCTTTGTTGAGATGTTGAGTTGACCAATCTTTGAGACGAGCTATCTTGCTTTTCTCGGTCGATCTTTTGATATCACGGCCTTGCTAAAAAGGCGGGATAACACACCCGACCCATTTGTTCCCTTTATTTGTATTTTTTTTTTTGCATTTTTAAACTCGGTTAAACATGCATTGATATCGTATATTAGTACGTGCATGCATAACACTTATAGGCATACCCAAATTAAATCAGGCGATATTTCGAAGGCTATGCTGATTCAGTGGTGCAGCTTATAGCTGTGAATTTAGTTAGTGACTAATATTGAACAATTCCAGTATTAATGTCTATACGTCACCTTATTGATGGTGTGATAGTTTAGATGAATTCACTCCATGTCAAGGTTTTAAATCTCCTTCATCTTTCCCAAGAAAAAAATTTAAGATTTTCTCCAAAATCCAAGACTTGACAACTTTGTTCTTATCATAGTTTTAAATCTACTTCATTTCAACCAAGATACCACTCTGATATTTTCTTCAAAATCTATGATTTGAAACCTGACTCCTTATAGAATTTCTTAATGAAATCATATTTTAGATCGATTTAAGCAGCACCCTTAAGCATTAATATATTATATGCACATTCTCTTCTGATACTTGGAGTTTGGTCATAGTCAAAACTCTAACAATATTTGGACACAACTATTTTGTCCTTCTCCAAAATCCTTGGTTCAATAATAGCATTCAATGTTCACCGACATGCCCATTGGAGATATCTCGAGTTTGGTCATAGTCAAAACTCCAACATTATCTATACACAACTATTTAGTCCTTCTCCAAAGTCCTTGGTTAAATAATAACATTTATTACAAATCGATATGCCCGGTGGAGACTTTTTGCTTTGAGTTAACCACATTTGACCGTGATACTAACATCTTATAACAGAGAAGACAAATTCTCTGATGCTTCAACTCTGACTCTACCATAGTCAATCGATGGTTGTCATGCTATGATTTAACTAACAAAGTGGAGTTTCCACATCGAAGTTCCATAGTACTCTCAAGTTAAAAAAAACTACATAATGTTGGTAATTAATCTATATTGGATCTAAATACATATAACCATATTGATTCAATTGAGAAACATGTATATGAAATTAACAGCGGAAGGCATACCTGAATCCATCGATTCTTAATTGATGTGAAGATTAATTTGGATTAGATCTTCCAAATTGACACAAGCTTAGATCCGTAAATTCTCTTTAGAAGAGGGTAGAGAAAATATGATAAGACTTATGTAATTTGGGGACCATAACCCTATATATATAGTTTGTGTGACATTTTTCAGTTCGGCCCTTCGACAAACTAAAATTGTCACTCTGGTATCCACACGTTATAATTTTACATGAGGAATATACCCCTTAATTCTTAATATGTTTATTCCAAAATGAGATCGTGTAATTAGACTTAATTACAAGATAGCTCACACATTCAAATGTTAAAATATGTGGCTCCAATATGTTGAATTATTCCAACAATCTCCCTCCGGGCTACATATGTAAATTTATAGAATGTATTCAACTTTATGAGCTTTTAAATAGTTATCTTGATATATGGTATATTCAAAACAATCTCGTCCATTGATTGTGTTAACATCGAACCAAAGTGGCTTTCATTACTATTTTTGTAACTAAACCCATCAATGATTATAGATATCAGTACAATCAAACGACATAGATCAATCATGATGTGTTGCATGGAAATTATATAAAATGTGATTTTTACTTGTCTATTTCCAACTGGTCCTACTTTACTTTAATGAGATCAAAATTCCAAATGATATATATAAACAATTGAAGTGCAAATGAAAACTTTATTTCTAATCAGAAAAAACAGAACATGTTCATTATCAAAATATAGAGCAGTGTTACGAAATAAGTGGCTAAGTACAAACTCCCCCTAAACCAAAATATCCTTATATAAAAGATATACTGATTTTAGCAACATGCTCATGTAAGATCTTGGGTAGTACTGCTTTCGTAAGCAGATCCGCTAGCATGGAATTTATCCCAATATGCTCTATGGATATTAACTCATTCCGCACTCTCTCCTTTACAACTAGAAACTTGATGTCAATGTAATTTGACATGCTTGAGCTTCTATTGTTAATAAAATAAAATACTATAGATCTATTGTCTCAATATAAATTTATGGTCTTTCGATATTATAAATAATGCGCAGCCCAATGACAAAATTCCACAGCCATTTCGCATGGTTAGATGCCACATAACAAGCCACAAACTCTGCTTCCATGGTGAAAGAAGCTCTGAGCGTTTGTTTAACGCTTTTCTATGATATGGCCCCTCCACGTAATAGAAATATGTATCATGAAGTGGATTTTCTACTATCCGGACATCCAACAAAATCGGAATCAGAATACCCAATGATCTCCAACTGATTTGATTTTCTATATGTAAGCATATAGTCCTTTGTTCTTTAAAGATACCTCATAACCCTTTTTGCTAACGATCCATTCCAGACTTACTAAGATACTTTTCCAACACTCGTATAATGTATGCAATATCCGAACGCGTACACACTTGAGCATACATCATACTCCCTATAGCAGATTCATAAGGGATCTTCTGCATTTTTTTTAAGTTCAAGGATGTTATTAGGGCATTGTTTGAGACAAAATTTGTCTCCATTAGCGATAGAGGTATCACCCATTTTACAATCTTGCATGCCAAACCTTTTAATAACCATTTTTATATAGTTCTTTTATGACAATCCAAGAATATACAATGAATGATCATGATATATTTGGATTTCTAATACAAAAGAAGCATTCCCTAGACCTTTCATTTCAAAATATCTGAAAGAAATCTCCTGGTTTCGTGTAAAAATGTAAATTATTACAAGCAAGCAATATATCATCAACATATAAAATCAAAATATGAATTTTCTCCCACTGAACTTATGACACACACAGTTATCAATTATGTTATCCTGGAAACCAAGTGAGGCAACTACTTTATGAAACTTGTGGTACCATTGACGAGAAGCTTGTTTGAGGCCATAAATGGATTTATTTAGTTTGCAAACCATATTCTTTGCAAACCATATTCAAAAAATCCAAGGAAAGAGGAAAGAGGAAAGAGCTGACTGTGATCAAATCTCTCTCTTTGACTCCTTCCGCGATATTGGTGCTAATTCAAATCTGCACAGGTTTGCTGGTAGATTCGGTTTCAAATTGGTTGAGCTGACTTAAACAGAATTTTTGAAATTCAAAGCGAGACATTTGCATCCCGCACGCGTACGGTTCTGAGCAAAACTTCACTCTTATAAATACCGACATTTATAAACAGAGATGGCTCACAAGATTCAGCATAAAATATCTCTAATCGGTAAAAACAATGGACAAAGAAAGGTGAAGAAAGAGATTGGTCGGGAAGGAGAAGGAAGCGTATGAATCATCCTTCTCCTTCCCCACCAGTCTATTTCTATTCTTACCTTGTTATTACTGTATATGTCTCTCCCTGTTATTCCTTTCCAGCCATTCATGCACAATTTCATGTACTGTATAATTCATTTTCTATGTAGCAATATGTGATATTTTTACTTACATGTATATAACTGTTCCATTTTTTTTCTGTTTTTTGAAAGAAGTTCTATTATGCCGGCCATGAAAAGTGCTTTTTATTTATTGATGTAGATGAAACCTTTTGTGTTGCCAAACATTTGGAAGCGTCAGATCAAAAGCATTGGTTTTAGTGGTGGCTTTTAATTGGTTTTGCTTTTGCTCAAAAGCCTTCTGTAAATATGACATTACAACTATTTCTCTTTTTTAGAACCTTTCATATATTTGGCAGATTGAGGAAGGATTCATCCATGGTGAACAAGATGCATTGCTGACGATAATAAGGAAGAAGACTACATTGGCAGTTGGCAATTGGCAGCTGTGTTTGTTTTGGCAGGTACAACTTGTGTTAAAAAGGTGGAAGCTTCCTTCATGTTTGAGAATATAACTTACCATTTGTAATTGCATGCATAATATACTAAAGAGTGCACAGAGTGTACATAATGCTGGTAAGTAGGTACATAATGTTTATATTCTCTGTCATATCAGCAATGTTTTGATCTACTTCATTCTTACATGAACGATTGATTTCTGGTAAATCTTCTGGTATGTAATTGCTTGAAATATACACCTAGTCTGTCTTCCATGAGTATGATAAGTTTAAACTTTTTTAATTTAAGCATTTAGATACATTTTCAGGGATGGTGCCAGTTAAGTGATTCATATATACAGTTGGAGATTGTATTGAGTTAGACAAGTTATTGTAAGAGCATTTGAATAATTTTGGAAGTTACTCTATTTAGACATGTATTCTTAAGTAAGACGCCCTTAATTAATTGGGTTCTATGTTGTGGCCCAATTGACCTGGGCCTAGACTTGGCCCTATGAACGTTCCTTTGACTTTGAAAATTTGCACAAAACTCATCCAAGTATCAAATACAAGTAAGACATCTTACCACCTAGCCCAATTAACTACGTCACAAAGTAACCAGACCACGTTGGTAAATAATGGATGTATGAAGTATCACATGTGTAGTTGATACCACATAACTTGAATGATCAATACATGCACAGTAAGCTACAATAAAGGTTTGGTTTGGTTGATCAGCATTTTAAAGTATTAAGTTGGGCCTTTCTTATGATTTAGACAAAGATAGATAAGGACATCTCTATGAAAGTTTTATTGCAACTTATCTTAAATTCCACAAGTGTACTATTAAAAAAATTATTGTAATTTTATTCAACAAACATATTAGTTTGCCTTTTAATACAAATGACGTAATTCAGGAGGGATTCTATCGAAGTTTCAATGCAGAAGTCTTTATCAAAATTTAAGTTACCATATACTACATGCAAAATATGAGAGCAAATCACTTGAATCGACAACTCTCAATTTTTGTATGCTTCATTTCGATAAACACTTACAACATAATCATGTAATCAGTGCAAAGATAAAAACATTTTTTAAATTTCACTTGTTTCGATTAGTTAGATACATCACAATAGTAAAATTTGAGTGTATATTTTAAAATCTCAAACAAACTTATTTTAAGCTTAATTCATACTTGCATTCATATATACAACATCCATTTAGGAGTTAAATCTAGAGCATCTCCTTTGGGCCTACATGCTACGAATTTATAATATTGAAGTTTCTGATCCATCTATTCTTTCAATAAGAGTAGAATCTATAATCTTTTTATAACACTTGTAGTTGGGTAGTTTAAATAACACTTTAATGTTTAAGTTTATTATCATTAAAGTTTGTGATCAAAGTTAGGTAGTTTGAATAATACTTTAATGTTTAAGATTATTGTCAACGAAGTTTGTGGTTGAATAACTTTCATTATGATCCATACATATGTACACACACATTATAATATGTAGGTATATTTAATAACACACATGTATTGTGCACACTACCAAGATGCATACATGTGTAGTAATAGATCTCACAACTACACATAAACGTATATGTCACCTAGACATTGTTATAACAAAATATATGTGCATCCCGTTATAAATTATTGAGTATTTTGATATTCATAATTATTGATAGACTAAAGTAAATTGAAGCAGAAATTAAATATTGACTCAAACCCCAAAAGAAAAAAAAAACAATCCAAAACATAATGAATATGATTTAATATGAAACCAAAATTATTAATAATATTTAATAACATGGAAATGTAATCAAAATCACCGTTTAATATTCATATTCTAAAATATCCGACAACTCAACTGTTTGACACTACTTTCCTAGACAACCTACTAAATGTGTAAACTTAATTAATTTGCAGTAACGTGACTACTTTAGACCGTAGAAGGATTTCAAGCTTAGATTCTATTGTTGGATATGGGCCAATATGCAACGTCTAAAATGGATTTCAAGCTTAGACCCTAATGAGAGCAACCTCACATAACTTGGCTTCCACTCGCTCTTTTGGTTTAGCCATTTTCGGCAAAAGATAACAAAGCTCAAATGAGAAACACATCATCTTAGAGCGATCAAATATAAAGAAGAAAGAAGAATCAAAGTCGATAATCGATAAATCCACTATCGAGAATAACTAGATGGTTGTTTTCACCTGCTCTTGATTTTCACATCACAATACTTTTAAAGACACTTTAAAATCACTCTTCAAAATATTCATTTAAAAGGGGAAATTATATTTTCTAAGTGTATTAAAACCTTGGTCAAAACAAATGTCAAAACATTGTTTATTATAAACCCAAACAATTTACACTTAGCTTTATTTGGAACAATTCTTTTTAAAAGATTTTTTTGGTTTATAAACTACTATTCACAAATTTTAAAATAATATTTACTATCCCAAAAGATAATAAATCAACTAAATAACTGTTATAAATTTCGAATCGAAGGTTGATTATCCTGATTATAACTTTTAAAACCACATTAATTTTTCCCAAACTAAATAAATCAAATATGTAATCTCTTTTAATAAATCAATCAATTATCGTTATTTAAATAGTTAATTATTTCTAAAACACTTCTACTTTGCATGTAAATTAACTTTAAAACTCTAATTCAGTTATTTCACTTTGAAACACTTTCATTAAATTAACCTTAATCACTTTTTTTAATTAATTAATTAACATAAATACCTATGTTAAATTAATTAATCAACTTTAAATATCATTAGTTAAAATGATTAATAACATTCAAGTATCTTAATTAGAATGGTACATTAGATTTAAAACATTGTTAATTAAATTGATTTACTACATGTAAAACTCATTAATGAAAATGATCGATTAAACTCAAACCTTATTAATTAAAATGATTTGTTGATTTCAATTTTTATCAACTAAAATGATTAATTAAATTTAAACATCTTTAGTTAAAATGATTTATTAACTTAAAACATCATTACTTAAAATAATTTATTAAATTCAAATAATCATTAATTAAAATGATTAATTTAATTAATTGAATTTTAAACATCTAATTTTGTGAATATGATAGCTCAAATTCAACATACATAAAAGAGTTTAGTAGATGATATTCAATAATTGATGGTATAGCGAAAATTGCTATAACGATACTTAAACAGTTTAAATAGAATATCGTAATTAATTTCAACTAAACATCAATACAAACAGCATAACAAAACAAATAATTATTATTGGCAAGAAACCTCTTAGGGTCTCTCTACAAATATTCCCTACAAAACAATGGTTACAAATAATATATATATATATATATATATATATATATATAATCATATGGGTTCACATCAATTAAGTTAATATGTCATCCATTTTCCAAAACAGGATTTTCTACCAAACAAAGAATCGAATAACAATAATATATAAATTATCAAACAACCATTCAACAATAAATTTATAGCATAATGGATATTATATAGCTAATTTAAAGGTGAGTAAACTCATAGAAATTCCCATTATGGCCAAAGCGTTCCGGTTTGAACTAAAATTGGACGAGTGTTTGATTTTAGCATAAAATTATACAAGCTCCAAACTCCTCTAATCTAATTCCTAAACGTAGACAATGATTCCGTGAGTGCAACGTAATTGACCATGTTCGACTTGGACCTCGTAGGAGAAAGTTATGCATTTTATAAGTTTTGGACTAATTAAACATAATTAAACACTAATTACAATTTTAATTACCAACATTATAGTAAACCTTCTTCTTCCCAGTATCATTCATGCTTGCACATGAATAGTGCACAGTGATACACTCATACTTGGCCTCTTCTCTCTTCCTTTGTCGAAGCAATACTCGAGGAAAACCATCACCGAAAATTCCTACATGGCCCTCTTCACTTACTCGTCACACCCATTTCTTATTATTAATTTGAAATTTATGTAAGGATATGTTCAGTAATTTTTCCATATTATTGGAAATAATGTTAGCATTCTTGATAATAGAATTCCAGAAATCTAAATCTAAGAATAATGAAAATTAATAAATCCTCGTCTAAAGATAACAAGTGATGAGAAATCCACAGTTGGGAATGATTAAAGACTGGTAATTCTTGTATGACTACAGAAGTTTTGAAATCCAACTTTGGTAATGATGAGAGAAGACCAGAAAGTTGTCTTCGGTTACATTAATAGAAGACCGGAATGGAGGGCTAAGAATCCAAAACTTACATTAATAATAGAAGTTTAGAAATCCTCTTCTGGAAATAACTAATGGAAGACCAAATCTTCTAGTAATAATAAAAGCTCAGAAATCATCATCTAGAAATAAGTCATAGAAGATCAGGAATCCTCATTTGGGGACGAATAATAGGAGTCCAACAACCCTTATCTAGAAATAATAGAAAACCTGAAACCCAGATTCAGGTATTAATAAGTGTAGTTCAGAAGTTAATAGTAAAAGACCTAAGACCCATATTTGGGTTTTAGTAAAGGAGATCGAGAAATTATCATCTATAAGTTAGTAGAAGACCAGAGATCCATAATAACAGAAGACTCAAAACCCATATTCGGGCATTAATGAGTGAAGTCTATAGAAGACCTGAAATCCAGATTCAGGTATTGATTAGTGACGTTCAAAAATCATCTTCTGGATATAGTGGAAGATTATGAATTCATAATAGAAGACCCGAACCCCAGATTCGGGTATTGATAAGTGAAGTCTATAAGCCATCTTCTAGAAATTAATCGAATGCCATAAATTGATAATGCATGTAATCTGGGAATTACTGTCCAGAAATAATAGAAGGTAAGAAATTAGTTCCTGGCAATAAGAAGGAAAGTTTAGAAATCATTATTCGAATAATGAAAGTTCAGAAATTCTCATCTGAGCATTTTGTTCTGCACCATTTTTGGACTTTGATTGTTCAAATCTTTTGCTTTGTGTTACATCTCCAGTTCCAAGTACCTGACTTTTCCGATATGCTCCATCCTTTAGGCTTCGTTTTATTTTTGATGCTTTGTTTGCCACTCCTCGGGCTTGGATGTCTTAGTCCGATGTCGTCCGGTGCACTTGGTTAGCTTATCCATAAGCAAGACCCAAGGACTTACCCGACCTATGTCTAGGAAGTGCGCTAGCTAGGCCTCATAGGTAAGACTAAACGCTTTTCCGGTGCCTTGACCTAGCCATGGCATGACGGGATCAAGGGCTTACTACGTCCTCCCTCAAGTAGGTGCTCTAGCCAGGCCTTATAGACATGACTGAACGCTAGTCGGTGCCTTGACATGGCCACGTAGGCACAGTCAAAGGCTTGCAGATGCTTTAGCCTAGCCATTTATAATGTGGCTAAAGGTTTGCTCTGATCTCCTTCCAGGAGGCGCGTTGAGCTGGCCATCTTGGCGCGGACAAAGGCTTATGATCGTTTATACTAATTTCTACTTGCGAGCATGTAGTTTTTTTTGGAAAAGAGGCGTTTTATTCATCCAATGTTGGAAAATACGGTTGCAAATGTTCCTCGTTCCATTCCAAGGAACCATGTTGACATTTGATCGATATAATTTGTAATCTCCTAGAGGAATTACTTTGCACACAATTAGAGGAACTTCCTAGTTTGGTTTCGAGCGGTCTGTCTACAGGATTCCTAGTTGTTACATCACTCTTCGGAGCACTAAATCTACTTCTTGAAATGATCTTGTCTTTACTTTCGAGTTGTTGTATTTTGATATTCTTCTTTGATACTAGGCAGTTCAAATAGCTGCTTCATCTCTTAATTCATGTATGAAATCCAATGACTCTTTTTTCAACTCTTGGTTTGGATCGAATGCACTTCGATGTAAAGGTATTTCAATTTCGACCAGTAGCATTGCTTCACACCTATATGTTAGAGAGTATGAGGTATGACCTATTGTAGTTTTGGTAGATGTACGATATGCCCAGAGTACAAGTGGTAATTCTTCCATCCAATTTCTTTGGCCTTATTGAGTCTTTCTTTTAAGATGGTCTTAATAGTCTTGTTGGCTGCTTCGACAGCACCATTAGCCTTTGGATGTGCTACGGAAGAATTTTTTTTGATGATTCCATTCTTATGGTAGAATTGATAAAACTCTTCACTTTCAAATTATGTTCCAATGTCGGATATAATCTTGTATGGGATCCCGAATCCAGTGATGATGTTCTTAATAACAAATCTAAGTACTTTCTCAAAAGTGATTTTAGGAAGCGGTTCTACTTCTATCCACTACGTAAAGTAATCAATGGCAACTATGGAATACTTTGCCCTTCCTTTAGGAATTGGCAATGGTCCAATCAAATCAATTCCCCACACATCAAATGGCCATGTACTAAAAGATCGGGGTTAATTGGTTTGGTGGTAAATGAAGAATCTTTGAGTATCTTTGGAACCCTTCGCATTTTTTTATGTGCTCTATAGTTTGACTATTTATTTGAGGTCAATAGAAACTTGTCTTATCTTAGCCAACTTTATCCCATTGGAATAGTCTCCACAAAATCTCGCATATGCTTCCTTTAGTAATTTCAACTCATCTTCCGAATCCACACATCTTAAGAAAGGAAGAGCATATCCTTTCTAATAAAGAATTCCATCCATCATGGTGAAGGTGAGAGCTTGACATCTGATTCTCCTAGCTTTCGTTTTGTCAAATGATAATATTCCATTGGTAAGATATTCTATAATGGTGTCATCCAAGTGTTCCTATAGAAATTATCTATTTTTGGATGAAGGGAATCTTCATATGGAATTTCTTCATCAATTTCTCTTGCGTCATAGCTTGTGGTCTAGTTAATACCAATAGTTCTTTTCCAGGTTCGAGCATTTTCTCTTTTATACTGAGGCTTGCTTAATACCCTACCGGTATGATACGGGTTTCTAAACCTCCTCTTGAACTAGCTAATTTTACTAATGAATGTGCTTGAGAATTATCTCCTTTTATGACTCGGTGTATAGAAAAATCTTCAAATAGGGCAAGCATTTTTAGCACCTTCTTAACACATAGGGATAGTCTAATATCTTTAGTTTGATATATCTGCTTTATCTGATTTACCATTAGTCGAGAGTCACTAAAGATTTAAATTCATGGGAACTTGAGTTGTAAGGGTAGAATTAGTCCTACCACCATCAATTCATATTTGGCTACGTTGTTCATTGTAGGAAATCCTAGCTTCATTGCATAGTGTAGGCATTGTCCATCTAGTGTGATCATGACATACCCTGCTCCGGTTCCCTGCTCATTTGATGCCCTATCCACAAATAGTTTCCATATGGGCTTTTGATTTTTTTTCTTTCTCTGACTACTCTTTAATAAAGCCTGTACATTCAGTGACAAAGTTCGTTAATGCTTTCCCTTAGATTGCTGCTCGTGGATAAAATTCTATGTCATATTGGTTAAGTTCAATTCCTTATTTAACTAGCCTACATAAAGTCTTAGGTTTATCGAAAACATGCTCGAGTGGATAGTTAGTCAATACTTTGATCGGATGTGCTTTGAAGTATGCTCTGAGTTTCTATGCTGTAAGCATCAAACAATAATCCAACTTTTCAATGACTGGCTACCGAACTTCAGCATCTATAAATCGTCTGCTCACATAATAAACAGGATGCTGATTTCTATTTTCTTCTTCGGTCAGAACCGAACTAACCACATGTTTTTGAATTGCCATATATATGTATTAGCTTTCTTCATTCTTGGGGCTAGATAATATTGGTGGTTTTTTCAAATGATTTTTTAATTCTTAGAAGGCTTTCTTGCAATCTTCTCCCCACTTAAAGTTCTTTATTTTCTAGATTACACTGAAGAATGGAATGCATTTATCGGTTTCCTTGGAGATGAACCCGCTCAAAGCTGCACTTCTACCTCAAACTCATTACATTTTTTCCTGTTTTGGGCTCGGCTGTGTCTTCAATAGCTTGGATTTGGTCAGGACCGGCTTTAATCCCTTATGCACTAACAATATAACCTAAGACTTTTCGAAATGAACCCCGAAAGAACATTTCTGAGGATTTAGTTTCATTTATACCTTGTAATACTTCAAACATTTTTTCAAGATCTTTAAGGTGACTCTAAGCTTCATAGGACTTTGTTAGCATATCGTCTACGTAAACCTCCATGTTTCGACAAATATGTTCCTCGAACATTCTATTTACTAATCTTCGATAAGTAGCTCTTGCATTCTTTAGTCGAAAAGGCATTATTTTATAACAAAAAGTTCCCCAATCGATAATGAAGCTTGTATATTCCTCATCTAGCTTAAACATGGGAATTTGATTATACCCTGAATAAGCATCCATGAGAAATAACAGCTTATGTCCGCTAGTCGCATCAACTAAATGGCCTATTCTGAGTTGTAAGTAATAGTCTTTCGGGAATGCTTTGTTCATATCAGTGTAATTGATGCAGGTTCTCCACTTGCCATTCAACTTAATTACCAACATATGGTTTGCTAGCCATTTTGAAGAAGAAAAAACTTCCTGAATGAATTCGTTTTCAAGTAGCCTTTTAATCTCTTCTTTCAAAGCGTCAGATCGAACTTTGTCAAACTGCATTTTCCTTTTCTGGATAGGAGTCATATTTGGGTTAATATTTAGTGCATTGTACATAACTAATGGGTCAATCCTGACCATATCTGAATGGGTCCATGCAAATATGTCCTTGCTAGCTATAAGGAGTTGAATCAAGTCTGCTTTCAAGTTGTTCTCTAACTCTTTTCCATCATCTAAAGCCTAAAAAATAGTAGAAGAATCAGAGTAAGAAGAATGCTTCATTTTGGATTGATCGAGAGTTGCAAAATACATTCACGGGAGCTAAATTGCTCTCCCCAAATAGTACCCCAACCCCTTTTAGTTAATAACTTTACCATCGGGTATTTTGGCGGGACAAAAGCATCCACCTCATCCCGTGCAGGATGACCAAAGAATGCATTTTACTATGAAGGCTAATTGATGATCACAAAGAGAGTTTCAAAAGTTTCGTAGTATGGTGGTAGACCCATTTGTACTAGTAGCTTTACTTGTCCTAAAGGTGTTGACCTCTTACTATTGAACCCAAAGATATGTTTAGGACTAGGCTAAAGTTTACCCTTAGGAATGCCCATTTGATCGAAATGTGCTTGAAGATGACGTTATCCGCGCTTTTGGTATCTACTAGAATCTTATATACTATGGAAATTCTGATTTGAGCTTTGATCATAAGGTGGTCATTATGGGGATGATGGATTCCTTTCTTTAGCTCTTGTGGAGTGACGACAAGACTTAGCATTTGTATATTAAGTCAGGGTTCTTTGAGCAGGGGCTCTTCCTGTGCAGAGAACACTCCTTCCCCAGCTTCCTTGATATATTTGTTCCTAGCTCCCTTACTATTTCCCGCTGGACGCGGTCCCTCCACGAATCGTATCAATCATGTTCAAAGGTGGACTTGATTCCTATTGAACATTCACATCATTACTAGAGAATTTTTAGGGTACAATATCAGTTTGTGGCGCTTTCTGTTTATTTTGGACAAACTCTTTCAGATGTCCTTTATGAATCAGCTTCTGAATAATCCTGGCTAGCACTCAGCATTCGTCTGTCCTATGGCCATTCGCCGTATGATAAGAGCATTAATGACCTCTTTTTCTCTGCTCGGGTAAGTTCTTGGCCTTGAATGAAATTGGAAAATTAACCTTTTCTTTAGTTGTGGCATTGATATAAGACAATGGCTTGTTCAAAGCAGTTAAATTGGTGTTGGAGTCTTCCCGCCTAGACCTTTTGTGTCCTCGATCGAATCCAAATCTTTCAATCTCCTTCTTAGGGATAGGTTTCCTTTTAGCATAGTATAATTCATCCATTCAAATGAATTTATAAGCTTGAAAGTGAAAGTCTTGTAAATTTTGATATCCATGGATAAAGTGCTCTTTCCAAAACGATATGCTTTCTCTCACTCCTGAATGCATTAGAATTAGCTTATCTCAATCATTCATGTCTTTCGCCTTCAATGCCTCTATATTGAACCGCTTAAGATAATCACCCAATGATTGTCCTTTTCTTTGTTTGATGTTTGCCAAAACGGTGCAGTCAATTATTAGATATTTGCATATACAGAACCGAGCAAAGAATTCATAGGAGAATTTTCCTTGAGTGGATTATTTTATCCCAATATTTGTGATTCCATTTTGCAGTAGCCCATAGAAGTATTACTGGGAATAATCGGCATCGCACTACCCTCGAGGCATTATATAGGTCTATTTGGCTCTCAAAAGGCCATTAGGTTGTCGTTATAATCAAAAGTGCCATGATATTTCATAGTTGGAACCTTAACATGTGATGGAATTGTTGTTGCCATGATTTCGTCAATGAACAGAGCTACACGATCATTATCATTTACTTGCTCATCTAAAGTTTTTTCCTTTAGCATTCAGCATGTCTTTAACAGCTTTTTTGCCACATCTTTCAAATATGCTTCAGTATAATGATAACTTTTTTGACTTGGATTATATTCCTTGGAGATTGAGCTTCTAGATTACACCAAAGATTTATCTTGCATTATGCCCTGCTGATCAGCTTTAGCTGCATAATGTTCCTTCTTCTTTGATGATGTTAAGTTAATCTTGCTCTTGCCTTCGTACATGTAAACCTTTAGTTTACTGCATGGGGAAACCACTTCGTCCCATATTATTGGCTTAATGGTTATAGATTAATTTTGAGCAAGGGATGCTTCCAAGAGTTCTTGCATTTCCAATAGCCATTGCTCCAAATGTTTTATCCCAGCCGCATTGTCATCAGGTTACACTGGAGTTGATGGTTGTCATGGCACAAGCGCCTTCTAAGTTGAAGGTAGGCATAATATTTTCCTCCAGAACTATTGTGTGCATGGTTTCTTTGTCTAGTTGGCTGAGTCTTTTTTATTTCATTTTCCTACAGCAAATCAAAATTTCCATAATTAGTCTATAAGGAAAGAACAAGGGTGGAGCTTCAAGCCCTCCTTCTAACACCAAAAAATGTAAACAAGAGATCTTCCCAACACCCCGAAGTAAGGTTAGAGGAGTGAATGACCCACTCGAAACCCCTTTCGAATTAGTTGGAGAAATCTAAGGTCATAACCTAGTGGGAACAAAAGGTATTAAACAAGTCGAAAGAATCTTATTCCTTTGAAAGGAACCCTTTCAAAAGGTATAGATGTGCATGTTCCATATATGAAACCTCATATAAGCAGCGCCAAATATGTTAACGATATAATTGACAACATCTAAAGGTGCATAGGTTTGAAGATGAATTAGAAAATGATCCATTTCGAAGGACTTCGAAGGGGTTTGTATTGTCAGAATCGAGATTTAATGTTGAAGTCCTATTTACTGTCCCTTTCGAAGGGATCAAAAAGAGGTCAAGAACCCATTCGAATTGACCCCTTCAAAGGTGTCAATATAGCATCTATGGCGGTGATCTCCTTCAAAGGCCAAGACATATTCGAGAGCATTCAAATGCCTTTCTGAGGACTCCTCCAAAGGGTTTGATTCAATGGTTATAAAGAGAACCTCTTCAAAGGTCTAGTACCCTTCAAAGGATTCGAAACTCGATATACATATATTTAAGTAGAGAGTGGATTCAATGTGACATGGAGCCTTATTTTTGTAACATTCCTGGAAATTTACCAAGTTTAATTTGGAAATTAAATTAATTTCTGAAAATAAATTGTGAATCAATTAGAGATTTCTAGAATAAATAAACAAATTTTTGATTATAAATAGAAATTTGATTTAGAATATAAGAATAAGCATTTTATAAACAAATATGGAATTTCAAAATAAAGTGTATTAAAAATAAAATAGAAACTAAAAGCTTGAGATTAATAAAAAGATAATGATAGTTATTTTCTAAATTTTTAATTATATTAATATTTGGAAGTTGTAATAAAAAGAAAAAAAAATTAGTGTACTCATTTCAAAAAGTTATTTTTAAGTAAATTTTCATATATGAATAAAAGTGATTAATTGTTAATATAAAATCAAAGTATTTAAATCCTTCTTTCCTTTTAAAAGATGTACAAAAATAAACAATAAAAAATGTATGAATGTAAATTGTATAGATATATAAGTGTATAAATATGTTGAACTAAATTAAAGATTTAATGTGAAAATGATATAAAGTTATATTTAAGTTAATTAAAAAAACAATGGAGATAAGATTTTATTTGTGTAAATATAAATATAAAAGAAAACACAACACATAAATGAAAGGAAAATGTATTTATTCAAATGGGAAGCATAATATAAAGTTATATTTGAGTGTTATTAGCATGAAAATGTAAAACGCAAACTTATGTACATGAAAGACTTAAGTGAATGTGGTGTAAAATTTATTTAAAAATTCTTTTATCTTTGAAAATTACAAATGATAAATATATAAAGGAGATAGAGTAAAGAAGTGAACATTTCATTGGAATCTCATGATCATCTTTGTACAAATGGCATCCAATGTAATAAATTGAATAACATAATAGAATTTAAATTTTTTAGAAACTTTTGAGCTCCCCCTTATGCAATAATTTAACTTCTCACCAAACCTGAAAATATAGTAAAAATATTTGAGTATCACAAATCCAAACTACCATCATCTTCCCTCCTCAGATCTGGAATAAATCAAAGCTGGAGATCAAAGAAAAAATCAAACTCAAAAGCTTCAGTTCAAAATTTTCAAGATAAGAAATATCAAAACCTGGCAATCAAATCAAGCAGCAAAAATAAGTTCAAAAAAAAGCTGTAATCTGGAAATCAAAGTCTGGATTCATGTTTCAAATCTGTAAACAAATAAAAACCAGATCAACTTCAACGAGCTGAATCAAAACCAATATCAAACAGGCAAGATCAGATCAAAGCTCTCAAACCTGATCAATGCAACCAGATATTCAACCTGGAAAACAAATACAACTAAGAAATCTTCAACCTGATTCACCAACAATTCAAAGATACAAGCAAATTCTTCTCAGCAACTCAAGATCAATTTTTCTAGACTCTACTTCATACTTCCAGGCCTCTGTTTCAAAACCCATCAGCGTGAGCAAAACTTTTAAACTTAAAAGCTAGAATCTGTTTGCAGTTTGATGATGTTTGAAAAAAAAATTGATGTGATATGTTTGCATGTGAATTGTGAGTAACTTCACTTTTAAAACTTAAAGTAAAATTATGGTTGCATGTTTTGTTTATTTGAGTCCTTTATGTTCATGATTTCCAGGTTCTTGTTTTAATTTAAATTCGAAAAACTCTTGAGTTAGTCCCTGTTTAAACTTAAGTTATAAACAAAACTTGTTTGTTTCATCTCAAAATTTAGATTAAAATTATACTTAAGTTAAAAATTTTGAAGTGTCTCTGGAAATTATCTGGGAATCAAAATGACTGAGCAAAAATAAAAATAAGTCAAAACCCAAACTTTGTAATTCATAAATTCAGGATTATAATTTGAATTCATAAACTTAAACATGATTTTTAACACAAAAATCATAGTTTTTAATTTGGGATTGAGTGAGCATTTCTGGTTTAACCAGAAATGGGTTTTGGGAAGTTTTTTGGTCATCTCTGTGATCTGGGGTGTCGTGGTTCTTTCTGAAGGTAGTAGAGTAATCGAAGATGATAGGAAAATTGTCGAGAAGATAATTAATTCATTGAGGAATTTGCAGCAGTTGATTCTTTTTTGGAACCCTAGTTTCAACTAGGTCTAGTATTTTGATTCGTTCATCTTCCCTTGTTGGTCGAGTGCAACGTGACTTTGGGAAATAGAAGTATGGAGAGTGGAGAAGTCTTGGCCGGAGTTGCAGAATTTCTGATGGTCGGAATTGTGAAAACGAGGTGGTTTCCAGGTTTGGATGTGTGGTTCCTGTTTCTGTTCCAGATTTGGGGGTTTTGAACTCGAATTCAATTTCGAGCTTTGGAAGGTTGTTTCTGTTGATCGTGTTTAGATGTGGAGTTGGTCGCCGATAAGGGAAGACCATCGAAGATGGTCAGAGGTTATTAAAGTCACCGTGCATGTGCACGGTGCACTTTATTCTCTGGTGAAGTTTTGGTTAGCAGAGGGAAGGGTCTCGGGTTTTCTCTCGAGAAGTTTGAGCATTTTCTCGAAGTTTTTAGTTTGTGGACTCGAAGCAACATAAGGTGGCTCGAGTTAAAATATTTGATACAGGTTTTTAAAAGAAACCTGTAGTGTTTTGTTTTAAATTTTCAAAATTGAAGATTTAAAATGAAAAGTAAATTTTTTAAACAAGTTTAAATCTAAGTTTAAATCTGATTCAAATTTAAATCTTAGTTTTAAAAAACAAAATAGAGTCTTTGAAATTTAAATTGTTTTAACTACTTTAAGATGGTTAAATGGTTTGAATTTAAAATGATGATTTAAAATAAAGTTTAAAATCTAAGTTTAATCTGGATTCAGATTTAAATATGTATTCCAGTTTTAAAATGAATTTTTTTTTAAATTTAATAACAATTTAAACAACTTTGAATGTTATTGTGTATTTTTAAATTGATTTGAATTAAAAATGAGCTTGGTTTTAAATTCTTATAGACTTCAT
Organism: Allium cepa; assembly: GCA_030765085.1. Taxonomy (NCBI): domain Eukaryota; kingdom Viridiplantae; phylum Streptophyta; class Magnoliopsida; order Asparagales; family Amaryllidaceae; genus Allium; species Allium cepa. The sequence continues at coordinate 910,246,059 of CM060937.1, forward strand.
TTATAAAATGAATATTTCTTTAACTTGTGAGATAAAAAGGTTTTTGAATTGTTTTTAAAACTTTGTTTAAGTTAAATTTGTATACATTTTAAATCTTAAATTTAAAATGAAATTTAAAGTAAATTTGAAAGCAAATTGTTTTTAAATGCTTTGATTAAGTAAGAAATGTTTTATCTTAAAGATAAATAGAATTTAATGATTTGGATTCATTAAATTATTAAGTTAATTAATCAAGTAATCAATGAATGGTTAAATAAAAATAATAATCACTTAGTGAAAGTAATTAAGAGTAGATAATTAAAATTAAAGATTGATTAATCAAATATTAAGGATTAATTACTTTAAAGCATAATAAATTAACGTGGTTAATTAATTAGGGTAATTGAATTAAGAATAATCAATTAAGGATAATTAATTATAATTAAGATTTAATTAATAATTAAGGATTTATTAATTAAAGTAATTAATTAAAGGATAATTAATAAAAGTAATTAAGGTTTAATTAACTACGGTTAACGTTAATTAATTAAGATACTTAATTAAAGAAATGATTAATTAATGGAGGCGGTTAAGACTTAATCAATTGTAGTTAATGATAATTAATCATTGATTAAAGATTACTAATGAAAGTAATTATGTGAGTAATAAATTTAAAACCACACGATTTATTCACCTTAATCGAAGATGTTTGATTGTTATTGAATGCTGTGTGATGGATTGATATGTAATGTGATGCTATGTGATGCTTTGTGCTGAGCTGCTATATTTGTGATGAATATACTGTTGTATGAATATGAAAACACCTTGACCCGTAAAATGACATTTGAATTTCGATACGACATGGAGTCAGATTCCAGTTGGTTATCCGAAACCCACATCGAATCGTAATAGTGAATCTTTGTGATTGATAAATATACTTTATATATGAATCTGTGAATGAAGATAAGCATTGTAGGTTATACCGCTTATCGATATTGATATATCTATAATGATTGATGTTATGCACTATTGTGTAAAGCCCCATGGACCACAATTATACACACACAAATATGGGTTGCACGTGGAAATGGGTTAAGTCACAGATTTTGAAATAGTTTTAAAGATTGAATTTTTGAATCCAAAATAGTTTTGGAATTGGAATTGGAAGCTTTTGAAAATGAATTTTGAAAATAAAAATTATTTTGAATAACTTGATTGAGTTTTGAAATTTATATAGCTTGGTTTAAATTTGAATTCGAATTCTATGATTTGGAAACTATGGTTTAAAAAGGGTATTCAACTTATAAATGTGTTTATATGGGTTTTTAAACCATTTTAAAAGCGTTGTTTTGGGATTTTGAATTTAACCCAAAGATTTTAACTTGTATAAATGAAATCATTTTTTCCCAAAACGAAACCTATCCGTTTTCAAATAATAAAAGCTTTCACATAAGAAATGAACTTCCAATTTGTGCTAAAAGGATTTCAAGTCTAAAATGAAAATAGTTTTCCAAGTTATGATTAATCTTTGGAAATGGGTTCGAAATCTATAAGTTAAATCTTTAATTTTAAAGATTTAATTGAGTTAATCCAAATCGAAATGAAAATTGTTTTGGAATCTATGAATTGATCTTTGTGAAACTAGGTGAACTTTGTGAAATAAATCTTTTTGTATAAAGATTTGAAATGGTAGTTTATTTAAACCATTTGAAGAAAGGCTTTGGGTTGTGACTTAACTGAAATCCCATATCCATATGTTTTTAAATATTGCGCCCACTATTCGGTTTAGCCGGGAGAGGACCTTGTGTCATATAACCCATTCCGAATAGTGATACGACGTTATGGATTTCATTTGAAGACCGGTGCTGAAGACCGGGTGTCTTCGAGAACGATAGGATAATCTGTCGATTGACTCTGCACTGAGTTGCTCCGGTATAGAGTTCTCCCTAAGTGATGGGAAGTTTGATCGGGATTATGGATATCCGGATTGCAAGGGCTGCTTCGGAAGTGCCTTCGGTTCTGTTCAAACCCAGGACAGTCTTGTATGGTTGTATGTCTGACACTACTCTTTGAGATATTAAACTGATCTCTATCAAATACATTTCTGCTTGGTGGCGGAGAATTTATTCTCTTAGCTTAACACCTTTCTCCGAGACGCACGAGCTCAGAGGTTATGTAGTTGATAGTTATCAGTGATATACTCCCAAATTTGGTAGTGTGGCATGCTGAGTGCTGCTGTGTATCATTTGTTGATCAAAGCATGGCTTTTGTATAAAGCGTAGCTTTATGGATGAGACTGCATCAGGACCTCACACCCCGGAAATTGTCAAAACAGGAAAGATGCGGCAAGGTTATGAGGGTCGCTTCCTTTAGGGTTTGTCATTCCCTTCTGGAAAAGGGTGGTATCATGGTATGGAGCCCAGATACTTACTCATGTTGATACTGCAGATCTATTACTTTGTGATTGCTTTGTGGTTGTTGGTATCGAGCGCTCGGATAAAGGTCCCAAAGGACTGGGGGATGGCACGCTCGAGTAGTAGTTACCTAGTTACAGAAGTAATCCGACCTTGTGTTGGCAGAGATCCGGTTAGGTTCTCGGGACGTCCTGCCATAGGCATGCCCGTGTGGTAGTAGGAAGTTCCTTAGCCTGACCATTTGTTGAAAATCCAATCTTCAATACGCACCTTGTACGGTTTTAGTTGTACAACCTGCCATTTACTTATGGTGGCGCCCCACTGTTTAGATGGTAGCCATAGTAGGCATACGATACTGGTTGTATGTTGGCTAGGATTAATATTATACTTTCCAATGGTTTTCTTACACTATGCACTAGTAATAATATCAAAGAAATTTTCTCGTATCTAGGAGAAATCTCCTCCAATTCTGCGTTTGCATTGTGTTTGTGGCGGGAGGCCTTATGGCAGTTTCATTTTCCAAAAAGCATTGCAGATTTATTTTAAATTCTCTTGTTTTCTATTTTAAGGACCAACTGCTTTTGTTTGCACATACCAGTCCCACGACTGACCTGGAGTTTATTGTTCCTTTCCTAAACTCTGGGTGCCCACAATTTTCCCACACGGGCAGTCTAGAGTTTGGTTTTTAAGATGGTCAGGTTTAGTAGATTATCTGGAGCTAGTTCAGCCTTTTGATCTAAACTGTATTTGCTTGTCTTTGTGCTTCGTTATTGGGAGTTCGAGCTATTTCTGGACTGGTGCTTTGGAGATGGAGTTACAGTTATGGAGTTCTCTCTTGAAGACCATATTGGAGATTTTGTTCCGCTGTTAGTGTTACCTTTTCTTTCCGCTGCTATTGTCTTGTATCATATCTCTGATGTATATTGATATTCATTGTACCATTCTATTGTATCAGATAATGTATGTTGATATATTCTTTTTCTTCCGCTATGTTGTACTTAATGTGTTATAAGCTCCGGCGAACCAGATTTGACGTTTGGATCTGCGGCATTTGAATACGAGTGTCGTATTTGGTGCCGATTTTCGAAGGTCGAGTCAGGGTCGTTTCATTTGGTATCAGAGCTGAAGGTTAAAACTTTAGCTCAGGAGTATAACACATTAATTAGCTCATTAGAGATAGGGTGAAGTATACCCTAGAATGAGTATATCCCTAAGATATCTGTTTGAATGCCTCGGTAAATTCTCTTAATGTTCACTGATAGTGAGTATGAGTGAAAGAAGAGAACGAGATAGGGGACAAGGGAGTGCCCCTACATATGGTCAATACCCTACAACAGTGGAAACAACATTCTCTATCAATCTCCTTTGATTCGATTTCAAATTCTTTTGATTGCTTCGTGACAGCTACAAGAAGAAGCTTCGGTGTGATGGTGGCCTTACGAATCCTTGTAGAAAATTCTTACTTCGTATCTTCATCGGTTTCTTATCAGTTTTTCCATCTAAACTTTAATGAATTTTAAATTTGAAATTGAAATTTTAAATAAATTGGAAATTTTAAATTGAAATAAAATGGTTAACGAATACGAAGCTAAATATGAATTGAATCGATAAAACGATTTCGTTTAAAACCAATAATTTCTATTGTAATTTCTTGTGTAGTCTGAAGTTCGAGGAAGGACAAGTTGGTATATACTTTAGGGCATTCCGACCTAAGTTTGGAATCCATACCTAGTGTTTGAGAACTATGGAAGATTAAATCCATTTATCTATCGTTTGGGTCTCGATATATTCTACGAACAGTTAGTTATCCCTACGAACTGACCAGCGCCCCTACATATTTCGTAGATCGGATGACCCGATTATCTTGTGAAATAATGGTATGAGTTTGTTCTCATATTTGTTGATATTCTGATTTGGTAAATCGAATGCAGAATAAATATTTCGATCTGATCTGACCAATCATTTCTTTATCTATCATCTAATCTTTCTCGTCTCCCTAGCAAATTTCGAGGACGAATTTTTTTAATGGGGAGAATCTGTAACAATCCTGGAAATTTACCAAGTTTAATTTGGCAATTAAATTAAATTTTGAAAATAGATTGTGAATTAATTAGAGATTTCTAGAGTAAATAAATAATTTTTTGAATATAAATAGAAATTTGATTTAGAATATAAGAATAAGCATTTTATAAACAAATATGGAATTTCAAAATAAAATGTATTAAAAATAAAATAGAAACTAAAATCTTGAGATTAATAAAAAGATAATGATAGTTGTTTTCTAAAATTTTAATTATATTAATATTTGGAAGTCGTAATAAAAAGAAAAAAATTAGTGTACTCGCTTTCAAAATGTTATTTTTAAGTAAATTTTCATACATGAATAAAAGTGATTAATTATTAATATAAAATCAAAATATTTAAATCCTTCTTTTCTTTTAAAAGTTGTACAAAAATAAATAATAAAAAAATGTATGAATGTAAATTGTATAATTATATAAGTGTATAAATATGTTGAACTAAATTAAAGATTTAATGTGAAAATAATATAAAATATATTTAAGTTAATTAAAAAAAACAATGTAGTTAAGATTTTATTTATGTAAATATAAATATAAAAGAAAACACAACACATACATAAATAAAAAGAAAATGTATTTATTTAAATGGGAAGCATAATATAAAGTTATATTTGAGTGTTATTAACATGAAAATGTAAATTGCAAACTTATGAACGTGAAAGACTTGAGTGAATGTGGTATAAAATTTATTTAAAAATCCTTTTATCTTTGAAAATTGCAAATGATAAATATATAAAGGAGATAGAGTAAAGAAGGGAACATTTCATTGGAATCTCATGATCATCTTTGTACAAATGGCATCCAATGTAATAAATTGAATAAAATAGTAGAATTTAAAACTTTTAGAAATTTTTTGAGCTCCCCCATATGCAATAATTTAACTTCTCATCAAATCTGAAAATACAGTAAAAAGATTTGAGTATCACAAATCCAAACTACCATCATCTTCCCTCCTCAGATCTGAAACAAATCAAACCTGAAGATCAAAGACAAAATCAAACTCAAAAGCTTCAGTTTAAAATTTTCAAGATAAGAAAAATCAAAACCTGGCAACCAAATCAAGCAGCAAGAATAAGTTCAAAACAAAACTGTAATCTGGAAACCAAAGTCTGGATTCAAGTTTCAAAACTGGAAACAAATAAAAATCAGATCAACTTCAACAAGCTGAATCAAAACCAATATCAAACAGGCAAGATCAGATAAAAGCACTCAAACCTGATCAATGCAACCAGATATTCAACCTGGAAAACAAATACAACTAAGAAACCTTCAACCTGATTCATTAACTATTCAAAGATACAAGCAAATTCTTCTCAGCAACTCAAGATCAATTTTTCCAGACTCTACTTCATACTTCCAGGCCTTTGTCTCAAAACCCATCAGTGTGAGCAAAACTTTTAAACTTAAAAGCTAGAATCTGTTTACAGTTTGATGATGCTTGAAAAAAAATTGTTGTGATATGTTTGCATGTGGAATTGTGAGTAACTTCACTTTTAAAGCTTAAAGTAAAATTATGGTTGCATGTTTTGTTTATCTGAGTCCTTTCTGTTCATGATTTCCAAGTTCTTGTTTTAATTTAAATTCAAAAAAATCTTGAGTTAATCTCTGTTTAAACTTAAGTTATAAACAAAACTTGTTTATTTCGTCTCAAAATTTAGATTAAAATTATACTTAAGTTAAAAATATTGAAGTGTCTCTGGAAATTATCTGGGAATCAAAATGACTGAGAAAAAATAAAAATAAGTCAAAACCCAAACTTTGTAATTCATAAATTCAGGATTATAATTTGAATTCATAAACTTAAACATGATTTTTAACACAAAAATCATAGTTTTTAATTTGGGATCGAGTGAGCATTTCTGGTTTAACCAGAAATGGGTTTTGGGAAGTTTTTTGGTCATCTCCGTGATCTGGGGTGTCGTGATTCTTTCTGAAGGTAGTAGAATGATCGAAGATGATAGGAAAATTATCAGGAAGATGATAAATTCATTGAGGAATTTGCAGCAGTTGATTCTTGTTTGGAACCCTAGTTTCAACTAGGTTTAGTATTTTGATTCGTTCATCTTCCCTTGTTGGTCGTGTGCAACGTGACTTTGGGATATGGATGTATAGTGAGTGGCGAAGTCTTGGCCAGAGTTGTAGAATTTCTGATGGTCGAAATTGTGAAAAAGAGGTGGTTTCCAGGTTTGGATGTGTGGTTCCTGTTTCTGTTCCAAATTTGGAGGTTCTGAACTCGAATTCAATTTCGAGCTTTGGAAGGATGATTATGTTGATTGTGTTTGGATGTGGAGTTGGTCGCCGATAAGGGAAGACCATCGGAGATGGTTGGAGGTGATTAAAGTCACCGTGAATGTGCACGGTGCACTTTATTCTCTGGTGAAGTTTTGGTTAGCAGAGGGAAGGGTCTCGGGTTTTCTCTCGAGAAGTTTGAGCATTTGCTCGAAGTTTTTAGTTTGTGGAATCGAAGCAACATAGGGTGGCTCGGGTTAAAATATTTGATACAGATTTTTAAAAGAAACCTGTAGTGTTTTGTTTTAAATTTTTAAGCCGAAGATTTAAAATGAAAAGTATAGTTTTTAAACAAGTTTAAATCTAAGTTTAAATCTGATTCAAGTTTAAATCTGATTCAAGTTTAAATTTAGTTTTAAAAAACAAAATAGAGTCTTTGAAATTTAAATTGTTTTAACTACTTTAAGATGGTTAAATGGTTTAAATTTAAAATGATGATTTAAAATAAAGCTTAAAATCTAAGTTTAATCTGCATTCAGATTTAAATATGTATTCCAGGTCCATTTGTCTGAGGTTGGAAGTGTATTTGTTGAGACTGTAGACTTAATACCGTCTCGAATAAGATTTGTAGTTTGGAGTAAGGATTTCTCTGATATCTGAAGGAAATCTTTTCAAAGATTCGAAGTTTATCTTTGAAGTGTAAGTTTGGATCTGTCGGAAGTGCAGAAGTATGTGATGGTATTTTGATAACTGCGTGATGAGATACAGTATCTATGGATATTTTTCGAATATGTTTTCTCTTGAAGCAGTTTTAGAAGTGGTTGAGGACCAGTCTTTACCTGCCACAGGAAAGATTCGTCTGTGTAGAGTTATCTGGATCTTTAGCATGGAGATTGTCTATTTGGAATATGAGACTAAGGTCTATAAGTTGCTTCATTTTGGCATGGTCTCATCTGTCATTCTTTTAAGAGAGCGAGTTGTTGATGCTTGGTTTGGAGCCCGAAATTTCTTGAGTAGTTGTCTGCCATCTCGAAGGTCTTTTGTGTGGTTTGTTGATGGTTTTCGTTTTTGAGGAGCCTTTGGATTAGAAGTCTTTGGTTAGCTGTGGTAGCAGTGCAAATCGAAGTGTTCGGTGTGCTGATGAGAAGGTCTTTTAGTTTTGCAGTATCATCGAGGTAGAGTTTGGAAGCAGCAGTAGTGTGGTTGTTTCTCCGATAGTTTAGGAATTTTTGTGGTTCTTTTCAGCAGTCCGGGCAGTTGGTGAATGTTTTTGAAGGGTTAACCTTGTTTGGAAAAGTTTAAAGCTGTTCTACTTGGTAAAGAGAGAACAGTTTTCTTTGGAATCCGAATTAGGTAGGATCGCCAAAGTGACTTGCGATTAGTTTGGGAATTTTTCTTGAGCATTCTTTTGTTTGAGGCTGAGGATTCTCATGTGGAAGTAGGAGCTGCTGGAGTAATCAGAAGTTGACTGCATCTAGAGTTGAGTTTCATATTGTTTTGATTCCAGAAGCGATTTTGGTGGTTAGCCTGGTAGGAGAATTGGTGTAGCAGCTCAGGAATTTTTGGAGTTTGGATTTGGTCAGATCTAGTTTTTGAATTGGATTTTGCTTTGAGGTTGTGTGACCGAGTCAGATGGGTCACTCGGATTTTATGGATTTGATGAATAAAGTTTCTCTGATATATTGGATAAGTTTGTACTCGTGTTCATCAACAGTATTCTCATCTATTCCAGAATCAGAGTTGTGCAGCGGAAGCGATGTAGCAGCTGTGCAAGGAAGGAAGCAAGTTCTGTTGCTATTGCTTTGGAGTAGAGCATGTGTTCAGGATTTCGATGGATTTTGGAAGAATTTCTGTTGGATAGGACCCAGAAACTGGTTTGCTTTGGTCTAGTTGTTCCTGGAAGCATCAACATAGGTTGAGCTGATCAGGAAAAAGATTGGCAGACCAGGATTGTCTGTTAAGTTATGCAGATATGAGACAAGGAGTTTGGAATTCGAATTTGGAGACTTCATTGTTGTTTAGATTTCTCTGGTTAAGAGAACAGTAATTGGTTGGTTAGTGCTGAGGCATTTGAGATTTATTATCTGAGTTTTTGATAGGATAAGATTGAATTGCCAGTTTGGGTAGCTGGAATTCATTGTATTTCACGTATCTTTGAGGGAATACGTGTATATCATTATTTGTTATTGAATCTGTAGTTCAGTTGGATTTGGAAGTTGAGCTAGACTTGAGTATAGTCTGATGTTCTATTCAGATTGATGGATCTAGAGATGAGTTGAGCTCTGGATTTTGGTGGTGTAGTTTGTTAGCTTCTGTAGAGCGAGTCTCCCGGTGATTTATACTTGGGAAACTCGAGATAGTGTTAGTAAGATTTATGTCAGAATAATTAGTTAGGTTTGTTTGTTTGATTGATTGCTTTGGTTGTTAGTAACTGGATGTTATGAATGCTTTCCTGTTTTAAATTAAAATCTCTGTTGGGTTATTAAATTACCTTTTCTTTTAAATTTCGGGGACAATTTTTTTTAAGGGGGAGGATTGTAACGACCCGGAATTTTGGGCAATAACAATTTAATAATGCGTATTAATAATTTAAATTGGTTTGATAATTTTTCTTTATAATTTTAATTTAAAATTGGTAAATTTAATTTTCTAAAGGTTAATAAATATTTAATCTGATAATTTTGATCAATATCTTTCTAACAATTTAAAATTTGATAAGAATTATTTTTCAAAGCTAATGAGATTTTATTCTATTTATAATATATATATTTGATATATTTGTGAATAGAAATATCTTTTGTTTAAATAAAGATTGAATTTTCAAATTGTAATATATATGTATGTATATGTTATAATTTGGAATTTGTTTGAAATTTTAATTTAATTTGTTAATAATTTATATATGAATGAGTATTGTAATTTAAAGCTTTGTTTTAATTTATATTTTCAAAGGTTAATTTAGATTTGTCAAATTGTTTTCAATTATAAGATAATTGTTTGTTTTTAAAATATAAGATTTGTTATTTAGTTTAAATAAGATGATTTTTTATTTTAATGATAGTTTAAATAAAGTTTTATTTTGTTTTCTTTTTAAAATGCTCAAATTAAAATGGTTATAAGTGTATAAAAATAAATGTTTAGATTTTAAATTTTATATGTATAAGATATATTTGTGTTATAATTAATTTTAGAATATTTTCTTTAAAAAAATAAACTCATATATTCATATATAAGTATTTGTTAATTAAGTAAATAAGTAAGTTTATATTATCATTTAAATTAAATAAAATTATATTGAAAATGCTAAAATACATGTTTAAACATGTTAAGGCCTCTCTAAACATATGTAAGGAAAATTAAGCTATATAGTGACAAATGTAGGAAAATTTAATATTATTGTGACAAATGTAAGATTTTATAACATGTGGCTTTTAATTTTTTTCAATTTCGTTGAAATGTAAACATAAGAGAAAATTGTATTCCGCTTTCATTTTCCAAAAAAAAAACTTTCTTTTTCATTTCTCAAATTCTTTTTCTTCCTAGTTTCAAAACAGAAATTACATTTTGAAAATCTGAAATCAAAACCAAAAACAAATTTAAAATCTGTATTCAATTAAACTTCAACCTGCAAATTGAAGTCTGCAACATTTGATCACCTGCATTTCAAAGAATCAAGTTCAAGATCAACCCGAGAATTAAAATCTGTAACTTAATATCAAATTCAACCTGCAATTTTCAACAGCAAGTAACTTGCAGTTCAACATCAAATTGGAAGCCTGGAAATTCATAAAAACTGCTCTGCTTATATTTCAGGTGAGTAAATTATTTAAAAACAGATTGTTTTGGATTTTAACCACCATGCATGTGATGCTCTGTGATTTAAGTTTGGTGATTGCATGAGAATCTTCAGAATTTATATTGTTGAATATATAGATATGTTTATATATGTTTAGATAGCCTGTGTATGTATAAATCCTTCTGCTTCCTGTTCTTTCAAAACAGGCTCATTTTTTTTTTAAAATTTAAAACTTCCACTAACACCCTTATTTGATTATGAAGATTAAATGAAATTTGTATGTAAGTGTTAGATAGAAATTTTAAAACTAGTTTCTGTAATCTTAAATTTACATATGATTTTTAAAAATGGCAAAAACACAGTGAACTAAAACTTTTGTTAAAGATCAACTGATTTAAATCCTAAATTGAACTACATGCATCAAATCGTAATGAAAAATCATGAATTCAAACATGCATTTCATAAATTTTAGTTCGGTAATTTATGAGAATTTTGGGTTTGTGTGTTTTTGGAGTTTTCAGTGATTGCCGAAAATCAACATGATAATTGTAGCTAGGATTTAGATCGAAGCTTGCTTGTATGTTATGGATTAAGGGAAAAATGCTATTGGATTTTTCAAATTGTTGAATTGTTCGAATTTGGGAAAATTAGGGTTTAGTCTGTTCTTTGTTTAGGCTTGGCTGTAGAGGGAATTGAGATTGGGATTCATGACCGGATTGATCCGCGAGTTGGGAAATGGTGGCGTGAAGGTTGCGGCGACGTTCTGGAGTGGTCGGCATGGATCATCGGCGCTGTGGTGGTCGGCAAAGGGGAAGTTTAGGGGATGTTGTTTCTGCAGTATTTGGTTCGTATGCCCAAATTTTGATTCGCTTGCTTACTCTCGAATCTGGGTTTATTGTTGGGTTCGCACATGATCGTGTGATGGTAGTGGAGGGTCGCGTTGATCGTCGATGGCCGGAGTTGCTTGGGCACGTGCACGAAAATGGGTGTGTGCACTGGTTTTGTAGTTCTGGGAAGACGAGATGAAGACTCTGGTGGGTTCTCGCGTTATGTTGGGTGACAACTCAAAGATGTTGGGGCGTGGGTTTGCTTCGGGGAAGACTCGTGATGTTACCGTGTTTACTCGAGTTTCTGGGTTGTGTACTTTGGTAGGTGCTGTGTATAGTAGTTACATTGTTAACTCGAGTTTGTTTTGGTTTAGCTGTGTAATGATAAAATGCAGATTATACTCATTGTTTAAAATAAATAAAATCAAGTTTAAGTTATAAAACAAGTTTATAAAGGGAGTGAAAAATAAAGTTAAACTTGTTGTTTTAAAGTGAAAGTAAATCAAACATTTAAAAGTGAAATTTGAATTTACATTTCAAATTTAAAAATGTTTTAAGATGTTTGTTTTTTTGAAAATAATTATCTTAATTAAGTTTTAAAATTCAAATTTAAAGAGTGTTTTGAATTTAATTATTAAATCAAAGTTTTAAGTTAAAGTTTTGAAGTAATGTTTTAATAACAAAATTTTCAATTTATATTGAAATAAGTTTAAAATTTGATAATTTTAAAGTGTTTTAAATTTGGAAATGATTTATAAATGCTTTATCATCAAGTAAGGCTATTATTATGATTTTGTAAACCAAATTTAATAATTTGTCTTTAAGTTAATAAGATTTAAATTATTCAAATAATTTATTTATGAAAATAAATAAGGTTAAATTATTTGGATAATTAACTTAAGAATACTTAATTTAATATGATTTGTTAATAAGTAAGATTTAATTAAGATTAATGATTTTCTTAATTAATTTAAGATTTAAAAATATAAGAAGTTAGTTAATTAATTATTTAATTTATTTTAAATAATTAGTTAATTGTTTATTTAATTACTTAATTATGGATTAATTAAGTGTGATTACTTAATGAAGTAATCAATGGTTAATTTTTTAATGTAATTAGGATGGTAATTACTTATGGAAGTAATCAATGAAAATTACTCATGGGAGTAATTAATTGAAGTGACTAAAGGAATCACTTAGTGTTATAAATTAAAGAATTGATTAATATAATTGTTTTAAAGTTAATTAATTATGAAGTAATTAATTAATTAAAGAATTAAGGATTGGTTAATGATGGAATTAATTACTTGTTAAGTAATTAATTAAGAAAGTAATCAAGATTTATTAATGAAGTAATTAGAAATAATTACTTATGTAAGTAATTAAGAGTTAATTACTTAATTGTTTTAGATAATTAATTAAAGTGATTAATTAATTAATGAATGAGATTAATTTAATATTAGTTACTAAGTATAATTAATTAAAATGTAATTAATTATTGAAGTAATTAATTAAGGATTTATTTATTAATTTAATTGAATAACTTAGTACTTAATGAAGTAATTAAAGATTAATTAATTAGATTAATTAATCAAAGGGTTAATATAATTAATTAAAAAGTTAATTAATTAAGATAAGTAATTACAAATTGTTAATTACCGATTACGATTAATGAGTTGATTAATTACAAGTTAGTTATTTAATTAGAGGAATTATTAATTAATAAGGTTCATTAGTTAATAATTGATATTAATCAAGGTTGATTAATATAAGTGATTAATGTAAGTGTAATTAATTAATTGTAATTAATTAAGGTTTAATATAATTAATTATAATTAATTAATGGAAGTAAATGAAGGATCATTAATTATCATAATTAATGATAGTTACTGAATAGGGTTAAGGTTGATTACTTGAATGTAATTATAATTAATCAAAGAAGATTAATTTGGGAAGATCATTAGAGATGATTAATTTATTTGGAATAATAATTAATAAAGAAGGATTATGGTAATCTAATTGATTAAGAGATAATCAATTCTGCTTTTGAATGATTGATTGATATTTGGTGGTTGGTATTGGATGATCAATTTATATTGGATGATTGATATTGGATGATTGGTTGATACTGGGTGATTTGAATATCTCTGATATATGTGATATGCTGCTTTGTGAGATGAATATTTGTTATGAATTATCTATTGTGATAATGTGATTCATCTATCTATTTATATATCATCCTGAATATGAGTTTAAACTGTTTAAAACCCTTAAGAACAACTTGGACATTAAAATGGCGTTTTGGTTTCGGTGAGACCGGGATCGGGTTTCCATATTTGGACAATCCGAAAACCACATCGATTCCAATTAAACGTTAGGTGTTGTATCCAAGTGGAGTTAGTGAAGACTCGAGGTGTAAGAACTATACGTCAGTTGACTCTATGGGTGATTCCGTAATGAGTTGACGGAATAGTACTTATAGGTTCGAGATGGCGATTTAGAGTGCAATGGCCATGATCGATGACCCTGAGGGTGATTCCAAAATGAGTGCAACGAGATAGTGCCTTCGGTTTCGTTCGAACCCGGAACGAACCTGTATGGATTGAATGCTTTCAGAACATCGTCAGGTAGACAATGAGCATTCTAAAGATAGATGTGTTCTATAAAGGTAATCGTAGCATCAAGCCTCATCAACCGGGAATGGCTAAAACATGGGAGGTGTAGCAAGGCTTCGTGGGTAGCTTCCACTGGAGAACGAGATTTACCCGTCTAGAGGTCCCTTTCTATTTCGGCTCAGTGTGTGGTTGGTCGCGCCAACTACGGGGTGGTCTTGTTCAGAACTGTCCAGTAAGGGATGGTTCCGGCCTTGTGTTGCAGGGAAGCGTGCGTACTCCTCGGTACGTTGATCTAGGCCACGTACTGTGACGGGCAGTACCCCAGTAGCCCTGCCATTGATGGAAACCCATTCTTCATACGAGATCCTACGGTTTTGATTGTATTACCCACTTTTGTGGCTAGTAGCTGGAATTTAATCATGTGACAATTTCAGCTATTTCTTATTTACTTAAAAACCCTAGACACTATTATAATATCACTAGATTTCCTATCAAATGTTTTGGTTAGGATAAGGTAAAAACTTTTCCATGTTTATGTGTGGGAAGTCTTACGTGATACCTTTTCTTTTCAAAGGTTTTTCTAAAAGTTAAGCAATTTTAAACCGTTTACTCACACCAGACCCCTGTCTGACCCGAGTGTTTATTTTCTATTTTATTAAACTCTTGGGTACTCATATTATGTATGAGTAGTCAAGTGATTCAGGTTTGCTTGACGAATTCTGGAGGAGATATGGAGCAGGAGGCTTCCACGTATAGATATATTATGTTCCGCTGTGTTTGTTTGGTATCTGTATCTGTTGTACTTGAGTTGTATAGTTAGACCGATGTTTATAACTGTCTAATATCTGTTGTATAAGTTGTATACTCTGATGTAATATGATACTATGTAATATTTTATGTGATATATTATATTTCATTCGTTCCGCTGTGAGTTCTCTGATGTTGTTGTTTCTTTCTTTCTCTTTCTTTTCTTCTTATATCCCTTTCTTTCTTCATTGATGATGCGATTTCCTGGAGATAGGAAGTCGGGTCATCACAAAATGATTAATCAATGAAGGTGGTTAATACTTAATCAATTGTAGTTAATGATAATTAATCATTGATTGAAGATTATTAATGAAAGTAATTATGTGAGTAATAAATTTAAAACCACACGATTTATTCACCTTAATCGAAGATGTTTGATTGTTATTGAATGCTACATGATGGATTGATATGTGATGTGATGCTATGTGATGCTTTGTGCTGAGCTGCTATATTTGTGATGAATATACTGTTGTATGAATATGAAAACCCCTTGACCCGTAAAACGACATTTGAATTTCGATGCGACAGGAAGTCGGAATCCAGTTGGTTATCCGAAACCCACATCGAATAGTAGTAGTGAATCTTTGTGATTGATAAATTTACTTTATCTATGAATCTATGAATGAAAATAAGCGTTACGTGTTATACCGTTTATCGATGTTGATATATCTGTGATGATTGATGTTGTACACTATTGTGTAAAACCCCTTGGACCTCAATTATACACACACAGATATGGGTTGCACGTGGAAATGGGTTAAGTCACAGATTTTGAAATAGTTTTAAAGATTGAATTTTTGAATCTAAAATAGTTTTTGAATTAGAATTGAAAGATTTTGAAAATGAATTTCAAAAATAAAAATTATTTTGAATAACTTGATTGAGTATTGAAATTTAAATAGCTTGGTTTAAATCTGAATTCAATATTTGAAATCGAATTCTATGATTTGGAAACTATGGTTTAAAAAGGGTATTCAACTTACAAATGTGTTTATATGGGTTTTTAAACCATTTTAAAAGTGTAGTTTTGGGGTTTTGAATTTAACCCAAAGATTTTAACTTGTATAAATGAAATCAGTTTTTCCCAAAACGAAGCCTATGTGTTTTCAAATAATAAAAGCTTTCACATAAGAAATGAACTTCCAATTTGTGTTAAAAGGATTTCAAGTCTAAAGTGAAAATAATTTTCCAAGTTATGAATAATCTTTGGAAATGGGTTTGAAAGCTATAAGTTAAATCTTTAATTTTAGAGATTTAATTGAGTTAATCCAAATTGAAATGGATATTGTTTTGGAATCTATGAATTGATCTTTGTGAAACTAGGTGAACTTTGTGAAATAAATCTTTTTGTTTAAAGATTTGAAATGGTATTTTGTTTAAACCATTTGAAGAAAGGTTTTGGGTTGTGACTTAACTGAAATCCCATATCCATATATTTTTAAATATTGCGCCCACTATTCGGTTTAGCCGGGAGAGGACCTTGTGTCATATAACCCATTCTGAATAGTGATACGACGTTATGGATTGCATTTGAAGACTGGTGCTGAAGACCGAGTGTCCTTGAGAATGATAGGATAACTTGCTGATTGACTCTGCACTGAGTTGCTCCGGTATAGAGTTCTCCCTAAGTGATGGGAAGTCCGATCGGGATTGTGGATACCCGGATTGCAAGGGCTTCTTCGGAAGTGCCTTTGGTTCTGTTCGAACCTGGGACAGACTTGTATGGTTGTATGTCTGACACTATACTTTGAGATATTAAACTGGTCTCTATCAAATACATTTCTGCTTGGTGGCGGAGAATTATTCTCTTAGCTTAACACCCTTCTCTGAGACGTACGAGCTCGGAGGTTATGTAGTTGATAGTTATCAGTGATATACTCCCTAATTTGGTAGTGTGACATGCTGAGTGCTGCTGTGTATCATTTGTTGATCAAAGCATGGATTTTGTATAATGCGTAACTTTGTAGACGAGACTACATCAGGACCTCACATCCCGAAAATGGTCGAAACAGGAAAGATGCGGTAAGGTTATGAGGGTCGCTCCCTTTAGGGTTTGTCATTCCCTTTTGGAAAAGGGTGGTATCATGGTATGGAGCCCAGATACTTACTCATGTGGATACTACAAATCTATTACTTTGTGATTGCTTTGTGGTTGTTGGTGTCGATCGCTCGGATAAAGGTCCCAAAGGACCGGGGGATGGCACGCTCGAGTAGTAGTTACCTAGTTACAGAGGTAACCCGACCTTGTGTTGGCAGAGATCCGGTTAGGTTCTCGGGACGTCCCTCCAGAGGCGTACCCATGTGGCAGTAGGAAGTTCCTTAGCCTGATCATTTATTGAAAATTGAATCTTCAATACGCACCTTGTACTGTTTTAGTTATAGAACCTGCCATTTACTTATGGTGGCGTCCCACTATTTAGATGGTAGCTATAATAGGCATACGATACTGGTCGTATGTTGACTAGGATTAATATTATACTTTCGAATGGTTTTCCTACGCTATGCATTTGCAATAATATCAAAGAAATTTTCTCGTATCAAGAATACTTGACTATCGTAAGGAGAAATCTCCTCCAATTCTGCATTTGCATTGCGTGTGTCGCGGGAGGCCTTATGGTAGTTTCATTTTCCAAAAAGCATTGCAGATATATTTTAAATTCTCTTGTTGTCTGTTTTAAAGACCAACTGCTTTTGTTTTCTCATACCAGTCCCACGACTGACCTGGAGTTTATTGTTCCTTTCCTAAACTCTGGCTGCCCACAATTTTCCCACACGGGCAGTCTAGAGTTGGGTTTTTTAGATAGTCAGGTTTAGTAGATTATCTGGAGCTAGTTCAGTCTTTGGATCTGAACTGCACTTGCTTATCTTTGTGCATCGTTATTGGGAGTTCGAGCTATTTCTGGATTGGTGCTTTGGAGATGGAGTTACAGCTCTGGAGTTCCCTCTTGAAGACCATATTGGAGATATTGTTCCGCTGTTAGTGTTCCCTTTTCTTTCCGCTGCTATTGTCTTGTATCATATCTCTGATGTATATTGATACTCATTGTACCATTCTGTTGTATCAGATATTGTATCAGATGATGTATATTGATATATTATTTTTCTTCCGCTGTGTTGTACTTAATGTGTTATAAGCTCCAGTGAACCAGATTCGACGTTTAGATCTATGGCATTTGAATACGAGTGTCGTATTCGGTGCCCATTTTCGAAGGTCAAGTCATGGTCGTTTCAATTTTGGATAAATGTTATAAGTCCAATGGACTTGATAACGTAAATTATCTTCATCATGTTACTTTAGTGCTGCAAGGGCTTTGGATGTAACGATAATATGCTTTAAAGTCAAGATATCCAAATAGATTCTACAGCGTAGCATATGCTAATAAAGGGTTAGGAAGATAAGTGTGTATCATGTGCAATTGGTCATTAGACAAGCTAATGACCGAGATGCTCATTCTCATGTTTGAACTTAGTATCAAGTTCATACATCGTATCTTTTTTTTTCTCAAAAATGGATTTCAAGTAATAGAATGTGTCCCTAATTTGATTTAGGGTTACAAGAATTCGATTTGAAGGAGAAATGTCGGAATGAGAAATCCGACCCAAACTCAGACCCCGAGGGTCGTATTTATAGATGTAGGTCAAAACCATTAGCGTTATCCTTCCGAAGCTTTCGAAATGTCTCTTCACCGAACTTTCGCATCCATCCTGTCACCCTCGACCTTTCGCTTTTATGGTTTCAAAGTTGTAGGTACGTATTCGGTCTTCTGGCATGCTTAAATTAGTCTTTTCGTCTGTATCGAAAGTATGCTATTGATGGATATTAATCTGATATTCATAAATACTACTTTTCGAATTCTTCTGGAAACTTTCGACACCATCGAAAGGTATGCTTCTTTTTGTTGCAAACAAATCATTGTTCTTCATTGCGCTGTTTGAGTTAAGAAGAAGCATTTTTGAACCCTTTATCACCTTTGAAACCTAGAAGCAAAGTTAGGGTGGGTTACTTGAATGTTGTGGAAGGGTGTTTGGATTGGCTCGAAAGGTTGTAATGGTGGTGGGAGGACTATTTAATGTAGATGGAGTTCATTAGTGGACAAATGAAGGTTGTGGAAGATTGTTTTCGAAAGTAATTTCTTTAGCTATCGTGGAAGCCTAACTTTTAATACTTGCGAAAAGGTATTTTTGATTGACTTTTCTTCTGCGAGAAGCAAATAGTGGCGGAACAAATCGTTTTGAAAGGTTCGACCTACGCAAAAATGGTAGTGTTGGTGGAAGCCATGGCTTTCATTTCTTGTGGAAGTGCCCAATGCTTGCGGCACCCATCTGATTCTTTCGGAAGCTAGTTTTTAAACTATTCGAAAACCTCTTATTTAAGTCATGACAGAACCCCTTTTCAACACTTGAAAACCCTTATGGAGAACATTTTTTGAGGCCTTTGGATGCCTCCCCTTGATACTTTCGGAAGCTTTCTTTTTATGATTCTAGAAGCCATTTCTTCCATATATTCACTCTTGAGTTGATTTTGCAGTTAACATAAAGGTCTTCAACAATACGTGACATGCACTCAGTAATGCCCTAGATTATCTCCCAGATAATCGTATAGTAGACATACCTAGGATCTATGTTACTCAATATATATAACACATAATAATCATCCAAATTAATCGTGTACGAAATATAAATATGGAATACCCACTATAGCCAAATTCATCTTTTAGATAACCTTGTAAAAATAGGTATAGGGTCCAACTCCATGTTCTCAGCATATCTAGATATCCTCATTAGTTGTATAATCGATTTGTACAGGGGTTACACTACTGCATATTCTCTCAGTCTCATAAATAAGGTAAGAGATCGATAAACAAATAATCATCATTTAGACTTTCAACCTCATAGTAATCGACTTGGCTCTTAGCGAGTGAAATTATCATATGGTCTTTTAGACCTATATTAATCCACTCGACTCTCGGTCAATAATAACTAAACACAGTAATCCTAAATGAAATGATCTCAAATAGGTGAATAAGCAGTTGTCTATAGCATCTCATGTAATCTCATCAATAATAACTAGACGGGAGACTAACAGCTCTTAGCCTACTCCAGGATCCTTGCTACACGCTCTCAGCACTACCACTACCATCTTAGTTACCTCGATAACCATTATGACCTAATATCCATCAAGTGCAAGGCTATGTTTTGCATTGGTCCCAGCCTTATAGGTGTCCCTAATGGTAACATGCTGCTAGCTTATGTGACACAGGGGCAGTGTTAATTAGTTATGGCGTAAGATGTGCCATGGATTCGGGGAGAGACCCCACAGTCAAGCCATTAGGATGGATACTATCCTATCTGGTTTACTCCTCGACGTAAAATAGGAATACACACAATAAATAGACACTCTTATGGCTCTCAACCTTTACACTTTTAGTATGCATCACCATTAATATAATACCCTGTCTACTTGAGCCTGTTAGAGTGATGTCTATGCATAAAAATTAATCGAACAAATATCAGCTCAGGCATCCCATACCTCTTGGTGTTTCTCATTTGTTCACTCAATGCTTGTAAATTTCACTCATCATTACACAATTATTCTATATAATAAATCCAAAGAATGACTGAAGAAATATTATCAAAAGTCTCATACCGGATGGTAGTGTAACTCCATATATTCTAGACATAGAAAATAAATCAATCAAAACATACAATTTTATTTTCTATTGATTCGGGTGGGGTTTAAAAATACATTTTTCCAAAATCTTCAAAACAATTTCAAGTATAAATTCTCAATTTCAAGAAAAATCAATTTATAAAATTTTTAATCTTTCCTCAAAATCCATTTTCTATTTCAAAACAAATAGTCACAAATCTATTATTCCATTACAAGGAAATCTGCAAATTACAATTCAATTCCAAATCATTTGAAGACTCTTCCCAAAAATAATCCTTGCATTTTTAAAATTATTCTTTAAAATTTGAAAATAATGTTAATATTAAATAAGTTTTATAATTCAAGATTTCCTTTAAACAATGAATTTAATTAATTCAACTTTTCTAATGTGGATTTTCAATTAAGAATATTCCTAAAAGCCATATAATAAAATTCTATAAATAAAATTTCATTCAATAAATAAATTGCATTCCACTAACTATAACCTCAAAATATTGTTTTTTATAAACTTCCAATCTAAATCCAAAACAAAATTAACGTATCGCTTTTAAAAAATATATAGATTAAAATATCATTTCATAAATATCTTTTGAATATTTTTATAACCAATGAAAAATGATTAAAATACAAACACTTAAAAATTCTTTTGTTTAATAAGTCCCAAAATATATCATTTGCGAATGATTTTTATCCGTGGAATATTTAAAAACAAATTTACTCAAAAAATTCTATCGTGAATAATATTTTTAATTATAATAAAGCTCATTCCCAAAAAATCCATTAGTTATTCCCAAAATATTTCATTCTCAAATCCTCCATTTTAATTAGTTATTCCTTTTCGATCAATTACTAATATGGTCTAATCATAACAACAACCGATAAAGAATATGTGATCTCATCACAATAACAATTGATCAAAATTATACAATTCAAATTCATCTAATTCAATCTGTATCAACAAATGCACATCACTAAATAGTTAACAAAAGATAGAAAATAGGGACCAGATCATATTGGTGAGTTATCAAATATAACTCGCTAAAAAAATGTTAATTTACCCAATCTACCATTCAATGCAAATTCTCAATTCAAACATTATGACAAGCCGAAATTTTTAAGCATTTAAAATTTGAATATTTAAATTAATTTTAAATATTTAAATGTTAATTTTAACTTGAATTACGAATATCACAATTTATTTGATAATTAAATTATTGAATTAAATAATTTGAAGTCGAGTAAAATGTTGAACCTGGAGTTTTAAGCCTGTTAAAAATTATTTGAAGGCTTGTAAAATTTATATTGATAGTACTGAGGATAATAGAAATTGTAGAATTGAAATTAATAGTGATTTGTTCAGTTTTAAAATTTTATAGTTTAAAATAAATTTAAAAATAGCCCTTCGAGGTGCAGTCTCGGAATTCAACGAAACCAGTTCCATTGGGTCCGTAATATTGAATTATTATCGGATTTCAAATTTTGTATTGATTGGAGTTGTTGTGTGAGCGTACGATAAGTAAATGCGTTGAAAATTAAATAAAACTTTAATTGATCAAATCAATGTCATCGGTGCCTTCTTAAACACGCTTCCCTTTTTATATTCAGCCGACTTCCTTTCATATCCATGTTTCTTTTTTTTACAACATCACGCAACCCCTTTCCTTTAACGATAGAACCGAATCCCTCTTTCAAAACAAAAATCAAAGTTAAAAAAAGAAGCTTCAAGGGGAAGCTTTCAGCCGCATTTATAAAAAAAAGAAAACTAAACACAATAAAGGCCGATCTCATCTTCCTCGTTTTCATTTTCGACCGATAGTAAATCCATAAATAAAAAAATCAATCGAACGAAACAAAAAGAGGCGAAATGAAATTAAAGCTCGTAGGGGAGGGCTCGAAATCAAAGCCGAGATTCTATTCATCGAGGCTGATCGAGTTACATTGAATCGAGTTGAGTTTGCGGCAGTTTGTAGCATCGAAGGAAAGCATAGAGATGGTGACTGTGGTGCCGATCTACGAAGTGTTGCTTGCGAGTTCGTCATGGTGGCCACGGAGGCAAGTAGAGGTGCGATTTGAAGGCAGCGGTGATGGGTTTCGGAGGAGCGGCTGGAGGTGGTTCTCGATGATGGCGGGTCTCTGGTGGGAATTCGCGAGGTCTTGGGTCACGTTGTCGTGATGTGGTGGTTGAAGTTGAAGCTAGGGTTTGGGAAGAGTGGTTTCGTGGTTCGAGTTGGTGAAGGTATTCTGCTGTTTGTTTAGTTTAATTTATGTGATGTGTTGTTAATTTTATTATAAAAAACATTTAGGGTACTTAAAATTTTGAATGCTGAAACAGGAAATTTATTTATAAGGTTTGAAAAATAATAATAAAATAAAATAATAAAATATGTATGTAAAAGGGAAATTACTGCTATTACTTACAGTAATCGGAGAAGGTTAGCTTACATTGATAAAGTTTGAAAAAAATAGGAATTTTGAAAAATTGTTATAGAATAATGTTTTATGGTGATTTATCTTGTTTATTAACCAAATTAACTTTTTTATTTACTAGAAATAACTTGTTAAAGGGAAATTAACTTAAATAAAATTCTTAGCAAATTGAGTCAATAAATGATAATAAATTGTTCGATTTAGTTAAAATGTTAATAAATTTATTTAAGGAAAATTTGTTAAAAATGAGAACTTTTAAAATAAAAATCACTAGTTAGTTAAATTTACCAAACGGAAATTTAAATTGCTCAATTGACTCGAATATTAATAAAACATCTAATGTTTTTACAAGGTCTGAAATCGTGGAATCAAATCGAGAATGAAGTGGATTGCAAAATAAAAGGTGAGTTAATCTCACTCAGCTGAATTTCAATTTAAATTTAAATGATTAAATTTAAATAATTGTTTGAATGGTTGAATTGATTGATGTGCTATAGTATGGTATATTTTGGAATTAGTATTTTATATTGTGCTAACGTCTGTGGATGCAGGGAAAACGGGTTGGGGGGATCCAACTGGACCCCTCAACTTTTATTTAAATTATTTAATATCTTCTATTGGGATTATTTGATATTCTATAATGAATTATGTGGAAATATTGAATGTTATGGCTTGATTGATATAATTGGGTATAATGAATTACCAAAAATATATAAATTGGATTTTGGAAAGAAAATAAAAAGAAGTGAATTTGTAAGTAAAATAATTATTGAATAAATTTAAGAATGAATTGGAAAAGAAATAAAGTGACTTTAAAATTCTAATAAATAAATCTTGAGTATGGAAAGGAAAATTTGAATAAATAGAATGTTAATGAATTTTGAAGTTCAGTGTTATTATTTAAGAAAATAAAAACAAAACATTTATTAAAAATTTAAGATTTAAATTTTGAAAAAAATAAAGAAGAAATTGGAAAAATCTGAAATTTGTATATTTCAATTAAGAGATTTAAAATCAAACGGAAAATAATAACAACAATAATAATGTCCATAATTAATGAATTTTGAAATAAACTGAGTAAGTAAAGAAATTTAACTCAAATGAAATAACTTGGAAATCAATTTGGGAAATTGATTTAAGTGATTGAGATTGAAAATTCTCCCTGAATAACCAAGTACGTTTTCTAAGTAAAATTTTAAAATATAAGTTAAAAGTTTTAAAGTTGTTTTAAAAAGCAAGTTTTGGAAAATTTATTATTTCTAATATTTAAATTCTAAAGTAAGTATTTCCTTTTAATCTATTATGATAGTAATTATTTAAAGAGTGACTTAGTATCTTGTTTTTTTAAGTGAAAATCTAGTTTTAAAATTTTCTAAGTAACTTTATTTTTAAATATTCATATAGTATGTATTTTTAACAAATTATTGAAGTAGTTTTAAATTAAATGTTTTAAAATATATTTCATAATAAAGCGTTTAAATTATTTTAAAAATCTAAAGTTTTGTACTTGGTAATTCCAGTGGAAATAGAAAATACTTGGAATTTATTATGAGAAAGGAAGATAGTTTGAAAACTGTTTTTTTAAAGGGGTTTGAGAAGTGAAAATATATCTTGTGAAGATATTTTCGGGGTTAATAAATAATTTGGAAAATTATTTATTGTTGGATGGTTGTTTGTGAATATTAATTGATAGTCAAACCCCCGACTATCAATATTGAACAAATGCGTTGACCGTTTCGAAGAGACCGGGATCGAGATTTATTTCTCGAAAACCACTTCGATCCGGTTTGTACGTTTCGTGGAAAACGATTTTGGATTCGAAGATGGAGCAGTGAAATGCAAGGGCTAGTCGCTACTAATCCTGAGGATATTTCCGAAATGGATGTAGTAGGAATAGTGCCTTCGGTTCCGTTCGAACCTGGGACGGACTTGTATGGATGAATACTTTCGGGACATCGTCAGGTGGACAATGGGCATTCTAAGGGATATGTTCTAAAAAGGTATCGCTTAGCCTCAAGCCTCATCAAATGGGAATGACTGAAAATCAGGGGTTATGCAACAAGGCTAGGTGGGTAGCACCCAAGCAGGGTGAGGTCATCCCTGTCTAGATGTCCCTTTTATTTCGGCTTAGTGGTGCGGTTGCTGATACCAACCGTGAGGTGATCTCACTCGGGATTATCCAGTACGGGGTAGTCCCGGTCTTGTGTCGCAGGGGAGCGGGCGTACTCCTCGGTACTGTGATCTAGGCCACGTACTGTGACAGGTGGTACCCCAGTGCCTAGTCATTAGTTGGAAATCCATTCTCCCTACGAGCCTTGTACGAGTTTTGTTTGTATTACCCACTCTATGGCTACTAGCTGGAATTTAATCATGTAACAATTTTGGCTATTTTATAAGTATTTGTATGTAGACCCTATTATAATATCAGAGGATTTCTATAAAAAAAGTGTTTTAGCTATCGTAAGGTAAAAACCCGACATGTTTATTTGTGGCGTGGTCTTACGAGATACTTTTGTTTTCAAAAGATTTTTAAAACTTTAATAATCAATTGAGTGTGATTTTCTCCCGCTGGTAATCTAGACTGACTCGGGTGTTATTTAACTGTAATGCTCGGGTCAGACCGAGTATTATATGATACAGGATATGATGCTGTGGAGCTCAGGAGACAAGCTGGATGACGATACGTACTTTCATACTTGTTTTATATATATCCCGCTGTGTTGAGTAGTTGTGTATCCAGTTGTATGTTAGTGATGTTGAACTGTGATTGATGTACTCTGATGATGTAATATATAAACAGATATATTTGATTTTGAGTAAAGATCATTTATTATCTATTATATTTTATTCCGCTGCGATGGTTAGATTCTGTTGTTGTTTTCTATTTTCTTCTTCTACCTCTTCTTATTTAACCAAATGGTTCGTACTGTAGAACTTGAGTTGATTTAGGTAGAATAGTGTTGACTCAAGGGGTACAGATTTGCGGGTCGTTACACTAAGTATCAGAGCTTAGATTGGTGATAACCTTGGCTCTGGTGGGAATTACTCATAGACTAGAGTCCATAGTAGTCTAGAATGAGTTTGAGAGTATTAATAGATATGAGCGCGTATTTGTCAGTGAATATAAAATTGTTTTTATATTGTGTTGATCTATCGGTTGAGCGTTTATGGATTCTGGTCGATAGACGCCATGTCATCGATAGGGATTTCTAAACTCTTGAAAAAGATAAACCGACACAGTATTGTTTTAAATAGGGTAAATGAAATAATTTTACCCAAAATTATTTTGTATATAAAGGAAATTATTTTTGTAATTGTTATATTTATAAATGGACGCTTGGTTGTTAGGAGTGATAATATTACATTATTATCATTGTATGAAAATTGAATATGGAATTGAAATAATAACTAAAGATTAAGAATAAACGAATAAATAAATGGATTTTGTAAATGTGATTTATAATTGAATAGGGAAATAAAATCATAATTAAAAACTAGAAACAAATTCATATATAAATGAAATTTGTAAATATAAGTTATAAATGTAAATTATAATGTGGTTAATAATTAAAATAAAATAAAATTCCAAGGTGCTGTTTGAATATAAATTTGAAGAGTTTGGAATTTGAAAATTTGGGAATTTAAGTTACTTTGAATTTGGAAATGATTCCCAAAGGTTGGGAAAAATAATATATCTGAGAGAAATATTTTTGAATCGGATTTGAAATCTAGAGAGATTTGAAATTTAAAATTTTTTAAAGGGTTTTAAAAGAGATAAAAGCATTGAACTCTTATGGTCGCTGGAAAATAACTTCAGTGATGACTGCAGCATCATCGATGTTCATTTTCGAGTTTCCAAAAGGGGGATTGCTACCTGGATGTTTGGATTAATGTTAGTTTGTGAAATTGGGTTTGATTCTGAAAATGCAAGGAATTTTGGATATAAGTGATTTCAAAGGGAATTTTGAAATGTTGAAAGATTGTTTAAACTTTGGAATTTTAACTAACAATGTTTGTGGCATATAAAAAGTTTGATAATTTGTAAATTTGGAATTTGTTGAAATAAATTCAACTGTGTAAGTAAGTAAAGTGAAAACTGAATACTGGAATCTAAAAATCTAAAAGGAAATTGAAATTTAATGTTGAACTTAAGTTTGAAAAAAGAATTTAGTTAAGTTGGATTAAATAAACAAGTTTTAAGATTAAAATTTATAAGTAACTGATTAGTAATTTAACTTAAGTGAATGAAACAGAAGAAAATATATTTGAATTTAACTTGAGATAAGTTAAATAAAATTGAAATTGAATTAAATTTGATATAAAGTTGAAAGGTAAAATGATCATAATTGTGAAATGAAAATTTATACCTTAAGCTAGTAGGTGTTATGTATATAATCTGAAATTGCAGTTATGAGATGAAATGACTCAAATGAGTAATGAGCAATATAAGCTTTTAAATAAATAAATGGAATATGAATTGAAATATTAATTATTCAAATGAGCTTGGGTTATGGAATTAGAAATGAATATGTGTATACATTATAAACTTGGATTATGAATAAATTAAAATGGGATTGGTTGTAAATAGATGAAAGTATGGATATAAATAAACTTGTGACTTATAGAAGTTAGAAATGGAATTGTAATGAATTAAATATAAAGTGGAGTTGGTTGGAATTGGATTACAATAGAAATGATTTAAGTTGCAAATAAAATCCAATATGAATATAACAAGTTAATCGGTGCTTGGATATTATTTTGATAAATTGAGAATGTGAATTAAAATTCAAATGGATTGAATTAATGATATACAAGCATGGAATGTTGTTAAGCTTAAATAAAATTTGGCGAGTATGAAATAGATTGATTTTAAAATCGATTAAATTTGACATGTGTTTGTTTCGATTGGAAATGGTTAGTGATATACAAAACATTAATTGTGCCGAGTTAATTAAAATGGGTTCGTATGGAACCTATGTACTGTAAAATAAAATACCATGTAAGATAAAATAGAAAATTAAAAATGAATTGAGTTGGAGAACAATTTAAAATTTTCTATAAACTTAAGAAATAGAAAATTCTATGAACTGGTAAATGTAAATAAAATTTATTTTGAAATCAATTGAGTTGAATATGAGCTTCTTTGAATTAAATATGAATTGAAGTTGTATGGAATTGGATCAAAATAAAAATGATTTGAGATGAAAACAAATCCAATTCAAGCAGGAATTGAATGACCTTATTATTAATAAATTCAAAAATGAATTGTTAATATGAATTAAAGTTTAAAAATGTATAAAAGAATAAACTAATCTAATAAATTAATAAAATGGTTAGGATTTGACCCAAGGAAAATCAAATCAAAGATTTGAAGGGAAGTTGGTTGAATAAAATAAACTTTAAGTTATTGGGTGGAATAGTTTGAAGAAAATAAATAACTTAAGTAAAGTATGAGATGGTTATTTAATATATTGGTTGTCGAGTATAATAGAAATGATTTGGAATCAAACTTTTTGGACATGAAAGAAATGCAATGGAAGTTTGTGAATAAATTTAGAATGGGACGGGATTAAGTGTAAATTGAGTTGGAATCAATTTAAATTGGTTATAAAGCTTATGTAAATTCAAAGAATTATTTTTTTATTTTTTCTTATAGCTATGAGCTATATAAGTGTGTGTGTTTGTGTGTGTGTTTGTGTGTGTGTGTATGCATGTATACATTAAATTAATACAAGTATATATATTCATCCAATGTTGACAGCATAGACATATCTGGATATTTGCCAATATACATATAATTTAATGGTACAAGGATGACATAATAAACAAGTACATGCACATTCAAATGTAAATACTATTATTATCGTGGTTTATTTTTAACATGTAAAAATGTTAAATCGGTTAACTCCTTGAATCTATATCCAAAATTTCCAGGGAGAGATACGAGTCTAAAAGCACCATCCATCGACTATTGTTTTAATTTAATTTATGTTTCAAAATACTTAAAAATTGAAGAGGGCAAGTGGGATAGCCATTCGGACATAGGGACGATGAAGGCAAAAACAAAAGCTCAAAAGTATAGAGTTAGGAGTGTTTAAAAATGAAAGAAAGGTAGGAGTTAATAATGGATCCGGAACCACAAATATCTCTTCCAATTCAAATCCCGATCAAAACAAGTCGACCCCTCCTTCCTTTCTACAATAGTAGGCTGCAAATGCCCTTTTATGGGCTCCAGAATGCTCCATGCCCAATCAAATAAATAAGCATTTAAATGTTATTTAAATGCATATCAATATCGTGTACCGATACTTATATATACAACTTTTATATACACAATATTTTTAACAATGATTAATACAAATAGGAAGAAAATTTAATAATTATATTTCATGAATATCAATTAAATTAATTATTTTATAATAATTATAATTTAACTAAATCAGGTGATAATAAGAGTATTCAACATTTCGGTTGTGTGATTCTTAAATGTAAACTCGATCAGCAATAAATATCGAACAATTCGAATATTAACAAGCACATGCAAGCTAGTGGTGTGACATTATGGCTAAATTTATTGCTTACATAGCTTTGTAAAATCCAATTTGATTTATTTTAAGTGTTACACGATGATGACAATTATTTACACCAATCCTTTTCATCAAAGCTGTATCACATTAGGACATATGGAATTTGATAATGGTTAAAATTAAAATATCATCCACATTCAACATTATTGCCCAAACACAAAGTCTTTGGTTTAACAATAACAGCTATTATTCAAGTCGAGAGTATTACGTAATATTGTCACATCGATATTTTCTATTTGACTTTGCTTGTACCTACTAAAGACTATCGATTGAGTCATTCCATAATTATATTTAATAACACAAACTACATAATCCCATGGTGCTCCAATAGTCATGAGTAATACACTACCCAACATTTGGATGACGTTATGTACTCTAGTCTCAGTATCAATATTCAGTCTCAATACATCTTGACTAGAAATATTTAAAACGATATGTTTACTTTCATTATAATAAATTATTCATGACTACAAAATATTATAACTATTACATATCATTTATTGATTTTCGATTAAATATACCTAAATTAATTAATTATATCACTAATATATAATATGAATAAATACTTTTTATTTCAAACAAGATTGATTATCGAGTTCATATTAGGACATACGGAATTTGGTAATGTTTAAATTCCAATATCGTCCACATTCAACATTATTGTCCAAACACAAATTATATGGTTTAATAATAACAGTTGTTATTAACCAAACTGCTATGGCAAGAGGCTTTGACTTTGAGTTGACTTTAGTCGACCATGATACTAACCTTATATAATCGACAAGACGAATTCTCTATCAAAGCGTTTCACTTTTGATGCTTCCATTTAAAACAATTATATTCGTTCAATGGACATTGTTTCATGGTTAAACGATAATCAAAGAAATGTTTCCATAATAAAGCTCGATGGTTTTTTCAAGCCGAAAAGTAGTGTGTAATATTGTCACATCGATATTTTCTATTTGACCTTGCTTATATTAACCGAACGAAAGCTACCGATTGAGTCATTCAATAAATATCTAATAACAATCAATAACCCCAATATTGCCCCAACAGCCATGAGTAATACACTGCCCAACATTTGGACGACGTTGTTTAATCTAGTCTCAGCATTAATATTCAGTCTCGATACATCTTGACTAAGAATATTAAAAACATTATGTTTACTTTCATTGTGATAAATTATTCATGATTGTAAAATATTGTAACTGCTATCAAAAAAAAAATCATTTACGAATTTTCGATCAAAATATACATAAATTAATTACTTAATTATTTATACCACTAATATATAATATGAATAAAAAAACTTTTTATTTCGAACAAGATTGATTATCAAGTTGGATATATGTAATAAATTACATGATTGCCTTCATAGGGCATAACCCTTACTTTATTAGAAACATACTTTATTTCGAAGGGGATTGGTTTCAAAGTTTGGATATGATACAAATACATAATTTCCTCAAGGGAATACGCCCTTAACTTCCAATATTTTATTTTCATTTCTTAATGGGAAGACCTTTAGAGAGAACCAACATCTTGGGAATCCTATTACATGTACCATAAGGTCGACTTTAGAAAGGATGCATTGGCCACTAGTTGATAGATTGCCGACGCTGCGAAGGAGTTTGTAGCAAGCAAAGTTGTAAAATTGCTAGTGGATGTTAGACAGCTATTATGGACTAAGGATTAATTATTCGGGCGGGGATTAATCGAAATTAATTAAACTTAGGAACTTTAGATAATCATGTATTTTAAATAAAAAAATTTGTGTCTTTTAGTGTTGATTGATATAAATTGAAATTTTGGAATTTTAGATGTGCTTAAGAGTAGTCAATGAGGCAAGATCTACAAAAACTAGCACATTAATGCTTATATATGGCACCGAACCTTAAATGATACATAACCAGTGCCCATATACATATTTTGATTCTTACATGAGACGATAAATCATGTTTAGGCAGGTTTAGAAAAATCGCATGCGGTAAGACTCGCCTAGCACCTAGGCGGGTCCTAGGCAAAGGCCTAGAAGGATTTTTATGATAGTGGTAGAAAATCATTTAAAAAAATAATTTTTAACAGTATATGCGTATATTTGTAATTCTAACAAGTAAGAAAAATCAAAAATATATAAAATATTAAAATCAGATTGACAAGCTAAAAAGTAAAAGAAAAAAAGTGGACATCACATATTTGGTCAAGGAAGAAGTCTTTCGTGCCCTTAGCACTATTATGACCAAATGATCGGATCATAGAACTAACAATGGGATATTCCTGCAATGCCCTAAAAATTATAACATTGCTTTACAAAATAAGTGTTAAATTATTGTTTGACGTTCTAAATAATCAAATGAATGTAGTAGTATAGAGGCATAGACAACACTAACGTTCCAGATTAATTGTCGTAGTAAATCATCCAAAGCAGAAGTTGGTAGCAATGGAGGCTAGGATTGAAATACTTTAGTCAAACTATGAGAGGCTTAACTGACTGATTGAGATGCCATGGCACTGCTTAGCAACAGTCATTTCAAATGGCTATTAGCCGTCGTTGGCTGTCGAAAAAGCCGTCGCTATGGCATACACACTTTCCTTTTGTTGGCGACGGTGTCGACGACTATTTGGTAACGGCTACTCATGGTACTTTTCGATGGTTTTGTAATGGTTTTCGGTGTCCACGTGCCTCAAGGAGCCATTGAAAACCGTTGCTAGCCATCAGAAATTTGGGCCATTTTTTTGTTCCTATAACCATTCGATTACTGTACTTAATTTCATATATATCCAATATCCGAACTCAACCAACGAATAATCAACTTATATCCAATATCTAAACTCAACCAACACATAATCAACTTATATCCAATATCCAAATCAATCCCTACAAATTCAATACTTAAAATAAAAAACAAACAATACACTAAATAATTGACATCCAACATTTAATATATACAATCAACATCCAACATGTCAAAACAAACCAGCATATTATCCAACATAGTGTAAAAATGTATCAACCATATCCAGATACATTAATTTCAAAATTTCCATACATAAACGTAAACTAACATACCCATCAAGACTCATCATCAGCTCTGGAGAAACTTGATGAAGAAAATAACCCATGCTGCTGCACCTCAGCCGAGCGCTAGTTCAAATGCGCCATCTTTGCAGCACGATAGTGGTCTTTCTCTTGCAGATCCAAGATTATATATCTAAGCTCCACGATCTCTTCTTTGTCCTGAGTTTTTTGATATGCTTTCTACGAGAACCTAGCTTGCAAATAATCAAGAGATATGTCAAAAAATCATAAATGTATTGTAGTGGCTAGTGTAAATTAACAAGGAACAAATAAGTAAATCATAATCATTTGTTATAACAGTAATGATATATTTTTTCTATGACAACTTTTTATGATTATTGGTTTAAACTTATAAATTAGTAAATTTTTAGAAATTACCGGTTGATCCCCAAAGCCATAACGCCTATTTCACGATGTGGGTTCCATGATGGACTCAAAAATCGCGTCATCCTCATCAGTGGTCATCGAATCCTATCTCGATCCCTCCAACATCTGTGCTCGTGCTTCAGCAAATTTTTCCTACAATGGAAAATGAAATATAATTGAAATTCACACAATTTTATTTTAATTATTCTTTGTAACTAATTAAATAAATTGATCAATAATAACTTCTAATTTAAAATATGCTTACATGGGATTCGCTTGCTTTATCGTCACTCCATGTATACGATATTGAGCCGTCTTCGTTTGTTTGCTTGGTGGCATGAGTATGAGCATTTACGTCCATATAGGAGATGATACCTCCACGCTCTCTTTTCTGAAATAATTAATACGTATTACTTTGTTTATACAAAATTAAAAAAGTGAATAACTGTATATAGTCACAATTATTAATTTTTCCAGTGCCTTACAATGATGTTGGAATGATTTGGAACCAGCACAATGTATAACTGGGTTCTTGTTCCTATTTGTGGAATTTCTCTCTTACTCTACCTGCAAATTTAAATTAACATTATATATTTCATCTTTAAATTATGTATTATATATAGGAACAAATTAAAATGAAATATGATAAACTTACCTTGAACTCGTCACTATTCCACCAAGCAACCCAAGCATCCTACATGTTAGTGCCCATCCAATCAGGCTTCTTCCTCGATTTTCTTTATGCCAGACATTGTGTATCCGTAATTCTTAGACATCTTCAAAGTCTAGTGGCACTGGCAAAGGTCAAGGTCTTCATCCTGCAAGTCTACCTGTCCATATACATTAAAATAATATAAGTTATACATTTATACTTGGCCAGGAAATTGTAAAGTGGTAATATATAATGATATATAAATTTACATTTACAAGGAAGTTCTACCAGATACTCGGCCTGATGGGGTCTGGGATCTTACCCCACCTAGGCCAATAATTAGTCATCCTGCTCATACACACCTACCTGGAAATACTAACACAATCTGCAACGACTCCAGCTCGAATCCCTTGTGTTAAGTATCATACAACCTTTAATAAATAATGACTAATATATCATATAGAAAATATTTTCCTCTACAGTCTCAAATGCTTCTACTAATACATTTGATTTATCGTTTAGAGGTCCAAAATCAATTTGATCGACGGTTATTATTATTTCGCTGTTTTCATTGATATCTGCTTGATAAGTTTGTTTGTCTGAATTATTCTTTCTATCAAACGTAAATCTTGCCTTCGTGAATACCGCCGACCAATCTGTTTTATCTCTTTTTAAAGATTGATAAGGAGCATAATAAACTTGTAAGGTTTATTTGGCTAGTATAAAAGGATTGTACTTATGATAACGCGATGTATGCTTATTTCAATAAGATTGTATTTTGGGTGCACGATAATTCCAGAATTTGGAACATTGAAGAAACAATTGCATCAAAATAGAAATGTTCCGCCATGGGTCTTGTAAAATACATCAATTGCAAAACTTGGTTAACACGTCACAAAAATCATTTATATGATTATTTGGATCATCACTACCTTTAATAAATACATCTGTATTGTTAGTTAACTTTTCAGCACCATATTCTTTAGTGGTGAATTTATATCCATTTATGACGAATATTGGATATGGCTCGACTTTTCTTTTAGGACCCATTGCAAGATGTTTCAGTCCTTCATCGCCACACAATTTCTCAGATGAAAAACGTTGTTCAAAAATCAATTAGCGAATTCTTTACTGATATCACCGCTTGAATGTTTTGATTCGTAAACACTCCAAATATAAATAATGTATTGCATTATAATAAATGTACATGCATATTATTTATATAAATATCCAGAATTATAATTAAATAATACCTAACGAACGATGCAACTTTCGCACAATTAAGAAGAATATATTTATGTGCTACATAGTAATCTCTATCGTCTAACCATACTTCCACACATTTTCCAACAGTTCGGCCATGTTGTCTAAAAATAAATAACAGCGCTTGAGAAGATACTCGTTCAACGCCTTCATCATTGCGCGTAGCACTTCCAAATGATAATTCACATAGTTACTGAAATAATGAGATAAAAAGAATGAAGCTTCTTCTTTGATATATGATTTGCAAATCTAACTTTCAACTCGTGCTTTTTGTCTAACTTTTTGCTTTAGATGATTTAAGTACTTACTAAAAATTATTTCAAATTAAAATTTCCTTATGTGTGTAACTAAACTAATATTTAACATACCCAATATAAATAATACCTCTGAAATGGATACATCCTTTCATGTTGTACAGGACATCGAAGATGTGCTTCAAATGGAAGACAAATAGGTAAATGCTCCATTACATTAAAGAAACATAAAGGAAATATTTTCTCCAGTTTGCAGAGCAGTATATAAGTTTCTTCCTCAAGTTTATGTAGGACTAACTTTTAACGTAGTCAAATAAAGCTCCTTATAAAACAAACTAAGTTCCATTAAAACATCCAAACTTTTATGGGTAATAATTGTTTGAAAGCGACTGGTAACGAATTTTCCATCATTATGTGATAATCATGGCTTTTCATTCCACTCAGTTTACCATTCTTATAGTCAACGCATCTATGAAGATTAAAAGAAATCTCATTTAGAAATCTTAATCCTTCCACCCATTTAACATAACTTTAAGTTGGTTACTGTTTAGCTCATAGCATGCTTTGGATTTTTTAATGTCATTTGGCTTGATATGAAGCTAAGGACGATTTCATACTGCTTGGATATCATGTCTTGATTTCAATTCGTCCTTAGTCTTCCTCTTAACATTCAACACTGTATTAAATACGTTAACAATGCATCACATCAATATTATGACGAATTGGGATATTTTTCCAATAAAGCAATTCCTATAATATACTTTGTTTGCACCAATTATGAGCCGTGGATTTTCCTTGAATTTCAATTTGCTCTTCGATTTCACGTGTCTTTGGATAATCCTTTATAAATTCACATATATCTTTGCTTGACCAAATTGTCGGTGGTCGCAAAGTCTCTTGTTTATTAGCTGTAAAGTTTTTCTATCTTTTCCAAAAGGATGATTAATATGAAGCGAACACCGGTGAAAATAAAATTATGATATTTCTTCCCATGTGTTAAAGAAAATGACTGTGTTTCTTCCATGCAATAATGAAGAGCTAAATGACCGACCATATTCCAACCGAAAAGCATTGCATACGCAGAAAAATCGCTAATAGTCCACGACAAAGAAGCGAACATATGAATTTTTTCTCAAACTGTCGCATATTTCAATTCCTTCATATCATAATGTTTTCAACTCTTTAATCAACGGTTTTAAATAAACATCGATTCTTTGTATTAGATCATCAAGGCTGGGGACGACAATTGTGAGAAATATATATGGAGTTTTCAAAGACATCCACGGAGGTAAATTGTAAGGTGTAACGATTTCATTATCCACCTCCTTCTCTATATGTACAGGATTAAATGCTACATGTTCTCCATGACGATCCTACTCAAGATAATTCGATACGATACCGTATTGGCATGAACGGACTTTAGACATATTTGGTATCAAATGCTTCAACAATTTGTGCCTTCTACATGGAGAGCGAATGCTTCTATCATTTCCAATATTACTTAAAGAAAATTCAATAAATACGTTTACACCATTATAAATACGTTCCCTTATTGTGCCTCTCATTTCCCTTTGAGGATGATACATCTGGGTCCGATCAACAAAATAATCGACCATTTTCCTATTTAAAAAAATATGGTAGAGAATAAAAAAAAGTATTAATTATTTTATAGGTTGACATTTAATTTTTCAAATCATTTATTAATTCATATTCATTTATGCATTTTATGGATTGACACAAATTGTGAATAAAATATTAAATTTTTAGTTTGTTGTTTTCTACTTTGATGGTTGGTTATCCTACTTCCCATTACAAACTCAGCAGCAATTACCTTTTATTATTCATTTATTTTAAACGACTTAACAAAATTTCGACAGCACTTCCCCTTTGTTTTCTATATCGTACACAAATGCATGTACACATAGAAGAAAAAGGAAGTGCTGTCGAAATTTTGTAAACCATTTAAAATGAAACGATTTACAAAATTTAGCTACTTTATTGTATTTGTAGCTTATCCAATACGCTGAAAAATCCAACAAATATTATTTCAATGAATATAGATGTCCGTTATATGAAAAAAACGAATATCCATATAACGATCATATACAATACTTGTCAAACGGTACCAAAAACTCTCTAAGAGATATTAGTTATATACATCACATATATTCACATATATAATTCATTATGCATTGTAATGTTTTAATAATTATATAATCCAATTTTTTTATATTTATTACAAAATCTTATATGTTTTCAATCATAACAAATTATGGATATAATATTATATTTCAAAAAAAATAAACTTCATTATACACTCATTTATTTATTAATTTTATCGAATTCGACATCCAAGTAAGCTAGATTTGTTATATAAAACTATCAATCGATAATTAATCTTCAAAGTAATATTTGAATTGACATTGATATTTTAGCACATTAATTATGTGACGACCCACCTATTTGAACGATTTAAATCAACAATAAAACACACATGTCTAACTCAATCCACTCAAAAGGGAGGATTGTCAATGAGATTTAATAAGAAAATAAGAGAAAAGAAGGAAAACAAAAAACACATAATCTCATGGCGGAATGACAAAATACAACAATCAAATAAACAGTTCATGAAGCTATTTTACAATATAAATTCAATTACACAATTTTTACAACAAAATTAGAGTACCTCATCAACACACCAAAATAATGCGACGAAATAATATAGTAAATACGGTCTAGCAAATTCCAACTTCATCTTCAAGGAATATTGTCTTTAACACTAAAATACTCAGGCTGACCCGAGTATAATGAAAAGTTAAAACATTCAAGTTAGAACTAATAGTTCTTATGTAAGTTAAATCAATAACAAGTAAATAAGTGTAATAGCTACATAGATGTTTATGAGATTTTACATCTCCTATCAAGTGTATAAAGTAATTGCAACAGTTTAAGAGATGTTTCAGGATTTTCCATTTTTTAAGGATCCGTTAAAAAATCTGTATGTAGTAAGATACGCTATATATGTAGTGTCTAATCAATAAAATAAATATTTTTCTTGGCAATAAGACTCTACACTAATCTTCCTTGACACATTTTTAAGCAAGTAGTCTATGCAGGTCCTGTAATACAACCAGCAACGTCGATAGCCAGTGAGTCCCTTATAGGTACCATACTAAAACAAAGTAGTAGTGGGCACGCATAAGGGTAAAAGTATGACAAGGCACGTGAGGCAATGCCTAAGGTTGGATTCTACCGGTTTACCCTTTCTGGGTGGTGGTAATGCATCCTAGCTATGACCATCCACCTTGAATCAAGGTGCATTGATCAGGACCGAAATCAATATAATAATACGAAGGGGTGATGGCCCCTAAAGGTTGCGAACCCCTTGACCAGATATAGGCTTATGTTTTAGTCATTTCAAATTGACACAAGTATCGAGGTCATCCATCATCGTTCTCCCTCTTCAAATCCATCAATCGTTTACCAAATCCAACCACTTCATTCTGGATCATCCACCACGTATATAGTTGTTAAATTGGTTCTAGTATTGACAGAGAGTATGCCAAGTAGAGGCCCTGGTCTATTTAATAACCAAATGTCATTTTTCACACCGGTTGGTTCTTTTACATTTCAAAAACGGTTCACATTTAATATCAAAATATCATATTCACTGCAAAATATCACTTCATTTCAAAGTCATCATATTTACTCAAAATATATCATTTTCACTTGAAAATATCACTTCAAATTCCAACTTAGGCTGCAACCTCATCTAACCACTTTCACATTTAAATCAACGATTTAAATATAACATCTCAACTTTGCACAGTTTGAAATTTTAGAAAATAGTTAGAGTTGTTTAAATTGCTTAAATAGTTTAAATAGTTCGATATAAGAATAATTTAGTATTGAAATGGTTTATATAGTAAAATAGTTTGGAAAATCTAAATAAGTTTGAATATTGAAAGGGTTGACTTAAACAGTTTATATTATAATAATTTATTTTGAAAATAATATCAAATCAAACCGTATTTTTTTATTTCAAAAACTCTGGACCCATGTCCAATTTCAAATCAACAGACTCAATTTTCAATATTTCAATTCAATTGACTCAAATTCAATTTAGTTTCAAATCAACTTGATTTCAATTTCAATTCGAATTAACTTCAATTTCGAACATTCACTTTAACTTCAATTTTGATTCAATAGTTAAATTTAATTATTTAAATTCAATCCAATTCTTATTTTAAACCATTTTGATTTATATCAATTTCATGTCAAATTTCAATTTACAACTTTAAAGCACTTTAATCAAATTAAACTTAATTGTTAAATTTTATGATCCAAATCTTCAAAATAATTCAATTTTTTGAATTAAAGTCATATATCAATTATAACTTTACATTTCCAATTTAATTCTTTTAAACAATTTCTTTCAACCGATTCTATTTTCAATATCAAAGTTTGACTTAGAAAATAATTAAATTCACACAAATCCAAAATTTATTTCCTTTAAAACAATAACATTTAATCCAAACCAAATTCAAGATTTTAAAATCATTTAATTTAACCAATCCGATGTCTGTATATAATTTTCTACGCTATGGCCAAGTGATCGGTTATTTCATTTTTAATTATAGGGACAGATATATATCATTTCAATCCATATCAAAACGTCATAGGTGTATATCATTTCAACATATTTCTTAATTTATTCGAAATAATTTAAATAACAGTTTATATGCTTGCAATTAATATACAGGGTGATAACAGACATATATATAAATAAATAGACATCCAATCATCCAAATGTCAACAAATAGACATCCGTCATAATAAACATTCAAATCAACAAATAAATCACAACAATTAACGAGCTATAAATATCAGGTATTTGACTAGCAATTAAATTCAATATTAATTTAAATGGAAATTTAATTCAATAAAAATTGAAATTAAATTTAAATGACAATTTAAATCACTAAGCAACAATCTATAAGATTTTTTCACTTCATAAATTTAATTCAACTAACATAAGAAGATTTAGTATTGCGTGAGTGGGTTAAATCACTCACTTTTGATTTATAGCCGATTTAAAATCCAATAAAAAGCCCAAAAATTCAACGATCTCCAAATTCAACCAAATCTATCTCATGACATATGGAATTTTGATACGATCCCAATGGATGAAACCATGCACAAGTCCAAGTTCCTTTGCAAAAGTTATAAGAGTTAGACATTTGAAATTTTGAATTTAGTTTAAAAATAAAATAAAGGATAATATCGTAATATCACTTACCTTCTCTAACCCTAGCAATAACCCAATCGAGTCAGCATCGTTCATCCACCACTGCTTCTTGATGAACGTGAATGACTAGAGGCCGCTAACCCAAGATCTGACACCACCGTTACCTCCGTAATGGTCTGTTTCCCCTCTGGGCTCCACCTCAACGACCGCGGTGCCGCCCTTAGGCCGAACCCCAAACGCATGGATTTTATCACGATTTTTGATGATCCATTCACTTACAACCAGTTCAAAACCATTAGATCGACTCAGTTAGTCACCTTCCACACGCCAGTATCCTTCGATCATCGATTGGTTGACGATCCACCATTAAAAGTGAAACCCTAAAAATGGACGGTTGAGAAAGATTACCAATTTCTAGACAAAAGGGACCACCAATCGAAAAGAGAATTGCATATAAAGATAATATTCGTCAAGAACTTTGTAACAATGTATTATATGATAGTGTTTGAGCAGTTTGAATTTTTGATTTAATTTGGAATTGGGAATTATGATTTTGAAATGTCTACCATTGAGAAGGAATAGATAATTGAACAGGTAGATAGAAATTGTACGTAAAAAAAATGAAATAAGAAGCTGCCAGGGTTTATAACAGCCTATGTTTAGATAAAGCTGAAATAACAATGGATGGAACAGACCGAATGGGTCGAAGCGATAACAATGGATGAAACAGACCGAATGGGTCGAAGCGATAACTAGTTTCAAACTCTGATTCCATCATATATAGAAGTTAGCTTTTAAAATAAATTTATGTTTGTTTAAATTCCATTAATTAATTTCTACACTTTTTGAGCATGCATGATCAAATGATAAGTCCGATTGCTACAAAACTTGAATCCTATAATAATTTCAATTACGGATCCAATGAAACTGGTTTCGTCGAAATCCGAAATAGTGGCCAAAAAGGCTAATTTTCACGTTAATTAAATAAATTATTATTTTTAATCAATTTAATCACTTTTAAATTCAAATTTAAAAGTTAACAGTTTCCATTATTCTTGATTACATAGAAATTAATAATCTTTTAAAATTAAATATTCCATATTAATTTCAAGATTCAAACTTTACATTAATTTCAACGTTCAATTACAACCATAATAAATTCATTCATTATGATTTAAATTCCAAACAAATCTTCTAATTTGATTTAAATTCTTATTATTAAATCATCAAATACCTTATGAATAAATTAGACATATATTTCTATTTATTACATTCATTATTTTACATTTAACATCTTTTACCATATTAATTGCAATATCTCGGTTATATTAATTTCATTAATTTCCAAATAAATGTCAAACTGATTTAATTAATGTGATGATGATAAATCAATTGTTACAACTTAGTAATTCACATCTATTATTATAAATCTACTTACCATAACTAATTTTTATAAATCTACTTACCATAACTAATTTCATATTCTATATTAACCAATTTAAATTAAATTACATACAATTTCACCATTAAATACAACATTTAATTTATTTCTTTATTTACAATTATTTCAATTGATTGAGATTACATTAAAATAGTTGTTAATAACATTTAAACAATAATATTAAATTATATTCTAATTACTTTTTCCATTTAAGTCATAAATCTTCATTTCTCACAATATTAAATTCCAAAATCTTATTAAATTTAATATTTTTAATTATCAAAAATACGGGTCTTACAATCTCTCCCACTCAAAACATTTCGTCCTCGAAAAGAAACTAGAAGGCATTAAAAGGTTTGATATAATTTTATTCAAAATATTCAGTTTATAAACACTTTAAACTTACATAATTAAGTTTAATAAAAATAAAAAATTAACTCAATCTTTACAAAAGTAATTCTAAGTCGTAAATTTACGAAAAATTTCGGCAGAGTCACCTTTGCGCGGGTAGGTCCAGAAAAATAATAATGTCAATAACTACAACATATATATATATATATATATATATATATATATCATATTTCAATTATAAAACATCCCAAACCATGGGAAAAACAATGATATACCATTCCAAAATCATAATCTGAAAACGTACCTATTTGTCGGGCAAACAGAACTGTATTTATGAAACCAAAAGCAACTGCTATTGCTTCCATAGACCTGTATTGTACTTACATAATCCAAAAGAGTTGAAATTATGCAAAAGAGTACGATATTAGTTGTTTCAATTTTATACAAGCAATATACAATATATAATAATCATATATAAACAAAAACAGTACAACCATTATATGTAATAAAAGAATCAATCATACATCCATAGCAACCAAAATTAATGGTTTGTTCAGGTTCAACAACTTTTCATCTTACAAGGGTGATAAATAGACTACCAAGTGTACCGTACGCTCAACAGTACTAGATAATTACTTAATAGATTATTCATACAACCTCAAATAATTTAAATTATCATCTCCCAAACTTCCCATAAGTCAAACAACAAAGAGTTAAATATTATTTAAATTTGCATGATGTACATAAATCTTCTATACATGATATCAATTCTAATCGCTTGCTTGAATACACATATTTCACTTTCGAACTAGTATTGTTAACCCAACCAGCCTAGTGCAGACTTTGATCCTATTTCTTGATTAAAAATTTCCGTTTTCCTTACATAGCTATAAACTATGATATAAAACGTCAAAAATCAAATCAAAATTTCGTATCAAATGCTCGCCATCAAGAATCGAGCAAAAAAATCCTAGTTTGGACTGGTGTGAATTTCCAAAAATCATGTATTCAAATCTGAATCAGAACTGTTACACGAGTAAAATGACTTACGCATAATTTAGGTAACAACCTGCATATTTTACGATTATATATTTAAATATTTTATCTAAATATAGCATCTTTAGTCGGATTAAAGTTTGAAATGCTAATTTTTGTAAACAGTCGAATTAGGACTCAAGACTATTTCAATTGAGTCCAAAACAACGTTTGCTACCTTTTTGAGTACAAACATTGATATATTTGAAGTGTTTGAAGTTGAGTTGAACTTTTCTATTGGGCTTTGGGTTTGGGTTTTAGCCTACTAACCCAACAAAATACCCTAACTCCCCCTCCACTCCTCTTCATTCATTCATAACATTTTCCTAACACTCTCAAGCTAAAAGAAAATTGGGGAAAGAATAGGAAATTAAAGTTCTCAAACCCTAGATTGCTAGGAAATTCAAGATTCAAGCTTCAAAATCACAGAGAAGCTTAGTTAAGCATTCTCTTCTTCTTCCCCACCTCAATCTCTCTCTAATTTTCAGAAATTCCTAAAACCTATTTGCGTTTGATCGTAGATTGAGGGTACTTGAAGTTAAGTGGACGAGAGGTTGATCTTGCCTTATTTTAAAGCTTCTCATTCATTTTTTAGTTTAAAGGTGAGTTCTTGAGCTCGAATCTATGTCTATACCTTTGATAGTGGTTAGGTATGAATTCCTAACATCTTTTTCATGTCCATTTGCTTTTGAATTGAATTGGTTTGGTGAATTTTCCAATTTTTGGTATTTTGAAGTCAAAATCTACGAAAATCCTTATATGGATGTTTGGACATGTTGTTTGAAGTGTATTGAAGAGCTTATAGGACTGGGTTTTCGCTTGGCATAAATCCTTAGCCTCCCTTGCTCGTCCGATCGCTTCCGAACCGAATTTCCCATCAATCGCCTCATTTTATGGGATAGCGACTCATTTGTGATACACGTGTTGGCGAGTTTTCATGCTTCCGTTTGTGATAGGCCATTTTCCCCTTCTTTTATGCTTTTTGGATTTTCTATTATGGATTTCTGGAATTTTTGTAGTTTGTATTGATAAACTTTACCAATATTTGGGGTTTAGTGAATAAGCTAAAGAATATGACACTCTTCTGGGTGTTTTGAGTAGATTTGAGATACTGTATGATTTTCATTGTTATTATATATATACATTTGTCATATCTCTTTTTCTATCTCATCTTATATGATATTTA
This sequence comes from Allium cepa, assembly GCA_030765085.1. Taxonomy (NCBI): domain Eukaryota; kingdom Viridiplantae; phylum Streptophyta; class Magnoliopsida; order Asparagales; family Amaryllidaceae; genus Allium; species Allium cepa. Next base: position 910,290,367 of record CM060937.1, read on the forward strand.
TAGCTAGACCGGTCCGTTTATTATTTTTCTTCCTAAATAATGCTCGGGTCAGACCGAGGTGTTTCAGGTGCTTCCACTTGAATTCTTAGCAGAGACAGGCTTCTGACTTTTGGCTAACTACTTTAGATTAGTAGTTTTTTCTTTTATACATTCGAGATAAAGACTCCTTGATGCATACATATTCTTTTGTGATGTAGTGGATCTTGTATGACCACTACTTTGATGTATACTTCTATGTGATATATTCATATCCGTTTCCGCCTTAGTGATATGAATATCTATGACTGATTTTGTGTTATTTTTATTTTATATTTGTTTTCGAAGACCATATATCCACTATGTAGTATCTTTGAGTTTGTATCTGATCTGTCAGATTTTCTCTTGAAATGAAACGCGTGCCATACTATCTGACATATCGGTACTCGCACAAAGCGATAACATAGATGGTTGCTCCTCAACAGTCTTATTCTTCGTGCTAGTCGACGACATTACCTTATAGTGTCTTTGGCTAGTGTGAGTATAGAAATGGGGCATCACAGTTTAAATATTTTATTCTATTGGTTTCTTTTCACATCATTATTTACTTTTCATAAATTTTTATCTCTCATTCATTCATACAAGATCATCTTTTATTAATTTACATTTATTACTTACATGGATTATTTTCCATTCAATATTTACAATCAGCAATGAATAAATTCTTAATGTATTACATATGTTTCTTGCAGTTTAATTCACATTTATTATTATATATACTTGACTTTTATTTACTATTAATATTCATTTGTGAATCAATTCATACTTAAGTTATTCTACTTTTTAATTCACATTATACCTTTTATTTATTTTCATTCATTCATACAATGTCTTTTTTCCATTCATGTACAGTATTACTAAATATTAAATCTATTTTCGAATCATTTCAACATTTTCTGAAGTTATAATCATTTACTTTATATAATATTCACTTTTACTATTCAATTTAATTATTAAGCATTTCAAAATATTAACTTAAGTTTATAATATTCTTCTAACCTCTTAATTCTTTATTTATAAATGTATGTTCATTTTGAAGCATTTTTGTTATTAAGCTTTTACTTGTATAATAATCTAATACATATTCATATTTAACATTAAAACCTTTTTAAACATATATGGTAAGTTTATGTATACGATTTTAGAATGTAATTGAGTTTTATGCAAATTTATCTTATTCATTTTGGTTAACAAAAAATGTTCAATAGTTTACATATTCTTAATTTTCATTGTTTTAATTTACAAGTTAAAATCCCTAATTTCTTTATAGTTTCATAAACAATTACCTTTTAATTTTCTTATTTCTCAGTTTACAAGATTCCAACTATTAAAATTTCACTTTATTTTGTTTTTACAATAGAAAATTATTAATTATCGGGAACTTAAGAATTCAAATACCAGGTTCATCAGAAATCATTTTGAAATAACATATACTCATATCATCTGTATATCAAATCATACTAAAGAAATTAAAATTAAAATTTGTTTATCAAAACAAATGTGTAGCAAAGCTACTACAGTGGCATTTCAACTTCGAGACTCGAAAATGAAGGTCGATGATGCTGCGTAGTCATCATAGAAATTATTTTCCAACGACATAAGAGGGGAGTATAAAACTTATTTCCTTATAAAATTCTTTTAAAAACATTCCTTTCAAGTACCCTTTGAAAATATTTTTATTTAAAACTTCCAAATAATACTAATATCATCTTTCCAAAATCTTTTGAAAACCAATTTCAACACCGAGACTTAAGTTCCAAATTTCCAATTTAAATTCATTTTATTATAACATACAACAATCATTAGTCGTAAGAACCTTGACTAACCAACAATAAATGATAATTAACAAACATTATCATTTCCTAACAAAGAACAAAACAAAAATAATAAAATCAATTTATGAAAAATTATACATACATATATATTTTTCTATATATAAAAATATAATACTAGGTAAAATTATTTCATTTACCTATTTCAAAAACAATATTGTGTCCATCTACCATGTTCAAGTGTTTAGAAACCCTTATCGATGCCATAGCATCCTTTGTACCAATCGAAATTCATAAATAATCAATAGAACAAATTAACACAATACAAAACATTTTTATATGACACTAACAAATACGCTCTCTCATATATACTCTCTAACTCATTCTAGGGTACTAATAATCTATCTCTAACGAGTTTAATCCCAAACAGGCTAAGGTATCTCTAAACCTGGATTTCATACCAACTATGATGACCTACCTTTTTGTACGGTTTAAATCGACAATAAATCACACATGTCATTCAAGAAGAGTATTATCAATTGGATTTAATAAGAAAATAAGAGAAAGGAAGGAAAATAAAAAACCCATAGAATCTCGTAGCGGAATGGCAAAATATTATAATCAAATAAACAGTTCATGAAGCTATTTTACAATATACATTAAATTACACAATTTTTACAACAAAATTAGATTACCATCATCAATATACCAAAATAATGTAGCAAAATAATAATAGTAAATACGATCTAGCAAACTCCATCTTCATCTTCAAGGAATAGTGTCTTCAACACTGAAATACTCAAGCTGACCCGAGCATAATGAAAAGACAAAACGCTCGAGTCAGAACTAAAAGTTATTATGTAAGTTAAATCAACAAGTAAATATGAGTGTAATAACGTCAGAGATGTTTACCAGATTTTACATCTCCAATCAAGTGTACAACGTGAGTGCAATAACTTAAGAGATGTTACCGGATTTTCTATCTCTAAAGGAATCGTTAAACTATCTATATGTAGTAAGATACGTTATATGTAGTGTCTAATCAATAATATAAATATATTTTTTAACGTTAAGGCTTTACATGAATCCCTCTTAACACATTTTTAAGTAGGCAGTTTATGCAGGTCCTATAACACAACCAGTAACGTCGGTAGTCAGTGAGTCCCCTATAGGTACCATATTAAAACAAAGTCGTAGTGGGTGAGTATAAGGATAAAAGTATGACAAGCCATGTGAGACAATGCTCAAGGTAGGATCCTACCAGTTTCCCTTTTTGGCTGGGGTAACGCATCGTAGCTATGACCGTCCACCACCCCCAAAATCGAATCAAGGTGCACCGATCAAGTCCAAAATCAATATAATAATACGAAGGGGTGATGGCCCCTGAAGGTTGGAAACCCCTTGGCCAGACATAGGCTCTTTTTTAATCATTTCAAATTGACACAAGTGTTAGGGTCATCCATTATCGTTCTCTTCCTTCAAATCCAGAAAACATTCATCAAAGCCGACCACTTCATTCTGGATCATCTGCCGCGTACACAGGTGTTAAGTGGTTCCAATATTGAAAGAGAGTATTCCAATAAGAGGCCTTAGTCTCTTTAACAACCAAACTTCATTTTTCATACCGGTTGGTTCTTTTACATTTCAAAAATAGTTCACATTTGATATCAAAATATCATATTTGCTACAAAATATCACTTCATTTCAAAGTCATCATATTTACTCAAATATCGTTTCCATTTGAAAATATCATTTCAAATTCCAACTTAGGTTATAACCTCATTCAACCGTATTCACATTTAAATCAAAGATTTAGATATAACATCTCAACTTTGCACGATTTGAAATTTTAGAAAATAGTTTGACCAGTTTAAATAGTTTAAAATAGTTCAATTAGTTTGATATAAAAATGGTTTGAGTATTGAAATGGTTTATACGGTAAAATAGTTTTTAAAAAAAAACCTAAATAAATTTGAAAATTGAAAGGTAGATTTAAACAGTTTATATTAAAATAATTTATTTTGAAAACAATATCAAATTAAACCGTTTCTTTCCATTTCAACAAATCTGGACCCATGTCCCATTTCAATTTCCAATATTTCAATTCAATTGACTCAGTTTCAATTTAGTTTCAAATCAATTTGATTTCAATTTCAATTTGAATTAACTTCAATTGTCGAACATTCACTTTAACTTCAAATTCGATTCAACAATTAAATTCAGTGATTTAAATTCAATCCAATTCTTATTTTAAACCATTTCTATTTATATCAATTTCACGTCAAATTTCAATTTACCAATTTAATGCACTTTAATCAAATTAAACTTCATTATTAAATTTTAATATCCAAATCTTCAAAATAACAATTTTTCGAACTAAAGTTATATATCGATTATAACTTTACATTTTAAATCTAATTCTTTTAAACAATTTCTTTTAACTAATTCTAATTCCAACTTCAAAACTTGAATCAAAAAAATAATTAAATTCGTATAAATCCAAAATTTGTTTCTTATAAAATAATAACATTTAATCAAAAACCAAATTCAAGTTTTTAAAATCATTAAATTTAACCAATCCGGTATCCATATATAATTTTCTACTCTATGGCCAAGTGATCGGTTATGTCAATTTTTATTATAGGCATGGATATATATCATTTCAATCCAAATCAAAATGTCATAGCTATATATCATTTCAACCTATTTCTTAATTTATTCGAAATAACTTAAATAACAATTTATATGCTTGCAATTAATTTATAGGGTGATAACAGGGATATATATAAATAAATAAACATCCAATCATCCAATTGTTAACAAATAGACATCCATCACAATCAACATCCAAATCAGCCTATAAACCACAACAAATAACTAGTAATCAATATCATGTATTTGACTAGCAATTAAATTCAGTATTAATTTAAATGAAATTTAATTTAATATAAATTCAAATTAAATTTAAATGACAATTTAAATCGCTAAACAACAATCCATAGGATTCTAATTACTTCATAAATTTAAATCAACTATCATAAGAAGATTAGTATTGCATGAGTGGGTTAAACCATTCACCTTTGATTTATAGTCGATTTAAAATCCAACAAAATCCCAAAATTTAGCAGTCTCCAAATCCAACCAATCTAGTTCTATGTCGTCCAGAATTTCAATACGATCCCAACGGAAGAAACCGTGTGCAAATCCGAGTTCGTATGCAAAAGAAAAGAGTTAAAGTTTGAAAATTTGAACTTGAATTTAAAAATAAAATAAACGGTAAAATTGTAATATCAGTTACCTTCTCTAACCCTAGTAGTAACCCAATCGAGTCAACATCGTTCAGCGGCCACCGCTTCTTGATGAATGCACACGCCTGAAGGCCGCTAACCCAAGATCTGACACCACCATCTCCTCCGCCATGATCCGCTGCCCCTTGGCCTCCGACCGAACCCAAAACGCGTGACTTTTATCGTGGTTTCTGGCGATCTCAAGCCCTTACAACCATTTCCAAACCGTTAGATCGACTTTTCTAGTCACCTCCACGCGCCAGTCTCCTTCGATCGTCGATTGGTCGACGATCCACCGTTGAACGAGAAACCCTAGCAACAGATAGCTAAGAAAGATCGTCAATTTCCGGACAAACGGGACCTCCAATGGAAAAGGGAATTGAAAATTTGGATTACATTTGTCGAGTGATTCGTGGTGATATATTATATGATAGTGTTTGAACAGTTTGAATTTTCGATTTGATTTGGAATTGGGCATTAAGGTTTTGAAATGTTTGCCATTGAGAAGGAATAGATAATTGAACAAATAGATAGGAATTGTACGTATAGAAAATGAAAATAAGAAGCTGCTAGGATTTATAACAGCTAGTATATAGACAAAGCTGAAATAATAATGGATGGAACAGATCGAATGGATCGAAGCGATAACAAAGACCTGAAAAGATCGTTTCGTTCTTGAAACGTAAATAAGTCATGCAATATATCTAAATAGAGGTTTTTGATATTTTTAAACTCAATGGAACTAGTTTCAAAATCTAATTCCATCATATATAAAAGTTTGCTTTTAAAATTAATTTATATTTATTTAAATTTCGTTAATTGATTTCTACGCATTTCGAGCTCGCATGATCAAACGATAAGTCTGATTGCTGCGAAACTTGAAATCTTACAATAATTCACCATTATGGATCCGATAAAACTGGTTTTGTCGAAAATTGAGACAGTGGCCGAAAATGCTAATTTTCACATTAATTAAATAAATTATTATTTAAAATATTTTAATCCTATGTAAATCCAAATTTAAAAGTTGACAGTTTCCGCGATTACATAGAAATTAATAATATTTTAAAATTAAATATTCTATGTTAATTTCAAGATTTAAACATTATATTAACTTCAGCATTCAATTACAACCATAATAAATTCTTTCATTATAATTTAAACTCCAAACAAATTCTTTTAATTTGATTTCAATTTTTATTTTTAAATCATCAATTACCTTATGAATAAATTAGACATAAGTTTCCATTTATTACATTCATTATCTACAATTAACAACTTCTGTCATATTAATTGCAATATCTCAATTATATTAATTTTATTGATTTCCAAATAAATTTCAAACTGATTTAATCAATAAGATGATAATAAATTAATTGTTACATCTTAGTAATTCATGTCCATTAATTCCTTGTTTACAGCTAAATGTTATAAATCTACTTACCAAAACTGATTTCATACTCTATATTAACCTATTTCAATTAAATTACATACAATTTGACAATTAAATACAACATTTAATTTGTCTCCTTATTTATATTTATAACCAAATTAGTTTTGCAATTATTTCAATTGATCAAGATTATATTATAATAGTTGTCAATAACATTCAAAACAATAATATTAAATTATATTCTAATTATTTTTTCCATTTAATCATAAATCTTAATTTCTCACAATATTAAATTCCAAAATCTTATTAAATATAATATTTTAAATTATCAAAAATGCGGGTCGTTACAAATTAGCATCAAATTATATCACTAATTCGACACATAAACTAATTAACCTAAGCTTTGCCATAATTATATTTTAATTATCGGATTTACACACTTATAACCGTAATTAGCATATCACAATCAATTAACATACAATCACAAACGCACAAGAGAGTAGTATCATCAGATACAACTATAAATTAATACTAATTTAACATATTAGGGTAAATTGGAGTTAGCAAAAAAAAAACCTCTCTCTTCGCTGAAATTTATGTATTGGAGGCCGAAGAGGAGAATTGCCACGGCAAATCGGAGCCGTCAGAAACCGTCGAAAATAGCCGTCGATGGCCGTCGCTATCATCCATCGTGATAAACAGTAGTTCTTGTAGTGTGGATGACTTGGATGAATAAACACGTGATCCCTATCAGGACTATGATCATAAGGCATACCAGTGAAGTTTCTTACTTGATATGAAATTATGGTCTTTTTGCCTTCAAACATTATGGGATAGGTGTGTGTATCTACTACATGGACAAGATTTTTTTTTAGACTTGAAGATATGTGATATAAACACATGATAAATGTTTATTGAAAAGAAATTGTTGATAAAAGATTTTATAAATGTTCCGATTATAAAATGTTATAAAGGTATCTATAAAAATGTGTTTTATAAATGAAAAGAGAATTTCAAGGGCCAAGACTTGAGTGGTTTTTAAATGGATTTCCAAAGATATTGAGTAAATAAACAATATTTTGTTTTGAATCCCAAAGAAATGGACCAAGACCCTAGTGGTTTTTAAATGGATTTCCAAACATTTTCAAAAGTAATTTGTTTTAAATCCCAAAAAAATTATGATTTGATATGAATGATTTATATTATTATTTAAAAAGGATTTTGAATTAAAATGGGAATTTAGTTCAAAGAGATTATTTTCCAAAAGGATTGTATTTTGAAAATAATAAAGTTAATCAGATTATAGGAATATGAATGAAAGGATATAAACCTAAGTGGGTAGATTTTGAAGCTACTTTTGCATGCTACATGTTATGTAGTTTGGGAATTGCGTATCTGTTTGTGCACCGTAGGCTTCTTGAGTCTAATTTTTGGTAGGAAAAATACGTTGACTTGATCCTTTATCTAATTAGATACCCAATTAGATAGAGATACATTGGCATTCATAAGTGGTGGTGATGCAGGTCTAATAATTAGGAAGCATTTTCTTGTTCAGTGTTTGTTATTTATCATGTGTTGATATATCTTTCATGCTTGCCATTTTATAAAATCCAAGGAAAGAGGAAAGAGGAAAGAGCTGACTGTGATCAAATCTCTCTCTTTGACTCCTTCCGCGATATTGGTGCTAATTCAAATCTCCACAGGTTTGCTGGTAGATTCGGTTTCAAATTGGTTGAGCTGACTTAAACATAATTTTTGAAATTCAAAGCGAGACATTTGCATCCCGCACGCGTACGGTTCTGAGCAAAACTTCACTCTTATAAATACCGACATTTATAAACAGAGATGGCTCACAAGATTCAGCATAAAATATCTCTAATCGGTAAAAACAATGGACAAAGAAAGGTGAAGAAAGAGATTGGTCGGGAAGGAGAAGGAAGCGTATGAATCATCCTTCTCCTTCCCCACCAGTCTATTTCTATTCTTACCTTGTTATTACTGTATATGTCTCTCCCTGTTATTCCTTTCCAGCCATTCATGCACAATTTCATGTACTGTATAATTCATTTTCTATGTAGCAATATGTGATATTTTTACTTACATGTATATAACTGTTCCATTTTTTTTTCTGTTATTTTGAAGTAAGTTCTATTACGCCGGCCATGAAAAGTGCTTTTTATTTATTGATGTAGATGAAACCTTTTGTTATATCATAACGTTGGTAAATAGGTACATAATGTTTATATTCTCTGTCATATCAGCAATGTTTTGATCTACTTCATTCTTACATGAATGATTGATTTCTGGTAAATCTTCTGTTATGTAATTGCTTGAAATATACACCTAGCCTGTCCAACATGAGTATGATAAGTTTGAACTTTGTTAATTTAAGCATTTAGATACATTTTCAGGGATGGTGCCAGTTAAGTGATTCATATATACAGTTGGAGATTGTATTGAGTTAGACAAGTTATTGTAAGAAAATATCCAAACTTTGTAGACTTTGAAAATATTGTAAAGAAAAGCGAAATATGAGAGCAAAATACAGTCGGAGTTTGTAGAAAAAGGATTGTTGGACAAATCAAGGAATACGGGAGCTTGTTAAGTGAATCAACAGAGTAGAAAGAAACATTGCCTGAAAGACTGAGATTGCTTATAACGAGATGAATAACTAAATTTACTTCGCTATGAAGGACGTAGGAAATGAACTAAAACAACTATATATGCTAACAGAGTTACTAAGCAACCAGCTAAGCCGCAACATCATTTGAATGATTTTTGAAGTTACTCTATTTAGACATGTATTCTTAAGTAAGACGCCCTTAATTAATTGGGTTCTATGTTGTGGCCCAACTGACCTGGGCCTAGACTTGGCCCTATGAACGTTCCTTTGACTTTGAAAATTTGCACAAAACTCATCCAAGTATCAAATACAAGTAAGACATCTTACCACCTAGCCCAATTAACTACGTCACAAAGTAACCAGACCACGTTGGTAAATAATGGATGTATGAAGTATCACATGTGTAGTTGATACGACATAACTTGAATGATCAATACATGCACAATAAGCTACAATAAAGGTTTGGTTTGGTTGATCAGCATTTTTGAAGCATTAAGTTGGGCCTTTCTTATGATTTAGACAAAGATAGATAAGGACATCTGTGTGAAAGTTTTATTGCAACTTATCTTAAATTCCACAAGTGTACTATTAAAAAATTATTGTAATTTTATTCAACAAAAATATTAATTTGCCTTTAATACAAATGACGTAATTCAGGAGGGATTTTATCGAAGTTTCAATGCAGAAGTCTTTATCAAAATTTAAGTTACCATATACTACATGCAAAATATGAGAGCAAATCACTTGAATCGACAACTCTCAATTTTTGTATGCTTCATTTCGATAAATACTTACAACATAATCATGTAATCAGTGCAAAGATAAAAACATTTTTCAAATTTCACTTGTTTCGATTAGTTAGATACATCACAATAGTAAAATTTGAGTGTATATTTTAAAATCTCAAACAAACTTATTTTAAGCTTAATTCATACTTGCATTCATATATACAACATCCGTTTAGGAGTTAAATCTAGAGCATCTCCTTTGGGACTACATGCTACGAATTTATAATATTGAAGTTTCTGATCCATCAATTCTTTCAATAAGAGTAGAATCTATAATCTTTTTATAACACTTGTAGTTGGGTAGTTTAAATAACACTTTAATGTTTAAGTTTATTATCATTAAAGTTTGTGATCAAAGTTAGGTAGTTTGAATAATACTTTAATGTTTAAGATTATTGTCAACGAAGTTTGTGGTTGAATAACTTTCATTATGATCCATACATATGTACACACACATTATAATATGTAGGTATATTTAATAACACACATGTATTGTGCACACTACCAAGATGCATACATGTGTAGTAATAGATCTCACAACTACGCATAAACGTATATGTCACCCAGGCATTGTTATACAAAATATATGTGCATCCCGTTATAGATTATTGAGTATTTTGATATTCATAATTATTGATAGACTAAAGTAAATTGAAGCAGAAATTAAATATTGACTCAAACCCCAAAAGAAAAAAAAACTCCAAAACATAATGAATATGATTTAATATGAAACCAAAATTACTCATAATATTTAATAACATGGAAATGTAATCAAAATCACCGTTTAATATTCATATTCTAAAATATCCGACAACTCAACCGTTTGACACTACTTTCCTAGACAACCTACTAAATGTGTAAACTTAATTAATTTGCAGTAACGTGACTACTTTAGACCGTAGAAGGATTTCAAGCTCAGATTCTATTGTTGGATATGGGCCAATATGCAACGTCTAAAATGGATAAAATTTTCAATAAATATATTGTATTTTGAATCTTATTGGGCCTGTGAAATCTAAATTATTTAGATCTGATCTAAATTAAATTTAAATAAAATCAATATTTTATTTCAGTTGAAGAAATGTTTTATTTTAACATTATATTTAAATTATATAATATAACATGCGTATCATATACACATGTGTGTACGTACAGATGCAACATATGTAGTATATATTGTAACACTCCTGTAACGACTCTTCTTTTCAACCATCGAAAGTCGACACTGAGTACATCCACGATATTCAAATGCCCAACCTCCAATTGTTGGAGTGGTAGATTGTTATGGTAAAATAAAAAGAAAAGAATAGAGAACGAAGAACAGAGAAATCAGAATCTTACAGTGGAATCGAAAACATATTATATAGAAAAGACAATTAAACTAACACTCTAAAATACATGGTACATCGGAGTTAAAAACAAACCTTATCAATTGCACAGTTATAAAATTCCGACCTTACAAATTGTTAATAGGTATAACATATGATACGGCGGAAAAATAAAACACTACGATAGGTGAACGTAGTGTGGATGTGAAAATACCCTAATGAGAGCAACCTCACATAACTTGGCTTCCACTCGCTCTTTTGGTTTAGCCATTTTCGTCAAAAGATAACAAAGCTCGAATGAGAAACACATCATCTTAGAGCGATCAAATATAAAGAAGAAAGAAGAATCAAAGTCGATAATCGATAAATCCACTATCGAGAATAACTAGATGGTTGTTTTCACCTGCTCTTGATTTTCACATCACAATACTTTTAAAGACACTTTAAAATCACTCTTCAAAATATTCTTTTAAAAGGGGAAATTATATTTTCTAAGTGTATTAAAACCTTGGTCAAAACAAATGTCAAAACATTGTTTATTATAAACCCAAACAATTTACACTTAGCTTTATTTGAAACAATTCTTTTTAAAAGATTTTTTTGGTTTATAAACTACTATTCACAAATTTTAAAATAATATTTACTATCCCAAAAGATAATAAATCAACTAAATTACTGTTATAAATTTCAAATCAAAGGTTGATCATCCTGATTATAACTTTTAAAAGCACATTAATTTTTCCCAAACTAAATAAATCAAATATGTAATCTCTTTTAATAAATCAATCAATTATCTTTATTTAAATAGTTAATTATTTCTAAAACACTTCTACTTTGCATGTAAATTAACTTTAAAACTCTAATTCAGTTATTTCACTTTGAAACACTTTCATTAAATTAACCTTAATCACTTTTTTTAATTAATTAATTAACTTAAATACCTTTGTTAAATTAATTAATCAACTTTAAATATCATTAGTTAAAATGATTAATAACATTCAAGTATCGTAATTAGAATGGTACATTAGATTTAAAACATTGTTAATTAAATTGATTTACTACATGTAAAACTCATTAATGAAAATGATCGATTAAACTCAAACCTTATTAATTAAAATGATTTGTTGATTTCAAATATCATCAACTAAAATGATTAATTAAATTTAAACATCTTTAGTTAAAATGATTTATTAACTTAAAACATCATTACTTAAAATAATTTATTAAATTCAAATAATCATTAATTAAAATGATTAATTTAATTAATTGAATTTTAAACGTCTAATTTTGTGAATATGATAGCTCAAATTCAACATACATAAAAGAGTTTAGTAGATGATATTCAATAATTGATGGTATAGCGAAAATTGCTATAACGATACTTAAACAGTTTAAATAGAATATCGTAATTAATTTCAACTAAACATCAATACAAACAGCATAACAAAACAAATAATTATTATTGGCAAGAAACCTCTTAGGGTCTCTCTACAAATATTCCCTACAAAACGATGGTTACGAATAATATATATATATATATATATATATATATATATATATTTATAATCATATGGGTTCACATCAATTAGGTTAATATGTCATCCATTTTCCAAAATAGAATTTTCTACCAAACAAAGAATCACATAACAATAATATATAAATTATTAAACAACCATTCAACAATAAATTTATAGCATAATGGATATTATATAGCTAATTTAAAGGTGAGTAAACTCATAGAAATTCCCATTATGGCCAAAGCGTTCCGGTTTGAACTAAAATTGGACGAGTGTTTGATTTTAGCATAAAATTATACAAGCTCCAAACTCCTCTAATCTAATTCCTAAACGTAGACAATGATTCCGTGAGTGCAACGTAATTGACCATGTTCGATTTGGACCTCGTAGGAGAAAGTTATGCATTTTATAAGTTTTAGACTAATTAAACATAATTAAACAGTAATTACAATTTTAATTACCAACATTATAGTAAACCTTCTTCTTCCCAGTATCACTCATGCTTGCACATGAATAGTGCACAGTGATACACTCATACTTGGCCTCTTCTCTCCTCCTTTGTCAAAGCAATACTCGAGGAAAACCATCACCGAAAATTCCTACATGGCCCTCTTCACTTACTCGTCACACCCATTTCTTATTATTAATTTGAAATTTATGTAAGGATATGTTCAGTAATTTTTCCATATTATTGGAAATAATGTTAGGATTCTTGATAATAGAATTCCAGAAATCTAAATCTAAGAATAATGAAAATTAATAAATCCTCGTCTAAAGATAACAAGTGATGAGAAATCCACAGTTGGGAATGATTAAAGATTGGTAATTCTTGTATGACTACAGAAGTTTTGAAATCCAACTTTGGTAATGATGAGAGAAGACCAGAAAGTTGTCTTCGGTTACATTAATAGAAGACCGGAATGGAGGGCTAAGAATCCAAAACTTACATTAATAATAGAAGTTTAGAAATCCTCTTCTGGAAATAACTGATGGAAGACCAAATCTTCTAGTAATAATAAAAGCTCAGAAATCATCATCTAGAAATAAGTCATAGAAGATCAGGAATCCTCATTTGGGGACGAAAAATAGGAGTCCAACAACCCTTATCTAGAAATAATAGAAAACCTGAAACCCAGATTCAGGTATTAATAAGTGTAGTTCAGAAGTTAATAGTAAAAGACCCAAGACCTATATTTGGGTTTTAGTAAAGGAGATCGAGAAATTACAATCTATAAGTTAGTAGAAGACCAGAGATCCATAATAACAGAAGACTCAAAACCCATATTCGGGGCATTAATGAGTGAAGTCTATAGAAGACCTGAAATCCAGATTCAGGTATTGATTAGTGACGTTCAAAAATCATCTTCTGGATATAGTGGAAGATTATGAATTCATAATAGAAGACCCGAACCCCAGATTCGGGTATTGATAAGTGAAGTCTAGAAGCCATCTTCTAGAAATTAATCGAATGCCATAAATTGATAATGCATGTAATCTGGGAATTACTGTCCAGAAATAGTAGAAGGTGAGAAATTAGTTCCTGGAAATAAGAAGGAAAGTTTAGAAATCATTATTCGAATAATGAAAGTTCAGAAATTCTCATCTGAGCATTTTGTTCTGCACCATTTTTGGACTTTGATTGTTCAAATCTTTTGCTTTGTGTTACATCTCCAGTTCCAAGTACCTGACTTTTCTGATATGCTCCATCCTTTAGGCTTCGTTTTATTGTTGATGCTTTGTTTGCCACTCCTCGGGCTTGGATGTCTTAGTCCGATGTCGTCCGTTGCACTTGGTTAGCTTATCCATAAGCAAGACCCAAGGACTTACCCAACCTATGTCTAGGAAGTGCGCTAGCTAGGCCTCATAGGTAAGACTAAAGGCTTTTCCGGTGCCTTGACCTAGCCATGGCATGATGGGATCAAGGGCTTACTACGTCCTCCCTCAAGTAGGTGCTCTAGCCAGGCCTTATAGACATGACTGAACGCTGGTCGGCGCCTTGACATGGCCACGTAGGCACAGTCAAAGGCTTGCAGATGCTTTAGCCTAGCCATTTATGATGTGGCTAAAGGTTTGCTCTGATCTCCTTCCAGGAGGCGCGTTGAGCTGGCCATCTTGGCGCGGACATAGGCTTATGACCGTTTATAGTAATTTCTACTTGCGAGCATGTAGTTTTTTTTTGGAAAAGAGGTGTTTTATTCATCCAATGTTGGAAAATACGGTTACAAATGTTCCTCGTTCCATTCCTAGGAACCATGTTGACATTTGATCGATATAATTTGTAATCTCCTAGAGGAATTACTTTGCACACAATTAGAGGACCTTCCCAGTTTGGTTTCTAGCGGTCTGTCTACAGGATTCCTAGTTGTTACATCACTCTTCGGAGCACTAAATCTACTTCTTGAAATGATCTTGTCTTTACTTTCTAGTTGTAGTATTTTGATATTCTTCTTTGATACTAGGCAGTTCAAATAGCTGCTTCATCTCTTAGTTCATGTATGAAATCCAATGACTCTTTTTTCAACTCTTGGTTTGGATCGAATGCACTTCGATGTAAAGGTATTTCAATTTCGACCAGTAGCATTGCTTCACACCTATATGTTGGAGAGTATGAGGTATGACCTGTTGTAGTTTTAGTAGATGTACGATATGCCCAGAGTACAAGTGATAATTCTTCCATCCAATTTCTTTGGCCTTATTGAGTCTTTCTTTTAAGATGGTCTTAATAGTCTTGTTGGCTGCTTCGACAACACCATTAGCCTTTGGATGTGCTACGGAAGAATTTTTTTTGATGATTCCATTCTTATGGTAGAATTTATAAAACTCTTCACTTTCAAATTATGTTCCAATGTCGGATATAATCTTGTATGGGATCCCGAATCCAGTGATGATGTTCTTAATAACAAATCTAAGTACTTTCTCAAAAGTGATTTTAGGAAGCGGTTCTACTTCTATCCACTAAGTAAAGTAATCAATGGCAACTATGGAATACTTTGCCCTTCCTTTAGGAATTGGCAATGGTCCAATCAAATCAATTCCCCACACATCAAATGGCCATGTACTAAAAGATCGGGGTTAATTGGTTTGGTGGTAAATGAAGAATCTTTGAGTATCTTTGGAACCCTTCGCATTTTTTTATGTGCTCTATAGTTTGACTATTTATTTGAGGTCAATAGAAACTTGTCTTATCTTAGCCAACTTTATCCCATTGGAATGGTCTCCACAAAATCTCGCATGTGCTTCCTTTAGTAATTTCAACTCATCTTCAGAATCCACACATCTTAAGAAAGGAAGAGCATATCCTTTCTAATAAAGAATTCCATCCATCATGGTGAAGGTGAGACCTTGACATCTGATTCTCCTAGCTTTCGTTTTGTCAAATGATAATATTCCATTGGTAAGATATTCTATAATGATGTCATCCAAGTGTTCCTATAGAAATTATCTATTTTTGGATGAAGGGAATCTTCATATGGAATTTCTTCATCAATTTCTCTTGCGTCATAGCTTGTGGTCTAGTTAATACCAATAGTTCTTTTCCGGGTTCGAGCATTTTCTCTTTTATACTGAGGCTTGCTTAATACCCTACTGGTATGATACGGGTTTCTAAACCTCCTCTTAAACTAGCTAATTTTACTAATGAATGTGCTTGAGAATTATCTCCTTTTAGGACTTGGTGTATAGAAAAATCTTCAAATAGGGCAAGCATTTTTAGCACCTTCTTAACACATAGGGATAGTCTAATATCTTTAGTTTGATATATCTGCTTTATCTGATTTACCATTAGTCGAGAGTCACTAAAGATTTAAATTCATGGGAACTTGAGTTGTATGGGTAGAATTAGTCCTACCACCATCAATTCATATTTGGCTACGTTGTTCATTGTAGGAAATCCTAGCTTCATTGCATAGTGTAGGCATTGTCCATCTAGTGTGATCATGACATACCCTTCTCCGGTTCCCTGCCCATTTGATGCCCTATCCACAAATAGTTTCCATATGGGATTTTGATTTTTTTTCTTTCTCTGACTACTCTTTAATAAAGCCTGTACATTCAGTGACAAAGTTCGTTAATGCTTTCCCTTAGATTGCTGCTCGTGGATAAAATTCTATGTCATATTGGTTAATTTCAATTCCCTATTTAACTAGCCTACATAAAGTCCCAGGTTTATCGAAAACATGCTCGAGTGGATAGTTAGTCAATATTTTGATCGGATGTGCTTTGAAGTATGCTCTGAGTTTCTATGCTGTAAGCATCAAACAATAATCCAACTTTTCAATGACTGGCTATCGAACTTCAGCATCTATAAATCGTCTGCTCACATAATAAACAGGAAGCCGATTTTTATTTTCTTCTCCGGTCAGAACTGAACTAACCACATGTTTTTGAATTGCCATATATATGTATTAGCTTTCTTCATTCTTGGGGCTGGATAATATTGGTGGTTTTTTCAAATGATTTTTTAATTCTTAGAAGGCTTTCTTGCAATCTTCTCCCCACTTAAAGTTCTTTATTTTCTAGATTATACCGAAGAATGGAATGCATTTATCGGTTTCCTTGGAGATGAATCCGCTCAAAGCTGCACTTCTACCTCAAACTCATTACATTTTTTCCTGTTTTGGGCTCGGCTGTGTCTTTAATAGCTTGGATTTGGTCAGGACTAGCTTTAATCCCTTATGCACTAACAATATAGCCTAAGAACTTTTCGAAATGAACCCCAAAAGAACATTTCTGAGGATTTAGTTTCATTTATACCTTGTAATACTTCAAACATTTTTTCAAGATCTTTAAGGTGACTCTAAGCTTCATAGGACTTTGTTAGCATATCGTCTACGTAAACCTCCATGTTTCGACAAATATGTTCCTCGAACATTCTATTTACTAATCTTCGATAAGTAGCTCTTGCATTCTTTAGTCGAAAAGGCATTAGTTTATAACAAAAAGTTCCCCAATCGATAATGAAGCTTGTATATTCCTCATCTAGCTTAAACATGGGAATTTGATTATACCCTGAATAAGCATCCATGAGAAATAACAGCTTATGTCCGCTAGTCGCATCAACTAAATGGCCTATTCTGAGTTGTAAGTAATAGTCTTTCGGGCATGCTTTGTTCATATCAGTGTAATCGATGCAGGTTCTCCACTTGCCATTCAACTTAATTACCAACATATGGTTTGCTAGCCATTTTGAAGAAGAAAAAACTTCCTGAATGAATTCGTTTTCAAGTAGCCTTTTAATCTCTTCTTTCAAAGCGTCAGATCGAACTTTGTCAAACTGCATTTTCCTTTTCTGGATAGGAGTCATATTTGGGTTAATATTTAGTGCATTGTACATAACTAATGGGTCAATCCCGACCATATCTGAATGGGTCCATGCAAATATGTCCTTGCTAGCTATAAGGAGTTGAATCAAGTCTTCTTTCAAGTTGTTCTCTAACTCTTTTCCATCATCTAAAGCCTAAAAAATAGTAGAAGAATCAGAGTAAGAAGAATGCTTCATTTTGGATTGATCGAGAGTTGCAAAATACATTCACGAGAGCTAAATTGCTCTCCCCAAATAGTACCCCAACCCCTTTTAGTTAAGAACTTTACCATCGGGTATTTTGGCGGGACAAAAGCATCCACCTCATCCCGTGCAGGACGACCAAAGAATGCATTTTACTATGAAGGCTGATTGATGATCACAAAGAGAGTTTCAAAAGTTTCGTAGTATGGTGGTAGACCCATTTGTACTAGTAGCTTTACTTGTCCTAAAGGTGTTGACCTCTTACTATTGAACCCAAAGATATGTTTAGGACTAGGCTAAAGTTTATCCTTAGGAATGCCCATTTGATCGAAAGTGTGCTTGAAGATGACGTTATCCGCGCTTTTGGTATCTACTAGAATCTTATATACTATGGAAATTCCGATTTGAGCTTTGATCATAAGGTGGTCATTATAGGGATGATGGATTCCTTTCTTTAGCTCTTGTGGAGTGACGACAAGACTTAGCATTTGCATATTAAGTCGTGGTTCTTTGAGCAGGGGCTCTTCCTGTGCAGAGAACACTCCTTCCCTAGCTTCCTTGATATATTTGTTCCTAGCTCCCTTACTATTTCCCGCTGGATGCGGTCCCTCCACGAATCATATCAATCATGTTCAAAGGTGGACTTGATTCAACAGATCTTCTTCTATTGAACATTCACATCATTACTAGAGAATTTTTAGGGTACAATACCAGTTCATGGCGCTTTCTGTTTATTTTGGACAAACTCTTTCAGATGTCCTTTATGAATCAGCTTATGAATAATCCTGGCTAGCACTCAGCATTCGTCTGTCGTATGGCCATTCGCCTTATCATAAGAGCATTAATGACCTCTTTTTCTCTGCTCGGGTAAGTTCTTGGCCTTGAATGAAATTGAAAAAATAAACTTTACTTTAGTTGTGGCATTGATATAAGACAATGGCTTGTTCAAAGCAGTTAAATTGGTGTTGGAGTCTTCCCGCCTAGACCTTTTGTGTCCTCGATCGAATCCAAATCTTTTAATCTCCTTCTTAGGGATAGGTTTCCTTTTAGCATAGTATAATTCATCCATTCAAATGAATTTATAAGCTTGAAAGTGAAAGTCTTGTAAATTTTGATATCCATGGATAAAGTGCTCCTTCCAAAACGATGTGCTTTCTCTCAATCCTGAATGCATTGCAATTAGCTTATCTCAATCATTCATGTCTTTCGCCTTCAATGCCTCTATATTGAACCGCTTAAGATAATCACCCAATGATTGTCCTTTTCTTTGTTTGATGTTTGCCAAAATGGTGCAGTCAATTATTAGATATTTGCATATACAGAACCGAGCAAAGAATTCATAGGAGAATTTTCCTTGAGTGGATTGTTTTATCCCAATATTTGTGATTCCATTTTGCAGTAGCCCATAGAAGTATTACTGGGAATAATCGGCATCGCACTACCCTCGAGGCATTATATAGGTCTATTTGGCTCTCAAAAGGCCATTAGGTTGTCGTTATAATCAAAAGTGCCATGATATTTCATAGTTGGAACCTTAACATGTGATGGAATTGTTGTTGCCATGATTTCATCAATGAACAGAGCTACACGATCATTATCATTTACTTGCTCATCTAAAGATTTTTCCTTTAGCATTCAGCATGTCTTTAACAGCTTTTCTGCCACATCTTTCAAATATGCTTCAGTATAATGATAACTTTTTTGACTTGGATTATATTCCTTGGAGATTGAGCTTCTAGATTACACCAAAGATTTATCTTGCATTATGCCCTGGTGATCAGCTTTAGCTGCATAATGTTCTTTCTTCTTTGATGATGTTAAGTTAATCATTCTCTTGCCTTCGTACATGTAAACCTTTAGGTTACTGCATGGGGAAACCACTTCGTCCCATATTATTGGCTTAATGGTTATAGATTAATTTTGAGCAAGGGATGCTTCCAAGAGTTCTTGCATTTCCAATAGCCATTGCTCCAAATGTTTTATCCCAGCCGCATTGTCATCAGGTTACACTGGAGTTGATGGTTGTCATGGCACAAGCGCCTTTTAAGTTGAAGGTAGGCATAATATTTTCCTCCAGAACTATTGTGTGCATGGCTTCTTTGTCTAGTTGGCTGAGTCTTTTTGATTTCATTTTCCTACAGCAAATCAAAATTTCCATAATTAGTCTATAAGGAAAGAACAAGGGTGGAGCTTCAAGCCCTTCTTCTAACACCAAAAAATGTAAACAAGAGATCTTCCCAACACCCCGAAGTAAGGTTAGAGGAGTGAATGACCCACTCGAAACCCCTTTCGAATTAGTTGGAGAAATCTAAGGTCACAACCTAGTGGGAACAAAAGGTATTAAACGAGTCGAAAGAATCTTATTCCTTTGAAAGGAACCCTTTCAAAAGGTATAGATGTGCATGTTCCATAGATGAAACCTCATATAAGCAGCGCCAAATATGTTAACGATATAATTAACAACATCTAAAGGTGCATAGGTTTGAAGATGAATTAGAAAACGATCCATTTCGAAGGACTTCGAAGGGGTTTGTATTGTCAGAATCGAGATTTAATGTTGAAGTCCTATTTACTGTCCCTTTCGAAGGGATCAAAAAGAGGTCAAGAACCCATTCGAATTGACCCCTTCAAAGGTGTCAATATAGCATCTATGGCGGTGATCTCCTTCAAAGGCCAAGACATATTCGAGCGCATTCAAATGCCTTTCTGAGGAGTCCTCCAAAGGGTTTGATTCAATGGTTATAAAGAGAACCTCTTCAAAGGTCTAGTACCCTTCAAAGGATTCAAAACTCGATATCCATATATTTGAGTAGAGAGTGGATTCAATGTGACATGGAGCCTTATTTTTGTAACATTCCTGGAAATTTACCAAGTTTAATTTGGCAATTAAATTAATTTCTGAAAATAAATTGTGAATTAATTAGAGATTTCTAGAATAAATAAATAAATTTTTGATTATAAATAGAAATTTGATTTAGAATATAAGAATAAGCATTTTATAAACAAATATGGAATTTCAAAATAAAATGTATTAAAAATAAAATAGAAACTAAAAGCTTGAGATTAATAAAAAGATAATGATAGTTATTTTCTAAATTTTTAATTATATTAATATTTGGAAGTTGTAATGAAAAGAAAAAAAATTAGTGTACTCATTTCAAAAAGTTATTTTTAATTAAATTTTCATATATGAATAAAAGTGATTAATTGTCAATATAAAATCAAAGTATTTAAATCCTTCTTTTCTTTTAAAAGATGTACAAAAATAAATAATAAAAAATGTATGAATGTAAATTGTATAGATATATAAGTGTATAAATATGTTGAACTAAATTAAATATTTAATGTGAAAATGATATAAAGTTATATTTAAGTTAATTAAAAAAACAATGGAGATAAGATTTTATTTGTGTAAATATAAATATAAAAAAAAACACAACACATACATAAATAAAAGGAAAATGTATTTATTCAAATGGGAAGCATAATATAAAGTTATATTTGAGTGTTATTTGCATGAAAATGTAAAATGCAAACTTATGTACATGAAAGACTTAAGTGAATGTGGTATAAAATTTATTTAAAAATTCTTTTATCTTTGAAAATTACAAATGATAAATATATAAAGGAGATAGAGTAAAGAAGTGAACATTTCATTGGAATCTCATGATCATCTTTGTACAAATGGCATCCAATGTAATAAATTGAATAAAATAATTGAATTTAAAAATTTTGGAAACTTTTGAGCTTCCCCTTATGCAATAATTTAACTTCTCACCAAATCTGAAAATATAGTAAAAAGATTTGAGTATCACAAATCCAAACTACCATCATCTTCCCTCTTCAGATCTGGAACAAATCAAAGCTGAAGATCAAAGAAAAAATCAAACTCAAAAGCTTCAGTTCAAAATTTTCAAGATAAGAAATATCAAAACCTGGCAATCAAATCAAGCAGCAAAAATAAGTTCAAAAAAACCTGTAATCTGGAAATCAAAGTCTGGATTCATGTTTCAAATCTGTAAACAAATAAAAACCAGATCAACTTCAACGAGCTGAATCAAAACCAATATCAAACAGGCAAGATCAGATCAAAGCTCTCAAACCTGATCAATGCAACCAGATATTCAACCTGGAAAACAAATACAACTAAGAAATCTTCAACCTGATTCATCAACAATTCAAAGATACAAGCAAATTCTTCTCAGCAACTCAAGATCAATTTGTCTAGACTCTACTTCATACTTCCAGGCCTCTGTTTCAAAACCCATCAGCGTGAGCAAAACTTTTAAACTTAAAAGCTAGAATCTATTTGCAGTTTGATGATGCTTGAAAAAAAAATTGTTGTGATATGTTTGCATGTGAAATTGTGAGTAACTTCACTTTTAAAACTTAAAGTAAAATTATGGTTGCATGTTTTGTTTATTTGAGTCCTTTCTGTTCATGATTTCCAAGTTCTTGTTTTAATTTAAATTCGAAAAACTCTTGAGTTAGTCTCTGTTTAAACTTAATTTATAAACAAAACTTGTTTGTTTCATCTCAAAATTTAGATTAAAATTATACTTAAGTTAAAAATATTGAAGTGTCTCTGGAAATTATCCGGGAATCAAAATGACCGAGCAAAAATAAAAATAAGTCAAAACCCAAACTTTGTAATTCATAAATTCAGGATTATAATTTGAATTCATAAACTTAAACATGATTTTTAGCACTAAAATCATAGTTTTTAATTTGGGATTGAGTGAGCATTTCTGGTTTAACCAGAAATGGGTTTTGGGAAGTTTTTTGGTCATCTCTGTGATCTGGGGTGTCGTGGTTCTTTCTGAAGGTAGTAGAGTAATCGAAGATGATAGGAAAATTGTCGAGAAGATAATTAATTCATTGAGGAATTTGCAGCAGTTGATTCTTAATTGGAACCCTAGTTTCAACTAGGTCTAGTATTTTGATTCGTTCATCTTCCCTTGTTGGTCGAGTGCAACGTGACTTTGGGAAATGGAAGTATGGAGAGTGGCGAAGTCTTGGCCGGAGTTGCAGAATTTTTGATGGTCGGAATTGTGAAAACGAGGTGGTTTCCAGGTTTGGATGTGTGGTTCCTGTTTCTGTTCCAGATTTGGGGTTTTTGAACTCGAATTCAATTTCGAGCTTTGGAAGGATGTTTCTGTTAATCGTGTTTGGATGTGGAGTTGGTCGCCGATAAGGGAAGACCATCGAAGATGGTCAGAGGTTATTAAAGTCACCGTGCATGTGCACGGTGCACTTTATTCTCTGGTGAAGTTTTGGTTAGCAGAGGGAAGGGTCTCGGGTTTTCACTCGAGAAGTTTGAGCATTTTCTCGAAGTTTTTAGTTTGTGGACTCGAAGCAACATAGGGTGGCTCGGGTTAAAATATTTGATATAGGTTTTTAAAAGAAACCTGTAGTGTTTTGTTTTAAATTTTTAAACTGAAGATTTAAAATGAAATGTAAATTTTTAAAACAAGTTTAAATCTAAGTTTAAATCTGATTCAAATTTAAATCTTAGTTTTAAAAAACAAAATAGAGTCTTTGAAATTTAAACTGTTTTAACTACTTTAAGATGGTTAAATGGTTTGAATTTAAAATGATGATTTAAAATAAAGTTTAAAATCTAAGTTTAATCTGGATTCAGATTTAAATATGTATTCCAGTTTTAAAATGAAAAAAGTTTTTAAATTTAATAACAATTTAAACAACTTTGAATGTTATTGTGTATTTTTAAATTGATTTGAATTAAAAATGAGCTTGGTTTTAAATTCTTATAAACTTCATTTATAAAATGAATATTTCTTTAACTTGTGAGATAAAAAGGTTTATGAATTCTTTTTAAAACTTTGTTTAAGTTAAATTTGTATACATTTTAAATCTTAAATTAAATATGAAATTTAAAGTAAATTTGAAAGCAAATTGTTTTTAAATGCTTTGATTAAGTAAGAAATGTTTTATCTTAAAGATAAATAGAATTTAATGATTTGGATTCATTAAATTATTAAGTTAATTAATCAAGTAATCAATAAATGATTAAATAAAAATAATAATCACTTAGTGAAAGTAATTAAGAGTAGATAATTAAGATTAAAGATTGATTAATCAAATATTAAGGATTAATTACTTTAAAGCATAATAAATTAACGTGGTTAATTAATTAGGGTAATTGAATTAAGAATAATCAATTAAGGATAATTAATTATAAATAAGATTTAATTAATAATTAAGGATTTATTAATTAAAGTAATTAATTAAAGGATAATTAATAAAAGTAATTAAGGTTTAATTAACTACGGTTAAGGTTAATTAATTACGATAATTAATTAAAGAAATGATTAATTAATGGAGGCGTTTAAGACTTAATCAATAGTAGTTAATGATAATTAATCATTGATTAAAGATTACTAATGAAAGTAATTATGTGAGTAATAAATTTAAAACCACATGATTTATTCACCTTAATCGAAGATGTTTGATTGTTATTGAATGCTGTGTGATGGATTGATATGTGATGTGATGCTTTGTGATGCTTTGTGCTGAGCTGCTATATTTGTGATGAATATACTGTTGTATGAATATAAAAACACCTTGACCCGTAAAATGACATTTGAATTTCGATACGACATGGAGTCAGATTCCAGTTGGTTATCCGAAACCCACATCGAATCGTAATAGTGAATCTTTATGATTGATAAATATACTTTATCTATGAATCTGTGAATGAAGATAAGTGTTGTAGGTTATACCGCTTATCGATATTGATATATCTATGATGATTGATGTTATGCACTATTGTGTAAAGCACCCTGGACCACAATTATACACACACAAATATGGGTTGCACGTGGAAATGGGTTAAGTCACAGATTTTGAAATAGTTTTAAAGATTGAACTTTTGAATCCAAAATAGTTTTGGAATTAGAATTGGAAGCTTTTGAAAATGAATTTCGAAAATAAAAATTATTTTGAATAACTTGATTGAGTTTTGAAATTTAAATAGCTTGGTTTAAATTTGAATTCGAATTCTATGATTTGGAAACTATGGTTTAAAAAGGGTATTCAACTTATAAATGTGTTTATATGGGTTTTTAAACATTTTAAAAGCGTTGTTTTGGGATTTTGAATTTAACCCAAAGATTTTAACTTGTATAAATGAAATCATTTTTTCCCAAAACGTAACCTATCCGTTTTCAAATAATAAAAGCTTTCACATAAGAAATGAACTTCCAATTTGTGCTAAAAGGATTTCAAGTCTAAAATGAAAATAGTTTTCCAAGTTATGATTAATCTTTGGAAATGGGTTCGAAATCTATAAGTTAAATCTTTAATTTTAAAGATTTAATTGAGTTAATCCAAATCGAAATGAAAATTGTTTTGGAATCTATGAATTGATCTTTGTGAAACTAGGTGAACTTTGTGAAATAAATATTTTTGTATAAAGATTTGAAATGGTAGTTTATTTAAACCATTTGAAGAAAGGCTTTGGGTTGTGACTTAACTAAAATCCCATATCCATATGTTTTTATATATTGCGCCCACTATTCGGTTTAGCCGGGAGAGGACCTTGTGTCATATAACCCATTTCGAATAGTGATACGACGTTATGGATTTCATTTGAAGACTGGTGCTGAAGACAGGGTGTCTTCGAGAACAATAGGATAACCTGTCGATTGACTCTGCACTGAGTAGCTCCGGTATAGAGTTCTCCCTAAGTGACGGGAAGTTTGATCGGGATTATGGATATCCGGATTGCAAGGGCTGCTTCGGAAGTGCCTTCGGTTCTGTTCAAACCCGGGACAGACTTGTATGGTTGTATGTTTGACACTACTCTTTGAGATATTAAACCGATCTCTATCAAATACATTTCTGCTTGGTGGCGGAGAATTTATTCTCTTAGCTTAACACCTTTCTCCGAGACGCACGAGCTCAGAGGTTATGTAGTTGATAGTTATCAGTGATATACTCCCAAATTTGGTAGTATGGCATGCTGAGTGCTGCTGTGTATCATTTGTTGATCAAAGCATGACTTTTGTATAAAGCGTAGCTTTATGGATGAGACTGCATCAGGACCTCACACCCCGGAAATTGTCAAAACAGGAAAGATGCGGCAAGCTTATGAGGGTCGCTCCCTTTAGGGTTTGTCCTTCCCTTATGGAAAAGGGTGGTATCATGGTATGGAGCCCAGATACTTACTCATGTTGATACTGCAGATCTATTACTTTGTGATTGCTTTGTGGTTGTTGGTATCGAGCGCTCGGATAAAGGTCCCAAAGGACCGGGGGATGGCACGCTCGAGTAGTAGTTACCTAGTTACAGAAGTAACCCGACCTTGTGTTGGCAGAGATCCGGTTAGGTTCTCAGGACGTCCTGCCAGAGGCATGCCCATGTGGTAGTAGGAAGTTCCTTAGCCTGACCATTTGTTGGAAATCCAATCTTCAATACGCACCTTGTACGGTTTCAGTTGTAGAACCTGTCATTTACTTATGGTGGCGCCCCACTGTTTAGATGGTAGCCATAGCAGGCATACGATACTGGTCGTATGTTGGCTAGGATTAATATTATACTTTCAAATGGTTTTCCTACACTATGCACTAGTAATAATATCAATGAAATTTTCTCGTATCAAGGAGAAATCTCCTCCAATTCTGCGTTTGCATTGTGTTTGTGGCGGGAGGCCTTATGGCAGTTTCATTTTTCAAAAAGCATTGCAAATTTATTTTAAATTCTCTTGTTTTCTATTTTAAGGACCAACTGCTTTTGTTTGCACATACCAGTCCCACGACTGACCTGGAGTTTGTCGTTCCTTTCCTAAACTCTGGGTTCCCACAATTTTCCCACACGGGCAGTCTAGAGTTGGGTTTTTCAGATGGTCAGGTTTAGTAGATTATCTGGAGCTTGTTCAGTCATTTGATCTAAACTGCACTTGCTTGTCTTTGTGCTTCGTTATTGGGAGTTCGAGCTATTTATGGACTGGTGCTTTGGAGATGGAGTTACAGTTATGGAGTTCTCTCTTGAAGACCATATTGGAGATTTTGTTCCGCTGTTAGTGTTACCTTTTCTTTCCGCTGCTATTGTCTTGTATCATATCTCTGATGTATATTGATATTCATTGTACCATTCTAGTGTATCAGATAATGTATGTTGATATATTCTTTTTCTTCCGCTATGTTGTACTTAATGTGTTATGAGCTCCGGCGAACCAGATTTGACGTTTGGATCTGCGGCATTTGAATACGAGTGTCGTATTTGGTGCCGATTTTTGAAGGTCGAGTCAGGGTCGTTTCATTTGGTATCAGAGCTGAAGGTTAAAACTTTAGCTCAGGAGTATAACACATTAATTAGCTCATTAGAGATAGAGTGAAGTATACCCTAGAATGAGTATATCCCTAAGATATCCGTTTGAATGCCTCGGTAAATTCTCTTAATGTTCACTGATAGTGAGTATGAGTGAAAGAAGAGAACGAGATAGGGGACAAGGGAGTGCCCCTACATATGGTCAATGCCCTGCAACAGTGGAAACAACATTCTCTATCAATCTCCTTTGATTCGATTTCAAATTCTTTTGATTGCTTCGTGACAGCTACAAGAAGAAGCTTCGGTGTGATGGTGGCCTTACGAATCGTTGTAGAAAATTCTTACTTCGTATCTTCATTGGTTTCATATCAGTTTTTCCATCTAAACTTTAATGAATTTGAAATTTGAAATTGAAATTTTAAATAAATTGGAAATTTTAAATTGAAATAAAATGGTTAACGAATACGAAGCTAAATATGAATTGAATCGATAAAACGATTTCGTTTAAAACCAATAAATTCTATTGTAATTTCTTGTGTAGTCTGAAGTCCGAGAATAAATATTTCGATCTGATCTGATCAATCGTTTCTTTATCTATCATCTAATCCTTCTCGTCTCCCTAGCAAATTTCGAGGACGAATTTTTTTTAAGAGGGGGAATCTGTAACATTCCTGCAAATTTACCAAGTTTAATTTGGCAATTAAATTAAATTTTGAAAATAAATTATGAATTAATTAGAGATTTCTAGAGTAAATAAATAATTTTTTGAATAGAAATAGAAATTTGATTTAGAATATAAGAATAAGCATTTTATAAACAAATATGGAATTTCAAAATAAAATGTATTAAAAATAAAATAGAAACTAAAATCTTGAGATTAATAAAAAGATAATGATAGTTGTTTTCTAAATTTTTAATTATATTAATATTTGGAAGTCGTAATAAAAAGAAAAAAATTAGTGACTCGCTTTCAAAATGTTATTTTTAAGTAAATTTTCATACATGAATAAAAGTGATTAATTATTAATATAAAATCAAAGTATTTAAATCCTTCTTTTCTTTTAAAAGTTGTACAAAAATAAATAATAAAAAAATGTATGAATGTAAATTGTATAATTATATAAGTGTATAAATATGTTGAACTAAATTAAAGATTTAATGTGAAAATATTATAAAATATATATAAGTTAATTAAAAAAAACAATGGAGATAAGATTTTATTTATGTAAATATAAATATAAAAGAAAACACAACACATACATAAATAAAAAGAAAATGTATTTATTTAAATGGGAAGCATAATATAAAGTTATATTTGAGTGTTATTAACATGAAAAATGTAAATTGCAAACTTATGAACATGAAAGACTTGAGTGAATGGGGTATAAAATTTATTTAAAAATCCTTTTATCTTTGAAAATTGCAAATGATAAATATATAAAGGAGATAGAGTAAAGAAGGGAACATTTCATTGGAATCTCATGATCATCTTTGTACAAATGGCATCCAATGTAATAAATTGAATAAAATAGTAGAATTTAAAACTTTCAGAAATTTTTTGAGCTCCCCCATATGCAATAATTTAACTTCTCATCAAATCTGAAAATACAGTAAAAAGATTTGAGTATCACAAATCCAAACTACCATCATCTTCCCTCCTCAGATCTGAAACAAATCAAACCTGATGATCAAAGACAAAATCAAACTCAAAAGCTTCAGTTCAAAATTTTCAAGATAAGAAAAATCAAAACCTGGCAATCAAATCAAGCAGCAAGAATAAGTTCAAAACAAAACTATAATCTGGAAACCAAAGTCTGGATTCAAGTTTCAAAACTGGAAACAAATAAAAATCAGATCAACTTCAACAAGCTGAATCAAAACCAATATCAAACAGGCAAGATCAGATAAAAGCTCTCAAACCTGATCAATGCAACCAGATATTCAACCTGGAAAACAAATACAACTAAGAAACCTTCAACCTGATTCATTAACAATTCAAAGATACAAGCAAATTCTTCTCAGCAACTCAAGATCAATTTTTCCAGACTCTACTTCATACTTCCAGGCCTTTGTCTCAAAACCCATCAGTGTGAGCAAAACTTTTAAACTTAAAAGCTAGAATCTGTTTACAGTTTGATGATGCTTGAAAAAAAATTGTTGTGATATGTTTGCATGTGGAAGTGTGAGTAACTTAACTTTTAAAGCTTAAAGTAAAATTATGGTTGCATGTTTTGTTTATCTGAGTCCTTTCTGTTCATGATTTCCAGGTTCTTGTTTTAATTTAAATTCAAAAAAATCTTGAGTTAATCTCTATTTAAACTTAAGTTATAAACAAAACTTGTTTATCGTCTCAAAATTTAGATTAAAATTATACTTAAGTTAAAAATATTGAAGTGTCTCTGGAAATTATCTGGGAATCAAAATGACTGAGAAAAAATAAAAATAAGTCAAAACCCAAACTTTGTAATTCATAAATTCAGGATTATAATTTGAATTCATAAACTTAAACATGATTTTTAACGCTAAAACCATAGTTTTTAATTTGGGATCGAGTGAGCATTTCTGGTTTAACCAGAAATGGGTTTTGGGAAGTTTTCTGGTCATCTCCGTGATCTGGGGTGTCGTGATTCTTTCTGAAGATAGTAGAATGATCGAAGATGATAGGAAAATTATCAGGAAGATGATTAATTCATTGAGGAATTTGCAGCAGTTGATTCTTGTTTGGAACCCTAGTTTTAACTAGGTCTAGTATTTTGATTCGTTCATCTTCCCTTGTTGGTCATGTGCAACGTGACTTTGGGATATGGAAGTATGGTGAGTGGCGAAGTCTTGGCCAGAGTTGCAGAATTTCTGATGATCGGAATTGTGAAAAAGAGGTGGTTTCCAGGTTTGGATGTGTGGTTCCTGTTTCTGTTCCAGATTTGGAGGTTCTAAACTCGAATTCAATTTCGAGCTTTGGAAGGATGATTCTATTGATTGTGTTTGGATGTGGAGTTGGTCGCCGATAAGGGAAGACCATCGGAGATGGTCGGAGGTGATTAAAGTCACCGTGCATGTGCACGGTGCACTTTATTCTCTGGTGAAGTTTTGGTTAGCAGAGGGAAGGGTCTCGGGTTTTCTCTCGAGAAGTTTGAGCATTTGCTCGAAGTTTTTAGTTTGTGGAATCGAAGCAACATAGGGTGGCTCGGTTAAAATATTTGATACAAATTTTTAAAAGAAACCTGTAGTGTTTTGTTTTAAATTTTTAAGCCGAAGATTTAAAATGAAAAGTATAGTTTTTAAACAAGTTTAAATCTAAGTTTAAATCTGATTCAAGTTTAAATCTGATTCAACTTTAAATTTAGTTTTAAAAAACAAAATTGAGTCTTTGAAATTTAAATTGTTTTAACTACTTTAAGATGGTTAAATGGTTTAAATTTAAAATGATGATTTAAAAT
The DNA here is from genome assembly GCA_030765085.1 of Allium cepa. Taxonomy (NCBI): domain Eukaryota; kingdom Viridiplantae; phylum Streptophyta; class Magnoliopsida; order Asparagales; family Amaryllidaceae; genus Allium; species Allium cepa. The sequence goes on from CM060937.1 coordinate 910,321,342, forward strand.
AAAGCTTAAAATCTAAGTTTAATCTGCATTCAGATTTAAATATGTATTCCAGGTCCATTTGTCTGAGGTTGGAAGTGTATTTGTTGAGACTGTAGACTTAATACCGTCTCGAATAAGATTTGTAGTTTGGAGTAAGGATTTCTCTGATATCTGAAGGAAATCTTTTCAAAGATTCGAAGTTTATCTTTGAAGTGTAAGTTTGGATCTGTCGGAAGTGCAGAAGTATGTGATGGTATTTTGATAACTGCGTAATGAGATACAGTATCTATGGATATTTTTCGAATATGTTTTCTCTTGAAGCAGTTTTAGAAGTGGTTGAGGACCAGTCTTTACCTGCCATAGGAAAGATTCGTCTGTGTAGAGTTATCTGGATCTTTAGCATGGAGATTGTCTATTTGGAATATGAGACTAAGGTCTATAAGTTGCTTCATTTTGGCATGGTCTCATCTGTCATTCTTTAAAGAGAGCGAGTTGTTGATGCTTGGGTTGGAGCCCGAAATTTCTTGAGTAGTTGTCTGCCATCTCGAAGGTCTTTTGTGTGGTTTGTTGATGGTTTTCGTTTTTGAGGAGCCTTTGGATTAGAAGTCTTTGGTTAGCTGTGGTAGCAGTGCAACTCGAAGTGTTCGGTGTGCTGATGAGAAGGTCTTTTAGCTTTGCAGTATCATCGAGGTAGAGTTTGGAAGCAGCAGTAGTGTGGTTGTTTCTCCGATAGTTTAGGAATTTTTGTGGTTCTTTTCAGCAGTCCGGGCAGTTGGTGAATGTTTTTGAAGGGTTAACCTTGTTTGGAAGAGTTTAAAGCTGTTCTAATTGGTAAAGGGAGAACAGTTTTCTTTGGAATCCGAATTAGGTAGGATCGCCAAAGTGACTTGCGATTAGTTTGGGAATTTTTCTTGAGCATTCTTTTGTTTGAGGCTGAGGATTCTCATGTGGAAGTAGGAGCTGCTGGAGTAATCAGAAGTTGACTGCATCTGGAGTTGAGTTTCATATTGTTTTGATTCTAGAAGCGATTTTGGTGGTTAGCCTGGTAGGAGAATTGGTGTAGCAGCTCAGGAATTTTTGGAGTTTGGATTTGGTCAGATCTAGTTTTTGAATTGGATTTTGCTTTGAGGTTGTGTGACCGAGTCAGATGAGTCACTCAGATTTTATGGATCTGATGAATAAAGTTTCTCTGATATATTGGATAAGTTTGTACTCGTGTTCATCAACAGTATTATCATCTATTCCAGAATCAGAGTTGTGCAGCGGAAGCGAGGTAGCAGCTGTGCAAGGAAGGAAGCAAGTTCGGTTTGCTATTGCTTTGGAGTAGAGCATGTGTTCAGGATTTTGATGGATTTTGGAAGACTTTTCTGTTGGATAGGACCCAGAAACTGGTTTGCTTTGGTCTAGTTGTTCCTGGAAGCATCAACATAGGTTGAGCTGATCAGGAAAAAGATTGGCAGACCAGGATTGTCTGTTAAGTTATGCAGATATGAGACAAGGAGTTTGGAATTCGAATTTGGAGACTTCATTGTTGTTTAGATTTCTCTGGTTAAGAGAACAGTAATTGGATGGTTAGTGCTGAGGCATTTGAGATTTCTTATCTAAGTTTTTGATAGGATAAGATTGAATTGCCAGTTTGGGTAGCTAGAATTCATTGTATTTCACGTATCTTTGAGGGAATACGTGTATGATTCATTATTTGTTATTGAATATGTAGTTCAGTTGGATTTGGAAGTTGAGCTAGACTTGAGTATAGTCTGATGTTCTATTCAGATTGATGGATCTAGAGATGAGTTGAGCTCTGGATTTTGGTGGTGTAGTTTGTTAGCTTCTGTAGAGCGAGTCTCCCGGTGATTTATACTTGGGAAACTCGAGATAGTGTTAGTAAGATTTATGTCAGAATAATTAGTTAGGTTTGTTTGTTTGATTGATTGCTTTGGTTATTAGTAACTGGATGTTATGAATGCTTTGCTGTTTTAAATTAAAACCTCTGCTGGGTTATTAAATTACCTTTGCTTTTAAATTTCGGGGACGAAATTTTTTTAAGGGGGAGGATTGTAACGACCCAGAATTTTGGGCAATAACAATTTAATAATGCGTATTAATAATTCAAATTGGTTTGATAATTTTTCTTTATAATTTTAATTTAAAATTGGTAAATTTAATTTTCTAAAGGTTAATAAATATTTAATCTGATAATTTTGATCAATATCTTTCTAACAATTTAAAATTTGATAAGAATTATTTTTCAAAGCTAATGAGATTTTATTCTATTTATAATATATATATTTGATATATATTGTGAATAGAAATATCTTTTGTTTAAATAAAGATTGAATTTTCAAATTGTAATATATATGTATGTATATGTTATAATTTGGAATTTGTTTGAAATTTTAATTTAATTTGTTAATAATTTATATATGAATGAGTATTGTAATTTAAAGCTTTGTTTTAATTTATATTTTCAAAGGTTAATTTAGATTTGTCAAATTGTTTTCAGTTATAAGATAATTGTTTGTTTTTAAAATATAAGATTTGTTATTTAGTTTAAATAAGGTGATTTTTTATTTTAATGATAGTTTAAATAAAGTTTTGTTTTATTTTCTTTTTAAATGCTCAAATTAAAATGGTTATAAGTGTATAAAAATAAATGTTTAGATTTTAAATTTATATGTATAAGATATATTTGTGTTATAATTAATTTTAGAATATTTTCTTTAAAAAAATAAACTCATATATTCATACATAAGTATTTGTTAATTAAGTAAATAAGTAAGTTTATATTATCATTTAAATTAAATAAATTATATTTAAAATGCTAAAATACATGTGTAAACATGTTAAGGCCTCTCTAAACATATGTAAGGAAAATTAAGCTATATAGTGACAAATGTATGAAAATTTAATATTATTGTGACAAATGTAAGATTTTATAACTTGTGGCTTTCAATTTTTTTCAATTTCGTTCAAATGTAAACATAAGAGAAAATTGTATTCCTCTTTCATTTTCCAAAAAAAAACTTTATTTTTCATTTCTCAAATTCTTTTTCTTCCTTGTTTCAAAACAGAAATTATATTTTGAAAATCTGAAATCAAAACCAAAAGCAAATTTAAAATCTGTATTCAATTAAACTTCAACCTGCAAATTGAAGTCTGTAACATTTGATCACCTGCATTTCAAAGAATCAAGTTCAAGATCAACCTGAGAATTAAAATCTGTAACTTCATATCAAATTCAACCTGCAATTTTCAACAACAAGTAACTTGCAGTTCAACATCAAATTGGAAGCCTGGAAATTCATAAAAACTGCTCTGCTTATATTTCAGGTGAGTAAATTATTTAAAAACAGATTGTTTTGGATTTTAACCACCATGCATGTGATGCTCTGTGATTTAAGTTTGGTGATTGCATGAGAATCTTCAGAATTTATATTGTTGAATATATAGATATGTTTATATATGTGTAGATAGCCTGTGTATGTATAAATCCTTCTGCTTCCTGTTCTTTCAAAACAGGCTCAATTTTTTTTTAAAATTTAAAACTTCCACTAACACCCTTGTTTGATTATGAAGATTAAATGAAATTTGTATGTAAGTGTTAGATAGAAATTTTAAAACTAGTTTCTGTAATCTTAAATTTACATATGATTTTTAAAAATGGCAAAAACACAGTGAACTAAAACTTTTGTTAAAGATCAACTGATTTAAATCCTAAATTGAACTACATGCATCAAATCGTGATGAAAAATCATGAATTTAAACATGCATTTCATAAATTTTAGTTCGGTAATTTATGAGAATTTTGGGTTTGTGTGTTTTTGGAGTTTTCAGTGATTGCCGAAAATCCACATGATAATTGTAGCTAGGATTTAGATCGAAGCTTGCTTGTATGTTATGGATTAAGGGAAAAATGCTATTGGATTTTTCAAATTGTTGAATTGTTCGAATTTGGGAAAATTAGGGTTTAGTCTGTTCTTTGTTTCAGCTTGGCTGTTGAGGGAATTGAGATTGGGATTCATGACCGGATTGATCCGCGAGTTGGGAAATGGTGGCGTGAAGGTTGCGGCGACGTTCTGGAGTGGTCGGCATGGATCATCGGCGCTGTGGTGGTCGGCAAAGGGGAAGTTTGGGGGATGTTGTTTCTGCAGTATTTGGTTCGTGTGCCCAAATTTTGATTTGCTTGCTTACTCTCGAATCTGGGTTTATTGTTGGGTTCGCACATAATCGTGTGATGGTAGTGGAGGGTCGCGTTGATCGTCGATGGTCGGAGTTTCTTGGGCACGTGCACGAAAATGGGTGTGTGCACTGGTTTTGTAGTTCTGGGAAGACAAGATGAAGACTCGGGTGGGTTCTCGCGTTATGTTGGGTGACAACTCAAAGATGTTGGGGCGTGGGTTTGCTTCGGGGAAGACTCGTGATGTTACCGTGTTTACTCGAGTTTCTGGGTTGTGTACTTTGGTAAGTGTTGTGTATAGTAGTTACATTGTTAACTCGAGTTTGTTTTGGTTTAGCTGTGTAATGATAAAATGCAGATTACACTCATTGTTTAAAATAAATAAAATCAAGTTTAAGTTATAAAACAAGTTTATAAAGGGAGTGAAAAATAAAGTTATACTTGTTGTTTTAAAGTGAAAGTAAATCAAACATTTAAAAGTGAAATTTGAATTTACATTTCAAATTTAAAAATGTTTTAAGATGTTTGTTTTTTTGAAAATAATTATCTTAATTAAGTTTTAAAATTCAAATTTAAAGAGTGTTTTGAATTTAATTATTAAATTAAAGTTTTAAGTTAAAGTTTTGAAGTAATGTTTTAATAACAAAATTTTCAATTTATATTGAAATAAGTTTAAAATTTGATAATTTTAAAGTGTTTTAAATTTGGAAATGATTTATAAATGCTTTATCTTCAAGTAAGGCTATTATTATGATTTTGTAAACCAAATTTAATAATTTGTCTTTAAGTTAACAAGATTTAAATTATTCAAATAATTTATTTATGAAAATAAATAAGGTTAAATTATTTGGATAATTAACTTAAGAATGCTTAATTTAATATGATTTGTTAATAAGTAAGATTTAATTAAGACTAATGATTTTCTTAATTAATTTAAGATTTAAAAATATAAGAAGTTAGTTAATTAATTATTTAATTTATTTTAAATAATTAGTTAATTGTTTATTTAATCACTTAATTATGGATTAATTAAGTGTGATTACTTAATGAAGTAATCAATGGTTAATTTTTGAATGTAATTAGGATGGTAATTACTTATGGAAGTAATTAATGAAAATTACTCATGGGAGTAATTAATTGAAGTGATTAATGGAATCACTTAGTGTTATAAATTAAAGAATTGATTAATATAATTGTTTTAAAGTTAATTAATTATGAAGTAATTAATTAATTAAAGAATTAAGGATTGGTTAATGATGGAATTAATTACTTGTTAAGTAATTAATTAAGAAAGTAATCAAGATTTATTAATGAAGCAATTAGAAATAATTGCTTATGTAAGTAATTAAGAGTTAATTACTTAATTGTTTTAGATAATTAATTAAAGTGATTAATTAATTAATGAATGAGATTAATTTAATATTAGTTACTAAGTGTAATTAATTAAAATGTAATTAATTATTAAAGTAATTAATTAAGGATTTATTTATTAATTTAATTGAATAACTTAGTACTTGATGAAGTAATTAAAGATTAATTAATTAGATTAATTAATCAAAGGGTTAGTATAATTAATTAAAAAGTTAATTAATTAAGATAAGTAATTACAAATTGTTAATTACCGATTACGATTAATGAGTTGATTAATTACAAGTTAGTTATTTAATTAGAGGAATTATTAATTAATAAGGTTCATTAGTTAATAAATGATATTAATCAAGGTTGATTAATATAAGTGATTAATGTAAGTGTAATTAATTAAGGTTTAATATAATTAATTATAATTAATTAATGGAAGTAAATGAAGGATCATTAATTATCATAATTAATGATAGTTACTTAATAGGGTTAAGGTTGATTACTTGAATGTAATTATAATTAATCAAAAAAGATTAATTTGGGAAGATCATTAGAGATGATTAATTTATTTGGAATAATAATTAATAAAGAAGGATTATGGTAATCTAATTGATTAAGAGGTAATCAATTCTGCTTTTGAATGATTGATTGATATTTGGTGGTTGGTATTGGATGGTCAATTTATATTGGATGATTGATATTGGATGATTGGTTGATACTAGGTGATTTGAATATCTCTGATATATGTGATATGCTGCTTTGTGAGATGAATATTTGTTATGAATTATCTATTGTGATAATGTGATTCATCTATCTGTTTATATATCATCCTGAATATGAGTTTAAACTGTTTAAAACCCTTAAGAACAACTTGGACATTAAAATGGCGTTTTGGTTTCGGTGAGACCGGGATCGAGTTTCCATATTTGGACAATCCGAAAACCACATCGATTCCAATTAAACGTTAGGTCGTGTATCCAAGTGGAGTTAGTGAAGACTCGAGGTGTAAGAACTATACGTCAATTGACTCTATGGGTGATTCCGTAATGAGTTGACGGAACAGTAGTTATAGGTTAGAGATGGTGATTTAGAGTGCAAGGGCTATGGTCGTTGACCCTGAGGGTGATTCCAAAATGAGTGCAACGAGATAGTGCCTTCGGTTTCGTTCGAACCCGGAACGAACCTTTATGGATTGAATGCTTTCAGAACATCGTCAGGTAGACGATGAGCATTCTAAAGATAGATGTGTTCTATAAAGGTAATCGTAGCCTCAAGCCTCATCAACCGGGAATGGCTAAAACAGGGGAGGTGCAGCAAGGCTTCATGGGTAGCTTCCACTGGAGAGCGAGATTTACCCGTCTAGAGGTCCCTTTCTATTTCGGCTCAGTGTGTGCTTGGTCGCGCCAACTACGGGGTGGTCTTGTTCGGAACTGTCCAGTAAGGGATGGTTCCAGCCTTGTGTTGCAGGGAAGCATGCATACTCCTCGGTACGTTGATCTAGGCCACGTACTGTGACGGGCAGTACCCCAGTAGCCCTGCCATTGATGGAAACCCATTCTTCATACGAGATCCTACGGTTTTGATTGTATTACCCACTTTTGTGGCTAGTAGCTAGAATTTAATCATGTGACAATTTCAGCTATTTCTTATTTACTTAAAAACCCTAGACACTATTATAATATCACTGGATTTCCTATCAAATGTTTTGGTTAGCGTAAGGTAAAAGCTTTTCCATGTTTATGTGTGGGAAGTCTTACGTGATACCTTTTCTTTTCAAAGGTTTTTCTAAAAGTTAAGCAATTTTAAACCGTTTACTCACACCAGACCCCTGTCTGACCCGAGTGTTTATTTTCTATTTTATTAAACTCTTGGGTACTCATATTATGTATGAGTAGTCAAGTGATTCAGGTTTTCTTGATGAATTTTGGAGGAGATATGGAGCAGGAGGCTTCCACGTATAGATATATTATGTTCCGCTGTGTTTGTTTGGTATCTGTATCTGTTGTACTTGAGTTGTATAGTTAGACCGATGTTTATAACTGTCTAATATCTGTTGTATAAGTTGTATACTCTGATGTAATATGATACTATTTAATATTTTGTGTGATATATTATATTTCATTCGTTCCGCTGTGAGTTCTTTGATGTTGTTGTTTCTTTCTTTCTCTTTCTTTTCTTCTTATATCCCTTTCTTTCTTCATTGATGATGCGATTTCCTGGAGATAGGAAGTCGGGTCATCACAAAATGATTAATTAATGAAGGTGGTTAATACTTAATCAATTGTAGTTAATGATAATTAATCATTGATTGAAGATTATTAATGAAAGTAATTATGTGAGCAATAAATTTAAAACCACACGATTTATTCACCTTAATCGAAGATGTTTGATTGTTGTTGAATGCTGCATGATGGATTGATATGTGATGTGATGCTATGTGATGCTTTGTGCTGAGCTGCTATATTTGTGATGAATATACTGTTGTATGAATATGAAAACCCCTTGACCCATAAAACGACGTTTGAATTTCGATGCGACGGGAAGTCGGATTCCAGTTGGTTATCCGAAACCCACATCGAATAGTAGTAGTGAATCTTTGTGATTGATAAATTTACTTTATCTATGAATCTATGAATGAAGATAAGCGTTATGTGTTATACCGCTTATCGATGTTGATATATCTGTGATGATTGATGTTGTTATCCCATTTTTGGTCAAAACTGGAATATCAGTGTTGGGTGCATTTCCACCACGACCGAACCAAGAAGAAGCAGCCAGCAAGCGTATATAAGTCTAGGATTTCACTCGTTATTCAAGTATAAAAGTCCATTCAGTATCAAAGGTTGAAAGTTTCATTCGGCAATGTAGAGCGAAATCTCATTCGGCATTCAAGATGCCTTGGTTCATCCGGCATTCCCAATACAAGAGCTCATTCGGCACTCCCAAATATAGAAGTTCATTCGGCATCTCACTGCCGAACTAAGTACACTTCCATGTACTACCGAACCAACTCCTGCCGAACCAGGTGACAACCGGACCGGCTCTCCAAGCATCCATCACCGGACCAACCTCTACCGGTCCAACATCTCCCTGCAGAGCCGAACCAACTCTTCACCCAAGCCATGCCGAACCAACTCACTCCAACCACTACCAGACCAAGTGGATACCGAACCAACATCGCCAGACCAGATTGCTTCTGCCCAAGCCCATCAGCAGCTATATACATCCAAGACCCCTGCCCCCAACCTCACTCTATAAATAGAGGGGCAGGGGTACAACAATGGCAGACAAGTTTGAGAGCTCAAGCACGGATAGAACTTTCAAACATCATTCTTATATTTGTATACAAAGCTTTGTACTTGTAATCTGAAGAGAAAAAGGATAATAACATATAAAGTGGATGTAGGCACGTTCTGGCCGAACCACTATAAATCTGTGTCTTTTACAGTTTAGTCCCTGCTTTTTACATATTTGCATAAATCACCTAAATCGCTAAGAACAACATATAATCAACTAAATCGTACGACTTTGAGGTGTTTGCTCATTTTTTGCGCAAACATTTTTGGTGCTTTCACTGAGAGATGAACTCAGGACTTCTACCGCTTGGAAGTTGAATTTGAAAGTTTAGAAATTCAGATTTGGAAGAGTCATGACGAGACAATCAAGTAGAAGGCCAAGGCCAAAGCAGAGTCAACAAGAAGGGAGTCAAGAGGCTTCCTCAGGAGCAAATCAAGCTTCAGCCTTCATCACCAGGGATGAGATGGAGGCTATGATGAGAAGACAAGAAGAGATGATCCAGAACTTGCTTCAGCAAATTGGGCAACTTGGAGCACAAAACCAAGGAGCAACTGGAGTTCAGAACGGAGCAGGACCATCTGGCGTAGCACCAGAGCTAGGGGGCACTCACGCAGAGCATGTTGATCCGACCCCGGGAATAGAGATGGGGGCATCCGAGCCACCTGGTAGCAATAGAGGAATGAATGTTCAGCCAGGGAGGCATACACATGAAAACTCCCGCGGACTCGGGATGCAGGTCGAAGGCAGTGAGCGAGGACTACAGCTTGGAGACAATGACAGATTAGCAGAGATGGTTAGAAGAGCTATGAGAGGCGGTTTAGTAAACAGAGACTTGGAAGATGTAAACAGGAGTCCTTTTTCCCCTGCGATTAGGATGGCTAGGAACCCACCAGAGTTCAAGTTACCGTCAGTAGAGATGTACGATGGGAGGACAGACCCTGCGGTCCATCTTACAAAGTATATGAGGCACATGGAAGTGCTGGGGGCATCACAGGAGGTCATGGCCCGGTGCTTTCCATTGTATTTAACGGACATTGCAGCGTTATGGTTTAGGCAGCTGGAGAGCGGCTCCATAGGAACATGGAAAGATTTAACTGAGAGATTCATGAGGCAATTCAGGGTTCATATTGCGAGACCCAAGAATGTGATGACTTTGGCAACCTTGAAGCAGAAAAATGGAGAGACTTTGAGGAGTTTTCTAACGCGATTTAATGCGGCAGCAGCATCAGTGGATCGACCAGATCCATCCATGGTCATGATGGCGGCTGTATCTAGAATAGCTGATAGTACAGAGTTCAAGAATTCGTTAACTAAGGATCCGCCTATGAATCTGGGGGAGTTCTATCATGAGGCTGAAAAGTTTCTGCGTTTGAAAGATGCTAGTGCAGAAAGAGAGGAAGAAGTTGACGTTTACGCAATTAGGAGCGGAAACCCACCTGGAAAGGGTGCAGAGACTGGAAAAGGAAAGAGAAAGGCTGAGGATAACGATGACAGGTCAAAGAGGCCACGGAGAGAGTCGCGATTCACCACTCACACTGAGCTGAATGAGAGTCTGGAACGAATTTACCAGGATACCAAGGAGCAGGTTCCGTATCGTAGACCAATGCGAAGGGATCCAACTTCTGACGAAAGAAAATCAGATAAGTTTTGTGAATTCCATGAATTAAACGGTCATAACACTAATGATTGTAGACATTTGAAGGACGAGGTGGAAGGGCATATCAGGAACGGTATGCTCCTTTAGTATGTGAGGAAGCGAACTCCAGCGGTGGAGCCAGAGCGACCACCGTCTACATCGACTAGAGGTGACCCTGGATCGGGGCACCGTTTGATTATCCATTGATTGCTTGATTAAAATAACGATGAACAAGTTGTAAACCTCTCACTAACGCGGTTAAATCATTTACACATGTGAGCGATCGCGCACGATCCATAGGCATGCTCTGAATGACTACCAACCGCGTTATAGTAAGAGTTTGCGCTTTGACATCTTCGTTCTGCTTTTTGCTTTGATTTTGATTTGAACATTTAAATTCTTCCTGTTTGGACATTTCTGCCGTAAGGTTCATATGATTATTGCTTTAACATTTACAATTCCATGGAAAAATTACTTGTATGCCCGTGGATCGCGAACGGTCCGCGAGCACCTCTTGCATGGCAGTGAACTGCCGAAGTCTTTGATTCGGAAACTCCCCCAAACAATAACTCCGACACTGATAATATTAAGTCCCCCCCAGGCACACACAATTCGCCTCGAACGGCACCCGACTACGAACAGTCGCAAACTCGCCTCGAACGGCACCCGACTACGAACAGTCGCTAACTCGCCTCGAACGGCACCCGACCTCGAACGGTCACAACTCATCTCGCCACAAATGGATCGATCACGAAAGGTCGCCATTTGAGGTCCACCCCCTGACCGCCAACAGTCGCACCTTACCACGAATGGCTCGATCTCGAACGATAGTCATCCGAAGTAAGGCGCTTGACCGCGAACGGTCCCATTTCATCTTTTGTCGCGAACGGCACCGGCCGTGAACGGTCACATTTCACCCCAAGTGGCTTGATCGCGAACGGTCGCCATTTGAGGTCTGACCTCTGACCGGGCTCGGTCGCACTTTACCTCGAATGGCTCGATCCCGAACGGTCGTCATTTGAAGTAAAGCGCTTGACCGTGAACGATCACATTCCACCGCAAATGACTCGATCTCGAACGATCGTCGTATGGATTTAGACGCTTGACCGCGAACGGTCGCACTTCACCTCAAATGACTCGATCGCGAACGGTCGTCATTTGAAGTTAGGCGCTTGACCATGAACGGCCGCGCTTCATCCCAAATATCTCGATCCCGAACGGTCGTCATTTGGGGCCATATAAAACTATCAAGCTCTTTACAGGTTGTTGACAGGATACGAACATCCAGCACATGGCATTACAAAACACGCCTTCCTACCGCAAGGCATGTTTTGGGGGGCAAAGTGTTATCCCATTTTTGGTCAAAACTGAAATATCAGTGTTGGGTGCATTTCCACCACGACCGAACCAAGAAGAAGCAGCCAGCAAGTGTATATAAGTCTAGGATTTCACTCATTATTCAAGTATAAAAGTCCATTCAGTATCAAAGGTTTAAAGTTTCATTCGGCAATGTAGAGCAAAATCTCATTCGGCATTCAAGATGCCTTGGTTCATCCGGCATTCCCAATACAAGAGTTCATTCGGCACTCCCAAATATAGAAGTTCATTCGGCATCTCACTGCCGAACTAAGTACACTTCAATGTACTACCGAACCAACTCCTGCCGAACCAGGTGACAACCGGACCGGCTCTCCAAGCATCCATCACCGGACCAACCTCTACCGGTCCAACATCTCCCTGCAAAGCCGAACCAACTCTTCACCCAAGCCATGCCGAACCAACTCACTCCAACCACTACCGGACCAAGTGGATACCGAACCAACATCGCCAGACCAGATTGCTTCTGCCCAAGCCCACCAGCAGCTATATACATCCAAGACCCCTGCCCCCAACCTCACTCTATAAATAGAGGGGCAGGGGTACAACAATGGCAGACAAGTTTGAGAGCTCAAGCACGGATAGAACTTTCAAACATCATTCTTATACTTGTATACAAAGCTTTGTACTTGTAATCTGAAGAGAAAAAGGAGAATAACATATAAAGTGGATGTAGGCACGTTCTGGCCGAACCACTATAAATCTGTGTGTCTTTTACAGTTTAGTCCCTGCTTTTTAGATATTTGCATAAATCACCCAAATCGCTAAGAACAACATATAATCAACTAAATCGTACGACTCTGAGGTGTTTGCCCATTTTTTGCGCAAACAGATGTTGTACACTATTGTGTAAAACCCCTTGGACCACAATTATACACACACAAATATGGGTTGCACGTGGAAATGGGTTAAGTCACAGATTTTGAAATAGTTTTAAAGATTGAATTTTTGAATCTAAAATAGTTTTTGAATTAGAATTGAAAGATTTTGAAAATGAATTTCAATAATAAAAATTATTTTGAATAACTTGATTGAGTTTTGAAATTTAAATAGCTTGGTTTAAATTTGAATTCAATATTTGAAATCGAATTCTATGATTTGGAAACTATGGTTTAAAAAGGGTATTCAACTTACAAATGTGTTTATATGGGTTTTTAAACCATTTTAAAAGTGTTGTTTTGGGATTTTGAATTTAACCCAAAGATTTTAACTTGTATAAATGAAATCAGTTTTTTCCAAAACGAAACCTATGTGTTTTCAAATAATAAAAGCTTTCACATAAGAAATGAACTTCCAATTTGTGTTAAAAGGATTTCAAGTCTAAAATGAAAATAGTTTTCCAAGTTATGAATAATCTTTGGAAATGGGTTTGAAAGCTATTAGTTAAATCTTTAATTTTAGAGATTTAATTGAGTTAATCCAAATTGAAATGGATATTGTTTTGGAATCTATGAATTGATCTTTGTGAAACTAGGTGAACTTTGTGAAATAAATCTTTTTGTTTAAAGATTTGAAATGGTGATTTGTTTAAACCATTTGAAGAAAGGTTTTGGGTTGTGACTTAACTGAAATCCCATATCCATATATTTTTAAATATTGCGCCCACTATTCGTTTTAGCCGGAAGAGGACCTTGTGTCATATAACCCATTCCGAATAGTGATACGACGTTATGGATTGCATTTGAAGACTGGTGCTGAAGACCGAGTGTCTTTGAGAATGATAGGATAACTTGCTGATTGACTCTACACTGAGTTGCTCCGGTATAGAGTTCTCCCTAAGTGATGGGAAGTCCGATCGGGATTGTGGATACCCGGATTGCAAGGGCTTCTTCGGAAGTGCATTTGTTCTGTTCGAACCCGGGACAGACTTGTATGGTTGTATGTCTGACACTACACTTTGAGATATTAAACTGGTCTCTATCAAATACATTTCTTCTTGGTGGCGGAGAATTTATTCTCTTAGCTTAACACCCTTCTCTGAGACGTACGAGCTCAGAGGTTATGTAGTTGATAGTTATCAGTGATTTACTCCCTAATTTGGTGGTGTGGCATGCTGAGTGCTGCTGTGTATCATTTGTTGATCAAAGCATGGATTTTGTATAATGCGTAGCTTTGTGGACGAGACTACATCAGGACCTCACATCCCGGAAATGGTCGAAACAGGAAAGATGCGGCAAGGTTATGAGGGTCGCTCCCTTTAGGGTTTGTCATTCCCTTTTGGAAAAGGGTGGTATCATGGTATGGAGCCCAGATACTTACTCATGTGGATACTATAGATCTATTACTTTGTGATTGCTTTGTGGTTGTTGGTGTCGAGCGCTCGGATAAAGGTCCCAAAGGACCGAGGGATGGCACGCTCGAGTAGTAGTTACCTTGTTACAGAGGTAACCCGACCTTGTGTTGGCAGAGATCCGGTTAGGTTCTCGGGACGTCCCGCCAGAGGCGTACCCATGTGGCAGTAGAAAGTTCCTTAGCCTGACCATTTATTGAAAATCGAATATTCAATACGCACCTTGTACTGTTTTAGTTGTAGAACCTGCCATTTACTTATGGTGGCGTCCCACTATTTAGATGGTAGCTATAGTAGGCATACGATACTGGTCGTATGTTGACTGGGATTAATATTATACTTTCGAATGGTGTTCCTACGCTATGCACTTGCAATAATATCAAAGAAATTTTCTCGTATCAAGAATATTTGACTATAATAAGGAGAAATCTCCTCCAATTCTGCATTTGCATTATGTGTGTCGCGGGAGGCCTTATGGTAGTTTCATTTTCCAAAAAGCATTGCAGATTTATTTTAAATTCTCTTGTTGCCTGTTTTAAAGACCAACTACTTTTGTTTGCTCATACCAGTCCCACGACTGACCTGGAGTTTATTGTTCCTTTCCTAAACTCTGGCTGCCCATAATTTTCCCACACGGGCAGTCTAGAGTTGGGTTTTTTAGATAGTCAGGTTTAGTAGATTATCTGGAGCTAGTTCAGTCTTTGGATCTGAACTGCACTTGCTTATCTTTGTGCATCGTTATTGGGAGTTCGAGCTATTTTTGGATTGGTGCTTTGGAGATGGAGTTACAGCTCTGGAGTTCCCTCTTGAAGACCATATTGGAGATATTGTTCCGCTGTTAGTGTTCCCTTTTCTTTCCGCTGCTATTGTCTTGTATCATATCTCTGATGTATATTGATACTCATTGTACCATTCTGCTGTATCAGATATTGTATCAAATGATGTATATTGATATATTCTTTTTCTTCCGCTGTGTTTTACTTAATGTGTTATAAGCTCCAGTGAACCAGATTCGACGTTTAGATCTATGGCATTTGAATACGAGTGTCGTATTCGGTGCCCATTTTCGAAGGTCAAGTCAGGGTCGTTTCAATTTTGGATAAATGTTATAAGTCCAATGGACTTGATAACGTTAAATTATCTTCATCATGTTACTTTAGTGCCGCAAGGGCTTTGGATGCAACGATAATATGCTTTAAAGTCAAGATATCCAAATAGATTCTACAGCGTAGCATATGCTAATAAAGGGTTAGGAAGATAAGTGTGTATCATGTGCAATTGGTCATTAGACAAGCTAATGACCGAGATGCTCATTCTCATGTTTGAACTTAGTATCATGTTCATACATCGTATCTTTTTGTTTCTCAAAAATGGATTTCAAGTAATAGAATGTATCCCTAATTTGATTTAGGGTTACAAGGATTCGATTTGATGGAGAAATGTCGGAATGAGAAATCCACCCCAAACTCAGACCCCGAGGGTCGTATTTATAGATGTAGGTCAAAACCATTGGCGTTATCCTTCCGAAGCTTTCGAAATGTCTCTTCACCGAACTTTCGCATCCATCCTGTCACCCTCGACCTTTCGTTTTTATGGTTTCAAAGTTGTAGGTACGTATTCGGTCTTCTGGCATGCTTAAATTAGTCTTTTCGTCTCTATCGAAATATGCTATTGATGGATATTAATTTGATATTCATAAATACTACTTTTCGAATTCTTCTGGAAACTTTCGACGCCATCGAAAGGTATGCTTCTTTTTGTAGCGAACAAATCATTGTTCTTCATTACGCTGTTTGAGTTAAGAAGAAGCATTTTTGAACCCTTTATCACCTTTGAAACCTAGTAGCAAAGTTAGGGTGGGTTACTTGAATGTTGTGGAAGGGTGTTTGGATTGGCTCGAAAGGTTGTAATGGTGGTGGGAGGACTATTTAATGTAGATGGAGTTCATTAGTGGACAAATGAAGGTTGTGGAAGATTGTTTTCGAAAGTAATTTCTTTAGCTATCGTGGAAGCCCAACTTTTAATACTTGCGAAAAGGTATTTTTGATTGACTTTTCTTCTGCGAGAAGCAAATAGTGGCGGAACAAATCATTTTGAAAGGTTCGACCTACGCAAAAATGGTAGTGTTGGTGGAAGCCATGGCTTTCATTTCTTGTGGAAGTGCCCAATGCTTGTGGCACCCATCTGATTCTTTCGAAAGCTAGTTTTTAAAGCATTCGAAAACCTCTTATTTAAGTCATGACAGAACCCCTTTTCAACACTTGAAAACCCTTATGGAGAACATTTTTTGAGGCCTTTGGATGCCTCCCCTTGATACTTTCGGAAGCTTTCTTTTTATGATTCTAGAAGCCATTTCTTCCATGTCTTCACTCTTGAGTTGATTTTGCAGTTAACATAAAGGTCTTCAACAATACGTGACATGCACTCAGTAATGCCCTAGATTATCTCCCAGATAATCGTATAGTAGACATACCTAGGATCTATCTTACTCAATATATATAACACATAACAATCATCCAAATTAATCGTGTACGAAATATAAATATGGAATACCCTCTATAGCCAAATTCATCTTTTAGATAACCTTGTAAAAGTAGGTATAGGGTCCAACTCCATGTTCTCAGCATCTCTAGATATCCTCATTAGTTGTATAATCGATTTGTACAGGGGTTACACTACTGCATATTCTCTCAATCTCATAAATAAGGTAAGAGATCGATAAACAAATAATCATCATTTAGACTTTCAACCTCATAGTAATCGACTTGGCTCTTAGCGAGTGAAATTATCATATGGTCTTTTAGACCTATATTAATCCACTCGACTCTCGGTCAATAATAACTAAACACAGTAATCCTAAATGAAATGATCTCAAATAGGTGAATATGCAGTTGTCTATAGCATCTCATGTAATCTCATCAATAATAACTAGATGGGAGACTAACAGCTCTTAGCCTACTCCAGGATCCTTGCTCACACGCTCTCAGCACTACCACTACCATCTTAGTTACGTCGATAACCATTGTGACCTAATATCCATCAAGTGCAAGGCTATGTTTTGCATTGGTCCCAGCCTTATAGGTGTCCCTAATGGAAACATGCTGCTAGCTTATGTGATACAGGGGCAGTGGCAATTAGTTATGGCGTAAGATGTGCCATGGATTCGGGGAGAGACCCCACAGTCAAGCCATTAGGATGGATACTATCCTATCTGGTTTACTCCTCGACGTAAAATAGGAATACACACAATAAATAGACACTCTTATGGCTCTCAACCTTTACACTTTTAGTATGCATCACCATTAATATAATACCCTGTCTACTTGAGCCTGTTAGAGTGATGTCTATGCATAAAAATTAATCAAACAAATATCAGCTCAGGCATCCCATACCTCTTGGTGTTTCTCATTTGTTCACTCAATGCTTGTAAATTGCACTCATCATTACACAATTATTCTATATAATAAATTCAAAGAATGACTGAAGAAATATTATCAAAAGTCTCATACCGGATGGTAGTGTAACTCCATATATTCTAGACATAGAAAATAAATCAATCAAAACATACAATTTTATTTTCTATTGATTCGGGTGGGGTTTAAAAATACATTTTTCCAAAATCTTCAAAACAATTTCAAGTATAAATTCTCAATTTCAAGAAAAATCAATTTATAAAATTTTTAATCTTTCCTCAAAATCCATTTTCTATTTCAAAACAAATAGTCACAAATCTATTATTCCATTACAAGGAAATCGGCAAATTACAATTCAATTCCAAATCACTTGAAAACTCTTCCTAAAAATAATCCTTGCATTTTTAAAATTATTCTTTAAAATTTGAAAATAATGTTAATATTAAATAAGTTTTATAATTCAAGATTTCCTTTAAACAATGAATTTAATTAATTCAACTTTTCTAATGTGGAGTTTCAATTAAGAATATTCCTAAAAGCCATATAATAAAATTCTATAAATAAAATTTCATTCAATAAATAAATTGCATTCCACTAACTATAACATCAAAATATTGTTTTTTATAAACTTCCAATCTAAATCCAAAACAAAATTAACGTATCGCTTTTAAAAAATATATAGATTAAAATATCATTTCATATAACCAATGACAAATGATTAAAATACAAACACTTAAAAATTCTTCTGTTTAATATGTCCCAAAATTTATCATTTGCGAATGATTTTTATCCGTGGAATATTTAAAAACAAATTTACTCAAAAAATTCTATCGTGAATAATATTTTTAATTATAATAAAACTCATTCCCAAAAAATCCATTAGTTATTCCCAAAATATTTCATTCTCAAATCCCCCATTTTAATTAGTTATTCCTTTCCGATCAATTACTAATATGATCTAATCATAACAACAACCGATAAAGAATATGTGATCTCATCACAATAACAATTGATCAAAATTATACAATTCAAATTCATATAATTCAATCTGTATCAACAAATGCACATCACTAAATAGTTAACAAAAGATAGAAAATAGGGACCAGATCATATTGATGAGTTATCAAATATAACTCGCTAAAAAAATGTTAATTTACCCAATCTACCATTCAATGCAAATTCTCAATTCAAACATTGTGACAAGCCGAAACTTTTAAGCATTTAAAATTTGAATATTTAAATTAATTTTAAATATTTAAAGGTTAATTTTAACTTGAATTACGAATATCACAATTTATTTGATAATTAAATTATTGAATTAAATAATTTGAAGTCGAGTAAAATGTTGAACCTGGAGTTTTAAGCCTGTTAAAAATAATTTGAAGGCTTGTAAAATTTATATTGATAGTACTGAGGATAATAGAAATTGTAGAATTGAAATTAATAGTGATTTGTTCAGTTTTAAAATTTTATAGTTTAAAATAAATTTAAAAATAGCCCTCCGAGGCGCAGTCTTGGAATTCAACGAAACCTGTTCCATTGGGTCCGTAATATTGAATTATTATCGGATTTCGAATTTCGTATTGATTGGAGTTGTTATGTGAGCGTACGATAAGTAAATGCGTTGAAAATTAAATAAAACTTTAATTGATCAAATCAATGTCATCGGTGCCTTCTTAAACACGCTTTCCTTTTTATATTCAGCCGACTTCCTTTCATATCCATGTTTCTTTTTTTTACAACATCACGCAACCCCTTTCCTTTAACGATAGAACTGAATCCCTCTTTCAAAACAAAAATCAAAGTTAAAAAAAGAAGCTTCAAGGGGAAGCTTTCAGCCGCATTTATAAAAAAAAGAAAACTAAACACAATAAAGGCCGATCTCATCTTCCTCCTTTTCATTTTCGACCGATAGTAAATCCATAAATAAAAAAATCAATCGAACGAAACAAAAAGAGGCGAAATGAAATTAAAGCTCGTAGGGGAGGGCTCGAAATCAAAGCCGAGATTCTATTCATCGAGGCTGATCGATTACATTGAATCGAGTTGAGTTTGCGGCAGTTTGTAGCATCGAAGGAAAGCATAGAGACGGTGACTGTGGTGCCGATCTACGAAGTGTTGCTCGCGAGTTCGTCATGGTGGCCACGGAGGCAAGTAGAGGTGCGATTTGAGGGCAGCGGTGATGGGTTTCGGAGGAGCGGCTGGAGGTGGTTCTCGATGATGGCGGGTCTCTGGTGGGAATTCGCGAGGTCATGGGTCACGTTGTCGTGATGTGGTGGTTGAAGTTGAAGCTACGGTTTGGGAAGAGCGGTTTCATGGTTCAAGTTGGTGAAGGTATTCTGCTGTTTGTTTAGTTTAATTTCTGTGATGTGTTGTTAATTTTATTATAAAAAACATTTAGGGTACTTAAAATTTTGAATGCTGAAACATAAAATTTATTTATAAGGTTTGAAAAATAATAATAAAATAAAATAATAAAATATGTATGTAAAAGGGAAATTACTGCTATTACTTACAGTAATCGGAGAAGGTTAGCTTATATTGATAAAGTTTGAAAAAAATAGGAATTTTGAAAAAATGTTATAGAATAATGTTTTATGGTGATTTATCTTGTTTATTAACCAAATTAACTTTTTTATTTACTAGAAATAACTTGTTAAAGGGAAATTAACTTAAATAAAATTCTTAGCAAATTGAGTCAATAAATGATAATAAATTGTTCGATTTAGTTGAAATGTTAATAAATTTATTTAAGGAAAATTTGTTAAAAATGAGGACTTTTAAAATAAAAATCACTAGTTAGTTAAATTTACCAAACGGAAATTTAAATTGCTCAATTGACTCGAATATTAATAAAACATCTAATGTTTTTACAAGGTCTGAAATCGTGGAATCAAATCGAGAACGTAGTGGATTGCAAAATAAAAGGTGAGTTAATCTCACTCAGCTGAATTTCAATTTAAATTTAAATGATTAAATTTAAATAATTGTTTGAATGGTTGAATTAATTGATGTCCTATAGTATGGTATACTTTGGAATTAGTATTTTATATCGTGTTAACGTCTGTGGATGCAGGGAAAACGGGTTGGAGGGATCCAACTGGACCCCTCAACTTTTATTTAAATTATTTAATATCTTCTGTTGTGATTATTTGATATTCTATAATGAATTATGTGGAAATATTGAATGCTATGGCTTGATTGATAAAATTGGGTATAATGAATTACCAAAAATATATAAATTGGATTTTGGAAAGAAAATAAAAAGAAGTGAATTCGTAAGTAAAATAATTATTGAATAAATTTAAGAATGAATTGGAAAAGAAATAAAGTGACTTTAAAATTCTAATAAATAAATCTTGAGTATGGAAAGGAAAATTTGAATAAATAGAATGTTAATGAATTTTGAAGTTCAGTGTTATTATTTAAGAAAATAAAAACGAAACATTTATTAAAAATTTAAGATTTAAATTTTGAAAAAAATAAAGAAGAAATTGGGAAAATCCGAAATTTGTATATTTCAGTTAAGAGATTTAAAATCAAACGGAAAATAATAACAACAACAATAATGTCCATAATTAATGAATTTTGAAATAAACTGAGTAAGCAAAGAAATTTAACTCAAATGAAATAAATTGGAAATCAATTTGGGAAATTGATTTAAGTGATTGAGATTGAAAATTCTCCCTGAATAACCAAGTACGTTTTCAAAGTAAAATTTTAAAATATAAGTTAAAAGTTTTAAAGTTGTTTTAAAAAGCAAGTTTTGGAAAATTTATTATTTCTAATATTTAAATTCTAAAGTAAGTATTTCCTTTTAATCTATTATGATAGTAATTATTTAAAGAGTGACTTAGTATCTTGTTTTTTTAAGTGAAAATCTAGTTTTATATTTTTCTAAGTAACTTTATTTTTAAATATTCATATAGTATGTATTTTTAACAAATTATTGAAGTAGTTTTAAATTAAATGTTTTAAAATATATTTCAAAGTAAAGCGTTTAAATTATTTTAAAAATCTAAAGTTTTGTACTTGGTAATTCCAGTGGAAATAGAAAATACTTGGAATTTATTATGAGAAAGGAAGATAGTTTGAAAACTGTTTTTTTAAAGGGGTTTGAAAAGTGAAAATATATCTTCTGAAGATATTTTCGGGGTTAATAAATAATTTGGAAAATTATTTATTGTTGGATGGTTGTTTGTGAATATTAATTGATAGTTAAACCCCCGACTATCAATATTGGACAAATGCGTTGACCGTTTCGAAGAGACAGGGATCGAGATTTATTTCTCGAAAACCACTTCGATCCGGTTTGTACGTTTCGTGGAAAACGATTTTGGATTCGAAGATGGAGCAGTGAAATGCAAGGGCTAGTCGCTACTAATCCTGAGGATATTTCCGAAATGGATGTAGTAGTAATAGTGCCTTCGGTTCCGTTCGAACCTGGGACGGACTTGTATGGATGAATACTTTCGGGACATCGTCAGGTGGACAATGGGCATTCTAAGAGATATGTTCTAAAAAGGTATCGCTTAGCCTCAAGCCTCATCAAATGGGAATGACTGAAAATCAGGGGTTATGCAGCAAGGCTAGGTGGGTAGCACCCAAGCAGGGTGAGGTCATCCCTGTCTAGATGTCCCTTTTATTTCGGCTTAGTGGTGCGGTTGCTGATACCAACCGTGAGGTGATCTCACTCGGGATTATCCAATAAGGGGTAGTCCCGGTCTTGTGTCGCAGGGGAGCGGGCGTACTCCTCGGTACTGTGATCTAGGCCACGTACTGTGACAGGTGGTACCCCAGTGCCTAGTCATTAGTTGGAAATCCATTCTCCCTACGAGCCTTGTACGTGTTTTGTTTGTATTACCCACTCTATGGCTAGTAGCTGGAATTTAATCATGTAACAATTTCGGCTATTTTATAAGTATTTGTATGTAGACCCTATTATAATATCAGAGGATTTCTATAAAACAAAGTGTTTTAGCTATCGTAAGGTAAAAACCCGACATGTTTATTTGTGGCGTGGTCTTACGAGATGCTTTTGTTTTCAAAAGATTTTTAAACTTTAATAATCAATTGAGTGTGATTTTCTCCCGCTAGTAATCTAGACTGACTCGGGTGTTATTTAACTGTAGTGCTCGGGTCAGACCGAGTATTATGTGATACAGGATATGATGCAGTGGAGCTCAGGAGCCGAGCTGGATGACGATACGTACTTTCATACTTGTTTTATATATATATTCCGCTGTGTTGAGTAGTTGTGTATCCAGTTGTATGTTAGTGATGTTGAACTGTGATTGATGTACTCTGATGATGTAATATATAAACAGATATATTTGATTTTGAGTAAAGATCATTTATTATATATTATATTTTATTCCGCTGCGATGGTAAGATTCTGTTATTGTTTTCTATTTTCTTCTTCTACCTCTTCTTATTTAACCAAATGGTTCGTACTGTAGAACTTGAGTTGATTTAGGTAGAATAGTGTTGACTCAAGGGGTACGGATTTGCGGGTCGTTACACTAGGTATCAGAGCTTAGATTGGTGATAACCTTGGCTCTGGTGGGAATTACTTATAGAATAGAGTCCATAGTACTCTAGAATGAGTTTGAGAGTATTAATAGATATGAGCACGTATTTGTCAGTGAATATAAAATTGTTTTTATATTGTGTTGATCTATCGGTTGAGCGTTTATGGATTCTGGTCGATATATGGGACGCCATGTCATCGATAGGGATTTCTAAACTCTTGAAAAAGATAAACCGACATAGTATTGTTTTAAATAGGGTAAATGAAATAATTTTACCCAAAATTATTTTGTATATAAAGGAAATTATTTTTGTAATTGTTATATTTATAAATGGACGCTTGGTTGTTAGGAGTGATAATATTACATTATTATCATTGTATGAAAATTGAATAAGGAATTGAAATAATAACTAAAGATTAAGAATAAACGAATAAATAAATGGATTTTGTAAATGTGATTTATAATTGTATAGGGAATTAAAATCATAATTAAAAACTAGAAACAAATTCATATATAAATGAAATTTGTAAATATAAGTTATAAATGTAAATTATAATGTGGTTAATAATTAAAATAAAATAAAATTCCAAGGTACTGTTTGAATATAAATTTGAAGAGTTTGGAATTTGAAAATTTGGGAATTTAAGTTCCTTTGAATTTGGAAATGATTCCCAAAGGTTGGGAAAAATAATATATCTGAGAGAAATATTTTTGAATCGGATTTGAAATCTAGAGAGGTTTGGAATTTAAAAAAATTTAAAGGGTTTTAAAAGAGATAAAAGCATTGAACTCTTATGGTCGCTGGAAAATAACTTCAGTGATGACTGCAGCATCATCGATATTCATTTTCGAGTTTCCAAAAGGGGGATTGCTACCTAGATGTTTTGGATTAATGTTAGTTTGTGAAATTGGGTTTGATTCAGAAAATGCAAGGAATTTTGGATATAGGTGATTTCAAAGGGAATTTTGAAATGTTGAAAGATTGTTTAAACTTTGGAATTTTAACTAACAATGTTTATGGCATATAAAAAGTTTGATAATTTGTAAATTTGGAATTTGTTGAAATAAATTCAACTGTGTAAGTAAGTAAAGTGAAAACTGAATACTGGAATCTAAAAATCTAAAAGGAAATTGAAATTTAACGTTGAACTTAAGTTTGAAAAAGAATTTAGTTAAGTTGGATTAAATAAACAAGTTTTAAGATTAAAATTTATAAGTAACTGATTAGTAATTTAACTTAAGTGAATGAAAGAGAAGAAAATATATTTGAATTTAACTTGAGATAAGTTAA
The DNA here is from genome assembly GCA_030765085.1 of Allium cepa. Classification (NCBI taxonomy): domain Eukaryota; kingdom Viridiplantae; phylum Streptophyta; class Magnoliopsida; order Asparagales; family Amaryllidaceae; genus Allium; species Allium cepa. The sequence continues at coordinate 910,345,692 of CM060937.1, forward strand.
ATAAAATTGAAATTGAATTAAATTTGATATAAAGTTGAAAGGCAAAATGATCATAATTGTGAAATGAAAATTTATACCTTAAGCTAGTAGGTGTTATGTATATAATCTGAAATTGCAGTTATAAGATGAAATGACTCAAATGAGTAATGAGTAATATAAGCTTTTAAATAAATAAATGGAATATGACTTGAAATATTATTCAAATGATCTTGGGTTATGGAATTAGAAATGAATACGTGTACACATTATAAACTTGGATTATGAATAAATTAAAATGGGATTGGTTGTAAATAGATGAAAGTATGGATATAAATAAACTTGTGACTTATAGAACTTAGAAATGGAATTGTAATGAATTAAATATAAAGTGGAGTTGGTTGGAATTGGATTACAATAGAAATGATTTAAGTTGCAAATAAAATCCAATATGAATATAACAAGTTAATCGGTGCTTGGATATTATTTTGATAAATTGAGAATGTGAATTAAAATTCAAATGGATTGAATTAATGATATACAAGCATGGAATGTTGTTAAGCTTAAATAAAATTTGGCGGGTATGAAATAGATTGATTTTAAAATCGATTAAATTTGACATGTGTTTGTTTCCAAATGGTTAGTGATATACAAAACATTAATTGTGCCGAGTTAATTAAAATGGGTTCGTATGGAACCTATGTACTATAAAATAAAATACCATGTAAGATAAAATAGAAAATTAAAAATGAATTGAGTTGGAGAACAATTTAAAATTTCTATAAACTTAAGAAATAGAAAATTCTATGAACTGGTAAATGTAAATAAAATTTATTTTGAAATCAATTGAGCTGAATATGAGCTTCTTTGAATTAAATAGGAATTGAAGTTGTATGGAATTGGATCAAAATAAAAACGATTTGAGATGAAAACAAATCCAATTCAAGCAGGAATTGAATGACCTTATTATTAATAAATTCAAAAATGAATTGTTAATGTGAATTAAAGTTTAAAAATGTATAAAAGAATAAACTAATCTAATAAATTAATAAAATGGTTAGGATTTGACCCAAGGAAAATCAAATCAAAGATTTGAAGGGAAGTTGGTTGAATAAAATAAACTTTAAGTTATTGGGTGGAATAGTTTGAAGAAAATAAATAACTTAAGTAAAGTATGAGATGGTTATTTAATATATTGGTTGTCGAGTATAATAGAAATGATTTGGAATCAAACTTTTTGGACATGAAAGAAATGCAATGGAAGTTTGTGAATAAATTTAGAATGGGATGGGATTAAGTGTAAATTGAGTTGGAATCAATTTAAATTGGTTATAAAGCTTATGTCATTATTTATTCACATTATTTATTCAAATCCATCAATCGTTTACCAAATCCAACCACTTCATTCTGGATCATCCACCACATATATAGTTGTTAAACTGGTTCCAGTATTGACAGAGAGTATGCCAAGTAGAGGCCCTGGTCTATTTAATAACCAAATGTCATTTTTCACACCGGTTGGTTCTTTTACATTTCAAAAACAGTTCACATTTAATATCAAAATATCATATTCACTGCAAAATATCACTTCATTTCAAAGTCATCATATTTACTCAAAATATATAATTTTCACTTGAAAATATTACTTCAAATTCCAACTTAGGCTGCAACCTCATCTAACCACTTTCACATTTAAATCAACGATTTAAATATAACATCTCAACTTTGCACAGTTTGAAATTTTAGAAAATAGTTAGAGTTGTTTAAATTGCTTAAAATAGTTTAAATAGTTCGATAAGAATAGTTTAGTATTGAAACGGTTTATATGGTAAAATAGTTTGGAAAATCTAAATAAATTTGAATATTGAAAGGGTTGACTTAAACAGTTTATATTATAATAATTTATTTTGAAAATAATATCAAATCAAACCGTATTTTTTTATTTCAAAAACTCTGGACCCATGTCCAGTTTCAAATCAACAGACTCAATTTTCAATATTTCAATTCAATTGACTCAAATTCAATTTAGTTTCAGATCAACTTGATTTCAATTTCAATTCGAATTAACTTCAATTTCGAACATTCACTTTAACTTCAATTTCGATCCTATAGTTAAATTTAATTATTTAAATTCAATCCAATTCTTATTGTAAACCATTTTGATTTATATCAATTTCATGTCAAATTTCAATTTACAAATTTAAAGCACTTTAATCAAATTAAACTTCATTGTTAAATTTTATGATCCAAATCTTCAAAATAATTCAGTTTTTCGAATTAAAGTCATATATCAATTATAACTTTACATTTCCAATTTAATTCTTTTAAACAATTTCTTTTAACCGATTCTATTTTCAACTTCAAAGTTTGACTTAGAAAATAACTAAATTCACACAAATCCAAAATTTATTTCCTTTAAAACAATAGCATTTAATCCAAACCAAATTCAAGATTTTAAAATCATTTAATTTAACCAATCCGATGTCTGTATATAATTTTCTACGCTATGGCCAAGTGATCGGTTATTTCATTTTTAATTATAGGGATGGATATATATCATTTCAATCCATATTAAAAAGTCATAGGTGTATATCATTTCAACATATTTCTTAATTTATTCAAAATAATTTAAATAACAGTTTATATGCTTGCAATTAATATACAGGGTGATAACAGACATATATATAAATAAATAGACATCCAATCATCCAAATGTCAACAAATAGACATCCATCATAATAAACATTCAAATCAACCAATAAATCACAACAATTAACTAGCTATCAATATCGGGTATTTGACTAGCAATTAAATTCAATATTGATTTAAATGGCAATTTAATTCAATAAAAATTCAAATTAAATTTAAATGACAATTTAAATCACTAAGAAACAATCTATAAGATTTTTTCACTTCATAAATTTAATTCAACTAACATAAGAAGATTTAGTATTGCGTGAGTGGGTTAAATCACTCACTTTTGATTTATAGCCGATTTAAAATCCAATAAAAGCCCAAAAATTCAACGATCTCCAAATTCAACTAAATCTGTCTCATGACATTTGGAATTTTGATACATCCCAATGGATGAAACCATGCGCAAATCCGAGTTCTTTTGCAAAAGTTATAAGGGTTAGACGTTTGAAATTTTGAATTTAGTTTAAAAATAAAATAAAGGGTAATATCGTAATATCACTTACCTTCTCTAACCCTAGCAATAACCCAATCGAGTCAGCATCGTTCATCCACCACCGCTTCTTGATGAACGTGAATGACTGGAGGCCGCTAACCCAAGATCTGACACCACCGTCACCTCCGTAATGGTCCGTTGCCCCTCTAGGCTCCACCTCAACGACTGCGGTGCCGCCCTTAGGCCGAACCCCAAACGCATGGATTTTATCACGATTTTTGATGATCCATTCACTTACAACCAGTTCAAAACCATTAGATCGACTCAGTTAGTCACCTTCCACGCGCCAGTATCCTTCGATCATCGATTGGTTGACGATCCACCATTAAACGTGAAACCCTAAAAATGGGCGGTTGAGAAAGATCACCAATTTCTAGACAAAAGGGACCACCAATCGAAAAGAGAATTGCATATAAAGATAATATTCGTCAAGAACTTTGTAAAAATGTATTATATGATAGTGTTTGAGCAGTTTGAATTTTTGATTTGATTTGGAATTGGGAATTATGATTTTGAAATGTCTACCATTGAGAAGGAATAGATAATTGAACAGGTAGATAGAAATTGTACGTAAAAAAAATGAAATAAGAAGCTGTCAGGGTTTACAACAACCTATATTTAGATAAAGATGAAATAACAATGGATGGAACAGACCGAATGGGTCGGAGCGATAACAATGGATGAAACAGACCGAATGGGTCGAAGCGATAACTAGTTTCAAACTCTAATTCCAACATATATAGAAGTTAGCTTTTAAAATAAATTTATATTCGTTTAAATTCCATTAATTGATTTCTACACGTTTTAAGCATGCATGATCAAATGATAAGTCCGATTGCTACAAAACTTGAATCCTATAATAATTTACAATTACGGATCAGAGAAACTGGTTTCGTCGAAATCTGAAATAGTGGCCAAAAAGGCTAATTTTCACGTTAATTAAATAAATTATTATTTTTAATCAATTTAATCACTTTTAAATTCAAATTTAAAAGTTAACAGTTTCCATTATTCTTGATTACATAGAAATTAATAATCTTTTAAAATTAAATATTCCATGTTAATTTCAAGATTCAAACTTTACATTAATTTAAACGTTCAATTACAACTATAATAAATTCATTCATTATGATTTAAATTCCAAACAAATCTTCTAATTTGATTTAAATTCTTATTATTAAATCATCAAATACCTTATGAATAAATTAGACATATATTTCCATTTATTACATTCATTATTTTACATTTAACATCTTTTACCATATTAATTGCAATATCTCAATTATATTAATTTCATTAATTTCTAAATAAATTTCAAACTGATTTAATTAATGTGATGATGATAAATCAATTGTTACAACTTCGTAATTCACATCTATTAATTCATTGTTTACAACTAAGGGTTATAAATCTACTTACCATAACTAATTTCATATTCTATATTAACCAATTTCAATTAAATTACATACAATTTCACCATTAAATACAACATTTAATTTATTTCTTTATTTACAATTATTTCAATTGATTGAGATTACATTAAAATAGTTGTTAATAACATTTAAACAATAATGTTAAATTATATTCTAATTACTTTTTCCATTTAAGTCATAAATCTTCATTTCTCACAATATTAAATTCCAAAATTTTATTAAATTTAATATTTTTAATCATCAAAAATACGGGTCTTACAATCTCTCACACTCAAAACATTTCGTCCTCGAAAAGAAATAAGAAGGCATTAAAAGGTTTGATATAATTTTATTCAAAATATTCAGTTTATAAACACTTTAAACTTACATAATTAAGTTTAATAAAAATAAAAAATTAACTCAATCTTTACAAAAGTAATTCTAAGTCATAAATTTACGAAAAATTTCGGCAGAGTCACCTTTGCGTCGGTAGGTCCAGAAAAATAATAATGTCAATAACTACAACATATATATATATATATATATATCATATTTCAATTATAAAACATCCCAAACATGGGAAAAACAATGATATACCGTTCCAAAATCGTAATCCCAAAACGTACCTATTTGTCGGGAAAACAGAACTGTATTTATGAAACCAAAAGCAACTGCTATTGCTTCCATAGACCTATATTGTACTTACATAATCCAAAAGAGTTGAAATTATGCAAAAGAGTACGATATTAGTTGTTTCAATTTTATACAAGCAATATACAATATATAATAATCATATATAAACAAAAACAGTACAACCATTATATGTAATAAAAGAATCAATCATACATCCATAGCAACCAAAATTAATGGTTTGTTCAGGTTCAACAACTTTTCATCTTACAGGGGTGATAAATAGACAACCAAGTGTACCGTACGCTCAACAGCACTAGATAATTACTTAATAGATTATTCATACAACCTCAAATAATTTAAATTATCATCTCCCAAACTTCCCATAAGTCAAACAACAAAGAGTTAAATATTATTTAAATTTGCATGATGTACATAAATCTTCTATACATGATATCAATTCTAATCGCTTGCTTGAATACACATATTTCACTTTCGAACTAGTATTGTTAACCAACTAGCCTAGTGCAGACTTTGATCCTATTTCTTGATTAAAAATTTCTGTTTTCCTTACATAGCTATAAACTATGATATAAAACGTAAAAAATCAAATCAAAATTTCGTATCAAATGCTCGCCATCAAGAATCGAGCAAAAAATCCTAGTTTGGACTGGTGTGAATTTCCACAAATCATGTATTCAAATCTGAATCAGAACTGTTACACGAATAAAATGACTTACGCATAATTGAGGTAACAACCTGCATATTTTACGATTATATATTTAAATATTTTATCTAAATATAGAATCTTTAGTCGGATTGAAGTTTGAAATGCTAATTTTTGTAAACAGTCGAATTAGGACTCAAGACTATTTCAATTGAGTCCAAAACAACGTTTGCTACCTTTTTGAGTACAAACATTGATATATTTGAAGTGTTTGAAGTTGAGTTGAACTTTTCTATTAGGCTTTGGGTTTTAGCCCACTAACCCAACAAAATACCCTAACTCCCCCTCCACTCCTCTTCATTCATTCATAACATTTTCTAACACTCTCAAGCTAAAAGAAAATTGGGGAAAGAATAGGAAATTAAAATTCTCAAACCCTAGATTGCTAGGAAATTCAAGATTCAAGCTTCAAAATCAAAGAGAAGCTTAGTTAAGCATTCTCTTCTTCTTCCCCACCTCAATCTCTCTCTAATTTTCAGAAATTCCTAAAACCTATTTGCGTATGATCATAGATTGAGGGTACTTGAAGTTAAGTGGAGGAGAGGTTGATCTTGCCTTATTTTAAAGCTTCTTATTAGTTTTTTAGTTTAAAGGTGAGTTCTTGAGCTCGAATCTATGTCTATACCTTTGATAGTTGTTAGGTATGAATTCCTAACATCTATTTCATGTCCATTTGCTTTTGAATTGAATTGGTTTGGTGAATTTTCCAATTTTTGGTATTTTGAAGTCAAAATCTATGAAAATCCTTATATGGATGTTTGGACATGTTGTTTGGAGTGTATTGAAGAGCTTATAGGACTGGGTTTTCACTTGGCATAAATCCTTAGCCTCCCTTGCTCGTCCAATCGCTTCCGAACCGAATTTCCCATCAATGGCCTAGGCTAATTTCTGCTCTGTGCTTCAGCTCAGACGTCTGGTGAATTTCTCAGACGTCTGCAGCTACGGAATAAAAATTCCAGTCTTTCAGCTCAGACGTATGTGCTTACTTCCTAGATGTCTAGGTGATCTGTAATGAAAATTCCAGACCTTTAGCTAAGATGTCCGAGGAAACCACCAGAATCCGACACTGTTAAATTCAGCCAATTTGCCTGTTTTATGTGGCTTTCCATTTTATATCGATTTTTGCTTGATTCAATTAGTCGTTGTCATTTATTATCGATTTTGATGAATTCTTTTCAGGATTTTTAAGAATATCCATTTGATGGATTTGTTATCGATTTCTATAGTTTTGATTCACATCATTGAATGCAATTTTTTTATGGTCGATTGTTTTTACAATCGTTTTCTGTGATTTGTCACTTCTAAAATATAAAGGTTTCTGTACTAGTAGTAAATATTCAAACACTTTCAAAAAAATGATTTCAACGTTATTTTTAATACTAAGCTCGTTTTTTAAACCGTTTTCCAATCTATTAGTATATACAGACCTTTACCTCATTCGTATGAGAAATCTAATTAAATGACTTAGCAAAACAAGTGGTATGAAATGCTTGCATTTTCTTTGTCGGTTAATTCTTGGGCTTGTTCGATTGAAATCTTGTGATAATTTTCGAGTATAAATCTACAATTTGTTCGTAAATATTTAAGTTAAGCTAGTGGTTATGGGATATAAAGCTAAACTCATTTATTTACTAGCTTAGTGTAATTTACACTTCTTATTGATCAATGGTGATCATTTTGGGTTTTAGACTAGCGATGTATGATGTCTCATAGTCCGCAAAGTGGGACTATACCCTGTTTGGAGGAGTTTCGGCTCATAGTCCGCAAAGGGGGACTATAACATGTTTGGAGGAGTTTCGGCTCATGGAGCTACAACTCATAGTCCGAAAAGGGGAACTATACCCTGTTTGGAGGAGCTTCTGCTCATAGTCCGCAAGAGGGGACTATACCCTGTTTGGAGGAGCTCCGCCTCATTTTATGGGATAGCGACTCATTTGTGATACACGTGTTGGCGAGTTTTCATGCTTCCATTTGTGATAGGCCCTTTTCCCCTTCTTTTATGCTTTCTGGATTTTCTATTATGGATTTCTGGAATTTTTGTAGTTTGTATTGATAAGCTTTACCAATATTTGGGGTTTAGTGAATAAGCTAAAGAATATGACACTCTTCTGGGTGTTTTGAGTAGATTTGAGATACTGTATGATTTTCATTGTTATTATATATATACATTTGTCATATCTCTTTTTCTATCTCACCTTATATGATATTTATAGCTAGACCGGTCCGTTTATTATTTTTCTTCCTAAGTAATGCTCGGGTCAGACCGAGGTGTTTCATGTGCTTCCACTTGAATTCTTAGCAGAGACAGGCTTCTGACTTTTTGCTAACTACTTTAGATTAGTAGTTTTTTCTTTTATACATTCGAGATAGAGACTCCTTGATGTATACATATTCTTTTGTGATGTAGTGGATCTTGTATGACCACTACTTTGATGTACACTTCTATGTGATATATTCATATCTGTTTCCGCCTTAGTGATATGAATATCTATGACTGATTTTGTGTTATTTTTATTTTATATTTGTTTTCGAAGACCATATATCCACTGTGTAGTATCTTTGAGTTTGTATCTGATCTGTCAGATTTTCTCTTGAAATGAAACGCGTGCCATACTATCTGACATATCGGTACTCGCACAAAGCGATTACATAGATGGTTGCTCCTCAATAGCCTTATTCTTCGTGCTAGTCGACGACATTACCTTATAGTGTCTTTGGATAGTGTGAGTATAGAAATGGGGCATCACAATTTAAATATTTTATTCTATTGGTTTCTTTTCACATCGTTATTTACTTTTCATAAATTTTTATCTCTCATTCATTCATACAAGATCATCTTTTATTAATTTACATTTATTACTTACATGGATTATTTTCCATTCAATATTTACAATCAGCAATGAATAAATTCTTAATGTATTACATATGTTTCTTGCAGTTTAATTCACACTTATTATTATATATACTTGACTTTTATTTACTACTAATATTCATTTGTGAATCAATTCATACTTAAGTTATTCTACTTTTTAATTCACATTGTACCTTTTAATTATTTTCATTCATTCATACAATGTCTTTTTTCCATTCATGTACAGTATTACTAAATATTAAATCTATTTTCGAATCATTTCAACATTTTCTGAAGTTATAATCATTTACTTTGTATAGTATTAACTTTTACTATTCAATTTAATTATTAATCATTTCAAAATATTAACTTAAGTTTATAATATTCTTCTAACCTCTTAATTCTTTATTTATAAATGTATGTTCATTTTTAAGCATTTTTGTTATTAAGCTTTTACTTGTATAATAATCTAATACATATTCATATTTAACATTACAACCTTTTTAAACATATATGGTAAGTTTATGTATATGATTTTAGAATGTAATTGAGTTTTATACAAATTTATCTTATTCATTTTGGTTAACAAAAAATGTTCAATAGTTTACATATTCTTAGTTTTCATTGTTTTAATTTACAAGTTAAATCCCTAATTTCTTTATAGTTTCATAAACAATTACCTTTTAATTTTCTTATTTCTCATTTTACAAGATTCCAACTATTAAAATTTCACTTTATTTTGTTTTTTACAATAGAAAATTATTAATTATCGGGAACTTAAGAATTCAAATAGCAGGTTCATCTGAAATCATTTTGAAATAACATATACTCATATCATCTGTATATCAAATCATACTAAAGAAATTAAAATTAAAATTTGTTTATCAAAACAAATGTGTAGCAAAGCTACTACAGTGGCACTTCCACTTCGAGACTCGAAAATGAAGGTCGATGATGCTGCGTAGTCATCAACGAAATTATTTTCCAACGACATAAGAGGGGAGTATAAAACTTATTTCCTTATAAAATTATTTTAAAAACATTCCTTTCAAGTACCCTTTGAAAATATTTTTATTCAAAACTTCCAAATAATACTAATATCATCTTTCCAAAATCTTTCGAAAACCAATTTCAACACCGAGACTTAAGTTCCAAATTTCCAATTTAAATTCATTTTATTATAACATACAACAATCATTAGTCGTAAGAACCTTGACTAACCAACAATAAATGATAATTAACAAACATTATCATTTCCTAACAAAGAACAAAACAAAATAATAAAATCAATTTATGAAAAATTATATATACATATATATTTTTCTATATATAAAAATATAAGACTAGGTAAAATTATTTCATTTACCTATTTCAAAAACAATATTGTGTCCATCTACCATGTTCAAATGTTTAGAAACCCTTATCGATGCCATAGCATCCTTTGTACCAACCGAAATTCATAAATAATAAATAGAACAAATTAACACAATACAAAACATTTTTATATGCCACTAACAAATAAGCTCTCTCATATATACTCTCTAACTCATTCTAGGGTACTAATAATCTATCTCTAACGAGTTTAATCCCAAACAGGCTAAGGTATCTCTAAACCTGGATTTCATACCAACTATGATGACCTACCTTTTTGTACGGTTTAAATCGACAATAAATCACACATGTCATTCAAGAAGAGTATTATCAATTGGATTTAATAAGAAAATAAGAGAAAGGAAGGAAAATAAAAAAACCATAGAATCTCGTAGCGGAATGACAAAATATTATAATCAAATAAACAGTTCATGAAGCTATTTTACAATGTACATTCAATTACACAATTTTTACAACAAAATTAGATTACCATCATCAATATACCAAAATAATGTAGCAAAATAATAATAGTAAATACGATCTAGCAAACTCCATCTTCATCTTCAAGGAATAGTATCTTCAACACTGAAATACTCAAGCTGACCCGGGCATAATGAAAAGACAAAACGCTCGAGTCAGAACTAAAAGTTATTATGTAAGTTAAATCAACAAGTAAATATGAGCGTAATAACGTCAGAGATGTTTACCAGATTTTACATCTCCAATCAAGTGTACAATGTGAGTGCAATAACTTAAGAGATGTTACCGGATTTTCTATCTCTAAAGGAATCGTTAAACTATCTATATGTAGTAAGATACGTTATATGTAGTGTCTAATCAATAATATAAATATATTTTTTAACGTTAAGGCTTTACATGAATCCCTCTTAACACATTTTTAAGTAGGCAGTTTATGCAGGTTCTATAACACAACCAGTAACGTCGGTAGTCAGTGAGTCCCCTATAGGTACCATATTAAAACAAAGTCGTAGTGGGTGAGTATAAGGATAAAAGTATGACAAGCCATGTGAGACAATGCTCAAGGTAGGATTCTACCAGTTTACCCTTTTTGGCTGGGGTAACGCATCGTAGCTATGACCGTCCACCACCCCCAAAATCGAATCAAGGTGCACCGATCAAGTCCAAAATCAATATAATAATACGAAGGGGTGATGGCCCTTAAAGTTTGGAAACCCCTTGGCCAAACATAGGCTCTTTTTTAATCATTTCAAATTGACACAAGTGTTGGGGTCATCCATTATCATTCTCTTCCTTCAAATCCAGAAAACATTCATCAAAGCCGACCACTTCATTCTGGATCATCTGCCGCGTACACAGGTGTTAAGTGGTTTCAATATTGAAAGAGAGTATTCCAATAAGAGGCCTTGGTCTCTTTAACAACCAAACTTCATTTTTCATACCGGTTGGTTCTTTTACATTTCAAAAATAGTTCACATTTGATATCAAAATATCATATTTGCTACAAAATATCACTTCATTTCAAAGTCATCATATTTACTCAAATATCGTTTCCATTTGAAAATATCATTTCCATTTGAAAATATCATTTCAAATTCCAACTTAGGTTATAACCTCATTCAACCGTATTCACATTTAAATCAAAGATTTAGATATAACATCTCAACTTTGCACGATTTGAAATTTTAGAAAATAGTTTGACCAGTTTAAATAGTTTAAAATAGTTCAATTAGTTTGATATAAAAATGGTTTGAGTATTGAAATGGTTTACACGGTAAAATAGTTTTTTAAAAAAAACCTGAATAAATTTGAAAATTGAAAGGGTAGATTTAAACAGTTTATATTAAAATAATTTATTTTGAAAACAATATCAAATTAAACCGTTTCTTTCCATTTCAACAAATCTGGACCCATGTCCAATTTCAATTTCCAATATTTCAATTCAATTGACTCAGTTTCAATTTAGTTTCAAATCAATTTGATTTCAATTTCAATTTGAATTAACTTCAATTGTCGAACATTCACTTTAACTTCAAATTCGATTCAACAATTAAATTCAGTGATTTAAATTCAATCCAATTCTTATTTTAAACCATTTCTATTTATATCAATTTCATGTCAAATTTCAATTTACCAATTTAATGCACTTTAATCAAATTAAACTTCATTATTAAATTTTAATATCCAAATCTTCAAAATAACAATTTTTCGAACTAAAGTTATATATCGATAATAACTTTACATTTTAAATCTAATTCTTTTAAACAATTTCTTTTAACTAATTCTAATTCCAACTTCAAAACTTGAATCAAAAAAATAATTAAATTCATATAAATCCAAAATTTGTTTCCTATAAAATAATAACATTTAATCAAAAACCAAATTCAAGTTTTTAAAATCATTAAATTTAACCAATCCGGTATCCATATATAATTTTCTACTCTATGGCCAAGTGATCGGTTTGTCAATTTTTATTATAGGCATGGATATATATCATTTCAATCCAAATCAAAATGTCATAGCTATATATCATTTCAACCTATTTCTTAATTTATTCGAAATAACTTAAATAACAATTTATATGCTTGCAATTAATATATAGGGTGATAACAGGGATATATATAAACAAAATAAACATCCAATCATCCAATTGTTAACAAATAGACATCCATCACAATCAACATCCAAATCAGCCTATAAATCACAACAAATAACTAGTAATCAATATCAGCAATTAAATTCAGTATTAATTTAAATGAAATTTAATTTAATATAAATTCAAATTAAATTTAAATGACAATTTAAATCGCTAAACAACAATCCATAGGATTCTAATTACTTCATAAATTTAAATCAACTATCATAAGAAGATTAGTATTGCATGAGTGGGTTAAACCATTCACCTTTGATTTTTAGTCGATTTAAAATCCAACAAAAGCCCAAAATTTAGCAGTCTCCAAATTCAACCAAACTAGTTCTATGTCGTCCAGAATTTCAGTACGATCCCAACGGAAGAAACCGTGTGCAAATCCGAGTTCGTATGCAAAAGAAAAGAGTTAAAGTTTGAAAATTTGAACTTGAATTTAAAAATAAAATAAACGGTAAAATTGTAATATCAGTTACCTTCTCTAACCCTAGTAGTAACCCAATCGAGTCAACATCGTTCAGCGGCCACCGCTTCTTGATGAATGCATACGCCTGAAGGCCGCTAACCCAAGATCTGACACCTCCATCTCCTCCGCCATGGTCCGCTGCCCCTTGGCCTCTGACCGAACCCAAATCGCGTGACTTTTATCGTGGTTTCCGGCGATCTCAAGCCCTTACAACCATTTACAAACCGCTAGATCGACTTTTCTAGTCACCTCCACGCGCCAGTCTCCTTCGATCGTCGATTGGTCGACGATCCACCGTTGAACGAGAAACCCTAGCAATAGATAGCTAAGAAAGATCGTCAATTTCTGGACAAACGGGACCTCCAATGGAAAAGGGAATTGCAAATTTAGATTACATTTGTCGAGTGATTCGTGGTGATATATTATATGATAGTGTTCGAACAGTTTGAATTTTCGATTTGATTTGGAATTGGACATTAAGGTTTTGAAATGTTTGTCATTGAGAAGGAATAGATAATTGAACAAATAGATAGGAATTGTACGTATAGAAAATGAAAATAAGAAGCTGCTAGGATTTATAACAGCTAGTATATAGACAAAGCTGAAATAATAATGGATGGAACAGATCGAATGGGTCGAAGCGATAACAAAGACCTGAAAAGATCGTTTCGTTCCCGAAACGTAAATAAGTCATGCAATATATCTAAATATAGGTTTTTGATATTTTTAAACTCAATGGAACTAGTTTCAAAATCTAATTCCATCGTATATAAAAGTTTGCTTTTAAAATTAATTTATATTCATTTAAATTTCGTTAATTGATTTCTACGCATTTCGAGCTCGCACGATCAAACGATAAGTCTGATTGCTGCGAAACTTGAAATCTTACAATAATTCACCATTATGGATCCGATAAAACTGGTTTCGTCGAAAGTTGAGACAGTGGCCAAAAATGCTAATTTTCACGTTAATTAAATAAATTATTATTTAAAATATTTTAATCCTATTTAAATCCAAATTTAAAAGTTGACAGTTTCCGCGATTACGTAGAAATTAATAATATTTTAAAATTAAATATTCTATGTTAGTTTCAAGATTTAAACATTATATTAACTTCAGCATTCAATTACAACCATAATAAATTCATTCATTATAATTTAAACTCCAAACAAATTCTTTTAATTTGATTTCAATTTTTATTTTTAAATCATCAATTACCTTATGAATAAATTAGACATAAGTTTCCATTTATTACATTCATTATCTACAGTTAACAACTTTTGTCATATTAATTTCAATATCTCAATTATATTAATTTTATTAATTTCCAAATAAATTTCAAACTGATTTAATTAATAAGGTGATAATAAATTAATTGTTACATCTTAGTAATTCATGTCCATTAATTCCTTGTTTACAGCTAAATGTTATAAATCTACTTACCAAAACTGATTTCATACTCTATATTAACCTATTTCAATTAAATTACATACAATTTGACAATTAAATACAACATTTAATTTGTCTCCTTATTTATATTTATAACCGAATTAGTTTTGCAATTATTTCAATTGATCAAGATTACATTATAATAGTTGTCACATAACATTCAAAACAATAATATTAAATTATATTCTAATTATTTTTTCCATTTAATCATAAATCTTAATTTCTCACAATATTAAATTCTAAAATCTTATTAAATATAATATTTTAAATTATCAAAAATGCGGGTCGTTACAAATTAGCATCAAATTATATCACGAATTCGACACATAAACTAATTAACCTAAGCTTTGCCATAATTATATTTTAATTATCGGATTTACAAACTTATAACCGTAATTAGCATATCACAATCAATTAACATACAATTGCAAACGCACAAGAGAGTAGTATCATCAGATACAACTATAAATTAGTACTAATTTAACATATTAGGGTAAACTGGAGTTAGCAAAAAAAAACCTCTCTCTTCGCTGAAATTTATGTATTGGAGGCCGGAGAGGAGAATTGCCACGACAAATCGGAGCCTTCAGAAACCGTCGAAAATAGCCGTCGACGGCCGTCGCTATCTTCCATCGTGATAAACAGTAGTTCTTGTACTGTGGATGACTTGGATGAATAAACACGTGATCCCTATCAGGACTATGATCATGAGGCATACCAGTGAAGTTTCTTACTTGATATGCAATTATGGTCTTTTTGCCTTCAAACATTATGGGATAGATGTGTGTATCTACTACATGGACAAGAATTTTTTTTAGACTTGAAGATATGTGATATTAGTTTAAGTTGTTATATTGGGTAATACAATGAATATTGTTTGTTATTTGAATGCTTTGTCGATTTTATCACTATTTTGTTGTTGTTGTTTTATAACATTGTTGGTGAAATCCTTTTGCTTAATTGAGATATCCATGTTTCATTGCCTGTTTAGCAATGTTTAATATTTGATTTTTGATTTAATTTTTAGAAATGCAGTAGAAATGCTGCAAATTTATTTCAGGAACGACATCGGTAAGGAGTGGGAAAAATTCAAATTTTGAATTTATAAGAAGGGTTGGGATGATGGTGACATGACATCGGAAAAGAATGTCTCAAAGGCATTGGAATAATGGGGTCGAAAAGATTTCGATACCCCCCTACTATAGGCTTCAACAAACGACGTTGGAAATAAAAAGCCGCCGAAAAGCACCTCACAAAAGGCGTCGTAAAGGTGAGCATTTTTTCTTCCCACACAGATTTTTTTAGTCCTTCATGGACGTCGGAGCAGCATTAGAAATTTGATTTTTGATACTACGCCTATGATTTTTTTGGCGTCGACAGTGGGGATTTATATTGTAGTGCTAATGTATTAGTAAAAAAATGTAAAAAGAACATGTATGTATGTCCATAACAATAATAAATCCTTACGATTCAAATCGATGTCGATCGAGGGAGTTTCTTTGCTTTTGTCGTTTCTAACTTTGATATAAGTTTTGCAAATGAGAAACCATCGATTTTGAGGATTAGGAAAGAAAAGAGAATAGATCGATTGACTTCATGTTAGAGAGAGGAAAAACAATGACAAGTAAATGAACGGACTACAAGATTGTTAAGATTTGAATAAATGATGAAGCTAGTTACGAACCCTATGGTTGTTTGTCTATTATTTAAAAAAAATATAACCAATTTGGTAATTTTTGATGAACAAAATATATTACCAAAACACTACCATTTTTCTTAAATCGAACTGGCAAACCAAACCAAAAACTTGTCTTTTTGATCGTTATGGGTTGCTAATCGGTTTTAGTTGGTGATGACATATAAATAGGGCAACCATAATCATAACTATGCAAAATGAAACCGTCTTAAATCGAAAAAAATAAAATAATAAAGAATTAGAATTTGTCATAAATTGCTCGAAAATTTTGTACTTTATGTTCGCTTCAGGAGTGTCTCAAATCAATTTTCTCTCCATCATTTTGATATTAATTAATGATAAATTAAAACGTTTATATCCTAATAATGTTTTTTTCTTTTAAGGAACTCAAATATTGTTCAAAATCAAATGTTTTTCTAAAAGAAAAAAAATTTCTCCCAAAATAGTTCGATTTTATTATAAACACGCATTTTTTAATTAAATATTGCAAAATAATGTCTTCTTCGAAAAAACAATTTTTGTTGAGATGTTTAACTTTTGATTAACTATCAAATTCGTTCACACACATTTTCAAAATATCTTTATAGTTTCAGAAAATCGAAAAGAAAGAAAAAAGGTCTGAAAGACTTGAAAAGTTCAAGTTCGCTGGAATTCATAAATATCAAAGAAATTAACCATCATACCCGATAAAAGAAAACGATCATGCTTATTTCGAAAGAAAAATTATTTTATTAACAAACTAAACATTATCCGAAAATTCAAAAAATCCCGGTCAAAGACTCAAAGGAAAGAGGAAAGAGCTGACTGTGATCAATCCCTCTCTTTGACTCCTTCCGCGATATTATAAATACCGAAATTTGCATCCCGCCCGCGTACGATCCTCAGCAAAACTTCACTCTTATAAATACCGAAATTTATAAACAGAGATTGTTCATAAAATTCAGCATAAAAAGTTTAAAAATAATGGACACAGAAAGGTAAAGAAAGAGATTGGTGGGGAAAGAGAAGGAAGGATATGAATCATCCTTCTTCTTCCCCACCAGTCTATTTCTATTGTTACCTTGTTATTACTGTATATGTCTCTCCCTGTTATTCCTTTCCAGCCATTCATGCACAATTCCAGGTACTGTATAATTCATTTTCTATGTAGCAATATGTGATATTTTTACTCACATGTATATATAACTGTTTCATTTTTTTTGAAGGAAGTTCTATTATGCAGGCTATGAAAATTGCTTTTTTATTATTGATGTAGATGAAACCATTTGTGTTCCCAAACGTTTGGAAAAGCAGAGTCAGATCAAAAGCATTGGTTTTAATGGTGGCTGTTAATTGGTTTTGCTTTTGTTCAAAAGCCTTCTTTAAATATGACGTTATAACTGTTTCTCTTTTTTTTTGAACCTTTCGAATATTTGGCTGATTGAGGAAGGAGTCATTGATAGTGAACAAGATGCATTGTTGACGGTAAGAAGGAAGAAGACTGCATTGGCAATTGACAATTGGCAGCTGTGTTTGTTTTCACATTTACAACTTTTGTTAAAAAGGAGGAAGCTTCCTTCATGTTTGAGAAAATAACTTAACATTCATTTGTAATTGCATGCATAATGGCATTAAAGAGTGAATACAATTTTTGTAAGTACGTACATAATGTTTATATTCTCTGTCATATCAGCAATGGTTATTGATTTCTGGTAATCTTCTGGCATGTAATTGCGTGAAATATACACCTATTCTTTCTAACATGAGTATGATAAGTTTAAACTTTGTTAATTTAAGCATTTAGATACATTTTCTAACATGAGTATGAAATATACACCTATTCAGGGATGCCAGATAATTAATTGCATTGAGCCAGAGAAGTTACTTTAAGAAAATATCTAAACTTTGGTAGACTTTGAAAATTTGTAAAGAAAAGCTCAGGCAAATAAGGTGATACAATTGTTATGTGTCAGCATATGCATATGTTATTTTAGGAGTCTACTATGCGTATTTAGACATGTATTCATAAGTGGTACACCTGTTAATTAATTGGGCTCTAGGTTGTGGCCCAACTGACCTGGGCCTAGAGTCGGCCCTATGAAATTCCTTTGACTTTGAAAAATTGCACCATACTCAACAAAGTATCAAATACAGAATTTTGTTTGTTATTATCAAACCATGCCATCAATTGCCATACTTCACAAGCATAACATCTTAACACCTACCCCAATTAGTTACATCGCAAAGTAACCAAATCACGTTGGTGAACAATGGATATATTAAGTATCATGGGTATAGTTGATACGACATAACTTGGACGATCAATACATGCATAATAAGATGCAATTAAAGTTTGGTGTGAGCGATAAGCATTTTTAAGTATTAAGTTATGCCAGTGGGATGATTTAGACAAAGATAAACAAACATATAGAGCAATATTTGATAGAGAGACCTTTATATTAAAATTTCATTGCGACTTATCTTAAATTCCATCCAATCTACCATGGAAAAAGTTTATATAAATTTTATTCAAAAAAAAAACTTAATTTATCTTTTAATAATCCGAGAGGGTTGTATCAAAGTTTCTGATGCAGAAGTCTTTATCAAAGTTTAAGTTAAACATATACTGCGTGCAAAATATGGAAGCAAATCATCTGAATCCATAACTCTCAATCTTTGTATGCTCCATTGATAAATACTTGCAACATAATTATGTAATCAACGTAAATATTCAAAAATGAACGTTTTTTTTAATTTCAAGTATTCCAGTTGGTTAGATACATCGCAATAGTTAAATTTCTGTGTATATTTTAAAATCTCAAACAAACTTATTACAAGATTAAATCATATTTGCATTCATGTATACGACATCCACTTGGTTGTTAAATCTAGAACATCTCCTTTGGGGTTGCATGTTACAAATTTGTAAAATTGAAATTTCAAATCTATCAATTTTTTCAATAATAGTAGAATCTATAATCTTTTTAACACTTGTATTTAGGTAGTTTAACGAACAATTCAAGGTTTAATTTTATTATCAATAAAGTTTGCAATCATAGTTTAATAACTTTCATTATGATACACATACGTATATTGTGCTATTTGTGCACATATATTTAATAACATACACACATACTTATTGTGCACACTACTAATATGCATGCATGTGCCATTATAGATTATTGAGTTATTTGACACTCATAATTATTGATCGACTAAAGTTACACAAATTGAATATTGACTCGTATACTAAAAGGAAAAAAATAATCTAAAACATATTGAATATGATTCAATATATTGTTGAAAAAGCATCTTGATGACGCGGACATGGCGCTGGAAAAAGGAAGTCTCAAAGGCGTTGGAATAATGGGTTGAAAAGATGTCGAAAATCCCTTACTATAGGCATCAAGATGCCATTGAAAAATCATGGTGTCGAAATGGGGTTGAGAATAAAATGACGTTACAACGGCGTCGACGGACACCTCACTAAAGACGTCGTAAAGGCGTAAGTTGTTTTTTCTACACTAGTTTTTGTAGTCGTTTATAGATGTTGAAACAATGCTAGAAATTTGATTTCAGAAGCCATGCCAATACCTTTTTGGCATTGGTAGTGGGGATTTATATTGCATTACTTATGTATCAGCAAAAACTATAAAAAGAACATGTATGTACAAAACAATAATAAATCCCTATATGCCAAATCAATGTTGATTGAGGAAGTTTCTTTACTTTTGTCGTTCCTACCTTTGATCTAGGTTTTGCAAATGAGAAACCATCAATTTCGAGAATTAGGAAAGAAAATAGAATAGATCGATTAACTTCGGATTAGAGAGAGGAAAAATAATGACAAATGAACAGACCGCAAGATTGTTAAGATCTATAAATGATGAAACTAGTTATGAACCTTATGGGCCTTGGCCTATAATTTTAAAAATATGATCGGTAGAGCAATTTTTGGCAAACAGAATATATTGCCAAAATACTACCATCTTTCTTAAATTAGTTTTGCAAACCAAACCAAAAACTTTGCTAATGATAGTTCCACTATCATTTCTGATGGATATTGATTGGTAACCGATTTTAGTTGGTAATGAGTTATAATAGGGCAACCATAAACATAACTATGAGATATGAAAACGTCCCATACCATAAGAAGGAAGAATAAAAAATTAGCATTTATCATAAATTGCTTGAAAATTTATGTACTTAGCGTTCACGAGTATCTCAAATCAATTTTTCTCAGTCATTTTGATATCTATTAAATAATAGTAAAGCAAAAGAAATTCAAGCTCTCTTATTAATTGTAGGAGTTTTCTCTACTCTCCTTAATTTTCTCTTGATATTTTAATTTTAAATTTTTATAATTTATCGCTTCATAATTATTCTACTAAACTTCTAATGCCAATTTATAATCAAATACATACTTTTAAAATTACCTAAGATTATTCACAAACGCTTTCTTAATTCTCTTCTAATAATTTACATTTAAGTCCATACATTTAAATTAATTACGTAATTCAAAATTTAAACCATTTGATAAACTCAGTTATCTAATATTCGATACATCATGTAAATTCTAAAATATGACAATTTCAACAGTATATCATAGTAGCATCAACAAACTGGTAAAATAAAATTTTCATGTGCATATAAAGATATATAAATCACATAGCATAAATTATATATATCAACAATAATAACAAATTTATTTTATAATTCGTTTATCTCAATGAAGTTATCATGTATTGCACTGAAAAATTATATTTTTAATTTTAAATACCTATATTTTAAATTTTCATAGTTACTTACAAACCCTTCACAATTCTCTTCTAATATTTTTTTTTCTCATATACATGTATTTAACCAATTATGTAATCTTTATTTTAAATCATTCAAATAAATTCAATTTACTAATATTTATTAATTCATCTAATAAATCTTAAAATATATCGATTTAAGTATGCCTACAACACGCACACACAAGCAAAGATGATAAAAATGTTATTTTTATTCATATATAAAGATATATGGATCGCATAACATAAAATGTAAACATAAATAATAATATATTGTTAATTTATAATTCATTTATCTTCAAATAATATCAAACATTATTAGTACAAAAATTTCGTATTTTACAACTTTTAAAGGATAAATTTGTATTTTACAACATTGGGATGTACATGCATGGATTACTCTAATACAAATTAGGTTATGTCGACATTCTCATTTTCAACATGATATTAAAACTTACTGAACTCAGAACTCAAATTAACGCAACATTTTTTGTTGTTGCAAATATAGAAATTGTAAACATGACACTGTTACAACAATGTGAAATTTATGATTACCTACTAGGTTAAAAAAAGATTTACTAATTAAAATCTTAATAATGAATAGAAGTTCATTTTCGGATAAGTTGATCGTATGATATTTTTCTCAACTACAACTACATACAGAGCTCTTTTCATTTTTTTCTCTCATTTCTAACATTCAACTTTATATATTTAATTAGTTAAGCTGATCACTGATTTAAAATATTTAAATGTATTCAATTACATAATATTCATTATTCCATTATAAATCATTAAAATTATATATACAATATTCATAGTAATAGAAATGAAAAATTCAATTTTTTTCATCCATTTATATAAAAAATACCTGTATCACATAGCATCAACTATTTACATATATAATAATAGCAATATATATATATACAAGCAACCCTCTACCTTACATCTGAGTGTTGTATGTCATTTTAAATTTTTTTTTTTTTTATTTCAACAAGTTTATCAGGTAGTACTTAAAAAAATTCAATTTTTAACAATAATTAAAATTTAAATATTATTTTTTAACAACATTACCGTGTGCAACGCACGGGTTACACACTAGTTTAATTAATGACGAAATTAAAAAATTTATAATTTGTTTCGTTTAAGGAATTCAAATATCTTCAAAATTAAATGTTTATCTAAATCAAAAAAGAGAATATCTTCTCTCAAAAGAGTTCGATTTTATTCTAAACACATTTTTCTAATTAAATATTGTGAAATAATCTCTTCTTTAAAAACAAAACCCACTTTTTTGTTAAGATGGATAATTTTTGAAAAAAGCATCAAATTTTTTCACAAATACACATTTCCAAAGTATTTTTAAAGTTGCCAAAAAAATGAAAAGAAAAAAGAAATTCGGAAAGACTGGAAAAGGTCTAGTTTATTTGTTAGAATTCATGAGCATCTAACAAATTAACCATCATATTAAATAAAAAGAAAAATATCCAGTCAAAAGAAAGAGAGAAGAGCTGACTATTATCAAATATCTTTCTTTCACTCTATCTGATATTGGTACTGATTCATATCTTCACGGATTTTTCGGTAAATTCGGTTTCACTGTTGACTCGGCTTAAACAAAATTTTAAAATTCAAAAATCTACTTCCCGTACGCTTAGGATCCTCATCAGAATCACTTTCTTATAAATAGACATGGTTCATCACATTCACCAGCATAAAAAATTTCTAAGCAGCAAAAACAATGGGCAAACAGATGAAGGTAAAGAAAGAGATTAGGGGAGAAGGAGAAGGAGAATCACGAAGATTTTCCTTTTCCTTCTCCACTAGTCTATTTCTATTATTACCTTCCTTTTTATTTATCACGTATGGCTCTCCCTATTCTTCTTTTCTAGTTAAGTTCCTTTAGTCATCTATGCACAAGTTCAGGTATTGTATGATTCATTTTCTGTGTGATATTATACCTGCATGTATGAAACCGTTCCATATTTTGTTTCATTGAAGGGAATTCTATTATGCCGGCTATAAAAATTGCATTTCATGTATTGATGGAGATGAAACCTTTTGTGTTCCCAAACTTCTAAACAAGTAGTGTAGAAAGAGCATTGTCTTTAATGGTGGCTTTAATTGGTTTTGATATATTTTGATTGAGGTGCTTTTGCTCAAAGCCTCCTGTAAGTATGATATTACATCATTTTCTATTACTGTAATTTTTTTTCCATTTGTATATTTGGAAGGCTGAGGAACCACCATTGATAGTGGAGAAGATGCATCGTTGATGATAAGAAGGAAGAAGACGACATTGGCATTTGGTAGCTGTGTTTGCTTTAATAGTTACAACTTGTGTTAAAAAGGAGGAAGCTTCCTTCATGTACAAAAATATAGTTTAATTGTACGTATAAACGTATTAAAGAGTGTACAGAACGTTTGTAAGTAGGTACATAATGTTTATATTCTCGGCCATATCGGCAACATTTTGTTCTAATTCTTTGTTGCTTCAACTATTGATTTCTTCTAAATCTGCTGCATGCGTTGGTTTGAATATATGTGCATCTGTATGTACCAGTACTTACAACTTTAAATAATGCCCAACAATCACAATAACATGCTTTGTACTTAATACTTTGTATTTAGACTTGGTTAATGTTTAGGCATATACGCCACCCTTAAACATAAATAAGAAAAATGAAGTAAAAGGAACTATATAAGATGGGGCCGAACTTGTCATATTGTTGCTTGAAATTCTTTGCTTTAATAATGAACCACACGTATTGCTTTAAGTATGAGTGATTTCATCCCATTATGTGATTTTTTTGAAATACGTAGAAGCATTTAGATATATTTCCTTAGATGATGCCAGTCAAGTGATTCATAGAAGCATCAAGGTAAGTTAAGTTGGTACAGATCAGGTTTGGAAATTGAATTGAGCCGGATGTAGAATATGAAAATTTGTCAAGAAAAGGTCATGCAAATGATAAGCCGATACATTGTTATGTGGAAGATTGAGTTGATATAAAGTGTTTGGGGGATGAAGCGGAGAAGACTGAGTTGATAATAAGGTACCATTTTTACAGTCTTGCATTTCTGATAAAATCGAGCTAACATAAAGCAGTCAACTCCAAATTTTGATGAACACATAACAAGAAAAATCTATTCAATTTGAAAATGGGTATCATAGTTTTTTTTTTCCCTCATAAAACATGTAGAGGAATAGCTTGATACAGACATCCATATCAAAGTTCTAATGCAACCAACCTTGAATCCCACTAAATGTATAAAATAACATTTATTTTGATTTTATTCAACAAAGAACTTCATTTGTCTATTAATACACATGGTATAATCCAGAAGGATTGTATTGAAGTTTTGATGGAGAAGTCTTTGATTATTAAAGTTTAAGTTAAACATATACTGCATACAAGATATTTGAAGCAAATCACGTAGATATGTAACTCTCAGCCCCATCGATAAATACTTCCAACATAATCATGTAATCAGCGTAAAGATCCTTAACTTTTTTTTAATTACAAGTGTTCCAATTAGTTAGACACACCGCAACAGTAATCTTTATACTTGCATTCATATATATGGCATCCACTGGTGAGTTAAAAATAAAGCATCTCCACTGGGGATCCATATTACAGATTTGTAGTACTGAAAATTTTAATCCATCAATTTTTTTATAGGAGAAGTAGCATCTATATAATCTGTTTAACACTCATGGTTATGCAGTTTAAATAACACTTTAATGTTTAAGTTTACAATCGATAAAGTTTGCTATCGTAGTTGAATAACTTTCATTATGATACACACATATGTGCGTGCATGTGCGTCCGCACGTGCTACTAATATACATACATATGCAGTCACTACAACAAATATATGTTTTTAAAACGTTTATTTTACAACGTTTGTACATAAAACGCTGTAAAAGAACACATTTTAAACGTTTTTTGAAGAAATGTTGTAAAAAATTTCCTTTTACAACGCTTTTGTAGAAAATGTTGTCAAAGATTACTTCTTACAACGTTTCTTGGAAAAACGTTGCAATAAACAATTATTTTCACTACAAGAGAAACGGCTCTTTCCAACGGCGGGCTGCCGTTGGAGGCCGTTGGAGGCCGTTGGAAATGCCGTTGGTATACATTTCAACAGTTTCCAACGGCCTCCAACGGCATCAAGGGGGTTATACCAACGGTAATTTTAACAACGTGGCAAATCCTGTTGATCAAACTACCGTTGGAAGCCGTTGGAAATCTGGGTCGATTAGGCTGTTGGTCGCCGTTGGAAATCTGGGTATATTTATTTTATAGAACCTGCAGTGCTTACTTCCAGCCACACACAACCACAATTATATCAAAACAGCTCCATTTCGAGAATATATATAACAACTATATCAAAACATATCCAAACACACACACACACATATATATATATATATATATATAACCAAGTTATGCATATATTTCAACATAAACCAATATCCAAACATAACAAACATCAAAAAATCCAAACCAACGTCAACAAATCCAAACAAACATGCACAACCAAACCATCAGAATGTATCAAATCCAAATATACACAGAAACCATCAGAATGTATCAAATTCTCACCAACTCCAAAATATACATGCCAATAACAAAACATATCTAAATCACTCCGCACCAGAACCACCAGATGAAGGAGATTGTCTATACTGTGCGATGAACTCCGTCATACGCCGGTTCAGCTCCTCCGTCCTTGCTTCATGCAGCAAATTGCGTTCCCGCATTTCGGCAAGCTCGGCTCGTAGCTGCGCAATCTCTTCCTTATCTTGAGCCTTTTGATATTCTCTTTGGGCTGTCTGAACCTGTAAACAAATTTAAATTATCAACTACACTAAAAAATCAGTATTAAAATAATTGCAAATTAACTAAACTATGTATATTCACTAACAAATTCATAAAACAAACTAAATCATGATAGTTCAAAATATGAATGGATACACTAGTATAAGGATATTTACTAACTTAAACCCGAATTCAAGCCAATTAAAGAATTGATTAACACACACTAATAATTGACGCACACATATGATTAACACGCTAATTAATCAGAATATTTATTTTAAAATTTAACTTAAAATTACCGTTTGGCTTCCATATCCGTAGCGTCTGTCGCGGGTCACTGGATCCATGACAGACTCAAAAATGGCGTCCTCCTCATCGGGGGTCAAGTGAGCTCGTCCCGTCTCCTCAAGTAAGGCTATCCGCGCTTCCTGTAACTTTTGCTGCCATGCAAAATATAATTGAATTTAGTTAACGTTATTTCAATTAACTTGTAAATTTTAGTTACTTATGTTATACTTACATAGGCAGCACGTGCTTTGTCATCGTGGTCCCAAGAGTAAGAAACTGCCCGGAATCATCGATCTGAGGCAAGACATGTGTATGGGTAAACACATCCCAATAACTAACAGCCTCATGCGTTGTCTCTCCTGAAATATGCACATATAAATATACATTATTTATGTTTAACAAATTAAAACTTAAAATAATTAACTATTTATCTTATTTAATAAAAATCTTTCCGGTGATGCTGGAAAGACTTGGAACCACTGCGATGTGTAATGGGGTTTCTGCTCCTGTTTACAGAATTCCTCTCGGACTGCCTCAGCAAATTTAAATTGAAAACAAAAATTATTTTGACAATTTTAATTATTTTTATATTATTTTCCTCAAACAATTTAAATTAAATATATGATAGATTTACCACAAAATCCTCGTTGCTCCACCAAGTGACGAACTCATCAAAGACAGCTTCACTCATCCAATGAGGCCTCTTTCCTGATGTTTTGATGTTGTTTATTGTTTCGCGATAGTTTTTTGCAATTTTGCTGCTCCAATGGCGCCGGACAACAGAAACATCAGAATCAGCCAAGTCCACTTTCCTCTGCACGTTTGAAAAAAATATGAGTTATACAGTTGCTATAAATAGTGCAAACATGAATTGACATAATGTACATGACTACATAATGCAATAATTGATATACCACACATACCAAAAAGTCCTGCCAGATAGCCTCCCGCACCCCCTCTGGTATCGCAGCCCTCCTCGGCCAACACGAGGTCATACGAGCCATATATGCCCGTCGCGAGATCGTGAGCACTATGTTGGAAGGCTCCAACGAAAACCCACCGCTGTGTAAAACAGGAAAAAAAACATTTAATATTCCATTACTACTATATATATTTGATAAAAGATTGTAAGAAATAAAATTTAATTTTGAAACTCTATACTTACCTACCATCGGCTTTGGGTTTCAGCCATACCATAAGCCGAATACCCGGCTATGAAGGACCAGCATTGTGAGCTGAAAATCCGGAGTGTGAACGTCTGCGTCCCGACATACCTATATGAAATCATAGTATAAAGAAAAGCAAGAGTAACGTTGATTTATTTAATATGCAAATGGTGTCAGAATAATGAACATGGCGTAACATACATTATGGCGTAACATAAAAGAGACTATGTGATACATATCATATAAAATTACTTTGAAAACAGAAAATTGAAAAAAAAAGGTACCTTCTCAAAATATTGATTAGTGATCAATCCTCATCGCTTTCGGATTCAAACTCTTCTTCGCACTCTATATTTTGTTCCTCTATACTCTCAAATGCTTCAATTAATACGTTTGATTCATCGTTTAGAGATCCAAAATCTATTTGATCGTCGGTTACTATTATTCCTCTATTTTCCTCGATATCTGCTTGGTAAGCTTGTTGTTCGGGAATATTCCGTCCATCAAATGTAAACTTTGGTTTGGTTTTAAAAAAAGTTAACCAATCTATTTTATCTCTTCTTAAAGATGGGTAAGGAGCGTAATAAACTTGAAGAGCCTGTTTGGCAAGTACAAAACGATCGTACTTATAATACCTCGAAGTATGTTTTATTTCTATAAGATTATATTTTGGATCCACGTTTATTCCAGAACCTGGAACGTTGCTGAACCAGTTGCATTTAAACAAAAATATTTCTTCTGTGGGTCGGGTGAAATATGTCAACTGCAAAATCTGGGTCAGCATGCCATAAAAGTCATTTATGTGATCATTTGGATCATCACTATCTTTGACAAATACACTAGTATTGTTAGTTGATTTTTCGGCACCGTATTCTTTGGTATTAAATTTATATCCGTTGACAAAGAATATTGGATATGTCTTGACTATCCTTTTTGGTCCCATAGCTAAATGTTTCAATCCTTCATCTACAACACAATTTGTTGTATCAAAAACGTAGTTGGAAAACCAAGCAGCAAATTCTTTACCGATATCGTCGTTTGGATGTTGTGATTCGTAAATACTGCAATTATAGAACAAATGTTGTATTATGATTAAAATACATGTGTGCATATTTGTGTATACATATGTGTAGATGATATGCATGTGTAGACGTATGTGTATACATATTTGTGTATACATATATTTCCAATAAAGCAATTCCCAAAATATGCTCTGTTTGCACCAGTTATGAATCGATGATTTACTTTGAATTTCAATTTGTTCTCCGGTTTCATGTATCTTTGAATAATCATTTACAAGTTCATAAATTTCTTCGCTTGATCAATCCGTAGGCGGTCTCAAAGTTTCATGTCTATTAGCTGTAAAAAAAAATTATCTCTTCTAAAAGGATGATTAATATGAAGAAAACATCGATGACAGTCAAACCACGAAACTTTCTTTCCATGAGGTAAAAAAATTGCTCGTGTTTCTTACATGCAATAGGATAAGCTAGACGACCAGCCGTACTCCAACCTGAAAGTATTGCATATGCAAGAAAATCGCTGATTGTCCACAATAAAGAAGCATACATGCGAAAGTTCTTTTTTTGGAAAATATCATATGTCTCTACTCCCTCGTACCATAATTTTTTTAATTCATCAATCAATGGTTGTAAATAAACATCGATTCCTTATGTCGGATCATTGGGACCAGGGACGACAACTGTAAGAAACATATATGGAGTTTTCATACACATCCAAGGAGGTAAATTATAAGGTGTGACAATTATGGGCCAGGACGAATAGTTCGAACCAAATTGAGAGAATGAGAAAATCCATCCGTACATAAATCAAGTCTAACATTACGAATTTCGGACGCAAAATCAGGATATTTCTGGTCAAAATACTTCCATGCTTCCCCATTAGCTGGATGTGCTAACGTACCTTCTTCCTGTGTTCTCACATCATGCCACCTCGTATGTTGCGCAGTTATAGAAGATGCATATAACCTTTGAAGTATAGGAGTAATTGGTAAATAATGCATACGCTTATACGGGACTTCCTTTCCCTTTTTCTTTCTTGATTTGTATCTTTCCTAATTACATATTTTATAATTTCTAAGGTTGATATCTTCTTTCCAAAACAACATGCAACCCTTTAGATATGTATATATTTTTTGATACGGTAAACCGAAAGCCGACATCAGTTTTTTTACTTCGTAATGATTTTCGCACATTAGATTATTAGGAGGCATATGTCATTTCGCAGCTTGTACAACAGCCGTAAATCCAGATTCTGTAAGGTTGTATTTGGATTTCATCGCAATGTATTCAGCAGTTACTGATAATTTGGTTCCGCTTGTGCAGCCTTCCCAAAGGGGTTTTTTCGCGGCATCTAACAAATCATATTTTTTTTCCCCCAATATTTGGTTCAGCATTGCCATCGTCATCAGTTAATTGAGGAACATGAAACATTGAACGTGCAGCATCTTCAACCATATGTTCTACAAGGTTTAGTGTACCAATTTCATTACTCACCACCTCCTCATCTTGTACAGGATTAGATGCTAACTGTTCCCCATGACGATCCCAAATCAAATAGTTCGACGAAACCGTACTGATGCAAATGAACTCTAACCATTTGTGGTATCAAATGCTTTAACAGTTTGCATTTACTACATGGACAACGGATTTCTCTGTAGTTTCCGTTATTGAAATACGCTAACACCATTATTAAAATGTTCACTTGTTGAGCCTTCAGTATCGACCCTTCGTTTTTTGTACATCCAGCTCCGATCAGTAAAATAATTGTCTATTTACCTATGTATATAATTTAAAAGTACAATATAAATTTGTATTGACATTTTTTATTAAAACAATTTTATAAACATTCTTCTTGTTTTTGTTATATCTGTTAAAATAATGCTTAAAGCTTATTTTGAAATGAACGTTATATTCTATTTAAACAATTTTATTAACGAATTTGATATTAATTGATCATTGACACTTTGTTGATGAGTCATCCTACCTCCCATTACAAATACAATAGCGTAATTAAATCGCATAAATCATTTCAATTTAAACGATTCAACAAAATTTCGACAGCACTTCGCTTTAGTTCCCTGAACAGTACACAATTGCGTGTACACAGGGAACATAAAGGGAAGCGCTGTCGAAATTTTGCGAACCGTTTAAACTGAAATGATTTACGAGATTTAATTATGTTATTGCTTTTGTAACTTGTCCAATACAGGGACAAATCCAACAAATACCGTATACGATGAATATAGATGTCCATTCTGTTAAAAAAACGAATATCCACACGACGATCATATACAATACTTATCAGACGGGGCCAAAAACACTCTAAGGGTTTAAATTTTAAAATTAGCGATATAAAAGTTTAAATTTTATTTTCATAAAATTTAAACTTTTATATCAATTAACAATTTTTTGAATCAACGCATATATAATGATTTTTTCCAAAAACAAAAAAAATCCAGTGTGTGCGCGCAACGTATAAAATAAACAAATATTGTTATACATATAATCGCATCACAAATCACATCAGTCATGCACAAAATGTATCACGTATATATCGTATCATAACATGTCAAAAGTGAACAATTTATATGTCAATATCATCACATTCTATGTACGCTTTTACGCAATTCAGTCACCAATATAATAACAAGTGAGGTTCATGCTTAGGTTAGTAACAATTATTAAGTTTGAAACTAATTAATAATAAACCTAATTTAACAAATCACAGTTAAACATGCAATAATTAGTTTAATAACAATTAAGGTCCAATACACTACACTACACAAACAATAGCACAATACATACACAACAATTACCAATGTAACCTAAAATTAAAAATTTAACAAAATTAGGGTTTTAGCAAATAATACCTGATTTTGGAGGTTGTGAAGCCTGTAAACAAAGATGGGGATGCTAGAACGTGTAGAATGGGATAAAATGGGGTTGGAAATTTTTTAGGGTGGGAAAATTTGGATTTTTGGATTTGATTTCGGGTGAAGGGTGAATGAGGAGGAAGAAGATTGATCTGCAGGTAAGTCGCGGTTTTCCAACGGCGTGCAACGACCGCCAACGGTACTTTTCCAACGGCTTCCAACGGCATGTGTTTTTTGTTATTAAAAAATTTCGGGAAAAAGCTAGCTGTTGCTCGCCGTTGGAAACCGTTGGTCAATGGCCGTTGGAGGCCGTTGCCCCCCATTGCTATAAACAGTATTTCTTGTAGTGTTTACGACGATTTTTGAAAAAGTTGCAAAAATACCCTTTTTACAACAGTTTTAAAATGTTGAAAAACGTTGTTTTTTACAACTATGTGTTAATTAACTACAACATTTTGAAAAAGTAGTTCTACTCGTGTTGTGCCAAAATTTCTAAATTTATTTAGTATTGCTTGAAATATTATAATAATTAATAATTCATAATTAATAACAAATATTTAATACTTAATTAAATAATTTATAAATGGTAGTTTATAATTCATAATTTATAAATGAAAGTTTTGATAGGTAACTATTCATAGTTTATAACCAATGATTATTAATAAGTAATTTATAATTACTAATCATTATCTATAATGAATAATTATTTTTTATATTTAATTTCATATTATAATTAATCGTTAATAATTAGTAAATTATAGTTAATCTTTATTAGTTACATTTAAAAATTAATAAATATGATTAATAATTAATATTAAATCGTTACTATCGAATAATTAATAATTAACATCCATTAATAATTAAGAAGTAATAATTAATAATTAACAATATGCACATAATAATTAGTAATTAATAATTAATATTCATTTATAATTAACAAGTAATAAGTGACAATTTGATAACAAATGATTAATAAATAAGAAGAAATGTTTAATAATTACTATGAAATAATTTATATCAAACAATTAACAATTAAGAGTAGTATTTAAAAAGTAATAATTAACAAGTAACTAATATTAATAATTAACAAGTAACATTTGTTATTTTGTATTTGATATTTAATAATTATAATTAATATTTAAATTTCATATTTCAAACAATTTTAAAATTTTCTATAGTAGATTTAAATTCTTTTAGAAGTTGTTTTACTCGTATGTTTACATTAAATTTTCTTAACATATTTAGTATTGCTTTAAAGGTTATAATGATTAATATTTTATAATCAAACCGACCGTTAGGGATATTTGCTTACTGTCGCTGGCCGAAATTAATTTTTCTAAAACAAAAAAAACGTGGATCTTGTTTCATCGCGGTTTTCCTAAAAACGTGGATCTTGTCTCATCGCGGTTTCCTTAAACTTCCTCCTTTTATTTCGCGCATCAAAGGTTCCAAATTCAAATCTATCATGATTTTCAAATTCTAAAATTTCAATTTCAAATCGACAATTTTGAATGTTTTGATTAATACTTAAATTTGAAATTCATATTTTCAGATTCAAATCTCAATTTATTCTTTTTCAACATATTATTACTTAATGTTTAAGTAATATTAACAAAAATTTTAAATGTATATTTTCTTATCAAAATTATACAATCGAACGGTCGGTTTCTCCACCATTGTACGGTTATAATAGTTAATAACAAATTTTAATTGGCTGACCGTACTGTGGAGGTCAAGAGAGCAGCATCCTTGCAATCTTTCAATTGAAAATTTGAGCGGGCTGACCAAAATATTTCATTGTCCGCTTTTTCTTTCAATTGAAAATTTTCCTCTCTTCTTTCTTCCTATGCTCCAAATCCCAAATCAGTCTTCTTCCAGTTCACTCCAAATCTACTCCATCTCCAAAAAAATATTCTACCAGTTAAATAAGATTTCTTCACAAATACTCGAGCTGCATCGATTCGTAAATCACTATCTGATCTGTCATGCTCTCGGTTTTTAGACAGCTGGGACTTCACCGCCGATCCTTGTACTTTTCAAGGGGTTTTCTACACTGAAAATAGAGTTATCGCCCTCTCCCTCAGTGATCCCCGTGCTGGATCGCCTGGCCTAAGTGGTCATCTCGATCCGTCTATTTCGTGGCTTTCCATACTCAATGAGCTGTCACTCGTTCCAGGTAGGGATTTCGGATCAATACTCGAATTCGTCAGTCAGTGCTCCATGCTGAAGAGAATCCTTTGGAAGTGCTTCCTAGGCATATAGCTGAAAAGGGAGCGCAAGTAATTTCTACTGTGATTGTAAGCACACCCTCACAAAACAAAAAACATGAACTAAAATGGAAAAAACAAAATGGGAAGTTAAAAAGCAATGGAGCGACTGGTGAAAGAAGATGGCAGATACAGATTTGTCATAGATATTGGGAATACTTTGATTACTTAGTCAGGAAAGAATATTATCAGGTGACTAAATAAATTCTAATGAAATTAAATGTTTTGTTGGAACTTAAAACTCTTTTGATTCAGGAAAAGTCTCATCAAAAGATTTACTGAACATCATAAACAACATTCATTATCAGTCAAGTGATAAAATTATAATTTCATCAAGTGCAAGTCACATTCAACAAACTATTAGAAACACAATCTTTTCCTACAACTTGCTTGAGGAATCAACCTCTGAAAGTAATAAGCAGGAAAATCTTCGACGATGTCATCTACCAAATCACCGTATACGCCTCTCTGATCCCGAACACAACTATAGCAAACTCCTTGCTTAGTTCCCTAGTTTCTTTTATGCAAATTTCAGTTACAGTCTCCACCATTTCTTTGCTTCTCTCGAATTTATTCTATGAGCTTTGGGAGTCTGTTTTTCGTTTTACCCAACAATATTCTTCTAGCTGATATTCATTTTCATCCCACTTCTGCATTGTTCTTTGTAGTTTATCAGTTGGAGTAGTTTCGTGAAAGATGGACCGATGACTGTCCTTTGTAGTTTCATAATTTGTTTTTTCACACTTTCCTGTATTGCTTACTAAAATAAGTAAATTAACGTAGAACATATTAATTAAACGTAAAGTTTCGATGCTAGAACGAAGAACTAGCCTGAAGTAAAATGTGCAGAAAAACTTGGCCTTTTAATATGGTAGTTGTATCTGATAATTCATGATTCATAGCTATTTTGTTTTTTATTATAGTAATGGTCAAAAACAATTAGCATTCATGAACCGAACTTCTTATTCAAAATAACCACAGCCTAACTGGATTATGATGTTTACAGGCTGTTGTACAATATATGGCCGAGTATGTTGCGAAAAGAGACATTAAGTCTCCATTGGTGAAGAACAGAAAAAATTGTTTCCAGTCTTGTTTTTCCTCAAGGCCTAATAAAATAAAGAGTGAAGGTTGGGATCACGTGACCTAATCAAAAAACAAAGAGGTAAAAAAATGTTATTTTCTTTTGATTAAAACATTTAAAAAAAAAAACTTTAAATGTTGATGCATTTTCACTTGCAGAAGATACGATGTTGTTTGAAGCACATTTCTGTGGAGTTGAAAATTGTCATTGAGAGAGTCCTCTGTTTCATGGTAATTAACTTTGTTGTTGCTGTTCATTTGTAATTTGTTGTTCCACAAACCTTACACGTGAGTTATTTCATCAAGCAATGTGCTGGCCCATTCTGAAATTTGTTACGTTGTACACACGGTAACACACCTTTCATTTCATTCTTTAGATTTTACATGCGTTGTAGTTGAGCATCTTTTGTAACATAGTGTATATCAACATCTTTCCAGCAACAGGTGTTTACTGGTCTTTTATTTCTTGGGGCAAATCATATTCTTTCTTGATCCCATTGCTCTTTTTTCGGTTAACTATATTTTTATTTTGCTACAGCTCTTTGAGAAAACAGATGGTTGTTTGCAAATGAGCCTGTTTGTTGTATTTCATTAGTAACAATAGTAATTGTGTTCCTGTTTTTGACTGATTTCATTCTAGCTGAATATTTGAAATTTGAATACATCTTTAATAATAGTTGTAATACCTTTGGTGTCACACTTTTTTGGTATCAACGTGAACTACCAAAAATGCCCCTCTACAAATATTATTAAATATTACTATTGCTTAATCTTTAATAATAGTTGTAATACCTTTGGTGTCACACTTTTTTGGTATCAACGTGAACTACCAAAAATGCCCCTCTACAAATATTATTAAATATTACTATTGCTTAAAAATAGGATCTAACAGTAATTTTTTTAACAATTCAAAACATGCTTATCTTATTATCACTTAGAAATAGGATCTTACGAATAAACTTTTTTCAAAATCATTTTTTACTAATTAATAACAGAAATAAAAATTTAAACCAATATAAAATTAAGTTCATTCTTTAGTAATTAATAATAGAAATAAAAATTCA
This sequence comes from Allium cepa, assembly GCA_030765085.1. Lineage (NCBI taxonomy): Eukaryota > Viridiplantae > Streptophyta > Magnoliopsida > Asparagales > Amaryllidaceae > Allium > Allium cepa. The sequence continues at coordinate 910,381,447 of CM060937.1, forward strand.
AACGCCCCTAAAAGTAGAATCTAATATCTTTGATAATAGTTGTAATACCTTTGGTGTCACACTTTTTTGGTATCAACGTAAACTACCAAAAATGCCTCTCTACAAATATTATTAAATATTACTATTGCTTAAAAATAGGATCTAACAGTAATTTTTTTAACAATTCAAAACATGCTTATCTTATTATCACTTAGAAATAGGATCTTACGAATAAACTTTTTTCAAAGTCATTTTTTACTAATTAATAACAGAAATAAAAATTTAAACCAATATAAAATTAAGTTCATTCTTTAGTAATTAATAATAGAAATAAAAATTCAAACGCCCCTAAAAGTAGAATCTAATAATTAAACATACTTTACAAATTCAAAATGCTTCTAAAAATAGGATATAAAATTAAACTTTCTTTAAAATTCAAAATACTTCTCTACAAATATACAAATCTTAGTATCATTTGAAATAAAAAATTATTTTTTAACTGATTTAAATATATATAATTTAAAAAAAAAAATCACGCGCGGAGCGCGTGCCATTACACTCGTAATAATTGTTGTAATAGCTTTGGTGTCACACTTTTTTTGTATCGACGTGAACTACCAAAAATACCCCTTTATATTTTATCAAATCTTAGTCACTTAAAAATAGGATCTAATATTAAACTTCTTTTACAAATTCAAACGCCCCTAAAAGTAGGATCTATAATTAGACATGCGTTATAAATTAAAAACACTTCTAAAAATAAAATCTAAAATTAAAATTCCTTTACAAATTCCAAATATTTCTTTACAAATATACAAATCTTAATATCACTTGAAAATAAAAAAAATCATTTTTTGATCGATTTAAACATATAGAATTTATAAGGAAAATAATTCACGCGCGAAGCGCGTGCCATAACACTCGTAATAATGAATCTCTTTGGCCTGCATAGAGACGCTTTGAGTTTCTACCATTAGTAGCTCATATGGATATTCAAGTGAACTAAAATATGAAGAGTATCTCTGCTTGATGAATTCTCTTTTTTCTGGTTCTGTTTCAAATTTCGTGCTTTAAAATGAAAAAATTCTTATTTACCCAAAAATCAATCTATCATAATGTTCATAGGATTAGGGTAGAATGCAATCTTCAAAAGTTTCATGAATGATATTATATTAAGATCTAAAGGTGTGTGTGTATTCAAGTATATAATTATGTTAACCGTGAGAAGTACAGCTTTTCATATGTATAGTTATTTATTTATATTTTTCTATAGTGAGAATTACAAGCTGATAAATTATTCACTGTCTTTGTTATTAGTGTCATGAAAAAGAAGTTAAAAGTGTATCTTGGAGTGCTTTTGGGTCTCTGCTTGCAACATGTGGCCGCAATAAGTCTGATTAGATCTGGGAAATACAGCCTTGTAATGATTTTGAATGTGTTTCAGTACTACAGCGTCACACACAAGATGTAAAGATAGTGCAATGGCATTCATTTTATGATGTTCTTGTTTCTGTTAGTTACGACAATTCTATTAAGGTGCAATAATTCTTGTTGTTTTTATGTTGTTGAAGTACAGAAGTGTATTCAGGCTTACTTAATCGTGTCTAATGGTTTTGAAACACCCTTTACTTTTGCTAATAGGTATCGGTGGAGGATGGGGATAATGATGCCTGGCACTGTGTGCAAACATTAAAAGAAGCTAACAGGTTGTTTATAGAAAACTTTACTGTAAATTTGTCTATTTTTTTTTGGGTGAAAGTAAGTTTGTCCAATGTATGTTTTTCTATTATAATTTGCAAAATATAGAACAGTTACTTGTAGGTCACAACCATCCTATCCTAACCCTTGCAGTTGTTTCTCTTCGAGTAAGCCCTTAGGTTCTCCTCTGTTATAATGTGTACTTCATACCCCTGTGTGTATTTGTCAATTTGTGACAACCTATAAAAAAAGTACCTCTTCCTCTTCTTTTTCCCCTTTTCAATTGCTTGAATAATATGCCGCATACACAAAATCAATATCATAATATGTTGTATTTTCCCACATCGCCAGTGGTGAAATGCCTAATTGATAACTATGACATTACACAACATTCTACCACAACGGTACAGGTGTTGCTGGACTCTTATTTTTCAAATTAGCTTATTTTTATAGGAGATATGGTTCTGTTCTGTGAGTTCTAAATTGCATGTCTTTACATGTGGCTAACGTGTGTAACAATGATCGAACGACTATTAAAAATCATCTGATCCGCGCCTAATGTGTAGAATGTTCGATTTTGGGCATTGCTCTCTGATTAAAGTCTATCATTGGTCGTCTTTTACATAATTCTGTGTTATTTTATTTTACATCTGATTTGTATGGATGCATATTCATATTGATGCTGATTTTTTGTTTTAGTGTGCAAGGGGTATGGGATCTGATTTGTACTTAAATTCTAGAGATCTGTTTATTAATCTTCTTCTTTTGCTTGTCAGTGGGCATACGTCAACAGGGTCGGTATCATTCAATTTAAGTGGAGATAAAATGGTTTCTCGCAGGTTTGTACATATGTAATATGAAATTTTATTTATACAATTAATAAACATGATATTGATGACTGTGTAGTGATGAACTTACCTTGAAAAGGTTTTGGGTAAGATGAGTCTAGTGCAGTAGCTTTTAGACTGTTTTAGAGCTTCATCCCACTAGCGTTACCAATGACTGCATTGCACCCTATTGCTAAGGATGATTTTTAGCTTTATATCTATACATGTGTGTTTGTGTTGGAAATTATGATATTTAGCCTGTGTTGTGTTGAAAGCAATGATATTTTGTGTGTATGATATTTTATCTGTGTTTGAAATGTGTTAGCTTATTTTGAATAAAGCGGTTTGAAAATATGTTCCATTTTGTTCGTGTTTTACATATTTAAGGTACCATGGTAACATTATTTTATTTGCTGTAACACTATTCTGAGATGTAGCTAGAGCTTAGAATGCATATAGAGCTTTTACAAAAAATTGCAGTAAATATTTCGCAATATTCAAAAATCACTGTAAAGAAACATACTACAACAATGATAAAAAGTTGTAAAAAAAAACTATATTACAACGTTTATAAAATGTTGTGATAAGTTTTTACGCAACAATTTGTTGAAGTTGTAAATAGGATTCGATATTTATATTAGTGATTTACAATATCAGGTAAAAGTTGTAAAAGACTTTATTACAACATCTTAAAAACGTTGTACAAATGTTTATTGCAACGTTTTTGTACAATGCTAGAAAAAAGTTGTAAATTACTCTGACTCTATTACAACTTGGCCTAAGATGACGCTTGTAAAAATGTTGCGAAACCTCTATTACAACGTTTTTTTGATGTTGTAATAAGATATTTTTGTTGTAGTGAGTTATAGATCCCACTAGCTATGCACACATGTATATATCACCTAGACATCGTTGTAATAAAATATGTGTACATCCCTTTATAGATTATTGTGTATTTTGATCCTCGTAATTATTGATAAACTACACTAAAGTGAACTACACAAATTGAATATGGACTCAAGTCGTAGAAGGAGAAAACCAATCACTACAGATAAGTTACCTAATGCTCAAAAATGTCAATATTGCATCATTAAAATGAGCCGTGGACGAAATTATCAACATAAAAACATCATTAAATCGAGCATCATTAAATTTTCCAATGTTTTAGCAATGAAAGCGTCAAGCTTTACGTACCGACGATTTTAAGACAACGTTTTTTTAACATGAGTTGACTAAGCATCATTATATCAGTTGGAATTTAGTGACAAATTACCGATGAACTAGTTACGAATTCATTTTCTTTTTTATTAACGCTTATAGAATTAGTCTCAAAACATATACATATACATACATACATACATATATAAAGCACATTAAATATCTTTTATTTAATTTATGCATATGTTAATTAATTAATCATAATTTCATTGTATGTTTATGCATACAAATCATAAAATCCATACTGGTTTTATTTTACATCCCAAAATCATAATTTATACATAAATTCAAAATCTAATTTTGGATGCAAATCATAAAATTCATAAAAATGTTATTTAACATTCCAAAGTCATAATTTATACGCAAGTACAAAATCTAATTTATGCATACAATGCAATAAAATTAAAGTTATAAAAACATTAAATCTTAGTCATGATAAGTTATATGTTATGTATATATGATTTGCATAATAGACTGTCCAACAAATGATATGACCTTCATTATAGTTTAAATTTATAATAAATCAATTCATGTACACACATTATATTTAATCAATATTGATTTTACCGATTACAAAACAAATTTGACATGAGTTATCATCATATATCGGGTTTAGGAATCATGAAATCAGATAAAATGCAATGTATACCAATTTTGTGATTCAACTATTTATCATACTTTGATCTACGTTTATCTCCTAGAAATCTAATTCCACCTTTTGATCTTGTAAGAATTAAAAAACTATCACTGTCGAAAGAGAGAATACTTTAGATTTCTAGAATGGGGAAATGGGTTGGCATGCCTTATGATGTGGAGATTATTCCCTTTTTCATTTTTCATCAAGCAAGAAAATGGAGTTTGAGGTGTTATTTATAAAAGAGTTATTTGCAGAGCTATTTATTACTAACGACTCTTAACATTCAAAGCAAAAGAAACCTCTTCACCACCATAATGCACCCGACCCATTTTTTTCCTTTATTTGTAATTTTTTTTTGCATTTTTAAACTCGTTTAAACATGCATTGATATCGTACATTAGTACGTGCATGCATAACACTTATAGGCATACCCAAATAATTACTATAGGCATTCAGAAAATTTCCAATAGCTACTGAAATTACAAATGACACTCTAACTACTAAAAGCACTTATTATTAATATATATCTTATAATTAATTAATAACACAATACAAAAAAAAATTAAATCAGGCGATATTTCGAAGGCTATGCTGATTCAGTGGTGCAGCTCATAGCTGTGAATTTAGTTAGTGACTAATATTGAACAATTCCAGTATTAATGTCCATACGTCACCTTATTGATGGTGTGATAGTTTAGATGAATTCACTCCACGTCAAGGTTTTAAATCTCCTTCATCTTCCCCAAGACAAAAATTTAAGTTTTTCTCCGAAATCCAAGACTTGACAACTTTGTTCTTATCATAGTTTTAAATCTACTTCATTTCAACCAAGATATCAGTCTGATAATTTCTTCAAAATCTATGATTTGAAACCTGACTCCTTATAGAATTTCTTAATGAAATCATATTTTAGATCGATTTAAGCAGCACCCTTAAGCATTAATATATTATATGCACATTCTCTTCTTATACTTGGAGTTTGGTCATAGTCAAAACTCTAACAATATTTGGACACAACTATTTTGTCCTTCTCCAAAATCCTTGGTTCAATAATAGCATTCAATATTCACCGACATGCCCATTGGAGATATCTCGAGTTTGGTCATAGTCAAAACTCCAACATTATCTATACCCAACTATTTAGTCCTTCTCCAAAGTCCTTGGTTAAATAATAACATTTATTACAAATCGATATGCCCGGTGGAGACTTTTTGCTTTGAGTTAACCACATTTGACCGTGATACTAACATCTTATAACAGAGAAGACAAATTCTCTAATGCTTCAACTCTGACTCTACCATAGTCAATCGATGGTTGTCATGCTATGATTTAACTAACAAAGTGGAGTTTCCACATCGAAGTTCCATAGTACTCTCAAGTTAAAAAAAACTACATAATGTTGGTGATTAATCTATATTGAATCTAAATACATATAACCATATTGATTCAATTGAGAAACATGTATATGAAATTAACAGCGGAAGGTATACCTGAATCCATCGATTCTTAATTGATGTGAAGATTAATTTGGATTAGATCTTCCAAATTGACACAAGCTTAGATCCGTAAATTCTCTTTAAAAGAGGGTAGAGAAAATATGATAAGACTTATGTAATTTGAGGACCATAACCCTATATATATAGTGTGTGTGACATTTTTCAGTTTGGCCCTTCAACAAACTAAAATTGTCACTCCGGTATCCACACGTTATAATTTTACATGAGGAATATACCCCTTAATTCTTAATATGTTTATGTTGAATTTGGATGATTCAAATATTCATTAAAAGGGAAAGAAATTAATTAATTGATTCAATCAAATCAATTAATTTAGCTGATATATGGAAGGATATTTTAAAGGAAACTAATTAATTAGTAAATCAATTAATTAGTCTGCTATATGAAGAAATAAATTATTAAGCATGGAGAATAAAGGAAAGATATGTAAACGAAGATTACGCCATCTATTTATACTAAAATCAAATCACGCAAATTGGAAAGGTATCTGCGTAATCAGGGAATTGATTTGCTTAATCTCCAAGCAACCCTTCATTATCAAGTCTATATAAATGAAGGAACTTTATCTTCATATGAACAAGCAAGTGTAGTATCTACCATTATTCTTTCCTCTCTCTTTTGTACTCTCTTCTCTAGTGAAATAAAAAGTTGTTGGGTCTCCGTGGACGTAGGATATTCATATCCGAACCACGTTAAATCTTCTTGTCTCTTATTTCTGTTATTTCTCTGTGAAACTGCATAATTCTTTTAAGTGTCATTGGTATCAAAATAGGCAATACTAGATCCTGAACAAATAACCGCTTCCGCTCAAATTAAAATAAAATAAAATATCACTACAATTTGGTATCGGAGGTAGTGTTATTGTTCCTGTTTGGATATTAATGGCTACTTCTAGTAAGTCTGTTGGCAGATCTGGTGTCAATTATGGAGTAACACGTTTTGACGGAAAAGGAGATTTTGGTACTTGGAAGATGAAGATGGAGGCTGTATTGAAGAAGGAGAAGACTTACAAGGTTGTTTCTGCGCCTGAGAAATTGAAAGATATTGATGCAGCTGATTTGGAAGAGATGGAAGATGAAGCTCTTACGACAATTCAGTTGAGCCTTTCAGATGAAGTTCTTAGGGAATTCTCTCAGAAGAAGACGGCGAAAGAACTATGGGATGCATTATCGGATGCATATCAAGACAAGTCTCTCACTAATTGGATTATTCTTCAGCAACAACTTTATTCGTTCAAGATGAAGCCTGGAGCTGATCTCATGGAGCATGTAGATGCTTTGACGACTTTGATTATGAACCTGAAGGCAGCGGAAGTTGATATTACTGATGAGGCTCAAGCTGTGATCCTCTTATGTTACTTGCCTAAGGATTATACTGCTTTTGTTAATTCCATGATTTATGGCCGCAAATAGCCTATATGATGTAAAGGCTGGTCTTCATAATGAAGTATTAAGAGGTAGATTGGCGAGCACTAGCTTGGATAGTGATACTGAAGGCTTATCTGTTCAGAGAGGTAGAGGCCAAAGCAGGACGAAGAAAGGTGGAGGACAGAATTATTCACGGTCTCAGTCTAGGGGGCCTAAAAATTTGACTTGCCATTATTGTAAAAAACCAGGGCACTTCATAGCACAATGTCCCAAGCTTGAAGGTAGAAGAAAAGATCCAAAGCAAGCTTCAGCTTCTAAAGCAGAGAAATCAGATACAGAAAGTGACATCGATGTATTTACAGCTTCTGGCTTTTCTGGGAAGAGCAATTTATGGCTGATTGATTCTGACGCATCCTATCATATGACACCTGATAGGAACTGCTTTTCCACTTACCGTGAAATTGATGGAGGAGAAGTTCTGATGGGTAATGATGCTTCTTGCCGTATGGTGGGTGTTGGTAGCGTGATGATTAGGATGTTTGATGGTGTTATTCGTACGATCACTGATGTTAGACATGTACCTGATTTGAGGGGGAGCTTGATTTCTGTTGGGGCGTAAAGTAGACTTGGCTTGAAGATTGTAGTGGAAGGAGAGAAAATGAAGATATCGAAGGGTTCCATGATTGTTATGAGAGGTGTGAGGGCAGGAAATCTTTATCTACTAAAAGGTACTACTGTAATTGGTGAATCAGCTTCTGTTACATCTGTTGATTCGGATTCTTCCAGATTATGGCACTTACGGATGGGTCACATCGGTGAGCGCGGCATGGATGAGTTGAGAAAACGAGAATTGACTGATGGAGTTCATCATTCAAAATTTGGTTTTTGTGAAGGACGTGTTCTTGGAAAGCAGACGAAGATTTCTTTTGGTACAGGAGAGCATAAGCAAAAGCTGTCTTGGAGTATGTTCATACAGATGTCTGGGGCCTTGTCCGTCTTTAGGTGGAGCCAGATATTTTGTTTCGTTTATAGATGATTTCTCTCGTAAAGTATGAGTATACTTTTTTCAGTCAAAGAGTGAAACCTTTGCCAAGTTTCGGAAGTGAAAATCTATGGTTGAGAATCAGTCAGGGAAGAAATTGAAAGTTCTCCGTTCAGATAATGGCGGTGAATTTGTATCACAGGAATTCATCGATTATTGTGAGTCTGAAGGCATTAAGAGGCATTACACCACACCAGGTGACTCCCAGTCTAATGGAGTTGCAGAAAGGATGAATCGGACATTATTGGAGAGGACAAGATGCCTTAGACTGACTGCTAAATTGAAGAAGGGATTTTGGGCTGAAGCTTTATCTATGGCGGCTTTCCTCATCAACCGCACACCTTCCACTGCCATAAATATGAAGATCCCTGAAGAAGTATGGAAGGGAGAGCCTGTTAGCTATTCATTTCTCAGAGTGTTTGGTTGCCCAGCTTATGTGCATGAGAGCAAAGGGAAGCTGGAACCTAGAGCTCGCAAGTGTATTTTTCTAGGTTATAGGAGAGGAGTGAAGGGATATAGGTTGTGGTGTCTTATTAGCAAGAAGATCGTTATGAGTAGGCATGTGACTTTTGATGAGAAGGCTATGTTGAAGGTGGAGCCTTCCTCCTCGGATGACAATGAGAGGACATGTGAAGAATACCAGACACAAAGCAAGTCATCTGTTGATTCTTTTCATAGACGTTCAAATGGTGTTTCCGATGACACCGTGGTTGATGAGGATAATATCGATGTTGGTACAGAGGATCAAACTCTAGGTGGAGCTCATTCGGAACCTAGGCCTGTCAGACAAAGAAGAAAGCCTAAGTGGCTTGATGAGTTTGTTGGATTGAGCATCGAAGATATTAACTTCGATGATATGGCAACATATGTTTTGAATGTTGTCCATGATGAGCCCTGTGATTATAAAGAAGCTATCGCATCAGTTAACAGTTCCAGTTGGTTAGTTGCTATGGAGGAGGAGATTGAATCATTGCAGAGAAATCATACTTGGTATTTGGTGCCTCTTCCCACCGACAAGAGAGCTATTGGATGCAAGTGGATCTATAGAGTGAAAGACGACGAAAATGGTAATCTCAGATACAAGGCAAGGTTAGTCGCAAAGGGGTATGTTCAGAAGAAAGGGGTAGAGTATCATGATATCTTTGCTCCAGTGGTTAGGCATACTTCTGTTCGTATTCTTTTGGCATTGGTTGCTCATTATGATATGGAATTAGAGCAACTAGATGTCAAAACTGCATTCTTGCATGGTGATCTGGATGAGGAGAATTATTTAAAGCAGCCGGAAGGGTTCATTGACAGTAGCAAGCCAGACTATATTTGCAAACTCAACAAATCTCTATATGGACTGAAGCAGTCTCCTAGACTATGGTATAAGAGATTTGATAAGTTTATGCTTTCAAAGGGATACTCTAGAAGTTTCAAAGACCAGTGTGTTTATTTCAGGAGATGTGATGGTGATATGATTTATTTGTTGTTATATGTTGATGATATGCTGATTGCATCTCGGAGTATGGTCAGAATTAAGGAGTTGAAATCGGAGCTCAGTAGAGAGTTTGACATGAAGGATTTGGGAAAGGCACAAAGAATATTGGGTATGGAGATAAGCAGGGATAGGAAGCGGAGAGAGTTAAGGCTCACTCAAGCTCAGTACATCGAGAATGTCCTCGCTCGATTTGGAATGGAGAAAGCTAAACCGGTTGGCACTCCATTAGACTCTCATTTTAAGTTGTCAAAAGACTTATCTCCCTCATCAGAAGAAGACAAAAGGTATATGGCTGATATACCTTATTCTAGTGCTGTTGGTAGTCTTATGTATGCGATGGTGTGCACAAGACCAGATTTGGCCCATGCAGTGGGTGTTGTGAGTCGATATATGTCTAACCCAGGCAAAGAGCATTGGCAAGCTGTGAAGTGGATTCTTAGATATCTTCGAGGCACTTCTTCGGTGGGCTTGTTATATGGTGGAGTGGATGGTGACATCTTTCTTAGAGGATACTGTGATTCTGATTGCGCTGGGGATAGAGATGCTAGGAAGTCAGTGGCGGGCTATGTTTTTACACTTGGCATAGGCTCGATTTCATGGAGATCAAAGCTGCAATCTATCGTAGCTTTATCGACTACCGAAGCAGAGTTAATATCGATTGTGGAAGCAACAAAGGAAGGATTGTACTTACTTCAGTTGTTGGATGATCTTTCAATGGTGCAACGGACAGTAGAGCTATTTTCAGACAGTCAGAGTGCGATTCATCTTGTAGAAAATCATGCTTATATTTCACGAACGAAGCACATTGATGTTAGAGGTTTCTTTCTTATGCTTGAGGAAGAACGAAGAAAGATCAAATTGTTGAAGGTGAGTACTTTGGATAATCCTTCAGATATGATGACAAAGTCACTTCCTAAGGACAAGTTTGAGCATTGCTCAAACTTGATCAGTTTGATATCTGTTACTTGAGCGCCATGGGGCGCTAGACCCAACAACTTATATGTTGATTATTTGATGATAAGGTGATGAAGAGAGATTGTTATATTTGAATCAAGGTGGAGTGTTGAATTTGGATGATTCAAATATTCATTGAAAGGGAAAGAAATTAATTAATTGATTCAATCAAATCAATTAATTTAGCTGATATATGGAAGGATATTTTAAAGGAAACTAATTAATTAGTAAATCAATTAATTAGTCTGCTATATGAAGAAATAAATTATTAGGCATGGAGAATAAAGGAAAGATATGGAAACGAAGATTACGCCATTTATTTATACTAAAATCAAATCACGCAAATTGGAAAGGTATCTGCGTAATCAGGGAATTGATTTGCTTAATCTCCAAGCAACCCTTCATTATCAAGTCTATATAAATGAAGGAACTTTATCTTCATATGAACAAGCAAGTGTAGTATCTACCATTATTCTTTCCTCTCTCTTTTGTACTCTCTTCTCTAGTGAAATAAAAAGTTGTTGAGTCTCCGTGGACGTAGGATATTCATATCCGAACCACGTTAAATCTTCTTGTCTCTTATTTATGTTATTTCTCTGTGAAACTGCATAATTCTTTTAAGTGTCATTGGTATCTAAATAGGCAATACTAGATCCTGAACAAATAACCGCTTCCGCTCAAATTAAAATAAAATAAAATATCACTACAGTTTATTCCAAAATTAGATCGTGTAATTAGACTTAATTACAAGATAGCTCGCACATTCAAATGTTAAAATATGTGGCTCCAATATGTTGAATTATTCCAACAATCTCCCCCCAGGCTACATATGTAAATTTATAGAATGTATTCAACTTTATGAGCTCTTAAATAGTTATCTTGATATATGGTATATTCAAAACAATCTCGTCCATTGATTGTGTTAACATCGAACCAAAGTGGCTTTCATTACTATTTTTGTAACTAAACCCATCAATGATTATAGATATCAATACAATCAAACGACATAGATCAATCATGATGTGTTGCATGGAAATTATATAAAATGTGATTTTTACATGTCTATTTCCAACCGGTCCTACTTTACTTTAATAAGATCAAAATTCCAAATGATATATATAAACAATTGAAGTGCAAATGAAAACTTTATTTCTAATCAGAAAAACCAGAACATGTTCATAATCAAAATATAGAGCAGTGTTACGAAATAAGTGGCTAAGTACAAACTCCCCCTAAACCAAAATATCCTTATATAAAAGATACACTGATTTTAGCAACATGCTCATGTAAGATCTTGGGTAGTACTGCTTTCGTAAGCAGATCCGCTAGCATGAAATTTATCCCAATATGCTCTATGGATATTAACTCATTCTGCACTCTCTTCTTTACAACTAGAAACTTGATGTCAATGCAATTTGACCTGCTTGAGCTTCTATTGTTAATAAAATAAAGTATTATAGATCTATTGTCTCAATGTAAATTTAATGGTCTTTCGATATTATAAATAATGCGCAGCCCATTGACAAAATTCCACAGCCATTTCGCATGGTTAGATGCCACATAACAAGCCACAAACTCTGCTTCCATGGTGAAAGAAACTCTGAGCGTTTGTTTTACGCTTTTCCATGATATGGCCCCTCCACGTAATAGAAATATGTATCATGAAGTGGATTTTCTACTATCCGGGCATCCAACAAAATCGGAATCAGAATACCCAATGATCTCCAACTGATTTGATTTTCTATATGTAAGCATATAGTCCTTTGTTCTTTAAAGATACCTCATAACCCTTTTTGCTAATGATCCATTCCAGGCTTACTAAGATACTTTCCCAACACTCGTATAATGTACGCAATATCCGAACGCGTACACACTTGAGCATACATCATACTCCCTATAGCAGATTCATAAGGGATCTTCTGCATTTTTTTTAACTTCAAGGATGTTATTAGGGCATTGTTTGAGACAAAATTTATCTCCATTAGCGATAGAGGTATCACCCATTTTACAATCTTGCATGCCAAACCTTTTAATAACCATTTTTATATAGTTCTTTTGTGACAATCCAAGAATATACAATGACTGATCATGATATATTTGGATTTCTAATACAAAAGAAGCATTCCCAAGACCTTTCATTTCAAAATATCTGAAAGAAATCTCCTGGTTTCGTGCAAAAATGTAAATTATTACAAGCAAGCAATATATCATCAACATATAAAATCAAAAATATGAATTTTTCCCACTGAACTTATGACACACACAATTATCAATTATGTTATCCTGGAAACCAAGTGAGGCAACTACTTTATGAAACTTGTGGTACCATTGACGAGAAGCTTGTTTGAGCCCATAAATGGATTTATTTAGTTTGCAAACCATATTCTTTGCAAACCATATTCAAAAAATCCTGGTCAAAGACTCAAAGGAAAGAGGAAAGAGCTGACTGTGATCAAATCTCTCTCTCTTTGACTCCTTCCGCGATATTGGTGCTAATTCAAATCTCCACAGGTTTGCTGGTAAATTCGGTTTCAAATTGGTTGAGCTGACTTAAACAGAATTTTTAAAATTCAAAGCGAGATATTTGCATCCCGCACGCGTACGGTTCTCAGCAAAACTTCACTTTTATAAATACCGACATTTATAAACGGAGATGGCTCACAAGATTCAACATAAAATATCTCTAATCGGTAAAAATAATGGATAAAGAAAGGTGAAGAAAGAGATTGGTCGGGAAGGAGAAGGAAGCGTATGAATCATCCTTCTCCTTCCCCACCAGTCTATTTCTATTCTTACCTTGTTATTACTGTATATGTCTCTCCCTGTTATTCCTTTCCAGCCATTCATGCACAATTTCAGGTACTGTATAATTTATTTTCTCTGTAGCAATATGTGATATTTTTACTTACATGTATATAACTGTTCCATTTTTTTCTGTTTTTTGAAAGTTCTATTATGCCGGCCATGAAAAGTGCTTTCTATTTATTGATGTAGATGAAACCTTTTGTGTTGCCAAACATTTGGAAGCGTCAGATCAAAAGCATTGGTTTTAGTGGTGGCTTTTAATTGGTTTTGCTTTTGCTCAAAAGCCTTCTGTAAATATGACATTACAACTATTTCTCTTTTTTAGAACCTTTCATATATTTGGCAGATTGAGGAAGGATTCATCCATGGTGAACAAGATGCATTGCTGACGATAATAAGGAAGAAGACTACATTGGCAGTTGGCAATTGGCAGCTGTGTTTGTTTTGGCAGGTTCAACTTGTGTTAAAAAGGTGGAAGCTTTCCTTCATGTTTGAGAATATAACTTACCATTTGTAATTGCATGCATAATGTATTAAAGAGTGCACAGAGTGTACATAATGTTGGTAAGTAGGTACATAATGTTTATATTCTCTGTCATATCAGCAACGTTTTGATCTAATTCATTCTTACTTATACGTCTAGTGTACTAAAACAGATAGCACGCTACAATAAACTCGTCGCACAAGTTTATTAATTAAAATTCTATTACGCTGGAATTCTGTATTAGATAAATGTAACAATAAGTTACGTTGTAAATAAATTACAACAACAACGTTATACTATTGTAAGAAATAGTATAACTTATAAACGGAAAAGATTACAGTGAAGCTAACCAATATATAAAGGAAATTTCGTCTTTCAAAACTCTTGTGGTGGAGATGCATGATCTTCCTACTCACAACGAAGCATACATTTGGAAGCTCCAGGCTCCCAACCTCCTCATGAGAAAGGCATATATAAATTAATATACCTCTCAACAAATTGGCGATGTGGGACTTTATGTATTTATCATTCACTTGATTTCTTAAGGAATTCCAACAACTTGAATGATTGATGATTTCGGGTAAATCTTCTGTTATGTAATTGCTTGAAATATACACCTAGTCTGTCCAACATGAGTATGATAAGTTTGAACTTTGTTAATTTAAGCATTTAGATACATTTTCGGGGATGGTGCCAGTTAAGTGATTCATATATACAGTTGGAGATTGTATTGAGTTAGACAAGTTATTATAAGAAAATATCCAAACTTTGTAGATTTGAAAATATTGTAAAGAAAAGCAGAGGCAAATAAGCCGATACATTGTGATGCGAATGACTGAGTTGATACAACGCGTTTGGGATATGAAGAAGAGAAGAAGAGTTTGTAGAAAAATGATTGTTGGACAAATAAAGGAATACGGGAGCTTGTTAAGTGAATCAACAGAGTAGAAAGAAACATTGCCTGAAAGACTGAGATTGCTTATAACGAGATGAATAACTAAATTTACTTCGCTATGAAGGACGTAGGAAATGAACTAAAACAACTATATATGCTAACAGAGTTACTAAGCAACCAGCTAAGCCGCAACATCATTTGAATGATTTTTGAAGTTACTCTATTTAGACATGTATTCTTAAGTAAGACGCCCTTAATTAATTGGGTTCTATGTTGTGGCCCAACTGACCTGGGCCTAGACTTGGCCCTATGAACGTTCCTTTGACTTTGAAAATTTGCACAAAACTCATCCAAGTATCAAATACAAGTAAGACATCTTACCACCTAGCCCAATTAACTACGTCACAAAGTAACCAGACCACGTTGGTAAATAATGGATGTATGAAGTATCACATGTGTAGTTGATACGACATAACTTGAATGATCAATACATGCACAATAAGCTACAATAAAGGTTTGGTTTGGTTGATCAGCATTTTTGAAGCATTAAGTTGGGCCTTTCTTATGATTTAGACAAAGATAGATAAGGACATCTGTGTGAAAGTTTTATTGCAACTTATCTTAAATTCCACAAGTGTACTATTAAAAAATTATTGTAATTTTATTCAACAAAAATATTAATTTGCCTTTAATACAAATGACGTAATTCAGGAGGGATTTTATCGAAGTTTCAATGCAGAAGTCTTTATCAAAATTTAAGTTACCATATACTACATGCAAAATATGAGAGCAAATCACTTGAATCGACAACTCTCAATTTTTGTATGCTTCATTTCGATAAATACTTACAACATAATCATGTAATCAGTGCAAAGATAAAAACATTTTTCAAATTTCACTTGTTTCGATTAGTTAGATACATCACAATAGTAAAATTTGAGTGTATATTTTAAAATCTCAAACAAACTTATTTTAAGCTTAATTCATACTTGCATTCATATATACAACATCCGTTTAGGAGTTAAATCTAGAGCATCTCCTTTGGGACTACATGCTACGAATTTATAATATTGAAGTTTCTGATCCATCAATTCTTTCAATAAGAGTAGAATCTATAATCTTTTTATAACACTTGTAGTTGGGTAGTTTAAATAACACTTTAATGTTTAAGTTTATTATCATTAAAGTTTGTGATCAAAGTTAGGTAGTTTGAATAATACTTTAATGTTTAAGATTATTGTCAACGAAGTTTGTGGTTGAATAACTTTCATTATGATCCATACATATGTACACACACATTATAATATGTAGGTATATTTAATAACACACATGTATTGTGCACACTACCAAGATGCATACATGTGTAGTAATAGATCTCACAACTACGCATAAACGTATATGTCACCCAGGCATTGTTATACAAAATATATGTGCATCCCGTTATAGATTATTGAGTATTTTGATATTCATAATTATTGATAGACTAAAGTAAATTGAAGCAGAAATTAAATATTGACTCAAACCCCAAAAGAAAAAAAAACTCCAAAACATAATGAATATGATTTAATATGAAACCAAAATTACTCATAATATTTAATAACATGGAAATGTAATCAAAATCACCGTTTAATATTCATATTCTAAAATATCCGACAACTCAACCGTTTGACACTACTTTCCTAGACAACCTACTAAATGTGTAAACTTAATTAATTTGCAGTAACGTGACTACTTTAGACCGTAGAAGGATTTCAAGCTCAGATTCTATTGTTGGATATGGGCCAATATGCAACGTCTAAAATGGATAAAATTTTCAATAAATATATTGTATTTTGAATCTTATTGGGCCTGTGAAATCTAAATTATTTAGATCTGATCTAAATTAAATTTAAATAAAATCAATATTTTATTTCAGTTGAAGAAATGTTTTATTTTAACATTATATTTAAATTATATAATATAACATGCGTATCATATACACATGTGTGTACGTACAGATGCAACATATGTAGTATATATTGTAACACTCCTGTAACGACTCTTCTTTTCAACCATCGAAAGTCGACACTGAGTACATCCACGATATTCAAATGCCCAACCTCCAATTGTTGGAGTGGTAGATTGTTATGGTAAAATAAAAAGAAAAGAATAGAGAACGAAGAACAGAGAAATCAGAATCTTACAGTGGAATCGAAAACATATTATATAGAAAAGACAATTAAACTAACACTCTAAAATACATGGTACATCAGAGTTAAAAACAAACCTTATCAATTGCACAGTTATAAAATTCCGACCTTACAAATTGTTGATAGGTATAACATATGATACGGCGGAAAAATAAAACACTACGATAGGTGAACGTAGTGTGGATGTGAAAATACCCTAATGAGAGCAACCTCACATAACTTGGCTTCCACTCGCTCTTTTGGTTTAGCCATTTTCGGCAAAAGATAACAAAGCTCAAATGAGAAACACATCATCTTAGAGCGATCAAATATAAAGAAGAAAGAAGAATCAAAGTCGATAATCGATAAATCCACTATCGAGAATAACTAGATGGTTGTTTTCACCTGCTCTTGATTTTCACATCACAATACTTTTAAAGACACTTTAAAATCACTCTTCAAAATATTCATTTAAAAGGGGAAATTATATTTTCTAAGTGTATTAAAACCTTGGTCAAAACAAATGTCAAAACATTGTTTATTATAAACCCAAACAATTTACACTTAGCTTTATTTGGAACAATTCTTTTTAAAAGATTTTTTTGGTTTATAAACTACTATTCACAAATTTTAAAATAATATTTACTATCCCAAAAGATAATAAATCAACTAAATTACTGTTATAAATTTCAAATTAAAGGTTGATCATCCTGATTATAACTTTTAAAAGCACATTAATTTTTCCCAAACTAAATAAATCAAATATGTAATCTCTTTTAATAAATCAATCAATTATCTTTATTTAAATAGTTAATTATTTCTAAAACACTTCTACTTTGCATGTAAATTAACTTTAAAACTCTAATTCAGTTAT
The DNA here is from genome assembly GCA_030765085.1 of Allium cepa. Classification (NCBI taxonomy): domain Eukaryota; kingdom Viridiplantae; phylum Streptophyta; class Magnoliopsida; order Asparagales; family Amaryllidaceae; genus Allium; species Allium cepa. Next base: position 910,399,395 of record CM060937.1, read on the forward strand.
TTCACTTTGAAACACTTTCATTAAATTAACCTTAATCACTTTTTTTAATTAATTAATTAACTTAAATACCTTTGTTAAATTAATTAATCAACTTTAAATATCATTAGTTAAAATGATTAATAACATTCAAGTATTGTAATTAGAATGGTACATTAGATTTAAAACATTGTTAATTAAATTGATTTACTACATGTAAAACTCATTAATGAAAATGATCGATTAAACTCAAACCTTATTAATTAAAATGATTTGTTGATTTCAAATATCATCAACTAAAATGATTAATTAAATTTAAACATCTTTAGTTAAAATGATTTATTAACTTAAAACATCATTACTTAAAATAATTTATTAAATTCAAATAATCATTAATTAAAATGATTAATTTAATTAATTGAATTTTAAACGTCTAATTTTGTGAATATGATAGCTCAAATTCAACATACATAAAAGAGTTTAGTAGATGATATTCAATAATTGATGGTATAGCGAAAATTGCTATAACGATACTTAAACAGTTTAAATAGAATATCGTAATTAATTTCAACTAAACATCAATACAAACAGCATAACAAAACAAATAATTATTATTGGCAAGAAACCTCTTAGGGTCTCTCTACAAATATTCCCTACAAAACGATGGTTACGAATAATATATATATATATATATATATATATATTTATTTATAATCATATGGGTTCACATCAATTAGGTTAATATGTCATCCATTTTCCAAAATAGAATTTTCTACCAAACAAAGAATCACATAACAATAATATATAAATTATTAAACAACCATTCAACAATAAATTTATAGCATAATGGATATTATATAGCTAATTTAAAGGTGAGTAAACTCATAGAAATTCCCATTATGGCCAAAGCGTTCCGGTTTGAACTAAAATTGGACGAGTGTTTGATTTTAGCATAAAATTATACAAGCTCCAAACTCCTCTAATCTAATTCCTAAACGTAGACAATGATTCCGTGAGTGCAACGTAATTGACCATGTTCGATTTGGACCTCGTAGGAGAAAGTTATGCATTTTATAAGTTTTAGACTAATTAAACATAATTAAACACTAATTACAATTTTAATTACCAACATTATAGTAAACCTTCTTCTTCCCAGTATCACTCATGCTTGCACATGAATAGTGCACAGTGATACACTCATACTTGGCCTCTTCTCTCCTCCTTTGTCGAAGCAATACTCGAGGAAAACCATCACCGAAAATTCCTACATGGCCCTCTTCACTTACTCGTCACACCCATTTCTTATTATTAATTTGAAATTTATGTAAGGATATGTTCAGTAATTTTTCCATATTATTGGAAATAATGTTAGGATTCTTGATAATAGAATTCCAGAAATCTAAATCTAAGAATAATGAAAATTAATAAATCCTCGTCTAAAGATAACAAGTGATGAGAAATCCACAGTTGGGAATGATTAAAGACTGGTAATTCTTGTATGACTACAGAAGTTTTGAAATCCAACTTTGGTAATGATGAGAGAAGACCAGAAAGTTGTCTTCGGTTACATTAATAGAAGACCGGAATGGAGGGCTAAGAATCCAAAACTTACATTAATAATAGAAGTTTAGAAATCCTCTTCTGGAAATAACTGATGGAAGACCAAATCTTCTAGTAATAATAAAAGCTCAGAAATCATCATCTAGAAATAAGTCATAGAAGATCAGGAATCCTCATTTGGGGACGAAAAATAGGAGTCCAACAACCCTTATCTAGAAATAATAGAAAACCTGAAACCCAGATTCAGGTATTAATAAGTGTAGTTCAGAAGTTAATAGTAAAAGACCCAAGACCTATATTTGGGTTTTAGTAAAGGAGATCGAGAAATTACAATCTATAAGTTAGTAGAAGACCAGAGATCCATAATAACAGAAGACTCAAAACCCATATTCGGGGCATTAATGAGTGAAGTCTATAGAAGACCTGAAATCCAGATTCAGGTATTGATTAGTGACGTTCAAAAATCATCTTCTGGATATAGTGGAAGATTATGAATTCATAATAGAAGACCCGAACCCCAGATTCGGGCATTGATAAGTGAAGTCTAGAAGCCATCTTCTAGAAATTAATCGAATGCCATAAATTGATAATGCATGTAATCTGGGAATTACTGTCCAGAAATAGTAGAAGGTGAGAAATTAGTTCCTGGAAATAAGAAGGAAAGTTTAGAAATCATTATTCGAATAATGAAAGTTCAGAAATTCTCATTTGAGCATTTTGTTCTGCACCATTTTTGGACTTTGATTGTTCAAATCTTTTGCTTTGTGTTACATCTCCAGTTCCAAGTACCTGACTTTTCTGATATGCTCCATCCTTTAGGCTTCGTTTTATTGTTGATGCTTTGTTTGCCACTCCTCGGGCTTGGATGTCTTAGTCCGATGTCGTCCGTTGCACTTGGTTAGCTTATCCATAAGCAAGACCCAAGGACTTACCCAACCTATGTCTAGGAAGTGCGCTAGCTAGGCCTCATAGGTAAGACTAAAGGCTTTTCCGGTGCCTTGACCTAGCCATGGCATGATGGGATCAAGGGCTTACTACGTCCTCCCTCAAGTAGGTGCTCTAGCCAGGCCTTATAGACATGACTGAACGCTGGTCGGCGCCTTGACATGGCCACGTAGGCACAGTCAAAGGCTTGCAGATGCTTTAGCCTAGCCATTTATGATGTGGCTAAAGGTTTGCTCTGATCTCCTTCCAGGAGGCGCGTTGAGCTGGTCATCTTGGCGCGGACATAGGCTTATGACCGTTTATAGTAATTTCTACTTGCGAGCATGTAGTTTTTTTTGGAAAAGAGGTGTTTTATTCATCCAATGTTGGAAAATACGGTTACAAATGTTCCTCGTTCCATTCCTAGGAACCATGTTGACATTTGATCGATATAATTTGTAATCTCCTAGAGGAATTACTTTGCACACAATTAGAGGACCTTCCCAGTTTGGTTTCTAGCGGTCTGTCTACAGGATTCCTAGTTGTTACATCACTCTTCGGAGCACTAAATCTACTTCTTGAAATGATCTTGTCTTTACTTTCTAGTTGTAGTATTTTGATATTCTTCTTTGATACTAGGCAGTTCAAATAGCTGCTTCATCTCTTAGTTCATGTATGAAATCCAATGACTCTTTTTTCAACTCTTGGTTTGGATCGAATGCACTTCGATGTAAAGGTATTTCAATTTCGACCAGTAGCATTGCTTCACACCTATATGTTAGAGAGTATGAGGCATGACCTGTTGTAGTTTTAGTAGATGTACGATATGCCCAGAGTACAAGTGATAATTCTTCCATCCAATTTCTTTGGCCTTATTGAGTCTTTCTTTTAAGATGGTCTTAATAGTCTTGTTGGCTGCTTCGACAACACCATTAGCCTTTGGATGTGCTACGGAAGAATTTTTTTTGATGATTCCATTCTTATGGTAGAATTTATAAAACTCTTCACTTTCAAATTATGTTCCAATGTCGGATATAATCTTGTATGGGATCCCGAATCCAGTGATGATGTTCTTAATAACAAATCTAAGTACTTTCTCAAAAGTGATTTTAGGAAGCGGTTCTACTTCTATCCACTAAGTAAAGTAATCAATGGCAACTATGGAATACTTTGCCCTTCCTTTAGGAATTGGCAATGGTCCAATCAAATCAATTCCCCACACATCAAATGGCCATGTACTAAAAGATCGGGGTTAATTGGTTTGGTGGTAAATGAAGAATCTTTGAGTATCTTTGGAACCCTTCGCATTTTTTTATGTGCTCTATAGTTTGACTATTTATTTGAGGTCAATAGAAACTTGTCTTATCTTAGCCAACTTTATCCCATTGGAATGGTCTCCACAAAATCTCGCATGTGCTTCCTTTAGTAATTTCAACTCATCTTCAGAATCCACACATCTTAAGAAAGGAAGAGCATATCCTTTCTAATAAAGAATTCCATCCATCATGGTGAAGGTGAGACCTTGACATCTGATTCTCCTAGCTTTCGTTTTGTCAAATGATAATATTCCATTGGTAAGATATTCTATAATGATGTCATCCAAGTGTTCCTATAGAAATTATCTATTTTTGGATGAAGGGAATCTTCATATGGAATTTCTTCATCAATTTCTCTTGCGTCATAGCTTGTGGTCTAGTTAATACCAATAGTTCTTTTCCGGGTTCGAGCATTTTCTCTTTTATACCGAGGCTTGCTTAATACCCTACTGGTATGATACGGGTTTCTAAACCTCCTCTTAAACTAGCTAATTTTACTAATGAATGTGCTTGAGAATTATCTCCTTATAGGACTTGGTGTATAGAAAAATCTTCAAATAGGGCAAGCATTTTTAGCACCTTCTTAACACATAGGGATAGTCTAATATCTTTAGTTTGATATATCTGCTTTATCTGATTTACCATTAGTCGAGAGTCACTAAAGATTTAAATTCATGGGAACTTGAGTTGTATGGGTAGAATTAGTCCTACCACCATCAATTCATATTTGGCTACGTTGTTCATTGTAGGAAATCCTAGCTTCATTGCATAGTGTAGGCATTGTCCATCTAGTGTGATCATGACATACCCTTCTCCGGTTCCCTGCCCATTTGATGCCCTATCCACAAATAGTTTCCATATGGGCTTTTGATTTTTTTTCTTTCTCTGACTACTCTTTAATAAAGCCTGTACATTCAGTGACAAAGTTCGTTAATGCTTTCCCTTAGATTGCTGCTCGTGGATAAAATTCTATGTCATATTGGTTAATTTCAATTCCCTATTTAACTAGCCTACATAAAGTCCCAGGTTTATCGAAAACATGCTCGAGTGGATAGTTAGTCAATATTTTGATCGGATGTGCTTTGAAGTATGCTCTGAGTTTCTACGCTGTAAGCATCAAACAATAATCCAACTTTTCAATGACTGGCTATCGAACTTCAGCATCTATAAATCGTCTGCTCACATAATAAACAGGAAGCTGATTTTTATTTTCTTCTCCGGTCAGAACTGAACTAACCACATGTTTTTGAATTGCCATATATATGTATTAGCTTTCTTCATTCTTGGGGCTGGATAATATTGGTGGTTTTTTCAAATGATTTTTTAATTCTTAGAAGGCTTTCTTGCAATCTTCTCCCCACTTAAAGTTCTTTATTTTCTAGATTATACCAAAGAATGGAATGCATTTATCGGTTTCCTTGGAGATGAATCCGCTCAAAGCTGCACTTCTACCTCAAACTCATTACATTTTTTCCTGTTTTGGGCTCGGCTGTGTCTTTAATAGCTTGGATTTGGTCAGGACTGGCTTTAATCCCTTATGCACTAACAATATAGCCTAAGAACTTTTCGAAATGAACCCCGAAAGAACATTTCTGAGGATTTAGTTTCATTTATACCTTGTAATACTTCAAACATTTTTTCAAGATCTTTAAGGTGACTCTAAGCTTCATAGGACTTTGTTAGCATATCGTCTACGTAAACCTCCATGTTTCGACAAATATGTTCCTCGAACATTCTATTTACTAATCTTCGATAAGTAGCTCTTGCATTCTTTAGTCGAAAAGGCATTAGTTTATAACAAAAAGTTCCCCAATCGATAATGAAGCTTGTATATTCCTCATCTAGCTTAAACATGGGAATTTGATTATACCCTGAATAAGCATCCATGAGAAATAACAGCTTATGTCCGCTAGTCGCATCAACTAAATGGCCTATTCTGAGTTGTAAGTAATAGTCTTTCGGGCATGCTTTGTTCATATCAGTGTAATCGATGCAGGTTCTCCACTTGCCATTCAACTTAATTACCAACATATGGTTTGCTAGCCATTTTGAAGAAGAAAAAACTTCCTGAATGAATTCGTTTTCAAGTAGCCTTTTAATCTCTTCTTTCAAAGCGTCAGATCGAACTTTGTCAAACTGCATTTTCCTTTTCTGGATAGGAGTCATATTTGGGTTAATATTTAGTGCATTGTACATAACTAATGGGTCAATCCCGACCATATTTGAATGGGTCCATGCAAATATGTCCTTGCTAGCTATAAGGAGTTGAATCAAGTCTTCTTTCAAGTTATTCTCTAACTCTTTTCCATCATCTAAAGCCTAAAAAATAGTAGAAGAATCAGAGTAAGAAGAATGCTTCATTTTGGATTGATCGGGAGTTGCAAAATACATTCACGGGAGCTAAATTGCTCTCCCCAAATAGTACCCCAACCCCTTTTAGTTAAGAACTTTACCATCGGGTATTTTGGCGGGACAAAAGCATCCACCTCATCCCGTGCAGGACGACCAAAGAATGCATTTTACTATGAAGGCTAATTGATGATCACAAAGAGAGTTTCAAAAGTTTCATAGTATGGTGGTAGACCCATTTGTACTAGTAGCTTTACTTGTCCTAAAGGTGTTGACCTCTTACTATTGAACCCAAAGATATGTTTAGGACTAGGCTAAAGTTTATCCTTAGGAATGCCCATTTGATCGAAAGTGTGCTTGAAGATGACGTTATCCGCGCTTTTGGTATCTACTAGAATCTTATATACTATGGAAATTCCGATTTGAGCTTTGATCATAAGGTGGTCATTACAGGGATGATGGATTCCTTTCTTTAGCTCTTGTGGAGTGACGACAAGACTTAGCATTTGCATATTAGGTCGTGGTTCTTTGAGCAGGGGCTCTTCCTGTGCAGAGAACACTCCTTCCCTAGCTTCCTTGATATATTTGTTCCTAGCTCCCTTACTATTTCCCGCTGGATGCGGTCCCTCCACGAATCATATCAATCATGTTCAAAGGTGGACTTGATTCAACATATCTTCTTCTATTGAACATTCACATCATTACTAGAGAATTTTTAGGGTACAATACCAGTTCATGGCGCTTTCTGTTTATTTTGGACAAACTCTTTCAGATGTCCTTTATGAATCAGCTTCTGAATAATCCTGGCTAGCACTCAGCATTCGTCTGTCCTATGGACATTCGCCTTATCATAAGAGCATTAATGACCTCTTTTTCTCTGCTCGGGTAAGTTCTTGGCCTTGAATGAAATTGAAAAAATAAACTTTACTTTAGTTGTGGCATTGATATAAGACAATGGCTTGTTCAAAGCAGTTAAATTGGTGTTGGAGTCTTCCCGCCTAGACCTTTTGTGTCCTCGATCGAATCCAAATCTTTTAATCTCCTTCTTAGGGATAGGTTTCCTTTTAGCATAGTATAATTCATCCATTCAAATGAATTTATAAGCTTGAAAGTGAAAGTCTTGTAAATTTTGATATCCATGGATAAAGTGCTCCTTCCAAAACGATGTGCTTTCTCTCAATCCTGAATGCATTGCAATTAGCTTATCTCAATCATTCATGTCTTTCGCCTTCAATGCCTCTATATTGAACCGCTTAAGATAATCACCCAATGATTGTCCTTTTCTTTGTTTGATGTTTGCCAAAACGGTGCAGTCAATTATTAGATATTTGCATATACAGAACCGAGCAAAGAATTCATAGGAGAATTTTCCTTGAGTGGATTGTTTTATCCCAATATTTGTGATTCCATTTTGCAGTAGCCCATAGAAGTATTACTGGGAATAATCGGCATCGCACTACCCTCGAGGCATTATATAGGTCTATTTGGCTCTCAAAAGGCCATTAGGTTGTCGTTATAATCAAAAGTGCCATGATATTTCATAGTTGGAACCTTAACATGTGATGGAATTGTTGTTGCCATGATTTCATCAATGAATAGAGCTACACGATCATTATCATTTACTTGCTCATCTAAAGTTTTTTCCTTTAGCATTCAGCATGTCTTTAACAACTTTTCTGCCACATCTTTCAAATATGCTTCAGTATAATGATAACTTTTTTGACTTGGATTATATTCCTTGGAGATTGAGCTTCTAGATTACACCAAAGATTTATCTTGCATTATGCCCTGGTGATCAGCTTTAGCTGCATAATGTTCTTTCTTCTTTGATGATGTTAAGTTAATCATTCTCTTGCCTTCGTACATGTAAACCTTTAAGTTACTGCATGGGGAAACCACTTCGTCCCATATTATTGGCTTAATGGTTATAGATTAATTTTGAGCAAGGGATGCTTCCAAGAGTTCTTGCATTTCCAATAGCCATTGCTCCAAATGTTTTATCCCAGCCGCATTGTCATCAGGTTACACTGGAGTTGATGGTTGTCATGGCACAAGTGCCTTCTAAGTTGAAGGTAGGCATAATATTTTCCTCCAGAACTATTGTGTGCATGGCTTCTTTGTCTAGTTGGCTGAGTCTTTTTGATTTCATTTTCCTACAGCAAATCAAAATTTCCATAATTAGTCTATAAGGAAAGAACAAGGGTGGAGCTTCAAGCCCTCCTTCTAACACCAAAAAATGTAAACAAGAGATCTTCCCAACACCCCGAAGTAAGGTTAGAGGAGTGAATGACCCACTCGAAACCCCTTTTGAATTAGTTGGAGAAATCTAAGGTCACAACCTAGTGGGAACAAAAGGTATTAAACGAGTCGAAAGAATCTTATTCCTTTGAAAGGAACCCTTTCAAAAGGTATAGATGTGCATGTTCCATAGATGAAACCTCATATAAGCAGCGCCAAATATGTTAACGATATAATTGACAACATCTAAAGGTGCATAGGTTTGAAGATGAATTAGAAAACGATCCATTTCGAAGGACTTCGAAGGGGTTTGTATTGTCAGAATCGAGATTTAATGTTGAAGTCCTATTTACTGTCCCTTTCGAAGGGATCAAAAAGAGGTCAAGAACCCATTCGAATTGACCCCTTCAAAGGTGTCAATATAGCATCTATGGCGGTGATCTCCTTCAAAGGCCAAGACATATTCGAGCGCATTCAAATGCCTTTCTGAGGAGTCCTCCAAAGGGTTTGATTCAATGGTTATAAAGAGAACCTCTTCAAAGGTCTAGTACCCTTCAAAGGATTCAAAACTCGATATCCATATATTTGAGTAGAGAGTGGATTCAATGTGACATGGAGCCTTATTTTTGTAACATTCCTGGAAATTTACCAAGTTTAATTTGGCAATTAAATTAATTTCTGAAAATAAATTGTGAATTAATTAGAGATTTCTAGAATAAATAAATAAATTTTTGATTATAAATAGAAATTTGATTTAGAATATAAGAATAAGCATTTTATAAACAAATATGGAATTTCAAATAAAATGTATTAAAAATAAAATAGAAACTAAAAGCTTGAGATTAATAAAAAGATAATGATAGTTATTTTCTAAATTTTTAATTATATTAATATTTGGAAGTTGTAATGAAAAGAAAAAAAATTAGTGTACTCATTTCAAAAAGTTATTTTTAATTAAATTTTCATATATGAATAAAAGTGATTAATTGTCAATATAAAATCAAAGTATTTAAATCCTTCTTTTCTTTTAAAAGATGTACAAAAATAAACAATAAAAAATGTATGAATGTAAATTGTATAGATATATAAGTGTATAAATATGTTGAACTAAATTAAATATTTAATGTGAAAATGATATAAAGTTATATTTAAGTTAATTAAAAAAACAATGGAGATAAGATTTTATTTGTGTAAATATAAATATAAAAAAAAACACAACACATACATAAATAAAAGGAAAATGTATTTATTCAAATGGGAAGCATAATATAAAGTTATATTTGAGTGTTATTTGCATGAAAATGTAAAATGCAAACTTATGTACATGAAAGACTTAAGTGAATGTGGTATAAAATTTATTTAAAAATTCTTTTATCTTTGAAAATTACAAATGATAAATATATAAAGGAGATAGAGTAAAGAAGTGAACATTTCATTGGAATCTCATGATCATCTTTGTACAAATGGCATCCAATGTAATAAATTGAATAAAATAATTGAATTTAAAAATTTTGGAAACTTTTGAGCTTCCCCTTATGCAATAATTTAACTTCTCACCAAATCTGAAAATATAGTAAAAAGATTTGAGTATCACAAATCCAAACTACCATCATCTTCCCTCTTCAGATCTGGAACAAATCAAAGCTGAAGATCAAAGAAAAAATCAAACTCAAAAGCTTTAGTTCAAAATTTTCAAGATAAGAAATATCAAAACCTGGCAATCAAATCAAGCAGCAAAAATAAGTTCAAAAAAACCTGTAATCTGGAAATCAAAGTCTGGATTCATGTTTCAAATCTGTAAACAAATAAAAACCAGATCAACTTCAACGAGCTGAATCAAAACCAATATCAAACAGGCAAGATCAGATCAAAGCTCTCAAACCTGATCAATGCAACCAGATATTCAACCTGGAAAACAAATACAACTAAGAAATCTTCAACCTTATTCATCAACAATTCAAAGATACAAGCAAATTCTTCTCAGCAACTCAAGATCAATTTGTCTAGACTCTACTTCATACTTCCAGGCCTCTGTTTCAAAACCCATCAGCGTGAGCAAAACTTTTAAACTTAAAAGCTAGAATCTATTTGCAGTTTGATGATGCTTGAAAAAAAAATTGTTGTGATATGTTTGCATGTGAAATTGTGAGTAACTTCACTTTTAAAAGTTAAAGTAAAATTATGGTTGCATGTTTTGTTTATTTGAGTCCTTTCTGTTCATGATTTCCAAGTTCTTGTTTTAATTTAAATTCGAAAAACTCTTGAGTTAGTCTCTGTTTAAACTTAATTTATAAACAAAACTTGTTTGTTTCATCTCAAAATTTAGATTAAAATTATACTTAAGTTAAAAATATTGAAGTGTCTCTGGAAATTATCCGGGAATCAAAATGACCGAGCAAAAATAAAAATAAGTCAAAACCCAAACTTTGTAATTCATAAATTCAGGATTATAATTTGAATTCATAAACTTAAACATGATTTTTAGCACTAAAATCATAGTTTTTAATTTGGGATTGAGTGAGCATTTCTGGTTTAACCAGAAATGGGTTTTGGGAAGTTTTTTGGTCATCTCTGTGATCTGGGGTGTCGTGGTTCTTTCTGAAGGTAGTAGAGTAATCGAAGATGATAGGAAAATTGTCGAGAAGATAATTAATTCATTGAGGAATTTGCAGCAGTTGATTCTTAATTGGAACCCTAGTTTCAACTAGGTCTAGTATTTTGATTCGTTCATCTTCCCTTGTTGGTCGAGTGCAACGTGACTTTGGGAAATGGAAGTATGGAGAGTGGCGAAGTCTTGGCCGGAGTTGCAGAATTTTTGATGGTCGGAATTGTGAAAACGAGGTGGTTTCCAGGTTTGGATGTGTGGTTCCTGTTTCTGTTCCAGATTTGGGGTTTTTGAACTCGAATTCAATTTCGAGCTTTGGAAGGATGTTTCTGTTAATCGTGTTTGGATGTGGAGTTGGTCGCCGATAAGGGAAGACCATCGAAGATGGTCAGAGGTTATTAAAGTCACCGTGCATGTGCACGGTGCACTTTATTCTCTGGTGAAGTTTTGGTTAGCAGAGGGAAGGGTCTCGGGTTTTCACTCGAGAAGTTTGAGCATTTTCTCGAAGTTTTTAGTTTGTGGACTCGAAGCAACATAGGGTGGCTCGGGTTAAAATATTTGATATAGGTTTTTAAAAGAAACCTGTAGTGTTTTGTTTTAAATTTTTAAACTGAAGATTTAAAATGAAATGTAAATTTTTTAAAACAAGTTTAAATCTAAGTTTAAATCTGATTCAAATTTAAATCTTAGTTTTAAAAAACAAAATAGAGTCTTTGAAATTTAAACTGTTTTAACTACTTTAAGATGGTTAAATGGTTTGAATTTAAAATGACGATTTAAAATAAAGTTTAAAATCTAAGTTTAATCTGGATTCAGATTTAAATATGTATTCCAGTTTTAAAATGAAAAAAGTTTTTAAATTTAATAACAATTTAAACAACTTTGAATGTTATTGTGTATTTTTAAATTGATTTGAATTAAAAATGAGCTTGGTTTTAAATTCTTATAAACTTCATTTATAAAATGAATATTTCTTTAACTTGTGAGATAAAAAGGTTTATGAATTCTTTTTAAAACTTTGTTTAAGTTAAATTTGTATACATTTTAAATCTTAAATTAAAAATGAAATTTAAAGTAAATTTGAAAGCAAATTGTTTTTAAATGCTTTGATTAAGTAAGAAATGTTTTATCTTAAAGATAAATAGAATTTAATGATTTGGATTCATTAAATTATTAAGTTAATTAATCAAGTAATCAATGAATGATTAAATAAAAATAATAATAACTTAGTGAAAGTAATTAAGAGTAGATAATTAAGATTAAAGATTGATTAATCAAATATTAAGGATTAATTACTTTAAAGCATAATAAATTAACGTGGTTAATTAATTAGGGTAATTGAATTAAGAATAATCAATTAAGGATAATTAATTATAAATAAGATTTAATTAATAATTGAGGATTTATTAATTAAAGTAATTAATTAAAGGATAATTAATAAAAGTAATTAAGGTTTAATTAACTACGGTTAAGGTTAATTAATTACGATAATTAATTAAAGAAATGATTAATTAATGGAGGCGTTTAAGACTTAATCAATAGTAGTTAATGATAATTAATCATTGATTAAAGATTACTAATGAAAGTAATTATGTGAGTAATAAATTTAAAACCACATGATTTATTCACCTTAATCGAAGATGTTTGATTGTTATTGAATGCTGTGTGATGGATTGATATGTGATGTGATGCTATGTGATGCTTTGTGCTGAGCTGCTATATTTGTGATGAATATACTGTTGTATGAATATAAAAACACCTTGACCCGTAAAATGACATTTGAATTTCGATACGACATGGAGTCAGATTCCAGTTGGTTATCCGAAACCCACATCGAATCGTAATAGTGAATCTTTGTGATTGATAAATATACTTTATCTATGAATCTGTGAATGAAGATAAGTGTTGTAGGTTATACCGCTTATCGATATTGATATATCTATGATGATTGATGTTATGCACTATTGTGTAAAGCACCCTGGACCACAATTATACACACACAAATATGGGTTGCACGTGGAAATGGGTTAAGTCACAGATTTTGAAATAGTTTTAAAGATTGAACTTTTGAATCCAAAATAGTTTTGGAATTAGAATTGGAAGCTTTTGAAAATGAATTTCGAAAATAAAAATTATTTTGAATAACTTGATTGAGTTTTGAAATTTAAATAGCTTGGTTTAAATTTGAATTCGAATTCTATGATTTGGAAACTATGGTTTAAAAAGGGTATTCAACTTATAAATGTGTTTATATGGGTTTTTAAACATTTTAAAAGCGTTGTTTTGGGATTTTGAATTTAACCCAAAGATTTTAACTTGTATAAATGAAATCATTTTTTCCCAAAACGTAACCTATCCGTTTTCAAATAATAAAAGCTTTCACATAAGAAATGAACTTCCAATTTGTGCTAAAAGGATTTCAAGTCTAAAATGAAAATAGTTTTCCAAGTTATGATTAATCTTTGGAAATGGGTTCGAAATCTATAAGTTAAATCTTTAATTTTAAAGATTTAATTGAGTTAATCCAAATCGAAATGAAAATTGTTTTGGAATCTATGAATTGATCTTTGTGAAACTAGGTGAACTTTGTGAAATAAATATTTTTGTATAAAGATTTGAAATGGTAGTTTATTTAAACCATTTGAAGAAAGGCTTTGGGTTGTGACTTAACTAAAATCCCATATCCATATGTTTTTATATATTGCGCCCACTATTCGGTTTAGCCGGGAGAGGACCTTGTGTCATATAACCCATTTCGAATAGTGATACGACGTTATGGATTTCATTTGAAGACTGGTGCTGAAGACCGGGTGTCTTCGAGAACAATAGGATAACCTGTCGATTGACTCTGCACTGAGTAGCTCCGGTATAGAGTTCTCCCTAAGTGACGGGAAGTTTGATCGGGATTATGGATATCCGGATTGCAAGGGCTGCTTCGGAAGTGCCTTCGGTTCTGTTCAAACCCGGGACAGACTTGTATGGTTGTATGTTTGACACTACTCTTTGAGATATTAAACTGATCTCTATCAAATACATTTCTGCTTGGTGGCGGAGAATTTATTCTCTTAGCTTAACACCTTTCTCCGAGACGCACGAGCTCAGAGGTTATGTAGTTGATAGTTATCAGTGATATACTCCCAAATTTGGTAGTATGGCATGCTGAGTGCTGTAGTGTATCATTTGTTGATCAAAGCATGACTTTTGTATAAAGCGTAGCTTTATGGATGAGACTGCATCAGGACCTCACACCCCGGAAATTGTCAAAACAGGAAAGATGCGGCAAGCTTATGAGGGTCGCTCCCTTTAGGGTTTGTCCTTCCCTTATGGAAAAGGGTGGTATCATGGTATGGAGCCCAGATACTTACTCATGTTGATACTGCAGATCTATTACTTTGTGATTGCTTTGTGGTTGTTGGTATCGAGCGCTCGGATAAAGGTCCCAAAGGACCGGGGGATGGCACGCTCGAGTAGTAGTTACCTAGTTACAGAAGTAACCCGACCTTGTGTTGGCAGAGATCCGGTTAGGTTCTCAGGACGTCCTGCCAGACGCATGCCCGTGTGGTAGTAGGAAGTTCCTTAGCCTGACCATTTGTTGGAAATCCAATCTTCAATACGCACCTTGTACGGTTTCAGTTGTAGAACCTGTCATTTACTTATGGTGGCGCCCCACTGTTTAGATGGTAGCCATAGCAGGCATACGATACTGGTCGTATGTTGGCTAGGATTAATATTATACTTTCAAATGGTTTTCCTACACTATGCACTAGTAATAATATCAATGAAATTTTCTCGTATCAAGGATAAATCTCCTCCAATTCTGCGTTTGCATTGTGTTTGTGGCGGGAGGCCTTATGGCAGTTTCATTTTTCAAAAAGCATTGCAAATTTATTTTAAATTCTCTTGTTTTCTATTTTAAGGACCAACTGCTTTTGTTTGCACATACCAGTCCCACGACTGACCTGGAGTTTGTTGTTCCTTTCCTAAACTCTGGGTTCCCACAATTTTCCCACACGGGCAGTCTAGAGTTGGGTTTTTCAGATGGTCAGGTTTAGTAGATTATCTGGAGCTAGTTCAGTCATTTGATCTAAACTGCACTTGCTTGTCTTTGTGCTTCGTTATTGGGAGTTCGAGCTATTTATGGACTGGTGCTTTGGAGATGGAGTTACAGTTATGGAGTTCTCTCTTGAAGACCATATTGGAGATTTTGTTCCGCTGTTAGTGTTACCTTTTCTTTCCGCTGCTATTGTCTTGTATCATATCTCTGATGTATATTGATATTCATTGTACCATTCTAGTGTATCAGATAATGTATGTTGATATATTCTTTTTCTTCCGCTATGTTGTACTTAATGTGTTATGAGCTCCGGCGAACCAGATTTGACGTTTGGATCTGCGGCATTTGAATACGAGTGTCGTATTTGGTGCCGATTTTTGAAGGTCGAGTCAGGGTCGTTTCATTTGGTATCAGAGCTGAAGGTTAAAACTTTAGCTCAGGAGTATAACACATTAATTAGCTCATTAGAGATAGGGTGAAGTATACCCTAGAATGAGTATATCCCTAAAATATCTGTTTGAATGCCTCGGTAAATTCTCTTAATGTTCACTGATAGTGAGTATGAGTGAAAGAAGAGAACGAGATAGGTGACAAGGGAGTGCCCCTACATATGGTCAATGCCCTGCAACAGTGGAAACAACATTCTCTATCAATCTCCTTTGATTCGATTTCAAATTCTTTTGATTGCTTCGTGACAGCTACAAGAAGAAGCTTCGGTGTGATGGTGGCCTTACGAATCATTGTAGAAAATTCTTACTTCGTATCTTCATTGGTTTCATATCAGTTTTTCCATCTAAACTTTAATGAATTTGAAATTTGAAATTGAAATTTTAAATAAATTGGAAATTTTAAATTGAAATAAAATGGTTAACGAATACGAAGCTAAATATGAATTGAATCGATAAAACGATTTCGTTTAAAACCAATAAATTCTATTGTAATTTCTTGTGTAGTCTGAAGTCCGAGGAAGGACAAGTTGGTATATACTTTAGGGCATTCCGACCTAAATTTGGAATCCATACCTAGTGTTTGAGAAATATGGAAGATTAAATCCATTTATCTATCGTTTGGGTCTCGATATATTCTACGAACGGTTAGTTATCCCTACGAACTGACCAGCGCCCCTACATATTTCGTAGATCGGATGACCCGATTATCTTGTGAAATAATGGTATGAGTTTGTTCTCATATTTGTTGATATTCTGATTTGGTAAACCGAATGTAGAATAAATATTTCGATCTGATCTGATCAATCGTTTCTTTATCTATCATCTAATCCTTCTCGTCTCCCTAGCAAATTTCGAGGACGAATTTTTTTTAAGAGGGGGAATCTGTAACATTCCTGCAAATTTACCAAGTTTAATTTGGCAATTAAATTAAATTTTGAAAATAAATTGTGAATTAATTAGAGATTTCTAGAGTAAATAAATAATTTTTTGAATAGAAATAGAAATTTGATTTAGAATATAAGAATAAGCATTTTATAAACAAATATGGAATTTCAAAATAAAATGTATTAAAAATAAAATAGAAACTAAAATCTTGAGATTAATAAAAAGATAATGATAGTTGTTTTCTAAATTTTTAATTATATTAATATTTGGAAGTCGTAATAAAAAGAAAAAAATTAGTGACTCGCTTTCAAAATGTTATTTTTAAGTAAATTTTCATACATGAATAAAAGTGATTAATTATTAATATAAAATCAAAGTATTTAAATCCTTCTTTTCTTTTAAAAGTTGTACAAAAATAAATAATAAAAAAATGTATGAATGTAAATTGTATAATTATATAAGTGTATAAATATGTTGAACTAAATTAAAGATTTAATGTGAAAATATTATAAAATATATATAAGTTAATTAAAAAAAACAATGGAGATAAGATTTTATTTATGTAAATATAAATATAAAAGAAAACACAACACATACATAAATAAAAAGAAAATGTATTTATTTAAATGGGAAGTATAATATAAAGTTATATTTGAGTGTTATTAACATGAAAAATGTAAATTGCAAACTTATGAACATGAAAGACTTGAGTGAATGGGGTATAAAATTTATTTAAAAATCCTTTTATCTTTGAAAATTGCAAATGATAAATATATAAAGGAGATAGAGTAAAGAAGGGAACATTTCATTGGAATCTCATGATCATCTTTGTACAAATGGCATCCAATGTAATAAATTGAATAAAATAGTAGAATTTAAAACTTTCAGAAATTTTTTGAGCTCCCCCATATGCAATAATTTAACTTCTCATCAAATCTGAAAATACAGTAAAAAGATTTGAGTATCACAAATCCAAACTACCATCATCTTCCCTCCTCAGATCTGAAACAAATCAAACCTGATGATCAAAGACAAAATCAAACTCAAAAGCTTCAGTTCAAAATTTTCAAGATAAGAAAAATCAAAACCTGGCAATCAAATCAAGCAGCAAGAATAAGTTCAAAACAAAACTATAATCTGGAAACCAAAGTCTGGATTCAAGTTTCAAAACTGGAAACAAATAAAAATCAGATCAACTTCAACAAGCTGAATCAAAACCAATATCAAACAGGCAAGATCAGATAAAAGCTCTCAAACCTGATCAATGCAACCAGATATTCAACCTGGAAAACAAATACAACTAAGAAACCTTCAACCTGATTCATTAACAATTCAAAGATACAAGCAAATTCTTCTCAGCAACTCAAGATCAATTTTTCCAGACTCTACTTCATACTTCCAGGCCTTTGTCTCAAAACCCATCAGTGTGAGCAAAACTTTTAAACTTAAAAGCTAGAATCTGTTTACAGTTTGATGATGCTTGAAAAAAAATTGTTGTGATATGTTTGCATGTGGAATTGTGAGTAACTTCACTTTTAAAGCTTAAAGTAAAATTATGGTTGCATGTTTTGTTTATCTGAGTCCTTTCTGTTCATGATTTCCAGGTTCTTGTTTTAATTTAAATTCAAAAAAATCTTGAGTTAATCTCTATTTAAACTTAAGTTATAAACAAAACTTGTTTATCGTCTCAAAATTTAGATTAAAATTATACTTAAGTTAAAAATATTGAAGTGTCTCTGGAAATTATCTGGGAATCAAAATGACTGAGAAAAAATAAAAATAAGTCAAAACCCAAACTTTGTAATTCATAAATTCAGGATTATAATTTGAATTCATAAACTTAAACATGATTTTTAACGCTAAAACCATAGTTTTTAATTTGGGATCGAGTGAGCATTTCTGGTTTAACCAGAAATGGGTTTTGGGAAGTTTTCTGGTCATCTCCGTGATCTGGGGTGTCGTGATTCTTTCTGAAGGTAGTAGAATGATCGAAGATGATAGGAAATTTATCAGGAAGATGATTAATTCATTGAGGAATTTGCAGCAGTTGATTCTTGTTTGGAACCCTAGTTTTAACTAGGTCTAGTATTTTGATTCGTTCATCTTCCCTTGTTGGTCATGTGCAACGTGACTTTGGGATATGGAAGTATGGTGAGTGGCGAAGTCTTGGCCAGAGTTGCAGAATTTCTGATGATCGGAATTGTGAAAAAGAGGTGGTTTCCAGGTTTGGATGTGTGGTTCCTGTTTCTGTCCCAGATTTGGAGGTTCTGAACTCGAATTCAATTTCGAGCTTTGGAAGGATGATTCTGTTGATTGTGTTTGGATGTGGAGTTGGTCGCCGATAAGGGAAGACCATCGGAGATGGTCGGAGGTGATTAAAGTCACCGTGCATGTGCACGGTGCACTTTATTCTCTGGTGAAGTTTTGGTTAGCAGAGGGAAGGGTCTCGGGTTTTCTCTCGAGAAGTTTGAGCATTTGCTCGAAGTTTTTAGTTTGTGGAATCGAAGCAACATAGGGTGGCTCGGTTAAAATATTTGATACAAATTTTTAAAAGAAACCTGTAGTGTTTTGTTTTAAATTTTTAAGCCGAAGATTTAAAATGAAAAGTATAGTTTTTAAACAAGTTTAAATCTGATTCAAGTTTAAATCTGATTCAAGTTTAAATTTAGTTTTAAAAAACAAAATTGAGTCTTTGAAATTTAAATTGTTTTAACTACTTTAAGATGGTTAAATGGTTTAAATTTAAAATGATGATTTAAAATAAAGCTTAAAATCTAAGTTTAATCTGCATTCAGATTTAAATGTATTCCAGGTCCATTTGTCTGAGGTTGGAAGTGTATTTGTTGAGACTGTAGACTTAATACCGTCTCGAATAAGATTTGTAGTTTGGAGTATGGATTTCTCTGATATCTGAAGGAAATCTTTTCAAAGATTCGAAGTTTATCTTTGAAGTGTAAGTTTGGATCTATCGGAAGTGCAGAAGTATGTGATGGTATTTTGATAACTGCGTAATGAGATACAGTATCTATGGATATTTTTCGAATATGTTTTCTCTTGAAGCAGTTTTAGAAGTGGTTGAGGACCAGTCTTTACCTGCCATAGGAAAGATTCGTCTGTGTAGAGTTATCTGGATCTTTAGCATGGAGATTGTCTATTTGGAATATGAGACTAAGGTCTATAAGTTGCTTCATTTTGGCATGGTCTCATCTGTCATTCTTTTAAGAGAGCGAGTTGTTGATGCTTGGGTTGGAGCCCGAAATTTCTTGAGTAGTTGTCTGCCATCTCGAAGGTCTTTTATGTGGTTTGTTGATGGTTTTCGTTTTTGAGGAGCCTTTGGATTAGAAGTCTTTGGTTAGCTGTGGTAGCAGTGCAACTCGAAGTGTTCGGTGTGCTGATGAGAAGGTCTTTTAGCTTTGCAGTATCATCGAGGTAGAGTTTGGAAGCAGCAGTAGTGTGGTTGTTTCTCCGATAGTTTAGGAATTTTTGTGGTTCTTTTCAGCAGTCCGGGCAGTTGGTGAATGTTTTTGAAGGGTTAACCTTGTTTGGAAGAGTTTAAAGCTGTTCTAATTGGTAAAGGGAGAATAGTTTTCTTTGGAATCCGAATTAGGTAGGATCGCCAAAGTGACTTGCGATTAGTTTGGGAATTTTTCTTGAGCATTCTTTTGTTTGAGGCTGAGGATTCTCATGTGGAAGTAGGAGCTGCTGGAGTAATCAGAAGTTGACTGCATCTGGAGTTGAGTTTCATATTGTTTTGATTCTAGAAGCGATTTTGGTGGTTAGCCTGGTAGGAGAATTGGTGTAGCAGCTCAGGAATTTTTGGAGTTTGGATTTGGTCAGATCTAGTTTTTGAATTGGATTTTGCTTTGAGGTTGTGTGACCGAGTCAGATGAGTCACTCAGATTTTATGGATCTGATGAATAAAGTTTCTCTGATATATTGGATAAGTTTGTACTCGTGTTCATCAACAGTATTATCATCTATTCCAGAATCAGAGTTGTGCAGCGGAAGCGAGGTAGCAGCTGTGCAAGGAAGGAAGCAAGTTCGGTTTGCTATTGCTTTGGAGTAGAGCATGTGTTCAGGATTTTGATGGATTTTGGAAGACTTTTCTGTTGGATAGGACCCAGAAACTGGTTTGCTTTGGTCTAGTTGTTCCTGGAAGCATCAACATAGGTTGAGCTGATCAGGAAAAAGATTGGCAGACCAGGATTGTCTGTTAAGTTATGCAGATATGAGACAAGGAGTTTGGAATTCGAATTTGGAGACTTCATTGTTGTTTAGATTTCTCTGGTTAAGAGAACAGTAATTGGATGGTTAGTGCTGAGGCATTTGAGATTTCTTATCTAAGTTTTTGATAGGATA
The DNA here is from genome assembly GCA_030765085.1 of Allium cepa. Classification (NCBI taxonomy): domain Eukaryota; kingdom Viridiplantae; phylum Streptophyta; class Magnoliopsida; order Asparagales; family Amaryllidaceae; genus Allium; species Allium cepa. Next base: position 910,420,110 of record CM060937.1, read on the forward strand.
AGATTGAATTGCCAGTTTGGGTAGCTAGAATTCATTGTATTTCACGTATCTTTGAGGGAATACGTGTATGATTCATTATTTGTTATTGAATCTGTAGTTCAGTTGGATTTGGAAGTTGAGCTAGACTTGAGTATAGTCTGATGTTCTATTCAGATTGATGGATCTAGAGATGAGTTGAGCTCTGGATTTTGGTGGTGTAGTTTGTTAGCTTCTGTAGAGCGAGTCTCCCGGTGATTTATACTTGGGAAACTCGAGATAGTGTTAGTAAGATTTATGTCAGAATAATTAGTTAGGTTTGTTTGTTTGATTGATTGCTTTGGTTGTTAGTAACTGGATGTTATGAATGCTTTGCTGTTTTAAATTAAAACCTCTGCTGGGTTATTAAACTACCTTTGCTTTTAAATTTCGGGGACGAAATTTTTTTAAGGGGGAGGATTGTAACGACCCAGAATTTTGGGCAATAACAATTTAATAATGCGTATTAATAATTCAAATTGGTTTGATAATTTTTCTTTATAATTTTAATTTAAAATTGGTAAATTTAATTTTCTAAAGGTTAATAAATATTTAATCTGATAATTTTGATCAATATCTTTCTAACAATTTAAAATTTGATAAGAATTATTTTTCAAAGCTAATGAGATTTTATTCTATTTATAATATATATATTTGATATATATTGTGAATAGAAATATCTTTTGTTTAAATAAAGATTGAATTTTCAAATTGTAATATATATGTATGTATATGTTATAATTTGGAATTTGTTTGAAATTTTAATTTAATTTGTTAATAATTTATATATGAATGAGTATTGTAATTTAAAGCTTTGTTTTAATTTATATTTTCAAAGGTTAATTTAGATTTGTCAAATTGTTTTCAATTATAAGATAATTGTTTGTTTTTAAAATATAAGATTTGTTATTTAGTTTAAATAAGGTGATTTTTTATTTTAATGATAGTTTAAATAAAGTTTTGTTTTATTTTCTTTTTAAATGCTCAAATTAAAATGGTTATAAGTGTATAAAAATAAATGTTTAGATTTTAAATTTATATGTATAAGATATATTTGTGTTATAATTAATTTTAGAATATTTTCTTTAAAAAAATAAACTCATATATTCATACATAAGTATTTGTTAATTAAGTAAACAAGTAAGTTTATATTATCATTTAAATTAAATAAATTATATTTAAAATGCTAAAATACATGTGTAAACATGTTAAGGCCTCTCTAAACATATGTAAGGAAAATTAAGCTATATAGTGACAAATGTAGGAAAATTTAATATTATTGTGACAAATGTAAGATTTTATAACTTGTGGCTTTCAATTTTTTTCAATTTCGTTGAAATGTAAACATAAGAGAAAATTGTATTCCTCTTTCATTTTCCAAAAAAAAAACTTTATTTTTCATTTCTCAAATTCTTTTTCTTCCTTGTTTCAAAACAGAAATTACATTTTGAAAATCTGAAATCAAAACCAAAAGCAAATTTAAAATCTGTATTCAATTAAACTTCAACCTGCAAATTGAAGTCTGCAACATTTGATCACCTGCATTTCAAAGAATCAAGTTCAAGATCAACCTGAGAATTAAAATCTGTAACTTCATATCAAATTCAACCTGCAATTTTCAACAACAAGTAACTTGCAGTTCAACATCAAATTGGAAGCCTGGAAATTCATAAAAACTGCTCTGCTTATATTTCAGGTGAGTAAATTATTTAAAAACAGATTGTTTTGGATTTTAACCACCATGCATGTGATGCTCTGTGATTTAAGTTTGGTGATTGCATGAGAATCTTCAGAATTTATATTGTTGAATATATAGATATGTTTATATATGTGTAGATAGCCTGTGTATGTATAAATCCTTCTGCTTCCTGTTCTTTCAAAACAGGCTCAATTTTTTTTTAAAATTTAAAACTTCCACTAACACCCTTGTTTGATTATGAAGATTAAATGAAATTTGTATGTAAGTGTTAGATAGAAATTTTAAAACTAGTTTCTGTAATCTTAAATTTACATATGATTTTTAAAAATGGCAAAAACACAGTGAACTAAAACTTTTGTTAAAGATCAACTGATTTAAATCCTAAATTGAACTACATGCATCAAATCGTGATGAAAAATCATGAATTTAAACATGCATTTCATAAATTTTAGTTCGGTAATTTATGAGAATTTTGGGTTTGTGTGTTTTTGGAGTTTTCAGTGATTGCCGAAAATCCACATGATAATTGTAGCTAGGATTTAGATCGAATCTTGCTTGTATGTTATGGTATTGGATTTTTCAAATTGTTGAATTGTTCGAATTTGGGAAAATTAGGGTTTAGTCTGTTCTTTGTTTCAGCTTGGCTGTTGAGGGAATTGAGATTGGGATTCATGACCGGATTGATCCGCGAGTTGGGAAATGGTGGCGTGAAGGTTGCGGCGACGTTCTGGAGTGGTCGGCATGGATCATCGGCGCTGTGGTGGTCGGCAAAGGGGAAGTTTGGGGAATGTTGTTTCTGCAGTATTTGGTTCGTGTGCCCAAATTTTGATTCGCTTGCTTACTCTCGAATCTGGGTTTATTGTTGGGTTCGCACATAATCGTGTGATGGTAGTGGAGGGTCGGGTTGATCGTCGATGGTCGGAGTTTCTTGGGCACGTGCACGAAAATGGGTGTGTGCACTGGTTTTGTAGTTCTGGGAAGACGAGATGAAGACTCGGGTGGGTTCTCGCGTTATGTTGGGTGACAACTCAAAGATGTTGGGGCGTGGGTTTGCTTCGGGGAAGACTCGTGATGTTACCGTGTTTACTCGAGTTTCTGGGTTGTGTACTTTGGTAAGTGTTGTGTATAGTAGTTACATTGTTAACTCGAGTTTGTTTTGGTTTAGCTGTGTAATGATAAAATGCAGATTACACTCATTGTTTAAAATAAATAAAATCAAGTTTAAGTTATAAAACAAGTTTATAAAGGGAGTGAAAAATAAAGTTATACTTGTTGTTTTAAAGTGAAAGTAAATCAAACATTTAAAAGTGAAATTTGAATTTACATTTCAAATTTAAAAATGTTTTAAGATGTTTGTTTTTTTGAAAATAATTATCTTAATTAAGTTTTAAAATTCAAATTTAAAGAGTGTTTTGAATTTAATTATTAAATTAAAGTTTTAAGTTAAAGTTTTGAAGTAATGTTTTAATAACAAAATTTTCAATTTATATTGAAATAAGTTTAAAATTTGATAATTTTAAAGTGTTTTAAATTTGGAAATGATTTATAAATGCTTTATCTTCAAGTAAGGCTATTATTATGATTTTGTAAACCAAATTTAATAATTTGTCTTTAAGTTAACAAGATTTAAATTATTCAAATAATTTATTTATGAAAATAAATAAGGTTAAATTATTTGGATAATTAACTTAAGAATACTTAATTTAATATGATTTGTTAATAAGTAAGATTTAATTAAGATTAATGATTTTCTTAATTAATTTAAGATTTAAAAATATAAGAAGTTAGTTAATTAATTATTTAATTTATTTTAAATAATTAGTTAATTGTTTATTTAATCACTTAATTATGGATTAATTAAGTGTGATTACTTAATGAAGTAATCAATGGTTAATTTTTGAATGTAATTAGGATGGTAATTACTTATGGAAGTAATTAATGAAAATTACTCATGGGAGTAATTAATTGAAGTGATTAATGGAATCACTTAGTGTTATAAATTAAAGAATTGATTAATATAATTGTTTTAAAGTTAATTAATTATGAAGTAATTAATTAATTAAAGAATTAAGGATTGGTTAATGATGGAATTAATTACTTGTTAAGTAATTAATTAAGAAAGTAATCAAGATTTATTAATGAAGCAATTAGAAATAATTACTTATGTAAGTAATTAAGAGTTAATTACTTAATTGTTTTAGATAATTAATTAAAGTGATTAAATAATTAATGAATGAGATTAATTTAATATTAGTTACTAAGTGTAATTAATTAAAATGTAATTAATTATTGAAGTAATTAATTAAGGATTTATTTATTAATTTAATTGAATAACTTAGTACTTGATGAAGTAATTAAAGATTAATTAATTAGATTAATTAATCAAAGGGTTAGTATAATTAATTAAAAAGTTAATTAATTAAGATAAGTAATTACAAATTGTTAATTACCGATTACGATTAATGAGTTGATTAATTACAAGTTAGTTATTTAATTAGAGGAATTATTAATTAATAAGGTTCATTAGTTAATAAATGATATTAATCAAGGTTGATTAATATAAGTGATTAATGTAAGTGTAATTAATTAAGGTTTAATATAATTAATTATAATTAATTAATGGAAGTAAATGAAGGATCATTAATTATCATAATTAATGATAGTTACTTAATAGGGTTAAGGTTGATTACTTGAATGTAATTATAATTAATCAAAAAAGATTAATTTGGGAAGATCATTAGATATGATTAATTTATTTGGAATAATAATTAATAAAGAAGGATTATGGTAATCTAATTGATTAAGAGGTAATCAATTCTGCTTTTGAATGATTGATTGATATTTGGTGGTTGGTATTGGATGGTCAATTTATATTGGATGATTGATATTGGATGATTGGTTGATACTAGGTGATTTGAATATCTCTGATATATGTGATATGCTGCTTTGTGAGATGAATATTTGTTATGAATTATCTATTGTGATAATGTGATTCATCTATCTGTTTATATATCATCCTGAATATGAGTTTAAACTGTTTAAAACCCTTAAGAACAACTTGGACATTAAAATGGCATTTTGGTTTCGGTGAGACCGGGATCGAGTTTCCATATTTGGACAATCCGAAAACCACATCGATTCCAATTAAACGTTAGGTCGTGTATCCAAGTGGAGTTAGTGAAGACTCGAGGTGTAAGAACTATACTTCAATTGACTCTATGGGTGATTCCGTAATGAGTTGACGGAACAGTAGTTATAGGTTAGAGATGGTGATTTAGAGTGCAAGGGCTATGGTCATTGACCCTAAGGGTGATTCCAAAATGAGTGCAACGAGATAGTGCCTTCGGTTTCGTTCGAACCCGGAACGAACCTTTATGGATTGAATGCTTTCAGAACATCATCAGGTAGACGATGAGCATTCTAAAGATAGATGTGTTCTATAAAGGTAATCGTAGCCTCAAGCCTCATCAACCGGGAATGGCTAAAACAGGGGAGGTGCAGCAAGGCTTCATGGGTAGCTTCCACTGGAGAGCGAGATTTACCCGTCTAGAGGTCCCTTTCTATTTCGGCTCAGTGTGTGCTTGGTCGCGCCAACTACGGGGTGGTCTTGTTCGGAACTGTCCAGTAAGGGATGGTTCCAGCCTTGTGTTGCAGGGAAGCATGCATACTCCTCGGTACGTTGATCTAGGCCACGTACTGTGACGGGCAGTACCCCAGTAGCCCTGCCATTGATGGAAACCCATTCTTCATACGAGATCCTACGGTTTTGATTGTATTACCCACTTTTGTGGCTAGTAGCTAGAATTTAATCATGTGACAATTTCAGCTATTTCTTATTTACTTAAAAACCCTAGACACTATTATAATATCACTGGATTTCCTATCAAATGTTTTGGTTAGCGTAAGGTAAAAGCTTTTCCATGTTTATGTGTGGGAAGTCTTACGTGATACCTTTTCTTTTCAAAGGTTTTTCTAAAAGTTAAGCAATTTTAAACCGTTTACTCACACCAGACCCCTGTCTGACCCGAGTGTTTATTTTCTATTTTATTAAACTCTTGGGTACCCATATTATGTATGAGTAGTCAAGTGATTCAGGTTTGCTTGATGAATTTTGGAGGAGATATGGAGCAGGAGGCTTCCACGTATAGATATATTATGTTCCGCTGTGTTTGTTTGGTATCTGTATCTGTTGTACTTGAGTTGTATAGTTAGACCGATGTTTATAACTGTCTAATATCTGTTGTATAAGTTGTATACTCTGATGTAATATGATACTATTTAATATTTTGTGTGATATATTATATTTCATTCGTTCCGCTGTGAGTTCTTTGATGTTGTTGTTTCTTTCTTTCTCTTTCTTTTCTTCTTATATCCCTTTCTTTCTTCATTGATGATGCGATTTCTTGGAGATAGGAAGTCGGGTCATCACAAAATGATTAATTAATGAAGGTGGTTAATACTTAATCAATTGTAGTTAATGATAATTAATCATTGATTGAAGATTATTAATGAAAGTAATTATGTGAGCAATAAATTTAAAACCACACGATTTATTCACCTTAATCGAAGATGTTTGATTGTTGTTGAATGCTGCATGATGGATTGATATGTGATGTGATGCTATGTGATGCTTTGTGCTGAGCTGCTATATTTGTGATGAATATACTGTTGTATGAATATGAAAACCCCTTGACCCATAAAACGACGTTTGAATTTCGATGCGACGGGAAGTCGGATTCCAGTTGGTTATCCGAAACCCACATCGAATAGTAGTAGTGAATCTTTGTGATTGATAAATTTACTTTATCTATGAATCTATGAATGAAGATAAGCGTTATGTGTTATACCGCTTATCGATGTTGATATATCTGTGATGATTGATGTTGTTATCCCATTTTTGGTCAAAACTGGAATATTAGTGTTGGGTGCATTTCCACCACGACCGAACCAAGAAGAAGCAGCCAGCAAGCGTATATAAGTCCAGGATTTCACTCGTTATTCAAGTATAAAAGTCCATTCAGTATCAAAGGTTTAAAGTTTCATTCGGCAATGTAGAGCGAAATCTCATTCGGCATTCAAGATGCCTTGGTTCATCCGGCATTCCCAATACAAGAGCTCATTCGGCACTCCCAAATATAGAAGTTCATTCGGCATCTCACTGCCGAACTAAGTACACTTCCATGTACTACCGAACCAACTCCTGCCGAACCAGGTGACAACCGGACCGGCTCTCCAAGCATCCATCACCGGACCAACCTCTACCGGTCCAACATCTCCCTGCAGAGCCGAACCAACTCTTCACCCAAGCCATGCCGAACCAACTCACTCCAACCACTACCAGACCAAGTGGATACCGAACCAACATCGCCAGACCAGATTGCTTCTGCCCAAGCCCATCAGCAGCTATATACATCCAAGACCCCTGCCCCCAACCTCACTCTATAAATAGAGGGGCAGGGGTACAACAATGGCAGACAAGTTTGAGAGCTCAAGCACGGATAGAACTTTCAAACATCATTCTTATATTTGTATACAAAGCTTTGTACTTGTAATCTGAAGAGAAAAAGGATAATAACATATAAAGTGGATGTAGGCACGTTCTGGCCGAACCACTATAAATCTGTGTGTCTTTTACAGTTTAGTCCCTGCTTTTTACATATTTGCATAAATCACCTAAATCGCTAAGAACAACATATAATCAACTAAATCGTACGACTTTGAGGTGTTTGCCCATTTTTTGCGCAAACATTTTTGGTGCTTTCACTGAGAGATGAACTCAGGACTTCTACCGCTTGGAAGTTGAATTTGAAAGTTTAGAGATTCAGATTTGGAAGAGTCATGACGAGACAATCAAGTAGAAGGCCAAGGCCAAAGCAGAGTCAACAAGAAGGGAGTCAAGAGGCTTCCTCAGGAGCAAATCAAGCTTCAGCCTTCATCACCAGGGATGAGATGGAGGCTATGATGAGAAGACAAGAAGAGATGATCCAGAACTTGCTTCAGCAAATTGGGCAACTTGGAGCACAAAACCAAGGAGCAACTGGAGTTCAGAACGGAGCAGGACCATCTGGCGTAGCACCAGAGCTAGGGGGCACTCACGCAGAGCATGTTGATCCGACCCCGGGAATAGAGATGGGGGCATCCGAGCCACCTGGTAGCAATAGAGGAATGAATGTTCAGCCAGGGAGGCATACACATGAAAACTCCCGCGTACTCGGGGTGCAGGTCGAAGGCAGTGAGCGAGGACTACAGCTTGGAGACAATGACAGATTAGCAGAGATGGTTAGAAGAGCTATGAGAGGCGGTTTAGTAAACAGAGACTTGGAAGATGTAAACAGGAGTCCTTTTTCCCCTGCGATTAGGATGGCTAGGAACCCACCAAAGTTCAAGTTACCGTCAGTAGAGATGTACGATGGGAGGACAGACCCTGCGGTCCATCTTACAAAGTATATGAGGCACATGGAAGTGCTGGGGGCATCACAGGAGGTCATGGCCCGGTGCTTTCCATTGTATTTAACGGACATTGCAGCGTTATGGTTTAGGCAGCTGGAGAGCGGCTCCATAGGAACATGGAAAGATTTAACTGAGAGATTCATGAGGCAATTCAGGGTTCATATTGCGAGACCCAAGAATGTGATGACTTTGGCAACCTTGAAGCAGAAAAATGGAGAGACTTTGAGGAGTTTTCTAACGCGATTTAATGCGGCAGCAGCATCAGTGGATCGACCAGATCCATCCATGGTCATGATGGCGGCTGTATCTAGAATAGCTGATAGTACAGAGTTCAAGAATTCGTTAACTAAGGATCCGCCTATGAATCTGGGGGAGTTCTATCATGAGGCTGAAAAGTTTCTGCGTTTGAAAGATGCTAGTGCAGAAAGAGAGGAAGAAGTTGACGTTTACGCAATTAGGAGCGGAAACCCACCTGGAAAGGGTGCAGAGACTGGAAAAGGAAAGAGAAAGGCTGAGGATAACGATGACAGGTCAAAGAGGCCATGGAGAGAGTCGCGATTCACCACTCACACTGAGCTGAATGAGAGTCTGGAACGAATTTACCAGGGTACCAAGGAGCAGGTTCCGTATCGTAGACCAATGCGAAGGGATCCAACTTCTGACGAAAGAAAATCAGATAAGTTTTGTGAATTCCATGAATTAAACGGTCATAACACTAATGATTGTAGACATTTGAAGGACGAGGTGGAAGGGCATATCAGGAACGGTATGCTCCTTCAGTATGTGAGGAAGCGAACTCCAGCGGTGGAGCCAGAGCGACCACCGTCTACATCGACTAGAGGTGACCCTGGATCGGGGCACCGTTTGATTATCCATTGATTGCTTGATTAAAATAACGATGAACAAGTTGTAAACCTCTCACTAACGCGGTTAAATCATTTACACATGTGAGCGATCGCGCACGATCCATAGGCATGCTCTGAATGACTACCAACCGCGTTATAGTAAGAGTTTGCGCTTTGACATCTTCGTTCTGCTTTTTGCTTTGATTTTGATTCGAACATTTAAATTCTTCCTGTTTGGACATTTCTGCCGTAAGGTTCATATGATTATTGCTTTAACATTTACAATTCCATGGAAAAATTACTTGTATGCCCGTGGATCGCGAACGGTCCGCGAGCACCTCTTGCATGGCAGTGAACTGCCGAAGTCTTTGATTCGGAAACTCCCCCAAACAATAACTCCGACACTGATAATATTAAGTCCCCCCCAGGCACACACAATTCGCCTCGAACGGCACCCGACTACGAACAGTCGCAAACTCGCCTCGAACGGCACCCGACTACGAACAGTCGCTAACTCGCCTCGAATGGCACCCGACCTCGAACGGTCACAACTCATCTCGCCACAAATGGATCGGTCACGAAAGGTCGCCATTTGAGGTCCACCCCCTGACCGCCAACAGTCGCACCTTACCACGAATGGCTCGATCTCGAACGATAGTCATCCGAAGTAAGGCGCTTGACCGCGAACGGTCCCATTTCATCTTTTGTCGCGAACGGCACCGGCCGTGAACGGTCACATTTCACCCCAAGTGGCTTGATCGCGAACGGTCGCCATTTGAGGTCTGACCTCTGACCGGGCTCGGTCGCACTTTACCTCGAATGGCTCGATCCCGAACGGTCGTCATTTGAAGTAAAGCGATTGACCGTGAACGATCACATTCCACCGCAAATGACTCGATCTCGAACGATCGTCGTATGGATTTAGACGCTTGACCGCGAACGGTCGCACTTCACCTCAAATGACTCGATCGCGAACGGTCGTCATTTGAAGTTAGGCGCTTGACCATGAACAGCCGCGCTTCATCCCAAATATCTCGATCCCGAACGGTCGTCATTTGGGGCCATATAAAACTATCAAGCTCTTTACAGGTTGTTGACAGGATACGAACATCCAGCACATGGCATTACAAAACACGCCTTCCTACCGCAAGGCATGTTTTGGGGGGCAAAGTGTTATCCCATTTTTGGTCAAAACTGAAATATCAGTGTTGGGTGCATTTCCACCACGACCGAACCAAGAAGAAGCAGCCAGCAAGTGTATATAAGTCTAGGATTTCACTCATTATTCAAGTATAAAAGTCCATTCAGTATCAAAGGTTTAAAGTTTCATTCGGCAATGTAGAGCAAAATCTCATTCGGCATTCAAGATGCCTTGGTTCATCCGGCATTCCCAATACAAGAGCTCATTCGGCACTCCCAAATATAGAAGTTCATTCGGCATCTCACTGCCGAACTAAGTACACTTCAATGTACTACCGAACCAACTCCTGCCGAACCAGGTGACAACCGGACCGGCTCTCCAAGCATCCATCACCGGACCAACCTCTACCGGTCCAACATCTCCCTGCAAAGCCGAACCAACTCTTCACCCAAGCCATGCCGAGCCAACTCACTCCAACCACTACCGGACCAAGTGGATACCGAACCAACATCGCCAGACCAGATTGCTTCTGCCCAAGCCCACCAGCAGCTATATACATCCAAGACCCCTGCCCCCAACCTCACTCTATAAATAGAGGGGCAGGGGTACAACAATGGCAGACAAGTTTGAGAGCTCAAGCACGGATAGAACTTTCAAACATCATTCTTATACTTGTATACAAAGATTTGTACTTGTAATCTGAAGAGAAAAAGGAGAATAACATATAAAGTGGATGTAGGCACGTTCTGGCCGAACCACTATAAATCTGTGTGTCTTTTACAGTTTAGTCCCTGCTTTTTAGATATTTGCATAAATCGCCCAAATCGCTAAGAACAACATATAATCAACTAAATCGTACGACTCTGAGGTGTTTGCCCATTTTTTGCGCAAACAGATGTTGTACACTATTGTGTAAAACCCCTTGGACCACAATTATACACACACAAATATGGGTTGCACGTGGAAATGGGTTAAGTCACAGATTTTGAAATAGTTTTAAAGATTGAATTTTTGAATCTAAAATAGTTTTTGAATTAGAATTGAAAGATTTTGAAAATGAATTTCAAAAATAAAAATTATTTTGAATAACTTGATTGAGTTTTGAAATTTAAATAGCTTGGTTTAAATTTGAATTCAATATTTGAAATCGAATTCTATGATTTGGAAACTATGGTTTAAAAAGGGTATTCAACTTACAAATGTGTTTATATGGGTTTTTAAACCATTTTAAAAGTGTTGTTTTGGGATTTTGAATTTAACCCAAAGATTTTAACTTGTATAAATGAAATCAGTTTTTTCCAAAACGAAACCTATGTGTTTTCAAATAATAAAAGCTTTCACATAAGAAATGAACTTCCAATTTGTGTTAAAAGGATTTCAAGTCTAAAATGAAAATAGTTTTCCAAGTTATGAATAATCTTTGGAAATGGGTTTGAAAGCTATTAGTTAAATCTTTAATTTTAGAGATTTAATTGAGTTAATCCAAATTGAAATGGATATTGTTTTGGAATCTATGAATTGATCTTTGTGAAACTAGGTGAACTTTGTGAAATAAATCTTTTTGTTTAAAGATTTGAAATGGTGATTTGTTTAAACCATTTGAAGAAAGGTTTTGGGTTGTGACTTAACTGAAATCCCATATCCATATATTTTTAAATATTGCGCCCACTATTCGTTTTAGCCGGAAGAGGACCTTGTGTCATATAACCCATTCCGAATAGTGATACGACGTTATGGATTGCATTTGAAGACTGGTGCTGAAGACCGGGTGTCTTTGAGAATGATAGGATAACTTGCTGATTGACTCTACACTGAGTTGCTCCGGTATAGAGTTCTCCCTAAGTGATGGGAAGTCCGATCGGGATTGTGGATACCCGGATTGCAAGGGCTTCTTCGGAAGTGCCTTTGTTCTGTTCGAACCCGGGACAGACTTGTATGGTTGTATGTCTGACACTACACTTTGAAATATTAAACTGGTCTCTATCAAATACATTTCTTCTTGGTGGCGGAGAATTTATTCTCTTAGCTTAACACCCTTCTCTGAGACGTACGAGCTCAGAGGTTATGTAGTTGATAGTTATCAGTGATTTACTCCTAATTTGGTAGTGTGGCATGCTGAGTGCTGCTGTGTATCATTTGTTGATCAAAGCATGGATTTTGTATAATGCGTAGCTTTGTGGACGAGACTACATCAGGACCTCACATCCCGGAAATGGTCGAAACAGGAAAGATGCGGCAAGGTTATGAGGGTCGCTCCCTTTAGGGTTTGTCATTCCCTTCTGGAAAAGGGTGGTATCATGGTATGGAGCCCAGATACTTACTCATGTGGATACTACAGATCTATTACTTTGTGATTGCTTTGTGGTTGTTGGTGTCGAGCGCTCGGATAAAGGTCCCAAAGGACCGAGGGATGGCACGCTCGAGTAGTAGTTACCTTGTTACAGAGGTAACCCGACCTTGTGTTGGCAGAGATCCGGTTAGGTTCTCGGGACGTCCCGCCAGAGGCGTACCCATGTGGCAGTAGAAAGTTCCTTAGCCTGACCATTTATTGAAAATCGAATATTCAATACGCACCTTGTACTGTTTTAGTTGTAGAACCTGCCATTTACTTATGGTGGCGTCCCACTATTTAGATGGTAGCTATAGTAGGCATACGATACTGGTCGTATGTTGACTGGGATTAATATTATACTTTCGAATGGTGTTCCTACGCTATGCACTTGCAATAATATCAAAGAAATTTTCTCGTATCAAGAATATTTGACTATAATAAGGAGAAATCTCCTCCAATTCTGCATTTGCATTATGTGTGTCGCGGGAGGCCTTATGGTAGTTTCATTTTCCAAAAAGCATTGCAGATTTATTTTAAATTCTCTTGTTGCCTGTTTTAAAGACCAACTACTTTTGTTTGCTCATACCAGTCCCACGACTGACCTGGAGTTTATTGTTCCTTTCCTAAACTCTGGCTGCCCACAATTTTCCCACACGGGCAGTCTAGAGTTGGGTTTTTTAGATAGTCAGGTTTAGTAGATTATCTGGAGCTAGTTCAGTCTTTGGATCTGAACTGCACTTGCTTATCTTTGTGCATCGTTATTGGGAGTTCGAGCTATTTTTGGATTGGTGCTTTGGAGATGGAGTTACAGCTCTGGAGTTCCCTCTTGAAGACCATATTGGAGATATTGTTCCGCTGTTAGTGTTCCCTTTTCTTTCCGCTGCTATTGTCTTGTATCATATCTCTGATGTATATTGATACTCATTGTACCATTCTGTTGTATCAGATATTGTATCAAATGATGTATATTGATATATTCTTTTTCTTCCGCTGTGTTTTACTTAATGTGTTATAAGCTCCAGTGAACCAGATTCGACGTTTAGATCTATGGCATTTGAATACGAGTGTCGTATTCGGTGCCCATTTTCGAAGGTCAAGTCAGGGTCGTTTCAATTTTGGATAAATGTTATAAGTCCAATGGACTTGATAACATTAAATTATCTTCATCATGTTACTTTAGTGCCGCAAGGGCTTTGGATGCAACGATAATATGCTTTAAAGTCAAGATATCCAAATAGATTCTACAGCGTAGCATATGCTAATAAAGGGTTAGGAAGATAAGTGTGTATCATGTGCAATTGGTCATTAGACAAGCTAATGACCGAGATGCTCATTCTCATGTTTGAACTTAGTATCATGTTCATACATCGTATCTTTTTGTTTCTCAAAAATGGATTTCAAGTAATAGAATGTATCCCTAATTTGATTTAGGGTTACAAGGATTCGATTTGATGGAGAAATGTCGGAATGAGAAATCCACCCCAAACTCAGACCCCGAGGGTCGTATTTATAGATGTAGGTCAAAACCATTGGCGTTATCCTTCCGAAGCTTTCGAAATGTCTCTTCACCGAACTTTCGCATCCATCCTGTCACCCTCGACCTTTCGTTTTTATGGTTTCAAAGTTGTAGGTACGTATTCGGTCTTCTGGCATGCTTAAATTAGTCTTTTCGTCTCTATCGAAATATGCTATTGATGGATATTAATTTGATATTCATAAATACTACTTTTCGAATTCTTCTGGAAACTTTTGACGCCATCGAAAGGTATGCTTCTTTTTGTAGCGAACAAATCGTTGTTCTTCATTACGCTGTTTGAGTTAAGAAGAAGCATTTTTGAACCCTTTATCACCTTTGAAACCTAGTAGCAAAGTTAGGGTGGGTTACTTGAATGTTGTGGAAGGGTGTTTGGATTGGCTCGAAAGGTTGTAATGGTGGTGGGAGGACTATATAATGTAGATGGAGTTCATTAGTGGACAAATGAAGGTTGTGGAAGATTGTTTTCGAAAGTAATTTCTTTAGCTATCGTGGAAGCCCAACTTTTAATACTTGCGAAAAGGTATTTTTGATTGACTTTTCTTCTGCGAGAAGCAAATAGTGGCGGAACAAATCGTTTTGAAAGGTTCGACCTACGCAAAAATGGTAGTGTTGGTGGAAGCCATGGCTTTCATTTCTTGTGGAAGTGCCCAATGCTTGTGGCACCCATCTGATTCTTTCGAAAGCTAGTTTTTAAAGCATTCGAAAACCTCTTATTTAAGTCATGATAGAACCCCTTTTCAACACTTGAAAACCCTTATGGAGAACATTTTTTGAGGCCTTTGGATGCCTCCCCTTGATACTTTCGGAAGCTTTCTTTTTATGATTCTAGAAGCCATTTCTTCCATGTCTTCACTCTTGAGTTGATTTTGCAGTTAACATAAAGGTCTTCAACAATACGTGACATGCACTCAGTAATGCCCTAGATTATCTCCCAGATAATCGTATAATAGACATACCTAGGATCTATCTTACTCAATATATATAACACATAACAATCATCCAAATTAATCGTGTACGAAATATAAATATGGAATACCCTCTATAGCCAAATTCATCTTTTAGATAACCTTGTAAAAGTAGGTATAGGGTCCAACTCCATGTTCTCAGCATCTCTAGATATCCTCATTAGTTGTATAATCGATTTGTACAGGGGTTACACTACTGCATATTCTCTCAATCTCATAAATAAGGTAAGAGATCGATAAACAAATAATCATCATTTAGACTTTCAACCTCATAGTAATCGACTTGGCTCTTAGCGAGTGAAATTATCATATGGTCTTTTAGACCTATATTAATCCACTCGACTCTCGGTCAATAATAACTAAACACAGTAATCCTAAATGAAATGATCTCAAATAGGTGAATATGCAGTTGTCTATAGCATCTCATGTAATCTCATCAATAATAACTAGACGGGAGACTAACAGCTCTTAGCCTACTCCAGGATCCTTGCTCACACGCTCTCAGCACTACCACTACCATCTTAGTTACGTCAATAACCATTGTGACCTAATATCCATCAAGTGCAAGGCTATGTTTTGCATTGGTCCCAGCCTTATAGGTGTCCCTAATGGAAACATGCTGCTAGCTTATGTGATACAGGGGCAGTGGCAATTAGTTATGGCGTAAGATGTGCCATGGATTCGGGGAGAGACCCCACAGTCAAGCCATTAGGATGGATACTATCCTATCTGGTTTACTCCTCGACGTAAAATAGGAATACACACAATAAATAGACACTCTTATGGCTCTCAACCTTTACACTTTTAGTATGCATCACCATTAATATAATACCCTGTCTACTTGAGCCTGTTAGAGTGATGTCTATGCATAAAAATTAATCAAACAAATATCAGCTCAGGCATCCCATACCTCTTGGTGTTTCTCATTTGTTCACTCAATGCTTGTAAATTGCACTCATCATTACACAATTATTCTATATAATAAATTCAAAGAATGACTGAAGAAATATTATCAAAAGTCTCATACCGGATGGTAGTGTAACTCCATATATTCTAGACATAGAAAATAAATCAATCAAAACATACAATTTTATTTTCTATTGATTCGGGTGGGGTTTAAAAATACATTTTTCCAAAATCTTCAAAACAATTTCAAGTATAAATTCTCAATTTCAAGAAAAATCAATTTATAAATTTTTTAATCTTTCCTCAAAATCCATTTTCTATTTCAAAACAAATAGTCACAAATCTATTATTCCATTACAAGGAAATCGGCAAATTACAATTCAATTCCAAATCACTTGAAAACTCTTCCTAAAAATAATCCTTGCATTTTTAAAATTATTCTTTAAAATTTGAAAATAATGTTAATATTAAATAAGTTTTATAATTCAAGATTTCCTTTAAACAATGAATTTAATTAATTCAACTTTTCTAATGTGGAGTTTCAATTAAGAATATTCCTAAAAGCCATATAATAAAATTCTATAAATAAAATTTCATTCAATAAATAAATTGCATTCCACTAACTATAACATCAAAATATTGTTTTTTATAAACTTCCAATCTAAATCCAAAACAAAATTAACGTATCGCTTTTAAAAAATATATAGATTAAAATATCATTTCATAATATCTTTTGAATATTTTTATAACCAATGACAAATGATTAAAATACAAACACTTAAAAATTCTTCTGTTTAATATGTCCCAAAATTTATCATTTGCGAATGATTTTTATCCGTGGAATATTTAAAAACAAATTTACTCAAAAAATTCTATCGTGAATAATATTTTTAATTATAATAAAACTCATTCCCAAAAAATCCATTAGTTATTCCCAAAATATTTCATTCTCAAATCCCCCATTTTAATTAGTTATTCCTTTCCGATCAATTACTAATATGATCTAATCATAACAACAACCGATAAAGAATATGTGATCTCATCACAATAACAATTGATCAAAATTATACAATTCAAATTCATATAATTCAATCTGTATCAACAAATGCACATCACTAAATAGTTAACAAAAGATAGAAAATAGGGACCAGATCATATTGATGAGTTATCAAATATAACTCGCTAAAAAAATGTTAATTTACCCAATCTACCATTCAATGCAAATTCTCAATTCAAACATTGTGACAAGCCGAAACTTTTAAGCATTTAAAATTTGAATATTTGAATTAATTTTAAATATTTAAAGGTTAATTTTAACTTGAATTACGAATATCACAATTTATTTGATAATTAAATTATTGAATTAAATAATTTGAAGTCGAGTAAAATGTTGAACCTGGAGTTTTAAGCCTGTTAAAAATAATTTGAAGGCTTGTAAAATTTATATTGATAGTACTGAGGATAATAGAAATTGTAGAATTGAAATTAATAGTGATTTGTTCAGTTTTAAAATTTTATAGTTTAAAATAAATTTAAAAATAGCCCTCCGAGGCGCAGTCTCGGAATTCAACGAAACCTGTTCCATTAGGTCCGTAATATTGAATTATTATCGGATTTCGAATTTCGTATTGATTGGAGTTGTTATGTGAGCGTACGATAAGTAAATGCGTTGAAAATTAAATAAAACTTTAATTGATCAAATCAATGTCATCGGTGCCTTCTTAAACACGCTTTCCTTTTTATATTCAGCTGACTTCCTTTCATATCCATGTTTCTTTTTTTTACAACATCACGCAACCCCTTTCCTTTAACGATAGAACTGAATCCCTCTTTCAAAACAAAAATCAAAGTTAAAAAAAGAAGCTTCAAGGGGAAGCTTTCAGCCGCATTTATAAAAAAAAGAAAACTAAACACAATAAAGGCCGATCTCATCTTCCTCCTTTTCATTTTCGACCGATAGTAAATCCATAAATAAAAAAATCAATCGAACGAAACAAAAAGAGGCGAAATGAAATTAAAGCTCGTAGGGGAGGGCTCGAAATCAAAGCCGAGATTCTATTCATCGAGGCTGATCGATTACATTGAATCGAGTTGAGTTTGTGGCAGTTTGTAGCATCGAAGGAAAGCATAGAGACGGTGACTGTGGTGCCGATCTACGAAGTGTTGCTCGCGAGTTCGTCATGGTGGCCACGGAGGCAAGTAGAGGTGCGATTTGAGGGCAGCGGTGATGGGTTTCGGAGGAGCGGCTGGAGGTGGTTCTCGATGATGGCGGGTCTCTGGTGGGAATTCGCGAGGTCATGGGTCACGTTGTCGTGATGTGGTGGTTGAAGTTGAAGCTACGGTTTGGGAAGAGCGGTTTCATGGTTCGAGTTGGTGAAGGTATTCTGCTGTTTGTTTAGTTTAATTTCTGTGATGTGTTGTTAATTTTATTATAAAAAACATTTAGGGTACTTAAAATTTTGAATGCTGAAACATAAAATTTATTTATAAGGTTTGAAAAATAATAATAAAATAAAATAATAAAATATGTATGTAAAAGGGAAATTACTGCTATTACTTACAGTAATCGGAGAAGGTTAGCTTATATTGATAAAGTTTGAAAAAAATAGGAATTTTGAAAAAATGTTATAGAATAATGTTTTATGGTGATTTATCTTGTTTATTAACCAAATTAACTTTTTTATTTACTAGAAATAACTTGTTAAAGGGAAATTAACTTAAATAAAATTCTTAGCAAATTGAGTCAATAAATGATAATAAATTGTTCGATTTAGTTGAAATGTTAATAAATTTATTTAAGGAAAATTTGTTAAAAATGAGGACTTTTAAAATAAAAATCACTAGTTAGTTAAATTTACCAAACGGAAATTTAAATTGCTCAATTGACTCGAATATTAATAAAACATCTAATGTTTTTACAAGGTCTGAAATCGTGGAATCAAATCGAGAACGAAGTGGATTGCAAAATAAAAGGTGAGTTAATCTCACTCAGCTGAATTTCAATTTAAATTTAAATGATTAAATTTAAATAATTGTTTGAATGGTTGAATTAATTGATGTCCTATAGTATGGTATACTTTGGAATTAGTATTTTATATCGTGTTAACGTCTGTGGATGCAGGGAAAACGGGTTGGAGGGATCCAACTGGACCCCTCAACTTTTATTTAAATTATTTAATATCTTCTGTTGTGATTATTTGATATTCTATAATGAATTATATGGAAATATTGAATGCTATGGCTTGATTGATAAAATTGGGTATAATGAATTACCAAAAATATATAAATTGGATTTTGGAAAGAAAATAAAAAGAAGTGAATTTGTAAGTAAAATAATTATTGAATAAATTTAAGAATGAATTGGAAAAGAAATAAAGTGACTTTAAAATTCTAATAAATAAATCTTGAGTATGGAAAGGAAAATTTGAATAAATAGAATGTTAATGAATTTTGAAGTTCAGTGTTATTATTTAAGAAAATAAAAACGAAACATTTATTAAAAATTTAAGATTTAAATTTTGAAAAAAATAAAGAAGAAATTGGGAAAATCCGAAATTTTTATATTTCAGTTAAGAGATTTAAAATCAAACGGAAAATAACAACAACAACAATAATGTCCATAATTAATGAATTTTGAAATAAACTGAGTAAGCAAAGAAATTTAACTCAAATGAAATAAATTGGAAATCAATTTGGGAAATTGATTTAAGTGATTGAGATTGAAAATTCTCCCTGAATAACCAAGTACGTTTTCAAAGTAAAATTTTAAAATATAAGTTAAAAGTTTTATAGTTGTTTTAAAAAGCAAGTTTTGGAAAATTTATTATTTCTAATATTTAAATTCTAAAGTAAGTATTTCCTTTTAATCTATTATGATAGTAATTATTTAAAGAGTGACTTAGTATCTTGTTTTTTTAAGTGAAAATCTAGTTTTATATTTTTCTAAGTAACTTTATTTTTAAATATTCATATAGTATGTATTTTTAACAAATTATTGAAGTAGTTTTAAATTAAATGTTTTAAAATATATTTCAAAGTAAAGCGTTTAAATTATTTTAAAAATCTAAAGTTTTGTACTTGGTAATTCCAGTGGAAATAGAAAATACTTGGAATTTATTATGAGAAAGGAAGATAGTTTGAAAACTGTTTTTTTAAAGGGGTTTGAAAAGTGAAAATATATCTTCTGAAGATATTTTCGGGGTTAATAAATAATTTGGAAAATTATTTATTGTTGGATGGTTGTTTGTGAATATTAATTGATAGTTAAACCCCCGACTATCAATATTGGACAAATGCGTTGACCGTTTCGAAGAGACAGGGATCGAGATTTATTTCTCGAAAACCACTTCGATCCAGTTTGTACGTTTCGTGGAAAATGATTTTGGATTCGAAGATGGAGCAGTGAAATGCAAGGGCTAGTCGCTACTAATCCTGAGGATATTTCCGAAATGGATGTAGTAGTAATAGTGCCTTCGGTTCCGTTCGAACCTGGGACGGACTTGTATGGATGAATACTTTCGGGACATCGTCAGGTGGACAATGGGCATTCTAAGAGATATGTTCTAAAAAGGTATCGCTTAGCCTCAAGCCTCATCAAATGGGAATGACTGAAAATCAGGGGTTATGCAGCAAGGCTAGGTGGGTAGCACCCAAGCAGGGTGAGGTCATCCCTGTCTAGATGTCCCTTTTATTTCGGCTTAGTGGTGCGGTTGCTGATACCAACCGTGAGGTGATCTCACTCGGGATTATCCAATAAGGGGTAGTCCCGGTTTTGTGTCGCAGGGGAGCGGGCGTACTCCTCGGTACTGTGATCTAGGCCACGTACTGTGACAGGTGGTACCCCAGTGCCTAGTCATTAGTTGGAAATCCATTCTCCCTACGAGCCTTGTACGTGTTTTGTTTGTATTACCCACTCTATGGCTAGTAGCTGGAATTTAATCATGTAACAATTTCGGCTATTTTATAAGTATTTGTATGTAGACCCTATTATAATATCAGAGGATTTCTATAAAACAAAGTGTTTTAGCTATCGTAAGGTAAAAACCCGACATGTTTATTTGTGGCGTGGTCTTACGAGATGCTTTTGTTTTCAAAAGATTTTTAAACTTTAATAATCAATTGAGTGTGATTTTCTCCCGCTAGTAATCTAGACTGACTCGGGTGTTATTTAACTGTAGTGCTCGGGTCAGACCGAGTATTATGTGATACAGGATATGATGCAGTGGAGCTCAGGAGCCGAGCTGGATGACGATACGTACTTTCATACTTGTTTTATATATATATTCCGTTGTGTTGAGTAGTTGTGTATCCAGTTGTATGTTAGTGATGTTGAACTGTGATTGATGTACTCTGATGATGTAATATATAAACAGATATATTTGATTTTGAGTAAAGATCATTTATTATATATTATATTTTATTCCGCTGCGATGGTTAGATTCTGTTATTGTTTTCTATTTTCTTCTTCTACCTCTTCTTATTTAACCAAATGGTTCGTACTGTAGAACTTGAGTTGATTTAGGTAGAATAGTGTTGACTCAAGGGGTACGGATTTGCGGGTCGTTACACTAGGTATCAGAGCTTAGATTGGTGATAACCTTGGCTCTGGTGGGAATTACTCATAGAATAGAGCCCATAGTACTCTAG
Source organism: Allium cepa (assembly GCA_030765085.1). Taxonomy (NCBI): domain Eukaryota; kingdom Viridiplantae; phylum Streptophyta; class Magnoliopsida; order Asparagales; family Amaryllidaceae; genus Allium; species Allium cepa. Next base: position 910,441,646 of record CM060937.1, read on the forward strand.
AATGAGTTTGAGAGTATTAATAGATATGAGCACATATTTGTCAGTGAATATAAAATTGTTTTTATATTGTGTTGATCTATCGGTTGAGCGTTTATGGATTCTGATCGATATATGGGACGCCATGTCATCGATAGGGATTTCTAAACTCTTGAAAAAGATAAACCGACATAGTATTGTTTTAAATAGGGTAAATGAAATAATTTTACCCAAAATTATTTTGTATATAAAGGAAATTATTTTTGTAATTGTTATATTTATAAATGGACGCTTGGTTGTTAGGAGTGATAATATTACATTATTATCACTGTATGAAAATTGAATAAGGAATTGAAATAATAACTAAAGATTAAGAATAAATGAATAAATAAATGGATTTGTAAATGTGATTTATAATTGAATAGGGAATTAAAATCATAATTAAAAACTAGAAACAAATTCATATATAAATGAAATTTGTAAATATAAGTTATAAATGTAAATTATAATGTGGTTAATAATTAAAATAAAATAAAATTCCAAGGTACTGTTTGAATACAAATTTGAAGAGTTTGGAATTTGAAAATTTGGGAATTTAAGTTCCTTTGAATTTGGAAATGATTCCCAAAGGTTGGGAAAAATAATATATCTGAGAGAAATATTTTTGAATCGGATTTGAAATCTAGAGAGGTTTGGAATTTAAAAAAATTTAAAGGGTTTTAAAAGAGATAAAAGCATTGAACTCTTATGGTCGCTGGAAAATAACTTCAGTGATGACTGCAGCATCATCGATATTCATTTTCGAGTTTCCAAAAGGGGGATTGCTACCTAGATGTTTTGGATTAATGTTAGTTTGTGAAATTGGGTTTGATTCAGAAAATGCAAGGAATTTTGGATATAGGTGATTTCAAAGGGAATTTTGAAATGTTGAAAGATTGTTTAAACTTTGGAATTTTAACTAACAATGTTTATGGCATATAAAAAGTTTGATAATTTGTAAATTTGGAATTTGTTGAAATAAATTCAACTGTGTAAGTAAGTAAAGTGAAAACTGAATACTGGAATCTAAAAATCTAAAAGGAAATTGAAATTTAACGTTGAACTTAAGTTTGAAAAAGAATTTAGTTAAGTTGGATTAAATAAACAAGTTTTAAGATTAAAATTTATAAGTAACTGATTAGTAATTTAACTTAAGTGAATGAAAGAGAAGAAAATATATTTGAATTTAACTTGAGATAAGTTAAATAAAATTGAAATTGAATTAAATTTGATATAAAGTTGAAAGGCAAAATGATCATAATTGTGAAATGAAAATTTATACCTTAAGCTAGTAGGTGTTATGTATATAATCTGAAATTGCAGTTATAAGATGAAATGACTCAAATGAGTAATGAGTAATATAAGCTTTTAAATAAATAAATGGAATATGACTTGAAATATTATTCAAATGAGCTTGGGTTATGGAATTAGAAATGAATACGTGTACACATTATAAACTTGGATTATGAATAAATTAAAATGGGATTGGTTGTAAATAGATGAAAGTATGGATATAAATAAACTTGTGACTTATAGAACTTAGAAATGGAATTGTAATGAATTAAATATAAAGTGGAGTTGGTTGGAATTGGATTACAATAGAAATGATTTAAGTTGCAAATAAAATCCAATATGAATATAACAAGTTAATCGGTGCTTGGATATTATTTTGATAAATTGAGAATGTGAATTAAAATTCAAATGGATTGGATTAGTGATATACAAGCATGGAATGTTGTTAAGCTTAAATAAAATTTGGCGGGTATGAAATAGATTGATTTTAAAATCGATTAAATTTGACATGTGTTTGTTTCCAAATGGTTAGTGATATACAAAACATTAATTGTGCCGAGTTAATTAAAATGGGTTCGTATGGAACCTATGTACTATAAAATAAAATACCATGTAAGATAAAATAGAAAATTAAAAATGAATTGAGTTGGAGAACAATTTAAAATTTCTATAAACTTAAGAAATAGAAAATTCTATGAACTGGTAAATGTAAATAAAATTTATTTTGAAATCAATTGAGTTGAATATGAGCTTCTTTGAATTAAATATGAATTGAAGTTGTATGGAATTGGATCAAAATAAAAACGATTTGAGATGAAAACAAATCCAATTCAAGCAGGAATTGAATGACCTTATTATTAATAAATTCAAAAATGAATTGTCAATGTGAATTAAAGTTTAAAAATGTATAAAAGAATAAACTAATCTAATAAATTAATAAAATGGTTAGGATTTGACCCAAGGAAAATCAAATCAAAGATTTGAAGGGAAGTTGGTTGAATAAAATAAACTTTAAGTTATTGGGTGGAATAGTTTGAAGAAAATAAATAACTTAAGTAAAGTATGAGATGGTTATTTAATATATTGGTTGTCGAGTATAATAGAAATGATTTGGAATCAAACTTTTTGGACATGAAAGAAATGCAATGGAAGTTTGTGAATAAATTTAGAATGGGATGGGATTAAGTGTAAATTGAGTTGGAATCAATTTAAATTGGTTATAAAGCTTATGTCATTATTTATTCACATTATTTATTCAAATCCATCAATCGTTTACCAAATCCAACCACTTCATTCTGGATCATCCACCACGTATATAGTTGTTAAACTGGTTCCAGTATTGACAGAGAGTATGCCAAGTAGAGGCCCTGGTCTATTTAATAACCAAATGTCATTTTTCACACCGGTTGGTTCTTTTACATTTCAAAAACAGTTCACGTTTAATATCAAAATATCATATTCACTGCAAAATATCACTTCATTTCAAAGTCATCATATTTACTCAAAATATATAATTTTCACTTGAAAATATTACTTCAAATTCCAACTTAGGCTGCAACCTCATCTAACCACTTTCACATTTAAATCAACGATTTAAATATAACATCTCAACTTTGCACAGTTTGAAATTTTAGAAAATAGTTAGAGTTGTTTAAATTGCTTAAAATAGTTTAAATAGTTCGATAAGAATAGTTTAGTATTGAAACGGTTTATATGGTAAAATAGTTTGGAAAATCTAAATAAATTTGAATATTGAAAGGGTTGACTTAAACAGTTTATATTATAATAATTTATTTTGAAAATAATATCAAATCAAACCGTATTTTTTTATTTCAAAAACTCTGGACCCATGTCCAGTTTCAAATCAACAGACTCAATTTTCAATATTTCAATTCAATTGACTCAAATTCAATTTAGTTTCAGATCAACTTGATTTCAATTTCAATTCGAATTAACTTCAATTTCGAACATTCACTTAAACTTCAATTTCGATCCTATAGTTAAATTTAATTATTTAAATTCAATCCAATTCTTATTGTAAACCATTTTGATTTATATCAATTTCATGTCAAATTTCAATTTACAAATTTAAAGCACTTTAATCAAATTAAACTTCATTGTTAAATTTTATGATCCAAATCTTCAAAATAATTCAGTTTTTCGAATTAAAGTCATATATCAATTATAACTTTACATTTCTAATTTAATTCTTTTAAACAATTTCTTTTAACCGATTCTATTTTCAACTTCAAAGTTTGACTTAGAAAATAACTAAATTCACACAAATCCAAAATTTATTTCCTTTAAAACAATAGCATTTAATCCAAACCAAATTCAAGATTTTAAAATCATTTAATTTAACCAATCCGATGTCTGTATATAATTTTCTACGCTATGGCCAAGTGATCGGTTATTTCATTTTTAATTATAGGGATGGATATATATCATTTCAATCCATATCAAAATGTCATAGGTGTATATCATTTCAACATATTTCTTAATTTATTCAAAATAATTTAAATAACAGTTTATATGCTTGCAATTAATATACAGGGTGATAACAGACATATATATAAATAAATAGACATCCAATCATCCAAATGTCAACAAATAGACATCCATCATAATAAACATTCAAATCAACCAATAAATCACAACAATTAACTAGCTATCAATATCAGGTATTTGACTAGCAATTAAATTCAATATTGATTTAAATGGCAATTTAATTCAATAAAAATTCAAATTAAATTTAAATGACAATTTAAATCACTAAGAAACAATCTATAAGATTTTTTCACTTCATAAATTTAATTCAACTAACATAAGAAGATTTAGTATTGCGTGAGTGGGTTAAATCACTCACTTTTGATTTATAGCCGATTTAAAATCCAATAAAAGCCCAAAAATTCAACGATCTCCAAATTCAACTAAATCTGTCTCATGACATTTGGAATTTTGATACATCCCAATGGATGAAACCATGCGCAAATCCGAGTTCTTTTGCAAAAGTTATAAGGGTTAGACGTTTGAAATTTTGAATTTAGTTTAAAAATAAAATAAAGGGTAATATCGTAATATCACTTACCTTCTCTAACCCTAGCAATAACCCAATCGAGTCAGCATCGTTCATCCACCACCGCTTCTTGATGAACGTGAATGACTGGAGGCCGCTAACCCAAGATCTGACACCACCGTCACCTCCGTAATGGTCCGTTGCCCCTCTAGGCTCCACCTCAACGACTGCGGTGCCGCCCTTAGGCCGAACCCCAAACGCATGGATTTTATCATGATTTTTGATGATCCATTCACTTACAACCAGTTCAAAACCATTAGATCGACTCAGTTAGTCACCTTCCACGCGCCAGTATCCTTCGATCATCGATTGGTTGACGATCCACCATTAAACGTGAAACCCTAAAAATGGGCGGTTGAGAAAGATCACCAATTTCTAGACAAAAGGGACCACCAATCGAAAAGAGAATTGCATATAAAGATAATATTCGTCAAGAACTTTGTAAAAATGTATTATATGATAGTGTTTGAGCAGTTTGAATTTTTGATTTGATTTGGAATTGGGAATTATGATTTTGAAATGTCTACCATTGAGAAGGAATAGATAATTGAACAGGTAGATAGAAATTGTACGTAAAAAAATGAAATAAGAAGCTGTCAGGGTTTACAACAACCTATATTTAGATAAAGATGAAATAACAATGGATGGAACAGACCGAATGGGTCGGAGCGATAACAATGGATGAAACAGACCGAATGGGTCGAAGCGATAACTAGTTTCAAACTCTAATTCCATCATATATAGAAGTTAGCTTTTAAAATAAATTTATATTCGTTTAAATTCCATTAATTGATTTCTACACGTTTTAAGCATGCATGATCAAATGATAAGTCCGATTGCTACAAAACTTGAATCCTATAATAATTTACAATTACGGATCAGAGAAACTGGTTTCGTCGAAATCTGAAATAGTGGCCAAAAAGGCTAATTTTCACGTTAATTAAATAAATTATTATTTTTAATCAATTTAATCACTTTTAAATTCAAATTTAAAAGTTAACAGTTTCCATTATTCTTGATTACATAGAAATTAATAATCTTTTAAAATTAAATATTCCATGTTAATTTCAAGATTCAAACTTTACATTAATTTAAACGTTCAATTACAACTATAATAAATTCATTCATTATGATTTAAATTCCAAACAAATCTTCTAATTTGATTTAAATTCTTATTATTAAATCATCAAATACCTTATGAATAAATTAGACATATATTTCCATTTATTACATTCATTATTTTACATTTAACATCTTTTACCATATTAATTGCAATATCTCAATTATATTAATTTCATTAATTTCTAAATAAATTTCAAACTGATTTAATTAATGTGATGATGATAAATCAATTGTTACAACTTCGTAATTCACATCTATTAATTCATTGTTTACAACTAAGGGTTATAAATCTACTTACCATAACTAATTTCATATTCTATATTAACCAATTTCAATTAAATTACATACAATTTCACCATTAAATACAACATTTAATTTATTTCTTTATTTACAATTATTTCAATTGATTGAGATTACATTAAAATAGTTGTTAATAACATTTAAACAATAATATTAAATTATATTCTAATTACTTTTTCCATTTAAGTCATAAATCTTCATTTCTCACAATATTAAATTCCAAAATCTTATTAAATTTAATATTTTTAATCATCAAAAATACGGGTCTTACAATCTCTCACACTCAAAACATTTCGTCCTCGAAAAGAAATAAGAAGGCATTAAAAGGTTTGATATAATTTTATTCAAAATATTCAGTTTATAAACACTTTAAACTTACATAATTAAGTTTAATAAAAATAAAAAATTAACTCAATCTTTACAAAAGTAATTCTAAGTCATAAATTTACGAAAAATTTCGGCAGAGTCACCTTTGCGTCGGTAGGTCCAGAAAAATAATAATGTCAATAACTACAACATATATATATATATATATCATATTTCAATTATAAAACATCCCAAACATGGGAAAAACAATGATATACCGTTCCAAAATCGTAATCCCAAAACGTACCTATTTGTCGGGAAAACAGAACTGTATTTATGAAACCAAAAGCAACTGCTATTGCTTCCATAGACCTATATTGTACTTACATAATCCAAAAGAGTTGAAATTATGCAAAAGAGTACGATATTAGTTGTTTCAATTTTATACAAGCAATATACAATATATAATAATCATATATAAACAAAAACAGTACAACCATTATATGTAATAAAAGAATCAATCATACATCCATAGCAACCAAAATTAATGGTTTGTTCAGGTTCAACAACTTTTCATCTTACAGGGGTGATAAATAGACAACCAAGTGTACCGTACGCTCAACAGCACTAGATAATTACTTAATAGATTATTCATACAACCTCAAATAATTTAAATTATCATCTCCCAAACTTCCCATAAGTCAAACAACAAAGAGTTAAATATTATTTAAATTTGCATGATGTACATAAATCTTCTATACATGATATCAATTCTAATCGCTTGCTTGAATACACATATTTCACTTTCGAACTAGTATTGTTAACCAACTAGCCTAGTGCAGACTTTGATCCTATTTCTTGATTAAAAATTTCTGTTTTCCTTACATAGCTATAAACTATGATATAAAACGTAAAAAATCAAATCAAAATTTCGTATCAAATGCTCGCCATCAAGAATCGAGCAAAAAATCCTAGTTTGGACTGGTGTGAATTTCCACAAATCATGTATTCAAATCTGAATCAGAACTGTTACACGAGTAAAATGACTTACGCATAATTGAGGTAACAACCTGCATATTTTACGATTATATATTTAAATATTTTATCTAAATATAGAATCTTTAGTCGGATTGAAGTTTGAAATGCTAATTTTTGTAAACAGTCGAATTAGGACTTAAGACTATTTCAATTGAGTCCAAAACAACGTTTGCTACCTTTTTGAGTACAAACATTGATATATTTGAAGTGTTTGAAGTTGAGTTGAACTTTTCTATTAGGCTTTGGGTTTTAGCCCACTAACCCAACAAAATACCCTAACTCCCCCTCCACTCCTCTTCATTCATTCATAACATTTCCTAACACTCTCAAGCTAAAAGAAAATTGGGGAAAGAATAGGAAATTAAAATTCTCAAACCCTAGATTGCTAGGAAATTCAAGATTCAAGCTTCAAAATCAAAGAGAAGCTTAGTTAAGCATTCTCTTCTTCTTCCCCACCTCAATCTCTCTCTAATTTTCAGAAATTCCTAAAACCTATTTGCGTATGATCATAGATTGAGGGTACTTGAAGTTAAGTGGAGGAGAGGTTGATCTTGCCTTATTTTAAAGCTTCTTATTAGTTTTTTAGTTTAAAGGTGAGTTCTTGAGCTCGAATCTATGTCTATACCTTTGATAGTTGTTAGGTATGAATTCCTAACATCTATTTCATGTCCATTTGCTTTTGAATTGAATTGGTTTGATGAATTTTCCAATTTTTGGTATTTTGAAGTCAAAATCTATGAAAATCCTTATATGGATGTTTGGACATGTTGTTTGGAGTGTATTGAAGACCTTATAGGACTGGGTTTTCACTTGGCATAAATCCTTAGCCTCCCTTGCTCGTCCAATCGCTTCCGAACCGAATTTCCCATCAATGGCCTAGGCTAATTTCTGCTCTGTGCTTCAGCTCAGACGTCTGGTGAATTTCTCAGACGTCTGCAGCTACTGTAACGACCCAAAATTTTTAATAATAAAAAAATTGAATATTTAATTAATTTTAAATATTTATAAGTGAATTTATAAGTCAAATAAATTTTAATTTGAATTATTGGATTTAATTGAATAATTTAATCGATAATTTAATATGTTAAATTATGGAAATAATTGAAAATGAGGTTAAATATGATTGAAAATGATTTGTAAAATTTTATTTAATCATACTGGGGTTATAGAAATATTTTAGAACTTTTAAAATCGAATTAAAAGTAAATTTGTGAAAATTGAATATTTTAATATTTAATAATTGACTGTAAAATAGCCAATTTTTGAACAGTCTCAGAATTGAACGAAACCAGTTTCATTGGATCCGTAATAGTTAGTTATTACCGGATTTCAATTTTCGTGTCAATCGGAGTTATCGTTTGATCGTGGCAGCTCGAAACGCATCGAATCGTTTTTAATTTAAATTTGGCGAGTCAAAATAGCCATTTTTCAAAAAGTTTCGGAATTCGACGAAACCAGTTTCATCGGATCCGTAATGTGATATTATTGTAAGGTTTCAAATTTCGTGTCAATTGGATTTACCGTTTGTCCTATACAAATTAAAACGCCTAGAAATCGACTTAAATCGGTTTAATTTAAATTGAGCGTTTGCAGCCATAACTCGCACATACTTCTGAATTAGCTTCCGAAACCTGTTCCATTGTGTCCGGAACGCGGGATAAACCCTAGGTACGCTAGTTACGGCGTCTAAATCGGAGTTCGGAATTCCCGGGATGAATAGTGTTTACGCTTGCTTTTTTCTATAAATAGAAGTTAAAATCTCAAAATTTTATAAAATTAAAAACCTAACCCTAGCTAATATTAACAGCCGTCACTTTAGAATAAAGGGCCAGAATTCAATTTCTTTCCTCCCTCAATCTCTCTCAATCTACAATGATTTAGCTAAGGTGTTCAACATGAGAGTTGTTGAGAATCTCGAGGGCTTCACATCCATACGGATATGATGTGGTTTGGAGCTATAGAATGGGAGTTATAGGGGGCCGACTGTTGATATTTGCGCACGCATTTCCATGCGTTAGGAGCAGCCGAGCTTCACCTAGGGGGGGCCGAGTGTAGTGGAGGAGGAGGCCTTCGCAATGGAGCAAGTTGATCGACCTAAAGCTCGTTGTGGTGATCGAATTTATTAACCCTAAATCTACATGTTGGGTTCGGCCTTGAATTCGTTTCCTGGAGATGATAACGTGAGGGATGGAAGAAGCAAGGGTGCGGTGGTGATGAGTTGGAGCATGATCCTAAGGCCCAGGATGCTTTGGGTATAAAATAAATTAGTTAATGTTGAAATTAAGTTATATAAATCGTGTACAATCTTGTAAAATTCATAACTTTTTCATACGAGGTCGAAAAAATGCAAATCCAGTTGCGTTGGAATCGTATGGACGAGCACTACGCGATGGAGTTGGTTTGGAGTCGTTTGGAGTTAGTGAGAATTTCGGGTAAAATTAAACGCGCGTTTAATTTTATTCGAAATAAAAGCTTAAACGGAATTTAAAATCAAGGTGAGAACTTCTCACTCAATCGAATAGATTTCGATTTTATTTTAAATAGTTAGATTTAAAATATTTGAATGCATGTTTGAATGATGACTGTAAATTATTGATTGTTAAAAATAGACATTATGCGCCGTTAGTAAGCGGATGTTATTTATTAAAAACATATACCGCGAATATTTCATAAACAGTGAAATTGGTATTATATATAATATCAATATATATATATTGGCATATGTATATATTGCAGTTGATTGATTTCCCGTATTTTTTTGCGGATGAGACCCTATTACGCCGTTATTAAGCGGATAATATTTATTAAGAACATGTACCGCGATAATTTCGTACTGGAGCGAAATTGGTATTGTGCTAATGTTTTTGGGATGCAGGAAACAGGTTGGAGGGATCCAACTGGATTCCTCAACAGTATTTATTTTATTTCAGATATTTTGATATTTGATGGATTATCATATCGATATATGATATCGTTGTTGTCGTGATTGACTATTTGGTGTGTAGCATCATTGGACCCAGATTTTGGGATTTTAAAATGATCTTTAAAACGATTTTTGAAAATATACTTTATTTTTTTTGAATTGATCCATTATAAATAAATAAACGTTATAATTTTTAAAGTTATAAAAATTATGGTTTTTGTGAAATATAGTTAAAAAGCTGATTTTTAGAAATACGATTAAAAGTCGATTTTTGAGAAATGTGAACTAATGATTTTATAAAATAATTTAGATTGGATTTTTGAATATATGATAAAAGTTTAAATATAGGATTTATAAAATTTGATTATTTTATAAATCGAAATGATGAAATTATAAAGGAAATTAAAGACGTTTTAGAATAATAATATAAACTGATTTATATTAAGAGATTTATAAATGGATATTTATAAATTGAAATATAGACATTATAAAACGAGTTTTTATAAGTGTTTGAATGTAGTGAAAATGAATTTCATAATAGAATGAAATTTATAGAATTATAAACTGTGAAGTTATAAACGAAATTTATAAATAGTAAGATTTATAAATTTGGTGAAATTATTTGAAGAATAGATTTATTAAATAAATAAATTTTATAAGTTATAAGGTTTATAAATTGAAAAGTCTTTAAAAAGAACGATTTTGTAAAATAATCGTTTTATAAGCAATTGACTTATAATATGAACTTTTAGTTTATAATTGAGATATGAAATCAAATATGTTAATAAAGGAATTTATAAAAAAGGAAGTTTTTATAAATAAATAGAAAAGGAATTTATAAACGTTGTTTTATAAATTCGCAAAGGACTTATTTTGACAAGTTAATTGTTATAACTTAGAAATGGAGTTATATTCACATTTTTTAATAGTGAATAATCCTTTGAATTAAAATGAATAAAAGAATGAAATTGGTTAACGTAGTTTATTCACGTTTTTGAATAGTGAATAACAAGTTAAAGAGATTGTTTAGAATGTGAATGTTTTAAATAGAATTAAAACGATCCAACGATGTTTTAAAAGGTATAGAGATTCGAAACCATAGATTTCAACATTTATTGTTGAAATAGATGTTTCGAGAAATAAAAGGAAATAGTGGACTATAACATTGTTGTTATAGTAAATGATTTCCGAATGGAAATGTTTTGGTTTAGTATTGGGATTTATATATCTATTTTAATTTCGAATCCCTATACTAGTGATTTTGGGTTGTCGCAACGATGTTTTCTGCAACATTCGTTTTTGCCCAAATAAATATGTTAAGTGAATGATTTCCTTAAAGAAAGAAATATATACTTAATTCGGTTTAAGTGTATTGAATATTTTCTAAGTGTTGAAAATAAAAGATTGTGAATTACTTATTTAATAAGTATGGGAATGTTTTCCAATATGAAGTGAAAAATTAGAATTCATCTTTTTGAAGATAAATTGAAATGAATAGTTGAAATCATATATGCATGGATATTTTGAAGTATAAATTCATTATGGAATTTATATATATGAAAGTGAAATTTGTTTGAAAATAAATATTGATTTATTTTTGAAGTGTTGGAATTTTATATCTTGTAAAGATATTTTGGAAAATAAATAATTTGGAAAATTATTTGGAATCTGGTGATGTATACATATCAATTGATAGTTCAATAACCGACTATCAGTATTTCCCTTTGAATGGGTATTTGATGTGAATTGATTGAATTTGAATGCAAACTTATTTTTGAATAAGCGCTCACTATTCGGGTTAACCGGGAAAAGACCATGGGGTCGTATAACCCATTCCGAATATGTGATACGTCGTTGTGAATTGCATTTGAAGATCGGTGTTGAAGACCGGTATTTGCAAGAGCGATAGGATGACCTATCGATTGTTTCTGCACCGAGTCGCGCCGGTATAGAAACTCCATATGTGATGGTGAATCCGATCAGGATTGTGAATATCCGGATTGCAAGGACTTCTTTGTAAGTGCCTTCGGTTTTGTTCGATCCCGGAACAGACTTGTATGGATTGTATGCCTGACATTACAAGTTGAGATATAAAGCCGATTTCTTTCAAATATATTTCTGTTGGTGGCGGAGAATTTATTCTTTGCTTAACACCCTTCTTTGAGACGTACGAGCTCAAAGGTTATATAGTTGAAGTTATCAGCGATATATTCCCAATTTGGTAATGTGACATGCCGAGTGATGCTGAAATGATCATTGTGTTGATTATTGTGATAGGATCATTTATTTGATCGTCTATCTTAGTGATCATTGTGTTGATCATTTGTTGACCCAAAGCATGGCTTTTGTATAAAGTATGTTTTTGTGGACGTGAATTCGTCGAGCCTCACATCCCGGAAATGGTCAAAACAGGAAAGAAGCAGTAAGGTTATGAGGGGTAGCACCCTTTAGGATGTGTCCATTTCCTTCTGGAAAAGGGTGGTATCATGGTATGGAGCCCAGATACTTACTCATGTTGAAAACACTTTGTTATGATTGTGTGAATTGATTAGAGAGCGCTCTCGGAAAAAGGTCCCAAAGGACCGGGGGATGGCATATTCGGTCAGTTGTTGCTCAGTTAGGAGTAACCCGGCCTTGTGTTGGTTAAGATCCGGTTTGGTTCTCGGGGATGTCCATCCAGAGGCATTCTCAGTGGCAATGGGAAGTTCCTTGGCCTGACCATTTGTTGGAAATCCAATTCCCAATACGAAACTTGTACGGTATTAGTTGTAGAACCTGCTATTCACTTATGGTGGTCACCACTGTTTGGATAGTAGCTATAGTAGGCATAGTTCGAAATGTCTATGTCGGCTAAGATTTATATCTTTATTTTCGAAATGATTTTTCTCTATACTATGCACTAGTAATAATATCAAATGTTATTTTAAATGCGTATCAAGCATCTTTGACTATCATAAGGAGAAATCTCCTCCGATTCTGCGTTTGCATGTGTGTGTGTGCGGGAGGCCTTATGGTAGTCTCATTTTTAAAAGCATTGCGAATTGATTAAAAATATTCCTCTTTTTGATTTTAAAGATAAATAAACTGTTTTGAGTTCTCACACCAGTCACATGACTGACTTGGAGTTTATTGTTTTCCTTCCTAAACTCTGGGTGCCCACCAATTACCACACGGGCAGTTAAGAGTTAGGTTTAGCAGGATATTCTGGATATTCAGGAGTTGCTGGAGGCAAGCTGGATGGCATGGCGTATTACTAGTTTATATAGTATTTCTTTCTCCGCTGCACTATTTATTGTTGTATGTTGTTGTACACTCTGATGATATGATGTGATGTAATGAAATGAAATGTAATAACTGACATAGTTCTTTGTTTAAAGATTATTCATTTATTATTATATGTTGTTCCGCTGCGAATTGTGAGATTCTGATGTAGTTCTTTTTTGTTTCCTTTCTGTCCGTTCTATTTTTAAAATGCTTCTATCTTCTATTTTTTTTTAAATTCTCTATTTTCTTTTCTTTCTCTGTTTTCTAAAAAAAATTGTCTATCTTCTTTTCCCTCTATTTTTCTTTTTCTTTCTTCTTTTTCTCTCTTCTTTCTTTTCTTTTCTTTTTAAAACCCATAACATCTCGGTTTTCGGCCTTTGATTTCTCGGCAGTCGATAAAGTGAGTGTCGATGTCGGATTTTCGAGAGTCGAAAATTCTTGTTTGTTACATTTGGTATCAGAGCTGATGGTTAAGCTGATGGTTAAGCTGTTGGTTAAGTGACAACCATGGTTCTGTAGGGTATTAACTCATTAGAGATAGAGTCAGCAGTACTCTAGAATGAGTTTGAGTGTAATAATAGCTATGAGAGCGTATTTGTTAGTGAATATAAAATTGTTTTATATTGTGATGATTGGTTTATTGAGTGGCATATGAACCTTCGTCAGCACGGTCAGTCAAACTATGCCGAAGGGGTTTCTAAACACTTGAATAGAACAATTCGGCACAGTATTGTTTTAATTGGGTAAATGAAATAATTTTACCTTGATTATATTTTATATATAGGAAATAATTTTTCAGAATTATTAAATTGTATATAAGTGATTGTTAGGTTGTTTGAATAATCTAAATTAAAGAACAATTGTATAAGTAAAAGAATTATAAGAATCAAATTATAACTAAAGTGTTTACAATTGTGTAATAAACTTATATATCTAAAAAGTGAAACTATATGAATATAACTTAAGAGATATTGAATTAAGTTGATTTTGGTATCGAAGTAAATAATCAAGTGGATTAAATGAATATGAACTTGAGTTATGTAATAGAATTCAACTTTGTAATTGAATTGAATGAATGGATTGAATGTTAAAACAATTGAATGTAATTTAAGTTGATAAGGAATAATTAATGAAAGTGTTAATTCATTGAAACCTAATGTTATTGAAAGTTGAATAATTGAATGAAAAATCAATTTAATAAAACCAATTGGAAAGTAAAGATATTAAACCAAAATGAATGTAAGTGAAGCAAAGAAATTTGGTTGTAATAAATAAACATTGGTTGTTATTTGATTATTAGATGATTGTATATAATTCATTAAGGAATTAATGAAATTGAAAACTATGAAATTGAATTCAAATTAGAAGTAAATAAATTTGAATAGAATTGAATGTGAATTAGATTTAATTAGTGAATGTTAACAAATTGAAACTAATTAGAATTGAGAATGAATGTTAGTAAATCCAATGTAAATGAATCAAATATGATTTAAATTTAAAACCAATTCATTGAATATGAATGAGAATATGAATGAATGTTTATTGGATATGGATGTTAGTTGGTTGATGTTTGCATTTGTTGCTTTTGCTATGTTAGCATATGGATATATATGTTGTATATCGATACTATTGCCTATATGCATGTTCTCATGTTGTTTGTTGAGTTTAGTAGGTGCGGATCGCGGTTGCTTCGCATTTGGAGTTCGCTTTAGCGCTATATTAGCCGTATATGCTCGCTAATAAAATATAAGGTACATATCTCGGATTAAATATCGCACTTTTATACTTTTTTCCCTGCGGGATGCCTCATTACTTGATGAGATGTATATTTGTGATATATATACTGTCATTTTTTTTTCGGATCGAGCCGCGCAAAGGAGACTATGGCGAATTTTTCCGAAAATTTAAGGCGTTAGAAAAAAATTTGAGAAAATTTGGAAAATTTTGAAAACTTTAACTTTGATTTTGGAATTGAAAATTAAACAGTATAGTTTGTTTTTGAAAAGATAACTAAGTATGATTTGAAAACTTAGTAAAGTATTGTAAGGAATTTAATTATAAATTTTGGAAAGTTAATAAATTCTGTAACCTTTCTTACTTGTAATTTCGGGGACGAAATTCTTTTAAGGGGGAAAGATTGTAACGACCCAAAATTTTTAATAATAAAAAAATTGAATATTTAATTAATTTTAAATATTTATAAGTGAATTTATAAGTCAAATAAATTTTAATTTGAATTATTGGATTTAATTGAATAATTTAATCGATAATTTAATATGTTAAATTATGGAAATAATTGAAAATGAGGTTAAATATGATTGAAAATGATTTGTAAAATTTTATTTAATCATACTGGGGTTATAGAAATATTTTAGAACTTTTAAAATCGAATTAAAAGTAAATTTGTGAAAATTGAATATTTTAATATTTAATAATTGACTGTAAAATAGCCAATTTTTGAACAGTCTCAGAATTGAACGAAACCAGTTTCATTGGATCCGTAATAGTTAGTTATTACCGGATTTCAATTTTCGTGTCAATCGGAGTTATCGTTTGATCGTGGCAGCTCGAAACGCATCGAATCGTTTTTAATTTAAATTTGGCGAGTCAAAATAGCCATTTTTCAAAAAGTCTCGGAATTCG
Organism: Allium cepa; assembly: GCA_030765085.1. Classification (NCBI taxonomy): domain Eukaryota; kingdom Viridiplantae; phylum Streptophyta; class Magnoliopsida; order Asparagales; family Amaryllidaceae; genus Allium; species Allium cepa. The sequence continues at coordinate 910,457,626 of CM060937.1, forward strand.
ACGAAACCAGTTTCATCGGATCCGTAATGTGATATTATTGTAAGGTTTCAAATTTCGTGTCAATTGGATTTACCGTTTGTCCTATACAAATTAAAACGCCTAGAAATCGACTTAAATCGGTTTAATTTAAATTGAGCGTTTGCAGCCATAACTCGCACATACTTCCGAATTAGCTTCCGAAACCTGTTCCATTGTGTCCGGAACGCGGGATAAACCCTAGGTACGCTGGTTACGGCGTCTAAATCGGAGTTCGGAATTCCCGGGATGAATAGTGTTTACGCTTGCTTTTTTCTATAAATAGAAGTTAAAATCTCAAAATTTTATAAAATTAAAAACCTAACCCTAGCTAATATTAACAGCCGTCACTTTAGAATAAAGGGCCAGAATTCAATTTCTTTCCTCCCTCAATCTCTCTCAATCTACAATGATTTAGCTAAGGTGTTCAACATGAGAGTTGTTGAGAATCTCGAGGGCTTCACATCCATACGGATATGATGTGGTTTGGAGCTATAGAATGGGAGTTATGGGGGGCCGACTGTTGATATTTGCGCACGCATTTCCATGCGTTAGGAGCAGCCGAGCTTCACCTAGGGGGGGCCGAGTGTAGTGGAGGAGGAGGCCTTCGCAATGGAGCAAGTTGATCGACCTAAAGCTCGTTGTGGTGATCGAATTTATTAACCCTAAATCTACATGTTGGGTTCGGCCTTGAATTCGTTTCCTGGAGATGATAACGTGAGGGATGGAAGAAGCAAGGGTGCGGTGGTGATGAGTTGGAGCATGATCCTAAGGCCCAGGATGCTTTGGGTATAAAATAAATTAGTTAATGTTGAAATTAAGTTATATAAATCGTGTACAATCTTGTAAAATTCATAACTTTTTCATACGAGGTCGAAAAAATGCAAATCCAGTTGCGTTGGAATCGTATGGACGAGCACTACGCGATGGAGTTGGTTTGGAGTCATTTGGAGTTAGTGAGAATTTCGGGTAAAATTAAACGCGCGTTTAATTTTATTCGAAATAAAAGCTTAAACGGAATTTAAAATCAAGGTGAGAACTTCTCACTCAATCGAATAGATTTCGATTTTATTTTAAATAGTTAGATTTAAAATATTTGAATGCATGTTTGAATGATGACTGTAAATTATTGATTGTTAAAAATAGACATTATGCGCCGTTAGTAAGCGGATGTTATTTATTAAAAACATATACCGCGAATATTTCATAAACAGTGAAATTGGTATTATATATAATATCAATATATATATATTGGCATATGTATATATTGCAGTTGATTGATTTTCCGTATTTTTTTGCGGATGAGACCCTATTACGCCGTTATTAAGCGGATAATATTTATTAAGAACATGTACCGCGATAATTTCGTACTGGAGCGAAATTGGTATTGTGCTAATGTTTTTGGGATGCAGGAAACAGGTTGGAGGGATCCAACTGGATTCCTCAACAGTATTTATTTTATTTCAGATATTTTGATATTTGATGGATTATCATATCGATATATGATATCGTTGTTGTCGTGATTGACTATTTGGTGTGTAGCATCATTGGACCCAGATTTTGGGATTTTAAAATGATCTTTAAAACGATTTTTGAAAATATACTTTATTTTTTTTGAATTGATCCATTATAAATAAATAAACGTTATAATTTTTAAAGTTATAAAAATTATGGTTTTTGTGAAATATAGTTAAAAAGCTGATTTTTAGAAATACGATTAAAAGTCGATTTTTGAGAAATGTGAACTAATGATTTTATAAAATAATTTAGATTGGATTTTTGAATATATGATAAAAGTTTAAATATAGGATTTATAAAATTTGATTATTTTATAAATCGAAATGATGAAATTATAAAGGAAATTAAAGACGTTTTAGAATAATAATATAAACTGATTTATATTAAGAGATTTATAAATGGATATTTATAAATTGAAATATAGACATTATAAAACGAGTTTTTATAAGTGTTTGAATGTAGTGAAAATGAATTTCATAATAGAATGAAATTTATAGAATTATAAACTGTGAAGTTATAAACGAAATTTATAAATAGTAAGATTTATAAATTTGGTGAAATTATTTGAAGAATATATTTATTAAATAAATAAATTTTATAAGTTATAAGGTTTATAAATTGAAAAGTCTTTAAAAAGAACGATTTTGTAAAATAATCGTTTTATAAGCAATTGACTTATAATATGAACTTTTAGTTTATAATTGAGATATGAAATCAAATATGTTAATAAAGGAATTTATAAAAAAGGAAGTTTTTATAAATAAATAGAAAAGGAATTTATAAACGTTGTTTTATAAATTCGCAAAGGACTTATTTTGACAAGTTAATTGTTATAACTTAGAAATGGAGTTATATTCACATTTTTTAATAGTGAATAATCCTTTGAATTAAAATGAATAAAAGAATGAAATTGGTTAACGTAGTTTATTCACGTTTTTGAATAGTGAATAACAAGTTAAAGAGATTGTTTAGAATGTGAATGTTTTAAATAGAATTAAAACGATCCAACGATGTTTTAAAAGGTATAGAGATTCGAAACCATAGATTTCAACATTTATTGTTGAAATAGATGTTTCGAGAAATAAAAGGAAATAGTGGACTATAACATTGTTGTTATAGTAAATGATTTCCGAATGGAAATGTTTTGGTTTAGTATTGGGATTTATATATCTATTTTAATTTCGAATCCCTATACTAGTGATTTTGGGTTGTCGCAACGATGTTTTCTGCAACATTCGTTTTTGCCCAAATAAATATGTTAAGTGAATGATTTCCTTAAAGAAAGAAATATATACTTAATTCGGTTTAAGTGTATTGAATATTTTCTAAGTGTTGAAAATAAAAGATTGTGAATTACTTATTTAATAAGTATGGGAATGTTTTCCAATATGAAGTGAAAAATTAGAATTCATCTTTTTGAAGATAAATTGAAATGAATAGTTGAAATCATATATGCATGGATATTTTGAAGTATAAATTCATTATGGAATTTATATATATGAAAGTGAAATTTGTTTGAAAATAAATATTGATTTATTTTTGAAGTGTTGGAATTTTATATCTTGTAAAGATATTTTGGAAAATAAATAATTTGGAAAATTATTTGGAATCTGGTGATGTATACATATCAATTGATAGTTCAATAACCGACTATCAGTATTTCCCTTTGAATGGGTATTTGATGTGAATTGATTGAATTTGAATGCAAACTTATTTTTGAATAAGCGCTCACTATTCGGGTTAACCGGGAAAAGACCATGGGGTCGTATAACCCATTCCGAATATGTGATACGTCGTTGTGAATTGCATTTGAAGATCGGTGTTGAAGACCGGTATTTGCAAGAGCGATAGGATGACCTATCGATTGTTTCTGCACCGAGTCGCGCCGGTATAGAAACTCCATATGTGATGGTGAATCCGATCAGGATTGTGAATATCCGGATTGCAAGGACTTCTTTGTAAGTGCCTTCGGTTTTGTTCGATCCCGGAACAGACTTGTATGGATTGTATGCCTGACATTACAAGTTGAGATATAAAGCCGATTTCTTTCAAATATATTTCTGTTAGTGGCGGAGAATTTATTCTTTGCTTAACACCCTTCTTTGAGACGTACGAGCTCAAAGGTTATATAGTTGAAGTTATCAGCGATATATTCCCAATTTGGTAATGTGACATGCCGAGTGATGCTGAAATGATCATTGTGTTGATTATTGTGATAGGATCATTTATTTGATCGTCTATCTTAGTGATCATTGTGTTGATCATTTGTTGACCCAAAGCATGGCTTTTGTATAAAGTATGTTTTTGTGGACGTGAATTCGTCGAGCCTCACATCCCGGAAATGGTCAAAACAGGAAAGAAGCAGCAAGGTTATGAGGGGTAGCACCCTTTAGGATGTGTCCATTTCCTTCTGGAAAAGGGTGGTATCATGGTATGGAGCCCAGATACTTACTCATGTTGAAAACACTTTGTTATGATTGTGTGAATTGATTAGAGAGCGCTCTCGGAAAAAGGTCCCAAAGGACCGGGGGATGGCATATTCGGTCAGTTGTTGCTCAGTTAGGAGTAACCCGGCCTTGTGTTGGTTGAGATCCGGTTTGGTTCTCGGGGATGTCCATCCAGAGGCATTCTCAGTGGCAATGGGAAGTTCCTTGGCCTGACCATTTGTTGGAAATCCAATTCCCAATACGAAACTTGTACGGTATTAGTTGTAGAACCTGCTATTCACTTATGGTGGTCACCACTGTTTGGATAGTAGCTATAGTAGGCATAGTTCGAAATGTCTATGTCGGCTAAGATTTATATCTTTATTTTCGAAATGATTTTTCTCTATACTATGCACTAGTAATAATATCAAATGTTATTTTAAATGCGTATCAAGCATCTTTGACTATCATAAGGAGAAATCTCCTCCGATTCTGCGTTTGCATGTGTGTGTGTGCGGGAGGCCTTATGGTAGTCTCATTTTTAAAAGCATTGCGAATTGATTAAAAATATTCCTCTTTTTGATTTTAAAGATAAATAAACTGTTTTGAGTTCTCACACCAGTCACATGACTGACTTGGAGTTTATTGTTTTCCTTCCTAAACTCTGGGTGCCCACCAATTACCACACGGGCAGTTAAGAGTTAGGTTTAGCAGGATATTCTGGATATTCAGGAGTTGCTGGAGGCAAGCTGGATGGCATGGCGTATTACTAGTTTATATAGTATTTCTTTCTCCGCTGCACTATTTATTGTTGTATGTTGTTGTACACTCTGATGATATGATGTGATGTAATGAAATGAAATGTAATAACTGACATAGTTCTTTGTTTAAAGATTATTCATTTATTATTATATGTTGTTCCGCTGCGAATTGTGAGATTCTGATGTAGTTCTTTTTTGTTTCCTTTCTGTCCGTTCTATTTTTAAAATGCTTCTATCTTCTATTTTTTTTTAAATTCTCTATTTTCTTTTCTTTCTCTGTTTTCTAAAAAAAATTGTCTATCTTCTTTTCCCTCTATTTTTCTTTTTCTTTCTTCTTTTTCTCTCTTCTTTCTTTTCTTTTCTTTTTAAAACCCATAACATCTCGGTTTTCGGCCTTTGATTTCTCGGCAGTCGATAAAGTGAGTGTCGATGTCGGATTTTCGAGAGTCGAAAATTCTTGTTTGTTACAGCTACGGAATAAAAATTCCAGTCTTTCAGCTCAGACGTATGTGCTTACTTCCTAGATGTCTAGGCGATCTGTAATGAAAATTCCAGACCTTTAGCTAAGATGTCCGAGGAAACCACCAGAATCCGACACTGTTAAATTCAGCCAATTTGCCTGTTTTATGTGGCTTTCCATTTTATATCGATTTTTGCTTGATTCAATTAGTCGTTGTCATTTATTATCGATTTTGATGAATTCTTTTCAGGATTTTTAAGAATATCCATTTGATGGATTTGTTATCGATTTCTATAGTTTTGATTCACATCATTGAATGCAAATTTTTTATGGTCGATTGTTTTTACAATCGTTTTCTATGATTTGTCACTTCTAAAATATAAAGGTTTCTGTACTAGTAGTAAATATTCAAACACTTTCAAAAAAATGATTTCAACGTTATTTTTAATACTAAGCTCGTTTTTTAAACCATTTTCCAATCTATTAGTATATACAGACCTTTACCTCATTCGTATGAGAAATCTAATTAAATGACTTAGCAAAACAAGTGGTATGAAATGCTTGCATTTTCTTTGTCGGTTAATTCTTGGGCTTGTTCGATTGAAATCTTGTGATAATTTTCGAGTATAAATCTACAATTTGTTCGTAAATATTTAAGTTAAGCTAGTGGTTATGGGATATAAAGCTAAACTCATTTATTTACGAGCTTAGTGTAATTTACACTTCTTATTGATCAATGGTGATCATTTTGGGTTTTAGACTAGCGATGTATGATGTCTCATAGTCCGCAAAGTGGGACTATACCCTGTTTGGAGGAGTTTCGGCTCATAGTCCGCAAAGGGGGACTATAACATGTTTGGAGGAGTTTCGGCTCATGGAGCTACAACTCATAGTCCGAAAAGGGGAACTATACCCTGTTTGGAGGAGCTTCTGCTCATAGTCCGCAAGAGGGGACTATACCCTGTTTGGAGGAGCTCCGCCTCATTTTATGGGATAGCGACTCATTTGTGATACACGTGTTGGCGAGTTTTCATGCTTCCGTTTGTGATAGGCCCTTTTCCCCTTCTTTTATGCTTTCTGGATTTTCTATTATGGATTTCTGGAATTTTTGTAGTTTGTATTGATAAGCTTTACCAATATTTGGGGTTTAGTGAATAAGCTAAAGAATATGACACTCTTCTGGGTGTTTTGAGTAGATTTGAGATACTGTATGATTTTCATTGTTATTATATATATACATTTGTCATATCCCTTTTTCTATCTCACCTTATATGATATTTATAGCTAGACTGGTCCGTTTATTATTTTTCTTCCTAAGTAATGCTCGGGTCAGACCGAGGTGTTTCATGTGCTTCCACTTGAATTCTTAGCAGAGACAGGCTTCTGACTTTTGGCTAACTACTTTAGATTAGTAGTTTTTTCTTTTATACATTCGAGATAGAGACTCCTTGATGTATACATATTCTTTTGTGATGTAGTGGATCTTGTATGACCACTACTTTGATGTACACTTCTATGTGATATATTCATATCTGTTTCCGCCTTAGTGATATGAATATCTATGACTGATTTTGTGTTATTTTTATTTTATATTTGTTTTCGAAGACCATATATCCACTGTGTAGTATCTTTGAGTTTGTATCTGATCTGTCAGATTTTCTCTTGAAATGAAACGCGTGCCATACTATCTGACATATCGGTACTCGCACAAAGCGATTACATAGATGGTTGCTCCTCAATAGCCTTATTCTTCGTGCTAGTCGACGACATTACCTTATAGTGTCTTTGGATAGTGTGAGTATAGAAATGGGGCATCATAATTTAAATATTTTATTCTATTGGTTTCTTTTCACATCGTTATTTACTTTTCATAAATTTTTATCTCTCATTCATTCATACAAGATCATCTTTTATTAATTTACATTTATTACTTACATGGATTATTTTCCATTCAATATTTACAATCAGCAATGAATAAATTCTTAATGTATTACATATGTTTCTTGCAGTTTAATTCACACTTATTATTATATATACTTGACTTTTATTTACTACTAATATTCATTTGTGAATCAATTCATACTTAAGTTATTCTACTTTTTAATTCACATTGTACCTTTTAATTATTTTCATTCATTCATACAATGTCTTTTTTCCATTCATGTACAGTATTACTAAATATTAAATCTATTTTCGAATCATTTCAACATTTTCTGAAGTTATAATCATTTACTTTATATAGTATTAACTTTTACTATTCAATTTAATTATTAATCATTTCAAAATATTAACTTAAGTTTATAATATTCTTCTAACCTCTTAATTCTTTATTTATAAATGTATGTTCATTTTTAAGCATTTTTGTTATTAAGCTTTTACTTGTATAATAATCTAATACATATTCATATTTAACATTACAACCTTTTTAAACATATATGGTAAGTTTATGTATATGATTTTAGAATGTAATTGAGTTTTATACAAATTTATCTTATTCATTTTGGTTAACAAAAAATGTTCAATAGTTTACATATTCTTAGTTTTCATTGTTTTAATTTACAAGTTAAATCCCTAATTTCTTTATAGTTTCATAAACAATTACCTCTTAATTTTCTTATTTCTCATTTTACAAGATTCCAACTATTAAAATTTCACTTTATTTTGTTTTTTACAATAGAAAATTATTAATTATCGGGAACTTAAGAATTCAAATAGCAGGTTCATCTGAAATCATTTTGAAATAACATATACTCATATCATCTGTATATCAAATCATACTAAAGAAATTAAAATTAAAATTTGTTTATCAAAACAAATGTGTAGCAAAGCTACTACAGTGGCACTTCCACTTCGAGACTCGAAAATGAAGGTCGATGATGCTGCGTAGTCATCAACGAAATTATTTTCCAACGACATAAGAGGGGAGTATAAAACTTATTTCCTTATAAAATTCTTTTAAAAACATTCCTTTCAAGTACCCTTTGAAAATATTTTTATTTAAAACTTCCAAATAATACTAATATCATCTTTCCAAAATCTTTTGAAAACCAATTTCAACACCGAGACTTAAGTTCCAAATTTCCAATTTAAATTCATTTTATTATAACATACAACAATCATTAGTCGTAAGAACCTTGACTAACCAACAATAAATGATAATTAACAAACATTATCATTTCCTAACAAAGAACAAAACAAAATAATAAAATCAATTTATGAAAAATTATATATACACATATATTTTTCTATATATAAAAATATAAGACTAGGTAAAATTATTTCATTTACCTATTTCAAAAACAATATTGTGTCCATCTACCATGTTCAAATGTTTAGAAACCCTTATCGATGCCATAGCATCCTTTGTACCAACCGAAATTCATAAATAATAAATAGAACAAATTAACACAATACAAAACATTTTTATATGCCACTAACAAATAAGCTCTCTCATATATACTCTCTAACTCATTCTAGGGTACTAATAATCTATCTCTAACGAGTTTAATCCCAAACAGGCTAAGGTATCTCTAAACCTGGATTTCATACCAACTATGATGACCTACCTTTTTGTACGGTTTAAATCGACAATAAATCACACATGTCATTCAAGAAGAGTATTATCAATTGGATTTAATAAGAAAATAAGAGAAAGGAAGGAAAATAAAAAAACCATAGAATCTCGTAGCGGAATGACAAAATATTATAATCAAATAAACAGTTCATGAAGCTATTTTACAATATACATTCAATTACACAATTTTTACAACAAAATTAGATTACCATCATCAATATACCAAAATAATGTAGCAAAATAATAATAGTAAATACGATCTAGCAAACTCCATCTTCATCTTCAAGGAATAGTATCTTCAACACTGAAATGCTCAAGCTGACCCGGGCATAATGAAAAGACAAAACGCTCGAGTCAGAACTAAAAGTTATTATGTAAGTTAAATCAACAAGTAAATATGAGCGTAATAACGTCAGAGATGTTTACCAGATTTTACATCTCCAATCAAGTGTACAACGTGAGTGCAATAACTTAAGAGATGTTACCGGATTTTCTATCTCTAAAGGAATCGTTAAACTATCTATATGTAGTAAGATACGTTATATGTAGTGTCTAATCAATAATATAAATATATTTTTTAACGTTAAGGCTTTACATGAATCCCTCTTAACACATTTTTAAGTAGGCAGTTTATGCGGGTTCTATAACACAACCAGTAACGTCGGTAGTCAGTGAGTCCCCTATAGGTACCATATTAAAACAAAGTCGTAGTGGGTGAGTATAAGGATAAAAGTATGACAAGCCATGTGAGACAATGCTCAAGGTAGGATTCTACCAGTTTACCCTTTTTGGCTGGGGTAACGCATAGTAGCTATGACCGTCCACCACCCCCAAAATCGAATCAAGGTGCACCGATCAAGTCCAAAATCAATATAATAATACGAAGGGGTGATGGCCCTTAAAGTTTGGAAACCCCTTGGCCAAACATAGGCTCTTTTTTAATCATTTCAAATTGACACAAGTGTTGGGGTCATCCATTATCATTCTCTTCCTTCAAATCCAGAAAACATTCATCAAAGCCGACCACTTCATTCTGGATCATCTGCCGCGTACACAGGTGTTAAGTGGTTCCAATATTGAAAGAGAGTATTCCAATAAGAGGCCTTGGTCTCTTTAACAACCAAACTTCATTTTTCATACCGGTTGGTTCTTTTACATTTCAAAAATAGTTCACATTTGATATCAAAATATCATATTTGCTACAAAATATCACTTCATTTCAAAGTCATCATATTTACTCAAATATCGTTTCCATTTGAAAATATCATTTCCATTTGAAAATATCATTTCAAATTCCAACTTAGGTTATAACCTCATTCAACCGTATTCACATTTAAATCAAAGATTTAGATATAACATCTCAACTTTGCACGATTTGAAATTTTAGAAAATAGTTTGACCAGTTTAAATAGTTTAAAATAGTTCAATTAGTTTGATATAAAAATGGTTTGAGTATTGAAATGGTTTACACGGTAAAATAGTTTTTTAAAAAAAACCTGAATAAATTTGAAAATTGAAAGGGTAGATTTAAACAGTTTATATTAAAATAATTTATTTTGAAAACAATATCAAATTAAACCGTTTCTTTCCATTTCAACAAATCTGGACCCATGTCCAATTTCAATTTCCAATATTTCAATTCAATTGACTCAGTTTCAATTTAGTTTCAAATCAATTTGATTTCAATTTCAATTTGAATTAACTTCAATTGTCGAACATTCACTTTAACTTCAAATTCGATTCAACAATTAAATTCAGTGATTTAAATTCAATCCAATTCTTATTTTAAACCATTTCTATTTATATCAATTTCATGTCAAATTTCAATTTACCAATTTAATGCACTTTAATCAAATTAAACTTCATTATTAAATTTTAATATCCAAATCTTCAAAATAACAATTTTTCGAACTAAAGTTATATATCGATAATAACTTTACATTTTAAATCTAATTCTTTTAAACAATTTCTTTTAACTAATTCTAATTCCAACTTCAAAACTTGAATCAAAAAAATAACTAAATTCATATAAATCCAAAATTTGTTTCCTATAAAATAATAACATTTAATCAAAAACCAAATTCAAGTTTTTAAAATCATTAAATTTAACCAATCCGGTATCCATATATAATTTTCTACTCTATGGCCAAGTGATCGGTTTGTCAATTTTTATTATAGGCATGGATATATATCATTTCAATCCAAATCAAAATGTCATAGCTATATATCATTTCAACCTATTTCTTAATTTATTCGAAATAACTTAAATAACAATTTATATGCTTGCAATTAATATATAGGGTGATAACAGGGATATATATAAACAAAATAAACATCCAATCATCCAATTGTTAACAAATAGACATCCATCACAATCAACATCCAAATCAGCCTATAAATCACAACAAATAACTAGTAATCAATATCATGTATTTGACTAGCAATTAAATTCAGTATTAATTTAAATGAAATTTAATTTAATATAAATTCAAATTAAATTTAAATGACAATTTAAATCGCTAAACAACAATCCATAGGATTCTAATTATTTCATAAATTTAAATCAACTATCATAAGAAGATTAGTATTGCATGAGTGGGTTAAACCATTCACCTTTGATTTTTAGTCGATTTAAAATCCAACAAAAGCCCAAAATTTAGCAGTCTCCAAATTCAACCAAACTAGTTCTATGTCGTCCAGAATTTCAGTACGATCCCAACGGAAGAAACCGTGTGCAAATCCGAGTTCGTATGCAAAAGAAAAGAGTTAAAGTTTGAAAATTTGAACTTGAATTTAAAAATAAAATAAACGGTAAAATTGTAATATCAGTTACCTTCTCTAACCCTAGTAGTAACCCAATCGAGTCAACATCGTTCAGCGGCCACCGCTTCTTGATGAATGCACACGCCTGAAGGCCGCTAACCCAAGATCTGACACCTCCATCTCCTCCGCCATGGTCCGCTGCCCCTTGGCCTCTGACCGAACCCAAATCGCGTGACTTTTATCGTGGTTTCTGGCGATTTCAAGCCCTTACAACCATTTACAAACCGCTAGATCGACTTTTCTAGTCACCTCCACGCGCCAGTCTCCTTCGATCGTCGATTGGTCGACGATCCACCGTTGAACGAGAAACCCTAGCAACATATAGCTAAGAAAGATCGTCAATTTCTGGACAAACGGGACCTCCAATGGAAAAGGGAATTGCAAATTTAGATTACATTTGTCGAGTGATTCGTGGTGATATATTATATGATAGTGTTCGAACAGCTTGAATTTTCGATTTGATTTGGAATTGGACATTAAGGTTTTGAAATGTTTGTCATTGAGAAAGAATAGATAATTGAACAAATAGATAGGAATTGTACGTATAGAAAATGAAAATAAGAAGCTGCTAGGATTTATAACAGCTAGTATATAGACAAAGCTGAAATAATAATGGATGGAACAGATCGAATGGGTCGAAGCGATAACAAAGACCTGAAAAGATCGTTTCGTTCCCGAAACGTAAATAAGTCATGCAATATATCTAAATATAGGTTTTTGATATTTTTAAACTCAATGGAACTAGTTTCAAAATCTAATTCCATCGTATATAAAAGTTTGCTTTTAAAATTAATTTATATTCATTTAAATTTCGTTAATTGATTTCTACGCATTTCGAGCTCGCACGATCAAACGATAAGTCTGATTGCTGCGAAACTTGAAATCTTACAATAATTCACCATTATGGATCCGATAAAACTGGTTTCGTCGAAATTTGAGACAGTGGCCAAAAATGCTAATTTTCACGTTAATTAAATAAATTATTATTTAAAATATTTTAATCCTATTTAAATCCAAATTTAAAAGTTGACAGTTTCCGCGATTACGTAGAAATTAATAATATTTTAAAATTAAATATTCTATGTTAGTTTCAAGATTTAAACATTATATTAACTTCAGCATTCAATTACAACCATAATAAATTCATTCATTATAATTTAAACTCCAAACAAATTCTTTTAATTTGATTTCAATTTTTATTTTTAAATCATCAATTACCTTATGAATAAATTAGACATAAGTTTCCATTTATTACATTCATTATCTACAGTTAACAACTTTTGTCATATTAATTTCAATACTTCAATTATATTAATTTTATTAATTTCCAAATAAATTTCAAACTGATTTAATTAATAAGGTGAAAATAAATTAATTGTTACATCTTAGTAATTCATGTCCATTAATTCCTTGTTTACAGCTAAATGTTATAAATCTACTTACCAAAACTGATTTCATACTCTATATTAACCTATTTCAATTAAATTACATACAATTTGACAATTAAATACAACATTTAATTTGTCTCCTTATTTATATTTATAACCGAATTAGTTTTGCAATTATTTCAATTGATCAAGATTGCATTATAATAGTTGTCACATAACATTCAAAACAATAATATTAAATTATATTCTAATTATTTTTTCCATTTAATCATAAATCTTAATTTCTCACAATATTAAATTCCAAAATCTTATTAAATATAATATTTTAAATTATCAAAAATGCGGGTCGTTACAAATTAGCATCAAATTATATCACGAATTCGACACATAAACTAATTAACCTAAGCTTTGCCATAATTATATTTTAATTATCGGATTTACAAACTTATAACCGTAATTAGCATATCACAATCAATTAACATACAATTGCAAACGCACAAGAGAGTAGTATCATCAGATACAACTATAAATTAGTACTAATTTAACATATTAGGGTAAACTGGAGTTAGCAAAAAAAAACCTCTCTCTTCGCTGAAATTTATGTATTGGAGGCCGGAGAGGAGAATTGCCACGACAAATCGGAGCCTTCAGAAACCGTCGAAAATAGCCGTCGACGGCCGTCGCTATCTTCCATCGTGATAAACAGTAGTTCTTGTACTGTGGATGACTTGGATGAATAAACACGTGATCCCTATCAGGACTATGATCATGAGGCATACCAGTGAAGTTTCTTACTTGATATGCAATTATGGTCTTTTTGCCTTCAAACATTATGGGATAGATGTGTGTATCTACTACATGGACAAGAATTTTTTTTAGACTTGAAGATATGTGATATTAGTTTAAGTTGTTATATTGGGTAATACAATGAATATTGTTTGTTATTTGAATGCTTTGTCGATTTTATCACTATTTTGTTGTTGTTGTTTTATAACATTGTTGGTGAAATCCTTTTGCTTAATTGAGATATCCATGTTTCATTGCCTGTTTAGCAATGTTTAATATTTGATTTTTGATTTAAATTTTAGAAATGCAGTAGAAATGCTGCAAATTTATTTCAGAAACGACATCGGTAAGGAGTGGGAAAAATTCAAATTTTGAATTTATAAGAAGGGTTGGGATGATGGTGACATGACATCGGAAAAGAATGTCTCAAAGGCATTGGAATAATGGGGTCGAAAAGATTTCGATACCCCCCTACTATAGGCTTCAACAAACGACGTTGGAAATAAAAAGGCGTCGAAAAGCACCTCACAAAAGGCGTCGTAAAGGTGAGCATTTTTTCTTCCCACACAGATTTTTTTAGTCCTTCATGGACGTCGGAGCAGCATTAGAAATTTGATTTTTGATACTACGCCTATGATTTTTTTGGCGTCGACAGTGGGGATTTATATTGTAGTGCTAATGTATTAGTAAAAAAATGTAAAAAGAACATGTATGTATGTCCATAACAATAATAAATCCTTACGATTCAAATCGATGTCGATCGAGGGAGTTTCTTTGCTTTTGTCGTTTCTAACTTTGATATAAGTTTTGCAAATGAGAAACCATCGATTTTGAGGATTAGGAAAGAAAAGAGAATAGATCGATTGACTTCATGTTAGAGAGAGGAAAAACAATGACAAGTAAATGAACGGACTACAAGATTGTTAAGATTTGAATAAATGATGAAGCTAGTTACGAACCCTATGGTTGTTTGTCTATTATTTAAAAAAAATATAACCAATTTGGTAATTTTTGACGAACAAAATATATTACCAAAACACTACCATTTTTCTTAAATCGAACTGGCAAACCAAACCAAAAACTTGTCTTTTTGATCGTTATGGGTTGCTAATCGGTTTTAGTTGGTGATGACATATAAATAGGGCAACCATAATCATAACTATGCAAAATGAAACCGTCTTAAACCGAAAAAAATAAAATAATAAAGAATTAGAATTTGTCATAAATTGCTCGAAAATTTTGTACTTTATGTTCGCTTCAGGAGTGTCTCAAATCAATTTTCTCTCCATCATTTTGATATTAATTAATGATAAATTAAAACGTTTATATCCTAATAATGTTTTTTTCTTTTAAGGAACTCAAATATTGTTCAAAATCAAATGTTTTTCTAAAAGAAAAAAAATTTCTCCCAAAATAGTTCGATTTTATTATAAACACGCATTTTTTAATTAAATATTGCAAAATAATGTCTTCTTCGAAAAAACAATTTTTGTTGAGATGTTTAACTTTTGATTAACTATCAAATTCGTTCACACACATTTTCAAAATATCTTTATAGTTTCAGAAAATCGAAAAGAAAAAAAAAAGGTCTGAAAGACTTGAAAAGTTCAAGTTCGCTGGAATTCATAAATATCAAAGAAATTAACCATCATACCCGATAAAAGAAAACGATCATGCTTATTTCGAAAGAAAAATTATTTTATTAACAAACTAAACATTATCCGAAAATTCAAAAAATCCCGGTCAAAGACTCAAAGGAAAGAGGAAAGAGCTGACTGTGATCAATCCCTCTCTTTGACTCCTTCCGCGATATTGGTGCTAATTCAAATCCACAGGTTTGCTGGTATTTGCATCCCGCCCGCGTACGATCCTCAGCAAAACTTCACTCTTATAAATACCGAAATTTATAAACAGAGATTGTTCATAAAATTCAGCATAAAAAGTTTAAAAATAATGGACACAGAAAGGTAAAGAAAGAGATTGGTGGGGAAAGAGAAGGAAGGATATGAATCATCCTTCTTCTTCCCCACCAGTCTATTTCTATTGTTACCTTGTTATTACTGTATATGTCTCTCCCTGTTATTCCTTTCCAGCCATTCATGCACAATTCCAGGTACTGTATAATTCATTTTCTATGTAGCAATATGTGATATTTTTACTCACATGTATATATAACTGTTTCATTTTTTTTGAAGGAAGTTCTATTATGCAGGCTATGAAAATTGCTTTTTTATTATTGATGTAGATGAAACCATTTGTGTTCCCAAACGTTTGGAAAAGCAGAGTCAGATCAAAAGCATTGGTTTTAATGGTGGCTGTTAATTGGTTTTGCTTTTGTTCAAAAGCCTTCTTTAAATATGACGTTATAACTGTTTCTCTTTTTTTTTGAACCTTTCGAATATTTGGCTGATTGAGGAAGGAGTCATTGATAGTGAACAAGATGCATTGTTGACGGTAAGAAGGAAGAAGACTGCATTGGCAATTGACAATTGGCAGCTGTGTTTGTTTTCACATTTACAACTTTTGTTAAAAAGGAGGAAGCTTCCTTCATGTTTGAGAAAATAACTTAACATTCATTTGTAATTGCATGCATAATGGCATTAAAGAGTGAATACAATTTTTGTAAGTACGTACATAATGTTTATATTCTCTGTCATATCAGCAATGGTTATTGATTTCTGGTAATCTTCTGGCATGTAATTGCGTGAAATATACACCTATTCTTTCTAACATGAGTATGATAAGTTTAAACTTTGTTAATTTAAGCATTTAGATACATTTTCAAGCGGTTTGATGCGTTTTCAGGGATGCCAGATAATTAATTGCATTGAGCCAGAGAAGTTACTTTAAGAAAATATCTAAACTTTGGTAGACTTTGAAAATTTGTAAAGAAAAGCTCAGGCAAATAAGGTGATACAATTGTTATGTGTCAGCATATGCATATGTTATTTTAGGAGTCTACTATGCGTATTTAGACATGTATTCATAAGTGGTACACCTGTTAATTAATTGGGCTCTAGGTTGTGGCCCAACTGACCTGGGCCTAGAGTCGGCCCTATGAAATTCCTTTGACTTTGAAAAATTGCACCATACTCAACAAAGTATCAAATACAGAATTTTGTTTGTTATTATCAAACCATGCCATCAATTGCCATACTTCACAAGCATAACATCTTAACACCTACCCCAATTAGTTACATCGCAAAGTAACCAAATCACGTTGGTGAACAATGGATATATTAAGTATCATGGGTATAGTTGATACGACATAACTTGGACGATCAATACATGCATAATAAGATGCAATTAAAGTTTGGTGTGAGCGATCAGCATTTTTAAGTATTAAGTTATGCCAGTGGGATGATTTAGACAAAGATTAACAAACATATAGAGCAATATTTGATAGAGAGACCTTTATATTAAAGTTTCATTGCGACTTATCTTAAATTCCATCCAATCTACCATGAAAAAAGTTTATATAAATTTTATTCAAAAAAAAACTTAATTTATCTTTTAATAATCCGAGAGGGTTGTATCAAAGTTTCTGATGCAGAAGTCTTTATCAAAGTTTAAGTTAAACATATACTGCGTGCAAAATATGGAAGCAAATCATCTGAATCCATAACTCTCAATCTTTGTATGCTCCATTGATAAATACTTGCAACATAATTATGTAATCAACGTAAATATTCAAAAATGAACGTTTTTTTTAATTTCAAGTATTCCAGTTGGTTAGATACATCGCAATAGTTAAATTTTTGTGTATATTTTAAAATCTCAAACAAACTTATTACAAGATTAAATCATATTTGCATTCATGTATACGACATCCACTTGGTTGTTAAATCTAGAACATCTCCTTTGGGGTTGCATGTTACAAATTTGTAAAATTGAAATTTCAAATCTATCAATTTTTTCAATAATAGTAGAATCTATAATCTTTTTAACACTTGTATTTAGGTAGTTTAACGAACAATTCAAGGTTTAATTTTATTATCAATAAAGTTTGCAATCATAGTTTAATAACTTTCATTATGATACACATACGTATATTGTGCTATTTGTGCACATATATTTAATAACATACACACATACTTATTGTGCACACTACTAATATGCATGCATGTGTAGTAATAAATCTCACTAAGTATGCATGAATGTATATATCACCTACACAATGTTATTATAGAATATATGTTGCATCCCATTATAGATTATCGAGTTATTTGACACTCATAATTATTGATCGACTAAAGTTACACAAATTGAATATTGACTCGTATACTAAAAGGAAAAAAATAATCTAAAACATATTGAATATGATTCAATATATTGTTGAAAAAGCATCTTGATGACGCGGACATGGCGCTGGAAAAAGGAAGTCTCAAAGGCGTTGGAATAATGGGTTGAAAAGATGTCGAAAATCCCTTACTATAGGCATCAAGATGCCATTGAAAAATCATGGTGTCGAAATGGGGTTGAGAATAAAATGACGTTACAACGGCGTCGACGGACACCTCACTAAAGACGTCGTAAAGGCGTAAGTTTTTTTTTTCTACACTAGTTTTTGTAGTCGTTTATAGATGTTGGAACAATGCTAGAAATTTGATTTCAGAAGCCATGCCAATACCTTTTTGGCATTGGTAGTGGGGATTTATATTGCATTACTTATGTATCAGCAAAAACTATAAAAAGAACATGTATGTACAGAACAATAATAAATCCCTATATGCCAAATCAATGTTGATTGTGGAAGTTTCTTTACTTTTGTCGTCCCTACCTTTGATCTAGGTTTTGCAAATGAGAAACCATCAATTTCGAGAATTAGGAAAGAAAATAGAATAGATCGATTGACTTCGGATTAGAGAGAGGAAAAATAATGACAAATGAACAGACCGCAAGATTGTTAAGATCTATAAATGATGAAACTAGTTATGAACCTTATGGGCCTTGGCCTATAATTTTAAAAATATGATCGGTAGAGCAATTTTTGGCAAACAGAATATATTGCCAAAATACTACCATCTTTGTTAAATCAGTTTTGCAAACCAAACCAAAAACTTTGCTAATGATAGTTCCACTATCATTTCTGATGGATATTGATTGGTAACCATTTTAGTTGGTAATGAGTTATAATAGGGCAACCATAAACATAACTATGCGAAATGAAAACGTCCCATACCATAAGAAGGAAGAATAAAAAATTAGCATTTATCATAAATTGCTCGAAAATTTATGTACTTAGCGTTCACGAGTATCTCAAATCAATTTTTCTCAGTCATTTTGATATTTAATTAATGACGAAATTAAAAAATTTATAATTTGTTTCGTTTAAGGAATTCAAATATCTTCAAAATTAAATGTTTATCTAAAACAAAAAAGAGAATATCTTCTCTCAAAAGAGTTCGATTTTATTCTAAACACATTTTTCTAATTAAATATTGTGAAATAATCTCTTCTTTAAAAACAAAACCCACTTTTTTGTTAAGATGGATAATTTTTGAAAAAAGCATCACATTTTTTCACAAATACACATTTCCAAAGTATTTTTAAAGTTGCCAAAAAATGAAAAGAAAAAAGAAATTCGGAAAGACTGGAAAAGGTCTAGTTTATTTGTTAGAATTCATGAGCATCTAACAAATTAACCATCATATTAAATAAAAAGAAAAATATCCAGTCAAAAGAAAGAGAGAAGAGCTGACTATTATCAAATATCTTTCTTTCACTCTACCTGATATTGGTACTGATTCATATCTTCACGGATTTTTCGGTAAATTCGGTTTCACTCTGGTTGACTCGGCTTAAACAAAATTTTAAAATTCAAAAATCTACTTCCCGTACGCTTAGGATCCTCATCAGAATCACTTTCTTATAAATAGACATGGTTCCTCACATTCACCAGCATAAAAAATTTCTAAGCAGCAAAAACAATGGGCAAACAGATGAAGGTAAAGAAAGAGATTAGGGGAGAAGGAGAAGGAGAATCACGAAGATTTTCCTTTTCCTTCTCCACTAGTCTATTTCTATTATTACCTTCCTTTTTATTTATCACGTATGGCTCTCCCTATTCTTCTTTTCTAGCTAAGTTCCCTTAGTCATCTATGCACAAGTTCAGGTATTGTATGATTCATTTTCTGTGTGATATTATACCTGCATGTATGAAACCGTTCCATATTTTGTTTCATTGAAGGGAATTCTATTATGCCGGCTATAAAAATTGCATTTTATGTATTGATGGAGATGAAACCTTGTGTGTTCCCAAACTTCTGAACAAGTAGTGTAGAAAGAGCATTGTCTTTAATGGTGGCTTTAATTGGTTTTAATATATTTTGATTGAGGTGCTTTTGCTCAAAGCCTCCTGTAAGTATGATATTACATCATTTTCTATTACTGTAATTTTTTTTCCATTTGTATATCTGGAAGGCTGAGGAACCACCATTGATAGTGGAGAAGATGCATCGTTGATGATTAGAAGGAAGAAGACGACATTGGCATTTGGTAGCTGTGTTTGCTTTAATAGTTACAACTTGTGTTAAAAAGGAGGAAGCTTCCTTCATGTACAAAAATATAGTTTAATTGTACGTATAACGTATTAAAGAGTGTACAGAACGTTTGTAAGTAGGTACATAATGTTTATATTCTCGGCCATATCGGCAACATTTTGTTCTAATTCTTTGTTGCTTCAACTATTGATTTCTTCTAAATCTGCTGCATGCGTTGGTTTGAATATGTGTGCATCTGTATGTATCAGTACTTACAACTTTAAATAATGCCCAACAATCACAATAACATGCTTTGTACTTAATACTTTGTATTTAGACTTGGTTAATGTTTAGGCATATACGCCACCCTTAAACATAAATAAGAAAAATGAAGTAAAAGGAACTATATAAGATGGGACCGAACTTGTCATATTGTTGCTTGAAATTCTTTGCTTTAATAATGAACCACACGTATTGCTTTAAGTATGAGTGATTTCATCCCATTATGTGATTTTTTGAAATACGTAGAAGCATTTAGATATATTTCCTTAGATGATGCCAGTCAAGTGATTCATAGAAGCATCAAGGTAAGTTAAGTTGGTACAGATCAGGTTTGGAAATTGAATTGAGCCGGATGTAGAATTTGAAAATTTGTCAAGAAAAGGTCATGCAAATGATAAGCCGATACATTGTTATGTGGAAGATTGAGTTGATATAAAGTGTTTGGGGGATGAAGCGGAGAAGACTGAGTTGATAATAAGGTACCATTTTTACAGTCTTGCATTTCTGATAAAATCGAGCAACATAAAGCAGTCAACTCCAAATTTTGATGAACACATAACAAGAACAATCTATTCAATTTGAAAATGGGTATCAAAGTTTTTTTTTCCCCTCATAAAACATTATAGAGGAATAGCTTCATACAGACATCCATATCAAAGTTCTAATGCAACCAACCTTGAATCCCACTAAATGTATAAAATAACATTTATTTTGATTTTATTCAACAAAGAACTTCATTTGTCTATTAATACACATGGTATAATCCAGAAGGGTTGTATTGAAGTTTTGACGGAGAAGTCTTTAATTACAAGTGATACGGTAAATCACGTAGATACGTAACTCTCAGCCTCTCATCGATACTTACAACATAATCATGTAATCAGCGTAAAGATCCTTAACTTTTTTTTAATTACAAGTGTTCCAATTAGTTAGACACACCGCAACAGTAATCTTTATACTTGCATTCATATATATGGTATCCACTGGTGAGTTAAAAATAAAGCATCTCCACTGGGGCTCCATATTACAGATTTGTAGTACTGAAAATTTTAATCCATCAATTTTTTTATAGGAGAAGTAGCATCTATATAATCTGTTTAACACTCATGGTTATGCAGTTTAAATAACACTTTAATGTTTAAGTTTACAATCGATAAAGTTTGCTATCGTAGTTGAATAACTTTCATTATGATACACACATATGTGCGTGCATGTGCGTCCGCACGTGCTACTAATATACATACATATGCAGTCACTACAACAAATATATGTTTTTAAAACGTTTATTTTACAACGTTTGTACATAAAACGCTGTAAAAGAATACATTTTAAACGTTTTTTGAAGAAATGTTGTAAAAAAATTCCTTTTACAACGCTTTTGTAGAAAATGTTGTCAAAGATTACTTCTTACAACGTTTCTTGGAAAAACGTTGCAATAAACAATTATTTTCACTACAAGAGAAACGGCTCTTTCCAACGGCGGGCTGCCGTTGGAGGCCGTTGGAGGCCGTTGGAAATGCCGTTGGTATACATTTCAACAGTTTCCAACGGCCTCCAACGGCATCAAGGGGGTTATACCAACGGTAATTTTAACAACGTGGCAAATCCTGTTGATCAAACTACCGTTGGAAGCCGTTGGAAATCTGGGTCGATTAGGCTGTTGGTCGCCGTTGGAAATCTGGGTATATTTATTTTATAGAACCTGCAGTGCTTACTTCCAGCCACACACAACCACAATTATATCAAAACAGCTCCATTTCGAGAATATATATAACAACTATATCAAAACATATCCAAACATATATATATATATATATATATATATATAAATAACCAAATTATGCATATATTTCAACATAAACCAATATCCAAACATAACAAACATCAAAAAATCCAAACCAACGTCAACAAATCCAAACAAACATGCACAACCAAACCATCAGAATGTATCAAATCCAAATATACACAGAAACCATCAGAATGTATCAAATTCTCACCAACTCCAAAATATACATGCCAATAACAAAACATATCTAAATCACTCCGCACCAGAACCACCAGATGAAGGAGACTGTCTATACTGTGCGATGAACTCTGTCATACGCCGGTTCAGCTCCTCCGTCCTTGCTTCATGCAGCAAATTGCGTTCCCGCATTTCGGCAAGCTCGGCTCGTAGCTGCGCAATCTCTTCCTTATCTTGAGCCTTTTGATATTCTCTTTGGGCTGTCTGAACCTGTAAACAAATTTAAATTATCAACTACACTAAAAAATCAGTATTAAAATAATTGCAAATTAACTAAACTATGTATATTCACTAACAAATTCATAAAACAAACTAAATCATGATAGTTCAAAATATGAATGGATACACTAGTATAAGGATATTTACTAACTTAAACCCGAATTGAAGCCAATTAAAGAATTGATTAACACACACTAATAATTGACGCACACATATGATTAACACGCTAATTAATCAGAATATTTATTTTAAAATTTAACTTAAAATTACCGTTTGGCTTCCATATCCGTAGCGTCTGTCGCGGGTCACTGGATCCATGACAGACTCAAAAATGGCGTCCTCCTCATCGGGGGTCAAGTGAGCTCGTCCCGTCTCCTCAAGTAAGGCTGTCCGCGCTTCCTGTAACTTTTGCTGCCATGCAAAATATAATTGAATTTAGTTAACGTTATTTCAATTAACTTGTAAATTTTAGTTACTTATGTTATACTTACATAGGCAGCACGCGCTTTGTCATCGTGGTCCCAAGAGTAAGAAACTGTCCGGAATCATCGATCTGAGGCAAGACATGTGTATGGGTAAACACATCCCAATAACTAACAGCCTCATGCGTTGTCTCTCCTGAAATATGCACATATAAATATACATTATTTATTTTTAACAAATTAAAACTTAAAATAATTAACTATTTATCTTATTTAATAAAAAAAATTCCGGTGATGCTGGAAAGACTTGGAACCACTGCGATGTGTAACGGGGTTTCTGCTCCTGTTTACAGAATTCCTCTCGGACTGCCTCAGCAAATTTAAATTGAAAACAAAAATTATTTTGACAATTTTAATTATTTTTATATTATTTTCCTCAAACAATTTAAATTAAATATATGATAGATTTACCACAAAATCCTCGTTGCTCCACCAAGTGACAAACTCATCAAAGACAGCTTCACTCATCCAATGAGGCCTCTTTCCTGATGCTTTGATGTTGTTTATTGTTTCGCGATAGTTTTTTGCAATTTTGCTGCTCCAATGGCGCCGGACAACAGAAACATCAGAATCAGCCAAGTCCACTTTCCTCTGCACGTTTGAAAAAAATATGAGTTATACAGTTGCTATAAATAGTGCAAACATGAATTGACATAATGTACATGACTACATAATGCAATAATTGATATACCACACATACCAAAAAGTCCTGCCAGATAGCCTCCCGCACCCCCTCTGGTATCGCAGCCCTCCTCGGCCAACACGAGGTCATACGAGCCATATATGCCCGTCGCGAGATCGTGAGCACTATGTTGGAAGGCTCCAACGAAAACCCACCGCTGTGTAAAACAAGAAAAAAAACATTTAATATTCCATTACTACTATATATATTTGATAAAAGATTGTAAGGAATAAAAATTAATTTTGAAACTCTATACTTACCTGCCATCGGCTTTGGGTTTCAGCCATACCATAAGCCGAATACTCGGCTATGAAGGACCAGCATTGTGAGCTGAAAATCCGGAGTGTGAACATCTGCGTCCCGACATACCTATATGAAATCATAGTATAAAGAAAAGCAAGAGTAACGTTGATTTATTTAATATGCAAATGGTGTCAGAATAATGAACATGGCGTAACATACATTATGGTGTAACATAAAAGAGACTATGTGATACATATCATATAAAATTACTTTGAAAACAGAAAATTGAAAAAAAAAGTACCTTCTCAAAATATTGATTAGTGATCAATCCTCATCGCTTTCGGATTCAGACTCTTCTTCGCACTCTATATTTTGTTCCTCTATACTCTCAAATGCTTCAATTAATGCGTTTGATTCATCGTTTAGAGATCCAAAATCTATTTGATCGTCGGTTACTATTATTCCTCTATTTTCCTCGATATCTGCTTGGTAAGCTTGTTGTTCGGGAATATTCCGTCCATCAAATGTAAACTTTGGTTTGGTTTTAAAAACAGTTAACCAATCTATTTTATCTCTTCTTAAAGATGGGTAAGGAGCGTAATAAACTTGAAGAGGCTGTTTGTCAAGTACAAAACGATCGTACTTATAATACCTCGAAGTATGTTTTATTTCTATAAGATTATATTTTGGATCCACGTTTATTGCAGAACCTGTAACGTTGCTGAACCAGTTGCATTTAAACAAAAATATTTCTTCTATGGGTCGGGTGAAATATGTCAACTGCAAAATCTGGGTCAGCATGCCATAAAAGTCATTTATGTGATCATTTGGATCATCACTATCATTGACAAATACACTAGTATTGTTAGTTGATTTTTCGGCACCGTATTCTTTGGTATTAAATTTATATCCGTTGACAAAGAATATTGGATATGTCTTGACTATCCTTTTTGGTCCCATAGCTAAATGTTTCAATCCTTCATCTACAACACAATTTGTTGTATCAAAAACGTAGTTGGAAAACCAAGCAGCAAATTCTTTACCGATATCGTCGTTTGGATGTTGTGATTCGTAAATACTGCAATTATAGAACAAATGTTGTATTATGATTAAAATACATGTGTGCATATTTGTGTATACATATGTGTAGATGATATGCATGTGTAGACGTATGTGTATACATATTTGTGTATACATATATTTCCAATAAAGCAATTCCCAAAATATGCTCTGTTTGCACCAGTTATGAATCGATGATTTACCTTGAATTTCAATTTATTCTCCGGTTTCATGTATCTTTGGATAATCATTTACAAGTTCATAAATTTCTTCGCTTGATCAATCCGTAGGTGGTCTCAAAGTTTCATGTCTATTAGCTGTAAAAAAAAATTATCTCTTCTAAAAGGATGATTAATATGAAGAAAACATCGATGGCAGTCAAACCACGAAACTTTCTTTCCATGAGGTAAAAAAATTACTCGTGTTTCTTACATGCAATAGGATAAGCTAGACGACCAGTCGTACTCCAACCTAAAAGTATTGCATATGCAAGAAAATCGCTGATTGTCCACAATAAAGAAGCATACATGCGAAAGTTCTTTTTTTGGAAAATATCATATGTCTTTACTCCCTCGTACCATAATTTTTTTAATTCATCAATCAATGGTTGTAAATAAATATCGATTCCTTGTGTCGGATCATCGGGACCAGGGACGACAACTGTAAGAAACATATATGGAGTTTTCATACACATCCAAGGAGGTAAATTATAAGGTGTGACAATTATAGGCCAGGACGAATAGTTCGAACCAATTTGAGAGAATGAGAAAATCCATCCGTACATAAATCAAGTCTAACATTACGAATTTCGGACGCAAAATCAGGATATTTCTGGTCAAAATGCTTCCATGCTTCCCCATTAGCTGGATGTGCTAACGTACCTTCTTCCCGTGTTCTCACACCATGTCATCTCGTATGTTGCGCAGTTATAGAAGATGCATATAACCTTTGAAGTATAGGAGTAATTGGTAAATAATGCATACGCTTATACGGGACTTCCTTTCCCTTTTTCTTTCTTGATTTGTATCTTTCCTAATTACATATTTTATAATTTCTAAGGTTGGTATCTTCTTTCCAAAACAACATGCAACCCTTTAGATATGTATATATTTTTTGATACGGTAAACCGAAAGCCGACATCAGTTTTTTTACTTCGTAATGATTTTCGCACATTAGATTATTAGGAGGCATATGTCATTTCGCAGCTTGTACAACAGCCGTAATTCCAGATTCTGTAAGGTTGTATTTGGATTTCATCGCAATGTATTCAGCAGTTACTGATAATTGGGTTCCGCTTGTGCAGCCTTCCCAAAGGGGTTTTTTCGCGGCGTCTAACAAATCATATTTTTTTCCCCCCATTATTTGGTTCAGCATTGCCATCGTCATCAGTTAATTGAGGAACATGAAACATTGAACGTGCAGCATCTTCAACCATATGTTCTACAAGATTTAGTGTACCAATTTCATTACTCACCACCTCCTCATCTTGTACAGGATTAGATGCTAACTGTTCCCCATGACGATCCCAAATCAAATAGTTCGACGAAACCGTACTGACGCAAATGAACTCTAACCATTTGTGGTATCAAATGCTTTAACAGTTTGCATTTACTACATGGACAACGGATTTCTCTGTAGTTTCCGTTATTAAAATACGCTAACACCATTATTAAAATGTTCACTTGTTGAGCCTTCAGTATCGACCCTTCGTTTTTTGTACATTCAGCTCCGATCAGTAAAATAATTGTCTATTTACCTATGTATATAATTTAAAAGTACAATATAAATTTGTATTGACATTTTTTATTAAAACAATTTTATAAACATTCTTCTTGTTTTTGTTATATCTGTTAAAATAATACTTAAAGCTTATTTTGAAATGAACGTTATATTCTATTTAAACAATTTTATTAGCGAATTTGATATTAATTGATCATTGACACTTTGTTGATGGGTCATCCTACCTCCCATTACAAATACAATAACGTAATTAAATCGCATAAATCATTTCAATTTAAACGATTCAACAAAATTTCGACAGCACTTCGCTTTAGTTCCCTGAACAGTACACAATTGCGTGTACACATGGAACATAAAGGGAAGCGCTGCCGAAATTTTACGAACCGTTTAAACTGAAATGATTTACGAGATTTAATTACGTTATTGCTTTTGTAACTTGTCCAATACAGGGACAAATCCAACAAATACCGTATACGATGAATATAGATGTCCATTCTGTTAAAAAAACGAATATCCACACAACGATCATATACAATACTTATCAGACGGGGCCAAAAACACTCTAAGGGTTTAAATTTTAAAATTAGCGATATAAAAGTTTAAATTTTATTTTCATAAAATTTAAACTTTTATATCAATAAACAATTTGTTGAATCAACGCATATATAATGATTTTTTCCAAAAACAAAAAAAATCCAGTGTGTGCGCGCAACGTATAAAATAAACAAATATTGTTATACATATAATCGCATCACAAATCACATCCAGTCATGCACAAAATGTATCACGTATATATCGTATCATAACATGTCAAAAGTGAACAATTTATATGTCAATATCATCACATTCTATGTACGCTTTTACGCAATTCAGTCACCAATATAATAACAAGTGAGGTTCATGCTTAGGTTAGTAACAATTATTAAGTTTGAAACTAATTAATAATAAACCTAATTTAACAAATCACAGTTAAACATGCAATAATTAGTTTAATAACAATTAAGGTCCAATACACTACACTACACAAACAATAGCACAATACATACACAACAATCAATGTAACCTAAAATTAAAAATTTAACAAAATTAGGGTTTTAGCAAATAATACCTGATTTTGGAGGTTGTGAAGCCTGTAAACAAAGATGGGGATGCTAGAACGTGTAGAATGAGATAAAATGAGGTTGGAAATTTTTAGGGTGGGAAAATTTGGATTTTTGGATTTGATTTCGGGTGAAGGGTGAATGAGGAGGAAGAAGATTGATTTACAGGTAAGTCGCGGTTTTCCAACGGCGTGCAACGACCGCCAACGGTACTTTTCCAACGGCTTCCAACGGCATGTGTTTTTTGTTATTAAAAAATTTCGGGAAAAAGCTAGCCGTTGCTCGCCGTTGGAAACCGTTGGTCAATGGCCGTTGGAGGCCGTTGCCCCCCATTGCTATAAACAGTATTTCTTGTAGTGTTTACGACGATTTTTGAAAAAGTTGCAAAAATACCCTTTTTACAACAGTTTTAAAATGTTGAAAAACGTTGTTTTTTACAACTATGTGTTAATTAACTACAACATTTTGAAAAAGTAGTTCTACTCGTGTTGTGCCAAAATTTCTAAATTTATTTAGTATTGCTTGAAATATTATAATAATTAATAATTCATAATTAATAACAAATATTTAATACTTAATTAAATAATTTATAAATGGTAGTTTATAATTCATAATTTATAAATGAAAGTTTTGATAGGTAACTATTCATAGTTTATAACTAATGATTATTAATAAGTAATTTATAATTACTAATCATTATCTATAATGAATAACTATTTTTTATATTTAATTTCATATTATAATTAATCGTTAATAATTAGTAAATTATAGTTAATCTTTATTAGTTACATTTAAAAATTAATAAATATGATTAATAATTAATATTAAATCGTTACTATCGAATAATTAATAATTAACATCCATTAATAATTAAGAAGTAATAATAAATAATTAACAATATGCACATAATAATTAGTAATTAATAATTAATATTCATTTATAATTAACAAGTAATAAGTGACAATTTGATAACAAATAATTAATAAATAAGAAGAAATATTTAATAATTACTATGAAATAATTTATATCAAATAATTAATAATTAAGAGTAGCATTTAAAAAGTAATAATTAACAAGTAACTAATATTAATAATTAACAAGTAACATTTGTTATTTTGTATTTGATATTTAATAATTATAATTAATATTTAAATTTCATATTTCAAACAATTTTAAAATTTTCTATAGTAGATTTAAATTCTTTTAGAAGTTGTTTTACTCCTATGTTTACATTAAATTTTCTTAACATATTTAGTATTGCTTTAAAGGTTATAATGATTAATAATTTATAATCAAACCGACCGTTAGGGATATTTGCTTACTGTCACTGGCCGAAATCAATTTTTCTAAAACCAAAAAACGTGGATCTTGTTTCATCGCGGTTTTCCTAAAAACGTGGATCTTGTCTCATCGCGGTTTCCCTAAACTTCCTCCTTCTATTTCGCGCATCAAAGGTTCCAAATTCAAATCTATCATGGTTTTCAAATTCTAAAATTTCAATTTCAAATCGACAATTTTGAATGTTTTGATTAATACTTAAATTTGAAATTCATATTTTCAGATTCAAATCTCAATTTATTCTTTTCCAACATATTATCACTTAATGTTTAAGTAATATTAACAAAAAATTTAAATGTATATTTTCTTATCAAAATTATACAATCGAACGGTCGGTTTCTCTACCATTGTACGGTTATACTAGTTAATAACAAATTTTAATTGGCTGACCGTACTGTGGAGGTCAAGAGAGCAGCATCCTTGCAATCTTTCAATTGAAAATTTGAGCGGGCTGACCAAAATATTTCATTGTCCGCTTTTTCTTTCAATTGAAAATTTTCCTCACTTGTTTCTTCCTATGCTCCAAATCCCAAATCAGTCTTCTTCCAGTTCACTCCAAATCTACTCCATCTCCAAAAAAATATTCTACCAATTAAATAAGATTTCTTCACAAATACTCGAGCTGCATCGATTCGTAGATCACTATCTGATCTGTCATGCTCTCGGTTTTTAGACAGCTGGGACTTCACCGCCGATCCTTGTACTTTTCAAGGGGTTTTCTACACTGAAAATAGAGTTATCGCCCTCTCCCTCAGTGATCCCCGTGCTGGATCGCCTGGCCTAAGTGGTCATCTCGATCCGTCTATTTCGTGGCTTTCCATACTCAATGAGCTGTCACTCGTTCCAGGCAGGGATTTCGGATCAATACTCGAATTCGTCAGTCAGTGCTCCATGCTGAAGAGAATCCTTTGGAAGTGCTTCCCAGGCATATAGCTGAAAAGGGAGCGCAAGTAATTTCTACTGTGATTGTAAGCACACCCTCACAAAACAAAAAACATGAACTAAAATGGAAAAAACAAAATGGGAAGTTAAAAAGCAATGGAGCGACTGGTGAAAGAAGATGGCAGATACAGATTTGTCATAGATATTGGGAATACTTTGATTACTTAGTCAGGAAAGAATATTATCAGGTGACTAAATAAATTCTAATGAAATTAAATGTTTTGTTGGAACTTAAAACTCTTTTGATTCAGGAAAAGTCTCGTCAAAAGATTTACTGAACATCATAAACAACATTCATTATCAGTCAAGTGATAAAATTATAATTTCATCAAGTGCAAGTCACATTCAACAAACTATTAGAAACACAATCTTTTCCTACAACTTGCTTGAGGAATCAACCTCTGAAAGTAATAAGCAGGAAAATCTTCGACGATGTCATCTACCAAATCACCGTATACGCCTCTCTGATCCCGAACACAACTATAGCAAACTCCTTGCTTAGTTCCCTAGTTTCTTTTATGCAAATTTCAGTTACAGTCTCCACCATTTCTTTGCTTCTCTCGAATTTATTCTATGAGCTTTGGGAGTCTGTTTTTCGTTTTACCCAACAATATTCTTCTAGCTGATATTCATTTTCATCCCACTTCTGCATTGTTCTTTGTAGTTTATCAGTTGGAGTAGTTTCGTGAAAGATGGACCGATGACTGTCCTTTGTAGTTTCATAATTTGTTTTTTCACACTTTCCTGTATTGCTTACTAAAATAAGTAAATTAACGTAGAACATATTAATTAAACGTAAAGTTTCGATGCTAGAACGAAGAACTAGCCTGAAGTAAAATGTGCAGAAAAACTTGGCCTTTTAATATGGTAGTTGTATCTGATAATTCATGATTCATAGCTATTTTGTTTTTTATTATAGTAATGGTCAAAAACAATTAGCATTCATGAACCGAACTTCTTATTCAAAATAACCACAGCCTAACTGGATTATGATGTTTACAGGCTGTTGTACAATATATGGCGAGTATGTTGCCAAAAGAGACATTAAGTCTCCATTGGTGAAGAACAGAAAAAATTGTTTCCACTCTTGTTTTTCCTCAAGGCCTAATAAAATAAAGAGTGAAGGTTGGGATCACGTGACCTAATCAAAAAACAAAGAGGTAAAAAAATGTTATTTTCTTTTGATTAAAACATTAAAAAAAAAAAACTTTAAATGTTGATGCATTTTCACCTGCAGAAGATACGATGTTGTTTGAAGCACATTTCTGTGGAGTTGAAAATTGTCATTGAGAGAGTCCTCTGTTTCGTGGTAATTAACTTTGTTGTTGCTGTTCATTTGTAATTTGTTGTTCCACAAACCTTACACGTGAGTTAATTTATCAAGCAATGTGCTGCCCCATTCTGAAATTTGTTACGTTGTACACACGGTAACACACCTTTCATTTCATTCTTTAGATTTTACATGCGTTGTAGTTGAGCATCTTTTGTAACATAGTGTATATCAACATCTTTCCAGCAACAGGTGTTTACTGGTCTTTTATTTCTTGGGGCAAATCATATTCTTTCTTGATCCCATTGCTCTTTTTTCGGTTAACTATATTTTTATTTTGCTACAGCTCTTTGAGAAAACAGATGGTTGTTTGCAAATGAGCCTGTTTGTTGTATTTCATTAGTAACAATAGTAATTGTGTTCCTGTTTTTGACTGATTTCATTCTAGCTGAATATTTGAATACATAATAATGAATCTCTTTGGCCTGCATAGAGACGCTTTGAGTTTCTACCATTAGTAGCTCATATGGATATTCAAGTGAACTAAAATATGAAAAGTATCTCTGCTTGATGAATTCTCTTTTTTCTGGTTCTGTTTCAAATTTCGTGCTTTAAAATAAAAAAAAATTCTTATTTACCCAAAAATCAATCTATCATAATGTTCGTAGGATTAGGGTAGAATGCAATCTTCAAAAGTTTCATGAATGATATTATATTAAGATCTAAAGGTGTGTGTGTATTCAAGTATATAATTATGTTAACCGTGAGAAGTACAGCTTTTCATATGTATAGTTATTTATTTATATTTTTCTACAGTGAGAATTACAAGCTGATAAATTATTCACTGTCTTTGTTATTAGTGTCATGAAAAAGAAGTTAAAAGTGTATCTTGGAGTGCTTTTGGGTCTCTGCTTGCAACATGTGGCCGCAATAAGTCTGATTAGATCTGGGAAATACAGCCTTGTAATGATTTTGAATGTGTTTCAGTACTACAGCGTCACACACAAGATGTAAAGATAGTGCAATGGCATTCATTTTATGATGTTCTTGTTTCTGTTAGTTACGACAATTCTATTAAGGTGAAATAATTCTTGCTGTTTTTTATGTTGTTGAAGTACAGAAGTGTATTCAGGCTTACTTAATCGTGTCTAATGGTTTTGAAACACCCTTTACTTTTGCTAATAGGTATCGGTGGAGGATGGGGATAATGATGCCTGGCACTGTGTGCAAACATTAAAAGAAGCTAACAGGTTGTTTATAGAAAACTTTACTGTAAATTTGTCTAGTTTTTTTTTGGGTGAAAGTAAGTTTGTCCAATGTATGTTTTTCTATTATAATTTGCAAAATATAGAACAGTTTCTTGTAGGTCACAACCATCCTATCCTAACCCTTGCAGTTGTTTCTCTTCGAGTAAGCCCTTAGGTTCTCCTCTGTTATAATGTGTACTTCATACCCCTGTGTGTATTTGTCAATTTGTGACAACCTATAAAAAAAAGTACCTCTTCCTCTTCTTTTTCCCCTTTTCAATTGCTAGAATAACATGCGGCATACACAAAATCAATATCATAATATGTTGTATTTTCCCACATCGCCAGTGGTGAAATGCCTAATTGATAACTATGACATCACACAACATTCTACCACAACGGTACAGGTGTTGTTGGACTCTAATTTTTCAAATTAGCTTATTTTTATAGGAGATATGGTTCTGTTCTGTGAGTTCTAAATTGCATGTCTTTACATGTGGCTAACGTGTGTAACAATGATCGAACGACTATTAAAAATCATCTGATCCACGCCTAATGTGTAGAATGTTCGACTTTGGGAATTGCCCTCTGATTAAAGTCTTTACTGTATCATTGGTCGTCTTTTACATAATTCTGTGTTATTTTATTTTACATCTGATTTGTATGGATGCATATCCATATTGATGCTGATTTTTTTGTTTTAGTGTCCAAGGGGTATGGGATCTGATTTGTACTTAAATTCTAGAGATCTGTTTATTAATCTTCTTTTGCTTGTCAGTGGGCATACGTCAACAGGGTCGGTATCATTCAATTTAAGTGGAGATAAAATGGTTTCTCGCAGGTTTGTACATATGTAATATGAAATTTTATTTATACAATTAATAAACATGATATTGATGACTGTGTAGTGATGAACTTACCTTGAAAAGGTTTTGGGTAAGATGAGTCTAGTGCAGTAGCTTTTAGACTATTTTAGAGCTTCATCCCACTGGCATTACCAAGGACGGTAGATTGATATTGACTGCATTGCACCCTATTGCCAAGGATGATTTTCAGCTTTATGCCTATACATGTGTGTTTGTGTTGGAAATGATGATATTAGTCCGTGTCGTGTTGAAAGCAATGATATTTTGTTTGTATGATATTCTATCTGTGTTTGAAATGTGTTAGCTTATTTCGAATAAAGCGGTTTGAAAATATGTTCCATTTTGTTCGTGTTTTACATATTTAAGCTATCATGGTAACATTATTTTATTTGCTGTAATACTATTCTGAGATGTAGCTGGAGCTTAGAATGCATATAGAGCTTTTACAAAAAGTTGCAGTAAATATTTCGTAATATTCAAAACCCATTGTAAAGAAACATACTACAACAATAATAAAAAGTTGTAAAAAAAAAACTATATTACAACGTTTATAAAATGTTGTGATAAGCTTTTACACAATAATTTGTTGAAGTGGTGAAAAAGATTCGATATTTATATTAGTGATTTACAATATCAGATAAAAGTTGTAAAAGACTTTATTACAACATCTCAAAAACGTTGTAGCAAAAGTTTATTGCAACGTTTTTGTACAATGCTAGAAAAAAGTTGTAAATTACTCCGACTCTATTACAACTTGGCCTAAGATGATGTTTGTAAAAATGTTGCGAAACCCCTTTTACAACGGTTTTTTTTATGTTGTAATAAGATATTTTAGTTGTAGTGAGTTATAGATCCCACTAGCTATGCACATATGTATGTATCACCTAGACATCGTTGTAATAAAATATGTGTACATCCCTTCCCTTTATAGATTATTGAGTATTTTGATACTCATAATTATTGATAAACTACACTAAAGTGAACTACACAAATTGAATATGGACTCAAATCGTGGAAGGAGAAAACCAATCACTACAGATAAGTTACCCAATGCTCAAAAATGTCAATATTTCATCAGTAAAATGAGCCGTTGACGAAATTATCAACATAAAAACGTCGTTAAATCGAGCATCATCAAATTTTCCAATGTTTTAGCAATGAAAGCGTCAAGCTTTACATACCGACGATTTTAAGACAACGTTTTTTTAACATGAGTCGACTAAGCATCATTATATCAGTCGGAAGTGACAAATTACCCATGAACTAGTTACGAATTCATTTTCTTTTTTATTAACGCTTATAGAATTAGTCTCAAAACATATACATATATATACATACATACATACATACACACACACACACACAGATATATATATATATATATATATATAAAGCACATTAAATATCTTTTATTTAATTTATGCATATGTTAATTAATTAATCATAATTTCATTGTATGTTTATGCATACAAATCATAAAATCCGTACTAATTTTATTTTACATCCCAAAATCATAATTTATATACAAATTCGAAATCTAATTTTGGATGCAAATCACAAAATTCATAAAAATGTTATTTAACATTCCAAAGTCATAATTTATACGTAAGTACAAAATCTAATTTATGCATACAATGCAACAATTAAAGTTATAAAAACATTAAATCTTAATGATGATAAGTTAAATGTTATGTATATATGATTTGCATAATAGACTGTCCAACAAATGATATGACCTTCATTATAGTTTAAATTTATAATAAATCAATTCATGTATACAAATTATATTTAATCAATATTAATTTTACCAATTACAAAACAAATTTGACATGAGTTATCGTCATATATCGGGTTTAGGAATCATGAAATCAAATAAAATGCAACGTTTACCAATTTTGTGATTCAACTATTTATTGTACTTTGATCTATGTTTATCTCCTAGAAATCTAATTCCACCTTTAGATCTTGTAAGAATTAAAAAACTATCACCGTCGAAAGAGAGAAGACTTTAGATTTCTAGAATGGGGCAATGGGTTGGCATGCCTTATAATGTGGAGATTATTCCCTTTTTCATTTTTCATCAAGCAAGAAAATGGAGTTTGAGGTGTTATTTATAAAAGAGTTATTTGGAGAGCTATTTATTACTAACGACTCTTAACATTCAAAACAAAAGAAACCTCTTCACCACCATAAGGTACCCGACCCATTTTTTTCCTTTGTATTTTTTTTTTTGCATTTTTTTGCATTTTAAAACTCGTTTAAACATGCATTCATATCGTATATTAGTACGTGCATGCATAACACTTATAGGCATACCAAATAATTACTATAGGCATTCAGAAAATTTCCAATAGCTACTAAAATTACTAATGACACTCTAACTACTAAAAGCACTTATTATTAATGTATATCTTATAATTAATTAATAACACAATACAAAAAATATATTAAATCAGGCGATATTTCGAAGGCTGTGCTGATTCAGTGGTGCAGCTCATAGCTGTGAATTTAGTTAGTGACTAATATTGAACAATTCCAATATTAATGTCCATACGTCACCTTATTTATGGTGTGATAGTTTAGATGAATTCAATCCTTGTCAAGGTTTTAAATCTCCTTCATCTTCCCCAAGACAAAAATTTAAGATTTTCTCCAAAATCCAAGACTTGACAACTTGGTTCTTATCATAGTTTTAAATCTATTTCATTTCAACCAAGATATCAGTCTGATATTTTCTCCAAAATCTATGATTTGAAACCTGACTCCTTATAGAATTTCTTAATAAAATAGCAGTACCCTTAAGCATTAATATATTATATGCACATTCTCTTCTGATACTTGGAATTTGGTCATAGTCAAAACTCTAACAATATTTGGACACAACTATTTTGTCCTTCTCCAAAATCCTTGGTTCAATAATAGCATTCAATATTCACCGACCTGCCCATTGGAGATATCTCGAGTTTGGTCATAGTCAAAACTCCAACATTATCTCTACACAACTATTTAGTCCTTCTCCAAAGTCCTTGGTTAAATAATAACATTTATTACAAATTGATATGCCCGATGGAGACTTTTTGCTTTGAGTTAACCACATTTGACCGTGATACTAACATCTTATAACGGAGAAGACAAATTCTCTATTGAATAATGTTTCGCTTCCTATGCTTCTACTCTGATTCTACCATAGTCAATCGATGGTTGTCATGCTATGATTTAACTAACAAAGTGGAGTTTCCACATCGAAGTTCCATAGTACTCTCAAGTTAAAAAAGCTACATAATGTTGGTGATTAATCTATATTGGATCTAAATACATATAACCCATATTGATTCAACTGAGAAACATGTATATGAAATTAACAGCGAAAAACATACCTGAATCCATCGATTCTTAATTGATGTGAAGATTAATTTGGATTAGATCTTCCAAATTGACACAAGCTTAGATCTGTAAAATCTCTTTAGTAGAGGGTAGGGAAAATATGATAAGACTTATGTAATTTGGAGACCATAACCCCATATATATAGTGTGTGTGACATTTTTCAGTTCGGCCCTTCAACAAATTAAAATTGTCACTCCGGTATCCACACGTTATAATTTTACATGAGGAATATACCCCTTATTTCTTAATATGTTTATTCCAAAAATATATCGTGTAATTAGACTTAATTACAAGATAGCTCACACATTCAAACGTTAAAATATGTGGCTCCAATATGTTGAATTATTCCAACAATCTCCCCCCGGGCTACATATGTAAATTTATAGAATGTATTCAATTTTATGAGCTCTTAAATAGTTATCTTGATATATGGTATATTCAAAACAATCTCGTTCATTGATTGTGTTAATATTGAACAAAAGTGGCTTTCATTACTATTTTTGTAACTAAACCCATCAATGGTTACAGATATCAATACTATCAAACGACATAGGTCAATCATGATGTGTAGCATGGAAATTATATGAAATGTGATTTTTACATGTCTATTTCCAACTGGTCCTACTTTACTTTAATGTGATCAAAATTTCAAATGATATATATAAACAATTGAAGTGCAAATGAAAACTTTATTTCTAATCAAAAAACCAGAACATGTTCATAATCAAAATATATAGCAGTGTCACGAAATAAGTGACTAAGTACAAACTCCCCCTAAACCAAAATATCCTTATATAAAAGATACACTGATTTTAGCAACATGCTCATGTAAGATCTTGGGTAGTACTGCTTTCGTAAGCGGATCCGCTAGCATGGAATTTATCCCAATATGCTCTATGGATATTAACCCATTCTGCACTCTCTCCTTTACAACTAGAAACTTGATGTCAATGTAATTTGACCTGCTTGAGCTTCTATTGTTAATAAAATAAAATACTACAGATCTATTGTCTCAATATAACTTTAATGGTCTTTCAATATTATAAATAATGCGCAGCCCAATGACAAAATTCCACAGCCATTTCGCATGGTTAGATGCCACATAACAAGCCACAAACTCTGCTTCCATGGTGGAAGAAGTTCCGAGTGTTTGTTTAACGCTTTTCCATGATATATCCCCTCCACGTAATAGAAATATGTATCCCGAAGTGGATTTTCTACTATCCGGGCATCCAAAAAAATCGGAATCAGAATACCCAATGATCTCCAACTGATTTGATTTTCTATATGTAAGCATATAGTCCTTTGTTCTTTGAAGATACCTCATAACCCTTTTTGCTGCTTTCCAACGATCCATTCCAGGCTTACTAAGATACTTTCCCAACACTCCTATATGTACGCAATATCCGGACGCGTACACACTTGAGCATACATCATACTCCCTATAGCAGATTCATAAGGGATCTTCTGCATTTTTTTAACTTCAAGGATGTTATTAGGGCATTGTTTGAGACAAACTTTGTCTCCATTAGCGATAGAGGTATCACCCATTTTGCAATCTTGCATGTCAAACCTTTTAATAACCGTTTTTATATAGTTCTTTTGTACAATCCAAGAATATACAATGATTGATCATGATATATATGGATTTCTAATACAAAAGAAGCATTCCCAAGATCTCTCATTTCAAAATTATCTGAAAGAAATCTCCTGGTTTCGTGCAAAAATATAAATTATTACAAGCAAGCAATATATCATCAACATATAAAATCACAAATATGAATTTGCTCCCATTGAACTTGTGACACACACAGTTATCAATTATGTTTTCCTGGAAACTAAATGAGGTAACTACTTTATGAAACTTGTGGTAGCATTGACGAGAAGCTTGTTTGAGCCCATAAATGAATTTCTTTAGTTTGCAAACCATATTCTTTGGATCTTCGAACATAAATTTTTCTGGTTGCAGCATATAAATTGTTTCCTCAATGTCTCCATTGAGAAACGCAGTTTTAACATTCATTTGATGTAACTCAAGGTCAAAATGTGCAACAAACGCCAAAATTATTCTAAAAGAGTCTTTTGATGTAACCGAAAAGAAAGTCTCTTTAAAGTCAATGCCTTCCTTCTGAATAAAATCTTTTGCTACAAGACGAGTCTTATATCTTTCCACATTACCTTTTGCATCCCTCTTGGTTTTAAATATCCATTAACAACTAATGTGTTTTTTACCTTCAGGTAAAGAGACAAGATCCCAAACTTTATTGTCTTGCATGGATTTATACTCTTCGTTCATAGCTTCAATCCACTTTTGATAATTAGCATCTTGCATGGCTTGGTGAAAGTAGGTATGATCGTTTTCCACCAATTCATTATTATCCTCTATTTCTTTGAAGAAATACCACATAATCATCTCGAATGGCGTCTTTCCTCTCTTTAGTGGATCTCCTTCGTGGCAATTCATTTTGAGGTTATTGATTTTGTTCTTGTGGAACATTATCCTCATCTTGAAGAGGGTTTTCTTTAACATTGTTTTGTTGTGGTACTAGATCAACTTCTTCATTAATGACAAGAATGGTAACCTGTACATTGACGGAAGAAGTAACTGTAGTAGGAATCATAGGTGATGATTCCTCCTCCAAAACAATGTTCCTTACTTCATTTCCCCCGTAACTCAACATCCTCAAAAAATGTTGCAGTTTCCGTCTCAAAAACTTTCTTTAGTGTGGGATCATAAAATTTATAGCCATTAGATCGCTCAGAATAACCAATAAAGTAGTTGCTCACTGTTTTAAAGTCCAACTTTCTTTCATTTGGCTTATAAGGCCTTGTCTTAGTTGAACATCCCCAAATATGAAAATGCTTTAGAGTGGGTTGTCTGCCTGTCCAAAGCTCATAAGGTACCTTGGCAGTTGCTTTAGTGGGTACCCTATTAAGGATATAAACCACTGTCTTTAATGCCTACCCCCAGAGTGATTTTCGTAAGGTAGAATGACTAATCATATTCCTCACCGTGTCTTTAAGAGTTTTCTTCATCTCTCAGCAACACCATTCATGCTAGGTGAACATGGCATGGTGTACTGTGGGACTATTCCACATTCCTCTAGGAATTGGGCAAATGATCCTAGACATTGTTCACCCGATTCATCTGATTTACCATAATATTCACCTCCATGGTCAGATCTGACATCTTTAATTCTTTTGTTGAGTTGATTCTCAACTTCTACCTTAAATTTCTTAAACACGTCTAAGGATTCTTATTTATCATGTATAAGATATAGGTAGCCATATCTTGAGTAGTCGTCTATGAATGTGATAAAATATTGTTGACCGTTCCATGATGCCATACGGAATGGTCCACAAATGTCCGTATGTATCAATTCTAATACTTTGGTTGCTCTATTGGTACCTATTTTCTTATGTTTGATTTGTTTTTCCTTAATGCACATGACACAGACATCGACGTTTGAAAAATCAATAGATTCCAAAATGCCATCTGACATAAGCCTTTGAATTCTAGTTTTAGATATATGACCTATGTAACAACCCAAAATTTGAGCTATAATAATTAATTAACAAATTAATTAAATAATAAAATAAGTTTGAGAAATTTTCAAAATTGAGCCATGGGAGTTGCACCATTGTGTCCATGGTAATTTTCTGATCAATTTTCATATATAGTTTGTCAAAATCCGAGCTAAAATGAAGAAGATACGAAATAAACAAGAATTAAATCAAAACGAAAAAAAATATGGGCTAGGTCGACCGAAGTCCATGATGAGGTCGACCCAAGGGTCCAACCCCAAAGACCAAGGTCGACCTATAGGTCGACATGTAGGTCAACCTGCCTATGTATAGGGGTGTGAAAACGTCTAGGTCGATGCGATGATATGTTTTCCAACTTTCT
This sequence comes from Allium cepa, assembly GCA_030765085.1. Classification (NCBI taxonomy): domain Eukaryota; kingdom Viridiplantae; phylum Streptophyta; class Magnoliopsida; order Asparagales; family Amaryllidaceae; genus Allium; species Allium cepa. Next base: position 910,498,644 of record CM060937.1, read on the forward strand.
TCCAATCCTGTACGTTCGTGCTTTGATCCGTCAGTTCCCAGCGAGCCTATTACGTGGTTACACCAGATTTAATCTTCAAATCCAATGGATTGAGATCCCTAAGTGAAACTATAAATAAGACCCTAGACTTGACTATTTTTCTTATTCAGATTTTCTCCCAATTAGGTTCATGGCCTGAGGCTGGACCCTAAAAGGAAAAAAAATTCTTGTAAGGAGATCTTTTTAATTAAAATATTTTATACCCTAAAAGTGGATCCGGAATGGCCAAAGATTAGAGCTAAGGACCACATGTGAGTGTTTAGTAGTTATTTTATATTTTAAAGTAATTTAAAATAATAAGGTTCTTAACAGTTGTAGTTTTTATGCAATTTTGAAAGAATTTCTATATAAGTTATTTATAGCTAATCTTTAAAGTTCTTTTCAGTTTAATTTATTCAGCTATTTTTATTCAGCTATTTTATTCAGTTATTTAACATTATTTTATGCTATTTGCATTTATTTACATCTGTTTTACATTAGAATTTAGCGTGTAAATTTTAGTTTCTTTTTATTTCATTTTTCATGAATAAAATATAAGAATATTAAGAAAAAAGAATAATTCGCAAACATGGATTAAAATAGAAAACATTTTATTTACAGAAATTAGATGTAAAATAAGAAAAATGTGTAATAAAAAGAAGATAGACTGAAATAGGCAACTTTAAGACATTTGCAAGCCTTTTTATCACTAGAGGTTATAAATAAAAAGATAAAAGAGAAGAGTAACAATTATAACGTAGGTTATCATTAAGCAGAAAGTACAAAAAAGGCTTGTTTTAAAACTTATAGTTAAATTAATAAGAAAATATAGCAGAGATAACAACAAAAGGCTTATTTTACATTTCAATTAAGTTAATAAGAAAATATAGCAGAAATAATAGCGGAGGCTTATTTTCAGAACTTACACTAAGTTAATAAGAAAGAATATAAATAGGGCCAATACCAATAGCATTCACTTTTAGACTAGAACTGAGGGTCTCACAATAGATTAGGTGAGACTGGGCAGGACCATTTCAGACTAGGACTGATGGTCTCACAATAGTTAGGTGAGGCTGGGACACGCTTATACTAACTAGGGTAAATAAGAGAACAATAGATAGAAGCTCAAATCGGAGAATTGGACAAGGAGCGCAACTAGATTTTGTTTGTTAGGACCAGTACCGGCAGTATTCCCTTTCAGACTAGGATGGATTATCTCACAAAACACTTAGATGAGGCTAGGTAGGACCCTACAGACTAGGACTGATGGTCTCACAATAGATTAGGTGATGCTGGACGCACTTATGATGATTAGGGTAAATAAGAGGCCACTAGAGGGAGCAACAATTAGCGTGTACCGACGATGATCGAGCATGCGACATCAATTATGGAAGATAAGTTGCTACTATGTTCCAAGGCTAAACAGGTGTATTTTGCTATAGGACCAATATGATGGGACTAGCTCAAAGTGGCACAACAGATATAGAAGTCCGATCAACAGGTAGAATGAGGATTTCAGCCTAATTAAAACAGGATTAGGGTTTCAGCCTAATCAAAGCAGTAATCTAGGACAAGTGGAAACAATCATAATCAAAGAAAATATAATAAGAAATAGTATTTTATCCCAGTTTTATCTTTTCTGTATTTTCCTCTCATACTAGAACTATTGCTTAGTCTCTTATCTTTATCTTGCTTAGAAATGCTAGTAATTACTTTCACTCACTAGACTTTTAGTCTGACCCACTCCTCTATTTCTCCTTTTCTCCCATAAGCCGGCAGAGTTGAGTAGATTCAGGTTGCTTGGAGACCTATTCCCGGAGTTCTCTTATTTTTGATGTATTCTTCTTCCTTTCAGTTTTCTTTTCATTTGACTTTGTATGTACTGGTACTTTATAAGAGGGATGATTTTTGTTATGTACTCTGATGATGTGACTGAGATTATATTTTTCATAAGACATGAATTTTAGTTTTTTTGATGTTTTATGACATTATTTTATGAAGTTTAATTTTGAATATCAAGTTATTATTTATATGTTTCCGCTGTTATTATTTATTTTTCTTATGAATCTCAGTCTTTGTGATGCTTTAGGTATACATATAACGCACCATATCCTTTAGTATGTCCTTTTTGGGTATACTAAGGGGTGTGGGGTGTTTCACTTGGTTAATAAGCAAAAATAGAAATAGGGCATGTACCAACAGCATCCCTTTCAGACTAGGACTAATGGTCTCACAATAGATTAGGTGAGGCTGGGCAGGACCCCTTCAGACTAGGACTGATGGTCCCCCAATAGTTAGGTGAGACTGGGACACACTTATGCTAATAGGGTAAATAAGAGGACAATAGATAGAAGCTCAAATCAGGGGATTTGGGCAAAGGGGCGTAGATATATTTTGTTTGTTAGGACAAGTACCGGCAGCATTCCCTTTCAGACTAGGACTAATTGTCTCACAAAACACTTAGGTGAGGCTGGGCATGCTTATGCTGATTAGGGTAAATAAGAGGTCACTAGAGGGAGCGATAATTAGCGTGTACCGGAGATGACCGAGCATGCGGCATCGATTAGGGTAGATAAGTCGCTACTGGCTTTCAAGCGCTAAATTGTTGTCTTTTGCCGCATGACCAACAGGATTGGACTAGCTTACAATGGCACAACAGAGATAGAAGGCCGATCAATGGGTAGAATTAGGATTTCAGCCTAATTAATTAGGATTAGGATTTCAACTTAATCACAACAATCTAAGACAAGTGCAAACAATCATAATTAAAGCAAATAGTTAAACAATATTTTATCCCTAGTTTTATCTTTTCTTTTTTTCCTTTTATGCTAGAACTATTGCTAAGTCTATTATCTTTATCTTGCTTAAAAACACTAGTAGTACTTTCACTCACCAGGCTTATAGTCTGACCCACTCCTTTATTTCCCCCCTTTTCCCCATAGGCTAGCAGAGGCAAGGACAGCAGATTTGGATTTCTTGGAGACCCATTTGTAGAGCTTTCTCATTCTTCATGTATTCTTCTTCTTTTCAGTTTTTCTCTGGACTTTGGATGTACTAGTACTTTATGAGAAGGATGATTTTTATTTTTATTTTTATTGTACTCTGATTTTACGAGACTGCGACCTATTTTACAATATACATTCAATTACACAATTTTTACAACAAAATCAGATTACCATCATCAACATACTAAAATAATGTAGCGGAATAATAATAGTAAATACGATCTAGCAAACTCCATCTTCATCTTCAAGGAATAGTGTCTTCAACATTGAAATACTCAAATTGACCCGAGCATAATGAAAAGACAAAACACTCGAGTTAGAATTAAAAGTTCTTATGTAAGTTAAATCAACAACAAGTAAATATGAGTGTAATAGCGTCAAAGATGTTTACCAGATTTTACATCTCCAATCAAGTGTACAACATGAGTGCAATAACTTAAGAGATGTTACCGGATTTTCTATCTCCAAAGGAATCGTTAAACTATCTATATGTTGTAAGATACGTTACATGTAGTGTCTAATCAACGAAATAAATATTTTTCTTTACGTTAACGCTTTACATGAATCCCCCTTAACACATTTTTAAGTAGGTAGTTTATACAGGTCGTGTAACACAAGCAGTAATGTCGGTAGCCAGTGAGTCCTCTATAGGTACCATACTAAAACAAAGTCATAGTGGCCGAGTATAAGGATAAAAGTATGACAAGGCATGTGAGACAATGCTCAAGGTAGGATTCTACCAGTTTACCCTTTTTGGCTGGGGTAACGCATCGTACCTATGATCGCCCACCGAGTCCACCACCTCCAAAATCGAATCAAGGTGCACCGATCAAGTCCAAAATCAATATAATAATACGAAGGGGTGATGGTTCCTGAAGGTTGAGAACCCCTTGGCCAGAGATAGGCTATTTTTTTAGTCATTTCAAATTGACACAAGTGTTGGGGTCATCCATCATCGTTCTCTTCCTTCAAATCCAGCAAACGTTCATCAAATCCGACCACTTCATTTTGGATCATCAACCACGTACACAGGTGTTAAAGTGGTTTCAATATTGACAGAGAGTGTTCCAATAAGAGGCCTCGGTCTCTTTAACAACCAAACTTCATTTTTCATGCCGGTTGGTTATTTTACATTTCAAAAACGATTCACATTTGATATCAAAATATCAAATTTGCTACAAAATATCACTTCATTTCAAATTCATCATATTTACACAAATATCATTTTCACTTGAAAATATCATTTCAAATTCCAACTTAGGTTATAACCACATTCAACCATATTCACATTTAAATCAACGATTTAGATATAACATCTCAACTTTGCACGGTTTGAAATTTTAGAAAATAGTTTGACTAGTTTAAATAGTTTAAAATAGTTTAATTAATTTGATATAAAATTGGTTTGAGTATTGAAGTGGTTTATTTGTAAAATAGTTTAAAAAATCTGAATAAATTTGAAAATTGAAAGGGTAGATTTAAACTGTTTATATTAAAATAATTTATTTTGAAAATAATGTCAAATTGAACCATTTCTTTCCATTTCAACAAATCTGGACCCATGTCCAATTTCAATTTCCAATATTTCAATTCAATTGACTCAGATTCAATTTAGTTTCAAATCAATTTGATTTCAATTTGAATTAACTTCAATTTTTGAACATTCACTTTAACTTCAAATTCGATTCAACAATTAAATTCAGTGATTTAAATTCAATCCAATTCTTATTTTGAACCATTTCGATTTATATCAATGTCATGTCAAATTTCAATTTACCAACTTAAACCACTTTAATCGAATTAAACTTCATTATTAAATTTTAAGATCCAAATCTTCAAAATAACAATTTTTCGAATTAAAGTCATATATCGATTATAACTTTACATTTTAAATCTAATTCTTTTAAACAATTTCTTTTAACTAATTCTAATTCCAACTTTAAAGCTTGAATCAAAAAATAATTAAATTCACATACATCCAAAATTTATTTCCTATAAAATAATAACATTTAATCAAAAACCAAATTCAAGATTTTAAAATCATTAAATTTAACCAATCCGGTGTCCATTTATAATTTTCTACCCTATGGCCAAGTGATCGTTTATGTCAATTTTTATTATAGGCATGGATATATAACATTTCAATCCAAATCAAATTGTCGTAGGTATATATCATTTCAACCTATTTCTTAATTTATTCGAAATAATTAAATAACATTATATGCTTGCAATTAATATAAAGGGTGATAACAAGGATATATATAAACAAATAAACATCCAATCATCCAATTGTTAATAAATAGACATCCATCACAATCAACATCCAAATCAGCCTATAAATCATAAAAACTAACTAGTTATCAATATCATATATTTAACTAGCAATTAAATTCAGTATTAATTTAAATGAAATTTAATTTAATATAAATTCAAATTAAATTTAAATGACAATTTAAATCACTAAACAACAATCCATAGGATTCTCATTACTTCATAAATTTAAATCAACTATCTTAAGAATATTAGTATTGCATGAGTGGGTTAAATCATTCACCTTTGATTTATAGTCGATTTAAAATCCAACAAAATCCCACAATTCAACAGTCTCCAAATTCAACCAAACTAGTTCTATGTCGTCCAGAATTTCAATACGATCCCAATGGAAGAAACCGCATGCAAATCCGAGTTCGTATGCAAAAGATAAGAGTTAAAAGTTTGAAATTTTGAACTTAATTTAAAAATGAAATAATGTGTAAAATTGTAATATTAGTTACCTTCTTTAACCCTAGTAGTAGCCCAATCGAGTGAACATCGTTCAGCCGCCACCGCTTCTTGATGAACGCGCACGCCTGAAGGCCGCTAATCCAAGATCTGACACCACCATCTCCTCCGCCATGGTCCATTGCCCCTTTGGGCTCCACCTCGACAACTGTGTCGCCGCCTTAGGGCCTCCGGCCGAACCCAAAATGCGTGACTTTTATCGCGATTTATGGCGATCTCAAACCCTTACAACCATTTCCAAACCGCTAGATCGACTTTGCTAGTCACCTCTACGCGCCAGTCTCCTTCGATCATCGATTGGTCGACGATCCACCGTTGAACGAGAAACCCTAGCAACAGATAGCTAAGAAAGATCGGCAATTTCTGGACAAGCGGGACCTCCAATCGAAAAGGGAATTGGAAATTTAGATTACGTTCATCGAGAGATTCGTGGTGATATGTTATATGATAAAGTTTGAACAGTTTGAATTTTCGATTTGATTTGGAATTGGGCATTAAGGTTTTGAAATGTTTGCCATTGAGAAGGAACAGATAATTGAACAAATAGATAGGAATTATACGTATAGAAAATGAAAATAAGAAGCTGCTATGATTTATAACAGCTTGTATATGACAAAGCTGAAATAATAGTGGATGGAACAAATCGAATGGGTCGAAACGATAACAAAGACCCGTAAAGCCCGTTTCGTTCCCGAAACGAAAATAAGTCATCCAATATATCTAAATATAGGTTTTTAACATTTTTAAACTCAACGGAACTAGTTTCAAACTCCAATTCCATCGTATATAAAAGTTAGCTTTTAAAATTAATTTATATTCATTTAAATTTCATTAATTGATTTCTATGCATTTCGAGCTCGCACGATCAAATGATAAGTCTAATTGCTACGAAACTTGAAATCTTATAATAATTCACCATTATGGATCCGATAAAACTAATTTCGTCGAAATCTGAGATGGTGGCCAAAAAGGCTAATTTTCATGTTAATTAAATAAATTAATATTTAAAATCAATTTAATCCCATTTAAATTCAAATTTAACCATTTCCGCCATTCCTGATTACATAGAAATTAATAATCTTTTAAAGCTAAATATTATATGTTAATTTCAAGATTTAAACATTAATTAACTTCAGCATTCAATTACAACCATAATAAATTCATTCATTATAATTTAAACTCCAAACAAATTCTTTTAATTTGATTTCAATTCTTATTTTTAAATCATCAATTACCTTATGAATAAATTAGACATAAGTTTCCATTTATTACATTCATTATCTACAGTTGACAACTTTTGCTATATTAATTGCAATATCTCAATTATATTAATTTTATTGATTTCCAAATAAATTGCAAACTGATTTAATTAATAAGATGATAATAAATTAATTGTTACAACTTAGTAATTCATGTCCATTAATTCATTGTTTACAACTAAAGGTTATAAATCTACGTACCAAAACTGATTTCATATTCTATATTAACCAATTTCAATTAAATTACATACAATTTCACCATTAAATACAACATTTAATTTGTCTCCTTATTTATAATTATAACCAAATTAGTATTGCAATTATTTCAATTGATCAAGATTACATTATAATAGTTGTCAATAACATTCAAAACAATAATGTTAAATTATATTCTAATTATTTTTTCCATTTAATCATAAATCTTAATTTCTCACAATATTAAATTTCAAAATCTTATTAAATATAATATTTTAAATTATCAAAAATATGGGTTGTTACAAATTAGCACCAAATTATATCACTAATTTGACACAGAAATTAATTAACCTAAGCTTAGCCATAATTATATTTTAATTATCGGATTTACACACTTATAACCGTAATTAGCATATCACAATCAATTAACATATAATTGCAAACACACAAGAGAGTAGTATCATCAAATACAACTATAAATTAAACTAATTTAACATATCAGGGTAAATTAGAGTTAGCAAAAAAAAAAACCTCTCTTTTCACTGAAATTGATGTGTTGGAGGCCGAAGAGGAGAATTGCCACGGCAAAACCGAGCCGTCAGAAGCCGTCGAAAATAGCCGTCGACGGCTGTCGCTATCATCCGTCGCGATAAACAGTAGTTCTAATAGTGTGGATGACTTGGATGAACAAACAATTGATCCCTATCGGGACTAGGATCATGAGGCAAACCAGTGAAACTTCTTACTTGATATGCAATTACGGTCTTTTTGCCTTCAAACATTATGGGATAGGCGCGTGTATCTACTACGTGGACATGAATTTTTTTAGACTTGAAGATATGTGATATTAGTTTAAGTTGTTATATTGGGTAATACAATGAATATTGTTTGTTATTTGAATGCTTCGTCGATTTTATCACTATTTTGTTGTTGTTGTTTTATAACGTTGTTGGTGAAATCTTTTTGCTTAATTGAGATATCCATGTTTCATTGCCTGTTTAGCATTGTTTAGTATTTGATGTCTGATTTAATTGTTAGAAATGCAGTAGAAATGCAGCAAATTTACTACAGGAACGACATTCGGTAAGGAGTGGGAAAAATTCAAATTTTGAATTTTATAAGAAGGGTTGGGATGATGGTGACATGGCATCGGAAAAGAATGTCTCAAAGGCGTTGGAATAACGGGGCCGAAAAGATTTCGATATCCCCCTACTATAGGCGTCAACAAACGACGTTGGAAATAAAAAGGCGTCGACAAGCACCTCACAAAAGGCTTCGTAAAGATGGGAATTTTTTCTTCCCACATAGGTTTTTTTAGTTCTTCATGGACGTCGGAGCAACATTAGAAAATTGATTTTTGATGCGACGCCTATGATTTTTTTGGCGTCGATAGGGGGGATTTATATTGCAGTGCTAATGTATTAGTAAAAACTGTAAAAAGAACAAGTCCATAACAATAATAAATCCTTACAATTCAAATCGTTGTCGATCGAGAGAGTTTCTTTGCTTTTGTCGTTTCTAACTTTGATATAGGTTTTGCAAATGAGAAACCATCGATTTTGAGGATTAGGAAAGAAAAGAGAATAGATCGATTGACTTCAGACTAGAGAGAGGAAAAACAATGACAAGTAAATGAACGGACTACAACATTGTTAAGATCTGAATAAATGATGAAACTAATTACGGACTCTATGGTTGTTTGTCTATTATTTAAAAAATATAATCAATTTGTTAATTTTTGATGAACAAAATATATTACCAAAACACTACCATTTTTCTTAAATCGGTTTGGCAAACCAAACCAAAAATCTTTGCTACCGATAGTTACATTGCCATTTTGATCGTTATTGGTTGCTAATCGGTTTTAGTTGGTGATGATATATAAATAAGGCAACCATAATCATAACTATGCAAAATGGAACCGTCTTAAACCCAAAAAAATAAAATAACAAAAAATTAGAATTTATCATAAATTGCTCGAAAATTTTGTACTTTATGTTCGCTTCAGGAGTGTCTCAAATCAATTTTCTCTTCATCATTTTGATATTAATTAATGATAAAATTAAAACGTTTATATACTAACAATGTTTTTTTCTTTTAAGGAATTCAAATCAAATGTTTTTTTAAAAGAAAAAAAAGAATATTTTCTCTCAAAAGAGTTCAATTTTATTATAAACACTCATTTTTTAATTAAATATTGCGAAATAATCGATTCTTTAAAAGAACAATTTTTGTTGAGATGTTTATGTTTTGAATGAGTATCAAATTTTTTCACAAACAAATTTTTTCAAAATATTTTAAAGTTTCAAAAAAAAGCGAAAAGCAAAAAATAAAGTTCAAAAGACTTCAAAAGTTCATGTTTGCTAAAATTCATAAATATCAAAGAAATTAACCGTCATACCAGATAAAAGAAAACGATCATGTTTATTTCAAAAGCAAAATTATTTTAATAACAAAGTAAACATTATCCGAAAATTAAAACATCCCGGTCAAAGACTCAAAGGAAAGAGGAAAGAGCTGACTGTGATCAAATCTCTCTCTTTGACTCCTTCCGCGATATTGGTGCTAATTCAAATCTCCACTGGTTTGCTGATAAATTCGGTTTCAAATTAGTTGAGCTGACTTAAACGAAAATTTTAAAATTCAAAGCGAGATATTAGCATCCTGCACGCGTACGGTTCTCAGCAAAACTTCACTCTTATAAATACCGACATTTATAAACAGAGATGGCTTAAAAGATTCAGCATAAAATATCTCTAATCGGTAAAAATAATGGACACAGAAAGGTAAAGAAAGAGATTGGTGGGGAAAGAGAAGGAAGGATATGAATCATCCTTCTCCTTCCCCACCAGTCTATTTCTATTCTTACCTTGCTATTACTGTATATGTCTCTCCCTGTTATTCCTTTCTAGCCATTCATGCACAATTCCAGGTACTGTATAATTCATTTTCTATGTAGCAATATGTGATATTTTTACTCACATGTGTATATAACTGTTTCATTTTTTTTTTGAAGGAAGTTCTATTATGCAGGCTATGAAATTGCTTTTTTATTATTGATGTAGATGAAACCGTTTGTGTTCCCAAACGTTTGGAAAAGAAGAGTCATATCAAAAGTATTGGTTTTAATGGTGGCTGTTAATTGGTTTTGCTTTTGTTCAAAAGCCTTCTGTAAATATGACGTTATAAGTGTTTCTCTTTTTTTGAACCTTTCGTATATTTGGCTGATTGAGGAAGGATTCATTGATAGTGAACAAGATGCATTGTTGACGGTAAGAAGGAAGAAGACTGCATTGGCAATTGACAATTGGCAGCTGTGTTTGTTTTTACAGTTACAACTTGTGTTAAAAAGGACGAAGCTTCCTTCATGTTTGAGAATATAACTTAATATTCATTTGTAATTGCATGCATAATGGCATTAAAGAGTGAATATAACCTTTGTAAGTACGTACATAATGTTTATATTCTCTGTCACATCAGCAATGGTTATTGGTTTCTGGTAATCTTCTGTCATGTAATTGCGTGAAATATACACCCATTCTTTCTAACATGAGTATGATAAGTATAAACTTTGTTAATTTAAGCATTTAGATACATTTTCAAGCGGTTTGATACGTTCTCAGGGATGCCAGATAATTAATTGCATTGAGCCAGACAAGTTACTGTAAGAAAATATCTAAACTTTGGTGGACTTTGAAAATTTGTAAAGAAAAGCTCAGGCAAATAAGCTGATACAATTGTTATGTGTCAGCATATGCATATGTTATTTTAGGAATCCACTATGCGCATGACCAACTTTACTTCGTTATGTGGAACTTAGGCAATGAGCTAAAACAACTATGCTAACAGAGTTATTAAGCAACCAGCTAACAGCAGCATCATTTGAATAGAAGTTACTCTATTTAGACATGTATTCATAAGTAGTACACCTCTTAATCAATTGGGCTCTAGGTTGTGACCCAACTGACCTGGGCCTAGAGTCGGCCCTATGAACATTTCTTTGACTTTGAAAATTTGCACCATACTCAACAAAGTATCAAATACAGAAATTTGTTTGTTATTATCAAACCATGCCATCAATTGCCATACTTCACAAGCATAACATCTTAACACCTACCCCAATTAATTACATCGCAAAGTAACCAGATCACGTTGGTGAACAATGGATATATTAAGTATCATGGGTATAGTTGATACGACAAAACTTGAACGATCAATACATGCATAATAAGATGCAATTAAAGTTTGGTGTGAGTGATCAGCATTTTTAAGTATTAAGTTGGGCCAGTGGGATGATTTAGACAAAGATAAACAAACATATAGAGCAATATTTGATAGAGAGACGTTATATTAAAGTTTCATTACAACTTATCTTAAATTCCACCCAATCTACCATGAAAAAGGTTTATATAAATTTAATTCAATAAAAAACTTAATTTGAGGGTTGTATCAAAGTTTCTAATGCAAAAGTCTTTATCAAAGTTTAAGTTAAACATATACTGCGTGCAAAATATGGAAGCAAATCATCTGAATCCATAACTCTCAATCTTTGTATGCTCCATTGATAAATACTTGCAACGTAATTATGTAGTCAACATAAATATTCAAAAATGAACGTTTTTTTTAAATTTCAAGTATTCCAGTTGGTTAGATACATCGCAATAGTTAAATTTCTGTGTATATTTTAAAATCTCAAACAAACTTATTACAAGATTAAATCATATTTGCATTCATGTATACGACATCCACTTGGTTGTTAAATCTTGAACATCTCCTTTGGGGTTGCATGTTACAAATTTGTAAAATTGAAATTTCAAATCTATCAATTTTTTCAATAATAGTAGAATCTATAATCTTTTTAACACTTGTATCTAGATAGTTTAACGAACAATTCAAGGTTTAATTTTATTATCAATAAAGTTTGCAATCATAGTTGAATAACTTTCATTATGATACACATACGAATATTGTGCTATTTGTGCACATATATTTAATAACATACACACATACTTATTGTGCACACTACTAATATGCATGCATGTGTAGTAATAAATCTCACTAAGTATGCATGAATGTATATATCACCTACACAATGTTACTATGGAATATATGTTGCATCCCATTATAGATTATTGAGTTATTTGACACTCATAATTATTGATCGACTAAAGTTACACAAATTGAATATTGACTCGTATACTAAAAGGAAAAAAATAATCCAAAACATATTGAATATGATTCAATATATTGTTGAAAAAGCATCTTGATGACGCGGACATGGCGCTGGAAAAAGGAAGTCTCAAAGGCGTTGGAATAATGGGTTGAAAAGATGTCGAAAATCCCTTACTATAGGCATCAAGATGCCATTGAAAAATCATGGTGTCGAAATGGGGTTGAGAATAAAATGACGTTACAACGGCGTCGACGGACACCTCACTAAAGACGTCGTAAAGGCGTAAGTTTTTTTTTTCTACACTAGTTTTTGTAGTCGTTTATAGATGTTGGAACAATGCTAGAAATTTGATTTCAGAAGCCATGCCAATACCTTTTTGGCATTGGTAGTGGGGATTTATATTGCATTACTTATGTATCAGCAAAAACTATAAAAAGAACATGTATGTACATAACAATAATAAATCCCTATATGCCAAATCAATGTTGATTGAGGAAGTTTCTTTACTTTTGTCGTTCCTACCTTTGATCTAGGTTTTGCAAATGAGAAACCATCAATTTCGAGAATTAGGAAAGAAAATAGAATAGATCGATTAACTTCGGATTAGAGAGAGGAAAAATAATGACAAATGAACAGACCGCAAGATTGTTAAGATCTATAAATGATGAAACTAGTTATGAACCTTATGGGCCTTGGCCTATAATTTTAAAAATATGATCGGTAGAGCAATTTTTGGCAAACAGAATATATTGCCAAAATACTACCATCTTTCTTAAATCAGTTTTGCAAACCAAACCAAAAACTTTGCTAATGATAGTTCCACTATCATTTCTGATGGATATTGATCGGTAACCGATTTTAGTTGGTAATGAGTTATAATAGGGCAACCATAAACATAACTATGCGAAATGAAAACGTCCCATATCATAAGAAGGAAGAATAAAAAATTAGCATTTATCATAAATTTTATGTACTTAGCGTTCACGAGTATCTCAAATCAATTTTTCTCAGTCATTTTGATATTTAATTAATGATGAAATTAAAAATTTTATAATTTGTTTCGTTTAAGGAATTCAAATATCTTCAAAATTAAATGTTTATCTAAAACAAAAAAGAGAATATCTTCTCTCAAAAGAGTTCGATTTTATTCTAAACACATTTTTCTAATTAAATATTGTGAAATAATCTCTTCTTTAAAAACAAAACCCACTTTTTTGTTACACTACAAGAAAAAGGCAGAATACCGACAGCCAAGACCGACGGCTTCCGACGGCCATTTTCCGACGGCTTTCGACGGGCCGTCGGCGGCCGTCGGAAGCCGTCGCAAATTTGCGATTATACCAGCCAGCCGAGCCCTTTCTTCCTCCTCCATTTCATACGAAAAAAACCCAAAAAACCCCCCAAATTCAACCCCTAAGCTTCCAATCCCTAATTTTTAGCTTCCGGATCTTCCAACGCACTCTAATCAAGCTTCAGTACTCTTAATCTCAGGTATAATCTCTTATTTTTATGAAAAATTCAGTTTTTACCCTAATTATAGATTTGCATAAATTGATAAATTAGGGCGAATTAATGATTGCAATTGTTTCCACTAGCGTAATAACGGTTTATAGCATCACATGGTATACCAATTTCATCTTTTATCGTGAAATTGTGATAAACACGTATAATTTGTGCATGTTCATGTATATGTATTTTGTTGTGTATGCCTTGATTCGACGATTGTATACGTTATTTGGAATAAGATAAAATGATTGAATGAACTAGGAGTATTATATTGTGCACGTTTTTACTTATGACACAAAAAAAATGCATTACTCTAAATTATAATTGTGTGTATTGAAAAATGACAAAATGTTAAACCAGCCCTAAGTTGATGCGTAATACGTCGAATAAATGTGTGAAATTAATATATAAATGTGAACAGTGAGTAAAACTGTATTTTTGAGTAAAATGCGCGCATGTTAACCGACAAATGTCCCTTAGAGAGTTTTTGGCCCCGTCTGACGAGTGTTGTACATGATCGTTGTATAAATAGTCGTTTTTTTCGAAAAACGACCATTTATATTCATCTGGTACAATGTTTGTCGGATTTGTCCCTGTATTGGACAAGTTATGAACACAGTAAGAATTTACATTTTGTATACTACTTCGTCTCAAACGGTTCATAAAATTTCGCCCTAACTTTTCTTTTTTGTTTCCTGCGTACACGCATTTGTGTACAATGCAGGGAACAAAAGGGAAATGCTGCCGAAATTTTATTGAATCGTTTGGGACGAAGTAATATACGAAATGTAAATGCTTACTGTGTTTGTAATGGGAGGTAGGATGTCTGACCAATGAAAAAAAATTATATATTTTTAATCGTTACGTACGTTAAAAAATGAAATGTGCCCTATTTGAAAATATTTTTAAATTTGTGAAGTTGTTCTTTAAATTCAAAATATTATACGAACATGAAAATAATCTTTTTCGAATGTGTATTCTTCAAAATAAATATTAAATTTTGAACTTCTCATTTTGTCAAATAGGAAAAATGATTGATTATTTTGTTGATCGAAGGAGATGGATGTACCAAAGAAAAGGAATGAGGGGCTCAATAAAAGAAGATTTTTATAACGGTATAAACGTGTTTGTTGAATTCGCCTTAAGTAATAACGGAAACGATCCAGAAATTCGTTGTCCGTGTAGTAGGTGTAGACATTTGAAGTTTTTGTTACCAGATATTGTGAAAGTTCATTTGTGCCAACACGGTTTCACACCCGAATATTATGTTTGGGATCGGCATGGAGAAGTTGTAGCAAATACTTCTGTAGAGTCTGAAAGTGTCGTTAACGAAATAGTTTCAACGACCCGTATAGAAAATATGGTCGAAGATGCAGCACGATCAATGTTTCCTATGGTTGAAGTTGACGACGATGATGTAAATGTTGAAGAACCAAATATTGAAGCTAAGAAAATTTATGATTTACTAGATGCAGCTAAAAAACCTATTTGGGATGGTTGTAAAAGCGGCACGCAGCTGTCAGTAATCGCAGAATACATTGCGATGAAGTCAAAATACAACATCACTGAAGCTGGGTTTACGGCTGTTGTACAAGCTGCAAAAAGACATATGCCGCCCGATAATCTAATGTGTGAAAATCACTACGAAGTTAAAAAACTTATGTCGGCTTTTGGTTTACCGTATCAGAAAATAGATACATGTTTAAAAGGATGCATGTTGTTTTGGAAAGAAGACGCAAACCTTAGAAATTGTAAAGTTTGTAACCAGGAGAGATACAAACCAAGAAAAAAGAAGGGTAAGGAAGTTCCGTACAAGCGTATGCACTACTTACCCATAACTCCAAGACTTCAAAGATTATACGCATCTTCTGTAACTGCGTCTAATATGAGGTGGCATAGCGTGAGAACGGAGGAAGAGGGTACGTTGACACATCCGGCCGATGGAGAAGCATGGAAGCATTTCGATAAAACGTATCCAAATTTTGCAGCGGAGAGTCGAAATGTTAGATTAGGATTATGTACGGACGGTTTTTCTCCATTTTCTCAATTTGGTTCTAAATATTCATCCTGGCCCATTATCGTCACACCGTATAATTTACCTCCATGGATGTGCATGAAAACGCAATATATGTTTCTTACTGTTGTCGTTCCTGGCCCCGACGATCCGACACAAGGAATCGATGTATATTTACAACCGTTGATTGAGGAGTTAAAAATACTGTGGAACGAAGGAGTAGAAACATACGATGTGTCAAAGAAGAAAAATTTTCGTATGTTTGCTTCTTTGTTGTGGACTATAAGTGATTTTCCTGCCTATGCAATGCTTTCGGGATGGAGTACTGCCGGTCGTCTAGCATGTCCATATTGCATGGATGAAACACGAGCGTTTTCTTTACCTCATGGTAAGAAAATTTCATGGTTTGACTGTCATCGATATTTTCTCCATGTAAATCATCCCTTCAGAGGAGACAAGAAAAACTTTTTAGCTAATAGAGTAGAAAATAGACAACCACCGACGATATGGTCAAGCGAAGACATATATGAACTTGTTAAGGACTATCCAAAGATATATGAAACGGGGGAGCAAACAGAAATTGAAGGCAAATCAGTTGTTCATAACTGGTGCAAACAAACTATTTTTTGGGAGTTGCCGTATTGGAAACATCTTCTGCTTCGCCATAACATAGATGTGATGCACAATGAGAAAAATGTATTTGATAATGTGTTTAACACAATTTTGAATGTGAAAGGGAAGACGAAGGATGATTTGAAATCAAGACGTGATATAGAAGAATTATGCAAACGTCCCGAGCTTCATATGAAACCAAATGACAGTAAAAAACCAAAAGCTTGTTACGAATTAGATAATAATCAAGTTAAAGCTGTGTTAAAATGGGTGGAAGGGTTAAGATTTCCTGATGGGATATCATCAAATCTTCGTAGATGTGTTGACTTTAAAAATAGTAGATTGAGCGGAATGAAAACTCACGACTGTCACATAATGATGGAAAATTTATTTCCCGTTATGTTTAAAGAACTACTGCCGTTAAAAGTTTGGAAGGTAGTAACGGAGCTTAGTATGTTTTACAAAGAGCTTTGTTCGACTACTTTAAAAGTGCAACGTTTACGTAAACTTGAAGTGGACATTCCTATATTGCTTTGCAAATTAGAGAAAATATTTCCGCCAGGTTTTTTTAATGTGATGGAACATTTACCTGTTCATCTTCCATCTGAAGCACGACTTCGAGGTCCTGTCCAATACGGATGGATGTATCCATTTGAGAGGTATGTAATATGTTATAACGTAATTTAATTGCATTTGAAAGATGAAGTTAATATAAATTAATGTTGCATAGATATTTGAATCATCTGAAGAAAAAAGTGAGACAAAAAGCACGAGTTGAAGGTTCGATATGTAAATCTTACATCGAAGAAGAAGCTTCGTTCTTTTTCTCTCACTATTTCAGTGACCATGTGAATATTTCATTTCAAAGTGTTCCTCGTAATGATGAAGGCGACGAACAAGAGTCCTCTCAAGCAATGTTATCTATTTTTAGACAACATGGTCGGCCTTCTGGAAAATGTGTGGAAATATGGCTAGACGATAGAGATCTTCGTGTAGCACACACTTATATTCTTCTAAATTGTGCCGAGGTTGCACCGTTTGTTAGGTAATCTGAAATAATAATTTTTGTTTTATTCTTTTCTGTAATGCATGCGCGTGTATAACCTAATGTAATAATTTGTTTATATAAACAGTGTTTATGAACGGGAACATCCGAACGGAGATCTCAGAGTAGGAGACGGCGGAGTAGACCTCAGAGCGAGCTAGCAAGTATAGAAGAATTACAGACTAGAGTTCAGCAGTTGGAGGAGCAGAACCGCCAACAGGCCATGCAGACGGCACAGTTATTTGAGTACATGCAGCAGTTTGGTGGCCGCTTCCCTTCATCGGCTGGCTCTGGATCTGGGGCAGATTGATTCATTGCTTTCTAATTCGTTCGTGCAGGTATGTTTAGTTTTAGTTTACAATGATTTGGTAGAAGGAACAATTAATTGTTGATATGTATAATTATGTATAATACACTTGGTTCTGTAGCTGTATCAGGATATGCATGATTAGAACAGTTATTGTTAGTATTATTGTTAATGTTGGAATGTTATGTATATTTTGTATTTTATTTTTATTCTAATTTAGTTTATTTCTGTGTCTATTGAATATTTTGGAGTATTGGTTTGCATGTTTGGTTGGATTATTGTTTATTTGATTGTGCAGTATTGATATTGTAGTGTTTGGAAGAGAAATGTGGTTGGAAGGCTCTATTTGCAGCAGATTTTAAAAAAAAACAGCAGGTTTCCGACGGCTTCCGACGGCTCTCGACGGCTTATTGGTCGAAATTTTCCGGCGGTTTCCGACGGGTTCCGACGGCTTATTGGCCTGATTTCCGACGGTTTCCGACGGTTTCCGACGGCCGTCGGAAGCCGTCGGAAACCGCCGGAAACCGCCGGAAACCGTCGATAATGTATACGGCATCACCCGTCGGTAGCCGTCGGAAATACTGCTTCCCGACGCCTTCATTTCCGACGGCTTTTTCCGACGGCCGCCGACGGCTTCCGACGGCCGCCGACGGTTTTCAGCCGTCGGAAATCCCCCCTCCCCTTGTAGTGTTAAGATGGATAATTTTTGAAAAAAGCATCAAATTTTTTCACAAATACACATTTCCAAAATATTTTTAAAGTTGCCAAAAAAATGAAAAGAAAAAAGAAATTCGGAAAGACTGGAAAAGGTCTAGTTTATTGGTTAGAATTCACGAGCATCTAACAAATTAACCATCATATTAAATAAAAAGAAAAATATCCAGTCAAAAGAAAGAGAGAAGAGCTGACTATTATCAAATATCTTTCTTTCACTCTACCTGATATTAGTACTGATTCATATCTTCACGGATTTTTCAGTAAATTCGGTTTCACTCTGGTTGACTCGGCTTAAACAAAATTTTAAAATTCAAAAATCTACTTCCCGTACGCTTAGGATCCTCATCAGAATCACTTTCTTATAAATAGACATGGTTCATCACATTCACCAGCATAAAAAATTTCTAAGCAGCAAAAACAATGGGCAAACAGATGAAGGTAAAGAAAGAGATTAGGGGAGAAGGAGAAGGAGAATCACGAAGATCTTCCTTTTCCTTCTCCACTAGTCTATTTCTATTATTACCTTCCTTTTTATTTATCACGTATGGCTCTCCCTATTCTTCTTTTCTAGTTAAGTTCCCTTAGTCATCTATGCACAAGTTCAGGTATTGTATGATTCATTTTCTGTGTGATATTATACCTGCATGTATGAAACCGTTCCATATTTTGTTTCATTGAAGGGAATTCTATTATGCCGGCTATAAAAATTGCATTTTATGTATTGATGGAGATGAAACCTTGTGTGTTCCCAAACTTCTGAACAAGTAGTGTAGAAAGAGCATTGTCTTTAATGGTGGCTTTAACTGGTTTTAATATATTTTGATTGAGGTGCTTTTGCTCAAAGCCTCCTGTAAGTATGATATTACATCATTTTCTATTACTGTAATTTTTTTTCCATTTGTATATCTGGAAGGCTGAGGAACCACCATTGATAGTGGAGAAGATGCATCGTTGATGATAAGAAGGAAGAAGACGACATTGGCATTTGGTAGCTGTGTTTGCTTTAATAGTTACCACTTGTGTTAAAAAGGAGGAAGCTTCCTTCATGTAAGAGAATATAATTTAATTGTACGTATAACATATTAAAGAGTGTACATAGTTTGTAAGTAGGTACATAATGTTTATATTCTCGGCCATATTGGCAACATTTTGATCTAATTCTTTGTTGCTTCAACTATTGATTTCTTCTAAATCTGCTGCATGCGTTGGTTTGAATATGTGCATCTATATGCATCAGTACTTACAACATTAAATAACGCCCAACAATTACAATAACATACTTTGTACTTAATACTTTGTATTTAGACTTGGTTATTAATGTTTAGGCTTATACGCCACCCTTAGACATGAATGAGAAAAACGAAGTAAAAGGAACCATATAAGATGGAACCGAACCTGGTATATTGTTGCTTGAAATTCTTAGCTTTAATAATGAACCACATGTATTGCTGAGTGATTTCATCCTGTTATGTGATTATTTGAAATACGTACAAGCATTTAGATATATTTCCTTAGATGATGCCAGTCAAGTGATTCATAGAAGCATCAAGGTAAGTTAAGTTGGTACAGAGGTTTGGAAATTGAATTGAGTCGGACAAGTTTTTGTAAGAAAATATCTAAACTTTGTAGAATTCGAAAATTTGTCAAGAAAAGGTCATGCAAATGATAAACCGACACATTGTTATGTGGAAGATTGAGTTGATATAAAGTGTTTGGAAGATGAAGCGGAGAAGACTGAGTTGATAATAAGGTACCATTTTTACAGTCTTGCATTTCTGATAAAATCGAGCAACATAAAGCAGTCAACTCCAAATTTTGATGAACACGTAACAAGAACAATCTATTCAATTTGAAAATGGGTATCAAAGTTTTTTTTTTCCTCATAAAACATACAGAGGAATAGCTTGATACAGATATCCATAACAAAGTTTTAATGCAACCAACCTTGAATCCCACTAAATGTATAAAATAACATTTATTTTGATTTTATTCAACAAAGAACTTCATTTGTCTATTAATACACACGGTATAATCCAGAAGGGTTGTATTGAAGTTTTGATGGAGAGCCAACAGAGTTGACGCAGTTGGTTGATGGTCCGGACTGTGTGATCGAAGGTCACGAGTTCGAGCTCCGAAACTGACAATCCTGTCACAAGTATCCGAAGTATGTGTTTGGCAGACATATATTTTCCAAGAGTTTACAAGCGAAGCTTGGTTCTCTAGGTAATTCAAAAAAAAAAAAGTTTTGATGGAGAAGTCTTTAATTATTAGAGTTTAAGTTAAACATATATTGCATACAAGGTATTGAAGCAAATCACGTAGATATGTAACTCTCAGCCTCATGGATAAATACTTACAACATGATCATGTAACCAGCGTAAAGATCCAAAAAGGAACTTTTTTTAATTACAAGTGTTCCAATTAGTTAGACACACCGCAACAGTAATCTTTATACTTGCATTCATATATATGGTATCCACTGGTGAGTTAAACATAAATTAAGCATCTCCACTGGGGCTCCATATTACAGATTTGTAATACTGAAATTTTTAATCCATCAATTTTTTTATAGGAAAAGTAGCATCTATATAATCTGTTTAACACTCATGGTTATGCAGTTTAAATAACACTTTAATGTTTAAGTTTCACTGCAAGAAAATGTTATATTGATAGCAAGTGGGATTGCACGGGAGGCTGCTTGCTATAGTTAACTAGGTAATGGTTATATTGGTTAGTCTTTGACGCCATCAATAATAATTTAACGCCATTGATAATAACGATTGAGAAAATTTTACGGTCCAAAATTTTATTTCCCTCCATCATTTTTCTATGCCGCCCAAATCCCCTTTTCCTTTTTGATATCACTTCCTCTTCAGATTCTCCTTGTCACTGCAATTCTTCCTTAATTTCAGATCTCAGCATCGATTCCAAGTGATTTCGCTCGATTCCTCAAGCCTCCGCAACCCTCAAAGCACGATTCCTCAAGTGATTCACTGGAATCCTACGCAGCTGAAGCGTGTCTTCTAGGCTCGATTCCTCAAGCGGTTCTTCAAGGCAGCTGAAGAAGTATTTCAACTTCGCTTTCCTCAAGCAGTTCTCAGTATTTCAACTTCGTGAACTGGGTGTTGGTAATTTTTTTATTAAACTTAAGCATTTTGTGATTTTTATAGATAATGCTGATATATTTATGATATATAACGATTATTTTGATTATTAAACTAATCGTAAACACTGGAACTATACTAATTTTTTGAAATTATTTTGATTATTAAAATTTAAGGCACACTAAAGGTTATATGACTTACATGATGTTCGGTTGATTATGTAGATTTTTGAGAAACTTTACATGCTTCTTGATGTCTTAGTTCATAATTTGGTTTACTATATGAATATTTTACCTTCTGTCATTAGCACGAAATATTATATTCTTGACAATCTTTAATTTATCTAAGCTTATACATACAAGAATTTATAGTTTTGCCAACAGGTTTGGCGCAGTTGGTTGATGGTCCGGACTGCGTGATCGAAGGTCACGAGTTCGAGTCCCGAAACTGACAACCCTGTAACAAGTACCCGATGTATGTGTTTGGCAGGCACATACTTCCCTAGAGTTTACAAGCAAAACTTGGTTCTCTAGGTAATTCAAAAAAAAAAAAGAATTTATAGTTTTATTTATAGTTTTAAAATTCTAACCTATGTACCATACCAGGCTTTATAATTATAAAACTTCCTATGTACAATTTCGCAGACATAAAATTTCACATGAAATAATTTCATAAAACGTAAGACTTCAGAGAATAAAACTTTGAATATATTAGCTTCAAATATTTATGTGTATGAATTTTTATTTTGAATATAGAAGCTTTGAACATGTGTTAATTTTTGAAAACAGGTTTATATGCAAAAACCATACGATAGCTAGGGCGCAGGGTAGATAGCATATGTAAATATAAAGTTACAAACATGCAGCCATGCTGTGCATACAGACACAGATTGATATACTACAAATTAGCACATACATAATACTACTACTGTTAAGACATGAACATTTTGTAATCACACAGTAAATACCAACCATATATTAGTGTAACCAAGTACACTAGGTTTGCATTTATCAACATCCGTAAAGAAAACAAGTAGGGAAATTCTTAATACCATCTGCATGAATCTTTTATTTATTTTTATTTATTTGGCTATATAACTCTACTTTCTTCTCTTACATATTAACTAAATTATTGTGGATTCCAGAAATTAGTGGCGCAACCTCAAATAATCATCATAACATAACCATGAATTATTTCCTTATATTAAGCTTGATCATGAAGTTGTTTTTCCCTTTTTACCTGATTACAGAATTAAGAACGGGGTAAAAACTTCCTTTGCACACTATAGATGATAGTTTTAATATAATATATATGCATAGTAGCATTTGCACTAGTTTTAATATAATAGAGTAACAAAGTAATCTCTATTTCAGCATAGTGGGATCCAAATCTCATGTATCAGTTGAATAATTCAGATGGTAATGTTGTCAAAAATAGGTAGTGTTAAACAATTATTCAAGAAAAAAGATCCATTTACTGTGGATATAATATATCATTATATCTTCTATGTAATATCTGTCTAGTATACATTATCATCTGAATAGATCATTGGCGACAACACTGATAATCAAAGAAGCATTTAAACCCATTACTTTTAAGTATTATATCAACTCACAATATCTCTTGCATGCCTAAGAACAAGATGACCACTGATAAGTTAATCAATATTTCCATTTAAAACTGAATTCAGATTAGGGATGTGAATGCCAATCCTCAATTCTTGTAGCAGCTTATATGGCCTAAACACATAAATTTATATGGCCTAAACACCAAAAGCTTTACTTTTAAATGGTTCGTTGTCATCAATTTATTTGCAAACTGCCTCCTTTCACCTGCATAAATATTTTTAATCAAGTTGGCAAAATGTTTGTCTTCATAAGTTTGGCTACTCAAATTCAAAATTAAATCAGGGAATTGTTACCTGAAAATTGAAAGTAATGAAGTAAAATTAAATGATATTTTAATAGTTATTTTGGAAAAAGCATAGGTTGAAGTCTGAAATGCAGTATACTGTTTCATAACATCAGCAGCAGTGGTATTAGTACTATATTTAGTACTAGTGTTAGTATTATTATTGTTACTGTTGTTGTCGTCTACTGCTACTTAAAGGTAAAAATTTAAAAATCGATTTACATGTCAAAAAAACCACAGTGCATAACTAAAGAGGTAGTAACTGAACTGGAAAATAAAGTAAGAATATATAAGTAAATGGAATGCCTATTTGCATAAATTTAGCTTTAAGTTATTGTAATATAACCACAATGCCTTTTTGTTTACATGCATAAACAGTAACATTTTTAATGAAAAGTTAGAAGTGAAGTATGTGGTATGACACTTGTTAATGCTCACAATTCAATAGCTATTTTTTATAGTTTAATTTTGCAGCTAAGGGTAAAGTAAATGTATCAATTTGTCTTGTTGTGCAATTGTTAAGTATCAAGCAGTCATATAGCGTTAGTACAAGTAGAAACTAGTCTATTTTCCCCATATATCTTTCACATTTTACACTTTACAGTCAAAATTAAAACTATAAGAAAGACTCAATGGGAAATTAACCAAGGGAAATTCAGGTTAACCATATATGAGGGCAGAGAATTAAATTCATCCATTAATGTACTGGCTGTAAAAAGCCAGTTTTCCATTGCAAATTTGTTAATAATTACTAATCAAGGGAACGAAGTTTACATATATTCTATTTTCTAACAGCTATTACCTTCATATTTATATTTTTTTAGATGTTTGTTATTCCAGGAGCATAGCAAGTTGTCAGTAATGATTTAATTTTCAACCATTCACCCGATGCATTTGGTTTGTTAAGAGAGCAGAGCCAACAAATTATTTGGGTTGGGCTGTGGAAAGGATTATTCACTCAGTTCAAACTATCTGTAATAACCTATAAAAATCAGGTACTTTTTCTACCAGATTTGCTTGCTACCTTCATGTTGTTTTTGATGAAATGAGGCAGTTTATTTTTAGACTAAAATTGTTTACCTTAAATACAGATGCAATTGTTTTTTTTAATTATCCTTACTTCCAAATTTTTAAACAAGTTTTTTTAAACTAAAACTGTTTTTAGACTAAAACTGTTTCCTTAATAATTGTTTTCTAATTATCCTTACTTCCAAAACAGTTTATTTTTTTAATTATCCTTACTTCCAATTTTTTTAATAATTATTAATCAAGGGAATGAAGTTTACATATATTCTATTTTTCTAACAGCTGTTACCTTCATATTTATATGTATTTTCTTTTAAAACCGTTCGTTGCTTTGTTAAGATAAGTTTTATGTTTTAAAGTGTACATGACAATAATATGCAAAGTTTCAGTATATATGTGTGTGTCAGATTTGTTTTTACCTTAGTTTCAAAAGCAGAAAGCTTTAAATACATATGACAGGTCTTAAAAGTATTAAATCACGAATACATATAAGTTTCAGGTTTTGAATATGTGAAGCTTCATACATATTTGGTTTTAAGTGTTTAAGTGGTTTCAAATATATAACAGTTTTAAGAATATAAGTGTTCATGATGTACAAAATGTATGCTAATTTTGTATATGTTCGATTTTATAATATGTAAGTTTTGAACAAATGCATCATTCAAGTATATAAGTTTAGCGTGTGTATATAAGTTTAGAACAAAAAACATATTGAGTTCTGAGAGTAACTTTAGCTATCAACATAAATAAGAAGCTGATGCCAAATCAGATACATGTGAATATTCTTTGCCTCGGCTGTGTACTATTGTTAATATAGATGAAGTTGCCTTGTTTGCAAGATTCTCACCTGAATTAATAGTTGCTTTTGGCATCTAGAGTTGAATCTAGAGTTTAGTTGGGTCTGTATGAATGAGAAAAGAGGGCAAAGAAGGATCAGGTGAACTCCATTAAAGTTGTTATAACACTACAGTTCAGAGTTTGCACTGCAGCATATTTTGTGAACATGTCTTATATTGTAATCACACTCACCTGAACAATTGTTGGTAGTAATCCTAAAACAGTGCAGTGTTCTTTAACTGGCTCATGCTAGTGATATTAATATATAGGTGTATACAATTTGCTTTCTCATTTCTATTGTATACAATGTCATATGCAGTTTCAGCAACACCTCCAAAAACAAATAGCAAAATAAATTGACAAAGCTTGTATAGATTTCATGGTTATATAGACAACATGTACATACTGTAAGATACATTGATAACAACTTGATTTAAATAGAGTACCAAGGTGAGTCATACATAACCATAGAAATGTTTTTGTAATAGAAGATTCAGATGCAGTTTGGATTAAATACTCAGCAGCACGCTTTGAGCTTGCATGAATTTTTAAAAATCAGGCTATAGTATTATTTTATCTATAATAAGTTGCATTTCAAGCACGAGACAATGACTATTAAGCTATAAAAATGGGATTATAAAAAAAAACTAATATGTGATCTTTCCTTTAAATAATCCAATTTTAAAAAATGCATGTTTGAGCTACTCAACACCTAAAGATGAATGTGCAAATGCAACTTAGAAATGATTATTTAATATTTAAGTTCATTTTAGTCTCCAAAATCCAAAATTCTATACGTCTTAGTTGAGCAATAAGAAATTGCTTAGAGTATTTTGATTGGAAATTGCAAGTTGTTACTGCCGCATGTAAATTTAATTCAGCTAGAAAACTTATTAAAAAAATGAACATAATTTTCCACCAAGTCCAATTCATGGTAGAGTAATTAGATGAATTAATGATTTGTCAGAACTTCTGTGCAATGACAGTTTGACGTTCATGCACGTGTCGATATCTTCTTGTACCATTTTTACTGCTGTTTACATGTGCAAAGCGTGTAACTCTTTGTTTTCACATGTAAGTACTGTTGTTTACATGTGCACAACGTGTATTATGACAAATTTAAACTATTTTTCACAAGTTCATATGCCTTTAAATATTGCAGGTTTGATTTAAATTGGGCGAATACTTTATTACACATTGCTTGGCCTGCTGCGAACGTTATAATGGAATCGATTTCTAGCAAGTATAATTCAAGGTTTGTTTAGATATGAAACTTTTTTGATTTGGTTGAATACTATCTACCCACTGATAAATTGTGTACTATAATTACAATGATTATTTATTACACATTGCATTTTAACTCTAGCTCATATACTTTACATGTATTACACATTGCATTGTATCCTTGACTTTGAGCAATCAGTCCATTTTTTATTAAAAAATTCATGTGTTTTGTTACTACAGTAATTTCATACTGAAATTTTGAAGCATTTTTTATATTCAGTCGTTTCATAGTCCAGGTAAACTGTAGCATAGCCTTCAAAATGCTTCAAAATTTCAGTTGAATCATAGTCCAGATAACATTCATTTTTTATAAAAATTGCTTCAAAATGCTTCAAAATTTTAAAAAAAAATTCATATGTTTGACAGTGTAGTGTGTGTGTGATTTTATGTGTATTGGAGTGTAGTGTGCCCAGGTGGTACAGTTCAATGTGTTGGAGTGTAGTGTGTAGGTAACTATTTCGGTAGAGGAGCATAAGGTGGAGAGTGGTAGTGCAGTAGTGGTAATAGTTTCAGTTAGGTCTTGGCAGTTTGTGGTAACAGAGGAAGATGGTGGCTTTTGATTTTAGATTTTGATAGTTTCAGTTAGATTTTGTTAGGAAGATGGTGGTTTTAGGGTTTGACTAAAACCCATTTTCTGTTCAAACAAGTACTGCAGTCTCAATTCCAAACTAAACACTATGATTTTAATTTTAAAAATCATTTTGATTGTGTGCTTGTTTTCTAGTTTTTCATTTCTGCATTTGCATTGCTATATAAAAAAAACATACAATTTCAAAAACAAAACAAAAATATTTTATTTTATTGCAAAATAGATTTCATTTTCTGTTTTTACAATTTTCTGTTTATACAGTTTTCTGTTTCTACACTACACCCTGTTACAATTTCAAACAACACTGTTCTACCTACAGTCCATCACGACAGTCACAAAACTTCCAATCACAACACTGTGCATATCTTCTGTGCACCGTGCATCTTCTCTACTACAGCTCCATTGCCTTTCATTCCATCCCACCTCATCCCACAGACAAACATTACTCTTCACATACTAACTAAACCACTTGCAAACTTCACATACCTCATTTTCTCATATACCACTTGCATAACCACTGTCAGCTTACTTCTTACCCATACTACTCAACCATCTACCTTCAGAAACTTCAATCCTAATACCATAACCAGCTGCTCCTTATTCCAATTTCCTTACCACCGAACACTCCTAGCCAACAGCCACCTTAAACCATCCTGCATTTGCATAGATATACTTCTACAACCCCTGTTCACTCCTTTGCAGAACATTGGCTAACAAACACCAAATTTCACTCAAACCATTCCTGTTCACAGCCCAAAACTGCCTGCATCACTTCCCGACCACTACAGCTACATCCATACTTCACCTACCTGCTGATTAAATTTTGCATGCAGGCTAGCTTTGCTTTTGCATTTTGAACTTTTAGTGCTTGAATTACAACTGCAGTTGCATGCAAGTTTTGAAAAGGAATGCATTTTTGATCACAATAACAGGTTCATTAGGGGTTATGCTAATTTCAGTAACTTAGTCTTTGGCGATGCATCTTTTGTACTTATACATACTTGTATATATTGACTAACATATGTATGTTTGTGTTTCTTCTTCACAGGTGTTGTATGATGCTTTTGAGGTTGATACATGATGTCGCACTCTTTCTCCTTTAAATCGGTCATGCTTATCAACGGTCATTAAAATATTTTTAGTATGTATCGTTTTGGTATGCTACACTCAATTTGTGTACTTATGTTTAATTTTTATCACAAATATTTATGTTTAATTCTTCATGTATGAAATGTTATGGATATATATATATATATATATATATATATATTGTGATTTGGCTTATGACTCAGTTTGTGTACTTATGTTAATGTGATGAATGTGGTTTTTTGAGTTATAATATATAAGTAGAATTGAAAATTGTAAGCTTTGAATGTTATGGCAGCAAAAAATGTGCAATAGAATTTTTTTATAGCGTTCTAACTATGCAATAAAAAGAAAAATTGTTCAGCTTTGTTATACTATAGCATCATGTTAGTGCTGTACAAAATATTTTACAAAGAGTAAATAGTTTTCATAGCAATAAGACGGTGCTATAATAGATAGTAATGAATTTTCTATAGCATTTCAATGGGTCATAAAAGGTTGACACGATGATTCCATAGCGCGTTCAAATGCTATAATAATATAGCATGTCGGCATATTTATAGCAACTAAATGCGTCATAAAAAGTTCTATAGCACGTTTCATAATGCTATAGAAAAGCAGTTGAACCAATATGGCCTATTTTAGATGGCAAGAAAAATACGTTTTCCATTGCAAGTATGACACGCTATAGTATCTACCAGACTTTTTACAACATGTTGATCTATGGCGATTATAGAATCGATATAGAAAGGTTTTATAGCGGTTTTTACATGCTATAAAAAGTCCTTTTTGTTGTAGTGTTTACTATCATCGTAGTTGAATAACTTTCATTATGATACACACACATGTGCGTGCATGTGTGTCCGCGCATGCTACTAATATACATACATGTGCAGTTATAGATCCCACTAGCTATGCACATATGTATATATCACCTAGACATCGTTGTAATAAAATATGTGTACATCCCTTTATAGATTATTGAGTATTTTGATACTCATAATTATTGATAAACTACACTAAAGTGAACTACACAAACTGAATATGGACTCAAATCGTAGAAGGAGAAAACCAGTCACTACAGATAAGTTACCCAATGCTCAAAAATGTCAATATTTCATCAGTAAAATGAGCCGTGGACGAAATTATCAACATAAAAACGTCATTAAATCGAGCATCATTAAATTTCAATGTTTTAGCAATGAAAGCTTCAAGCTTTACGTACCGATGATTTTAAGACAACATTTTTTTAACATGAGTCGACTAAGCATCATTATATCAGTCGGAATTTAGTGACAAATTACCCATGAACTAGTTACGAATTCATTTCCTTTTTTATTAATGCTTATAGAATTAGTCTCAAAACAAATACACATACATACATACATACATACATATATATATATATAAAGCACACTAAATATCTTTTATTTAATTTATGCATATGTTAATTAATTAATCATAATTTCATTGTATGTTTATGCATACAAAACATAAAATCCATACTAATTTTATTTTACATCCCAAAATCATAATTTATATATAAATTCAAAATCTAATTTTGGATGCAAATCATAAAATTCATAAAAATGTTATTTAACATTCCAAAGTCATAATTTACACGTAAGTACAAAATCTAATTTATGCATACAATGCAACAATTAAAGTTATAAAAACATTAAATCTTAGTGATGATAAGTTAAATGTTATGTATATATGATTTGCATAATAGACTGTCCAACAAATGATATGACCTTCATTATAGTTTAAATTTATAATAAATCAATTCATGTACACAAATTATATTTAACCAATATTGATTTTACCGATTACAAAACAAATTTGACATGAGTTATCATCATATATCGGGTTTAGAAATCACGAAATCAAATAAAATGCAATGTTTACCAATTTTGTGATCCAACTATTTATCGTACTTTGATCTATGTTTATCTCCTAGAAATCTAATTCCACTTTTTGATCTTGTAAGAATTAAAAAACTATAACCGTCGAAAGAGAGAAGACTTTAGATTTCTAGAATGGGGAAATGGGTTGGCATGCCTTATAATGTGGAGATTATTCCCTTTTTCATTTTTCATCAAGCAGGAAAATGGAGTTTGAGGTGTTATTTATAAAAGAGTTATTTGGAGAGCTATTTATTACTAACGACTCTTAACATTCAAAGCAAAAGAAACCTCTTCACCACCATAATGTATCCGACCCATTTTTTCCTTTATTTGTATTTTTTTTGCATTTTTAAACTCGTTTAAACATGCATTGATATCGTATATTAGTACGTGCATGCATAACACTTATAGGCATACCCAAATAATTACTATAGGCATTCAGAAAATTTCCAATAGCTACTAAAATTACTAATGACACTCTAACTACTAAAAGCACTTATTATTAATATATATCTTATAATTATTTAATAACACAATACAAAAAAATTAAATCAGGCGATATTTCGAAGGCTGTGCTGATCCAATGGTGCAGCTCATAACTATGAATTTTGGTTAGTGACTAATATTGAACAATTCCAGTATTAATGTTCATACTTCACTTTATTGATGGTGTGATAGTTTAGATGAATTCACTCCATGTCAATGTTTTAAATCTCCTTCATCTTCCCCAAGACAAAAGTTTAAGATTTTCTTCAAAATCCAAGACTTGACAACTAGGTTCTTATAATAGTTTTAAATCTACTTCATTTCAACCAAGATACCAGTCTGATATTTTCTCTAAAATCTATGATTTGAAACCTGACTCCTTATAGAATTTCTTAATAAAATCATATTTTAGATCGATTTAAGCAGCACCCTTAAGCATTAATATGTTATACGCACATTCTCTTTTGATACTTGGAGTTTGGTCATAGTCAAAACTCTAACAATATTTGGACACAACTATTTTGTCCTTCTTCAAAATCCTTGGTTCAATAATAGCATTCAGTATTCACCAACATGCCCATTGGAGATATCTCGAGTTTGATCATAGTCAAAACTCCAACATTATCTATACACAACTATTTAGTCCTTCTCCAAAGTCCTTGGTTAAATAATAACATTCATTACAAATCGATATGCCCGATGGAGACATTTTGCTTTGAGTTAACCACATTTGACCGTGATACTAACATCTTATAACAGAGAAGACAAATTCTCTATTGAATAATGTTTCGCTTCCTATGCTTCAACTCTGACTCTACCATAGTCAATCGATGGTTATCATGCTATGATTTAACTAACAAAGTGGAGTTTCCACATCGAAGTTCCATACTACTCTCAAGTTAAAAAAGCTACATGATGTTGGTGATTAATCTATATTGGATCTAAATGCATATAACCCATATTGATTCAATTGAAAAACATGTATATGAAATTAACAGCGGAAGGCATACCTGAATCCATCGATTCTTAATTGATGTGAACATTAATTTGGATTAGATCTTCCAAATTGACACAAGCTTATATCTGTAAATTCTCTTTAGAAGAGGGTGGAGAAAATGTGATAAGACTTATGTAATTTGAGGACCATAACCCCATATATATAATGTGTGTGACATTTTTCAGTTCAGCCCTTCAACAAATTAAAATTGTCATTCCGGTATCCACACGTTATAATTTTACATGAGAAATATACCCCTTAATTCTTAATATGTTTATTCCAAAAATAGATTGTGTAATTAGACTTAATTACAAGATAGCTCACACATTTAAACGTTAAAATATGTGGCTTCAATATGTTGAATTATTCCAACAATCTCCTCCTGGGCTACATATGTAAATTTATAGAATGTATTCACTTTATGAGCTCTTAAATTTGTCTTGATATATGGTATATTCAAAACAATCTCGTCCATTGATTGTGTTAACACTGAAACAAAGTGGCTTTCATTACTTTTTTTGTAACTAAACCCATCAATGGTTACAGATAGCAATACAATCAAACGACATAGATCAATCATGATGTGTAGCATGGAAATTATATGAAATGTGATTTTTACATGTCTATTTCCAACTGGTCCTACTTTACTTTAATGAGATCAAAATTCCAAATGATATATATAAACAATTGAAGTGCAAACGAAAACTTTATTTCTAATCAGAAAAACCAGAACATGTTTATAATCAAAATATAGAGCAGTGTCACGAAATAAGTGACTAAGTACAAGCTCCCCCTTAACCCAAAATATCCTTATATAAAAGATACACCGATTTTAGCAACATGCTCATGTAAGATCTTGGGTAGTACTGCTTTCATAAGCGGATCTGCTAGCATGAAATTTATCCCAATATGCTCTATGGATATTAACCCATTCCGCACTCTCTCCTTTACAACTAGAAACTTGAAGTCAATGTAATTTGACCTGCTTGAGCTTCTATTATTAATAAAATAAATACTACAGATCTATTGTCTCAATATAACTCAAAGAAAAATGTTAAATAATGCGCAGCCCAATGACAAAATTCCACAACCATTTCACATGGTTAGATGCCACATAACAAGCCACAAACTCTGCTTCCATGGTGGAAGAAGCTCTGAGCGTTTGTTTAACGCTTTTTCATGATATAGCCCCTCAACGTAATAAAAATATGTATCCTGAAGTGGATTTTCTACTATCCGGGCATCCAACAAAATCGAAATCAGAATACCCAATGATCTCCAACTAATTTCATTTTCTATATGTAAGCATATAGTCCTTTGTTATTTGAAGATACCTCATAACCCTTTTTGCTGCATTCCAACGATCCATTCTAGGCTTACTAAGATACTTTCCCAACACTCCTATGATGTACACAATATCCGGATGCGTACACACTTGAGCATACATCATACTCCCTATAGCAAATTCATAAGCGATCTTCTGCATTTTTTTAACTTCAAGGATGTTATTAGGGCATTGTTTGAGACAAAATTTGTCTCCATTAACGATAGAGGTATCACCCATTTTACAATCTTGCATGCCAAACCTTTTAATAACCTTTTTATATAGTTCTTTTGTGACAATCCAAGAATATACAATGACTGATCATGATATATTTAGATTTCTAATACAAAAGAAGCATTCCCAAGATCTTTCATTTCAAAATTATCTGAAAGAAATCTCCTGGTTTCGTGCAAAAATGTAAATTATTACAAGCAAGCAACATATCATCAACATATAAAATAAAAATATGAATTTTCTCCTACTGAACTTATCACAGTTATCAATTATGTTTTCCTGGAAACCAAATGAGGTAACTACTTTATGAAACTTGTGGTACCATTGACGAGAAACTTGTTTGAGCCTATAAATGGATTTCTTTAGTTTGCAAACCATATTCTTTGGATCTTCGAACATAAATTTTTCTGGTTGCAACATATAAATTGTTTCCTCAATGTCTCCATTGAGAAACGCAGCTTTAACATTCATTTGATGTAACTCAAGGTCAAAATGTGCAACAAGCGCCAAAATTATTCTAAAAGAGTCCTTTGATGGAACCGAAGAGAAAGTCTCTTTAAAGTCAATGCATTCCTTCTGAATAAAACCTTTTGCTACAAGACGAGCCTTATATCTTTCCACATTACCTTTTGCATCCCTCTTGGTTTTAAATATCCATTTACAACCAATGTGTTTTTTACCTTCAAGATCCCAAACTTTATTGTCTTGCATGGATTTATACTCTTCGTTCATAGCTTCAATCCACTTTTGATAATTAGCATCTTGCATGGCTTGGTGAAAGTAAGTATGATCATTTTCCACCAATTCATTATTATCATCTATTTCTTTGAAGAAATACCACATAATCATCTTGAATGGCATCTTTCCTCTCTTTAGTGGATCTCCTTAGTAGCAATTTATTTTCAGGTTATTGATTTTGTTCTTGTAGAACAATATCCTCATCTTGAAGAGAGTTTTCTTTAATATTGTTTTTTGTGGTTCCAGATCAACTTCTTCATTAATGATAAGAATGGTAATCTGTACATTGACATAAGAAGTAACTGTAGTAGGAATCATAGGTGGTGATTCCTCCTCAAAAACAATGTTCCTTACTTCATTTCCCCCTAACTCAACATCCTCAAAAAATGTTGCAGTTCCCGTCTCAAAAAATTTCTTTAGTGTGGGATCATGAAATTTATAGCCCTTAGATCGCTCAGAATAACCAATAAAGTAGTTGCTCACTGTTTAAAGTCCAATTTTCTTTCATTTGGCCTATAAGGCCTTGTCTCAGTTGAATATCCCCAAATATGAAAATGCTTTAGAGTGGGTTGTCTGCCTGTCCAAAGCTCATAAGGTGCCTTGGCAGTTGCTTTAGTGGGTACCCTATTAAGGATATAAACTATTGTCTTTAATGCCTACCCCTAGAGTGATTTTGTTAAGGTAGAATGCCTAATCATATTCCTCACCGTGTCTTTAAGAGTTTTTTTTCATCTCTCAGCAACACCATTCATGCTAGGTGAACCTGGCATGGTGTACCGTGGGACTATTCCACATTCCTCTAGGAGTTGGGCAAATGATCCTAGACATTGTTCACCCGATCCATCAGATTTGCCATAATATTCACCTCCATGGTCAGATCAGACAGCTTAATTCTTTTGTTGAGTTGGTTCTCAACTTCTACCTTAAATTTCTTAAACATGTCTAAGGATTCTTATTTATCATGTATAAGATATAGGCAGCCATATCTTGAGTAGTCGTCTATGAATGTGATAAAATATTGTTAACCTTTCCATGATGCCATAGGGAATGGTCCACAAATGTCCGTATGTATCAATTCTAATACTTTGGTTGCTCTATTGGTACCTATTTTCTTATGTTTGATTTGTTTTTCCTTAATGCACATGACATAGACATCGACGTTTGAAAAATCAACATATTCCAACATGCCATCTGACATAAGCCTTTGAATTCTAGTTTTAGATATATGACCTTTGTAACAACCCAAAATTTAGGCTATAATAATTAATTAACAAATTAATTAAATAATAAAATAAGTTTGAGAAATTTTCAAAATTGAGCCATGGGAGTTGCACCATTGTGTCCATGGTAATTTTCCGATCAATTTTCATATATAGTTTGTCAACATCCGAGCTAAAATGAAGAAGATACGAAATAAACAAGAATTAAATCAAAACGAAAAAAATATGGGCTAGGTCGACCGAAGTCCATGATGAGGTCGACCCAAGAATACAACCCCAAAGACCAAGATCGACCTATAGGTCGACATGCAGGTCCACCTGCCTATGTATATGGGTGTGAAAACATCTAGGTCGCCGTGATGATGTGTTTTCCAACTTTCTTCCAATCTTGTTCGTTCGTGCTTCCATCCGATGGTTCCCAGCGAGCCTATTACGTGGTTACACCAGATTTAATCTTCAAATCCAATGGTTTGAGATCCCTAAGTGACACTATAAATAAGGCCCTAGACCTGGCTATTTTCCTTATTCGAATTTTCTCCCAATCGGGTTCATTTCCTGAGGCTGGACCCTAAAAGGAATTTTTTTTTGGAAGGGGATCTTTTTAACTAAAATATTTTATACCCTAGAAGTGGATCCTAAAATGCCAAGGATTAGAGCTAAGGACCACAGGTGAGTGTTTAGTAGTTATTTTATATTTTTAAGTAATTTAAAATAATAGGGTTCTTAATAGTTGTAGTTTTTCTGCAATTTTGA
This sequence comes from Allium cepa, assembly GCA_030765085.1. Classification (NCBI taxonomy): domain Eukaryota; kingdom Viridiplantae; phylum Streptophyta; class Magnoliopsida; order Asparagales; family Amaryllidaceae; genus Allium; species Allium cepa. Next base: position 910,534,772 of record CM060937.1, read on the forward strand.
AAGAATTTCTATATAAGTTATTTACAGCTAATTTTTAAAGTTCTTTTCAGTTTATTTTATTCAGTTATTTAACATTATTTTCTGCTATTTGCATTTAGTTACATCTGTTTTACATTAGAATTTAGCATGTAAATTTTAGTTTCTTTTTGTTCCATTTTTCACGAATAAAATATAAGAATATTAAGAAAAAAGAATAATTCGCAAATATGGATTAAAATAGAAAATATTTTATTTACAGAAATTAGATGTAAAATAAGAAAAACTATAATAAAAAGAAGATAGACCGAAATTGGCAACTTTAAGACATTTGCAAGCCTGTTTATTACTAAAGGTTATAAATAAAAAGATAAAATAGAAGAGTAACAATTATAACATAGGTTATAATTAAGCAGAAAGAACAAAAAAGGCTTGTTTTAAAACTTATAGTTAAATTAATAAGAAAATATAGCAGAGATAATAGAAAAAGCTTATTTTAATATTTCAATTAAGTTAATAAGAAAATATAGCAGAAATAATAGCGGAGGCTTATTTTCAGAACTTACACCAAGTTAATAAGAAAGAATAGAAATAGGTCCAATACCATTAGCATTCACTTTTAGACTAGAACTGATGGTTTCACAACAGATTAGGTGAGACTGGACTGGATCCTTTCAGACTAGGACTGATGGTCTCACAATAGTTAGTTGAGGCTGGGACACGCTTATAATAACTAGGGTAAATAAGAGGACAATAGATAGAAGCTCAAATCGGAGAACTGGGCAAGAGGCGCAACTAGATTTTGTTTGTTAGGACTAGTATCGGCAGTATTCCCTTTCAGACTAGAATGGATTGTCTCACAAAACACTTAGATGAGGCTAAGTAGGACCCTGCAAACTAGGACTGATGGTCTCATAATAGATTAGGTGAGGTTGGATGCACTTATGCCGATTAGGGTAAATATGAGGTCACTAAAGGGAGCAACAATTAGCGTGTACTGGCGATGATCGAGCGTGCGACATCGATTAAGGTAGTAAGTTGCTACTACGTACCAAGGCTAAATAGGTGTCTTTTTCTATAGGACCAACAGGATGGGACTAGCTCACAGTGGCACAACAGATATAGAAGTCCGATCAACGGGTAGAATGAGGATTTCAGCCTAATTAAAAGAGGATTAGGGTTTCAGCCTAATCAAAGCAGTAATCTAAGACAAGTGGAAACGATCATAATCAAAGAAAATATAATAAGAAATAGTATTTTATCCCAGATTTATCTTTTCTGCATTTTCCTTTCATACTAGCACTATTGCTTAGTCTCTTATCTTTATGTTGCTTAGAAATGCTAGTAATTACTTTCACTCACTAGACTTTTAGTCTGACCAACTCCTCTATTTCTCCTTTTCTCCCATAGGCCGGCAGAGTTGAGTAGGTTCAGGTTGCTTGGAGACCTATTCCTGGAGTTCTTTTATTTTAGATGTATTCTTCTTCCTTTCAGTTTTCTTTTCATTTGACTTTGTATGTACTGGTACTTATGAGAGGGATGATTTTTGTTATGTACTCTGATGATGTGATTGAGATTATATTTTTCATGAGACATGAATTTTAGTTATTTTGATGTTTTATAACATTATTTTATGAAGTTTAATTTTGAATATCAAGTTATTATTTAAATGTTTCCGCTGTTATTATATATTTTACTTATGAATCTCAGTCTCTGTGATGCTTTAGCTATACCTATAACGCACTATGTCCTTTAGTGTGTCCTTTTTGGGTGTACTAAGGGGTGTGGTGTGTTTCAGTTGGTTAATAAGAAAAAATAGAAATAGGGCCCGTACCAACAGCATTCCCTTTCAGACAAGGACTAATGGTCTCACAATAGATTAGGTGAGGCTGGGTAGGACCCTTTCAGACTAGGACTGATGGTCTCCCAATAGTTAGATGAGACTGGGACACACTTATGCTAACTAGCGTAAATAAGGGGACAATATATAAAAGCTCAAATCGGAGGATTTGGGAAAGGGGCGCAAATATATTTTGTTTGTTAGGACCAGTACCGGCAGCATTCCCTTTCAGACTAGGACTAATTGTCTCACAAAACACTTAGGTGAGGCTGGGCATGCTTATGCTGATTAGGGTATACAAGAGGTCACTAGAGGGAGCGATAATTAGCATGTAGGCATCGATTAGGATAGATAAGTCGCTACTGGCTTTCGAGTGCTAAATTGGTGTCTTTTGCTGCAGGACCAACAGAATTGGACTAGCTTACAATGGCACAACAGAGATAGAGGACCGATCAATGGGTAGAATTAGGATTTCAGCCTAATTAAATAGGATTAGGATATCAGCCTAATCACAATAATCTAAGACACGTGCAAACAATCACAATCAAAGCACACATTTAAATAGTATTTTATCCCTAGTTTTATCTTTCCTTTTTTCCTTTTATACTAGAACTATTGCTAAGTCTATTATCTTTATCTTGCTTGAAAACACTAGTAGCTAATTTCACTCACTAGGCTTATAGTCTGACCCACTCCTTTGTTTTCCCCTTTTTCCCCCATAGGCTAGCAGAGGCAAGGACAGTAGATTTGGATTTCTTGGAGACCCATTTGCAGAGCTTTCTCATTCTTCACGTATTCTTCTTCTTTTCAGTTTTTCTCTGGACTTTGGATGTACTGGTACTTCATGAGAAGGATGATTTTTATTTTTATTGTACTCTGATTTTATGAGATTGCGATCTATTTTTCATAAGACATGTGTATTTGGTATTTAAGACATGTAATGTTTTTCAGACTTATTTTTGAAGTTTCATTTTGAATAATAAGTTACTATTTAAATGTTTCCGCTGTTATTATTTATTTTCTCTTATGAATTTTTGTCTTTATGATGCTTTAGTTATACCTATAACGCTCCACATCTTTTAGTGTTTCCTTTTTTGATATACTAAGGGGTGTGGGGTGTTTCACTTAGTATCATAACCTAAGCTTACAGGTTTCTTAAAACTTGTTCTAAACGTAAAGTATTTTTTTAAAGGTAACATATTTTCAAACTATTTTTCAAAAAGAAACTCTTAGAAATAGTTTTTCAAGTATAAAAGAGTTTTTATAAAAAAATCCCCTCAAAGTCCAGTTCAACCTTTTTGGATTCTTTTGATCCTAAATTTTCTTTTCTTTGCATACTATGACTAACTGGTTCCATAGAGCTACGGTACCAGAGGTGCAAGGACAAGCGTCCAATACAGCACCAATGGGTGGAGATCCCATTAATCCACCTGAAGCAGCCTATTTTTCTATGCTATACAAAGACTTTGCTAATTTAGGAGGCAATATGTTTTTTGGCATGGAAGATTGCATGAAGGCACGAGCTTGGTTGAGGAATATGGAGCAGATATTTGGGCTGTTAGGATTGGAGGACCAATAGAAGAGTTCCGCTTGAATCATGGCAGTTGAAGGGAGAGCTTAAAGAGGTTCCTAAATCATAAAAATCTATGAAGCAATGGTGGAAGAATAAGAAGGATAAGGACAAGAGGAAAGAAGGAGGACCTCAAAATCACATCAAAAAAGGCGGGAAATGTCATAATTGTGGATTGGTTGGGCATTTCTCAAAGGACCGTAACATGATGAAGGGGAGGTGTTGCAACTGTAGGTAGCCTGGTCACTTTAGTAGAGCTTGCCCTTAGAAGATGGGGAAAAAAGCAGACGCACCTACAATGCAAGTGCAGGCTTGGATGCAGCACCTTCTAGTAATGGGCCAGATTGAGGTAGGAAAGTCTCTGTAGAAGGTTTGATCTTTATTTCGGATCTTCATATTTGGACTCTTTTTGACTTTGGAGCATCGCATTCTTTCATTTCTAGTTCCTTGGATTTTGCAGTTCAATATTTCTCTAGTAGTAGACCCTATAGTTGTTTCAAACCCCATAGGAGGATCGACATATTTATCCATGATTTTTAGGGGTTTAAAATTTTTATACTAGGCGTAGAGTTCGATTGCGATGCCTATGTAGTGGGATTTTCGGGATATGGGATGATTTTGGGGATGGATTGGCTATCCATTTATGGAGCAATATTGGACTGCGAGAGGAGAGTTGTCAGACTGAAGACATGCTGCGGTAGGACTCTCGAGGTTTCTTACGAACCACAAGGGTCAGTCATGTTGCTCTTCCTTTAATCCCTTGATTCATCACTAGAAGAGCTAGATTCTGTTCCAGTTGTTAGAGATTTCCCAAACATTTTTGAGGAGGTTAGGTGACTACTCCCTAAGAGAGAGATCAACTTTAGGATCTATCTGAATGACAATGCTAAGCTAGTGGCATTACCCATGACACATATGGCTTTTAGGGAGAGGAAGGAGTTAACTAAGAAGATTGATGAGCTATTGAAGAAAGGCTTCATCAAATGGAGCATATCTAGTAGGGAGCGCCAATCGTCTTCGCTATAAAGGCATATGGTTCCCTTCGACTTTACGTAGGCTATAGAGAGTTAAATAAGCTCAAGAAGAAGAACCGTTACCCACTTCCTAGGATAGATGATCTTTTCAATCAGTTGGTTGGCTCTTTAGCATTTTCCCATTGGTTAGCTACTGGATTTCATCAGCTTAGAGTCGCTGATGATAGCAACAATAAGATGACATTTAGAACACCCGATGGGTTCTTTGAGTGGTTGGTTATGTTGTTTGGATTGACTAACGCCCCAGCCTATTTCGTAGATTTAATGAATCGTATTTTTTGAGATGTCCTAAATAAGTTCATTATGGTATATTTGGATGACATTTTGGTGTTTTCCAAGAGTATGGAAGAGCATGCTATTCATCTTGAGGAGGTTCTTTGTACACTTCATGTTCATCAGTTGAAAGCAAAGTTCTCGAAATGGCACTTTTGGCGTAAGGAGGTGCATTTCTTGGGGCATGTCGTCTCAAGAGAGGGTCTAGCTGTTGATCCTGCTAAGGTCGTAGCAGTAGAAGATTGGAAGGCCCCCAAGAATGCTACCGACGTTAGAAGCTTCCTAGGTTTGGCAGGCTATTATATGAAGTTTATTAAAGACTTCGCTAAGATTTCAGCATTACTTACTCGCCTCACTAAGAAGAATACAACATTCGTGTGGGACGTAGATTGTGAGGATTCCTCCACGGTGCTGAAGGGGGCCCTTACTAGTGCATCGGTGTTAGTTTTACCCGACTGAGTTAATCCTTTTAAAGTATACACTGATGCATGTAGGATGGGTCTTGGAGCAATATTGATGCAAAAAGGGAGGGTAGCATGTTATGGAAGGAGACAGTTCAGAACTCATGAGAAGAACTACCCTACCCATGATTTGGGGTTAGCTGCTATTGTTTTCGCGCTCAAGTCTTGGAGACATTACTTGCTAGGAGAGAGGTTCGAGCTTTTCATCTCACAAAAGGATTTAAACTTGAGGCAGCAACATTAAATCGAGTTCTTGCATCATACGACTTTGAGATAGCTTACACCCCTGGTAAAGTAAACGTGGTTGCGGATGCATGAAGTAAAAAGAGAGCAACCCTTAATCTAATTTTTGTAGAGTGGAAAAGCCTAGAGTTTATTTCAACCTTTGATTTTAAGCCCTTTACGGACATTACTCTTGGATTATTAGTAGTACTTGAGGTTAAGCCTACCCTCATAGATCAGATTGGCTCAAGGTAGCAAGAGGATTCAGAGCTTATGGATATTCTAGTGTGAATTAGAAGAGGAGAAATCTCTAGACATCTTCGAGGCTATTCCATTGATAGTAGAGGGTGGTTTAGGAGAGATGGAAGACTTTATGTCCCCCCGCACTAGCGAATTGATGAGAGCTGTTCTAGAAGAAGCACACCATTCCCGAATGACTATTCATTCGGGTGGGGATAACATATATAGGGACATGAAGAGAGTGTTTTATTAGAGTGGAATGAAGAAGAATGTGGAAGAGTTTGTATCAAAGTGTCTTGTTTGCTAAAGAGTTCAGGCAGAGCAGTAGAAGCCCGATGGGTTGCTTCAACCATTAGATATACCCGAATGGAAGTGGGATAGTGTTTCGATGGACTTCATAGATGGTTTAGCCAGACCTAGGAAAGGGAATACCATTATTTGGATGATTGTAGATTGTTTGACGAAGAGCGCCCACTTAGTTCTGGTCAAGAGTAAGATGACATCATCTTATTTGGCATCCTTATATGTTTGTGAGATAGTCCGACTTCATGGAGTTCCCTCTAGCATATTTAGTGATAAGACCCTATCTTTACTAGCGAATTTTGGAGAAGCTTGCAAGAGGCTTTTGGAACACAGCTTAGATTGAGTACGGCCTATCACCCTTAGATAAACGGCCAAATGGAGAGAGTTAATAGAGTTCTTGAGGATTTATTGAGGGTGTGCATTCTTGATTTTGAAGGAACTTAGAAGGAGTATCTTCCTTTAGTGGAATTTGCTTATAATAATAGTTTTCAAGCTAGCATTGGAATGGAACCTTTTGAAGCTCTTTATGGAAGACCTTACAAGTCACCTTCATGATAGTTGGAGTCTACAGAAAGATTGCTACTTAGTCCCGACATGATTAGAGAGACGTCGGAAAAGATTGATTTGATTAGAAGGAGAATGAAGACGGCTCAAGATAGACATAAATCTTATGCAGATAAGTGAAGAAGGGATATTGAGTTTGAGATAGGAGACTTGGTTTTCATTAAGGTGTCTCTGCTATGAAAGGTAGTAAGATTTGGATCAAGTGGGAAACTTGCTCGCAGATTCGTAGGACCGTTCCCCATTGTGGAAAGGGTAGGGAAGATGGCGTATCTAATAAAGCTACCGGAGAGGCTCGTAGGAGTTCATGATGCACTACGCCATAGACGGCCTATTGCAACGAAAATACAAGATGTTGCTAGCTACAATGTAACGATAGCTGTGCTGATTTTTGTCTATTACAACATTAACTTCAGGATGTTAGCATGGATATCAACATTATGTTGCAGTAGCTATAGACTTATAAAAATATTATAAAAAATGAGTGCGGGCTGGAAAAAAGCGGGTTGAAATAATTTTTAACGCGGGAGGCAAAAACAATGCGGCAAAAGTTAACAAAATATTGAAGGGTTTCACTCAAACATTTAACAAAATACGTATTCCGCCGCTCAACCTCTCAAACACTCTAACACTCTGCGATTTCAATTAGGGCCAAAAGTTCTAAGTTTACAAGCTTAATTGGGGTTCGATTACGGCAAGTTCGAGTTCAAGTTCAATTAGGGCTTTGGTGCTTCGATTAGATCTTCAATTGGGGTTCGTTTGGGTTTCGAATTTCAGTTAGGGCTTCGATTTAATCTGCTGCTTAAGGTATCACTCTATGTATATTTCAAGTTTTTCCTGATTTGATTGTTGTGTTGCCTAATTTACTGATTTACTTGTGAGTTCAGGTGTAATCATGTTCTTGATTTTATTATTGTGTTTGTCTTTGTATGTTATTTGTGTGTAAATTAGTGATGAACGACGAGGAAAAAATATGGGCAGAACTTCCTAAGTGCAATGAAGGGTATATCAGTGGAGTGAAACGTTTTGTTCAAAATACTTTTTCTAGATTCGCGGTAGGTGATGGGTTAATAACGGGTTAATCTGAGTTTTTCATCATAATCTAAGATGAATCATGGGATGTTTGTTATCTCTGTGCTAACAGTTAATGATCTGAAAGCATAGACATATGGGATATTTACTATGCAAATTTTCCTTAGCTCAGCCTTGAATTTTGCAAAACTAATACATCACTTGATACTATGCTTGAAAAAGCTCTGATATTGTTGCTACATATGTTGTGATTTTATACTTGTTGTTTCTTTACTTTTGGACTTGTAAGCTGCTTGAGAACTTATCGTTGCTCCATTTTTGCATCTATGAGTTGCTCAAAACTTTTAGCTTGTGTGCACTTGTGGTTTCTGTTCTTCATTTGAATCGAGATTTGTTTTTATGTAAAGGCGATCATATTTACCTTAGTTTTGCTTTGACTTTGAGTATAATTTCTGAATTGATTAGTGATAAATGTTCTGGAAAAATTGGTTTAATATCCTTTTGCTGTCTAACTTTTTTCATTTAATTTGTATCAGTCCAACGAATCAGATGGAGAACTTTTTGTTAAAACTCGCAAGCGGAAAGAAGGAAAGGTGTACAAGACTGATACTTCAGTAATGAAGTACAGAATTGTAAGAATTTTATTTTCTCTTCAATCAGATGTCAAAAAATGTTTCGTTTTGCGCATCGACATTTTTGTAGAACTAGACCCTATTTTGTTGAAACCTATAGCAGGATATTTTCTGAATCCATTTTAAAACTGTTAATTGATATTGCAAAACAATTCTTGTTTAAGAAACTTGTTTCAGAATTGTTAATTTTGTTTAATGTCACATTTTGAAACTGCTTTATTTTGTAGGATAAAATTGAAAAAGCAATAGGTGAAGGAGGAAGTGATGGAGTTGTTCAAGAAATGATTTCTGATGGAAAGTCACATGGTCCATCTTGGCTTATAGGACGTCACACAAAATCTGCAGAAGTTTCAAAATATGCCCCAACAACAATCACATACATACAGGAGCTGGCAGCGAAGATAAGGGAAAATATAGCTGACGAAGTCGAAGCAAAGGTGAACAAGAATGTCCAAAATGAATTTGATGCAATGGTGAACCAAAAAGTTCGGGAGAACTTGACGTGGGTGCTTAAGAAATTAGGTGAAGCAAACCCTGACATGCAAATTGATGTTGGGGATCTTTGTGCGACCGGCTGCAGTCATGGCACTGGAGGCACTAGAGGCACTGATGGCACTATAGGCTCGTAAATATGAATGTACTGTTAATAAGTAGAATTTGGTATGTATTGGCTGTAACTATGAATACAGTAGCTATGTTTTTAAGTATGTTTGTTATTTTGTACTTGACTAAGTAAATTTTGTGTTGCTGGTTATTCTGAAATGAAAAGTTCTTTGTTGCATGTAATATTGTCATTAGATATGATATAATGTTGCAGTATAATGTTGCCATAGATATGAAATAATGTTGCAGTAGTATAATGTTGTAGTACATTTCCAATTTAAATTGCAAAAGGTGTTACCATAGATATGATATAATGTTGCAGTATGTGATGTTAAATGTGGTAATAAACTGGCAAAGTGTTGCCATTAGATGGTAAAAGTGTTACCACAGATTAATGATTATGGGCCCTACAATAGGGTTCCGTAAAGATGGGCCACAGAATTAGTGGGCCCCACAATGTGGGCCCAGATTGTAGGGCCCACTTTTTAGTAAATTTGGTACCTATAGCAATAATAGAACCGACGTTGCCCTAGGGCCGCAAAGATGTTGCCTTTGACTCTAGGGCAACGCGGCAAAATGCATCATTGAGAAAATGTTGCCTTTGCCCTTTCTTAGCCTACAACAACATTTTCTGGCACTTCCTGCATCACTTCTTGGGTGTTGCAGTATGCAATCTATGGCGTAGTGATGATTTCCATCTTTCGCACTTGAAAAAGTGCTTACATGACTCAACAGAGGTAGTAGAACCTAGCCGACTTGAAAAAAATTAAAGTGGAGAGAGAAGCATCAGTTCGTCGCATTCCTACCAAGATCATTGATCGTGATATCAAGAAGCTTAGGAATAAAGAAGTCCCTTTGGTTAAGGTGCAGTGCGGAGACAGCATTAAGGATACTACGTGGGAGGCTGAAGAGAAAATGCACACCTCTTATCTATTTCTTTTCGATGGTACGTTTTGAATTTCCAATTTCCATCTTTAGTTTGAATAGGTTCTTTCCTTTAGTATCCTTTATGAGGGTAGATCTTAGGATTTAACCTATGGATGGTATGACTGAATGTAAACATGTTACTAGAACATGTTATGTATGATGGACGCTAGTGGTTGCAAGCGTTTGCTAGTGGACTCTAGTGGACACATATATACACTAGGCACTATTATCTCTTAGGGATCGGCCTAACTAGGTCGCTAAACCATATGCATATAGTTGTGTGCTCATTTGCATTTTTATTTTATTTCCATGGATGATTAGTATATGATTGTTGCATTTCGATGATGATTGTAGTACGCATATAGAACAACCAGTTATCATTAGGAAAATTGCATTCATTTGGATACATGGCATGGACATGATTGCATAAAAAAAAGTTGTCTGAATCAGTAGATCGCCTGATCTTTTGCATTAGTTAGGGAAATTGACACTACACCATTGCATATACCATAAATTGCATTAGAAACTTAAGAACAATGGATGTAATGAATGGTAGTTGAGTATATGGTTGTAGAATTTGGATGAAAATATTTATTTCATTCTTCTGTCCTTAGAGATTTCGGGGACGAAATTCTTTAAGGGGGAAGACTGTAACAACCTAAAATATGAGGTATAATAATTAATTAATGAATTACTTAAATGATAAAATAAGTTTGAGAAATTGTTGGAACTGATGCATAGGAGTTGCACCATTGTGTCCGTGGTGATTTTCCATATATAGTTTGTCAAAATCCGAGCTAAAATGAAGAAGATACGAAATAAACAAGAATTAAATCAAAACGAAAAAAAATATTGGCTAGGTCGACCCAAGCCCATGGTCAGGTCGACCCTAGGGTCGACCCCCAAAGACTAAGGTCGACCTATAGGTCGACATGCAGGTCGACCCGCCTATGTATATGGGCGTGAAAACGTCCAGGTCGAAGCGATGACGTGTTTTCCAACTTTCGTCCAATCGTATGCGTTCGTGCTTCCATCGAACGAGCCTATGATGTGGTTGCATAGATTTAATCTTCAAATCCAACGGTCTGAGATCCCTTAGTGACACTATAAATAAGGCCCTAGACCTACCTATTTTTCTCATTCAAATTTTCTCCCAATTGGGTTCATTGCCTGAGGCTGCACCTTAAAAAGAAATTTTTTCTTGTGAGGCGATCTTTTTAGTTGAAAAATATTACACCCTAAAAGTGGATCCAGGAAGGCCAAGGACTAGAGCTAAGGAGCACATGTGAGTGTTTAGTAATTATTTTAGATTTTTAAGTAATTTAAAATAATAGGATTCTCAGTAGTTGTAGTTTTTCTATAATTTTGAGGCAATTTCTATATAAGTTATTTACAGCTAGTTTTTAAAGTTCTTTTAAGTCTATTTTATTTATTTATTTTTATTCAGCTATTTTATTCAGTTATTTATAGTTATTTACTATTATTTGCATTTATTTACATCTGTTTTACGTTAGAATTTAGCCCATAAATTTTAATTTCTTTTTGTTTCTTTTTTGCGAATAAAATATAAGAATATTAAAAAAAGAACAATTCGCAAATATGGATTAAAATAGAAAACATTAGTTTATAGAAATTAGATGTTAAATATAAAAACTGTAATAAAAAGAAGATAGACTAAAATAGGCAAATTTTATACATTTGCAAGCATGTTTATAAATAGTGGTAAAAGATAAAACAGAAGAGTAACAATTATAACGTAGGTTTTAATTAAGTAGGAAGAACAGAAAAGGCTTACTTTAAATTTACGGTTAAGTTAATAAGAAATTATATTAGAGATAATAGAGCAGGCTTATTTTAACAAGTTAATAAACAAATATAGCAAAAATAACAGAAGAGGCTTATTTACAGAACTTACGCTAAGTTAATAAGCAAGAATAGAAATAAGGCATGTACCAACAACATTCCCTTTCAGATTTGGACTGATGGTCTCACAACAGATTAGGTGAGGCTAGGCAGGACCCTTTTAGACTAGGATTGATGGTCTCACAATAGTAGGTGAGGCCAGGACATGCTTATGCTTACTAGGTAAATAAGGGGCTAATAGATAGAAGCTCACATCGCGGGATTTGGGCAAGGGGCGCAACTAGATTTTATTTGTTAGGACCAGTACCTGCAGCATTCCCTTTCAGACTAGCACTGATGGTCTCATAAAACACTTAGGTGAGTCTAGGCACGACACTTTCGGACTAGGACTGATGGTCTCACAACAGATTAGATGAGGCTGGGCACGCTTATGTTGATTAGGGTAAATAAGATGTCACTGGAGGGAGCGACAGTTAGTGTGTACCGGCGATGATCGAGCGTGCGACATCAATTAGGGTAGTTAAATCGCTACAGCATTCCAAGCGCTAAACAGGCGTCTTTTGTTGTGGGACTAGTAGGATTGGACTAGCACAGTGGCACAACAGAGATAGAAGGTTGATCAATAGGTAGAATTAGGATTCCAGTCTAATTAAATAGGATTAGGATTTCAGCCCAATCACAGCAATCTAAGACAAGTGCAAACCATCGTAATCAAAGCAAACGGTTAAACAGTTTTTTCCCCAATTTTATCTTTCCTTTATTTCCTTTTATAATAAAACTGTTGCTAATCTATTATCTTTATCTTGCTTAAAAATATTGGTAGTTACTTTCAGTCACCAGACTTATAGTCTGATTCACTCCTCCATTTTTCACTTTTCCTCCCATAGGCCAGTAGAGGCAAGGTCGGTAGATTTGGATTTCTTGGAGACCCATTTGTAGAGCTTTCTCATTCTTCATATATTCTTTTTCTTTTCGGTTCTTCTTTGGACTTTGGATGCACTGGTACTTTATGAGAGGCAGGCCTATAAACGGATGCAATGGAGTACGGATAATGCTGTATTCGTATCTGAAAATGAAAATCCATATCCGATATCCGTGAATACCTGTTGAATATTATCCATATCCGTATCCGCGAATATTTTTGGACATCCGAAAATATCCGTATTTATACGTCAAAATGTATCCAAAAATATCTGAAAATCATATAATGCACATTTCATTTTTTGACTGAAAAAAATGGAAAAACCTTATAATACATAAATTACATCAAATTAACAATAGATAATTCAGCCACACAAAATCCATACGATAATATTGCATATATAAATATAATCCATACGCAAAATCCATAGGCTAATTCAATCATGGAAAATATAAAAGCAAACATGCATCACACATCTTCTTAATTGTAACAGATACCAAAAAATAAAAATCATCTTCATAACATACATATAGCCTAAAATATTGCATTCTTTTTCCATGAAGTGGTTAATGCTCCAAAACCAAAAGATTACTCTGCAAAATACAAAGTTACGTATTAATAAATAAAATTCCTTATGCAAGCTCCAAAATGAGCTTAATCATATCATTAATACATATATTATAAAATGTAAAATATATAAGAGAAAAATGAATCCTGACCATATCATAGTAAGAGTATATTATAGCACTAAGAAATTAATATAAGTTCAATTCATATAAACCAATGCAGCACCTTAATCTTACAGAAAAGCTCACTATGATTTAACAATAATATGCATTTAATTTATCAACATTGCTAAAAGAGTATGTACGTTTATGAACACTTACCATTACCCTCTAATGCGAAGCAGGTTTATACTGAAATCAAAGCATCATCCACAAACTTGACATCATGACCTATCGAAAAAAGGAAAACAAAGCAATTATAGCATATATGGGATAATTATTGTGTTGAAGTCATGTAGAAAAATATAATAATTTACCAATATCGGATGGCAACCAATCCTTTATACAACCCAAAGCTTCTACAATATCCGAAGATAATGAAGATCTACTCTCGAAAATCAATCTACCTTCACTACTAAATGATGATTTGGATGCTATGGTTGGAATGGCTAAAATATCACGATCCATCCTTGCAAGAATTGGAAAAGTTGGACAATCGGTTTTCCACGTTCAAAATATCAAAACTGTCCTCATCCTCATCCACGGGTAACAATTCATCTTCTAAATTCTTATCAAGTTCCGTTTTCAGAGCGTGTGAGCTACCAACTTTTTGCTCAACATGGCTTCTCCACTTTAAATTCATTTTTGTTCTCTTTTTAGAACCAACATAAGAAGAATTAAAAGTATAACATGAAGAATTGGTAGATTTCCCCTTAGAAGAAGAGAATTCCATTTCATATAAAGAAATTAGAGATTTCAAAGATCCATGAATTTTGCAACATGAACTTGTGAATGATCACCGTATACCACATCAAAGAAAAATTCAATGTAAGTCATTTTATAACAAGGATCTTAAACCATACCAATACTCATCATAGATTGCAAGTGTTCCAATACTTATCAAACTTAACCCTCATCTTTTAGGCTATACATTGAATATACTCATGTTCATTTAGCTCCCAAGTTAAAATACTTTCATAGACATCGCATACGTTTTTAAAATATAAATAAGCCGTAGGATATTTAACACTCGAAAATTTAAGTGTAACTTCGTAAAATATTTTCAAACATTCACATATTTCTTTTTATATTTTCCATTTTTCATTTGATGGCAACCATTTGTAATCATGGGTGAAATCAACCATCGCTCAAATGTCGGACGTACTTCAAGAGCACTTTTAAGCATTAGATATGTTGAATTCCAACGTGTTGGAACATCATAAGACATTCCTTTCCCAACTAACCGAGTTTGAGCCAATGCATTTTCCCAATTTTGTTTGCTCATTTGTGTTGATTTTGTATAATTGACGCTTTCTCTAATTTTTTCAACAATACCTTGCACCACTTTTAGTCCATCTTGAACAGTCAAATTTAGTATGTGCATGCAACAACACATATGAATTAATTCACCATTAAGAGGCAGCGCATTTTTACGATCTAACAATTCGTTTAAATCTCTTATTATGACATCATTATTTGAAGCATTATCAACCGTAAGTGCAAATAACTTCTTATTAGTATTCAATGCAATACTTTTGATTTAAAAGAAGCACCAAGTGCAGATCCATTGTGTGGAGGGGTAATAAGCAATGATCTTTTTTGTAGTTTCCAAACATCATCGATAAAATGACAAGTTATGCAACAATACCCTATGTTTTTATGTTTAGATATTCACAAATCCGTAGTGAGGCTAACACGGGCTGACAAACGATCAAAAGTTTCTTGTACTTTTCCTCTCATATCAGTATAAAGTTTTAAAATATCACATCGAACTGTATTTTTATAAAATAATTTAGCTGTTGGATTGATACTCTTAACAAATTCTTGAAAATACACATGTTTGGTCATGTTAAATGTATAGTCATGTTTAGCAACCATACGTGCAAAACACATTCGGCTTCTATATCGATCAAACTTCCAACTTGATAATTTAATTGGTTTGTTGGGAGAACATTTGGTAGTCAATAGCTGTTTTCCAGATATTCTTACAGGATCGAGATTTTTTGGACATGATTTTAGATGATTTTTTAAGTGAGTTGTTCCCATTGAAGTAACTTCACTAAATAATCTAAAACAATGTTTACAAGTGGTTTTAGTAGCTCCTTCTACTACTTCTCTATTAAAATCTTTCCATATATCGGATTTCAAAATTCTTGTATTTGAAGGTGCATAGTTATCGGTAGAAAATTTTCCGAATATTTGTGTGTTCGGCAAAGTAGAGTTTGCATTTCGCCATTCTTCTATAACTATAGTTTCATTGGCACAACAAACATCCTTGTTAGTACAACTTGATGAGGTTTTCGTCATTTTTAAAACTCCACAATATCAAAATAAATAAATTTCGTTACTAAGTTTCAATACCAATATTTTATTTTAATTTATAAAATCCTTTCTTCATTTTGATTTATAAAACTCAAAAATCCTTCTAATTGTTTGCTTTTGACGATGTTTACAGCAGTGACAACATACAACTTAGAAATGGAAAGCAAACCTTCTTTATGTGATAATATATATTATTAATGTGGTCACCAAGGCATAACATCAAAATATCACAATCAAAATGTTAAGAAACTTACAAATAACACAAATAGTTCTCAAGCTAAATCTTCTAATTGCTTGCTTTTGATTTTTTTTCCCCTTCTTTTGCCTATTAACGCATGCATAAGTACAAAACCTAATGTCCTATGTGCTGAGGCAATAACAAGCTCATTGACAAAAAAAAAAGTCGGGTAACAATAATCACAAACCAAAATCAAGACTCAAGTTTATATACCACATAGTACAAACATATTTAACTAAAATATTGACAGTTGCAGTGCTTACATATAAAGGAAACACTGGTACATTCTTCATTTTGTTCCCAATGCTTAACCATTTTTAATGCTAATTCTTTTTCGTCGATGTCCATTTTTTCTTGCGTTTCAATCCCTCATTAATATAGCAATAACAATAGCAACAGTTGCAGTTTACAACTTAGTGCATACATTTTTGTAGAAATCAAATTGATTCTAGTTCTATCTCAAAATTATTTGCTATAATTTTGATAAATGTTTATACCTGACCCTATTCATAAAACACATAAACTAAAGGCTTAAATCGATTGAATGAAACATTATGTGAGCTTTATAGGTAAAAATTCCACATATGGGTTTCAACGATTTAACCATGAGGGTCAATACTTTAGCTGTAAATTGCATCATTACTGAATCGTTACTTTAGTTGTGTAAAATTTTCAATTTGTGCATGGTTTTCATCAATTATTACTTACTTTCGGTAATGATTAAAACACAAAACTACTAAGGTATGGATGAGCTTACAAACTGAATTGTTGTAGGTTTAGCTTTGTTAATTATTGCAGGGATGAGCTTATATTAACATCACTTTATATTAACATCTACTGAAATTGAGGAGTCATCATCAATGGCCTGTGTTTCCGCATACTAGTTTTAAGATACATATTAAAATGGTTAGTTTTAAAAATTTCACATCCTAAAGCCAGAATTTGTATTATCTCAACCACATCCGAACTGAATATTTTTGAAATATGACCAATTCATAAATTCAGTTTAGTTTTATCGATTATCAATTCAAACCAAAATTTAAGATAACCTTAACACCAACAAGCATTAAAACATGAATAGGATTTAGCGATTAATCAAACGGAGCTTAATACAACATCAGTTGACACCATAATGTTAGGAAAACTTCAAACCACCGAACTTTCAAAAGAAAATTAGGCAATCTTCAGACAGGAAAATTTTAGTTGTGTAAAATTTTCAATTTGTGCATGTTTTTCATCAATTGTTATTTACTTTCGATAATGATTAAAACACAAAACTGCTAAGTTATGAATTAGCTTAAAAACTGAATTGTTATAGGTTTAGCTTCGTTAATTATTGCAGTGACATATTAAATCATCTTAATGTCTTATGCACCATTACGAACAATATAATATAAACAAGATTGAAAGCTTACGGAGTGCGGTGGCGGTCGATCTGAGTGCGGTGGCAGTCGATCTGAGTGCGGTGGCGGATGCAACAACTGCGGGTTTGAATTATGGAACTAGGGTTGAAAAATTGTAACTCCCCACCCCGAGAGCCTTATTAACAAAGAGCACTATATGGATAATACCGTCTGTTAATGCAGACAATAGAGTATAATGGAAGCGACCATGTGTAATTTTACTTTAACTATCTACTGAACACGTCGAAAAGTGGAATATTTTTTTTGTTCATCTCATGTGGTTCGACATATTCAATAAATACTTAAAGCAAAACTCAATGGCAAAAAGATCTATCAGAACAAAGCATAATAGCAAAATGAACATCATCACAGAACAGCATCAGATAACAAGCAAATAGTCTCAGCACAATACAACATCAAGTACAGATCCAAATATAAAAGTGGGTACAAAGCCACCACTCACGCATCCATGAGTCAAAAGAATATACACAAGATAGTCATAATATTAGAGTATCATAAAGGATGGATAACAAGTAAAGCTATCTATAGTATAGCGGATATATCCAAAGCAGAAGCACCGAAGCAAGCTAAGTCTAAAGCAACCTAACTTGAAACAACTTGGTCTGACCCGAGCATAAAATACTCGGGTCAGGCTAGCTAAACAAATCAGTTAGATAAACTGAACAACAAACATGATAAGATAATAAGGCAACATATAACATAATAATCTCCAAAATAGAAACATATATCATGGTAATAAAGACCAAAATCTCTCACATAGAGAAGAAACAAACATCTAAGTAGAGATGTATAACAAACCTCATATCATCGGCATAACATAAGCACAAGTGCTAGTGTAGGCATAAAACAAGTTCCACAAGGTAGTCGCGCTTATATCATGTGGTTGCATAAAACCATCACGAATGGCGCTACACGAGGGAATATAAATCACACAGGAAAACATTAGCACGCTAGTACTACACTCAATCACACAGGAAATATACCCCAGTGACACACCCATTACTTTAGCTAAGGGGCAACACCTAAAGTAGACAGTCCGAAGACACTATCCAGAAGGTGGTGAGCTAGAAGGATACAGTCCGAAGACACTATCCCCAAAGGCAGTAAACCCAAGGAAGACAGTCCGAAGACACTATCCTAAAGGTATCACTCAGGAAACACACCGTAGTGGTAAAGAATCGTAGGCCCAGTACTCGTTTACCACTAACGGTAGGAATGTGTCATGAACTCTTAGCAAGGAACCCATAAAGTAGCAACGTGAGTCACATACCCCAACATTCACACTAAACGGTTTACTAACCAATCGTAAGCTTCCACACTCAAAGCAGTAAAAAGTTCACTCGTGTCATCGGTAAACTAGGCCAAAAGGCCAAAACGATCAATCGAATAGGTTGGGGATTAATCGGAAAGATAAACGCGCGGATTAATGGTCTGTGTTTTACCTAACCATTTAATCACCTTTCCACTTCGCTCGAAGTGCAGAAGAGTGTATATTTTACTTAGAAAATAGTTGGAGAAAGCAGATTTTTAATCGTTTGAAAACCTCTTTAGAAATATCCTTTGAAATTCTCCTATTGTGGAGTAATTAATTTAATATTTAAAATAATACCAAATAATAGTTTCAAAAGCTAATTTGATGAAAAATCACTTTAAAATGATTTATAAAATCCGTGCACGAAATCTAGAGAAAAATCTCAAAGAAATCGAAAAATCTCAGAAAAATATTCGAAATTATACCAAGTATAAAATCAGTGAAAACAAGTCGAAGTCACTAGTTCGATGGCATATTTGAACCTGCAAACAGAGTCCAAATTACATGAAAATTGGAAGATGCGTAGACCAATATCCTTGCTCCAAATTCAAAAAGAATCGGGCAATTCCGACTTGAAACGAAGAAACTGCATCGCCTCAAAGTCGGACAAAAATCATAAAACTCTACTATGTCAAAACAGTGCAAAGGTCTAAATTCGACGACATAGTCGAAGGGTCATATGAACCTAGATCTTGATGAAAATATGCAAGAGCATAGTACAATACTCCTACTTTGATATGCAACAATAATCATTCAGTTCCGATATGAAACGAAGAAATGGCAACGTCTCAAATTTGGTCCGACGATAACTGAAAATGATCGCTGTTGTAAAATAGTTTCTGGGTGCTAAATCGGCAATAAAAACGAAGTATCTAACGCACCCAGATCTAAACCAAACTTTGTAGTATTTAAGATCTCGACCTCATCTTTCCAACGATACCAAGAATGGGAGATTCCAACATCAGAGGATCCTGAGATAGCGTTGCAAAGTCAGGATTCTGCGCTGAAACCAACGGGAGAAAAGAGACTAAGGCCTGTAGCTATGCACTAACAGACCAGAGACGAAAAACAACAATTTTGGCATAGTAAACTTCAAATTATGGAAAAATGAATAAAATAAAAGTTGTAGCTTAGTTTCTAAGCTTTCCGGATTGACAAAGATCATCAAATTCCGATCAGGGATGAAAATTCTATGACTAAAACAATTCTCAGATCCAAATTCTATATCACTGTCGTTTTGCTCTCGGGATAGTAGTAAGAATGCACAGTTTTGACCAAATTAACTTCGAAATTTCACGAAACTCAAAAAAGAAAACTTTTAGCCCTATATCTAAGCTTTTCAGAACATCCAAAATTATTAGATTTGGATAAGAAATGAGTAACTTATGGCCCAAACAATTTCAGTTTTTTATTTTATTAACCCTGTAGTTTGTTGTCAGGTCAGCAACAAACAAACATGATTTCGACCATTCAAACCTCAAAATTATATAAAGCTCAAAACATAAAATTATATACTACAAAATAAGCTTTCTAGAGCATCAAGAAAATCCTAATTCCGATTTAAGATGAATGAGATATGTCAAATTTACTAACAGCAATATACTAATTTTAATTTTAGCTAGCATTTATTACCTCTTTCCCAAGCAATGTGAAGAAGATCAAAGAGCTTCTATATCAAAATGCACAAAAAAAAGAGAATTACAAAATAATTTTAGAAATTAAACAATGGATTAGAGGTGGGTTTTGTGATTGCTATTACCTTCCAATGATTAGATTAAAACCCCTTTGACTTTGATGAAGATTAATGAAGCTTTGCTCTAGGTTTGGAGGCCATTATTTAGTGTTTTGCTCTAGGGTTTAAGGGTTTATGGAATAAGATGTTGGCTGAAACAAATGGATACAAGATGGTTTATAGGCTAATGGAAATGGGTTAGTGGGCCTAATACCCATTAGGACTTGTAATATGTTATATATCTCAAGTTAGCTAATTTCTCTAAGTACAAACTACACATTATTTACCCATAAAAATTTAAGATATGTTACCAAAATAATTTAGATATAATTATAAAATTTTACATCACAATATTTTCCAACTTACAATTTAACCCCTAATTATTCCGAAACACCTTTTAGTCAAAATTGCCCAAAAATCACAGTTTTGCAATTAAATTGTAAATTAAATTCCCAATTCAAATTTTGCACTATTTTACACATATAAAATTTTTCAATATTATAAATTTCCATTTACCCTAATTAATTTCCATTAAATTCTCCATTTTACACTCAAAATATTAATTTATTCAAAATAACTAACTTTTGAAAAAATTAGCCACATAAAAAAAATTCATTAGTAGCTCCAATTAAATTAAAATCCCAATTTTAATTTATTATTTGGTAATCGCAATCACGGGTTGTTACAGACTCTCCCCCTTAAGAAAGTTGTGTCCCCGCAATTCTCTATCATGAAAGTTATCTATAACATCTAATCCTTAAAATAAATCAAACAAAGGTGAAGTAAAAATACTCACCAACAACGGATGAAGATAGAAAACCAGGATAAGTACGCTCGATAAACTCTTTGGTCTCCCAAATGCAGTTCTTAGGATTTGACGACCATTGAATCTTCACGAGCGGGACCTCTTTGTTTCGAAGGCGTCTAACCTCCGAATCAAGCACATGAAGAGGTTGCTGCTCAATAGATAAATCAGGAGAAATCTCTAAATCCGACGCAATAAGAGGATCAATAACAGAATCAGGGTCGCGAACACATTTGCGAAGCTGAGAAACGTGGAATACGTCATGATTCCAGAAAAATGAGCAGGCAGAGCTATACGATAAGCAACGGGACCGATGCGTTCCGTAATAGGAAATGGTCCGACATAGCAAGGAGCCAATTTCCCTTTGGAGCTGAAACACACAATCCCCTTCATAAGAGATATCCGAATGAATACATGATCGCCAATGGAGAACTCAAGAGGCCTCCTAAGGTTTTCCGCGTAGGATTTCTGACGGTTCTGCGCCTCTTTTATTCTCTGACGAATAAGAATAATCTTCTCAGAAGATTCCCGAACCAAATTTGGACCAAGAATAAGCTTCTCGCCAGATTCTAACCAACACGAAGGAGAACGACATGGCCTTCCGTATAGAGCCTTGTAAGGAGCCATGCCAATACTAGAATGAAAGCTGTTGTTGTAGGAAAACTCCACAAGTGGTAAGTGGCCCTCCCAACTGCCTCCAAAATCAAGAATACAACAGCGAAGGAGATCCTCCAAAACACGATTCATCCTCTCAGTCTGGCCATCAGTCTAAGGGTGATAAGCAGTAGAAAAGTTCAGCTTTATGCCCAAAGCTGACTGAAGACGCTTCCAAAAGTGACTAGTGAAAATCGTGTCACGATCACAAACAATAGAACTGGGAATGCCATGAAGTCGAACGATTTCCTTCACATAGAGCTTGGCCAACTGTGGTGCATTCCGCATGAACTTAATCGGAATAAAATAAGCCGATTTGGTCAAGTGATCAACTATGACCCAAATACACGTATGGCACGACCCCGATCGAGGCAGATTGTCAATGAAATCCATAGATATCTAATCCCATTTCCATAATGGAATCTCCAGAGGCTGAAGAAGACCGAAAGGACGCTGATGCTCGGCCTTGATCTGTTGACAAGTCATGCAACTCCTCACATAACTTGCAACATCTCGCTTCAAACCTTCCCAATAATATAAGCGACTCATGTCGGCATACATCTTACTCGAACCGGGATGGATAGTATACTTAGTGCGATGACAATCGTCTAGGATGTCATGCCTAAGCGATAAATCAGAGGGCACAATAATACGGTTCTTCCTGCGAAGACACCGATGGGAATCAATAGAATAATCCAGTGACCCCTCATCACTGGATACTGACTCAAGAAGATGGTTGAAATGCAACAAGTCTGGATCCTACCGTTGAGCATGGGCAATGCGATCAGGTAAACTAGGTCGAACCTCCAGACTGAATAATAATATCGGTGAATTAGAAGATGGAGCTCGATCTCGAATATCACCTTTAGATAATGTCTCGAGAATATCCCATTTGGCTATCATCATTGAAACTACAGCCGAATGCTTGCGACTAAGCGCATCTGCCACACGATTACTCTTGCCAGGGGTATACTGAATATCAAGGTCATATGAGGAAAGGAACTCAAGCCACCGTTGCTGTCTCATATTGAGATCTTTCTGACTGAAGAGATACTTCAGGGATTTGTGATCGGTGTATAGAATGAAGCGTTCACCCAGCAAATAATGGCGCCACGTCTTCAAGGCAAAGACAATAGCAGCCAACTAAAGATCATGAGTTGGATAGCGAACCTCATTTGGACGCAGTTACCTAAAAGCATAAGCAACCACCCGATCCTTCTAATGAGCACGGCACAGAGCCCTCTACCACAAGTGTCGGTGTAGACAACACGATCATGGTTTCCCTTGGGAACCACTAGAATAGGAGCATGAGCGAGAAGTTCCTTCAAGCACTGAAATGAAGCTTCGCACTTGTCTGACCAGACATAACGAACACCCTTACGAGTCAGGCTTGTAAGCGGAAGAACAACATGTGAGAAATCCTTTACGAACCGACGGTAATAACCCACTAGTCCTAGGAAGCTGTGAATCTCGTGCACGTTCTCAGGCCGATTCCAGTTCTGAACAGCTTCCATCTTGGCGGGATCAACAGATATGCCTTTAGAAGATACTACGCGGCCTAAGAACTTGACCTTGCTCTCCCAAAAGTGGCACTTGGAGAACTTGGCCTTAAGCTGATACTGACGAAGTGTATCCAAGACAATCCTTAGGTGCTGGGTATGCTCTGTCTCGGATCTTGAATATATCATAATGTCGTCAATGAATACAAGAACAAACTTATCGAGATATTCTTGGAATACTCGATTCATGAGATCGACCAAGAATGCCGGGGCATTCGTCAAACCAAACGGTATGACTAACCACTCAAATGAACCATAGCGAGTGCGAAAAGCTGTAAGTGGCACACTATCATCCGCAATTCGGAGCTAATGAAATCCTGTGGCAAGGTTAAGCTGGGAAAAGACCTTTGCACCACTCAACTGATCAAACAGATCGTCTATCTGTGGCAATGGATAATGATTCCTGATGGTCACCTTATTAAGCTTGCGGTAATCGGTGCAAAGCCTAAGAGAGCCATCGGACTTCTTCACGTAGACCACTGCAGCACCGCATGGCGAACAACTGGACTGAATAAAATGCTTCGCCTCGAGCTCTACCAACTGCTTCTTGAGTTCCTCATTCTCTTTCATAGACATCCTCGTGGGAGAACGACTAACTGGATGAGAGCCTGGAATGAGATCGATGCGGAACTCAATAGCCCACTTCGGCGGTAGACTCGATACTGCCTCAAAGATATCGGGATAATCCCGAACAACTGGAATACGAGATATAGCGCACTCATCATCTCGTGAATCAAGAGCGAATAAAGTAGCTTTGGAAATCTCAACATCTCAAAGAACAAGAGCCAAAGGAGCGGATGAGTCAGGGTGACGAAGAAATAATACCCGCTCCGAACAGATAATCTTGGCATCGTACCGAACGAGCCAATCCATACCCAGAATCATGTCGAAACCCAAATAAGCCATAACATGCAGATTCACAAGGAAAGAAAAGCCACAAAGATCAATATCAACATTCTCACAAAGTAGGCTAAGGGTCATGGATCCACCAATGGGATTCACAATCCTTAGAGAAGAAACCAAACAAGAAACATCCAAAGACATAATATCAGCAAGTTCCTTTGATACGAATGAGTGAGAAGCACCCATATCAAAGAGAACTCTAATAGATTGATCACGAAATAAAATAGAACCTTTAAGAACGGAAGGATGCGTACCTCGAGACTGAGATGAAGATGCATGAGCCTTGGCAGCATTATGCTTGCCAGATCTAGGAGGTGCAGTAGGACAAGCGGAAATAAGTTAACCCTCCTTCTTACAATGGGGCAGATAAGAGGTTTGGCACACTCTCTAACCATATGGTCGGTAGATCCATAGTTGAAACACTTCCGAATGGAAGATGTTCTACTAGGCTGAGACTGAGGCTGAGAACCAGAACCAGAATTGATGAACTTCTTCTTCTTCTGGGAAGAGGAAGAATTAGACTTGTGGAAAAACCTCTTCTTGTTGGGGTGCTTGGGTACCTCAATATCATCATCACTATCCTTCTCCCTCTCGACTGCTTCAAGGTGAAGCACCGAATCTATAAGCTCTTCGAATGAAAGCTTGAGTTGAAGCATCAGTTGCTTCTTGAGGTACTTCTTCAGACCCTCAACAAATTTGAGATTCTTCTTATGTGGTGTGCTAATGAACTTGAGGCTGTACTTGGACAGAGCCTCGAAAGAAGAAACATAATCTGAAACAGTGGATTTCCCTTGCTTAAGATCAATAAAGTGGCGAGAAAGAGAGATCTTCTCAGATTCCAAAACAAATTTGAGCTCAAAACGCTCACGGAACTAAGCCCAAGTAAGAGTGGTCTCATCGACCTCGGCAATGAGAAGCTCATACCAACCCAAAGAGCGATTCTGAAGCATACTGGAAGCTACAAGAACTTGTCATGATCAGGAAGAGTCATGCGAGAAAAGATGCGCTCGCATACGCGGATCCATGCCTGGACATCAAGAACAGACTCGAAGCCATTGAACGGCTTTGCCCCCGAGATGTGAGAAATCACTGCAAAGGCGCGCAAAGGAAGACTTGCGCGGTGCATCAGAAATTGGAGTAGAAGGCTCAGAGTTTCGAACAAGCTCCATAATCTGATCGGTAGTCATAAAAATGCCTCCCGGATGTGGGTCACCGGATTGCCCAGCATCCGCAGAATGACGGGTCCTACCTCTTCCAGACATACTGAAAGTTAAGATAAGATACGAGTTAAGCACGATTCAGAGATAGATAATTCAAAGTAGAATACTATGGAATATAAATGTATTCCTAACATATTCCTAACTTACCTATCCAATGTCATGAGGAAAGGGCTTTGTAATATTTGAATCATACTAGGATATATTGTACTAAGTGTTACTTTTATGTGTTTATTATACTTAGTTCTGAACCCTGCTCTGATACCAAACTGTAACGCCCCACTCCGAGAGCCTCATTAACAAAGAGTATTATATGGATAGTACCATCTGCTAATGCGGACAATAGAGTATAATGGAAGCGACCATGTGTAATCTTACTTTAACTATTTACTGAACACGTCGAAAAGTGGAATCCATTTTTTTTGTTCATCTCCTGTGGTTCGATATTTTCAATAAATACTTAAAGCAAAACTACAATGGCTAAAAGATCTAACAGAACAAAGCATAATAGCAAAATGAACATCGTCACAGAACAACATCAGATAATAAGCAAATAGTCTCAGCACAATACAACATCAAGTACAAATCCAAATATAAAAGTGGGTACAAAGCCATTACTCACACATCCGTGAGTCAAAAGAATATACACAAGATAGTCATAATATCAGAGTATCATAAAGGATGGATAACAAGTAAAGCTATCTATAGTATAGCGGATATATCCAAAACGGAAGCACCGAAGCAAGCTAAGTCCAAAGCGACCTAACCTGAAACAACTCGGTCTGATCCGAGCATAAAATACTCGGGTCAGGCTAGCTAAACAAATCAGTTAGATAAACTGAATGATAATCATGATAAGATAATGAGGAAACATATAACATAATAATCTCCAAAAGAGAAACATATATCATGGTAATAAAGACCAAAATCTCTCACATAGAGAAGAAACAAACATCTAAGTAGAGATGTATAACAAGCCTCATATCATCGGCATAACATAAGCACAAGTGCCAGTATAGGCATAAAACAAGTTCCATAAGGTAGTCGCGCTTATATCATGTGGTTGCATAAAATCATCACTGAATGGCGCTAAACGAGGGATTATAAATCACACAGGAAAACATTAGCGCTATAGTACTATACTCAATCACATAGGAAATATACCCAGTGACACGCCCATCACTTTAGCTAAGGGGCAACACCTAAAGGAGACAGTCCGAAGACACTATCCAGAAGGTGGTGAGACAAAAGGAGACAGTCCGAAGACACTATCCAGAAGGTGGTGAGCCAAAAGGAGACAGTCCGAAGACACTATCCAGAAGGTGGTGAGCCAAAAGGAGACAGTCCGAAGACACTATCCCCAAAGACAATAAACCTAAGGGAGACAGTCCGAAGACACTATCCCAAAGATATCACTCAGGAAACACGCCGTACT
This sequence comes from Allium cepa, assembly GCA_030765085.1. Taxonomy (NCBI): domain Eukaryota; kingdom Viridiplantae; phylum Streptophyta; class Magnoliopsida; order Asparagales; family Amaryllidaceae; genus Allium; species Allium cepa. The sequence goes on from CM060937.1 coordinate 910,561,557, forward strand.
GGTAAAAGGCTCGTTGGCCCAGTACTTGTTTACCACTAACGGTAGGAATGTTTTATGAACTCTTAGCAAGGAACCCGTAGAGTAGTATCGTGAGTCCCATATCTCAACATTCGCACTAAACGGTTTACTAACCAATCGTAAGCTTCCACACTCAAAGCAATAAAAAGTTCACCTTATGTCATCGGTAAACTGGCCAAAAGGCCAAAACGACCAATCGAATAGGTCGGGGATTAATCAGAAAGATAAACGCGTGGATTAATGGTCTGTGTTTTACCTAACCATTTAGTCACCTTTCCACTTCACTTGAAGTGCAGAAAAGTGTATATTTTACTTAGAAAATAGTTGGAGAAAGCAGATTTTTAATCGTTTGAAAACCTCTTTAGAAATAGCCTTTGAAATTCTTCTATTGTGGAGTAATTAATTTAATACTTAAAATAATATCAAATAATAGTTTCAAAAGCTAATTTTATGGAAAATCACTTTAAAATGATTTATAAAATCTGTGCACGAAATCTAGAGACAAATCTCAAAGAAATCGTAAAATCTCAGAAAAATAGTCGAAATTATACTAAGTATATAATCACTGAAAACAAGTCGAAGTCACTAGTTCTACGGCATATTTGAACCTGCAAACAGAGTCCAAATTGCATGAAAATTGGCAGGTAGACCAAAATCCCTGCTCCAAATGCAAAAAGAATTGGGCAATTCCGACTTGAAATGAAGAAACTGCATCGTCTCAAGGTCGAACAAAAATCATTAAACTTTGCTGTGTCATAATAATGCAAAGGTCCAAATTCGACGACATGGTCGAAGGGTCATATAAACCCAGATCTCGATGAAAATTTTAAAGAGCATAGTACAGTACTCCTACTTTGATATGCAATAAGAATCGTTCAGTTCCGACTTGAAACGAAGAAATGGCGATGTCTCAAAGTTGGTCCGACGATAACTGAAAATGATCACTGTTGTAAAACAGTTTCTAGGTGCTACTTTGGCAATAAAAAAGAAGTATCTAACGCACCCAGATATAAACCAAACTTTGTAGGGTTGAAGATCTCGACCTCATCTTTTCAACGAGACCAAGAATGGGAGATTCTGACATCGGAAGAGACCAGGATGGTGTCGCAAAGTTGGAGTTCTGCGCTGAAAACAACGGGAGAAAAGAGACTAAGGCCTGTAGCTATGCACTAACAGGCCGGAGACAAAAAACCACAATTTTGGCATAGTAAACTTCAAATTCTGGAAAAATGAATAAAATAAAAGTTGTAGCTTAGTTTCTAAGCTTTTCGAAATGAGCAAGATCGTCAAATTCCGATTAGGGATGAAAATTCTATGACTAAAACAGTTCTCAGATCTAAATTCTATATCACCATGGTTTTGCTCTCGGGATAGTAGTAAGAATGCACAATTTTGACCAAATTGACTTCAAAATTAAAAAACGAAACTTTTAGCCCTATATCTAAGCTTTCTAGAACATCCAAAATTATTAGATTTGGATAAGAAACGAGTAACTTATGACCAAAATAATTTCAGGTTTTTTATTTGATCAACCCTGTAGTTTGTTGTCAGGTCAGCAACAAACAAATGTGATTTCAACCATTCAAACCTCAAAATTATGCAAAGCTCAAAACATAGAAGTTATGGAATACAAAAAAAGCCTTCCAGAACATCAAGAAAATCCTAATTCCGATTTAAGATGAATGAGATATGCCTAATTTACTAACAGCAATATACTAATTTTAATTTCAGCTAGCATTTATTACCTCTTTCCCAAGCAATGAGAAGAAGATCAAACAGCTTCTACAATCAAAATGCAGAAAAAAGAGGATTACAAAATAATTTCAGAAATTAAACAATGGATTAGAGGTGGGTTTTGTGATTGCTATTACCTTCCAATGATTAGATTAAAACCCCTTTGACTTTGATGAAGATTAATGAAGCTTTGCTCTAGGTTTGGAGGCAATTTTTTGTGTTCTGCTCTAGGGTTTAAGGGTTTATGGAATGAGATGTTGGCAGAAACAAATGGGTAGAAGATGGTTTATAGGCTAATGGAAGTGGGTTAGTGGGCCTAATAAACATTAGGACTTGGAATATGTTCTATATCTCAAGTTAGCTAATTTCTCTAAGTAGAAACTACACATTAATTACCCATAAAATTTTAAGATATGTTACCAAATAATTTAGCTATAGTTATAAAATTTTACATCATAATATTTGCCAACTTACAATTTAACCCCTAATTATTCCAAAACTCCTTTTAGTCAAAATTGACCAAAAATCACCATTTTGCAATTAAATTGTAAATTAAATTCCCAATTCAAATATTGCACTATTTTACACATATAAAATTTTGCAATATTACAAATTTCCATTTACCCTATTTAATTTCCATTGAATTCTCCATTTTACACTTAAGTCCAAAATATTAATTTATTCAAAATAACTAACTTTTGAACAAATTAGCCACATAAAAAAGTTCATTAATAGCTCCAATTAAATTAAAATCCCAATTTTAATTTATTATTTGGTAATCGCAATCACGGGTTGTTACAAAAATGGCAACTGCGGTTGAACGAAAATGGAGTGAAATTATGGGTCTAGGGTTTGAAGCTTTTAATGAACGGTTGTCTGTCCCTTTTTCTTTTTCTTTTTTCAACGTACATCTAGATCTAGGGTTTGAAGCGCTATGTGGAAATTGGAATGGAATTTGAGCCGCGCTAAGTGATAATGGGTTGTATTTTTGTAAAATGAAGTGCACTTATGTTAAATTTATGGATATAAAATAACATATTAATATATATATATATATATATATATATATATATATATATATATGTATATATATATTATTTCAAACCGGATGGATATTTATCAGATACGGATACAGCCATATCTGTATCCGAAATATTTTTTGGATATAGGATATCCACATCCACTTTTTGAATATCGGATATTTTTAATCTTTTCGGATACAAATGCGGACGGAGTTCGGATATTTCGGATATTCATTGACAGGCCTAACGAGAGAGATGGTTTTTTTTATTGTACTTTGATTTTATGAGACTGAGATCTATTTTTCATAAGACATGTGTATTTGGTATTTGAGACATGTGATGCTTTTAAGACTTATTTTTGAAGTTTAATTTTGAATAATAAGTTACCACTTAAATGTTTCCTCTGTTATTATTTTTTTTCTTACGAATATTTGTCTCTGTGAAGCTTTAGTGATCTATAAGCACCATATCTTTTAGTGTGCACTTTTTGGGTATACTAAGGGGTGTGGGGTGTTTCAACCTAAGCGCTTATGCCACAATGTGGCTGATTTTTCTTTATTAGCTTTTCTTTTAGTACCACGCGATTCCACATGCAAGGCTTCATAATAAGCGGTATTAACATCACGCATATATAAGTTATCATAAACATTAAGAGAACCAGTTCCAATAAGGTTTTAATTTATCGATAAACTAAAAATACCATTCCCAAATGAACAAGAATAACTAGATTTGTCCAACTTAGAAGTAGAAACCATATTCCGTCTAAATGACAGTACAATAAAAGTATCAAATAAATCCAAATAAAACTAAGTTCTCAATAACAACTTAAAATGCCCAATAGCCTCCACTTTAATCGATTTTCCATTACCCATATAGACGTATCTTTCAGCATAAGTTGGATTTCGGTAGCTCAGGCAAACTTGCATAGAAACACTTATGTGAGTAGAAGCACCGGAATGTAACCACCAAGTGTTTCTAGGTACTATAGCTAAATTTACTTCAGAACAAACCAAAGCAAAGGATATACCTTTCCTAACATGCCATGCGTGATATTTGGTACAATTTTTCCTTTAATGTCCAACCTTCTTACAAGAGTAACGACCATCAGCCTCCTTATGTTATTTCTTTTCCGTTGGACCCTTAGCAGTTTCCTTATCCTTCTTTTCTTTTTGTCTTTTCCCTTAGGGGTGTATGCCAAATGAGCACTTTAAATCTTATCGTGCTTCAATCTCTCTTCTTGTACACAATAATAAACGAGCTCATTAAGAGTCCATTTTTTCTTTTGATAATTATAACTGATCTTAAATCGGTTTTATTGTGAAGGAAGAGAGATTTGTACCAAATGCACGAGCAAGTCATCCGATAGCTCAAGCTCAAGTGCCTTAAGTTTTGAAGCAACATTAGACATTTCCATAATGTGCTCCCTTATATTTGTTCCCTTTGCTTTGATACTTCATGGAAATCAAGCGCGCAAAAGCATGCTTGTTTCTGCCTTATCGTTTTTAGCAAAACATTTTTCAATCTAAATAAGGAAATCTTTGGCATTGATTATCTTTTTAGATACCGCACCCCTAAATGCCTCTGGAATGCCACGCTTTATAATCATTAGACTCATGCGATTTGAACGATCCCACCTCTTAAGTTCTTTATAACATCAGAAGAACTTTCATCTATAAAAGGGGTGGGTGCATCCATCCTAAGTGCAAGGTCAAGATCCATGCAACCAAGAACAAGCAATATGTTCTCTTTCCAATCCTTAAAGTTTGTTCCAATCAGAATATGAATGTTGTTAAGATTAGCAGATACCGTAGTTAAATTAGCTGTAATTTTAACATAAGAATCAACCGAATATGCTCACATTGTAAAACCAAAACCGCAGTAAATTCAAATAATTGGTAAGTCTCTTCTCAAGATACCTAGCGCAACATCAATATCAAGTCTTTGGATAGTAATATTAATTGTAAGTGGTACTTTTTGCAATGATCAAACATTGAAAATAAGTTCAAGTCAAACATCAATCTTCCTTTCGGCCGATTAGATATTCATTTGCAAAACTATATGATTGTCATATATTTATCATCACACATGTATAAATGATTCGGCCAAATATTAGTCTTCCTTTGGGCTGACTAATATCTGCATGAATCAATATACACAAACATCAAACATTTTTCATGAGTAACTAAAATAAGAGAGGTCACTTTGGTGACATGTTATTTGAATTAGTTCACTAGTAATATAGGATATTTACAATTGGTTTGCAAAGAGACACCGATTAATATTTGAACTGGTTTATTTTAACTCATTCATTTATGCATATTCCTTACATTTCAATATTTTTTAATTTTATACATATTGAAAATATGGTTTCATTGCCGTAATAAAAAAATTGACATCAACTAAAACTGTAACAATACATAACAAATGGTATTTGCAATAACAATTAATGATAAGATATTACGTACTTTATTTAAATATCAATATTCAAGACAGAAAATAAAACAAACTTTAACATAGCATGATCCATATATGTGATATTGCAAGAAAATGAATAGCTGAAAATTGTTGCAGTGGTTGATCCCAAACATAATGGGAAGCAACGAAAATAAATAGTTCATGTCAAAATAGCTTATTATATCTGTGTGGCAGGTGATTAGCTTTCGATGAAAGCTTATTGGAATAAGCAAATATGAATACATGTGTTATAATATTACAGAAATTGAAACTTATTTTTAATGAGTAGGCCATACATATAAAATAAACGTATCTATAAAATATAAATGCATTAAATGATAAAAAATATGTATTTTCTTATTCCGAAAACAAACATGCTGCATCATTAAATTTATTGCAACTGACGCGTTTACTTCGTTAATTTATTTATTACTACAACAACCACATTTAATGCAATTATGATAAAAATAAATGCAATTGACCATTATGTGGTCCAATACATGTTATGGGAACATTAAAAGGCATGACGATGCTTCCATACGTGTGAATGAAACAAAATTTAACATGGTAACCATCTATAGCAATAAAAAAATTTATACAGTCGCAATACTACTGACAATAAAATATGAATTATGTGAGTAGCAACAATAAAGGCGTCAAATCTGAACAAGCGGAATTGGTTCATGAATTATTTATAAAGATCTGAAACAAAGGCATCAGATGAACCAATAAGAAAAGAGCAAATATCACATATCTAAAGTAAAGGCATCGGATGAATCAACCAAAATGCAAATCTCAGAACCCTAATTTCATATATACTTGAAATAAGCAAATTTATCGCTAAAATCAATGATGGGTTGCTCTGATACCACTTGTTGGTGATTAATCTATATTAAATCTAAATACATATAACCATATTGATTCAATTGAGAAACAAATATATGAAATTAATAGTGGAAGGCATACCTAAATTCATCGATTCTTAATCGATGTGAAGATTAATTTTGATTAGATCTTCCAAATTGACATAAGCTTAGATCTGTAAATTATCTTTAGAAGAGGGTAGAGAGAATATGATAAGGCATATGTAATTTGGGGACCATAACCCCATGTATATAGTGTGTTGCATTTTTTGGTTTGGCCCTTCAACAAACTAAAATTGTCACTTCGGTATTCACACTTATAATTTTACATGACGAATATACCCCTTAAGACTTAATATGTTTATTTCAAAAATAGATCGCGTAATTATATATAGCTATAAGATATCCCACACATTCAAACATTAAAATATATGGCCCCATTATGATGAATTATTCCAATACATAACATAGTCAATGGAAATTTTCTCTTTGACCTTAGTTATTATAACCAATTAGAAATTCTTGGTTGAGTCACTTTGTAGTTATCCAATAACCAAAAGCATGTAACCTCTTGGTGACCTTTAGTTGCCATGAATAAGTCACTTTCCAACATTTAAAGAGAGTTACATGCTCTAGTTTCAACTGATATATTGGTATCCTTGTCTCATAACATCTTGATCGGGAATATGTAAAACAAAGTAGTTCGAACTTACGATTCTGTACACCTGGCTACAGAATTTGTAACTGCAATCATATAATACTTTGTTTAAGAATTATATATTTTCATATTGGATGATTATTTAATAATTTATTTATATCACAATACAACATTATATATAATAGAAAATAAACACCAAAAGATTACTTTATTTCGAACAAGATTAGATTTGAAGTTAGGACATGATAAAAATTGCATAATTGACCTAAAGGCAATTTAAAACTCAATAAAAATTAATAAGAAATTGATTAATTAAAATAAATCTGAAAATGAATTTTTTTGTAAATGTCAAAATTTAACCACGAAAGTTGTGTCTTATGTTCATGGTGATTTTTTGATCGATTTTTATATATAAAGTTTTAAAATCGGAGCTCAAACAAAAAAGTTGTTTGACATATGAAGTTTTCGGATTCAAATTAATTCAAATGGGATTAAAATTCGAATAACCAATTGTGCTAAAGTTTGAAATTCAAAAAATTAACGGTAATCAGACTTGAGGGTTAAATAAACATTAATATCACTATTGGTCGACCGCCTACTGTGACGGCTCGGATTTTGCCCGCTCAAAAATCGACATCCATACTTCAAATCGTACTCGAATGTCATAGATTCGACCGTTCAAATCCGATTCGCCGGAGCTTATAACAATCATTAAGTAAACAACACAGCGGAATAAAAGAATAATACATTGATATACAGCTTTGATACAATATCTGATACAACAGATGATCCAATAGATATCAATATACATCAGAGATATGATACAATAAAATAGCAGCGGAAAGAAAGTAGATAACATTTAACAGTGGAACAATATAACTCTGAGATAGTCTTCAAGGAAGGACTCCAAAAATAACTGCAACTCCATTTCCAAGAACCCATCCAGCAATAGCTCGAACTCCAAATAACGATGCACCAAGCTTAACAAGACTGGTGCGATCCAAAGACTGAACTAACTCCAGATAATCCACTATATCTAACTATCTGTAAAACCCAACTCTAGACTGCTCGTGTAGAAAATAATGAGCACCCAGAGTTTAGGAAGGAAACGATAAACTCCGGATCAGTCGTGGGACTGGTGTGAGCAACAAAAACAGTTTATCTTATAAAAATAATATAAGAAAGAATTTTAAAGTTAATTCGCAATGTTTTTTTAGAAATGAGACTACCATAAGACCTCCTGCCACACACACAATGCAAACGCAGACTTGGAGAAGATTTCTCCTTATGATAGCCAAACATGCTTGATACGCATTTAAAAGGAAACATTTGATATTATTATAAGTGCATAGTGTAGGAAATTCATTTCGAAAGTAGAATATAAATCTTAGCCAGCATAGGTACCATTATATTATGCCTACTATAGCTACTTCCTGAGGAAGCAGGTTCTACAACTAAAACCGTACAAGTTTCGTATTGTTTCTTTGGATTTCCAACAAATGGTTAGGCCAAGGAACTTCCCATTGCCACATGAGAATGCCTCTGGAAAGACATCCCCGAGAACCAAACCGGAACTCTACCAACACAAGGCCGGGTTACCCCTAACTGGGTAACTACTGACACGAGCACGCCATTCCCCGATCGTAAACGACCTTTCTCACGGGATTCCGATAACCAACAACCACAAAGTAATAAATTCGTAGTAACCACATAGGTTAAATATCTGGGCTCCATACCATGATACCACCTCTATCCAGAAGGAAATGTACATACCCTAAAGGGTGCTACCCCTCATAACCTTGCTGCTTCTTTCCTGTTTTGACCATTTCCGGGGTGTGAGGTTCGACGAAGTCACGTCCACAAAAACATACTTTATACAAAAGCCATGCTTTGGGTCAACAAATGATCAACACAATGATCACCAAGATAGACGATCAAATAAATGATCCTAGCACAATAATCAACACAATGATCATTTCAGCATCACTCAGCGTATCACATTACCAAATTGGGAATATATCGCTGATAACTTCAACTATATAACCTCTGAGCTCGTACGTCTCAGAGAAGGGTGTTAAGCTAAAAGAATAAATTCTTCGCCACCAACAGAAATATATTTGAAAGAAATCGGCTCTATATCTCAACTTGTAATGTCAGACATACTATCCATACAAGTCTGTTCTGGGTTCGAACAGAACCGAAGGCACTTACAAAGAAGTCCTTGCAACCCGAATATTCACAATCCCGATCGGATTTCCCATATGGAATCTCTATACCAGGAGCTACCCAGTGCAGAGATAATCGATAGGTCATCCTATCGCTTTCGCAAATACCCGGTCTTCAACACCGGTCTTCAAATGCTATCCATAACGACATATCACATATTCGGAATGGGATACATGACACAAAGGTCCTTTCCCGGCTAAACCGAATAGTGAGCGAAATAGTTCAAAAACAAATGGATAATGGGATTTCAATTAAGTCACAACTTAATAATTCAAAACTTTTCTTCAAATGGCTTAACAAATTACCATTTTTAATCTTTAACAAAAAGATTCATTTTCACAACCTTTAACGGTTTAAACAATTTTCACATTTTAATCTTTTAAACAAAAGATTCATTCACAGATTTTCCAAATCAAACTTCATTTCAATTTGATTAACTCGTTAAATCTTTAAATCAAAGATTTAACTTATATCCTTCAAAACAATTTCATTTCAATTTGATTTAAACAAATCATCAATTTAAATCTGTTAAAAATAAACAGATTTAATTCATAGCTTTCAAAAAGAATTCATTCATAACTTAGGAAAATCATTTCTCTATTCAATCTTGAAATCCCCCTAATTAACTGGAATCTCAGTTCTTATCCAAAAGTGTTTATCATTTGAAAACAACAGTTTTCATTTTGAAAATCTGATTCATTTATACGAGTTGAAATCCTTGGGTTAAATTCAAATTCCCAAAAATAATACTTTAAAAATGATTTAACTCATATTGACTAGTGTAATATCATAAATTCCTAGTTTCCAATTACAGAATTAAATTTGAATATTGAATTCAAATTTAAATTAAAGTATTTAAATTCCAACACTTAATCCAGTTATTCAAAATAAATTTCTATCTTTGAAATTCCATTTCAAAAGCTTTTCACTTCTATTCCAATTCCATTTCCAAAACATTTGAATTTAAATATTCAACTTTAAAAATCATTTTAAAATCATTTTAAAATTTGTGACTTAATCGATTTCCTCGTGAAATCCATAATTGTGTGTGTATGGTGTGGTCCAGGGGTTTCACACAGTAGTGCAACATCATACAATTATCACAGATCAGAATACAGGAATATAATTGATAAGCGATATAAACTATAACGCTTATCTGTCATATACAGATCACAAATATATATGCCACGGCTAGTAAATTACATCACAGATAATTTATCACAGATCACAACAAAATCAGGATATATACTACGCATCATAAATCAGGAATATCAAACAATCAAGTCGTCCAATAGAATCCAAATATCCATAGGTAAGATCAATAAATTATCTGATTAATTTAAATCGAATTTATTTCTTATGAATTACTAATCCTGGTTAACTAACATTAATAATTTACAAATCATTTTGATTAATTATTCTTTAATCATTTATTAATTATCCATTAATAATAAATCAATTAACCTTTAATTATCAACCTTTAATTACTAAATAATAAAGCTTTAATCATTAAATTTACTATTTTATTAATTATTTTAAATTAATTACTTTGATTAATAATCATTCCTTAATCACCTTCATTTATTTATTAACCTTTAAATTTATTTAATTATCCTCAATTTACTTACCTTAATAAATTAATTTCATTAATTAATTATCCTTAAATGTAATTACACTAAGTAATTATCCTTTAATTCCATTAAGTAAAAACCCTTTTATCAATTACATTAAGTAATTATATGCTTAAGTAGTCATCCTTTAATTATTCATTATAAATAAATTAACTCTTAACAAATTAATTAATCTGTAATCAGTACTTAATTAACCTTTAAATTATTAAATAATAAATCTTTAATTAATCACATTAATTTATCCAATCACATAAATTAAATCTTTAATTAATTAATCCTTTTAATTAAATTTTTAAGTAAAACTTAATTAAATTAAAATAATTTACTTTTAAACCTTAAACTAATCCCATACTTAAATAAAACAATTATTTAAAAGAATGAGTTAAAATTTGTTCAAAACTTGAATTTTGTTTTAAAATTTTGCAAGCTGTTTTTATACCACCCGAGTCAAACCCGAGGAAATCCATGTTCTACCCGAGCCCTGCTTCGAGTCTTTCCCCAAACCAACCCGTGTGAGTATTTTTTTTTCAAAATTTTGTTTAAGTGTTTATCTGACCCGGCGCATAACTGAATGCACTCGAGTTAAGACTCGAGCCAAAACTAATATTACTCGATACTTCCTTCGAGTTATCTTCCCTTCCCAACTATAACCACCCAAACATAATCACTGATACACGCAAACACGTGTGTACCTGCACCATCCACCGCTGATGTCCTGGCCACCACTTTCATCGCCATCTAGTCATCGTTGACCCCCTCAACTCAATCCATCACCCAGCACCCATCACGACAGCACGAATCAAAATCTAGTTATATTTCCAAACCTGGAAACACACCAGCTTCAACACCCCCCAAACCTGTCAACGGCAGCTGCTACCTCCACCGACCACCAGAAAACCTCCACCACCGGCCACGAACTCGACTGTCTCCCCTCTATCAACCACCCACGTCCGGTTGCACTCGGTCGACCACAAAGGTCGAACGAATCAAATCAAGTCCCCACGTCCAAATTAGGTTTAGAAACTTTGAACCACGGCCATCGCCACCCCCGTCATCACTGACGCCACCACCCATTTTTCCCGTAACCACCGTAGGCTCCTCCACCACTTCACGCAGCCCCGACCAACCTAGTGCTTCCGACCACCCTATCTTGACAAAAACCCATTTTTCGTTCAACACAGTAATGCCATTCATTCTATTACAAAAAAATATGATTCGAATTTTAAAAATCCTAAATTTGATTAAGCAACCAGTTTATAAACTTGAATCGACAATTCATGATGTTTGAATTTATCACATAGTTAAGGTTTTAACTGTATTTCCTGTTTCCAGAGATCATGTTTTCTCGTGAAACTACTAAGTTGTTTAAGCTTAAATTGATTTTTAATCTTCAATATATATTGCAACAACAAGTGTTGTTTTAACACTAAGTCTAAACATCAAGTAGGCTAGGTGAAAATGATTTTTGAAATCAAATTTTGGTGTTCAGAGTCATAACAGTGAGCCTGTATAACACTTCCAACTCTCAATTTCACTCAGAGGATCTATATATATATATACATATATATATAAACAAGCTTATTCACAGATACATCTATATATAAGCAACAGTTTATATTTTAAACATTTAAGAAAATAAGTTACTCACATGATTTTGCAGAGAAATGAACAGAGAGTACAAGCCTGGAAATTCTCTGAGAAACTGGAAACTGGTTTTGCTTTTTAAACTTGCATGAACTTTGCATTGCTTGATTTGTTTAAAGCTTCCCTTTTTATTCTGATCTTTCATTTCTGATTTTCTTTATTTTGATGAACGTAAGGAGTGATATATAGAAAATAATGTATAGGTGATATGGTTGTACAGGGTAATGTTGTTTGTACAACATAGGCATGGCTGATATGATATGTTAGGGTGGCTGATATCTTGCTTTTGCTCATGTACTTGATGTTGATATACTTTATTTCTTTTACTTGCATGTATTTGCTCAGCTGAAAACATTTATTTGTTTTTATATTTTCTTGTCTTGCATACTTGTATTTATTTTATTTTTAGTTTACTATGGATACTTACTTTCCTTATTTTATACTTTAATAAATATGTTTCTATGTTAAATTTTTAAACATTTATTTTAACTTGGTAAGTGCATTTGTTTCTTATTTTGTTTACATGCATTGTTATTGTTTTATATATCAATGTTCTTATTTTTATTCATAACTTAAAATTATTATTACTTTACAAAATAAGTGAACTTCTATTTTTATTTTGAGTATTTATTTTATCTTACATACAAATTGTTTTGTATCTTTCTATATATTTATTTCAATAGTTTATATTTTAAAAGATATTTTGTTTTGTTTATGTTTGTGTTTTATTTTACTTTGCATGTTATTTCTTTTGTTTGAGTACTTCATTTATATGTTTACTTGTTTCTTGTCTTGCTTCTTCATTTTATTTGCTCACACATTTTGTTTTAATGTTTAAATATAGATGGTTTGTTTTTGCAAATTAATTCATATATACATTTTGTTCCACTGCTTTGTCTTATTACTTTATAGTATGAATAACTTCTGTTTTAACATGTTGTTAAAATTTATTTATGAGTTACTATATATATATTTTTCTTAATTTATTTTATAACCCAAATATTTATTAAATCATTCATCTAAGATTTAAATTCAAATCAAAATATATATATACACTCAAGATTTTATAATTTCAAATTGACTCATATATATCCAAATATACATATACATATATATATTCACACATATACATATATACATATAATATTTAAAAATTTAAATGATTTATATAGAATATACTTGAACTCGGGGAAACTCGTATCTATTTATAATTAATTTTACAAATTTTTATTCAAAATTTCATTTAATTATCAATTTAAATTAAATTAAAATTCAGGATCGTTACAGACTTCCCCCCTTAAAAGAATTTCGTCCTCGAAATTCGCAGGCACGAAAACAATACAGATAGATGAAAGATAGAGAAATATCTTTTCAGATCAAACTGGATATCAATTCTGCATTTGGCTCACCAAATCAGAATATCAATAATAGATACAAGAAATTATAATAGAATTTCAAATTCGGTTTTAAACGATGTCGTTTTATCGATACTATTCAAATTATCCTTCATATTCTATTAATCAATTTAATTCAATTAAAATTTTCAATTCATTCAAAATTTCCAATTTCTAATTTCTAATTTATTCAAATTTTTAATTCTAAATTTCAAATTCATTAAAGTTTAAAACGAAAAACTGATAAGAAATCGATGAAGATACGAAGAAAGAATTTTCTACAACGATTCGTAGGTCATCACCGCACCAAAACTTCTTCTTGTAGCTGGTACGAAGAAATCAAAAGAATTTAGAAACGAATCAAAGAAAATTGATAAGAAAGATTGTTTCCACTGTTGTTACAGAGTATCGACCATTTATAGTCGTATTTCCCTGTCCTCTATCTCGTTTTCTTCTTGCACTCATACTTACTATCAGTGGATAGTAAAAGAATTTACTGAGGCATTCAAACGGATATCTTAAGGATTACTCATTCTAGGATTTTCTTCATCCTATCTCTAATGAGCTACTTAATGTGTTATACTCCTGAGCTAAAGTTCAACCCGTAGCTTTGATACCACATGTGACGGCTCGGATTTTGCCCGCTCAAAAATCGACATCCATACTTCAAATCGTACTCGAATGTCATAGATTCGACCGTTCAAATCCGATTCGCCGGAGCTTATAACAATCATTAAGTAAACAACACAGCGGAATAAAAGAATAATACATTGATATACAGCTTTGATACAATATCTGATACAACAGATGATCCAATAGATATCAATATACATCAGAGATATGATACAATAAAATAGCAGCGGAAAGAAAGTAGATAACATTTAACAGTGGAACAATATAACTCTGAGATAGTCTTCAAGGAAGGACTCCAAAAATAACTGCAACTCCATTTCCAAGAACCCATCCAGCAATAGCTCGAACTCCAAATAACGATGCACCAAGCTTAACAAGACTGGTGCGATCCAAAGACTGAACTAACTCCAGATAATCCACTATATCTAACTATCTGTAAAACCCAACTCTAGACTGCTCGTGTAGAAAATAATGAGCACCCAGAGTTTAGGAAGGAAACGATAAACTCCGGATCAGTCGTGGGACTGGTGTGAGCAACAAAAACAGTTTATCTTATAAAAATAATATAAGAAAGAATTTTAAAGTTAATTCGCAATGTTTTTTTAGAAATGAGACTACCATAAGACCTCCTGCCACACACACAATGCAAACGCAGACTTGGAGAAGATTTCTCCTTATGATAGCCAAACATGCTTGATACGCATTTAAAAGGAAACATTTGATATTATTATAAGTGCATAGTGTAGGAAATTCATTTCGAAAGTAGAATATAAATCTTAGCCAGCATAGGTACCATTATATTATGCCTACTATAGCTACTTCCTGAGGAAGCAGGTTCTACAACTAAAACCGTACAAGTTTCGTATTGTTTCTTTGGATTTCCAACAAATGGTCAGGCCAAGGAACTTCCCATTGCCACATGAGAATGCCTCTGGAAAGACATCCCCGAGAACCAAACCGGAACTCTACCAACACAAGGCCGGGTTACCCCTAACTGGGTAACTACTGACACGAGCACGCCATTCCCCGATCGTAAACGACCTTTCTCACGGGATCCCGATAACCAACAACCACAAAGTAATAAATTCGTAGTAACCACATAGGTTAAATATCTGGGCTCCATACCATGATACCACCTCTATCCAGAAGGAAATGTACATACCCTAAAGGGTGCTACCCCTCATAACCTTGCTGCTTCTTTCCTGTTTTGACCATTTCCGGGGTGTGAGGTTCGACGAAGTCACGTCCACAAAAACATACTTTATACAAAAGCCATGCTTTGGGTCAACAAATGATCAACACAATGATCACCAAGATAGACGATCAAATAAATGATCCTAGCACAATAATCAACACAATGATCATTTCAGCATCACTCAGCGTATCACATTACCAAATTGGGAATATATCGCTGATAACTTCAACTATATAACCTCTGAGCTCGTACGTCTCAGAGAAGGGTGTTAAGCTAAAAGAATAAATTCTTCGCCACCAACAGAAATATATTTGAAAGAAATCGGCTCTATATCTCAACTTGTAATGTCAGACATACTATCCATACAAGTCTGTTCTGGGTTCGAACAGAACCGAAGGCACTTACAAAGAAGTCCTTGCAACCCGGATATTCACAATCCCGATCGGATTTCCCATATGGAATCTCTATACCAGGAGCTACCCAGTGCAGAGATAATCGATAGGTCATCCTATCGCTTCCGCAAATACCCGGTCTTCAACACCGGTCTTCAAATGCTATCCATAACGACATATCACATATTCAGAATGGGATATATGACACAAAGGTCCTTTCCCGGCTAAACCGAATAGTGAGCGAAATAGTTCAAAAACAAATGGATAATGGGATTTCAATTAAGTCACAACTTAATAATTCAAAACTTTTCTTCAAATGGCTTAACAAATTACCATTTTTAATCTTTAACAAAAAGATTCATTTTCACAACCTTTAACGGTTTAAACAATTTTCACATTTTAATCTTTTAAACAAAAGATTCATTCACAGATTTTCCAAATCAAACTTCATTTCAATTTGATTAACTCGTTAAATCTTTAAATCAAAGATTTAACTTATATCCTTCAAAACAATTTCATTTCAATTTGATTTAAACAAATCATCAATTTAAATCTGTTAAAAATAAACAGATTTAATTCATAGCTTTCAAAAAGAATTCATTCATAACTTAGGAAAATCATTTCTCTATTCAATCTTGAAATCCCCCTAATTAACTGGAATCTCAGTTCTTATCCAAAAGTGTTTATCATTTGAAAACAACAGTTTTCATTTTGAAAATCTGATTCATTTATACGAGTTGAAATCCTTGGGTTAAATTCAAATTCCCAAAAATAATACTTTAAAAATGATTTAACTCATATTGACTAGTGTAATATCATAAATTCCTAGTTTCCAATTACAGAATTAAATTTGAATATTGAATTCAAATTTAAATTAAAGTATTTAAATTCCAACACTTAATCCAGTTATTCAAAATAAATTTCTATCTTTGAAATTCCATTTCAAAAGCTTTTCACTTCTATTCCAATTCCATTTCCAAAACATTTGAATTTAAATATTCAACTTTAAAAATCATTTTAAAATCATTTTAAAATTTGTGACTTAATCGATTTCCTCGTGAAATCCATAATTGTGTGTGTATGGTGTGGTCCAGGGGTTTCACACAGTAGTGCAACATCATACAATTATCACAGATCAGAATACAGGAATATAATTGATAAGCGATATAAACTATAACGCTTATCTGTCATATACAGATCACAAATATATATGCCACGGCTAGTAAATTACATCACAGATAATTTATCATAGATCACAAAAAAATCAGGATATATACTACGCATCATAAATCAGGAATATCAAACAATCAAGTCGTCCAATAGAATCCAAATATCCATAGGTAAGATCAATAAATTATCTGATTAATTTAAATCGAATTTATTTCTTATGAATTACTAATCCTGGTTAACTAACATTAATAATTTACAAATCATTTTGATTAATTATTCTTTAATCATTTATTAATTATCCATTAATAATAAATCAATTAACCTTTAATTATCAACCTTTAATTACTAAATAATAAAGCTTTAATCATTAAATTTACTATTTTATTAATTATTTTAAATTAATTACTTTGATTAATAATCATTCCTTAATCACCTTCATTTATTTATTAACCTTTAAATTTATTTAATTATCCTCAATTTACTTACCTTAATAAATTAATTTCATTAATTAATTATCCTTAAATGTAATTACACTAAGTAATTATCCTTTAATTCCATTAAGTAAAAACCCTTTTATCAATTACATTAAGTAATTATATGCTTAAGTAGTCATCCTTTAATTATTCATTATAAATAAATTAACTCTTAACAAATTAATTAATCTGTAATCAGTACTTAATTAACCTTTAAATTATTAAATAATAAATCTTTAATTAATCACATTAATTTATCCAATCACATAAATTAAATCTTTAATTAATTAATCCTTTTAATTAAATTTTTAAGTAAAACTTAATTAAATTAAAATAATTTACTTTTAAACCTTAAACTAATCCCATACTTAAATAAAACAATTATTTAAAAGAATGAGTTAAAATTTGTTCAAAACTTGAATTTTGTTTTAAAATTTTGCAAGCTGTTTTTATACCACCCGAGTCAAACCCGAGGAAATCCATGTTCTACCCGAGCCCTGTTTCGAGTCTTTCCCCAAACCAACCCGTGTGAGTATTTTTTTTTCAAAATTTTGTTTAAGTGTTTATCTGACCCGGCGCATAACTGAATGCACTCGAGTTAAGACTCGAGCCAAAACTAATATTACTCGATACTTCCTTCGAGTTATCTTCCCTTCCCAACTATAACCACCCAAACATAATCACTGATACACGCAAACACGTGTGTACCTGCACCATCCACCGCTGATGTCCTGGCCACCACTTTCATCGCCATCTAGTCATCGTTGACCCCCTCAACTCAATCCATTACCCAGCACCCATCACGACAGCACGAATCAAAATCTAGTTATATTTCCAAACCTGGAAACACACCAGCTTCAACACCCCCCAAACCTGTCAACGGCAGCTGCTACCTCCACTGACCACCAGAAAACCTCCACCACCGGCCACGAACTCGACTGTCTCCCCTCTATCAGCCACCCACGTCCGGTTGCACTCGGTCGACCACAAAGGTTGAACGAATCAAATCAAGTCCCCACGTCCAAATTAGGTTTAGAAACTTTGAACCACGGCCATCGCCACCCCCGTCATCACTGACGCCACCACCCATTTTTCCCGTAACCACCGTAGGCTCCTCCACCACTTCACGCAGCCCCGACCAACCTAGTGCTTCCGACCACCCTATCTTGACAAAAACCCATTTTTCGTTCAACACAGTAATGCCCAGTCATTCTATTACAAAAAAATATGATTCGAATTTTAAAAATCCTAAATTTGATTAAGCAACCAGTTTATAAACTTGAATCGACAATTCATGATGTTTGAATTTATCACATAGTTAAGGTTTTAACTGTATTTCCTGTTTCCAGAGATCATGTTTTCTCGTTAAACTACTAAGTTGTTTAAGCTTAAATTGATTTTTAATCTTCAATATATATTACAACAACAAGTGTTGTTTTAACACTAAGTCTAAACATCAAGTAGGCTAGGTGAAAATGATTTTTGAAATCAAATTTTGGTGTTCAGAGTCATAACAGTGAGCCTGTATAACACTTCCAACTCTCAATTTCACTCAGAGGATCTATATATATATATACATATATATATATATAAACAAGCTTATTCACAGATACATCTATATATAAGCAACAGTTTATATTTTAAACATTTAAGAAAATAAGTTACTCACATGATTTTGCAGAGAAATGAACAGAGAGTACAAGCCTGGAAATTCTCTGAGAAACTGGAAACTGGTTTTGCTTTTTAAACTTGCATGAACTTTGCATTGCTTGATTTGTTTAAAGCTTCCCTTTTTATTCTGATCTTTCATTTCTGATTTTCTTTATTTTGATGAACGTAAGGAGTGATATATAGAAAAGAATGTATAGGTGATATGGTTGTACAGGGTAATGTTGTTTGTACAACATAGGCATGGCTGATATGATATGTTAGGGTGGCT
The DNA here is from genome assembly GCA_030765085.1 of Allium cepa. Taxonomy (NCBI): domain Eukaryota; kingdom Viridiplantae; phylum Streptophyta; class Magnoliopsida; order Asparagales; family Amaryllidaceae; genus Allium; species Allium cepa. The sequence continues at coordinate 910,581,003 of CM060937.1, forward strand.
GATATCTTGCTTTTGCTCATGTACTTGATGTTGATATACTTTATTTCTTTTACTTGCATGTATTTGCTCAGCTGAAAACATTTATTTGTTTTTATATTTTCTTGTCTTGCATACTTGTATTTATTTTATTTTTAGTTTACTATGGATACTTACTTTCCTTATTTTATACTTTAATAAATATGTTTCTATGTTAAATTTTTAAACATTTATTTTAACTTGGTAAGTGCATTTGTTTCTTATTTTGTTTACATGCATTGTTATTGTTTTATATATCAATGTTCTTATTTTTATTCATAACTTAAAATTATTATTACTTTACAAAATAAGTGAACTTCTATTTTTATTTTGAGTATTTATTTTATCTTACATACAAATTGTTTTGTATCTTTCTATATATTTATTTCAATAGTTTATATTTTAAAAGATATTTTGTTTTGTTTATGTTTGTGTTTTATTTTACTTTGCATGTTATTTCTTTTGTTTGAGTACTTCATTTATATGTTTACTTGTTTCTTGTCTTGCTTCTTCATTTTATTTGCTCACACATTTTGTTTTAATGTTTAAATATAGATGGTTTGTTTTTGCAAGTTAATTCATATATACGTTTTGTTCCACTGCTTTGTCTTATTACTTTATAGTATGAATAACTTCTGTTTTAACATGTTGTTAAAATTTATTTATGAGTTACTATATATATATTTTTCTTAATTTATTTTATAACCCAAATATTTATTAAATCATTCATCTAAGATTTAAATTCAAATCAAAATATATATATATATACACTCAAGATTTTATAATTTCAAATTGACTCATATATATCCAAATATACATATACATATATATATTCACACATATACATATATACATATAATATTTAAAAATTTAAATGATTTATATAGAATATACTTGAACTCGGGGAAACTCGTATCTATTTATAATTAATTTTACAAATTTTTATTCAAAATTTCATTTAATTATCAATTTAAATTAAATTAAAATTCAGGATCGTTACATCCATACTTCAAATATAGTTAACGTTAGATATTAATTAAGGAATAAAATGATTAATTAAAGGCAAACAACAATACATTCTCAGAATATCACTATTGGTCGACCGCCTACCTTGGCTCGGTTGACTACTAATAGTCGATCACTTAGGTAGGAGCGGTCGACCGGTGCTATTATGGCGGCTAGGGATAAGGAAGACTAGAAATGATCAAGATTATATTATTCTACATCAACTTAAATCCGATGATTTTGGTGCTTTCTAACCACTATAAGTAAGAGCCTAGCCCCATCACTTTTATTAACAAATTATTTGAGAACTAAGTAAAACTCTTATGGTGTCTCTCTTCTTCAAGATTCAAATTCTCTAGGATTTCAAGTATGGGATTTTAGGTTTTTAATATTTAATATCTAATTTTATTCTCCTCCAATCCTCAAAATTTGAATCCAATTCATATACAATCCCTTATTGTATTTTTCTAAAGGAAGGGATCTAGAAAGAGATTTAAAGCGGACGTAAACAAATCCAAGAGGAAGGGATAAGGATCTTTTTTGAATGGAAATCTTAGGCAATGTTTATTTTGTTATTTTTAGTTTTAGGTTTTTGTCCATACAAAAATGCACATGAAACATTTATATTGTCGAAAACGACCAATTTAGAAAATGAAGTTAACATACAAAATAGAAAACAAATTTTTTATTTTCCGCATTTTGGAAAATATTGCAAATGCTGAAACAATCCATTCTTTCGTCATCCCTCTATCCCCTTCATCCTCTCATCCGTCTTTCTTTCATCCTTTCTGTAGTCCCTCCATTCTTCTCATATTTGAGATACATATTGAAAATCGAAAACACAAATTTCATTTTTAAACCAAACACTACCTTAGTTTTTCTTAATTTGTAATTGTATAGTATAACTTGGATTTGATATATGCCTTGGTGAATTTTGTTCACAAAAATATCAAACTAAAGTTCCAAAATTTCCCTAAACAAAATGTCACTTCTAACATTAAAATCTCATTTATTCTTTATAAAAATAGTAGAACTGTGTAGTTATTGCAATTTTAATGTTTTATTTTCTATTCCACTTCTCATTTTTTTGTCCTTTGGATCCGATCATGGTTTTGAAAATTAAATAAGTTAGAAAATGATGCGTAAAGTACAAATTCTCTTTATTTGTAGTTTGCACTGTCTATTTCTATAATTTAAATGAAATTTCCTCTTTTCGGTTTTATATTTATAAGTTGAATAAAGCGTAAAAGAATTTGAATTGTAAATTCTAATTAACGTCGATTCTACAATTTTAGTACAAAATAAGTTTGGTATGGATTCTATTTTTATATAAGCCTATTGTTGTATTGAGGATGTTAGGTATATTGTGTGTTTGTTGGTATGGAATCAAACTTGTATAAATTGAAAGTTTTGATATTTTAACGATTAGCATAGGGCGTAGTCTTCACACGTTTAGAAATATTTAGACATGTAATTTTATATATCGGTGTATAAATAACGTATAATTAATAACATACGATTGTGTAGTAAATAGGTTATTAATTAGTATTAAAATTCCCCTAGGAAAGGAAACAATTGTTAAGCATAATAAGGGTTTTTCTTATAAGGCCTTAATAGGGAATGCAGTGAGGTGTATGGTAGTATGTTAGGCGAGTGGAAATTATGAATAAGTTATAGGGATATGAGGTCTGTCAAAAGCATATGGAAGTCTTCCCAGCTTATCTGGCTACTAGCAGTGTGACTTTGAGGCTGATGTGAGACATCATATATAATAAGTATCCACGAAGGATGCGAGGTTAGTCCCAACTCTGTAGGGAAATGTAAAAAGCTCCCTAAAATAGGCCTAAATTTTGACCTAGAAAAGGCCCATCAAAACCTAGAACCATCTCAAAGCCGACTGTTCGTTGGTAAAAAAGAATAATACAGAGCTATTTACCTACACATTCTGAATCTCATAATGGAAGTATGGAATATAATAGTACAACGGCACCCATTTTGTTCAAATTTCAAAATGTCGTTCAAAACCATAACAAAATATCCATAATACCAAAACCCAACAATAATCGTAACATATCTATGATACAATATTCCAAAATTACAACATTGTTTATATTTTATGGGTACATCAAAAAATGCGGAAAATAACAAGTAAATAATAGACTACTACCACAAGTCTTATCATCTTCGCCTTCAGCATTGCTATTCCTAACTTGTGTTGTAATGAGGAGGGAGTTGGAACAACATATGTCTATCTAGTGAATAAAAATATGGAGCCTTACAATATTAGTACTTGGACGGTATAATTTAAATACGAATATGTCTTTCATATTCTACCTACATCATAAGTCTTTTCAAATATAAACCCAATGGATTTTCTCAACACAAATAAAAAAGATTTCCAAATATAAGCCTTGCTATCAACCCAATAACTCATATCTATCATTCATAATGTCTTATCAGTGTAAGAGATAGTACTTAAGTCACTTAATACCTTTTAAATGGAAGTAGGCGGACTTCAACCATTTAATATCTTATTTATGGTAGGTCCATGTCATTTACTACTTATGATCCCAAGACGGTCCCCTCATTAATAACTATCTAGCTAACATTGCATGAAGTCTTATCGACTACTTATTACTTTACATTGAAGCAGAACCTTTTTCGAGATATCCTTTATCGTACCTAACCCATAACCCAGACCATTTACTACTTCCTGTATAGAGAAGAGGCAGACCCTTACACAACCACTTAAAACCTTCAATCTCTAAAGCATGCCCTTCGTATTATGAACCATATCCATGGTAATATCTCATATTGGTCCGACTATTCATAGGTACCGATAGCTAGATTAGTTAGGCTAATTTACCTTAAAGAATTTCGGACTAACCTCACGTCATCATATTAATTTATTATAGGCGATGTCTTACATCAGCCCCAAAGTCACATTGCTGATAGCCCGATTAGCTAGGTAGACTTCCGTGTGCTTTTAACTGGTTTCGCATCCCTATAACTTAGTCATAATCTATAACATACTCTGCATATATTATCACACATCTCATTGTTTCCATAGTACAGGCTTTACAAGAATCTTTTTTATTTCGGCTTTAACATTAATTACTTGTCTAAGAGGAATTTAGTGAAATTAATAACCTATTTAACTAGCAATTATATGTTAATTATGCTAATATACATATATAGATACACGCTCTGTAATTTCTAAGAATGCGGAATTTACATCCTAAATCAGCGTTTAAATGTCAACTCTTTCAATATTATATAAGTCTCATTCCATATTATCAATAATACCAAATTTCTAATATTCATACACAAAAATTCTAATCAACAGACTTGTATATATAAAAATTTAAACTTAACTTATTACATCAAAATAGTGGAATATATTGATAATAGAACTTACAATTCCAATTTTAAACTCTTTTCAACTTCTTTTTCAGATTTTTCCACATAAAAATAAACAAAGAAATTTCTACTTAATTTATGGGAATAAGCGGTGCAAACTATGAATAAAATAAGTATCTTATGCACTATTTTCAAATCAGACCATCTAATCAAATTTGAAGAAAAGAATAAGAAGTGGAATAGATGGTAAAATTATCTAAGCCGCAAATCTATACAATTTCCATTATTTTGAAAAAAACAATTGAGATTTCAACTTAGAATTGACATTTACAATTAGAGGAGTTTTAGGGTTATGAGTTTTTACAAACCAAAACTCTCCAAGACATATTCAAACCCAAATTATACTACTCAACTACTAAATAGAAAAGCTAAGATTTCCATAAACAACATATCCTTAGCTTTACCTCCTTTGGATTTGAAACGCCTATAACTGTCTCTTTTACACCTCTTCTTTTTGATATATACAGTAAGAGATTAATATACATATACATACAGAGACCTCTTCTTTTTGACATATACAGTAAGAGATTAATATACATATACATACAGAGACCTCTTCTTTTTGATATATACAGTAAGAGATTAATATACATATGCATATACATACATACATATATATATATATATATACACACATATATATTAGATTTAGAAATTGAGGGATTGGAGGATAATATAATTACAATAAAATAGTAAACTTCTAGAATTTGTTACCCGAAAGCCTAAAGAATATTTTTCTAAATTAGAAGAGTGAAACTGATGGAGCTTCGCTTGGTTGTTACCTAGCAAGGGCAACAATTTTCCTAGGCCATGTTGGCAAAATGATTTCGGGAGCGATCAAACGAGCAACGACGACTAAGGATTTACGCCAAGCGACAACCCGGCCTTATAGGCTCTTCGATGCATCCCAAACAACATATCCAAACATCCTTAGTAGGATTTTCACAAAATTGGACTTCGAATCCAAAAATTAGTAAATCACCAAATCAATTCAAATCAAAAGCAAATGATCATGAATAGATGTTAGGAATTCATACCTAACCACAAAAATAGATATAGACATAGACGTGAGATAAAAATCTCACCTTTTACATAAAAACAAAGAAGAAGAAGCTTGAAAAACAAAGGACGATCAACCACTCTTCAATCTCAACTCTAAAAGCCCCAATCTAAGACAATAAGCAATATTTCCCAAATTAGGTTATAGGAAATTTCTGAAATTGGAGCGAGATTGAGATGGAGAAGAAGAAGGGATGCTTACCTAAGCTTCTCTTTGAATTTGGAGCTAAAACTTGGATTTGCTAAAGAAACTAGGGCTTAGGATTTTAATTTCCAATCTCCTCCACCATTTTTGCTAAAGCTTGAGTTATAGGAAATATTATGAAGGAATGAAGAGGAGTAGAGTGGAGTTGGGTTGATATGTTAGGTTAATGGGCTGAAACCCAAATCCAAAACCCTAAGTGAAAGGTCGAAATTTTAGCTAGCTCCAAACATATCGATGTTTATACTAAAAAGGTCGCAAACGCCATTTTAAACTCAATGGAAGTGATCTCGAGTCCTAATTTGACAGTTTGCAAAAAGTAGCATTTCAGACTATAATCTGACTAACGATGCTATATTTAAATAAAATATTTAAATATACAATCGTAAAATATGCGGGTTGTTACAGACTCCCCTCCTTAAAGAAATTATGTCCTCGTAATATTTAAGAAGAAGATAAAAAGTAACAACCATAAAAGTATATCAACATAAAAAAAATTTGAAATGAGAAGTTCACCTTAAGGAGCACGAGAGAGTAAGTCCGGATGTGTTCCCTCGATGAATTCTCTAGATTCCCAAGAGAAATCCTTAGGATTTGAGGATCATTGAACTTTCACAAGAGGGACATCTTTGTTTCGAAGGCGTTTTACTTCCGAAGCAATAATACGAATAGGATGTTGCTCATAAGTCAAATTAGGCGAAACTTCAATTTTTTCCACAACACCGGGTTCAAGAACAGAATCAGAATCTCGAAGGCATTTCTGTAATTGAGAAACGTGGAATACATCATGAATAGCAGAAAACTGAGCTGGTAATAAAAGGCAATAAGCCACAAAACCAATACGTTCAGTGATGGAAAATGGACCAATATATCAAGGTGCTAATTTTCCTGATCGACTGAAACGCACAACACCCTTCATAGGTGAAATATGAATAAACACCAAATCTCCCACAAAAAATTCTGATTTCCTTCTATGATTATTGGCATAGGATTTTTGCCTACTTTGAGCTTCTTTCATCCTTTGGCGAATAGGATCAATCTTTTCTGTGGAATAATGAATAAAATCTGGATCTAAATGGAGCTTCTCACCAGCCTCAAGCCAACAAGAAGGAGATCGGCATGGCCTTCCATAGAGCGCCTCGAAAGGTGCCATACCAATACTAGATTGGAAGCTATTATTATAGGAAAACTCAACAAGAGAAATATGATCTTCCCAACTTCCACCAAAATCAAGAACACAAGCACGAAGAAGATCTTCAAGAGTTTGATTTACACGATCATTTTGTCCATCGGACTGAGGATGATAAGCGATGCTGAAATTAAGCTTCGTTCCCAAAGCTTTTTGAAGACTCTTCCAATATCCACTAGTAAAAAATTGATCACGATCGCTTAAAAAAGAAGTAGGGACTCCATGCAATTTAACAACTTCTTTAATAAAGAGCTTGGCCATAAAAGGTACGGTCCGATTGGACCAAACGGGAATAAAATGGGCGGATTTAGTAAGTCTATCAACTATCACCCATAGACTATCATGGCCCGAATGAGGACGGGGAAGACCGTCAATAAAGTCCATGGTAATCTGGTCCCACTTCCAAATTGGAATGTCCAAAGGTTGCAATAATCCATCGGGTCTTTGATGCTCGGCCTTAACAAGTTGGCAAGTCATGCAACGCTTAACAAAGTTAGCAATATCGGGTTTCATTGCATCCCAATAATAGAGTTGTTTTATATCCGCGTACATTTTGCTACTACCGAGATAAATGGTAAATTTAGAACGATGAGAATCTTCTAAAATATCTTTACAAAGATTATCAATATTTGGCACGGTATGTCTACCAAATTTTTGAATTCCGCCATGAGCATTAATATCAAAGTCTTTCAAACCTTCAATATCAATTTTATCCCTAAACCTTTGGCTAAGAAGAGCCAATTCGGGATCTAGCTTTTGAGCTTCAAGAATGTGCTCTAAAAGAGAAGGATGAGCCTGGAGGCTACACAAAACAAGAGATGAACATAAATCGGATTCACGATCTCCAATCTCGCATGTGGACAAAATCCAGAGATCATTCCATTCAGATATCATCATATAAACAACCTCTTGTTGCTTACTACTAAGGGCATTGGCAACACGATTTTCCTTTCTGGGAGTATAAAGAATATCAAGATCATAAGATGCAAGGAACTCGAGCCAACGTTGTTGACGCAAATTAAGTTCCTTTTGAGAAAATAGTTACTTCAAAGATTTATGATCGGTTTAGAGAATAATTTTTTCTCCCAAAAGATAATGACGCCAGATTCAAAGGGCGAAAATAATAGCCGCGAGCTCTAAATCATGAGTGGCACATCTAGGATTTAGTTGCCTAGAAGCATAGGCAATAACACGTTCTCTTTGCATAAGAATGGCACCCAATCCAACCCGACTAGAATCGATATAAACAGTATAATCTTGGTTCCCTTCGGAATCACAAGAATAGGAGCATCGGAAAGGAGTTCTTTTAATTTTTGAAAAGAAGCTTCACATTTGTCCGACCAAATGTATTTAACTCCTTTCATTGTCAAGCTAGTAAGAGGCATGGCAATTTTAGAAAAGTATTTTATGAATCGATGGTAATAACCCGCCAATCCAAGAAAACTACGGATTTCCGTCACACTCTCCGGTCTCTTCCAATCTTGAGTCGCTTCAATCTTTGAAGGATCCATGGAAATTCCGGTTCAGAAATGATATGACCAAGAAATTTCACACGAGATTGCCGAAAGTGGTACTTAGAAAATTTTGCTTTCAATTGATTGCTCCTAAGAGTTTCCAACATAATCCGAAGATGCTTTATGCTCTTCCTCGGTTTTAGAATAAAAAAGAATGTCATCTATAAAGATGAGAGCAAATCGATCGAGGAAGTCTTTGAAAACTCGATTCATAAGGTCAACGAAATAAGCTGGAGCATTTGTTAAACCAAATGGCATAACAAGCCATTCATAAGATCCATAACGTGTACGGAATGATGTCAAAGGAATGCTATCCTCTACAATACGAAGCTGATGAAAACCGGTTGCTAAGTCCAACTGTGAAAAGACTCTAGCACCGCTAAGTTGATCGAATAGATCATCAATCCGAGGTAAAGGATATTCATTCTTAATGGTAAGATCATTAAGCTTGTGGTAGTCAACGCAAAGCCTGTGCACCATCAGATTTCTTCACAAAAATAGTCGAAGCTCCCTAAGGAGAGGAACTAAAATGAATAAATTGTTTTTCTTCCAATTCGGATAATTGTTTGCGCATCTCCTTATTTTTTTATTAGACATACGATGAAGAGGACGAGTGATAAGTAAAGCTCCAAGGATTAGATTAATTCTGAACTCAATTGTTCGCTTAGGTGACAATCCTAAAACGGGCTCAAATATGTCGGGAAATTCACGAACAACATGAATGAGAGAAATGACATCTTCCTCGTCATCATTATTATCATCATGAGGATTTAGAGAATACAAAGATGCTGCATAGTTGCATTCCGAATCTTTAAGAATAATAGAAATCTGCTTAACAGATTGAGGATGTCGAAGATCAATAGTCCGCTCAGGACATAGGATATAGGCTTCATAACAGTTAAGCCAATCCATTCCCAAAATCATTCCGAAGCCTAAGTGACGCATGACATGCAAATCGGCTCGGAAAGAATAATCACATAAAATAATCTTGACATATTTACAAAGCAAACTAAGTGTTGCGGATCCACCAACCGGATTCGCAATTCTCAAGGAAGTCATAAAGCCATAACACTTAAAGAAAAAGTATCAACAAGTTATTTTGATATAAAAGAGTGGGATGCACCCGTATCAAAACGAACTCGAATAGGTTGATCAAGAAACATAATAATGCCATCAAGGATAGAATGAGGAATACCTTGACTACGAGAAGTGTTTACTAGGGGGTTGCACCGCATTAGCTTTCCCTCCTTCTGGATTTGAAGTTTGGGACATGCAGATATATAATGACCCGAACTTTTGCAATATCGACAGGCAAGGGGCTTTGAACACTTATTTACATAATGGTCCTTAGAACCATAATTGTAGCATTGGCCACCACTAGGGGTAGAAGTATTGAATACCGTAGTTACTTGTTTCCCTTTGTTGTTGGGATAAGGACCTTTGAACTTATTAGGCCGCTTCTTTTTGTTGTTGAAGCTCAGTTTGGCACTCCCAACTTCAACATCACTCTCTTTATCTGCCTCTTCAAGTCGAAGGGCGATATCAACAAGCTGATCGAAAGCGACTTCCAATTTCAAAAGTAATGGCTTTTTGAGATTCTTATTCAAGCCATAGACAAATCTCTGATTTTTCTTCAATGATGTATTAATGTACTTGACCCCATATTTAGAGAGGGATTCAAAAGATGCGACATAATCTGCCACAGAAGATTCACCTTGAACAAGGTCAATAAAACGACGGGCCAAAGTCGCTTTTTCAGCTTCCGACACAAACTTTAATTCGAATCTTTCCCGAAATTGCTCCCAAGTAAGATCCGCTTCAACTATTTTAGAAATCAGAAGCTCATACCAATCTAATGCTCTTTCTTGGAGCATACTAGAAGCCACTTGGACTCGATGAAGATCAATAAGATTCATGCGAGAAAAGATGCAATCGCATGTTCTAAGCCAAACTTGTACTTCAATAACGCTTTTGGAACCCTTCACTACAAGAAAATATGTTATTGATAACGCAATTTAATAGCGCATTATTCTAAGCGTTATTATTTAGCATTTTGATTTGTTATGTACTTGGTTAATCTGTACTGTAGCTACGTAACGCAGGTCCCAAAATTTTCGACTCCCTCCAAAAACACTTAACCATTTCGTCTCCCTCCCAAAATGAAGAAAGCCCTAATCCACGTTCTACTCTATTTCCATCTCCATTTCGTCTCCTTCACTTAGCAGTTGAGAAGTCGACGATGCCAACAACCCTAATCTCCAATTTTCGACTTCAATTTCGCTCAGGAACAAACTCGAAGGTATATTATCAAACGTGTTAACTTATAATCGATTTTTCTCTTCATCAATCTCTGAACTAATTGATTCTTCTTTATTCATATGATTGTTAGTTGAACTAGTTTGTTGAGTTTGAATTCATAATTTAACCCATTTGCTGAGTTTGAAATCAAGGTTTAAAGAATTCATAATTTTGTTTAATTCATAATTGAACCAGTTTGTTGACTAAAAGATTGTTAGTTGAACCAGTTTGTTGAGTTTGAATTCAAGGTTCAAGGAATTCATAATTTTGTTTAATACTGCAAGATCTCTTAAAGATGTTGTTTTTGTCCTATATATTTTACTTTCTATGTTTTATTTTTAATCTTGGTATATTCTGTTATGTTAGATGATATCACTTTTACTGATATCAAACCTAGTGTTAAGGTTAAAATCACCATTGCTGATTCTTAATTTCATTATAGCCATTTGTCCTCTGTTTTTTAGCTTATCAAGTTTGAACAGTTTTCAAGCATAATACATGTTCGAACTTTATTTATGAGTCTTTAATCATAATGTATATAAGTACATCATTGGTTGTACCCATCCAAGCTACAAGTATGGCATCTGCTTAATGGCATGTTTCAAAGCTAGTGCATAGATAAACATGGATCCATTTTCTAGCTGGAGTTGGTAGGCACAATGACTTTGGGTTTTTATTGTTTAGTGTTTTTACTAGCTAGTATGGCATGTGCCTTGTTTATTGTTTAGTGTTTTTTATTGTGTAGGAGCGAGGTAACCAGGGAAAAAACTATGATATTGCCTTGTTTATACGGATGCTTAATGTGTGAACATGCATTAAATATGTGGTGTGTGAATGTTCTAGGAGTTTTAAAAGAGAACTAATTAATTGAAGTATGACCTGGAATGGTATGTATTCATTGATTACAGTTTGCAGTGCCTGTAGTACTTATTGGAGTTGCTACAACTATGGACCCTACATTGACTATAGTTGATAGTCTTGTTGGTCAAGTTCTTGGTGAAGTTTGTTCTCTACCAAATGTTTTCTTTGAGCATGAGGCATGTGTTCATTTTTTGGTATTATTCCACTTAAATAACCTTACATTCATGTTTGTTTGCACCCTAATTTCAAAAGACTGTATTTAATTTTACCACATCAATCTCAAAATTATGGTGTCACTGGTAATTTCTTTTGAGGATCACTATAGTCGTGCCAAGTTGCTTATAATAAATAATGATAGTGATGGTGATGATGATGATGATGATGAAATTTTCTAACTTAAACTAAGGAACATTACAGATAATCTAAATTATAACCAGTGACATGAGGTTACAGTGTTGTTAAGAAAGCATTAAACCGAGGAATAGAAGTACCTTGATATCTTTGTTGTAGTTCAATGCATTTTTTATTCGTAGGAAAAAAGATTGTTCAGTCATGTGCCTTATTATCTTGATTTATCCTACATACAAGCTATTCCTTAAACATTTAAGTGTATTAACCGATTTTCTTGCCCTGAAAAAGAATGCATGTTTAATTAGAATGAACAATAAATTCTGGTCTTTTTTCTGCTTTTTATAAAACTACTGAACCAATAATTCATGTTTCTTTTAGCACATTTTCTATTTTTTTAAACCCTTCCCATTTTTAGGATGGAAACAATTCAGTATTGAGCATCATAATGTGGCAAAATAAAGCGGGGAGGACATCAGATCCGAACTGAGAAAGAAATGCTCGACAATAATAAGGAATGCCTAAAGCAACTGAAATGAAATTGAAGCTCTAGGTAGTTCTTAGCTAGAGAAAAATGTGTGTTGAAAACTGAATTGTGAGCCCTTAAGCTATATGCATATCAACTGAACATGGCTAGATTGTCGTCGTACAAAGTTGATGCACACCTGAGACAATTTATGCTAGGTTGTGTATCTGAATATCTACAGTCTTAATAAATTATTACAGGGAAGTCTAGCACACTATTGTTTATATCTTGTGTTTTTTATCACTTGATAATTTTTAATTATGTATTTTTTCCACTGTAGTTTCGGTTGGTTAGTGGCATCAGTTGCCTATCCAGAACTGGTTTTCCTGAAGTGCACTTGTAAGTACATTTCTTTTTAGTTTATTATAATTGGATCGAGTGTTTTCTAAGTAATTGAGGGTTTAGAGTTCGTTTTCAGTAAGCTGCAAAGTTTGTTTTTGCTGAGATATTTTTGACTAGTTTGAGTAGTTATCTGATTTTGTCACCCTTTAGTATTCCTAAAAGTGAACTTAAATACTGGTCCATATATACACATAGAATTTGAAGTTTTATACTTCAGAAATTTTTATATCTGTTTTTGGATAGCTGTAATGGCCGGTAATCTTCGTCGTAGAGAGGGTTTAGTAATCAAATTTTATTGCTAATACCATTTGAAGTCTGTATTTATATTTATCATTAATAATCATTGCTTTGTAACGTAGCTTCCATGGTTGAAAGAGCGAATATTCGTTACGCAATAGATAAACAATAGAATTTTGCCACATATAGAGGTAGTAGTTAGAACTCAGGCCTTATACGAAATGAAAGAAACAAGTAATGTTGACAATTGAGATATGTGCAATGACAACATTGTAGTCGATGGAGTAAGTATAACACAGTTGGTTACTACTCAATTTTAACAATTTCTTTGGCTATGACATTTAACAATCGCAGATAATTGCAACTTACCTAAATGTATATCTATTTTTCTTGCATTATGTCGCTTATTTATGACAGGTCTTGTTTAAATTTGCAATCTTTCTCTAACATATGTTGATAAATGGAACCATATTCGCAACTGATGGCCACTTGTTATTTGAGGAACAACCAAGCCTATTATGCATATCATATCTTGAAACGTAAATACTGTATTTGGAATATTCAAGATGACAATATATTATTTAGCATGTTACTATTTCAGTCCAGTTATTCATTGTACCTGCATCGTTTCATTAAATTTCAAGCTATAATTCAAATGATAGACGAACATGTTTCTCTTTAATTGTACTCAATACTTAATTATACATCTCCTACTATTAATTGCTGTAGATATTGCCTTTCAAAATATTTTTACTTATAAGTTGGAACTGACTTGACATATCAAATATAAAGGCAAACAAATGCCTCAGTCCAAATACTTGTTTACATTCTCATGTTTCCAAATGAAGCTACTTCATAAAGCTGAAGCAGCACTATGTCCTACTGGTGAACCTAACTCAGAGGTATGCAACAGTCTTATTTGTATTTATATCACATTTATGCGGTGATGAACTCGTTTTCAATATAGCGCTATAATTTCATCACCTCTAGTTTTGTTAAATCACTACTTATGTAGCTCAACCAAAATTTAAACAGATTGGGCGAATCTCCATATCCATACAACTTCATTGCTCCATCTGTCCACTATCAACGTCCTCACATCAAAATGATTTGATTTGAGTTGAAATTTTGTACACCTATAGTTTTATTATGAGGATCATCTCTACAAAATTTTGGATCATTTTGAAATCTTTTTAACCTTTAAAATCAACGGCTAAAATAGATATTTTGATAACTCATGATAACTTATAATCTTCAAGGGCAAAAAGTTTTGAATTAGTTTCATTTCTTGTAAGGATGATCTGCATAATGAAAGGATAATTTCATCAGAAATTATTGTAAACCATACTTTTCAGATATGAAAAATAATCGACCATGATAAATGAGTAATGAAAGGTCAGATGTATCCAGATATCTAACCTTTGTAAAAACAAATATGTCTAATGGTCAAAATTTGTGTTTTATTGTGTCTAAATAGAGCCCCCATCCACCAACACACGTTCGCGCACGTATTTAAATATAGTGTAACACAGCATATTGTGAACGTCCGCCGCTTCTCCAACACTGATAACAATTTATTTCAACCTTGATAGTTCTTGACAAAAACAAGATGGTGGGTTATTCCAACAGTATGGATACCACTTGTATTTTGGCTTGAGAGTGTAGCTATGCGCAGGGGGCACACTGCACCACAAGTTGCTATTATGCTTGGTTTTGGCCTATTGATTTGGACTTGGTTAGAGTACACTCTGCATCGCTTCCTTTTCCATATAGACACGAAGAGCTACTGGTAAGTGTCTATTTGATTTAATCAAATACATATATGTTTTTATTCATCGACTGTTTATCTTAATTTTGAATTGCAGGGAAAATACAGCTCATTATCTTCTTCATGGATCCCATCATAAACACCCTATGGATCATCTACGTCTTGTTTTCCCTCCTGCGGCAACTGTTATTATTTGTGTTCTGGTAAGCTTATAGTTAGAATTTGAATATTATTTTGTTTTTGTATAATAAGAATGTGTTATATAGAAGAAAAAAAATTACCTGCATGCCTAATTATTCTGTGAACTTTGTTATAGTTATGGAACCTGCTTAGACTCTTTGCAACTGATTCCACTACCCCTGCTATTTTCGGAGGAATTTTACTTGGTTATGTGATGTATCATTGTACCCACTATTATTTCATCATGGCCAGCCATCTATACATCCACTCAAAAAAATCAAGGTAAAAAGTCATGTTTTATGTGTTTGCATACCACATATTTTTTCTATATACTAATCTATATATGTTTTTTCTATCGTGTGTTTGCTGTGCTCAAGTGGCTTGGACTGTGGAGGCTGAACCTATGATATGTTTTGTGAATGAATATAGATGTTAACACAGGTGCGTTTACAACAAATAATCCCAATTTGGTAAAATCTGAATTATAAGTTTTAACACAGGTGCGTTTACATCAATCAGAGATGTTGTCACTATGGAATAAGGTCTAAATGATATTTATGAGGCATAGTTGAATAGCATAAAAATTGGGAAGATTCCTAAATTTTATGCTATTTAACTCTTGCCTTATCAATATCATAGGTAATCTGAAGATTGTGGACTTTGGTTAAGCGCCTTTACTGGGCTGGATGTGTTGCTTCACCCTACGTGTGGGACTCCGGCTCATGCTGTGATGGCGCAAAGGTAACCTAAATTCTCATCACGTAAAGGTAACTAATAATATTATTTAGTTATTTTCAGCAAGTAATTTCCTTTGTGTTATATACCTGATTATTTCAGTAAGCAATCCAATTTGGTCATTGAAGTATTATACTTCATAGAATTTTTTTAATTAATAAATGCTTCAACTTGGGTTTTAAATACAGAATTAAAAATAACATCGATAATTTATATATGCTTCAACTCCAGTACATTTCTAAAACTTCTTTTGCTATATGTTGTCTCAATAAATGTTGGAATAAGAGTGTCTTGATTGCATATTTTCTTAATTAACGCACTTGGTGATAAATTTATACAAGATTTACCACTAGAATTATTGTTCGTTAAAGAATTTCATTATTATTTGTAACAGCATGTGACATTGTTTGATTGAGTTGCATTATTGTTTGGTTGGTTGGACTTATCTGAGTGGATGAACGACAGAATGCAAAAGCTTATTAAGAAGAGGAACATCAGGAGCGGTGCTGTTATGTCATAAAGAAGCTCCTCAGGTAAATTTTTTGTTGCAATTTTAGATAAGATGTGATTATTTGAAATGGTTGAAGTGATGGTGATCTTGGTAGTTGTGTGCAAAAACCGAGTTCTATATTTTATAAGATTTAAACGTGTTGTTTCACCTTTTTTTCCTCTTATAATTTTCGAAATAGTGCAAAGTGGTGCATCTTTTCCAACACTTGTATCACATGCTTCTGCTGATAATTTGGGATGATTTTTACAAGTGATGGTTTATGGGATATGCTATCAAATAAGGTTTATTATTTTATTTTTTACTTTCTACCATTACAAGCTACCTAGTATAATCAATTACTACACTATATTAAAATGAATTTGATTCAGGAAGTTGGTGCCATCCTTGTTCGTTAACTAAGTTTTATAAAAATTAAATAAATTTATAAAAATTAACTACGTTCATAATAATTTTTTTAACTAAGTTTGTAATAATAATAATAATAATAATAATTTATAAATTTACTTATTTTTTTAACTAAGTTTGTGAAAGTATATTGTTATTGTTTCATATATGAATTGCTTTGAATTTGATTGGGTAGTTTGTTGATAAAATGATAGGTTGATGGATATTTGTCAATTCATCATAACAGTCTCTACAATGTAAGCTTGGATTTAGTCTAGGCTACTTGATCAGTTTTAAAAAAAATCTTGTCAGTGACAACTTATTCTATTCCTGGTGATAATTTTGTTCTATATTATTTTCTAACCTTTGATTTTCTAAAGTTTGCCCAATATATGGTATTTTCACCTCCTTTGGTGTTCACTTAATATGATGCTTATTTATGCCTTTTTATATTTCATTCATGGATGGGTACTTTGCATCCGAAAGCCTAAAGAACCTATTGATTTGTTTATGGAGTTAATGCACATGCATTATAAATTTGATGTTGATATTAGATTGGTATGTCTGGTCCTTGTGAGCATAGATTTTTATACATTGCCTAAATTTATTTATGGACCAACTATATGATCTTTTCAGGTTTGGCTCAGTCGTACAGTTTGTCGAAGGATGATGCAGCAGTTCCTGAAGGAGAAAGTTGTATGTGAAGTTTGGATGTGAAGTTGTGTGGATAGTTGGTGGGTAATGGCAGGCTTGTGTAGTTGTATGTGCATGGATATGGTGCACATAAGTTAGTGCACATTGAAGAGGTGTGTATGTATTGTGAATTGTATAGGGAGATGAGCAGTGGGATGATGATGATTGAAGTGATAGAGTTGTTGAAGGAGATGTTGTTCTTTCAGTTGCTTGACAGAGTGGAAGATGGAGGCAGTTGTTAGAGGTTGTGATGTGGTGATCTGAAGTTAGATGGTGATGCAGAGGCAAGCTAGAAGGGAATGTGGTGGAATTGTATGCACTGTGCACTGGAATGATGAAGTTTTCTGGCGAAGGCAGTTTGAATGTAGATGTGGATGTTTGCTGCTGTAGGAATGTGACTGGTTGGTAATATGGTGATAATTGAGGTTGGAATATGTGTAGAGAAGAGTGGCGAATGAAATGATGAAGTTTGTTTGAAGTGGATGAAGGAGGAGTAGTTGTAGATGATGGGTTTATATTGAAGGTGAAGTGAACAAGCAGTGGGATTGTGTGCTGTTCTCAAGTGATTGGAAGTCGAGAGGGTTGCACAACAGATTGTAGTCACTTGTTACAGAAGGAGGCTCTGAATCGGGGATAGTGTAGTGTTGGGTTTTGTGAGTATGCAGTGGTTAGATAGAGGGTTATTGCTGGTTTGACGTTTTAATGTGGTATGAAGTTTGTAGGTTGAAATGAGATGGTGGTAGAAATAAGGATGGTAGAGCAGTATTGTGAAGTGACGGGCTTGTTCAAGAAGTGGAGGAAGTGCAATTCAGAGAGATTGAAATGCAGGGAATGTAATGTTTGTACACTGTAATGAAAAATATATCACATTTCTTCCTAAGCATTCTCTTGTGTTATATTTGTTGATTATAATCTTTATCCAGTTATGAAGATTTAGTTTGGTTGCTATTATTAAAATGTAATATATTGCATATAATCAATTCCGTTGATATTTAGCTGTATTATAGCGGCTACAATGAGCTATTAAATAAATATTTTATAGCGGCAAAATGGTGTTATAAAGATTTCCAGTTCCGTTGAGATTTAGCTGTATTATAGCGGCTATAATGAGCTATTGAATTATCGTACCATAGTGGCGAATTTGTGTTATAAAACTAAGCTCAACCATAGCGGCATATTTTGTGTTATAAATATTCAACAGTTTTTTTATAACATGTCGATATATAGTGTTTATCAAACCGCTATGGTTGTGATTAATAGCGGCTATATGCCGCTATAAAAGACACTTTTTGTTGTGGTGCTTGAATGTCTTCCCACCCAAGTTGGTATAATCACTGCATAAGCGTGCAAAACTGGATTTTGGGTGAGTAGGCTCTGGAATGGGTCCGAAAACTTGAGCATTCTTTACAAGATCAAGAAGCCGCTGGGCAGACATAAATACTCCATCCTGAGGAGTAGCACTGGATTGACCGGCGCTGGGACGGCCTGGTCCAACAATTTCTCTTCTTTAATAAAGAAAGAAAGAAGAAGAAAAAGGTTAATCTCAGAATGAATATCAAACAATCATGATTGATAAAACAAGGCATTACAAAGAAAATAGGATAGAACGGGTCCAATGACTCGAATAAAATCCTAGGGCATGGCCCTTAAGAAGAACTTAGGACGATGATCCTTGCTAGAATATTCTACATTGTTCCAAAGTTTTGCTCTGATACCATGCTATGACGCCCCACCTCTATACTCACGCTAGCCAAGGACACTAAGAGGTAGTGCCGTCAACTAGCACGAAGAATAAGGCTGTTGAGGAGCGACCATCCATGTAATTGCTTTGTGCGAGCACCGATATGTCAGATAGTATAACATGCATTTCATTTAAAGAGGAAATCCAACATACCGATACAAACTCAAAACTACTACCCAATGGCTATGTGGTCTTCGGAAACGAATATAGAAATAAACATAACAAAAATCAGTCACAGACGTTCATGTCACAAAGGCGGAAACAGATATAAGTATAACACATATAAGTGTACATCAGAGTAGTGGTCAAATAAGATCCACAATATCACCAAAGAATAGATATAAGTGCTACACCAAAGAGTATGCATACTTCAAGGCATCTCTATCTCGAATGTATAGAAACAAAAACTACCAATCTAATGTAGTTAGACAAAAGTCAAATAATGATGATCCTAGATAAGGAGTCAAGCAGAAGCACCTGTAACATCTCGGTCTGAATCGAGTATTATTTAATAAGAAAATTATAAACGGATCAGTCTAGCTATAAATATTAGATAAAAATGAGATAGAATAAGAGATATAACAAAAACGTATGATAACAATAATGCCATACTGTGATAAGTATGCAATTGAAAATCAACCAGAGATTAATCAATATCACAAGAATCTTCTCATAGGTCAAAAGGAAAACCATATTCTTTATTTTTACTCACCAAGTCATAAATATTGGCAAACATCTCAATGCCAATCGTAAAAGTCGTTGAAACACAAGACACAAATTCTAGAAATCATCAATTAGAAATCCAGAAATCACAAGAGGGGGAGGCCTATCACAAAACGGGAGCATGAAAACTCGCCAACACGTGTATCACAAAATGGAACGCTATTCCATAGTTGATAACCATTAATTTTGAGCCAAGACTCCACAAGCGGCCCGAAGACCATGGGTCGCTACCCCTCCAATTTTGAGCCGAAACTCCACAAAAATGGGGTTTAGTCTTCCTCGCCGACAAAGAGACATCGCACATTGCTAGTCTAAACTACAAAATGATCATCATCGATCATCAAGAAGTGTCAATTACACTAAGCTAGTAAATAAATGATTTTAGCTTCATGTCCCATAACCATTGGCTTAACTTAAATATTTACGAACAAACTGTAAATTCCCACTCACAAATTGTCACAAGAGTTTCAATCGAACAAGTCCAAAAATTAACCGATGAAGTAAATGCAAGCGTTTTATACCACTTGTTTTACAAGGCTGTTTAATTAGATTTCTCAAATGAATGAATTAAAGGTTTGTATATACTAATAGACTGAAAACGGTCTTAAAAGCGAACTTTGTATCAAAAATAGAGTTGAAATCATCTTTGTGAAAGGATTTGAATATTTACTACTAGTATTGAAACCTTTGCACTTTAAAGTGACAAGCCACAGAAATGATTGTATAAACAATCAATCACCAAAAATTCACATATGAAGATGTGAACTAAACCCAATGAAATCGATAGCAAACCCATCAAAATGGATATTCCCAAAAATCCAAAGATAGAAGTCATCAAAGTCGATAATAGTGATAACAACTAGTCCGATCGACCAAAAATCGATTAACATTGGAGTTTTACTCAAAATTAGGCAAATAGGCAGATATTCATAGATTCAGAAGTCTGAGGGGTTGATCCAGAAGTCTGGATTTGGTTTCTGGAAATATTCCAAAAAACCAACCAGACGTCTGGTACGGCAAACCAGACGTCTGAAACCATCCAAACATCTGGATTTAAGAATTAGATGTCTGGGATTGGTTTCTAACCTTTTTTATTTTTCTCTGCCGTGTGTAGTCTTCTCCAGGAGGCAAAACCAGACGTCTGGCATTAGTATCCATACATCTGAACACCTGGTAAGGGCAACAATTTGCTTAGGCCATGATGGCCAAAAAAATTTCGAGAGCGATCGAGCGAGCAACGACGACTAAGGATTTACGCCAAGCGACAACCCGGCCTTATAGGCTCTTCGATGCATCCCAAATAACATGTCCAAACATCCTTAGTAGGATTTTCTCAAAATTGGACTTCAAATTCAAAAATTAGTAAATCACTAAATCAATTCAAATAAAAAGCAAATGATCATGAATAGATGTTAGGAATTCATACCTAACCACAAAGATAGATATAGACATAGATGTGAGATAAAAATCTCACCTTTTACACAAAAACAAGGAAGAAGAAGCTTGAAAACAAAGGAGGATCAACCAATCTTCAATCTCAACTCTAAAATCCCCAATCTAAGACAATAAGCAATATTTCTTATAGAAAATTTCTGAAATTGGAGAGAGATTGAGATGGAGAAGAAGAAGGAGATGCTTACCTAAGCTTCTCTTTGAATTTGAAGCTAAAACTTGGATTTGCTAAAGAAACTAGGGCTTAGGATTTTAATTTCCAATCTCCTCCACCATTTTTGCTAAAGCTTGAGTTGTAGGAAATATTATGAAGGAATGAACAGGAGTGGAGTGGAGTTGGTTTGATATGTCAGGTTAATGGGCTGAAACCCAAACCCAAAACCCTAAGTGAAAAGGTCGAAACTTTAGCTAGCTCCAATCATATCGATGTTTATACTCGAAAAACCCGCAAACGCCATTTTGAACTCAATGTAAGTGGTCTCGAGTCCTAATTTGGCAGTTTGCGAAATGTAGCATTACGGACTATAATCCGACTAACGATGCTATATTTAAATAAAATATTTAAATATACAATCGTAAAATATGCGGGTTGTTACATCACAGTGGAAATACTTCAGTCAAATTAGGAGAGGCTTAACCGGTTTGCTGAGTTAAACATAGGCGATTTGGGTGAATAAGCAGGAAAGCCCTATAAGATAGGATCATACAATAGATTAGTGAAATTTTTTATTTGGCACGCAGTCATGGTTTTTTTTTACTTCAAGCATTATGATGTTTGTGTACTACATGGAGATGAATGTATGTGATGGTACTTTAAGTTGTTGTATTAGATAATATTATGAATGTTGTTTGTTATTTGAATATTTCATCGATTTTGTTTTATTTATTTATAATGTTGTTGGTGATATTCTTTTGCTTAATTAAGATATACATGTTTCATTGCTTGTTTGGCATTACCAAAATGACTATATTGGATGTTTGGTTAGAGGGTTAGAAATAAAGCAGAAATTCTGCAAATTTACTTAAGGAATGGCATTGGTAAGGGGTGATAAAAATATGAAATTTGGATTTGATAAAAGGCATTGGGATGGCATTGAAATGACATTGGAAAAAGGAAATTTCAAAGGCATCAAAATAATGACGTTGGAAAGATGCTGACAATAACCCTATTGTAGGCATCAAGATGTTAGTGGAATGTCATGGCATCGTGATGATGTTGGAAAGTCATCAGCAAGCACCTATGAAATGCACTAGAAAGGTGTGAGAAATTTTATTCCCACACTTGATTTTTGGACATTCATATTCTTTAAACAGCGTTAGAAAGTTGATTTCTAATGCCACGTCGATCTCTTTTTGGAAGTGGTAGTGGCGATTTATGTTGTAGTGCTTATGTATCAATGATTTATGTTGTAGTTGTTATGTATCAGCAAAAATGGTAAAAACAACATGTATGTCCATAGCTGTAATAAATACAAGATTCATCCATGGTTTACTGAATCAGATAAAAAATAATTATTACCTGTGTTTATTAAAATAGCAGGAATTAAATTTCAAAATGTGCATGATTTAGGGAATATAAATATCACCCTAAGCAATTGTTAACTTAGTATATTCCAATTTTCAAATTAATGCTAGCTACAATGAATTAACCATGCTAATAAGGAATATAAATGAAATAGAACCTTCAGTGCCAAATTAATATCGACTAAGGGATTTTCTTTTCTTTTATTGTTTTTTCCATTGATCTAGGTTTTGCAAATGAGAAACCATTGATTTTAAGGAATATAAAAGAATAGAGAATATATCAATTAACTTCACATTAGAGAGAGGAAAAATGATAACAAGTAAATGAATGGCTTGCAGGATTGTTAAGATCTGAATAACTAATGAAAAATGTTGTCGGCCTTATGGGCCTTGGTCTGTAATTATGAAAACATGATCAGTTTTGCAAATTTAGGTAAACAAAACATATTATCAAAGTTGTACCATTGTATTAATTCGTGCTAGCAAACCAAAACAAAATCTTTGATACTGATAGCTGCGATACCACTATGTTCCACGTTGGTTGGTTTTAGTTGGTATTGTGGTGGAGATATCCAGCCCTTATCTAACTATGCGAACGAAACTCCCTTAAACAAAAAACTATGGACTATAAAGATTTTGTATTTAATGTAAATTTATCCAGAATTTATTTACTCGGCATTCTCTTCAAGAGTGTCTCAAATCAATTTTCTCACAGTTAGTTTGTTATTTAATTAATTATAAAGTTAATATATTTACAATCTAACAATGTTTTTCTCTTCTAAGAAATTAAATATTATTCAAAATCAAATGTTTTCTAGAATAAAAAAGAGAACATTTTCTCAAAAGATTTCGACTTTTTCAAAAACACTAATATATTTAATTAAATATCTTGCAATAAATGGAAATTAGGATCCGCCTTATATTTTCAATCTTAATACCTAAAAACCCTTCTAAAAATAAGTTTCATTATAACTTTTATCGACATTTTCAATGAAAATGTACATTTTAAACTGTATATATTTGCAGTTAGAACTATAAATATTTGTTGTCCTGTAACAACCATAAATTTTTGTATATTATTTAAATTGAACTTTCTGTTATTTTTAAATTATTTAAATTTGTTTTATTTCAAACATTTCATCTTTAAATATAAATGATGATTATTAAGTGATTTATAGTTCAAACTAGTATAATTTGAATATTTTACTGAAAGGTGAATTTCTACTCAAACTGTTTATACTTTGACTTTTAAAATTAAAATTTAAACCATTTTAAATCTTAAATTTATCTTTTATTATGAAAATAGATGAAATAACTTGAACACTGCTTTTTGTTTCGTTGAAAACAGAGTTAAACTGCAAAAGATATGTACATTTCAATTTTGAGTATAAATTGTTTATTTTGCAATTTTGTAATTTTAAATTGTATAAATTTTATTTTATTTGTCATATTTTATTTTAATATGTTTTAATATGTTATATTATGTATATTTTGACTTTTAAATATTTTTAAAATGATAATAGAATTTTTTTCAAAATTTACTGTATTTATTTCCTATTTTTAAAAGCTGTTTCTATTTTTCTGCTATTTTCTTCATCTAAACTATATTTAAATTTAAATTTATTTATTTATTTTTGTGAATTCATTTTATTTTGTGTTCTTATCTTTATTTATAAATATTTTTAAGTACATAAAAATTTTTCCAAGTTCATTGCACTTATTTTTCATATTTTCAAGACCAGTTGCAGATTTTGCTGTTTTATTTAATTAAACTATATATAATTAATAATTAATTTATTTATTTTTGTTTATTTACTAAATTTTCGTATTTTATTTGAGTTTATATATATATTTCAGTTATATAAAATTTAAAAAGAAAATAATGGAAATTTGAAGAGTTTGTCTCTTTAGTTGCCCAAGGCTCTTCGTTTTCCCGCCTCTTTGTTTTCCAACCTTTTCTAATTCAATTGATTGGCCGACTTCACTCTTTCCTCCAGCCAATTGTTTTTCATTTCAATCCCGTATACAAAACTTTCTCAGCTCCAAAATAGCCGGCCTCCATTGCTTGAGAAAAAAATTTGGTAAAAACTTCTTCTTTTCCTATGTTTTCCTTTGTTTTACTTGATTTGCCCTTGCTATCTCCTCTTCTAGGCTCAGCTCCTCCTTCCTCTTCCACCTTGGCCACCTCCATCACCACCACACCTAGCCAACACCTCCTCCATTCCAACCCCTAGCCACTGGCCGTTCCCCATGTTGAAATAGATCCACCAAAAACCTAAACAAACACCACCTAAATGTACATAACCAAGCACCATTCATGTCCACCACCTCCAAACCTCTTTGGCCACCCCTAGAACCACCAGCAACTACATGACCTTTGGCCACTTCTGCAGCATCACTCTCTACTGTCCAGATCTGGAGTAAGTATAGCCGAGCCCAAGTGTGCCATAGGTCGAGCCAAATATGGACCAAAACCCTTGCTTTTGCCTTGTAGCATTAGATCTTGCTTCACAAACTTTTGCACCACTTCCTCTAGGTTAGGCCGACCCCTTTAGGTCCACAATCAGACCTTAGAACATGCCATAGTCATGTACTTTCAAGCCATGGCTAAGCCTATGCAAGATGAAAGCAAGTGAAATTGGTTTGAAAATGTTTTGTGCATGTATTTGCAAGTTATTTATATTGTTGTGATTTGGTTATTAATGTATATTTGGTTTGGTTTGTTTCTTGTATTCAAGGAAGTTATCCTTGTCTCTCCTACACTCATATCATCATCATGGCTAGGAAAATGAACCCCTTAGTCGAGCTTTTGAATGGATGTAGCAAGGTCAAGTTAACTTGTCTTTGTTGCCTTTCAATTTCAATTTATTTCAATATATTTTGGTTGAATATTCATAAGTTATATTGTCTTGTTTTGGGGTTGTTTACAAGATGATATGTTGGCTATTTTTCTCCACTCAAAATCAAAGGTCGTGCCTTCTGGATCCGTTGTGTCATTCAAATTAATATCTCCAGCATAAAAATGTGAGTATTTCTCACCAGACATTATGTACTTATATAAGTAGTAAATTGACACGCTGTGAATCTGTAGAACTATATTAACATGTTATAACTACTTATATTATTATCATATGATGTTCACACCTGTTATTACACCTGTTATATCATATGTTACTGTTATTTCATATTATTCTGTATATTTTATCAGTTTATCACACTGCAAGTTCCCTGTAAATTTGAAATCACTATGGGTTGAAATGATACATACCCGAACGGACTTTAGAATAAGGGAAAATTGTTATGGGCTGAAATGATAGGCCCGAATGATTTTCAATATATTTCATTTACTTGGGACTGCAGGTTTGAAATGATAAAACCCGGATTTTCTTTGTAAATTACGGGTTGAAATGATATATCACCCGTATCACTTTTCCTAGTGTAGAAAATTATATACAGCCCCATAGTTAATATATGTTTTTCTAAAAATTTTAAAATTATTTTAGAAATGTAAATATTAAAACATTTTGATTTAAATCTAGTTAAAAAGGATTTTTCTAAAATATTGTTGATTTTCTGAATAATTGTAAGTAAAATGAATTAATGAAAAGTTAGAAAATTTTGAAAGTAAGTTATTTTGAAAAATTTGATTTAATTATAACTGGAAATTAAATTTAATATGAAATTATGATAAATTTATGATAATTTGAATTTAAATGAATTCAAAGTGATTTTATGTCATATTAATGATTTTTAATAAAGTTGAAATTTGAAATGAATGAATACTTTAAGTTGAAATTTTGAAATACAACTAAATTGAAATTTATGAATTTACTTAAAAGTGAACTTTTAGTTAAGTAAATAAAAATAAAACTAAGTTATATTTGTGAATTTGAACTTAAGTGTTAAGTTGAAATTTAATGCAATGAATTTAAAATTGAACATTGCAATTTAATAAGTGAATTATTATTAAATCTTGATTTTTTGAATGGAAATTTAACTTTATAAAATCATGAACTTGAGGAAAATTAAATGATGTTTATAAATGTGAAAATGTATGATTTTATGAATTAAAAATGTTTTAAATAAAAAAATATAATTGGTTGAGAAATTATATTGAATATTTGAAGTTAATTGACTGCATTTTTGAAATGCTATTAATTACAATGTAAATGATATTACAGCATTTATAAATGCTGCAGTTGATGATAATGAACTAAAAAGCTAAATTGAATCAAAAGCTATTATAGCAATTTTTGTAAGTGCTATAATTTTTGAATTTAACTAAGTTTATTTGGAATTTAAGTAAACCCTATTACAACATTTTAAAATGTTGTCTTTTGTTAAATTGAACTGTTTTGAATGTAACTTTCCGTAGCGTTTTCTAAATGCTGCGAAAAGTGGAATTTCACTGTTTTGATAAACGTAAGTGAATAAATGAACTTTGGAAATTGAAAATTTTGGAAATTTAATAATTTAATTTTTAACATAGTAACTTCATTTTTATGATTAAAAATGATTTTTTTGGACTATAAATTGTTTTGAAATATGAATTGAAATGGTATTTTAAATTGAATAAAATAAATAATGATTTGAAATGTGGTTTCGAAAAGATATGATATTTTGATATATTAAAATGATTTGAAATGTGGTACTGAAAGATATGATATTTTGATATATTAAAATGATTTGAAACGAAGTTTTGAAAGATACGATATTTTGATATTAAATGATTTGAAAAATGAAGCTTTGAAAGGTTATGATATTTTGATGTATTAAAATGATTTGAAAGGAAGTTTTTAAAGGATATGATAATTTAAAATATTGAAATGGTTAGAAATGACTTGATATTTATTTTGATAAATATTTGAATTGAAAGATATGGTATGATGATATATTGAAATGGTTTGGAAATGATTTAATCTTTATTTTGATAAAGGTTTGGGTTGAAATGACGTTTTATTTTTGAAGTATAAAATATTGTTTTAAAGTTATAACTACGGGTTATAATAACGATTGGTTGTTAAAGAGACCGGGATCGGATATTGTCTTATAGCCGGCCAATACCGAAAACCACTTTAACAACTGTGTACGCGGTGGAGATTCCAGAATGAAGTAGGATGGTGGCGACGTTCTCGAGGTATATTACGTGGACCCAACTCCCTAAATGACTAAAACTGGAGCTATACCGGGCTACACAAAGGGTCGCACCCTTTCATCCAGCATGCTCCATCGGAAACCATTCTATTACTTTTGTGATTCGATATGTGGCGGCATTTTGATTCGAGGGTATTGTTCGAGGTGGGCGGAAGCTGCTGGCTTGCCGTCACCACCAGTCCGGGAGTGCAAACGGTGTATCCACCCTGGCATTGCCTCGCGTGCCGTGTCATCTCCTTATATCGAGCCCACTACGACTTTGGTTTTAAAGATCCGACTGCGTTAAGGTTCACCATCCCCTTAACGCTATTTTCTATATGATTATACTTTACTGATTAGACACTACTGTATATAGCGTATATTACTACATAGTAAATAGTTTAACGGATCCTTAGAGGATGGGCGGTCCCATGCATCTTCTAAGTTACTTGTACCTTTACTACAGTTCAGTTGAGTTGGTTTACATTGTATAAGTATGTATGTCCTGACTCGAGTGCTTGTATTTTTATTTACGCTCGGGTCAGCCTGAGTTATTCACAGATTTGGATTTCCACTTTCTGGAGATTGGAATCGTTGGAGATTATCTACTTGTCAAGTTCCATCTTTTCAGTTCGGTTGTTCTATTCAGCTTGTACTTGGTTATCATATTTAAACTTCTGTTGTACTTTATTTCTTCTATTGTATCTTATGTAACTCTGATATTTATGTAGTAGCTTCGTGAACTACTATCTCTTTTACTTCCGCTGTATTATTATTACTCTGTGTCTGTGATCTGTGATTTTTATTTACTGCATATTTCGAGATTTGCCAAATTTTTATTTACAACGCGGTATTTTGAGAAATTCAATTCCGGCATGAGTGTCTACCTATACACTTATAATGGATGCGAATGGTTGAAAATACCTGGTTGTTACATGTCCAAAATGCAAATTTATGTAGTTTAAATTGTATATATTTATAAAATAAATATTTGTAGTGCAAACTACAAATATTTAATGGAATATTTATAAGACGCCTTTAAGATTCATAATACATAGCCACCCCTGCCAAAATCATGTTATAAAAAGTTACCATATTTTTAAATTTTAGGATATTTATAGAGAACACTGCAAATATTTGCAGTTTCCATGCTGTAAATATTTGTAAAGTTTCAATAAATATTTGCAAATAATTTCGTAAATATTTGCAACTTCTAAAAAAAGGTAAAAATGTGTTTTGATCATAAAGATGTGTGATTATTATCTAGATTTAATTTTCGACACAAAACAATTTTTTAATAAATTAAAATAGGAGTGTGATTTAAAACATGTTTTAGAAAGAGTTTTTCATGTATCAATTCTAAAAATAAGAGGCAGAAACGAAGTTTCATTGTAATTAAATTGTACAATACACATTCCTAAGGTGTAAAAGGTAAATTTTCATTTTATTGAAATGTGCATTTAGTGTAGAATGTAGTGGTTTATGATTTTTGTTTGATGATAATATATATATATATATATATATATATATGGGTGTGTGTGTGTGTGTATGTATGTGTATGTATATATTCTTAAGTATGTTTGCAACAGTGCAGTTGTAACATCAAAGAATGAAATAAAAAAATATAATTTTATTTCAAAACATGTTTTTATGCAATTAAATTTTAATAGCACATACAACTACAAGAAGAGTTCCCTTAATTTTCATACACTATTCATATATAACAATTTCTACTCTCTCATTCAGTGTATTTTTTCAAACAAAATATTTTTCAATCACACTTTCTCTCAAATACGCTACTCATATACAATTTCTACTTAGATGTGATTGTTCTATTGCTCCAGCCCTTGCCAGACAGAAATCAGCTTTATTTGTCAAATACCAACGCAGCAAAAAGCAAAAAGGAATAAACTATAACTGAAAAATGTACATATATTTAAACTCGACATTGCTTCAATTTGGTGTTTTCTTTGTGCACTTTTTCATATTTTAAATAGGTACCCAATACATATGCACATGTGCATATATCACACTTGCACACATGCACAAAAACAAATCGGAATACAGGAATTACACGTGTGTGCACAAATAAGCAAAGTCAAGCCTACAACTTTTCAAGCTCGACACGGTGCATAAGCAAGAATAAACAAGATGCAACATGGTTCAAGCTATTGAAGTGGTGAAGAAAATGCAAACAAATGGAAATGGAGTGCAATAGTGCACATAGGAAACAAAGTAGCCAAGAACAGTGTAGATGCATTTAGGCTAATGTACATGTGCACAGCAACATGCAGTTTAAAAACATAAAGCAATGCACAAGCTATATTTGAATGCACAAGGCAATTTTAAGACCAAGTGCACATATAGGCATAACAACAATACATATGCACAAGGGACACACACAAGATCATATCAGAAAATATACAGCACAGTCCAGAACTACAAAGTGGTAAACTCAGAGATGCACCAAACTTAGAAGTTCATAAGCACAAACCAAACATAAGTCACAAAGAGGCAAGCACACAAGGTCAAACCGAAATGCTTAAAGTCATGCATAAAAACAAACCAACTCAATCAAGGCATATGGAAAATGCACATTAGGAGTAGTCAACAAACAAACACACACAGAGACACAGCAAGCACAAGGCAAATATAAGGTCATGCACCCACACGCACAAAAGAAAGCAAGGTAGGGATGTATTCGGGCAAGGAGATAATACACCAAAGTGCACACATATATTCATATATACATATGTTTATGTGTGTGTATATGTATCACAGGAAAAATGATAGAGTGTAGAGGAGTATTTTAGGTTGAGCAAACAACAAACCACTTCAATCAAGGACCATCAGTCAAATGCACACATGCACAAGGAAATGCACTCAAAAAAATAACATAGAATATATAATCAAGTGTACAAATCAATGTCAAACCAGCCTACAAATCCAAGCCAATGCAAGTTTGAACAAGTTGGAAAATCAAGACAAAATCAAAATATTGAACAAGTCAATTTTCGAAAACATAGAGAATATATAAAAGAAAATAAATGCAAAAACTCGAAGTTGAATATGTCAACATTTTCTGACCGAAGCAATCAAATATCAAGAGCGAACAAGTCAATAATCTCAATACCATTGATCCAAAGATCAATCAAAAATAAACTACTAAGATCAACAACAAAATTCATGAATAGAAATATTCAACTAATATTCACAAAATATATGAAAATCCAAGGAAATCTTTATCAAGTCACTTTATACATAAATCAAATCATCATGAGCAATTCAATTCAAATTGTGTAAGAACAAATATCAAATGTAAACAGAGAATAAATTTGTATCCAACAATCAATGCCAAAGAAGCTCGACAATGGAAGTAGCAGCGTCCATCATTCTCCAAGCAATTGATGATACGAGCGATTAGTGAAGTAAAGGAGAGATTACAGTGTTGAAGTTGCAAAGCAGTGGATTATAGAAGTGATAAAACCTAAAAGGAGGCAACGAGGAAGAAAAGGGATTGACTTTTGAACATAAAAGACAAACAGGCGAAACTAATTTGAAGATTGATTCTTTTGCTTTTGGGCCGAATTCTTTTTATTATGTATATATATACATATTAAGGTTTCTAGGTTTTATTTTATGTTTTGTAATTTACTTTTAAATTTTAAAAACTATAATTTTTAACTATGATTGAACAAAGATGTGTAGTTTATAAAATTCTCAACTAAGGAATAAATCATGAATTAGAAAAAGTGATCTGAAAATTAAATGATTTTGAAAAACTTGAATTTGAAAAGCATAAACTTTTTGAAACTGGGATGCTTGAAATTGAGACCAAAATAAAAGAGCTCGAAAATGAAAATATGATCTTAGAAAGAAAAGATGTTGAAAAAAGACAACTACTATTAGTCATTATTCAGAGCTAAAAATGAAAATAAACATCTAAAATTTAAAGTCAATGATCTAGAGTTAACCCTTCGAAAATTTTCCACTGGAGAAAAATCATTTAATATGTTATTGAAAAATTAACTCTTTACAAACAATAAAAAGGAACTTGGATTTGAAAAGGTGTAAATATATAAGCTAACGACTCATAACACCTTTAAGGGAAGAGTGTGATACCCAAATGTATAAAGTGTGGCAACATAGGACATAGTTATAATAATTTTCGAAATAAAAAAAACCACAAAACTGTTAAACAATTCTAGGTCATAAAAGGTATAAATGTAAATATTTCCAACTTCAAAAAAGTTTGGGTTCATAAGGATACAGTTGTTAAAAATAACAGGTTGTCATACAAACAAATTTTGGTACAAAAGATTTTGAGTGAAAACGATTATGGTTATGAATTCTTTCCTAGACTACTTGCTTCTTCTAAGATTTAGATGCATAGACGGGCTAAGGGACAACTATGATAGAGGCATATTGCAAGTTGTTTAGTATATCTGATGAGCAATAATTCCAATGTTCTTTAGCCTGGGAAATCAAATTGGAGATCTACACACTTTTGATAATAATTGTGAACTCAAATGCAACTTCAAAGGTAAGTAAAGGTATGATCTCTAAACCCTATTTTTCTTGTTGTTAATTTTGTTTCGTCGATACCGTTGTAGTATAATTGTCATATCTTAAGCACTTTAACTCCAATTTACAAAATTCAAGATAATCCGAAAAATAGATAGAAAATTATATAATTTTTGTATGTTACATCTTTTCAGAATTTGAACTTAACTAATGGAAAACTACAAATCATTTAGTATATTATTGAAAATTATTTCAAAACATCCTAACATGGCTTTAGTAAATCGATCATAACATGAACATTGTTGCTTTGAATTTTGAAATTCTTGAAGTTATAGAAAGCTAATTGATAACACTATAACATTCGTGTTTTGAGTGTTTGCTGATTCATTTAAAAAAACCTTGAAAAAGCAATCATATCCGTAATATTACTTGAAAAGTATTTCTGATTTATGTAAACACATTGTAGTATTTCTGACATAACTTTTGGTCAATTTATCATCTTGACTTGGATTTTTTTTGTTGATTTGAAATATTAAACATCTAAATCTGCCGAGTTTAGTGCTAAATCAATTTACGAACTTAAAATTTTCAAATAATAGTTTCAAATGGATTGAATTTTCAAAACAACAATGGTTGATTGTATGATTACTTTCCTACATTCATGAAGACTAACAAATCATTAGTTGGAGTATTTTTAGCTACGCGTGCTGTTGTTTGATGTAAATGACTTTGCCTTTGTTTGACGTAGATGATTTTCCTAAAAACTCTTGAATTTTTTGAACTAATCAATTGATATTACAGAGAACGCTGTAATTGTTCGATTGTACTTATATTTCATGCTTATCATTGATAATTTACATCACTCTCATGGTATTCGACATTCCTACATTCGAGATCATATTTACATTGGATTTATATTTCAAATGATTTTAAAATTAGTAGACATTATTCACAAACTCATTTTAGAAAATAGATTTTAACAACTTCATTTGGATTTAGAAATTTTACAAATACTTTGATTTTTTTACTTTGATTTTATTTAACAAAAATACTCTAAAAAATGTCATGAGTGGTTTTCGGCTTTGGTGCGAGATGTCACAAGTTCGAACTTGCGTAGCATGATTCGAACGTTTATTGACATGTGATATGTTGTCCCATTGAAAAGTTGTATATAAAGTACCATTTCTGAAGAAAAAAAAGAGTTTACTCTGGAAAAGATGGTAGTTTACTACCTTAATCTTTTGAATTCTATCAAAAATCTTTAACAATGATTGAGAAAATGATGGGTATGATAATAATTATAGTTCATAAATAGAGGAATGGTATGTTAAAATTTCTTGAACATTGAACAAGTTTTAAAGTATTTTTTATTAGTAAGTATTCTGATCATTTCTATTGCTATCATCTTTGTTACATTTCATACACCAAAATTTAACGTAGTGTATACTAGTAATTCCTTCTCTTTTACCTTGCTCGATAGGTTTAAGGTTATCCATATAAGAATCTTTTCTAGACTATTTTCAATGCCACGTTTGTTTCTTTCGGCCTTTTTACTGTAAATTCAAGATCATTTTTGATAAGAGAATATAAATCCATCACTTTAACTTTCCTGTGTTCCTTGATCTTTGGTCGGTGGTTATTCATCCATCTTCTATTAATGTCTTATGTAACGACCTATATTTTTCACGGTCGATTATTTAAAAATGTATTTAAGTATTTAATCATTAATTAAATGAAGGCCCAAAGATATGATTTTTTACATACGGTTGAAGCAGGACTCAAGACCACTTCTATTGAGTTCGTACTGACGTTGTGAATTAAAATTAGTTTGAGGAATGCTATAACGAATAAGATGATGAAATTCATCTCAGAATAGTGCTAGAAACATTCAAGCAGCATCAACTAAAGGTGAGTTTTTGAAATGTCAATTTTGAAAGAAAGAAGTGAAGTTTTTTGGTCATATAGTTTCAGAAAATGGTTATTCGTAGATCCATCTAAGATTGAGCATGTCAATAAGTGGAAAAGACCCGAGACTATAACCGAGATAAGGAGTTTTCTTAGACTAGCTGACTACTATCGAAGATTCATCAAAGATTTCTCTCGTTAGTGGCAGCTATGACTAAACAACAAGAAAGGATATAAAGTTGGTTTTGGCTAATAAATGTGAAGAAGTATTCTTGAAGCTAGAAATTTATTGAATAATGCTCCCATGTTAGTTATTCTAGAAGGGAATCAAGATTTGACGGTCTATACAAATGCACGTGGGTTAGTGTTAGGAGCTGTGTTAATGCAAAGATGTAAAGTAATTGCCTACATTTCTCGATAGCTTAGACAGCATGAAGTGAGAAATATGAACCACAATTTAGGGTTAGCAACAGTGATCTTTACTTTTAAAGTGTGGAGACACTATATTTTGGGAGAAAGATTCGAGTTATTTATGGATCATATGTCTCTAAAGTATCTCAAAAGGAGTTAAATATGAGGCAACAAGGTGGTTGGAGTTTTTAGCAGCTTATGATTTTGGCATTGAGTATACACCAATGAAAGGAAATAAAGTTGCAAATGTACTGAGCAGAAAACATCAGAATATTGTGTTAGCTATGTTAGGAAAATCAAAAGACTTTTAGGCATTGACTACTTGTGATGTGCCATTAAGATCAATGGCTACTTATAGTTAAGGAACTGCCATATTGTAATGTTTGGAAGTTCGACCAATGGTGATCGAAAGGATTACTTCTAAGCTAAAAAATGATCCACTACTACCTAAATGGATTAGAAGATTGGAAGGTAGAATTGAGATTGATGATTTCATGGATTTTAGCATTGACCAGAATGGATGGTTAAGGAAGAAGAGACGGTTGTGTATTCCAAATGTTAGTGACCTATGGAAAGAAGGGTGGTAGATAATGCAGTACAATTTTTTTCGACTTGACCATGAAACTAACAAATGTTCCAATATAAAATACATTCCACTAGTACTTTTTCTATCAATTAGACTACCAGCATAGTCTACATTTGAATACCCTTTTAACTCAAAGTTATAATTA
The DNA here is from genome assembly GCA_030765085.1 of Allium cepa. Classification (NCBI taxonomy): domain Eukaryota; kingdom Viridiplantae; phylum Streptophyta; class Magnoliopsida; order Asparagales; family Amaryllidaceae; genus Allium; species Allium cepa. The sequence continues at coordinate 910,616,434 of CM060937.1, forward strand.
GTTGAAAACCATAGACCAAACCATGGGGTGTGCAACAGATACCTTATAATTCTTTGTACAGCTTTTAAATGAGATTCTTTTGGATTTTATTGAAACTATGCACATAAAAAAACAGAAAACCTAATGTTTGGTGTAGAAGCAGTAAGATAAAGAAGTGATCCAATCGTACCTCGATATTTCTTTTGATCAACTACCTTACCTTTTTCATTCTTGTCAAGTTTAATTGTTGTGCTCATGGGATTTTTTGCAAGTTTAGCATCTTTCAATCCAAATTTGTTGACAAACTATTTGATATATTTTGTTCGAGAGATGAATGTACCTTTTTCACTTTGCTTGATTTGAAATCCTAAAAAGAATTTTAACTCTCCTACCAAGCTCACTTCAAACTTTTCCTGCATGGCTTTTTCAAATTTTCACATAAATGGTTGTTAGTGGTACCATAAATAATGTCACCAACATGTATTTGAATAGTCAATAGGTCATCATTTTCGTACAATAGAAATAATTTTGTGTCTACACAGCCCTTTTTGAATCCATTTTTAAGGAGATAAGTGCTAAGACATTTATACCAAGCCCTAGGGGCTTGTTTTAATCAATATAATGCTTTCTTAAATTTATATAGATGGTTAGGGTATTCTTGACTTTCAAAGCCTTTGGGTTGTTCAATGAATGCATCCTCTTTCACAATTCCACTAAGAAAAGCACTTTAATATCCATTTATCTTAGTTTAAATCCTTTATAACAAGAAAAAGCTAACAAGATTATAATGGATTCTAGTCTTGCTACAGGTACAAAAGTTTCATCAAAATCAATTCCTTCAATTTGATTATAACCTTTAGCAACTAACCTAGCTTTATTCCTAATCACATTTCCAGATTCATCAAGTTTAATTTTAAATATCCATTAGATTCCTACAATTGGATAATCATTAGATGTAGGTGCTAGAATCCATAATTCATTTCGTTCTAATTGATTTACTTCTTCCTAAATATTCATAAACCAACTTTCATCGTTGAAAGCTGTATCTATGTCTTTGGGTTTAATTTCTGAAATAAATCACTATATAGATACAAATCACATAAATTTCTAAAGGAGGAAAGAGTTTTAATATCTGTGGTAGGATTACCTATTACCAATTCTAGAGGATGATCTGCTTTGAATTTCAATCTCTCTGGTTCCAGATTTCTTTGGACTTCTTTCGCGGTTGCAATTTCTTTTGGATTTTCACCTCCATCTTTTTCTTCTCCTCTTCGACATTGCTTTTGATTGTTTCCTTCCTTTGATCATCATGCCTTCAGCAAATTTCACATTGATTGACTCTATGATTGCTCTCGTCCTTTTGTTGTATACTCTATAAGCTTTACTTTTGGAAGAGTATCCCATGAACATGCCACCGTCGGCTTTTAGCTCAAATTTTTCTAGTTGATCACCTGTATTGAGAATAAAACATGGACAGCCAAAATTTTGAAATATGCAATGTTTGGCTTTCTGTTGAACCATAGTTCATATGGTGTTTTCTTAAGAATCGGCCTAATCGTGAGTCTATTCATTATATAACAAGCTATACTTACTACCTCTGTCCAAAAGGACAAGGGTAGTTCATACTCATTTATCATGGATCTAGCCAACTCTTGTAAGGTTCGATTCTTTCTCTCGACTACTCCATCATGGGGTAGAGAATTCCTTTTTAAATACATTTTCATCACAAAAGATACCAAATTCATAATTTTTTAAATTCTCCACCATGATTACTTCTTAGAGAAATAATAGAAACTCCTTTTTCATTTTGAACTAATTTTGTGAATTTAGTGAAGTAGGAAAAAGGTTCTGATTTTTTTAGCTAAGAAGTATACCACGTGTATCTAGAGTAATCATCAACTAATACAAAACAATATATCTTGCCACCTAAACTTGCAATATCATGAGGTCCAAATAGATCCATATGAACTAGTTCAAGGACTCCAATGGTACTTATGTTTTCTTGGCATGAAAAGATGATTTTTAAAATTTTCCCATAGTACATGCTTTACATAGAGTTTCTGTTTTGAAATCATGAGATGGTAAACCTCTTATTAAATCTTTTCTTTTTAATTTGTTTAACAGATTCATGCTAGCATGTTCTAATTGTCTATGCCATAAGTTTACTTCTTCATCCTTAGCTACCAAACATTTTAAATATTGAGATCATCAAAAGATAGGGAGTATATATTACCTTTCCTCTTACCTGAAAATAATGTTTCTTTTGATAATTGGCCAATAATTTTGCCAAATCAAAATCAAAAACAACATTCATTCCCTTATCACGTAACTAGATGATTGAAATCAGATTACGGTGCAGATTTTTAACATATAGTACATCGTTTAAGGCAAATGTGCCATTACCTACTTTACCTTTATCGATAATTTTACATTTATCGTTGTTTCCCATTGTGACTCTACCACCTTTGTACTTCTATAGGCTAGGGAACTTTGATTTGTCCTACGTCATGTGCCTAGAACAGCATGAATCTAGGTATCACTCCTGTTGTTCCTTAGCCTGCCAACACACCTACATGAGAAAAGAGTTTAGTGACCTATTTATTTTCATAGATCCATGATTGTCAGTGATAAATTTTTTGAAAAACAAGTTCAAAACCAAGAAAGTCCATGTTTGTTCCTTTTTGCACCCAGATTTGTTTAATTTTAAGGGATTTTACATTTATGCCTTTAGGAACCCAAATTGGTATGGTTTTCGTGCGTTTAGGTCTATAGCAGCTATTGTTTTGATTGTGTCCAATTTTACTCACAAATCGTGCACTTGGTGTTGACAAGATTAGTTTCACTTCTACCTTTTTAGATTGAGTATACCCAAGTCCTTGTCTAATAGTATTAACAGTTTGTTTTTCTAATAGCATATTTAATGATCTTTCTCGTTTGGAGAATTTTCCCAAAGTTGTAGACAATTGTGGACTTGTTACTTGAAAGATTCGTTTTCATTCAATAACAAAGTGCACTTTTTTGTAGAATTTTCTCTTCTAATATTTTCACTTTCTTTCAAAATCAGAATTTCATTTTCAAGCGATTTAATTTTAGTTTCTGATTTTTTCATTTCCTCTTCTAATGATAGACGCTTATTACACTTAGGGCATTTTTTCTGTAGTTTGAACCATTTGATCATGCTGCGTATTTAGTCCTATCAAACTATCTTTTTGTGATTCAATTTTAGCGTGCTTCACCTTAAGTCTTTCAAAAAAATAGCATTTACTTCATGAACTTATATAAGCAATTACGAGCAAGTAAGTTTTGATACCTCACTTGCTCGTCATCATTGCTGTCACTTGTTTCTCCGAAAAAACAGATATTCTCCTTCACTCTCACTACAAGTGCTTTCATCATCATCTTCGTTACTTTCATCCCAAATTGCTGCAAAACTTCTCCTTTTCCGTTTCGTTTCTTTACTGAGTCGATTTTGAGAACAATTTTCCTTGATATGACCAGGTTTATTGCACTTGTGACAAATGACCTTCTGCTTTTCTGAGTTTTCTAGAACTTTAATGATTCTGCCCTTTAGTTGTTGATTTTGGACTGGATTTCCATATTTGCCGTTCACCTTTTGAATTTCTTTATTATCAATGCCAGTTCACCTGCTCCTTCATCATCACCATCATCATCTACACTTTCCATCGTTCCTTTGAGAGCTATTGATTTCTTTCGCGTATCTCCTCCTTCACATTCTTCCTTGAATTTGATTTCTAGCTCATAAGTGGTGAGGTTTTTGATGAGTTCTTCAACTTTAACCTGTTTTAGATCCTTTAATTCTTGAACGCCAGTCACCTTTGCTTCAAAATTTCATGGAAGGATTCTGAGGATATTTCGGACTATTTCTAGTTCTGTGTATGGTCTTCCTAGGGATTTAGATTTGTTAACATTAGAAATTTGTCCATACATTTCTTTGACACTTTCATCCTTTGCCATTGTGAAGTTCTCGTACTCACTACTAAGCATGGCAAGGCGAGATTCTTTAACTTGGGAGGTTTTTTCGTGAGTCACTTCAAGCGTGTGCTAGATTTTATGTGCAGCTAGACAATGTGAGACATGGTTAAATTCAATTTGATCTAATAAAAAAATAGTAGAATTCATAGCTTTACCATTAGCAGATTGTAGTTACTTTTCAAGACCTGTCCATTGATCCATAGATTATCAACTTCTTGATTGCCTACCATTACCGTTGGTCTGCTATATCTCATTTCAACAATATTCCATCCATCTATGGTTTTCAGAAAAATTTTCATTTTAGTTTTCCAATATGCATATTCACCACTGAACATGGGTGGTCTAGCTATGGATTAACCTTCAGCAAAAGCATCATTAAAAGAAGCCATTGAAATAAAAAATTAAAAAAAATTAACAGAAAATAGTTTTTGATCCTAGCTCTGATACCACTTGTAGGATCGTTTTCACCCTAGAGAGGGGTTGAATAGGGCCTACTAAATATTAATGGGGAAATAAAAATAAAAATAGAGAGTAATGCCAGTAAAGATCACATATAGTTTTACCCAGCTTCGGCAAAAACCTACCTACATGTTGCCCTCAAGGTTTCTACTAGAAATTAAGAAATCAGATGCTTACAAAAACATGTAAACTTACGATACCTGCAAACTCAATTAGCCTAACTCTAACTCAAAACCTTCCATAAAATAGCCACTGATCTGAAAATTCTCGAACTACAAACCGTAGTTCGTCAACTGGTTAATCTAGAGTTTGAAAATAAAATGAAACTAAAAACAAACAAAAGAACTAAACAATAAATAACACCCTAATCTCTAAGACTTATATGGCCAACTAGAAATTGCATGAACAAATTTTCCCTTTAATTTTGCTTCCTTCTAATCCATGCTGCCTAGTTTCTTTACAATCTGGAATTAGGGTTTTTGGTTTTCAAGCCTACGATTCCTCAAAATATATCATTTTCCTGTGGTTGAGTCTTTGATCTGGGTTCAATAATTTTAGAGCTTTTGAATCCTCTCTGTTGGTTGAGCTGATTGATTTTAATGAATTTGGAGTTCGCAATTCTTCGATCAGTGTTCTTTGATTGCTCCAGAGGGTTTGAGTTCGACTTTGGTATAATCGGTATGTGATTTTTACTTTATTATTTTGTTTATTTGCTTGAACTCAAACTACCTATTATAGGGATTAAAACCCTATAATTTCGTTTTGTATATTTTGATTTGAATTCTTCATGATTTGAGTAGTTCTGTTGATTCTAATCGAACGATCATATGATTTCTGACTTGTTCATTTGGTCGAATAAATTTTTGATATAATCGAATTTGCTTAAATGTATTTGAATTGGTTCCGCTTTTTGCTGCCTACACTTGCTCATCATTCACCGTTCCATTTTCTGAAATGTATTTCCTTATGACCTCTGATTGAATTCCCTTGACTTTTTTCAAACTACAACTGATAATTTTTTATTTTTATGTTTCCTTGGCATGACCCACAGCCGCTGCACTGTTTTTGCTGTATTATGATTAGTTGGTCTGGGTTCTGTCATTTTATTGATCTGGACTTGGAGTCTTGGATGTTAGCCTTGCATTGCCTTTTACTAGTAATTTAAACATGATATGTTGCACATTTCTTGCATCGTTTAAGAGAATGGTCTTGTTGAGTAATCAATGTATGTTTGTGTGTCACCCTATGTTACCTTGCTTGAGTTTGGTCTGATTCTCCATGTATATACATACATACATCTAAGTATGTATGTGTGATTGCTATGGCTATGCTCTTCTCACCAGAGTGCTAGCATTCTGACTTTGCTGTGTATGGTGCACTTGTATTCTCTGGCCATAAATTCTGGTTGTCTTGTTTTCATGTGTGTTCATGTCTGAATGCTTGCATATCCATGTACATATGAGCATGTTTACTTATTTGGTTGCCACTATATATATATATGTGTGTGTGTGTGTGTGTGTGTGTACATGTGTGTACATACATGTATATATGTATGATGTCATGTTGGTTGGACCTGAGCATGTCTGAAACTTTGTTGCTTTGACTGGTCTAGTTGAGCTACTGTCATGTTGTTATTTCTCCTTTGTACATTTTGTAGAGGCTATTTGTATATTAGTTGGATCATCATGTGTACAGTTGGTTGAGCTGCCATATGCTTCAATGCCTGAACGCGTTTGAAACTGAACTTCATATTCATGTTGAAGCTGGACATATTGTTATTCTTTGTTATTGTAGCCTAGTTCCATTTGAATATTTTGATGGGTCTGCACTATGATTCTCAAGATGCTGAGGCAATGCACATGTGTACATGTACACATGCGTATACGCATGCTCTTGAGATCGAATGTCCCTACCAATGTAAAAGAAAGAAAAACAACCCAAACTACCAGAGGCAACAATATTCAAAAAATATTTTTATTTTCAGTTCAAGTTCACCTTATTTTCCAAACTACTGCTTTTGAATTATATATCACAGGTACTCAAAAGACTAGACATATACTGAAGCTTGAAGACAGCAAAAGAGTGTGACAGTTAGTGAATCGATCAACATGTAATCTTGTACATAATATGTAAAGCAGTGTTAAGTTGTATATATTCAAAATAGTTAGAGCTACAAATATATACTATTCGATATTGTAATAAAAATAATTATTTGAATAAAATATTTGTTTGTTGTTCGTTGAATATCTGTGTATTCTATTCTTACAATTGTGTTTGAATATTTCATATCGATTATATTCAGTACATTTAGTATCTATATATTTATATATGTTTGTTATCATCAAACAAAAATTATAGGCTATTGCGTTCTACGAAGAGAAGTTTCTTCTGAGAAGGGATGAAAAGAGATATAGGCTTACGGGTAAAGCAATGCTTACATTGCCAAAAAGTAAAACACGAGCATTTAAAGCCAATTGGATTGCTTCAACCTTTAGAAGTGCCACTTTGGAAATGAGATTCTATATCTATGGATTTTATTGATGGGTTGGAATAAAGAAAATAAAAGTATATGGGTTGGGGTAAATAGACTGACCAAGAGTACACGCTTTATTCCTGTTAAATCAAAAAGGACAGGACTTACTTTGGCTAAGTTGTTTATGAAGAATATTATTAGACTGCGTGGGATTCCTAGCAGTATAGTTAGTGATAAAGATACATTGTTCACTAGTAAATTCTAGAAGAGTCTACAAAAAGTGTATGGTGCTAAGCTTGAGTACCGTTTACCACCCATAGACGGATGAGCAGACAGAAAGAGTAAATATGGTACTTGAATATTTATTAGGGCTTCTGTACTAGATTTTGGAGGTTAATGGGAGAACATTTGTACTTCGTCGAGTTTTCCTATAATAATAGTTATCAAACTAGTATATGAATGATGCATTTTGAAGCTTTGTATGGAAAGCCATGTGAACTACCAGCTTATTAGTTGGTGGCCGGAAGCAGATTAGTTCTCGATCAAGATATGATAAGTGAAGCCATAAGGATGTAAGAAGCTCAGTCTAGGCAAAAAAGCTATGCATATATGAGGTGTAAAGGTCTTAGGTTCTCAGTTGGAGACCATGTTTTTGTTAAGGTAATGCCGATAAAAGGTGTGGTACGGTTTGGAAAGTTAGGGAAACTGGCATCTAGAGATGTTGGAACGTTTCCCTATTATAGAGAGGATCGAGAAACTCATGTACCGTTAGAGTTACCGTGTAGTGTAGCAGGGTTCCATAATGTTTTTCATATAACTCATCTTATAAAGTATGTGCATGATTTAGAGACTACTACTATTACTCTGACTGCATTGAAAGATTTAGTAGTGGAACAAAATCTGACTTTTGTTAGGCAACCAGTTCGTATTGTAGTAAGAGATGAAAAGAGGCTAAGGAACAAGACAGTCGGATTAGTGAAAGTCCAATGGAGTGACAATGAGAAAGACTATACTTGAGAAACATAGGACCATAATAGAGATACTTATCCTGAATTTTTATGACGATATGTTCTATATTTGTTATATAGACTGTGTAGCTTCTAGTATATTTTAGCATTGTTCATTATAGATATTTGCATGTTTAAATATGCTTATTATGTGGTCCTTACTAAATTTTAAGGATGAAATTCTTTAAGCCGGGGAGGCTGCAACACCTCAAATTTATGTTTAACATTACTCAGGAGATTCAATTGGATAGATTAGAATAATGTAATGGGATGAGAAGGATGAGATTTAATAATAATTTGGTCAGGCCTTAACTAATCAATTAATAAGACTATTTTAAAAATTAACATAGAAAGAAATAAATAAGAAGAGAAAATTAGGAATAGAGCCTTATATCGCCGCTTAAGCCCTCCCCCTTCATTCATTCTCATTTTACATTCACAAATAATCAAAAGTATACACTTGGAGATCGACCATTAATAAAGTGTACAAGAAATGGAAGTCAAAGGAATCTAAAGGGAAAAGCTTAGTGAAACTAAACTCCATCACATCTCAATCTCATTATCCAATCTAAAGTGAATAATAGTTAACCATCTCTATTATTTGTGCTTGATTACAGTTATGGTTAGTTTTCGAATTGATTTTGATGATACTACTATGTTATGGATTTTTAACTCACTGTTTGGTTAGAATAATGATTTATGGGAATTTTATGGAATTATTATGATAGGTTTTAAAGGTAAAACCTTAATTTAATCTCCAAAAATTTTATTTCCTAATATGTTGTGTAAAACATTAATCTGAAGACATGTTTTTAATTTCATAATTTTCCAAATTAATATGAATATTTTATGGATTTCCTATGAAGAAAATAGTGTTTATTTTGGGTTTTAATTATTAAAAACAATTAATTTGGCCTCAAAAGTTTGATCTGTGAAAGCATATATAAATTCTTATTTTTGGGGATTTATAGCAGGCGATTAAGATTTTCTATGTATTATTTTGCTATAAAGGCATTTAAAGTAATATTAAGTAATTAAGCGTGCAAACGATTTTGAGAAGGGAAAATTTATTTCTTGCAAAATTTGAAAAGAATATGAAAAGTTTTGGTGTAAACCAATCATATTTTGTCAAGAGACAAGAGTAGGTAAAAAGGATTGAGTTTAAATGGCAATAAAACAGTCTTTGAATTAATTACTGAAGTGCCATCTTAGATATGCGACATCCCCATGACATTCAACATCAACAACATGCGATATTGGTGATAACTATCATAGTTAGAAGTGATATCGAACTTATGAAAGAAGACATATATATGAAACAATATATGTGATATCTATTAAGTAGTTATGTGATATATTAGGTCATGTAGAGATTCGACATCAATCATTAGGGGAATGTTGCATCTCGTGGCCAAGAGCTTCGTTATGATTTTGAAACTCTGCTTTGTTTTTAAAATGCGACATGCTTAACTATTTTACCTTAGGTCCCTTGTCACCTAAATCTTCGAAAACTTATGATTTCAACATAATTTTTTTTAAAAGTGTTGATGTCGTAGGTTCCAAATTTTGGCATCCTATGTTTTGCAGCATAATAGCTAAAAGTCGATATTTTTAATATCATAGCATTGATGTCATAAGTATCTAATTTTGACATTTATAATTTGAGAGATCGATGCCGTTGTTTGACAATATTGACGTCCCTTGTTTTCCTTGTTTTTGGCATTATAGCCTTATACTTAAAAAACAAAAATTTTGTTTTCGAAACTCAGATAGAGGTTAGATATCGTTTTAAAGGCATGGATGCTGCAAGGTTAATATTTTGACTAATTATATGAATGGTCTGACATGCCATATGTTGTTAGATTCGACATTTTTGTTAGGGATACCAATGTTTTAGAAATTTGATATGCCTAAAATAAGGGTTCAGATACCTAATTGGGGATACCAATGTAGGTAGGATTGACACTTGTGTTATGTTTTGATTATTAATTGATACGACGAGTTCATAGTCATGCAAGTAAAACTATGACATGTGTGATGGATAGTTTACAGGATACCTAAGATGGATAATGTAACAGCCCGCAAATCCGTACCCCTTGAGTCAACACTATTCTACCTAAATCAACTCAAGTTGTACAGAAATACGAACCATTTGGGTTAAAGAAGAAGAGATAGAAGAAGAAATAGAAATCAACATCAGAATCTAACCAACGCAGCGGAATAAAATATAATAGATGATAAATGATCTTTACACAAAAATCATATTTATCTATATATATATATATATATATATATATATATATTACATCATCAGAGTACATCAATAACATCTCAAAATCAATATCATACAACTAGATACACAGTTACTCTACACAGCGGAATATACATATACAAACAAGTACGGAAGTACGTATTGTCATCCTGCTCATCTCCCAAGCTCCACAGCATCATATCATGTATCCTATAATACTCGGTCTAACCCGAGCATTACAGTTAAATAACACCCGAGTCAGTCTGGAATGCCAGCGTGAGAAAATCACACTCAATTGATTTTTTTAAGTTTCAAAAATCCCTTTGAAAACAAAAGCATCTCGTAAGACCGTGCCACAAATAAACATGTCGGTTTTTTTACCTTACGATAGCTAAAACAATTTTTATAGAAATCCTATGATATTATAATAGGGACTATATACAAATACTTATAAAATAGCCGAAATTATTACATCTATTAAATTACATCTACTAGCCACAGAGTGGGTAATACAAACAAAACTCGTACAAGGCTCGTAGGGAGAAAGGATTTCCAACTAATGACTAGGCACTGGGGTACCACCTATCACAGTACATGGCCTAGATCATAGTGCCGAGGAGTACGCCCGCTCCCTTGCAACACAAGACTGGGACTACCCCTTACTGGATAATCCCGAGTGAGATCACCCCACGGTTGGGATCAGCAACCGCCCACTAAGCCGAAATAAAAAGGGACATCTAGATAGGAATGACCTCACCCTGCTTGGGTGCTACCTACCTAGCCTTGCTGCATAACCCCTGATTTTCAGTCATTCCCATTTGATGAGGCTTGAGGCTAAGCGTTACCTTTTTAGAACCTATCCCTTAGAATGCCCATCGTCCACCTGACGATGTTTCGCAAGCATTCATCCATACAAGTCCGTCCCGGGTTCGAACGAAACCGAAGGCACTATTCCTACTATATCCATTTTGGAAATATCCTCAGGATTAGTAGCGACTAGCCCTTGTACTTCATTGCTCCATCTTCGAATCCAAACTCGTTTCCCACAAAACGTACAAACCGAATCGAAGTGGTTTTTGAGAAATTAATCTCGATCTCGGTCTCTTCGAAACGATCAGCGCATTTGTCCAATATTGATAGTCGGTGATTTAACTATCAATTTATATTCACAAACAACCATCAAACAATAAATAATTTCCCAAATTATTTATTTACTCAAAAATATCTTCACAAGATATATTTTCACCTCCAAATCCTTTTGAAAACAGTTTTCAAACTATCTTTCTGTTTCAGCATAAACTTTCACAAATAATTTCTGTCTCCTTTGGAACCACCAAGCACAAAACTACATTTTTAGAATAATATAAAGCACTTTATTTTGAAATATACTTTAAAACATTTACTTTAAAAACTTCTTCTATAAATTATTAAAAATACACGCTATATGAATATTTGAAAATAAGGTTACTTAATAAAATATAACTAGATTTCCCTTTTAAAAACAACAAGATACTAAGTCACTCTTTAAATAATTACTACCATAATAGATTACCAGGAAATACTTACTTTCGAATTTAAATATTACAAATAAATAGATTTTCCAAAACTTGCTTTTTAAAACAACTTTATAACTTTTAACCTATATTTAAAAATTTACTTTAAAAACGTACTTGATTATCCAGGGAGAATTTTCCATTTCAATCACTTAAATCAATTTTCCTAGTTGATTCCCAATTTTATTCCATTTGAAATAACTTTCTTTACTTATCAGTTCATTTCAAAATTCATTAGTTATGGATTCTATTATTCTTATTATTTTCCATTTAATTTTGAATCTCTTAACTGGATCTTTCCTAATTTCTTCTTTATTCTTTTCGAAATTTAAATCTTAAACTTAATATGAATGTTATGTTTTTTTGAATAATAACATTGGAGTTTAAAGTTCATTAACTTTCAGTTTATTCAAGATTTCTTTCCATACTTAAGGTTCATTTATTAGAATTTTAAAGTCACTTTATTCCATTTCCAATTCATTCTCAAATTTACTCAAATTTTCTATATTTCTTTTACTTACAAATTCACTTCTTTATTTTCTTTCCAAAATCCAATTTATATATTTTTGGTAATTCATTATACCCAATTATATCCAATCGAACCATAGCATTCAATATTCCAATATAATTCATCATAGAATATCAAATAAATCACAACAGAGGGTATTAAATAATTTAAATAAATATTGAGGGATCCAGTTGGATCCCTCCAACCTGTTTTTCCCTGCATCCATAGATGTTAGTACAATATAAAATTCCAATTCCAAAATATATCATACTATAGCACATCAATCAATTCAACCATTCAAACAATTATTTAAATTTAATCATTTAAAATTTAAATTCAACTGAGTGAGATTAACTCACCTTTGATTTTTTTTGTTTTGCAATCCGATCCAACCTGGCTTGCTTCCATCAGATTTTGACCTTGTATAACAATCGTACGATTTATTATCACTTTGAAATAACTTGAACCATTTATTTCCATTTTTACAAATTTAATTAACCAATGATTTGCTATTTATTACTTAAATTGGCCAATAATTAAATTTAAACTAAACATTTGGCTTTAAACTAATAAATCAATTTTAACTAAATTCCATTTGCTGAATTTAATTTAATTAACGAATAATTTTATTTAACCAAATTTTCATTTAATAAATTAGTTTTAGAAACTAAAATAAATTAATTATGCTAATAGGACAAATTAACCACCTTAATAATTTATTTTAAAATAGACCAGTAAATTTAAAATGTGAGTATGTCTACTTATGTTATTATTACACATTTTCTTCAGCTTCCTGTATATACATATAAATTAAAATTGCATTCATATATAAAATAATATTGTCTATATTCATTATATAAGATAAAAACACAATTGCTTAATATTTTACTGTAACCTATCTGCATATTTTTTTCTTTTTACATCATCCAGCATATGAATTCAAATTAGATTTAACTGGAAAATAAATTAAAAACGACTACCTCTGTCCGCCCCTGAAAACACGGAGACTCACAGAGCTCGGATCCACGTTGACGATCAGAGTCGACCCATCTCCATCCATCGCCCTCTCGCACGCCACCATGCCCATGCTGCAACAACGCCATCGTCTCCATCCCAACAAGGCACGCGAACCTTAACCCTAATCGAGCTCGACCCCTAAAACTACGATTAACCTCGCGTCTGCCTCTCGAACGAAGCACACGATTACAAGCTTCGCTATTTATTTTCGATCGGCCAAGAAGAGTAGAGGAACTTCAGTTTTGAATCGTGTGAGAGAAGGATATGGTGGACGAGTTTGGGAAAATTTACAGCGGCCATGGTTGTTGATTTTTAGAGAGGGAGATAACTTGATTAAATCGCGTGGGGCTGTAAATTCACTCGGCCATTATATTTTTATTTTGGGCGAGAAGAGAGGGGTTCGCTATGTTTCCAGAACGAACACAATATCTAACTCTTTTTTTAATTATTAATGAAGAAGCGTAATGAAGAAGGTAACCCTATTTATATTATTTTTTTAACCCTATACGTGATGCTAGCTACAGTATTCAATATAATTTCAACGCGTTTATATATCGTACGCTCACACAACAACTTCAAAAGCTACGAAATTTGAAATCCGATGACAATTCAATATTACGGACTCAATGAAACTGGTTTCGTCAAATTCTGAGACTGTGCCTCCGAAGGCTATTTTTAAATTCAATTTAAACGATATAAATTTTAAAACTGAACAAACCGCTGTTAATTTCAATTTTACAACTTCTGTTATCTTCAGTACTATTAATATAAAATTTTCAAGTCTTCAAATTATTTTTAATAGGCTTAAAACTCCAGATTCAACAATTTACCCAACTTCACTTACTTAAATTTAATAATTCAATTATCAAATAAATTGTGATATTCATAATTCAAGTTAAAATTGCTTTATTGAATATTTAAAATCAATTAAATATTCTGATTTTGAATGCTCGAAAATTCCGGGTCGTCACATTCCTCCCCCCTTAAAAGAATTTCGTCCCCGAAATTACTAATTCGGAAGAATGGTCCAATACCCGTTTATTATTTTCCCCAATTCCAAACAATTCAACATCTAACCAACTATCTTTTTTTTAAAAGACCCATTGTCATTCTTATTAACTTCTCAACTCTCCCATAGTTTCAAACTATACTATTTGTTTAACCGTTCAAGTTTCAATTTAAAACCAAATTTTGAATTATCAAAATTTTCTCAAAATTTTCTAACTCTCCAAATTTCCGAAAAATTTCGCCAGCGTCTCCTTTGCGCGGCTGGCTCGGTACAACTACAAAATGCCTCTACGGCCTCCCAAATCCAAAAAGAAAACAAAAGGCCAAGTGGCTCAATCTAAAATCCCAATCAAATTTCATATAGAAACTTAAACACATACCTTTTTTTTTGTCGAGCATTTCTAATTTATCTCCTGAAATCAAAATCAATTCTCTTTACCTTTATATTCCAACTGTAACAGCCCGCAAATCCGTACCCCTTGAGTCAACACTATTCTACCTAAATCAACTCAAGTTGTATAGAAATACGAACCATTTGGGTTAAAGAAGAAGAGGTAGAAGAAGAAAATAGAAATCAACATCAGAATCTAACCAATGCAGCGGAATAAAATATAATAGATGATAAATGATCTTTACACAAAAATCACATTTATCTGTATATATATTACATCATCAGAGTACATCAATCACAGCTCAAAATCAATATCATACAACTGGATACACAGCTACTCTACACACCGGAATATACATATATAAACAAGTACGGAAGTGTGTATCGTCATCCGGCTCGTCTCCTGAGCTCCACAGCATCATATCCTGTATCCTATAATACTCGGTCTAACCCGAGCATTACAGTTAAATAACACCAGAGTCAGTCTGGAATACCAGTGTGAGAAAATCACACTCAATTGATTTTTTTAAGTGTCAAAAATCGCTTTGAAAACAAAAGCATCTCGTAAGACCGCGCCACAAATAAACATGTCGGGTTTTTACTTTACGATAGCTAAAACAATTTTTATAGAAATCCTCTGATATTATAATAGGGTCTATATATAAATACTTATAAAATAGCCAAAATTGTTACATCTATTAAATTCCAGCTACTAGCCATAGAGTGGGTAATACAAACAAAACTCGTACAAGGCTCGGAGGGAGAATGGATTTCCAACTAATGACTAGGCACTAGGGTACCACCTGTCACAGTACGTGGCCTAGATCACAATACCGAGGAGTACGCCCGCTCTCCTACAACACAAGACCGGGACTACCCCTTACTAGATAATCCCGAGTGAGATCGCCCCGCGGTTGGGATCAGCAACCGCCCACTAAGCCGAAATAAAAAGGGACATCTAGACGGGAATGACCTCACCCTGCTTGGGTGCTACCCACCTAGCCTTGCTGCATAACCCCTGATTTTCAGTCATTCCCATTTGATGAGGCTTGAGGCTAAGCGTTACCTTTTTAGAACATATCCCTTAGAATGCCCATCGTCCACCTGACGATGTTTCGCAAGCATTCATCCATACAAGTCCGTCCCGGGTTCGAACGGAGCCGAAGGCACTATTCCTACTACATCCATTTTGGAATTATCCTCAGGATTAGTAGCGACTAGCCCTTGCACTTCACTGTTCCATCTTTGAGTCCAAACTCGTCTCCCATGAAACGTACAAACCGGATCGAAGTGGTTTTCGAGAAATTAATCTTGATCCCGGTCTCTTCGAAATGATCAGCGCATTTGTCCAATATTGATAGTCGGTGATTTAACTATCAATTTATATTCACAAACAACCATCAACCAATAAATAATTTCCTAAATTATTTATTTACTCAAAAATATCTTCACAAGATATATTTTCACTTCCAAATCCTTTTGAAAATAGTTTTCAAACTATCTTTCTGTTTCAGCATAAACTTTCATAAATAATTTCTGTCTCCTCTAGAATCACCGAGCACAAAACTAGATTTTTAGAATAATTTAAAGCACTTTATTTTGAAATATACTTTAAAACATTTATTTTAAAAATTAATTCAATAATTTATTTAAAATACATACTATATGAATATTTGAAAATAAGGTTACTTAATAAAATATAACTAGATTTCCCTTTTAAAAAAAAGCAAGATACTAAGTCACTCTTTAAATAATTACTACCATAATAGATTACCAGGAAAGACTTACTTTAGAATTTAAATATTAGAAATAAATAGATTTTCCAAAACTTTCTTTCTAAAACAACTTCAAAACTTTTAACCTATATTTAAAAATTTACTTTAAAAACGTAATTGATTATCCAGGGAGAATTTTCCATTCAATCACTTAAATCAATTTTCGAAGTTGATTCCCAATTTTATTCCATTTGAAATAAATTTCTACTTATCAGTTCATTTCAAAATTCATTAGTTATGGATTTTATTATTCTTATTATTTTCTATTTGATTTTGAATCTTTTAACTGAAATATACAAATTTTAGATTTTTCCCAATTTCTTCTTTATTCTTTTCGAAATTTAAATCTCAAATTTAATATGAATGTTATGTTATTTTAAATAATAACGCTGGCGTTTAAAGTTCATTAACTTTCAGTTTATTCAAGATTTCTTTCCATACTTAAGGTTCATTTATTAGAATTTTAAAGTCACTTTATTCCATTTCCAATTCATTCTCAAATTTACTGAAATTTTCTATATTTCTTTTACTTACAAATTCACTTCTTTATTTTCTTTCCAAAATCCAATTTATATATTTTTGGTAATTCATTATACCCAATTATATCCAATCGAACCATAGCATTTAATATTCCAATATAATTCATCATAGAATATCAAATAAATCACAACAGAGGGTATTAATTAATTTAAATAAATATTGAGGGATCCAGTTGGATCCCTCCATCTTGTTTTTCTCTGCATCCACAGACGTTAGTACAATATAAAATTCCAATTCCAAAATATATCATACTATAGCACATCAATCAATTCAACCATTCAAACAATTATTTAAATTTAATCATTTAAAATTTAAATTCAACCGAGTGAGATTAACTCACCTTTGATTTTTTTTGTTTTTCAATCCGATCCAACCCGGCTTGCTTCCATCAGATTTTGACCTTGTATAACAATCATACAATTTATTATCACTTTGAAATAACTTGAACCATTTATTTCCATTTTTATAAATTTAATTAACCAATGATTTTCTATTTTATACTTAAATTGTCCAATAATTAAATTTAAACTAAACATTTGGTTTTAAACTAATAAATTGATTTTAACTAAATTCCATTTGCTGAATTTAATTTAATTAACAAATAATTTTATTTAACCAAATTTTCATTTAATAAATTATTTTTAGAAACTAAAATAAATTAATTATGCTAATAGGACAAATTAACCACCTTAATAATTTATTTTAAAATAGACCAGTAAATTTAAAATGTGAGTATGTCTACTTATGTTATTATTACACATTTTCTTCAGCTTCCTGTATATACATATAAATTAAAATTGAATTCACATATAAAAAAATATCGTCTGTATTCATTATATAAGATAAAAATACAATTGCTTAATATTTTACTGTAACCTATCTACATTTTTTTTTCTTTTTACATCATCCAGCATATGAATTTAAATTAGATTTAACTGGAAAATAAATTAAAAACGACTACCTCTGCCCGGCCCTGAAAACACGGAGACTCACAGAGCTCGTATCCATGCTGACGATCAGAGTCGACCCATCTCCATCCGTCGCCCTCTGCCACCATGCCCATGCTGCAACAACGCCATCGCCTCCATCCCAACAAGGCACGTGAACCCTAACCCTAATCGAGCTCGACCCCCAAATCTACGATTAACCTCGCGTCTGCCTCTCGAACGAAGCTCACGATTACAAGCTTCGTTATTTATTTTTGATCGGCCAAGAAGAGTAGAGGAACTTCAGTTTCGAATCACATGAGAGGAGAAAGATATGGTGGACGAAATTGGGAAAATTTACAGCGTCCATGGTTGTTGATTTTTAGAGAGGGAGATAACTTGATTAAATCGCGTGGGGCTATAAATTCACCGGGCCATTATATTTTTATTTTGGGCGAGAAGAGAGGGGTTCGCTATGTTTCCAGAACGAACAAAATATCTGACTCTTTTTTTAGTTATTAATGAAGAAGCGTAATGAAGAAGGTAACGTTATTTATATATATTTTTAAACCCTATACGTGATGCTAACTACAATATTCAATATAATTTCAACGCGTTTATATATCGTATGCTCACACAACAACTCCAAAAGCTACGAAATTTGAAATCCGATAACAATTCAATATTTCGGACTCGATGGAACTAGTTTCGTCGAATTCTGAGACTGTGCCTCGAAAGGTTATTTTTAAATTCAATTTAACGATATAAATTTTGAAACTGAACAAACCACTGTTAATTTCAATTTTACAACTTCTATTATCCTCAGTACTATTAATATAAATTTTTCAAGCCTTCAAATTATTTTTAATAGGCTTAAAACTCTAGATTCAACAATTTACCCAACTTCACTTACTTAAATTTAATAATTCAATTATCAAATAAATTGTGATATTCGTAATTCAAGTTAAATTGCTCTATTGAATATTTAAAATCAATTAAATATTCCGATTTTGAATGCTCGAAAATTCCGGGTCGTCACAGATAATCTCTATATGGTACTTGATGGGTCCATAGTCATCCTAGGAAAACTATTACATGTGTGATGAATAGTTCACATAATTCTAGATGGATAAACCATGTGTTATGGGTAGTCCACATGACTTATAATAAATAATACATGTTATGTGTGGGATGGATAATCCACTTAAATTTAAGACAGATAGTGATTTAAATAAAGATAGATAGTCTATTAAACTGGGATGGATAGTCCATTGTATGAGTTTAGGCAGAGAAAGGGAATATATCACCCTATGAAGACAAACTAGTCAGACTTACCCATATTGCATACCTATAGATGATTGTTTTGCTATGTACTAACCATTGTGGTTACAGGTGCATGATTTATGATTTTTACCCTTGGTTAAGATATAGTGTGTGGAAAACCCGTTCCGCTTAGCGACGTGGTCTCACTAGATATCTATTATAGTCCGAGATGACACATTATTATTCACACCAGACTTTTCGTTTGATCCGAAGTTTTTGTTTTTCCCTCTATACTCTTAGATACTCATTTGAGTAGGTCGAGAGCAGGGATTTCCAAGTTAGATGAATAAGCTTCCGGAGTCGTGCAGGAGGCAAGCTAGCTATTATTAGGAGTTTTTGTTTTTTGTTATGTTGTTTTGTGTCCTAATGGATGTACTGACAGAATCTATAACTATCAGTATTAGACTCTGATCAACCAAGGGGATATCTTCATATGTCACTTTTGGAGTATTTTTTTGATAATTATATTTTCTCCTAACGTTGGAATAAATGTGAAATTTTAGTTCTGAAATGTAATGTGAAAGTTTATTTAATGAGTTAAGTTTTGAAAATTTTCATGTTTATGTGCTTTTAATGTTATTGATATGATTAATATGATTGCATTTGTCACTGAAAACTAATATTATGGATGACTGCAGCATCCTAGTGCTTAGTTTTGAGTATCAAAATAAGGGATGTTACAGAGGTTGAAGCACGATTTCACCTAATTCAAGACCGAACAGGAGCCTAGAACTGAGAAGCCTACAACCGGCTTTAGAAAGCCTAGCCCTACTCCCAAAGTCCCTACATTAAAAATCAAGCCTCCCAGAGGTCTGGGCGTTGGTATATCTAAGACTTCTAACCCTGCCTCAGAAAATCCTAAGAATCCTATCATTTGGACCACTAAAGAAGAATTCTCAACTTTTAAGGAATGTTCTCCGAAGATGGAGGAAGTTGAAGAGACGAATAACTTAAAGAAGACCCTGTTGAGCTTGAAATCAGGAGTAACAAATAAGGGAGGAAGTAGGTGGTCGCTTGGGTTTCCTAAGGATAGATTCTTTTTTCCCTTTTCATGTATTTTTTTCCATATTGTACTTCTTGAATATAGGTCATTATTGTGCAAGAAAGGCCCCTGTAATGCTTGTAAAAAAGATTCATGTAAATAAAAGATTGTTTTTTGTATTCAATTATTGTTATATTTACATTTTTACATCTTTTATTTAATTTTCCTATATAACTGCCTACATAATATAATCATTCAAAATTCAGTTACGTTTATATCATGCATGTTGTGTCTATACAATATCATTATTATTAATACCTCGGTTACTGATTCTGATGATAACAACCTTGATAACAAAATACATTTATAAAATATGGATATTAATGCTTTGCCAATTATATAGTATATACCGCAGGATATTATATAGGTGTTGAATCGAAGATTGTACATTATATAGACTCAAATATTGGACATGATGACTCATGAGTATAAGACCAAGATATGAAGATCTCTAGACTATAGTATAATCTACAGAATCATAGAATATTACTAAAGTCCTTGGTAACAATCTTTGATCTCTATTTTCCATTTTCTTATCTTTTATGTTTAAAACATAATATATTTTAAAAATATTTTATATACTTTTTGAAAACTTAAAATATTTGTAAATTATGTTTAAATTATTTTACAAAGCATCAAAATATTTTAGAAAGCATAAGATTTGCAAAAACATTTTAAAATAAAGAGTTTTCAAAATATACATGTGTATGTAGACATAACCCTATAAGTATGTTGACATATATGCCGCAATTTGAATTTCAAATTTTGAAATGAAGTGTCTATTCATCGTAACTCTTCGTGAATGGACATGTATGTTTATTTCCTATAAATTGGGGGTTTCAAAAGAATTTTTTAATAACTAGTTTCTTGTCTCTTCTCTCCTCTTACTCTGCCAAAATTTCTAGTGAAAAATTCATTCAAATCTCTTCAAATTTGAATGAAATCAATTCAATAATCACTGTATTGATTCTCTACTATTTACTTTCTGATTTTAATCATCTCTCCCTCTCCCAATTCAAGATCAAAGTGCCACTCAAGAGTCCAAAAAATCCATTGTATCCAATGTTTAATAAATTATCTTTGGGAAAACCATCAAACTCTGGTTAAATTTTGCTTGGGTGTGACTGTAGTCCATTCAAATCAAGTGGGTGTGCTTGGTAGCTCGAAAATCCAAGTGGTATGCTTGTAGCCCATCCAAATCAAACGGGTTTACCCTGAGCTCAAAAAATTAAGAAGGCATGTCTCATAGCCTCAGAATCGAGATTGTAATTGGGTTTGTGTTCTTCTCGTTTAAAGATTGACATTTGAAAAGAAATATATACAAGAAACTACATGAGATTAGATGTAGGAGAAATTCGAATTAGTATAAAATCTCTGGTGTCATATCTCTAACTCTCTACTTTACTTTATTGCTTTATTTTTATCCGTGATTACTTTGTGATTGATTATTGATAAATTTCTATGTTAAAAATCTTCGATTCAATATTAAACTTAAAATAAATTTAAAAAGATTTACAAAAGTTAGAAAACACTATTCACCCCCTCTAGTGTTTAATTAGTCTTACGATCCAAAATTCCACAACCCACACTTGGTATCAGTGCACTAGGTTTTCAAAAATTCTTAATTTGATATTTGAAAAGTATAAATGGCTAGTGATATTTTTAGTACTATTTTCAAAAAAAAATTGAAACATAAATAAATTACTTTCTAGTGGATTAGAAAGTAATTATTTTGAAAATTCACTTGATTTCTTGGAAAGGTTTAATTTTGAATAGCAGGAACAAGTTTGTTATATGGCTAATGGTGAACCAACACTTGATATTCAAACATCACAAATCTAGACGGCCAAATGGATTTTTGATAGTGAATTTTCAATAGACATGATGGAAGAATAAGAGAAAGAAAGAGCAATAATGCAGATATATATATGCTTAAAGACAAACCTTTGGATGGAGAAATAGTAATATTCGAATAGAGAATGTTAGCAATGTCAATGATCTTGGAACTTTATTTAATTTTATATATTACTTTTTGATGAGTTCTTTATGTAGAAAGACATTTTAGTTCTTCATCTATGTTACAAATAACCAAAATGGTTTAAATTAGTAGAAAACAAGTTTTCCCTCTAAAAATAACGGCTAGTTTTCAAATTGAGAAGATGTTATAATTTTTGAAATGCCTTATGATTTTATCCATAAAATATTCTAAAGTATTTATCTATCAAACAATTATATTTTTTATTGTTATTAATATTATGTATTAAAAGTAAAAAAAATATTTGAAAGCAAAATATTAATTTTTAAATTCTTTAGAACTTTTACAAAACTAACCATACATCTGAAAACATGGCAGAAAATACTAAATGCAATAGTAAGTTTTAAATCTTAGAAATTAGAAATTAATAATTTTTTAATGAATTTTTTTTCATGAGCATAAGGTCGATATGCTTGATTTTGTAAAAAAAAATTGAGCTAAAATTCAAATTCTAACTATTTTATTACTTTCAAATAAACGGACGCTTGGTGGCTATAACAGCTATATTTCTAACACATGCCATTTCAATTTTGAACTTTATGTTAGTTTGCACAAATTTCTTTTCCATTAAAAAATTATTTTTTGGAGTATAATTAGTGTGTGTGTGTGTGTGTGTGTATAACTACGTAAAAAGATTTGAGAACTTTAAACTAATGAAACATTTTCTTTATTTTTGTTAAATTTGAATAGACACTTCAACTACCAAGTTGTGCCTTTCATTTTTAATTTTTTCAACGGTCGTGCCTCATCATGATTGGTCATAAATCTTTCCTAATAACTATTATAAAGTGTTTTTCTTTCCAATGACATCCCACTAATCATTTATCATCACTATACTAAATAAAAAACATACCTTCTTCCATGATTTCAACTTATCTAATGTTCGATTTAATTCGTTTACCCTTATTTCTTACTAACTTTATGATGAGATATTAACTTTATAACTTCATGAAACTAATTGAATGTATCTAGAGTATGTGAATAAGGCTCTATTTATAGATTCTTCGACCAATAAGAATGCATCACATCATATGACACTAGTCATCATATATACAAATAGTAGTACATATGCAAAATGATACGTGTCTATACACTTGTCCTATAGGAAGATCATTGCATATATGCATGATGCCAAGTGTCTTTACACATGTAATTCATTAATACACTTATAATTTAAATAATGAATGTGTCAAAAAATACATTATTTCATATTATCTTACATCTAATACAGTTATGAATGAATTTTAGAACTCTACTTGTGTTGGATTAAAATTTGAAAATAACAGGTTTAGTAGAGTATCTCAATTTTTTAACATAATGTTTTTCATTGTGGTTATTCACTTTTTCCATAATTTAAACATACATGTTCACAAAATCTTAAATATATTGAGTTTTGATTTCTAAAAAGCTAACCGTATGGATCCAACATAGTATGGACACCAGTACAAATATGTTCTATTCCTTCAGAGATTGCGTATAATAAGATGAGAAAGATGAAAAATAACTATGGAGACCTTTTACATCATGATATTCTCCGAAAATGAAAATTTTCAAGATGGCAATAATTGTGGAACATATGATCAACCATCTTACTATCATTCCCAGGTTCTTTTTATTATTAAATTCATATGGTATTTTTTTAACTCTACATATCTCACTTTTACTTTGCATATTAAGCTAAAAAAATAATTACAAATTATCATGTCTTTTAGAAGTAAAATAATTTACTAGAATAAAATAATATTAACTTAGAAAGTTTATTAAACATAAATTTGATCTATACATAGTTGCACTATCAAATATCGTGGTTAGGCTATGATTAAATTCCGTAATTAATATGATTATACTGATTTTTTCATACTCTAACCATTGAACTTTGATTTCATATGGGTAATTTAGTTTATATTGGTTTTGATACATTAGATGTTGATTTGATGTATATATCATCTTACTTAGAAGTTTAAATAAGTTAGAATGAAATTGTCAAAGTCATCAAATAACGACCATTTTGATTTTCAATACTTCCTTCTTTGAATACTTCCTTACTAAAAATATTATTACCTCATATTTTCAAAATATATTTCACAAATTTTTATAAATGTTTTTTAAAAGTATTTTACAAAATATAATTTAATAATTCAAGAGTTTACAAGAGTTCAGAATTTTGAAACACCTTTTAAAAGTTTCTATTTTTCAAAACTTACATACTGTTAAGGAGGTGAATCTTAAATTTTGATTTTTTGATCATATCTCTTCATGAATAGAAATTTATTTTTAAACACTATTTAAACTGGAAGAAAGATACCTTTTTAAATTCAAAAGTCTGTGATTGTTTATTACATCCTTTCACAAATATTTACATCTTCTCAAACTCTATATAAAGAGTTAAAAACTTGATTTTCAATTAATTTTTCTATCGTCTTCTTACCCTTTTATTCAAAATATTTTGATCAAGATTATATCATATATCTAGTTTAAATTATTATCATAATCATTATATAATTATCATGCTTAAATATCATATTATATCATGTTTAGTTTACATCAATCATTTATTACTTAATTATTGGTTTTGATTCAATAATTTCTAAGTATTTTATTTAGGGAGAATTTTTATTTTCACCTATCTTTTTTGATAACAAAGGGGGAGAAAAATATGAAATATATAAAAGCATATATTTAAAAGGAGTTATCTAAGTCAGGGAGAGTTATACCATATTTTATATATATAACGGATATTAATAGTTGTAATCATCAAAAAGAGGGAGATTTTTAACACATCGGTTATTGCTTTTTAAGATAACAACCATGATAACAAAATACATTTATAAAATATGTATGTATACTTATGTTTTGCCTAGTTATATTGTATGCAGCGTAGGATATTATAAAGGTGTTGAATCGAAGATTGTACAGTGTAAAGACTCAAAAAATGGACATAAAGACTCATGAGTATAAAGACCATAAAGACCAAGATATGAAGACTTCATGACTATAGTATAGTATATAGAGTCATAAAATACTGTTAAAGTCCTTGGTATCAATATTTGACTTCTACTTTTCATTTTCTTATCGTTTTTTTAAAATAAAATATATTTTTAAAATGTATTTAAAAGTATTTTAAAAAACCTTTTCAAAGCTTAAAATGTTTATCGATTATGTTCAAGTTATTTTATAAAGTATCAAGATATTTTACAAAGTATAAGATTTTCAAAAACATTTTAAAATAAAGACTTTTTAAAACATACATAGGCGTGTCAACATATACCCTACGAGTATGTCGACATACATGCTACAATTTAAATTTCAAATTTTGAAATGAAGTTCCTATTCATCGTAACTCTTTGCGAATGGACATATCTATTTCTATAAAAGGGGGTTTCAAACAAATTTTTAAACCACTAATTTCTTGTTTCTTCTCTCCTTTTACTCTGCCAAATTTTCTAGTGAAAAATTTATTCAATTCTCTTCAAATTCAACCAGAATCAATTCTATCTTCATTGTATCAATTCTCTGCTATTTACTCTATAATTTCAATCGATTCTCTTTTTCAATTCAAGATCAAAGTGCTACTCAAAAGGTTATAGGATCCATTGTACCCAAAGTTCAAGAAATTGTCTTTGGAAAAACAATCAAACTTGGTGTGATTATAGCCTATTCAAATCAATTGGTTATGTTTGTAGATCAAAAATCCAAGTGGGTGTGCTTGTAGAGCGTCCAAATCAAGTGGGTATACCCTGAGCTTGGAAAATTAGATGTGTGTCTCGTAGCCTCGAAATCAAGATTGTATTTGGGTTGCCTTCTACCCATTTAAATATTGACATTTGAAAAGAAATCTGTAAAAAAAATTGTACCGGACTAGATGTAGGAGAAATCCGAACCAATATAAATTCCATAGTGCATCTTTTTAACTCTCTACTTTAATTTATTGCTTTATTTTTACATATGATTGCATCTATGATTGATTGATGTTATAATTATGTGTTGAAAATATGTGATTCGGTATTAAGATTAAAAGAAATTTAAAAAGATTCAAAAACGTTAGAATACACTATTCACCCCCCTTTAGTGTTTAACTAGCCTTAAGATCCACAATTTTGCAACCAATAATTATTTACTGCAACTTTGTACATATAAATAAATCTCTGCAATTACTCAATGTTATTTCATTACTTAGTTTTGCTTATCATTGCCAAAGTGTTTGCTTTTTTGCTAAAAAAGTTGTGTTTGTTAAGCTAACTCCATGGCCAATCTTGTTCATCTTCAGCCATGTTTTGTTCAATCGTAAACGAGGTTGTAATAGTAGAAGAATACGGCTTTATGCCACTTCCTGTCTCATTGAAATGATATCTAGGGTATCTATCTCTTGACATCCATTCTCGAGTCTACCTATCTCGAGGAATTGATTATGAATATTCATTTTTTGCCATCACTTATCATCATCCATGCACGTCTTGCCAAGCCATAAGCACAGTCTGTATCTGCAAAAGGTTCAATTATACACCAGTTCCTATCATCGAGATCTGGTGTCCCAAATACCTTTCTTCGGGCATCGCTCTTTGACTTTTCCTAAATTTGGGAATTAGGTGTGCAATGACGAATCAGATCGACCCTAATATGCACTCATTTGACTTGATCATGGGTCGAAGGAGTTCATCGGAACCTACATTTGGATACCTAG
Organism: Allium cepa; assembly: GCA_030765085.1. Taxonomy (NCBI): domain Eukaryota; kingdom Viridiplantae; phylum Streptophyta; class Magnoliopsida; order Asparagales; family Amaryllidaceae; genus Allium; species Allium cepa. The sequence continues at coordinate 910,643,395 of CM060937.1, forward strand.
ACATTTAGTTTTCAAAACAAGAAATGTCTATATCTGTTGCTAATCATGCAGCATAAAGTCGGACCTTTTGAGAATATGGTTCTATTGATTTAAAAAGCTAACTTTATTTAAGCTAAAAAAGAGTAGACTCTTCCTTATTACATTGCATCTAGTCAATTAGGACGACTTATTTGAAGAAAGAAATGATGTAAGTGAAATAGCGTCATAAGTGATCGTTATTCCATACGCACATAATTGAGGTCCCATTAACAGTCGATAGCTTGAAATTTCCGTCGCCAATCTTCTATTCAATCTCACAGGGAGCTTCATGATTTGGACCAAGTGCCCCCTTACCAAGGAGAACCTATTTTAGAATGAGGTCCACTACCTCAAAGGTATGGTTTCTAACTTTGGTACTGAAATATCATGCTACTCTTTTCTGGTGAACAGTTAACCTCAATTTAGCCTCTTCTCGCTTTCGTCGACCATTGAGGGACTCATGCAAAAGTTCCTTGTTCATCTTAGGATAATAGTTATTTCTTCAGTGAGAGTGGACTTCCAATTCTATCATAATCATAGCCTCAACTTCGTTGGCTAAAGCGATTGGACTATGCCCAGTTGCAGGCTTGTAGGTTGTTTTTATAAGCCCACAATGCAAGTGGTAACTCATTAATCTATTTACCCTTGGCTATCACCAATTAATTCTTCAATATGGATTTGATGATCTTGTTCACCACCTCTACTTATCTCGCTTGTGGATTTGCTACTATCAAAAAGCTTTTTTGATTCAGTGCCGGTTACAAACTTCTTTGAACTCAGCACTCTCCAATTAAGTTCCATTATCAGTGATGATCTTCTATGCAACCTCAAATCTACATATGATATTCTTCACCATAAAGATGATCACTTTTCTTATATTATGGCTAATGTTTCCACTTCAGCCTATTTTGTAAAGTAGTCCATAGGTATAATAGGATATTTCGCTCGATCCTTCAACATTGGTAGCACACTAATTGTGTCAGTTCCCCAAACCAAAAACAGCCATGGGCTAACCATTCACATAATTTATATAGATGAGGCTCTTGGTATCTTAACAAACCTCTGATATCTACAACATCGTCTGGTTTAATCAAAGACATCTCGATTGATTGTCAGCCAGAAGTATCCATCGTTAAGAACCTTCTCTGATAGAGTATGCTCCCAAGTGTGATTATAACATCTTCTTTTGTGTATAACCGTAAGGGTTTTCTTAGGTTCATCCTTGATTACTCACTGCAGCAAAGGAGATGAGAATCCTCTGATATACAGCACTTCTTCTTGATTATATATCTCGGCACTTTACGAAGGAGTTTTTGCCATTCATTCCTTTCATTCAGGATGGTTCCCTTCAGCAAAGAGTCTTTGATTGGAGTCATCCATGACTTCTTTTCTTCTCAGCCTCCAAAACACAATCAACATCCATCATGTCGATGCTCGAAGCTAATAAAACTTCTACTAGAATGAATCTGCATATCCCTAAAACTAACCAGTTGGCTAATAAATCAACTTTCATATTCTCTTCCATAGGAATGTACGTTGTCACATAGTGTTCAATGTCATTCAACAGTTTCAACACCTTTGTTGGATAAGGGGAAAGTCTCACTCCTTTAGCCTGAAATTCGTTCTTGATATGACATACCACTAACTAATAGTCGCTAAATATATGCAATATCTTGACTCCAAGTTCTTTCACTTTCTACGGTGACATAATGAACACTACTTATTCGGCTTCGTTGCTAGTCATCAGGATGCCTAGATTCAAAGCATAGGATATAATTCGTCCTTCCAGGGTTAAGATTATCACTCCTACCCCAAAACTATTTTCACTAGCAGCTCCATCTATATATAACTTCCATTAGGAAGCCTAGACCATGTCTTCCTCCTCTTCGCCATCCTAGATGGTAAAATCATTAATGAAATCTGTTAGTGTTTATCCATGTATCTCCCTTCTAGGAAGGTATATTATATTATATTGGCTTAGTTTGTTATTCCATTTCAACAAACTCCCCGAGATCTCGGGTCGATATAGTACTTGTTTCAAGGGTTGGTCAGTTAGCAACTTTATTGGGTGTGAGCTGAAAATATGGTTGTGAGTTCCTCAAAGAAACGAAAACAATTGCTATGTAATATAGTATACTGGCCTTTGGATTCTAGAGTCCTCACATACTAAAGCTGCACTCAGTGGGTGAGTGGATACTTCCAAGTAAATGTACAGGTCTTCTCATTTCAAAGGCTTCGACAAGATTGGTGGTCTTTCCATATTTCCAACAATTTCCAAAAAACATCCGGACATTCTTTCATCTAGAAAAATATCCTTTTCTCTTTCTTGATGATATCAAAGAATGATATACATTTATTTATCGCTTTTGAGATAAAATGACTCAGCGCAATGACATTCCCATTCAAGCTCTGCATTTCCCTCCTTGCCTTTGGGGCAATACCATCTTTAAATGCTTGAATCTGCTCTGGACTAAATTCAATGCCCTTTGAGTTCATGATGAAACATAAAATTTTGGCTGATGTGACTCGAAAAGAACATTTTAGTGGATTGTACATCATCCCGTACCTCAAAATCACATCGAACATTTTAGAGAGATCATCCATGTGGTACACCGGTTGCTGATTTCACAAGCATATCATTCATAAATATCCTTTTTGCATCTTATTTGTTCTTTGACGTAGTACTCATCGATCTTTGGTATGTAGCTCTAGCATTACTTAAACCAAACGGCATCCTATGGTAACAATATAGCCCCGAGTCGGTTATAAAACTCATATGCTCCTATTCTGGAATATGCATTTCTATCTTGTTATAGCTAGAGTATGCATCCATAAAGGATACCAGTTCATACCCGGTTGTTCTATCCACTAGCTAGTCAACTCAGAGAGAGGGGAGCTATTCTTCGAGCAAGCTTTATTCAAGTCTGAATAATCGATGCATGTATGTTATTTTCCATTTGTCTTTTCAACCAATATAGGGTTCATACCCATTTAGGGCATAGCGCATCATGGATAAATCCATTTACCTTCATTTAATCCACTTCTCCCTTAAGTGCAGTAGATCGCTACGTACTCGAGCTACTTCTTTCCCATTTCATATGATGATATCTTAGGCCCACATTTAGTGCGAGGCACACTGTCTTTAGCAATATCTGATACATATCAAAATGTGTCTAGGCAAATACATCCAAGTTAACATAGAGAAACCTACCAACTCCTTTTCTATCTTTATGTCAAGACGAGATCCAAACTTGAGGACTCGAATATGGTCATCCTCATCAATTAGGATGTTGATCGTCGACTCCTCCCGCATTGCCCTCGCATCCTTTAACTCTTTCCCATAGTCCTTAAGCTGTAAAATTTACTATGACACTCGAGCTAGGGATTAGGCAGTAGTTTATGCATCAGCAATCTTGATGCAAAGAGCCTTCTCTACACCCTTTCCTTTCTCACATCACTTTAGCTCTTCAAACTCATCAACGTAGCATTCTTGAACAGTACTTTGGCTGCCTTGAATAACTCCATTCTCGGTGGGGAACTTCATTAACGAACACCACAAAGCCAGAGCTATTATGAAATAACAAGGGCTGATCGGGCTAGAACTATATATTGAAAATTCATTAATGACTATGAAATTCTACACACGCGCTATCTTGCGATCTCCCTTGCCAAATTCCATGGTCCAGTCAATGCATCTGACAATGCTTATTTGGAAAATCCTTGGATACGGGACTTACATGGATTTAGATCCTTCAGATTGATTTTTCATCTAATCGAAAGCCTTTTTGAATAAGATGTTAACGGATATTCCATGTTCAATCAAAATTCAATGCAAAATTATAGGCCCAATAATGGCCGTGACCAACATGGGCGTCGGTGCTTCGATCGTATTAGAATCCCTCTTTTGCAAAACATTGCCGTCATTCATTGTTCTCTCTTGATTCATCGAAGCTCCATTTTCAACAGCAAAATAACTCTCCTGAGTTGCATGCTTCATTGGATTGCCAAAATTATCCATTTCATTCTAGCTTTTCACTAATGGATGAGGTCCTCCTAATATGGTGTTTATCACAATTCCACTCTTCGATCGTCTTGGTCCTTCTTTCCTGAAACCAGGTTGATCTCTCTCAGTGTTCTACCCTTGTGGCCTAGCATTCTTTTTGCCATCTTATGGATCCCTCATGTGCTTCTACAACTTCTTCATCTAGATAAAATCATCTATCATGTCTCTTAGATGATGATACTCATTGGTATTGTGCCCTTGTGTTTTGTAGAAGGGATAATACTTCCTCGACCACCATTCAACTTCATTTGCCTCCCTCCAAGGTGGTTTCTTATAGTTCCATATAACTTGTGTGGCAAGGAGATATTCTCAGCTGTATCATTTAAGGGAATCCAATCTCCTAGTCTTTTATTCCTCAAGTGCTTTTTAGTGTCCTGCTTCTTTTGGTTGGTGCCTTGGTTTCTCCTTTTTTGATTGTTATTCTCGACAATTACCATAACATTTTTGGCTCTCTCACTGTTTGCTTAATAGCAATGTTGCTCTGCATAACCTTATGCGATGCTCTTCCATAAATTGGTTCAGTGGCTAGACTTGCCTCTTTCAAGCATAGAAACTAGGAGGCCTTGATGTAAAACCCTTCCATGGTAGATGAATGCTTTCTTTTAATCCATCTACCAAACTCTGTACCTAAATGTACCCTCAAATTAATGCCACCAATACATTGTTTTCCTCGCAATTGCTTGCTTTGGTTATAGAAATGTTAAACCATATCAAGAAATCTTTAATAGTCTCTCCAACACTCTGATGGATGCTCGACAAGGGCATCACATCATTTGGTTGAGCGATGTGAAGCATGAATGGCTCTATGAACATTTTTTTCGATTGATCCAAGGAAGACAAGGACCTCGGCATGAGCAAAGTAAACCATATCATAGAAAGCTTATCTAAGTACATGGGAAAACATCTGCACCTTACTGTGTTTGTTGCATGGGAACCATCCATGTGCTATTCATACCAGTATAAATTTTCTAAGATCCATCATTACATTATATGATAACATCATTGGAATAACAATTTTTTTGGGTTACTCTCTTGTGGTATATCATATTGAATAGGGTCCTGCTAGGTATCCATTGCTGACTTTCATTCAGTTGTCCCCTTAGCATATCAACTATGCACTCTTGACTAGTTTGGGCAATCGGGCGATGATCAACAAAGATAACCCTAAGTGTTTGACTTTGTAAACACTGGCGGTTTGTCACATAATGTTTAGGCTCTCTTATCTCTGGAAAAGCCACTTGTTCAGGTCTTCTAGTTTAGATCTTCTATAATGCCTTGGCAATTCTATGGCATTGTTCGAACATCAGCTTCTACATACCAACATTTTGTCTAGCATCATTACTAATGCCTTGCAAGTCATGTTCACTATCAGATATTAATAGCATCAAGTGGTTGAACAATGGCACCACCTTCAACATAGTCGGTACTGACATGATTTGGTTTGCACCAACCTTGTTGGCCGTGGCCAAAATAGTGCCATTTCCTCCAGTTTGCCTCTTCGTATCTCCAGCAGCCTTTTCCTTCATCTTTTGTTTCCCGTCTCTCCTGTTATTATCTGATAAGTATGATCTTTCCTAATAAGAACTTGAAGATGATGAATCTTTACAGCTCTTCCTACATCTTTATGACTGCTGGTTAGCAAAGTGAAGCTTTAATCCATCTTATCAAAAATGGCTTTCTGACCATTAAGCACTCTCGGATTCATCTCAGCAATTATCCTACTGAATTCAACTATGGTCACCATCTCCATCTCCTACAAGAAAGAAGGTCTTGACAAATCATTTGTTGGTTGAATGGTTCTTCTTTGTAATGAGCAGCTTCATATTCTTTGTTGAAAGCTTCAAATCTAGTAGAAATTCTTTTGAGGCCATTATCTTTAAACTGATGCTGATTCCTTTCGAATCTCAATATCTTTAAATTTACAACAACAATCTACTGGATCTAACATCTAGATGCTTAAAATCCATAATTGTAACCTAGATCTTTACCATAAAATCTCTTTCTCCCTGAAAGCAATATCTTTAGACTCCATATACTCATCTTCCATTTTAGTGGTTCACCTTACAATAAAAAATTCAAACCTTTTGTTGTAAATCTCGTTCACAAGTATATTTATATGATGACCCACCTCCTCGACCCCCAGAGATCGACATTAACACATCCTCGGTATTCACGTGCCGTAAATCAAGTGTCAAAGAGGTAGATTGTCATAGAATAAAGAGAATAAAGATAGAAGATAAGACAATAATAAAATATCACATTGTATTCAACACATAGTTATACATATGATCAGTACATGCAATTGCTCCATCAGAGTACTAGTAGGTACTAATCCAGCCGGGTAAGTTATAACGACCTATCCTTACAAGTGCCGGTAGTACATAATACAAAATATAGGCATAGCGGAAAGTGATAGATAACTTCAACAAAAAGGCCCAGAATGTTCCATTCTCCATGCTTCTTTCCAAAATGCTCCAAGATTACCTAACTACTTAGCTACCTAGGATTGAACACTCGGAGTTTAAAGAGAACAAAAAATAAACTCCGGATCAGTTATGCGACTGGTGTGAGAAACTGAAAATGTAGATATTTGAAAACAAATAGTATCTCATAAGACCATGCCGTAAACATGAAATGGGTTTGTACCTTATGATAACCAAAACATTTGTTATGCGAAATATGGAAATATTATTTTTAATGACATTATTTTGGAAATACGTTTCAAATAAGCATATTAAAATAACCGAAATTGTTATATTAGTTAAATTTGATGGAATAGGTTTACAACTAAGTTCGAAGGCACTTATTAGAGAGTGGATTCCATATAATGACATGATAAGGGACTATTTTCTGCATAATACATCTCTAGAAAAATGCATCTGAGGTTCCAACATCTACCTACATGGTCCTTCCCAACCCATCCTGGGATCCCGAAGCATATATAACATACCCAAAATATAGGGGGTGATCTAGAAAGTTGATGACTATATCCTAATGGGAGCGGCCCACATAGCCCTACCATATTGACTCTGTTTTTTTCATTCCTGGATGATAAAGATCAAGGTAACGATTACCATTCATATAGCACAATCCTCTTTGATTGTCACATTGTCAATCACACAACTTATTTCTACAAATGTATAATTCACGAATTCGTATGTCTCAGGATAGGGTATCAAGCTAAAAGAAGTTGTCTTCTCCGCCACCAAACAGATGATACATTTATAGAGATCAATCAATGTGATTAGAAATACAACATCATAAATTCGTCCATACAAGTTTTCCAAGAATATGACAAACCGAAGGAACTCTCCTACTATATCATGTCGGGAATCATTCCTAAGATCAGTAGCAAGCAGCTCTTGCATTAAAGATCAAATAAAGATACCAATGCCACATATATGATATAGGAAATTCTCCTCGAGGGTCAGTAAAAAGCATCCCTTCATGTTATTTCTATCATTTTGAGTCTTCACTTCGAATATGTAAATTGATTTGAAGTGTTTTTCGAATAAGAATCACCCAAATCTGACCCCGGATCATTCGAACCAACCATCGATAAAAAGATGCTAGGTAAATAAGTGTTTATCATTTGATTAATTACTTTCTTTTTATCAAAAATATCTTCTAAATATATATATCTTTAAATCATTTCTTTTCATTATATTACGAAATCATTAAACCACTCTTTAATACTAGAAATACCTTAATTCGTATTGGAAAATGTTATTGATTTAAAAAGGGTCGATACAGACTATACTAATTCTACATAATATCAACTCTCGTATTCAACAAGCACTATCTGTCAAATAACAGTGAAATCGTCTTTTAAATTCATATGGTTAGTATTAGTTTGCTTCTCGGAATTTAACACCAAGTATAAGAAGATTATCTCTATACAATTCGAGTTGTATCAAATCAAATTTACAAGTTTTGAATCTTTTATACTTGTCTCATTTTCAATATTTCAACTTTATCTATCCCTCATCTAGGAAAGACGCCAAGTGAGCCAAGGCATTGGTTGCTTCTGAACATCTCCTTATTTAAAAATTTCACATTCAAATCTCAAAAATAGAAAAATTCAGTCTACTCGTCGGCTTTTAGATCCAAGATTAAATCACTTGAGTTTAATAGCTTTTCTTTAAATCATTGTTTTTAAATTCTTTTAAATAAACTATAAAATCACAAAGTCATTACTAAAACACTAAACTGTTCATTTAAAAACATTTATGAAAGATTTGGGAAAGAACTATTAAGTTTAAACCCATATTTCAAAAGTTATTAAAACTACTAAAAAAGGTGCTATAAATAGTGCTGCAAATAGTGTACTTTTATTTGATCAAGACAACTTTTCGATCATCTAGAAATTCATTTTTTATAAATCAAATCTCTTTTCAAACCTTTTAAAAGATTTTTAGAATTTATTCCATATTTTTAAAGAATTGGAAATATCATTTATAAAGAATTTATCGCTTTGGTTTCTGAACTGCCAAATCACGACTATATTGAAAACTCTTATATTTCAAAATCTACTAACTAAATATCAATTTTCTTTCTTCATTTGAAAATTATAGTCATATGAGTTTGGAAAATTTTTATTACAATAATTCTGACTCCAAATTCATTGTATAGATGGATTTAACTTTTTACGGCGTGAAATCATGAACTACCTTTACACGACACACCTATTTTAACCAATTTTCCATTTTACTTTCAAACTCCATCAAAACACTTCTAATTGTTCATAAAACATTGTTAAATCATTTTAAACCATTTTCAAAGAGGTTTAACAAATCATGTATACCATTTTATTTATGAAAAGTAAAGTGATTTCCTTTGTGATATTTTGACTTGTATTTAAACGTGACTTGTTTTACACATCCAAACAATAGTATTTTGCAACCAAACATGATGATAAAATAATAGAAACTAAACAACATATCATATAGTCATCCAAATTATATATAAATATAAGCGGATTTTTCTCAACTTGGAATTAAAAGATTAAGTAGAAAATAGCTATAGCTTCACTGTCTTGAATTTTAAGCTCACGAACTCTGGACTTTTGCATTTAGAAGGCTCAGCCTTGACCTTGTAAGGTAGAGGTGCTCACAACCTTGGCTAGGAGAGGATGGAGGGTGCGGCCGTGGGGTATTAAATGGAGAGGAGGAGTTTCACTTGAGTTTTGAAGTTTTTGATATGTGTATATATACACTTTATTTTTATACTATATTTTTCCATTATTTTGCTAAGGCTAAAAGACATGAAAATAGAGAGGAAGCTTAGGAAAATAAAGAAGAAGAAGTGAATGGGAGTGAAGAATAAGGGTGGGTATTTATAGACAAATGGAAAGAGTAAAATATCATGATATCATCTCCACCTTCGCATCATCCTACCATCACCAACCGCCTCCCTCCATTATCACCATACTTCGATCAAAACCCCTTCCTATGTGCTTGGCCATGTGCGTGTACTTATGTGTGTAAGTTTTGACTTTGTAAGCCTTAAGTATTTGTTAGTCCTTGAGATGATGGTTTTGATGACAACAACCTTAAAATAGATTATAAAATATAAATACTAACAGTAAAAGTTTAGACATATATGTATATGCAGGATTTAACCATGCAGGTACCAAGAATGAAAACTGTACAGTATAGAGATTCAAGATATCAAGATTGAAGACTATGAGTATCAAGATTATCAAGAGTTCAAGAGTTCAAGTAATTTTTCTTTTAATTTATTAGGAATTTTTTTAAAACGCCCAGAAAAGCACTGGCATCTTAAAATCCAATTTATTCGTGGAATGGAATCCACTTCGAGCCTGTTAAAAGGATGGAACCCTAAGTAGGATGGAACCTACGAAAAATCTAGTGGAACATTGTTTTGTATCTGCTAATTTTTATTTAAAATGATTTTCACAAAATTATATCTTATTTTCAAAATGTTTTCATAACCTTCATTTTAAAAGCATCAAAAACATCTATACTGATTTCAAATACTTTTAGCCTCAAAATAATCTTTAATTTCAAAATCAAATTACCCGTAGCTTTAACTATCTTTAATAATAATATATTTAATTTTTAAATATTTATGCTTAGATTTAAATATATAATTATAGTAAAATTTTGTAAATATTATTCTATGTATTTACTTATGTATTTTAACTATAGACAAGTATATTTATGAAGTTTAAAATAGTTTTAATATAAAATAGAAGTTATTTTCAAAGAAAAACAAATCACCAAAAATTCCTTTGGGATGTCGACATGCTAACCTACCCATGTCGACATAGTGTCTGTTGGTTTCAAAATTTAAATTTCCAAAGAAGTGTCTATTCTCGTATCTCTTCACGAATGGACATGGCTGTTGTTCTTCTATAAATATGGGATGTTTTCAATGAATTTATATACAGATTTTCTGGTTTTTCACTCCTCTTCTTCTTCCACATTTCTTATACATATTAATACCATTACCCTGCCGGAATCAACATTGGATCTCACTAGATTATCTCTGCTTTGATTCTCTATCACTATCTCAACAAGATCCTCAGTCCTATTCAGAGTTATAGGTTTCTTTGTAATCAATTAAACGAGAAAAGGTGTGATTGTGGCCTTGGAAATCAATCAAGCGAGATAAGGTGTGATTGTATCCTTGGAAATCAATTGGGTGAACTTGTTTCCTGGGAAATCAAGTATCTCTACCCCGAGGATTGTGAATCTGGAGGGTGTACCTCGTTGCCTTGAAATCGAGGGTGTAATTGTAAAGGTTTTTGAAAGGAAATCTGTACTTGTGTGCGGGACTGGATGTAGGGTAACTCCAAACTGGTATAAAATCCAGTATGTTCTTTCCTTTACTACTTTTACTTTATATTTGCATCTGTGTTTGATTCTGTGATCATATCTATGTCAGAATATTGCAGACTTTTGTGTTCAAATTAACAAAAACTAAAAAAGATTTAATAACTCTCTAAAACACTATTCACCCCCTCCCCCTCTAGTGTTTATCCTTAGCCTTAAGATCCTTAATCCGCATTTCTCACATTTGGTATCAGAGCAAGGTTTTCAAAGTTTCATGATCTGATTTTTTAAAAAGTTTACAAAATGGCTACCAACACTGGTATTATTACTAACACTAGTATCCCTGTCACTAGTTCATTTGTAGCAGGTCAGTTATCATACCACCATTTTTTAATGGCAATAATTATGTATATTGGGCGTGTAGGATGAAAATATATTTACAGTCTGTAGGATTAGATACTTGGAATATCACACAAACTGAATATCCTGAACCCACAACTGATTTTACACAGTGGACCGCTGAGAAAAAGACTGTTGCACAAAATAATTCTAAAGCAATGAATATTCTATTTTGTTCACTTGATAGGAATGGATTTAATAGAGTGTCAGTTTGTAAGTCTGCATATGAAATCTGGAAAACTTTGCAAGTGACTCACGAGGGAACAAGCAAAATTAAATAGACCAAAACTTCCATGCCCATAAATCAGTTTCAATTATTTAAAATGAATCCTAATGAGTCTATTTCAGATATGTATAGTAGATTTCAGGATATTGTGCATTCTCTAATATCCTTGGGAAAGGAATTTTCGAAAGAAGATCAAGTCAGAAAAATTCTAAATTCTCTTACACCAGAATGGGATCAAAAGACACTTGCGATCGAAGAGGCAAATGACATCAGTACTTTAAAGATAGAAGAATTAATTGGAAATCTAATGTCGTTTGAAGTTCAAATGATTGGGAGAAGAGAAAGCAAATCATCTGAAAAGAAATTAATGGCATTTAATGCATTAACTGATGGATCAGACTCAAACAGTGATAATGATGAAGAGATAACCTTTATGACCAGGAATTTTCGAAGATTTCTGACATACAGAAAGATTAATAATCTCAAGAGAAATAACTATAAGAACTCTGAAAATCAGAATGTAGTGCCAAACAATGTCAAATGTTTCAACTGTGATGAACCAGGGCATATCAAAAGAGACTGTCTGTATCCAGATAGGCAAAATCCTCCTATAAACAATGATTCAGTAAAGAAACGGAAGCGTGCATTTACTTCTACTCTAGATGACTCAGACTCGTCCTCAAGCGATGATGATCAGAAGACAGATAAATCAAATTTGTGTTTTACGGTAGTTCACGATTCCGACGAATTCAGAGAAACGGATTTAGAAAAAGGTACACATTTACAATACAATTGGGTAAAATTGCATGCTTAGAATTAGATGGTTAATTGCTTGATTGATTGATTTTGAATTGGTGTGTAATTTAAATTTTAATTTTTTTACTTTATTTTATTATTTTTATTATTATTTTATTATTATTTTTATTAGTATAATAATAAATTATTGAAAATATTATAATTCTAATAATATTCCAGATATATAAACATTAAAAATTATAAGTATATATACATTAGAGTACTTAGGAAAAAATAAATCATAGAAATTCATAGGCACATGTCGACCGGTCCCTACCATGATGTCGACATGGGTACCAAAATTTGAAATTCAAAATTTGAATTCAAATGGTTTAATTTCCCTCCATCTTTTCACCTCATTCAATTCTTTGAAAAGGCATCTTTTGACCAGAGAACATGTCCTTTGAGAATCTATTTATTCACTATCTTTTATCATATCTTTTCACTTTCATTTTCAAATTCAAACTCACTCTTCAAAACTTCAAGCTCTCTGCTCTCTATTTTAATGGCTTCTTCAAGCAAACCCTCCACTATGAGAATTTCCAGAAAGATAAAAGAGCAACTCTTCAATGATCCGGAGGCAGTTAAAGCATATATCAATTATGCTAACTATGCAAAACTCCATCACAGAAAGTTTGCTATCTTTCAAGATTTTTCTTCTTATGAAATTAATTCTCTTTTTCCAAACAATCAAATTCTTAGTCTTATTGATGCTTCTCAAAATGATTTTGTTTGCTATCCAAACCTTGTCAAAATTTTCTATGAAAATTTAAACTGTGGATTTTATAATGGAAATGAGGATGAAATTTGGAGTAGTGTCAAAGGCACTAGAATTGTTTTGAATTGTGATCTTTTGGGTACCATTCTCAATTGCAAGAGTATGGGAATGGATCTTTCTAATTTTAAAATCGATGAAAATGATCGTGAGACATTTCATCACATTTTCGAAGGGAATGATAATTTTATATTCAAAAATCAAAACTTTCGACCAAAAGCAAGATTTGTCAATCTTCTTTTGCAACATACTTTGACCCCAAAATCGGGGAATTTTAATAATCCTACTTCAAAATTTGCAAAGCACTTTTTGCTATTTTTGGAAACTATGACATTAATTGGGCGCAAGTTATTTTGGATGAACTTCGTCCTAAGAATCTTGAAATGGGTGAGAATACTTTGTATCATGGAATTTATCTCACTCGAAATTTTAGCTATTTTGGAGTGGATTTCAAAGGAGAAGAATTTGTTTCTAGAAAAGTTTTCAATCATTCCAACATTTCGCTTATGAAAATTCCATTTGTTTTTCAACCTTATGAGACTCTTGCCGAAAAGGAACAGCGTTTGGCTCATGAGGAGATGGAAAAGAGGAAGAGGAAGAAAAAGAAGAAGAAGAAGATGAAATGGAAATTGAAGAAAAAGAAGGTGAAACTTCTTTGGAAAGTATCGACTATCCTCCTAGTCCATCCAACAAAACCCTTCTCAAAAACCAAAAGACTATTGTTGAGAATCAACGGATTCTTAAATGATTTGTTAGTAAGAAGTTGGAAAAAATTTCATCCAACATGAACAAGTTTATTTACAAAGTCAGCAAGAAACTCGGATTATCTTCATCATCATCATCCTCTAACTAATTCTACATTTTCGTATCTTGTTGTATTTGTTGTAGTTTATTTTGATTTGAATGTTCGTGTAGTTCTTTATGATTAATCGTTGTATCGTCTTAGTATGAAATGAAATGGAATTTCATTTCTGATTATCTAGCTTATCTTATCTCCATAATAAATGTTAGTATATTATATAGATAAATATATATACACAATTATTCGTAAAATCAAAATAAGTCATAAAAATTCACTGCCCCATGTCGACATACCCCCTATGACCAGTCGACATGTACTGGTCAGAAATGACACTTTATTATGAATTTGAAATTTGAATAACCTCCATATGTCTATTCATTTCAAACGAATTTCTACACCTATAAATACATATTTCTTCAAGAATTCATCACTGCATATTATTTCTTATCTACTTTATCTCTCATTCTTCTCACAAATCCAAATATGGCTAATCCAATTCATAATTTATATGAGAATCTTTAAGAAACTCTTAATTCGTTCAAGAATATTCTCTCGTTCATTCTCGTAATCAGCAAAACTTAGAATTAAGTCAAATGCAGATGATCAAGGAGCAAGAAAGGCATTTCGATGCAATACGATGGATGATTTCCTCCCTACACAAGGATGATAACGAAGCACATTCTCAAGTCTCTCTCACCAATGACAATGAAAATTGGGATGCTATTAAAGCAGAGCCTATTTTTGAAGAAGAAGGATGGGTGGAAGTTCCTTGTAACGTTTAATTTTATTACTCTGTTTGAATTGTTTTCTTTGATTGATTTGATTTCATTTACTTTAATTTGGTTTGATATGGATTGAAATTTAGTGTGGATTGACGATTGTACAAAACATGTCTAAATATACATTTGATCCTTGTTTGATTACCAAGTCTATCAGTTTAAATTATCTCTTAATATATCTATTATATACTCTATTGTATAGTGTATTAATGCAGGCATTTTAGTCCAAGAATAAGGGGGAGTTATATAGTTTGGAGATGGTTTTTTTTTATGACAAAGGGGGAGAAATATAAAATAGGGTGGTTAGGTATAGATTAAGGGGGGGTTATTAGGATAGAAGTAATATTTTATAAAAAGGTTGTCATCATCAAAAAGGGGAGATTGTTAGTCGTTGAGATGATGGTTTTGATGACAACAACCTTAGAATAGATTATAAAATATAAATAGTAACAACAAAAGTTTAGATATATATATATATGTATGTATGTATGTATGTATGTATGTATGTATGTATGTATGTATGTATGTATGTATATGTAGGATTTAATCATGCAGGTACCAAGAATGAAGACTGTACAATATAGGGATTCAAGATATCAAGATTGAAGACTCATGAGTATCAAGATTATCAAGAGTTCAAGAGTTCAAGTAAATTTTCTTTTAATTTATTAGGAATTTTGTTAAAACTCCTAGAAAAGCACTGGCATCTTAAAATCCAATTTATTAGTGGAATGGTATCCACTTCGAGCCTGTTAAAGGGATGGAACCCTAAGTAGGATGGAACCTACGAAAAATCTAGTGGAACATTGTTTTGTATCCGCTAATTTTTGTTCAAAATGATTTTCACAAAATTATATCTTGTTTTCAAAATGTTTTCAAAAACTTCCTTTTAAAAGCATCAAAAACATTTATCCTGATTTCAAATACTTTCAGCCTCAAAATAATCTTTAATTTCAAAATCAAATTATCTATAGTTTTAACTATCTTTAATAATAATATATTTAATTTTTAAATATTTATACTTAGATTTAAATATAAAATTATAGTAATATTTTGTATATATTATTCTGTATATTTACTTATGTATTTTAACTATAGACAAGTATAAGTATAAAGTTTAAAATAGTTTTAATATAAAATAGAAGTTATTTTCAAAGAAAAACAAATCACCAAAAATTCCTTTGGGATATCGACATACTCAACCTACCCATGTCGACATACTGTCAGTTGGTTTCTAAATTTAAATTTCATAAGAAGTGTCTATTCGTCATATCTCTTCACGAATGGACGTGGCTGTGTTCTTCTATAAATAGGGGATGTTTTCAACAAATTTATATACAGGTTTTCTAGTTTTTCACTCCTCTTCTTCTTCCTCATTTCTTATACATATTAATACCATTAATCTGACGAAACCAACATTGAATCTAACTAGGTTATCTCTGGTTTGATTCTCTATCACTATCTCAACAAGATCCTCAGTGCTATTCAGAGTTATAGGTTTCTTTGTAATCAATTAAACGAGAAAAGGTGTGATTGTGGCCTTGGAAATCAATCAAGCGAGATAATGTGTATTGTAGCCTTGGAAATCAATTGGGTGAACTTGTTACCCGGAAAATCAAGTATCTCTACCCAGAGGATTGTGAATCTAGAGGGTGTACCTCTTTGCCTTGAAATCGAGGGTGCAATTGTAAAGACTGTTTTTGAAAGGAAATCCGTACTTGTGTGCGGGACTAGATGTAGGGTAACTCCGAACCAGTGTAAAATCCGGTGCGTTCTTTTCTTTACTGCTTTTACTTTATATTTGCATCTGTGTTTGATCCTGTGATCATATCTGTGTCTGAATATTGCATATATTTGTGCTCATATCTAGTGTTTATCTTTAGCCTTAAGATCCTTAATCCACGTTTCTCACAGTATTAAGAAAACTGAGAAAATATCTTGATATTTTTGGTTATTTTATATTAAAATGTATATGTTTATATGTGTGTATCCATGTGCATGTAAATGTCTTCATGTGTGTGTACATGTATATATGGATATATATGTCACATATATTTCATAACGTTGCACAACTTCTCTAAATTGAATCGTTACGAATTCGGATTTCGATTTTCGATCATATTTTCTCTTCTTAGTTAGTACACATATATTTGTAAACAAAATTTGGTAATAATATTTCTATCATTATATAATAACTAAAAGAGCTTATTTAATAATTAAAATAGTTATTAAATCATTTAAAATCAATTTAAATTCAAAAGTCAATTATTCGAAAATAGCGACATTATTAATGACGTCATATATACTTTAAAATAAAATAAATTATTTTATTACATATTCTCACTCATATAGATAAATGAGTGTATGTATTCAGCTTCATGTGTGATGTTATGGTCTAAGAGCTATTTGTTGATAAAACAGTTTTCAGTTGTTTTATCGATATATTGTCCAAAAAATGTATTTTCATTAATATTTATTCAAAATAAGATTCCCAATATTATTTATTGTTTAGAGCATTATCATTTATGTTAAAATATATTATTTTTAAATATTATGAAACTTTACCAAAGTGATGAATTTTCGAGTCGTTGCATACTTCCCTCCTTATAAAAATTTCGTTCTCGAAATTAAGGATAAGAAGATGATGACTCAAAATGAATATATATATATATATATATATGAAAAAAATTAATATATACAAGATATGAAAGGTAACAACACCACAGGCTGTGAGTACACTATATTGATACAACATTAATCCTTAACTCGGGATGTGCTTAACTCGGGATATGCTTTCCTCATTCTATCTTCTGTTTCCCAGGTTAGTCTTCTGCATCACCGCTCCTTTAAACTTTCATCAATCTCACAACTTTCCTTCTCAATTGTTTTCCATCATGATCTACGATTTTGAACTGGTCATCTAATATCTGCCAAATTTGGTTCAACTTCTTAATTTTCTTGGGCGGTCGTTTCTATAATCTACTAGATGGGATATGTGAAAGATGTTATGCACACAAGGCAACCTTTCGGGAAATTTCACATGATAAGCTAATGGGCTAATTCACTCACGAATAGGAAATGGTCCAATAAATCAGTGTGCTAACTTCCCTACCCAACCAAATCTTACCATTTATCTCATCGGAGAAACTTTCAAGAATACAAAATCTCCAACCGAGAATTCCATCTTGCGCCTTTGATCAGTATAACTCTTCTGCCTGCTATGAGCTTCTTTCATCTTCTTTTTTATTTAGTCTACCTTTCCTAAGGCTTCTCGAATCATGTTAGGACCTGGTACCAGCCGATCTCGATCCAACATGCTATGTATCTACACGGACAACCATATAAAGCTTTATACGATGCTATGCCACACTAGCCTGATGGTAGTTGTTATAGGAGAACTCAACAAGATGAAGATAATTTTCCTATGAACCTCCAAAATCTAAATACATGCTATCAAAAGAGGTTCCAATACTGAATCTATTCTTTCAGTTTTCCCGTCGATATGGGAATGATATGCGGTGCTTATACTCAGCTTCATTCCCACAACTGTTTGTAATGGCTCCCAGAACTTACTGGTATAGATTTGGTATCAATCACCGCTGCTTGGGAAACCTGCAATCGAATTATTTCCCTCATGTTTATTTCGGCCAGACTTGCAGAAGTTCTCGTTGGTTTTACAGGGATAAAGTTGTGCTCTTGGTCAATCGATCTATGATAACCCAATTGCGTTTATTTCCCTTTCTTGACCGTGGTAAGCCGTCGATGAAATCCATCGATATTTTGTCTCATTTCCAAGTCAAAATTTCAAGAGGCTGAAGTAGTCCTACAACCTTTTGTTGATCACTCTTGACCTATTGACAATTTGCACATCTACTCATGTTGATGGTAATGTCTCTGTTGATATCTCCCCACCAGAAAGTATATTTCATGTCTTTATACATCTTTGTAACTCTGGGTATATTGCAAGTAAAGAATTATAACATTTGGTTAAAACTTTTATCTAACCCCATTAATATTTGGAACACGTATCCTTTCATTCATTCTTAAGGTTCCCTACTCATCCACTTTTGAACCCTATCCATCTTCCCAGCATTGCATTCTCCTCCACTTTCCTGGCTATTCTTGCAATGATTTGATCTTTGAGCCGACTCTCCTTTATATGACAAACTAATGCTAGACGCACCACTAATTGAGCTATAACGGCATGCATTCTACTTAGAGCATCTACCAAAACATTGGCTTTTCTGCTATATATAGAATATCCAAATAATATGATGTGAGGAATTACAAACAAAATTATTGCCTCATATTCGAGTCCTTTTGAGTGGAAAGATATTTCAAATACTTGTGATCTGTGAAGAGTTCGAACTTATCACCTATTTAAAGAAGGAATATTTTTTACCAAGGTCAAACAGGTCAAACAAAGTTTATCAAAATAAACTATAAGAAATTCTTACTCAGTAAATAATACCTACACATTTTTAATGTGAACACGACGGCTAATAGCTCTGTCATGCGTTGCGTAATTTCACTCAAGCGCCTTTAACTACCAACTAGCATATGCTATAACGTTTCCATGTTGCATTAGCGTTGCATCCACTCCTTCTCTATAAGCATCAGTATATATAGTTAAATCACTACTTTCATCAGCAATAGTTAGGACTGGAGTGGTAGTTAACCTTTTTTTAAGTTCCTGGAATGCTTCTTCACATTTTGGTGTCCATTTGAATTTAGCATCCTTCATAGTCAATTTTGTTAGATAAGTGGAAATTTTGGAGAAGTCTTAAATGAATCTTCGGTAATATACAGCCAATCCTAAGAAGCTACGAATATCCTTCGGGGTTTGTGGTTACTTCCAATCTTATATAGCTGAAATTTTTTCTGGATCTACTGAGATCCCTTCTCTTGACACAATATGCCCAAGGAATCTTACTTCTTTCTCCCAAAAGTAACATTTCAAGAATTTAGCTTTAAGTACATTTCTCCTCAATATTTCTAACATAATCTCCAAATGCCTTTTGTGTTTTCCCTCATTTTTGGAATAGATAAGAGTATCGTTAATAAAAACCAACACGAATTTGTTCAGCATATCTATGAATACCCTATTCACAAGGTCTACGAAATAAGCGGGTGCATTAGTTAACTAAAAAGGCATAACTAACTATTCGTAAAAGAAATCCGGACCCCTGAATGCAGTTAATAGAATGCCATCGTCGTCTATTCTTAGTTGATGGAATCTTGTGCTAAATCCATTTGCGAGAATACTCGAGCACCATGAAGGTTATATATCAAACAAGTCATCTATGCAGGGTAGTGGATACTTATTTTTAATTGTTTGCTTATTTAGGTCTCGATAGTCCACACCTTAAGGAGTCATCGGACTTCGCAATGAAAACTACCGCTATGACCTAACTTGAGCTACTAGGTCTAATTAGTCCTTTCTTTAACAACTCATATATTGGTTTTCCAACTTAATCTTTTCCTTCGGGTTATCCTTCAAATAGGGTGAATAACGGATCTTACACCAGGAATTAAGTCAATTTGGAACTCTATTTTCCGATGTGGGGGCAAACTTTTTACCTCTTCAAAAACATCCTGAAATTCCATGACAATTGGTATTGTCTTCAAAACTTTTTAAGATGAGTCAAGTGTATACAAGAAACTATCCCTTATTAGTCTGGATTCTTTACACATTATTTCTATCAATTTTTCGAGATTGGTTCATAAATATACCATCCTCTTAACGTAATCCAGAATAGCTTTGTTTTTGGATAACCGGTCCATAAAAAACTTCAAACTCAATAAGGTCAAGGACAAATAGGTCATATGAAAAATGATGGGGAGGGTAAGTGATTTGGATATCCTCACAAATCATATAAAGATAGTCACATTGGGGTCAGACAAATGGGTAGGGGTATATATTATTTTTGTGATTAGTTTCAATTTGTCTACTAATCTCTTCGTAATAAAGGTAGCCCCCATATCGAATAATACGCTAACTAAGTCACTATTAACATAGACGTTACCTTCAACAGCTCCCTTGCCCTTACATCGGTAGAGGTTGAAGGCTCGTCTTTGATAGCATAAACTTTAACCTGCTCTTCTTTCTTCATTAACTAGCACTTGTTTTTCCAATGGCTGGGTTAGTGGTAGTTATGGCAGAGACTTTTCTGCACCATAGGAACGACGGTTCCTTGCTGCTACCTTTAAACCTTGGGAGTCCTGTAGGGCTTTGAATAATGGCTTTTCTTTCCATAATTAAAACATTCAACATCATTAAAATGATTTTCCTGATATCCTCCTTTGGGATTACCTTGCTATGGCTTCTTTCCATTGTTATTGAATTTCCTCTTCTTATTACTGTTATTATTTTGGGTTGAAACCAGAATCTTTATGTCAAAGCTTCATAACGGAAACCCATATCTGTTAAATCCACAAAGGTTCCTTTTACATGGATGGCCATCCTATCCTAATATTACTCCTTCATCCAAAAAATGAACACCTCATTTTCTTCAAATGCATATCTATCAATCCAGGCGCGAAGTGAGATAATTATTTAAATTTGTGCAACTACTCATCCACAGACATCGCTTTTTATTTTAGATCTATGAAACTTCTATAAAGATGGTATTTTCCAACATAGGGCATGTACTGTTCTCCAAAATTCTTTAAACCTTGCCTAAGAGAAATTATATTTAGATTCATTAAGAGTAATGGACTCCCACCAAGCTAGAGCTTCATCCTTCAATTTCCTAGAGGCCAAGAATCTCTTTCGGTTACCATTGATATCTAATCCTTTAAATATTTTCTAACAGGATCTGAGCCAAGCTTGAACTTTAATAATAGACTATGTGCATTTGAATGGCTTTCCTTCCAAGCTGGTATAATCTTTGCCAAGAGTGGCAAAGTTAACTTGAGGTTGTATAGGAATTACCAATTCCTCAATTATTGTAACGTTTGATCAACCGTTGGTGGTTGTATTGTTGTTGCCTCCTCTTCGTCCTCTTCTATTACTCATTTCCTACTATCTGCATATAGTAAGGGAACGTCTTTAGAAACACAGATGAAGTTGTCTTAGGAAATGGGTATAAACTTGAATATACTTATTCGAATGAAATTTCAAATATTCACTCTCTCAGACTAAACTCATTCTAGGGTATTAATAACCTTATCCCTAATGAGTTGACCCCATCCAAGCTTAGGTATCCACTCAACCATAAGCGTTGATACCAAATCTGACGACCCACCTCCATGAACCTCAGAGAACGACAGTGATACATCCTTGGTATTCATTTTTCGAAAATCCAAGTAAGGAGAGGCGGATTATAATAGGGTAAAGAAAATAAAGATAAAAGATAAGACAATAATAAAATCTCATGTCATATTCAACACATAGTTATAAATATGAGTAGTGCATGTAATTACCCCAAATTGCACCATCAGAGTACTAGTAGGTACTAATCCAGTTAGGATAGTTGTAACGACCTTTCCTTACAAGTGCTGGTAGTACATAATGCAAAATACAGATACAGCGGAAAGTGATAGATGACTTCAACAAAAAGGCCTAAAATGTTCCATGCTCCATGCTTCCTTCCAAAATACTTCAAGATTTCCTAACTACTTGGCTACCCGGGAAAAATAGGGTACTAGAGTTTAAAGGGGATAAAAAATAAACTCCGGATCAGTCATGAGACTTGTGTGAGAAACTCAAAATACAAATATTTGAAAACAAACGATATCCCATAAGACCACACCGCATATAAACACGAAATAGGTTTATACCTTATGATAACCAGAAATTTGCTACGCAACATTTGGGAATATTATTTAATGACACTCTTTTGAAAATACATTTCAAACGAACATATTAAAATAGCCGAAATAATTACATTGGTTAATATGTTTACAACTAAGTCCTAATGCACTTATTAGAGAGTGGATTTTATACAATGACAAGGTAAGGGGCTACCTTTGATACAGTACATCTCTAGAAAAATACACCTGAGGCTTCAACCTTTTACCAACATAGAATTGGCCTACCTTTACCATAGATAGTACCGAATACGCCATTAGCCCGATCGTTCCCGATCCATCCTGGGATCCCAAAGCATACATAACATACCTGAAATATAGGGGGTGGTCAAGAAAGGTGATGACTATATCCTAATGGGAGCGACCCACATAGCCCTGCAAAATCTACCTTGTTTTTTCATTCCTGGGTGATGAGGCGCGAGGTAACGACTACCTTTCATATAGCACATTCCTCTTTAAATGCCACATTGCCAATCTATGATCACACAACTGATTTCTACAAACATATAACTCCTTAGCTCATATGTCATAGAAAAGGGTGTTAAGCTAAGAGAAGTTACATTCTCCGCTACCAAACAGATGATATGTTTATAAATATCAATCAATATGATTAAAAATGCAACGTCAAACATTTATCCAAACAAGTTATCCAGGAACAGAACACTGAAGGAACTCTGTAACGACGACCCATATTTCGGAAGGTTTAAATCGATAATAATTCACACATGTCTGACTTAAACAATCCGGAATGTTGATAATCAATGGGGGTAAATAATAAAAATAAGGAAAATGGAAGAAAATAAACATAGAATCTCACAACGAAACGACAAAATATAATAATCAAATAACAATTCATGAAGTTGTCTATATTATACATTTGATTATAATCTGTGCAACATTTGTCAGAGTTATATATACACATCAGGGATAAATAAACAATGCAGTAGAATAGCATGATGTAAAAAAAATAACATTAATAATATAACAAATATTCGTCTCCGTCCTTCAAAAAATGATCTTCATTGTGCTGAAAAAACTTAGGGCTAACCCGAGCGTAATGAAAAGATAAAACACTCAAGTCAGTTTTAAAATACTCATATGTAAGTCAAATTAATATCAATAAATATGAGTATAATAGCGTCAGAGATATTTATGGGATTTTACATCTCCTATCTAGTGCATAAACGTGCGTGTAATAACTTCAGAGATGTTACAGGATTTTCCATCTCCTAAGGATCCGTAAAACTATTTATATATAATA
The DNA here is from genome assembly GCA_030765085.1 of Allium cepa. Lineage (NCBI taxonomy): Eukaryota > Viridiplantae > Streptophyta > Magnoliopsida > Asparagales > Amaryllidaceae > Allium > Allium cepa. Next base: position 910,667,122 of record CM060937.1, read on the forward strand.
GTATACACTATAATAGGTAATGTCTATCGGTAAAACAAATATCAAAATAGCATTAAGTAGCATTAAGGCTTTACATTGATCCACCTTAACAAATTTTATAGTACCAAACCAAGGTCGTAATGGGCTCGCATAAGGATAAATATGATAAGGCACATGAGGCAATGCCCAAGGTAGGATTCTACCAGTTTACCATTTCTGGCTGGTCATAACCCATCCGTGGCTGACCGCGACTATCAATCCGAACAAAAAGGGTGCAATCATCGAGTACAAAATCACGATAGTAATACGAGTGATCAACGTTGCTAGAGGTAGCTAACCTCATTAGTCGGATATAAACTGATGTTTTAGTCATTTTAATTATGACACAAGTGTCAAGGCTATCCATCATCGTTCTCTTACATCATTCCAGTAAGCGTTCGTTAATTCAACCACTACATTCTGGATATCATCCACCGCGTACACAGTTGTTAAAGTGGTTCCAATATTGATAGAGAGTATGCCAATAAGAGCCCCCGGTCTCTTTAACAACCAATCATCATTTTACCCACCGATTAGTTCTTTTACATTTTGAAAACTATTCATATATCATGTCAAAATATCATATTCCCTTCAAAATTAAATCCATTTCGAAATCATTATATTTACACAAATATACCGTATAATTTTTGCCTTGATATCATGATTTTGCTTTCAAAATTATTTCGAATTTAATTTAGGTTATAACTTTAATTTAACCTCATTCGCAATTAAATACAAGATTTAAATTTAAACATTCCACCCTTGACCAGTCTAAATTTTAAGAACATCTTTTGAATAGTTTTAAAATAGCTTAAATAACTAAAATAGTTTAAAAGAAAATAGTTTGAGTATTAATAATGGTTTATATAGTAAAATAGTTGGAAAAATCAAAACAATTTGAATATTTAAAGAATATAGACTTTAAATAATTTATACTAAAATAATTTTTTTTGAAAATAGTTTCAAAGTCAAACCGGTTCAAATTCAAATTTCCCAATTCAAGTTAGTTTTAATTTCCATTTCGATTTAATCGATTCAACTCCAATTTCAAGATAAATTTTACTTAGATTCCAATTTCAATTCAAATAATTCGATTTCGAATTTATTCAATTTTTCTATTAATCCAAACTGATTAAAATTTAAATTCCAACTTGAATAAATTCCAAATTAATTTCAATTTTGATTCCAAATTAATTTCAACTCCAATTCCAAATTAATTTCAATTCCAATTCCAAATTAATTTCAATTCCAATTCAAAATTAATTTCAATTCCAATTCAAATTAAGTTCAGTTCCAATTCAAATTAAGTTCATTTACACTTTCAGTTATCCAATTCAATGATTTAGTTTCAACTCAATCCTTAAATTTAAACTATTTCAATTTGTATCAATTTTGCATTCGATTTTTAGAAATATCGATTCAAATCACTTGAATCAAATCAACTTTCAATATTCTGTTTAAAATCCAAATCTTCAAATATAATTCAATTCCAAGCCCAATTTTGAAATATCATTTTATATCACTTTTACTTAGCAATATTCAAAGTTTGAAATAAAGTCCAATCTTTTAAAAAATCAATTTTTGAAATTCACATCATATTTCGATTATAACTTCAAAATCTCAACTTCAATTATTTAAAACATTCCTATTATCGAACTTAAATTTCAAAACGTCAAGCTCAAGTTCGAAAATAGTTCGATTTCCATAATTCAATTTTTCATTTCCTAAAATCAAATCATTTAAATAATTTCTAAAAAAATTTTTAAAATCAAATCATTTAATTTAACAAACCCAGTGTCCGTATATAATTCTCTATCCTATGACCAAGTGAATCAATTAATTCAAATTTAATTCCGAGGATGGATATATATCGTTTCTATCTAAATGAAATGCCATAGGTGTATATCATTTCAACCCATTTCTTAAATTATTCAAAATAATTCAATTTATAGATTTGTATACTGTAAATAATATACAGGATGATAACATGATATATCAAAATAAATAAACATCCAAATCATGGAAAATATCAATCAAATTTTCATCCATCGTAACCAACATCCAAATAGTAAAAAAAATCACAACAATTGACCAATTATCGATAATGGGGAATTTTACTAGTAGTTTTAAATCCTAATTCAAATTAACTGTCAATTCAAATTCTACCATTTAAATTCAGATGTACATTTAAATGTCAATTAAATTTATCAAACAACTATTAATAAATTTAAATCACTTCACGATATAATTTAACTAACATAAAAATTATCTTAGTCAATTGTGAACGTATAAAACACTCTTCTTTAATTTATCAACGATTTATAATCCAAATAAAGGGTCAAATTTGAACAGTCTCAGAATGCAGCCAAATCAGTTCCATAATATCTGAAATTTCGATACAAACACAATGAAGAATGCGACGATCCAAGATCGTATGCAAAAGTTACAATTAAATTAGCATAAACGATTAAAAATTTACATAATTAACAAAAATAACTATAATTAACAAAATAAAACCTCCTGTCTTTCTTCCTACCTTCGTTCCATTCGAATGTAACCCAGCCGCACGCCCATCCCAAGAGCATGCACGCCACACCAAGCGATCGGGCGACGATCAAGAAATATGGCCATATGCGCCATGTGCTCCTCCACCCATGCTAGAGACTACGTCCCCTCCGCCGCCGCCGTTATCTAGATAAAACCCAAAACACATGTAATAATCAACATCAGATCTTAGCGATTTCGGGTCATTACGCCGCAAATCCACAATTGGATGTGTAGAGTTCGTCGAGCTCTACATTTTTGCTATTTGAAGTTTTTGATTTCGCTAAGAGACGAGGGAGATCAGTGGAAAAGAAGTTTGAACATTTTCCGTCGTTGAAGAGAATTGCAGCCATGAACAAGTTTTGGAACATTTCAATATAAAATGGTCTCGCTTTGCTTCCCGTATTTATATAGTTTGGTCAAAAACCATCTGAACACTAATCGAGGCGCACTGCTTGGCGTTCATAATGTTTTATCCCATCTCGAACGCAATGAAACTAGTTTCGAGGCCAAATTCGATCAAATGTGGAAGATATCTTTTCAAAGTCGATTAAATTTAATTAAATTCCAAAATTAAATTTATATGCGTTTCAAGCCCATAAGGCCAAACGATAGGTCTGATCGCTACAAACTTAAAATCATACAATAAAACACTACTGTAGATCCGATGAAACTTGTTTCGTCAAAATCCAAGATAGTGGCCAAAATGGCTATTTTCACATGCTAATTATAATATAAAATTTTCAATCCCTAATTATTCACCATTAGATTCGAATATAAATGTTAACAATCTACATTGTTGCATAAATAAAATTTAAATCAAGTTCTGATAACATTTTTAACCATATTAAATTCAGAACTCAATTATTCAAATAATTTCAAATATTAAATTTAAACAACTTAATTATCCAATAAATCAATATAAATAAATCATTAAATTCCAAATAAATTTTAGTTATCAACATTATTATATTTCTCTCTAGACAATTCACAATTATTATTCAACTTCAGCTATTGATTATAAACACGGTTAAAAAATGGAATTTCATTTCAATACTCGTTATCGCCAAATCATCGAAATTAGTTATTTCAAAAATTTATTCAATTTCATATTTAATAACTTACATTCAAAATCATTAAACCTTTATTTTTAACCTTTTTTATTCAAAAATTATATTAAATTCCTTAATTTTTAAAATAATTAAAAATACGGGACGTTACATACTCTCACATTTAAAAATTTTCATCCTCGAAAAGGCGTTAAGTATCGAATTTTACACTTGATATATTTTATTTAAAACTATCAACTTGTTAAACATTAAAATCTTATTTGGAAAACTATTACTACGCTTCTACTACGCCATTCCGATCAGTTTGTAGAAATTACAAGCTATTTATAAAACATGTCATATAATTTTTAAAACGTCAAAATTTGTCTAATTCCCGGATTTACAGAAAATTTGATAGTCTCCTTTGCGCGGCTCGATTGGAAAAATTTACAAGATCGGTAAATTCATCTAATATACATCTCATCGCAAGGATGCAGCATCCCAATCATGGAGAAACAATATATAATATCAAAATAACGTATGTAATCCGAGATACGTACCTTATTATTAATAATACGAGTGAGTTTGCTCGTATTAAGCAAGCAAAAGCAAAATATGCGCAAGCGAGCTCCAAAAACTAGCATACACCATCCATACCTATTAAACACTCAATAACCAAATTAGAACATATATATAAAGAGTAAAATCGATATATAACATGGATTATACAATAACCATAAATGAATATAGAAATTGCAAAAAAACAAACATACAACAAACAATATCTATCCAATCTTATTCACAACAATACCAATACACACTTTCTAATGCCAATATTCAGTCTATTTTACTTTCATTCCCTATCAATATCAAAGTGATTTACTTTTAATTCATTGACATTCATTTTATCTATATACAATTTGTTTGCTTTTAATTTATTCATGTGGATTTCTTTCGAATTTAATTGGTTCACCTTAAATTTATTCTCGTTCAGTTGACTAACATTTATTTCCTTAATCATTTAATGGATTTATATTCAACTTATTCGCTTTTAATTTTACGTTCAACTAATTTGGTTTCCATCCATTTTTATTCAATCAACCAATATTCGTTTCATTTACATTTGATTGATTACAATTTAATGTATTTATATTCAATCAATTTACTCTCAATTAATTGATATTTATTTTAATACATTCATTTTATCTATCATCCAATGGATTTTCATTCCGTTTAACCTTGTTAAGTTAAATTTATTTCAATATCAGTTAGTCTTTTAATACTAATGTTATTTGTAAACCATTTAAGTTTATTTACAAACATTTTACGAAATTGCAACTCATTTTTATTATTATGCTATAACTTAAGTTCATATTAGTCCATTAATTCACTTAATTAGTTTATTCATTGATTCAAACTCATATAATAAATTTACTTAAGTAAATTTATTTTATAAATCCAATTCATATTGATAAAAAAATCACCATTGATTTTATTCAACTTCTCTTAAGTTAAACTTCAATTTATATATTTTTTCTCTTAACTTATTTCATATTCAATTAGTTACCATTTAATTTTATTGAAGCTCATTCTATTTGCATTTAATTTATTTGCATCCAATTTAATTTAAATTCAATTGCTCATACTAATTTTACTTACACTCATTTAGTTTATTTAATTTCTTTCACGTTTATATTATATTTTATTTTAAATTTTATGTTCGTATTCATTTTATTAATTCATTTTATAGCTCAAGTGGAATTAATTCACCTTACTAATTTAACTAGTTTCATTTAATATGCAATTCAATTCACTTAATCTTTATTAAATTAAACTTTATTTCATTTTATCCATTTTTTGGTTTATTCACTTTATTTAAGCCAATATTTTTTCTTATCATTTACATTTAAAAAATTTAAAATTTTGTTTTAGCTTGATATTTTTCAAATCTAAAAGTTATATAATTTATTCATTCAAAATTTCATTTCAACTAATTCGTTTCAAATACATTTCATTTTATTTTCTTCATCTCATTAACTTAGTTTATTAACACTTCTTAGGTTAATTATTTTATTTTACATCTCAATTTTCAAATTTATTTTTGTTTGTCTAACCAAAGATATACAACAGTTTTAAATTTTAATTTTGCTTTCCTGATCAAATTTATAAGTTATAAACTTATTTCTTATATTCACTACTTTCAAATTTTAAGTTCAAAACTATTTCTATATATTTATTAAATCATACTTGCAATATTATCTTTTTCACAATCAAAACTTGTTTTAATCGAAAATAAATTTTTTTGGTAGAAATTCTCTCACAGAAACTCGAAAATGAATACTGATGATGCTGTAGTCATCTTCAAAATTTATTTCCCAGCTACAAAATGAGTTCAGTGCTTTTATTTCTTTCAAAAAGCCCTTCAAAATATTTTTATAGTCAAAACTCTTTCAAATAATATTAACATTGTTTTTTGAAGGTTTGGAAACAATTTTGAAAACGAAGGGATTTAAACTCTAAAATTCTCTAATATTTTTAAAATCGCTTCTATTTATATGCTATATTTAAACATATTCATACAAAATCCTTACTTTATTACCAAATATTCCATTAAATTTCAACTTAGTCATTTTAACCCATTTTTTAAACTGATTTCAATTCAATTTAATTATCGAACACTTCATAAAATAAAATTCATAAATTATTCTTTTTATTTTAATTCACCCAATAATCGATGATAATTGAATACTGTCATCTCCTAACAACAATTTCATTAAAAATTATCATTATATATAGAATACAATTTAGGTAAAGTTATTTTATTTACTCGATTTGAAAGCAATATTAAGTCGACTTGCCTCATTTAAGTGTTTAGAAACCCCTATTGACAAAATGGCGTCCCACGCATCGACTAGAATTCATAAATAGCTCAACGGATAAGTAAACACAATATAAAACCTTTTATAACACTAACATGTACACTCTCTCATATATATACACTCAAACAGACCCATTTTAGGGTATTACTAACCTATCTCTAATGAGTCAAACCCCATGAAGCCAAGGTTATCGCTAAACCTGACTCTGATACTAACTGTGACGACCCACATTTCAGAAGGTTTAAATCGACAATAATCCACACATGTCCGACTAAAATAATCTGGAACATAGATAAACAATGGGGATGATTAAGACAAAAAAGAAAAAAAGAAAAAAAACACAGTATCTCATAGCGGAAATGACAAAATATAATAATCAAATAACAGTTCATGAAGCTGTCTATACTATACATTTGATTATAATCTATACAATATTTATCAGAGTTATATATACACATTAGAGATAAATAAATAATGCAGCAGAAAATAATAATAGTAATAATATACCAAATCTTTGTCTTTATCCTTCGGAAAACGAGCTTCATTGTGCTGAAAAACTCAGGGCTGACCCCAGCCCAATGAAAAGACAACATTCAAGCCAAGACTAAAATACCCTTATGTAGGTCAAATCAATATTAAAAATATGAGTGTAATAGCATCAGAGATGTTTATGGGATTTTACATCTTCTATCCAATGTATAAATGTGCGTGCAATAAGTTAAGAGATGTTACAGGATATTCCATCTCGTAAGGATCGGTTAAAATATTTACATATAGTAGTATACGCTACAGTAGGTAATGTCTATCAGTAAAATAAATATCAAAATGGCGTTAAGGCTTTACATTGATCCACCTTAACACATTTTTATAGTACTAAGCCAAAGTCGTAATGGACTCACATAAGGATAAATATGACAAGGCATGTGAGGCAATGCCCAAGGTAGGATTCTATCAATTTACCCTTTTTGGCTGGTTATAACCCATCTGTGGCTGATCGTGACCATCAATCCGAAAAAAAGAATGCATCCATCGAGTACAAAATCACGATAGTAATACGAATGATCAATGTTATCTAACCTCATTGGTCAGATATAGACTCATGTTTTAGTCAATTAAATTATGACACAAGTGTGAAGCATATCCATCATCGTTTCCTTACCTCATTCCAGTAAGTGTTCGCTAATTCAGCCACTACATTCTACATATCATCCACCACGTACATAGTTGTTAAAGTGATTCCAATATTGACAGACAATATGCTAATAACAGTCCCTGGTCTCTTTAACAACCAATCGTCATTTTACACACCGATTGATTCTTTTAAATTTCAAAAACTATTCATATTCGATATTAAAATATCATATTCCCTTCAAAATTAAATCCATTTCAAAATCATCATACTTACACAAAATATACCGTATCATTTTTGCCTTAATATCACGATTTCACTTTCGAAATTGCTTCGAATTTTAATTTAGGTTATAATCCAATTTAACCTCATTCGCAATTAAATCCAAGATTTAAATTTAAACATTCCACCATTGACCAGTCTGAATTTTAAGAAAAAAGTTTGAATAGTTTTAAAATAGCTTAAATAGTTCAAAAGAAAATAGCTTGAGTATCAAAAATGGTTTATATAGTAAAATAGTTCGAAAAATCAAAATAATTTGAATATTTAAAGAATATAGACTTTAAATAGTTTATACTAAAATAATTTATTTGAAAATAGTTTCAAAGTCAAACCAGTTCAATTTCAACTTTCCTAATTCAAGTTAGTTTTAATTTCCATTTCGATTCAATCAATTCAATTCCCATTTCAAGTCGAATTTCACTTCGATTCCAATTCCAATTCAAATAATTCGATTTTGATGTCGAATTAATTCATTTTGCTTTCAATCCCAATTGATTAAAATTTAAATTCCAACTTGAATAAATTCCAATTCAATTCCAAATTAATTTCAATTTTGATTCCGAATTAATTTCAACTCCAATTCCAAATTAATTTCAACTCTAATTCCAATTAATTTCAACTTCAATTCCATATTAATTTCAATTCCAATTCGAAATTAATTTCAATTTCAATTCAAATTAAGTTCAATTTAAATTTCAATTATCCAATTCCATGATTTAATTTCAACTCAATTCTCAAATTTAAACTATTTCGATTTGTAGCAATTTTGCATTCGATTTTTAAAAATATCGATTCGAATCACTTAAATCAAATCAACTTTCAATATTCAGTTTAAAATCCAAATCTTAAAATATAATTCAATTCCAAGCTCAATTTTGAAATATCGTTTTATATCACTTTTACTTAGCAATATTCAAAGTTTGAAATAAAGTCCAATCTTCTAAAACAAATCAATTTTTGAAATTCACATCATATTTCGATTATAACTTCAAAATCTCATCTTCAATTATTTAAAACATTCTTGTTATCGAACTTAAATTTCAAAACTTCGAGCTCATGTTCGAAAATAGTTCGATTTCCATAATTATTTTTCATTTCCTAAAATCAAAACATTTAAACAATTTATAAACAAAATTTTAAAATCAAATCATTTAATTTTACAAACCCGGTGTCCGCATATAATTCTCTATCCTATGACCAAGTGAATGAATTAATTCAAATTTAATTCCGAGGATGGATATATATCATTTAAATCCAAAAGGAATGCCGTAGGTATATATCATTTCAACCCATTTCTTAATTTATTAGAAATAATTCAATTTACATATTTATATACTGTAAATAATATATAGGATAATAACATAATATATCAAAATAAATAAACATCCAAATCATAGAAAATATCAATCAAATTTTCATCCATCATAACAACATCAAAATAGTCAAAAATCACAACAATTGACCAATTATCGATAATGGAGAATTTTACTAGCAGTTTTAAATCCTAATTCAAATTAACTATCAATTCATATTCTACACATTAAATTCAGATATACATTTAAATGTCAATTAAATTTATCAAACAACTATTTATAAATTTAATTCACTTTACGATATAATTTAACAAACATAAAAATTATCTTAGTCAATTTTGAACGTATAAAACGCTCTCCTTTAATTTATCGACGATTTATAATCCAAATAAAGACCCAAATTTGAACAGTCTCAGAATGCAGCCAAATCAGTTCCATAATATCTGGAATATCGATATGAACGCAATGGGGAATACCGTGTGTCGTTCAGAGATCGTATACAAAAGTTACAATTAAATTTCATAAACGATTAAAAATTTACATAATTAACAAAAATAATTACAATTTACAAAATAACATCTGCGACCTTTCTTCCCATCTTCGTTCCAAGGGAACGTAACCCAACCACATGCCAATCCCAAGAGTACGCATGCCACACCAAGCGATTGGACGACGATCAAGAAATATGGTCGCGTGCACTACGTGCTCCTCCACCCACACCAGAGACTACGTCCCTTCCGCCGCCGCCGTTAGCCAGATAAAACCCAAAACACATGCAATAATCAATGTCAGATCCTAGCGATTTCGAGTCACTATGCTGCAAACCCACCGTGGGATGTGCAGAGTTCATCGAGCTCTACGTTTTTTTCTATTGGAAGTTTTTGATTTCGTTGAGCGATGAGGGAAATTGGGTGAAAAGAAGTTCGAAAATTTTCGGTCGTTGAAGAGAATGGCGACTATGAACAAGTTTTGAAACATTTTAATATAAAACAGCCTCGATTTGCATGCCGTGTTTATATAGTTAGGTCCAAAACCGTCCGAACACCAATCGAGGCGTGCCACCTGGCGTTCATAATGTTTTACCCTCATCCCGAACGCAATGGAACTATTTTCGAGGCCTAATTCGATCATATGTGGAAGATAGCTTTTCATTTCCAAATTTCTCAATTCAAATCAGTTTATTTTCCATTTCGGTTTAATCGATTCAATTTCGATTTCAAGTCCTATTTTACTTCAATTCCAATTTCAATTTAAAAAATTTGATTTAGATTTTGAATTAATCCAATTTTGCTTTCAATCGCACTTGATTTAATTGTAAATTCCAACTTGAATAAACTTCAGTTCATTACCAAATTAATTTCAATTTCTATTCCAAATTAATTTCGACTCCAATTCCAAATTAATTTCAACTCCAATTCCAAATTAATTTTAATTCCAATTCCAAACTAACTTAAATTCAAATTACAATTAATTTCAATTTAATTGCATATTAATTTCAATTTCAGTTATCCGATTCAATGATTTAATTTCAACTCAATACCCAAATTTAAACTATTTTGATTTATATCAATTTTGTGTTCGATTTTGGAAAATATCGATTCAAATCACTTAAATCAAATCAACTTTCAATATTCAATTTAAAATCCAAATCTTCAAATATAATTCAGTTCCAAGTTCAATTTTGAAATATCATTTTATATCACTTTTACTTAGTAATATTCAAAGTTCGAAATAAAGTCCAATCTTTTAAAACGGATCAATTTCTGAAATTCACATTAATTTCGATTATAACTTCAAAATCTCAACTTCAATTATTTAAAACATTCCTGTTACCAAACTTAAATTTCAACACTTCGAGCCCAAGTTCAAAAATAGTTCGATTTCCATAATTTGATTTTTCATTTCCTAAAATCAAATCATGTAAACAATTCCAAAACAAAATTTTAAAATCATTTAATTTTACCACTTAGGATTTAGTGCCGTATTTAGATAGTTAGATCAAAAACCATCCGAACTCCAATCGAGGCGTGCCGCCTGGCGTTCATGATGTTTTAACTCCATCTTGAACGCAATGAAACTAGTTTACAGGCCTAACTCGATCGTATGTGGAAGATGGCTTTTCAAAGTCGGTTAAATTTAATTAAATTTCGAAATTAAATTTCTACTTTATTAATTAGTTATTGTTCTCTATGTTATTTAGATTTGGATGTTGTTTTTATGAATTTACATATACCTAATTTGTCCAATTCCTTTTTTCGTTTTGGAATTTAAAAAAAATGCTAATTTTGATTGAGATCTAATTTATAATTTTATAATATTTACAGACAAAAATGTAAATAAATGTACATGTTAGTCTTTAAATTTTCACTTTGAAAATTAATTTCTACTTTACATAATTGATGATTTGAACATGAATGTTTTAGATATTATTTACATAAAAGAAGGGGGTTCTGATCTAAAATTCATGAATGGACTTTTGGGTAAATTCAAAATCTTTTGCCTCTTTTCAATTTATAGTTTCGTGTTAAATCTTAAACTTCAGTTTCCTTTCTAAACTGAAAATTTGACTTAATTTTCAAATTTAAATTTTAATATATATATATATATATATGTATATATGTATATGTGTATATATATAATATTATATATGACCATGTTCACATTTTTTTGATAATATGGGCTAAACTTTATTCGAACATAACATGGATTTTGATATCTTAGGTGCTCAAAACCATGACCTCTACAACTTTTGTTTAAAATGTCATATCCTAACCATTTGAGCTAAAGGTCCTTGATGACAATGTTTACATATACCTAAGTTGTTTTAAATCAAAATATTAATTGGAATATTTATATATGGTAACACATATGTATTTCTTTAATTTAACATCACAAGATGGATCATGTGTAACAATGTAATATTTGATTAAAAACCTTCCTTTGATTGAAACTAAATCAACTATTGTTAATTTTGGATTTCAAAATAGACAGAATTATATGGGACACACACTCTCTCTTCTACACATCTACAATGTATATAATTTTAAATCAAAATCATGGAGACCTACATGTAGTCATATTAATTACGTACACTTTTTACATGTTGCATTTAAACAACATACACTAGAGTATATTTGTATATACTCACAATTTATGCTATATACAAATTTCTCGTTAATAACACTTAATAAGTAAATCAATTTAATTAAAGAGAAAGGAATGAAAGGTTTCTATCTCCAATTAATAAAAAATCTTCCTGTAATTAATTAGATAAGTTTTAAGAGAGAAAATGAAAGGTTTTCTTCTCTAAATTAACTTTAACTTGTAACTATTATATACATGCGTATATTTGATATACTCGTATATTTAAATTTAAATCAAATTCAAGCTCTTTAAAAAAATAAAAATTTAAGTAAAATATTATAGATTGGATCTAAAATTTGTTTAGGATTTATAGACTTAACAAAAATCTAAAAAAGAATATTTTTGAAATTAATCCATTTAATCCGCTTGCAACTTGTTCAATTCCTTTAATGGTGATGGAGCTCAAATGGTCTATGTGGTCTAAATTAGCAATGTTGGGGCTAACTGAATAAAGCATACCTATTTAATAAGTTGTCTAGAGAGGTAATGTCGAAGGTTGGGTTGTTGTGAAATCAAATACTTTGCCCCATCTGACTACTACTTTGGCCCGAAAGATTGGGCCTTCGGATAATTTTCAAAATCTATTTGAAAATTCAAATGATATTTTGAATTTAAAAGTTAAATTTAAAAAATGAAATAAACATTATATAGTTATATAATGCATTCAAAATTTTCAAAATTATTTGAGAATAAAATGGTTAATTTTAAAATTTATTAATCTGACTAATTAAATTAAATTAAGAAATTAATTAAAAGTTAATCAACTAAAACATATATGCTGATATATTTGTTTAACTATAATTATTGTAATTATTTACTGATCTCAAAATTGTTTATGATAAATTAAATTAAAATTTAAAATTATTTAAAAAATTTAATTAAATTTTTAATTAATTAAACTTAGTTAAATGGAATTAATTAAAAGTTAATTAATTAAGACGTTTACCTATATTGATATGTACATAATCAAGCAATAAATATTATAGCTGATTAATTATCTTAAATAGTTTAAGTTGAGTAATATAAAATATTTAGGAATTTTAGATAAAATAAATAAGTTATTTAAATATGATTCAATTAATAAGAATTAAATTAACTAAATAAAGTTTATTTAACAAGATACATGTATATATCGTATAAGTAATTAAGCTTTAAAAGTTATAAATAATTTAATACTTATATAATATTTATAAAATTAAGTGGAGCTGGAAAGAAACACAAATGAATTTTATGGAGTAAATATATACGTGTAGCACGTATATCATTATCTCAAATGTGTCTGACATTTGAATCATGAGGGTATTTCATAATAAATATATTATTTCCTAAATCGACTTCACTCGATATGTGTATATTAAAGATTGTGAATCCTTAATTTATATAAGTTTTCATCTATATTTTATATATTAAAAGATTGCTCGCACACACTTATGTTGTTGATATTCTTTAATCTAGAGAAGTTATGTGTTGTACAATTAATATATTAACTGACGTAAGCTACATGTACGTATTTATTGATATTCCTTAAGGTACATGAATTATGCTTAGTTCATTATGAAATGGTGTGTACAAGTGAATAATCTCTTTTAATTTGTTGATATTCTCATGGTCTAGATGAGGTTAGAACAAAGACCATGAGTTTGCTAATAGTATTTGATACAACCTATAAAGAGTTATTCATCTTTGGTAGGCTTATGATTGTTAATATCCTTCATGGTTAGAATCCTATGGCAAGCAAGTCTTAACGCTTACTAGAAAAATCAAAGGATTTCTATGTTTTCTTAAAGTTTAAAACATAAAAAACTAGTGGAAGCCTTATTATTAAAATGAAATGGTAACATTTGACTGTTGAAATATTATAAGAATATATGTCATACAAGTTAAATTAATCTACATATATAAATTTTTGCAGCCATGATAATTGATAAAATAGTTTTTAGTTAAAATATATAAATGAAACGAATTAAGATTAACATAGAAATATAAAATACATTTGCCAATAAATCATTTGACATGTTGTCACTTTAAAATCATGTAAGAGCCAATTTGGATAACATTAAAACAATTTTGCCTCTATTGCTTGAGAGTTATTTGTCTGAGACCGTGTATTGTCTTTTATGAGTTTTAAACTCTTAAGTAGTACAACAAAATCGATATTTGATCCATATTAAATGATATTTGGTTAATGATTGGTATTATTAACGTACGCAACTTCAATGAAATTAGTTCATTGGAAATAAATAAACAAACCATAATGCATAATCACGTATTTAATATAACTGATTAGAATAAGGATCTCCTTTGAGTAGTTCGACCATTTTGGAATGGAAAGTGAATGTATAAGAGTGGATATAACTTAGAAGCAGTTGAGATAAAGAGAGTGAATAGTCACCCTTACTTCATAAAGGGACATCAGAAATGACAGTTATATAAAATACCAAAAGATACTTAATATGGAATGAGAAATATGATTTCTGTTCTAATTATGTTATGACATAGAAAATTGCTTTCTAGAAAGTCCATTTATATGAGTTTAAGGCATTTAATTAAAATTCCAAACTGTAAACTAGTTATAGTAAAATAAATAACTTCCTAAAATAAATAGTAAAATGAATCTTCATATTTCATAATTTATACATTATTATAGTAATGACTGAAATAGTGGGAGCATCCCATATAATACTTATCAATGGATGCATCAAGATACGAAAAATTATTTTCATAAATAAAAAATATATTATTTAAATGATAACTGTTTTCAATGTTAACTGAATATAAATAGAGTTTGATTTTATTCTTAATATTTTAAATATCAATGAAGAAATATATCTATTAAAATAACATTATTGTTGTTTCAGTTATATACCACACAAGTATTCAAAATTTTCAATTATTTTAGATTATGGACTAAACCACGATTTTAAGAAATAATTCTTTAATCATATGACTATGAATTACGTGGTACATGTCAAATGCATCTCAAATGATCGAGGGCAAAACATCCATTCAGTGAAAGAGGTAAAAGAGTTAATGAACTCTTCGAAATGATACATATAGATGTATATAGTTCAACGTCTAATATTACCAAAACATATAATTTTACTTCATTGAATTCACAAATGAATTATCATAGAAGTAATCATGTGCATTTGATACACAAATAGTATTTATATAATAGGTTCATTGAATATAAAATGGAAGTGTAAAGCATTACATGCAAAAGAAATAAAAGAATTCAATTTGATCGAATAGGTTAGTGTATTGGAAAGGAGTTCCAAATGTACCTAAAACGAAAATGATTCTATCCCAAAACGTTATACTCTCTACGATACATAGTTATATATTAATAAGGAGTAATTGGACTTTGTTAGATAAAATATGATTAATGATGAGTGAAGTTGAGTTAACAATTTTCTGTAAGGTCATCTACTTAAGAGTAAGTGTATTGGTTAAATTAAATTTCATCTAAAACAAAGTTTACAAAATCATACAGGATAATATTTGACGAAATAGCTACTATATATTCTAGGTCAAGTGGTTGACATGTTATGCGAGTCGAGAGACTAGATGTAATACTTGTTTATGAGGGATCTTGTGTGGCCCATCCAAATGAGTTTGCGACGGATCAATATTGATTGACTAGTCTATGTTATGAACATAAGTTTGAAAACTTAAAACCAGATTAGTCTTACAAACATACATAGGAAACTTATAAAATGTTTATGAATGCTTATTCAATTGTACTAAGAACCAATTTGTGTTTCAAGAAGCACAACTTGTTTTAAAGATTATTGGTAGTAAAATAGATTTGGATACAATCTAAAGATAAAACTAATTACAACGGATGAAATGATATAGACAAAACTTAAACAGCCGCAACTAATTAGAATGTCTAATAAGAACTCTCACATATTAAAGAGAAAGTGGTTTTCTTATCAACGTCAAGAAAAGAATTTCCTTAGGTTTCAATAAGCTATTAAGACTATTAACTCTGTTATATGGCATGATACACAAATTTGGAATTGATTCCAAGTATAGTAACAAAATATAATTTGGTAGATGTTTCCAAAGGGATATGATCAATACAACATAAATACCTTATTACAACTATCCAAAAAGCCTATCGTAATAGAAACCCGTTACAATGGTTTTATCTTGCCTGTTGTAATAGATGCCACTTTTCAACAACTCATTTTCTTTGCTTGTTGTAATAGATACCTATTACAACGTTTTTCATTTGCCCATTGTAATAGATGCCTATTACAAATATTTTTTACCTGTTGTAATAGATACCAATTTCATCAATACATCTTTCCTGTTTGTCAGTCGCAGTAGATGCTTGTTACAACCATTTTCCTTCACCATTTGCATTAGATGTCAATTTTGCCAACTCTTTTTTTGCCAGCTGTAATAGATACACATCTAAAATTAATATTATATAATAATTATTATTATTAAATAATAATAATTAGTAATTTATTTCAAAATATAAAATAATTACTATTAATAATCAATATTAATAATTCAATAATTAATAACTAATAAAATAATTAGTAAATAATAAATAATAATTATAATTAAATAGTTAATAAAAAAGAACTAATTTTTAGTAACTAATATTAGCATTAATAATTAATAATTAGAAAGTAATAATTAATATCAATAGCTAAAAAGTGAAATTTAAACTTTAGCGGTTAATTTTTGTTAATTACTAATAAAAATAAATCATAATTAATAATTAATGACTTATAATTAATTTTTAATTATAATATAATACTTAATAATTGATAGTTAAATAATTATTAAAAAAATTAACAATAATTAACGATTGCTATCAAATAATAATAATTAATAATTTATTTAAAATATGAAATAATTACTATTAATAAATAATATTAATAAAAACTATTCCATAATTAATAAATGATAATTATTATCAAATAATTAATAATTAATTTTTAATAATTAATATTAACGCTGATAATTAATAATTAACGCTAATAATTGATAATTAAGAAGTAATTATTAATATTCGTAATTAAGAAGTAATATTTAATATTTATTAATTCATTTTTGCTTATTGATAATAAATATTAAATTATAATTAATAAGTAATGACTAATAACAATAATTAATTTTAAATTATAAATTAATAATAATAATTAATAATTAACAATTAAAAAATTGATAATAAATAATAATTACAGGAAAATGGTCATAAGAAAGAAGCTGAAAAAAATTTAGTCTCAGGAACAGCAAGTTTGCATTTTAGTTTGAAGGATATTTTCTAGTGTAAATTGAAGATGATAGTTACAACTATCATTCTATGATTTACACTTAAAAATGTCCTTGAACGTAAAAAACAAACTTTTTATCCTTAAAACTAAATTTTTCTTCAACTTTTTCCTTAAGCTTAAAAATCTCTAATAATTACTATAAGATTCGGAAAAACAGGAAAACTTGCTTCGAGATATACTGGTCCATTCCGAGTGTTGGAAAGAATTGGAACTGTAGCCTATAGGATTGAATTGCCAGAACGGATGTCTGGGATTCGCAATGTATTTCATGTGTCTTATTTAAGGAAATTTGTTCAGGACCCATCATTAGTGGTAGAACCAGTTGTTCAGGAAGATTTAGAAGTAGAACCCAACCTAACTGTAGTCAGAAATCCTGTTCAGATTGTAGATCAAGATGAAAAGCAACTTAGGAATAAAGTGGTGAAACTCGTCAAGGTACAATGGAGTGAGGATCCCAGAGATTGTACCTGGGAAACTCTTGATAGTTTTAGGAAAGCTTATCCAGATTTATGTCCGGATAGCTAGTAATGTTGTTAGGATTGACTGTTTGATTGTTTGTTATGTATGGATGATGTGTATGTTTGGATTGTTAATAATTAAGTTTTTGAAAATTAACTGTTGTTTAAATTTCGGGGACGAAATTCTTTTAAGGGGGGAGGAATGTGACATCCCGGAATTTTGACCCCATTATTATAATAAGTTTTTGATCAAATTTAATTAAAATACAAGATTTTTAATTTATAAATAAATAAGAATTTGGATATTATTAGTTGTATATGTATTATAAAGGAATATAACTTCAAAATATAAAGTAGACTCTTTTAACAATATTCAAAAATTAAATTTGTTTTATTTATTTTAAATTTTTTTATGTATTAACGACATTTAATATCATATATATAAATGCAGTTAATAATAACAAGTACAATAACACAATCATATTTATAAATATAAATACATTAATGCACATATAAGTTACAAATCAAATATTTGTAATATTTAACTTTAATGAAAAATAAGATTAAGTAATGTTTCTTATAACAGTTTTTATAATTAAAATAAACAAAAGCTTATATATTTAGCATAAGTATAACATGATAATATGTAAACATCAGCAATAAAGACAAATTAACCTACAAACATTATTTATATGTTAATATAGATATGAGGACCAAATGAATCATGCAAGATCAGTAAATATCTTGGCAAAGTAAACAAGTTTGTCTGCAAAACATTAAAAAAAATGTAAACCTATATGAATACATATTGGTACAAAAGAAAACTGCAAATATCTTTATATATATTGTTAGTGCCAGCAAAACATTTTAGTACAAACCCAAATCTGCAAACATCTTTGCATAATTCCTTGTGCCAGCAAACATTAATTGTGTGTTAGCATAAATGAAAACATTAGTACAAACACAAATAAAAACCTGCAGCAAACATTAATTAGCCACCTTTGTATCTGAAATAAAATATCTTCCAGCCGAAATTTGTTGATTCATCTCAAGTTCTTGTACAAGCTAAAGATTTGTCAACAAACATTAATATAATAAAGCAAGATTTTATATCAGCAAAGCTTGTTCAAGAAGACATATTGTTCAAAGTTATAAATATGTATTCATCTGTTCTTATTCTTTAGCTCATTTGTAACTGATAAAGCAAAAGAAAAAAAAATTGAAAAAAAGAGAAACAGTTGAAGTAAGAAACAGGGGAAGAAGAAGAGAGACAGGGAGGGAACGCGAGAGAGGTAAGGGATGGTCTCGAGTACTACTCGAGTTTGTCACGACGTTTACTTCGGGATTCCAATACCTGGAATTTTGCTAACTGTAAATTGGAAGTAAGGGTAAACAAGTTAAGTATAAACTATGTTATTAGTGTTATCCAATTTGTTCTAAGCCCTGATAAACTTTAAAGTTTTGCTGAAACAAAATTGAGTTATCAATTTAAAATGGAAGTTAATTATGTATGTAATAAAATTTATAATTGTAATTTAATAAGTAGTTCAAAACTTAATTGAATTAGTAATTAAAGATTTTAATGATAATCTTGTGAAATCATTTGTAATTAAGAATTTAATTAATCATTTGAAGTTGATTAATTGACAAATCGTAGTTAATGAATTAATTAAATAATTAATGAGTGAACGATTAATTTAATTAGTAAGTAATGATTAGTTAAGCAATTAATAATAATTAATTATGTAATTGAGTTTTATAATAAATAATTAAGATTATTGATTAATAAATAATTAATTTAGTAAATGATTAATAAGTAATTAATGAATTGAAATAAGTTAATTTATTAGTAATTGATTAAGCAAAGAATAAAATATAATTCATTCTTAAGTATGCAATTAAGTTTAAAACAAGTCAAACTTGTGGATATGAATCGATGATTATACTGCTTGCCTCTGTCGTTATTTATATCCTGTGATGTTCTGCGATATTCTGGATATATCTGTGATGATTGTGTATGATTTATCTGTGTTAAATTGCTAGATGATTTATCTGATGTTATTTATCTGTGTTAAATTGCTATATGAATTCAATTGTTAAATTTAAACTATTAAGTTAATTAGACAACTTGGACTTTAAAATGGCGTTTGGATTTCGATGGGACCGGGATCGGGTATCCAACTGATATTCCGAAAACCATATCGATCCAAATTAAACGTTAGGTCGTGTAATCTCAAGTGAAGATCGAGATGGTGTTTTCAGAATGCAAGGGTTATCGTCGTTAACTCTGAGCGTGATTCCAAAACGAGTGTAACGAGATAATGCCTTCGGTTTCGTTCGAACCCGGAACGAACTTGTATGGATTGAATGCTTTCAGCACATCGTCAGGCGGACGATGAGCATTCTAAGTGATATGTTCTATAAAGGTAAATGCAGCCTCAAGCCTCATCAACCGGGAATGGCTAAAACAGGGGAGGTGCAGCAAGGTTAGGTGGGTCATGCCCAAGAAGGACGAGATATACTCCTGTCTAGTTGTCCCTTTTTATTCGGCTGTGTGGGCGGTTGGATGTACACCAACTGCGGGGTTATCTTGTTCGGGACTGTTCAGTAAGGAATGGTTCCGGCCTTGTGTTGCAGGGGAGTTAGGGTGGCTCCTCGGTACTGTGATCTAGACCACGTACTGTGACGGGCGGTACCCCAGTAGCCCTGCCATTGTATGGAATCCAATTTCCAATAAGCGCCGTACGTTTTGATTGTGCCCAACTATGTTGAAATGTGAGATGTAAGCATTTCAGCTATTTCTGTATTTTACTTGAAAACCCTAGACACTAATATAATATCACTGGATTTCCTATGAAACATTTTGGTTAGGTAAGGTAAAAACTTGCCCGTATTTATTTGTAGGGAGTCTTACATGATACCTTTCTTTAAAATGATTTTCAAAGTTAAACAACTTTAACCCTTTACTCATACCAGACCCATGTCTGACCCGGAGTTTGTATATTATTTTTTTATAAACTTTCGGGTACCCAAATTTTTATGGGTAGCCAAGGGATTCAGGTTAGCTTTGATGACTACTGGAGGAGCAATGAAGCAGGAGGCTTCAGCGTTGTAAATATATCTATCTATATAGTTCCGCTGTGTTAGTTAGTATATGATGTATTTGAGGTGTATGTTCTGACAGTTGTATAGGATAGTCATGTTGTATGATATTGTATAACTCTGATGTATATAACTATGTAATATTTATGTTGATATATTATATTTTGTTCCATTCCGCTGTGAGATTATGATGTTGTTATTCTTTCTTTCTTTTCTTTTCTATTTCTATCCCTTTCTTTCTTATTGATGACACGTCTTTCTGGGCGTAGAAAGCCGGGTCGTCACAGCTAGTATCAGAGCTATAGGTTGAGTAAATACCTAGGCTCTTGAGTGATTTCTTTCTTGAGAGAGAGTATTTGTAATTTTGATATATATATATATATATTTATTTCTACCTATTTATTGGGTTATCTGTTCGGGAATTCCAATATAGGTTATAAGGTAGATAGGGTAGTGGTGTGTGAAACACGACTACCGATGGTTGGAGTTTTGAATATTTGTAGTTGGAGTGTATCTGTCGAGACTGTAGACCATTACCGTCTCGAGTAAGCTTTGGATGATGTGAGGATTTCATTGTTGGAATGTGATTTTGGATGAGCTTGAGTTTGGATCTATCGGATGGACATGACCAAATCATGATATCTTGATATCTTAAGGTGTTGTAGCTGTGTGATGAGACACAGTGAGTTTGGATGTCTCCGAAGATGTTTCTTTGGAACAAGTTAAGGAAGTATGTCCGTTTCGGAATTGTGACCAAGCTCAGTAGGGTATTTTTGTTTTATTGAGGACCAAGTTTCTCGAAGAGCTGTTGTAACATCCCGTATTTTTAAGCTATTCAAATTGAACATTTAATTCATTTTAAATGTTGAATATGAATTATAATTTGAATTTAGAGATAGATGACTTTGGTTAAGTTAATAAAATTAGTCAAAATTTCAAATACGGGAAATTAAATTGGAAATTGGATAATAATAATTGAATATTGGATTTAGATAATTTGGGAAATTAAATGTGAATGGTTGTAAAATGATGTTTAAATGTGTTTTTAAGTTCAATGGGACATAATTTATATTATTGGATTTTTGGAAGAATTTTAAAGTTGATAAATTAATATTTGGGAATTTATATTAATTTAAAATGAATTTAATATTGTTGAAAATGCAATTAATCAGATTTTGGTCCGGAATGAGCCAAAACGATTTTTAATATGTTTAAAAATGTTATATGAATTATTGTTAAGTTAATAAAATTTTAAACGTGGAAATTTTGAGTGATTTCGATAATTTTGAAAATCGCTTAATTTAATAGACGAGTTAAAATAGCCTTCCGGGACACAGTCTCGGAGTTCGACGAAATCAGTTTCATTGGATCCGTAATAGTTAGTTATTATCGGATTTCAATTTTCGTAGCAATCGGAGTTGTCGTGTGATCGTGGCAGCTCAAAACGCATCGAAATCGTTTTAATCGATTTAATTTGGAATTGAACGTTTAATTCCGTAACTCGTGCATCTGACCGAATTAGCTTACGAAACCTGTTCCATTGTGTCCGGAACGCGGAAAAACCCCAGGATAGCCTGTCGGAACGTGAGAATTGGAGTTCGTTTGCATAGTTGTTAAATTGAGAATTTATTAATAAAATAATATTAAATTTATATTACATATTCACTTTATTCTCAAACCCTAATCCTATTTCCCAGTAGCCGCCGCATATACTTTTCAATGGCCGAAAACAATTTTCGTTCTTCCTCTCAAATCTCCAAATCCACGTGCTATTTCGCAAATCGTTCAACTGGAAAGTTGTTCGTCTCGACGAGCTCTACCCAATCAACGGTAGAGATCGTATTTGGTTGAGTGTTTTGGCGAGGATGTCTTCTCGAAGGCCGGCCGTTCAAGGGTGGATATCTCGACGTAAGGTCGACCGAGCTCCACCTCGATCTAGGCGCTGGTAGTATGGCCGAGGGGCTTCGCGATGGTGGCAATTGATCGAACTCCGGTCGTGTTTAGGAGGAGCGGCCGCGAGCCCTAGCGTATGTTGATGGGTTCGAATTGTTTCTGTACGTGAGCGCGAGAGGGAAGAGGAAAGGAGCGGGCTCGTTCGTGATGAAGGGCTGAGATGGTAGTTTTGTAATTAAAAGGATAATTGTTTTAAATTATATACACAACTTTATAAAATCGTAACTCGTTCGTATGTTCTCAGAATTTGACGATTTTCGAAGCGTTGGAATCGCAGAAGAGAGCATTACGTGATGGCGCAAATCCGGAGTCATTCCGGGCAAGTAGAAATTTAGGTTAAATCGAACGTCGTTCGGTTTAATTTGAATTTCGAACGCTCGCCGAAACTCAAGGTGAGTTATTCTCACTCACATCTGGATACTAGTAAAGTAGATAGCTAGTATTGATTGTTTGTTTGGATGTTTAGCTGAATATGTTAGTTATTATCAAATTGAATTGATATATACACTGTTGTGCTAATATTTGTGGATGCAGGGGAAAACAGGTTGGAGGGATCCAACGGGATTCCTCACAATATAGTACTTATTTGATTATGATACCTGTTTATATATTGAGATTGATAAATTTGGAGTTGAATTGCATTGTGATATTGTGGTTTAAACTATAAACCCAGGATATTAATTATAAAAGGAATTGCAGTTTAAATTATGAAGAAATTAAATTGGGTTTCAAAGAAATTGAGAAATTGGTAAATAAGAAATTTAGAGAATATAAATGTTTGAAACCTGATTTGGATGGAAAACTGAAATAAATTTGTATAGAAATATTACTGGATAAATTATAAATCCAAAATTAATTATATTTGATAAATTGAATTTAGAGAAATAAAGGTATTGTTAAATAATGGATTTAAAAGGGATTAAAATCTGAAATCTATTTTAAAATGTAAATTGGAAGTTTTAAAATTTGGAATGATAATTAAGATAAATGTTATTAGTTGAAGATTTGGGAAATAAATTTATGTTATGAAACCATAAAACTAAAGTAAATAAATGGACAGAAATCGTGAGAAGGATTTCTGTGATGATTTAGTAGAAATGAGATTTTCTTGGGAAAAAAAAAACCAAGTTCGAGTTTTAAATTGATTTTATAAAAAGAAAGTTTTAAAATCTAAACTAATTTTAAAGAATGTTTTAAAAATTATTATTTTAAAGTGATTTTTTTTTATAAATTAGCAATAGTAAAATTTTATAAATATTTTAATAATTATGTTTACAAATGGATTTGTTTTAAAAGCTAGTTTTGACCTAAGTATATTGAAATAAGAGTTAATCTTTTTACCACTTTATTTTAATGTATAGTATAACTTAACCTTAATTTAAATTAAGCTATATCTTTTAAACAGTTTTGCTTTAAATATTTTGGAATTATATTTTGATTAAATAATTAGTAGTAAATTTATCTATTTAAAGTATATTTTAAATTAAAATGTTTTTAACTGTTTTAAATCTAAACTGTTTTGAACTTGGATATTTCCAATGAGAATATATGGTAAATGATTTACCTTGTAAAGGAGGAATTTTGAGAAATGTTTTCAAATGAGATTTGGAAATTTGGTAATATATCTTTTAAAGATATTTGAGGTAAATAAATAATTTGGGAATTATTTATTGTGTGATGGATGCTATGGATGTTTATGCATATTAATTGATAGTTAAATCACCGACTATCAATATTGGACAAATGCGTTGATCGTTTCGAAGAGACCGGGATCGAGGTTTATTTCTCGAAAACCACTTCGATCCGGTTTGTACTTTTTCGTGCGATAAAACGTTTTCGGAGTCGAAGATGGAGCAGTGAAGTGCAAGGGCTAGTCGCTACTAATCCTGAGGATATTTCCAAAATGGATGTAGTAGGAATAGTGCCTTCGGTTCCGTTCGAACCCGGGACGGACTTGTATGGACGAATGCTTCGTGACATCGTCAGCGGACGATGGGCATTCTAAGTGAAACGTTCTAAAGGTAACGTTAAGCCTCAAGCCTCACCAACCGGGAATGACTGAAAATCAGGGGATATGCAGCAAGGCTTCGTGGGTAGCCCCCACTGGAGAGTAAGGTCATCCCTGTCTAGAGGTTCCTTTTTATTTCGGCTTAGTGGTGCGGTTGCTGATCCCAACCGCGGGGTGATCTTATTCGGAATTGCCCATAGGTGATTCCGGTCTTGTGTTGCAGGGGACGAAGGGAGTAGTCCTCGGTACTGTGATCTAGACCACGTACTGTGATAGGTGGTACCCCAGTGCCTAGTCATTAGTTGGAATCCATTTTTCCCTACGAGCCTTTTACGAGTTTTGTTTGTATTACCCACTTCGGTGGCTAGTAGCTGGAATTTAATCATGTAACAATTTCGGCTATTTTATAAGTATTTGTAAATAGACCCTATTATAATATCAGAGGATTTCTATAAAAAGAGTTTTAGCTATCGTAAGGTAAAAACCCGACATGTTTATTTGTGGCGTGGTCTTACGAGATGCTTTTGTTTTCAAAAGGATTTTTGAAACTTTAATAATCAATTGTGTGCATTATTATCAGCTGGTATTCCAGACTGACTCGGGTGTTATTTCATTATAATGCTCGGGTCAGACCGAGTATTATATGTTCAGGATAGGTTGCTATGGAGCAGGAGAGGAGCTGGAGTTCGAGACGTATTATATGTACCTATATATATATCCGCTGCTATGTTGTATGGTATGCCTGTTATGTGATGATTGATGTATGAGTTACTCTGATGATATGTTGTATAAACAGTTATAGATTTCATTTTGTGTAAAGATATATAGTTGCTATTATATTTTATTCCGCTGCGACTGTGAGATTCTGATATTGTTTAGTTTCTTCTTCTTCTATCTCTTTTTCTTTTAACCTTAATGGTTCGTATTTCTGTTCTACTTGAGTCAATTAGGGTAGTATATTGTTGATTCAAGGGGTACGGATTTGCGGGCTGTCACAGCTGTGAATAGAAGCCTTTGGACATTGAGGATTAGCTCTATAGCTGGAAGTGTTCTGTGTGCTGTTGAGAAGGTTTGTTGATTAGCAGTTTTCTTGAGGTGATTTCAGAAGTAGCAGAGTGGATTCATTTCTTCGATGGATTGACCTGAACAGTATATGGCTGTTCTGGATTGTGAAGGGAGAACAAACTTATTTGGGTAGAATTGCCAGTGTGTTGTGCGACAATTCTGGAATTCATTTGTGTAATTTTTGCAAGGAGTTGAGACTTCTCAAGAGAAAGTGAGGAAATTGAAGTGGTTCAAGATTTTCCTGATGTTTTCGAAGAAGTTCAGTGTCTACCGCCACATCAAGAAATTGAGTTTCGTATTGATTTGATTCCAGGAGCTATGCCGGTGATTCAGCCAAGTAGGAGAATGCCTCCAAGAGAGAGAGAAGAGTTGGTTAAGCAGACGCAAGATCTTTTGGAGAAAGTTTTGATTAGACCCAGTTTTTCTTGTTGGGGCTCTGCTGCTGTATTTTCCACCAAATCGGAAGGTTCGCTAAGGTTCTGTGTTGAATAAGTTTGTGCTAGTATTCATTGATGATATCTTGGTCTACTCCAAATCGGAAGAAGAGCACAGGCATCATTTGAGGATTGTATTAGAGACTCTGAGGAAGCATGTGTTGAAGGCAAAATTTTCAAAGTGCCATTTCTAGAAATCAGAAGTTAAATTTTTGGGGCATATTATTTTGGGTGAAGATATCTCTGTAGACCCAGCGAAAGGAGAATCTATTCTAGAATGGAAGCAACCGAAGGAAATTTATAATTTTCTGGGTTTAGCTGGCTACTACAGAAAATTTATTAAGGATTATTCCAAAATTTCTTCGCATCTGACCAAACTAACAAGGAAAGGAACCAAATTCTAGTGGACACCTCAGTGTGAAGAAGCTTTTCAGGAATTGAAGATAAGGCTAACCAGTGCACCAGTACTTGTTATTCCGGATGGGAAGTGCAAATTTGAAGTATATACGGATGCATGTTTAGTTGGATTAGGTGCAGTGTTGATGCAAAATGGCAGAGTGATTGCGTATGCTAGTCGGCAATTGAAGTCTCTTGAGAAGAACTATGCTACGCATGATTTAGAATTGTTAGATATTGTTTTTGCTTTGAAGATCTGGAGACATTATCTTTTAGGAGAAAAGTTTGAGTTATTCACGAATCACAAACCGTTGAAGTATATTTTCTCTGAAAAAGATCTTAATTTGAGACAGCAGAGATGGGTCGAATTTTTGGCATCTTATGATCTGGATATTTTTTATACTCCAGGGAAAGCAAATGTCGTGGCTGATGCTCTTAGTAGAAATGCAGTCTTATCTCTTTTGGAAGTAGTTCCATCTCTCCAAGAAAAGATCATAGGTAAGCAAATGGGGGATAAATCTTTTGAGGAAATGATTCTTGGAAGTAGAGACGGTCGGTATTCGGATTTCAATGTGGGCGATCAAGGTGTTCTAAGGATTAATGGTCGTTTGTGTGTGCCTAATATTGATGGACTGAGATAAGAAGTTTTAGCTGAGTGTCATCGCTCCAAATTGAATATTCATCCGGGAATTTCGAAGATGTATAAAGATATGAGGAGAGTTTTCTGGTGGCCGAATATGGAGAAGGATGTAGCTGCTTTTGTAAGTAGTTGAACCATCTGCCAGCAAGTGAAGGGAGATCAACAAAAATCTGCTGGACTATTGCAACCTTTGGAAATTCCAGATTGGAAATAGGAAATGATCTCGATGGATTTTATAAACGGTTTGCCTAGAACCGGGAAAGGAAATGAAGGAATATGGGTTATTGTGGATCGTTTAACAAAAAGTGTCCATTTTATTCCGGTTAAGGCGACTCGTACTGCAGTTTCCTTGGCAGAAATTTTCTTGAAGGAGATAGTCAGATTGCATGGTATTCCTATCAGCATAGTAAGTGACCGTGATCCTATTTTCACTAGTAAATTTTGGGAAGCTTTGCAATCAGCAATGGGAACTAGTTTGAGATTAAGTGCAGCCTATCATCCTCAGACGGACGGTCAAACGGAAAGGCTTAATCGAATTCTGGAAGATATGCTTCGAGCCTGTGTATTGGACTTTGGTGGATCATGGGAAGACCATCTTCATTTAGTGGAATTTTCTTATAATAATAGTTACCAAGTGAGTATTAAGATGGCTCCTTATGAAGCTCTGTATGGAAGACCGTGTAGATTCCCATCTTGTTGGATTGAATCAAATGATCGACTTGTACTCGGACCCGATCTTATTCGAGAAGCTTCTACGAAGGTTGAGCTTATCAAAAGAAGGATGAAAGCTGCTCAAGATCGTCAGAAGAAATATGCAGATAAGAAACAAAGACCCTTGGAATTTGAGATCGAAGATTTAATTTTTATTAAAGTTTCCCCAACAAAGGTGCTATAAGATTCGGAAAAATGGAAAAACTTGCTTCGAGATATATTGGTCCATTACGAGTGTTGGAAAGAATTGGAACTGTAGCCTACAGGATTGAATTGCCAGAACGGATGTCTGGGATTCGCAATGTATTTCATGTGTCTTATTTAAGGAAATTTGTTCATGACCCATCATTAGTGGTAGAACCAGTTGTTCAGGAAGATTTAGAAGTAGAATCCAACCTAACTGTAGTCAGAAATCCTGTTCAGATTGTAGATCAAGACGAAAAGCAACTTAGGAACAAAGTGGTGAAACTCGTCAAGGTACAATGGAGTGAGGATCCCAGAGATTGTACCTGGGAAACTCTTGATAGTTTTAGGAAAGCTTATACAGATTTATGTCCGGATAGCTAGTAATGTTGTTAGGATTGACTGTTTGACTATTTGTTTTGTATGGATGATGTGTATGTTTGGATTGTTAATAATTAAGTTTTTGAAAATTAACTGTTGTTTGAATTTCGGGGACGAAATTCTTTTAAGGGGGGAGGAATGTGACATCCCGGAATTTTGACCCCATTATTATAATAAGTTTTTGATCAAATTTAATTAAAATACAAGATTTTGAATTTATAAATAAATAAGAATTTGGATATTATTAGTTGTATATGTATTATAAAGGAATATAACTTCAAAATATAAAGTAGACTCTTTTAACAATATTCAAAAATTAAATTTGTTTTATTTATTTTAAATTCTTTTATGTATTAATGACATTTAATATCAGATATATAAATGCAGTTAATAATAACAAGTACAATAACACAATCATATTTATAAATATAAATACATTAATGCACATATAAGTTACAAATCAAATATTTGCAATATTTAACTTTAATGAAAAATAAGATTAAGTAGTGTTTCTTATAACAGTTTTTATAATTAAAATAAACAAAAGCTTATATATTTAGCATAAGTATAACATAATAATATGTAAAAATCAGCAATAAAGACAAATTAACCTACAAACATTATTTATATGTTAATATAGATATGAGGACCAAATGAATCATGCAAGATCAGTAAGTATCTTGGCAAAGTAAACAAGTTTGTCTGCAAAACATTAAAAAAAATGTAAACCTATATGAATACATATTGGTACAAAAGAAAACTGCATATATCTTTATATATATTGTTAGTGCCAGCATAACATTTTAGTACAAACCCAAATCTGCAAACATCTTTGCATAATTCCTTGTGCCAGCAAACATTAATTGTGTGTTAGCATAAATGAAAACATTAGTACAAACACAAATAAAAACCTGCAGCAAACATTAATTAGCCACCTTTGTATCTGAAATAAAATATCTTCCAGCCGAAATTTGTTGATTCATCTCAAGTTCTTGTACAAGCTAAAGATTTGTCAACAAACATTAATATGATAAAGCAAGATTTTATATCAGCAAAGCTTGTTCAAGAAGACATATTGTTCAAAGTTATAAATATGTATTCATCTGTTCTTATTCTTTAGCTCATTTGTAACTGATAAAGCAAAAGAAGAAAAAAATTGAAAAAAAGAGAAACAGTTGAAGTAAGAAACAGGGGAAGAAGAAGAGAGACAGGGAGGGAACGCGAGAGAGGTAAGGGATGGTCTCGAGTACTACTCGAGTTTGTCACGACGTTTACTTCGGGATTCCAATACCTGGAATTTTGCTAACTGTAAATTAGAAGTAAGGGTAAATAAGTTAAATATAAACTATGTTATTAGTGTTATCCAATTTGTTCTAAGCCCTGATAAACTTTAAAGTTTTGCTGAAACAAAATTGAGTAATCAATTTAAAATGGAAGTTAATTATGTTTGTAATAAAATTTATAATTGTAATTTAATAAGTAGTTCAAAACTTAATTGAATTAGTAACTAAAGATTTTAATGATAATCTTGTGAAATCATTTGTAATTAAGAATTTAATTAATCATTTGAAGTTGATTAATTGACAAATCGTAGTTAACGAATTAATTAAATAATTAATGAGTGAACGATTAAGTTAATTAGTAAGTAATGATTAGTTAAGCAATTAATAATAATTAATTATGTAATTGAGTTTTATAATAAATAATTAAGATTATTGATTAACAAATAATTAATTTAGTAAATGATTAATAAGTAATGAATTGAAATAAGTTAATTTATTAGTAATTAATTAAGCAAAGAATAAAATATAATTCATTCTTAAGTATGCAATTAAGTTTAAAACAAATCAAACTTGTGGATATGAATCGATGATTATACTGCTTGCCTCTGTTGTTATTTATATCCTGTGATGTTCTGCGATATTCTGGATATATCTGTGATGATTGTGTTTGATTTATCTGTGTTAAATTGCTAGATGATTTATCTGATGTTATTTATCTGTGTTAAATTGCTATATGAATTCAATTGTTAAATTTAAACTGTTAAGTTAATTAGACAACTTGGACTTTAAAATGGCGTTTGGATTTCAATGAGACCGGGATCGGGTATCCAATTGATATTCCGAAAACCACATCGATCCAAATTAAACGTTAGGTCGTGTAATCTCAAGTGAAGACCGAGATGGTGTTTTCAGAATGCAAGGGTTATTGTCGTTAACTCTGAGGGTGATTCCAAAACGAGTGTAACGAGATAATGCCTTCGGTTTCATTCGAATCTGGAACGAACTTGTATGGATTGAATGCTTTCATCGTATCGTCAGAGTTAGGATGAGCATTCTAAGTGATATGTTCTATAAAGGTAAACGCAGCATCAAGCCTCATCAACCGGGAATGGCTAAAATAGGGGAGGTGCAGCAAGTTTAGGTGGGTCATGCCCAAGCAGGACGAGATATACCCCTGTCTAGATGTCCCTTTTTATTCGGCTGTGTGGGCGGTTGGATGTACACCTACTGCGGGGTTATCTTGTTCGGGACTGTTCAGTAAGGAATGGTTCCGGCCTTGTGTTGCAGGGGAGTTAGGGTGGCTCCCCGGTACTGTGATCTAGACTACGTACTGTGACGGGAGGTACCCCAGTAGCCCTGCCATTGTATGGGATCCAATTTCCAATAAGCGCCGTACGTTTTGATTGTGCCCAACTATGTTGAAATGTGAGATGTAAGCATTTCATCTCTTTCTGTATTTGCCACCAAATCGGAAGGTTCGCTAAGGTTCTGTGTTGAATAAGTTTGTGCTAGTATTCATTGATGATATCTTGGTCTACTCCAAATCGGAAGAAGAGCACAGGCATCATTTGAGGATTGAATTGGAGACTCTGAGGAAGCATGTGTTGAAGGCAAAATTTTCAAAGTGCCATTTCTGGAATTCAGAAGTTAAATTTTTGGGGCATATTATTTTGGGTGAAGATATCTCTGTAGACCCAACGAAAGGAGAATCTATTCTAGAATGGAAGCAACCGAAGGAAATTCATAATTTTCTGGGTTTAGCTGGCTACTACAGAAAATTTATTAAGGATTATTCCAAAATTTCTTCGCATCTGACCAAACTAACAAGGAAAGGAACCAAATTCAAGTGGATACCTCAGTGTGAAGAAGCTTTTCAGGAATTGAAGATAAGGCTAATCAGTGCACCAGTACTTGTTATTCCGGATGAGAAGTGCAAATTTGAAGTATATACGGATGCATGTTTAGTTGGATTGGGTGCAGTGTTGATGCAAAATGGCAGAGTGATTGCGTATGCTAGTCGGCAATTGAAGTCTCATGAGAAGAACTATACTACGCATGATTTAGAACTGTTAGATATTGTTTTTGCTTTGAAGATCTGGAGACATTATCTTTTAGGAGAAAAGTTTGAGTTATTCACGAATCACAAACCGTTGAAGTATATTTTCTCTCAAAAAGATCTTAATTTGAGACAGCAGAGATGGGTCGAATTTTTGGCAAATTCAAAGTTATAAATATGTATTCATATGTTCTTATTCTTTAGCTCATTTGTAACTGATAAAGCAAAAGAAGAAAAAAATTGAAAAAAGAGAAACAGTTGAAGTAAGAAACAGGGGAAGAAGAAGAGAGACAGGGAGGGAACGCGAGAGAGGTAAGGGATGGTCTCGAGTACTACTCGAGTTTGTCACGACGTTTACTTCGAGATTCCAATACCTGGAATTTTGCTAACTGTAAATTAGAAGTAAGGTTAAATAAGTTAAGTATAAACTATGTTATTAGTGTTATCCAATTTGTTCTAAGCCCTGATAAACTTTAAAGTTTTGTTGAAACAAAATTGAGTAATCAATTTAAAATGGAAGTTAATTATGTATGTAATAAAATTTATAATTGTAATTTAATAAGTAGTTCAAAACTTAATTGAATTAGTAATTAAAGATTTTAATGATAATCTTGTGAAATCATTTGTAATTAAGAATTTAATTAATCATTTGAAGTTGATTAATTGACAAATCATAGTTAACGAATTAATTAAATAATTAATGAGTGAACGATTAAGTTAATTAGTAAGTAATGACTAGTTAAGCAATTAATAATAATTAATTATGTAATTGAGTATTATAATAAATAATTAAGATTATTGATTAACAAATAATTAATTTAGTAAATGATTAATAAGTAATTAATGAATTGAAATAAGTTAATTTATTAGTAATTGATTAAGCAAAGAATAAAATATAATTCATTCTTAAGTATGCAATTAAGTTTAAAACAAATCAAACTTGTGGATATGAATCGATGATTATACTGCTTGCCTCTGTCGTTATTTATATCCTGTGATGTTCTGCGATATTCTGGATATATCTATGATGATTGTGTATGATTTATCTGTGTTAAATTGCTAGATGACTTATCTGATGTTATTTATCTGTGTTAAATTGCTATATGAATTCAATTGTTAAATTTAAACTGTTAAGTTAATTAGACAACTTGGACTTTAAAATGGCATTTGGATTTCGATGAGACCGGGATCGGGTATCCAATTGATATTCCGAAAACCACATCGATCCAAATTAAATGTTAGGTCGTGTAATCTCAAGTGAAGATCGAGATGTTGTTTTCGGAATGCAAGGGTTATCGTCGTTAACTCTGAGGGTGATTCCAAAACTAGTGTAACGAGATAATGCCTTCGGTTTCGTTCGAACCCGGAACGAACTTGTATGGATTGAATGCTTTCAGCGCATCGTCAGGCGGACGATGAGCATTCTAAGTGATATGTTCTATAAAGGTAAACGCAGCCTCAAGCCTCATCAGCCGGGAATGGCTAAAACAGGGGAGGTGCAGCAACGTTAGGTGGGTCATGCCCAAGCAGGACGAGATATACCCCTGTCTAGATGTCCCTTTTTATTCGGCTGTGTGGGCGGTTGGATGTACACCAACTACAGGGTTATCTTGTTCGGGACTGTTCAGTAAGGAATGGTTCCGGCCTTGTGTTGCAGGGGAGTTAGGGTGGCTCCTCGGTACTGTGATCTAGACCACGTACTGTGACGGGCGGTACCCCAGTAGCCCTGCCATTGTATGAGATCCAATTTCCAATAAGCGCCGTACGTTTTGATTGTGCCCATCTATGTTGAAATGTGAGATGTAAGCATTTCAGCTATTTCTGTATTTTACTTGAAAACCCTAGACACTATTATAATATCACTGGATTTCCTATGAAACGTTTTGGTTAGCGTAAGGTAAAAACTTACCCGTATTTATTTGTAGGGAGTCTTACGTAATACCTTTCTTTAAAATGATTTTCAAAGTTAAACAACTTTAACCCGTTTACTCATACCAGACCCATGTCTGACCCGGAGTTTGTATATTGTTTTTTTTATAAACTTTCGGGTACCTAAATTTTTACGGGTAGCCAAGGGATTCAGGTTAGTTTTGACGACTACTGGAGGAGCAATGGAGCAGGAGGCTTCAGCGTTGTAAACATATCTATCTATATAGTTCCGCTGTGTTAGTTAGTATATGATGTATTTGAGGTGTATGTTTTGACAGTTGTATAGGATAGTCATGTTGTATGATATTGTATAACTCTTATGTATATAACTATGTAATATTTATGTTGACATATTATATTTTATTCCATTCCGCTGTGAGATTCTGATGTTGTTATTCTTTCTTTCTTTTCTTTTCTATTTCTATCCCTTTCTTTCTAATTGATGACACGTCTTTCTGGGCGTAGAAAGCCGGGTCGTCACAAATGGTATCAAGGCCCTATCCAATTTATTTATACTCAAATTGAATCTATTTATAACTCAAGACATTTTTATTTCAATCCAATTCCGTTTGGTCACATTTAACATATATTTAATCAGCTTATATATAAGTCGAACTTTATTTAGTTCTCAAGTTCTATATTCAACCTCAATTTCAGCCCACAATCCATTCTGTTTAAATCAAGTTAATTTCCATTTCCATTTAATATTCAATTAAATAATTAATTTATTCTATTAGTTCACTTTCGTTTTACAATTCAATATCTGATTTTTATTTCAAAAATCATTCTATTTAATCCACCTGAGCTCAATTTTATTTTGTAATCCAGGTTTGGACTTTATTTTCTTCACTAAAACATAAAACAATTTTTATTTTTGGTTTTCTATTCCACTTTCCAATTTTTATAAATCACACAACTTATTTCTTTTTCACACTTTCATCAATTCTATACCCGAATATATTCACATTTTATTTTTAACTCTAGATTATACATCTATTTATATCCCAAGTATATTTTTAATCAATTAATCTCAATTTTTATAAGCTATCCCAATTTATTTGTTCACAATTCCAGATTTTTCTCAAATTTTAACCTATTCAAAAATTATACCTTATGGTTATATAATATGTCACAACTAAAAATTTATATTCACTTCAATTCAAAATTATTCCAATTCAATACAACATTTATAATTTACAGTTATATAGTTACTTTATAATTCACATTTATATATTTAATCCAATTCCATATAATTCAAATCCAAACACAACTCAGTTTTGTTTAACTTAGCTTAAGTTAAATTTCAAATCCATACCATTTATTTCAATTCAATCAAGCAAGAGTTTGATTCCGACTTTAAATTCCTCCATACTTCCTTACTTATATTTAATTAACTTCATCACATTCTACTCATTCCATTTAATTTATTATAATCACTTTATGTAATTTATTTTCTTTAATTTTTGCTTAAGTTAAATTCCAATTCCTGCAAATTTTATTTCACAAATCCAATACATTTTACTTATGTAAGTTAAATTTTCAATTTCGTTTTGAAGTTCACTTCTTCAAAGTTTTATTATCAAATCTTATTCCCTTCTTTTTTTTCACTTCTTTTTAAATTAGAAATTTCAAAGCTCAACACCTGGTACTTATTTCAAATCATTCGAAATAATATATATCACACATATAAATATATAATTCTGTTTTAACAAATCATTTCCTTCAACTTCCAAAACCAACTTGATTTTTTTATCCAAAACAATTTCCTCAAAATCTCTAAAACATCATTTTTTAACAAAATCTCCATATCAAATTTCTACAGTAGCAACCGGTCACTTAGAAACTCGAAAATGAATACTGGTGATGCTGTAGTCATCACCAGAATTATTTTCCAGCGACTGAAGTGAGTTCAGCTCTATATCTCTTTAAAAATCCATTTTAAAACAATTTTCTTTAAAAAATATTCCCAAAAATAATACTATTATTATTTTTCCTCACCACTTTGAAAAAACAATTTTCCAAACTTCTCGGGATTTAAATTTACAGATTGGTTTGGAATACAATATTAATGTTAATCCATTTGCATAATTTATGCCTACAAAAATTCTCATTTGGTTATATAGCCATTTCCAGTTTTACAATTTTATTTGATTATATATTATCATCCAAACACTCCAAATATATGTATAATAATTTCAGAAAATTATTTCTTTTATATTGAAATACATCTTCAAGTAAAATTATTTCATTTACTCCATTTAAAAACAATACTATGTCGAATTACTCTATTCAAGTGTTTAGAAACACATATCGATATACTTGTACGGACTGTGCCGACCGGAGTTCATAAGCCACTCAATAAATTAACCAACACAATATAAAACATTTTATATTCACTAATAAATACGTGCTCATATCTATTAATACACTTAAATTTATTCCAGAGTACTACTGACTCTATCTCTGATGAGAAATCCCTAACAGAGCCAAGGTTCTCGCTTAACCTTCAGCTCTGATAACAAATGTAATGGACGGGGATTTTCGACCTCGAAAATCAACATTAATATGTCCACTATATTTAATGTCGTGTAGTCGAGTGCTGGAAATATCAGTTCATTAGAGGTAAAGAAGAAAAAGGTTGGAGAAAAATGTAAAAACAACAACACAGAATCTCACAATCGCAGGGAACAAAATATAATATATAATAACAGATTTTAAATACAAAAACTATACTGTTAATATACCTACTACTATCAGAGTACAACAATTCAATACATCAATCTGGACAGTTCAATAACTTGTCCTCACACAGCGGAAAATAACAAAGCATGTGATATACGCCTGAACTCTTCGAACTTGTCTCCTGAGCTATAGAGCTTTTAACCTAAATCTGTAATACTTGGTCCGACTCGAGCATTATAATAAAATAACACCCAAGTCAGTCTGGAAAACAAGCGTGTGAAAACACACTCAATTTGAATTATTAACTTTTATCAAAATCCTTTGAAAAAAATGTATCTTGTAAGACCGCGTCATATATAAACACGACGGGTTTTTCCCTTACAATAACCAAAACACTTTATAGAAAATTCAGTGATATTATAATATTGTCTAAATATCAATACTTATTCAAATAGCTAAAATTTTTACATTAATTAAATTCTAGCATACTAGGCTCTAAAACAAAACTACAAGCTCGTATTGGAGGTTGGATTCCAATGAATGGCTGAGCCACTAGGGTACCGCTCATCATAGTTGTAACAATCCGCATATTTTACGATCGTATATTTAATTGTTTTATTTAAATATAGCATCGTTGGTCGGATTAAAGTTCGAAATGTGACTTTTTGTAAACTTTCGAATTAGGACTCGAGTCCACTTCCATTGAGTTCAAAATGACGTTTACAACCTTTTTGAGTATAAACATCGATATGTTTGAGGTTGATTAGGATTTTGGTATTTTCATTTGGCCTTTGGGTTTGGTTCTAGCCCACTAACCCAATAAGAGAACCCAGACCCCTTACCATATACATCCCACTCCACTCCTCTTTTCTTCATTTGCATTTCTGAAATTCCTAACACTCTCAAAGGAAAATAGGGGAAGGGAAAGAGATTAGAAATTCCTAAACCCTAGTTTTATTAGGAAAATCAAATTCAAGACCAAAATCAAAGAAAAGCTTAGATAAGTATCCTCTACATCTTCTCAATCTCAATTCCTCTTCAATTTTCAGAAAGTTTCTAATAACCTGACTTAGGATATATTTTCTTATAAGCTTAGATTCAAGCTCCTAGAGTCGAAGTTGAAGAGTGTTTAATCTTTCCTTTGTGTTTGAGCTTCTCATTCATTGTTTTTGGGTTTAAAGGTGAGTTCTTGATCTCATATCTATGTCTATACCTTTGATAGTTGTTAGGTATGAAATTCTAACATCTATTTCATGTCCATTTGCTTTTGAATTGAATTGGGTTGATGAATTTTAATTTTTTGGTATTTTGAAGTCAAAATCTATGAAAATCCTACAATCATTAATGGGTCTATAGGGCTAGGTTGTCGCTTGACATAAATCCCTAGCCATCGTCGCTCATTCGATCACTTTCGATATGATTTAGCCATCAACGGCATAAGCTGAATTTCGCCTGAGCTTCAGCTCTGACATCTGGTATAACACTCAGATGTATGGACCATCGGAATAAAATTTCCACATGAACAACTCAGACATCCGAGCTTACTTCCCAGACGTCTGGGCGAACTAAAAGAAAATTCCAGACCTTCAGCTCAGACGTCTGCGAAACCACCAGATGTCTGATGCTGTTAAATTTAGTCAATTTTCCAGTTATAAGTGGGTTTCCATTTTTATATCGATTTTTGATTGATCTGATTAGTTGTTATCACTTATCATCGACTTTGATGATTTCTTTTCTGGATTTTTAGGAATATCCATTTGATGGATTTGATATCGATTTTCATGGTTTTGATTCACTTCGTCGAAGATGAATTTTTGGTGATAGATTGTTTCTACAATCATTTCTGTGATTGGTCACTTTAAAATACAAAGGTTTCTATACTAGTAGTAAATATTCAAAATCTTCCACAAAAATGATTTCAATGTTACTTTTAATATAAAGCTCGTTTTTAAAACCGTTTTCCAATCTATTAGTATATACAAACCTTTACCTCACTCGTTCGAGAAATCCAATTAAACGACTTAGCAAAACAAGTGGTATGAAACGCTTGCATTTACTTTGTTGGTTAATTATTAGACTTGTTCGATTGAAATCTTGTGATAATTTTCAAGTGGAAATCTACAATTTGTTCGTAAATATTTAAGTTAAGCCAGTGGTTATGGAACCTGAAGCTAAACTCATTTATTTACTAGCTTAGTGCAATTTACACCTCTTATTGATCGATGGTGATCATTTTATAGTTTAGACAAGCGATATACGATGTCTTTCTGTCCACATGGGAGACCTTACCCAGTTTTATGGAGCTTCCTCTCATTTTTAGGGGATAGCAACCCTTGGTCTTTTTGACCATTCGTGGAGCAATCGGCTCAATGAGTTCGCTACATGGGGCGTATCTTTTTAGGTGCATCAATGTTCGGCTCAATAGGCATGTGCATGGGGTGTATCTTTTCAGGTGCGTCGATGTTTGACTTTGCATGGGGCATATCTTTTTAGGTGCGTCGATGTTCAGCTTATCTGTCCCTAACGGAGGACAACACCTCGTATTTTCATGGGATAACACGTGTTGGTGAGTTTTCATGCTTCCGTTTGTGATAGGCCACCCCCCTTTGTGTTTTTAGGATTTCTAATTATTGATTTTTGAAAATTGTATTCCACCATTTACTGTGAATTGGCATTGATATGTTTTGCCAATATTTGAGGTTTGGTGAGTAAGCTAAAGAGTATGACATTCTTTTTGGTGTTTGAGTAGATTTGTGATATTCTATGATTTTCATTATCATTACATATTTCTGTTATATCCCTTATCCTATCACATTTTATACGATATTTATAGCTAGACTGATCCGTTTATGATTTTTCTTCTTAAATAATACTTGGGTCAGACCAAGGTGCTATAGGTGTTTCCACTTGACTTCTTAGTAGGGACCATCTTTTGACTTTTGGCTAACTACTTTAGCTTAGTAGTTTTGCTTTTATACATTCGAGATAAAGACTCCTTGATGTATACATATTCTTTTGTCTAGCACTTGTACCTGTTCTTTTGTGATGTAGTGGATCTTATATGACCACTACCTTGATGCACACTTTTATGTATTGTATTCATATCTATTTCCAACTTAGTGATATGAATATCCACGATGGATTTTGTGTGATGCTTATTTTATATTTGTTTTCAAAGATCACATAGCCACTATGTAATAGCTTTGAGTTTGTATTGGTATGTCAGATTTCCACTTGAATGAAAGTGATATTTCTGGCATATCGATACTCGCATAAAGCAATTACACAGATGATCGCTTCCCAACAGTCTTATTCTTCACATTAGTCGACGGCATTACTCCGTAGTGTCCTTAGCTGGTGTGAGTATAGAGGTGGGGTGCCACAGCTTGGTATCAGAGCCAAACTTCGGAGCAATGTAGAATAATCTAGCAAGGATCATTGTCCTAAGTCTCTCTTAGGAATCGTGCCTTAGGATTTAATTCGAGTGTTAGGACCCGTTCTATCACATATTCTTTATGATGCCTTGTTTTATCAATCAAGTTTATTTGATATTCATTCTGAGAACAACCTTTTTCCTCTTCTTTCTTTCTTTCTTTCTTAAAGAAGAGAAATGGTTAGAATTGGCCATCCCAGCACTGCTCAATCTAGTGCTACACCTCAGGATAGTGTATTCATGTTTGCCCAACAGCTTTTAGATCTTGTAACGAATGCTCGAGCTACCGAACCTATTCCTGAGCCTACTCATCCTACATATGGGTTTGCACGTTTGTGCAGTGATTATACCAATTTAGGTGGAAGGCCATTTGAGGGTTCCGAAAGCGTTATAGAAGTCCAAGCTTGGCTTAGATCATGCGTCCGCATCTTTTCTCGAATGAATCTTGTTGATTTGCATCGAGTCCAAGTAGCTTCTAGCATGCTCTTAAAGAGAGCATTAGATTGGTATGAGCTTTTGATTTTGAAAATTATTGAAGTAGATCTTACTTGGGAGCAATTTCGAGAAAGGTTCGAGTTGAAGTTTGTGCCGGAGGCTGAAAAAGTAACTTTAGCCCGGCGCTTTATTGATCTTGTTCAAGGTGAATTTTTTGTGACAAATTATATCGCATTTTTTGAATCTCTCCCTAAATTTGGGGTCGAGTATACTAATACCCCATTGAAGAAAAATCATAGGTTTATTTATGGGTTGAATAAGAATCTTAAAAAGCCTTTACTTCTAAAACTAGAAGTTTCTTTCGATCAGCTTGTTGATATCGCTCTTCGTCTTGAAGAGGCCGATAAAGAAAGTGATGTTGAAGTTATGGTGCCAAACAGAACTTCAGCAACAACAAGAAGAGACATTTTAAGTTCAAGCCTAATCCCAACAAGAAAGGGAAGCAAGAAAGTTTGGTAGCAAAGACTCCTACCCCTAATCGTAGAGAATGCTACAATTGTGGTTCTAAAGACCATTATGCAAATAGGTGTTCATTGTTGAAGAACTTTGGGTCATCAAATATCTTCATGCCCCAAACTTCAAAGCAAGAAGGAGAGAAAGCTAAATGTTGTTCATGTCCCTAGTGAGACTTATCTTGGTCAAGGTAATTCTCCTTCTATCCTTGATGGCATTAGTGTTTCGTGATCATCTTATTTGAGTTCTTTTTGATACGGGTGCATCTCACTCTTTTATATCAAAAGAACTTGTTGATACCTTTTCTTTAAATGTTATGTGCTTAATGACTTCACTGAGAATTGTGAATCAGTTGGTGGATCCGCAACACTCAGTTTATTTTGTAAAGATGTCAAGATTATTTTATGTGATTATGCTTTTTGAGACGATTTTCATGTTATGCGTTACCTAGGTTTCAGAATGATTTTGGGAATGGATTGGCTTAACTATTATGAAGCCCACATCCTATGTCCCAAGAGGACTATATATCTTCGACATCCACAATCTGTTAAGAAGATTTCTATTGTTCTTAAAGATTCAGATTCAAATTTGGTAGCATTGTTATATTCTCTAAATCCACATGATGACGATAATGATGATGAGGAAGATGTCATTTCCCTCATTCACGTTGTTCATGAATTTTCCGGCATATTTGAGCCTGTTTTAGGATTACCCCCTAAGCGAGCAATCGAGTTCAGAATTAATCTAATCCCTGAAGCTCTGCCTATAACTCGTCCTCCTTATCGTATGTCCATCAAGGAAAATGAGGAGATGCGTAAACAATTATCCGAACTGAAAACAAAACAATTTATTCATTCTATTTCCTCTCCATGGGGAGCTTCAGCTGTTTTTGTGAAGAAATCTGATGGTACACTTAGGCTTTGCGTTGACTACCACAAGCTTAGTGATCTTACCATCAAGAATAAATATCCATTGCCTTGGATTGATGATCTATTCAATCAACTTTGCGGTGTTAGAGATTTTTCACAGTTAGACTTAGCAACCGAATTACATCAACTTCATATCGCAGAGGATAGTATTCCTTTGACATCGTTCAGTACTCGTTATAGATCTTATGAATGGCTTGTTATTCCATTTGGTTTAACGAATGCTCCAGCTTATTTCTTTAACCTTATGAATCGAGTTTTCAAAGACTTCCTCGACCGATTTGTTCTCATCTTTATAGATGATATTCTTGTTTATTCTAAAACTGAGAAAGAGCATGAAAAACATATTTAGATTGTGTTGGAAACTCATAGAAACAATCAATTGAAAGCAAAATTTTCTAAGTGCCGCTTTTGGCAATCTCGTGTGAAATTTTTAGGACATATTATTTCTGAATCCGGAATTTCCATGGATCCTTCAAAGATCGAAGCGATTCAAAATTGGAAGAGATCGAAGAGTGTGACGGAAATTCGTAGCTTTCTTAGATTGGCGGGTTATTACCGTTGTTTCATAAAATATTTTTCTAAAATTTCCGTACCTCTTACTAGTTTGATAAAGAAGGGAGTTAAGTACATTTGATCAGACAAATGTGAAGCTTCTTTTTAGAAATTAAAAGAACTTCTTTCCGACGCTCCTATTCTTGTGATTCCCAAAGGAAACCAAGACTTGATGGTTTATAACGATGCTATTCGTGTCGGTTTGGGAGCCGTTCTCATGCAAAGGGAACGTGTTATCGCTTATGCTTCTAGGCAATTAAAGCCTGTCGAGACTACATATGCCACTCATGATTTAGAGCTTGCGGCCATTGTTTTTGCCCTTAGAATTTGGCGTCATTACCTTTTGGGAGGGAAATTTATTTCCTACATCGATCATAAATCTTTGAAGTACTTATTTTCTCAAAAGGAACTTAATTTGCGTCAACAACGTTGGCTCGAATTCCTTCCATCTTATTATCTTGATTTTCTCTACTCCTGAAAAGGGAAATCGTGTTGTTGATGCCCTTAGTCGTAAGCAACAAGCAATTGTTTCTTTGATGATATCCGAATGGAATGATCTCGAGACTTTATCCACTTGTGAAATTCGAAATCGTGAATCTGATTCATGTTCATCTCTTGTTTTATGTAGCCTTGAAGCTCATCCATCTCTTTTAGGCCACATTCTTTAAGCTTAAAAGCATGATCTCGAATTGGCTCTTCTTAGCCAAAGTTGTAGGGATAGAAATATTGATGGTTTGAAAGACTTTGAAATTGATGCTCGTAGCAGTATTAGAAAATTTGGTAGACTTACTGTACCCAATATTTGTGATCTTCATAAAGACATTATAGAAGATTCTCATTATTCTAAATTTATGATTCATCCTGGTAGTAAAACGTACGTGGATATGAAGCGACTTTATTATTGGGATGGAATGAAATCTGATATTGCTAACTTTGTTAAGCGTTGCATGACTTGTCAACTCGCTAAGGCCGAGCATTAAAGGCCCTGTGGCAACTTTTAGACATTCCTGTTTGGAAGTGGGATCAAGTCTCCGTGGACTTTATTGATGATCTTCCCCGTTCTTGTTTGGGTCATGACAGTCTATGGGTGATAGTAGATAGACTTACAAAATCCATCCATTTTATTCCTGTTCAGTCTAATTGGACCGTATCTCTTTTGGCCACACTCTATGCTAAAGAAATTGTTAAATTGCATGGAGTTTCTACTTCTATTGTTAGCGATCATAATCCATTATTTACTAGTGGATTTTGGAAGGGTCTTCAAAAAACTTCATGAACGAAGCTTAGTTTTGGCACCGCTTATCATCCCCAGTCCAATGGACAAACATAGCGTGTGAATCAAACTCTTGAAGATTTCCTTCGTGCATGTGTTCTTGATTTTGGTGGAAGTTGGAAAGATCATATCTCACTTGTTGAGTTTTCCTATAATAATAGCTTCCAATCTAGCATTGGTATGGCATCTTTCGAGGCACTCTATGGAAGGCCATACCGATCTCCTTCTTGTTGGCTTGAGGCCGGTGAGAAGCTGGTTTAGGTCAGATTTTATTGGTGATTCCATAAAAAAGATTGACCTTATTCATCATAGGATGAGAGAAGCTCAAAATAGGAAAAGATTCTATGCCCATAACCGAAGAAGGAATTTGGAATTTTTTGTGGGAGATTTGATGTTTATTCATGTTTCACCTATGAAGGGTATTGTGCGTTTCAGTCGATCGGGAAAACTAGCACCTCGATATGTTGGCCTATTTCCCATCATCGAACATATTAGTTCCGTGGCTTATCGCCTTTATTACCGGCTCAATTTTCTGCTATTCATGTCGTATTCCACATCTCTCAACTACGGAAATGCCTTAGGAATTTCGATTCTATTCTTCAGCCTGGTGTTATTGAAGATATTGAAATTTCACCTAATTTGACTTATGAGCAACATCCTATTCGTATCATTGCTACGGAGGTTAAACGCCTTCGAAATAAAGATGTTCTGCTTGTGAAAGTTCAATGGTCCAAAAATCCTAAGGACTGCTCTTGGGAATCCAGCGAATTCATCGAGCGAACACATCTGGACTTACTCTCTCATTCTCTTTAAGGTGAACTTCTCGCTTCAAATTTTCTTTGGTATTGTTATGCATTAG
This sequence comes from Allium cepa, assembly GCA_030765085.1. Classification (NCBI taxonomy): domain Eukaryota; kingdom Viridiplantae; phylum Streptophyta; class Magnoliopsida; order Asparagales; family Amaryllidaceae; genus Allium; species Allium cepa. The sequence continues at coordinate 910,712,052 of CM060937.1, forward strand.
TATGGTTGCTACTCTTGTTTTCTTCTTAAGTACTGCGAGGACACAATTTCTTTAAGGAGGGGAGTATGTAACAACCCGCATAATTTACGATTGTATATTTAAATGTTTTATTTAAATATAGCATCGTTGGTCGGATTAAAGTCCGAAATGTGACTTTTTGTAAACAGTCGAATTAGGATTCGAGGTCACTTCCATTGAGTTCAAAATGGCATTTACAAACTTTTAAGTATAAACATCGATATGTTTGGAGTTGCTTCGGATTTTGGTATTTTCATTTGGGCTTTGGGTTTGGTTCTAGCCCACTAACCCAATAAGAGAACTCAAACCCCTTACCACATACATCCCACTTCACTCCTCATCTCTTCATTCATTTTCATTTTAAAATTTCTAACACTCTCAAAAGAAAATGGGGAAAGGGAAAAGAGATTAGAAATTCCTAAACCCTAGTTTTATTAGGAAAATCAAATTCAAGACCAAAATCAAAGAGAAGCTTAGGCAAGTATCCTCTTCATCTTCACCATCTCAATTTCTCTTCAATTTTCAGAAAGTTTCTTGTAACCTAACTTAGGAAATATTTGCTTATAAGCTTAGATTGGAGCTTCTAGAGTTGAAGTTGAAGAGTGGTTGATCTTTCCTTTGTGTTTGAGCTTCTCATTCGTTGTTTTTGGGTTTAAAGGTGAGTTCTCACATCTATGTCTATACGTTTGATAGTTGTTAGGTATGAATTACTAACATCTACTTCATGTCCATTTTCTTTTGAATTGAACTGGTTTGATGAATTTGTCAATTTTTGGTATTTTGAAGTCAAAACTTTGAAAATCCTACAATGGATGTTTAGACATGTTGTTCAGAGTGTATTGATGGGTCTATAGGGCAGGGTTATCGCTTGGCATAAATCCCTAGCCATCGTCGCTCATTCGATCACTTTCGATATGATTCGACCATCAATGGCCTAGGTTGATTCTTGCCAAAGTTTCAGTTCAAATGTTTAGTATAACACTCAGATGTTTGGGCCATCGAAATAAAATTTCCAATTGAACAGCTCAGACGTCTTAGCTTACTTCCCAGATGTCTGGACGAACTGAAAGAAAATTCCAGACCTTCAGCTCAAACGTCCGGGAAACCACCAAGATGGCTGATGCTGTTAAATTCAGCCAATTTACCTATTTTAAGTGAGTTTACATTTTTATATTGATTTTTGTTTGATCCGATTAGTTGTTATCACTTACCATCAATTTTGATAGCTTCTTTTGTGGATTTTTAGGAATATCTATTTGATGGTTTTGATATCAATTTTCATGGTTTTGATTCACTTCGTCGAAGATGAATTTTTGGTGATAGATTATTTCTACAATTATTTCTGTGATTTTTCACTTTAAAATACAAAGGTTTCTATACTAGTAGTAAATATTCAAACTCTTCCACAAAAATGATTTCAACTTTACTTTTAATACAAAGCTCGTTTTTAAAACAGTTTTCCAATCTATTAATATATAAACCTTACCTCATTCATTCGAGAAATCCAATTAAATGACTTAGCAAAATAAATGGTATGAAAAACTTGCGTTTACTTCATTGGTTAATTCTTAGTCTTGTTCGATTGAAAACTTGTGACAAATTTCAAGTGGAAATCTACAGTTTGTTCGTAAATATTTAAGTTAAGCCAGTGGTTATAGGACATGAAGCTAAATTCATTTATTTACTAGCTTAGTGTAATTTACAATTCCTATTAAACGATTGTGATCATTTTATGGTTTAGACTAGCGATATGCGATGTCTTTTTGTCCACATGGGGGACTGTACCCAGTTTTATGGAGCTTCGTCTCACTTTTAGGGGCTAGCGACCCCTGGCCTTTTTGAACGCTCGTGGAGCACTCGGCTCAATGAGTTTGGTACAAGGTGCGTATCTTTTTATGTGCGTCGATGTTCGGCGTAGTAGGTATGTGCATGTGGCATATTTTTCAAGTGCGTCGATGTTCGACTGTGCATGGGGCGTATCTTTTTAGATGCGTCGATGCTCAGCTTATCTATTCCCAAGGGGGACAGTGCCTTGTATTTTCATGTGATAGCATCCCGTTTGTGATACACGTATTGGTGTGTTTTCATGCTCCCGTTTGTGATAGGCCTCCCCTTTTGTGTTTTCTAGATTTCTAATTATCGAGTTCTGGAATTTGTGTTTCACCAATTATTGCGAATTGGCATTGATATATTTTGCCAATATTTGAGGTTTGGTGAATAAGCTAAACAACATGACATTCTTTTTAGTGTTTGAATAGATTTGAGATATTCTATGTTTTCATTGTAATCGTATATTTTTGTTATATCTCTTATCCTATCATATTTTATATGACATTTATTGTTAGACTGATCAGTTTATTATTTTTCTCCTTAATTAATACTTGGGTCAGACCGAGGTGCTATAGGTGCTTCCACTTGACTTCTTAGCAGAGACTATCTTCTAATTTTGGCTAACTACTTTAGCGTAGTAGTTTTTGCTTTTATACATTCGAGATAGAGACTCCTTGATGTATATATATTCTTTTGTCTAGCACTTATACTAATTCTTTTGTGATGTAGTGGATCTTATATGACCACTACCTTGATGTACATTTTTATGTGTTATATTCATATCTGTTTTCGCCTTAATGATATGAATATCTATGACTGATTTTGGGTGATGCTTTTTTATATATTTATTTTTTAAGACCGCATAGCTACTGTGTAGTAGCTTTAAGTTTGTATTGGTATGTCGAATTTCCTCTTGAAATGAAAGTGATATTTTATCTGGCATATCGGTACTCGCACAAAGCAATTACATAGATGGTCGCTCCTCAACAGCCTTATTAATCGCACTAGTCGACGACATTACTCCGTAGTGTCCTTGGCTAGTGTGAGTATAGAGGTGGGGCTTCACAATAGTACACCTCTAAAAAATGTACCGAGGACCACACTGGGATGTCCTGCTACATAAGACCTGCTTACCCTTGACCTAGATAGACTGAATATGTTATCACCCTGAATGTTCCCACCCTTATCATCGAGCGCTTCATCCATGCACAACCATATCCATAAATAATAGGTTTCTATGGACATCTAGAAAAAAGATAACGTACCCTACTTGGATGCGACCTACTTAGCCTTGCTGCATCTACCCTATTTAATCATTCCCAGTTAATGATGTTCGAGACTAAGTGTTACCTTTCAAGAATAATTTTACTTAGAATGCTCATCGTCCTCCAATGACGACGTTTCGATAACATTCATCCATACAAGTTTTTCTGGGTCTGGACAAGCCGAGTCATCGTTTTCGACATCTTCACGGTATTCATTCGTTACGTTGAAACTGGATCGAAGTGGTTTTCATATAATTAAATATGATCCCGGTCTCTTCGAAACGATTAATGAAAAATTGGCCGAAATTGGTAGTCGGTTATTTAACTATCAACACACATTCATAAACAATCATCAGGCCTTATTATAAACTTTTCCAAAATTTATTTCAAAATATTTTTATAAGATATTACTTCCAGTTCTTCAACATTTGAAAACAATCTTCAAATATTTATACTTTTAACGGAAATTTCCAACCTTTACCAATACTTAGAATATTTTTTCCACTTCATTTTACATTCAACACCTATAAAATATTCCTTTTATTTCCTATTTCTTTTCTCAAAACCATTTACAAATTTATTTGTAAATTTCTTAACTCATTTACACGAATTCTATAAATTCTGAAATTCTTTAATTTATCCTTTTTAATATTTCCAAAGCCAATTGTACTTGCCAATAATTTCAATTTCCCTTTGTACCTCTTTATGAATTCTATTTCTTTTTTCCCAATAGTTTGCTTTTACTTAACTACTTTCGAAAATTCCCTTAATTTCTTCCAAGTTCCATTTTAAGGATTTTCTTATAATCTCATCCATTGAATAAACCCGTTTCCAGACCTCCAAGAAGGTTTATAAATAAATTTATACATTTCCAAACTCTATACATACATATATATACATATATATATATATATATATAAGTATTTTAGAGAAAATCATAATAGTTCATTTTTAAGACATATTTAAATAACTATTTTAAATATTGACGAACTTTTTATAACATCATTTCCAAAGCAGTTTAAAAATTTAGGATTTTATTAAAATAAATATTAAGTATTTAAAAATTCACTTCTAAAATATTTCAATACTAACTAACTTTAAAATTACATAGTTTAATAAAAAAATTTACTTTTTAAAATTTAAAACTTAACTTATTTATAAAAATAGATTTTTAAATCTGGGTAACCAAATTTTCAATTTATAACCCCTCTCGATTTTCATTACATCACTCCCACTCGGGTCTCCTTAACCATCTTCACTTAAAAATAGTATCCACTATCTTTTCTCCACCCTAATTTCATATTCAAATATAAATTCTTCCCGAAATTCATAATCCAATTTATCATCCGATATCGCTTTACTTTATTTATAACTTTGTTTATAAATTTTTATAACTCCTTTTGAGTTCCACTAAAATAATCTCATTTATAAAATTCCAATTTTATAAATTCAATTTCTTATAAATTTCATTTATTTTTACCAATCTATTTTTTTTTATCCATTTCAACTTCTTTCTATATTTTTCGAATATCACTTTTAAAAGCCAGTCTTTTTTTTAAAAATCCTTTATATAATTTATTTTAAATTCCCAATTTTAAATATTCCCCGCATTATTGAGTACGATCAAAAAACCAATTATTGCTGATTCAAATCAATCTCTTTTAGATAATCCAAATTTCAACATATATATTTTAATGTTGAAAATCTCTTCTTAATTCACTAAAAATTTAGAATAATATTTATGGTATTCAATATACCCAAAAATTAATTTCCATGCCATTATAACATTTTAAAAATTTACAACACATTAAAATCCAGCAATTTATATATGTCAAAAATACTAACATATTTGAGGAATCTAATTGGATCCCTCCAACCTATTTTCCCTACATCCACAGATGTTGGACAATAATAAAAATACCAATCCCACTGCGAGGGGGATATCGCGGTATATGAGGTCATCTGCTATTATGCAGGGGGATAGGGTCTCATCCACTACATGTGTGGGAATATCACTCCAATACTAATACACACACACTACATATATATAGCCATCCGATCGGATAATTATAAATTTATCAATCAATCAAGTATCCAACAATTTAAATTTAAATATCTAAATTTAAATATGGTAATCCAAGCGAATGAAAAATTCTCACCTTGATTTTGAATCCGTTAATTGTTTCATTCTAAACCCCTTTTGCTCAAATTTCGCAATTCCGAATCTCATCGGCTAACTCCGTTCGATTGAACCTCGAATAAGCAGTTTCAAATTTTTATAAATTAACAATTTCACCTTTTCAATTAAATTATCGACTAATCATTTAAGTCTTAGACTAATTATGTACTAACATATTTAATTAACTTTAAATTCCAAAATTATAATTACCTAAAAAAATGCGAGTACTGTCAGGCTTCAAAATTAAACCTCGACCTCAACCATTTCACCTCAATCGAACGGTCGCTGACCACCTCCCATCATCAGCGCACGACTCCAGAATGCGACCTCCACCTCACCCCCAAACCTAAACAGAGAATGCGCCTCCCTGCTACTACCAACCATCACACATTCCTCAGCACGAGATCGAGATATCACCTTAGTCGACGTTCGGCCTTCCTCCTTTCTCATGGTCAAACGCGAAAGTCACGCATTACTCCACAATCCAAAACTGTTGCTCCTCCTTCTACTAGCACAACACACATGAACATAATCCCAAATGAAATACCCATGCTTGATCTCTCCTTTGTCTTCCAATGCGCAAACTCGAGCAAGCGACCGCGACATTGATTTTTTGTATAAGAGAACGAGATTCATTCTCATTTCCCCCTTTTATTTTTTTAAACGAATTTAATTTCAAGATCGAAGAGGATTTGAATTTCTCTTTTTTATTATTTAAGCATCGGCCTTCGATTTGAACCAAAAGGAAAAGGGGACGCGAATTTAAAAAGGAGAGAGGAGGCGTGTACAAGAGGTAATTGTCATGATCCTAGGTTGCAGTGACAAGATAGAATTTAACTTTAATTTACAGCTGAAGTGACATTTTGAAAATAACAATATATATATATGTGTATATATATATATATATATAATTTTCAAATATCTAGATATTTATTTTAAACTCCTATCAAGGCATGCCATTAGGTATTTATAATGTTATACCCCCTATTCTGAACGCAATGGAAAAGGTTTCGAGTCTTAATTCGATCGTATGAAGAAGATAGCTTTTTGGACCCAATTATTATGTTGAATTTCGATATTAATTCAACGCGTTTATATCCCGTACGACCTAACGATAACTCCAAATGTTACGAAATTTAAAATTCGATAATAATTAAATATTGCGGATCCCATGGAATTGATTTCGTCGAATTCCGAGGCTGCGTCCTGGATGGCTATTTTAAATGTCAATTTGAACAAACTATTTTCAAAATTAATAGATCGCTTTTAAATTCAAGTTTAAAACTTTTATTATCTTCATTATTATTATTATAAATTTTACAGGCCTTTAAATAATTTTTATCAAGCTTAAAACTCAAGAGACAATAATTTAACCAATATTCAATTATAAACTTCTAATAATATCATCAAATAAATTATTGTATTTAAATTCTGAATTTATTTTATGAATAAAAACCAAATTTTCATACTCGAAATCAATCTATAATTCAAATTTTATTTGAAACCATTTAAATATTCAAAATCGAACAATGAAAAATCCGGGTCGTTACACAACCAAAGGCTAAGTACATAGCCTTGAATAGCACTATAATAAAAGAAGTAAAAATAATCGTACAGATATATATCTAAGCTAAGGGTATCTCCAAATGTTGATAGTCCCATCAGATTTGTAATTAATCACCATTACAACTTCGGGTAAATGCTCGAACTGATGTCAACACCTTGAGAACCAAAAAGGATGAGTCATTAGGGTAAGATAAAATAAAACGATATAGTTCCAACTAATAACTTTCAAATTCTCGCAGTGGAAAGAAAAAAAATATAATACAACAATAACCATAATCATATCACATCACTGTAACACATATATCTGTCGAATACATATGTTTGTACAATACAAGTCAACCCAAATCATACGTATAGTAATATCCATGCCGCAACAATAATTTACATCATATGTAATATATAAAAACTAATCCCTGTCTCGATACCATCTCATCTCCAAGCTCCATAAACCTTCATATATAAATAAAAGAGAAAAATGAATGGGTTGGATATAAATCTAGTGAACGAGTCATACTTTACGTATGCTACAAAAATAATACTATAGCATGATATTAATCTAATGCTTTTTCACTTCGCATCCTGATGTCTACATCATACTTAACCATGGGATACATCCAGTGGTCTCATGATGGGCAAACCCATTTTAATGTGCCGCTTTATCCTGGAAGTGAAACAAGCTATGCTCTTCTGGGCACTGAGCGGTCCCGTGGTTTACGAGAAGGAAAAAGGACTACTCTTTTGTTACATCTGGCATGAACTAATAGAACTGGGCATACTTATCTAGAATTCTTCGAACTCTAGGCTAATATGAAGCGCACGGATCCAAGTTATGCATCGAGTAGGGATGAAAGTTGGCCTTAGTGATCCGACAGTGCCGAGTGGAGCTACTAGTTCGGTTGCTCCTCTATGCGAACAATCGTACTCATAGATCGACTCGGGACAGCTACACTTTTATCACATTCCGCAATTAATAGTTTGGATCATTTCAATTGTGATTGCGATTCATTTGATGATTCTGTCAGTTCATGAAATCATCAGATTACGCCATTCGTCGGAAAAAGGAATGTTAGCTACATTTTTTCTCTAACAGGATTATTAGTTAATCGTTGGATTTCTTCGAGACATTTCCCACTATTTATACCAGTCATTAGATAGTACTGGGTTTGGCAAGTAGCACTACATGTTAGCCTATTGTCTTCCATCACATAAATCACATATAAAACTCACTTCTCCACACCACCCAAAGCCTACAGGGTTGCATGTTTTCCTCTCACCAACTGAGCTCATGTCGTGGACCGCCCAAAGCCTATAGGGTGCTTACCATCCATCCTTTACACTGGTCTGTCAAAGCACTACAAGGAAGCAACGCAGTACCTAAACCATCTACTTGTGTCACATGTCTATATCCGTATTCTAGGCCTCTTACTTGCGCCATAGGCTCGTTCACATTCATGTCACCATCGTGTTATGTTTTCATATCATCAATAACACACCAATCCATCACAAACAACAGTTGACCATCACACCATAAACTTGAATACGTAATATCATCAATTGCTTCATCAATAGCCTCCACATGCCTTCATAAAATAAAAGAAACAAGGTTCGAATTGGTATACGTTATTTTATATTCGTCCATATGGGTGTAGGTTCAAGCTGAGCCCAGAATAGGCTACCGATAGACGGGTTAGTGCAACTATAACACCCTTAACTTTTGATAACATTATTCAGAAGATTTAATTATATAAATTAAATAGAATAATGTAAATATTAAGTATTATGGGGATTGAGACTTGAATTAATTAACTAAGGTCGTGCCTAATAAACTAACTAATGGGTTTAAGAATGGTTTTAGGTTAAACAAATTACATATCGGAATAATTGGAATTGCAACCCATAACCCTTACCCATATATATGTCCATTCCTACCTTATTCTTCCCATTCACATCATTTTAAAAACGAAACCACAAGAGAGAATGATCCACCATTAAGGAAGAAGAAGAATTCATAAATTAAAGCTAGAAAATCAAGCTTAGGGTAATCAATCTTAATCCAATTTTCTTATCCAGATCAAGGTGAATAATAATTCCATCTTTATTTTGTTTTGAATCAAATATTTTCGGATTTAAGGGTAAATTCTTTTTTATGACATATATTGGATGATGAAATGCATGATTATGATTTAAGCAAGATTGTTTAGAAGGGAAAAAGCATGGTTTTAGGTCAAAATCGAGATTTTAAGATGTTTAAATTCCATGGTAAAATTTTATATTATGAGATTCCAGTCTATGGAAAGATTATTATGAATTTTCTAGGGAGATTATGGTTATTTGGGTTTATAAATCTATTTTGGAAAATATATTGAGGATTTGGGTCTGGAATTTTGATATGTTAGATAACATGATTAAAGTGTTTTTCAAGAATTTTTGGAGATTTTTCCAATGTGATTTACTATACAAAATAAATTGTTTTAGAAGAGAGACTTCTTTGCAAAATTGATTTTGACTAAGGGAAGGGCTTAATTGATTTACTTAACCATGGCTTAGATCTGACTAGTGGGAGTTATTTTTAGAAATAAATTTGAAAAGTTAAGGCAACCAATCTAGTGTTGACACATGGCAGGTTAGTTAAAGAAAAGCTCACTTTATAATGAACTAAAGTAGGTTTACATAAAAATTTGGTTTTGCCTACTTAGGAAAGCACCTTTCGATACAGAAGCTTCTGCCTTCATCTTTGTCGAAACAAACTATGCCGAAACCAATACACAAGCCTTCGACAGAATCAAATGGTTTTGAAATAGATTTTTAAAGGGTTTCGAAAGGTTTGTCATAACTTAAGATTGTTTTCGACTGGGTTACTTACATATGAAAGAATGTTTTGAAAGAAGGGGTTTCGACCTAGTTGAAACCCTGCTGCCGTTTTATATCCTTTCGATGATATTGAAGATATCAACGCTGTCGAAAGGGAATTTTGTTTATAACTTAGAGCCACTTCCTATAGCTTTCGAAAGGGGTTAGGTGTTTTGACGCCAACCTTCCAATATTTTACCCAGATGTTAAATGCTTACGAAAGAGATGGTGCCGAAGCCATCAAGTTTTCCCCAATATTTTAATATGATAAAGGATAGTTTTGAAACAGATGCTTACATGCCTATATTCACTTTGACCCAAATAGTATTTTAAATATAAACTCATTGCTTTCAAAAGGGATACTTTCAATGATTTTGGAAGGGTTACTTCCAATGCTTTCGAAATGGGGACTTTCATTGATTTCGAAAGGGCTACTTCGATTAGTACCGAAAGTGGTACTTTCAACTGGTTTCGAAGCTAAGCTTCTGAAGTTAAAATATAATACTTTAATATAATCGAAAGGTTTTGATAGCTTGATTTTAAAGTATTAAAAGGCAGGAGCCTAATGTTTTTGAATGCTTTCGAAGGAAGTCATCCTATGAAGTCAAATAGTAGGTTTTGAAGGCGTCGGGAGGTTTTATAACCCAAACTCTATTTAAAAAAATAAAAACCCATGACTATATTAAAGGAGTCTTTGTAATGTTTTAAGAAGAAGCTATCTTTGATAAAGTAGTAGGTTAAAGGGATTAACCATGTTTTATTTTAAACCCACAAGTGTGGTATTGCTACGTTGTTATATTGCTTCTTCTAATATGAATCCATTCACTTTATAATGGACCCATAACTGTATTTCAGGGATAAAGGGTAGAAGAACCAGTTAAATTAATTAGTGGTGAATATAAGTTGAATGAACTCCTTAATGAATAGAATTGCATCCAGGAGGTCAGGAAAAGTAGAATATAGGATGCTAAAATATAAAAGAAAGATATTGGCAAGGGCCGATCAGTTCTCAGTAAGCCGATGAAAACTATGCATAGGAAAAGATATTGGCAGGGGCCAATCGGTTCATAGTTAGCCCATGAAAACTATGTGCAAAGGAAGATGTCAAAAAGACAGGTTCATAGTTAGTCCATGAAAACTATGTTTAAAGAAAGATGTCAGAAAGACAGGTTCATAGTAAGCCCATGAAAACTATGATTGGATACTGGCAGGGGCCAGTAGGTTTGTACTTAGCCCATGGAAACAATATCCGAATGAAATATTGATAGATGTCAGTAGGTTCCTAGTCAACCCATGAAAACCGGGATAAGAGAAAGGATATTGGAGTCACCAATAGATTCCTAGTTAACCCATGAAAACTAGGATAAGAGTAAGACGTTGGAGTAACAATAGTTCATAGTGATCCCATGAAAACTATATAATTAGATATGGAGTCCTTAAATGTTTAACTGGTAATTAGTCATCCCATGAAAATTAAAAGGTTAATAGTAATCCTAGAAACTATAATTGAGACAGATAGTCTAAAATGATAGGGGATGGGTAATCCAAAATTAATTCATTTTTTTGCATATCATCATATTATACTATTTTGAATTGTTTTAACCATTGTAGATGAAGAAGCACAATATATGGTTTTATAAAGGTTTTTGAGATACTAGCGAAGGGAAACCCGTTCTGTTATGCGGTGTGGTCTCATTAGATATTTAAGTGATTTGAGATGATAGATTATTATTCATACCAAGCTTTATGTCCAACTCGAAGTTTATGTTTTCTCCTTAAACTCTCGGGTACTCAATTGATTTTGATTAGTTTGGGAGTTGAGGTTTTCAGGTGCCAATTAAGATGAATAAGCTTTTGGAGACGTGCAGAAGGAATGATAGCTATTTAGAGTTCTCTTTTCTTTTAGTTCTGCTATGCTATTTGTAATGGAAAAGTTTTTATATTGCTTGTATACACTCTGATCTACCAAGAGCGCATTTTCGTATGTGCTCTTGGCGTATGTTGTTATAAACATATTTTCTCTGAACGTGATTTGCGAGTTTGGGATTATGTAATGAATTGGAAATATTTTAAAGTGATATATGATTTTGTTTGAAGTTTTTTTATATTCATATGTTTCTGTGTATCAGTGAATCTAACTTTGCCGTGTTTGGTCACTGAGGATTAATAACCATGGATGGCTGCAGCATCCGTAGCCATTAGTCTTGGACTTCCAAGAAGGATGATGTTAAAAGTTGGTATCAAAGTATAGGTTTATGAAACTTTAAAGGACAGTTAAACCTAAAAGATTTTCAAACATAATCCAATGAATTTTAAATATGATCGGGGTTTGGTTAATGCTATAGTAATTTACTTGTATTTGGTATACAAATACACACACACACACACATGTATATAAGTATGTGTTTCCCTCTCTCTTAGACTGTTCTTCTGTATCTTATTAATGCTCCTATGCAGATTTATGAGAAAGAAGATACGGAAGCAGGAAACGGAAGAGGAAATCTAGGTGGTGGAAGCATCATAACCAATAGAAATGCTCGACCTAATACCAGAAGCAGCCAAGGTCAACAGACCAATGCTAATTCAAATGCTGAAGCCTAGGTAGGTGCTAGAAATCAACCAGTGGATGGGGGGATGGTATATCAGTTTTTGGCCAATCTTTTGCAAGCTGGAGTAGCTGATAATGTTGGAGGAGCTAATCCTGTGGCTCCAATTGGGAATAACTATACTAAGCTAAGCAGAGAATACACCAGTTTGGGTGGAAAATCATTTGTTGGAATAGAGGATGCTGTTGAAGTTGAGAAATGGCTACTGAATTGTGAAAGGATCTATACCGATCTAGGCTTGAATGATGGGTAAAAGAGAAGGCTAGCCTCAAGACAGTTGCAAGGGGCAGCACACACTGGTGGAATAGTATGACCGTGGGAGTTTCGAAGGAAGAACTGACATGGGCTGATTTCAAGAGAAGGTTTGACCAGAGGTTCTGTCTGAGATTGCTAAGTTGGCATTGATGAGGAAGTTCATGGATCTATTTCAAGGAGAGATGTCAATGATCGAGTATGCTACTAAGTTTGATAAGCTGTCTCGATACGAATATGCTATGGTTGACATTGATGTCAGAAGGAATAAGAAGTTCATAAGGACCGAGACCTGAGCTTGGTAGAATGACCATGACCCAAATCCAAGAACCCTGTAACGTGGTGGTGAAGATGGCCATTTGCTATGAAGAGATGCTTTCTTTTATGTTAGAGAGAAGCCAGCTCAATCCCAAGGTCCTTAGGGAAAGAAGAGGAAGTTCTTTAAGAAGAAGGAAGCCCAGAAAGGGGATGCTGCCAAAAAGGAGAAGGCTGATTTGGTGCGCTACAAATGTGACAAGAAGGGTTATTATGCAAATAATTACCAGTCAGGCAAGGAGAAGAAAGTTGTAGATAAAAAGAATATGAAATGCTTAATTGTGATCAAGTGGGGCATTAAAAGAACCAGTGTCCAAAGCCAGCCAGGGTAAACAAAGGGAAAGTTTTTGTTGTTGGATCATCAACTAAGCCTACTGCAGCTGATAAGAGAAAGACTGTGATGGAAGGTACGTTTTTGATTCAGAGTATATCAATTAGGATACTTTTTGATACTGTTGCATTACATTCATTTATATCCCAGTGTTTGGTTGATAAGTTATTCTTAGAACCCACATAACTTGTTACTGCCTTAAGGGTTGTGAATTTAATTGGAGTGTATGAAATTTTGGGGATAAGATGTTACCAGTTAGAACTTGATTTGTTAGCTCATAAGTTTGCATGCAGTTTGCATGTTTATGATTTCATAGATTTTAGAATCATTTTGGATATGGATTGGTTGAGAAGGTATGAGGCCAGGATATTTTGCCAAGATGGGGAAATACCTTTGTGACACCCTGGTAGTCATAATCGAATTATATTTTCAGTAGAAAATTCTGACAAGAGTAGTTGTGCTTTGTTTAGTGCAATGGACATGGAAGAAGATTTAAGTCAGGTTCGAACAGCAAGAGAGTTTGCAGATGTCTTTGAGCCAGTCACAGGATTACCACCGAAACAAACTGTTGAGTTTTGGATAGATCTTATGCCAAGAGTTGAACCTGTGAGTAGACCACCTAGCAGGATGACACCGACAAAGATGAAGCAAATGAAGGTGCAGCTAGTGGATCTAGAAGGAAGGAATCTTTGTTAGACCAAGTAGTTCGCCTTGGGGAGTGGCCACAGTATTCATGAAGAACCAGATGGATCGTTAAGGATGTGTATCAACTATCATAAGCTAAACGAAAGGACGATAAAGAATAAATATCCTTTTTCGAGAATAGATGATCTATTTGATTAGTTGAGTGGAGCCGGAGTGTTTTCCTAGTTGGATTTGGCGACGGGGTTCCATCAGGTAAGAGTGGTAGAGCATAGTATTCCTTTGACTGTATTTCGAAATAGATATGGTTCTATGAGTGGTTGGTGATGCCATTTGGATTGACGAATGCACCTGCTTTCTTTGTGGATTTGATGATTCGAGTCTTCCGAGAGTATTTGAATAGATTCGTATTGGTGTTTATTAATGACATTTTGGTATGCTCCAAGGATGAGAGAGAGCATGAGGATCATCTTAGATTTGTGCTAGAGACGCTGAAGCAGAATCAGCTAAAGGAGAAATTTTCCAAGTGTCTTTTTGGAAGAAAGAGGTTAAGTTTCTTAGTTATGTGGTTTCAAAGAAAATATTTTCAGTGGATCCATAAAAGATCGAAGCTGTGAACAATTGGAAAAGACTAGAGATGGTGACCGAGAATAGAACTTTTCTTGGTCGTGCTGGCTACTACTAGAGATTTATCAATGATTTCTCGTGGATAGCAGCGCCTTTGACTAAGCTTACCAGGAAGGAAGCGAAGTTTGTATGGTTCAACAAACGTAAGGAAGCATTCTTTAAGTTAAAGCATTTGTTGACCAATGCTCAATATTAGTAGTTCCACGTGGAAATCAAGGGTTGGTAGTACACACTGATGCATGTGGGACTGGATTAGGAGCAGGATTGATGTAGAAGGGCAAAGTTATTGCTTACGCATCCTATCAGCTAAGATCGCATGAAGTAAGATATCATACTCATGACTTCGAGTTGGCTGCGGTGATTTTTTCCTTAAAGATTTGGAGGCATTATTTCTTGGGGGAGAGATTTGAGTTGTATACCGATCATAAGTCATTAAGATACTTATTCTCTCAGAAGGAGTTGGATACGAGACAGTAGAAGTGGCTGGAGTTTTTGGCAGCTTATGATTTTGGTATAGAGCATATTCCTGGGAAAGGAAATAAGGTAGCGAATTCTCTTAACAGAAGACATCAGAATGTGGTATTGTCTAGTTGGCAGAGTGGAAAGATCTCGAAGCATTGGCCTGTTATGGTGTGCTGTTAAGATCTAATGCTAGTTCTAGTCAGAGTACTGCCATAATCTCCTGGTTCGACCAGTGTTGATCGAGAGAATTGCTTCTAAGTAGAAGGGGGATTCATTATTAGCTAAGAGGACCAGAAGGCTTGAGGTTGGAATCGAGATCGATGATTTGAAAGATTTTTGTCTTTACCATAGAGGATGGTTGAGAAGGAATAAATGGTTATGTGTTCCAGCTGTTTAGAACTTGAGAAGAGAAGTTCGTGAGGAATGTCATCGATCCAGGTTTATGATTCATCTTGGAGGGACCAAGATGTATTAAGATGTGAATAGGAGCTTTTATTGGGAAGGCATGAAGAGGGATGTTGCTTATGGAGTTAGGCAGTGTTTAAACTATCAACAAGTGAAAGATGAACATCATAAGCCGAGTGGGTTACCTCAGTCTCTAGATATTTCAGTTTAGAAATGAGTTTTGATAGCCACAGATTTTATAGATGGGTTTCCAAGATAAAGGAGAGGAAATGATAGTATACGAGTTATTATGGACATATTGACCAAGAGTGCCTATTTCATTCTTGTAAACTCGACTAGGACGGCACCAGTTTCGGCAAAGTTTTTTATAAAGAACATAGTTAGACTTATGGAGTTCTTAATAGTATAGTTAGCAACAGAGATGATTTATTCACTAGCGAATTCTGGAAGAGTCTATAGGATGTGTTAGGCACTAAGCTCAAGATGAGTACCGCATATCATCCACGGACAGATGGATAGATAGAGAGCGTCAATAAGGTATTCGAGGATTTGTTGAGAGCTTGTGTGTTGGAATTTTGTGGATCTTGATAGTATCACCTGCATTTGGTTGAGTTTTCCTATAACAACAATTATCAGACTAGTATAGGAATGATGTCTATTGAAGCTTTATATGGAAGACCATACAAATCCCCTGCATGTTGGTTGGAGATTGGAGACAGATTGGTCTTAGGTCCAGATTTGGTTAGAGAGGCGTCAGAGTAGATTGAGTTAATCTGAGAATGAATGAAGAAAGCTCAATCCAGACAGAAGAGTTATGTAGGCAAAAGGCGTAAGGACCTAGAGTTTTTAGTTGGAGACAGGGTTTCTATTATGGTATCATCATGAAGGGTGTAGTATGGTTCGGGTAGTTAGGAAACTAGCACCAAGATATTTTGGTCATTCTAGATTATAGAAAAGATTGGAAAGCTCGTATACAAAGTAGAGTTGCTGAGCAGTTTGGAAGGTGTCCATAATGTACTTCATGTGTCTCGTCTTCGCAAGTATGTGCATGATCCAGAGACTATTATTCCTCAAACAGAGTTGAAAGACTTGGTAGTAGAGCCTGATTTGACTTTTGTTAGACAACCAGTTCGGGCTGTAGTGAGAGATGAGAAAAGATTGAGAAATAAAACAGTCAAGTTGGGGAAAGTTCAGTGGAGCGACCACAAGAAGGACTATACTTGGAAGAAAGAGAGCATGATTCGAGACACTTATCCTGATCGGCTTTGAGGGTATGTCTATATTAGATTTATATAGATAATTCCTAGTTTTGACGCCAACGTTTCAATGTTTTACCCAGATGTTAAATGCTTTCAAAAGAGATGGTGCCGATGCCATCAATTTTCCCTAATATTTTTATACGATAAAGGATGGTTTCAAAACAGATGCTTTTTCCTATATTCACTTTGACCAAAATAATATTTTAAGTATAAACCCAATGGTTATGAAAGGGATACTTTCAACGATTTCGGAAGGGCTACTTCTAATGATTTCGAAAGGGATACTTTCAATGATTTCGAAAGGGCTACTTCCATTGGTGTCGAAAGGGGTACTTTCAACTGGTTTCAAAGCTAAGCTTCTAAAGTTAAAAGCTAATACTTAATATAATCAAAAGGTTTCGAAAGGTTAAATTTAAAGTATTAAAAGGCGGGAGCCTAATGTTTTGAATGCTATCGAAGGAGGTCATCATATAAAGTCGAAAGCTAGGTTTCGGAGGTATCGAAAGGTTTTAAAACCCAAACTCTATTTTTTTTAAAAGGAAAAACCCATGGCTATATTAAATGAGTTTTTATAATGGTTTTAAGTAGAAGCTATCTTTGATAAAGTAATAGGTTAAAAGGATTAACCATGTTTTATTTTAAACCCACAGGAGTGGTATTGGTATGTTGTTATATTGCTTCTTCTAATATGAATATGTTCACTTTATAATGGACCCATAACTACATTTTGGGTATAAAGGGTAGAAGAACCAGTTAGGTTAACCCAGTAGTGAATATAAATTGAATAAATTCATAAATGCATAGAATTGCATCCAAGAGGTCAGGAAGTCTAGAATATAGGATGCTAAAATATAAATGAAAGATATTGGCGGGGCTAATAAGTTCTCACTATGCTCATGAAAACTATGTATAGGAAAAGATATTTGCAGGGGCCAATAGGTTCATAGTTAGCCCATAAAAACTATGCATAAAGGAAGATGTCAGAAAGAGAGGTTCATGATTAGCCAATGAAAACTATGTATAAAGAAAGATGTCATAAAGACGGATTTATAGTAAGCTTATGAAATGTATGATTGGATACTGGCAGGGGCCAGTAGATTTGTAGTTAGCCAATGAGAACTATACCCAAATGAAATATCGACAGATGTCAATAGGTTCCTGGTCAACCCATGAAAATTACGATAAGAGAAAGGATATTGAGGTCACTAATAGGTTCCTAGTCGACCCATGAAAACTATGATAAGAGCAAGATATTGGAGTTCCAATAGGTTCATAGTGATCCTATGAAAAGTATATGATCGGACAGGGAGTTCCTAAATGTTTAACTGGTTATTAGTCAACCCATGAAAACTAATAGGTCAATAGTAATATTATAAACTATAATTGAGACAGATAGCCTAAAATGAATAGGGATGGGTAATCCAGAATTGATTCGTTTGTTTTTGCATATCATCATGTTATACCATTTTATATTGTTTTAACCATTGTGGATGTAGGAGCATAGTATATGGTTTTATAAAGTTTTTTGAGATACTAGTGAGGGAAAACCCGTTCCGCCAAGTGGCATGGTCTCACTAGATATCTAAATGACTTGAGATGGTAGATTATTATTCATACAGGCTTTATATCTGACTCGAAGTTTATGTTTTCCCTTTAAACTCTCGGGTACTCAGTTGATTTTGAGCAGTTTGGGAGTTGAACTTTTCAGTACCTCTTAAGACGAATAAGCTTCTGAAGACGTGTCGGAGGCATGATAACAGGTTCTTTTTTCTTTTGATTCCGCTGTGTTGTTTGTAATGGAAAAGTTGTTATATTGCTTGTATACACTCTGATCTGACAAGGGGGCATCTTCATATGTCGCTCTTGGCGTATGTTGTGTTATTTTTGAAATGATATCTGATCTTGTTTGAAGTTAATTTTTTTTCATATTCATGTATTTCTGTGTATCAATGGATCTAACTTCGCCATTTTGGATCGCCAAGGGTTAATAACTATGAATGACTACATCATCCGTAGTCGTTAGTTTTGATCCTCCAATTAGGGGGATGTTACAACAACCGATGGACCGGTTTACAAAAAACTAGGAATTTGTCGGGCAACAGATTTGGCCGTTCCACTACATCATTTTTCATCTAGTCACCTCTATCCGCCTCTTGTTGCCTTAGAACATTTTAAGCACCTAACCATAAAAGTATTACATATTAATTTCATGAAATGTATGACAATATATTTTGAATATACGAGTCATTTACATTTAATTATGATGTTCATTACTTTAAGATTTGTTATATAAAAAAGAAATTTAGTACCATCTTTCATCAAATTTTATCATCTTTCATCAAATAAAAGAAACAAAAGCGAGATGGAATTGTTTTACACCAAATTTCAACCAAATAAAACTTTAGAATGCAACTCATAACTAAGAAAATCACAATATTTTTAGGTGACAAGGAAAATAAATGAAATTTGAAATGTAGGTGTTTTTTTTTGAAAGTTAGAATGATTGAAATGAATTAGGAGGACGCTGAATAAACAAACAAAAGGAAATGCTAAGTCTGTAGTGAGGAATAACAAAATAAGCAACTCGTAACTAGATGAATTCCTCCTTTGTTTCTCCCATTCTCCATCGAGCTACAATCATACGTTATAATTAATTAATTCATATGGAGGGGCCCTTTATAAAAAAATATAGTGGAAATTAGGGACACTTCTCTCTTTTCTAAAATTTTACATTCTTACCTTTTAGAAACTAGTTTCTATAGCATATTTTTTGAATTTCTTTATTTTTTACTTTCCTCGTTCCCAAATTTAAAAGTAGACACACCAACCCATATTACGGCCATTATGAGTTATTGACATATACTCTAAAAGCACATGATACGGTTAGTAAAATTACCTAAATACCACCATGAATTTCAAATTTTTTCTTTTGGGAATAGGGATATAATTTATAAAAGAAAACTGAAAGGTATCTAATATTAATTTTTTATAATCATGGAGATGTATGCCAAAATTTTCTAAAAAAATAAGTGGTGATGACAGAGAAATTAATGATTAGGACGTAATGGACACATGGAAATAACTAAGATGAAGACCAAGGAATAGTTCTAACTAAAAATTCACGAAAATGATCACACTTTAAATCAAATTTGAACAAATTTTTATTCAAATTTCATTTTTTAACGATAGAAGGATACAATAATTAGAAAAGACAAATTCTATTTGAACTAATAAAAATGCCGAGTTCCCCCTCAATAGTTCTTAAAAAAAGACAAAAATACCCCTCCATCCTTTTTAACGCTTTTATCTCATAAAACTTTATTTTGACAAACGAAGACAAAAGGGAATTCGAGATTGCAAATTAATATAAGGACTAACCATGCATTGGGAGACTAATTCAATTTCATAAATCTTATTTGTTCATGTTTTAGTTTGCTATTTTTTCTCAATTTTTTGACAACCACGAATTAGGAGATAGTGGTTGCGTTTCCAAATCGGAGAGACCATACATGGCGTAAAACTATGGCCATGTAGTGGCGGTACGTGGTGTATGGCTATGACCACATTGTTGCATTGCATGTTATATGGTTATGACTACATAGTTGCAGTGTGTGGTGCATGGCTTTAACCACATGAAGGCACTGCATGGTAGTTAAAAGTTAAAAAAATTCATAAACAACAACACTGCATAACAATAGAGCAAAAAACAACAGTGTGGTCATAACAATTATAAACCGAGCACAACACAACAAAAGAAAATTAAAACATCATTCCATATACATATTAGACATCTTTCCATACAAAAATATTTTTCACAAACATCCCATCATTCTGCACATAAATATCATGGACAACATCCTAAACAAAAACGTTTCCAAACCATAAATGTAGAAAAATATACCATACACAAATCATAATAAACATATGATACATAAATGTAGCTAGTTAGGCCTATAGATGTAGCGCCCACTAGAAAACTCCAGCGCTAGCAATTTTAGCTTCATTTGCATCATCCAAAAGTCCATGCACATGGTCAAAGTCTGCAATGAACCAAAAAATTGGAGTTAAACAAACTTAAAGTTATATTTTACAAAATACTATTCGATTGAATTTATATCTTACTATATATAGTTGCTCGTAAGTTGGATGAAAGCTCGGTTCTCCTTGCATGATATTGTCAGGTAGAAGATTTAGATTCTACACCTAAAGTACACTGTAACATCGAAGCTACTCTATATAATCATCCGTGCAACTCAAATATGATTGGCCAACAGGCATTGATCGATGGCCTTTTGTAATAACATGATTATACTAATGCATCCATATAGTCCCCAAAAACTGATAGTAAATATGACCATAAGTAGTCGATGTATGGCCTCGATGTGCAGTGGTACTAACCGATGGTATGAAGTCTGGGAATGTTCTACACCCACCCAAATTATCTCAAAACCAATGATTCCACAATATTAAGACAAAGTATGCAATCGCTACACCAAATAATATCGAAAAATGGATGATAGTCACATGCATACACACACACATATACATACATAAATATACATATACATTCATATACACACACACACACACATATGTGTGTGTGTGTGTGCGGGTCAAGGATCACCTAATAATTTTTTATAAGTAAACAATTATCATTATGACAATAATCTAAATATTATCAAGAAATATAAGAACAACTTTCACTGATATATGACTCTCTGAAGATGGATCCCATCGAACAACACTTGGTAGATTCTCATAGTAAATCTTAGTGGAAGGATGAAAACATGGAAAGTGCTCAAAAATCCACATATCTAATAAATTTAAATAACCTGCAATCTGCGTGACACTCGAACGAATAGCTAAACCAAACTATCTGTACAGAAATGCAAGTGCCCCTGAACCCCATGAATGAATACTAAATTCATTCAAATATTTCAATGTATCCAATAGACATATGCGCACAGGTGACTTGCCTTTATCGGTAAACAGTGCATTACTACGCAAGAATACAAGGTAAGCGGTAAGCGTGGGTAGCATGTCTAATCGCTCTCATAGTCCATTCATTACTGACATCTTTGAATCTTTCAAACAATATAGATAAACTCAGTTTGTACCCTATGTTATTTAGTGGAAGATGGATCTTAAGGGTAATTTAATATTAGAGGAGGGTGAATAGTGTTTTCTAATTTTTGTGAATTTTTTTGAATTCTTTTAAGATTATAGTTTAGATAATGCAACTAACAATCATAGATTTATACACAGACAATGCAGTAAAGTAAAAAGGAAAGAATACACCAGAATTTTGTACTGATTCGTAGTTAACTTACATCCTGTACAATTCCTTGTACAAATTTCTTTTCAAATAGCGAAGTCAACAATCTCGATTTCAAGGTAACGAGGCATACTCTCCAGACTTTCCAAGCTTTAGGTAGAGTCGCTTGAATTACATGGACCACAAGAACACCCATTTAATTTGTTGAGTCACCAAGCACGACTAATTGATTTACACGAGCTACAATCACACCCATCAATATACGAGTGGATTTGATAGAGTTTTACAGACACATATCGTTGATCCTAAATACAAACGATCCTATAACCTCTTGAATAGCACTTTGATCTTGTTTAGTGAGAGAGATGAAAGTGATTAAAAAGTAGTCAATAGAGAATCGAATCAACAGAGCTGAATTTGATTCTAATTGAATTTGAGTAGAATTTCTTTTAAAAACAAGAGAGTGAAAGAGGAGAGAATAAATGAGAATGTAGTTAACCAAATTTTGTTGGTTAGAGAAACAACAGTCATGTCCATTCGCGAAGATATATGGTGAAAAGACACTTCCATTTAAAATTTGAATTTTGAAAATTTTGGTCCATGTGTCGACATACTCTATAGGGATATGTCGACATATCCTTTGTAATTTTGAAAAACACTTTATAAATAATATTTTAAAAATATCAAGGTTTTTGAAATATTTTGATGCTTTGTAAGATCATTTGAACATAGTTTATATCAAAACCTAAGAAAACTTTATAAAATTACTATTAGACTTACGAAAATAGACTATAGCTCCACTGTGATCGGAAGAAGGTTTTGGAGTTGACCCCTATACCAATGAATTGGCTCGGCCTTTGCTTATAGATGGTGGAAGTTTTGGCCTTGGTGGTTGTGGGGTGTGGTTGTGAGTAGTAAAGGAGTGGAGGAGTTTTGAGCTTGTTTAGATGTGAAATGGTAATACGCACACACATTATATTAATTAAATTTCTTTTTCCACTATTTTTCACTATAAATTTCCTAAGACATGAAGCCATTGAAAAGCTTGAAAGTGTGGGGGAAGAAAATGAAGAATGGTGTTTAAAATGTGAAAAAGTGGATGAGTATTTATAGAAAATTTTTGGAAATAAATATCGAAGTAGGACCAAAATGCCCTTTCCCACACCTTCCCCATCACCTCCCTAGCGCAAGGCTACCCCTCTTCTCCATGTGTTTGAGTTGATGTGTGTAAGGAGTTGACATTTAACAGATCAGTTTACTTTTCGACTTTGTAAAATATGATGATATTTTGATTTTTTTTACTTCATGTAAATATAAATGTAAATTGTATGTGTGTGGGTGTATATATTATATGTTTGTACGTGTGCATGTGACATGTATGTGCATGTATATGTATGTGCACATAGGAAAATACATTGCATTGACTTTGAATAACTTCCGTTTATTAATCCGTTGAAAATCGAGAAGCCGATTCTCGATCGCATTTCCACTTATTAATTAAATTACATGCAGATGTAAAATAATAATTGAAAACTAACTTTTTATCATTATTAATGAAATAAAATGATCACAATTGGAATTGTTAAATCATTCGACATTAAACAATTATTTACAAAAAGTGCTACTATATCGATACAGAGATTTCAATTTTCTTTATAATTTCAAGTCAAATACATATCTTTATAAATCTATTATAAATGATTTATTATCACTCCATAACTAATTAAAATGAACTATTATTATAATTTTTTGAATAATTATAATAATTTTTAAATCATTAAATCCCATTCTAAATTCATAAATCAATTATTAAATATGCTGTCATTATTGATGATGTCATAAATACATTTTATTTCCAAAAATAAAATAAATTTATTTATTTCATATTCTTGTTTAAATGGATAAATAAGTGTACGTATCCCGCTCCATGCGCGACTTCTAATAATTTAGAGCTGTTTATTGATAAAACAATTTTCGACCATTATATTGATATTTCTTCAAAATTTATATTTTTGTAAATACTTATTCAAAATAAGATTACCATCACTATTGTTCAAAACATCATAATATATGTTTTAAAAAGCTTATATTTGAATATTTAAAGATAAATATAATTTATCAAATTGATAAATTTGTGGGTAGTTGTAGACTTTCTTCCTTAAACAAATTTCATCCTCGAAATTACAATGCAAAAACTAAAGGTGTTTCCAAAATTAATTATTTTTTAAACTTACACTCGTATAATGTATATAAACTATACATACATGATAGTTGTTTCAATATCTTTTTCGAATATAAAATTTTACATCCGAACTTCAACTCTCTAGCACGAAAATTTGATCGGGCTCAGAAGCTTTTATTTTCCTTACATAGCTTTCAATTATGATAGAAAATGTAAGCATCTGACTACAAACCTTTATCAGTGTTTTCCATCAAGTATCGAATGATAAATTCTTTTTGGATATCAAAGTCTTATATCTAAATCTTAGGTTAAGTTATGTTGTGAAATAATTAATGGATAACACATCTATACTTTATCTTTTCCAAAATATTTAGTATGTTTTAAGTTTTTAAGCATTTCATAACATACCTTTCTATCTTACAAAGAAAATTCTCCATTTTTTTACCTTTATCAAGAATTCTTATTAATGTACATGAGTGATTTGTGTAATTGCAAATCAAGGACGTCAAAAGCTCATAGTTATACTATACCGCTTTATTTTACATCCATCATTCCTACCATACTTGGATCATCCTTAAGTTATCCCAATCATACTTGGGTGCATAATAGAAGTACATTGTACAAATACAAATACATACTAACCATAACACCACCATATAACAAGCCATACACATAGGCTACTAATTTATACTAGATAGATAGTCACAAATCTTCAATCATAATCTCAATCATCTCTTAGAATCCATTGCCGATGGTGCACTCCAATATCCAAACTCTAATGAAACTTCCCCAACTTCCTCATCCTCCCTTTCTTGTTCATCATCAGCTTCATTTATGTCATCATTTTTCTATATCTCATCCTCCATATAAGGTAGCCAAGACTCATTCCATGGAAAATATCCAAGTCCGACTGGTACTCCCTATGACATTTCCCTTCCTACATTTCCTCCAATCCTTGCACTCCCATCTCCTCGGGATTCTCAAATTCCTCCACAACTCGGTCTTTATCTTCCTCTTCATTATCTTCCATATCATCCAAATGAGTGTATGAACTTGATGACTCCTCACGCCAAATAACATGATCCCCATCCATCTTCCATATGATATTGTTGTCCACACTATTGTGGTTCGATTCATTTGATATTGTATCATTCGGGTCCTCCTCTGGTTTAGACTCTTCCTCCATGGGTCCTTCTTCAGGTTCAAACTCAGAATTGCCAGGGTCAGTGATCCACCTCCTTTTAAGGATGGAGTAGCCTCTACGTCTATAGATCTTATGACCAGATCTGGAGTTAGGTGAGGTATAAGCATTGCAGCTATCGGGTAATCATTTTCTTCTCTATGATTATACGGATCATATTCTTCTTCTATAGGTTCTTCCTTATCATTTGAAAGAATGATTAGATCATCTTTCCCACCCTAACTTGCTCTTGAGGTTTCTCCTTTTGAATACTTCCCTTCGTATGGATTCTACAAGTATAAACATAAATACTTAGAAGCAGACACTAAGTATTTATCCTAATTTAGCAAGTATACATCTTTTCAGACCAAGGTTTGATCAATACTTAAGAAGAAAATCGAGATCTTTATCAAAATGTTTCATCTCTTTCCAAAAAAAAATTGAACTTTTTCTGCTCAAATGTTTTCCAAATATTATTATCATAGACTTTCAAAATCCTTTCTAAAAAAATCCTTTTAGATAAAAGTTGTCATTACCAAATCTTAGGTTTTCATCCCTATTCTTAATCCTCTCAATACCATTGTTAAACATCTTATAGTCAAACCGTGAAATTCTAATCACAAGTTATTTATTCTTAATTTAGTTAACTTGTTTTTGAAAAAATTATCCAATTTATGACTTCAAGATCATAACTAACTATATTTTTCAAAATATTTTATTTATATTTAAAATATGACCTTAGGTAAGATTATCTCATTTACCATTTTTCAAAACAAATTATTTTTATATGTCATTAACAAATAAGTGCTCTTACGTAATACATTTAAACTCATTCTAAGGTGTTACTAACCCTATCCCTAATGAGTTACTTATCCTAGGGTATTACTGACCCTACCTCAGATGAGACGTTTCCCCAGTAGGCTCAAGTGTCCGCTCAACTTAAGCTCTAATACCAAATGTGACAATCCTCCCTTTTGACTCTCAGAAATCGACACTAATACATCCTTGATATTCACATGCTGCAAAATCAAATGTCAGAAGGATGGATAGTAAAGGGTAAGATAAAAATAAAGACAGATCAAAATCTTACACGAACGAAATAACATATATTATTTTAACATATACAATCTTTATAGCGAAAATTTTAAATACATTTGTCAGAGTCTATCTTATAAATCAACCTCGACAGCTATAAATCTCTATCCTTATAAATGCTGAATACCATCAGTAAACAAATGCAGTGGAAATGGAAATGGAGAACTACCTATAGGAATATCTTCAACTCTAGACTTCAAGCTCCATCAAAATGCTCTAAGTTAAACTGACTACTTGGCTGCTTGAAAAATAGTGCATGTAGAGTTTAAGGGAAAAGAAAATAAACTCCGGATCAGTCATGGGACTGGTGTGAGAAACTCAGAAATACGGGTATGGAAAAAGGAACCATGTTGCACATAAACAAGGAATGGGTTTTTATCTCATGATAACCAAAATATTTTCTATGCAAAATCTAATGACATTCTTTGAAAATCTTTTCAAATAACATATTTATCATAGTTGGAACTGTTACATTTCCTAAATTCGACAACGTAATAGGTTTATAACTAAAAGCGTAAAGGCTCTATTGGAGAATAGATTCTGTACAATGATAAGGTAAGGGACTACCTTTCGATGGTACATCACTATAGAAATGCACCGAGGCACCAACAGATGGTCATCTATTGATAAGATACCGACCTTCCTTAACCATAAATAGTACCAAATATGAAATCACCCCAGTCGTTCCTGACCTATCCAACAACATACTGGATATATAAAGGGTAATCTAGAAAGGTGATGACCATAACCTCAACCCACATAGCTTTGCCGCATCTACCCTGTTTTTGCCATTCCCAGATGCGAGGCTTAAGGTCACGTTTGACCTTGCATATAATCATCAAATCCCACTTAGAATGCCACATTACCATTTCCATCACACACTATTGATTTTCACAAATGTACGATCTTTGAGCTCATACGTCCCAGAGAAGGGTGTTAAGTGTAAGAGAGGTTGCCTCTTACACCACCAAACAGACATACATTTGTAGAGATCAATGTATGTTTAGTTTAGAAATGCAATGTCAGACATTCGTCCATACAAATTGTCCTAAAAAAGGACAAACCAAAGGTACTCTCCTACTATGTCCTGTTTTGAGAATCAACCTTAGAATTACTAGCGAGAAGTCCTTGCATCGAAGATTTTCAAAATTAAGTACTACGGCCACCATATGTACATAATATGGAAATCAAGGGGCTAGTGGCTATTATCCTTTCATTATGAAGATCTCCGTCTTTAAAATCTTTCCTTCATCATGTTTTCACTTTCGAACGTACATTGGTTCGAAGGTGTCTCCGGACATGAATCACTCAAATTCGATCTCGGTTTCTTCGAACTAATTATCAATAAAACATCTTTGAGAAATATATCATTTCTTTTCTAGTATATACGAGATTATTAAACCTCTCTTTAACTTTGAAAAACACCAAATCATTTCTCAGAAATCATGTTGGAAAACATTATTGAGTAAAAGGATTCATAGAAATTATATTTACTTTACTGAATATTAATTACCATATTCAAAAATTGCTTTTTTTAAATAAGGGTGTGATCACATTTTAAATTCACACGAATAGTATGAGTACCCTCCTCAGAATTTAACACTAAGTATAAGAAGAGCATTTTTGTATAACCCAAGTTAAGGAATTAGCTATGGAAAGTAAATCTTTTATATTTGTCTTGTTTCCAACATTTTGACCTTATCTATTCCTCACCAGGAAGAGGCTAGGTGAGCCAGGGAACTGGTTGCTCCTGAACATCTCCTTAGTTTAAGCACACCATATTCGGATCTCACAAATAGAAGAATCAGATCTACTTATCGGTTTTCGGAGCCAAGATTTAATCATTTATTTATAACAGCTTTTCTTTTAATCATTTATTTAAACTCTTTTTAAAATAATCACAATTCAAATTATCTTTAAAACACTTATTTATTTATTTGAAATTGTATAAAAGATTCAAGAAAGAATACTTAAGTTAAAATTGTAATTTGTATAAGTTATTAAAACTTCTAGGAAAAGTGATGCAAATAGTGTTTTCAAAGCTTATTTCATCAAAACAACTTTTCTATCATTTGAAAGTCCACTTTTATAACTCAAATATATTTTAAAACAGTAATATATTTATAGAATTTATTTCATACTTTTAAAGCTTAAAAATATCATTTCTAGGAAATTTCCTTTTCGGATTCCGAAGTGCCAAACCGCGAATATTTTGAAAACTTATTTTGCTCATATTTCAAAATCAACTGATTTGAAAACTCGATCCTTTTCTTTTTCTTGAAAACCACGTTTATAAGAGTATGGAAAATTCTTATTCCAAATAATTTCTACTCTGATTCTACCGTATATATAGATTTAAGCTATTATGATGCGAAACTGCGAACTGCCGTTACACGACACCCTAATTTTTGACTTCAATTTCAATTCTTTTCAAACTTCACCTAATTAAGTTTTAGTGATCATAAACCATTTACAAACCAATTTAAAGAGGTTCAATCATCTCATAACACTTTTATAATTCATTTTGAAAAGTGATTTTGTTGAGTAATTTCGATGTGTGTTAAACGTGAATTGTTTATACATCCAAACAACCATATTTTTCACAGCCAAAACTTGATGATCAAGACATAACTGCCAATCATTCCAAACATATCATATTTTCATCCATATCATAATATAAATAGGGTTTTCTCACCTTCATTGGATATTAGACTTACGCAAATAGACTATAGCTCCGCTACGATTGGAACAAGGATTATGTAATCAACTCCTATACCCTTAGATGGGCTATGCCTTGGCTTGTAGATGGTGGAGGGTTTGGTCTTGGTGGTTGTCGGGTTTGTCCATGAGTAAAGAAGGAGGAGTGGAGGAGTTTTGAAATTGTTTTGATGTGAAATGGTAATACACACACATACACACTATATTAATTTAATTTCTTTTTCCATTATCCTTCACTATAAATTTCCTAAGCCAGGAATCCATTACAAGGCTTGAAATTATGGAGGAAGAAGACGAAGAATAGTGTTTAAAATGTGAAAGAGTGGATGTGTGTTTATAGAAAATTTTTGGAAAACAAATATCCAATTCTGCATGGACCAAAATGCCCTTGCCTACACCCTCCCCATTACCTTTCTAGTGCACAGCTACCCCCTCCTCCATGTGTGTGAGTTGATGTGTATAAGGAGTCGACATTTGATGGTTAGTTTGCTTTTTGACTTTGTAAATATCGTGATATTTTGATTTTTACTTTATGTAAATATAAATGTAAATGGTAAATATATATGTGTGTGTGTGTATGTATATATGTATGTATATGTATATATGTTATATTTATGTATATGTATGCATGTGACATGTATGTGCATGTATATTTATGTGCATAAGAGAACATCAGCGTTGCACCGACATTGAACAACTTCCGTTCGTTAATTCGTTGAAAATGGGAAGCCGATTCCTGGTCACATTTTCACTTATTCATTAAATTACATACAAATTTAGATAAAATTTAAAAACTAATTTCTTATCATTTCTAATGAATTAAAATGATCACAATTGGATTTATTAAATCATATAAATCAATATTAAACAGTTGTTTACAGAAAGTGCTACTGTATTGATAAAGCGATATCAATTTTCCTTATAATTTCAAGTCAAATATACATCTTTATAAAACTATTATAAATGATTTGTTATCACTTCATAACTAATTAAAATGAATTATTATCATTTAAAAACAATTATTTAAATAATTATTAAATCATTAAATCTCAAATTAAATTCATAAATCGATTATTAAATATGTCATAAATACATTTTATTTCCAAAAATAACATAATTTTTTTATTTCATATTCTTGTTTAAATGGATAAATAAATGTATGTATCCAGCTCCATATGCGTCCTCTGATAATTATAGAGCTGTTTATTGATAAACAATCTTCAAATATTTTATCGATATTCCTTCAAAGCTATATTTTTGCAAATACTTAATCAAAATAAGATTACCATCATTATTGTTCAAAACATCATAATGTATGTTTTGAAAAGATTATATCTGAATATTTAAAAATAAATATAATTTAACATATTGATAAATATGCAGTTCGTTACAAGTACATGAAATACATTAGAAATAGAAGAAAGATACACAAGATTAACACAAACTCAAACTAGAACATCCAAACACAAAGATAGATAAATAAATAAAAACATGCGGATAGAGATGAAGAAGAACCACCAAGCTTGCAGATGATCTTTCCAATGAATTTATCCATTTTGTTGGAAAGCAAAGTTAACTTCTTTGAAAATGATTCCTTAAGCTTCCATTAATTGTGAACGATCTCCTTTTGATTTTTGGAAAGATCTTTATTGGATGGATTAGATGGCATATTGATACTTTCCAAGGAAGTATCCTCCTCTTCTTGTTCTTCCTCCTCGACTTCCATTTCATCTTCTTCTTGCTCCTCCTCTTTCCTTATATCTTGCTCTTCTTCCCAAGCCAATCTTTGTTCCTTTTTCGAAAGCCTTTCATAAAGCTCAAAAATGGGAGAAATATGCATAAATGAGATGTTGGCCTTGTTAAATATTTTTCAAGGAATGGTTTCGACTCCTTTAAGGTCAACACCGAAGTAAGTGAAATATCTAGTGAGAAAAACACCATGAAATAGTGTTTTTTAAGCTTAGAAATATTTTTCTGAAAGAATTCATCCAAAATGACTTGAGACCAATTTATGTCATATTGACCATAAATGGCAAAAGGAGCTTTAAAAAAGCTTTTGAATCGGGTTATTATAATTATCCATTCTAAGGGTGATATTTTATTGCAAAAGAAGTCTTAAAATTATTGCTTTTGGACGTAAGTTTTTGTTTTTGAATTCAAAGCTATCATCATTTCTGAAAATATTGTAAATCACTTCATGGTTATGAAAACCAATTTGAAAAGTTGAAAGGCCCATTCCACTAGATTTGCATCTGAGAATGTGATCCAAAATCTCATAATTTAAAATAATTTTTGCCCCTTGACACTACTCTAAACTTCTCCTTCGTTTCCATTATAAAATTCTCCTTTCAAATTTGCATAAAACATTTTTACTAATTTTGGGTAGCAAACGAAATCATTTTGAGATGCATTGATTAAACTAAGAATTTCATTTTGCAAGGAAAATCTTTAAAAGTAGCAAATTTTTCGAGTGAGACTTTTTCGAAAGACATATACTCTATATAAGCTTGCATGGCTTCTTTGCCATTGAAAAGGAACTCTTTTTTTTTCTTGGAAAGCCTCATGGTTGATGGAGTATTGCTTGAGGATGCCATTGAAGAATAGTTTGAAGAGTTAAGAGAGTTAATGATTTTTTGAAATTGAAAATGAAAGTGAAATGAATGGATAGAGGTAGAGTAAATAAATATAGAATCAAAGGACATATTCCCAAATCAAAAGACATCTTTTCAGAACATAGGGGTTAGTGAGAAAAATTCAAAATAGAAATTCAATAAACAATCCTTATTTATCTATACTTGTAATTATCTTGTAAAAATTATTTAGTATGTACCTTCAATAAAAATTATTTTAAAAATAACTTATATTATTTTTATTTAATATTTTATTAAAAAACATATATGTATATAATATTTAAAATATACATACACAATATTCATCCAATATTATTATTAATCGATAAGTTATTCTTAGCAATCAACAACAATCAACAAAATTCAAAAATTTTACTTAGTTGCGTACGTATTTTTGTTCCATTCCTCTAGATTTCTCATTAACTATCATTGTGAGGCATATATTAGCATTCTCTGTATCTGATTCGTTCTCACTTGAGGAAACATTTGAATCGTCGAATGTTGCAACATACGCCCTTCTCCATTTTGTGGAAGAATCAATATTTGGTATGTTTTTCAATTTCTTAGGATGTGACAGTCTCTTTTTATATGGCCAGGTTCATTGCAATTAAAATATCTAGCAACATTTCCCCTTTCATTTCTACTTCCTAGATTTTTATTATCATATCTCTTGAGATTATTCATCTACCTGTATTTCAATAATTTTCTAAAATTTCTTGTCATGAAGGCGATTTCCTCAGCATCATCATTCTCTGAATCCAGATCATCTGTTGTGGTGTTGCAAGCGATGGATTTCTTCTCTATTGCCTTGCTTTCTCTCATGCCCTGCATTTGTTCTTCAAATGACATTAAATTGCTAATTAACTCTTCAATTTTTAGAGTGCTAACGTCAGTAGCCTCTTCAATCTCAAGAGTTTTTTTGGGTCACATTCAGGAGTAAGTGAATTGAGGATTTTTCTAACTTGATCCTCTTCAATTTTTTTACAAAGTGCAATTAGTGAATGAACTATATCTTGAAATCCATTATACATATCAGAAATGGACTCATTTGGACTCATTTTGAATAATTGAACCTGATTAGTTAACATAGAAATTTTTGTCTGTTTGACTTTACCAGTGCCCATATGTGTAACTTGTAGTTTTTTCCATATTTCAAATGCAGACTTGCAGATAAACACTCTGTTAAATTCATTTCTATCCATTGAAAAAAATAAAACATTCATGGTTTTAAAGTTACTTTGTGCAACTGCCTTTTGGTCAGAAATCCAAGTTGAAAAATTAGTCTCGGGCTTAGTGTCCGTATTTTATGTGATGTTCCAAATATCTAGACCAATTGATGGTAAATAATTATTTATCCTACATGACTAATATGTGTAATTACTGCTATTAAAATGTAGGGGTCTAGCAGTATATTGTGCTTCCACAAAGGGATTACTAACAAGTGGATTAATAATGCAACTAATAATACCATTAACAGTGTTATTAGCTAATAAAACTTTTTAAAAATCAAAATTATGAATACATTGAAAACCAATGCTCTAATACCAAATGTTATTTAGTAGAAGATGAAATCTATAATGAAAATAGTAGCGCTTTGCGGAAGCTTTTATCAACGGATCTTTGCCACTCAAATCACAAAGAGATAACTTGGATTGAAAACAAGACCGAATTGAAATCATAACGCAGTAACACAAAATATTCTACCAACCATCCATTTTATTGATTCACCAAATTTTGTTTACAATCAATAGAACAAAGCTAAAGT
Organism: Allium cepa; assembly: GCA_030765085.1. NCBI lineage: Eukaryota > Viridiplantae > Streptophyta > Magnoliopsida > Asparagales > Amaryllidaceae > Allium > Allium cepa. The sequence goes on from CM060937.1 coordinate 910,745,504, forward strand.
AAACAAAATACCATTGAATCAATAACCAAATTTAGAATGGGAGCAAATATCTATATGGCTAAAATTGTTGGAGAAAAAGAACAAAGATGAAGAAGAAAAAATTAGCACATAGATTTTCCACTATACTTTTACCCTCTTTTCTAGTCTCTCTATTATAATAAATTACTTAATGCCCAAGTTAACATTAGATAGAAAATAATAATTTGATTAGCTAATTAGAGAGAGAAATAAACATACTCAAATATACCTATTAATTAGAGGAAACAAAATCTTATCTTTCTTTCTTTTGCATATTTATTTCCCTCTATTTGTGATTTTGCATCACCAATATTTAACACTCTACCCTGATGCAAAATCACATATCTCTAATATATCAATCATGCCATATCGAGATCTATCGTAAATCCCCATATCTCAACCACACTAAATTACAAACCTCAACCACCGTCTGCAAGTGCATGCGGTGCATCTCCTACATGAGATGCACCACACAAATCTGGTCTCAAAAATGTTTGTAATACCGCAAAGATCTCCGTTTTATCTTTATGGACTTTGCAATTCGACACCCGTTTATCACTCGATTTGAGCTCATTACCCTATCACCATCGATCCCTTGAGAATCATCAACATGAAGACCCCTGTTTAAAATATGATCCTCAATTCTAGAATCATAACCAGTGACCACATTAACCTCTCCACCTTGCTATGGACTAGGTCCTTCAACCTTCACTTGCTTTCCATTGTCGACTACAGAACCAACCAAGCTATAAAGGTTTCCTTCTTCCAATACTCCACTCATCCTTACACGACCACCTTTCTTCACTCTCAAAACTTTACCCTGAGTCTCATAAGTGCAATCGCAGCGATCCAACTTACCGAGAGAAATAAGATTATGCGAACAAGTGGGTACATGTCTCACTCCAAAGACTTCCCTAACCACGCCATCATGCACGCAAAATCAGATAGATCCAATACCAAAAATCAGTAGCTCTTCTCCATTGGTTGTCCTAATCATGCCCACACTCTTCTTATAAGAAGAAAAACAATTCACATCTCTACAAATTGAAAACTGGCTTCTGAATCCATCTTCCAAGGCTTATTTTGACTAAAGAGGACATCACAAGAAGCACCACTATTGGTACCTTCAGCAAAACCTGCATGTGCATCACTACTAGTATCACTATGCACAGTCTTTTTCTGATCTCTTTTATAAGCATAATACTTACTGCGTATGTGATCTTTCTTATTACAATAATGACAAGTGATAACACATTTACCATTAGCGTCCTTCTTCTTCCAAATTGTATCTTTCTTCGAGTCCCTTGCCACCATAGCCTCACTTTGAATTGATTTCGTACCCGACCCTTTTCTTCTGAGCTCCTCATTCAAAAGACTACTTCGAACAGTTTTCAGACAGGTAGTTCCATTAACATTAGAATTACACAATGAAACAACCAAAGTTTCACAACTTTCTGAAAGCAAACTCATTAACAAAAGATCCTGTAACTCATCATCAAAATTGACCTTCGTATTTGCCAATTGATTTATTACATCTTGAAATTCATTCAAATGCTCTACAACAGACTTATGTTCATCAAATCTCAGTTGTACCAACTTTCAAACCAGAAAAGCTTTACTAGTAGCACTCTTTGACTCATACAAAGATACCAACTTGTCTCACAAAGCCTTCACGGATTCACAACTAGCCACATAATGGAAAACAGAATCATTTAAATACTGGCGAATCAAAGCAATTACCTTCTTATCCATCTTCTTCCATTTTCCCTCATCTACATCAGAGGGCTTCTTTCCATCTCCATCAATCGAATCATGAAGATCATTGAGGTACAGAACATCATCCATCTTAGGCTTCTAGATACCCCAATTTTTCCCATCCAAGATAGCCATCTTTGAAAACGAAATCATTTCCGGCATCAATAATTTTTCAAATCAAAATTAATATATGCTTTGCGATGATCTGTGTTCCGATACCAAACTGTTATGAAAATATCAGCGCTTTGCAAAAGCTTTTACCAATGGATCTTTGTCACGCAAATCACAAAGAGATTACTTGGATTGAAAACAAGACGAGACTGAAAGCAAAATGCAATAACAAAAAATATTCCACCCAACCATCGACTTTATCGATTCATCAAAGTTTTGTTTACAATTAATAGAATAAAGCTAAAGTAAACAAAATACCATCGAATCAATAACCAAATTGAGAGGGAGAAAATATCTATATGGCTAAAATTGTTGGAGAAAAAGAACAAAGATGAAGAAGATAAAATTAGCAAATAGATTTTCCACCATACTTTTACCCTCTCTTCTAGTCTCTATATATAATTAATTGCTTAATGCCCAAGTTAACATTAGATGGCAAAAAATAATTTGATTAGCCAATTAGAGAGAAAAATAAACATACTCTAATATGCCTATTAATTAGAGGAAACAAAATCTTCTCTTTCTTTCTTTTACATATTTATTTCCCTTTATTTGTGATCTTCAAAATTTAATAGATTCTAAGGCTAATTTAACACTAGAGGGGGGTGAATAGTTTTCTCTAATTTTATGAATTTTTTAATTCTTTTAGGATTATCGTTTATACAGTGCAATTAATAATCATATATTCAAACATAGATAAATATAAATATAGTAGAAGTGAAAAAAAGAACATACGAGGGTTTTATACTAGTTCGGAGTTATGCTACATCCATCCCTATACAATTCTTTATAAGGATTTATTTTCAAATAGAAAAGTCAATTTAATCTCGATTTCAAGGCAATAAGACACATCCTCCAGACTTTTTGAGCTCTGGGTAGACCCACTTGATTTACACGAGCCACAAGCACACCCAGTTGGTTTACATGGGCTACAATCATACCCACCAATATACAAGTATGATTTTCTACTATCTTACAGACACAAATCTTTAATCTTGAATATAGATGATTCTATAACCTCTTGAATGGCACTTTGATCTAGTTTGAATGAGAGAGATGAGAGAGATCAAAGAGTGGTCGATAGAGAATCAAATCAGTGGAGTTGAATTTGATTCTGATTGAATATGAGAAGAATTCGAGTAGAATTTCTTTTAGAAAACAAGAGAGTAAAAGAGGAGAGAAAATATGAGAAATAGAAAAACAACATTCATATCCATTTGCGAATAGATACAACGAAAAGATATTTCCTTTTAAAATTTGAATTTTGAATATTTTGTTCCATATGTCGAAATATCCTTTGTAATTTGGTAAACACTTTATAAGAATTATTTTTAAAAATTAAGGATTATGAAATATATCAAGACTTTGAAAATCACTTAAACATAATTTACACATATTTTAATTATATCAAAACTTAAGGAAATATTATAAAATTATTTACAGGATACTTTAAGTATATAAAGGATTTTAAATATAAATAATAAAGCATAAGTGAATATATCTAAAATCAAAGTTATAACAAATATTATAATATACTTACGAATATTTAGAAAGCTTAAAAACTCAAATTATGATAAAGTATTCAAAAACACTTTAAAAACTTAATTTTCTCAAGGTATGACAAAATCAAGAAGTAGAAATAACTAAAAGGCTATTTTGAAAGATTATTTTGAAAACTAGAATTCTCTTTAAATACTAGTTTTGAATTTTAGGATATTTGAAATTGAAAATCATTTGAAAAGCAAAAGTAAAGAGAGAGATCAAAAAGTGCTATCAGGATTTTAACAAAAAATTTATGACTCTATAATTTATCTGGCAAATCTTAAGTTCTTCAATACTCATGAGCCTTCAATCTCTAACTCTTAAATCTCTATATCAGCCACTTGAATCTTCACTGGATACTATACAGTCTTCTTAATTAATATGTGCCTAATATCCTGCATTATATAATATATATAATTTGATAAAAGCATTAGTATCTATATTTTATATAATGTTATATGGTTGTTTTTATCAAAACCAATGCCTATGGTACTAATACCCTGCTCTCTAATTCATTTCCATCCTAGCTTTTTCTTTAATAATGCCTAGATATTTGAAAACAACAATGATGGTTGATCAATATCGTACATAGGACTTTGTTTAGGCTCGCCTTCTACTAGGATACATAACAAAGAAGCCACATCATCTAGTGTGATCGTTATCTCACCAAACAGCATATGAAAAGTATGGTCTTAGGATACCAACGCTTTATAAAAGAAGATATAAGACATTTGTTCATAGTTCCTAATAATAGTTGAAGCATATTTTTTAACTACTTAACTACTTGACATAACACTATTTTAGAAATTTCTAAGATGATAACTATCTACATTTCTAAGTAGTTAAGCTTATTTTAGAAATTTCCATGTAGCTAAGTTCCTAATAATAATGCATATCATCTTGGATTGATCTTAGAAATTCCCATAAACAAATTCCATTCAATGTCATTAAAAATGTATAGATCGAACATGAAGATGCATTTCCATTCAATATCATTAATAATGTATAGATTGAACATGAAGATGCATAATTCACAGGTCTAAAATGCAGATGCTATATTTATTTTAAATTGAATGTTTACAGTATACACACCGCGTGGTCTTCAACGACAACCATGCAGATACACTGCATGGTTCTACATTGTACCACGAAGATCTACTACGTGGTAATCATTCAGTGTTCAAAAAATACTAAATTGAAAAGAAAACAATACAGCCACTGCCTATCTTCTAGAAAGTGAGCCGCCCATTGCCGCCTATTCCAAAGTGCGATTTTACTCAAAAAATTAAAGATCGAAGCATGCTTAAGTGCTAGGGTTTGGCTTTTGTTTTGTATATGTTAGTTTTACTCTTACTGGGTGAAGAAGTAAGAGGAAATTTAATTTGGATATATGAAAATAAGGACGGGCAAAACTGGAAAGAATCGGGAAAACTTATGAAACAGGGGTATTGGTTTTTTTTGTAAAAAATCAGCATATTTCTGAATTTTAATTGAATTTTCCATTAGAAAAACTGTTAGCAACCGACACAGAAAAAATTTAAGGAGACAAAAAGGCAAGAAAATAAATCATGGTAGTAGGAAAATTTTAAGGAAAAAATCCATGACAAGATTGTTAGCAATATCCAAATTAATAGTAGATGATGGTTTTATCACATCCAATCGACCTAAATCAGAATCAATTTAAATCGAAATTGGAAATTATTCACTCGATGCTACCCATAAATATAAATGGCTTGATCATTTATTTTACAAAATCTAACTAAATTAAATCATATCACCCATCTATTCATCATTATCGCTCTCTCCACCTGATAATTTTACCGACCTACTTGAAAATTTTAGCTTGACTCGCCCTCTGGAATTATTGATTTTAATGCATTTTTCTGTCAGGCTCCCCAATTCAACAATCTGCATTCAAAAGTTAAAAAAAAAAATCGGTCATTTAGCCATATGGTTTTTTTTCTACTACCTATACTTTAGTTCTATATACGTTCATCCACTCCTCAGTAACACTATTCATGTTTAGCGAAAAACATTCTATTATGTTGTAACTTAATAAACCAAAAGTACAAGACTATCTCCATTCAAACACCACAAATAATTTTGCCATCCTGCATTTTGTAGAAAATAGTTTCCACGCTGCTAATAATTTATTCCACCCCAATTTGTTCCACTCCAATTTATTCCACTTATATTCATTTGATATTTTACATCTTTCTTCTAACAATTCCTTTTAATCTTCTGCTTCCATCTTACTTTATCCTCCATGTCCAATTATTTTGTTTATTTTTTAACTTATTCATGATATAGAGAAATAAAACTACTAAAGTAACTACATTTTATATAATTTCAAATGAAATTTGATTTATAAATAGGGATTTTCGTAAAAAAAAATACGTGAAAGGAAGAGAGGTTTATGATGGTAGTAGTGGAAAGAAATTGATGGCGGCTTAATAGAAATGGCCAAAGTATAAATATAGGAAAGGAGTACACTTTAAACTCACAGTAATAGTTATGATCATTACATTTATAATAAAAGAGTATGCTTTAAATTTTCATTTATGGTCTTGCATTCAATTTCCATATGTAGAACTTTGAAGATAGTTTCAGTTGGACTAAATTATGACATGCTTTATTTGTGAACTTATTATCTTGAAAATGATAAAATATAATGATAAGTAGGTAGGAAAACTTCAATAAGCTATAACATGATAGCCAATTTTAAGGGATTGAATTACTTGGACCCAAATTTTGGTGTCCCAGTGTGCCAATCCAATCAAAACACTTGAAACTATACAAATAAGTCCAACATAACTTTTACTTGGGGTTTATTTGTAAAAATTCATGCTTATATGTCTTGTACCGAGTGGGTGGCACACTAGGACACCATATTTGGGTCTAGGTGGTTTGCACCCCAATTTTAATACCTTAAGCTTCCGATTGAAGTAAAAGGTTGATTTGACATCTATGAATCAAGCACATTTTAATATTTTATCTTAGGTTTATCTTAGAGGCTAAAGAATTATATGTGAGTGTTTATGATCAATAACACTTTTTATTTGACACTATTTTGTAACATCTTGATATCAACTACGAGTTTCTATTTAAATACTTGTTCTTTCTTTCTCCTTTCATATGAATCAAATATTTAAATATAAACTTATGACCCGATATAGAAGTACTATAAATGGTGTTAAATAAAGGGTGTTATTAATCCTAGCTTAATCTTGCTAACCTCGGTTCTCCTTTAATTTCCTTCATAAGTTCTGAATTAAATAATATACTTTCTCTTTCTTTCCACCATACTATGATATTTAATTTGAAACTTGTAGTGGAAATCAAGAATGAATTGAGGTGTAGTCAAATTGAGGTGTAGCCGATCCTTGTTCTCATACATATGTATTTAATTGCATTGAAAATATTAAAAATAATGTGATTTTGAAAAGTCAATTAATAATTGATTTTCTAGGAAACATAAGAATAGCATCCCTTTTTTTAAAAAAAATAAAATGTATATGTTTGTGATTTTCTAATTGCAAATAGAAAATAAAATCTTTTACCATCTCTTTAAGTTTAGCATTCTCCATCCGAAGTGCCTTTACATCCGATCCACAAAGCATGCATTTTGTATATTTCTGAGCATCTAGAAAGCAACTTTCTGCCATCCTTAGCTATGCATATAAAATAATAATGTTGGAGCTCACGATTACTATAGGAAAAATACTCTTTCATAATAAAATATTTGTAAATCTAAAATAAACATGTTCACCTTCTCTTTTAATCTAGCAATCTCTACATGAGGTGCATGTGCATCATTATTACAAGATTGGTCTACTGGGCTTCTCTGAGTCTCTAAGATGATCCTCTCTGTCTTTTCATTTAGCTATATATATGTAAAGAAAAAAATTTGGAGGTCATGATTATTACATTTGAAATATTCCTCAGAACTCTATATTTATAATGGTAGATGAAGATAACGTAAAAAAGATGGATATTTCAATATATTTAAGATGACTATATAGTATGATATTTTCAATGAAAATGTTGTGTATCCAAATATAAAATATTTTTTAGATTGGAGAAGGTTTCCAGATAGACATGGAAAAACCTTCTTTAATAGTATTTTTTTTCTTTGTATTGGTATTATGTCTAAAAACTTTAATAAGATACTGTAATGATGTTAGTTGACATATTCATTGTACAAATGATAACGAATAATATATAACAAACCTCAAAACATGTTCAATTATTTTAGATCAGCATAGTTATGAAAGGTGTACCATGACAGGTGTAATGACGCTAGACATAGTAGGATATAAGACTTGTGCTTTTTACTCCCATGACATGGCGCACATGACAAGGCATATTAAATGATGCACATGACACTCATTGAAAATTACGATGCATTTCTTTTCAACTTTGCTAATTTTGTTATGCATTTTTCAATTTTTTTTCACATCCCAAAAGTGTACATGATTGTGTTTAAAAATTAATTTGTATTATTTAACTTCTAAAGTTGACTTTCATTTTAAATTCTCTTTGTTATAAGTAGACAACGGTAATCATATGTGGAAAAACTAATCTTTGTATGTGATATTCTTAAAACAAGTTATAGTGATATATAAATCCAAAAAAGTTATATTTCATTATACTATATAATCACTAATAGCATTATAATACAGTAAAGTATATGTACTTCTGTATTTCAACGTGACTAAAATATATTATGTTACCGTTAGAAAATATAAAACACGATATAACATAAACATATTATGGCAACATAATTCATATTTATATGAACTAATATATCCATAAATTTATGAACCAATTTATGGATAAATTCGTGATGCTCTTGGAAAGTAGAAAAATCATATTATAATCCTTACCTTTTGCCTTTTGTCTTTGTTAAGGTGAATCATAACATAGACCTCACACATACACACTATAATGGTATATACACAGAGAGTTTTAGGTAACACAAATATTGTCTATAAACGTATCAAGTGGGTAGGATAAATCAACAACAGAGCAGTACAAAATTGACTCGATTACATTTTTGACCAAACCCATTTTGAACCATCTATTTAGTGAGTCAGTCTTACCCGACTAACTTATATAGATCACCGATTTAACTCCTCGAACGATTAAAATTTTATTTAGCATATAAAAGTAGAACTAAAATATTCAAATTTTACGATTTACCTTTTGAGTTATTTAAATTCAATTTTTATGATTCAAATTTTAGTTATGAAATTTTAGTTTCCAAATTTAAGACTCTAATTTTCATACTGCCAAATTTAATTTCAAAGTCAAAATTTCAAGACCCTAACTTTCAAAAATTAATTCAAAATTTTAAACTTCGTATTAAAATTTAAAATTATCATTTTGTAATATTGACTTAAATTTCAAACTTTATTTTAGAATAAGAGTGGTACTTCATTCAAGCACAAGACTAATTTTGATGTCTTAGGAGTTCAAACCCATGAACTCCCTACCATCAGTCTAGAGCATCATACCATTTGCCACTTGTGTTACTGTTCATTGATAAATTTTACTATCAAATTCGGAATTCAAATTTTAAAATTCATAATTTTCAACTATTAAAATTTAAAAATCCAAAATTCAAATTTTCAATTCCCAAATGTTTGAATTTAAAATTTTCCAAAATTTTTAAAATTAAAAAATTTGAATATTCAAATATTAAATTTTCAGGTTTTATATTTTAAATGTTCATATATTCAAAAAATTCTAAATTTATATTTTTGAAAATCAAATTTAAAATGATGGACAAATGGGTAAATTATGATAGATTTAATAGAAATTTTAAATAGACATATAGGTTTAGATTGTAAAAGGATCAAAAGGAAATTGACCCAATGCTACTGAAATTCAAACCATTTATAATAAAGCAATATTTATGATCTAACATATTGACAAATTTAGTAAATGAGTCTATCTGTCCTCACACACATAATTAATACACTAGTCACCTATTTAGCGTTGTGAAGTTTGATTTGTCTTACAGATAATAAGACTAAAATTTTCAATTTCTAGCCATTAACTTTTGAGTTCTAAAATAAATAAAAAATTAAAATCCTATTTTTCAACTAGTAATTCTAATTATACCTTCCAAATTCTAATTCCTACTTTGATTAGAAGAGTATGGGACCAGAGTCTTTGAACTCCAAATTCTTATTCTAATTTTCAAATTTTACTTTCCAAACTCAAAATTCAAATTTTCATATTGTTAAAATAATTCAAAATTTTAAATTTTCAACTCCAAATTCAAAATTTCCAAACTCAAATTTCTAAAAGAAAGTTCCAAATTTTAAATTCAAATCAAAATGTAAAACTCAAGATTTCAAATATTCAACCTTAGAATTCAAAATTTCAAAAATCAAATTTAGAATTTAATTTATCAAAGTTTAAATTTTCAAAATGGAGACTTCAATAATTTAAATTTTCATTATTCAAATTAAATTTGAAAATTTTGATTTAAAATATTAAAATCCAATTTTTAAAATTCAAAATTTTGGTTTTCAACTTTTAATTTTCTAATATTTGATTTCAGAAGTAAATAGATAGACTCATGCTAAATAGGTTAGGCAAAACTCATAATTTAGAATTCATGTAAAATATAAATGGGTTGGTTCAATTTTGATAGATTTAATAGAAATTTCAAATAGATATAGGTTCAGATTTTAAAAGGATCATAAGAAATTGACCCAATGCTATTAAAAATCCAACCATATATAATAAAGCAATATTTATGAACTAACATATTTGACTCATTTAGTAAATGAGTCTAACTGTCCTCACATGCTTGATTAATGCATTTGTCACTTATTTAGCATTGTGAACTATATAAGTTTGATTTGCCTTACAAATAATAAAACTAAATTTTCAATTTCTAACCATTTACTTTTGAATTCTAAAATGACAAAAAATTTAATATTCTAGTTTTCAAACTTGTAATTTCGATTTTAGTTTCCAAATTATGTTTCTTATTTTGATTAGAAGAGTATGTGACCAAAGTCGCAGAACTCCAAACTCTTATTCTAATTTTCAAATTTTAGTTTCCAAACTCAAAATTCAAATTTTCATATTGTTAAAATAATTTCAAATTTTTATATTTTCAACTCCAAAGTCAAAATTTCAAAACTCAAATTTCTAAGAAAAGTTCAAAATTTAAAATCAAATCAAAATATAAAACTCAAATTTTCAAATATTCAAACTTAGAATTCAAATTCAAATTTAGAATTCAATTTATCAAAATATAAATTTTCAAAATAGAGACTTTGATAATTCAAATTTTCATTATTTAAATTTTAAAATTTTAAAATTTGGATTTAAAATATTAAAATCCACATTTTAAAATTCTAAAATTTTAGTTTTCAACTTTTAATTTTCTGATATTTCAAAATTTCAAAATTCTCTTTTAATAATCGAGAATTTTAAAATTTTGCAATTCATAATTTCAAAACTAATTAAATGGACTACACATTCAATAAAAAGATAAAATGGATTATCCATTTTTAACTCGTTTCACTAATATGCTTACAAAACTCATCTGTCAAAAGGGATCGTGGAATAGACAAACGAGGTTATATTATAACCGATCAAAATGGTAATGTGTTTTTTTTCTTATTGTATATTTGAACACTTTAAATAGTTCATAATTCAATGTATTTCAAATAATAGCAAAGAAGAAGAAAATTTTCTTCTCCTTAACTCTCTCTCTATTTCACTTAATTGTATCTTTCATATTAGTATTAAATACAAAATTTTAGTAAGTACAAACATTTTGTATTCTGCCTAATTTTCTTATATTACTTGTACATTCAAGTCAATAACAATTTGAATTTTGGATAAATTTTACAATTTCACATTAAAAATCGTCATTAAGTACACACACTCTAGTAATGGATTCCATCCTAATGTCATTGATGTAATGTTTATTCAATAACCAAATTTGATCAATTTGTTTTACATAAAAAATTAGGAAGAAATATAACATACTGAGGTTGATCATTGTGAATTATAACAATCAGCATGTACAAAATTTATATATATTATGTGTATCAAAATGCAGAATGCTTAACATGCACATATGGTATTTGTATATATTTTTGTATATATTTTTCGTTGGCGTGTACTCCAATGATCGAGAACAAATAACACCATTTTTTCTACATTTAAGTAGCAATTTAAATTTAGTATCAATTTTACAATTTCACATTCAAAACACTCATCAATTATGTATGTATGTATGTATGTATGTATGTATGTATGTATGTATGTATGTATGTATGTATGTATGTATGTATGTATGTATGTATGTATGCGTATATGTATATATATACACATCTAATCACTTAAAATATTGTAATTAATTTAGAATAATCTGAGACAACCCTATTGACAACTTTTCTAAATTTTAGGAATTCTATATCACTACTCAATTTTCTCCTACTATTTTCCATACAAGTCCCAATAATTTACAATGTTCTATAATTATTTACATCTTTTCCTTAAGTTTTATATTCGAGTTCAACTTGCTCCTTTTAGAATTTAACACTTCTATGAATAAGAATCATATTCGTATCGTAATTTATCAAATAATAACAAGTTAGAAATTTTTTCTCTCATAACTATCTCCACTATATTGCATAATTTCAATTTATAATCCTTATTAAAGTTATGATCTTTATGCTAATACATTTTAAACTTTTTCCACCAAGCGATTTTTATTGCATTAAATCATAAACGTTTGTTTGAATATTTATTTCTACATAACTCTTTTACATTTTTGAATTTAGACAAGTTACTTTTTTTTTGCAAATTATTATGAGCAAAAATAATAAATTATCCTTGCCAACTATTATTTCGTCATATGGTTGTATTTTTTCGTTACTTGATCACAAACAAAAACTATTGAAATATGGAGTGCTCAGTTAAACATTGAAATATATTTTTAACAAAATTGAAATAACAATATGATTTGTCATATTTTCTATTGTATTAATGATTTCAAATTATCTTAAGATATGATTGAATATTTTATGGAAATTCAACCGTTTTATGTATTCACCTTAAGTAAAAAAAATATTTTTATTGTGAAAATCTACTAGGCATGAAAATGCGTTGATTTGTTGTCATCACACTTTCGATTTTATCACTTTCCCTGGAAATGTTTGAACTTATATCTGTATATCATTTATTTGGTCAAATATAACAAACATCAAATACCAGTTTGAAATCTAACCTAATAACTATTTATCTAAAATCTATTAACTTTAAATAAATTAAATTAATATGATTAATAATATTCAGCCATTATTTTATCATGTTACAAATAAAAAGAGACTTTATATTCAATTAACTATGAAAATTTAAATCTAAATAAATAAATCTTTTTGATTTCATTGAGAAAAATGTAAGAAAGGTAAATACAAGTGTGGAAACATTACCTGAATATGTTGTTTACGATTAAAAGAAGAATTGATTTGATCTTCCAAATTGATACAAAGCCTGCATCTGATATTATCACCCATAATTTGAGGATTATAACCCCTTATTTATAATGCTACCCTTTTCTAATTTGGCACTGTGACAAACCAGAATACTCATATCTACACATTATTTATATAGAAATTGTACCATTAATTCTCAAAACTTCATTAGAAAATTAACCACTTCAGTTAGGATTAATTAATAAAAGAAGCGTAACATATTCATAAGTTACATTTGTCAGTATGTGCCCCCATAAGTTGAATTTTTCTAATATATCAGTATTAAATTAATCTCGAAAAAAAATAAGCCTAAAATATAATTCATTTATGATATAAAAATTGGAGGTTTATTTTTCTTGAATATATGAAAAGGTAAGTTGTATAATAAAAAGTTATAATTAATAAAATTAATGTGACCGTTTTTTTTCTCCAATGTTTATTTATTGGCATTAATTTATTTTTAAGAGACAGAAAAAACCCATGTTCATTTCTCCATCTATCTTTCTCTCTCTCTCTCTAATTTGAGAAACAATATAGTAACAAAATCCCTTTTTATATCTTTCTCTTCACCGATTTCTCTAAAATAAAGTCATTTTTAAAATAAAATTCCTAGGTAATAACTTTTAGAAATCACTGATCATTCAACCTTAAGTGCATAAGTTTAAAGGATCATTATGTTAACCTTGGAGAGTAGACAATAATTATCTATTGCACCATAAGTAGCCGAATTTCTCTTTCAAGGCAGTGCTCTCGTCTACGACATTACTCCTACCACTTGCTCTTTGTTGTTCCTACACATCATTTTTAATAATTTGAAAGAAAAATTAAATCCACCTTTCACAAGGGTTAGGCTAATTGGTTTTTGTTGTAAAGAGAAGACCATTATGCCAGTGAGTGCATTTTGAGAAGAAAACCAAGAATTTTGAGTAAATTTGAATTGAATCGAGGATATTCGATACAGTAGAAATGTAAGAAAAATAGTGAGTTAATGCTAAGACATGTTCCACAATTACCTTCTACCTTCTTATTTGAATTTTTTTTAGTCTTGACAGTAATCCAATCTCGTTGATACTTTTGAGAATGTGTAGTGGTTTAAGAACTAATGATGGTTTAGGTTATATGTTAAACAAATTAACATAAATTTTGAATAAACCAATTTTTTAATCAAAATATAATATTTCGACAAAACATAATTACTAACGTGGTGGTGAAGGTTGAAAATAGATGCCTGAATATGTTAATTATATCTAGTTATTATTTTTGTACCAACTTCAGCACTATATTCATATAGCTTAAATTTTAAATTAGTGCGTTATACTATGGGTCATAATAAAGAAGTAGGTATGATTTAGCATACAATTCAAATTAGTCTATATTTTTATTAAATATGGAAAAAAATTATATTTATTAGTCACTAAGTCCAAATTGGTTAATGGAAAAAACACAGGCCTCAAGGCACTTGGAGCGTGACATTACTATTCAACAGTGACTTAATTTTGTTTCTATAATCTTAACTTAGTTTAGAAGAAAATGAGGTCTTATATATTATAAAATATTAAAGCCAAAGTATGGAATTATATGTCCTATGAACAAAAAATTACGGTTAAGAAAATTTATTTTTACCTTTTTAGGTTGAAGGACACGATTATTTAAATTTGGTCTGAAGGATAATAAGATGCTAAACTAAACTAGCATCAAATAGAATAGATTGCTAAACTAAATTAGCATCAGATAAACATAATGCAAAATCAATTTTAAAACATAATGCTAAATTATGTTTATCCAATGCTAGTTTAATTTTGTAATGACTGTCTTTCTTACGCGAGAAGACGAGCCATTGAGGGTAGAAGAAAAGGAAAGATAAGAAGAAACTACATTATCATAGAATCACCATGAATCAGAACAACACATAATATATAACATAGGGTATTACATAGTCATTCCATAGTAATAATACATCAGAGTCTTTACAGTACAACTTCAACTAGATAGTTTTAACTACACGTTCATACAAAATATATAGATCATACATAAATACAGCAGAAATAAATATAATAAGTTACGGTGAAACCACCTACTCTGGATCCTTCAAAATACTTCCTTAAGAAACCTGGATCACTTAGCTACTCATAAAAATTACCCAAGAGTATTAGGGAAAGAAAATAAATCTCCAAGTGATATATGGGTATGGTGTGAGTAAAACTCAAATAACTTAAATTTTATTTTTATAAAACACTTTGAAACCAAAGATATCTCGTAAAACCATGCTGCACATAAACATGGATGATTTTTTACCTTGCGATAACCGAAAACACTTTACATAGAAATCCAGTGATGTTATAGTAATGTTTAGGGTTTTCAAGTATAATAGAACATAGTTGAAATGCTTGCATCTCACATTTCAATCTATTTCGGTACAACTAAAAAAGTACAACACTTATTGCAGAATGGATTCTCATACAATGACCGAGCTACTAGGTACCACCCATCACAATGCATTTCTAGATTAAAAAAACACCTAGGACCTCGCTTGGATCCCTGCCAACACATGACCGACCTACCCTCCCTGGATAGTATTAAATAAGATCACCCCTCGATTGGGATCACCAATCGTACCAAAGCATACATGAATTGATAGTAAGGCTCTAGAAGGGATAACCTTACCCTAATGGGAGCGAACCCCTTAGCCTTGCTCCATCTCCCCTATTTTAGTTATTCCCAGTTGATGAGGCCTGAGGCTACGTTTACCTTTGTTATAGCATTGCCACTTGGAATGCTAACATTGTCTTCCATATGTTGACACAATGTCAACACTCATCCATACAAGTCATTCAAGAGATGAATGAACGAACGCACTATTTCCACAACATCCATTTTGGAATGTAGGTTTAGTAGCAAACAACCCTTGCATTTCAAAGTCTTCATCTTGGACCTTGCCTTTACTATTTCCAATTTGAACATTTATATTGCTTCAAAGTAGTTTTAGAATAACAGATATCTGATCTCGGTCCCTCCAAACCAACGTTTGATCATTTTAAAAGGTCATGTTATATATAGTGGACTATCCCACTATCAGGGTGTGAAGATTTACATATGGAAAATCCATTCCATATGCATAGATTATCATGACTTGCTTATCGAAATTAACCCCTTTGTATTCTTCATGTTCTCGAATTATGATATTTGTGATAAGTACAAGCCGACTTACTTTCAATAAAACACGTCATCATTTCATAACAACCACTATAATTCATTTGGCTACTTAATAGCATCGACAAGAGATCCTTTGGTTTTTAAAAAAATTGTTTAAACATGGAAATTGGTTAAAATAAATAAATTTAAATTGAATCATAAGTTTAAAACTCAATTAACCTTAATTTATATTTTAATAAATCGACATTAGATCATTAATAATTCTAATATTGTTTATAATTAAACTTTAATTGTACTTTAATTAACTAACACTTATTTAAGACATTAAACCTTAATTAAGTGGATAATTAACCTTTAATTATACAATAATTAATTAAATAATTCACTCTAATTAAATAATTAATTAAAATAAATAAACTTGATTCAATAAAAATTTATTTTTTAATGTTAATTAGTCATTATTTAAAACTTACTTAATTAAAAATAATCAACTTAATAAATAATTCCTTAAATTCTAATTACTTAACCTAACTACTTAATTAACTAAACAGTAATTACCATAATTAATATGTTGATTAAATAAATTATTTAATTAAATTATTAAATAATTAAAACTTAAACTTTTGGGTTACTTAATTATTTTGAAACGAGTTTTCAAAACAATCCAAAAGAAAACTTTAAAACTTGAATCGTGAAATTTCTCGAACTGCATCCATAGTGACTATTGCTATACACACAGTTCACTAGAATTGATTTCTAGGTGGGAATATCACCTAACTCTAGCTATAACATATTTGAAAACAAAAATTTAAAAGTTTTGAAACTTAAAAACATAAGTAAAAAATTGGAAAATATTGTCGAAATCAAAAACTAGAAATAAGAGCTTTTCATTTTCAAATCGGATCTCAAGTCCTCTGCGACTTTTCATGGTGCTAACTTTACAACAAATTAATCACATACACTTGGTTTTGGTTCCATAACTGCTCTACTATCATATCATAACCAATATCACATATCCAACATATCAACATATTATCCAAAACACAAATATATACCAAACAACCAATCTTTCAATCATATATCATCCAAATAACATGATTTTGCAAAATGATAAACACTGTATTTCATCAAAATCAAGTTAATTTCTTTTTAAAAAACAAAATTTTTACTCCAATTTTTTTAATCAAAGCGAACTCTTTGCCGAAACTTGAAAACACTATAGAATATTCCAAAATTTGAAACTTTTGGATGCTTGGACACTTGAATTGGGCTCGGCCAAGTGGGTTTGGGCTCGGCCTAGACCTTGTAGGGAATGACCATGATTAATTTGGGCTCGGCCATATGGGTTTGGGTGGATGTTTGCTTGAGTTTGGGAAGAGAAAGTGTTGTAGGAGATGTAGAAGTGGTTTTGTGAATTAAAGGAGGGGTTTTTACATAAGGAAC
Source organism: Allium cepa (assembly GCA_030765085.1). Taxonomy (NCBI): domain Eukaryota; kingdom Viridiplantae; phylum Streptophyta; class Magnoliopsida; order Asparagales; family Amaryllidaceae; genus Allium; species Allium cepa. Next base: position 910,763,098 of record CM060937.1, read on the forward strand.
CGATTTTTTTTCAAATTTATGAAGAGGAATCCATGGATGCTTTAGCTCAAGCTCTTAGGAAATTTTAGAGTGAAGAGGAGGTTTGTAAAAATGCGAATTTGAAGAAGTAGCGGTATGTATAGGCTTAGGATTTAATTTAAATAATATAAAGTGTTCTATATTTAAATATACATATGCATGCATAGCCATATCATTATCTTCCCTTCAAAACTATCCACCACACTCCCTTGCTTTCAACAATTCATGCAATGTCTCTAGTGCCTTATGTTGAAAAGGTGTATTTTTATATGTATGTAAACACACACACATTTTTATTAAATAAGATCTTATATATTAATAAGTTTAAGTGTGTAAAATGTATACACTCATATGTACATGTACACAACATGTTAAAGTAGTTTGTAATATGTGCATATGCGTTTAACATAGTGTTATAACCTTTTAAATAACTTTTAACCAATGAAAAAACGATACTTCAAAAAATAATCATTGGTCATATTTTCTATTTCTCTATAAATTATATATATATATATATATATATATATATATATATATATATATATATATATTGGTAAACAGGAGGTTTGTAAAAATGAGAATATTAAGAAGTACTGGTATTTATAGGCTTAGGATTTAATTTAAATAATATAAAGTGTTTTATATTTAAATATACATATGCATGCATAGCCGTACCCTCACCTCCCTTCAAAAACGCCCATTACACCCCTTTACTTTCAACTATCCATGCCATTCTCTAGTGTAATTCTGTTGGAAAATTGTATTTTTCATATGAATGTGTGTGTGTGTATACACGCATACACGTATATATATACTTTTATTAAATGAGATGTTATATGTTAATATGTTTAAGTGTGTAAATGTATACATGCATATGCATATGTACACAACATGTTAAAAGTAGTTTGTAATGCGTGCATGTGTATTTAACATAGTGTTATAACTGTTTGATTAACTTTTAACCAATGAAAAATCGATATTTCGGAAGATAATCTCCGGTCATATTTTCTATTTCTATATAAGCTATATGTATTAATAAATAAATTTTGAAAATGATTTTATTATCGTTAATTAGTTTTATTTGTTAATAAAAATGAATTTATTACTTATTTAAAATATAATTAAATATACATTTAAATAGAGATTAAATTCTAGGTCGTTATACTCTCCTCCCTTGAAAGAATTTCGTCCCAAAATTAGCAAACAAGGAGATGATCTCAACTATGAAAACTATATATTCATATCATAAACGCATACAAAGACATGTACTAAGCATTCGTTGCAAACAAACTTACACTATACATACAACAGACAATCAACTAACTACCCTAACATCAATTCGGGATAGACTTCTCTCATGTGATCTACCGTCTCCCAAGTGAAATCTCTAGGATCCTCACGCCACTGAATCTTAACTACTCGCACCACCTTGTACGCCACCTCCATTCATCCTGATCCACAACTTAAAATGGACGTCTAAAAACCGTTAGTTTGGTTCCAATTCTTCTTGAACTGATGGCTCCACAATCAAAGATAGGTTATGAACATATTTCCTCAAATGAGACACATGGAACACATTACGAACTACCAACAATCTCTATGGCAACTCGACCGTATAAGCAAGTGGTCCGATCCTCTCAAGAATACGGAAGGGTTCAACATACCTTGGAGCTAACTTCCCAACCTTTCCAAATCTAATAGCCCCTCTTATTGGTGGAATCTTTATGAACACCAAAGTCTCCAACCGTAAATTCCAAATCCCTTCACCTCTTATCCGCATAACTCTTTTGGAGATCTTGGGCCTCCTGTGTTCTTTTCTTAGTTACCGCAACTTTCTCTATAGCCTCTTAGATCATGTCCGACCCAAAAACTTTTCTATCTCCCATCTCAACCTAAAATGTCGGTGACTTGCACGGTCTTTAATACAGGGCTTTATAAGGTACCATTCCAATGCTTACTTGGAAGCTATTTTTATAGAAGAATTTAACCAAATGAAAACTATCCTCCTATGATGCACCAAAATCAAGAATATCCACCCTTAAGAGATCCTCTAGAATCCTGTTGACTCGCTTCGTCTATCCGTCGATTTGGAGGTGACATGCCGTGCATATGCTCAACTTTGTTGCAAGGGTTGTTTGTAATGCTTCCCTAAATTGACTAGCAAATATGGGGTCTCATCACTTACAATACTCACAGGAACTCCATGCAACCTGACTATCTCTCTCATAAAAATTTCAGCTAAGGAAGCAGCGGTCCTTGTTGGATTAACTGGAATAAAATGCATGCTCTTTGTTAGCCGATCCATGATAACACATACTCCTTCATTTCCTTTTCTAGTTCTGGGGAAACCATCGATAAAATCCACCGATATCGTTTCTCATTTCCAATTAGGTATTTTAGAAGGTTGTAATAATTCAGATGTCTTCTAATGATCGTGTTTGATTTTTTGATAGCATGAACTCTTATTAACATAAACTGAAATGTTCTTTTTCATTCCAAGCCACCAAAATACTCTTTTCATGTCTTTATACATCATATGAACTCCTGAAAGAACACTTAATTTAGACTTATGGCATTCAGACAAAACTTCCGGCCTTAGCCCGTCCACATCTGGAACACACAATCATTCATTCATCCTTAAAATACCTTGAGCATCCATCTCAAAATCTAAACACCTACCTCCTTTGACTCCTTGAATTAATCCTTCTAGTATCTCATCCTTCCTCTGATTCCTCATAATTCTTTCTTGAAGTGTCGGGGTAACCTCTAAGAGTGTCAAAGCTGCGTTCCTGCTCAAAGCATCCATCACCACATTAGCCTTCCCCGACATATGCAGAATATCCAAGTCATACGCCACTATATATTCTAACCATCTCGGTAGCCTCATGTTCAGATCGTTCTAAGTAAAAAGATACTTAATAGATTTATGATATGTAAAGAGCTCGAATTTTTCACCTAATTAAAGAAAGGAAACTTAATCCTAAAGTCTCCAAAGATTAGAAAGAAACTAAGAGGAATAGAAGGATCCTTACTCAGCAAGTAGTATCTACACATTTTCAATACAATGACAATAGCTAGCTACTCTAGGTCATGCATAACATAGTTCTTCTTGTGAGGCTTTAATTTCCTACTTGCATACACAATCATCCTACTATGCCGTATAAAAACAACACCAAGTCCCACTCCACATGCTTCTGTGTAAACCATGAACCTACCATTTCCGTCTGGAACAACCAAAACTAGTGCACTGGTCAATCTCCTCTTCAATTTCAAAAATGCCTCTTCACACTTCGAGGTCCATACAAACTTCTCTTCCTTCTTAGTTAGCTTAGTCAAAAAGGATGAAATCTTAGAATAATCCTAAATAAACGCTCTATGGTATCCAACTAAACATAAGAAAATGCAAACCTTAATAGGATTCTGTGTTGCTTCCATTTCTAAACACCCACCACCTTCACTGGATCCACTAAATTACCTTCTCCTGTCACGATATGTCCCAATAATTTTACCTTCGATTTCCAAAATTGGCACTTAGAAAATTTTGCATTCAGGACCTGTCTCCTCAATGTTTCCAACACCACTTCCAAATGATGTTTATGCTCCTCCTTAGATTTGGAGTAGACATGGATGTCGTCGATGAAGTCTAACATAAATTTATTAAGAATGTCACGACCTAATTTTCCGACGCCCAAAAAATCGAACCATGAGGGTTAAAGAAGAAGAGGTAGAAGAAGAGAAAACAAATGACACAGAATCTTACCATCACAGCAGAATAAAATATAATAGATAATAACTAATCTTTACACAAAAGCAAATATATCTATTAATACATTACATCATCGGAGTATACATAACACACAGCTGGAAAGTAATCATAACATGTCCTCATAAAACTGAATACACAGCTAATCAACACAGCGGAATATTTAAAACAAGTACGGAAGTACGTATCGCCATTCAGTTCGTCTCCTGAGCTCCTTAGCATCCTTTCCTGTAATCTATAATACTCGGTCTGACCCGGGCATTATAGTTAAATAACACCCGAGTCAGTCTGGAATACCTGCGTGAGAAAACCACATTCAAATTGATTATTAAAGTTTCAAAAATCCTTTTGAAATCAAAAGCATCTCGTAAGACCACGCCACAAATAAACATGTCGGGTTTTTACCTTACGATAGCCAAAACACTTTTATTAAAATCCTCTGATATTATAATAGGGTCTATTACAAATACTTATTAAAATAGCCGAAATTGTTACATTAATTAAATTCCAGCTACTAGCCACAATCGTGGGTATTACAAACAAAACCGTAAAAGGCATGTAGGGAGAATGGATTTCCAACTAATGACTAGGCACTGGGGTACCACCTGTCACAGTACCTGGTCTAGATCAGCGTACCGAGGAGCCACCCTAACTCCCCTACAACACAAGACCGGGACTACCCCTTACTGGATAACACCGAGTATGATCACCCCACGGTTGGGATCGGCAACCGCACCACTAAGCCGAATAAAAGGGACATCTAGACAGGGATGACCTCACCCTAATAAGCGCTACCCACTTAGCCTTGCTGCATAACCCCTGATTTTCAGTCATTCCTGGTTGATGAGGCTTGAGGCTAAGTGTTACCTTTTTAGAACGTTTCGCTTAGAATGCCCATCGTCCACCTGGCGATGTTCTGAAAGCATTCATCCATACAAGTCCGTCCCGGGTTCAAACGGAACCGAAGGCACTACTCTTACTACATCCATTTTGGAATCATCCTTATGGTTAGTAGCGACTAGCCCTTGCACTTCACTGCTCCATCTTCGAATCCAAACTCGTCTTCCTCACGAAAACGTACAAACCGGATCGAAGTGGTTTTTAAAAAATAAATCCCGATCCCGGTCTCTTCGAAACGATCAGCGCATTAGCCAATATTGATAGTCGGTTATTTAACTATCAATTAATATTCACAAACATTCATTAAACATAAATAATTTTTCAGATTATTTATTATCCTCAAAATATCTTCGCAAGACATACTTCCATGTTCAACCCTTTTTTAAAACAGTTTTCAAACCATACTCTTCTCATGGGATAAATTCCCAACTATATATTTCCACTGAAAACAGCAAGTACAAAGCTTTAGAATTTTTTTAAAAAAAAATTAAAACACTTATTTATAAAATATACTTTAACATTGAAATTGAAAGCTACTTCAATACTTTATTAAAAATATATACTTTAGGAATTTTTAAAATGAGGCAACTTCATAAAATATAAAATAGATTTCCTCTTTTAAAACAAAATACCAAGTCACCTTTAAATAAATACTACAATAATAGATTTGAAAAATACTTACTTTAGAATTTAAACATTTAGAAATAACAAATTTTATAAAACATGTTTTTTTAAACAACATTAAATTTTTTAACTTATATATAAAAAAATTCTTTGAAAACGTACTTGGCTATCTAGAGAAATACACTTCTCTTTCACATCCTTTAAAAATAAATCACTATTCATTTTTAAAGCAATTTACCCAGTCCTTTAATAAATTTCCACCGTGAATTTAATCTTTCAAATATCCACTGATATTACTTCACTTTTATAAACCCAGTTTATAAATTTCATAGTCACATTCTCCTTTAAATTTCCAATTTCAATCACTTAAATCAATTTCCAAATTGATTTCCAAATTACTCCATTTTGAAGTAAATTCCTTTACTTACTCACTTATTTCAAAACCCATTGACTTCAAATTTTTATTCCTTAATTATGATTTAAAATCTTTTAATTGAAAACACCAATTTCAGATTTCCCCAAATTCCTTCTTTATCCTTTTAAATAAATTCAAATCTTGAATTTTAAAATAAATTCTTTACTTCTTGATATAACATCACTTGAATTTTAAATTCATTATTTCTCTGTTTATTCAAAATCCCTTTTTCATACCCAGAATTTATTAGGATTTAAAAACCACTTTTATTCCTTGCCAATTCATTCTTAATTTTATTCAAATTATCTATAATTATTTCACTTAAAAATTCACACTTATATTTCTTTCAAAAACCCAATTCTATATATATTTTGATGACTCAGTGTACCGAAATATTCAATCAAACCATGTTATCCAATATTCCAATTATCAATATAATTCATCACAGCATAACAGATAATCATAACACATAACTATTAGAACAAATCTAAATATGTTAAGGAATCCAGTTGGATCCCTCTAACCTGTTTCCCTGCATCCATAGATGTTAGCACAATATAAAATACCAATTCCACTTCGTGGTGGAATATCGCGGTATAAGGGATTAATATAATATCATCCGCTATTATGCAGTGCATAGGGTCTCATCCGCTATATAGTGCGGGAAATCAATCACTCCAATATGTACTATATACTACTATATATAATATAGCACATCAAATCAATTCAATCATTCAATCAATTATTTAAATTTAACCATTTAAATTTAAATAGCAATCCAGAACAGTGAGATTAACTCACCTTTATTTTCAAATTTTGCAGATTGTTCCAATCTTTGATTCTATTGCGTAGATTCCGCAGCCACGAATCTAAATGACTGATTCCGTTAGACTGAACCTCATATTAGAAAATTTTAATTTATATAAGTTAACGTTTTCAAAATATAATTATAATAAATTAACTAATTACTTAAATTTAAACTAGTTACCTATTTATGATCTAATAAGTAACTTGAATTCAATAAATTTACTTAGTAGCTTAATTAAAAGTTAATTACCACATTAATATACAATTTACCTCTTTGTATCCTATCTCTCAGGTTCTAACTCGAGCACAACTATGCCAATCCCCAATCAACCGCACCTCCCATCGAAGCAATCTTCCACTACCGCGCCTCTGGTCGAGATCTGGCCTCGCCGCATGGCATCGCCACCTCGTAATTCCCCCAAACCGACATCAATCGAACTGCACGCGAACTACTCCTCCCGGCCGCGATTGCCACACGCGCTCCCTCCATGTCTAGCGTGCCTTGCTAGTGATACACTTCCCTTGTCGCCCCCAAATGCATGCTACCACCACTCTCAAGCTCTCGACCTGCTACTGATCGCATAGCGACAGTATAGATGTCGCATCCCATTTCCGTTTCCCCCTCCAGTCTCAAGCGCGCTTTGCCCCTCCTTTTACCTTTTTTTATGTTGATTTTGTTTTTTAGAAATGGAAGAAGAAGGAATGAAGGCGATTTTAAATATTTTTCATACAAGCACATTTCGATTTGGGATAAGGGAGGAGATGCGATTTTTAGCAGAGAGAGCGGCGTGTTTGGGAAGGAAGGAACGACGTATTGGAGAAGGTTACTATTTATTTGACTTTGCTTTTATATTTTTTTTTAAAAATATCTCAAATTATATACTGTAAAAATTTGAACTCCTATTTAGATGTGCCGTTGGACGTTTATAATGTTATGCCCTATGTCGAACAACAATTGAAAAGGTTTCGAGCCCTAATTCGATCGTATGGAGAAGATAGCCTTTTGAACTAGTTATTTCATCAAATTTTCGATTTAAATTTCAGCACGTTTATATATCGTACGCTCACACCACAACTCCAAACACTTCGAAATTTGGAATCCGATAATATTACTATTACGGATCCAATAAAACTGGTTTCGTTGAATTCGGAGACTGTGCCTCGGAAAGCTATTTTTAAATTCAATTTAAACGATATATTATTAAAACTGAATAGATCACCTTTAAATTAAATTTTAACCATTGTATTATCTTCAGTATCATCATTATAAATTTCATAAGCCTTCAAAGTATTTTTAACAAGCTTAAAACTGAAAATTCAATAATTTACCCGAATTCAAATTATTAAATTCAATAAATTCAATCGCCAAATTCAAACTGATATTTGAAATCCAAGTCAAACTATCTTGTAAATATTTAAAATAATTAAATATTCCAATTTCGAATGCCTAAAAATTCCGGGGCATCACATTCCTCCCCCCATAAAAGAATTTCGTCCCCGAAATTACTTGTTAAGAAAAATGATCCAATACCCATTACTATTTTCCAAAACCAAACAGTTTTATCAACTTGCCATAACATATCTTTTATTAAGGACCCACTATTTCTTCAACCAATTTCGAAAACCTTCCATAGTTTCCAACAACATTATTTACTCCACTTATTCAAATTTAAATTTAAATCCAAATTTAAATTATCAAAACTTTATCAAAAATTTTCCAACTCTCTAAATTTTCGAAAAAATTCGCCAGCGTCTCCTTTACGCGGCTAGCTCGGTACAACTACAAAATGCCTCTACGGGCCCCCAAATTTCAATAGAAAACAAAATCCAAGTGGCTAGACCAGAAAATCATCAAATTTCATATAAAAATTTAAACACATACCTTTGCTGAGCAAATTTCAATTTATCCTCTGAAATCAAAAATCCCAAATTCACTTTCCTAATCCTTTAGTTCCAACTAAACAATTAGTTTCAATTTCCATTTCCAAAATTCCTTGTTTCTATTCCAATTTGAAATCTTTTTGTTGCTAATGAAAATTTTTCCAAAAATTTTCGAACTCCCAAAATTTTCGAATTTTTTTGGCAGAGTCTCCATTGTACGGAGGAGCTTTTGCAATTTGACAAGAGATATAAATATGTATACATCGACCCACACGGTTGGAAAAACAAAAAACAGTTCATATTTCCTATTTTTATTCCATAGTCGTACCTTTATTTAGCATTTTTAAGCGAGCGGCTTATTATTTTAGCATTTTACGCGATCAAATCCAGCCAAATGGCTTCCCGGTACCCGTACTTACTCAACTCAAACATGTAAGTTCCAAATATACGAAATTTATTAACATTTCACTACTTCCAATAGCTAAACACATGCATTTCATAAGCAACATGCACCAAACACTTTCCATGAGCAATTTATATGATTTCAAAAGTATTTCAATTGCTTTCAACCAATTCATGTGCCATTCCATTCAATTTTAACGGTTTACAACTCAATTTCTTACATCCAATTTATTTTTAATCCAAAAAAGCTCATATTCAATTCAATTGATTTCAAAACCAATTTCATTTCACTTCTATCCATCCATAGAATTTTTATTTACTTCCGTTTAAATCGAACGACCAATTTATTCTATGCAATTCGACGATATTCACTTAATAGAATATCCATTTTAGTTTTTATCCACATCCAATTGATTCCAACTCATTTTATTTTAAATTCCATCCCATTTCTAGTTTATTCACCAACCATACATTTGCACTTCATCTCATCTTCGCATTGGTTTCATTTTAAAACCATTTCATTGAGCTTGACAACATTTAATGCTTATATCAATTACCATTTTCCAAATTAATTTAATCCAAACTTTTATTTACTGAACTTCCACCCTTTCTCGAAGCCAAGTTTCTATAAATTTTAAACTTAAGTTAATTTACTTTAATTTATTCCAACTTCAAACTTAACTTCACTTCTATTTGATTCTCGTCTAATCAAATTCCATTTAATTCAGTTAGCCCACCCATTTTATTTTAATCCACCTTCTCAATTTGTCAAAATAATATCCAAGCACATACTTAACTCATTTATACTCGAATTATATTTTATTTGTAACTCAAATCATTTCTATTATAATCTAATTCCATTTTATTTTTACAACATCTCCACTTATTTTAATTCATTATCAATCCAAGTCGAATTCTATTTATAATTCGAGTTTATTTCCAAACTTCATTATTAACTTACAATCCATTTTATTTAACCGAGTTAAATTTTATTAACATACTATATCAAATAATTTATTTAGCAAATTAGCTTACTTTCAACTTTTAAATCATTATTCTATTTTATTCCAAAAATCACTTCATTAAATTTTCCTGAGTTCAATTTTTTTTTCAAAATTCCAGTTTGGATTTTCTTTCATTTCCCAAAATTCCAACACTTTTATTTCGGGTTATTTATTCCCTTTTTACATTTTTATAAGCTATTCACTTATTAATATTCATACTTCTCCATCCATTTACAGTCAATCACATTTTCTCTTTTAAGGATTATATTTTTATTTCAATGCTTTTCAACTTTTTTATAAGCTTCCGAAGCTTATTTACCCTAATTCAATACTTACTTAGTTTACGCTTATTTATTTAAATAAGAATTTTAGTCCATTCAATATTATCTATTACTCAACTGAATTTGTTTAAATTCAATTTTATTTAACTTAACTTCAGTTAAATCTAGCATCATACCATTCTCTTTAATCCACTCAATCCACTTGAATTTAAATTAAGTAAGAACTTACTTTCACTTAATATCATCTACATCTCAATTTATTTCATTAAAATTCACTTTTACAACTGCGTTTTATTTTCAGTTTAATTTAATTTATTTCAATCCTATTAAATTTTATCTCCTAATCCAAATTTAATTTCTATTTTCCCTGATTTAATTTCTCCAAATTAAATTTATTTAACATTTTCACTTTAAATTTTAATTCCAACATTCAAAACTCATATTTTCCTCCCTTATTTAAAAATCATCTCAACTTTACAAGTTTATAACTTACCTCATCAAGATTTTCAGTTCAAATAAGGATTCAGGATTTCAAACAACTGGCTTTTGGTATCATTTTAAAATTATCTCAAAATCACACTTCTCAAAATTTTAAACCAATCCTGGTTTTTATCCCCAACAAATTTCCTTTGAAATTTCAAGAACAAAACTAGTTCTTCTGAACAAATCAATTTGGCAGCAATCCGTCAATTAGAAACTCGAAAATGAACATCAATGATGCTGCAGTCATCACCCAAGTTATTTCCAACGACTGAAGTGAGTTCAATGCTATATCCCTTCCCAAAATTTATTTGAAACAATTTCCTCTCAGAAATACTTCCAAAATAATAATGCCATTATTTATCTTCAAAACACTTCCAAAATCTCTGGGACTTTAAATTTTTAAATTTTGACTCAAATCAAATTTTAGCTATAATTCATTTGTATAATTTATGCTCATACAAATTCCCATTTGATTATCCAAGTCATTCCAATTTTTATAATCTTATTTGTTTAAAATATTATCATCCAAACATCCAAGTTATATAACAATTTAAGAAAATATTTCTTTTTTATCAAAATATATTTTGGGTAAAATTATTTCATTCACCCACCTTTAAAACAATACTGTGTCACTTTATCGTGTCAGATGTTTATAAACTGTTCTCGAATAGTGGCCAACTTACTCGACCAGAATTTCCACCCAACCAATAAGTCAACACAATATTAAAACAAATTATATTCACTAACATATACGTGCTCATATCTATTAATATGCTCAAACTAATTTAAGGGTACTACGGACTCTATTTTCAATGAGTATTCCCCACCAGAGCCAAGGTTATCACCAACCTAAGCTCTGATATTAAAATGTCACGACCTGATTTTTCGATGCTCGAAAAATTGAACCATGAGGGTTAAAGAAGAAGATGTAGAATAAGGGAAAACAAATGACACAGAATCCTACCATCGCAGTGGAATAAAATATAATAGATAATAACTAATCTTTACACAAAAGCAAATATATCCGTTTATACATTACATCAACAGAGTATACATAACGAAAAGCTGGACAGTAATCATAACCTGTCCTCAAAAACTGAATACACAGCTAATCAACATAGCGGAATATTTAAAACAAGTACGGAAGTACGTATCGCCATTTAGCTCGTCACCTTAGCTCCTCAGCATCCTTTCCTGTAATCTATAATACTCGGTCTGACCCGAGCATTATAGTTAAATAACACCCGCGTCAGTCTGGAATACCAGTGTGAGAAAACCACACTCAAATAGATTATTAAAGTTTCAAAAATCCTTTTGAAATCAAAAGCATCTCGTAAGACACGCCACAAATAAATATGTCAGGTTTACCTTACGATAGTCAAAACACTTTTATTAAAATCCTCTAATATTATCATAGGGTCTATTACAAATACTTATTAAAATAGCCGAAATTGTTACATAAGCTAAATTCCATCTATTAGCCACAATCGTGGGTAATACAAACAAAACCGTAAAAGGCACGTAGGGAGAATGGATTTCCAACTAATGACTATGCACTGGGGTACCACCTGTCACAATACCTGGTCTAGATCAGCGTACTGAGGAGCCATCCTAACTCCTCAGCAACACAAGTGTAAAGGCCCGAAAATCCGAACTCCTTTGAGCTGGCAACTTCCACAACAATCCAGCCAAAGAGGAACGAACTCCCGAATCTTTAGGGTTTAAGAAAAAGAAAGAGAGAAGGAGAGAGAACAAGATAGAAAAATAGAGGGAAAAGAAAATAGAAAATAGAACGGAATAGAAAACAACAACAGAACAATAACAGAATCTCACAATTCGCAGCGGAACAACATATAATAATAAATGAATAATCTTTAAACAAAGAACTATATCAGTTATTACATTTTATACATTACATTACATCATCATCAGAGTGTACAACAACAAACAACAACAAACAGTGCAGCGGAAAAAGAAATACTATATACTAGTAATTACGCCATGCCATCCAGCTTGCCTCCAGCAACTCCTGAATATCCTGATAAACCTTAACTCTCGACTGCCCGTGTGGAAATTGGTGGGCACCCAGAGTTTAGGAAGGAAAACAATAAACTCCGAGTCAGTCATAAGACTGGTGTGAGAACTCAAAACAGTTTATTTGTCTTTAAAATCAAAATAGAGGAATATTTTTAAAGTCAATTCGCAATGCTTTTTAAAATGAGACTACCATAAGGCCTCCCGCACACACACACAATGCAAACGCAGAATCGGAGGAGATTTCTCCTTATGATAGTCAAATATGCTTGATACGCATTAAAAAGAAACGTTTGATATTATTATTAGTGCATAGTGTAGGAAAAATTCATTTCGAAAATAAAGATATAAATCTTAGCCAACATACGACCATTATCGTATGCCTACTATAGCTACCATCCAAACAGTGGGGCGCCACCATAAGTGAATGATAGATTCTACAACTAATACCGTACAAGATCGTATTGTTTCTTTGGATTTCCAACGAATGGTCAGGCCAAGGAACTTCCCATTGCCATATGAGAATGCCTCTGGAAGGACATCCCCGAGAACCAAACCGGATCTCTACCAACACAAGGCCGGGTTACCCCTAACTGAGTAACAACTGACCGAATATGCCATCCCCCGGTCCTTTGGGACCTTTAACCGAGCGCTCGTAATCAATTCACACAATCATAAAGTGTTTTCAACATGAGTAAGTATCTGGGCTCCATACCATGATACCACCCTTTTCCAGAAGGAAATGCACATACCCTAAAGGGCGCTACCCCTCATAACCTTGCTGTATCTTTCCTGTTTTGACCATTCCCGAGGTGTGAGGCTCGACGAAGTCACGTCCACAAAAACATACTTTATACAAAAGCCATGCTTTGGGTCAACAAATGATCATAGAAATGATCACCAGGATAGACGATCAAATAAATGATCCTATCACAAATAATCAACACAATGATCATTTTACAGCAACACTCAGCATGTCACATTACCAAATTGGGAATATATCACTGATAACCTTCAACTACATAACCTCTGAGCTCGTATGTCTCAGAGAAGTGTGTTAAGCTAAAAGAATAAATTCTCCGCCACCAACAGAAATATATTTGAAAGAAATCGGCTTTACATCTCAATTTGTAATGTCAGACATACAATCCATACAAGTCTGTTCCGGGCTCGAACAGAACCGAAGGCACTTACAAAGAAGTCCTTGCAATCCGGATATCTACAATCCTGATCGGATTTCCCATCACATATGGAGAACTCTATACCGTAGCTACTCGGTGCAGAGTCAATCGACAGGTCATCCTATCGCTCTCGCAAATACCGGGTCTTCGACACCGATCTTCAATGCTATCCATTACGTCGTATCACTATTCGGAATGGGTAATCCGAATAACGAGCGCAATAATTTAAAAATAAGTGTGCATTCAATTCAAGAAAATCACAACAAATACCTTTCAAAGGTAAATATTGATAGTCGGTTATTGAACTATCAATGGATATGCACAACATCACCAGATTCCAAATAATTTTCCAAATTATTTATTTCCCAAAAATATCTTTACAAGATATATAATTTTCACACTTCAAAAATAAATCAATATTTATTTTTAAACGAATTCCACTTTCTTTTATAAATCTCCATATATAATCAATTTTCATTCCAAAATATCCATGCATATACGATTTCAATTATTCATTTCAATTTATCTTCAAAAAGATAAATTCTCTAATATTCACTTTATATTGGAAAACATTTCCATACTTACTTATTAAGTAACTCTCAATCCATTTATTTTCAACACTTGGAAAATATTCAATATACTTCAATCGAAATTAAGTATATATTTCATTCTTTAAGGAAATCATTCTCTTAAACATATTTATTTGGGCCAAAACGAATGTTGCGTAAAACATCGTTACGACAACCCAAAATCACTAGTATAGGGATTCGAAATTGAAATAGATATATAAATCCCAATACTATACAAAACATTTCCTTTCGGAAATCATTTACTATAACAACAGTGTTATAGTCCACTATTTCCTTTAATTTCTCAAAAACGTCTATTTCAACAATGAATGTTGAAATCTATGGTTTCGAATCTCAACGCATTTTAAAACATCGTTAGATCGTTTTAATTCTATTTAAAATATCACATTCAAAACAATTTCTTTAACATATTATTCACTATTCAAAAACGTGAATATACTACGTTAATCAATTACATCATTTCTATTCATTTTGTTTCAAAGGATTATTCACAGTCAAAAACGTGAATATAACTCCATTAATAGGTTACAACAATTTACTTCTTAAAATAAGTCGTTTGCGAATTTATAAAACAACGTTTATAAATTCCTTTTCTATTTATTTTATAACAACTTCCTTTTATAAATTCCTTTATTAACCTATTCAATTTATAACTCAATTATAAAACAAAAGTTCATTTTATAAGTTAAATACTTAGAATTTATTTGTTTGCACAATCGTTCCTTTAAACTTCATAATTATAAATCTTATAACTTATAAGATTCAATTATTTATCCAAATCTATTCTTTCAATAACTTTATAAATTTTATAAACCTACTGCTTATAAAATTCCATTTATAACTTCACCGTTTATAATTCTATAAATTTCATTCATTTATGAAATCCATTCATAATTCATTCTAACACTTATAAAAGCTCATTTTATAATTCAAATATTTTCATTTATAAATTATCAATTTTATAAATCTTTTATATAAATCAATTTATATTATTATTCTTTTAAAACATCTTTAATCCCCTTTATAATTTCACCATTTTGATTTATAAAACAATCAAATTTATAAATCCTATATTTAAACTTTTATAATAAATTCAAAAATCCCGATTAAACTATTTTATAAAATCATTAGCCTCATATTTTCAAAAATCAGCCTTTTACTATATTTCTCAAAAATCATAATTTTTATAACATTAAAAATTATAACGTTTATTTATTTAAAATGAATCAATTCCAAAAATATTTTATAAACGTATACTTTCAAAATCACTTTAAAAATCATTTTAAAATTCCAAAACTTGGTCCAATGATGCTACACACCAAATAGTCAATCACGACAACAACGATATCATATATCGATATGATAGTCCATCAAATATCAAAATATCTGAAATCAAATAAATACTGTTGAGGAATCCAGTTGGATCCCTCCAACCTGTTTTCCTGCATCCACAAACATTAGCACAATATCAATTCCGCTCCAGTACGAAATTATCGCGGTATATGGAATTTAAAATATTATCCGCTTAATAACGGCGCAATAGGGTCTCATCCGCTATACAAATGCGGAAAATCAATAACTGCAATATATACATATGCCAATATATATATTGCTATTATATATAATACCAATTTCACTGTTTATGAAATATTCGCGGTATATGTTTTTAATAAATAACATCCGCTTACTAACGGCGCATAATGTCTATTTTAACAATCAATAGATAACAATCATCATTCAAACATGCATTCAAATATTTTAAATATAACTATTTAAAATAAAAATCGAAACTGATTTGATTGAGTGAGAAGTTCTCACCTTGATTTCAATTTCATTTTAGCGATTTATTTCGAATAAAATTAAATGGACGTTTAATTTTACCCGAAATTCTCACTAACTCCAAACGACTCCAATCCAATTCCATAGGGTAGTGCTCGTCTATACGATTCCAACGCAACTGGTTTCGCGCGTTTTCGACCTCGTATGAAAAAGATATGCATTTAACAAGTTTACACGATTTTATAATTAAAATTTACAACATAATTAAATTATTTATAAATCTAAGTAAATTCAGGTCGTTAGATCCAACATCCTTCCATCATGACCGTGCCTTGCATCTTCCTCTTTCACGTATTACCTCCAGTAAACTACACGCGCAAGAACCTAACTCTCAAGAAACTAGGGTTTAATTACGCGGCCTCCACGTTGATCTCTACGACGATCAACTACCTTCAACATGCTCGCCTCCATCCCCTCTATGCTCGGCCACCACCTTGTGGAGCTCGGCCACCTCTCTGGCCACGAAATTCATGCGCAACATCAGGAGGTCGCGGCCCCCCTTCCATCGAAATGCTCCACTTCACGCCATCATCTCCGTATAGATTTAAAGATCACGTCGCCCTCTACAACTTTCGTGTTGAAAGTTTCTTCTAATTGTTTGTGGATTGGAAGATTACAAGGGAAGATTGAAATGAATTTCTGGCCTTTGAAAGTTGTAGGAGGCGGCTACTGAATTTAGGGTTAGGGTTTTGGAATTTTCTTCAAAGTGAAATAAATGAAGTGTTATATATAGAAAAACGAACGAAACACTATTCATTCCGGAATTTCCGAACTCCGATTCACGCGCCGTAACCAGCGTTTCTAAGGTTTACCCCGCGTTCCGGACACAATGGAACAGGTTTCGGAAGCTAATTCGGTCATCTGTGCGAGTTATGGCTATAAATGTTCAATTTAAATTAAACCGATTTAAACGATTTTCTAGGCGTTTTAATTTGTACCGGACAAACGGTAAATCCAATTGACACGAAAATTGAAACCTTACAATAATATCACATTACGGATCCGATGAAACTAGTTTCGTCGAAATCCGAAGCTTTTTGAAAAATGGCTATTTTAACTCGCCAAATTAATATTAAAAACAATTCAATGCGTTTCGAGCTGCTACGATCAAACGATAACTCCGATTGACACGAAAATTGAAATCCGGTAATAACTAACTATTACGGATCCAATGGAACTAGTTTCGTCAAATTCTGAGACTGTTCAAAATTTGGCTATATTACAGTCGATAATTAAATATTAAAATATTCAATTTTCACAAATTAACTTTTAATTCGATTTTAAAAGTTCTAAAATATCGTTCTAACTTCAATATGATAAAATAAAATTTTACAAATCATTTTCAATCATATTTAATTGAATTTTCAATTATTTCCATAATTTTAACATATTAAATTATCGATTTAATTATTCAATTAAATCCAATAATTCGAATTAAAATTTATTCGACTTATAAATTTCACTTATTAATATTTAAAATTAATTAAATATTCAAATTTTAATTACTAAAAATCCTAGGTCGTTACAACAAGACTGGGACTATCCCTTACTGGATAATCCCGAGTAAGATCACCCTGCGGTTGGGATCAGCAAGCGCACCACTAAACCAAAAAAAGGGACATCTAACAGGGATGACCTCACCCTAATGGGCATTTCCCACTTAGCCTTGCTGCATGACCCTTGATTTTCAGTCATTCTTGGTTGATGAGGCTTGAGGCTAAGCGTTACCTTTTTAGAACGTTTTGCTTAGAATGCCCATCATCCACCTGACGATGTTCTGAAAGCATTCATACATATACGTCTGTTCCAGGTTCGAACGGAACCGAAGGCACTACTCCTACTACATCCATTTTGGAATCATACTAAGGATTAGTAGCAACTAGCCCTTACACTTCACTACTCCATCTTCGAATCCAAACTCGTCTTCCTCATGAAAACGTACAAACTGGATCGAAGTGGTTTTCAGGAAATAAATCCCGATCCCGGTCTCTTCGAAACGATCAGCGCATTGGCCAATATTGATAGTCGGTTATTTAACTATCAATTAATATTCACAAACATCCATCAAACATAAATAATTTTTCAAATTATTTATTATCCTCAAAATATCTTCGCAAGATATATTTCCATTTTCAACCCTTTTTGAAAACAGTTTTCAAACCATACTCTACTCATAGGATAAATTCCCAACTATATATTTCCACTGAAAACACCAAGTACAAAGCTTTTGATTTATTTTTTAAAAATAAATTAAAACACTTATTTATAAAATATACTTTAATATTTAAATTGAAAACTACTTCAATACTTTATTAAAAATATATACTTTAGGAATGTTTAAAACTAGATTTTCTCTTTTAAAACAAAATATTAAGACACCTTTAAATAATTGCTACAATAATAGATTTTAAAAATACTTACTTTAGAATTTTAACATTTAGAAATAATAAATTTTCTAAAACCTGTTTTTTTAAACAACATTAAAACTTTTAACTTATATATAAAAATTTGCTTTGAAAACATACTTGGCTATCCGGGGAAATACACTTCTCTTTCACATCCTTTAAAAATAAATCACTATTTTTTTAAAGCAATTTACCCCGTCCTTTAATAAATTCCCACCGTGAATTTATTCTTCCAAATATCCATTGATATATTACTTCACTTTTATAAACCCAGTTTATAAATTTCATAGTCACATCCTCCTTTAAATTTGCAATTTCAATCACTTAAATAAAATTTCCGAATTGATTTCCAAATTTCTCCATTTTTGAATAAATTCCTTTACTTACTCATTTATTTCAAAACACATTGACTTCAGATGTTTATTCATTAATTATGATTTAAAATCTTTTAACTGAAAACACCAATTTTAGATTTTCCCAAATTCCTTCTTTATCCTTTTAAATAAATTTTTTATTTCTTGATATAACGTCACTTAAGTTTAAAATTCATTATTTCTCTATTTATTCAAAATCCCTTTTTCATACCCGAAATTTATTAGGATTTAAAAATCACTTTTATTCCTTTCCGATTCATTCTTATTTTTATTCAAATTCTCTATAATTATTTCACTTAAAAATTTACTCTTATATTTTTTTCAAAAACCCAATTCTATATATATTTTGATGACTCAGTGTACCGAAATATTCAATCAAACCATGGTATCCAATATTCCAATTATCAATCGAATTCATCACATCATAACAAATAATCATAACACGGAATTATTAGAACAAATCTAAATTTTTTGAGGAATCCAGTTGGATCCCTCCAACCTGTTTCCCTGCATCCACAGATGTTAGCACAATATAAAATACAAATTCCACTTCGAGGTGGAATATCGCGGTATAAGGGATTAATATAATAACATCCGCTATTATACGGCGCATAGGGTCTCATCCGCTATATAATATGGAAAATCAATCACTCCAATATATACTATATACTACTATATATAATATAGCACATCAAATCAATTCAATCATCCAATCAATTATTTAAATTTAACAATTTAAATTTAAATAGCAATCCAGAAGAGTGAGATTAACTCACCTTTATTTTCAAATTTTGCAGATCGTTCCATTCTTTGATTCTATTGCGTAGATTCTGCAGCTACGAATCTAGATGACTGATTCCGTTAGACTGAACCTCGTATTAGCAAATTTTAATTTATATAAATTAACGGTTTCAAAATATAATTATAATGAATTAACTAATTACTTAAATTTAAACTAGTTACCTATTTATGAATTAATAAGCAACTTGAATTCAATAAATTTACTTAGTAGCTTAATTAAAAGTTAATTACCACATTAGTTAATTACCACATTAGTATACAATTTACCTCTTCGTATCCTATCTCTCAGGTTCTAACTCGAGCACAACTATGCCAATCCCCAATCAACCGCACCTCCCATTGAAGCAACCTTCCACTGCCGCGCCTCTGGTCGAGATCTGGGCTCACCACATGCCATCGCCACCTCGTGATCCCCCCAAACCGACGTCGATCAAACTGCACGCGAACTACTCTTACAGTCGCAATTTCCATACGTGCTCCCTCCATGTCTAGCGTGCCTTGCTAGTGACACACTTCCCTTGTCACCCCCAAATGCATGCCACCGCCACTCTCAAGCTCTCGACCTGCTACTGATCACATAGAGATAGTATCGATGTCGCATCCCATTTCTGTTTCCCCCCTTCAGTCTTAATTGCGCTTTGCCCCACCTTTTACCTTTTTCTCTGTCGATTTTGTTTATTTGAAATGGAAGAAGAAGGAATGAAGGTGGTTTTGAATATTTTTCATACAAGCAGATTTGATTTGGGATAAGGGAGGAGATGCAACTTTTAGCAGAGAGCGGCGTGTTTAGGAAGGAAGGAACGGCGTATTGGAGAAGGCTACTGTTTATTTGATTTTGCTTTTATATTTTTTTTCTAAATATCTCAAATTATATACTGTAAAAATTTGAACTCCTATTTAGATGTGCCGCTGGAAATTTATAATGCTATGCCCCTATTTCGAATGCAATGGATAAGGTTTTGAGCCCTAATTCGATCGTATGGAGAAGATTGCTTTTTGAACCAGTTATTTCATCAAATTTTCGATATAAATTTCAGCACGTTTATATATCGTACACTCACACCACAACTCCAAACACTCCAAAATCCGATAATATTACACTGTTACGGATCCAATGAAACTGGTTTTGTCGAATTCCAAGATAGTGCCTCGGAAAGCTATTTTTAAATTCAATTTAAACGATATGTTATTAGAACTGAACAAATCGCCTTTAATTAAATTTTAACCATTCTATTATCATCATTATAAATTTTATAAGCCTTCAAAATATTTTTAACAGGCTTAAAACTGAATATTCAATAATTTACCCAAATTCAAATTGTTAAATTCAATAAATTCAATCGCCAAATTCAAACTGATATTTGAAATCCAAGTCAAACTATCTTGCAAATATTTAAAATTAATTAAATATTCCAATTTCTAATGCCTAAAAATTCCAGGTCGTCACAAAGAACATCTCGAAGAATACGGTTCAAGAGATATAAAAAATATGCCAGTGCATTGGTTATCCCGAAAGGCATAACCAATCACTCAAAGGAACAGAAAAGCTGTTAGAGGTATACTATCTTCATCCACCCTTAACTGATGGAATCCAATAGCTAGATCCGTCTGAGAAATAATGTAGCTCCATGAAGTTGGTCAAAAAGATCATCGATGCAGGGTAAGGGACACTTATTCCTAATGGTCGTTTTATTCAACTCCCTGTAATCCATGCACAACCTTAAAGATCCATCAGACTTAGCTGCAAACACCATAGCAGACCCCCAACTCAAACGACTGGGTCTAATCAATCCTCTCCTTAACAGGTCCTAGGTTTGACTTACCAACTCCTCTCTCTCCCTCCGAACCATCCTTTGCTTAGGTTGAACTACGGGCCTTACACCAGGTGCTAAATCAATGCAAAACTCTATCTCATAGTGCAGGGGTAAAATTTAAACTTCTTTGAATACATCTGAAAATTTCTTAACAACTTCAATAGACCCTAAATTTTCTTGGGATGCCTCCAAGGCATACAAGAAACTACGCATATTAATACACGGTCCTTTACATGGTACTTTAGCAATTCTTCCTAAATTGGTTTCTAGCGATACAGTTCTTCATCATAATCGAAAACAGCTCCATATTTCGATAACCAATCCTACTAAGAATAATGTCAAATTCATTAAAGTCTAAGACATGTGGGTCGCAAGAAAAGTGATGAGGAAGATAGGAAATTAGCACATCTTCACAAATCATATTCAAATGGTTACACCATCTATGGGGTTAGACAAACGCATAGGGTTTTCTACAATACTAGGAATAAGATGAAATTTACCTAGAACCAGTATTAAATAATGCTCGAACAAAAATACCATTAATCAGTAAGGTACCTTCAAAGATGCCTTTTCCTTTCATATCCATTAAAGTCGACAGTTCATTATGAAGGCGTACACCTTGGGCTGCTGCACCTTCTTCAAGCGTAGGATGTCCTTCACTATATGCTCGTATTGATGGAAATTAAAATAAAGAGTTTTCTGGGCAATCGAAGATATGGATCCACTTTGCTTCTTTAGAACTTCACGATTTGGACAATACCTGGCAATATATCCTTTTTGCTTACAAATATAACAACCACAATCCTTAGGCTTGCCTCCTTGACTTCCAAAGTTTTTCTCTTTTCCTTGATTATTCCAATTTGGATTAAACTTACTCTTTTTAGAACCACTTCCACTGGTATTTCCACTAGGTTCTACTAGAGTAGGCTTGTTCTTTTCCATGGCCTCGTACCTCAGAGCTATATCAACTAAATCCACAAAAGCACCTTTAACATAAGCAGTCATTTTCTCATGGTACTCTTCCCTCATACCCAAAACAAAAATATCGTTCTTCTTTAATGGAGTGTTAATCAATTTTGGTCCAAAACAAGACAATTCATTGAACTTCGTCTCATACTCTGCTACAGATAGATCCCCTTGCTTCGAATCCAGCAAGTTCTGGTACATACAGTTTCTTCCTACTGTTGCCAAAAATTGAACTTTAAAAACTTCTTTAAATCGAGCCCACGAAAACTCTCTTCAGAAATATTTGCAGTAAGGGAGTCCTACCAAGTTCTTGCTCTCTCTTGCAGTTTCCATGCTGCAAAGAAACTTTTCTATTCATCGGATAAACCGAGACCTTTAAAAATCTTTTCGCAGGATCGTTACCAAGCTTGCACTTCCATGATGGAATCAGTCCCCTTAAATGGTTTCCCTTTGAGGTTAGTGTAATCCTTACATGAGGTTGCGAAATTCACTCTTGGCTACTCCGGTGCCGCCTCTTCGCTAATCCAAACTCCTCTAGGATTGGGGGTTCGACCATTTGTAGCTGTACTGCTACCTACTCCACTACGTCGTCTACCTCTGTTACTCATGTCTTACTACCTGGATATAGTAAGATAATTCGTAGAATACTTGGACAAGATAATTCTTGATAGAAGGGTTCTAATCAAACCTATCAAGATGATCTATCTATTATATATATATATATATATCTACTCACGAACTACACTCTCGAAGTTGATCCTAAACAAAAGCCTAAGTGTTCGCTCAACCTAGGCTCTAATACTGAAATTGTAATGACCACCTTTCTTGCACAGAAAGATGAGCCATTGAGGGTAGAAGAAAAAGAAAGAAAAAGGAAACCACACAGTCATAGAATCTCACCACGAATCTGAACAACACATAATATATAACATAGGGTATTACGTAGTCATTCCATAATAATTATACATCGGTCTTTTCATTACAACTTCAACTGGATAATTATAACTAAATTTCCATACAAAATACATAGATCATACATAAACACAGTGAAAATAAATATAATAAGCCACAGTAAAGCCACCTACTCCAGCTCCTTCGAAATGCTTCCATAAGACACCTAGATCACTTGGCTACACATAAATATTTGAGTATCTTAGAGTTTTAGAAAAAGAAAATAAAAATTTAGGTCAGACAGGGGTCTGGTGTGAGTAAAACTCAAACAACTTAAATTTTTTTTTGATAAAATTCTTTGAAATCAAAGGTATCTCGTAAGACCACGCCAAAAATAAACACGGACGGATTTTTACCTTACGGTAACCAAAAACACTTTATATAAAAATTCGATGATATTATAATATTGTCTAGTGTATTAAAGTATAATAAAACATAGCTGAAATGCTTATATCTCACATTTAAACATATTTGGGTATAGCTAAAAACGTACAACACTTATTGGAGAATCGATTTTCATACAATGACTAGGCTATTAGGGTACCTAAAAAGGAGTGCGTACTAAGGATCTTAAGGCTAATTTAATACTAGAGGAGGATGAATAGTGTTTAATGGATTCTAAGACTTATATGAACTAATTTAAAATTATGACACAAACAAATGCAAAACTTAATCACAGAACAAATACAGAATCAAACACAGATGCAGAAAGTAAATAAAAAACAGTAAAGGGAAAGAACACACCATATTTTATATTGGTTCAGAGTTGCACTACATCCAGTCCTGTACCAAGGCAAACCACCTCATATAGATTTTTATTATACTCATGTCGAGATTACATTCCTCAATTTCTAAAGGCCTTGATGTACCCTTCTGTCTTATGAGTCTGAGGCAAACTCTCTTAATTTACGGGCCACAAGATTACCCAATTTATTTCCAGGCACAACCACACCTTATAGAGAGACTCGAAAAACTTTTGATTATTAATTTATCCTATAACTTTGAATAGCACTTTTATCTTTGAAAGAGGGCAGAGAATAAAACAAGAAAGAGATTCTAATTTGATTCACTTGAGAATTCGACAGAATTTCGCACGATCTTAAAAATATGAAAATCATAGAATATGGATTTGTGGAGAAGAAGAAGTGAAGAAAATATGAAAATAAAATATGAAAATAGATGATTAAAAAATTCATTTATGAAGCCTATTTATAAAGCACCAACGGTTATAACCATTCGTAAAGAGATTTAAATGAATAGACACTTCTTTTGAAAATTGAAACTTTTGAATTCAACGGCCACCATGTCGACATAGGATAACCCATGATGTCGACATCCCTACGTAAAAAACATTGTAAAATTTGTTTTTGAACATGAAGTTTAAAACAAATGTTTATTTTAAACAAATAATATTTTAAGGCTAAAACAACTTTTTGAAAAATCTTTTGAAAAGATAATTTTAAGGCTAAAATATTTTGAAAAGAAGTTCTGAAAATCATTTTTGAAAAACCATTTTGATGTAGTTTTGCAAGCTTCTTCCTACAGAATATCTCATCACATCAGGACTCGAGAACTTGTACAAAATTAGGATGTTCGTGGGTTTGTAAGCCACTAAGAAGGTAGAAATGGGTTCCATTCCAAATGAAATTCGGAATGAAGATTTCCATGCTATTATGAAGTTTTAACAAAAACTAGACACATATCTTGAAATCTTAATCTCGATACTCTAGAGTCTTTAATCTTGAGTTTTGGTTCTTTATACCGATCATTATTCAGTAATCAATACCTGCATATATATACATATATATATCCTGAATATACATATCTATTTAGACATCAATGTTAGTACATAATCAATACCTGCACACACACACACACACACACACACACACACACACATATATATATATATATCCTGCATATACAAATCTATCTAGACAACAATGTTAGTATATGTATTTTATTATAAGATAATTTAAAAAGGTTGTTGTCATCAAAACCAACATCTCAGTTCCTAACAATCTCCTCCTTTTTTATGATGACAGCTTGTATTTAATATACTTATCATACCATAACTCCTATCATAACTCCCCCTTACTCCAAGCCAACTATTATTTTATAACTTTTCCCCCTTTTTCATCAACAAAATAAATCCCTGAACTTGTTAAAAGATAACCAACCATAATAAAATAGGGTAAACCATATATAGGTGTAATAAGTGCTAAGTGTGATCATAAGTGTAATCCAAAAAGTAAATCAATCATCAACCAATCATATTTACAGTAATTATGCAATCCAAACATATATACAAACCATATCAAATAAGTTAAGTCAATCAAGTTTAAAACACACCAATCAAATTAAACAAATAACATACAGAATGACTTGACATTCCTTGGTACTTCCACCCATTTATCTTCTCCAAAGATAGGGTCTGCTTTGATAGCATCCCATTCTTCTTTATCTTTGTCGAGAGTGACTGGTGGATTTCCTTCGAGTTCGTCCTTACTAAGGGCTAAGATCATCCAACAAAGGGCGTCGAAATGTCTCTCTTTCTCCTTGATCATCTGTATTTGACTTAATTCTAAGTGATGTTGATTATGAAGTATGAACGTAAGAATATTCTTGAAGGAAGCGAGAGTTTCTTCAAGTTTGTCATTGAGATTCTTAATCGGAGAAGCCTTAATTCAAGAAATAGGAAGAACTATGAAAGAGAGTGATTAGAGATGAAGTTTGACAATTTATTTTGGAAGAAACAGATATAAATAGGGGTAGAAAGTTATTTGAAATGAATAGACACAAGTTAGTTACATGAAAATAAAATTTGAAAGTGTAACTATTTTCTACCCGTTGGATGTCGACATGGGGGGATGGTGTATGTCGACATGCGTCTGCTTAAAATGACATTTTGCTTTGTTTTGAATATTATGAACAAATCTATTACACTAAAATTTGTATAATATAAAAACAAGCAATTACAGAGACAAGTGTAGTTGAATAACAGGAAATGAAAGATTCTATTAATAATTCTAGTCAACATTACATAAAATAATATAATATTAACTAAAATAAAGGAAATACAAAGATAGAACTTATGATAACATGAACTAAAACTAGTTAGATGAAGACGAAGAAGATGATAGTCCAAGCTTTCTACTAATTTTCTCGAAGAACTTGTCGATTTTAGTGGAAATCTTATCCATTTTCTTACTCATTGATCTTTTAAGCGTTTTTTGATTTTCCATTATAATTCTTTGATTATTTAAAATGGTCTTGTTGGATGGATTAGCGGAATTATTAGGATATTCAATACTTTTGAAGGAGGTTTCTTGATCTTCCTCTTCCTCCTCTTCAATTTCCATTCCTTCTCTTCCTCTTCTTCTTCTCCTTCCTCCGTTTCTTTCATTTCTTCATGAGCAAGTCTTTCTTCCTTTTCCATAAGTGTTCCATATGGTTGAAACACAATGGAATTTGCATAAGGGAAATGTTTCCATGGTTGAACACTTTTCTAATTATAAATTCTTCCCTTTTGAAATCAACTTCAAAGTAATTAAAAATCTGGGTGAGATAAATTCCATGATATAATGTGTTTTCACCCATAGTAAAATTCTTGGGCCTTAGCTCATCCAAAATAACTTGAGCCCAATTAATATCATAATTTCCAAAAATTGCAAAAAGAGCTTGGCAAACTTTTAAAGTCGGGTTATTATAATTTCACGATCTTGGTATAAGAGTGTGTTGGATTAGAAGATTAACAATTCTTGCTTTTGGATGAAAATAACGATTTTTGAATACAAAATTGTCATCTCCTTCAAAGATATGATGAAATGTCTCTCGATCATTGTCATTGATTAGAAATTCCGAGAGATTCATTCTGGTACACTTACATCCCAAAATATTTCCCATAATTTCACAATCCAAAACAATTTGTGTTCCTTTAACACTAATTCAAAATTTTCCTTCTTCCCCATCATAAAAACCACGACTCAAATTCACACAAAACATCTTAATAGGGTTTGGATAACATACAAAATCATTTTGTTTGTTATCAACTAAACTAAGAATAGAGCATTGTTGAAAAAGATTTTCAATTTCATTAGAAGAAAAATCTTCAAAAATAGCAAATTTTCCCATACGAATTTTACTAAAATTTACATAGTTGATGTAAGCTTTGATAGCTTCTGGGTCATTAAAAAGAAAGTTTTTGACAAATTTTGAAAGTGTAACGGTGTTAGGAGTGCCTGAAGAGGCCATTGAAGAAGTTTGAGAGAAGTTGAAGATAATGAAGATAAGTTTGAAATTTGAAATAAAAGTGAAAAGTGATGACACAGAGAATGAGATAAATAGAGATTCTATAGACATGTTCTCTAGCCAAGAGACATCTTTCCAGAGCATTGAAGTTGGTGAAAGGTGGAGGAAAATTCAAAAGTTTGAATTCAAATTTTGAAATCAAATTCTGAGGGACATATCAACGTGGGGTATCCGGGTATGTCGACATGTGCCTATTGAATCAAAGGACAAGTTTCTATTCCTAATTCCTAATATATATATATTATATCCTATATTCTAATTATATAATTCCTATGATAACATTAAATATAATAATACTTAAATATTAATAATTTAATATTTAAAATATTATTAAAATAATATTATTTTTGAATTAAAAATTCAAATTTCAAGGGATAAATTTGAATTTAAAAATTCAAGGAATTTTAAAACAATCAAGCAAAGAAACAAGCATCCATTCAAGCAAGAAAAATAAAAAATAATGAAACGCGTACCTATTTTTAGATCCATACTCCTATCATCATTTGATTCATGAATAGCAGTGAAACATAGATTTGAATTATCCATCTTCTTTTCATCGTTACTGGATGATGAGTCTGAGTCATCAAGAGTTGTTGTAAATGCTTTCTTTCTTTTCCTTAACGAGTCAATGTTTGGAGGGAATAACTATTTATCTGGATACAGACAATCTTTTCTATAATACCCGACCTTATTGCAATTGTAGCATCTATCATTATTGATGTTCTCCGTATTGTTTCTGGAATTCCTTTGAACATTTCTTTTGTAATTATTCATTTTATATATTTTAGGAATTTTCGAAAGTTTCTTGTCATGAAGGCAATCTCCTCATCACTGTCTAGTTCTGAAACTTCAATTCTTGCATTGAATGCTAATGATTTTTTTCTATAGCCTTGTTTTCTCTTCTTCCTTGTAGATGAACTTAAAAAGACTTCAGATTTCCAATCAATTCTTCCATTTTCATAAGACTTATATCATTTGCTTCTTTGATTGCAAGTGTCTTTTGATCCCATTTTTGAATGAGTGAATTTAGAATTTTTCTGACTTGGTCTTCCTCCGAAAAGCTTTTTCCTAGTGTAATTAGTGAATGAACAGTATCTTGAAATCGACGGTACATGTCAGAAATGGATTCATTTGCACGCATTTTAAACAATTGAAACTTATTAGTTAATATGGAAATTTTAGTCTGTTTAACTTTTCTTGTTCCTTCATGAGTAACTTGCAAATTTTTCCAAATTTCAAATGCAGACTTACAAATAGACACTATATTAAACTCATTCCTATCTAGTGAACAAAATAATATATTCATGGCCTTTGAGTTATTTTGTGCAACACCCTTTTGCTCAGCAGTCCACTGGGAAAAATTGGTAGTTGGTTCAATATACTCAGTTTGTGTGATATTCCAAGTATCTAATCCAACAGATTGTAAATAAATTTTCATTCTACAAGCCCAATATGCATAATTACTGCCATTGAAAAATGGTGGTCTGACAGTAGACTGGCCTTCTACAAATGAACTAGTGTTAGTGATAACAGGACTAGTGCTAGAGTTGACATTACCAGTGTTGGTAGCCCTTAAAACAATTTTCAAGTTTCAAATTATGAAAATTATGAAAATCTATGCTCTGAAACTAATTGAAAGGGAGTGTGGATTAAGGATCTTAAGGCTAATTTAACACTAGAGGGGGGTGAATAATGGTTAATGGATTCTAAGACTTATATGAACTAAATTAAAATTATGACACAAACAAATGCAAAACTTAATCACAAAACAATTACAGAATCAAACACAGATGCAGAAAGTAAATAAAGAACAGTAATGGGAAAGAACACATCGGATTTTATATTGATTCAGAGTTACCCTACATCCAGTCCTATAACAAGGCATACCACCTCATACAGATTTTTATTATACCAATGTCGAGATTACGTTCCTCAATTTCTAAAGGCCTTGAGGTACCCTCCTGTCTCACAAGTCCGGGGCAAACTGTCTTTATTTACGAGCCACAAGATTACCCAGTTGATTTCCAAACACAACCACAACTTATAGAGAGACTCGATAAACTTTTGATTACAAATTGATCCTATAATTCTAAATACCACTTTGATCTTCGAGAGAGGGAAAAGAATCAAATAAGAATGAGAATCTAATTTGATTCACTTAAGAATTCGGTAGAATTTCGACACGATCTTAAAAATATGAAAATTATAGAATATGAATTTGTGGAGAAGAAGAAGTGAAGAAAATATGAAAATAGATGACTAAAAAATTCGTTTGTGAAGCCTATTTATAAAGCACCAACGGTCATAACCATTCGTGAAGAGATTTAAACGAATAGACACTTCTTTTGAAAATTTAAACTTTAGAATTCAATGGCCACCGTGTCGCCATGGGGTATCCCATGATGTCGACATACCTATGTAAAAACAATGTAAAATTTGTTTTTGAAAATGAAGTTTAAAACAAGATTTTACTTTAAAACAAAAACACATAAGGCTAAAACATCGTTTTGCAAGATCTTTT
Source organism: Allium cepa (assembly GCA_030765085.1). Lineage (NCBI taxonomy): Eukaryota > Viridiplantae > Streptophyta > Magnoliopsida > Asparagales > Amaryllidaceae > Allium > Allium cepa. The sequence goes on from CM060937.1 coordinate 910,793,463, forward strand.
GAAAAGATAATTTTAAGGCTAAAATATTTGAAAAGCATTTTAAAAACCATTTTTGAAAAACCATTTTGAAATAGTTTTGCATGCTTCTTCCTTTAGAATATCTCATCACATCAGGACTCAAGAACTTTTACAAAACCAGGATGTTCCTGGGTTTGTAAGCCACTTGTCGTACGTTTGTAAGCTACTTATCGTAGGTTTGTAAGCCACTAAGAAGGTAGAAATGGGTTCCATCCCAATGAAATTCGAAACCAAGATTTCCATGCTATTATGAAGTTTTAACAAAAACTAGACACATATCTTGAAATCTTGATCTCGATACTCTAGAGCCTTCAACCTTGAGTCTTGAGTCTTTATACTGATCAGCCTTCAGTAATCATTACCTGCATATATATATATATATATATATATATATATATCATGCATATACATATCTATCTAGACAACAATGTTAGTGTATAATCAATACCTGCATATATATATATATATATATATATATATATATATATATATATATATATCTTGCACATACATATCTGTCTAGGCAATAATGTTAGTATATATTTTACAATAAGATAAGTTAAAAAGGTTGTTGTCATCAAAACCAACATCTTTGTTCCTAACAGTACCGCCCGACATGGTGCATCTCTAGATAAAATAACACTGAGGACCTCGGCCGGATCCCTTGCCAATACAAGAATGGCCTACCCTTTGCTGGATATTATCTAATAAGATCACCCCTCAGTTGGGATAAGCAGCTGTACCGAAGCATATGTGAATTGATAGTAGGGACTCTAGAAACTTTACTCTAATGGAAGCGACCCATTTAACCTTGCAGCATCTTCTCTATTTTAGTTATTCTTAGTTAATGAAGTTCGAGGCTACATTTACATTTGTTATAGCATGGCCACTTGGAGTATTAACATTGCATTCCATTTGTTGATGCAATGTGAGCACTCATCCATACAAGTCGTTCAGGAGATGAACGAACGGAAGGCACTATCTACACTATATCTATTTTGAAACCACCCTCAGGGTTAGTAGTAAACAACCCTTGCACTTCGAAGTCTTCATCTTGGACCTTGCCTTTACAATTTCTAATTCAAATGTTTACATTGGTTCAAAGTGGTTTTTGGATAACAACTAATATCTAATCCCAGTCTCTCCAAACCAATGTTCGATAATTTTATAAGGCCAAGTTATTTATAGCTGACTATCCCACTATCGGGGTGTGAAGATTTACATATGAACATACGTTCCATATGGTTATATTATCATGACCCGCTTATGGAAATTAAACCCCTTGTATTCATCATGTTTTCGAAGTGCGGTATTTTTGATAAGTACAAGTCGATTTACATTCAATAAAACGCATAATCGTCTTACTTAACTACTTTAATTCATTTGGCTACTTAGTAGCACAGACAAGATATCCTTTGGTTTTAGAACAATTTATTTAAACAAGAAAAGTGGTTAAAATAAATAACCGATAGAGTTTTAAAATAAACTTTAAAATAAGTAAACTTAAATTGAGCCATAAGTTTAAAATTCAATTAAACCTTAATTAATATTTTATTAAATCGAAATTAAATCATTAATAATAATTTTATTTGTAATTAAACCTTAATTGTACTTTAGTTAAATAACATTTATATAAGAAATTAAACCTTAATTAAGTGGATAATTAACCTTTAATTAAATAATAATTAATTAAATAATTAAATCTAATTAAATAATTAACTAAAATAAATAAACTTGACTGAATATATATTAATTTTCCTTTATCTTAATTAATCATTATTTAAATCTTACTTAATTAAAAACGGTTAACTTGATAAATAATTTCTTAAACTCTAATTACTTAATCTAATTTATTAATAATTAGTTTAATAATAATTACCCTAATTAATAAACTGATTATTGAATAACTCAAACTCAAACTTTTAACTTACTTAATTTTTTGGAATGTTTTTTAAAAAACAATCCAAAAGAAAACACTTAAAAACTTGAATTCGCAAAATTTCTTGAACTGCATCCATAACGACTATCGCTATAAGCGCAATTCGCTAGAATTGACTTTTTGGTGGAAATATCACCTAACTCTAACTATAAAATATTTGGAAATAAAAATGTAAAAGTTTTGAAACTTAAAAACAGAAGTAAAAAATAGGAAAACATTTTCGAAATCCAAAATTAGAAAAAAGAGCCTTTTGTTTTCAAATTGGATCTCAAGACCTTTAAGACATTTCAAGGTGCTAACTTTGTGAAAAATTCATCACATACACTTGGTTTTGGTTCCATAACCACACTACCATCATATCATAACCAATATCACATATCAATATACATTCCAACATATCAACATATTATCCAAAACACAAATCTATACCAAACAACCAATCTTGCAATCATATATCATTCAAATAACATGATTTTTCAACACGACAAACACAATATTTTCACAACACATATTTCATCAAAATCAAGTTAATTTCTTTTTCAAAAATAAAAGGTTTACTCACCGAAAATTTTCTAAATTAAATCGAACTTTTTGCCAGAACTTGAAAATTCTTTAGAAGTTTGCAAAATTTGAAACTTTTGGATTCTTGGACACTTGAATTGGGCTCGGCCTAGGCCTTGTAGGGTATAGCCATGATTAGTTTGGGCTCGGCCATATGGGTTTTGGTGAAACTTTGCAATAGTTTTGGAAGAGAAAGTGTGTAGGAGATGTAGAAGTAGTTTTGTGAATTAAAGGAGGAATTTTGCATAAGCAAGTGATTTTTTTCTCAAATTTATCGAGAAGAAGCCATGGATGCTTTAGCTCAAGCTCTTAGGAAATTTTGGAGTGAAGAGGAGGTTTGTAAAAATGAGAATATGAAGAAGTAGTGATATTTATTGGCTTAGGATTTAATTTAAATAATATAAAGTGTTCTATATTTAAATATACGTATGCATGCATAGCCATACCATTATCTCCCCTTCAAAACTACCCACTACACCCTCTTGCTTTCAACAATTCATGCCATGTCTCTAGTGCCTTATGTTGAAAAGGTGTATTTTTATATGTATGTATACATCCACACACACACACTTTTATTGAATAAGATCTTATATATATTAATAAGTTTAAGTGTGTAAATGTACATATGCATATGTACATGTACACAACATGTTAAAGTAGTTTGTAATATTTGCATGTGTGTTTAACATAGTGTTATAACCTTTTAAATAACTTTTAACCAATGAAAAATCGATATTTCAAAAAATAATCTCTGGTCATATTTTCTATTTCTCTATAAACTATATATTGGTAAACACATTTTGAAAACAATTTTATTATCATTAATTATTTTTTAAAATAGTTTTATTTGTTAACAAAAATCCATTTATTAATTATTTAAAATATAAGTAAATATTCATTTTAATCTTTATTCTGGGTCGTTACAAATTTAGCATTTTGTTTTATCTGATGCTAGTTTAAGTTAATATCATGTTGTCCTCCAAATAAAATTTTAAAACATGAATCCTGGAGAAGAAAATCAATTTCAGGTATTTCCATTTAACTAATACCCTCTAAACAAAGAAAGCTATTAGTTTTAAATATAGCAATTTAAAAGTTAATAGCATGAGACCATAATAATTATGAGATAATAAAACTCTTTTCAAAGATATATATATATCTGTGTATGCTTAAATTAAATTATGTAAAGATTACCATATTTAAAAATTACTTAAGTCTATATAAACTTTTGTTGATTAGTGACAAAAAACTAACATATGTTACAAAATAAAGAGAATGGAGACCATTAGAGAGAGAATAATTTTATTGAATTAAGATCGATTTTACAATGCAACAAGCTCCATATTTATAGACTCCTTATGCAGTGCAGATTACAATAATGCCCTTTCTTATTTAGCATATTCATCGCTATTATTAATGTATATTATAACACTCCCCCTTGAATATGCGTATGTAAAGATGATAAGAGTAATTGCCTCATTAAAAACCTTGTTATGAAAAACCCAGTGGGAAAAAATCATAAACAAGGAAAAGAGTACAACATGATTTCATCTTTAAATAACATATATTTTATAATGTTACTACGAGGGTTGATACTTCTGGATCAAGATAATGCCTCATTAAAACCTTACTAATAAAAACCCAGTGGGAAAAATATTAGTAAAGGAAAAAAAGTACACTATAGCGTATTTCATACGCTCCCCCTGAATTATAACGCATTATTCAATTAGTTTGTTGATGCAGCCGACGTATACCAATTTTGTACACCATCTTCTGAAATGTTGATTTTGGAAGCGCCTTTGTGAATAAATCCGCCGGATTTTCTTGGGATCAGATTTGTTTCACTTCTATCTTATTATCCTTTTGTAGCTCATGTGTGAAGAATTTTTTTGGAGAAATGTGTTTTGTTCTATCACCCTTAATGTAACCCGCTTGAATTTAAGCTACACAAGCTGCATTTTCTTCATAAATAATGGTTGACCCTTCTGTTACTGATGGAAGTTGGCAGTTTTTTCGAATATGCTCAATTAGTGATCTCGGCCAAATACATTCTTTACTTGCTTCATGTAGTGCTAGTATTTCAAAGTGATTGGATGATGTTGCTACTAATGTTTGTTTTGTAGATCGCTATGAAATTACTGCATTGATGTTATTAAACACATATCCAGTTTGTGATCTTGCTTTATGTGGGTTAGAAAGATAACCTGCATCAGCATAGTGGATTATTGCCTGAGTTAGATTTGTATTTCCACGAAGATATCTCATGATATGTTTTATACCATTCTGGTGTCTTTTTATTGGTTCTGAACTGTACCTTGCTAGAAGGTTTACTGAAAATGAAATATCTGGTCTTGTGCATTGGGCCAAATATAATAATGCACCAATGGCACTAAGGTATGGCACTTCCGGACCAAGCACATTCTCATCTTCTTCTTTTGGGAGGTAAGGGTCCTTTTAATATCTAAAGATCTAACAACCATCGGCGTACTAAGTGGATATGCTTTATCCATCTGAAAACACTTTAGAATTTTCTCAATGTAGTTTGATTGATGGATTAATATGCCATTAGTACTATGCTCAATCTGTAGACCGAGGCAGTGCTTAGATTTTCCAAGATCTTTTATTTCAAATTCCTTCTTTAAATAATTTATTATTTCATCAATTTCTTCTGGTGTCCCAATCAAATTTATGTCATCAACATAAACTACTAAGATAGCAAATCCCTTTACCGATTTCTTTATAAAGGCACATGGAAAAATGAGATTGTTTCCGTATCCTTCTTTTACCAAATATTTACTAAGATGGTTATACCACTTCCTTTCAGATTGTTTCAAGCCATATAGCGATCGTCTTAGTTTTAATGAGTACATGGACTTTGATTTTGCTTCAGGCAATTTATATCCGTCTGGGATTTTCATGTAAATATTGGTATCTAGTTCACCGTAAAGGTAAGTTGTCACAACATCCGTTAATCTTATATCGAGTTTTTCAGAAACTACAAGACTTGTCAAATATCGGAATATTATGACATCCATAACAGGGGAGTAAGTTTCCTTAAAGTCAAAACCTGGTCTCTGTAGGAAACTTTGTGCGACAAGTCGTGCTTTATGCCTCACGACTTCATTTTTATCATTTCGTTTTCCAACGAAAACCCATTTATAACCTACTGGTTTAACATTTTCTGGTGTTTTCTCTATTGGTCCAAATACACCATGTTTTTGAAGTGAATCTAGTTCCACTTGGATAGCATCTTTCCATTTTGGTCAATCGTGTCTTTTTCGACATTCATTTATGCTATTTGGTTCATTATTGTCTCATTATTCTCATTATGGTCATGACTTTCAATTATTTCAGTAGCTACTACGAATGAGAATACATCATCAATTATATTTTTACTTCGATCTCATATTTCTCCATACTTCGTATAAAATATTGAGATCTCATTATTATTAGGTACCATTTTATCGTTGGAATCTTCTTTTATCTCTTCTGGGATAATATTTCCATCCATACTTCTAGGAGAATTGGGATTTTCAATTGAGTGATCCTTTTGATCATTTATACCTCTTCAGGAGGTTCCTTAATTGATGATTTTTCATTAGACTTTCTTTTTCTAGGCGCCAAGTCTTTTGAACCAATTGGCCTTCCACGTTTTTGTCTTGCTTTAGATTTATTTGCTGCTATATTTACTTTTGATCCTTCAGGGACATCAATTTTTGCTGGTGCATTTGCTGTTGGAATGTGAGATTTAGTTATTTTTGCAGTGTCACTAAATGCATCTGGCAGTTGATTTGCAATATTTTGAATATGCAAAATTCTTTGTACCTCAGATTGGCATTGTTTGGTACGTGGATCCAAATAAGACATAGATGGATTATTCCATGATATTTCACGCCGTTCTACTGGAACGGTCTTTCCTCCCCCTAACGGCGGGAAGATAGTCTCATCAAATTTACAATCTGAAAATCTTGCAGTGAAGACATCACCTGTAAGAGGTTCAAGGTAACGAATTTTCCTTGTGCACATGGGGCACATAAATAATCACTTGGTAAATTCAATTGGTTTGATAAATCATGTCCATTTGAGTCTTTGGCCATTTTATGCATCATAGTTGATCCAGGATGAACCAACCGATCATGCCAAAGAATCAATGTCTTTGTATTTGTGAGCTTCTGGCTCATGTTTATAGAGTGAGATTCAACTATGCCAATTTCTGTAAAATATAAACCAGTTTAAATTGTACCAAATCTTTCTAGGATAAGCTTCTGGATTTCAATTCTAGAAATAACACAAAGATATTCTTTGTTGTTTTCATTTATAGTTTCAATATGGTATCCACTCATTCTTATATCTTTGAAACTCAGCGAAATTCTTTTAGAGTTGCTTGAGTATAATGCATTCTAAATAAAGATACGCGTACCATTTGGTAATATTATATGGGCTCTTCCGGACCCGTCAATTATATTAGCAGATCCAGCTATAGTGGAGACTTTAGCTGAGAAATTTTTAGATAGTTTAGAGAAAAACTTCTGGTTTTCCAAAATTGTATGAGTAGTTGCACTATCTAGTAAGCATATATTATCACCTAAATGGTGTTCCATACCTTAATTAAAGGCAATAATTAGTCAATCATTATAAATTTGTGTGCATAAATAAATGTAATGTAAACAAACAAAGTAATATGATTAAAATAGGCTACTAATTAAAAACAACATCCACATTACACATTATTTTTAACTAGTACTACAAAGGGAAATAGAAGTAAACGAACACAAACTTCAAACTGATTTATTGATGCAAGATAATGAAATAAAACGAAAGCCACATAACAAACTTTAAGATATTTCTAATTGATCAACTCGGTCATATCATTGATCATTGCACTTAGATTTTCATCATTAATGAAATTTCCATTGTCATCTTCAAAGAAATCATCTAACTTCAGGTTAGTGTTTTCAGGTAACTTTTCGGCATTATTTGCCTCAATATTCTTCGAGCGATGATATTCTTCAACTATTTTTTTTGATGCTCTACATGTACGTGACCAGTGACCAGTTCGTCCACATCTATAACAAACTTCCTCATAGTGCCTTTTATTTTCTGAAGATGAATCATTATTTTTTTACAGGCTCAATTTTCTTTTGTTGCTTTTTAAAGTTGGTGGTTTTATTGCCTTTAAAACCACCATAACCTCCTCTGCTAGAGTTATGTCCACGACCATGTCCTTTACCTCGACCTCGACCCCTACCTCTTCTAGAGTGGGAAAAATTAGCATTAACTTCAGGTAGTGCACTCGAACCAATTGGCCTTGAGGAGTGATTTTTTATAAGCAATTCATTATTTTGTTCAGCAATTAGTAAGCATTCTATGAGTTCAGAATATTTTGTAAAATGACACTCTCGATATTGCTTCTGTAGGAGTATATTCGAGGCATGAAATGTTGAGAAAGTCTTTTCAAGCATTTGTGCGTCATCCACCTTTTCTCCACATAATTTCAGTTTAAAAGTGATTCTAAACATTGCAGAATTATATTCCCTTACAGACTAAGTCCTGAAACCTCAGGTTCAACCACTCTTGCCTAGTGTTTCGAAGTATGACCGTCTTTTGGTGGTCATAACGCTCCTTCAAGGAGTTCCATAAGTGGAGAGGGTCTTTTTCAGTCAAATATTCTATTTTTAGATCGTCATGGATATGGCGTCTTAAAAATATTAGAGCCTTTGCCTTGTCCTGCTAGGACATAGTATTGCCATTTTTAATGGCATTTTCTAAGCATTAAGATTGCAAATGAATCTCAGCATCCAATATCCATGATAAGTAGTTGTCTCCAGATATATCCAAAGCTTTAAATTCAAGCTTGGCGATGTTTGCCATTTTGTGAACATTTTGTAGAGAGGAAAAGTAACGAGTTTATAAAGAAATGCAAGGACAATTCCTTTACCTGCTTGCTGTTTTAAAGGAAATAAGAAATAGAAAATATGTAGATATATTATAAAAGACTCGTTTGCTCCAATATATAATAGGATTTTGAATATGAATAGCCTTAGAATTGAAATGGTCAAAAGTGGAACAGTCAGAGTAATTAATATATAATTACTTGTTGAAAAGTTGGAAAGTTTGAAGGTGAACAGGTTGAGAACAATAATTGATTCGTGTTTCTATGCATAATATTGAGAATGTAGTATACAGAAAGTCCATGCTGGTAACGTGTTACAAAATAAAGAGAATGGAGACCATTAGAGAGAGAATAATTTTATTGAATTGAGATCGATCTTACAATACAATCAAGCTCCATATTTATAGACTCCTTTTGCAGTGCAGATTACAATAACGCCCTTTCTTATTTAGCATATTCATCCCTATTATTAATGTATATTACAACAACATAAGCAATTAAATATAAAATTTAATGAAAATTAATTGCATGAGACCGTTATAACTATGAGATAATAACACTCTTTGTAACATCCCATAATTTCATACATTCTAAGTTAACAATAAACCACACATGTCCAACTCAATTTGAACGAAAAAGTGAATAGTTACGGGGAAAAGAAAATGAAGATATAGAACAGAATCTTACACGAATGGATATCATTTCAATATATAATCTTCCAGTAGAAAACTTTAAATACATTTATTAGAGTTTAACTTAACATCAACATGAATAGTTATAAATCTTTATGCTTATACAAGTGTAGTGGAAATGGATAACAATATTCAGAAGAATCTTCTAGCTCCATGGTTCGAGCTCTTTCAAAGTGCTTCAAACTAAACTGATTACTAGGCTGTCCGGAAAAATAAGACCTAGAGTTTAAGGGAAAGAAAATTAACTCTAGATCAATCATGAGATTGGTGTGAGATACTGAAAATACGAGTATTTGAAGAAGAAAAAGGCATCTCATAAGACCACGCCATACATAAACATGGAAGGAGTTTTACCTTATGATAACCAAATCATTCTACGTATATCCAATGATATTATTTTTAATGACATTCTTTGAAAACCTTTTAAAATAAACATATTCAAATAGCCAAAATTGTAACATACGTTAAATTTGACGGCATGATAATTTTACAACTAAGTCCAAATGCACTTATTGGAGAATGGATTTTCAATGAACAATGAGGTAAGGGATTACCTCTCGTATACTACATTTCTAGAGGAATGTACCAAGGATCGACATCTTCGAAACCTCTTCGAATTAAGATCTGCTTACCTATAGCCCCATCAAGTGGCGACAACACCGAATATGATATCACCCCGACTGTTTCAGACCTCTTTGAGATGTCTCATATCATACACCAAGTGGAATTTAAATTCGACACTATTGCAGGTAGAAATAAATAAATTTAGAAGGGTAATATCATAACCTAATGTTTGCAATTCACTTATCCTTAAAGCAACCCCTATTTCATAGTTCCCTAGGTGTGAGGCTTGAGGTAATGTTTACCTTTCTTAGAACATTGTCACTTAAAATGCCACATTACCATTTCCAACAACACACTATTAATTTCAACAAAAGTATCACTTCTAAGCTCGTACATCTCATAGAAGGATGTTAAGCACAAGAGGGATTACCTCCTACACCACCAAACAGACGTATTTTTGTAGAGATCAATGTACTATGTTCTTAGGAATGCAATGTCAGACATTCATCCATACAAGTTGTCCATGAACATGACAAACTGAAGGTACTCTCCTACCACATCCTATCATGCATTATCATAGGATTAGTAGCGAGTTGTCCTTGCATACCAAGATCCCAGAACGAAGGGATCGTTGCTATTTATTTATCTCGGGTGCTACTATGAAATTATCAACAATAGTCCTTCGATTGTGAAAATCCCCACCTTCGAACTCGTAGATTTTATCATTCTATCCAAAATTGGTTCGAAGTGGTTTTTGCATAAGAATTATCCAAATCTGATCCTGGTTTCTTCGAACCAACTATCAATAAAAAATGTTAAGTGGGTGATTATTATTCTATTAACTTGTATCCTTTTATCCAAAATATCTTTCTAAAGATATATACATCTTTTGAAACCATTTCTTTTTAGTATATATAGTATTATTAAACCTTATTTTCAAATCTTTGTTTAATAAAACCCTTTTCGATTTTGGAATAATTCATAATCATTTCATCCTTTACTTAAGAAAACATCTTCCAAATCATTTATTTAAATCTTAACAAAGATTTGCAAATCATAACTTTTTAATTGGTTGAAACCATGTTATCTAAGATGGTAAATCCAAATTAGGTAGTATTCAAGTAAAACAAATCCACATAAATTATACTAATTCTACTCAATATCAATTTTTGTATTCAACCTTTACTGTCCACCAAATAGCAATGAAATTGGCTTTTAAGTTCACATAGATAGTACGGGTTCCCTCCTCGAAATTTAAAACCAAGTATAAGAAGATATTTCTATACAATCTAGGTTATATTCAAATAAATTTGTAAATTTGAATCGTTTATACTTGTCTCATTTCCAACATTACGACCTTGTCTATTACTCATCCCAGGAAAAAGGCCAGGTAGCTAGGGCACTAGTTATCCTAGACATCTCTTTCATTTAAGAACCTCACATCCAGATCTCACGAATAAAAAAATCCAGTCTACTCATCGGCTTTTAGAGCCAAGATCAAATCACTTGATTATAACAGCTGTTCTTTAAATCATTTATTTGAACTCTTTTAAATAAATTATGAAACCTCCATATTATCTTTAAAGTACTTAATTATTCATTTGAAAATATTTATAAAATATTTAGGAAAGAATACCTAATTTTAAAATCATATTTCAAAAGTTATTAAAAGTGCTACAAAAAGTACTACGAATAGTGCTTTTAAGGCTTATTTGATTAAAACGAGTCTTCTATCATTTAGAAATCCATTTTTATCAAATCCCTTTTAAAAATTTTTAAAACATTTATAGAAGTTATTCCATATTTTTAAAGAATAAAAATGGTATTTTTTAAAGAATTTGTCGCATTGGTTTTCGAAATTTCAAACCACGACAATTTTGAAAACTTGTTTTGCTATATTTCCAGATCTGCTAAATAAAATCTCGATCTTTTTTCTTTTGCTTGAAAACTATGGTTATAAAAGTTCAAAAAATTATTATGACAAAGAACTCTAACTTGGAATCCATCGTTTAAATGAATTTAACTTTCTTCGGCGTGAAATTGCGAATTACAGTTACGCGACACATATTTTTGACTCAACTTTCGTAACTTGTCAAAACTTCAACAAACTTGATTTTAGTATTTATAAAACATTTATAAACCATTTTAGAGGGGTTTAGTGATTCCATATCACTTTTAATATTTTATTCAAAAAGTGGTTTCCTTGTGTAATAGTGTCGTGTATTTAGCATAACTAGTTTACATAATAAAACAACTATATTGAAACAAACAGTACTTGATGATCAATTCATAGTAAACATCCATATTAAATACCACATCATCTTTTGTGTGTGTTTGTAGTTTTATAGAGTTTTCTCACCTTTATTGGTTTCTAACTTTACGAAATTCGCTATATCTTCACTACGATCGAATCAAAGCAATGGAATTAAGCCATGAACCATTGGATAGGCTCAGCCTAAGCTACCAGGTGGAGATGGGCTCAACCTTGGTGGTGGGAGATGGTCGTTGTGAGTTTGGAAGGTGGAGAGGAGGCATTTGACTTGGTTTTGGAGGTGGATTGACATGGTAGATACATGTGTATATATTTTATTTATTTTGGAATATTTTGCCATAACTTTGCAATTATTTTTTCAAGGCATGGAATTCATTAAAGAAGATCTTAAGAGCTTTAAGAAGAAGAAGAAGAAGAAGAAAGAAGAAGTGAATGTGTGAATGAACGTGTGAATGTAGATAGGTATTCATACGAAAGTTTTGCACTATAAAATATCATGATATTAATTCCTTACCTATGCATCCTTGCATCACCATTCAACCTCATCTCTACATGTGAATTCCACCCTCATCACCCTTCATGTGCTTGGCGCATACCCCCTTCCGTCATTACCATCATATCATAGCATGTGCATTGATTTTTGTATGCATAAAGGTGAAGTATTAAGAGAATGTCATGCATTTTGCTTCATTTGTATACATGTATGTATATATGTTTATTTGTATGTGTATGTGCATGTATGACATGCATATGTATGTATATATGTGTGTGTATTTATTTATAAGGTTGCAACGAGCTAAAACAACTTTTATTCATTAAATCGTTACGAATTTCGATCCTGATCTTCGGTCATATTTTTTACTTCTTAATTAACATGCATATATTTGAAAACTAATTTATTATCATTTTTAACTAACTAAAATGATAGCATTTGATTTATAAAACCATATAAATTAATATTAAACAATTGTTTATAAAAAGTGTTGTTATATCAATAAAGCGATATCAGTTTTCTTATATTTTCAAATCAAATATATATCCTTATAAACTATTGTAAATGATTTATTATCACTTCATAATTAATTACAAATAATTATTATCATTTAAAAACAATTATTTGAATAATTATAATAATTATTAAATCATTAAATCTCAATTTAAATTCATAAATTAATTATTAAATATGATGCCATTATTGATGATGTCATAAATACATTTTATTTCTTAAAAATGAAATAAATAATTTTATTTCATACGCTTATTTAAACGGATAAATAAATTTTTGTATCTAGCTACGTGCCGACTTTTGATAATTATAGAACTATTTATCGGCAATGGTTTTCGATCATTATATCGATTTTTTTCGAAAGTTTGTGTTTTTGTAAATACTTATGCATAATAAGATTACCATCATTATTTATCATTCAAGGCATATAATCTATGTTAAAAACCTTATATTTAAATATTTTAAAAATAAATAAAAGTTATCAGATTGATAAATTTGCGGGTCATTTCTCTCTTATTCGAAATTATAGATTTATAAGTTAAATTCTATAAAGATTGCCATATTAAAAAATTATTCAAGTATACACAAACATCTATTTTCCACTGATAAACAAGTACAAGGAACAAAGTAAATAAATATACCATTGTTTCTTGAAATTTGTATAAGTTACAAAGTATTAATTATTATGTTAATATAATGAGAAGTCAAAACATTAGTAGTCATTATCATACATATAAATATTTCAATTTAACATGACGTGTAATCTATATCCAAAACCTATAGTAATTTAAATAAATGTTTAGTCATTAATCACATTAATATAATATAATCAAACACTAAAGAAAACGAAACTTTTGCAATTAATGTCCCTTGTTCTTTGAAATGTTACTTGAGGAGATGGTAATATAATAAAAATATTCTCCAATTTGTAGTTAAATAAGTATATCATATTATATGGTTTTATTATTTTAGCTACTAAGGTTGTTTAAATTTTATCCTTCAATTCTAGAAATTTAACTGCACTTATAGATCACAAATGCATGCATATTATCAATTTAAAAACCAACTTTCTTTACTTGAACATTTATTATTAAAGGATGAATGAAAATAAGTGGATATGTAGTAATTTTTATAACGTTAGGAATTTAAAATAAAATAATAGCCATTAATTTGTAATATTTGTGATATTTATATGTCTTTAATGACACAATATTATATGAAATATATTCCAAAAGCATTGAAACATTATCACGTCATTGGCATGAATGAATTTATTGAAAGTGTAGAAATAGTGAGATAACCTATATGTTTTATTATAATATAATGAATGTGCAATGCACACAACTTATATAGTAGTAGATTAAAATATGAGTAAGTTTTTTTAAAATAAAATAATGATGGTTATTAAAAGTATGGTAAAATATATTTATAAACCAAGTGAGTAAGTAATTATTTAAGTATTCCAAAATGAAGTTTTAATACTCATAGATAGATAAATGCATATAATTTTTTGATATGAAAAAAATAGTTAGTTATTTTGATTTATATGCGAGGCTAAGGAAATTGCATGTTTGAAAAATGTTTATTTAGATTATAAATATAAGATGGTGGAAATAAGACTTATATATGTAGGGAAAATGTTAATTTTGAATACATATATGAAAGTGGAATTTAAACTATGAGTAATGAAAATAGGAAAATTTATCAACACGCCATTTTTTGCCTTTCTCATCCTTTAATATTTTTTTGAATATATATGATTATTTTACCCTTATAATTACTTAAATGACATGCTTTATCTCTTTCCATATTCTATAACTTTTCTTATTTTTTCTTTTACAGGTATAAATGGATGAACATGAGGATAGAATATTTGAAGAAGGAAACTTATTAGAAGACACACATTTTTTTTGGGAATTGAACATATGTTTTCGTGGGTTTCATATATAGTACTAGGATATAATAGCAACCAAGCCTTTATACAGCTTGAATTGTTAGTAAACCTAACATGCGGTGCACTTGGAATGATATTAAATCAAGTGTAATGAAAGACATTGCATAAGTTTCTTATCCTCTTATACCATATTAAACTTTAATTTGTTTTTCTCTCTTAGGCTATATTATTGGATGAAAAAAATGAAGAAATTATGCATGCAATTTTTTTTTACTACCATGAGAATAGAGGTATTTTTTACTATTGTGAGAAGAAGAGAAGAAAGGAAAGTGTATGATAAAAGAAATAAGGGTATTTTTCAAATAAATGGAGTGATAAAAGAAAAAGGGGGTGTGTTTCTATTTTATAAAACACCGGGTGGAAAGGAAATAAGAGATGTGTTAATAGAATTGACCAGAAAATATTTATATTGAATACACGTATAGAAAAGAAGATTTATGTGTTGTAGATGAATATGTTGTATATGAAGTTTTTTCTTCTTTTCTTTATGAAATTGGTTATAAGATCTTATGCTTGACATGTAATACTATATAAGTGCATACTTTAAGGGTTATGCACGCATGATAGGAGAAGCACTTGCGTCGTAATGAGTATTATGTTTATGCGTATTTTTCATTTAAGTATTATTTCTACATATATTATGGGTGCATTTATTTGTATGTATGAATATACAAAATACGTAGAAAGTATATTAGATGCAATTAATTAGAAAAAAGTGGGTACAATTATCTTAGATTGTATATGGATGAAAGTATTTTATTTGGTCATTACATACTCAAGTTATTTTATCATAGAAGGCTAGACAATATCAATTATGAATTATGGGATGATTTTCCTTAAATCTAAAATTTATGAAAGTGTATGGGCGCCTAGATAAAGTGGACCTAATGGAGTTTAGAAAAACAAACTCTTGATTTAAGATCTTTGATTATATGTTCATTTATTTTGTTTTTAAATGCTTATTTTTGGAATAAACTTTGAAGTGGGGAATGAGGGCAATGATTTCTTTTCTTTTGAAATGATACAATAAAATTAGAAGAGGTTGATGTGATATTAGGCTTTTGAATGAGAAAAAATCGAAAATGATTTCTTGAATCAATCTTGTTACATTGTGAAAACCCTGAAATAATTTGTTTGTTTTGATATGATTCGCATATGAACTCCTTACGATCTTAGCATAAACTTTTAGAAGAATAAAGTGCATCATAATATGAATGTTCTACAGTTATAGGAATGCCATGTTTCTTATGATTAATACTATACCTGACATTACCTATGATGTAAGTGCATTAAGTGGATACAATCATAATACTCGTGATGGACATTGGAATATGTAGGACTAAAATGGGCCCTCTATTCACTCACAAAATGGTTGTCAAGGAAAGTATTCCTTAAAAAAGCCAAAAATTGCCATAAGCCTAGAGTACAGGAAAGTATGATAGATAACTATTGGAAGACGAACGAAACTGTATGAATAGTGTTTGCATTAAGTTTTCCTTGTATTTTTAGTTGTTGAGCTACGCACACTTATGAATTCATAAAAAGGTGTTTGTGCTCATCTCATGCACTAGATGGATTCTTTTGTTACAATCTCTATTTTGTGCTTTATAAAAAAAAGGAATTGGGCCGAGTTGTAGTAGGTTAAATGCTTGAAATTCAAATTTTTTCTACCATTTTGATACTTTGTTTGGCCCATGAAGTCTCATTCATTTTAAATCCAAGCTAAATTATTGTTTAAATTAAATATTATTTTATTTAATTTAATGATTTAATTAAATAAAGAATTTAATTTGAGTTTAAACTGAGTATATCAAAATATTCTCATGGTACAGTGCACATGCAACATGTATATAATGTAAATGCATAATGCCTACGCTTATAGGTGTTAGGATTTATATCATAATAGACACATTTGTCCCTTTATATATGCCGTTATTGCCTCGGTTTTATTTTGATATATATATATATATATATATATATATATATAGATGTGTGTGTATGTGTGCCTGTATGTATGATGTATGTATGTATGTACATATGTATGCATGATAATAATAATTGTATATTTTTAATTTAAAGCGATTTTGAAAAAAATCAAAATATTTTGAATTAATATCTTAAAATATTGTGTTGATTTAAAATTCAAAATCGGGTATAGATTTTAAATAAAATACCTATTTATAAATTTTAAATTAAAATTATATACAATACATACATATAGTTTAATTTTTTAATTTGAAATATGCATATGTATATACCTATATTTAATTTAAAATCTATATTTATTTATAATAATTATAAATAATATATATATATAAACTATTTTTCTGGCTAAAATATTTATAGGCTTTTTATTTATTATTAGTTCGTGTGGATTTGTATGTTTTTTGTTTTTTAACAAAGCTAGCTGGCATTTATTGTGTGCCATCCACATGTATAAATAAGTTAGAAATAAGTGTTTAGTACATTCACCAGAACAGCTATAAGTATAAAATAAAGCACATGAGTTTGGTAATATGCCAAACTAATAATCCTACAACAGACTAGTCTCCCTATAAAGAGGAAGATCCACTCTCCTCATCCGAAGAATCAGGCCCAATAACATGATAATACCAAAGAAAATGGTATCTAATATAGGACCAAAATCCACTGAATTTGTGCAGTAAAGGAATTTCCAATCTAAAGAGGCATCCGAAAGGAAAGATCAATTCATATCACCTAGCCGACCTAGTATCGATAGTGTAAGGCCTTCATCCTCAACATGATAAAATAACCTCCTTTCATCTTCATCTCCACCAACATTGTGACATTCCGCACCTCATCGCACCCCGAAAATCGAACATGACTAGAAGCATGGGTGGTCGGGTGAAATAAAAGTCCATAACATAGCACAAAGACTAAGGCAACAACATGAAATGATTAAAATATTATAGCGGAAGAAAACTTTAACCAATTATAAATTAATAGCAAAATAGCTTCATTAAAAACAACATTATCCCAAATTTATTTCTAAAACCAAAAGCACCAAATAGTCTCCACTAAAACATAAAACATAACAAAGTTCACAATATAGGTCTGATAAATAGAGTAAAGTACGAAAAAGAGAAACGAAATACATGAAACAAAAGAAACAAGAGCTAAAGATAACAACTGATCCAATAACCCTCCAAGCTGCAAAGAATGGCAACCTAGACCCACCCTCCTTTGATTTGGGGAAAATAGGAATGGGTCAGATATAAAGTCTAGTGAATGAAAAATAAAATGAAGTAGAAAGAATAAAACAGTTTAATTCCAGGTCTTTCCCAGATATCGCAGAGGGTGAATAATATAATGCAATGGATCCTTCTTAGATCCAATTCCTAAGAAGCCAAAGTCCATGGTTGACGCAGCGGATAAATCGAAACAAACTTCAATTGATGGAATGTAGCAATCGGTGAGTTGAGAATACTACAAGGCCCAAATCCGTTGATCCAAAGATACCGGATTCTAGCTATCTTCGTCTCGTTGATCGCGCACGATGCCGAGAAAGAAGATCTACGATTCTTCGCACATTGATCTAGCGCACTAGATACCGTGAATCGGCTTCTACGATCATTGAATCGAGCGCACTCGATTAACCGAAAGAGGAGATAGGAGATCACACTCAACTACCAATTTGTATGAAAGCACAAAGCTAACAAAAGAGAATTTTATTCAAATATCAACCACCTTACAAATAACACCATCGGCCTATTTATAGGCGTTACAATCCCAACATTACATCACACTTAGGTCGCATTCGACCTTACATACAACACATCACACGACCTAAACAGCGGCCGACTTACCATAGGTCATTAACGACCTAAAATACAAGGTACAACACACACTGGTACGCGATTTATAGTAATTGCGACCTAACACATGCAAGAGAACGACCTAGAAACATATTATAGTGCGACCTAACAACAGAACGACCTAAGAAGTGCGGCTCTTCCAATTAGCAGGCGGTATAAGGTCATTAACGACCTTACTTCAACCAGGCATTCTTCACGCGACCTATGAGTTAGGTCGTTCGCGACCTAAAAAATGCGGCAACAGGAATTCACGCGACCTACCTTCCTTCACGCGACCTATCTCCTCGCGACCTATCTTCTCGCGACCTAACTTCAGCTCACTTTCATCATAAGGTCGCTGGAGCGACTTACTGGACGTGTTAGGTCGTTCGCGACCTATATTTACTTCCTTTAGCGTTATCTCGTTAGGTCGTTCCTCGAGACTTTTCTTAGGTCGTGAACTTCCTCCTTCAGCATACCCACTAGGTCATAGGCGACCTAAAATGTTTCTCTTAGGTCGTAGCCGATCTAAACTTCCTTCAATAGGTCGTGACCGACCTAAAACCAAGTCTTCCTCCATACGACCTAAAGAACCCGAACGACTTAGGCTCCTGTTAGGTCTCTGCTCTTTTCCACACGACCTGTTAGGTCGTTGCTTCTTCCCTCGTGTGCTGTTAGGTCGTGGCCGACCTTCATTAGGTCGTGAACGACCTATAACTTGAGAATTTTCAGAGTTTTCAGATTGCACTGCATCATCCTCTCCGGGTTGACAGAAATTCGACCTCGAATTCTCAACATCTTCTTCCACAACAATTTCATTTCCTCGATACGGAATTAAATGTTTGACATTGAAAACATCAGAAGTATGAACATCGTCTGGCAAATTCAATTGATAAGCATTCTCATTTATTTTCTTCAAAATTTCAATTGGACCAATTTTCCGCGCCTTTAATTTATTATACGTTCCAACCGGAAAACGATCTTTTGTCAACACTGCATAAACCAAATCACCTTCGTTAAATTCAACACTTCGTCGCTTCAAATCTGCAGATCGTTTATACTTCGCATTTGACTTTTCCAATCGTTCTTGAACGATTCTATGACATTCCGTAAATCCTTCAACAAAATCAGCAGCTCGTTTAACCGTCCCCTTCGGTTGTGGTACCACCGCTAAGTCCAACGGTCCCTTGGGTAAATTTGAATATACAATCTGAAATGGACTGAATCCCGTGCTACGATTCACTGCATGATTATGTGCAAACTCAGCTTGGCATAACTTCATGTCCCAACTCTTCAGATTGTCCTTCACAAGACATCGCAACAAATTTCCCAACGATCTGTTAACAACTTCGGTCTGTCCGTCTGTTTGTGGATGATAAGCACTGCTAAAATTCAACTTCGTTCCCACCATCTTCCACAAACTTAACCAAAAGTGACTCAGAAAACGAGTATCTCTATCCGACACAATAGACTCTGGCAATCCATGAAGTCGGTAGATCTCCTTGAAAAATAACTGAGCAACACGAACAGCATCCGTCGTCTTCTTGCAAGCAATAAAATGTGCCATTTTAGAAAATCTGTCAACCACTACATATATAGAATCATTACCACGCTGCGTTCTCGGCAATCCCAATACAAAGTCCATACTCACATCAACCCATGGTTTAGCCGGTACAGGCAACGGCATGTACAAGCCAGCATTGGTCGTGGTTCCTTTCAAAACTTGGCAAATATGACATCGCTCCACAAACCTTCCCACTTCTTTCCTCATCGACGGCCAAAAGTAAGACTGTGAAATCAATTACAAAGTACGATCACGACCCACATGCCCTTCCTCGTGTAACTCCTTGATAATTTTCAATCTCAAACTACAATCTGGAATACATAATTGATTCCCCTTGAACAAGAATCCATCAACCATCACAAATTCATCGGTATTTCCTTCCTTGACTTTCTCTACACATTTCACAAAGTAAGGATCTTCTTCAATCAGCTCTGGCAACATTTCAAACCCTGTCACCTCAACCTTCAATGTCGTTAATAAATGACTCCTCCTGCTTAATGCATCTGCTACACGATTCGTCACCCCTGACTTATGTTTCACGACAAAAGTAAACTGTTGTAAATAAGCAATCCATGATGCATGTCTCGCTGAAATCTTGTCTTGCTCCTGTAAATGCTTCAATGCCTCATGATCAGTGTACAGAACAAATTCTTTCTGAAATAGATAGTGCCTCCAGTGCTTAACAGCTTGTACCACAGCATAGAATTCAACGTCATATGTACTGTATCTCATCTTTGCTCCTGATAACTTTTCACTGAAATAAGCAACTGGCTTCCCATTCTGACTCAGAACTCCTCCAATATCGACCTTCGATGCATCAGTATGCAATTCAAACAATAACTGAAAATTCGGTAAAACAAGAATTGGTGCAGACGTCAACAATTCCTTGATCTTCTCAAAAGCAACCCCCGCTTCCTCTGACCATACAAACTGTTTCCCCTTCATGCAATCAGTAACTGGAGCCATCACGCTACTGAAGTGCGGAATGAATCTTCGGTAGAATGATGCTAGCCCATGAAAACTTCTCACCTCTGTAATCGTCCTCGGCTGTGGCCAATTCCTGACTGCTTCCACTTTATTCTGGTCAACTTGAATTCCTGCTTCCGAAACAATATACCCCAGAAATAAAACACTTCTTGCCATGAACACACATTTCTTCGTAGCAGCATAAAATTGTTCCTCGCGAAGAATAATCAACACTTCCCTCAAATGTAGAACATGCTCCTCCATACTCCTGCTATATATCAGAATATCATCGAAATAAACTACCACGAACTTCCCAATGAATGGTCTAAAGATTTGATTCATCACCCGCATGAATGTACTAGGTGCATTTGATAAACCAAATGGCATAACCAACCATTCGTATAACCCCTCTCTCGTCTTGAACGCTGTCTTCCATTCGTCTCCAGGTCTAATCCGAATCTGGTGGTAACCACTCTTCAAATCAATCTTCGAAAAGATAGTTGCCCCACTCAACTGATCCAGCAAGTCATCCAACCTCGGCATTGGAAATCTATATCTCACGGTAATCTTGTTCAATGCTCGACTGTCAGTGCACATCCTCCACGTCCCGTCCTTTTTGGTTACCAATAAAGCTGGCACAGCACATGGACTCAGACTCTCCTGCACACGTCCCTGTTCAAGCAACTCTTCCACCTTCCTTCTCAACTCTTCATGTTCCTTCGGACTCATTCGATAATGTGGTCTATGCGGTAATACTGCTCCCGGAACAAGATCGATTTGATGTTGAATGTCTCTCAGTGGCGGTAACTCCTTTGGCAACTCTTCTGGAAATACATCTTCAAACTCTTTCAAAACTGGCTTTGCTTCTTCGGCAATTTCAACCTCTTCACTGCTCTCACGCCCAATCAACAAGTATATTTCAGGCTCCTCTTCAACCTCCTTAACAAACTCCTTCAAAGTCAACAGAGTTTTCAATTCCTCAATCTCCTCCAGCTTGCTCTCCTTCTGTTGTTGCTTCTTGGGAACCAAAGTGATTTTAGTACCTTCGAACATGAAACTATAGCTATTGGCCCGACCATCGTGTTGTACTGCTCGATCAAACTGCCATGGCCTGCCCAACAACAGATGACACACATCCATGTCCACTACATCGCACCAGATTTCATCTTTGTATTTCTTCCCAATAGAAAATTTCACGCAAGCTCTTCTCCCAACTTTCACTTCACCACCCTTCCTTAACCAAGCTAACTTGTATGGTTTAGGATGCTTCTCGGTTTTCAACTCCAATTTCCTCACTGCCTCTGTAGAGATAATATTATCGCAACTCCCAGCATCAATGACAAATTTACAAACTTTCCCAAGAATAGTGCAAGTAGATTGAAATATGTTATTCCTCAACCAACTATCTTCCTCCTCTTGTTTTGGCGTCAAACAAGACCTCCTCATCATCAGATTACAACCTTCGTCTCCCGACACTTCTTCCTCCTCCTCAACATAAGGTGAATTAGAACATTCAGCTTCTTCCTCCTCATCCTCAGCTTCAACTATCATAGTTCTCTTCTTCGGCTTCGGACATTCATTTCTTTTATGACCCATCTCCTGGCAGTTGTAACATTTGAATCCACTGCCAACCTTCGCCTTCTCACCCTCCTTCACAACTGGTTTGGCAACAGTTTTAGTAACATTAGAACTTCCACCGACACCCTTTGCTTGATTGTTAGAATTAGTAAACACACCACCTCCACGCCTTCCTTGCTTTTCCCAAGCTAACGCCTTTTGATGTGCCTCCGCTACAGATCTGGGATCGAACATATTAACCATATCCTGGATCTGCATTCTCAACCCTCCAACAAACCTAGCAGTCAGCTGTTCTTCTGTCTCCATTATATCGTTCCTGGCAATGAGTTGGTAAAATTCATCTGTATAGTCATTTACTGATTTTGTTTCCTGCCGTAGATTCTGCAATCTCTGGTACATAAGTGATTGATAGTTGTATGGTAAAATGTAGCTCTCATCAATTACTTCATCTTCTCCCAAGATTCTATCTTTGACTTCCCCATTCGTTCACGAGTAAGTTTAGTTTGCTGCCACCACGCCAAAGCTCTCCCTCTCAGCCTTGTAGCAACTAACTTCACCCTTCGATTCTTCGGAACCTCCTTGAAATCAAAGATTTCCTCTACATTAGATAACCAATCTAAAAATTCTTCAGGAATCATCCCACCTTTAAATTCCGGAATCTCCATCTTCATTCCCGCTTCCCAACGTCGATCATCATCCATAACCCGATACTGACGTTGTCCTTGATCTTGATCTCGGAAATGAACACTCATTCTATCACCATCAAACTCCTCATCAAAGTCTGATGCACATCGTTGTCTTTCACGCCCTCCAACATCTCTACCACCACCACTTCTACATCCAACATCCCTTCTATCATGATCATCAACATTCCTCCTACTTCGATTGTCAACACTTCGATGATCTTGGCTCTCTCTCCTGTCCCGTTCTGAATGTGATGACACTCTACTACCCCCACAGATGGATTCAGGTGAATTTCTTCTCCTACTTTGATTCATATCAATCATAAGCTTCTCCAACCTACCAATGCCTTCATCAATCTTCTCATGCATACGTTGCTCCATTTGATCGGCTTCTTCTCTTCGATACAAAGCTTCAACGTTTTGATGTCGGTTAGCTCTTCTAGGCGGCATGATTGAACAACAAAAACTTCAAGTCACGGCTTCACAAGTTTCCACACAACTTCACAAGGCTCGGCCTTAAACTTCTCTTGCCTCGGCCTATACCACTACACAACTTAGCTCGGCTCAAGCTCAAGTACTTCAACACAAATCAAATTCAAACAAATCTCCACTCTAGATCCAAAATGGAATGGATCGGAATCTTCAAACTCGTTGCAACTTCAAGATGAACATGATAAACTCCAAATACTTGGCTCCAAGAATCAACTTAGCTATGATTGGCTAAGTATGGCTCTGATACCAAAAACTGACGCAGCGGATAAATCGAAACAAACTTCAATTGATGGAATGTAGCAATCGGTGAGTTGAGAATACTGCAAGGCCCAAATCCGTTGATCCAAAGATACCGGATTCTAGCTATCTTCGTCTCGTTGATCGCGCACGATGCCGAGAAAGAAGATCTACGATTCTTCGCACGTTGATCTAGCGCACTAGATACCGTGAATCGGCTTCTACGATCGTTGAATCGAGCGCACTCGATTAACCGAAAGAGGAGATAGGAGATCACACTCAACTACCAATTTGTATGAAAGCACAAAGCTAACAAAAGAGAATTTTATTCAAATATCAACCGCCTTACAAATAACACCATCGGACTATTTATAGGCGTTACAATCCCAACATTACATCACACTTAGGTCGCATTCGACCTTACATACAACACATCACACGACCTAAACAGCGGCCGACTTACCATAGGTCGTTAACGACCTAAAATACAAGGTACAACACACACTGGTACGCGATTTATAGTAATTGCGACCTAACATATGCAAGAGAACGACCTAGAAACATATTATAGTGCGACCTAACAACAGAACGACCTAAGAAGTGCGGCTCTTCCAATTAGCAGGCGGTATAAGGTCGTTAACGACCTTACTTCAACCAGGCATTCTTCACGCGACCTATGAGTTAGGTCGTTCGCGACCTAAAAAATGCGGCAACAGGAATTCACGCGACCTACCTTCCTTCACACGACTTATCTCCTCGCGACCTATCTTCTCGCGACCTAACTTCAGCTCACTTTCATCATAAGGTCGCTGGAGCGACTTACTGGACGTGTTAAGTCGTTCGCGACCTATATTTACTTCCTTTTGCGTTATCTCGTTAGGTCGTTCCTCGCAACTTTTCTTAGGTTGTGAACTTCCTCCTTCAGCATACCCACTAGGTCGTAGGCGACCTAAAATGTTTCTCTTAGGTCGTAGCCGATCTAAACTTCCTTCAATAGGTCGTGACCGACCTAAAACCAAGTCTTCCTCCATACGACCTAAAGAACCCGAACGACTTAGGCTCCTGTTAGGTCTCTGCTCTTTTCCACACGACTTGTTAGGTCGTTGCTTCTTCCCTCGTGTGCTGTTAGGTCGTGGCCGACCTTCATTAGGTCGTGAACGACCTATAACTTGAGAATTTTTAGAGTTTTCAGATTGCACTGCATCAATGGTCAATTTAGGGAAGTCAACCAATCAGTAAAACTAAACGTCAATCAGCGCGTCGGACCTACTGTCCTTACCTATCCACATGCTACAACGTAAAATTCATGCTCTTCACCCATGCACTCTAAGTAAATGCCTCTTATGCCTGACCGACGCCGACTCAAACAAACTCGCAAGTACCCGAAGTTGTGCTCAGGCTCCACCAAACTAGACTCCTATCCTCTTGTCTCCTCAGTCACCAACATGGACTTGGCCCTATCCAAAGTGTCGGTCCTCCGAAAGAGCGTCCACAGCTAGGTCGGCTGCGCAAAATCTTTCAACTATCCGCCTAAAGAAGCTTACATCGGAGCACACTTATCGTGTTTCATCCGCGTTGATCTGCCTGAGGAAGCCAACGATTGCAGATGGTATTTAGCCTACATACTAGCAACATATGAAAGGTAACAAGCATCCTTGCGAACCTACTTTCCCGCTCCTAGTATGTACAGCCAAAACTATATTCTGGTCTTAACTACATGAAACACCTATCCAGACCTTTACAAGGTCTGCCTACCAAATCACTTCCAGATTAATTAATTTTACCGTCACAGTTTACATATTATTTATCTCCATTAATCTGCTTTAGGCCATTTTTAAATCCAATTTGGTTATTTCACAATTTCCTTTTTCCTTACATAAGTAGTATTTCAATTTCACATCCTCTCAGTCCGTATGGTTTGTCTGTAATTTTTATGCCATTTTGTTACAGATTTACACGAGCCTTTAGGGTCCATTTAATTTACATTTTTTTCCATCCTAATTTAAATTCTCCTTCTAGAGACTTAATCTATGCAAAAAAATTATCCAATAGCCGCAAACCATTTAATTACACAAAATTCCACTTTTACATTTTTATGCCACATATAAAATAAACAATTATGTTAATTATACTTCCCCATTTTGTTCCAAAACCATATTCAAAATTATATAATTATATCAATCAAAATCATAATTTTATTCAAGAAACATATTCTAAATTTATTCAACAAACCTGTTTTACCATTAGAAATTGAATAACAAATCTAATTCAGTTTTATTAAACCAATCTTATTTACACCATGAAACATGAGTAACAATTTGTTTGTTCCAAATTTTAACCCAGACGTGAATTAGAATTGAGAAGTGGAAGAAGAAAAAGATACAATAATTTACATAAATTCCACTCTTATTTATGCCATAAAACGTGAATAGACATTTTATATCTCCCATATTTTAAACCAAACATGAATTTGATTGAGAAGTGGAAGAAAATGAAGAAGTTGCAATAATTTACATCTATTCTCAATTAATAACAGAAATTAATTCACATTAACATGCTAGAAAAGAACTGAAATTGAATTACTTTAATTTTCTATTTCATATTAATTCCCACTCACCTGGCACTTGAGCTTGCATAAATTTGAAAAAAGCTTTGCTTTAATCTTTCTCCCTTTGATTCTTCTAAATTCTCCAAATTACTTGAATATATATATATATATTATTTAATTTAATAGAGATTTGTTTGTTTAGTACAGAAAAGGAGGAATAATAATACACACTAATTTTACTGTAGAATTATAGTGACGGTTGAATAAGGTATTAGGTTTAGGTTAGATGATTTATTTATAGATTGTTTGAGTGAATATAGTCCATTAGGTTATTTTTTATTAAATCTGGTTCTTTTATACAGTTAATGGTTATCCATTCTAGCCCATACACATCACTCAACAAATAAAATTTAGCCATCTCATTCTATAACATCACTGGAGCAAATAGAAAGCCGCCACATGTTAGAAACAACGTTGAAATACAGAGGGAAATCGCTGGAAATGAACCGGCTAAAAAATATCGCTTCAGATTATGGGCGACAACAGGAATTGTAATGACCCAGAATTTGACCACTTTAAAATATATTATTTAAAGTGATTTTAAATATAAAATTGGTAAGGTTATATAATTCAAATAATGTTAAATAGGATGTAAAAAGAGAAGTATACAAAATGTGGCCGTAAAATATTTTGTCAAAAACCAACATTTTGTCAATTAAAAGTTATTGTAACGTTGTCGCACCTTTTTTTTCTTATATAGGAATATATATTCAAATAGTATTAATTAATTCACTAATCAAAGTTCACATTTACTAAATAAGATTAGGAATTCTAGAATGTCATTAAGAAAAATAAGTAAGTTTAAGAAAAGTCAAAAGTAAACATCAAATCCAAATCACATCAAAATCTAACAAAATAATTACTTTTCTTTACTTAATCTTTAAGTAACCAGATGTTACCGGGTTGTTTTACCCGGCATCTCCCCTCGTTTGGCACAAGAGCCTCGCACGTCCTCTTCCCTCGTTCGGCACAAGAGCCTCGCTCGGCATCTCCCCTCGTTCGGCACAAGAGCCTCGCTCGGCATCTCCCCTCGTTCGGCACAAGAGCCTCTCTCGGCCCAAGTGTCGTTCGGCCAGATAATGTTGGTCGGCATTTATCCCTCACTCACCATTAAAGGCCTCGCTCGGCATAGACATGCCGCTCGGCATAGATACCTCGCTCGGCAACTGTCTTTCGGCATCTATGGCTCGGTGCATACTAAAGGAGTTAACAAGTTGTCAAGCCAACAACAAACCAAGTGCATTCGACAGAACTTTACCTCGAGTCACTTGATGATCGCTGCAGACAGTTGTCGACCGGCATCCCTCGCTCGGCAACTACCGCTCGGCATCCTTGGCTTGGCACATAGAAGCAACCTACTATGGGCCGAAGTGCCTTACGCCTGGGTCCGTAATGGAAGCCTGGCCTATCTTCGCCTATAAATGAAAGGGCAGGGGCACAGTGAAATGGACCTTTTTTCGAGAACACTGGGGGGACTCTACCGCTTTCAAGACCCATTCTTTTCAGTTAGTACTTGTATTCAAGTCATTAATGTACGGATTGTATCTGTATTCAATCATTTGTGAAAGCAATAAAGATCAAAACTCAAAGTGGACATAGGCAGTTATGCTGAACCACTATAAATCTGGTGTTCCTTTTTTTGCAGTTAATTTAGCATCCTGTCCTCTCTTTCAATTTCCATTCTTCATTAATCTCTTTACATAATCTTTATCAAGGGTGTTAGTGACCAATTCTATGCTAACATTTTGGTGCTTTTAGTGAGAATCGAATTCTCAGGTCGCTAGGATCTGCTTTGTAGCTACTGGATTGAATAAATCCCCCGAAGGAGATCTACGTCATTCACAGGACGTCCGTTGATTCTACTTAGAGTTCCTACCAATAACTCTACTATGCGAGGACCACGTACTAGATCAGCCTCTCATAACGCAGACGTCAATGAGACTGCTAGCGTACAACAAATAGGACCTAGCAATCGACAAGCAAATCAAGGTTCAGGAACCGCCACATAAAATCAAATGGAAGTAGTCACAGAACGGAGTTCAACGAGTTGATGAGAGAACTCATGGAAAGCAGAAGTCAACTTAATGCGAAGATTCAAGCTAACGCTAATCTCATGACTTAGCTTACTCAGCAATAGCATCAAAATGCTAGAGGTAGCCTCGTTCCTTACTCTTCATATGATAGCTCGACTTCATTCGATGAACCTCCAAACGTAGGCGCCGCAAAACTGAAACTACACAAGCAAGATCTGCTGATCGATCAACTAGAAATCACTTACACTTTGGAAACCACACTCAAGCTGGAATAGGAAACTTATGATCTAGAGCATGTGTGGAAGATGGACGGCCTGCTCACCAATCCCAAATGAACCCAATCCCCAGGATACACGTCCGGTCGATCGCCAACATAAGAGACACCAACCAGAATGGTATCGCAGGACAGATTCTAATCTTCCATCTTCTATCCAAACCTTGGACCTATCGGCTATAGTCAAACAGCTGATGAGAGAAATCAAGGCTCGACCAATGAAGATTGGGGGATATCCAGGAGTCATACTCCATTCACAGATACCATTCTACAGGCCGAATACCCCAGAAATTTCGCATGCAAACCATCTTGGTCTAGAAGGGAAGACTGATCCCCCACAGCAGGTGATGAGATATGAATGGATGATGGACTCAGCTAGAGCAAATGATGCAACTAAGTGTAGATGCTTCCTAATGACTTTATCCGGAATTGCAACCATGTGGTTCACTCGACTTCCTCCACGGTCAATATGCAGCTTTGATGAATTAGCGATGAACTTTGTGGAGAAATTCAGGATACACGCCACTCGTCCCAAGGACGTGATGTCCCTATCCAATGTAATTCAGGCTCCAGGGGAGCCGTTAAATTATTAATTGCAAAGATTCCACGTTGCCGCTACGGAAGTTAGCAACCCCAACGACCATTCTATTTTGATGGCTGTGGTGCGAGGGGTAAATTCGAATTTGAAATTCAGTGACTGGCTGGTGGGAAAGCCTCCAACTACACTAGAACATTTTTATTTGAAGGCACACCAATTTATAAGGAGGGAAGAAGCCAGACGGACAAGGCGAGATAGCGCACCTATGCTTGGTAAGGAGGCTGTGTAGAGCAACATCGTTGTAAAGCAATTAGGTGACAACTCTGGGAAAGTCCAGGTCAGTGTTTGAAGGACAATCTAAAGAGTCCGGAGGAGGAAATCCCGAAAATAAAAGAGAAGCGCAAAAATGGAAACTAAGGATTCCAACTTACAATGAATATACTCCACTAAATGCATCTTCGGAAAATATTTACTATTCAACTTGTAATACTTTTCAATACTGAAGCCACGTCCAAAAGAGTCCACAGAGTAACGAAAGCGGACTGGGAAGTATTGCCGCTTCCATAAGACTTACGGGCATAATACAGAGGAGTGCAGACACTTACACGATGCCATAGAAAAGCTGATTCGACAGAAAAAGTTACAGGAGTTTGTCAAGAACCCACAGGAAGGTAGGCTGGGAACATCAGACCCCGGATGTTGGCAAGCTCCACGTCATCCAGAGGTGCCCGAACTGTTGGTAGACTAGTCATATACATTATAGGTGGTGGACCTTATCCTGCAGATAAGAACTGGCAGGAAATGGAGCGATATGCTAACTCCTTAAAGCATGCAGATTACGAGTGTTGTTCGAATGTGGAGTATGGAACCCTTTCTAAACAACAGCGCATGATGACGGACGATATAGTATTAAGGAGCCGAGATGCTAACCAGGTTGGGGCTCCTACCGTTGACCCGATGGCCATATCCGCGATAATTGGGCCAGCATTTGTGAAGATAATTTTGGTTGATTGTGGAAGTTATGTTAACATCATCTTCAAAATGGCATGTGACCAAATGAAGATGGAGATGAAGGATTTAAAGCCATCTAAAGCTCGCATCCATGGCTTTAATGGTGCAGCAACCGATGCGGTGGGTTAAGTTGAATTGCCAGTGGAACTTAGGCAAGGTGAACGTAGGAGGGTGCGAATCCTACCTTTCATTGTTTTGGATGTTGATTATCCATATAATGTTTTTCTGGGCCGAACGGCCCTGGTAGAGTTTAGGGAAGCTTTGGCCCCTTGGTGTTAAACTTTGAAGTTTCCGACAGACAAGGGATTTGGTGTGGTTCATGGCGATCAGGCGACCGGTTGTGCATGTTATGTGGCTGAGCTGAGAGAGACTCGGCGAAGAGAGAAAAGGAAGGTTGTGGATAGCTCTGTCCGCATCCGAGTCACTGAAAATTGACATGTAGCGCTCGAGCCTTGGCTCGGGCAACACGATCGGATCTTTAGAGACATAGATCTGAGAGATGATGATGAGGAACCCAGGGAAGCAAAAGCAGCAGCGGCTGAACTGACGATTGACATTCCAGTCAGCCGAGATGATCCATCGTAAATACTTAAGATTGGATCACAACCCCTTGATGGCCGAGGACATCACTGATTTCCTTCGAGCGAATTAGATGTTTTCTCTAGGACACATTTTGATATGTGCTGGATTTGTCCCGCTATTACGAGTCATATGTTGAACATAGACCCAAGGTACGTACCAGTCAAGCAAAAAAGAAGAGGCATGGACCCGGAGAGGTCCGCTGCTCTTAGAGAGGAGGTGGACAAACTCAAAGCCAATGGGTTCGTCCCCGACGCCCTCTACCCTGAATGGGTGTCTAACCCTGTGCTAGTGAGGAAAGCAAATGGGAAATGGAGAACCTATGTAGATTACTCTGATCTGAACAAAGCATGCTCTAAGGATAGTTTTCCTTTACCCAGGATTGACTAGCTGGTTGACTCGACGGCGGGACACGAGTTACTGTCGTTTATGGATGCGTATTCAGGATATAATCAAATCCCAATGCATATTCCAGACCAAGAACACAACAGTTTTGTCACAGATGTCGGGCTATATTACTATGTAGTGATTCCTTTCGGATTAAAAAATGCGGGAGCGACTTATCAGCATATGGTGAATCGAATGTTTAAAGACCAAATTAGTAGAACAATGGAAGTCTATGTGGATGACATGCTCATGAAGTCACGGTAGTCAAACGACCACATTCGACACTTAGCGATGATGTTTGATATACTCGGATACTACGGAATGAAAATCAATCCTTTGAAGGGTTCCTTTGGCATTGTGTCAGGGAATTTTTTGGGTTTCATTGTTAATGCATGGGGAATTGAAGCTAATATGAAAAAGATTCGCGGTACTCGGGACATACAAGTGCCCAAAACAATAAAGCAAGTATAAAGCCTGAACGGAAAGGTAACCGCGCTGAGTCTATTCATATCCAGAGCCATAGATAAGTGTATTCCTTTTTTTGATGTAATAAAGAAAGGAAAAATAAATTTTGAATGGATGCCAGACTGTGAGGATGCATTTCGAGTTTTGGTGAGATATTTGGAAAGCCCCTGGTGCTGTCGAAGCCTATAGACCATGAAGTGTTGTATGTGTACTTGGCTGTATCCCAGCATGCTATCAGTACGGCTTTGGTTCGTGAGGAGGACTGAGTTCAAAAGCCAGTTTACTATATAAGTAAGTGTTTAATAGGGCAGAAAGAAATTATCCTAAGATTGAGAAATTGGCCTACTGCTTGGTGGTTGCATCACGCATGCTTTGTCCGTTCTTTCAGGCACATTCGATCAATGTTTATACCGATCAACCCTTGCGTCACGTATTCCAATGACTAGAAACTTCTGGAAGGATGTTAAAATGGAATATTGAGTTGATTCAGTTTGATATTACCTACCTTCCAAGAAGGGCCATAAAAGGGTAAGCGCTAGCAGACTTCATCGTTGAATTCACCGTGCCAGACGAACCAAATAGCCACGATGTTATTCCCCCCATTCGATGGAAACTGTACACCGATGGGGCATCTAACGACCGTTGCTCTGGGCTGGTATAGTTCTTATTACTCCAGAAAACCAATCAATTTGTTAGGCTTTGAAGCTCAATTTCCCAGTAATAATAACAAATCCGAGTATGAAGCATTGATTGCATGCTTGAAACTCATCAGGGAACTAGGAGTAAAATCAGTCGAAATCTTTTGTGACTCACAATTGGTGGTGTACCAGGTGCAGGGAGACTATCAAGCAAAGGGACAGAGATTTTCCTCATACCTTGCACGGGTTCAAGAGCTGTTAGCAGATCTAGAGTATTATGATATGTCGCATGTCCCGTATGAATAAACTAGGGAAGCCGATTCATTAGCCAAATTTGCAAGTACTGGCGACGCACAACAAATGGGACTGGCTCCCGTCAAAACCTTATATGCTCCAAGTATAAATGTCATGGAGATAGATTTCGTGTTAGAAGTAGAAATCGAGAAGGAATCGTGGATGACCTCATTCAAGCAATACTTGCTTGAAAGAAAGAATGAAAGACGGCAAGTCATTCGTAAAGCTTCATGATACGTAGTGCAGGACAGAATAATGTATCAAAAGGGATTTTCGGCCCCGTTACTCCGGTGCATTGCCTATAATGAGATAAAACGATCCCTGAAGGAAGTCCATGAAAGAGAATGCGGTGACCATACTGGAGGGTAGACGTTAGCAAAGAAAATCCTTCGCTATGGATACTATTGGACAACTGTAAATCGGGATGCTGCAGACTACGTACGGAGATGTGACAAATGCCAGAAGTATGGAAAAATCCCAAGAGCTCCGTCAACGGAACTCACACAAATGGACAGGCCCTGGCCGTTTGCAATATGGGGATTCGATATAATCGGTTCTTATCCATATCCAAAGGTGGTGTAAAATACGCAATAGTTGCAGTGGATTGCTTTACCAAATGGGCAGAAGCAGAGCCCTTAGCCACAATCACCACCAAGAAGGTCATTAATTTCGTTGTACGAAACATTATATGTCGTTTTGGCCTCCCGCGAACTATCATTACAAACAACGAATCTCAATTCAAAAGTAGGGAGTTCAAAGAATTTTGTCAAAAGTATGGCATTGAAAAGAGGATTGCAACGGTTGCTCATCCAAAAGCCAATGGACAAGTAGAAGTCGTGAACAAAATAATCAAGTCCATATTGAAAAAGCGTTTGGAAAAGACTAGAGGCAAATGGGTGGATGAACTTCCAACAGGAGTTTAGGCTTACAGAATCACCTACAAGTCCGTGAATGGCCACACTCTATTCGCATTGGCATATGGCATGGAAGCTGTTATACCTATGGAACTTAAAGTTCCTTCACATCGAGTAACACATTATGACCCTAAGATGAATCAGGTTCTTTTACTATAATCACTGGACTTCGTTGATGAAAAACATGAAGATGCTGATTTAAGGGCGGCAGCATATAGACACCGAGTCTCTCGATATTATAATGAAAAAGTCCGACCAAGAACCTTTGATGCGGGCGATCTCGTTCTGAAACGAGTTTTTCCAGTCCCAACGCATATGAATCCCACATGGGAAGGTCCAAACATCATTGAACGGAGGCTTGGAGAGGGACTTTCAAGCTATCGACCGTTGATGGTGATATCTATTCTTGTATTTTTCTTTTGTATTCATTTTTTATTACTTTTTATATAAAAATATTGTGCCATTTCATTTCGTATAGAATTTTCAAACCTCTCATTTTTTAAATATCTCAATGGACGGTTCCATCATTAATAATCGAAAAGAAAAGTTACAATAGGTTTTTCAAATCAAAAATAAGTTTTCTCTTCTTTAAGTTTTCCCAATTCTCAATTATCTTGATGGATATCAAGATAAGAATCTTCATAAACCGGGCTATCTTTGTCTTTTTTAACGATCCCTCTTGTTCCTATTTTGTTTTCTTCGTTTGACACTCCCCCGAGCATGGAATACCAAGCATCTGCGACATTATTATGCTTAGTCTATTTCTTTCGTATATATGTTGGAATTATTTCCATTATATTTTCATTTCGTTGATTCTTTGTTTTCAGCATGTAATAAGACAATTTAGTATGTTTTCATTAATAAAGGCTTGAAGCCATCTTTTCCATGAATTATTGATGTTTCCATGTATGATAATTCTGTGGCAAAAATTAGAGTTACATTATTCTATCTGACATACGAACGCGCACGAATATTCAAAATCTTCAAGTCCCCAGAGTGTGGACTGGAGTACTCTAAGTCCCCAGAGTGTGGACTGGAGTATAAAAACTTAAAATCTCCAACTCCCCAGAGTGAAGACTGGAGTACTCTAAATCCCCAGAGTATGGACTAGAGTATAAACGAATTATCCCCGAGTGTGGACTAAAGTGCTCTAAGTCTCTAGAGTGCGGACTAGAGTATAAACGACTTAAAATCTTCAAGTCCCTAGAGTGCGGACTGGAGTACTCTAAGTCTTTAGAGTGCGGACTATGGTATAAACAATTTAAAATCTCCAAGTCCTCGAAGTGGGACTGGAGTACTCTAAGTCCCCAGAATGCGGACTAGAGTATAAATGACTAAAATTCTCCAAGTCCTCGGAGTGCGTACTGGAGTGCTCTAAGTCTACAAAGTGCAGACTAAGTATAAACAACATAAAATCTCCAAGTTCTTGGAGTGCGGACTGGAGTACTCTAAGTCTTCAGATGTAGACTAGGGTATAAACGATTTAAAATCTCCAAGTCCCTGGAGTGCAGACTGAAGTACTCTATGTCTCCAGAGTGCGGACTAGAGTATAAACGACTTAAAATATCCATGTCCCTGGAGTGCGGACTAGAGTACTCTAAGTCCCCAGAGTATGCACTAGAGTATAAATGACTTAAAATCTCCTAGTCCCTAGGGTGCGGACAGGAGTACTCTAAGTCCCCAGAGTGCGGACTAGAGTATAAACGACTTAAAATCTCCAAGTCCTCATAGTATGGACTGGAGTATGCTAAGTCTCCATTGTGTGGACTAGAGTATAAACAATTCAAAATCTCCAAGTCCCCAGAGTGTGGACTGAAGTACTCTAAGTCCCCATAGTTCGGACTAGAGTATAAACGACTTAAAATCTCCAAATCCTCGTAGTGTGGACTGGAATACTCTTAGTCCCCAGAGTGCAGGATGGATTATGAATGATAAAAAATATCCAAGTCCCAAGAGTGTGGACTGGAGTACTCTGAGTCCCCAGAGTGCAGATTAAAAATGTTCTAAGCACCCAAAGCATGAAACAAAGGATTTATAATTCCTAATAAAATTTCCAAGTCACATGGAGGTGAACTGGAGCTCGAGTAACTCACCGAATGTCAAGTTATAGTAACAAGTTAGACAGTAAGCTGAATAATAAAAGTCATTTGAAAGACAAAGAAACTCAATTTTATTTATCAATCCAAAATGAGGTTCCATAACAGTCCCTCCAAAACTCGGAGTCAAAAGTCTATTTGCACTGACCATGAAAATAAATAAAAATAATTACATAAAACTAGGCTAACTCTCGTTGAACGAGTGTAATAACTACTTCTTGGGTTTCTTCTCCTTTCTCGTTTTCTCGGATGACTCCTCACCCATGCGTTTTCTTTTGGACGCTTTGCTCGCTAGGGAAGTAACATATGAGAAGGGAATAGGAATTTCCATTGGCCTGGACCCACTAGGGAGAATGACCTTCAAAAGCCTGCTCAAAGGACCGTCAAGCTCCACTACCTGGGGCTCGAGCTCGATCTCGACTTTCTTTTTTTTCTCTTCCACAAGGTGCTCCTTCATGCTCACTTTTGAAGTGTGTTCAAAGGCGCCTATATTCTCAATTTCATAACTTTTTATCGATGGGTGATGAAGTTTCATACTTGTCCTCGTCGAGCGCCTCAATCACTTGAGCATCAGGACTAGGAGTCTCTCCCGCTAGAATGGCCTCACTCGTCTTTTGCTTCTCCTCTGTGGCGCCATCGCTCCTTGGAGTTGGCTCAGGATTAGAACGACCTATGCAAAATCACAAGAGATAAACGTTAGAATACAATAACCTCTCGTCGAAAACGACGGCTCTTTGAACTTTAAGAAGAAAAGGTATGTACCAGTTTCTTGTTGACTCTCAACCGTTCGGGGAGTATCACCCTCTGGAATGGGAGATAGAACATGAATGTCAAGGCTAGGATCTTTCGGGTCATAACCAACGTGCTGCCCGAATGCATAAAGTACTGGCTAACCAGTCAATTGAGTAGAGGGAGGAACTGGAGACTCGGTTCTAGACGGACAGACAATGTCGTTCTTTCCTTTCGATGAGGAGGAATCTTTGCTATAGAGAGCCTTCACTGCAGACAAGTCTGAAGACTCGTTGATCCTGAGAAATTCCTTTACTAAAGCCTCCTCGTCAACCTCTTCGGTCCCCGACCGAACCTTTCTGATCTTTATCAAAGTTTCCCAGGCCTTGGCTAGAGATTCGAGGTAACCCTCGCCAAGAAAAGTTAAGTCCCAATGCATGAGGACACGGGCATTATATTCTGCTATAAGTGGGTCGAACAAGCACTTGACCTCCTCCCTACCAGCTTCGGCAGCCGCCTCAAGGCGAGATGTCAGAGAGCGCTATCTTTTTACCTTCCTCGCTGGTTGTTTCCTTCAATGCTTCGAACCTAGAGAGCTCCTCATTTAGTCTTGTTTTCAGAAGTCGAGTGGCAACAATCTCGTTGCAATATTGTTGAGACTCCTCTTAAGCAACTATTTTTTCTTCTTTTTCCTTAGGGAGTATCTCTTCCAACTCTTTGATACAATGAGCAAATGCATCTCTCTCCTTTTGAATGGAATCTTTCTCTAAATCTAAGGCCCTGCAGCGTTGAACCGCTTAATCAGTTTCTTTTTTATGTGTCGCCTCTAGACGATTAACGGCCTCCGCTATGTCTTTAGCACTTTTTTGGGCAGCTTCGAGCTGAGAATTGTATGAAGAGAGCTCTTCATCTTGAGCTTCAATGATGTCTTTGTTGTGAACAGCTTTGAGCTTCAGGCGATCGATATCGTGTTGAAGCTCAATAGAGACTTCTGAGACTTTTTTAGCTAAATGGATAAACGCGTCATGTTGAACGCAAATGTCATCGTTACAAGCAATGGCGCTTTGTTTGACATGTCCCGGATGTGATGAATCGTCGGAAGAAATTTCAAACCATCGAAGCATATTTTCGGCAATGTGGCCTTGAGCTCAGTAAGTCTTTCCGATATCGACGGATCATGTATAGGAGTGGGAGGAGTTTCCCTGGAGACAACAGATGTTTTGTGGGGTTCTCGGGATTTCCTGGTACTAAACGAACCAGAATGTTAATCTCGGAGGGCCTCAGGCTAGGACCCCTTATGTGCAGACTTCTCCTTGCCATGTTCTGATTGAGAAGGAGGGTCGATAAGATGATGCTCGAAGGTGGTATCTCGATCACCCGTGTTATCTTTGTCCCGGCGTTTGCTGAATCTCGAATGCCGGCCAGAATAACGAAAAACGGATGACCTACGAAGACGGTCGAGTCCGTGATTACGCCCCATATCACCTGCGCTAAAATTGAATGACAAAAAGTTAGCAAAAAACAGAGTGATAGCTAAAATTTAAGTGCAAAATGAAGTGCACTTGTCCGTGTGTGTCCTAATGTTTCCCCTCGACGGACCAGTTTCTTTATCTCTACTGATAGGAGTTTTTTCTCCTTGGTTATGGGCTTGAGCTCCTGCATCGCCTCTTGCGGGCGAATGAAGTTTAAGGGCTTCTGGATCGTTGAAGCCATAGTTGACCAATTCGTCAGGAATAGTGAGGTCCGACAAGCCTTTCAAAGAACTCTCTAAGTGTTGAAGAGAATGCTTTCTCTCCACTAGAGTGATTGTGACCTTAGAGGTTCCACCCGCTGTCTTCTTCCTCAATTTGTAAGCCAATTTTTTCTTTCCCTTCGCAGGTGGAGGCGTTACTTCGATATCATGAACCTCAACCATCGGCTTCCGAGCGGGACTAACATTATCACCCGGTATTTCGAGCACTTTAGCTTCTCTAATCTCCCCCTCCTCAGGTGTGTCAGGGGCACCACGTGATGAAGGCTCGACTTGACTTTTGCCTTTGTCCGAGGCAGATCTAGATGAAGTGACACCGTGAGGAAGAATTATTCAGCGACCTTCCGCCAACAGTCCAAATTTCGAGAGCGATTCGTTTGAAATAATAGATCTAATATCCTGGTCTCCCGCGGGGACAACTCGGATAGCTTCAACGGCCTCAGAATACCCGGAGCCTTCGGGGCATGGGCTGACACATGTAGAAAATCAAGAAAAGGTTTAGGAATAATGCATTTCTAGGCACGTACGACTATTAATCTAGATAAGGAACTTAAACCCTTCCAGCCATCTCCTCGCGAAACCAGGGGGACAGCGCACGTAAAACCATTCTTGCTTGTAGTTGGTGAATTTGCTTCACGCCCCTGTGAGGATTTGGCATTGGTTGTGCGGTTGGAGAAATATGAAAGATGGGCTATCGGACAGCCTCTTGACACGATAAATATAGCGGAAGTCGCTGGGAGTGGGAAGCCTAAGTAGAATGCTCATAAAGAGAATACACGTTCCGTATAAAAACGTGTGGTTATTGGGATGCCGTCGTGATGGGGTAATCTCTATATATTGCAGCACATCATGCAGGAAGAAGTTAAATGGTGCCATGCTACCAACCGAGCACATAAATTTGTTGCAGGCCGTATATCCGAATGGGAGCAAGTGAGGACGATCTTGTCCCGATGGAACCAGCACATCATCAAAAGGAATTCCATGTGTTGAGCATATGCAATGGAGAGTGCTTTTGTTAATTCTTGAAGCTTGAGAATCGACTGGATTGTCTATAAAGATCACTGCATCTAAGGCATCGGGAGCCAAGTCGACGGATGCGATCGTGGGGCTTGGAATATCTTGTACAGTAGTTGTCGATGGATTTGAGGTTCCAACCATTTCCTGTTGAGAAGTTGGCTCAGGTCTATCCAAGACTATGGTAGAACTGGATTTTCTAAACATCTCTAATGAGTGATGGATCTGATGAAGCACCTTTTTAAACTATACTTGAAAAACAATCAATATCAGACATAACGGCAAAAATAGTCCCCCGTGTGGTGTGTAAACTAGTGCAATCGTTCGAGTGTAAGTGCCAAAGAATTAAAAGTCATAAAGTTGTTAAAATAAGGTTAGACTTTGGACTATTGTCTTCGAGGACCTTCATCGCTGATCGTCTCCGAGAGTTTGTCGTATGATGGTTTCTATTTGGACTCAGCATCGACGCTGTATGTGGAAGGTTACTGTTTGTTTTAATCGAGTTAAACTCAAGATTATAGTTGTTGGACCGAGAAATTATTCATCCGAATTAGTTCGATATGCTTGTTTGTTTAACTCCTTGTCCTTGTTTATTGTCATATGTTTAGGCATATAAAGTAAGTCAAGTAGACATGCACTATATACGAGTTGGGATGGTTCTGACTGTTGAAGCCTACATCTTGACTTAATGCCTAACAACACTGTAAAGATTCGACTAAACAACCACCTAAACTCTCTCACACTCCAAAGGCTCAATGCCGAGCCTCATCCGCCCGGCATACCCGACTCCGTTTCACTTATGTCATGTTCCCTCTCTTCGCCGTTTGGCATGCGGGGGGTATACCGAGCCACATTCGCTCGGCATGCCGACCCGTTCACAATCACTATTCCCTTGATCCTTGTGCACCTAACGACCTCGATCGGCCAACACCTATTGAACTCACCAACACTCACCGAGTCATCACAGCTTCCTCCTCCCTCACTCAGCGACCCTACAGGAGCCTACGCCTCAGCTACTTCCGGTACCTTTCCCTTCCTCCACTCCATCTAATCCTAAGGCATGTTTAGACCTCAGATCCATCTTCCTTATCTACATGACTTCCATCGTCCGTGAGTTAAAGGAAAGCCGTGAATTCGAATCTCATACAAAACCCTGAACTTTCAATAAAGGATGAATCCGATGAAAGATCACAAGTGCATGTATTTCCATTCATTGACATTCAGATTTGTAAGATACATCCAAGCCAAAGCCCTTAATTGGGGAAATTCAATCAAGTGAGAAGTTCATACCTAGAAGAATGGGTCAAAGTTTAGGGAAGTGCTCGATTTGGAATTGAAATCTAGTCAGGCTTGTTATCAGGGGCAGATGTGGGGCAAACATACTGGATTTAGGAAAGAAGAGGAAAATTGGGGAGGTAGCAAGAGTTCGGGTAAAAGAAAAGTTAGAAAACCCTGGAGAGTTAAAGTAAAAGTAAAAAGGATGAGGAGAGAAGTGTTGGATTTTTTATATGTGAAGAAGAGAATACGAACTAGCATCGAACGATGAACCCGGTCAAAATATCTTGTGGCTCGGTAAGCAGTCACACCGAGTGACAATGAACTCGTCGAACAAGTGGTTCGGTGTTCAGGAAACCGTGTGGATTAATTGATGAGAAGTCAAGGCAAGGATTTAAAGGAAAACATGGATTGCTCATGGTTCAAAGCTCATCATGTTGGTTCACATGATACACTTTGGCGGGAAAGTGTTACCGCGTTGTTTGACCCGGGTAACGAGTTGTTCGACACAAGAGCCTCGCTCGGCATCTCCCCTCGTTCGGCATAAGAGCCTTGCTCGGCATCTCCCCTCGTTCGACATAAGAGCCTCGCTTGGCAGCTCCTCTCGTTCAACACAAGAGCCTTGCTTGGCATCTTCCCTCGTTCAGCTCAAGAGCCTCGCCTGGCCCAAATGTCGTTTGGCCAGATCATGTCGCTTGGCATTTATCCCTCACTCACCATTAAAGGCCTCACTCGGCATAGGCATGCCGCTCGGCATAAATACCTCGCTCGGCAACTGTCGTTCGCTGTCCATAGCGCGGTGCATACTAAAGAAGTTAACAAGTTGTAAAGCCAACAACAAACCAAGGGCGTTCGCAAAACTTTACCTCGAGTCACTTAGTGATCGCTGTGGACAGTTCTCGACCGGCATCCCTCACTCGGCAACTGCCGCTCGGCATCCTTGGCTCGACACACAGAAGCAACCTACTATGGGTCGAAGTGCCTTACTCTTGGGCCCGCAAAGGAAGTCCGGCAAATCTTCGCCTATAAATAGAAGGGCAAGGGCACAGTGAAATGAATCTTTTTTCGAGAACACTGGGGAGACTCTACCGCTTTCAAGACTCATTCTTTTCAGTTAGTACTTGTATTCAAGTCATTATTGTACGGATTGTATCTGTATTCAATCATTTGTGAAAGCAATAAAGAACAAAACTCAAAGTGGACGTAGGCAGTTACGCTGAACTACTATAAATCCGATGTTCTTGTTTTTGCAGTTAATTAAGCATACAGTCCTCTGGTTTAATTTACTTTCTTCATTAATCTCTCCACATAATCTTTCTTAAGGGTATTAGTGACCAATTCTGGTGCTCACACTAGACATAAAGTAAAAAGTGAAAGAATGGTGTTAAGTGTTAAAAAATTGGAGTTTTCTTTTGGTTGAAGTAAGGTTAGTTTGGTAATTTGGTAAGATGTTATTTTGATAAATTATCACTTCTTTCTTTTTCTATAAATATTCACCTCCTTCTTCACTTTCATTCACATTTCTTCTTCTTCTTCCATTCTTAAGCTTCTCCATCTTCCTCCTTTTCTCTTTAATGGCTTCCAAGCCATAGGAAAAATTAGAAAGAAATAATGTCAAAATATTTACAAATATTCAAAAGAAATCAATTTCATTCTCTTCAAATCGAACTCATCTTTTCTCCATATTTTACCTCTTCTTGTCTCGGCCATAACTTCTTCAAAACAGAACCAAAATACAAAATTATTTTCTGCAAATCATTTATTTTTCTAGTGTATAAAACTTTCATGTTGGCCACCTTTTCTTATTCTAAAAGTAACCATGTCAAAAATCCACTTCTTTCCAGTGCATTCTCTGGCCCAGTTTTTAAGACAGAGAATATCCCATTTTGCTTTGATCATAACTTGATCATAGCAGATCTAAACTAAGAAAAAATAATTTTCAAATCAAATAAAAGTGACCATACTATATAATTGATATTTTTAAATGATTAAAAATGTGAAATAAATTCTAATTTTCTGAATTTTGAGATTTAGAGGGCCTAAAATTAGATACAAGATAACTTATTTTTTGGATCTAAATATTGGGAATTCAAGTTCAATGCTCTACCACTTCTTCTCTATCCATTCGTCCAACCTCCATCTCAAGCTTGTCCAAGCTATTGAAAGGAGAGGATGTTCTTTTTCTAATGTTTAGTGGAGTAGGAAGTAGTTAGTGAAGTGTTGGTTGATTAGAATGTTGGTAGGAAGTTTATTGCTTTGGTTTATGGTGAGAAACTCTATTTAATATTATATTTATATATATATACACACACACATGCTTGATGATGTGCTATAATTGCTATGGATGCTTATATATGCTTGATTATCAACTGTTGATTGTTTGATATGATTGTTAAATTGTTTTTACCAAATCATGTTAATACACGTCGATAAGCACAAAAGAAATCGCTTTCCTTTTGAAAATGAAAAGATGTATATGGAATGCTTAAACCTTTTGGAAATCATAGTAAAATGAGTTATAAATTTTTTATAACATTTAAATATGTTTAAAGAAATAAAGGAAAAAAATCTAGA